>CM059432.1:27019742-31819742 GCA_030390025.1 Squalus acanthias | reverse complement strand
GTGGTAGAAGTCATAGGAGTGGGAGCTGCTGTCAAAATAACCTTGATGAGTTGTTGCAGTGCATCCTGTAGATAGCACAGATTGCAGTTACAGTGCGCCAGTAATGACAAGGTGGATATGGAGTCCAGTGGCAGGGGTGCTAATCAAGAAAACTGCTCTGTCCTGGATAGTGTCAAGCTTATTTGCACCCATCTAGGAGAGTATGCCAAGATAGTTCTAGCTTGATGGTGAAGAGGCTTGAGAGTTCAAGAGGTGAGCCACTTATTGCAGTGAATCCAACCTCAGCCTTGTTCTCAAAGCCATGGCATTTATATGGTTGGACCAGTTATGTTTCTGGTCAATGGTGACCAAGATGCTGTTGGTGGGGAGCGACAAAATAGCAGCGCCTTTGAAAGTCAGTAGGAATTGTTTGGGCTTTTTCTTGTTGGAGATGGTCATTGCCTGGCTTATGTAGTACAAAAGTTACCTGCCACTTATCAGTTCAAGCCAGGATGTAGTCCAAGTCCTGGTGCGAGCTGGCATGTGCTGCTTAATTATCAGAGGAGTGTGCAGAGCCGGAAGATGTAGGTGGGGTTTTAAATGAATATTTTGCATCTGTGTTCACTATGGAGAAGGCATAGAAATCAGGCAGGGGAATTGTGATATACTTGAACAAATTAGCATTGAGAGGGAGGAGGTACTAGTGGTTTTAGCGGGCTTAAAAGTGGATAAATCCCCAGGCCCTGACGAGATGTATCCCAGGCTGCTGTGTGAGGCAAGGGAGGAGATTGCAGGGGCTCTGACACAAATTTTCAGAACCTCTCTGGCCACAGGGGAGGTGCCAGAAGACTGGAGAACAGCTAACATAGTACCATTATTCAAGAAGGGTAGTAGGGATAAACCATGGAATTACAGGCCAGTGAGCCTATCAGTGGTAGGGAAATTATTGGAAAAAATTCTGAGGGACAGAATTAGTCTCCACTTGGAGAGGCAAGGATTAATCAAGGATAGTCAGTATGGCTTTGTCAGGGGGAGATCATGTCTAACCAATTTGATTGAATTATGAGGGGGTGACTAGGTGTGTAGATGAGGGTAGTGCAGTTGATGTGGTCTACATGGACTTCAGTAAGGCTTTTGACAAAGTCCCGCATGAGAGACTGGTCAAGAAGGTAAGAGCCCATGGGATCCAAAATTGGCTTAGTGGCAGGAGGCAGAGGGTGATGGTCGAAGGTTGTTTTTGTGACTGAAGCCTGTGTCCAGTGGTGTACCGCAGGGATCGGTGCTGGGTCCTTTGCTGTTTGTAGTGTACATTAATTATTTAGATATGAATGTAGGAGGTATGATCAGTAAGTTCGCAGATGACACGAAAATTGGTGGAGTGGTAAATAGCGAGGAGGGAAGCCTCAGGCTACAGGACGATATAGACGGGTTGGTCAGATGGGCAGAACAGTGGCAAATGGAATTTAACCCTGAAAAGTGTGAGGTGATGCATTTTGGGAGGACTAACAAGGCAAGGGAATACACAATGAATGGTAGGACCCTAGGAAGGACAGAGGGACCTTGGTGTGCATGTACATAGATCCCTGAAGGCAGCAGGACAGGTAGATAAGGTGGTTAAAAAAGGCATATGGGATACTTGCCTTCATTAGCCAAGGCATAGAATATAAGAGCAGGGAGGTTATGATGGAGCTGTACAAAACGCTAGTTAGGCCGCAGCTGGAATACTGTGTGCAGTTCTGGTCGCCACACTACAGGAAGGATGTGATTGCATTGGAGAGGGTGCAGAGGAGATTCACCAGGATGTTACCTGGGCTGCAGCGCTTCAGCTATGAAGAGAGACTGGACAGGCTGGGGTTGTTTTCCTTAGAGCAGAGAAGGCTGAGGGGGGACCTGATTGAGGTGTACAAAATTATGAGGGGCATAGATAGGGTAGATAGAAAGGAACTTTTCCCCTTAGTAGAGGGGTCAATAACCAGGGGGCATAGTTTCAAGGTAAGGGGCAGGAGGTTTAGAGGGGATTTGAGGAAAACCTTTTTCACCCAGAGGGTGGTTGGAATCTGGAACTCACTGCCTGAAAAGGGTGGTAGAGGCAGGAACCCTCAACATTCAGGAAGCATTTAGATGAGCACTTGAAACGCCATAGCATACAAGGCTACGACCAAGTGCTGGAAAATGGGATTAGAATAGACAGAGCTTGATGGACACGATGGGCTGAAGGGCCTCTTTCTGTGCTGTATAACTGAGTTTTGAAGGGAGCTGAACACTGAGAAATAGTCAGCAAACAGCCCCACTGCTGACCTGATGGAGAGAAGGTCAATGATGAAGCATTAAAAGGTGGCTGGGCTGAAGATGCTTCTCTGTGGAACTTGCAGTGATGTCTTTGGCGTCTGACAACCAAAACTATCTTACATAGGAACAAGAGTGGGCCATTCAGCCCCCACAGTCTGTTCCATCATTCAATTAGATCATGGCTGATCTGGCTCCTAACTCAATTTACCCACCTTGGTTCCATATACACCTTAATACCCTTGCCAACAAAAATCTATCAATCTCAGTTTTGAAATTTTCAATTGACCTAACCTCAACAGCTTTTTGAATGAATGTTCCAGATTTCCATTACCCTTTGTGTGAAGAAGGGCTTCCTGACATCACCCGTGAACGGCTTAGCTCTAATTTTAAGGTTATGCCCTTTTGTTTTGGACTCCCCACCGGAGGAAATAGTTTCTCTATTTACCCTATCAAATCCTTTAATCATCTTAAACACCTCAATTATATCACTCCTTAATCTTCTATACTCGAAGGAATACAAGCCTAGTCTATGCAACCTTTCCTCATAATTTAACCCTTTTATCCCCGTGGTGAATCTGCACGGCAACTCCTCCAAGGCCAATATATCCTGAGATGCAGTGCCCAGAACTGCGAACAATACTTCAGATACAATCTAACCAGAGCTTTATACAACTGCAGTATAATTTCCACCCCATTGTACACCAGCCCCCTTGAGATGAAGATTAATATCCCATTTGCCTTTATTGTTTTGTACACTTACACAGAATCATAGAAACTTACAGCGCAGAAGGAGGCCATTCGGCCTGTTGCGCCTGTGCTGGCTTTGAGAGAACAGTCATGTTTAGTCCCACATCCCTGCTTTTTGTCCTCAACGCCGCAAGTTCCTCATCCTCAAGTACCTGTCCATCTCCCTTTTAAAATTATTTATGGAATTAACTTCCATCACTTTTTCCAGGTAGAACGCTTCAGATCCCGACAACTGAGTGAAAAAATCTCATCTCCCCACTAGATCTTTTTCCAATGATTCTGAATCTATAACTTCTAGTTACTGGCCCACTCGCCTCCTCTGTACCCTTTCTAAGGCCTTTACATCTTTCCTGAAGTGTGGTGTCTAGAATTGTCTACAATACTCCAGCTGAGGCCTAACCAGTGATTTATAAAGATCTAGCATGATAGAAATCACAGAAGTTTACTTTCCAGCACTTGGTCCGTAGCCCTGTAGGTTACGGCACTTCAAGTGCATATCCAAGTACTTTTTAAATGTGATTGGGGTTTCTGCCCCTCACACCCTCTCAGGCAGTGAGTTCCAGACCCCCACCACCCTCTGGGTGAAAAACACTCAACTCTCCTCTAATCCTCCTACTAATTACTTTAAATCTATGTCCCCTGGTTATTGACCTCTCTGCCAAGAAAAATAAGTCCTTCCTATCCACTCTACCTCGGCCCCCCAATTTTATACACCTCAATCAAGTTTCCCCTCAGCCTCCTCTGTTCCAAAGAAAACAAATCCAGCCTATCCAATCTTTCCTCATAGCTAAAATTCTCCAGTCCTGGCAACATCCTCGTAAATCTCCTCTGTACCCTCTCGAGTGCAATCACATCCATCCTGTAATGTGGTGACTGGAACTGTACGCAGTACTCTAGCTGTGGCCTAACTAGCATTTTATACAGTTCAAGCTCTTGTATTCTATGCCTTGGCTAATAAAGGAAAGTATCCCGTATGTCTTCTTAACCACCTTATCTACCTGTCCTGCTACCTTCAGGGATCTGTGGACATGCACTCCAAGGTCCCTCTACACTTCTCATTCATTGTGTATTCCCTTGCTTTATTAGCCCTCCCCAAATGCATTATCGCACACTTCTCCAGATTGAATTCCATTTGCCACTTTTCTGCCCACCTGATCTCTTGGCTTTTATATTCTATTCCTCTATTTATAAACCCAAGTAAGCCATATGCTTTTTTAACCATCTTATCAACTTGCCCTGCCACCTTTAAGGAGGTGTATATGTACACCAAGGTCTCTTTGCTCATCTGCACTTTTAAAAATTGTGCCATTTATAGTATACTGTCTTTCCATTAGTCCTACCAAAGTGCACCACTTCACACTTCTCTCCATTGAACTCCATCTGCCATGCTTCTGCCCATTTCACCATCCTGAAGCCTGTAACTATCCTCATCTCAATCTACTACTTTGCCAAGTTTCATATCATCTGTAAACTTTATAATGCTGCTCCCTACACCAGAGCCTAGGTCGTTTATAAAAATTGAAAAGAGTAATGGACTCAAAACTGACCCTTGGGGAACACCACTGCAAACCACCTCCCAGTCTGAAAACATCCATCCACCAACACCCTTTGCTTCCCATCACTGAGCCAATTATGTATCCATACCGCCACTTTCCTTTTAATTCTATGGGGTTCGATTTTCTTAATAAGCCTCCTGTGTGGAACTTTGTCGAATGCATTCAAAAGTACACACACACACACACACCTTCTCTGAAGTCAATCAAGTTACTCAGACATGATTTACCTTTAACAATCCTTGATTAATCCATGCCTTTCCAAATTAAAGTTTATTTTGTTCCAGATAATGGTTTCCACCTTCCCCACCATCGATGTCAGGCTGGCCTGCAGTTTCCTGGTTTATCCCTTAAATAGCTCCTCCACAGTTCCTAGCTTCTTCCTTTGTCTCGGTACAAACAGAATCTGATCTGCAGTACTCCGTGAGCTTGCAGCAAATTAGAGATTGCCATAAGTCACATTTCCCAGGAAACAGATCACAAAAACCTGTCAATTTGCTAGTTATTTCTGCCTCAGTTAAACAGACAGGTGTGTTGCTTCTATCCCCGTGGCCCTGTAGTAACAGCACATTCTACTAATTTGGCGTATGTTAGATGAGTAAATGCATAAGCACTGACAGTTTCAAAAAATCCATATGGTCACGCAGTAATTGACATGGCAATCTCCCAGCTCCCAAGCTTTTTACAAACCTTGAAATGAAATCAGTGACAAAATAATAGAGCACATTAGTTCCAGTTCTGCTCCATTGTTTCAACCCACATTTTGTTTTCTTAACAATCGATTTGGCTGTAGTAATCTTTTAAAGAATCTTTTATTAAAACATTTAATATTCTTTGCCCCGTTTCGTCCCCTTTTCTGAGGCAGTAGCTCACACTGGGATCCAATTCCACGGCCATTCTTCATGTCGGACCTTAGAACAAGGTATTCGGCAGTGAGTGAGGCACCACAGCAAAGCCTGATCCTGTCCTTACTCAATTTCTCCTTACCCCAAAAGGAGCATTTCATGTTTGCTTCTGGGGTTCATCAAATTGGACAGACTAAAATATTGGTGGTGGTGGGACGGGCGGTGTGGGGTGGGTTCCAATGCCAGAATATTTGGGATGGAGTCAAGCACTAAAATAGATGCTACAATGGTAGAGCTCTAGAAATCAAAATCTTAAATTTTATATCAAAAGGCTTGAAAGGGCCAAGAATTGCTGGTAAGCTGTCTATGTGGTATAATGGATCAATATACAGGTCAATGTGGTACAGACCAGGGAGGGTCCCAGGTTCTATCCCAATCTGTGCTGAGTTAGCTAATCTTTTGTTGGGGCAGCAGTGCAGCACTACAATATGCCTCTGGACTGATGGTGGGGGGGTGGAGGAAGGTGGAGAAATCTAACACCATATACATTGAGTGCTTTTTCTCCCAGCAAAACAAACTTTGGTCAAATGACTCCAATAGAAACCGGTGTGGCTTAAACAAAATTTGTATCTACAAAATAGCACCTCCCCACAAACAGTGATATCTGAAGTTTACTACAACATTGTTTCTTCCGACCTTTCCAAGCTCCAAATACACCTACATGCTTTGAATTCTTTTAAAATTCTCCTTATGTTAAAATCAAGACTCATCTCACTGCCTCCTACTGGAACTTATTCACAAAATAGGACCTTCGTCTGAACTTTAGACCTACTTGATCTCATCCTTCCAGAATAGCAACCCTACCAACTTCCCATTACAGCATCGGTTTGTTAAATGAGTTCAGCATCCTGCTCTCAATTGCTCTTCATAGCAACCCATTTGAGTGGCTGATTACCATGTCTAGACTAAACTTGCCTGTCACAACCCTCTATCCTGACAAACTACCACCCCATCTTCAACCTCCCTTTCCTCTCCAAAGTCCTTGAACATGTTGCTTCACAAATCTGTGCCCATCTTTCCCACAATTCTATGTTTAAATCCCTCCAATCTGGTTTCCACCACTGCCACAGTACCGAAACAGACCTAAGTCACAAATTAAATCCGATGTGACTGTGGTAAATTATACCTCTTCATCCATCTCGACCAGTCTGCAGCCTTTGACATGGTTGACCACGCCATTCTCCTCCATTATCAATTGCGTGATACTGCCCTCGCCTGGTTCCACTCTTATCTATCCAGTTGTAGCCACAGAATCACCT
This sequence comes from Squalus acanthias, assembly GCA_030390025.1. Taxonomy (NCBI): domain Eukaryota; kingdom Metazoa; phylum Chordata; class Chondrichthyes; order Squaliformes; family Squalidae; genus Squalus; species Squalus acanthias. The sequence continues at coordinate 31,813,010 of CM059432.1, read as the reverse complement.
GCAATGGCTTCTCTTCCTGCTCCGTTACCTTTCGAGTCCTCCAAGGATCTATCCTTGGCCCCCTCCTATTTCTCATCTACATGCTGCTCCTCGGCAACATCATCCGAAAACACATTAGGTTCCACATGTACGCTGACGATAACCAGCTCTACCTCACAACCACCTCTGTTGACCCCTCCACTGCCTCGGATTTGTCACACTGGTCAGACATCCAGTACTGGATGGAGGAGAAATTTCCTCCAATTATCTTGTCCCCGCCACAACTCCATTCTTTAGCCACCGACTCCATCCGTCTCCCTGGCAACTGTCCGAGGCTGAACCAAATTGTTCGCAACCTTGGTGTCGTATTTGAATCCACAATGAGCTTCCAACAACATATCTGCTCCATCACCAAGACTGCCTACTTCCACAACATTGCCCGACTCTGCCCTTGACTCAGTTCTTCTGCTGCTGAAACCCTCATCCATGCCTTTGTTACCTATAGACTTGACTACTTCAATGCTCTACTGGTCGGCCTCCCATCTTTGACCCTACATAAACTTGAGCTCATCTAAAACTCTGCTGCCCCTATCCTAACTCACACCGTGGTGGTGGGATGGGCGGTGTGGGGTGGGTTCCAATGCCAGAATATTTGGGATGGAGTCGAGCACTAAAATAGATGAGTTCACACTGTGCTCGCTGACCGACATGGACTCCCGGTCCAGCAACGCCTCAATTTTAAATTTCGAATCCTTGTTTTCAAATCCCTCCATGGCCTCGCCCCTTCCCATCTCTGTAGCCTCCTCCAGCTCTACCAGCCTTTGAGATCTCTGCATTCCTGCAATTCTGGTCTCTTGCGCATCACTTCGGCCGTGCCTTCAGTTGCCTAGGTCCTAAGCTCTGGAATTCCCTCCCTAAACACCTCTTTCCTCCTTTAAGAGACTCCTTAAAACCTACCTCTTTAACCAAGCTTTTGGACATCTGTCCTAATATTTTATGTGGTCTGATGTCCAATTTTGTTTGATAACACTCCAGTGAACCACCTTAGGATATTACTATATTAAAGGCACTATATAAATCCAAGTTGCTATCCTGGCTTATCAGGTATTGGAGCTCTCTGAGTTTGAAGAGCTCTAACTTTTCCAGTCATTCCTTCTCAGGACCTGAAAACTTAGAATTCCTACTTCCATCCTATAAACTCAAACCTATCATCGCTCTTCTGTTCTTCTAATGGTGTTTTGCCTTGGCCCCTCAATTTTCTTTTAAATCACCTTAATATAGAGATGAATTCAGCCTTTACCATCACAAAAAGTTGGTGCCACAATGTGTACACAGCTAAGAACTGAACAGTGGCACCTGGTCTGGCCATCTGGAGATTCTTGCTTCAAAAAGGACAGAACAGACTAATCATTCTTTATCTAGCCCAAAATCATTGATCTTCTGAAACTCAGCAAAAATAATCAGAATGGGATAGAGCAACATGGTATAATGGTGTACTCGATACAGATGCACCATTTCGACCCTAGATTGAACTTTCTACCCTGGATTTTTCGATCGGTTTTATTTTAAACGCCAGAGTCAATTTATTTAATTTAAATCCATCTCAGCTTCTAACTCTCGTTTTAGAAACACCACCAAGGATGGTGAATCTAAGGGCAGTGGAAGCCCTCTGGTATCTTACCCCAAAGGACCATTCTTACTTGACGTATGAAGCTGGACAGTGAGTTTTCAGCTAGATATTTAACCATGTGGTGTTCAGTGTCGAATCTGATCTTGTCCTCATTTAAAATATACATGTTAGAACTCCAAATAGAGATTGCTGGCACCTTGGCACAATTATAGATTAAGTATCTTTGTGGATGCCAGTCAAGATGGGGACAGGCAGAAGCTTTGTAGTGTTGCCCCTCTTGTACAACTATGATGCTTTCCTTTCATATGTTTTGGTGTTATATGCTGGTCCCCATTTTTGGTGCAGACAGCTACCTATTTATAAAAAAGACAAACTATGAATAATGGATATCTGAAATGAAAATCAAAAATCAAGAGTGGCTGAGTCAGCAGTTGAAAGAAAGACAGGTCATCAGATGAAGGGTCTCACCCAAAACAACCACCTCATTCAAATGCTGACTGACCTGCAATGCCTTTCTCCCATTTGTGTGTTTATTTACACAGCTCCAAGCACTTGTGTTAAGAAATTATCATTGCTCACATGGCCCAAACATGCATCATTGTTTGTTCAAGGCAGTTGATGTCCAATGAGAAAATTCCACCTCTGGTTCCATTTAAGGTTATTCCTTGGTAATTGTAACACATCAAAGTAGAAGTTTACATAAGATATACGGCACAGAAACAGGCCATTCGGCCCAACTAGTCCATGCTGGCATTTATGCTCCACACGAGCCTCCTCCAGTCTTTCCTCATCTAAATCTATCAGCATAACCCTCTATTCCCTTCGTCCTCATATGCTTGTCTAGCCTCCCCCTAAATGCATCTATACCATTTGTTTCAACCACTCCCTGTGGTAGCGAGTTCTACATTCTCACCACTCTTTCGGTAAAGAAGTTTCTTCTGAATCCCCTACTGGATTTCTTGGTGACTATCTTATATGGATGGCCTCTAGTTATGCTCTTCCACACAAGTGGAAACACTCTCTCTGTATTTACTCATCAAAACCTCTCAATTTAAAAGACCTCTATTAGGTCACCCCTCAGTCTTCTTTTTTCGAGAGAAAAAAGAGACCCAGCCTGTTCATCCTTTCCTGATATGTATACCCTCAGGAAGTTGGAATACACACAACACTAAAAATGGTTGTGAAGAATAACATGGGCTTCAGTATTGAGGATTTTTTTTATCGTCATCCTAGTAGTAGTTTGTTTTTATTGAAGACATGAAATGCAATAGGTAGATAATTCATTTAAACCCACATTCTGAACTCTGGAGTTTATCTTAAAACACAAGTACCAGGGGACGTGTTGCAAATAGATACAGTTGCAATGTGGTACTGTGATTTTTAATATACCATAATGTTATGTAACTGCAGCTATATTTATGAATCATAATCGACCAGCTCCCAAATGGAATACTGAAAGAAAACCTCATCACATCCACAGGACATCCCAGGTACTTCATAATTACCTTGGAAGTGCAGTCATGTCATGTGACAAGTAATCAGAAACATAGAAGATAGGAGCAGGAATAGGCCATTCGGCCCCTCGAGCGTGCTCCGCCATTCAATGAGATCATGGCTGATCATCCAAATTCAGTACCATGTCCCTGCTTTCTCCCCATATCCCTTGATCCCTTTAGCCTTAAGAAATATATCTAACTCCTTCCTGAATATATTTAATGAATTGGCCTCAACTGCCTTTTGTGGTAGAGAATTCCACAGGTTCACCACTCTGGGTGAAGAAATTCCTCCTCATCTCAGTCCGAAATGGCTTACCCCTTATCCTTAGACTGTGACCCCTGGTTCTGGACTCCCCCTGCCATCGGGAACATCCTTCCTGCATCTAGTCTGTCTAGTCCTGCTAGAATTTTATAAGTTTCAATGAGATCCCCTCTCATTCTTCTAAACCTCTAGCGAATATAAGCCTAATCGACCCAATCTCTCTTCATACATCATTCCTGCCATCCCAGGTATCAGCCTTGTGAATCTTCGCTGCACTCCCTCCATGGCAAGAACATCCTTCCTCAGATAAGGTGACCAAAACTGCACACAATACTCAAGGTGTGGTCTCACCAAGGCCTTGTACAACTGCAGCAAGACATCCTTGCTCCTGTACTCGAATCCTCTCGCTATGAAGGCCAACATACCATTTGCCTTCTTAACCGCCTGCTGCACCTGCATGCTTACCTTCAGCGACTGGTGCACAAGGACACCCAGGTCTCGTTGCACTTCCCCTTTCCCAATCTATTGCCATTCAGATAATAATCTGCCTTCCTGTATTTGCCACCAAAGTGGATAACCTCGCATTTATCCACATTATACTGCATCTGCCATGCATCTGCCCAATCACCCAACCTGTCCAAATCATACTGGAGTTTCTCTACATCCTCCTCACAGCTCACACGCCCACCCAGCTTTGTCGTCATCTGCAAACTTGGAGATATTACATCTAGTTCCCTCAGCACACAAGGTCCTACAAACAGCACGAGTTCAATGCCAGTTATCTGTTTTTGGTGGTGTTGGTGGAGGAAAGAATGCTTGCTAGGATACCAGGAGCTTCTCTCAAGAGTAGTGCCATAGGATCTTTTATATTCACCTGAACTACCCAAACAGGCAGATGAAGCCTCAGTTTTACAACTCATTTGAAACATAGCACCTACATCAAGCAGCACTCCCTTATCACTGCACTGAAGTATCAACCTAGACTCAGAAGTGGGTGAATTGAGTCAAGGGGACAGTCATAAAAATCCAAATGGCTCACTATTGCCTTTCAGAGAAAGAGCCCGTCACTCTTACCCCATTTGGCCTACATGTAACGCTAGTCCACATCATGTTGCTGACTCTTAATACTTCCTTAAAATGGTCTAGCAAGCTAGTTGGTTGTTCAAACAACAGCCATGGCTGATCACTTTATCAAGGCAATTAGGGATGGGTAATACATGCAGCCACAACTTGACAAATATAAAAATACCACTTTACTTAAAAAGTATAAAGAAACACAGGCAATAATTAGGATTATGCAAAGTCCCCAAGCAATTTAAAATATCTTAACTGGCATAGGACCCAGAATGTCTACAATTACTGATTGACCCAACCACCAATCAGACTTAAAAGGAAAAAGTCAGGTGTTCTGAAAAAGATTTAAACTCTGACCTCACCCAGTGTTTACTTAACACTTGGAGTTTGTGGCCATAAAAAAAATACAATCACTCTAGCATAATAAATTGTACATTACATGGTGCAAAGCTTCTGTACTTATATAAAAAAAAAGCACTTAGCATCCCATTTACTGTGAGCAATGCCACAGAGGTAGGGCAAGTAGGAACACTGCACTAGCTACTGCCTTCAGTGACAAACCTGTGAGAAGTTGAATGATTGGTTGTTCTATTTTGGTGGTCGTGGTTGAGGGGGGAATATTGGCCAGAAGCCTTTTCTATTTCCAATACTGCCATGAGATTGTTAACATATGAACAACTGGAAGGGACAGACGTGGCTTAATATAATGTCTGATCTAAATGAAGGCATCTCCAACAACGCAGCCTTCCTCAGTATAACACTGGGTGATGAGCTACGACTGGTATGGGACTTGAACGCACATCCTTCCGACCCTGAGAGAAAGAGCTACCCACTGAACGAAAGCAAATCAGAACTACAAAAACAAAATATGCATAATATGTACGCCAAAATATAACCCATGGTAAAAATGATCAATACAATTCTAACTGCCACTTCATCCTAGCTTTTCCATAGACCTACTTTCACCTCAGTCTCCACCCCCTGGCTCAGCCGATCAGCTGCTGAAACCATACTTTTGTTACCTCCAGACTCGACTATTACGATGCTCTCTTAGCTGGTCTCCCATCTTTCACCCTCCATAAACTGAAGCACATCCAAAACTTTTGCCATATTTTAACTTGCACCAAGTCCCATTCACCCTCACCCCTGTGCTCGCTGATCTATATTGGCTCCAGGTCCAGCAGCGCCTCGATTTAAAAATTCTCATCCTCGTGTTCCCCCCCATCTCAGTAAACTCTTCCAGGCCCTACAACCCTTTAAGACTATTGTGTTCCTCCAACTCTGGCCTTTTGTGCATCCCTAACCTCTTTTGCCTCACCATTGGCTGTCGTGTCTTCAGTCATCTAGGCCCCAAGCCCCTCTGCCTGTCCACCCCTCTCTCCTCAAAGATGCTCCTTAAAACCTCCTGCTTAGACCAAGCTTTTGGTCACCTGTCCTAATGTCTCCTTTAGCTTGCTATCAGTTTTTGGCTGATTATGCTTCTGTGAAGCATCGTGGGAGGTTTTACTACTTTAAAAGGAGTTATATAAATGCAAGTAGTTGCTGTTAATGAACAGAAACAAAAGTGTGCTTCTCCTAGCAGGCCTACCAAGCCCCTACAATCGTATCTTTGGAAGGGGAAATTTGCACTGATGCCTTAACTAGCAGTTCAGAGATTCCGCATACACAGCCCTATAACACTGAAATCATACAAGTCTTTGTGTCAAACTTTCTGGGAAACTTCACTAGTTTCAGTCTTACTACCACTACTTTGCTAGCTAGTAAAGTTACCTTTCCACCCAGATAAGGATAATAGAACTCATGAACTAGACTCTCAGGCACGTAGAGAGTCTGTAGAGATACGAATAAGTGACCGCAGCTACTGACTATGAACAAGCTCAACTACTGCCAGCTCATAGGGAGGTCACTACAGGGTACCTGGCATGTTGCAGAGTGAATTTAACAAACTCAATTTCTACAGTCTGTGTAGTCTCTCTTTCTCCTCCTACAGTTCAATGCCCAGTCATATCATTTGCTGTGCCAATGATATCCACTGTGCAACAGTTTTATTTTATTCATTCACAGGATGTGGGCATCACTGGCAAAGCCAGCATTTATTGCCCTTGAAAAGGTGGTGGTGAGCCGCCTTTCTGAACCGCTGCAGCCTTTGTTACAATTGAGTGGCTTGCGAGGCCATTGCAGAGGGCAGTTAAGAGTCAGCCATATTGCTGTGGGTCTGGAGTCACATATAAGCCAGACTGGGTAAGGATGGCAGATTTCCTTCCCTAAAAAGGGAAGAAGTGAACCAGATGGGTTTTTACAACAATCTGGTAGTTTCATCGTCACCATTACTAACACTAGCTTTTTTATTCCATATTTTATTTAATTAACTGAATTTAAATTCCCCAGCTGCCGTGATGGGATTTGAACTCACGTCTCTGGAGCATTAGTCCAGGCCTCTGGATTACTAGTCCAGTAACATAACCACTATACTACCTTAAGTTGTGTCATTAGACATGAAACTTCAGCAAAGCACAGATATTAGATCAACAGAATTATACACATCCTCCCTCTCCTCCCATCTATCCGAGAGTTCTGTCAGACATAAGTTAGGTCTATTCAAAAGGACTTTAACTGGAGACCAATTCATTTAGCGATTGAATCAGACTACTCAAAATATTCTGGTGTTAATTCACTACATCACACTTCCACACAGGAACCTTCTTCTGAAGATTTAAACACAAACCAACACACTCTTTTAGCATGGTCATTCTATAGCGATCAGGAGCTCCAACCCTAACTGAATTTCTGTTCCATAGTCCAGAGCTACCTGTAGCATCTTTAATGGCCGAGATCATCTAACATGGCACAGGCCAAGGCTCAAAACCAGGATTGCTACAGGAAGCTCGCACGTGAATGGCGGCCAGTGACCGGCTAGGGTTGGCTGTAATGTCCTTCAATGTGATAAACTGCACCACTTTACCATCAAAGCTCACACATCAATAATGACTGCTGCAGTACGGTACTTACTGGATGGGATCTGTGGAACCATAGTTAGATGACAGAGAGTCAATCCATTCAGGAGAGAAGTGGGGGGGGGGGGGGCGGGGAAGAGAAAAAGTCAGTGGGATAAATAGCAATAAATCCTCAGTCACTATTGTGTAATGTTAGCAGGCCAGGTGCTTGTCAACCACTGGTCCTCAAATCTCCCTCACAATTCTAGCCGTTAATCTATGAACCCTTCCACAAGCAAAGACATCAGAAAAATTATGTCCTTCCATTCACTGGGATAATTATTAAAGTTAATGACTATCTGAACTCAGTTCCTCACACTATTGGCGTCAGTAGCTCTTCTAAGCTAATCTCTCATAATATCTACACTCCTCCCACCCACCCCCAAAAAAATTATTCAAAAAAATGAAAAGTGCAGTAAACTTACATGCCATATATGAAGTAGAAAGCTGACAATTTTTTATTTTATTTTTTCACTCTCAGGATGTGGATGTCACAGGCAAAACCGACATTGCCCTTGGGGCATTTAAAGTCAAACACGTTGATATGGGACTGGAGTCACACACAGGCCAGAACGCACAAGAACAGCAAGTTTCCTTCCCTAAAAAGGACAATAGTGAACCAGAAGGCTTTTTGACAACAATCCGAAAACTTCACTTTTGCTTACAGCAGATTCTTTTTAATTTCCAGATTCTTTCTAAACTGAATACAAATTCTCAAAGTGCCATGATGGGATTTGAAGTTGCATTCTCTGGATTTTTAGTCCAGGCTTCTGGGTTACTAATACAACACTAAACTACCATAACCTGCCACCAATTGAGATATTTCCCAGATTTGATCGCTAGTCTGTTCTCAGCCTGAATAGCAGTCAGGGTTCCACTATTGGCCTCAGTGCCACTGGACGAGGGAAGGTGGGAGAGCCTCTTCCTGATCTAGCGACCTCTGCTGGAAAGTTCACACGTGGAAAGATTAGGCGAGGACAGGATTACGCTCACTGTCGCACGGTCTCAGCTCACATGAAGAATGGGACCTGGGCAAAGTACCAGAGGACAGCTGGCACCTGTGGAACTGCACCCCAACATGCATCAGCAGCAGCAAGGGAAAGGGACAGAAAACTGTAGCAGCAATACTTTGTATTAAATAAAGAACAAAACATTCATAAACATACCACTGTACATGAGAGAAAAGTTACAAATTAAATTAAGAGTGAAATATTTATACTGGATTGAGGATAACGCAGGGAAAAAGGTTTGAAGAAGACAGCTTCAGTTGTAGAACTGGCGCTGGCACAACAGGCTAAAAATCTCCAGTAATTTCTCTGATTCTACTACCCTGTAAGGGAAACTGCTTCAACTTCAAAACCCCCAAGTCAATTCACTTAAATGTAGAAGCCAAATTTAGGCTACAGGTTTTCAAACTGGGATTTCACTATAGTGATATCTCTGTACTGGTCTGTATCTGATTATTAGCACTTATGTATCTGTACACTAATAAAATATGTTTTCTGCAACGATTGCAGTGTTTGGGCAGCAGACACTGCATTTTATAAAAATTACACAGGGCCCTTGGGATCCTGCCAGCATTTGCAGGGGACCACCCCACACAGAAAACTTTGAAATTAATGTTTTATCCAATACTCAACTTCATTGTCTGTAAAGTACTTTGGGACACCCCGAGGTCGTGAAAGGCGTTATTTAATAAGTTATTTCAACTACAAATGGCTACAGAAAGACAAATAAGAGCATTTCAAACAAGCTTCTTATTCTTAAAGGCATCATTAGCAAACACAAGCCCCAACTTGCTGCTTACAAAAAAAAACCTGAAATATCATCGCTCAAGATACAGGGAAAGTCTCAAGTACGCTGCAAGACTGAGCTTTGAGCACTACAGCAAAAACCGAGTCACCTCAGTAGCAACCTCCGGGCTGTCCCCAGTCAGAAAACAATGGCAACATACAGTATTCCCATTGTCAATTATTCAGACACAAGCAGTGCTCAACTTCAACTCTGCAAATACTTTACATTACAAGGTAAATAACGTACTTTTGCAGACTTCGCTTGGGATAACATACGCTTTGAAGCGTAATGTATCATATACAATCATGTAGCATCTCATGGCTGTGATCACCCAATATTCACATGCACTTTATTGCACCATCACCAACATTAACCCATTTCTTTCCACCTTAAAATTGAACTTCCTTACGTCTGCCTATACTCCACAGGATTAAAAACACAAGCTTGGAATCATCTAAGTTTGTTGGCTCTTCACCTTTTTTCCTTCAATAATATGAAATAAACTAATTAAAACAGGTCTTACTTTCCTGCAGGAATCACTGTTTTGTCTGGAAACCTGGCTCATTTTCCTCTCGCTAGTCCAGGGGTACTGAAGCAGATTGTAGTACCCAATCTACTGCCCAGGCTGCACAAATATCCTTTAATTAATGAACTGGACATTCCACTATTGCTAGGCTGTCTTAGGAGATGACGAGGGGCAAGAAGGCAGGCGAAAACTGGGGCCAAGAGAGGCGCAGGTCCAATGGGCAACTTGAAATTTATAGCAGCTCAAGTATTTTGCTCCAATATTTAAAAAATACTCCTCAAAACCCAATGGCAATACATTGCTCCACTACAGATAGAATCATAGAATGATACAGCACAGAAGGAGGCCATTCAGCCCATTGCACCTGTGCTAGCTGTTTGAAAGAGCTATTCAATTAATCACATTCCCCACCCACTAAGGCAGAATGTAGCCTTCCTATTCAGAGTTTACAAAGTCATTATTTGGGGCTTTATTCCTGCTTAACAGTTCTTAACATGAACTCCCACGACAGAAATAATACAAAGCAATAGCCCCGTAAATTTTTTGAAGGTAGCTGTCTCATTCAATTCCTGTATTGAAATGAGCGCTCATATGGGAAACCTAATTTTCTTTATTATTTCATGGCTCTGTTCAGTTCAAATAGAGCTACCCACTCACCTTGCAAAATGCTTCATCAGCATGCCAGTTTCTTTTTGGGGAACTTGAACAAAACAACTGGGATCCATGGGGTGAAAATCTCTCCTTAGAAGCTCCGCAAGACTTTGTGTGAATGGACAATAATTAAGGTCCAAATTAATTACTGAAATGAAAGGTTTATACAGACGATTTAAGGAGGTGAGCACAAGTGACTCAATGCTGCAGGGGCGAAGGAACAATACACACAGACGTGCCATCACCATTAAAAGCTAGAACAATTTGGCAGCTTAAAAGAGGTTTTCAGGGTAATGTCATGGCAACCGACAGTTCTCAGCTCTGCCCCCATTCCGACGCGTGACTGAACGTCATAATACTGTCAATATCTGCACACCGCAGACTCAAGTTTACGGTTTTTAGAATTGCTGCAGATTGTTCAAGTAGGTCTTTTAATCATGCTTCAAAGACAAGCGTTAACACTGCAGTACTGTGACAAAAAGCAATGCATCTACCCACTGCAGCAGCTACTAATGGAGCAGGCACCATTACCCACCTCAGGACAAGTACATCAGTGTTTCATTACCTCACTGAGAAGGGAGTCACACTGTCAATACTCCAGCTATTTTATCTAAAAACGGTATTAAAAAACTGATAGTTAAAAATGTTTCATATTTCTCCCTCCTTGTACCTAGCGTCACCACCAGCATGTCACGGTCAGGTATGGTATCTTGATGACATGCTTTAACCCAAGCCTCAAAATAGCACCCCATCCTGCATACCATTGCAATATTTATCATTCCAGCCATTTTTCCTACCAAAGTGGATAACCTCACATTTTTCCACATTATACTCAATCTGCCAAATTTTTGCCCACTCACTTAACTTATCTGTATCCCTTTGCAGATTCTGTGTGTCCTCTTCACAACTTGCTTTCCCACCTATTTTTGTATCAGCAGCAAATTTGGCTGCATTACACTCGGTCCCTTCATCCAAGTCATTAATATAAATTGTAAACAGCTGAGGCCCCAGCACTGATCCCTGTGGCACCCCACTAATTACACTTTGCCAACTTGAAAATTACCCATTTATCCCAACTCTCTTTCCTGTAAGTTAGCCAATCCTCTATCCATGCTAATATATTATCCCCAACCCCATGAGCTCTTATCTTGTGCAGTAACCTTTTATGTGGCACCTTATTGAATGCCTTCCGGAAATCCAAATACACTACATCTACTGGTTTCCCTTTATACACCCTGCTCGTTACATCCTCAAAGAACTCTAGTAAATTTGTCAAACACGATTTCCCTTTCATAAAACCATGCTGACTCTGCTTGACTGTATTATGACTTTCTAAATGTCCTGCTACTACTTCCTTAATAATGGATTCCAGCATTTTCCCAATGACAGATGTTAGGCTAACTGGTCTATAGTTTCCTGCTTTCTGTCTCCCTCCTTTCTTGAATAGAGGTGTTACATTTGCAGATTTCCAATCCGCTGGGACCTCTCCAGAATCCAGGGAATTTTGGTAGATTACAACCAATGCATCCACTATCTCTGCAGCCACTTCTTTTAAGACCCTAGGATGCAGGCCATCAGGTGCAGGGGACTTGTCCACCTTTAGTCCCGTAAGTTTACCTAGTACTTTTTCTCTAGTGATGGTGATTGTTTTAAGTTCCCCCTTCCCTAAAGCCCCTTGATTATCTATTATTACTGGGATGCTTTTAGTGTCTTCTACCGTGAAGACCGATACTAAATATTTGTTCAAAGTCTCTGTCATTTCCCTGTTTCCCATTATTAATTCCCCAGTCTCATCCTCTAAGGGACCAACGTTTACTTTAGTTACTCTCTTCCTTTTCATATACTTGTAGAAGCTCTTACTGTCTATTTTTATATTTCTTGCTAGTTTACTCTCAATCTATCTTCTCTCTATTTTTTTTTAGTCGTCCTCTGCTGGTTTCTAAAAATTTCCCAATCCTCTGGCCTACCACTAATCTTCGCATCATTGTATGCTTTTGTTTTCAATTTGATACCATCCTTAACTTCCTTAGTTAGCCACGCATGGTTCATTCTTCTCAAGAGTCTTTCTTTCTCACTGGAATATATCTTTGCTGAGAGTTATGAAATATCTCCTTAAATGTCTGCAACTGCTTATCTACCATCTTACCCTTTAAATCTATTTTCCCAGTCCACTTTAGCCAACTCTGTCTTCATACTTTTGTAATTGCCCTTATTTAAGTTCAGGACACTAGTTTGAAACCCAAGTTTCTCACCCTCAAACTAAATTTGAAATTCTAACATGCTATGATCACTCTTCCCTGGGAGGATCCTTTACCAGGAGGAGATTAATTAATCCTGTCTCATTACACATTACCAGGTCTAAAATAGCCTGCTCCCTGGTTGGTTCCACAATGTATTGTTCTAAGAAACCATCCCAAATACACTATGAACTCTTCCTCAAGGCTACCTTTGCCAATTTGATTTGTCCAATCTATATGAAGATTAAAATCACCCATGATTATTGCAGTACCTTTCTTACAAGCCTCACACCTTAAAGCAGTGTTCTGGATTTTCTTCTTCAATGCTATTTAATCTCTTCTATATCTCTAAATAATCACCCACTTCAGCCTTCTTTCAAGGTTGAAAAAAAGACTTGCATTTAAAGAAAGACTGCATTTATATAGCACCTTTCACAAACTCAGGACCTCGCACAGCCAATGAAGTACTTTTGAAGTGTAGTCAATGTTGTAATTAAGGCAGTCAATTTGCAAACAAGGTCAGCAAACCCCACAAACAGCAATGTGATAATGACCAGATTATCTGTTTGTAATACTGGTTGAGGGATAAGTATTGACCAGGACACCGGGGAGAACGTCCCTGCTCTTCTTCGAAATAGCACCATGGGATCTGTTACATCCACCTGAGGGACCAGGCGGACCCTCGGTTTAACATCTCATCCGAAAGATGGCACCTCCAACAGTGTAGCACTGGAGTTTCAGCCTAAATTATATGCTCAAGTCTCTGGAGTGGGGCTTGAAGCAAAGACCTTCTGACTCACTCAGAGCGAGAGCCAAGGTTGACCAGTCTCTCCTTCCAAGTCAACCTTCTGACACTAGGGACTAGACACAACCTCCTGGCTCTTCTCTGTACAGGAACCAGCATTTTAACTTGAAGTGAAGGCTATGGAACCACTAGATATTCATAATAGCAGCTAGCAAAATCACTGGGCACCAACATTAGAGAAGGGATTGTGTTGTATTTGACAAAGTTCTGAGTTTTTATTGCAAGTGGTTTGTAAATTCCAAGAAACTCAAGTCCCAGAGCCCTGTACAAAGAGCAGTAAGCATACGCAGTTGTTGGAAAATAGCCACTGGTTCAGTCAGTCATATGCCCTCCAGTGATCTGCTGCTAAATGCACCAGTCTCACTGCCCTGAGAAAGTTCTCATTTCAAGATTTATTTCATTTTATGGCGCCTTATTACTTTGAAGACTGAACCCTCCATCAGTGGTCCAAATGACTGTGCAACAATTTCTGCTGGAAAGGTCACATATACAAGTCTTGGGTGAGGGCAGGATCAGTTGGCTGCTATTATCCACTGGCAACATTCACTGTCTGGACGCACACATGAAGATTGATGACTTACGGAATTATATCCCAGCACATCAGTGCCATCAGGATAGATGGGGGGAAAACGGTTAGTGTGGGGGTAAGATAAAGCAAAACATCGAAGTTGTAATAACATTGAGGTTACAACGTATATTTTCTTCCAACTACCTTCAAAATTAATGGGGTTGTAACTAAGGTTCGGTACTTCAGTTAACGCGGATTGGATACTTATAGGCCGGTTGGAAACATGATCAATTTTTCCTTCTCCAATCACGTTTGTTTCTCTTCCTGCCGACGCCACCCCGCCAGGTAAAATGATCACTTCATTAGGATAGGAGAAATTATTCAAAGCTTTCGACACTTCAGTGTGCAAAATGATCAAAGCTCCCCAAAGAAGTGTAAATTCATCTTCCCATCAGATGGCTTTAAAGCAATAGTGCACCACTTGTACATTTGATAGCAACCTAATCATTTTTCCATAACACAAATGACTGTTGCTATGCTGCACTGCCCCATTAAAAACTTATGCACAACATGACCCCCATCCACCCCCACAATCTCCTGGAAGAAGCAAAAAACTTCATGCCAATTTAGGGGGGAAAAATTGGAAATTATTCTGACTCCTGAAAACGATCAAACAAGTTCCAGGAGACCACAGTGACCAAGAGGCACATCCTCCATTACCCATCTAATTTCTATGCGTAGTTATATCTTAAAACACTTAAGAACTGGTCCAGCTTCCTTTTGAATGTTTATTAAAGAAAAGAAAAACATTCACAACCTCAGAGCATCCCAAAGCAGTTTACAAGCAATGAAATAGTTTTTGAAGTATAGTCACTGTTATAATGCAGGAAACGAGGCAGCCAATTTTCACACAACAAGGAGATAATGACCAGATAATCAGATTTTTTTTATTGATGTTAGTTGAGGGCTAAATAGTGGCCAAGACAACAGGGAAAACTCCCCTGCTCTTCAGTGCAGTACTGGCTGTATTCACAGAAGTGTCAGACTAGATTATGTGCTCAAGTCTCTGGAGTGATTGGAACCCACAAGCTTCTGACTCAAGAAGCAAGAGTGCTACTACTGAGCCAAGGCTGACAAGCAGGCTACTTTTTTTTATTCATTCCTGGGATGTGAGTGTCACTGGCAAGGCCAGCAGTTATGGCCCATCCCTAATTGCCCTTGAAAAGGTCGTGGTGAGCCACTTTCTTGAACCACTGCAGTCTGTGTGGTGAAGGACAAAATATTTTGTCCACCCCAGTGCTGCCCTTGTTCTTCTAGGTGGAGGAGGTCGTGGGTTTAGGAGGTGCTGTCGAAGGAGCCTTGGCGAGTTGCTGCAGTGTATCTTATAGATGGCACACACTGCAGCCACGGTACGCCGGTGGTGGAGGGAGTGAATGTTTAAGGTGGTGGATGGGGTGCCAATCAAGCAGGCTGCTTTGTCCTGGATGGTGTCGAGCTTCTTGAATGTTGTTGGAGCTGCATTCATCCAGGCAAGTGGAAAGTATTTCATCACACTCCTGACTTGTGCTTTGTAGATGGTGGAAAGGCTTTGGGGAGTCTGGAGGTGAGACACTTGCCGCAGAATACACAGCCTCTGACCTGCTCTTTTTGCCACAGTATTTATGTGGCTGGTCCAGTTAAGTTTCTGGTCAATGGTGACCCCCCAGGATGTTGATGGTGGGGGATTTAGCGATGGTAATGCAGTTAAATGTCAAGAGGCGGTAGTTAGCCACTCTCTTGTTGGAGACAGTCATTGCCTGGCACTTGTGTGGCGCAAATTTACTTGCCACTTATCAGCCCAAGCCTGAAAGTTGTCCAGGTCTTGTTGCGTGCGGGCATGGACCGTTTCATTATCTGGGGAGTTGCAAATGGAACTGAACACTGCAATCAGTGAATATCCCCACTTCTGACCTTATGATGGATGAAAAGGTCATTGATGAAGCAGCTGAAGATGGTTGGGCCTAGGAAATTGTGTGGCACCTTGTCAAAGGCTTTTTGAAAATCAAGGTATACAATGTCAACTGGGACCCAATTCCACCAACCTAGTAATTTCCTCAACAAATTGAACTAAGTTGGCAAGAGATGACCTCCTTTTCTAGAAGCTATATGAAGACCCTCTCTATCTGTCAAGGTTGTCAAACAGTGTTTCTCTTATGATCCATTCTCGCGACTTGCCTATAACTGAAGTCAAGCTAATAGGCCTGCAATTTCTCAGTTTAGACATTGCCCTTTTTACATAGTGACTGCACATCAGTCTCTTTCCATTGCATAGGAGCAATCCCAAACCCCAGCGAGCTGTTAAGTATGAAAGCAAATGAATTGAACAAAATATGCAACTGACAGAATAGCAGATGAAGTTTAATAGACAAGTATAAAGTTGCTTATTTTTCCTTCCTGCTTGCAGTACGGGAAAAAAAAGTAACATGAATGATGCTGAAATAGCTAAGGATGAAACTGACTGAGATCTGGAGGTCTTCATAGATTCTAGGTTCAATATTTCCAATCAGTGCTGAGCAGCACATCAACAAAATCAGCCATAATCTAACCGAATAGCAGAAGAGGCCAAATGGCCAGCTCTTGTTCCTATGTGACAAAGCAAATTGAATTCTGAACTACATAGCTAAAACAATAAGTAGTCAGAGGAACTCATGGTCAACCTGTATAGTGCTCTGGTCAGACCAAAATCTCAAGTAATATGCCCAGATGTGAACCGAGACACAACGGAGGCATTCAAGCACTCGAGGAAATTGAGAACACAGACACAAGACTGATCTGTGTCTGAGTTATGAAAACTATAGAAACTTTGACTTTTCAGCTTTGAAATGAGGAGGCTGAAAAGTGATCTTTAAAAAATATATAGCATAGTATGGAAAAGGTAAATCCAGAAAGTTACTTCAAACTAAATTGCGCAAATAGACCAAGGAAATAGTTTTACACCGTAAAAGCAAATTTAATACTTATGGTCAGGAGGTTCTCCTTCACACAAATAGTGATCAATACATAAAATAGATTTCTGGGGTAGAGTAATGGAGGTGAAAACACTGGAAACATTCAAGAAAAAAAAACTAGATAATACACTGGGACGGTGAGGAGGGCAGGAGCAATGTCGGGTCTCCCTTGATGGACGAACTAAAACAGGATGAATGGTCTTCCACATCATATTTATTCCTGCCATCTTCAGACACTGAAGAGGAAGTGGGAGATGAGGTGAGTTGGTGGATGTGATTGAAGATGCATTTGAAGAGATAGGTTTTGAGATACTGTGGGAGGGAGTACCTGGCCCACACCGAGGTTACCATTATATCTGAGAATTATAGGCAAGGTAGAGGGCACTAGGAACATAGGAACAGGAGAAGCCATTCAGTCCCTTGAGCCTGTTCAACCATTGTTAGATCACGGCTCAACTCCATTTACCCGCCTTTTCTGCATATTGCTCAATATCCTTACCTAATAAAAATCTATCAAACTCCATCCTGAAAATTGATCCAGCATCCACAGTCTTTCAGGAAAGACAGTTCCAGATTTCCACTACTCTATGTGGAAAAAGTACTTGCTGATTCAATCCTAAATGTCCTAGTTCTAATTTTAAGATTATGGCCCCTTGTTCTGGATTCCACCCCCACAGCAAATAGTTTCTCTATATCTACCCGACCGAATCATTTTGAACAATTCAATTCGATTATCCCTCAATCTTCTAAACTCAAAGGGAACACAAGCCAGGTTTATGCAACCTGTTCTCATAACTTAAGCATTTTAGCTCTAGTATTATTCTGGTGAATCTGCACGGTATGCCCTTCCACAGCCAATAGATCCATTCCTGAGGTATGTAGCAGAAAAAAAGTGTGTGTGTATTTTAACTCGTCTAAACATAATAGAAATAATTCAGGACATCTTTTTTAAAAAAGGGAGGGATCCAGAATATTATTTTAAAAAAGTGAATTGTAAGCATACAGTCATACAAAAATCATTCATCAAGCAAAAATGGACACACCCTAGTCTCCGGGAGTGAGCTATAGGTACTTGCAGTTTCTCTCAATTGGCTCGGCTAGGGTTTAGCACTGCGAGCAAAATTTCTCACCATCGGGACTTTTAGTTTTCCAATTTGAAATAAAAAAGCAATGAACTCATGCTTAAAGAATTTGGGTCAAACACAGCTGCAACAGGCCCCAAAGTATCTCCAGCTGCAGTGAAGCAGAGAAAGAACCAAAGGATGGGGCGGGCAGAGTGGAAAAAAACATACACATTGGATAAATATCAGACCACACAGATTCACACATGATTGGTTAAGTGTAACCCAGTCATGAGTCCAACTGAAACACTGATTTAGTTTCATTGTTTTTGTTGAGTTAGCTGATCCATCAGAGCAGTGCTAGGCCCATGACAATTAGCCTCCTGGGAGTAATCATAAAAACAAAATCACTCAGCCAGATCATGATTGTTATACAACAGCTCTTGTGGAAGTGCATGTGTGGACAGAAAAAGGATAATCACAGTCCGATAGCCAGCCAGCACTCACCCATGAATGTTGGGCACCAGACACCTGGGGAAGCATAGCCCAATGAGGAAGTCAACCCCTTGAAGAGGACAGAGAAGGAGAGTGAAAGAAACAAGGAGGTAGATACTGTAGATAAAGTTGATGTGGGTGCAGTTGCATTACAGGATTCATAGAGGACATCTTTTTCAAAGCAACAAAAGTCATTAAGCATTATATCTGTGACTGCAGAAATTATGATTGGTTATTTTAGATCACGGTATGGTTGTTTGGAGAATGTTTAGTGTTTCATTTTGTACAGCATGCCAGTGAAAATGAAACAGATGCTGGTGTCTAAACATTCATTTCGCACTGTAGTGGCTACACATGATCTGAAATAATTCTGTAAAAATCCCATTTCTTGGGCATCATCTAGTGCTGAGCAATGCCATAAAACTGGTCTTATCTGCCAAACCAGTGGCTCTGTTGGAAAGTTCATTGCCCAGTGTGAAACTGAGTCATGCACACCAAGGTGGCCCGGTTTGATTACCAGCCAACGCTGAGTTAGCCAATCTCAACTGGGGCAGTAAACAGATCGCTACTTTGGCCTTAGGACTCCTTGAGAATTTCTATCGGTTGATGGTTGCTGCAAAGCTCACAGCATGGACAACAAGAGGAATTCCCACAACCAAACAGGCAGCCAACATTCACTGCCTAGGTTAATAAAAAGACTTGCATTTATATAGCGCCCATCATGACCACCGGACGTCTCAAAGCACTTTACAGCCAATGAAGTACTTTTGGAGTGTAGTCACGGTTGTAATGTGGGATACGCAGCAGCCAATTTGCACACAGCTAGCTCCCACAAACAGCAGTGTGATAATAACCAGATAATCTGTTTTTGTTATAGAAATAGAAACATAGAAGATAGGAGCAGGAGTAGGCCATTCGGCCCCTCGAGCCTGCTCCGCCATTCAATGTGATCATGGCTGATCATCCAAATTCAGTACCCCATCCCTGCTTTCTCCCCATATCCCTTGGTCCCTTTAGCCTTAAGAAATATATCAAACTTCTTCTTGAATACATTTAATGAATTGGTCTCAACTGCCTTCTGTGGTAGAGAATTCCACAGGTTCACCACTCTGAGTGAAGAAATTCCTCCTCATCTCAGTCCTAAATGGCTTACCCCTTATCCTTAGACTGTGAGCTCTGGTTCTGGACTCCCCCGCCATTGGGAACATCCTTCCTGCATCTAGTCTGTCTAGTCCTGTTAGAATTTTATAAGTTTCAATGAGATCCCCTCATATTCTTCTAAACTCTAGCGAATATGTTGATTGAGGGATAAATATTGGCCAGGACACCAGGGATAACTCCCCTGCTCTTCTTCAAAATAGTGCCATGGGATCTTTTACATCCACCCGAGAGAGCAGACGGGGCCTCGGATTAACATCTCATCCGAAAGACGGCACCTCCGACAGTGCAGCACTCCCTCAGCACTGCACTGGTCAGCCTAGATTTATGTGCTCAAGTCCCTGGAGTGAGACTTGAACCCACAACCTTCTGACTCAGAGGCAAGGGTGCTACCCACTGAGCCACAGCTGACACATATAGATGAGGAAGGGGTGAGTGACCAGATGGCTGCTGGTCCTTTTGATATAGTACCCTATCTGCCACACGTCAGCAGCTTCAGGGACTGGGTGGAGAAAAAAAGTCATTGAAAAAAATAATGATTTCTCAACTGGCAAATTGCTTTATGGTGTAGCTATCTGAAGATAAAAATATGGAATCTACTCCATGGGGGTAACTGCTTTGAGAGGAAAGGAAACTAGGTTTCTCCTCATTTTTTTTTTTTATTTGATCTTCCCATTGCTGCTACACCATGGAGCTCTGCAGCAATTGGATTAACAGACTGGTGATATGCATTACAGAAACATAACTGCAGATTAATACCGACATGTGATTAACACAGCCTGCGAGCAATGGGGTACATGGAGACACTGAAGGTACTTTCTCACGTGTAATGACAAAAGGCAGGCATCTGATGGAAATTGTTTTTACACAATACAGGATTTTCTGATCTTGTTTCAGTAGAATGAACAGTGTGTGCGGTGCTCCGCCTTTTACATTCAGTAGAAGGAGCCAGCCTGTGCAATACGGAGACCCAGGATGCAAACACACAGGGCTAGCTCCCAGCATATTTTATTAAACTGGCAGTATTTACAGATCCACGTTCTACAAGTGCCATCAGTTCCCCTACTGCCAGATCGTTCACACTGCAAAATGCAGCCTAAAGAGGGAGAACTATGCATCTGTCACTAGCTTCCACTACTATAGTGTAAACATACCTATAGTTCTAACAGCTGATTGAATAACATAGGAACAGGAGTGGGCCATTTAGCCCCTCGAGCCTGTCCGCCATTCAATGAGATCATGGCTGATCTGTAACCTGACTCCATATACCCGCCTTTGCCCCATATCTCTTAAAGGTATTTGGTTAACAGAAATCTATCAATTTCAGATTTAAAATTAATTGACCCAGCATCAACTGCTGTTTGCGGAAGAGAGTTACAAACTTCTACCACCCTTTGCATGTAGAAGTGTTTTCCAACATCACTCCTAGAAGGCCTGGATCTAATTTTTAGGCTGTGACTTGTAGTCTTAGATTCCCCAACCAGCAGAAGTAGTTTCCCTCTATTTACCCTATCCAGTTTCCCTTGAAAACTTTGATCAAATCTTCTAAATTCCAGGGAATAAAAGCCTAGTTTGTGCAATCTCTCCTCGTAATTTAACCCTTAGAGTCCAGGTATCATTCTAGTAACTCTTCACTGCACTCCCTCCAAGGCCCATACATCCTTCTTAAGGTGTGGTGCCCAGAACTGAATAGAGTACCCCAGGTGTGGTCTAACCAAGGCTTTGTACAGCTGTAGCATAACTTCGGATGCCTTGTATTCTAATACTCTAGATATGAAGGCCAGCATTACATTAGACTTTGATTATTTTTTTGTACCTGTCCATGACATTTTCATGCTCTATGTACATGCAGCCCTATGTCTCTTTGGACCACCGCTGCTTCTAGCTTTTCACCATTTAGGAAATACTGATTTATCCTTTTTAGGTCCAAAGGGGATGACTTCACACTTGCCTATATTGAAATCCATATGTCTCAGGTTTTACCCACTTAATTTATTAATATTTCTTTGTAATTTTATGCTTCCATCTACAGTGTTTACAATGCCGCCCAGCTTTATGTCATTGGCAAACTTGGATATGTGGCTCTCTATCCGGTCATGTAATAATACATAATAAATAGTGAATAGTTGAGGCCCCAACACAGATCCTTGCAGGACACCACGAGTCACATCCTGCCAATTAGAGTACTTACCCATTACCCCTACTCTGTCTCCTGCCGCTCAGCCAATCTCCTAACCAGGTCAATAATTTGCCTTCAATTCCATAAGCTTCAACTTTAGTCAACAGTCTCTTATGAGGGACTTTATTAAATGCCTTCTGGAAGTCCATATAAATATCACTGTCATTCCCCTGTCCACTACTTTAGTCACCTCTTCAAAAAATTCAATTAGGTTCATCAGGCATAACCTACCCTTTACAAATCCATGCTGGCTCTCTCTGATCAGCTGAAAATCTTCAAGGTGTTCAGTCACTATCCTTACAGACTCTAGCAATTTCCCAACAGATGTTAGGCTAACTGGCCTATAATTCCCTGTCTCACCTTTCTGAAACAGCACTAAGCAGGGTCTACTGCCCTAAAACAACAGAGCTAAATTTTAAACATTGTTATGCGATTTACAAAAAGACTTACATTAGGTTTTGCATTCTTCAGCACTTATTATTAGCCTTTACAATAATAACACTAAATGTGAAAAATCAGAGTATTGCTTGGGTGTCTGTTGATGATAGCACACCATCAATGAGAGAGCAACTTAATCTTTTCTGAGAATTCCAGGCCTTCAGGAAACAATTTAGGTTGAATGCAGTAGCACTGCCTAGTTGGAGGTATAATCCTTCAGATGAGATACTAAACTGAGGTGCTATCTTCCTGTTCAGGTGGACATTAAGGCAGCATTGAAAAACATAACGGTGAGCATTCCTCCAACACCCAAAAAAGAATCAATTGGTCATTCACCTCATTGCTGTTTGCTCATTGACACTTGCTGGTGCAGGATGGAGGATGCATTTCCCTACATAAGTTACTTTAGAGTAATCCCTTGTCTGGCAGGATTGTACAACATAAAAGTATTAGACATTCAAAATGCAACTGGATGTTGCAATAGTTAGGGTACGAAAAGGCATGAGCTTCAATTTTACAAACTGTCTTTCCACATCCACATTTTTGTTCCGATTCCCGAACCAGGTTGACATCCATCATTATGGATGTGGAAGAATTCCTTCTGTATCACTGTACCATGCACTGTCTGGGAAATTAGGCTTATGTGGGAAAGATAAGAAATGAGCTGTGCCATGTTGAGCCCTGTACAACAGCATCCCCAACAAGAACATTCCTACACTTATTCCATAATTTAAAAATGAATTACTTTTGGAGATATTAATGAACTTGCATTTATACAGCACCTTTCACATCCGGTTTTGATACCCTTATTGTACTGCAGTAACACTCCAAATAGAGCTTGGGCTTCCTTTGCAGCCTGATTCTCCTTCACTTGTGGCTCTTGGCAGACTTAGAATCATAGAATGATACAGCATAGGAGGCCATTCGGCCCATTGCGCCTGCTTTGTGAAAGAGTTATCCATTAGTCCCGTAACCCTGCCCTTTCACCATAGCCCTGCAATTTTTTCTCCTTCAAGTATTTGACCAATTCCCTTTTGAAAATTATTGAATTTGCTTCCACCACAGTTTCAGGGAATGCATTCCAGATCATAACAACTCGCTGCATAAAACAAAAAGTCTCATGTAGTCTCTGGTTCATTTGCCAATCATCTTAAATCGGTGTCCACTGGTTACTGACCCTTCTGCCACTGGAAACAGTTTCTCCTATTTTCACTATCAAAACCCTTGATGATTTTGAACACCTTCATCAAATCTCTCCTTAACCTTCTCTGCTCCAAGGAGAACCACCCCAGCTTCTCTAACCTCTCCATGTAACGGAAGTCCCACATCCCTGGCATCATTCTAGTAAATCTCTTCTACACCCTCTCCAAAGCCTTGGACATCCTTCCTAAAGTGTGGGGCCCAGAATTGAACACAATACACAAGTTGAGGCCAAACCAGTGTTTTATAAAGGTGCAGCAGAATTTCCTTGCTTTTGTACTCTATGCCTGTTTGTAAAGCCAAGGCTCCCTTATACTTTTTTTTTAACAAAATAACCTTCGCAACTTGTCCTGCCACCTTCAAAGATTTGTGTACGTGCACGCCCACGTCCCTCTGTTCCTGCACCCCCTTTAAAATTGTATCATTTAGTTTATATTGACTCCTCATTCTTCCTACTAAAATGCATCACTTCACACTTCTCTGCGTTAAATTACATCTGGAATTCTCCTGCCCATTTCACCAGTCTGTCTGTCCTCCTGAAGTCTGTTACCATCGTCCTCACTGTTTACTACATTACTGAGTTTTGTGTAATCTGCAAACTTTGAAATTATGCACTGTATAACCAAGCCCAGATCATTAATATATGTATCAAACAGAGCAGTGGTCCTAATACCCACCCCTGTATACTTCCCTCCAGTCTGAAAAATAGCCATTAACCACTAATCTCTCTTCTGTCTCTTAACCAGTTTCATATCCACGCTTCCACTGCCCCAATTCCATATCCACACTGCCACTGGCCCTTTAATCTCAAAGGCTTCAATTTTCCTAACAAGTCCATTATGTGGTACTTTATCAAATACCTTTTGAAAGTCCATATGCACAACAATCACATTACCTCCTTCAAACCTCGCTGTTACTTCAAAATAACTCAATCAAGTAGGCCAACTATGATTTGCCTTTAATAAATCCATGCTGGCTGTCATTTATTTTTCCAAGTAACAATTAATTTTGTCTCGCTTTGCTGTCTAAAAAAGTTTCCCCACCACCGACATTAGGCTGACTTGCTTGTAGTTCCCTGGTTTGTCTCTCTCCCCATTTTTGAACAGGGGTGCAACATTTGCAATCCTTCAGTCCTCTAGCACCACTCCCACATCTAAGGAGGATTGGAAGATTGTGGCCAGAGCCTCCACTATCTCCACCCTTACTTTGCTCAGCAACCTAGGATGCATCCCATCCGGACCATGTGACTTTTCTACTTTGAGCACTGCCAATCTTTTAAAGTACCTCTATCTATTTTTATCCCATCCAATTTCTCTACTACCTCCTCCTTTACTGTGACATTGGCAGCATCCTCTTCTCCAGAAGACAGATGCAAAGTACAGTACTCATTTAATACCTCAGCCATGCCCTATGCCTCCACAAGATCATCTCCGTTTTGGTCCCTAATCAGCAACCCCCCACCCTTTCACTCTTTATATGTTTATAAAAGACTTTTGGGTTCACTTTTATGTTACCCACTAATCTATTCTCAAACTCTCTTTGCCCTCTTATTTCCTTTATCAGTTCTCCTCTGTACTTTCTGTATTCTACTTGATTCTCTACTGAATTATGAACCTAATATTTATCATAAGCCTCATTTTTCTGTTTCATTTTAATCCCTGTATCTTTAATCATCAAGGGAGCTCTAGCTTTGGATTACCTTTCTTTCCCCCTTGTGGGAAGTGTCTAATCTGCACCTGAACTATCTCCTATTTGAAGGCCTCCCATTGCTTATGTTTCTGCATGCAAGTCTGGGCCTCTCCTTGACTGCAGGATGGTGACCAAGCTAGCAATCAGCTGTTGTCTTGCTCTCCAGAAAAAAATGGCATAAGAATGCAATTAAAAGACAGGGCTTACATACAGTAAGCAGAGGCGTCCTATTAAAATAGATCTATTGGACCTACAGTTACCACCTTGCAAGAAAGTGTCTAGCCTCCACTTGGCAAATGCTCAGTGACAGGTGGCTTGAGGCACAGGTTCACATCCCATTACTTCACGGTGCAGTGTTTTGCAACAGCTGAGAGCAGCCTTTGAGTATGGATATTGGTTGAGATGGAGGCCTCCAATAAAAAGCTGATGAGCAACACTGCTAGAAGTGGTACATAATACTCACTGATCTTTCAGCTTAGTCACAGTCACAACTAGGGTGGAGCTGTTAAAGCGTACGCCACGCACTAAAGACTGTCAACTTTATGAATACGTTATTTACTTTGGTAAGTACTCAGGATCAGTATGGGATGCATCAAATACAGCAAAAATACACACCCAGCTGCTACAGGACCGCAAACAAACATCAGATCTCCAATAAAAACAAGCATCATAAATTTAAATTCAGGACACTCTCAAACTTTCAATCTTCAATTGTCCATATTAAAAGGAAAAGGCTTAATGTCCTACTTAAGTAATAACCTAAAATAATCACCTATCTCCAAATGTTTTTCTATAAACTAGTTGATATCCTGTGGCATTGCATAGGATGATTTAAGGCAAAAAGTGTTTGAAGTTTATATTTTGTTTTTGGCAGGAGGGTGGAATTACAGCATGAGTTTGCATAAGCAGCTTCTATTATAAATGTGGTCATGATGCGGAGATGCCGGTGTTGGACTGGGGTGGACAAAAATGAGAAGTAAAGAAATATTTCTTTACTTCACCTGAGGAAGGGGCCACGTAAGCTCCGAAAGCTTGTGATTTCAAATAAAACTGTTGGACTATAACCTGGTGTTGTGCGACTTCTCATTATAAATGTGGACATAGGAATCTAAGTGTGACAACAGGACAGAAGTTATTCTTTTTTTTTAAGACAGGCAGTGCAAATAGATGCAAGATTTTTAATATATTATATAGATATGTAAGTGAGCAATCTCACCACTTGGTAGTTGCCTTCATAATTGGGCCACCCAGTCATCATGTTTCTGTTCGTGTCCCTACTGATCCCCTGTTCAATACTTTCAGTGAAGCAGCAAGGGAGGGGACACTAGCAACATAGGTCAAACAAAAGAGTGTTGCATTTCAATACAGTACAACTCACTGCAATTGTAGTACACAATGACAATAAATTGAGTCACTCCCCCTCCCTCCCAACATGCCGAGTTCCAAATCTCAATCTATCTGCTGCAAAAAGGCACGAGAACGATGAGTTCACTCGGTCACTGTTGCACATCTCAATGAGTAAGCTTTGAGGGTTCCATCGGAGACACTTGCCAACTCTTACTTCTTGGACACATGAAAAAAAACAACCAGTGAGGGAAATAAAAACAAAGCACGTTTCATCATCCACTCTCAGAAGACTGCGATCGGAATTGGATCCATGCAATTTTAAAGCTTTTTCCCCCAGCCAATTATTTTCCCTCTCCCGAAGTTGTAATAGACTCCTTACTGGGATACAGTCACCATCCAGCAACTTGACTTTTATTCATTATATGTGAGCCTTGACAGTGCAGTGTTAACTGAAGGGCACATCACAGCTGAGCCGTCACCCAGTGTCCACACTAACGTCTACACCTTTTAACAGGGGTCACTGCATAGCAATCAGGAGGTGAGAACCCTGGCTAATTTTTCCCTTCCTAGCACATGGACAAAAAAGCCAATTCTGTTGCCCCCACGACTGCTGGACCTGCTAGCTCAGCACAGACCAGGCATCAAACCTGAAACCTTCCTAGTCTGCAGAGTTCTGGAAAAACTCACTGAGCCATCAGTGGAGCTTTCAATTACTTTTCTTTTTAAATCAGTAAGTTATGCACAAGGATGTACTTTTCAGAGTAAACCTCAAGAATATGCCAGTAGGAATCAGTGAATCATCAAGTCAGCAAGTCAACTACCACAGTTGACATTTGGTATCAATAAATAAATGTTCTGACCCAGTATCGCTTTGCTGCAAAAAAGACTTCAATCACTCCACAACACAGGACATGCAAGTACAGTGTGGACACCCATTAAAAGACAATCTCATAACTTACTTTCAAGACAACTGCACGTCAATCATTTAGGTTGTTTCCAAGTATAACAGGATATTTCACACATCTCCATTACATATCCTGCCAGTGTGTTAAATAGTTTTATGACATGTCTGTCTCCTGACCAATTTTCTCCCCTGGAGTACTGAAGGCACAATTTCCTAATCAATTGCAGCACCCTACTAAAATCAACCCAGCTGAAATTAGCCAACTCAGCACAGACCAGGGATTGAATCAGGGGCCTTCTTGATCTGTATGGCTTAATTAATTGGATAAACCCACTAAGCCAGTCAGCAGCTTAAAAGAACTTTTAAAAATATGTATACCTTTCAAAAGAAACTGCCAGAATACGTCAGAAGGGACTGGAGTCATTCATTTGGCCAGTCAATTGAAAAAATCAACTACCGGAGTTGGCATTTAGCATCAATAAATAACTCTGCGCTAACCCATGTATCATGTTACTGTATAGTCACTGTGCACAAAAGCTAAAATCACTCCGCAACAATGTTCACTAATTTTTTTTGTGCGTAGTCCTTTTAAGTGGCTGCGCGGCCCATTCAAATTTTTGCGCATGATAGTTAAAGGAATGGGGCAAAAAAGAAATCTGCTTGTGGAGGCAGAGGGCATGACAGATACTGTACTGAATCAGTACTTTGCATGTCTTCAAAAGAGGATGAAGTTAATGTTGCAGCAGAGGAGGAGGGAGTAGAGATATTGGATAGGATAAAAACAGATAGAAAGGCGGTATTAAAGGTTGACATCAGTCAAAGTTACCAAGTCACCCAGTCCAGAAGGGATACAACCTAGGTTGCTGATGGAAGCAAGGGTGTAGATACCAGAAGCTCTGACCGCAATTTTTCTGTCTCCTTGGATATGGGAGTGGTGCCAGAGGATTGCAAATGTTACACCCTGTTCAAAAAAGGCAAGAGGGATGAACCTAGTAATTACAGGCCAGTCAGTCTAATGTCAGTGGTGGGGAAACTAATAATGACCATTGTCAAGGACAAAATTAATTCTCATTTGGAGAAGCATGGGTTAATAAAGGGACAGCCAGCATGGATTTGTTAAAGGCACATCACGTCTGACTAACCAGATTGAGTTCTTTGATGAAATAACAGAGGGTTGATGAAGCTAGTGCAGAAGATGTATATATGGACTTTCAAAAGGCATTTGATAAAGTACCTCACAACAGAAAGTAGAAGCACATGGGATTAAAGAGACGGTGGTAACTTGTGCACATTACTGGCCAAGAGATAAGAGGCAGAGAGTAGTGGTGAACGGATGTTTTTCTGACTGGAGGGAAGTATACAGTGGAGTCCCCCAGGGGGCGGTATTAGCTCTTGCACCTCCCCCTCAAAATAGTACGATTATACTGCCTTTCCACGCTGTTCCTCCTAAAGTGCATCACTTCACACTTATCCACATTAAATTGCACCTATCATTTGTCTGCCCATTTCATCAGTTGTCTACATCCTCCTGAAGTCTGCTACTATCTTTCTCGCTATTTGCTACATTGCTAAGTTTTGTATCATCCACAAACTTCAAAATTAGACTTCCTGTACCCAAGTCCTGATCATTTACATAAAGCAAGAAAAGCAAAGCTGCCCCCCAGAATTTCATTCATGTAGCCATTCTTTACATACAAGTCAAGATGGTGAGTGTAACTCGGAGTCCAAATATCATTCTGGTAAATTTACGCTGCACCCCCTCCAAGGCCAATATATCCTTCCTACGGTGTGATGCCCAGAACTGCTCACAGTACTCCAGCTGTGGTCTAACCAGGGCTTTGTATAGCTGTAGCATAACTTCTACCACCTCATATTCTAGTCCTCTACAATCAAAGTGAACTTCATTCGATCCTCAACCAACATTCACACTCATGCACTTTCTAGCACTTATCCTTGGAAAGCAATCAGAAGCAGGAAATCTAATTCATTTTTAAATAAAATACTACTCAATTTTTGTGAATATAATCTCCATTATTTAAGAAATTTTGATTAATGTGCTACAAAGACTGGCTAAAGGGATTTAATATATTTTTACCTTTTTTAAATGTAGCGGAGGGATGTCAATGCTATGAATAGCACATTGCTGCAAAAGGCAAATACAAATCTTGTGTGGATGAAGCTCAACTTTTCAGCTAACCAGTTCTACACCATATTTATTGATCAGATGAAGGCAGCTTTTCGGGCCACTTGATCTCATCCTCCAAGAATACCAACCTAACCCTAATGTCCTCCCACAGATTGAACATCCACCTGAGTAGGCAGATAGCTTTAGTTTAAACATCTCATCCAAAGGTCGGTA
This sequence comes from Squalus acanthias, assembly GCA_030390025.1. NCBI lineage: Eukaryota > Metazoa > Chordata > Chondrichthyes > Squaliformes > Squalidae > Squalus > Squalus acanthias. Next base: position 31,783,238 of record CM059432.1, on the reverse strand, counting down.
CCGCCTTACAACACAACGCAGCGCTGCCTCAATAATGTGCTGGACATATGCCCTGGAGTGGAGATTGACGCCACAACCTCCTGACCCAGAGGTGAGAATGCTACCAACTGAGCAGAGTTTGTTGTCCGATACGGAGCGCCAAAAGTCTCATTTCGAAAACCAGCCACCACCAGGATCTTCCAACAAGATTGCTGATTCAGGGATATTAGTGCACACGAACTAGGGATTAAAATATTTCATTTAAGGTATGCAATTTAGGTTCCTAAAATATACTGAGTGTGAACTAGAAACGATTTTTTATTTATTCATTCGCAGGATGTGGGTGTCACTGGCAAGGACAGCATTTATTGCCCAACCCTAGTCGTCCTCGAGAAGGTGGTGGTGAGCCGCCTTCTTGAACTGCTGCTGTCCGCGTGGTGGAAGTACTCCTACAGTGCTGTTAGGTAGGGAGTACCAGGATTTTGACCCAGTGACGATGAAGGAACGGCGGTGATATATTTCCAAACCAGGATGGTGTGTGACTTGGAGGGGAACTTAGAGGTGATGGCATGCCCTTGTCCTTCTAGGCGGTAGAGGTCGTGGGTTTGGGAGGTGCTGTCGAAGAATCCTTGGCGAGTTGCTGCAGTGCATCTTGTAGACAGTACACACTGCAGCCACGGTACGCTGGTGGTGGAGGGAGTGAATGTTTAAGGTGGTGGATGGGGTGCCAATCAAGCTGGCTGCTATATCCTGGATGGCGTCAAGCTTCTTGAGTGTTGTTGGATCTGCACTCATCCAAGCAAGTGGAGAGAATTCCATCACACTTCTGAATTGTGCCTTGTAGATAGTGGAGTCACTCGCCACAGAATACCCAGCTTCTGACCTGCTCTTGTAGCCACAGTATTTATGTGGCTGGAACAACAACAGAAAATGCTGGAAACACTCAGCAGGTCTGGCAGCATCATGGAGAGAGAAACAGAGTTAATGTTTCAGGTCGATGACCCTTTGTCAGAACTTCTGACGAAGGGTCATCGACCTGAAACGTTAACTGTTTCTCTCTCCACGATGCTGCCTGACCTGCTGAGTGTTTCCAGCATTTTCTGGTGTTGTTCCAGATTGTCAGCATCCGCAGTATTTTGCTATTGTATATGTGTTGGCTGGTCCAGTTAAGTTTCTAGTGAATGGTGACCCCCAGGATGGTGATGGTGGTAATGCTATTGCATGTCAAGGCGAGGTGGTTAGACTTTCCCGTGTTGGAGATGGTCATTGCCTGGCACTTGGGTGACACGAATGTTCTTTGCCACTTATCAGCCCACGCCTGAATATTGTCCAGGTCTTGCTGCATGCTTTCACTGTTTAGCATGATGTAGTCCTGTGCTGTAGCTTCACGAGTTTGACCTCTTTCTTTTTAAGTACACCTGGTTCTGCTCCTGGCATACTTATGCTTCTATGGTCGAGTGATGAATATGCTGGGCCATGAGGTTACAGATTGTGGTGCAATACAATTCTGCTGCTGCTGATGGCCCACAGCGCCTCATGGATGCCCAGTTTTGAGCTGCTAGATCCATTCTGAATCTATCCCATTTAGCACGGAGGTAGGGCCACACAATCACAACAAAACTTCTAGGCAAAAAAAAAAGGTCCATCTAGTACGCCTCCCACCATCCTGGCAGTCGCATGATACAATGATAATAGAGTTATTGACTAATCATAGCAATCAGTCTCTATTAATTAGTATACAAGAGACCCAGACATGACGCAAGGAAAATCCCACTGGTGGAGCACTTTGGGACTTCCAAGCATGCTACACTTACCACCTCATGTCTCAAATTATTCATATACTGTATTCCAGAAGGTTATTTTCTTCAAGATATCTATTTAATTTGCATTTGAATGAATCAACACCAACTGCTTCTACCCTCTCCCTAGGGAGCTTGTTCCACTAGAGTGACCACTTGCTCACTGAAATATTGTTTCCGCAGATTAGTTTTGAATTTACCACCCCCGCCCACCCCTTCAAGCGCACGACATGTCCTCTGGTTCTACAAACACACTGACAACCCATCCCATAAATACACAATCAGTGGATTCTTCCAAAAGGGAACCACACAAAACTTTTTCCACAAATGGGTTTCGGCTTGTAGCTGGGTACAGGCAGTGAGATGGGTTGTGTTACAGCTGTGCTCTTCGTTTAAAAACTGGCAAACTGGTTTTACTCCGACTTTCATGCTGTCATTGCGAGAGAAATATCTTGTTTTAAGCTAAGAAGTGGCTTGTTACAAAATGTTTATCCCATCTTTCACCAGGACTCATGGGGAAATCAAGGGATATGGGGCTCGGGCGGGAAAGTGGAGTTCAGGTCGAAGATCAGCCATGATCTTTTTGAATGACAGAGCAGGCTCGAAGGGTCGTATGGCCGACTCCTGCGCCTAATTATTATGCTCTTTAGGTTATAATGACTATGGGTGAAAATGTACCACACGTCATTGGGATGGGAGAAGTTTGAGAACTTGAATTCAGCTAAAAAAATATCTGGAATAAAAAGCTACCATCATAGAATGGTTACAGCATGGAAGGCGGCAATTCAGCCTGTCGAGTCCATGCCGGCTCTCTGCAAGAGCAACTCAGCTAGTCCCACTCCCCTGTCCTATCCCTGTAGTCCTGCAAATATTTTTCTTTCAGGTACTTATCCAATTTCCTTTTGAAAGCCACGATTGAGTCTGCCTCCATCACCCTTTCAGGCAGCGCATTCCAGATCCTAACCGCTCGCTGTGTAAACAAGTTTCCTCATGTCGCCTTTGGTTCTTCTGCCAATCACCTTAAATCGGTGTCCTCTGGCTCTCGGCCCTTCTGCCAATGGGAACAGTTTCTCTCGATCTACTCTGTCTAGACCCCTCATGATTTTGAACACCTCTATCAAATCTCCTCTCAACCTTCTCTGCTTTAAGGAGAACAATGAGGGGCATAGATAAAGTGGATAGAAAGGACCTATTTCCCTTAGCAGAGGGGTCAAAAACCAGGGGGCACAGATTTAAAGTAACTGGGGGAAGGTTTAGAGGGGATTTGAGGGGAAATTTCTTCACCCAGAGGGTTGTGGGGGTCTGGAACTCACTGCCTGAAAGGGTGGTAGAGGAAGGAACCCTAACCACATTTAAAAAGTACTTGGATGTGCACTTGGGATGCTCTAACCTGCAGGGCTACAGACCAAGAGCTGAGAAGTGGGATTAGGCTGGATAGCTCTTTGTTGGCCGGCGCAGACACGATGGGCCGAAATGGCCTCCTTCCGTGCTGTAACTTTCTATGATTTCTATGATTCAATCCCAGCTTCTCCAGTCTATCCACGTAACTGAAGTCACTCATCCCTGGAATCATTCTCATAAATCTTTTCTGCACCCTCTCTAAGGCCGTCATATCCTTCCTAAAGTGCGGTGCCCAGAATTGGACACAATACTCCAGTTGAGGCCGAACCAGTGTTTTATAAAGGTTCATCACAACTTCCTTGCTTTTGTACTCTATGCCTCTATTTATGAAGCCCAGGATCCCGTATGCTTTTTTAACTGCTTTCTAAACCTGCCCTGCCACCTTCACTTGATTTGTGCACATATACTCCCAGGTGTCTCTGTTCATGCAGCCACTTTAGGATTGTACCCTTTAGTTAATATTGCCTCTCCTCATTCTTCCTACCAAAATGCATCACTTCGCACTTTTCTGCGTTAAATTTCATCTGCCACGTGTCCGCCCATTCCACCAGCCTGTCTATGTCTTCTTGAAGTCTATCACTATCCTCCTCACTGTTCACTATACTTCCAAGTTTTGTGTCATCTGCAAATTTTGAAATTGCACCCTGTACACCCAAGTCCAAGTCATTAATATATCAAGAAAAGCAGTGGTCCTAGAACACCACTGTATACCTTCCTCCAGTCCGAAAAACAACTGTGCACCACTACTCTGTTTCCGGTCACTTAGCCAATTTCGTATCCATGCTGCCACTGTCCCTTTTATTCCATGGGCTTCTCCTCTGCTGGCAAGCCTATTATGTGGCACTTTATCAAACGCCTTTTGGAAGTCCATATACACCACGTCAACCGTATTGCCCTCATCAAAAAAAATCAAATTAGTTAAACACGATTTGCCTTTAACAAATCCGTGCTGGCTTTCCTTAATTAATCACATTTGTCCAAGTGACTATTAATTTTGTCCCGGATTATCGTTTCTAAAAGCTTCCCCACTACCGAGGTTAAACTGACTGGCCTGTAGTTTCTGGGTTTATCCTTGCATGCTTTTTTATACAAGGGTGTAACATTTGCAATTGTCCAGTCCTCTGGCACTACCCCTGTATCTAAGGAGGATTGGAAGATTACGGCAGTACCTCCACGATTTCCTCCTTAACTTCCCTCAGCATCCTAGGATGCATCCCATCCGGTCTTGGTGACTTATCAACTTTAAGTACAGACAGCCTTTCTAGTACCACTTCATCATCAATTTTTAGCTCATCCAGTATCTCCACTTTCACTATGACTTTGGCAGCATCTTCCTTGGTGAAGACAGATGCAAAGTACTCATTTAGTACCTCAGCCATGCCCTCTGCCTCCATGCATAGGTCTCCTTTTTGCTCCCTAATGGGCCCCACCCCTCCTCTTACTACCCGATTATTTATATGCCTATAGAAGACTTTTGAATTCCCTTTTATGTTAGTTGCCAATCTATTCTCATACTCTCTTTGTCCCTCTTATTTCCTTTTTCACTTTCCCTCTGAACATTCTACATTCAGCCCGATTCTCACTTGTATTCTCAACCTGACATCTGTCATATGTGCTCTTTTTCTGCTTCATCTTACTCTCTATCTCTTTTGTCATCCAGGGAGCTCTGGCTTTAGTTGCCCTACCTTTCCCCCTTGACTGAACCTGAGCCATCTCCTCTTTCAAGGCAGCCCATTGTTCGATTAGTTTTGCCTGCCAAACTTTGATTCCAATTTACCCAGGCCAGATCTGTTCTCAACCCACCTGAAATTTGCCTTCCTCCAATTAAGTATTTTTACTCTAGATTGCTCCCTGTCCTTTCCCATAGCTAATCTAAATCTTGATACTATGATCACTGTTCCTTAAATGTTCCCCTATTGACACTTGCTCCACTTGCCCCAACTCATTCCCGAGAACCAGATTCAGCAATGCCTCCTTCCTCGTTGGGCTGGAAACGTACTGATCAAGAAAGTTCTCCTGAACACACTTCAGAAATTCTTCCCCCTCTGCCCTTTACACTATTACTATCCCAGTCTTAATTAGGATAATTTAAGTCCCCCATTATCACTACTCTATAGTTCTTGCACCTCTCTAATTTCCCTGCAAATTTGCTCCTCTATATCTTTCCCACTAGTTGGTGGCCTACAGAATACACCTAGTAGTGTAATGGCACCTCTATTATTTCTTAACTCTAACCAAATAGATTCTGTCCTTGACCCCTCCAGGATATCCTCTCTTTCCAGTACTGTAACATTCTCCTTAACCAATAATGCCACCCCACCTCCTTTCTTTCCTTCCCTATCTTTCCTGAACACCTTATATCCAGGAATATTTCAAACCCAATCCTGCCCTTTTGAGCCAGGTCTCCTTTATTGCCATGACATCATATTCCCATGTGGCTATTTGAGCCTGCAGCTCACCACCCTTATTTACCTCGCTTCATACGTTTACACACATCAGTAAAAAGAAAATTGACCATGAAGCTATCAGATTGTTGTAAGCACCTAACTGGTTCAGTAATATCCTTTAGGGAAGGAAACCTGTCATCCTTACCTGGTTTGGTCTATACTTGACTCCAGTCCCACACCCAGTGAAGGGGTCGAGTAAGCCACTCAGTTGGATCAAACACAGGGCAACTAGGAATGGGCAACAAATGTTGGCCTTGCCAGTGACACCAACATCCTAATATATATATGATGCACATGCACCCTCATAAAAACATTGAGCTGAGTGATGTGGTGAGTTCGATATCATCCTTTCATCTCAGAGGCCTGGGTTCAAATCCAGCTCAGGTTGGAGAGATGAAAAATGAAGGCAGATTGAAGAGTCTTCTAGGCATGGCCCCACAACACTAAACTACCCCTAACGGAAACTGTACACACAGAAGACAGCATGGCTAGAGCAAGAAAAAGAAGAATGTCAGAGTGTGCTCTTCTGAGGGTTGGCCAGAGTAGATGGAGCTTTAGTTTGCATCCAATCATACTAAACCTGACCTGGGCGTCTTTGAAGCAGACATTTCCAATACCATGATGAACATGAAATTCACAAAGAAAATCTGTAACTAATAAGGTGGTTTAGTAATCAAATAGATCCTGGAGTCACACATCAGTAACTAGGACATTAGACTGGAGATTGTTTCACTGTAAATTTCATATACAGAGAAAAATATAATCAAATACTCAAATATAGAACCCCCTACACCTCCCTAGATATCTCATATTGTCCTGCGACAAAAAAAAAGATGCTTCTACAGCACCAGTCACACGATGCTGCATATCATTAGGTTTGACCTCACACTTATCTATAATGCATTATCACCAAACCGTCTGGCAGTGATTATCAGTCAATAGCAATAACAGAAATTAGCTCCAATCACTATCTACCAATCCTGCTGGAAGTGTTTTGAATGTGTGGGCGTTGAGCGAGAAGATCAGGCGCGACTGTAATGCTCTTACATTCAAATAGCCTATAGACAACATACATTCAGGTGTCTCAGATGGCAGTGTAAATCTTGAAAATGAACAGAACCAAGATTACATTGCGGCAAACCCCCAATATCTGTATTAGTGTATTATTTTTAAACGTTCTCAATTCTACCCAGTCAGAATACGGAGTGCAAGGGTAAAATGATATAGCTGGCACAGGAGGTGAGATTATATGGAGTCACAGGGTTGGTGCGACAGGAGATTTTGGAGATATGACGCACAGCAAGTCAAGAACACTTGAGCAGCTCGGATAATGCCAGTGGCTTTGTAAAAAAAAACCTTACACTAAACCGTTACCCACAATCTCTAGATTATCCTATATTCTCCCACCACAGAAAGAAACAGACGCTAGTGTAGCATCTGTCAAACAATGCAGTATATCATCACGTTTGATGTCACACTTAGCTGTAAAACAATTACATCAATCTCTACTGAATGTAAAGCGAAAACTTTAAATGTCCTTCATTAAGAAATATGACTATTACATACAATATACAGTTTTTATAAATAGTCTGTGCTAAGTTAACTGATCGCAGCCTAGTTGGCACTTGGGGCACTACATAATTTTCTTCAGTGGCCCTGGGTTATGGAGAAGTGAAAAGACAACCACGATTTTCCTGGTCTTGGTCACCATCAATAAACCCTTCCTGGATAATGTGCGTGCAATAATAGGATCAGGCGCATCTACAATGCCCCTGCAGTTGAATAACCCGCCGGCAATTGAATCTGGAGGTTTCCTCTTGCAGCTTGAGGTCACCAGAACAATATGCTTAAATTCCTTACAAACATTAACTTTCCAAAGACAATACAAATAAATATAACAAGGCAGCGCTAGGACCTCCATATGCTCAAGTCTACTGCAGAAGTTAGTTTTCCAAAGGGCTTAAGGAAGAAAATGGCTGCAGGCAGCAATTGCAGGCAACTAGGTGGTTAGTTTTTCATGTGAACGTCGTCAGAGTGTGCTAGGAACCTATTCTACCTGGGCGTCATGGTACATCAGTCACTGAAGGTGGGAAGGCAAGTGCAGCAGGCAGTCAAGAAAGCAAATGGCATGATGGCCTTCATAGCAAGGGGATTTGAGTACAGGAGTAGGGAGGTGATGCTACAGTTGTACAGGGCCTTGGTGAGGCCACACCTGGAGTATTGTGTACAGTTTTGGTCTCCTAACTTGAGGAAGAACATTCTTGCTATTGAGGGAGTGCAACGAAGGTTCACTAGATTGATTCCTGGGATGGCCAGACTGACATATCAAGAAAGACTGGATCAACTGAACTTGTATCCTCTGGAGTTCAGAAGAATGAGGGGGGATCTTATAGAGACGTTTAAAATCCTGACTGGTTTAGACAAATTAGATGCAGGCAGAATGTTTCCAATGTTAGGGAAAACTAAAACCAGGGGTCACAGTCTAAGGATAAAGGGGAAGCCATTTAAGACTGAGATGAGGAGGAACTTCTTCACCCAGAGAGTGGTGAATCTGTGGAATTCTCTACCACAGAAGGTTGTTGAGGCCAGTTCGCTAAATATATTCAAAAGGGAGTTAGATATAATACTCACAACTAGGGGGATCAAGGGGTATGGCGAGAAAGCAGGAATGGGGTACTGAGGTAGCATGTTCAGCCATGAACGCATTAAATGGCGGTGCAGGCTCGAAGGACCGAATGGTCTACTCCTGCACCTATTTTCTATGTTTCTATGTAATGACTAAGGAAAAAACCCACCACCAAGTCCATTTCTGCAGAGGTTCATTGAAAATAATTTCTCTCTCCTTTCTCTGAAGAAAAGAATGGAGGAAATAGAGAAGGATGAGTTGTGAAGATAATGCAAATGACTAGGGTTGAAACACTGCTGTATTGCTGATAGCTGATACAAAAAATCACATTGCAACTATATCTGTTGAGTGGAGACCACCAATGCTGCTGTTTTCATACTGATGGGCTCCCCAATTGGACGGAGCGCAAAGATCTGTTGCCAGCATTGTGGAGCCCCAAATGAAACTTTTGATCCTAACTGAAAACGCCCGATCTTGTCCAATCTTGGAAGCTAAGCAGAGTCAAGCCTGTTCAGTACTTGGATGGGAGACTACCTGGGAATAAAGAGTCTAGAGAAAGTGAAATTGTTGTTCTTAGAGCAGAGAAGACAAGGGGAGATTTATTAGAGGTGTTCAAAATTATGAAGGGTTTTGATTGAGTAAATAAGGAGAAACTGTTTCTACTGGCAGGAGGGTCAGTAACCAGTGAACACAGATACAAAATAATTGCCAAAAGAACCAGAGGGGAGATGAGGAGAAATAGTTTTACACAGTGAGTTATGATGATCTGGAATGTGCTGCCTGAAAGGGTGGTGGAAGCATATTCCATAGTAACTTTTAAAAGGGAATTGGATATATACTGGAAAAGAAAAAAATTGCAGGGCTATGGGGAAAGAATACAGAACTGGCTACCACATGGGAGTGGTTGAGACGAATAGCATAGTTGCATTTAAGGGGAAGCTAGATAAGTACGAGAAAGGAATAGAAGGCGATGTTGAGAGTGAGATGAAGTAAGCTCGTCCAGGGGCACAAATACCAGCCGAATGGCCTGTTTCTGTGCTGTAAATTCGATGCAATTCTTAAAAAAAGGAGCAGGGAAGTGAGGCTAATTGGATAGCTCTTTCAAAGAGTGGAGTGTCTGTAAGTACAGACCTACTCTGACTCCCCCTGTGGAGTCTCTGTAAGTACAGGCTTTTTTTTTTATATATACAGAGGCCGGTGTCGGGAGCAACAGGAGAGAACAGTGAGTATTTAAACTCACTTTCGTGGGCTTTTTTTAATATATACAGAGACTTACCAATCTCAGAGACCAGCGGCGACAGCGTTCCAGAGCCACGTCATGATTCAAAAAGTGGCGCAGGCAAGAGGAAGCAGCTGATTGGGTGAGTACGGCCAGGTGAGTATTTATACTACTCTATAGTTTGACAGTTAAGGTTAATAGTTTATAAAGTTTAGAAGGTCTTAATTTTTGTGGTTATACTTTCTAAGGTCTCTGTTGTGTAGCGGGGAGTGCGAGTAAACAAGGGCCCTTGAGTATATCATTTAATTGTGTAATTAGTGGTATTGATTTAATTTAAATTAATTAAAGGGTAAGTCATGGCAGCACAGCTCGGCCCCATGGCATGCTCCTCCTGCACTATGTGGGAAATCAGGGACACTTCCTGTGTCCCTGACGATCCCTGACAACCATGTGCGCGGGAAGTGTATCCAGCTGCAGCTACTGGCAGACCGCATTGCGGCGCTAGAGCTGCGAATGGATACATACTGGAGCATTCGCGATGCTGAGGACATCGTGGATAGCACGTTTAATGAGTTGGTCACACCGCAGGTAAAGGTTTCACAGGCAGGAAGGGAATGGGTGACCGCCGGGCAGAATAGTAGGCGCAGACAGGTAGTGTAGGGGTCCCCTGTGGCCATCCCCCTCTCAAACAGATATACCACTTCGGATATTGTTGAGGGAGATGGCTTATCTGGGGGAAGGCAGCAGCAGCCAACTTCCTGGCACCGTGGGTGGTTCTGCTGCACAGGACGGGAGGGAAAAGAGCGGGAGAGCTATAGTGATAGGGGATTCTATTGTAAGGGGAATAGATAGGCGTTTCTGCGGCCGCAAACGAGACTCCAGGATGGTATGTTGCCTCCCTGGTGCAAGGGGCAAGGATGTCTCGGGGCGGCTGCAGGGCATTCTGGAGGGGGAGGGTGAACAGCCAGTTGTCGTGGTGCATATAGGTACCAACGATAAGTAAAAAACAGGATGAGGTCCTAAAAGCTGAATATAGGGAGTTAGGAGATAAATTAAAAAATAGGACCTCAAAAAGGTAGTAATCTCAGGATTGCTACCAGTGCCACGTGCTAGTCAGAGTAGAAATAGAAGGATATTTCAGATGAATACGTGGCTAGAGGAATGGTGCAAGCGGGAGGGATTCAAATTCCTGGGACATTGGAACCGGTTCTGGGGGAGGTGGGACCAGTACAAACTGGACGGTTTGCACCTGGGCGGGACCAGGACCGATGTCCTAGGGGGAGTGTTTGCTAGTGCTGTTGGGGTTTAAACTAAAATGGCAGGGGGTTAGGAACCTGTGCAGGGAGACAGAGGAAAGGGAAGCAAGGATAGAAAAAGACAGGAAGGAGAAAAGCAAAAGGGAAGGCAGAGAAATCAAGGGTGTAAATCAAACAGGGCTACAGTAAATAATAATTCTAAAAGGACTAAGTGTTAAAAAAACAAGCCTGAAGGCTTTGTGTCTTAATGCGAGGAGCATTCGTAATAAGGTGGATGAATTAGCTGCGCAAATAGATGTAAACGGATATGATATAATTGGGATTACGGAGACATGGCTCCAGGGTGACCAAGGCTGGGAATTCAACATCCAGGGGTATTCAATATTCAGGAAGGACAGGCAAAAAGGAAAAGGAGGTGGGGTAGCATTGCTGGTTAAAGAGGAGATTAACACAATAATTAACACAGTAAGGAAGGATATTAGCTCTGATGATGTGGAATCTGTATGGGTAGAGCTGAGAAATACCAAGGGGCAAAAAACGTTAGTGGGAGTTGTATACAGACCCCCACACAGTAATGCTGAGGTTGGGGATGGCATTAAACGGGAAATTAGAGACACGTGCAATAAGGGCACAGCAGTTATCATGGGTGACTTTAATCTACATATAGATTGGGCTAACCAAATTAGTAACAATACTGTGGAGGAGGAATTCCTAGAGTGTATACGGGATGGTTTCCTGGACCAATATGTCGAGGAACCAACTAGAGATCAGGCCTGAAGCTGGCAGCTGTCCTTCATTCCGCCAGCGCATTTCACACCTCATCTAGCCTCAACCTGTCACATTACCACCTCCTCTCGCCTTGAATATCTCTTAATGTCTCTCAATCTCTCCTGCCTTCTATACTACCACTGACCTTCCCCTTTGTTCTTTCATCCCCTCCCCCTTTTCCCAGCATTATACTTGCTTTAAATCTATTTCATTTCCTGCTTTTTTCCAGTTCTGACGAAGGGTCTTCGACTTGAAACGTTAACTCTGTTTCTCTCTCCACGGATGCTGCCTGGCCTGCTGAGTTTTTCCAGCGTTTTCTGTTGTTATTTCGGATTTCCAGCATCTGCAGTATTTTGCTATCGTAGTGATCAGGCCATCTTAGACTGGGTATTATGTAATGAGAAAGGATTAATTAGCAATCTTGTTGTGCGAGGCCCCTTGGGGAGGAGCGATCATAATATGATCGAATTCTTCATTAAGATGGAGAGTGAAGTAGTTGACACAGACCAGGGTCCTGAATTTAAATAAAGGAAACTACGATGGTATGAGGCGCGAGTTGGCTAGGATGGTTTGGGGAGCGTTACTTAAAGGGTTGACGGTGGATAGGCAATGGCAAACATTTAAAGATCACATGGATGAACTACAGAATTTGTTCATCCCTGTTTGGCATAAAAAAAGTGACTCAACCGTGGCTAACAAGGGAAATTAGGGATAGCATAAGATCCAAGGAGAGGACATATAAATTGGCCAGAAAAAGCAGCAAACCTGAGGATTGGGAGCAGTTTAGGATTCAGCAAAGGAGGACAACGGGATTAATTAAGAGGGGGAAAATAGAATGAGAGTAAGCTTGCAGGGAACATAAAAACTGACTGTAAAAGCTTCTATAGATATGTGAAGAGAAAACGATTGGTGAAGTCAAGCGTAGGTCCCTTGCAGTGAGAATCAGGGGAGTTTATAATGGGGAACAAAGAAATGGCAGACCAATTAAATACATACTTTGGTTCTGTCTTCACAAAGGAGGACACAAATAACCTCCCAGAGATGTCAGGGAACATAGGGTCTAATGAGGGAGGAATTGAATTAAATCAGTATTTGTAGCGAAATGGTGTTAGGGAAATTGACGGGATTGAAGGCCGATAAATCCCCAGGGCCTGATAATCTACATCCTAGGGTACTTAAGGAAGTGGCCCTAGAAATAGTAGATGCATTGCTGGTCATCTTCCAAAATTCTATAGACTCTGGAACAGTTCCCATGGATTGGAGGGTAGCTAATGTAACCCCACTATTTAAAAAAGGTGGTAGAGAGAAAACGGGGAATTATAGACCGGTAAGCCTGACATCGGTAGTGGGGAAAATGCTCGAGTCCATTATAAAAGATGTAATAGCAGAGCACTTGGAAAACAGTGACAGGATCGGACAAAGTCAACATGGTTTTACAAAAGGTAAATCATGCTCGACTGATCTACTGGAATTTTTTGATGATGTAACTGGTAGAATAGATAAGGGAGAACCAGTGGATGTGGTGTATTTGGACTTTCAGAAGGCTTTCAATAAGGTCCCGCATAAGAGATTAGCGTGAAAAGTTCAAGCACATGGGATTGGGGGTAAGGTACTGACTTGGATAGAGAACTGGTTGGCAGACAGGAAGCAAAGAGTTGGAATAAACAGGTCTTTTTCCAAGTGGCAGGCAGTGACTAGTGGGGTACCGCAGGGATCGGTGCTAGGACCCCAGCTATTCACAATATATATTAACGATCTAGACAAGTGAACTAGATGTAATATCTCCAAGTTTGCAGATGATACAAAGCTGGGTGGGCGTGTGCGCTGTGAGGAGGATGCAGAGAAACTCCAGTATGATTTGGACAGGTTGAATGATTGGGCAGATGCCGTATAATGTGGATAAATGCGAGGTTATCCACTTTGGTGGCAAAAACAGGAAGACATAGAAACATAGAAAATAGGTACAGGAGTAGACCATTCGGTCCTTCGAGCCTGCACCGCCATTCAATGCGTTCATGGCTGAACATGCTACTTCAGTACCCCATTCCTGCTTTCTCGCCATACCCCTTGATCCCCTTAGTTGTGAGTGTTATATCTAACTCCCTTTTGAATATATTTAGCGAACTGGCCTCAACAACCTTCTGTGGAAGAGAATTCCATAGATTCACCACTCTCTGGGTGAAGAAGTTCCTCCTCAGCTCAGTCCTAAATGGCTTCCCCTTAATCCTTAGACTGTGACCCCTGGTTCTAGTTTTCCCCACCATTGGGAACATTCTGCCCGCATCTAATTTGTCTAAACCAGTCAGGATTTTAAATGTCTCTATAAGATCCCCCCTCATTCTTCTGAACTCCAGAGGATACAAGTTCAGTTGACCCAATCTTTCTTGATATGTCAGTCCGGCCATCCCAGGAATCAATCTAGTGAACCTTCGCTGCACTCCCTCAATAGCGAGAATGTCCTTCCTTAAGTTAGGAGACCAAAACTGCGCACAATACTCCAGGTGTGGCCTCACCAAGGCCCTGTACAACTGTAGCATCACGTCCCTACTCCTGTACTCAAATCCCCTTGCTATGAAGGCCATCATTCCGTTTGCTTTCTTGACTGCCTGCTGCACTTGCATTCCCACCTTCAGTGACTGATGTACCATGACGCCCAGGTCTCGTTGCACGTCCCCTTTCCCTAATCTGCCACCATTCAGGTAATAGTCCGCCTCTCTATTTTTACCACCAAAGTGGATAACCTCACATTTATCCACATTGTACTTCATCTGCCATACATTTGCCCATTCACCCAACCTGTCCAAGTCACTCTGTAGCCTCCTAGCATCCTCCTCATTGTTCACACTGCCTCCCAATTTAGTGTCATCCGCAAATTTGGAGATATTACATTTAATCCCTTCGTCCAAATCATTAATATATAATGTAAACAGCTGGGGTCCCAGCACCGAACCCTGCGGTACCCCGCTGGTCACTGCCTGCCATTCTGAAAAGTACCCATTTACTCCTACTCTTTGCTTCCTGTGTGCCAACCAGTTCTCAATCCACGTCAACACATTACCCCCAATCCCATGTGCTTTAACTTTGCTCACCAATCTCTTGTGTGGGACCTTGTCGAAGGCCTTCTGAAAGTCCAAATACACCACATCTACTGGTTCCCCCCTGTCCACCCTATTGGAAACATCCTCAAAAAATTCCAGAAGATTTGTCAAGCATGATTTCCCTTTCACAAATCCATGCTGACTTGGACCTATCATGTCGCCACTTTCCAAATGGTCTGTTATGACATCTTTAATAATTGCTTCCATCATTTTACCCACGACCGATGTCAGGCTGACCGGTCTATAATTCCCTGCTTTCTCCCTCCCTCCTTTTTTAAAAAGAGGGGTTACATTGGCCACCCTCCACTCCATCGGAACTGATCCAGAGTCTAAGGAATGTTGGAAAATGATCGTCAATGCATCCACTATTTCCAAGGCCACCTCCTTAAGTACTCTGGGATGCAGACCATCAGGCCCCGGGGATTTTTCAGCCTTCAGTCCCATCAATTTCCCCAATACCTTTTCCCGACTAATAAGGATTTCCCTCAGCTCCTCCCTCTTACCAGATCCTCTGACCCCTTTTATTTCCGGCAGATTGTGTGTGTCCTCCACAGTAAACACCGAACCAAAGTACTTGTTCAATTGAGCTGCCATTTCCTTGTTCCCCATTACGACTTCCCCTGTTTCCGACTGCAGGGGACCTACGTTTGTTTTTACTAACCTCTTTCTTTTTACATATTTATAGAAGCTTTTGCAGTCCATTTTAATGTTCTCTGCAAGCTTCCTTTCATATTTTATTTTCCCTGCCCTAATCAAACCCTTCGTCCTCCTCTGCTGAGTTTTGAAGTTCTCCCAGTCCCCGGGTTTGCTGCTACTTCTGGCCAATTTGTATGCAAATTCCTTGGTTTTAATACTATCCCTGATTTCCCTTGTTAGCCATGGTTGAGCCACCTTCCCTTTTTTATTTTTACGCCAGACCGGGATGTACAATTGTTGTAGTTCATCCATGCGATCTCTAAATGTCTGCCATTGCCCTTCCACTGATAGCCCCTTAAATATCGCTTGCCAATTTAACCTCGCCAATTCACGCCTCATACCCTCAAAGTTGCCCTTATTTAAGTTCTGGACCATGGTCTCTGACTTAACTGTTTCCTTCTCCATCCTAATGTAGAACTCCACCATACTATGGTCACTCTTCCCCAGGGGGCCTCGTACCACAAGATTGCTGATTAGTCCCTCCTCATTACACAACACCCAGTCCAGGATGGCCTCCCCTCGAGTTGGTTCCTCAACATATTGGTTTAGGAAACCATCCCTTAAACACTCCAGGAAATCCTCCTCCACCGTATTGCTTCCAGTTTGAGTAGCCCAATCTATATGCATATTAAAGTCACCCATGATAACTGCCGTGCCTTTTTTGCACGCACCTCTGATTTCCTGTTTCATACCCTCCCCCACCTCACTACTGCTGTTTGGAGGTCTGTACACAACTCCCACTAACGTTTTCTGCCCTTTGGTGTTCTGCAGCTCAACCCATATTGATTCCACATCCTCCAAGCTGATGTCCTTCCTAGCTATTGCATTAATCTCCTCTTTAACCAGCAATGCTACCCCACCCCCTTTTCCTTTTATTCTATCCTTTCTGAATGTTGAATACCCCTGGATGTTCAGTTCCCAGCCTTGATTGTTCTGGAGCCACGTCTCTGTAATCCCAATCACATCGTATCCGTTAACATCTATTTGCACAGTCAATTCATCCACCTTATTACGGATACTCCTTGCATTAAGACACAGAGCCTTTAGGCTTGTTTTATTAACATCCTTTGTCCTTTTAGACTTATGATTTAGTATGGCCCTTTGTGTTTCTTGCCTTTGTTTACTCGGCCTTCCCCTATTGTTTCTCACCCTTCTAACATTTGTTTCTGACTGCATATTACTTCCCCCTGTTTCGCTACATAGGTTCCCATTCCCCTGCCATATTAGTTTAAATCCTCCCGAACTGCTTTATCTGAACGGCAATAGATTGGGAAAAGGGGAAGTGCAACAAGACCTGGGTGTCCTTGTGCACCAGTCGCTGAAGGTAAGCATGCAGGTGCAGCAGACGGTTAAGAAGGCAAATGGTATGTTGGCCTTCATAGCAAGAGGATTCAAGTACAGGAGCAAGGATGTCTTGCTGCAGTTGTACAGGGCCTTGGTGAGACCACACCTGGAGTATTGTGTGCAGTTTTGGTCACCTTATCTGAGGAAGGATGTTCTTGCCATGGAGGGAGTACAGCAAAGATTCACCAGACTGATACCTGGGATGGCGGGAATGACATATGAAGAGAGATTGGGTCAATTAGGCTTATATTCGCTAGAGTTTAGAAGAATGAGAGGGGATCTCATTGAAACTTATACAATTCTAACAGGACTAGACAGACTAGATGCAGGAAGGATGTTCCCGATGGCAGGAGGAGTCCAGAACCAGGGGTCACAGTCTAAGGATAAGGGGTAAGCCATTTAGGACTGAGATGAGGAGGAATTTCTTCACCCAGAGAGTGGTGAACCTGTGGAATTCTCTACCACAGAAGGCAGTTGAGGCCAATTCATTAAATATATTCAAGAAGGAGTTAGATATATTTCTTAAGGTTAAAGGGATCAAGGGATATGGGGAGAAAGCAGGGACAGGGTACTGAATTTGGATGATCAGCCATGATCTCATTAAATGGCGGAACAGGCTCGAGGGGCCGAAAGGCCTACTCCTGCACCTATCTTCTATGTTTCTAAAGAGCTGTCACCAGCATGATGGGCTGAATGGCCTCCTTCTGTGCTATAAGATGCTACTAGGTGCAGTAAAAAGTTTTTGACCAAATACACACCTGCAAATCTTTCTGCAGGTCTGAGTCCACCACCTAGGTAAAAGACTATATTGCAGAACTTGTTCCCATTGAAGCGATTCTGCAATTAAATTGGGATACAACAATCCAAATAGCCATCCTAGGAATCAGAATCAACTGAACTGGACAGCCCATCAATAAAATAAATAGGTTGGCCCAGTACCGGAGTTTCCGTTAGTCAGCGTCACTGGTACACAGAGGTAAATACATCATAAAGCATTACTGCACCAAATTCTAAGCTTCCTCTAGTGTGACCCACTTAATCTAATACGGAATGTCCAAAACCCAGCGATAGGACTCCTAGTTTTAGTATCCGAACAATAGCTCCATACATCGATCTAACACCACTTTATAAATGTCAAGCATTGTAAGCCGTTAGGAAATCATATTCAGGAAATGCAAGCCTGCATCAAAAGCTTCAAAAAGGACATTCAGTATTGACAAGGAATGCAATCATGAGACTAATATTACTCAGTGGAACCCAATGCAGGCACGATGTCATGCCATGCATACTTTATTTTTTATTTAAATAAACACATACTTGAGTTGGAGAATTATAAATATTTCCACAAGTGAGCTGACTCAATAACTCATAAGTGGAAATAAGCATAGCATAATTGTGTGTGTTTGGACTAGTTGGTTGTGAGGAACTATCCACTCACCATTCCATTTACACTAGACAGAAACCATAGAAGTTTAGAGCACATCAGGTGGCCATTTGGTCCATTTGTGCCAGTTTATTGCTGCTCCAAAACTCATCCCACTGCCCTGCTCTCTCCCCCATAGCCTTGTATCGTCCACTACTTCAACTGTTTCCTTAAGAGGCAATGGCCTCTGCCTCAAGTACTCCCTGTGGCAAAGCATTCTACATGCTAACTTTTTTTTTTAAACTGGTTATAACATGCCTGTTTAAATTTAGTGATCAACATTATTACAACTCAAATTTTCAAGGATTAATTGTTGGTTCACTGACAAAATGGAAACACAGTCAGTAATGATTGCCAGTGACCAGCAAAAAAAAATATGCACCTTTTAAAAAAAAACACAGATGGGACTAAGTGACACAGTAGATTACCAAACTGGCCTTTGACCTCTGGAAGATTACTGCAATAGAGTTAAAGTTTCATCTCTTTTCTGGCTGCAAGTCTGACAAAAATGATTTTGGGCAGTCTCAACTCAGGTCCTAGTTAGCACAAGCACACAAAATAAAATGACAAATCACAGTCTGAGAAGCCAGAAGGATGACTTTAAAACAGAAGTATCACAGCAGTGGTATACGGTCCTGAAGGATAGAGGTTAAACATTTTATTGGGATAGGGTAAAGTAAGTTTTATTCAGTTACATATAAATAGAACACTATATAAATGCAAGTTGTTGTTTCTGAACCTCTTCACATGGGAGTGGTTAATGCTGACACAAAGCGATCAAATTGGAAAAAGCATCACATCTTCCAACAAAGACAAGCCAAAGCGATTACAAGCAATTACAGGCCTGCTGCATTGCAATGCCTCAAAGCTTTTCACACAATTACTTTTGAAAGGCAGTGACTGTTAGATAGGCAAACAGGGAAGCAATTCTGCACCAGCAATATCCCACAAAAAAATCAGAATAAATAATCAGTTAATCTATTTGAGAGAGGGAGGAATGTTGGCCACGTCATCTGGAGATCTCCCTGCTCTTCAAATAGTGCTGCAAGATCTTTAAAATCCACCTGAAAGGGGCCTCCGTTTAACATCTCATCTGAAGGATTCATCACAGATTTCCTCTTATAATAATCACTGCACTAAAAATACAATTCATTGTATATGAACTGCTTTGATGTTTCTGAAAGACATGATAAGGTGCTTTAAATTCAAGTTGTTCTTGCTTTCAATTATGGCCACACAATTTTAGCTTCAATTTTCCAGTCAACAACATCAACTGATATTCAAAGTGAGGTTGTTGACTTGCAATTACTTTGTTTAGGTGCCCATTATTCTCTATTTATGAAAAGGAGTGGTAAACCTTAATTGGCATTTTTATAATGTAATATGTCACATTATGTAGTCATCTGGCTGACAGAAGAAGCAAACGATGCAAAGAGTCCTTACATGTACGGGGCAACAAAATCAGTAACACCGCAATTTTAGTACCAGCAGCCTACCAATTAAAGGTATACATTTGTCACTCCAATATCTAGAGCAAGGTAAAAGCTGTTGGGTTAGATGTGCACCAGAGAAATCTAAAATTAAAAGCATTACTACAACTTGCTGTACAGTCATGCTCAAATTTCTTACACTTAGCAACAATTAATGAACTTGAAGACATTTCTCCTCCAAACTTAATTTCTCAGCAAAGGCAATTATCTACAGCAATATACCCACAGAGCTTAGCTGTCAATGCCACCTCTTAACCTCCTCGAGGTTCGCAAGAGGTTTGATGTGAAATTGCTCCCTCAGAATTTGCCTTCATGTGCGAGGCGCACAGCCTCTCCTCCACGCTTTCTCAACACAATGAAGAGAGAGCGATGCACTGTGCCACCTTCAAACACACAACTTCTTCATTATAAATTTTAGATTGGGTAAAAACTCACGCCAGCTAAATGACTGCTGGAATAAGTTGTAGCTGAGTTCAAGGTGACCACTGTTAAAATCGACAAGCTGTCCTCTTCTCTCCCCTATCATCAGGAGATGAGGTGGGCAGAGGAGGAGGGGGGGGGATAAAGACAGCTTACGGAGGTAGTCAGTAGGAAAATAACCCACTTGCCCACCTCTAAATTATGAGCATGTATACAAATACAAGCATAGCTCCCAAACACAAATAATTATATAGAGAATAATATTTCTAGGATTCACTTTTAGCCCACTAGGCCTTCCTATTAAAAAAATGCAACCTTCAGGATTGTTCTCTTCAACCTCATTGTGCCCTTTCAGTTCTTGTAGATATGTACTGTATACAGTAGGCATTATATAAACACTACTTCTAGACTTCGCTTTCACAGAGTCTTTCCCACCTTGGTGGTGCCAGTCACCTTGGTTTCTCAATTAAAAAAACAGTTGAGAGAGTTATATATGATTTGTAGGCACTTATATCACTGCTGAGCAGCATGAAAACCAATTATTGGAAAGCAGTAAACAAAGAATGCCACAGCTGTTAATGTTTCCCACTGCACCTATGCCCCACCGCCAACCCCCAGCCCGGGAAGAACCCAGCCCAAGCAGGAATCCCTGGGGCAATGTACTTTCTTCCACAGATTGAGCTCATTTCCCCAATGACTCAAGAGTCAGGATCAACACAATGTGCCAAATGTGACCCCCAATTACCTTAGGCCACCACATCACTCCTGATGTTTTCAAAACAGCACTGGGGAATGATGGCCATGTTATCCAAGGATGAGCATCCCTCACCCCACAAACTTAAAATTACTGCGAATACTCTAATAATTTAAGTACTTTTCAGTGTTAATTAGTGTAATTTTTATTTAAAAAGGTGCAAGTACATTTCCTTCTATTATGAAACACACAAATTGACTAATTTAACTCCATATTTTCAGAACATTAAAGAGAGCTGCACTGGAATCTTTGCAATCTCTGTTGTAAGGTAGGAGCTTTCCCAGAGATTCAGACAAATTATATTGAAAAAAAGTATTTACACATCTGTCAGCTTAATTACTGCATACTATAATAGGAAATGTACGTCCTCCTTTTACAAAATGGCCTGTTCATTAACTTGCAGAGACTACATGCAGACATTTGCTTAAGAGTCAGTCAGCTGATTTAATAACGTGGCATATTGAGGGCCTCGTTAAAGACGATTTATAGATTTTAACACCATACACTTCAGTCTCCCTATATCCAAGGCTCGTGACAGACCTATTCTACTGACTATGTGAACTGGAAATTTAACATAAAAAAAATAAATAAACATCCAGACTAAACCCCATCAGGCTGCACTAGTCTCCTTCCTTTTAACAGACGAATAAATTATTAAACCAAAAAAAAAAATCACATTAAAGGCCAGCTGCAGTAGGCCTTTACCTTAAATAGCTAGCATTATCATGACATTTCTTTTCCAAAACAAACAAATTGGGGCGTTGCAAAAGATACTTTCCATTAAAATTCATAATTAAAAAAACTACAAACACAGAGCAGCTTCAAACATTGCTTCTATTAATTTATTTTATTATTTTTGCAGGGTGCCCGGAGGCCTATTCTGAGTGGCTGTAACTACACCCAATTCACACACATCCTATCTGCTTAAGAATGATATTTTTGTGTTGCAAAAAAAAATGAACAAAAAAGAAAGAAAGCTGCATTTTAAATAACTTACCAATCACCTCCTTAAGTTCATAATCCTCTCTGATGATAGACCAGGGCAGGGAGCTGGGGTCCTCGGACATTGTGGTAGGGATTGGAGCTACAGCCTCTGGGCTTCCTACTTCACTTTATATTGTGTTGTATAATTATGCGTGGCCTTTTATTTCCCTTTCTCTCCTTGCCGAGGAGAAGGCCTGGCGCTGCTGGATCAATCCCCCTTCTCCCTTTCTCAGAGACGCAAGTACTTCCAATCCCCAAACTTTGCCACTAGCTGGAGTTACCATGCCGCCCAACCGCACGCAAGGGTCCCGCCTCCTCTTCCCAGCTCCAATTCGACGCCCGCGGCTCCCGCCCCTTTCCTCCGCGGGCTTCCATTGGACCAGCGACTGCCCGTCAATGTCACCAGGGCGGCGCGAAGACGTCACTCGCGCTGTGGTGCGTGGTTGGTTCAGGAGAGGCGTGCACCGACTCTACGCCGAGAGACGTCGTCTCTTGTTCAGCAGTGGGATGGGGTGGGGTTACGTGCGGGGACGTCGGCGGTTTTGCGGTACGCGTCTTGTCACGTGAGTACGTTAGCCTTTTGCGGTGTGCATGAATAATATGTTTAACATTGCCCGCCCGCCCTCTCTTTTTGTTTTCGATGGACCCGCCCGGGGGTGGATTGATTGGGTTTATACCAGGGACATTTTCCCAAGGGCTACTGTCTGAGCTCTGTACAGTGGAAAAATATAAACTTCTAACTTTCAAATGTTCTCAAGAAATAAAGCATATACTTTAAAAGTGCACTGTCATTATTTCCTTAATTAATTTCTACAAATATTAATTAAACATTTTTAACAAAACTTTTCTAGGCTGGCACTTCAGCCAGTGCTGTACTGCCGCAGGTGCCATCTTTTGGATGAGATATTAAACTGAGGTCCTGCCTGCCCCTCAGGTGGAAGTAAAAGATACTATGGCACTATTCGAAGACTTAATAAGAAGTTTTTCCATTTCCTACACTGGACATCCACATGGATTCTCCGAGTGAGATTGTCCATTTATTTCTGAATTTGGTGCAGTATTGCACTATGCTCTGCAAACCCCCCACCCTAACAGGAACTGGGCTGGTAAAGCCCAAAACACATTTCATATAGGAACCTTTGATCCAGAGACAGAGGGGAATTTCATAACAACAACAACTTGTATTTATATAGCACCTTTAACGTAGTAAAACGTCCCAAGGCGCTTCACAGGAGTATTATAAGACAAAAAAAATTTGACACCGAGCCATATAAGGAGAAATTAGGGCGAATGACCAAAAGCTTGGTCAAAGAGGTGGTTTTAAGGAGCGTCTTAAAGGAGGAAAGAGAGGTAGAGAGGCAGAGAAGTTTGGGCAGGGAATTGCAGAGCTTAGGGCCTAGGCAACAGAAGCCATGGCCACCAATGGTTGAGCAATTATCATCAGGGATGCTCAAGAGGGCAGAATTAGAGAAGTGCAGATATCTCGGGGGGGGGGGGGGGTGTTGTGGGGCTGGAGGAGATTACAGAGATAGGGAGGGGTGAGGCCATGGAGGGATTTGAAAACAAGGATGAGAATTTTTAAATCGAGGTATTGCTTAACCAGGAGCCAATGTAGGTCAGCGAGCACAGGGGTGATGGGTGAACGGAACTTGGTGCGAATTAGGACACAGGCGGACGACTTTTGGATGACCTCAAGTTTACGTTGGGAAGAATGTGGGAGGCCAACCAGGAGTGTGTTAGAATAGTCAAATCTAGAGATAACAAAGGCATAGACTGTTTCAGCAGCGGATGAGCTCAGGTAAGGGTGCAGATTGGTGATGATATGGAGGTGGAAATAGGCGGTCTTAGTTATGTGGTCAGATGCTCATTTCAGGGTCAAATATGACACCAAGGTTGCGAACAGTGTGGTTCAGCCTCAGACAAATGTTAGGGAGAGGGATGGAGTCAGTGGCTAGGGAACGGAGTTTGTGGTGGGGACCGAAAACAATGGCTTTGGTCTTTCCAATATTTAATTGGTGAAAATGTTTGCTCATCCAGAACTGGATGTCGGACAAGCAGTCTGACAATTTAGAGACCATGGAGGGGTCAAGAGAAGTAGTGGTGAGGTAGAGCTGGGTGTCGTCAGCGTACATGTGGAAACTGACACTGTGTTTTCACATGATGTCGTCAAGGGGCATGTTGATGAGAAATAGGAGGGGGCTAAGGATAGATCCTTGGGGGACACCAGAGGTAACGATGCAGAAGCGGGAAGAGAAGCCATTGCAAGTGATTCTCTGGCTACGATTAGATAGATAAGAATGGAACCAGGCGAGTGCAGTCCCACTCAGCTGGATGACGGTGGAGAGGTGTTGGAGAAGGATGAAATATGGCTCGGGTTTGAAATAAAAACAGAAAATGCTGGAAACACTCAGCAGGTCAGGCAGCTTTGTGGAGAGAGAAACAGAGTTAACGTTTCAGGTCGATGAACCTGTGTTTAAATCTGGATTGATGATATGAAAGAATACTTTATAACCTACTGAACTATCCTGTCCCCTGAGATGGAATTTTTATTGTAGGAATTTAGGAATTGCTGGACAAAAAAAAGGAGGTCCATCTAGTTCGCCTTCTACCATTTTGATAGTGGATGATACGATAATGGAGCTGTTGACTAATCATAGCAATCAATCTCTATCAAAGTTGACAACACGATGCAAGGAAAACTCCAGTGGTGGAGAGGTTTAGGAACTATGGGAAGGCACCTGTTCCTTCCAGGCATGCTACACTTATTAAGTCATATTTCAAATTACTCATATACTGTACTCCAAAATGTTATTTTCTGAAAAAAATCAATCTAATTTGCATTTGAATGTATCAACACTAACTGTTTCCACCATCTCCCTAGGCAGCCTGTTCCATAGATTTACCACTCGTTCACTGAAATAATGTTTCGGCAGATTAGTTTTGAATTTACACCCCCCCCCCCCCACCTTCAAGTGCAGGCCATGTCCTCTGGTTTTACTGGAGAAATAGCTTGTCATGGTCTACATTATCTAGTCCTTTTTAGAATTCTAAAAACGGCAATCATATCACCTCTCAACCTTCTCTTTTCCAGTGTGAATATGCGCATAATAGCTCCTCATAATCAATCCCTCCAACCCTCAATCATTACAACATTCTTTTTGGAGCAAGCATACTAATTCCTGATTTCAGATAGCACCTCAATGAACAGAGAGGTGGCTGAAGCCTGAACAATTGTGCTGAGATCATTCTGCTTCTCTGGTGCCTTGCCATAAATTCTGGAATGATCAATTTACAGAAACAGTACACGGAGGCAACTATCTCCCTACTGAACACACTTCCCATACTCTGAACCTATAAAGCTTCAGGCTGCACACTGTCACTTCCTACAGAAAAATATTGTGAAGACTGAAGCCGTCGTCTTTGGCTTCTGCTATATATTCTGTACCCTGCCAACCGATTCCATCCCGCTCCTTCGGCATTGTCTCAGGCTGAACCAGATCCCGAGCTCAGCTTCTGACCCCATATCCACCATCATAGCATTACCTGCCACTGCCCCAGTCTCAATCCATTCGCTGCTGAAACCCTCATCCATGCCTTTGTTATCTCCAGTCTTACCTATTTCACTGCTATCTTGTCCAGCCACCAATCTTCAACTTCAGCTCTTCCAAAATTCAACAGCCCATATTCTATTCCTTTCTCTAGTGGAATTTTTTGATGTGCTCACTAACATGGTGGATAGGGGAGATGTCTATGGATGTTATCTACAAGGACTTCCAGAGGGCATTTGATAAGGTTCCGCCCAAGAGATTATTAGCAAAAATGAGAGCGCACGGAATTTGAGGTACCCTTGTGACATGGGTCGGTAATTGGTTGGGAAGTTGGAGGCAGAGAGTAGGGATAAAGATTTTTTTTCTTTGATTGATGGATGCGACAAGTGATGTTCCACAGGGATCTGCACAGGGGCCTCAACATTTTACCATATTTGTCAATGACTTGGATTAAGGAATAGAGAGTTGTATATCCAAGCTTGCAGATGACACTGAGCTAGGTAGCACAGTAAGTTGTGTGGATGGGAGCAGTAAGTTACAAAGGGACATAGGCAGACCAAGTGAGTGGGAAGAACTATGGCAGATGGGGTTCAATAAAGGGAAGTGTGAGATCATCCACTTTGGATCTGAGAAAAACAAATCAGAATATTTTGTTAATGGTGAGAGACTAGGAGCTGTGGAGGAGCAACGTGATTTTAAGTGTCCAGGTACACAAATCACTGAAAGCTAGTGCACAGGTACAAAAAGTAATTTAAAAAAGGCTAATGGAATCTTGGCCTTTATCTCAAGGGAGCAAGAATACAAAGAGACTTGGCCAGACCCCAACTAGAGTACGGTGTTCAGTTCTAAGTATCACACCTCAGGAAGGATCTATTGACTTTGGAGGGTGTACAGCGCAGATTCACCAGAAATATACCGGAGCTTAAAGGGTTAAGCTTCCACCTTCCGTAAACTTGAGCTCATCTAAAACTCTGCTGCCCATATCCTAACTCTCACCAAGTCCTGTTCACCCATCAACTCTGTGCGCACTGACCTACATTGGCTCCTTATCCAGCAACTCCTCGAACTTAAACTTCTCATTCATGTCCAAATCCCTCCATGCCCTTACCTCTCCCTATCTCTGTAACCTCCTCCAGCCCTACAACCCTCTGAGAACTCTGTGGCCTCGAAATTCGGGGGTTTCGTGCCACCCTTTACTGCCAGATTCGGGCAAATAAATGGCGGCCATCACTCTTCCTCCCACCGCCGGTTGGTTACGCGGCAGCCGCCATTTTCAGATAGCCGGCAGCGCTGCCGATGTCCGTGCTCGCTAGGGATATCTAGATTATGCAGATCGTGCAACATTCACTTGACGCCCGATCTGCGAGTTTCGATTTCGCTGCTCCACTTACCGGCATGCCTTAAGTGCGACGAGCTGAGCAAGTGTTGACAAGCAGGAAGGAGTGTCCAGCAGCGGTATTTAAAGGGATCATCAGCAACAACTTGCGCCTTACTTTTTTCTGCAATTTGACTGGCTCTGTGCAACTTTCTGCAACTCCAGCAGCTTTATTAACTTCTTTCAAGGTTCTAAGGTAACAGGGTGCGTTGCTGCAAGTGGAGAACGTCTTCATTCTTATTTAAAGGCTTCTGCTCACAACACTTGCTCACAGTCATGGGGGCTCTATTGGCAGTCCCCCTCTCGCTCAAATATCTCAGGGAGAAGTAGCGGAGGCAGCGAAAAAGAAGAGAAGATGCACACAGAGGGAGGAGGAGGCAGGCTAGAAGGGCTCTCAACAGGAGGGTCTTCCAAGAGCACTTCTCTTATATCCACTTAATCGAGAAGCAGTGTCTTAGGAGGCAACGCTTCACCAAGGAGGTGGTCACAGAACTCTGCCACCTCCTGCAACCAGACCTGCAGCCTGAGAGCAGGGCAAACACGGCTCTCTCAGTGGCAGTTAAGGTCACCATGGCACTCAATTTCTTCGCCAGTGGATCCTTCCAGTCTGCAGCAGGAGTCATAGCTGACATCTCACAGTTTGCCATCCAACGCTGCAACCTGGAGGTCACTGAGGCTCTCTACACCAGGAGGAGCGACTACGTTTTCTTCTCTCTTAGCAGAGAGAAGCAGGACGAGCACGCATGTGGCTTTGCCAGGATAGCAGGCTTCCCCATGGTGCCATTGACTGCACCCACATGGCTTTGCGGGCATCGTATAACAATCCTGAGATCTTCCGCAACCGCAAAGACTACCACCCACTTAATGAGCAGTTGGTGTGCGACCACGCCCAGCGCTTCCTGATGGTTAGTGCCCGCTATCCTGGCAGTATCCATGATGCCTTCATCCTGCGTCAGTCTAGTGTGCCAGCAATCTTCCAGCCACCACATGAAACTCGAGAGTGGCTGCTCGGAGACAAGGGCTATTCGCTCTGCACCTGGCTCATGGCTCCCCTCCGCAACCCCACCACTCGTGCCAGCACTCATATAATGAGAGTCGTGCTTCCACCAGGAACATTATCGAGCAGACCATCGGGCTACTGAAGCAATAGTTCTGCTGCCTTGACCGCTCGGGAGGAGCCCTCCAGTACACGCCGGAGCAGGTGTCCCATTTTGTGGTGGTCTGCTGCATGATTCACAACAGGGCCACCATGAGGGCGCAGCCCTTGCCACCAGGGATTGCGGGACCATCTCAGGAGGAGGACGAGGGAGAGGAGGAAAAGTAGGAGGAGGGAGAGGAAGATGAGAAAGAAGAAGAGGACAAGGAGGAAGGGAGGAGGCAGACAGCCAATCCCCCTTCTGGACGGGCTGTCCGTGAAGGGCTAATGAGACTCCGATTCCAATGAATGAAACCCCAGATCCCCTTTGCTCACCACATCCCCATCATACCATCCCTCTGTCACGGAACATCACAGCGTCCTCCTGGGCACAAAGCTGAAATGAGAGCTACCACCAAAGATTCCAAACTAAATTAATAAATTTATCCAAAATCAATTGACACTTACGATATGAACTAATCAAACTTGTGCAATCCCTTAGTGCCTGTCATTCGGGTGCCCTTTCCTGATCTAGTTAACCCTCAAAGTGCTCACCCAGTGACTGCAGCATGGCCTTGTAGGACGACCTCGAGCAGCTCTGGCCCGAGAAGGCCCGGCTGTAGACTGCACCACCTCGGCATGGGCAGCAGCAGTCTGGGCTGGCTGGCTGACAGGCAGCAGCAAGGGCAATGGTGGATTGGCAGTGGTGGGAACAGGAATGCTGTCATCCTGAGAGGGGACTGCAGGGTCCTGCTCCACTGACCCACTGCCATTCTCCCGGGGCAGTCCTCAGCATTCCTAGCAATCTGTTGGAGCACAGATTGCTGGGCTACTGCGAAACCCTGCAAGCCTCGGCCAACACTGGTAAACCCAACGGCAGCAGTCTGAGCTTGGGTAGCAGCAAACTGAGATTGCATGTGAGAGTTTGAGCTTGGGTGGCATCATAAGAGCGGTCTGCGCTTCCGCTGCAGCATTAAGACATTGGGTCGCTTCTGCCAGTGCTGCAATGGCAATGGCAACATCGCCCATCACACGCCGCATCATGTCTGGGTCGACAAGGTCTTTTCCAGCCTGGAAATCCTGGGCATCAATCTCTGCGCAGAGCCCCGTGCAATGTTGGAGGTGGACTCCTCCATGCTCTTTGACATTGCCAAGAGGCCCTCTGGCAGGCTTGCCATTGCACCTAGAAATTTGGGTGCATGCCTATCACCCTTCTTCTGAAGTCCACCCTATCGAGTTCCTCATCTGAGTCCTGTGCAGCAGAACTCACACGTGAACTCGCCCTCCGGGATGCTGGCCCCCGAGCTACCCTTTCCCCCTGGCCTTGCTGCAGCCCACTTGTGCCCAGTGCCTCACCCTGTGCAGATTCTGCCTTAGAAGCGGTGCAACGAAGGTTCACTAGATTGATCCCTGGGATGAGAGGGTTGTCCTATGATGAGAGATTGTGTAGAATGGGCCTATGCTCTCTGGAGTTTAAAAGAATGAGAGGTGATCTCATTGAAACATACAAGATTCTGAGGGGGATTGACAGGGTAGATGCTGAGAGGTTGTTTCCCCTGGCTGGAGAGTCTAGAACTAGGGGGTATAGTCTCAGGATAAGGGGTCGGCCATTTAAGCCTGAGATGTGGAGGAATTTCTTCACTCAGAGGGTTGTGAATCTTTGGAATTCTCTATACCAAAGGGCTGTGGATGCTGAGTCGTTGAGTATATTCAAGGCTGAAATAGATAGATCTTTGGATTCTAGGGGAATTAAGGGATATGGGGATCGGGTGGGAAAGTGGAGTTGAGGTCGAAGATCAGCCATGATCTTATTGAATGGCGGAGCAGGCTCGAACAGCCGTATGGCCTATTCCTGCTCCCAATTCTTATGTTCTTATGTTCTACACTAGCCTCTATAGAATGTGCAGTGCCAATTTCTGAGCTGGTGTCTGCGAGTGACAGATGCAGTGACGCTGTGTCTTCTTCTTCTTCTCCCCCTCGCTCTCCTGCATCACCTCGGGGACAGGCTGCTCGGGTGCTTAGTCTTGATTAGCTGAAAGCAGAAAGGCACAAGAGTCAGGTTATGGTGAGAGGAGGTGGGGGGGTGGTGCGGGGGGAAAAGCAAGATATGCATGCATACAGCATCAGCAGCTTGAAAGTGAGAAGAGATTGTGGGATGAGGGGGAAATGGGATGTAAGAAGAAGGATTAGGCATGAGCATATTGTTGTTGGCCTGTAGAATTTGCAATATTATCGCGATTTTATATAATAAGGAGGAGACACATAGTTTCGTACAAACAGCTTTATTTCAGCAGAATGCTGTCAGGTTTTCAAAGTGGACACAAGCAGCCTGTAAAATGGCCGCCACGCCTCGTGGCAGAACGTTCTAGACTTTTCAATAAGCAGACAAGATGGCGTTCCAATAAACATTTGTGCGAGATCGGACAAGACTCAGCACATTTGAGATAATTCACAAGACATAATGGGTTTGCATTTTACACATAAATACTGGAATCGGTCTCCCAGGTGCGAATAAGGGCTATTGTACCGAGCGATCAAGAACCCATCCAAAGACATTAATATGCAAAATCCCCACGACTCTACGATGAGAGAGCCGTTTGCGGGTAGTTACAGAAACATTTGGAAGCCCCAAAACCCCTCTAGGGAGAATACTGACCGGTTACACAATGGGAGAAGTATTAACGGGTACTCAGGCAGTTACAAGTATCACCGAAACCCATTAAACGGAGATCACCCTATACAAGAAGTTTGAGCGCCAAAACCCTAACAAAAGAAAAGACATTAAGATTGGGCGGGAAAAGAGGAATTACAGCACTATAACTGTAAGGTACAACCGTCCATCTGTCTCTTGACTCTTGACTCTTGGATCCTGACTCTTGACTGCTGTCTCTGCCTCTTGCTGCTCGACTTGCTGGAAGACTATTGAACTTTCTGATCCGCCAGGATCAACCTCGTGGCTTGCCGCGAAGATCTGTGAAGAACTGGGCTGTGAAGCCTTGAAACGGGCACACCATCCCGAGAAGTCGGTAAACGGTGTTGGAACCGAAGGCCCGAGATGAGATGAGATGAGATGAGAAGAGAAGAAGACGACAATACGTATCGCCACGGTCAGTAAGCCCCGACCGCGCCTGTAAGTCGAATAAACACTTTTCCTTGCCCAGGAAGACCATTCTTCGAATTTTATCGCATCGGTGTAAGGGCACAGGAAGACTCTTTTTCGAGTTGTGTCGGAACTCCGAGGACAACACAGATCTTCATGACAGCAGACGGTCCAGCCTGCTAGACGGAGCAGAAACGAGTAAACAAGTGGGGTACAGAGACCCCTGATCAACACGTGGGTGGTCAGGTGCTGCGGTAAAAACATCCGAGCAGAGTTTCGGAATTCTCCGAGTTATCACGAGTGGTGAGCATGAGTCTCGATCCTACAAATCTAGTTTAGAACAGGTATTGATAGGGGAGGGTTTAAGTTTTAAGGATAATTGTAATGTGTGCCCCCTTTTACGATGTGTCGTGCGCTCCTCGTTTCCCTAAAATTAGTTACATAACTGCGTGTAAGATTGTACTGTCATTAATCTGTGCTTATGACATGTATTTCGTAATCTTGAATAATATGCAATAAAGATTTTCCATTTCGCACTATTCAACCGGGTCTACCTGAGTTTTCTCTGCATTATTGCTCTCGCACCTAAGTCCAGTGTCAGAACCGTAAGGGCGAGTGGGTCGAACCACTCACAGGTGTCTAGTGTTACCCGGCTGGCTGGAGACCAGAACAGGCAACAAGGCCTAACCTCGCACTAGCACCCAGGCTAAGCACAGAGCCACAGGTCTCACCCCTTACAGGCCCCAAGGGCTTCAACCTTGCCTGTTGTCACGGCCTCCATTATCTGCCACCCAATGATCTCCAGCACTCTTTCCTCCAGCTGGCTGAGGTCCTATATAGCAGCTTGCCCCCTGCCTGTCTGCCGCTGCTCTCTCCGATTATGTGCCACCTTGACCTGCAAGAGAAAGAGAAGTGTGTCAGTGATTGTGGCGCAATGTGTTTGGGTGATGTGCCTGCCATGGTTGAATAGCTGGCAGTGTGTGCAAGGCGTGAGATGTGGGTGTGAGTGTTGCAGCAGTGGTAAGGTTGTGAGGGTGAAGTGAAGCTATGATTGTGAGGTCTGAGTGGTGATGGTTAGAGATTGTTGGTAGGTGAGTGCTGGAGGTATGGTGCATTGAGCAGTGTGTGAGACTTGTGATGCCAGTGGTGGGATATGGCATTTGCTGAAGTCTTCACTTACCTTGACCGACCGTGTGAGGTCATTAAACTTCTTTCAGCACTGGATGGCCGACCTTGGGACCAAAGTGCTGACCATCACATAGGCGGCTATCTGCTGCCAAAGCCTTCTAGAAGTGTGTGGCAAGGGCTTCCTGCCAGTGTGCAGGAAGAGGACAGCCCACATCCTCTCCTCAGTCACAACCAGTGGCTCAAGAGCAGCATCGGAGAATCTGTGGGCTCTCACCCAGTGCTGAAGCACCGCCATGTGTTTCCACTGCTGTATTCTCCCAGCTGAAGTTGTAAGTAGCTTGACAATGAGGTG
The DNA here is from genome assembly GCA_030390025.1 of Squalus acanthias. Classification (NCBI taxonomy): domain Eukaryota; kingdom Metazoa; phylum Chordata; class Chondrichthyes; order Squaliformes; family Squalidae; genus Squalus; species Squalus acanthias. The sequence goes on along the minus strand of CM059432.1, from coordinate 31,750,896 downwards.
CTGTAGCATCAATGCATCTCCCCTTTAAGTACTGAATAAAGCCTCTGCCAAGCATGACTGGGAATCAGACTGGACCCGATATTGGCCAACCTGTTGAGCATTAAGCCAATGAGCAATGGTTTTAGTGCTGAGATCAAGACTACAATCATATTAATGAGGACTGAGCATGAATTTTGCATGCTAGCTAGACCATTTTGACCTGGCACAGCTTAAGATCGTTGGGCATTAACACTGCCCGGTTCATGGCCATATCCAATTCTGGCCTCTTGTGCATCGCCGATTTCTTTCACCCCACCATTGGCAGCCATGCCTTCAGCTGTCTAGGCACTATGCTCTGGAATTCCCTCCCTAAACCTCTCCGCCTTTCTCCCTCTCTCCTCTTTTAAAGCACTCCAAAATACCTACCTCTGGCCAAGCTTTTGGTCACCTGTCGTTATATTTCCTTAAGTGGCTCGGTGTCAAATGTGAGGTATTACATTTTGGTAGGAAGAATAGGGAGGTCACTTATTACTTGGAGGGTGCGAGTCTCGGTGGGGTAGAGGAGCAAAGGGATCTCGGAGTACAAATACACAAATCACTAAAAGTAGTGACACAGGTTAACAAGGCCATAAAAAAAGCAAACCAAGCACGAGGATTTATTTCTAGAGGGATAGAATTGAAAAGTAGTGAAGTTATGCTAAACTTGTATCGAACCTTGGTTAGACCACACTTGGAGTACTGTGTACAATTCTGGTCGTCATATTATAAAAAGGATATAGAGGCACTGAAGAGGGTGCAGAGAAAATTTACAAGGATGATACCAGAAATGTGAGGGTATACCTATCAGGAAAGGGTGAACAGGCTGTGTCTCTATTCTCTTGAAAAAAGAAGGCTGAGGGGTGACCTAATAGAGGTCTTTAAAATTATGAAAGGTTTTGATAGAGTAAATACAGAGAGAGAGTTTCCACTTGTGGGGAAGAGCATAACTAGAGGCCATCAATATAAGATAATCACCAAGAAATCAAATAGGGAATTCAGAAGAAACTTTTTTACCCAGAGAGTGGTGAGAATGTGGAACTCGCTACCGCAGGGAGTAGTTGAGACAAATAGTATAGATGCATTTAAGGGGAGGCTGGATAAGCATGTGAGGGAGAAGGGAATAGAGGGTTATGCTGATAGAGTTAGATGAGGAAAGACGGGAGGAGGCTCGAATGGAGTATAAGCGCCGGCATGGACTGGTTGGGCCGAATGGCCTGTTTCTGTGCCGTATATCCTATGTAATCGTATGTAAATTTTGTATCTGCTTTGTCACATTGCTTGTCCGACATCCAGTACTGGATGAGCAGAAATTTTCTCCAACTAAATATTGGGAAGACCGAAGCCATTGTCTTTGGTCTCCGCCACTCCATTCCCTAGCCACTGACTCCATCCCTCTCCCTGGCAACTATCTGAGGCTGAACCAGACTGTTTGCAATATTTGACCCCGAGATGAGCATCTGACCACATATCCATGCCATCAGTAAGACTGCCTATTTCCACCTTTGTAACATCGCCCGACTCCATCTCTGCCTCAGCTCATCTGCTGCTGAACCCTCACCCATGCCTTTTTTACCTCTAGACTTGACTATTCCAATGCTCTCCTGGCCGGCCTCCCATCTTCCACCCTACATAAACTTGAACTCATCCAAACCTCTGCTGCCCCTATCCTAACTCACACCAAGTCCTATTCACCCTTCACCCCTGTGCTTGCTAACCTACATTGGCTCCCGGTCTGGCAATGTCTCAATTCTGGCCTCTTGTGCATCTCAGATTTTAATCGCTCCACCATTGGCAGCCATGCCTTCATCTGCCAAGGCCCTAAGCTCTGGAATTCCTTCCCTAAACCTCTCTGCCTCTCTCCTCCTTCAAGGCACTCGTTAAAACCTACCTCTTTGTCCAAGCTTTTGGTCACCTGTCCTAATATCTCCTATATGTGGCTCGGTGTCAAATTTTGTTTGTTAACGCACCTGTGAAGCGCTTTGGGATGTTTTACTACGTTAAAGGTGCTATATAAATGCAAGTTGTTGTTGTATTGCCTTGAGCTTAGATGGTTGAGGGGTGATCTAATTGAGGTGTTTAAATGATAAAGGGATTTGGTAGGGGAGGTACAGAGAAACTATTTTCCCTGGTTACAACAGTAACTACACTTCAAAAGTAATTAATTGGCTGTAAAGCACTTTGGGATGTCCTGAGGTTGCAAAAGGTGCTATATAAATGCAAGTCTTTTTTTCTGATGGTGAATCCAGAAGAAGCGGGCCTAATCTTACATTAGAGCAAGGCCATTTGTGAGTGAAATCAGGAAATACTTCTTCACACAAAGGGTATTGAATATGGAACTTTCTCCCCCAAATAGCTGTGGATGCTGGGTCATTTGGAATTTTCATGGCTGAGATTGATAGATTTTAGTTAGGTAAGGGTCTCAAAAGATCTCAAAATTCTGACCCTCATTTTTAAATACCCTTGCTCCCACACCGTTACCTCTGGTGTCCCCCAAGGATCTATCCTTGACCCCCTTCTATTTCTCATCTACATGCTGCCCCTTGGCGACATCATTCCTAAACACAGCGTCAGTTTCCACATGTACGCTGACGACACCCAGCTCTACCTCACCACCACCTCTCAACCCCTCCACGGTCTCTAAATTGTCAGACTGCTTGTCCGACATACAGTTCTGGATGAGCAGAGATTTCCTCCAGCTAAATATTGGGAAGACAGAAGCCACAAGCTCCGTTCCCTAACCACCAACTCCATCCCTCTTCCTGGCATCTGTCTGAGGCTGAACCAGACTGTTCACAACCTTGGTGTCATATTTGACTCCAAGCTGAGCTTCCGACCACATATCCACGCCATCACTTAGACTCCCTATTTTCACCTCTGGAATATCGCTGATTGCGCTCCTCCCTCAGCTCATCTGCTGCTGAAACCCTTATCCATGTCTTTATTACCTCTAGACTTGACTATCCCAATGTACTCCTGACTGGCCTCCCACGTTTTACCCTCCATAAACTTGAGGTCATCCAAAACTCTGCTGCCCATGTCTAACTTGCACCAAGTCCCGTTCACCCATCACCCCTGTGCTTGCTGACCTACATTGACCTCGATTTTAAAATTCTCATCCTTGTTTCAAATCCCTCCATGGACATCGCCCCTCCCTATCTCTGTAATCTCCTCCAGCCCCACAACCCTCTGAATATTTGCACTCCTGTAATTCTGGCCTCTTGAACATCGGTGGCTGTGCCTTCAGCTGCCAAGGCCCTAAGCTCTGAAATTCCCTGCCTCAACCTATCCGCCTTTCTATCTCTCTTTCTTCCTTTAAGACGCTCCTTAAAACCTACCTCTTTATGTGGTTCGGTGTCAAATTTTGTTTTATAACACTCCTGTGAAGCGTCTTGGGACGTTTTACTATTTTAAAGGCGCTATATAAATACAAGTTTTGTTGTTGTGGCCTTGCCTCTCTCTATCTCTGCAACCTCCACCAGCTGTACACACCACTCAAATCGCCATTCCTCGAACAGAGCCTTTTGTGCATCCCACTCTTTCACCCACAATGGGTGGCTGTCCCTTCAGCTATCTACGCCCCAAACTCTAGAATTTTCTCCCTAAACCCTCCACCTCGCCACCTCTCGCTTTAAGACACTGCTTTGACCACGTCACCCCTCATGATATCTCCTTCTTTGGTTCAGCTTCCATTTATTCCCCTATGCCTCTGTGATGCACCGTGTGAATTTTTCCTATGTTGAAGGTACCATATAAATGCAAGTTGCTGTTGCGATTAGATACTGGCTCATAAGATGCAAAACAATGTTTAGAGCGCCATCTTTTGGTCATAGTATTATAGGGCAATGTTATGTTACATGATGAAGATCAGGCTTCAGAGAGAGAGAGATTTGCATTTAATAGGCACCTTTCACGACCACTGGACATCCTGAAGCGCTTTACAGATAATGAAGTAATTTTGAAGTGTAGTCACTGTTGTAATGTAGGAAACGCGGCAGCCAATTTGCACACAGCAAGCTCCCACAAACAGCAATGACCAGATAATCTGTTTTTTTTAGTAATGTTGATTGAGGGATAAATATTGGCCAGGACACGGGTGATAACTCCCCTGCTCTTCTTCGAAATGATGCAGTGGGATCTTTTACATCCACTTGTGAGGGCAGACGGGGCCTCAGTTTAATGTCTCATCTGAAAGATGGCACCTCCGACAGTGCAGTACTCAGTACTGCACTGGAGTGTCAGCCTAGATTTTTGGACTCAAGTCTCTGGAGTGGGACTTGAACCCACAACTTTCTGATTCAGAGTCGAGAGTGCTACCCACTGAGCCACTGGCTGACACACTAGCCATTGGCTGACACACTGCCTTGGAAGAAGTTTGGCAGTGGGACTTGGCAAATTTGGGGCAACTGTGTTGGGATTGGGGGAATTAATTTGCATTAAGAACTAGTTCATCAGTGTACAGATTGCATCTCTTATTAATCAGCCAGTTAGAGCTCAAACATAGACTGAAGCATGCCTTCATTACTTTTCAAAGGACGAGTCTAGCTTAAAGCCTAAGGCCCAAAACGCAGGCCGCCACCAAGGTTGTAAAGAGCACCAGGGAAGATAAGCTTAATCAGGAAGTAGCATTTATGTAACACCAAGCTTGAGTTTTAAAAGCCCTTTGATAGTAGGAGTCTACACAATGTGTGTTTTGCCTACTTAACAACAATGGTGACATTACAGAAACAATTAATTGTATGAGAAGCACTTTGAGATGTCCTGAGGACATGATAAGGCTCTTTATGAATGTAAGTCCTTTCTTTTTTCTAAGAGGAAGGGAAAACTGATGGGGGTGAAGAATTCCAAAGTTCTGAGGTCCTAAAAAAGAATGAGTTAGAGTAAGTGACACTGCAGTGAATCTTTAACACAGTGCATATACAAGAAGTGGAGATGCCGGTGTTGGACTGGGGTGGACAAATGTGAGAAGTCGCACAGCACCAGGTTATAGTCCAACAGCTTCACCTGACAAAGGAGCAGCGCTCCGAAAGCTTGTGATTTCAAATAAAGCTGTTGGACTATAACCTGGTGTTGTGCGACTTCTCACAATATACAAGAAGAGGAAGACTGTTTAGGGTGGCACATTTGAAGGACAAGAGAGAACATTTGTGAGGAGCACTTACCATAGTGGCATCAATAAAATAGAGACAAGAAAGGTTGTAATAAAGAGGAAGAGAGAAAGTCTAATCATGATAGAAGAAATGCCTCTCAGAGGGGATAACTTTTTTCCTTGTAATCTGTGCAACATAGTAAGAGAGGCCATGTGAGATGTCAAAGTCAAGGGGATGGCCGCGAATATGGGTAGGAGAGTTTATAGGTGGAGAGGTTAAGGGAGGACAGAAGGGCAGAAGGATCAGAGGAAAGAGAGAAAGGTGAGTTGAGAGGAAGATTGAAAGCACCAAGGATGAGGAGTTGTTGAAGGAGGAAAGCAGTGAGGATATATCGGTTAGAAAGGTGGAGCTTTGGTGGGTGATAGGGAACGAGGATTTTAAAGGGGAGATGAGAGGGGTGGAACAAGGTGAGATGCTTGAAGGAGAGGAAAGTGCCACAGGAGTAGGGGAGAGATCAAGGTGATATTTGGTGATTAGGACGGCACCACCACCATAGCGATTTGGGTTTGGGTGGAGCAGGTGGTGGAAAGTATAGCTGGGTGGGAGGCTTCAGTAAGGGTGAAGGTGTCATCACCTGTGAGCCAGGTCTCTGTCAAAGCCATGATGTTAATGCAATCATCCACAATAAGATTTTGGATGGCAAGGACACTTGTTCGCAAGTGAAGGACATTCTGGAGGGAAATGCGGAAAGGGGCAGTGATTGTTGATCTACTGGGGGAGGTGAGAGAGACAGGAAGGAGGTTAACTAGATTAGCCCCCAGCAGACGGCTGGGCGGGAAGATGAGCGAGAGAGGAGGATGGGGCAGTTGGGGTTGTAAGGTGACAGAGGCACAGAGAGAAGTTGTGGGCTTATCCAAAAGGGATTCCTGCCTGGGACAACGACAGGAGAGTAGGACGGTCGAGGAATGGTGGGTTGGGTAGCGATTGGTGGAGCAAAGTACCTGAGAGGGGAGAAATGAAAGGTGGCATGACTTGGTGAAAGGAAAGGGGAGGAGACAGAAGAGAGCGCTCCAAGAGGGGTAAAGAGAAACAAAAGAGACATAGAAGTAAGGGCTTGTGCCCGGAGCAGCAGCCAAAATGCACACGTGATTAGACACAGGAAATTCAGGTTACATAGGTATAGCGAAGGTTAGGATAGCTATGTCCTAGTTGTAAACAGAGGATAGGGAGGAGAAACTATTAAAGAGTCCAATGTAAAAACCAGAGGTCCCATGGTGGAATGAACTTGTCTAGTTTATAGGGTGGAGTCAGCTTGGAGCACTGAGCTGCTGAATTGGGACAGGTTTTGTTTCTCAGATGAAATGTTAAACTGAGGTCCCGTCCAGTTTCTGCTCAAGTGGATGTAAAAGATCCTGTGGCACTTTTTCGAAGAAGAGGAGGGAATTGTCTCAGTTTTTAGCTAATACAGTAATCCCTCCCCAACCGCGGGGGATAGAGTCATAGGGGGAGAAATTCAGTATCGCCCCATTTGGGGCGCAATTATCGCCCGGGCGCAATAATTAGCACCTGGCGCTAATTATCGCCACCGACTGCAAACTTGACTTTTATCGCCCCTGGAGGTGAATGGAGCGCTAAATCAGGCGCTTCACACCTGTCTTAAGGCGCAAAGGCCGAGGAGCGAGGCACTACCTCAGAGCGCTGGCGAAGCTCATGTGATGTCAGTCAGCAATGGAACACACACACAATGGCACGCGCCAGTTCTTAAAGGGGATGGTTAATCTTGCTTTCCATCCACATCCTGCTCATTGCAGCCTTGAATCTCGGCCTGGAGAGACCTGCACATCAAATCTGCTGGAAAGAACAATGGAGAGTACCAGGCAAAGAGCTCAGAGTGCAGGCCCCACAGACTCTTCTAAATCGATACAAGGAATGGCAGATCAAAATGAATCTGCAAAGTGCTGCTCAGTACCCAAAACTCCTTCACACAACGTTGAATCTCTCCAGAAGTCTCTCCCTCTCTCTCTCAGAATGCGTAGTTCAAAAATGGCACCAACAATAAAAGGCAGGAAGCGGTCACCTTTAAATAGCGCTCCCCCTTTCCCTTCATGACTGCAGAACGCTCCCCTCAACCTGTCGTTGCTAGCGTCAGGCGGTAAGGCAGGGGGCGCCACTCAATTTCCGCTCCGGGGCGTTGCGCACTCGACTGACGTCACGATCTGCCGACGCAGGAGATCGTGGCGGTAGTGTTTAGCGCCGCCGCAAAATGTCTAGTTAATTTCGCGAGTGGCGCAAACTTCGCTGCGCCTGGGCGCTCGATGCTTTGCGCCCCATTAGCGCCCTCTTAAGGCGCTAACGGGAGGCGCAACCAACTGAATTTTTCCCCCTAATGGAGGAGAAATTCAGTATCGCCCCATTTGGGACGCAATTATCGGCCGGGCGCAAAGATTAGCGCCTGGCGCTAATTATCGCCACCGACTGCAAACTTGACTTTTATCGCCCCTGGAGGTGATTGGAGCGCTAAATCAGGCGCTTCACACCTGTCTTAAGGCGCAAAGGCCGAGGAGCGAGGCGCTACCTCAGAGCGCTGGCGAAGCTCATGTAATGTCAGTCAGCAATGGAACACACACACAATGGCATGGGCCAGTTCTTAAAGGGGATGGTTAATCTTGCTTTCCATCCACATCCTGCTCATTGCAGCCTTGAATCTCGGCCTGGAGAGACCTGCACATCAAATCTGCTGGAAAGAACAATGGAGAGTACCAGGCAAAGAGCTCAGAGTGCAGCCCCCACAGTCTCTTCTAAATCGATACAAGGAATGGCAGATCAAAATGAACCTGCAAAGTGCTGCTCAGTACCCAAAACTCCTTCACACAACGTTGAATCTCTCCAGAAGTCTCTCTCTCTCTCAGAATGCGTAGTTCAAAAATGGCACCAACAATAAAAGGCAGGAAGCGGTCACCTTTAAATAGCGCTCCCCCTTTCCCTTCATGACTGCAGAATGCTCCCCTCAACCTGTCGTTGCTAGCGTCAGGCGGTAAGGCAGGGGGCGCCACTCAATTTCCGCTCCGGGGCGTTACCGGGGCGTTGCGCACTCGACTGACGTCACGATCTGCCAGCGCAGGAGATCGTGGCGGTAGTGTTTAGCGCCGCCGCAAAATGTCTAGTTAATTTCGCGAGCGGCGCAAACTTCGCCACGCCTGGCCGCTCGATGCTTTGCGCCCCATTAGCGCCCTCTTAAGGCGCTAACGGAAGGCGCAACCAACTGAATTTTTCCCCCATAGAGTTATACAGCACAGAAAGAGGCCCTTCGGCCCATCGTGTCTGTGCCGGCCATCAAGCCCTGTCTATTTTAATCCCACTTTCCAGCACTTGGTCCGTAGCCTTGTATGTTATGGCGTTTCAAGTGCTCATCTAAATGCTTCTTGAATGTTGTGAGGGTTCCTGCCTCTACCACCCTTTCAGGCAGTGAGTTCCAGATTCCAACCACCCTCTGGGTGAAAAAGATTTTCCTCAAATCCCCTCTAAACCTCCTGCCCCTTACCTTGAAAGTATGCCCCCTGGTTATTGACCCCTCTACGAAGGGGAAAAGTTCCTTTCTATCTACCCTATCTATGCCCCTCATAATTTTGTACACCTCAATCAGGTCCCCCCTCAGCCTTCTCTGCTCTAAGGAAAACAACCCCAGCCTGTCCAGTCTCTCTTCATAGCTGAAGCGCTGCAGCCAAGTAACATCCTGGTGAATCTCCTCTGAACCCTCTCCAATGCAATCACATCCTTCCTATAGTGTGGCAACCAGAACTGCACACAGTATTCCAGCTGTGGCCTAACTAGCGTTATGTACAGTTCCATCATAACCACCCTGCTCTTATATTCTATGCTTCGGCTAATGAAGGCAAGTATCCCATATGCCTTTTTAACCACCTTATCTACCTGTCCTGCTGCCTTCAGGGATCTATGTACATGCACGCCAAGGTCCCTCTGATCCTCTGTCCTTCCTAGGGTCCTACCATTCATTGTGTATTCCCTTGCCTTGTTATTCCTCCCAAAATGCATCACCTCACACTTTTCAGGGTTAAATTCCATTTGCCACTGTTCTGCCCATCTGACCAACCCGTCTATATCGTCCTGTAGCCTGAGGCTTCCCTCCTCGCTATTTACCACCCCACCAATTTTCGTGTCATCTGCAAACTTACTGATCATACCTCCTACATTCATATCTAAATCATTAATGTACACTACAAACAGCAAAGGACCCAGGACCGATCACTGCGGTACACCACTGAACACAGGCTTCCAGTCACAAAAACAACCTTCGACCATCACCCTCTGCCTCCTGCCACTAAGCCAATTTTGGATCCAATGTGCCAAGTTGCCCTGGATCCCATGGGCTTTTATCTTCTTGACCAGTCTCCCATGCGGGACTTTGTCAAAAGCCTTACTGAAGTCCATGTAGACCACATCAACTGCACTACCCTCATCCACACACCTAGTCACCCCCTCAAAAAATTCAATCAAATTGGTCAGACATGATCTCCCCCTAACAAAGCCATGCTGACTATCCTTGATTAATCCTTGCCTCTCCAAGTGGAGACTAATTCTGTCCCTCAGAATTTTTTCCAATACTTTCCCTACCACTGATGTTAGGCTCACTGGCCTGTAATTCCTTGGTTTATCCCTACTACCCTTCTTGAATAATGGTACTACGTTAGCTGTTCTCCAGTCCTCTGGCACCTCCCCTGTGGCCAGAGAGGTTCTGAAAATTTGTGTTAGAGCCCCTGCAATCTCCTCCCTTGCCTCACACAGCAGCCTGGGATACATCTCGTCTGGGCCTGGGGATTGATCCACTTTTAAGCCTGCTAAAACCGCTAGTACCTCCTCCCTCTCAATACTAATTTGTTCAAGTATATCACAATCCCCCTGCCTGATTTCTATGCCTACATCGTCCTTCTCCATAGTGAACACAGATGCAAAATATTCATTTAAAACCCCACCTACATCTTCTGGCTCTACACACAGATTGCCACTTTGGTCCCTAACGGGCCCTACTCTTTCTCTGGTTATCCTCTTAATATACTTATAAAACACCTTGGGATTTTCCTTTATTTTGCCCGCCAGTGTTATTTCATGCCCCCTCTTCGCTCTCCTAATTTCTTTTTTAAGTACCCCCCTGCACTTTCTACACTCCTCTAGGGCTTCCACTGTTTTTAGTCCTTTGTATCTGCCAAAAGCCTCCCTTTTTTTCCTAATCCATTGTCGTATATCCTTTGACATCCAGGGTTCCCTGGGCTTGTTGGTCCCACCCTTGACCTTTACGGGAACATGTTGCCATTGTACTCTCTCTCTTTCCTTTCTGAAAGACTCCCACTGCTCTGATGTGGATTTTCCTACAAGTAGCTGATCCCAGTCCACTTTGGCCAGATCCTGCCTTATCATATTAAAATCGGCCTTCCCCCAATTTAGAACCTTTATTTCCGGTCCATCTTTGTCCTTTTTCATGACTACCTTAAATCTCATTGAATTATGGTCACTGTCACCAAAATGCTCTCCTACTAACACTTCTACCACTTGCCCGGCTACATTCCCTAGAATTAGGTCCAGTACCGCCTCCTCTCTTGTAGGACTTTCTACATGCTGGCTCAAAAAGCTCTCCTGGATGCACTTTAAGAATTCCGCACCCTCTAAGCCTTTCACACTCTGACGATCCCAGTTAATATTGGGGATGTTGAAATCCCCGACTATTATTACCCTATCATTTCTACACTTCTCTGAGATTTGCCTACATGTCTGTTCCTCTATCTCCCCCTGACTGTTTGGGGGCCTATAGCCTAAAGTGCTTGCCCCCTTTTTGTTTTTAGGTTCTACCCATATGGCATCATTAGAGGAACCTGCTAAGATATCATCCCTCCATACAGCAGTAATGAACTCCTTGATTAATATTGCGACACCCCCTCCTCTTTTATACCCACCTCTGTCTCGCCTGAAGATTCTATACCCCGGAATATTGAGCTGCCAGTCCTGCCCCTCCCTCAACCATGTCTCTGTGATAGCAACAATATCATACTCCCATGTGTTCATCAACACCTTCAATTCATCTGCCTTACTTGCAAGACCCCTTGCATTAAAATAAATGCCATCCAGCCTTGCCATACTCCTTTGTGCCGTTACATATTTGCTCTGCCTTCCAGGCTGACTTGTTTTTTCCTCTATATTTGGCTGTGCATCACCCCCTACTATAGCTCCACTCCGTATCCCATCCCCCTGCCAAGTTAGTTTAAACCCCCCCCCAACAGTACTAGCAAACCTCCCCGCAAGGATGTTGGTCCCGTTCCGGTTCAGGTGCAACCCGTCCAACTTGTACAGGTCCCACCTTCCCCAGAAGCAGACCCAGTGATCCAGGAAACTAAAGCCCTCCCTCCTGCACCAACTCTTTAGCCATGCATTCATCTGCTCTATCCTCCTATTCCTATACTCACTAGCACGTGGCATTGGGAGTAATCCAGAGATTGCAAACTTTGAGGTCCTGCTTTTTAATCTGCTACCTAGTTCCCTAAATTCTTGTTGCAGGACTCATCCCTCTTTCTACCCATGTCGTTGGTACCAATGTGAACCACGACCTCTGACTATTCGCCCTCCCCCTTCAGAATGCCCTGCAGCCGTTCAGTGACATCCTTGACCCTGGCACCAGGGAGGCAACATACCATCCTGGAGTCACGTCTGCGGCCACAGAAACGTCTATCTGTTCCCCTTACGATAGAATCCCCTATCACTATTGCTCTCCCACTCTTTTTTCTCCCCTCCTGTGCAGCTGAGCCAGTCGTAGTGCCACGGACTTGGCTCTTGCTGCATTCCCCTGAGAAACCCTCTCCCCCATCATTATCCAAAACGGGATACGTCCCTGAAAACCCCCGTGGTTAGTCAAACCGCGTTTGGCAAATACAGTATAAATGTTCAAATAACACAATAAAAAAGAATGTAAAAGCAATAAAATCATGTTATTTACCTTAATCCTAAATTAAAAACCGCATATACGCAAAATTCACTGCCGTGGTTGGCAAAAGTTGTCGCAGAGAGGAAACCGTGTATACTTGAAATCCGCGTATGGCAAAACCGCAGTTGGGGCGGGATTCCTGTGTTCATCCGTCAATCAATACCACCAAAATAGATTAACTAGTCAATTATCTCATTGCTGTTGGTGGGACTTTGCAGTGCACAATGTCTACACAATAGCTGTGACTACATTTAAAAAGTACTTCAATAGCTATAAACTGCTTGGGATGTCATGAGGATATGAAAGGTGCTATGTAAAAGCAAATTCCTTCCTTCCTTTATATTGTTCTTCTGCCACTGGCTCTGTAGCCCAGATCTCCTGCAGCCAACAGCCAGATGAAAATGTTGTGAGACCAGGAAGACCTGTTTTCCCCTGGAATTCCTAGCACCTCCTGGTGGTCTAATTGTGTCCAGTAAATGTGCTGCTCCAGCAGTAGCGTGATCGACACATGCTCCCTCAGTGATGTCATGACTTCATGCCCTATTCATTTTGTGTATTGTGGCAGCACTAGTTGATGATGCCATGAGGCCACTGTGCCATGCACGCATGACGGCCAATTTGTCACCAGCAAGTTGCGGTGTCTCTTCGTCTCTGCAGTCAGTTCACAGGGAATCTGGTAGTGCAAGTTAAGAGTAAATTCGGGAGAGCAGCACTCAGGCCGCATTCCTGACACTAGGCCTACAATATAAAAGGCCTTTTAAGAGTAGTTGATGTTGTGTTACCTTTCAAATCAGCAGCAAAAGAAAGAAAGATCTTGCATTTATATAGTGCCTTTCACGATCTGAGGACGTCCCAAAGCGCTATACAATCAATGAAGTACTTTTGAAGGGCAGTCACTGTTGTAATGTAGGAAATGCGACAGCCAAAATGTGGACAGCAAGCTCCCTCAAACAGCAATGTGATAATGACCAGATAATCTGTTTTAGTGATGTTGCTTGAGGGATAAATATTGGTCAGGACACCGGGGAGACTCCCCTGCTCTTCTTTGAAATGGAAGCAGCTTGCAGAGATAAAACAAAAAAAACCACAAAGTCAGTTCCGAGGAAGGCTTTCTACTAAAAAGTTGACCTGTTTTTCTCTCACACATTGATGGACTGGCCTGAGTTTACAGCATCTTCTGCTTTGTTTCAGCATTGCCCAGTACAAGCTTCCTTCTGACCAGTATTTTTAGCATTAGTTACAGGACCCTGTTGGATAAAATAGGGAAGTGGTGAAAACTGGAATCAAGAAAAGCAGTAGTTCAGATTACGCCACTACTCTGTGAAACATTATTCGAATAATAATTTCACCGTGTCTTTTCCAGGAACTCTATTGGGTGAGGGAAGAAACCTATATACATACTATATATATAGTTTGCAGTGTCACCTTGGCTCAGTTGATGGCACCCTTGGCTTTGAGTGTGAACGTTGTAGGTTCAAGTCCTACTCTAGAGTTTGAGCCCATAATCTAGACTGACAATCCAGTGCAGTACAGAGGGAGTGCTGCACTGTTGAAGGTGTTATGTTTCAGCTGAGTTGTTAAACACACCCTGTTTGCCTGTTCAGGTGGTTAAGCCATGATATTATTTGAAGAGGAGCAGGAAATCCTCCCAGTGTCCTGGGCAGCATTCCTTTCTCAACCAATGCCAGCAAAACAACCCAGATGAATTGTCATTCATCTCATCCTTGTTTTCAAATCCCTCCATGACCTTTCCCGTCCCTATCTCTGTAACCTTCTCCAGCCCTACAACCCGCCGAGATCTCTGCGCTCCTCCAATTCTGGCCTCTTGCGCATCCCTGATTTTAATCGCTCCAACATTGGTGGCCGTGCCTTCAGCTGCCTAGGCCCTAAGCTCTGGAATTCTCTCCCTAAGCCTCTCCGCCTCTCCGCCTCTCTCTCCTCCTTTAAGACACTCCTTAAAACCTACTTTGACCAAGTTTTTGGTCATGTGTCCTAATATCTCCTTTTGTGGCTCGGTGTTTGACAATGTTCCTGTGAAGTGCCTTGGGATGTTTTACTATGTTAAAGGCGCTATATAAATGCAAGTTGGTTGTTGTTATTATTGTGCTTTGTAGGATATTGTTGGTGCAGGATGACTGCTCTATTTGTCTACACAACAGACACTCCACTTCAAAGTCATATACTGTAGGTGAAGTTCTTTGAGGTGTGATATGCATAATATGCGCAAGAGCAGACGTTTGAACTCTATAACGTGTTCACTAAACAAGTTTACTTGTATTTTATTCAAATTTTCCTATGTTTGGAATATTTGTTTTATTTTACACCCGTTTTCTCGGTGGGTTGTAGGGCTGGAGGAAAGGCCATGGAGGGATTTGAAAACAAAGATGAGATGAGTGACAATTCATTAGTGCTCCGTACTGAAAAGGTCACACCATATCCTGTGTCCAACAAATGTGCCCGTGTGGTCTGCGATGACTCACCCTTAGTTTCTCTCTCTCTCTCTTTCTTTCTCCAGTTAATCAGAAAGTCACACTATGGGAAACTGCACCCGCAGACACGCCAACTTGCCATCCCATGGCATGGCACAGCACAGCACAGCATAATATGCCTGACCAGAAACAGTAGTAGAAACAGAATCCACAATCGTTTTTAAAAAGGTGAATAAATATTTGAAAAAGAAAAAATTGAAAGGGCATGATCCACGAGGTGGATTTTCCACAGAGCCAACACTGATGCGATGGGCCCAATGGCCTCCTTCTGTGCTATAAAATTCTGCAGATCCATGTCTGGCACTGGGTTCAAGTCCAGCCCATATTGATGATATATGTAAGTCTCCTCTGTAAATTGTGATATAATTATGGGCACTCTTGACCCAATTTCTAGTGAGTGTGGGCCCTTAGGCCCAACATTCTCCTTATTTGACAGTAATTTGAAATCCTATATTGCAAGGACACACGATGGCTGGTATGGGAAATGGAGAAATGCTATGGGATCACTTATTGGGTTGAAGTACATTATTGGAGCAGACTAGAAGGAACTTTATTATGCATCAATTGATGCTGTACCTGATATTGATGAGACAGTGCAGAATGAACTAACCATTGTGCCTAACCTGGCCCTGGGTTGCTTATTGGAAGGAGCTTTACTCTGAATCCATCTGATACTCCAGCCCAGCAAGAGCTTCATGTGCTTGGTGCAGGATACTGGATGTCTGAAGTGAATAGTTCCCTTCACAGCAATAATATCCCTTAACCTGATCAGCATAAAATTCATACACGCACAAACAAAATTGTGTTGGAACACAATGAAAAAGATGGAAACTGTAATAGATTCAGTCGTCGAAGGGTTAAAGGATTCAGCCAATGGTTTCCAATAATGCGCAGAATGCAACCAACATAAACATACATTTACTGAATGTCAGATTTAATGTATTTGCGTCACACTTTGATTCCTTTGTATAAACAGTGTTACTAGACATTGAGTGGAGAATAAGAGGGCAGAGGGATGAGGATCAGTTTGGACACAATTTTATTTCCACATAAAATCAGGATTTAGGTTTGAGGCCTGTATTTGGGAGTCAGCTTCCTTATGAGTAGAGGGAAAAATACAAAGCCCATCTTATCACTCTGAGCAAAGGGAATTTTGATAAAATGTTGATTAAAAACTGTAGTGGGCTTTAAGTCTAAAGTCTCCAAAGCACTTTAATTACATAAGAACATAAGAACATAAGAAATAGGAGCAGGAGTAGGCCAATCGGCCCATCGAGCCTGCTCCGCCATTCAATAAGATCATGGCTGATCTGATCCTAACCGCCAATCTACTATCTATCACAGAAACATCTCCTGCATCTAACAGAATTGCACACACGAAATAGGAGCAGAATCAGGCTACACAGTCCCTGGGCCCGGTCCACTACCCACAGGGCCATGACCGATCCGAACCTAGACTCATGTCCAAATTCCTGCCCGCTCCCCGTAACCCTTAATGCCCTTTACTTCTAGGAAACTGTCTATTTCTGTTTTAAATTTAATTAATGTTGTAGCTTCTACAGCTTTTTGTGGCAGCATATTCCATGGACCTACCACCCTCTGAGTGAAGTAGTTCCTCCTCATCTCAGTTTTGAAAGAGCAGCCCCTTATTCTAAGACTATGTCCCCTAGTTCTCGTCTCACCCGTCATCGGGAACATCCTCCCCGCATCCACCCGATCCAACCCCTTCATAATCTTATATGTTTCAATAAGATCGCCTCTCATTCTTCTGAACTCCAATGAGTAGAGTCCCAATCTACCCAACCTCTCCTCATATGACCACCCCCTCATCTCCGGGATTAACCGAGTGAACCTTTTTTGCACTGCCTCGAGAGCAAGGATGTCTTTCCTTAAGTAAGGACACCAAAACTGTATGCAGTATTCCAGGTGCGGTCTCACCAATACCTTGTACAACTGAAGCAATACCTCCCTATTTTTATATTCTATCCCCCTAGCAATGAAAGCCAACATTCCATTTGCCTTCTTAATCACTTGCTGCACCTGCATACTAACCTTTTGAGTTTCGTGCACCAGGACCCCCAGATCCCTTTGCACTTCAGTACTCTCCAGTTTCTTGCCATTAAGATAATAAATTGCTCTAGGATTTTTCCTGCCAAAGTGCATCACCTCACACTTTCCAGTGCTGTATTCCATCTGCCAAATCTCTGCCCACTTACTTAGCCTGTCTATGTCCCCTTGCAGGTTTTTTATGTCCTCCTCACTCACTACTTTCCCTCCCATCTTTGTATCATCTGCAAATTTTGATATGTTACACTTGGTCCCTTCCTCCAAATCGTTAATATAGATTGTGAAGAGTTGGGGACCCAGCACTGACCCCTGTGGAACACCACTAGTTACTGATTGCCAGTCTGAGAATGAACCATTTATCCCAACTCTTTGCTTTCTGTTAGATAGCCAATCCTCTATCCATGCCAGAATATTACCCCCAATCCCGTGATTTTTTACCTTAAGCAATAATCTTTTGTGTGGCACCTTGTCAAATGCCTTTTGGAAGTCTAAATACACTACGTCCACTGGTTCCCCTTTATCCACTCTATATGTTACTTCCTCAAAGAACTCCAGCAAATTTGTCAAACATGACTTCCCCTTCGTAAAACCATGCTGACTTTGTCCTATTAAATTATGATTATCCAAATGTCTTGTTACTGTTTCCTTAATAATGGACTCCAAAATTTTGCCTACCACAGATGTTAGGCTAACCGGTCTATAGTTACCAGCCTTCTGTCTACTGCCCTTTTTAAATAAGGGTGTTACATTAGCAGTTTTCCAGTCTGCCGGGACCTTAGCGGAATCCAGGGAGTTTTGAAAAATTATTACCAATGCATCTACAATCCCTACCGCCACTTCCTTCAAGACTCTAGGATGTAAGCCATCAGGTCCAGGTGATTTATCCGCCTTGAGTCCCATTATTTTACCGAGTACCACTTCCTTAGTGATTTTGATCGTGTTTAGCTCCTCTCCCCCTATAGCCCCCTGTTTGTCCAGTGTTGGGATATTCTTAGTGTCCTCTACTGTAAAGACTGATACAAAATATTCATTCAGTGTTTTTGCCATCTCCATATTTCCCACCATTAATTTCCCGGTCTCATCCTCCAAGGGACCAACATTTACTTTAGCCACCCTTTTTCTTTTTATATAACTATAAAAACTCTTACTATCTGTTTTTATATTTTTTGCTAATTTACTTTCATAATCTATCTTCCCTTTCTTAATCAATCTTTTTGTTATTTTTTGCTGCCTTTTAAAGTTTTCCCAATCCTCTGTCCTCCCACTAGATTTCGCTACCCTATATGCCCTTGTTTTTAGTCGAATACTATCCTTAATTTCTTTACTTAGCCACGGATGACTGTCCTTTCTTTTACACCCTTTTTTTTCAGTGGAATATATTTTTTTTGGAAGTTGTAAAATAACTCCTTGAATGTACACCACTGATCATGTGTCGTCTTACCCTTTAATCTATTTTCCCAATCCACTCTACTCAATTCCGCTCGCATACCTTCATAGTCTCCTTTATTCAAGCTTAGCACGCTTGTTTGAGATCCAACCTTCTCACCCTCTAATTGAATATGGAATTCAACCATGTTATGGTCACTCATTCCAAGGGGATCCTTTACTAGGACATTTTTAATTAATCCTGTCTCGTTACACAGGACCAGATCTAAGGTTGCTTGCCCCCTGGTCGGTTCAGTTACATACTGCTCAAGAAACCCATCCCTAATACACTCAATGAACTCATCCTCAAGGCAGCCCTGCCCCATTTGATTTGTCCAATTAATATGATAGTTAAAATCCCCCATAATTATAGATGTTCCCTTATTACATGCCTCAACTATTTCCTGATTGATACTCCGTCCAATAGAGTTACTTCAGATAACAGCTGTGTTTCTGCCAATCCCTCTTAATGCTGGTCAATTTGATATAATAATTAGACACACAATTTAGAGAACACTATGGTGAACTATCGCTCACATTAATCACTTAGTGAGACTGTTCAGTTAAGAGACCTCTCTTTATACCTAGAGACAGACCCGTATGTTTTGTCCTAATTGGCGTCTTTGTGACGCAACAACTCATTCTGCCGTCACTTGTATCATTGCAGCCTGATGTTTACCAAACACAGCCATTTTTCAATAAAGGTTATACCCATTTAAAGGGATAATTTATACTACTGCTGATAACTCCGTACAAAATTACGAGAGGCTTTGATAAGGTAAATTGGGAAAAACCATTTCCACTGGTTGGTGAGTCAGTAACTCGAGGGGATAATTTTAGGATTATCACCAAAAGAATAATGGTATAATTTAGGAGAATTAATAATTATTTTACATACAGAGCGTTGTTATGACGTGGAGGCCCTACCAGAAACAGAGGTGGAAGCAGAATCTGTAATAGTTTTTGAACGAGAAGGGGGTAAATTTGTAAAAGAAAAATTTAGAATGGTATGTAGCAAGGGCAGGGGAATGGGACTGAGTGTATAGCTTTTTCAGAGAGCTAGTACAGGTACACGGGCCGAATGGTCTCCTGTGTTGAAAACTTCAAGAATTCTACAAATTTTACACCATTTGGGTGACAGGATTAACTGATTTTTTAATGCATAGGCTTCTATTGTAAAATAAATCTCCCCTATCCAAATTTCTCCCCTTCTTTTCTGACTGTTGACTGGGATATGGTTCCATGGACACCAGACACTCTGCAGTACCTCATCATACTTCATATTTGAGGCTAAATGGTGATCGATAGTGTGATATATAGGAACAGGAGTAGGCCATTCAGCCCCTCAGCCTGTTCCACCATTCAATTAGATCATGGACCATGGCTGATGTGTACCTCAAATCCATTCTCACTCATTAGATCCATATCACTTAACAAACATCTGTTGCTCTCGATCTTAAATTTCAATTCTAGCATCCACAGCCTTTTGGGGGAGTGAGTGCCAGATTTCCACTACCCTTGTGTGAAAAAAGGGCTTCCTGATTTCACTTCTAAATGGCCTGGCTCTAATTTTAAGATGGTGAACATGATGTGTATAGCATGGGAGTTTTTACCAAGAAAAAGACTGTTTTTGGCATGGGCATCATAACAATCCTTGGCAAAGTAAAATCAGAAAATCCTGATGATGCTCATCATTCATCACCACCATCAGATCATGGTCTCTCTGTGCTATAAAGTTAAAAGGGGATAAATTTGATAAACCCCTGAAAACGGACACAGGTATCGTGATGCGCAATTAGTCCGCGCCCGTTGAGTCCGATGCAGGCAGCACGCAAACTTCGTGCTGCCTGCTAATTTAAATGATTGCAACGTGCAGCCCAGCACTAAACACGCTTGAGTGGCTGCACGCCTCAGCATGGGGCCCAGGTTCATGCCAGGCTAGCACCACTTAAAGCTAGCCTGCACTTCATAAAGGGGAGGAGCATTCTGGCTGGGGCAGTGGCTGGGGAAGAGAGTCTGACCTGCAAGAAGACACTAATGGCACAACAGGGGAGAGAGTGTGCTCCAGGGTTCTCAGATGCTGCACTGGAGGCCTTGGTGGAGGAGGTGGACAGGAGGAGAGAGGTCCTCTATCCACAGGGAGCAGTGTGTCACAGCAGTCCAGCAATCTGTCCTCCAACAGATTATTAGGATTGCTGAGGTGCCGCCCCAGCGGAGTGGCAGTGGCTCCATGGAGAACGAACCTGCTGTCCTCTCTCAGGATGACAGCATTTGTACTCCCACCACTGCCCTTGCTGTTGCCTGTCAGCCAGCCAGACTGGACTGCTGCCGCCCATGCTGAGATGGCGAAGTCCACAGCCGGACCTTCTAGGCACAAAGCTACTTGAGGTCGTCCTCCAGGGCCATCTGCAGTCTCCTCCACTGAAATCAGTAGCCTTCCACCAGTCATGCTGCAGCCACACCGTAGGAAGGATATATTGGCCTTGGAGGGTGTGCAGCGTAGGTTTACCAGAATGATACCCAGACTTCAAGGGTTAAGTTACGAGGAGAGATTACACAAATTAGGGTTGTGTTCCCTAGAATTTAGAAGGTTAAGGGGTGATCTGATTGAAGTTTTCAGGATATTAAGGGGAACAGATAGGGTAGTAGAAAGAAACTATTTCCGCTGGTTGGAGATTCTCGGACTAGGGGGCATAGTCTAAAAATTAGAGCCAGACTTTTCAGGAGTGAACTTTGGAAACACTTCTTCACACAAAGGGTGGTAGAAGTTTGGAACTCATTTCCGCAAACGGCAATTGATGCTAGATCAATTGTTAATTTTAAATCGGAGATTGATAGCCTTTTGTTAACCAAAGGTATTAAGGGATATGGGCCAAAGGAGGGTATATGGAGTTGGGTCGCAGATCAGCCATGATCTCATTGAACGACGGAACAGGCTCGAGGGGCTGAATGGCCTACTCCTGTTCCTATGTTCCATTGGGATAGCACTGCGTAGGAGCATTAGGACAGTCAAAGGTACAAAGAAGACAGGAATTAAGGGAATGCACAAGGGTGATTAGTTGACTTTTGTATGCAATAAGGCATTTTGGTTTGGAATTTTTATTTTGTGGTGGCTTTTATTTTTGCATTGCGTCCAAGCGGCCATTGTGATGGTCAGTGACAGAGGGAAGGTAAGGTGTGGGACTGTTGCTGAATGGGGAATTGGGGCTGTGTTTATTGGTATTGTAGTCGGATGAGTCGGTCACTAGACAGGCAGAAAGGGGCTGTCTAGGTTGCCTCCTTCCTTCCTCTTCCTCCTCCCTCTTCTATCTCCTCAGCTGGTCACCATATAGCTGGTGACAAGGGCTGTGCCTTCATGATGGCAAGGTTGCGCAGAATGCGGCAGACCACCACAAATCTTGACACTCACTCTGCCGAGTACTGCAGAGCTCCTCCAGAGTGGTCCAGGCAGTGGAAGCATTGCTTCAGCACGCCAATGGTGTGCTCGATGATATTTCATGTGGCACCATGGCTTTCGGTATATACATGCTACCCACGTGCGCATGGGTTGCATACTAGAGTCATGAGCCATATCGTTAACGGATAGCCCTTATCGCCCAGTAGCCACCCTCTATTTTGTTGTGGTGACTCAAATGCAGAAGGCACAGCAAATGTTCCCTCTAAGTTGCATGCGTGCACAGCCACTCAGTAACCTGCAAGGTACTACGCAGGCCGCTCACAAGCTTTTCCATTGGAAATACTGCACATGCGCAGAAATTTAAAGGGACTGCGCATTGAAATAGACAGGCTGCACACAACAAAGCGCAGCTTAGAGGGAACTTTGATCATGACTACTGCCAGGATACCGGGCATTCACCTGCATGATTCGCTGAGTATGATCACACACCAGCTGGATGTTGAGAGAGTGGAATCCCTTTCGGTTGCTGTACATCAGAGTTTACATGCGGCGCCTGCAAAGTGACATGCATGCAGTCCTCGCAAAGCCGTGTGCTCACTCCGCCTGCTGCTTTCTGGCTAGAGGGAATGAAATGTATTCAGCTCTCTTGCAATACAGAGCCTCAGTGAATGGCAAACTGGGAGATATTGCAAATATCTCCTGCTTCAGCCTGGAAGGAGCCCAACACAAAAGTTCATGGCCAATGTCACCTTCACAGCCACTAGCAATGCAGTCCTTGCCCTGCTCTGAGGTTGCAGTTGTGGCTGCAGCAGGTGACAGATTTCAGTGAGGACATCCTTAGTTCCTCGCTGAGGTTCAGAAAGTATTGCTGCTTGAACACCCTGGGCAGATATGGCCTCCTGCTGAGAGCCCTTCTTCCCCTCCTCCCTCTTCCAGCAGCTTGTCCTGCTCTGCTCATTCTCCCTGTTATGCTATAGGCCAAGGGGAATGCTTACTAGTGCACCCATGTCTGGGAGCAAGTGGTCTGTGCAGAAGCCTTGAAGTCAGGGCAAAGTCCTTCAGCACCTGTCACACCATACCCTGTAGACTTTAGCAACTTTAAAGAACTCTAGAAACCACCAGCCACTTCTAGAAATGCAGCAAAAGCCAGCAGAAATCTATCTGCAACTAACCTGGAAGTTGGTAATGATCCCTTTAAATAGCACTGGTGGTGCTGCCAAATGTGTGTTCAGCTGAGAGAGTTTGAGAGAGAGTGTTAGCTGGAGAGTTGAGTTCCAAAATGGCAGTGCTGGCGTCAAATCAGCGTTGCATGATGACGGTCTTCACAATCCGCCTACTCTGCATGCTTCCGGCGGACGATCCCTACGTGCACGCACTCGAACGCCCTACCCAAGATTGTGTCCGGTGCGGCTCGCACCAGAAGTGAGGACGCGCACCATGGACGCCATTTTGGAAGCTAAATGGCCCCCAAACAACAGGCGCTATGAGCCGAATTTTGTGGCCAAAGACTTGCATTTGGTGATAAGATCAGTTTGGATGAAGGCAGCAATTCAAACTAGGTGTCTGCGTTTAGTTCAGTGATATTATTCTTGCCTTTATCAGAACACCTTGGGTTCAAGAGACTTGAATACAAAATGCAGGCTGACACTCCAGAGAGAGTGCTTCCTGGCTCTCCTGGTTCCTGTCCAACATTTATACCTTAACCAACATCATTAAAAAACATATGTCTCATTGTGGTTTGTGGTATCTTGCTACATGTCAATTGGCTGCTGCGATTTCCTATATTACAATAACATGACTACACTTCAAAAGTCCTTCATTGGCTGTGAATCACTTGGGGGTATCCTAAGCTTGTGAAAGGTGCTCCATAAATGCAAATTCTCTCTCACTTGATTCCCATTACATAATCTGTTGATGAAAACAGTCAAGTGTTCTGGCCTTAAGATCACTCCCTCCCAATTAATTCCAGCTCATCCCGCAATCATTGCGAATCAAACAGCTCTCCTTTGCAGTCACTAGGAACAAATAGGTTGTAGCGTCCAGAACTGTACACAGTGCTTCTGTGGTGTTTTTTTTTTAAACCAGTTGGGAGAAAAAGGAAGAGATCAAGTAGAGTTCGAATCTATCATTTAAAATGAGTGTTTTGTGCACATGTAACACATTTTATCACTGGAAAACCAACCACAGTGAGCACATCAGCCACCTGAAACTAAGCTTTTATAAAGCGTTTATTGAATGCTTTTACAATTGGCTTTTCACATAGAAAAAAACATATATAAAACGTCAGTAAAAATATGTAAAACCAGAGAGGAAAAAAAAGGAACAAAACCATTACACGCACTGAATTGAAAAGTTATAACCACAGAGGCCAAGAAAAAAGGCCCACTTTTAGTTCTCAGAACGTGGATAACACTGAAAGCTCCAATTGTTGACTAGAACGTGTTCTCTTATAAGTACCATTTTTTTTTCATTCTCAGGATGCGGGAGTTACTGGCGAGGCCAACATTTTATGCCCATTCCTAGTTGCTCTGAGAAGATAGTAGTGGACCTTCTTCTTGAACCGCTGATAGCGGTTTGATACAACTGAACAGCTTGCTAGGTCACTTCAGAGGGCAGTTAAGAGTCAGACACATTTGTGTGGGACTGGAATCACAAATATGCCAGACCGGCAAGGACAGCAGGTTTCCTTCCTCAAAAGGACATTAGTGAACCAGTTGGGTTTCTACAATAATCCTACAGCTTTATGGTCTAATACCAGCTATTTCCTAATTATTTTTTCCAAAACAGAATGCAAATTCTCAAAGTGCCATGGTGGGATTTACATAAAGTTATTCAGAGTCTACAGATCAGAAACAGGCCATTTGGCCCAACTAGTCTATGCTGGCATTTATGCTCCATATGAGTCTCCTCCTACCCCTCTTCATCTAACCATATCCTTCTATTCCTTTCCCCTCATGTGCATCTATGCTATTCACCTCAACTACTCCTTGTGATAGCAAGTTCCACATTCTTACCACTCATTGGGCAAAGAAGATTCACTTGAATTTCCTATTGGATTTATTAGTGACTATCTCATATTTATGACCTCTTAGTTTTGAGCACCCCTACAAGCGGAGACATTTTCTCTACATTTACCCTACCACACACAAAAAGAGCCCCAGCTTTGAACTCACAGTCCCTGGATTATTAGTCGAGAATGAATAGTCCGGTAAGATAACCATTACAATGTGTGTGTATTTGTTTGAGTGAGTTGACACAATGTCCTACTTCAGCACTGCAGTTTGTGATGCCAGCTGGGAGCTTACACACCACTTTTGTGGAGAATTCAAAAGGGAAGAAATTAAGTGAAAGCCCAAGGAGATCATGGTTTGACATCATCAAGCAGTGGCTGGCCAGATTTTGATCGATAGACTTGGAACTCACAACAAAATGAGAATTATATAACCTTGTTTGCACCTGCACAGCTTGAGTTTCACGTTACCATGGGGCCAATATGGACATCTCCAACATGGCCAACGTTTCAGATCCTAACACAAGTTTCATAATGTCAGTTGTCACATAACCAACTAGGGACTATCCTCCCAGGTGACAGAGTGGGGTGAAAGGAAGGAGCAGACATTGCCTCTTTGGGGTCAACGATAACATGTCTGGGCAAACAGAAAATCTACACATGACTACAGACTTTTCATTAGCTTGATTTATAGACTCAAACACGGTGATGGGCTTCTGCATGAGGCCGATACCTAGCTGAAAAAAGATGTAGTTATAATTTATCAACAGCTCTGCACCTCCTCAACATGGTAATCTTGACTGCATCCTTGAAATTGTTGAAAAACTTTTTTTCTTTTAATTTAAATTTGGCCCCAGTGAGAAGAGACCTAGTCCTTTTAATACTGAAGAGAGAGTACGGTGTAGTCAAGACACTGGAGCTGGTCATTGGGTACAGTCCACCAGAGTCAGCTTGTGGTAGAATCCCCATACTGTCTTCATTTTTACAACGAAAATGACACCAACCACCTAGAGTACTTCCGCTCCCTCTCTAGGTTCTCCTCTCATGGTTGAGAGAGTGCCTTAGCGAGCCTCTTCCAGAACCATCCTTTGGTGCTTGGGTTTGTGTAATCGCAGAGAGTGATGTGCCGAAGAATGCTGGGAAATTCCCTCTTGATCAGTTTGTACTTGACGGGGATCAGGCGCTTGTCTCGGGCACCTATGGGATCAGAAATCAATACATCAGATTTAAAATTTCCCACACTACTTAAAAATTTCTCCCTCACTTCCCTTTCCCCTCCCCACCACCAAAGGCACTGACTTGGGTGGAATGTGATTCCACCAGCACCAGAAGACCTGTGGTATCACCCCACCCCAACAAACGATTCTTCACAGAAGGCCATTCATCCAATGATTCCCATCGCTAGCACAGCTATCTACTCTAATTCCATTTCTCTACTCTTTCTCCAAACCCTTTAATATTTTTCAAGTGCTTATCGAATTCCCTCAAGTGTCATTCCTTTGGTTTCAATCACCACGTCAGTAAAGCAGTCTATATCCTTAAGACTCTTTGCATGAGAAAAAATTCCTGCTATCCAACTTCCTTTTAATTTATCTACTACTAATTCTGCATTTGTGTGTGAGCCCAGACAATAGACGTCAGCAGGCCATTCTAAGGTGAGTGGCATCACAGCCAACCCCGATCCCGTCTTCGCCAAATGTCTATTAAACTGGGAACTTTCCAGCTGGTGTCAATGATTAGCGATCAAGAACTGCAACCATTCCGCCCCCCCCTTCTCTGCAGTACTCCCACTATCTCTCTGGCTGAGATGAGTCAAGACTGAAGACAGAAAAAGAAACAAAACTGGAATGGGCTCTATATAGCGCAGTACCGCACCTTGCAGAGCCATGAGGAGCCAAAAGAAAGGCATTTTCCTCCCTCTTCTCACCACACCAAGCATCAACTGCTGGAAGTCTCTGCTGCTCTAATAGTGTCCTTCAGCAAGCAAGTCACACTGGGGCTGAGGAAGACTCATCTCATCATCCCAATGGGAGTAGGGATGGAAAGAAGGCTTGCCAGGATTTCAGTCATTACCGTTGCACTGTGACACATTACAGTTGGGAGTTCAGTAGGTGAGTGATCACAGGTGAAAAATAGCAAAACTTTGTGAAGTGACACAGGATGTGAAACATCACTTGGAAAAAAAAAGCAATAAAACTCATCAGGGTTACATTGCTCAAAGAGAGAGAAAAGTTGAAAAACCCAAGTGTAGGGCTAAAGCAAGAGACCATATAGGTTGAAAAAAGTAGAAGTGAAAATGAGATGAATCACAAAGTGAATGTTAGATAAGGAACACCAGAGTATGCAAAAGAATGAATTAGAGTCGATGATGGTCTACAGTACACTGTTGCTTTACCTGGACTAAGACTCAGAGCGAACTTTGTTTGAAAATCACAATCATCGCTGACCAAGTAGTCGTCGGAGATTATCGCCACCATCCTTTTACACCTGTCATTAAAGATGAAACAGAGAATCCATGAGACTCCAGTCAAACAGTTGGTAAGTCATCTCATTCTGGTTTACTATTTTAATTACTTTTGACCTTTTTTGTCTGATGTAGATTTCAGCTTGAAAAAAGTTTGCTTACAAATGTGTTCAATTGCATAAAGGTTATTTGCTGACAAAAGTGAAATGATCATCTATGGAGTACTGGAGCCAGAGAACTAAATGTAATTGCCAATTGAAAAGTATTTAAATGAGATGGCCTTGCAACTGGCAGTAAAGGCATTGGTTTGATTCCAAATTTTATTGCAAAATGAAGCAGCAAATTCAGCCCATCCCAACTCATTATCCAGAGTGGAACTACAGGTCCCCATTTACCCTTGGCATTGTGCCTGCCTTTATTTTCTCCTTCAGTCAGGGACTGGTGGGTGGGCAATCTGAGCTGGAAAGTCTCCATTTTTGCCACTGATGCGTTTCCTTGATTGATGGAAGGTACACGTCTGGGGTAATTGTGCTAATAAACCATCCTCCCCTGAAGGGGGTGTCCTCCATCTCATCTCAATCCACCATATGAAAACTGACATAAGGTTACAGGAGTTTGAGAGTCAGTCAAAGCTAGAGTCACAGCTCCCCAAATGACTTGGCGAGCTTATCCACCCGAGCCATACAGAAAGATCCTTATTCAATCCCCGGTCTGTGTTGTGTTAGTCGTTCTCAGGACAAGCAACGGTAGGGGCAAGATCCTTGGCCCCAGGGAGGAAAGATAAATTGGCTTGGGGTTCTGCTCCTGATCACTATGCAGCAATCCCTGCTGGGAGCATTAGGGAAAGCTTGAATTAGGCTTGGCTGTGATCCTCCTTGGTTTTGAGTAGCCTGCCAAGACTCACAGTCAAAGCTCACATGTGAATAAGAGTCTTGTATGAGGTACCAGAAGGCATTTTAGAACCTTTTAAGTTCAAAACCTTGCTCTATGATACCTAACTAAGAGACCATGCTTGGGAGGAACAGGTGACTTTGTTTCCAAAGCTTTCCACCACTGGGAGTTTTCCTCACCTCATGTCTGGGTCTGTTGGAGACTAATTGCTATGATTAGTCAACAACTCCATTATCATTGTATCCTGCGACTACAAGGATGGTCGAAGGCAAAGGAGATGGACCTTAAGACCATGTACCCATGAGACATATTGAATGCCCTTCCCTAATCGTGTGGCAAATTATTGGGAACAGGTGGTTAGCACAGCCAACTCGGAGTAGAACTCTCTGCTGATGCATGCCTGTTATCCCAGAAACTTGCCACGCTTTCAAATTCCGCCTAGCCCATCTCTGCATACCTTCTCTCAATGAGCTCGCTGGCGATGGTCCAGACGCACGACCCCGGCAGCACATCACGATCAAATACACACAATTTCAGTTTGGACTCGGACTGCTCGAGCTGCTTGATCATCTCGTGGACAAACTCGATGTCGGCTTGACAATAGCAAATGAAGGCATCGAAGAACTCAGGCGCAACTCCTGCCAGACAACAGAGCATTTATTGATCCATCACCTACTACATGGTACCCTCCTATGGTTCCTAAAGTGCTCCACCACTGTGGTTTCCTCACCTCATGTCTGGGTCTGTTGTAGAACAATTGATAGAGATTGATTGCTAGGATTAGTCAGCAACTCCATTATTGCTGTGTCATTCCGATAACCAGGATGGTAAAAGGGGAACTAGAGAGACCGTGGTCTTTTTTCATCTTTTTTCCTATGTTCCTGTGACTCCATAAACTGAGAGATACACTGGCCTCCTTAAATTTTATTCCTGCTGTTCTAGCATTAAGCTCATGTCCTGCTACTCTCTATTTTTAATGTTGCCGCAATTGTTCTTCCTTGATTAGTCTTTTATGTTGGTGATCTAGAGGGTAAATTCACTGAAACTATGCTCCCAGCGAGAGTTGCTTTCAATGGGAGCGAGGGTCGGAGACTGGACTACAAAACTGTAGAACTGATTCTCTAACCTGTGCTCCCTTCAAGTGGCTTCCTGCTGGGAGCACTGAATTTACCCTTACGTTTTATGTAGTGTATTGCGTACAACGTAGACTGTAGTAATAAGCAGGTTGTACTGAATATTTAAGAGTTGAACCAATCAGTTTGGTCTTGTGGCCGTGTCCAGTTGGGTTGGGTTAAAAACAAGGTGATCCCAATGGTTAGGGTCACAGTCCTTGGGTAGATCAAGGTTGGGGGTTCTTACTCGTACTTCAACTGGATGATCGCACTGTATAGCTGGCCTTCTATTTCAAGCTCAGCATTGAAGCCCCTGTTCCTTCACATGCTTAGAGTTCCTCATCTTACCCAGGCCAGGGGGAAAATTTAAAAAAATCACTTCCCACTGGGAGGAGATATTAGATTGGGAGTCAACCAGTCATGGTCATGCTCTCTCAATTTAGAGGTCACAACCAAAAATTGAAGGGATATCTATCTTAAATATTATTCCCAGCCTAAATAAGAAAATCCTAACTTAAATGTATGAGGCCATTAGATTTCTCTGCAAATGTGTTTGCACTGCTATTGCTCTCTGTTTTGATCCAAAGATTTCATAATAAATGTGGAGCTCAGATTATTGGCACTCCCGCTCATCCGCAACAATTTTCATGGCTTTCAGTCTAATTCAGTTTTGTATAAAAGTTAAAATTTAATTGATGTTTTGAATTGATTCTACAGACTCTGCATTCTTGATCCAGGAGGATAGGTAGTTATTATTTGAATTGTTCAGTAACTGGCAAAATATAGCATCCATAATATTTAGTTTCTGGTCAGGACACCCGCACGAGGCAGGGCGTCGGGCCGGGGGCACCCGCAGAAACCAGGGCTTCCGATCCCAAAGACCAATTGGGGTCAGGACCATCCGCACTTTTTCAAAAAATATCAATTTTTAAGATGGAGGAAATATGGGCCTGATCCTCAGATGCCTGTAACTTGACATGGTAATGTAAACCAATGGGGAGGATGGTCTTCGTTATGGCAGATAATGGAGGTTCCTTTGATCTTGTATATATAAAAAAGTTATATTAATGGAAAATAAAATGAAATCTTGTTCTGCAGATTACCTGTGGGGTCATCGCCTGTTGTAATTCCAGCCAAAGCTGGTGTCTTGGGCCCACTGCTATCCACTGATGGCACCTGAAGGGGTTTGTTGAGGTACCGTCTACAGTACTCTTCTGTAAAGAATGAAAGTAGATTACAATATTTTAAACGCAGATGCACATTTTTGAATTCATGCTATTTTTCCCTAAAAATGAAGCTTTCTTCATCCCAATCTGCTGTCCATTTGATCTCATCCTTCCAGAATACCAACCCTACCATCTTCCGTTTCAACCACCATTCCTGCCAATCTGATCTACCCTTTTGAGTTTAAAATACTGTCCTGAAGGGGTGGTGTGGATCTTTACCTTGAACCTCTGCAGGTTCTGTTTTGATTCAACGGAGTGGTTTGGGAGTCAACCAGTAGGTTGGGACATGAGTCTCAGACCAACGAAGGATTGCTGGTTTCCTTCCCTAATAGGACATTAGTGAACCAGTTGGATTTTTACAACAGTCCGACAGCTTCATAGTTACTTTTAATGATACCAGCTCTGTATTTCCATATTTTTGTAAACTGCCATGATGGGATTTGAACTCACGTTCCACAGATCAAGACCTGTGGATTACTAGTCTAGTAACACAACCACTACACTGTACCCTCTTGTTCTGCTGCTCAAGTACTGCTCTGGGTTTACTTCCTCGATCCTGTTAAGTGACTTATTTCCCTCTATAAAAGGTGACCTCCGACATCTCTGAGGGAAAAGAGCTGCAGATTATCCAGTTCCTCACAGCTCTTCCTTGGACACTGGTGATCAGTTATGTTACTCAGCTTGTCACCACCACCACCTCTCCATATTTCCCAAGTTCTTCCACTTTTCTCCATTTGTCTTGGTTTATTACTCTCCAGCTGTGAGAGCAAAGTGGTCCGTGTTAGTTGCCACTCCACATTGTCCTCCAGGCGTAAAGGCAGTCTGGCGTCCCCTTCAGCCAGCAGAGGGGACCATGCCATTTTGAACTACTCCGCAGCCACAAGATTGGGATAGTCCAAGCAGCAATGGAAAAGGCAGACCGATCCAATCACATTCAGAGATTGCCAACCGCATCATCAACAACAAAGATTCTCCTTTGTGGGAGGTATTACAATTCTACTGAGGTAAATCGCACAACGTTAAGTGATTTTGTGGAAACTTTGTGAAGTGATTTCTCCACTCCTATCCTCAGCATCACCTAGTTCATTTGGCAGCATTCTCACCCGTGCGTCATAGGGTTGTGGATTTGAGTCCCATTCCAGAACTTGAGCGCATAATCTAAGCAGACACTCACAGTGTGAGATTACTGATTCGGTGTTACTCTTTGCACGAGAGGTAAACCGGTCATCCAGGTTAGCTGGATGTTTCTGTAGGGAAGGTATTAAAGCCAAGCTTTATCTCATCTTCACCAGATGCCTGCACACCTGCTCTTTAACGCTATCTGCTGCAAAATGCAGAAATCTTGACCTAATTTTTGATGTGTGTTTTGATAGAGGCATCAGCAGCTCTCTATCCCTCACCCAAGTACCTATTTTTCATGGGTGAGCCTAGGCTATTCAACCAAAGGTGGGATGGTGGAGGAATGGGACAAGGTATTAAAACCAAGCCTGATCCTATAGTTACCCGATATCTGCAATCTTTCCAGCAGGGGGAACTAGTTAGTGCTGAGGAGCCAGGGCCCTGGTTGAATTTTCCCCTCACTATTCAAGGACACTGAGGCCAATTGCAAATTGCCCTACCAAGGTCAGCTAACTCAGCACAGACCAGGAATCAAAGCGGAGATCTTCCCATCTGTACTGCAGTGAATTGACTCAAGAGTTGAGCCCTTTTTAATTTAATCCAGCGTTGTGGGACAGGGTTTAAACTACTCTGCTGGAGTCTGGTGTTCTGGAGCATCAATCAAAATGTTAACATTTCCTGTTCATTTCTGGGCACCTCGCAGCTCTAACAGACAGTACATTAAATGTCTTTCTCTCACTCGATTCAATACCTGCTACACTATCTTCCGTAGTTCTCCTTTGCTTGGCTTTATTTCAGTGTGCTGTCATTATAAAATTCACTGTTCTCACATTGAACAACTTCTCCTTTGACTCCACTCACTTCCTCCAAATTAAGGGTGTTGGGTCCTAGCTATGCCTGCCTTTTCGTGGGATATGTGGAACATTCTTTGTTCCAGTCCTACTCAGGTCCCCTCCCTCACCTCTTTTTCCAGTACATTGATGACTGTATCGGTGCCGTTTCCTGCTCTCGCCTCGAACTAGAAAATTTCATTGACTTTGCTTCCAATTTCCACCCTTCCCTCACCTTCACATGGTCCATCTCTGACTCTTCCCTTCCTCGACTTCTCTGTCTCCATCTCTGGGGATAGGCTATTGACAAACATTCACTACAAGCCCACCGACTCCCACAGCTACCTGGACTACACTTCCTCCCACCCCGCTTCCTGTAAAGGACTCTATTCCATTCTCACAGTTTCTCCATCTCCGCCGCATCTGCTCTGAAAATGCCACCTTCCATAACAGTGCTTCCAACATGTCTTCCTTTTTCCTCAACCGAGGATTCCCCTCTACTATGGTTGACACGGCCCTTGACCGTGTCTGTTCTATTTCCCGCACTTCTGCTCTCACCCCTTCCCCTCCCTCCCGGAACCACGATAGGGTTCCCCTTGTCCTCACCTTTCACCTCACCAGCCTCCACATTCAACGGATCATCCTCCACCATTTCTGCCACCTCCAGCGTGATCCCACCACCGAACACATCTTCCCCTCACCTCCCCTTTCAGTATTCCGAAGGGACTGCTCCCTCCGCGACACCCTGGTCCACTCCTCTATCACCCCCAACACCCCTTCCCCTTTGCCCGGCACCTTCCCGTGCAAGCGCAGGAGATGCAACACATGCCCTTTTACCTCCACCCATCCCACTGTCCAGGGCCCCAAACACTCCTTCCAGGTGAACAGCGACTTACTCGTACTTCTTGCAATTTAGTATACTGTAGTCGCTGCTCACGACACGGTCTCCTCTACATTGGGGAGACCAAACGCAGATTGGGTGACTGCTTTGTGGAACACCCCCGCTCAGTCCGTAAGGGTGACCCCGAGCTTCCGGTCACCTGTCACTTTAATTCTCCGCTCCACTCCCATTCAGACCTCACCGTCCTCAGCCTCTTACACTGTTCCAATGAAGCTCAACAGAAGCTCGAGGAAAAGCACCTCATCGTTCGATTAGGCACTTTACAGCCTTCTGGACTCAAAATAGAGTTCAACAATTTCAGACCATAACCTCTGCCCCTATTCTTTCTCCCCCCCCCCCGCCCCATTTATTTTATTTATTATTTTTCTCTCTCCCACATGGCAGCTGTCTTTCATTCTGCCAGTGCCATTTACACTTCAGCGAGAGCCATCTTTTGTTTCTTAACTTGTCCCATTACCATCTCCTTTTGCCTTGCACCATCTCTTAATGTCTCTTATTCTCTCCTGCTTTCCATCCTATCACAGACCTTCCTTTTTGTTCTTTCCTCCCCTCCCCCTGCCCTTGCTTAAAAACATGTTCGATCTCCAGCTTTTTCCAGTTCTGACGAAGGGTCATCGACCTGAAACTCTGTTTCTCTCTCCACTGATGCTGCCTGACCTGCTGAGTATTTCCAACATTTTCTGTTTTTATTATAAAATTCATGCTTGTTTTCAGATGATTTGGTTGGCATTCTTTCACTATTCTCAAATTTAAACAACTTTTACAAATAACATTTGATAATGTATGCTTCTAGAAATAATTCTTACAATACTCTGCTATATAATTCCTCAAAGATATGTGGCATATTCGCTCAATCACATATACCTAGTCTCAGTACAGTATATTCCTTCTCATGCACATACTCACAGTATATTCTCCCTGTCTCTTGCACACATGCGCACCTACAACAACCTGCTTTCATATAGCTCCTTTAACATAGGAACACATCCTAAAGCACTTCACAGAAGTATAATCAGATAAAATGGATGCCAACCAAAGGCGGCGAAATTAGGAGTAGTGATTAAAAGCTTAGTCAAAGAGGTGGGTTTTAAGGAAAGTCTTAAGGAGGCAAAGGATGTGAAGAGGTTTAGGGAGGGAATTCCAGAGCGTAAAGCCTAGACGTCTGAAGGTTCGGCCACCGATGGTGAGGCAAAGGGAGTGGGGTGGAGGGCTGCTTAA
The DNA here is from genome assembly GCA_030390025.1 of Squalus acanthias. NCBI lineage: Eukaryota > Metazoa > Chordata > Chondrichthyes > Squaliformes > Squalidae > Squalus > Squalus acanthias. Next base: position 31,716,654 of record CM059432.1, on the reverse strand, counting down.
GAGGCCAGAGTCAGAGGAATAGTTCTCAGAGGGTTGTAGGGCTGGAGGAAATTAGTGATGGTGAAGGGAGAGGGGAGGAGAGGGAGGGTGGAGAAGGAAACACAACAGAAGATAGGAGTAGCACAAAAGCATACGAAATTAGAGGCTGGGGTTGAGAGGAATATCCATCAAATAAAAACCTTTTTTTCTGTCCTGTCTAGCAGCGCAAGGGAAACATTCTTGAAAATCTTACCCAGATGTACGTTAATTAGCAATAATACTGTGGAGGATGAATTCCTGAAGTGTGTACGAGATGGTTTTTTAAGACCAGTACGTTGAGGAGCCAACTAGGGAACAGGTTATCCTAGATTGGGTATTGTGCAATGAGAAGGGGTTCATTAATAATCTTGTTGTGCGGGATCCTTTAGGGAAGAGTGACCATAACATGGTAGAATTCTTCATTAAGATGGAAAGTGAAGCAGTCCAATCTGAAACTAGGGTCCTAAATCTAAACAAAGGAAACTACGAAGATATGAGGAGTGAGTTGGCTATGATAGATTGGGGAGCTTCATTAAAAGGCATGACAATAGATAGGCAATGGCTAACATTTAAGGAAAGAATGCATGAATTGAAATAGTTATACATTCCTTTCTGGCGCAAAAACACAAAAGGAAAAGCGGCCCAACCATGGTTAACAAAGGAAATTAAGGATAGTATTAGGTCCAAAGAGGAGTCATATAAAGTTGCCAGAAAAAGTAGCATTGATTCGGTCTTCACGGAAGAGGACACAAATAACTTCCCAGAAATGCTAGGGAACCAAGGGTCTAGTGAGAAGGAGGAATTAAAGGAAATTAGTATTAGTAAAAAAATAGTGCTGGAGAAATTAATGGGACTGAAAGCCGCTAAATCCCCAGGGCCTGATAATCTGCATCCCAGAGTACTAAAAGAGGTAGCCATGGAAATAGTGGATGCATTGGTTGTCATCTTCCAAAATTCTATAGATTATTGAACAGTTCCTACAGATTGGAGGGTAGCAAATGTAACCCCACTATTAATAAAGGAGGGAGAGGGAAAATAGGGAACTACAGACTGGTTAGCCTAACATCAGTAGTAGGGAAAATGCTCGAGTCTATTATAAAGGATGTGATAACAGGACATTTAGAAAATATCAACAGGATTAGACAGAGTCAACATGGTTTTATGAAAGGGAAATAGTGTTTGACAAACCTACTGGAGTTTTTTTGAGGATGTAACTGGTAGGATAGATAAGGGAGAGCCAGTGGATGTGGTGTATTTGGATTTTCAGAAGGCCTTTGATAAAGTCCCACATAAGAGGTTAATGTGCAAAATGAAAGCACATGGGATTGGGGGTAATATAATTGAAAATTGGTTAACAGACAGGAAACAGAGTAGGAATAAATGGATTTTTTTGCGGTGGCAGGCAGTGACTAGTGGGGTACCGCAGGGATCAGTGCTTGGGCCTCAGCTATTCACAATATATATCAATGATTTGGATGAGGGAACCAAATGTAATACTTCCAAGTTTGTTGACGACACAAAACTAGGTGGGATTGTGAGTTGTGAGGAGGATGCAAAGAGGCTTCTAGGCGATTTAGACAAGTTGAGTGAGTGGGTAAATGCATGGCAGATGCAGTATAACGTGGACAAATGTGAAGTTATCCACTTCGGTAGGAAAGACAGAAAGGTAGAGTATTATTTAAATAGTGATAGATTGGGAAATGTTGATGTACAGAGGGACCTGGGTGTCCTTGAACACCAGTCACTGAAAGCAAACAAGCAGTTAGGAAGGCAAATGGTATGTTGGCCTTCATTGCAAGAGGATTTGAGTACAGGAGCAAGGATGTCTTAGTTATACAGGGCCTTGGTGAGACCACACCTGGAGTAGTGTGTGCAGTTTTGGTCTCCTTACCCAAGAAAGGATATACTTGCCATAGAGGGAGTGCAGCGAAGGTTCACCAGACTGATTCCTTGGATGGCAGGACTGTCGTAGGAGGAGAGATTGGGTCGACTAGGCCTGTATTCACTAGAGTTTAGAAGAATGAGAGGGGATCTCATTGAAACGTATAAAATTCTGACAGGGCTAGACAGACTGGATGCAGGGAGGATGTTTCCCATGGCTGGGGGGTCTAGAACAAGGGGTCACAGTCTCAGGATATGGGGTAGGACATTTAGGATTGAGATGAGGAGAAATGTCTTCACTCAGATGGTGGTGAACCTGTGGAATTCTCTACCACAGAAAGCTGTGGAGGCCAAGTCACTGAATATATTTAAGAAGAAGGAGATAGATAGATTTCTAGACACAAAAGGCATCAAGGGGTATGGGGAGAGAGCGGGAATATAGTATTGAGATAGAGGATCAGCCATGATCATATTGAATGGCGGAACAGGCTCGAAGGGCCTACTCCTGCTCCTATTTTTCTATGTTTCTAATGGTGGAATCTGAAGTAAACATTTTCATCAATACATTATGTATATTTAAAATGGCCCAATGAGCTTGCATGTGATCAGGCAGGGGTTCTGATGGCTGTGACAGCTGAGGGAAACTAGCCTTGCAGCAGAATTGTAAAATGAGAACTGCAGCTTTAAGATTCACTTCCTTTTCCTGATAATTAGTACTAAAACTGAAGAAGTAGAAAGTTCCCTATGAATATTAAATTCTCTGGTCTTTTAAAAGCTTTACAGTAAGTCACCGAGTTGACCACATTCATTGGTGTGGGACGGGGCCATTACAGGGAATAATCATCTTCAAAATCTCCAGTTAGAGACTTTAAGGCAGCAGGTTTTGAGTTTACATTGTGGAACCTTATAAAATGGGGTAACAAAATGTCCCATTTGCAAATCAGCTCATCTCAGTTGGCGGCACTCTCTCCTCAGAGCCAGAAAGTAAGGAGCTTAAGTCTCACTTGAGCACATCATCCAAGGTGACACTCCAGTGCAGAAACAAGGGGGTGCGGCATTGTTGGAGGGGCTGCTCCGCAGAGAAGATGCTAAACCCAGGACTTGTACTCCTGTCCCGGTGGACATTAAAGGCCACGTGGCATATTTTGAAGAGGGGAATTTTTTCCCCTCTGTCTTGATAACAACCCTCCTTCAACCAACACCACCAAAAATAAATTAATTTGTGGGATCATGCTGTATAGAAAATGGCTGCCTGCACATGAAAGTAGTCCATTGTGCGTGAAATTATTTGAGAATTTCTAAGAGACACAAAACAAGTCTCTAGTTCTTTCATCAAATCTGCCTCAGATATAAATGCAAGCTCTCTCCACTTTTCCATCCATAAATATTAGACACGATTGCAAACTGCACCCTACTTATTTATTCATCCACATTTGACATTCAATGGCATTACCATCGTCTAATTTCCCCACCATCAACATCCTAGGGGGGTGCCATTGACCAGAAACTTAACTGGACCAGCTACATAAATACCGTGGCTACAAGAGCATAACAGAGGCTAGGTATTCTGCAGCGAGTGTCTCACCTCCTGACTCCCCAAAGCCTTTCCACTTGGCATAGTCTCCACTTGCCTGGACGAGTGCAGCTCCAACAACACTCAAGAAGCTCAGCACCATCCAGGACAAAGAAATCCACTTGAAGTCACCCCATCCACCACCTTAAACATTCACTCCCTCCACGTGGTTGCAGTGTGTACCATTTACAAGATCCACTGGAGCAACTCAAGAAGGCTTCTTCGACAGCACCTCCCAAACTTGCGATCTCTACTACCTAGAATAGGTGCAGGGGAACACCACCACCTCCAAGTTCCCCTCCAGGTCACACACCATGCGGACTTGGAAATATATTGCTGTTCTTTCATTGTCGCTGGGTCAAAATCCTGGAACTCCCTCCCTAACAGCACTGTGGGAATGCCTTTACCGTACGGACAACAGCAGTTCAAGGCGGCGGCTCACCACCACTGCCTCAAAGGCAATTAGGGATGGACAATAAATGCTGGATTTGCCAGCGACGCCCACATCCCATGAATGAATAAATTTTAAAAAATGCAACATTCCCCTCTCATCCCAGCACCACCATGGCATATCTACTCATTTCAGACCATATGTATGTTATAACCTTTTCGCCTTTCGTTGTCAACTCAAATTTTTAGCATGAAAATCAGAGTTGGCTGGGAGATTAGGGATTTGCAGCCGGAGGAGGGGAGGGCTCACTTCAGTCATATCTCAGCCCTTTTTAACCACAATGTAAAATTTTGACTGGGGAGGGGATAAATGTTTGGTGGATGCTTCCCGTCATTCCATTATAAGAGGTGAGACTCTCGCACAATGAAGTACCCTGCGTGAAATTCCGCTGATATGCTTGCACAATAGCTGAAGTGGGGCCCACAACACTGATCTCCTGGAAGCTTCAAAGTATTTCTTCTATCCTTGACAGCAATGCCACCCACCCCGATGGAGCAGCAGGATTCAGCTCCAATATTCCTGGGTCACCCCAGTGTGTTGTAATTGCACTGCAGCAACTCGTCAAGGCTTCTTCAACAGCACTTCCCAAACCCGCAATCTCCACCACCTGGAAGGACAAGGGCAGCAGGTGCGTGGGAACACCACCACCTCCACGTTCCCATCCAAGTCAAACACCTTCCCGACTTGGATATATAATCGCCGTTCCTTCATCGTCGCTGGGTCAAATTCCTAGCACTCTCTACCCAACACTGTGGGAAGACCTTTACCACATGCACTGCAGCAGTTCAAGATGGCCCATCACCATCTTCTCAAGGGCAACTAGGGATGTACAATAAATGCCAAACTTGCCAGCGACACCCACAGCCTGAGAATGAATATAAAATAAACCACTGTGAATGATCGGGGCGCCTTCCCCTTTATGTAAATGACCCATTCCCAGTAGTTAGGACATTGTGGAATTGACGGTCGGGTGGAAGTCCCGCCACTACTCAATTCGGCGCACTGAGACCCACCGGGAATTTGAGATTTTACTATAAAGATAGCATCCTGTGGAACCAAAATTGCAGTGAAACTGGTCGAGGCCAATAAATTAATTCAGACTTGAAACAATCTTGTATCTCATGGAAAAAGGCAGTCACATGACCTTGCCTCTGCTCAAACCACAAGAAGGGAATGGAAACTTAAAACTCGTTCCTCAAATTAGATCAACACCAGAATTACGCCAAAAAAAAATATTTAACTGCATTGACAAGAAAATGACTGATTTCACTTGGACATTGTGTGAATGCAGGGTCTGTAATTGCTGCATTGAAACGCAACTCCCGTTACTCGAATACTGCCTCCAGGACACAGACCACAAAAAGGGGAAGTGAGCAACACCGACTCAAATATATTACAGCAGATGTATAACCAACGATCATACAGGCTGTTCTGGGATAATAAACATTTCACAGACCAGAACTCCACAGGTTGTAGGGCTCTAAATTAAATGTTTTACAAATGCTCAACAATCATGTGGCTGGTCATTAGCCCACTGACAAAGCAGTTAACTAAAATTAGATTTCTAGATCCTCCTGAAGTGTCAGTTAGTAAATAAATCAACTAGCAAGCAACTGAGCCATACAAACCAGCATGGCCCCAGGTTCAGCCAATCATTTCTATGGCATCAGTATGAGTCACATTAAAAATTAAAAAGGGCCCATAATTGCATGGTCTTAAACATGCTGTGCCACCCAGCTCTACATCACTACCACTTCTCTCAACCCCTGCACGGTCTCTAAATTGTCAGACTGCTTGTCCAACATCCCAGTTCTGGATAAGCAGAAATTTTCTCCAATTAAATATTGGGAAGACCGAAGCCATGGTTTTTGGTCCCCGCCACAAACTCTGTTCCCTAGCCACTGACTCCATCCCTCTCCCTAACATCTGTCTGAGGCTGAACCACACAGTACGCAACCTTGGTGTCATATTTGACCCTGAAATTAGCTTCCGCGCACATATCCGCAGCATAACTAAGAACGTCTATTTACACCTCCGTAACATCGCCCGTCTCCACCCTTGCCTCAACTCATCTGCTGCTGAAACCCTCATCCAGGCCTTTGTTACCTCTAGACTTGACTATTCCAATGCACTCCTGGCTGGCCTCCCACATTCTACCCTATGTAAACTTGAGGTCATCCAAAACTTGGCTGCCCGTGTCCTAACTCACACCAAGTCCCGTTCACCCATCACCCCTGTGCTCGCTGACCTACATTGGCTCCCGGTTAAGCAACGCCTCGACTTCAAAATTCTCATCCTTGTTTTCAAATCCCTCCATGGCCTCGCCCCTCTCTATCTCTGTAATCTCCTTCAGTCCCACAATGCCCCCCGCAGAGATATCTGCGCTCCTCTAATTCTGCCATCTTGAGCATCCCTGATTATAATCGCTCAACCATTGGTGACCATGCCTTCTGTTGCCTAGGCCCTAAGCTCTGGAATTCCCTGCCTAAACCTCTCCACCTTGCTACCTCTCTTTCCTCCTTTAACACGCTCCTTAAAACTTATCTCTTTGACCAAGCCTTTGGTCACCTGCCCTAATTTCTCCTTATGTGGCTCAGTGTCAAATTTTTTGTCTTATAGTACTCCTGTGAAGCACCTTGGGACGTTTTATTACGTTAAAGGCGCTATATAAATACAAGTTGTTGTTGTGCCTAATGTGTACAAACGATTGTTAGATGGCTTGAAACTTAAAGTTTTCATACTTAAAAAGAGGGAATATATGGTGCAAGTTTGGAGCTTTCCTTGTGCCCGGATTATTTATTCCCATTTTTATGATCAAGCATACATTAATGAGATTGGAAGGAAATTTAGGTATAAAGATATCTCGGCAAAATGGGTGCACGAATGGGCGTATCTTCAAGTGCAACTTCCTGATTATGTCCCCACAGGAAATTCCACTCTAAGGTTTAAAGAGTAAAATTATATCATTCACTCTTCCTCACCTCTCCATAACCTTTTGTACACAATGGCCAGAATTTTACCGGCACTCAGAGTGCAGGTTTGGAGGAGGGTCTGCTGTCAAAATCACAAAGATTGACACTGCAGCTGTAGTGTAAACTTACCCTTCAACATACCCACTCCAACGCACCTTTTCCGAGTGAGATTATTATTTGCCCAACCAGCATGTACCAAGGAAATTACAACAGCATTGAAGTTCATCAGCCAAAGCTTACAACAACAAAAGCTTGCATTTATATAGTGCTTTTAATGTCAATTAGCATCCCAAGACGCTTCAGAGCCAAGAGGGAAATAGATGCCGAGCCAAGGCACCCATTATAGATGGTTCGGTGGGTAAATGTACTGTGGCACTAAGTTATACAGACCAGAAAGTTCCAAGTTCAATGCCTGGTCTGAAATGAGTTAGCTGAACTCAGTAGGGCAGCAATTAGTTTCAGCACCTCTGGGCTAGGAAGAAGAAATATATTAAAAAAGAGTTCCTGATTCAGTGAGCCCCATTCAATTAGAAGGTTGGTCAGCATGGGATAGAGAGATCTTCCCAACCCCCTTGCTCCACCCTGCCTCAACCCACACCCCAAACACATTCATGGAGACTAATGTATAATCCTTCATGTACCATTCCGACAAGGAGAACACAACCTAACAAGTAACCAGAATGCAAATTTCATATACCCAAAATCTCAACAAGATAGATATGAATGAGGAAGACCATTCGGCCAATCCTAGCTCACCCATTAATAAAGACGCTCCAAATACTAATTTTAAATAATTCCAAGTTTCCCACCTCCACAAACCTACCCAGAATTGAATTCCACATACTCATCAACTATACAAAATACTTTCTAATCAAATCAGGAAGAAATTTACCTTTCCCTAGTTTTAAACTGTGCCCCTTGTCCTACTAATCATGGTTTAATTTAAAGTGGTGCTCCAGATTTGCCTTTTCCACACCATTCCCATATACCTCTGTAGGACCTTATCTTAGATATTGCATGGACTGTGCCAGATGAACATAACCCAGTTGACTAGTTAAGTTGAACTGACAGTTACGATTCACTATGACCTCCAATACCTCCATGCGTCCCACACTGTGTTAATCAACAGAATGCCACATGCAGGATGGTTAAATCCTTTCAACTTGACTGGTTCATTGGGGTTGGCAACAGCCTCTTGCGGGTGGGGGTGAGAAGAGGTAGAATGTGCTCCCCCAAGGGGGAAACAATAATAGGTACAAGTGTGTTATTAGAAAAAAAAAACAATATACTATTGTAGGAAAAAGAGACTCACCAATAGATGGTTTCAGGTCTTCAAGGATGTCATCCCGTTCTATCTTCTGGAGTAGCTGCAGTAGTCTGCCCACGGTAGAGCCTTCCTTGCCTTGCCAATCCTCCAGGAGTTTTACGGTGGGGTCGTCTAATCTCTCGTAGTTCCTAATCTCCAGATAGCTAAAGGCCATCTCCTCGGCCAGCACCGTCCAGTCCGCCGCCACCACACTCCTCGGATTGAGAAACAGAGACAGCTTCTTCCTCACCGCGAAGTTCAGGGCAATCAGGGGAATGGAGAAGAAGTCAATGGGCCCCAATGAATCCGCGGTCTCACCTTTTTTCTTCTCACAGCTTGCCATTTTGTGAGCAATATTTGTGCAGAATTCTTTACAAAAATAGACAAAATTACAATTAAAAAAATCTTCGTTATTCTCTCCCGGAAATAATTATATTGCACATTCCCCCAACTTTCTCTCACACATAAACCTCAGAACAAAAAGCACATTAAACAAAAATCAAAGTAAAACAAACTTTTTGCTGAATTTTAAAAAATATGTAATTAAACCTGCTTTAAGTTCTTTATCTCCCACAATTTTACCACGAGAATAAAGCCTTTCTTTACGTAAAAAAATAAAAGAAACATACTGAGCTTCTGCGGAATATATATTCTAAGTAGCAACTAAACTTGCTTTTCGTTTTGTCACCGTCAACGCTGACAACGTAAACACACCAAAAAAAGGGCCTCTCTCTTGAACGCTTCTCTCCGAAGATCTGAACTTAATTCGAGTTTATATTGAAGGAATCCGAAGGTCTTATTTTTTTAAACTCTGAAGTTATTTCCTTGGTCTCTTCCAGCTCGTGGAAATGACGTCCATGAAACTGACCAGAAATCGCAACTTGGGGAGGAGCAGAAATGTTTCATTTCCGTGTTGGGCAATCATTTAATTATTAGGCTTGCTTTGTTGTCTAACCTGTAATGCGAAACAAAAAAAGGTTGAAGTTATATTAAAGATGGAAGAAAGGCTATACCTTTAAACACACCAAATTACTTTTTTTCATATGTGGGTCAATTGAAATTTTCAACACTCATTGATTTTTTTTATTAGGTGAAAAGCGTGATATAAATGCAAGTCTTTTTATCGCTGTTCAAAATGCTGGAACTTCCTCTCTAACAGTGGTTCAAGGAGGTGGAAAAGAAAGGCTTTTTTCTCGAGATAAAATTGTGGGAGATAAAGAAACTAAAGCAGGTTTAATTACATATTTTTTAAGTTTAGTAATTTACATCGTTTTTTGTTATGTGTGGGTATCAAGGGATTTAAAAAAAAATCATTCTTCGGATATGGGCGTCGCCAGCAAGGCCAGCATTTATTGCCCATCTCTAATTGCCCTTGAGAAGGTGGTGGTGAGCCGCTTTCTTGAACCGCTGCAGTCCGTGTGGTGAAGGTACTCCCACAGTGCTGTTAAAGAGGGAGTTCCAGGATTTTGAACCAGTGACAAAAAGAAAGATTTGCATTTATATAGCGCCTTTCACGGCCTCAGGACGTCCCAAAGTGCTTTGCAGCCAATGAAGTAGTTTTGAAGTGTAGTCACTGTTGTAATGTAGGACAAACAGCGATAAGAACATAAGAAATAAGAGCAGGAGTAGGCCATATGGCCCCTCGAGCCTGCTCCGCCATTGAATAAGATCATGGCTGATCATCGACCTCAACTCCACTTTCCCGCCCGATCTCCATATCCCTTGATTCCCCTGGAGTCCAAAAATCTATCTATCTCAGCCTTGAATATACTCAAAGACCCAGCATTCACAGCCCTCTGGGGCAGAGAATTCCAAAGATTCACCACGCGGTGTCCGCCGGCACACTTGAAGCCTTCCGAGACCGGTGGGCGCCACAGGGACTGGAGTGCATCGTCTCCCCGGACAATGTTATTTTAGTTTAATGAGATAAGTTTAATTTGAAGTTTTGTTAATTTACAGTCGTTTTATGTTGACTCAAAAAAAAGAGTTCCAAAGATTCACAACCCTCTGAGTGAAGAAATTCCTCCTAATCTCAGTCTTAAATGGCCGACCCCTTACCCTGAGACAGTGGCCCCTAGTTTTAGGCACTCTAGCCAGAGGAAACAACCTCTCAGCATCTACCCTGTCAATCCCCTTCAGAATCTTGTATGTTTCAATGAGATCACCTCACATTCTTCTAAACTCCAGAGAGTATAGGCCCATTCTACACAATCTCTCATCATAGGACAGCCCTCTCATCCCAGGAATCAATCTAGTGAACCTTCGTTGCACCGCCTCCAAGGCAAGTATATCCTTCCTTAGATAAGGAGACCAAAACTGTGCACAGTACTCCAGGTGTGATCTCACCAAGGCCCTGTACAATTGTAGCAAGACTTCCTTACTCTTATACTCCAACCCCCTTGCAATAAAGGCCAACATGCCATTTGCCTTCCTTATTGCTTGCTGTAACTGCATGCTAGCTTTCTGTGTTTCTTGCGCGAGGACACCCAAATCTCTCTGAACACCAACATTTGAAAGTTTCTCACCATTTAAAAAATATTCTGTTTTTCTATTCTTCCTACCAAAGTGAATAACCTCACATTTCCCTACATTATACTCGATCTGCCACCTTACTGCCAACTCACTTAGTCTATCTATATAACTTTGCAGACTCTTTGGGCTGGATTTTGAATGACCCGTGGAGTCGGGTTTGGAGGCGTGTGGGGGGTTAAAGTAGCAGATTTGGGGGACCCGACCCCATCCCGACTCCAACACGCCTCCACGCAATTTTGACAAAATCGGTCGCGGGGTTCCCGACTCTGTCCCGCCGCCAAGAGGTGGGAGAGGCCATTAAAGCCCTTAACAATCCCTAAAGTGGCTCATTAATGCGATTTTGAAGCATTTTAGGTAGTTTAATCCTTTTCCCACGTGAAGCATGCCTGATGGGAAACACTCCAGTGAAACCTGGCGGGAGCACAAGTGGATTGCTGACTCTCAGCTGCAGCTCAACCTTTAAATAGGAGATTTGATCAGCCATCAATTGCAGGTGGCAGGACTTTGTTGTCACAGGTCTGAGGGAACTTTTATAAGGCATAACCACAGCTCTGGAAGTTTGGAGCCTGACACCCATCTGCAGTGTGACCTCCTGGGAACCCCCTCTCGCCACCCTCATTGACGGCTTCCTCAATTGAGACAATTACCAGAGGCATGGGAGCCATTTATTTCTTTCCCACCTGGGTATCCGATGAGGACGAACAACAGCCGCGGCACCAGCAGAACCATGAACAACAGCAGCACCAACAGCAGCAGCAACAGCAGGAGCGCCAAGCTGCTGCTCACCCACCTGAAGCTGCACAGGACAGAAGGGGCCAGCGCATGGAAGGCCGTCGGCGCAGGAGATACCCCCCAAACAGGGTCTACAGACACAGGGTCAGCTACCTCAACATGTCTGAGCAGCAGTGTCAAATGTGGCTCTGACTTTCGCGAGAGGTAGTGGGTGACATCTGTGCAATGCTGCAACAAGACCTGGAGCCCAGAGGACCAGGTGGACAACCCTTACCAGTGGCCGTCAAAGTCACCACCGCACTCAACTTTTTTGCCTCAGGCTCATTCCAGGGATCAGCAGCAGACATCAGCAGCATCTCCCAGGCGGCCGCACACACCTGCATCACGCAGGTAACCGATGCCCTCTTTGCCATCGCGCACACTCACATCCATTTCACCAAGGATCGAGCAAGTGTCACGGCGCGTGCGGTTGGATTAGCTAATCTGGCAGGCTTTCCAAGGGTGCAGGGCATCGTTGACTGCACACATGTGGCCCTTAAGGCACCCCATCGCAATCCAGGTATTTTTGTCAACCGCAAGGGCTTCCACTCCCTCAACGTTCAGCTGGCGTGTGACCACAACAAGGAAGTTCTGCATGTTTGTGCCAAGTACCCTGGCAGTTGCCATGACTCCTTCATACTGCGCCAGTCTAGTGTGCCTCCGCTATTCAGTCCGCCAGACCAACTTCACGGATGGCTACTTGGAGACAAGGGCTATCCTCTGAAGACGTGGCTAATGACGCCGTTGAGGAGCCCATCCAACGCAGCTGAGGAGAGCTACAACTCCAGTCACATTTCCACCAGAGCCATAATCGAGCAAACCATCGGTATGCTGAAGATGCGCTTCAGATGCCTGGATAGATCAGGTGGAGCCCTGCAATACTCAGCAGCCAGGGTCTCCAGAATCGTCGTGGTTTGCTGTGCACTTCACAACATGGCACAGCGTCGTGGCTTACAGATGCCGGAGGACCAAGTGGCTCCTCACATAGCCTCCTCAGATGAGGAGGAGGAGAGAGAGAACGAACAACTTGCAGAGGCCCCTCAACCAGCGGCAGCATTACGCGAGACCATAGCTGCCCGGAATGCAAGGAACGCACTCATCTTGGCCAGATTTGCTTAGCCTAGACAAGAAAGCACTTTTGCCTCGCAGCTTCTTACCAGAGCTACGACAATGGCCCAGACCCAGCGGATCCCTAACAATGTGACCACCATACTGACAATTGCAAGTTATCCTAAGGCCTCATTGTGGAAGTCCCATTAGCGAAATGACAGACGCCACAATTGCAGCTGTAGCCATCAGAGTTTTTATTTAAACTTTACACCTGATGGCTTTTTCACAATACACATCAAAATTCACCCAAGTGACTACCCTTGTGACTATTTGTGCAGTTTCTTTCTCTTACGCGTGCTCCTACGTGGTGCTTCCCCTGTGGCTTCAGCAGAAGTGGAGGCCCCCTGCTCACTTTGTTGCTGCTCCTGTCTTGACTCCTTTGGTGGGCATCCTCTGGGGTTGCGAACCTGCGAGGGCTCGGCAACAGTCTGCTGCTCCTGCGGCTGGGCAGGGGTTGAGACGCTGATTTCACTTGGGTGCGGACTCTGGTGGGGCTCTGACCGAGGACCTGTCAGTGGCATGGAAGTGTGAGCGCTTGGAGAGGAGCCCCCACCTCCTTGTTGTGCGCCACCAACATCCCTCTCATGGGTCAGGTCCACCTCAGCGCTTGCAAGTGGCTTGAGAGCACCTTGCTGCACATCAGGGGGGACATGGGGACCCGTATCTGCACTGGAAGTCCTACTCAGAAGGACTTCCATGAAGGTCTGGTTTCTCTGTTCAATAGATGACCAACGCTCCTCAAGAGATGCCAGTCTATTCTGAACAATGACCATGTTTTCTGCACTCTGGCGACTTATCTCCTCCATAGCCGTAGCCATCCTCTCCTCTACTGTAGCCATCCTTTCCACGGAGGTTGCCATCCTTTCCGTGGTGATGCGTTCATGCGCCAATGACTCCACAAAGGCTCTGCTCATGTTCGCTATGGATTCCTCCATTCGCTCCACACTCGCAGCGACCCTGGAGACAAAACCTGTCAGAGACTCCTGCATCTGTTCCTGGAGTCCCAGCACCGCTGATCTTATGGATGGACCCAAAGGCAGAGGGTCGACATGCAGCTGAGCCGAGCTAGGAGAGTCCTGCGCCCTCCGACTAGGACTCTCCACTGCTGTCCCTGTCTCCACCATCTGCTGATGCTCACTTGTGAGCTGTGATAGACCAGGTGACAACACTACACTATGTCCCGAGGGTCCCACCGAGGTGTGAGTGTCTGCGCTGGTGCTGGGTGTGCTGAGTTCTGCTGACGCTGCGCCCTCAGAGGTTGCAGCTTCCTCTGAGGAGTCTGTCTGCTCAGGCTCTTCCTCCTGGCTAGTGGGGATGGGTGCTTGCGATGGTCCTGTGGGGGAGTAAAGGAAAGGGTCAGAGATGTGAGGTTACATGCACTTTGCATATTGCAGATGATCATAAATCCATCTGTTAGAGCTTCAGATTCATTATCAGCGACGCATGCAATGTCAATGAGAGAGATGGAACACTATTCAGTCACCAGCTTGCTCTGATGCACCCGTCTGTCCGTCCCCCACTTGCATTTCCTCCTCTACGCCCACGATCTCCAGGACCGCATCCTCCCAGGGGGTGAGCTGGGCTAATGAGGGTGGCCCTCCTCCTGTCCTGGCTCTTTCCCTTTTATTGTGAGCTCTCTTTTCCTGCAATGAGGGAGACAAGTGGAGTTTGAGTGAGATTGAAGGAGTGAGTGTAGAGAATACATAGCATAGATGCTTAGAAGGAGACAAAGATGGATTGAGGTGGCGAGACTAAGGGCCCTCCCTATGTGTTGTAAGTTGTTTTCAAAGCATGACAGTGATAGGGAGTGTGAGGGCTGCATAGTCGAATAGTAAGGTGATTGTGACCATAGAGGGAGAGGGAATGGGTAAGGGTGCATGGATGTCAGTGTCAAGTGGGATATGGAGGAAGAGGTTGCTAAAGCTGAGTGTTGGTGAGGAGAGGCAATGGGGATCAGATTGAGGGTGAAGGGAAAGTCATACTCACTTTAGCAGTACGTAGAAGGTCATGAAACCTCTTCCTGCACTGGATCCAGGTTCTGCATGTGAATGATAAGGAGGTGACCTCCTGGGCGATATGGACCCATGATGCGGGTACCACCATCACACGTGAGGACACTACCCACCAGGTACATGGTACATACTCATGTGACTCGGCCAACGTTGTCTACCTCATACGTTGCAGGAAAGAATGCACCGCGGCATGGTACATCGGCGAGACCATGCAGACACTGAGACAACGTATGAACGAGCACCGCGCAACAATCGCCAGGCAGGATTGTTACCTCCCAGTTGGGGAACACTTCAGCAGTCAAGGACATTCAGCCTCGGATCTGCGGGTAAGCGTTCTCCAAGGCAACCTTAGAAACACACGACAACGCAAAATCATCGAGCAGAAACTGATAGCCAAGTTCCGCACTCATGAAGACGGTCTCAATCGGGATCTTGGGTTTATGTCACGATACATGACGTGATCCGGACTCGAGTCGTCGTTAGCTTGTTCACAGATGTGATTCCCAGTAAAAAAGTAAAAATTTTCCCAGTAAAAAAGTAAAAAAATGTTAAAGCTTTTCGTTTTACATACAGACGGCAGCTTTTGACACGTTAGAACCCCTGCGACTACACCTCATTGTCTCAGTTGTATCTTGCTATGTCTTTGATGTGGTACCTTCCTGGCTGACTTAATTAACTTTATCACACCTCGGCAGATAGTCAGGATGATTTAATTTATTGGTCTGCAATTGTAAAGTACACATGCTTTGTTTTCCATCTATATATGCTTTGGAGATTCTGTATCTAATTTACTTCACCTGAGGAAGGAGCAAATCGATAGCTCCGAAAGCTTGTGATTTCAAATAAAACTGTTGGACTATAACCTGGTGTTGTGCGACCTCTCGATATGGACCCACACAGCCTTTGTCTGCTAGGGAGGCTTCTTCCTCTCTGAGGAGGGGAAGAGCACCTCCCTGTTGGCTCTTGCTCCATCCACCAAAGCCTGAAGGGCAACCTCATGGAACCTGGGAGCAGCCCATGGCCGTTGGCTGGCCATTCCTGCTGCAGGTGCCTTTAGATTAGAGGTCCAAAAGCTTGGCAGCCTGCAGAGGAAGCAAGGCTTGTTGCAGACCTTAAATGCAGCAGCAATGATGACGTCATCGGAGGCGACTTTCAGACTGGAATAACTCATTGGCCATGGGTTCCCACATGTTGGAACTCAATTGGCCAATTAAGTTAAAATCGCATCATTCATCCACATTAATCTGGAGTTGGGGGGGGCAACACGAAATGCGGGTAACATGACCCCAACCCGACCCCAAGACAAAATCCAGCCCTTTGTGTTCTCCTCAGCTTACTGTCCCACCTAGCTTTGTATCATCAGCAAACTTGGATACATTACACTCGGTCCCTTCATCTAGGTCATTAATATAGATTGTAAATAGCTGAGGCCCCAACACTAGTTACAGCCTGCCAACCTGAAAAAGATCCGTTTATCCCTACTCTCTGTTTTCTGTCCGTTAACCAATCCTCTATCCATGATACTATATTACCCCCAACCCTGTGAGCCCTAATCTTGTGTAATCACCTTTTATGTGGAACCTTATCGAATGCCTTTTGGAAATCCAAATATACTACATCCACTGGTTCCCCTTTATCTACCCTGCTAGTTACATCCTCAAAAAACTCGAATAAATTTGTCAAACACGATTTCCCTTTATCTGTTCAAGTAAGGATGGTGTGTGACTTGGAGGAGAACTTGGGGATGATGGTGTTCCCACGCGCTTGCTGGCCTCGTCCTTCTATGTGGTGGAGGTCCCGGGTTTGGGACGTGCTGCCGATATGGATCAAATGTGAAGTTGAGGTACAGAACAGACAGATCTAATTAAATGGTGGAACAGGATCGAGTGCCTGAACAGCCTTCTCCTGTTCCTATGTTTAAATTAGGGTTACCAACTCACCCAGATTGTCATGGAGTCTCCAGGAATTATTAATCTCCCAGGCAATTCTGCAAGTGACCATGAAGAAAGATTATAGGGGAATAAAAGAAGAAATTGGGTGGGGGGGGGTTGGTGCAGAAGCCTGTTTGATTAATATTCAAGAATCTTCCAATTGGGTAACCAAGCATCGACATCCACTTGCCTGCCATTTGGCATTTGAAGTCGGTGTGTCACCAGGATGCACACATGGGGTGACCAATGGGAGGCGGGGCAGTTGGAGGCAGGAGGTCATGCGTTGAAACCACTCCAAAAACGTCCAACCAGAGTTGGCAACCCTAGTTTAGTACTTGAATTTGGTTAATTGCTTGCACTGTCATCAGCCCCAGTACATTGCTGCAGGAGTTCCTCAGTGCAGTGTCCTAGGCCCATCCATCTTCATTTGCTAATTGTGTGAAGGAGAACCTCCTGACATAAGTCCTAAATTTGCTTTTTTGGTGTAAAACTATTTCCTTGTTCTATTCGCACAATTTAGTTTGAATTAATTTTCTGGATTTCCATACTACGATATAATTTTAAAGATCACTTTTCCGCCTCCTTCTTTGAAAGCTGAAAAGTCAAAGTTTCCACAGTCTTTTTCATAACTCAGACACAGATCAGTCCTTAAAACCTACCTCTTTGACCAAGCTTTTGGTCACCTGCCCTAATTTCTCCAGTGTCAGCTGTGGCTCACTCAGAAGCACACTCGCCTCTGAGTCAGAAGGTTGTGGGTTCATAGTCCCACTCCAGGGACTTGAGCACATAAAGCTAGGCTGAAACTCCAGTGCAGTGCTGAGGGAGTGCTGCACTGTCGGAGGTGTAAGGGTTTCTGACCGTCTCTCAGCCTGTGAGATTCGTGTGGCTCTGTGCAGCCTGGATGCTAGTGCGGGTTTAGGCCTTATTGCCTGTTCTGGTCTCCAGCCAGTCTGGGAGCACTAGACACACCTGTGAGTGGTTCGACCCACTCGCCCTTACGGTTCTAGACACTGGACTTAGATGCGAGAGCAGTAATGGAGATGAAACTCAGGTAGACTCGGTTGAATGGTACGAAATGGAAAATCTTTATTGCATAATACTTAAGATTACGAAATACATGTCATAAGCACAGATTCATGACAGTACAATCTTACACGCAGTTATGTAACTAATTTCAGGGAAACGAGGAACGAACGACACACCGTAAATGGGGGCACACATTACAATTATCCTTAATACTTGAAACCCTCCCCTATCAATATCTGTCCTAGCTAGATTCGTAGGATTCGAGACTCATGCTCACCACTCGTGATAACTCGGAGAATTCCGAAAACTCTGATCGGATGTTTTTCACCGCAGCACCCACGTGTCGATCAGGGGGTCTCCTGGCCCCACTTGTTTACTCGTTCTGCTCCGGCTAGCAGGCTGGAACGTCTGCTGTCATGAAGATCTGTGTTGTCCTCGGAGTTCCGACTCTACTCAAAAAAAGAGTCTTCCTGTGCCCTCACACCGGTTCGATAAAACTCGAAGAAGAGTCTTCCTGTGTCAGTTCTGTAGAACTCAAAGAAGTCTTCCTGGCAAGGAAAATGTCTATTCGACCTACAGGCGCGGTCGGGGCTTACTGACCGTGGCGATAAGTATGGTCTTCTTCTCTTCTCATCTCATCTCATCTCATCTCATCTCGTCTCGGGCCTTCGGTTCCGACACCGTTTACCGACTTATCGGAATGGTGCGCCCGCTTCAAGGCTTCAGAGCCCAGTTCTACACAGGTCTTCGCGACACGACACGAGGTAGATCCGAGCGGATCACAAAGTTCAACAGTCTTTTAAAAGAGACACGAGGCAAGCAGGAACAAGACGGCGAGTCAAGAGCACAGGAGCAGCCACGAGGATGAACACCAGCAAGATAAGAGGATAAGAGAGAGATGGACGGTTTGGAGCTTGTAATTATAGTACAAAATCTTCCGTTTCCCGCCCAACCTTAATGTCTTTTCTTTTGTTAGGGTTTGGCGCTCAAATGTCTTGTATAGGGTGATCTCCGTTTTTAATGGGTTTCGGGGCTACTCGTAAATGTCTGAGTACCTGTTAATATTTCTCCCATTGTTTAATCGGTCGGTGTTCTCCCTGGAGGGGTTTTGGGGCTTCCAAGTGTTTTCTGTAACTACCCGCTAACGGCTCTCTCATCGTAGAGTCGTTGGGATTTTACATATTAATGTCTTTGGATGGGCTCTTGATTACTTGGTACAATAGCTTTCATTCGTACCTGGGAGACCGATTTCAGTATTTATGTGTATACTGTAAACCCATGATGTCTCGTGTATTATCTTCAATGTGCTGAGTCTTAATCGATCTTGCACAAATGTTTATTGGAACGCCATCTTGTCTGCCTGTCGAAAAGTCTAGAATGTTCCGCCACGAGGTGCGGCGGCCATTTTACAAGCTGCTTATGTCCACTTTGAAACCTGACAGCATTCTGCTGAAATAAAAGCTGTTTGAACGAAACTCTGTGTTTTTCTCCTTATTAATAAAATCGTGATATATTGCGAATTCTACAGTCCCTCCTGTTGATGCGAATAACTCCGCTTATCGTATCAAAAATATTGTGGTGAGCAATATTATCTCGATTTTCTCCGAATCCAGAAAATTTAATCCCATAACTTAAACTCTCTAGGGTCTTTGCGTCGTCCTTATTTCCCAAGAAAATTACATTTTATAGTACCGTAGGCATTATTTGCCTTTAAACTTACACCACTTGTTTTCCTTCCAGGCGTAACCAGGCCGATGCCTCTCGTATCACCTATATATTCACATTTTTTATTCAGGGAAAGGAAAAACAAAACCCAAAACCAAACAATCATTTTTAACTACAACACCATTACCAAAAATAATCAACACCAACTCTTAAAACATGTCGAGTTCCAAACGTATTTACAGTCTTTGAAAATCATGATCGAGTACAAACTTCCGCGGCGCACGTGGCGAGCGGGAGTGACGCCATTTTCCGATTACACGGTGCTTTCATCGTGCACGCGCACGTAACGTTCTCGCCACTCTCCCGTGTTTTCATGCTTGGTGAGGCGTTTGTCTCTTTTACAATGTACGACCAATAGGTACACTACAATAAAAACTTGGCATACGACTAAAATGTGGGAGGCTATCCTGATCCATGACGGCACTTCAATATTGGTGAACAGATTCCACCACGGTGGAATTACTATATCCAGAATGTCTGTTCCTATTTCGACAGTTTTCTGCTCTAGTGTGTAAAAATGTTTTTGTGACACCGCGACGGCTTTTAAAAGCTTGGTGAGGTGTTCAGGGAGAGGGGGAATGAGGTGTCCGAAATGCGCGACGAATCGCTGCAAGTCGGTGAAATTCTCTTTTACTGTTAGATGAACAGTGGATGGTTCAGGGATTGGGACAATTCGCTGTTGTGCTACTTGAACTTCCGCCCTGGGTTTGAAACAGAAACTGCTGGCACTCACCGGACACCGGCTACGGTTTCCATGCTGGTAGTGTTGCGCTGCAGTGGTAACACAATATGTTCCACCCCCGATGTATGCTACCTGCGGAGGCACATGATCTTGTGCCATTGCCTCCATGGTGCAATTCATGGACTTGGCGCCAGCCGTTCTGAACCCGCACTGTGGTGTTGAAAAGGCATTCAAGTGCTGGGGACACAGTATTATGTGTGCTCCCCTGCCACGACAACCAGAGAGATCTGTACCTGTCATCGTTTGCTCCCAGCGGATGACGTAGGGTGGAACCGCTGCATAGCGAATGTGGGCTCCCCCCTGAATGACACCAATGTTCTCTACCCGATACACCGGGGCGGGCTTTGCTGTGTCGCCCAAAACCGGCATACGTAAAACTATACCCATGATAGTATGGTTTGATCGTCCGCAGTCCACGGGGACTGGGTATGCTTCTGAAGCTAGCCTGAGCTGGCACGGACTTAATGCGTTCTGAAAAGGGTGGAGCGTCCGCAGGTGTTTGTTACTTATCCAGGACGGGACCAAACCTTGTTTTAAATCCTCCAAATTACTGCGGCCCTCGCCCAGTAACCACGCCCCGTAAAGCACGCACACCTCATTCTGCGCAGCTTGATCGGATGCATTCCGATCTTCCCTAATCAGGGCATTTACCGTTCTCGCGTGTTTCTCTAGCTCTGCTATAATTTCCTTTAAATGGAGAGTCATGGCTTGGTCCTCGTGTAAACCCGACCCTACCACTTTATTCTCATCTGTTAGAATGTCTTTTAATTGCGTCTTTAGACCATTAATCTGGGTCTGCAGCTCCACACTGTCTAGAGCGTTGACCACAGATGTACCCGTGTTAAAAGCAGTGAACACGTCGTTCACTACACCCCTTCTTTGCCTCCCTACTTGATCCAAAACTTCATGTGGTGCGGTGTACAAACTTGTTTTATCAATTTCCGCGAAATCGAATTCGTAAAATTGTCTGAACATCTTGGTCAACAGGACCTGATACAACTGTTCCGTCTTTTTGGGGCACCACTCTGGTAACCGCACCTCGGTGAGATTTAAAATCACCGAGGCCACCGCGTAATGTACCCCCTGAAATAGTATCTGGTCTGTGGGGACCAGTACCAAACCATTCCCGGGTCCCTTACTAGTTTTAGGGCACCCTTCCTCTTCAGCTAGAACCACCGGAATCGTGGGCAGGGCTTTGCGTGGGCGCGTAATGAGTTCAGTGGCATTTACTGGGATCGGGGAGAATGGGGCTCCGCACCCCCTGGTGCTCGCATCCCACCTCATCCCCTGTCCGTTATCCTGCCATTGGTTAATGAAAAATATGGAGATGCCTTTGGGGCAAACGTACTTTGACCCCCACATACATACATAAATTCCCTCATCCGGTTCCCACCATTTGTCCCAACAGACTCTCACTTGTCCGTTTGTCCCCGTAATTGTCCGATGGGTATTATTACCCAGTCGTTCCCACTCGACCGAAGAGTTCCTCATGTTTTTGCTCAGCTTTCGCAGCCACCACCATCGGCTCAATGGGACATTCCCACTACAAGTCAAACAAATCCGTTTGCCGACGGTGACGCTGATCCTGGGTGCGATGATCCTTACTTTGGGGCACATTAAAGAAGTCTCTTGGTAGGCAAACCCCGATGTGCTGGAATACTCCGTTGAGTTCGTTCCCAGCCATCCTGGCCACCTTCCCTTGTGGAAATAGGTGGTGGTCTCCTCAGCCTCCCGTCTTCCGGTCCCATCCACCGCGATAGGGGCCGTGTCCCCGGAGCATCCAAACACCACGACATCCTTGGTGCGGCCTCGATAGGCCAATCCACATCCGATTGCCGCGAGCAATACTAGAATTCGTTCCATCCTTCCTTGGTTCCTGTGATCAGATAGAATGAGGTAGCCAGCCTCGCAAGAGTCTCTGGCTTTTGTGAAGAGTGAGCGGGTCCCCTGACCTCGCCTCACGTAAACTTCAATGTTCACTAAATAAACTTTAACTAAACCTATCTCTAACTCCCATCATTTTACCATTTTCTGTTAAAATTAAACTACAAACTTAACCTGATTTAAAACTATAAACTTATTCTTAACCTTAAACTATGAACTTAGAAACCTATCCTAAACTTATTCCTGTACAGCGCCGCCCGTTCTCAGGGCAGCCCCCTTTAAATTCTGAGAAGGCTGCTGCGAGCTCTTCCCGACGGTGGGAGGGCTCTGACCCCTTCCTCTGATCTGCCGCAGCCTGTTGCTGCACTGACCCCTTCCTCTGATCTGCCGCAGCCTGTTGCTGCCGCGATGGGACTGGGTTCTATCTGGGCTGCCTTAACCTTGAGTCTACGCCTTGGGACCGTCTGGGGCCATACCCACATCTTCCTGGGCTGGGGTTCTCTACTTGACCTACGAGGAGTTGTCGGGGGCAGGAATCCCAGGACCGACGGACCGGGGTTCGAGACTCTCGCCGGGACGACCTGTGGTCCCACCACAGTCGCTGGCTCCGCCTCCCCTGACTCCGCCTCCCTGACCTCGGGACTTGCAGCTTGTGGCACTGCCCTGCTCGGCCCAGCAGGCGGCCCTTCACTCGCAATCCCTACCTCCCCCGAGGGCAGGACGTTCAAGGTGGGCGGCTCGGGCTCTGAGGTTCTCACCGTCACTCCCTGTGGTCTCACAGCGGCTGGCTCCGCCTCCCCTAGCTCCTCCCTCCTGTGTTCGGGACCTGCAGCCTCGGTGTCCACCCTGTGTGGATCTCTATCTGCAGCCCCTGTCCTCCCTATACCTGAATCGGGGGCGACCCTTGCGTTCCCCGATCCCCACTCGTCCTCATCACTATCCTCATCTGACTCGAGTTCCAGGAACTCTCCCTCATCTGACTCCCAACCCCACAAAAATGTTTCACAATTTTCCAGGATGTCTCCTCCCCTGATGCAAGCTGCTTTGCCTGCCTGTGTGCCTTGTGGTCCTACCTGGGGCTGCGCGTCCCCACTCGCAGGGTTTACCCCTGTGGTTTTCCCTTGCGCACCTGGCTTGTACAGTTTGCACTGGTTTACATGGAACCACTTACTGCGCCGAGGTACCTTTACGGCGTATACCATGGGACTCGCCTTATCTACAATATTGTAGGGTCCCATATACAGTGGTTCCAGACTCCCTACTCTGGCGTAGTTTCTGACCATAACCTGGTCTCCTACTTCCCACTCCCGCGTTTTGCGGGGTTCCGGCAACAGGCGATTGCCCTGATGCTGCCTTCCCATGTTCCCAGCCGCCTGCTCATACACCTGTTTTAGGCGCTCCAAGAGGGTCTGGGCGAACTTGTCCCTGCTTATCTCTTGGAGCTGACCCTCAGTGAGCACCGGCGCTAGCACATGGGTGGGGGTTCGCATGAGCCTCCCAGTCATCACCTCGTGCGGGGAGTACCCCGTACTTTTTGACTGACTGGCCCGGACCCCCATGAGGACTAAAGGCAGAACTTTCGCCCATTTTTGGGGCGAGTTCCTAGTCTCTTTCCTCAATTTCTCCTTCAGGGTCCGGTTCATGCGTTCAACAATCCCGGATGACTGGGGATTGTGTGCTACGTGCCACTTCCCTTCAATGCCCAAAAGCATGAGGGTGTTCTGCATCACCTGGCCGGTGAAATGACTCCCTTGGTCTGACTCCACAAAACGGGGGAGTCCCCACCGCGAGAACACTTCCCGGACCAAGATTTTTGCAGTACCCAGTGCCGTAGCTGTTCGACAGGGGAAGGCTTCCACCCACTTGGAAAACACATCCACCAAGACGAGGCAGTATTTATAGCCTCCCTGGGTGGTGGGCAGGGGCCCTATATAGTCGATCTGCATCGACTGCCATGGTCCCTCTACCCTTCTTACGTGCCCCATGGGCACTTTCCTTTTCTGGGGGTCTGGGTTGTTTGCAGCGCACACAAGACAGTTTGCACAGAACTCTCGGACCTGTTCCCTGAGCCCTGGCCACCATCCCGCTTGCTCTACCCGTTGCCAGGTAACCTCGGGCCCGGGGTGCCCTGCCCCTGGTCCCTCGTGAGCCAACTGGAGGAATTCCCTCCTGTGCTGCTGCGGCACAACCCACTGCTCCTCGCGGAACAGCATGCCTTCCTTAACTGAGAGGGTTGCCGTACTGTACGGACCCTCTACTTGCTTCCCCTCAGCAATGGTTTTTAGGACTGCTTTTAGGGCGGGATCCTGGGTTTGGACGGTCTTAAGGTCCAGGGGCAATGCTACCCTGGAGTTCCCGGGATTCCCGTCCCTGCCTTGGATCACTGCCATGGGTCTGGTCCCATAGGGGTCCCAGAAAATGCCGTTGCGGGCACCTTCCCTGGCTAGCGCATCCGCCTGCTGGTTGCCCTCCCCACGGGGCTCTGTGGAGGAGTGAGCTTTCACCTTATGGATGAAAATCTCCCCTTCCTCCCCTACTGCTGCTAGGATCTTTTCCAGCAAGGGCTTCACCGTTAAAGGTCGCCCGTCCGCGGAGGTGTATCCACGGCGGGACCAAATGGCCAGGTATTCCGTACACGAATTGCATGTGAACATACTGTCCGAGCAAATCGTGTATGGGGTTGGGAAAAGGTCTGGGTGGGTAACAACGTACACCACAGCAGACAGCTCAGCCTGCTGCGCGCTCATGGTGCTAGGGAGCTTGATCGCCAGGGCAAGGTTTGCCGCAGGGTCATAAACTCCACACCCTGTGAGTCGTTCGCCAGCAGATACTGTGCTAGAACCATCAACATAAATCTCGCGCCCAGTGGGATGTATCCCGGCCCGCAAACCTATGTTGACGTCCCACACCCCTTCCACCGAACATCGGTGGGCTGTACCGGGGTATACCAAATTGGCCGCAAGCCTGGGCTCGCAAAGACCTTTTACTCTAAGATCCATCTGGGAAAGAAGAAGGGTCCAGCGCGCAATACGCACGCTGCTTACAGTCCCATCTTTAATCCTCCCATCTAGAAGCATCTTAGTTGGTGTGTGGTGGGTGAGGAGAGTGATGGGAGAGAGCCCTGTGAAGATCGCTGATCTTTTCACAGCCCAATGCGTGGCTAAAAGGTGCCTTTCGCAATTGGAGAAACTTCTCTCCACATCCGTTAACACCCTGGACGAATAGACAACCGGCCTCAGCTTGCCGTGACGCTCTTGGAGCAGCACAGCGCTCAAGCTGTCCCCGCTGGCAGCTACCTCCAGGAAAAACTCCTTCCCCCCATCTATGGCCCCTAAGGCTGGCACGGTCTGCAGATCCCTTTTTAACTTCTCGAAGGCTGCTTGGCAGCCCTCGTCCCAAGACCACTCCACTCCCTTATGGAGGAGTCGGAGGAGCGGCGCCGCTGTGGCCGCATAGTCTTCGATAAAATCCCTGCAGTAACCGGTCAGTCCCAAGAAGGACCTCACACCCCTTATGTTGTTAGGAATCGGTAACTCTTGCACCGACTCCCTCCTAGCCTTATCTATGGCTCTTTCCCCAGCGCGAATGGTCAGTCCCAGGAATTTTACTTCCTGCTGACCGATACGTGCTTTCTTAGGGTTTACTTTAAAACCCTTTCTCGCTAGCAGCTCCAATAACTCGGCCAGCAGTGGTCCATGCTCCTCCCTTGAATCCGTAAACAGGAGCAAATCATCCACGTACTGCACTATCTGATGGGGCTGACTAAACTCCTTTAAACTTCCTGCCATACACTGATGGAAAATACTGGGGCTATTGTGGAAACCCTGTGGCAGACAGTTCCATGTGTACTGTTGTCCTTTGAAAGTAAAGGCAAACTTGTACTGGTCCTCTCGCCGCAGCGGGATGGACCAAAAACCGTTCGAGATATCCAGCACCGTGAACGTGGTCGCGGACGCTGGGATACTCCCTATTAGGTCAGCAACTGCTGCTACCGTGGGCGCGCAGGCGGGAATGTTACTGTTAAGGACTCTGTAGTCCACCGTGGCCCTCCACGAATTATCCGGCTTCCTAACCGGCCATAATGGGGAGTTCACGTGTGTGGCTATTGGCCTCAACACGCCCTGCTGCACCAAGGAGGACATTGCTGTCTCCATATCGGGTTCTGCTTCTTTGGGGAAGTTATACTGCTTTTGGGGCCGGGTCATGGGGTCCCCATCTACGCTGACCTCAAACCCGGTAACCCTCCCACAATCGTGCTTGTGGGTTGCAAACGCGTGCATATTATCTGACACGTACGTTTGCATGTCCGTTGGGACATCTGCGACCATAAGCCCGAGGTCGTAGCCTCCGGATGGCTGCATGGTACACAGGACCCCTGTTCCTTCCTCCCCCGGAATTACCACTACCTCGCCTTTTTCACTCTTAGCCCCCCAGAGACAATGATTTCTGAGGTCCACGAGGATCCCGTGTCCTGATAGAAGATCGGACCCGAGGATACCTCTTCCACCCCCCTCCTGCCATTCCATCAATATGCACTTCCACTTGATGTGAAGTGCCCCCAAACGAATGGATAGCGGAAAGGAGAACGCGCCAGCCTGTTCTTTTCCCGTGAACCCCGCTAATGTGAATGGGACCTTGGTAGATAGCGGTGAGTCAAAAGGGCTATCTGTATGAATCACGGTGCAAGAAGCTCCCGTGTCTAACAAATAACTACCCTTCTGTTTCTCTACCTCCATTTCCACCAGGGGTCGCTTCCACGCATCATAGCTGAGCGGACACAGGTAGACGGGCTGCGCGGGCTCTAGTCATTGGGTCTGGTTAGACGGTCCTGCGGCACCTACGGGGCCGGTAGCAACCGCCACTTTTCCATGCGCACTCATGAAGTTGCGCATGGCTCCCAACACTGATTCGAGGTCGTCGGGAGGGGTGGGTGCACTAGCTTCCCTAACAGAGACAGGCATCTGGGCTCGGGCTGCGGGATTTTTATCCCTGGAATCCTTCCAAGGGTTCCTGCAGTTCTTGCGCCAGTGCCCTGTCCTCCCACACCCGTAACAAGCATTACTTGCCTGCGGGGCGCGGTTACCCTCCTGATGCCACTCCCTTTGAGCCGGGGCTGCGGGTCGTACCTCATGTACTTTTCCCTTAAGGGGACGTGTTCCCATACCCCTGATATTGCGATATCCTATCGTGAGTCGATTCAAGACCGAGTCTTCCGTAATGTTGGGGTCATTGGGATCAAACCACGCCTTTGCCTGTTCTCTGACGGCTGGCAAACTGTTGGCTACTATACACCTGAGCCAATGATTTAAACCGGCGCCGTCCACGGCGTCGCGCTCTGGCGCACCTGGACAGCTGCGCTGATATACTGGCCACAGCCTGTCGGCAAAAACCTTCGGGGGTTCTCCCTCCATCTGCACTGTCTGTCCCACTCTAGCAAACGGACCTTCATCGTCCGCCCCCAACACTTCTAGGACCTCATTTTTCAATGCCTCATAAGTCTTGGTTCCCCTCTTGCTCTCGTCCGAGAGACACTGAAGGATTGAACTGCCTAACGAAAATAACAGTATTTTTGCTGTTTCCCCATCATCGCAGCCGTTGATGGCTGCGGTTTGCTCAATTTCTCTGAAATGTACGGAAGGGTCGTCTGACTCGGTCAGCTTCCGTACGTGATTTATCATAACTCTCAGCTGGTGTGAGCTGTGAGGCAACACAAGCTGGTTGAGGAGAACCCCTTCTTCCTCCCCGTTTCTGTTTGGGCCCCTTTTTATACCCGTTACCGGATACAACGGTCCCTTTTCCACTTCTCCCTCAGTGGGCTCTTTCGTTTCTTCCACTACTTCCTCCCTTACCCAGGTTTCCGAATAGCTGGGTGGCGTGGAGGGCGCAGTGGCCAATACTTCCTTTGCTTTACTTGGTGGGGATTTCTGAAACTCCTCATTTACTAGCGGCTGGTGTGCTGACGGACTGATAAGGCACACCATGCCGTGCGCTTTGTTCACGGCCCTTTTAAGGTGCTCTATCTCCTGTTGGCAGGCGCTATGATCGGCCCCCTGAAACTTATCCTCAAGGGACAACTTATATGCCGCCCTAACCCCCGTTAAGCTCTCTTCCTGGGTTCTTATCTGGGCAGCTTGGCGGGCACATCGTTCCTTTAGTCTGCCCTCACTTAACTTTGCCTCAGTGACCTGGCACTCGAGGTAATCTATCCTTGTTTTATGGTGACTGGTGATTTCCTGGCGTTCTTGGTGCAGCACACTTAAATTCCTAATGAGCAACTCCCCTCCAGAGACCTTCTCATCCATTTCCTCCTCTAAATGCCTGATCCGAGCTGTTTGCGCTGTAATGACTTGGTTTGAAATCTGGACCTGCCTTTTGTAACACATTAACCAGACTGCTTTCTCGACTGTCTTTTTATGTTCCTTACTATCTGTCCACCTCTCGGCTGCCTCTAGTGGACTCTTATCCGCTAACAGGTCACTTATCCATTTCTTAGTTAGATTTACCTTTCCGAACACATAATCTGCTATCTTTTCCTGCATAACATTTCGTACATTCACACCAAAGTCTAACACACTACCCTCTCGCTGCCAGTGTCCTGCCGCGGTCGCCATTTTCTGTAAGGGTTTCTGACCGTCTCTCAGCCTGTGAGATTCGTGTGGCTCTGTGCAGCCTGGATGCTAGTGCGGGTTTAGGCCTTATTGCCTGTTCTGGTCTCCAGCCAGTCTGGGAGCACTAGACACACCTGTGAGTGGTTCGACCCACTCGCCCTTACGGTTCTAGACACTGGACTTAGATGCGAGAGCAGTAATGGAGATGAAACTCAGGTAGACTCGGTTGAATGGTACGAAATGGAAAATCTTTATTGCATAATACTTAAGATTACGAAATACATGTCATAAGCACAGATTCATGACAGTACAATCTTACACGCAGTTATGTAACTAATTTCAGGGAAACGAGGAACGAATGACACACCGTAAATGGGGGCACACATTACAATTATCCTTAATACTTGAAACCCTCCCCTATCAATATCTGTCCTAGCTAGATTCGTAGGATTCGAGACTCATGCTCACCACTCGTGATAACTCGGAGAATTCCGAAAACTCTGATCGGATGTTTTTCACCGCAGCACCCACGTGTCGATCAGGGGGTCTCCTGGCCCCACTTGTTTACTCGTTCTGCTCCGGCTAGCAGGCTGGAACGTCTGCTGTCATGAAGATCTGTGTTGTCCTCGGAGTTCCGACTCTACTCAAAAAAAGAGTCTTCCTGTGCCCTCACACCGGTTCGATAAAACTCGAAGAAGAGTCTTCCTGTGTCAGTTCTGTAGAACTCAAAGAAGTCTTCCTGGCAAGGAAAATGTCTATTCGACCTACAGGCGCGGTCGGGGCTTACTGACCGTGGCGATAAGTATGGTCTTCTTCTCTTCTCATCTCATCTCATCTCATCTCATCTCGTCTTGGGCCTTCGGTTCCGACACCGTTTACCGACTTATCGGAATGGTGCGCCCGCTTCAAGGCTTCAGAGCCCAGTTCTACACAGGTCTTCGCGACACGACACGAGGTAGATCCGAGCGGATCACAAAGTTCAACAGTCTTTTAAAAGAGACACGAGGCAAGCAGGAACAAGACGGCGAGTCAAGAGCACAGGAGCAGCCACGAGGATGAACACCAGCAAGATAAGAGGATAAGAGAGAGATGGACGGTTTGGAGCTTGTAATTATAGTACAAAATCTTCCGTTTCCCGCCCAACCTTAATGTCTTTTCTTTTGTTAGGGTTTGGCGCTCAAATGTCTTGTATAGGGTGATCTCCGTTTTTAATGGGTTTCGGGGCTACTCGTAAATGTCTGAGTACCTGTTAATATTTCTCCCATTGTTTAATCGGTCGGTGTTCTCCCTGGAGGGGTTTTGGGGCTTCCAAGTGTTTTCTGTAACTACCCGCTAACGGCTCTCTCATCGTAGAGTCGTTGGGATTTTACATATTAATGTCTTTGGATGGGCTCTTGATTACTTGGTACAATAGCTTTCATTCGTACCTGGGAGACCGATTTCAGTATTTATGTGTATACTGTAAACCCATGATGTCTCGTGTATTATCTTCAATGTGCTGAGTCTTAATCGATCTTGCACAAATGTTTATTGGAACGCCATCTTGTCTGCCTGTCGAAAAGTCTAGAATGTTCCGCCACGAGGTGCGGCGGCCATTTTACAAGCTGCTTGTGTCCACTTTGAAACCTGACAGCATTCTGCTGAAATAAAAGCTGTTTGAACGAAACTCTGTGTTTTTCTCCTTATTAATAAAATCGCGATATATTGCGAATTCTACAGAGGTGCCGTCTTTCAGATGAGACGTTAAACCGAGGCCCCATCTGCTTTCTCAGGTGGATGTAAAAGATCTCATGGCACTATTTTGAAGAAGAACAGGGGAGTTATCCCCGGTGTCCTGGCCAATATTTATCCCTCAACCAACATAACAAAAACAGATTATCTGGTTATTATCACATTGCTGTTTGTGGGACCTTGCTGTGCACAAATTGGCTGCTGCATTTCCCACATTACAACAGTGACTCCACTTCAAAAGTACTTCATTGGCTGTAAAGCGCTTTGAGACATCCGGTGGTCGTGAAAGGCGCTATATAAACGCAAGTCTTTCTTATGTGGCTCGGTGTCAGATTTTTTGTCTTATAATACTCCTGTGAAGCGACTTGGGACGTTTTACTACGTTATAGGCGCTATATAAATACAAGTTGTCATCGTCGTCTCCTTAATTTCCTCGAGTGTTTGAATGCCTTCGTTGTGTCTTGGATCAGATCTGGGCATATCACTCGAGATTTTGGTCTGACCAGAGCACTATACAGGTTGACCATGACTTCCTCGGACTACTTATTGTTTTAGCTATGTAGTTCAGAATTCAATTTGCTTTGTTACATAGGAACAAGAGTTGGCCATTTTGCCCCTTCTGCTATTCGGTTAGATCATGGCTGATTTTGTTGATGTGCTGCTCAGCACTGATTGGAAATATTGAACCTAGAGTCTATGAAGACCTCCAGATCTTAGTCAGTTTCATCCTTAGCTATTTCCTCTAAAGTTCCCCCACTGCCCTAGCCCTGAACTCACATCTTTCTCCAGTTTCTCTCCGATCTCCCCTCATGATCTCTCTGAGCTCATCTTGTCTATGAGACCCACCTCCTGCTCCCTCGACCCTATTCCCACCAAAGTGCTGACCACCCAACTTCCTTTTCTGGCTCCCATGTTAGCTGATATTGTTAACGGTTCTCTCTCCTCAGGTACTGTCCCCCTCTCCCTCGAATCTGCCGTTATCACCCCTCTCCTCAAAAAAACAAACCTTGATCCCTCCGTCCTTGCAAACTACCGCCCCATCTGCAACCTCCCTTTCCTCTCCAAAGTCCTTGAATGTGTTGTTGCCTCCCAAATCCGTGCCTATCTTTCCTGCAATCCCATAGAAACATAGAAGATAGGAGCAGGAGTATGCCATTCGGCCCCTCAAGCCTGTTCCGCCATTTAATGAGATCATGGCTGATCACCCAAATTCAGTACCCTGTCCCTGCTTTCTCCCCATATCCCTTGATCCCTTTAGCCTTAAGAAATATGATGCGGAGATGCCGGTGTTGTGCGACTTCTCCCTTAAGAAATATATCTAACTCCTTCTTGAATATATTTAATGAATTGGCCTCAACTGCCTTCTGTGGTAGAGAATTCCACAGGTTCACCACTCTCTGGGTGAAGAAATTCCTCCTCATCTCAGTCCTAAATGGCTTACCCCTTATCCTTAGACTGTGACCCCTGGTTCTGGACTCACCTGCCATCGGGAACATCCTTCCTGCATCTAGTCTGTCTAGTCCTGTTAGAATTTTATAAGTTTCAATGAGATCCCCTCTCATTCTTCTAAACTCTAGTGAATATAAGCCTAATCGACCCAATCTCTCTTCATACATCATTCCTGCCATCCCAGGTATCAATCTGGTGAATCTTCGCTGCACTCCCTCCATGGCAAGAACATCCTTCCTCAGATAAGGCGACCAAAACTGCACACAATACTCAAGGTGTGGTCTCACCAAGGCCCTGTACAACTGCAGCAAGCCATCCTTGCTCCTGTACTAGAATCCTCTCGCTATGAAGGCCAACATACCATTTGCCTTCTTAACCGCCTGCTGCACCTGCATGCTTACCTTCAGCGACTGGTGCACAAGGACACCCAGGTCTCGTTGCACTTCCCCTTTTCCCAATCTATTGCCATTCAGATAATAATCTGTCTTCCTGTTTTTGCCACCAAAGTGGATAACCTCGCATTTATCCACATTATACGGCATCTGCCATGCATCTGCCCAATCACCCAACCTGTCCAAATCATACTGGAGTTTCTCTGCATCCTCCTCACAGCACACACGCCCACCCAGCTTTGTGTTGTCTGCAAACTTGGAGATATTTCATCTAGTTCCCTCGTCTAGATCATTAATATATATTGTGAATAGCTGGGGTCCTAGCACCGATCCCTGCGGTACCCCACTAGTCACTGCCTGCCACTCGGAAAAAGACCCGTTTATTCCAACTCTTTGCTTCCTGTCTGCCAACAAGTTCTCTATCCAAATCAGTACCTTATGCCCAATCCCATGTGCTTTAACTTTGCATGTTTGAATCCCTCCAATCAGGTGTCCGCCCTTGCCACAGTACCGAAACGGCCCTCATCAAAGTCACAAATGACATCCTTTGTGACTGTGACAAAGGTAAACTATCCCTCCTCGTCCTTCTTGACTTGTCTGCAGCCTTTGACACGGTTGACCAATCCATCCTTCTCCAACGCCTCTCCACCGTCGTCCAGCTGGGTGGGACTGCACTCACCTGGTTCCATTCTTATTTATCTAATCATAACCAGAGAATCACCTGCAACAGCTTCTCTTCCCGCTCCCGCATCATTACCTCTGGTGTCCCCCAAGGATCTATCCTTGGCACCATCCTATTTCTCATCTACATGTTGCCCCTTGGTGACATCATCCGAAAACACAGCATCAGTTTCCACATGTACGCTGATGATACCCAGGTCTACCTCACCACCACTTCTCTCGACCCCTCCACGGTGTCTAAATTGTCAGACTGCTTGTCCGACATACAGTTCTGGATGAGCAAAAATTTTCTCCAATTAAATATTGGGAAGACCAAAGCCATTGTTTTCAGTCCCCGCCACAAACTCCGTTCCCTAGCCACTGACTCCATCCCTCTCCCTAACATCTGTCTGAGGCTGAACCACACTGTTCGCAACCTTGGTGTCATATTTGACCCTGAAATGAGCTTCCGGCCACATATCCACAGCATAACAAAGACCGCCTAATTCCACCTCCGTAACATCGCCCGTCTCTGCCCTTGCCTCAGCTCATCTGCTGCTGAAACCCTCATCAGTGCCTTTGTTACATCTAGCCTTGACTATTCCAATGCACTCCCGGCAGGCCTCCCACATTCCACCTTACGTAAACCTGAGGTCATCCAAAACTCGGCTGCCTTTGTCCTAACTTGCACCAAGTCCCATTCACCCATCACCCCTGTGCTCGCTGACCTACATTGGCTCCCGGTTAAGCAGCGCCTCGATTTCAAAATTCTCATCCTTGTTTTCAAATCTCTCCATGGCCTCGCCCCTTCCTATCTCTGTAATCTCCTTCAGCCCCACAACCCCCCGAGATATCTGTGCTCCTCTAATTCTGCCCTCTTGAGCATCCCTGATTATAATCGCTCAACCATTGGTGGCCGTGCCTTCTGTTGCCTAGGCCCTAAGCTCTGGAATTCCCTGCCTAAACCTGTCCGCCTCGTTACCTCTCTTTCCTCCTTTAAGATGCTCCTTAAAACCTACCTCTTTGACCAAGCTTTTGGTCACCTGCCCTAATTATCCTTATGTGGATTGGTGTCAAATTTTTTGTCTTAAAATACTCCTGTGCAGCGCCTTGGGACGTTTTACTATGTTAAAGGCGCTATATAATTACAATTTGTTGTTGTTGTTGTTGGCTATTTGAGCATCATTCATGTTGCTTATTTTTCCTTCCTGCTTGCTGTCCATATAAAATTGAATCTGCTGTTCTGTCAGTTGCATATTTTGTTCAATTCACTTGCTTCCATACTTAACAGCTTGCTGGGTTTTGGGATTGTTCCCAAGCACTCGATAGAGACTGATTTGCAGCCAATATGCAAAAATGGCAATGTCTAAACTGAGAAATTACAGGCCTATTTACCTGACCTCAGTTATAGGCAACTTAAGTGAGGAGTGCAGAAGAGCATGCCAGGAGCAGCACCAGGCGTACCTAAAAATGAAGCTACAACTCAGGTCTACATGCATGCTAAACAGCGGAAGCAGCATGCTATGGATAGAGCTAAGTGATCCCACAGTCACGGATCAGATGAAAGCTCTGCAGTTCTGCCACATCCAGTCGTGAATGGTGGTGGACAATGAAACAACTAATGGGAGGAGGTGGCGCCATGAATATCCCCATCCTCCATGATGGCTGTAATAGAGCCACCTGGTGGACTACTGATGTATATAATAATAAATAAAAACAGAAAATGCTGGAGATACTCAGCAGGTCAGGCAGCATCTGTGAAGAGAGAAACAGAGTTAACGTTTCAGGTCGATGACCTTTCGTCAGTTCTGATGAAAGGTCATCGACCTGAAACGTTAACTCTGTTTCTCTCTTCACAGATGCTGCCTGACCTGCTGAGTATCTCCAGCATTTTCTGTTTTTATTTCAGATTTCCAGCATCTGCAGTATTTTCTTTTTGTATAATAATAAAGCCATGTGGTGCTGTTTGTGTGTGTGTATATGTGTATATGTATACTGTGTCCCAAGATATCACAGAATTGGCGATGAGGATGCGATTGCGGATTCTCTAGCTGAAATTTTTGTTGGCGAATAATCCTGCCAACTGATGGAGGGACTGTTAGAGGTTCTTTGTTTTGCAGAAAAACTTAAACATCCGAGATAAATTTCGAGCACATGTGGCTGAACTGCTGATGTTGCCAGAGTCCAGATGGCCGCACCTATGGGAATAATAGGGCGCGTGGGTGAGTTCCATCATGACTGAGAGACTTTCGGAGTGTATGTGGAGCAGTAAAAATGTTTTTCACCGCAAATAGTATCATCGAAGTCCCCGATGATGTAAACCATAACCGGGCGGTTTTAGAAATGAAATGGGCTTTTTTTTGACTGAAGCAGGCCCCAAGGTGTATGGAACCTTGAAAAATTTGCTTGTTCCCGCCAAGCTGAAGGACACGCCACTGAAGAAGATCCTAACCAAGTTAGAACAGCACTACAGTCCTGAGCCCCTAGAAATTGCAGGAAGTTATCGTTTTGGAACACGTGATCAATTAAATGACGAGGGTATCAGTGAGTACATTGCAGCTTTAAAAAAGCTATCCATTCACTGTCATTACGGAAACTTTCAGGAGTGAGCTTTGCGTGACCGCTTTGTTTGTGGGTTGAAAAATGAACGTATCAGAAGTAAATTGTTGACAACCCCTAACTTGACTTTTGACTTAGCTTGTCAGGCAGCTATG
Source organism: Squalus acanthias (assembly GCA_030390025.1). NCBI lineage: Eukaryota > Metazoa > Chordata > Chondrichthyes > Squaliformes > Squalidae > Squalus > Squalus acanthias. The sequence continues at coordinate 31,681,166 of CM059432.1, read as the reverse complement.
TCGATGGATATGGCCGACCAATACTCCCGAGAGTTCCGTGTCATTTCCAGTCATCAGACAACTGAGGTGAATCGGCTGCAGGCTAAAAGTAAAAGGCAGTTGGTCCCCAAGGCCTCAGCAACTGGCCAAGGTAACAGTGCACTGAAGTCGTGCTATCGGTGCCTGGGACAACACATCGCTTAGAGCTGTCCATATGTGAAGGCAGAGTGTTTCAACTGCAAGAAAACTGGGCATCTTGCAAAGGTGTGCCGACAGAAAAGTAAACCAACTGGCAATACTAGAAGTAGAAATCGCCAGACTCTACATACCGTTGAAGAGAAGCAGCAGGATGAGGAGTTTCTGGAGATTCACGTCATCAGGAGCAAGACAGTATCTAACAGCGATTTGCGAGTGAAAGGGTTAATTTGAACTCATGTTAAATTAAACCTCTCTTAGCTGTAAAGGGAATGGAAGTTATGTACGAAATAGAATAAGAAGCAACGGGTGGATGATAAGGATTGATAAGGATTGGCTGCCTAGCTTCATTCAAGGACAGAATATAATGGGCAACTGTAGAGAAATACAATGGACAAGCGTGAGAATGAGATAAGACCCAGCACCCAGCAAAACATAGAATGTGATTCCCAACAAACATTGCTTGCAGCATATATATGTAATTGGATAATTGTTTTTAGTTTGTAGTTGACAAAGATAAGAAATATAACGAATTAACTGGTTTAGTTTGAATTGACATAATTGTAATCATGTGATATTTTGTAACAATGTGATTGGATAATTCTTAAATAAAAGGTTGTAATTGACAACGGGAGGTCGAGAAGCCGTGGTCACTAGCCCGGGTAAGGTCTATGACGCTTCTCCCAGAGATCTCTGAATATTAAATAAACTGTTTGCTTTTACCTATCAACACAGACTGGAGTGAATTGATTTCTCCCTAACACGAGGTATCGTCATCCAAGTAGATGTTGCAGGAACTGGGATAGCCATGGAAATCGACACTGGTGCATCTGTGAGCGTAGTACCGGAATCACTATATCGCGACAAGTTGCATGATTATCGACTAGAGAAATTGAAGGTAGAGCTGGGAGGCTACTCAGGAGAGCAAATCCCTGCAGTAGGAAGTGTCACCATACCAGTGAAATACAAGGATCAGTGTCAGAGCTTGCCTGTCATAGTAGTGGCAGGAGACACGCCTGCCTTGATAGTTAGAAATGGTTGGGATCACTGAAGCTGGATTGGAATGAGATTTTTCGTGTGGAAGCAAAATTTGCATTGAAAGATGATGTCATCAAGCAGTATCCGAAGGTGTTCAGCGAAACGGGCAGTCCAATCCAAGACTTCCAGGCGAGTGTCAGAGTGCAGAAGGACGCAAGACCAGTTTACTACAAGCCAAATCCCGTACCATATGCACTCAAGGAGAAAGTTGAGCAAGAACGCAAAAGACTAGAAACTGAGAACATTATCTCTAAGGTAGATCTGAGTAATTGGGCTACACCCATTGTTGTTGTACCTAAGTCAGATGGTAAGGTAAGATTGTGTGGTTATTATAAGGTAACCGTAAACCAGGTTCCAGTGTGTAATCTACCCAATAGGTTGCCAAATGTGGAAGATTTGTTCACAACGCTGGCAGGTAGTCAGATCTCTTAGATCTAACTTTGAACAAATGCCTACCTACAACTTGAGTTAGATGAAGCATCCAAGTCATGCTTGACTATAAATACTCACCAAGGCCTATATCAGTTCAATAGGCTACTATTTGGAGTATCTTCTGCCCCCGACATATTCCAGGGGGTGATGAACCAAATTTTGCAAGGGATTTAAGGGGTAGTGTGTTATTTGGATGACATACTCATTTCAGCACCAAACAGGCAAATCCATGATGAGGTGTTGAATGAAGCGCTCAAATGGCTAGAGAAGCGCAGAGTACGAGTGACTGCTCACAAGTGTGAGTTGTTTCAAAACTCAGTGGAGTACTTAGGGCACAGAGTAGACAAAGATGGTTTACATCCAACCAAGGGAAAGCTGGATGCAATCAGAGATGCACCCACTCCCAAGAATGTCTCTGAACTTCGATCATTTTTGGGTCTTTTGAATTATTATGGAAAGTTTCTCCCAAACTTGGCTACATTGTTACATCCCGTGATTTGCACATACTGTGTGCCATGTGGGAAATCCTGGATGCCTCCTGGATGACCACGTGTGCAGGAAGTGTCGCCAACTGCAGCAACTCGAGCTCTGGGTTTTGGAGCTTGAGTGGCAGCTAGAGACACTACAGTGCCACCGCGAGGCTGAGAAATACTTGGAAAGCACGTTTCTAGAAGTGGTCACCCCGCAGCCTCAGAATGTGCAGGCAGAGAGGGAATGTGACCACCAGACAGAGAAGGAGGACCAGACAGGTAGGGCAGGAATCCCCAGAGTGCATCTGGTGGGGGTGATGGTTCCTCTGGGGAGAGCAGGCAGAGCCAAGGCCATGGCACAACAAGTGGCTCAGCTGCCCAGGGGGGGAGGAAAAAGAGTAGAAGAGCAATAGTGACAGGGGATTCATTGGTTAGGGGAACAGATAGGCGTTTCTGTGGACGCAGGCGTGACTCCAGGATGGTATGTTGCCTCCCTGGTGCCAGGGTCAAGGATGTCACTGAGCGGCTGCAGGACACTCTGAGGGGGGAGGGTGTACAACCAGAGGTTGTTGTCCATATCGGTCCCAACGACATAGGTAGAAAGAGGGATCAGGCCCTGCAGGCAGACTATAGGGAGCTAGGAAAGAGATTAAAAAGCAGGACCTCAAAGGTAGTAATCTCCAGATTACTCCCAGTGCCACGTGCTAGTGAGTACAGGAATAGGAGGATAGAACAGATGAATGCGTGGCTGGAGAGATGGGAGGGAGGGCTTTAGATTCCTGAGGCATTGGGACTGTTTCTGGGAAAGGTGGGACCTGTACAAGCCGGACGTGTTACACCTCAACAGAGTCGGGACCAATATTCTCGCGGAGAGGTTTGCTAGTGCTGTTGGGGAGGGTTCAAACTAGCTTGGCAGGGGGATGGGCACCAGCATATAGGAGTAGAAAAGAGGAATAAGGTGCATAAAAGAGTGAGTGTGTTGGATAGTACTAGAGAAGAAAGTAGTACTAGAGGAGGAAGTAGTACCATATTAGATAGGAGCAGACTAAGAAAGACTACGAAAAATTCAAAAATGAGTTTAGAATGCATGTACGTAAACGCACAAAGTGTGGTGAATAAGGTTGGTGAGCTACAAGCACAATTAGCCGTGTGGCAATATGTTGTGGCAATAACAGAAACGTGGCTTAAAAACGGTGAGGACTGGGCACTTAATTTTCAAGGGTACAAGGTGTTCAGAAAAGATAGGGAAGGAAAAAAGGGAGGTGGGGTGGCAGTGCTGATTAAGGAAGACATTGTAGTGTTGGAAAGGAAGGATGTTCTTGAGGGGACAAGGACACAATCCATTTGGTTAGAGTTGAGGAGCAAAAAGGGTATGATCACGCTATTGGGGGTATTCTATAGGCCTCCAAATAGTGAGAGGGAGGTAGAGGAGCAAATCTGCAGGGAAATCGCAGCGATATGCAAGAGATATAGAGTGGTGATATTGGGGGACTTTCAATTACCCAAATATCGATTGGGATAATGCTAGGGTAAAGGGAAAGGAGGAGGAGGAATTTCTGAAATGTGTTCAGGAGAATTTCCTTGACCAGTATGTTCTTGGCCCAACTAGGAAGGAGGCATTTCTGGATCTGGTGCTGGGGAATGAGGTGGGCCAGGTCGACCAAGTGTCTGTAGGAGAACACTTGGGTATCATAAGATTTAGAATAGCAATGGAGAGGAGCAAGGAACAATGTAGAGTGGAACTTCTAAACTGGAATAGGGCTAACTTCAATGGGATGTGAAAGGATCTAGCCAGGGTAAAATGGAACCAAAGACTGACAGGAAAAACTGTAATGGAACAATGGGTGATCTTTAAGGAGGAGATGTTCCAAGCACAGGCTAGGTACTATCCTCCTGGGCCATTTGCATCCACACAGCTTTAGTCTGCTGGGGAGGCTTTTTCCTCCCTGAGGAAGGGAAGAGCACCTCCTTATTTGATCTTGCTCCCTCCACCAGAGCTTGGAGGGAGGCCTCATCGAACCTTGGAGCACACTTTGGCCGACTGCTGGACATAGTTGCTGAATGAAGCGATCACAACAATGGGCATAAAGTTTAAATTCTCCAGAAGAAGCAAGGCTGCTTGCAGGCCTTAAATCCAGCAGCATTGATGATGTCATCGGAGGCGACTTTCTGTGTGAAAAGACTCATTGGCCCAGGGGTTTCCACACTCTGGAAATCAAGTACCCAATTAGGGAAAAATCGCACTTTTTTCCCATTTCACATCGGAGTCGGGGTTCTGACACGAAAACAACCTGACACGCCCCTGACAGTGATCACTCATTTAAGATAGTGGGGAGGGGAGACTGCTTTTGCTTCACGCACTCTCAGTGCCAGTAAGTGGGATTATGCTCAGATCGAAAGGAAAGCTTTGTCATTGATTTTTGGGGTCAAGAAGTTTTACATATACTTGTTTGGTCATAAGTTTACCATAGTTACTGACCATAAGCCCCTGACAGCAATCCTCTGCAGCCCAAGTGCAGAGATGGGCTTTGATTTTGTCAGTGTATATGTATGACATTGAGTACAGATGATCAGCTGATCACAGTAATGTTGATGCTATGTCCAGGTTGCCATCCCCATCACAAGCTACTTGCAACAAGGAAGAAGTGTTCTATTTCTCATACATTGATGAGCTGCCAGTCACAGCTGAAGAGATTGGTAGGGCAACCAAACGTGACCCAATTATGTCAAAGGTGTATGATTACATAGCAAATGGAAGGCCAAACCAGGTATCAGAGGAAGATATAGATCCATACTTTGTTCGTAGGAATGAATTGTCAGTGGATAAAGATCGTATCATGTGGGGAGTAAAAGTGGTTATCCCAAATAGGTTCAGGTCTAAATTGTTAGGAGATCTTCATGACCAGCACCTGGGAATGTGCTTGACCAAGAGCTTTGCACGCAGTTACTTATGGTGGCTAGGTTTAGATAAAGAGATAGAGTACATAGTCAGTCAGTGTACAACATGTCAATCGGTGAGCAAGAAACCACCATTACAGCTATGGAAATGGCCTCCCAGAGTGTGGCAAAGGTTTCATGTAGATTTTGCGGAGCTAGAAGGACAGCAATTGTTCATAGTGATAGATAGTCACTCGAAGTGGGTAGAGGAGTTTCTGATGCGGATAATAACAACAAGCAAAACATTAGACAATTTGCGAAGATTGTTTTCTTCATCAGCCTCCCAGAAGAAATTGTGTCTGATAATGGGCCGCAATTTTGTTCAGAAGAGCTCACACAGTTCATGAGCAGAAATGGTGTGAAACATACCAAAGTTCCACCGTACCACCCTGCTTCAAATGGTGCAGCAGAGCGCACAGTACAAATTGTCAAACATGCCCTCATCAAACAAATGTTGGATCCAAATCCAAAGAAATGTCAGTTGTCGTTGGACCACAAACTGGCAAATTTTCTGATTACCTATTGGAATACTCCTCATACCACTACTGGTAGAAAACCAGCAGAGTTGTTTCTCAAACGACAGCCTTGAACCAGGTTCTCTTTGTTAAAGCCAAACTTGGCACAATCCGTAGAAGAGAAACAATCGAGGCAGAGAGTCATGATAAAGGTAGAGTTAGAGAGAAGTGTGAAGTTGAACCAGAATGATAGAGTGAAGAATCATCACCATAAGTGGTTAAAGTGGTTACCAGGAAGAGTAGTGAAGATATGTGGTCCTCGCACATATTTGATCAAGATGTTTGATCATGGAAATGTTAGGTTTGTTCACATTGACCATATCTTGCCTACAGATGTGGAAGGAGTTGAAAACTGGGATGTTTCAATTTATTCTGATGAATCAGATAGTCTTGTTACAAGTAGAGTACCAGTAGCAAATCCTACATCAGACGTATCAGAAACAAGTTCAAGACAAAGTCAGAATTTAAGCATGAGCCCGAATCAGGCAGACAAACAGTCTAATAGTGTAGAGAGTCCAAATGTAGATCAAGGTCAGCCCTTGGAGAAAAATTCTCTGCAGGCTCAGCCAAGAATGAGTCAAAGTCCTACAACAAGATCTGAAAGTTCTGTTCAAGAAAGAAGGTATCCTCTTCGAAACAGAAAACCAGTGGTTAAGATTAATCTGTAAATATGGAAAATAAGTTCATATCTTTTGTTTGTGTTACAGAATTCTTTAGTAGAATTTGGAAACATAAAATGGGTTCCATTTGAGAAATGGGTGGTGGTGGTAGTCCTAATTCTGGTCCTGGTGGTCCTCCTGTCCCCACCATCACAGAAGCCAGTCTTCAGCCAATTCGATTCACTCCACGTGATATCAAGAAACGTCTGAGCGCATTGGATACAGCAAAGGCTATCCGGCCAATTACCGTCCCATCAGTTTACTCTCAATCATCAGCAAAGTGATGGAAGGTGTCGTCAACAGTGCTATCAAGTGGCAGTTACTCACCAATAACCTGCTCACCGATGCTCAGTTTGGGTTCCGGCAGGACCACTCAGCTCAAGACCTCATTGCAGCCTTGGTCCAAACATGGACAAAAGAGCTGAATTCCAGAGATGAGGGGAGAGTTGATATCAAGGCAGCATTTGACCGAGTGTGGCATCAAGGAGCCTTAGTAAAATTGAAGTCAATGGGAATCGGGGAAAATTCTCCACTGGCTGGAGTCATACCTAGCACAAAGGAAGATGGTTGTGGTTGTTGGAGGTTAATCATCTCAACTCCAGGACATAGCTGCAGGAGTTCCTCAGGGCAGTGTCCTAGTCCCAACTATCTTTAGCTGCTTTGCCAATGACCTTCCCTCCATCATAATGTCAGAAGTAAGGATGTTCGCTGATGATTGCACAGTGTTCAGTTCCATTTGCAACTCCTTAGATAATGAAACAGTCCATGCCTGAATGCAACAAGACCTGGATGACATTCAGGCTTGGGCTGATAAGTTGGCAAGCAACATTGGCGCCACACAAGTGCCAGGCAATGAATATCTCCAACAAGCGAGAGTCTAACCATCACCCCTTGACATTCAACGGCATTACCATCGCTGAATCCCCCACCATCAACATCCTGGGGGTCACCCAGAAACTTAACTGGACCAGCCACATAAATACTGTGGCTACAAGAGCAGGTCAGAGACTGGCTAATCTACGGCGATTGTCTCACCTCCTTACTCCCCCAAAGTCTTTGTACCATCTACAAAGCACAGGTCAGGAGTGTGATGGAATATTCTTCACTTGCCTGGATGAGTGCAGCTCCAACAACACTCAAGAAGCTCAACGCCATCAAGACAAAGCAGCCCACTTGGCACCCCATCCACTACCATTGCTTGCGACTTCACTTTGATTGTAGTCAACCTGGGTTCAGTGGGTAGTACTTTCGCCTCTCAGGCAGAAGGTCGTAGATTCAAGTCCCATCTACAAGATGCACTGCAGCAACTTGCCAAGGATTCTTCAACAGCACCTCCCAAACCCACAACCTCTACCACCTAGAAGGACAAGGGCAGCAGGCGCATGGGAACACTATCACCTCCAAGTTCCCCTCCAAGTCACACACCACCCTGACTTGGAAATATATTGCCGTTCCTTCATCGTCGCTGGGTCAAAATCCTGGAACTCCCTCCCGAACAGTACTGTGGGAGTACCTTCACCACACAGACTGCACTGGTTCAAGAAGGCAGCTCACCACTACGTTCTTAAGGGCAATTAAGGATGGGCAATAAATGCTGGCCTTGCCACCGACGCACACATCCCACCAACGAATAAAAAAAAAAATCTGTCTGCTGAGGCACTGAACCATACAGAGCAATCGGGTTTCCTGTTTGAACCCCAGTCGACACTGAGTTAGTCCTCGGGCTCTCACCTCTTGTTTAACCAAGCAAAATCAGGCAAGGATCTGGATATCCATCATTAGTTCAAACCTGTGGCCCAAGGACTAAAATGACCACGTGACACTGTGTCAATTCATTCTTTAAACATGCCACGGAGCTTCATATTGATCATGTCATAGAGCAACTGATATTATATAGTGCTCCTCACACAGGTACATTTCTTACAAAGGGGAGCAAGAAGTGAATGAATTTATGGGAAGGCAAAACGAAGGAACAATCAGAGAGATATGGTTTATCAGAGGCTTTCGAAGGCAGGGAGGGAGGTTGTAACACATGGTTTTGGAGGAGAATTACAGAAACCAGCAGCTGACAGATAAACTTCACATGGGCAAATAGAGAACAAGCAGAATGCAGTTACACACCGGTTAGGAAGTTTTTTTTATATAAATTAGTAAATAGCCCATGGCATTGTCACAATCATTTGATGAATACCACAACAACAACTTCCATTTTTATAGCACCTTTTACGTTAAAGAATGTACCAAGGTATTCCAGAGGTGTGTAAGGAAAACGGAAGCCTAGCTAAAGGAGAGATTAGGAGGGTGACCAGCAACTTGATCAAAGAGATGGGTTTAAGGAGGATGGGAAGGAGAGAGGCAGAGAGGTTTACAGAGGGATTTCCAGAGCATGGCACCCAGGCGCCTATAGGCACCGTCGCCTATGTGGGACGAAGGGACGGGGGATTCGCAAGTGGCTAGAATCAACAACCACAACAACAACAACTTGCATTTATATAGCGACTTCACATAGTAAACATCCCAAGGCGCTTCACGGGAGCGTAATCAAACAAAATTTGACACCAAGCCACATGAGATGTTAGGACAGGTGACCAAAAGCTTGGTAAAAGAGGTAGATTTTAAGAAGTGTCTTAAAGGACGATAGAGCGGTAGAGAGGGAATTCCAGAGCTTAGGGCCTAGACAGTTGAAGACATGGCCGCTAATGGGCGAAGAAAAACGGGGATGCACAAGAGGCCAGAATTGGAGGATCGCAGAGTTCTTGGAAGGTTGTAGGGCTGGAGAGGTTATAGAGATAGGGAGGGGCAAAGCCATTGAGGGATTGGAACACAAGGATGAGAATTTTAAATTTGAGGAGTTACTGGAACGGGAGCCAATGTAGGTCGAGCACAGAGGTGATGGGTGACCGAGAATTGATGTAAGTCAGGATGTGGGCAGCAGAGCTTTGGATGAGATGAAGTTTACGGAGGGTTGAAGATGGGAGGCCAACCAGAAGACCTGTGGAATAGTTGAGTATAAAACAAACTAACGTGGCCCCTATTTTCAAGAAGAAGATAAAATAACTGCATTTATAGTGTCAGACACGGCTCAGTTGGTTGCACCCTCGCCTCTGAATCGGAATAGTTCTGGGTTCAATCCAGAGATTTGAGCGCAAAAACCTATGCTGACACTCCAGTGCAGTACTGAGGGAATGCTGCACTGTCGGAGATGCTGCCTTTTGGACGAGACGTTAAACCGAGGCCCCGTCTGCTCTCACAGATGGGCGTAAAAGATCCAATGGCACTATTTCAGAGAAGAGCAGGGGAGTCATCCCCGGTGTCCGGGCCAATATTTATCCCTCAATCAATATCACGGAAAAACAGATAATCTGGTCATTATCACATTGCTGCTTGTGGGAACTTGCTATGTTTCTAATGTTTCCTACATTACAACAGTGACTACACTTCAAAAAAAGTACTTCATTGGCTGTAAATCGCTTTGTCCAGTGGTCGTGAAAGGTGCTATATAAATGCAAGTCCTTCTTTCTTTTGGTGCCTTATTATTTATAGTGCTGCAGCAGCCAATTTTGTGCACAGCGAGATCGCATAAACGGCAAATGAGATAAATGGTGTTGGTTAATAGAGTAATGTTGGGCAGGACATTAGAGAACTCTCTGCTCTTCTTCAAATAGACCCATGGGATTTTTGACATCCACCTGGGGCCTTGGTTTAGCCTGAGGTGCAAAGTTTCTAATGGGAGCAGACAGCACTGCAGCAGTTATCGAATAAAGGGTGGTGGTGGAGAGACAGATTTGGATATCATCGTCTTACTGACCCCAACTGGCAGATGATGTTAGTAAAGGGCAATGTGTAGGAGTGGGCCAAGGACGGAGCCTTAGGGCATATCAGAGGTGATTGTATGGGCATGGGGAAAAGAACTTGCATTGGCACAGGTAGGAATTAAACCAGTAGAGGTGGATGATGCAGGTGGAAGAGGGATTAACTGTGAATAGGATGAGGAGGGAACAAGTCCCACATTTTACTGATGACTTTGATCAGGGCAGTGTTGGTGCTATGGGTGAGATGCAAATCAGACTGGCACTGCATGAGTAAGAAGTGGTGGAGGAGGTGGCCGTGGAATTGGTTGGCAAAGATGTATTTGAAGAAAGGTGGTTGGAGATGGGTAATTCGTTAATGAGGAGAGTTGGCAGCTATTCTGAGGGAAGGGAAATGATGCCGGAGGAGAGGGAGAGGCTGATTATGTCAGTGAGAATTAGGCTGAGGAGTAGAAGTTAACCATTGAGGAACTGAGTTAAGAGGGGATCAATGGAACATGTGGTGGATCTTCTGAAGAAAATTAGTCTGATAAGAGCTAAGGGGGAGAAATTACAGTGTTATAGAGTAGAGGCTAGGAACAGAGGGGACGATGAGGTCAGAGGCGGCTGAGCCAGCCAAGCTGACGTTTTTCATTTTGGAGATGAAGAAATCCATGAGCTTCTTGCATTGAGTATCAGAGTTGATGGAGCAGGGATAGTGGGAAGGGAAGGAGGGTGGAGGACGCGGTTTGTGATGCAGAAGAGGTATTTGGAATTATTTTTGCTCTCTAGGATGACTCTGCAGTAATGAGGTTTTGTTCGTTGAGGGGAAGAGGGAGTTCATCTTGAGTGAGTGAAGCCAGATTCAGAGACATGCAACAGGCCGGTTGTTAGCCATGAGAGCTTGAGCCTCCAGCCCTTATCTTTGAGGCTGTGAAGGTGATTATTGTACCATGAGAATCTGTGAAGGTGAGGGAATGTCAGGGATCTAATGGGGATGAGGGGAGTCGAAGGTCATTTCGTGATCAGATCAGTGGATGTAATGATGGGTGATCAACTAGTGAAGACAAAGTTGAGAGTTAAAGAGGGTGTTAGTGAGGGATACAGCATTGGAGGGTGAAAGTAGATGGGTTGGAGTGACAAAGGGGATGTGGGTGGTGAAGGGGGAGGCAGTGAAGAAGTTGTCAGAAATGTCATTGGAGCCAGTCATGACATCAGAGGTGGAGAGGGTTTACATGATGACAAGGGTGGCTTTGGGTGTAGCTGGAAGACTTGTGAGTGTGAGGTTTAATGCGGACAGGATAGGTGAAGCAATTGCAAGTGAGGGTGATACTGAAGTCATTGAGGATGAGGATTTGGTCAATGCTAATAGGCTCCATGGTTTTATCTGGTTATCTAGTTGTACTCCTGTGTATACTTGGAGGTCCCTATACCTCTGATCTGCTAACCTGTGCTTAAGCTCTCTGGACATGGGTAGGTAGGGTGTGTCCCTACAGAGGAAAGTTCATACACCAGGCTGAGCGAACAGAAATTGTGTACATTTCTCAGTAGCCAGGTTTGGAGACTCTTAAATATTGTGATGGATTTCTACGTGTATCAGACTGACCAAAGAAATAAATCCACGAGCTTATCTTCAAATTTTTCCCCCTTGGCCTCTCTTCTGCACTCTCCCTTTATCCCTTTCCCTTTTCACATCTTTCATTCAGTGTCACTCTTTAACTTGCACACTTATTTATATGGACCTAAAACCTCGTAGCCTCTCACACTCAGCAAATTGCTCTCTTCCAAGCATAAACCCAAGAATTAGTTACGATAATAACCGGTGAAACAGCAGCCAACAAGGCTTCAGAAGGGGAAGTTTCTGCCTGATCAATCGGCTTGGCTCTTTTTAAGAAATGCCATCCCAAGTGAAGGGTCACGACCTGAAGTAGTAACCTTTTTTCAGATGCTGCATATTTCCTGGATTTTCACCTTTAATTACAGATTTTCAACATTTCCATTATGTTGAGCCAAATATTTTAGTGGTAACAAAGTATCATTTTGCAATTTTTCTGAAAGCTGAGGAGTCAGCAATCACTTGCAGTAATTTTTTCAAACATAATTTAATTTTTGTTGGGAAACAAAAGTAGGCTGGGGAACTGGGAGATGCAAGGGGTTTGATCTGGGACCTGAGTTCAAATATAGACCAGAATGGCAGGATGAAAGTCTCCTCTGTCTGTTTAAAGGTCCTCTGTGAAATTAGTTTGGGCAAAGAAAAAACTTGCATTTATATAGTGACTTTCACGACTTCAGGACATCCCAAAGCACTTCACAGTCAGTGAATTACTTTGGAAGTTTAGTCACTGTTGTAATGTAGGGAAACACGCAGCCAATTTGCACACAGCAAGGTCCCACAAACAGCAATGTGATAATGACCAGAGAATCTATTTTTTAGTGATATTGATTGAGGGATAAATATTGGCCAGGAGAACTCCCATGCTCTTCTTTGAAAAGTGCTGTGGGATCTTTTACGTTCACCTGAGAGGGCAGTTGGAGCCTCAGTTCAACATCACATCTGAAAGACGGCACCTCTGACAGCATCGCTCTTCCTCAGTGCTGCACTAACATGCCGGCCTAGATTATGTGTTGAAGTCTCTGGAATGGGACTTAAATCTACGACCTTCTGCCTGAGAAGCGAAAGTACTACCCACTGAACCCAGGCTGACTACAATCAAAGTGCAGTCGCAATCAAAGGGAGATTCCACTAGCCAGATCTCACAGCAGAGAAGTATCACTGGATGGGAGCATAGGTTCGAGATAGGGCTACAACACTGCAGCCATAATTCTCTGACCTGTAGCTCGACTCGAGGGAGGCTTCATAGTTGTCAAAGGCCGATAACACAAAGCTGCTGCTCATAGGGCACTAACTGGAATTGCTACTCAAATAGGTCAATGGTTGATACTGGTTGTTTCTCTGGGGTTTGTGCTGGGCATGGTGTTGGGGCACAATGGTGTTGCTCTGCATCTAACTGTGCTATAACTGACCTGGGAGTGCTTGGTGGTGACACTAGGTGGCCTAAAAGCGTTCCATTCCAACATCTTTCACTTTATTGAGCACAAAAAAACTTATAAAAAAATTAAAAAGAAAAAAAGTAGTTTATAGCCAATGGCCTAAAAATTCGGTTGCTTTGCACCTCCCGTTAGCACCCTAAGAGGGCGCTAATGGGGCGCAAAGCAACTAGCACCTGGGCGCGGCGCCGCCAATACCTCCCGCGAAATTCAGCGGGAGGTTAGCGGCGGCGGTAACCGTTAGCGCCCCATGGTGCTGCACCACCGACAATGACGTCATCGCCGTGCGCAGCGCCCCGCTCGCGCCCTGGCTGCGATCTTCGGTAGCACCCCTGACATACCGCCAGACGCTATGTCTGACGGGGTCAGGGGGGCCTACCTGTGGCTGGGGCGGCGCAAATTAAAGGGGAGGTGCTGGGCGGCCATTTTTGTTGCTGGCTGTCTGCCAGCACCTGCCCTCTCTGCCGTCCCCGGCCTCCTCTGAAGCCTCCCCGTGGAGTACCGGCTGCGCTCCATGAGCCCGGCACTTCTCTTGAGTGCCGGGCTCTTTTGCCGGCACTCCGTTCCCTGGTGGCCCATCTGGGCCCGGGTCGCGCAGCGTTAGGCCCCTCTCCTTTAAGAAGGGGAGGAAGGCCTGCAGTACCGTGACGCGACGTGCCGCAGTGCGTGGCGTTGCGGCACGTAGTGCCGCGATATTCACTAGCAGCATCCCAAGAGGGAGGCGGGACGCTTCCAGTAGCACCCCGCTTCCCTCTTGGGGCGCTACCGGTGAATTTCGGGCGCGGGGCTGCTAATTTTTTCAGGGCACTAAAAGTAGTGTCCCGGCAAAGTTAGCGCCCCAGAGGGGGCGCGACCCAATTTTTCCCTCAATGGATTTTGTTGTAATAAAAAAAGTAATTTTGCCTCGATTTCTTCATGCACACTCCAGCAACCTGCATCTGCTCTGATGATGCCACCTTCCATACCAGTGCTTCCGACATGTCTTCCTTTTTCCTCAACCGAGGATTCCCCTCTACCGTGGTCGACACGGCCCTCGACCGTGTCCGTTCTATCTCCCGCACTTCTGCCCTCACCCCTGCCCCTCCCTCCCGGAACCACGATAGGGTTCCCCTTGTCCTCACCTTTCACCCCACCAGCCTTCACATTCAACGGATCATCCTCCGCCATTTCCGCCACCTCCAGCGTGATCCCACCACCAAACACATCTTCCCCTCACCTCCCCTTTCAGCATTCCGCAGGGACCGCTCCCTCCGCGACACCCTAGTCCACTCCTCTACCACCCCCAGCACCCCTTCCCCTTCGCCCGGCACCTTCCCGTGCACGCGCAGGAGAAGCAACACATGCCCTTACACCTCCCCTCTTCCCACTGTCCAGGGCCCCAAACACCCCTTCCAGGTGAAACAGCGATTTACTTGTACTTCCTGCAATTTAGTATACTGTATTCGCTGCTCACGATGTGGTCTCCTCTACATTGGGGAGACCAAACGCAGATTGGGTGACCGCTTTGCGGAACACCTCCGTTCAGTCCGTAAGGGGGACCCCAAGCTCCCGGTCGCCTGTCACTTTAATTCACCACTTCACTCCCACTCTGACCTCACCGTCCTCGGCCTATTACACTGTTCCACAGAAGCGCAGCGTAAGCTCGAGGAACAGCACCTCATCTTTCATTTAGGCACGCTACAGCCCTCTGGACTCAATATCGAGTTCAACAATTTTAGATCATAACCTCAGCTCCAATCACATTTATATTTTATTTTTTCCACCCTTTTATTTGCCCCCCCCCACCTTTTTTTTCCTCCTAGAAGCTGGCAGCTGTCCTTCATTCTGCCAGTGGATTTCACACTTCTTTCAGCCTTAATCTGTCACATTAACACCACCTCTAGCCTTGCATATCTCTTAATGTCTCTTAATGTCTCTTCATCTCCCCCTTTGTTCTTTTATCCCCTCCCCCTTTTCCCAGCTTCACCTGGCCTTAAATCTATTTGATTTCCGGCTCTTCCCAGTTCTGACGAAAGGTCATCGACCTGAAACGTTAACTCTCTTTCTCTCTCCACGGATGCTGCCTGGCCTGCTGAGTTTTTCCAGCGTTTTACATAGAAACATAGAATCTAGGAGCAGGAGTAGGCCATTTGGCCCGTCGAGCCTGCTCCACCATTCAATACGATCATGGCTGATCATCCAAATCCAGTACCCTGTCCCTGCTTAATCCCCACAGTACACATATATCCCACCCTACCCCTGTAACCCCACGTATTTAATTCCCCCTAACATATCCCATCCTATCCCCATAACCCCACATATTTAATCCCCCCCTAACACTAAGGGTCAATTTATCATAGCCAAATCAACCTAACCCACACATTTTTGGACTGTGGGAGGAAACCGGAGCACCCGGAGGAAACCCACGCAGACACGGGGAGAATGTGCAAACTCCACACAGACAGTCACCCGAGGTTTTCTGTTGTTATTTCAGATTTCCAGCATCCGCAGTATTTTGCTATCGTATCGGTGGTGGTATTGAGCTTGTTATAGGTTGATTTAGCCAATTGCACCACCACCAGGCAGTTTGTATTGACTGCTGCCCCGACATAACAGCTGTCACAGGATTTTGTTTATTGCTGGTCTCCGAATATGCCTGTGGTATAAATCATGTGAGTTCTACAATTTATATAGGGGAATTTGTCTTTCAGATATAAAAATAGAAAATGCAGGGAATTCTCAGCAGTTTGCCAGCATCTGCAAAAGAAAGAGATGTTTATGATTTGGGGTGGGTCCCTCAATTAGAACACTTTTAGATATCTTGATGCTGAGAATATGAGTGTCCCTAATATCTAATCTCTCTTTCGATCCTTTTCCACTTTGGATTTTGGGTAATGTAACATTTTTAACCTATTTGACCTGGAAGGGATTTTGAAAATACTCAGCAGGTCAGGCAGCATCTGTGGAGCGAGAAACAGAGTTAACGTTTCAGGTTGACGATCTTTCCTCAGAACTGCTGTTTCTCGCTCTACAGATGCTGCCTGAACTGCTGAATATTTCCAGCATTTTCTGTTTTTATTTCGGATTTCCAGCTTCTGCAGTATTTTGCTTTGGTAGAAGGGATTTTGGTTAGTTATTGATATAAATTTAGGTTCAGTTTACAAAAGTTTAATTCCCAGAGCTATACAAGCCATTTATGATTTTTACGTAGAATTCTAGATGGAACAGCCATCTAACTGTGTTCATTTGCAGGTCACATTAGCTTTGAGACAAAGGGGAGCTGTTTAATACCTCCCAGAGCAGTTCACAACCTGACGCTAGAATGGATTTTCATTCAATGTGCTAGCAAGGGGGCTAAGCTGAATGGACAATACCAATGTTATGAGCTTTCACAGCAAAGGGCCACTATTTCATTCAACGTGGCAACTTCACTTGGCAGCTTAGCCAGCCACTCCTTAATGAGTTGCAGGAGAAGCCAGAGGATAGTCTTTATTTTCTCTCGCTCTAGAAAAGGCAGCTTGGAACAGTCAGACACAGAGGGCTGGATTTTGATACTGGGGCGGGTTGGGGTCGTGTCATCCGCATTTCGTGTTATCCACCTGCCTGCAATTTGATGTGGGAGATTGATGCAATTTTCACCTAATTGGGCAATTGAGTTCCAGCATGTGGGAACCCATGAACCAATTAGTGGTTTCAGTCTGAAAGTCGCCTCTGATGATGTCATCATTGATGCTGCATTGCAGGTCAGACACTGCCTGGCCTTTGCTGTGAGAGGATCTGGATGCAAAATGAGCAGCAGCTCAGAGAGAGAGAGAGAGAGAGAGAGAGAGAGAATGAATTTTTTTTGCATCCAGGTCCTCTCACAGCAAAGGCCAGGCAGTCTCTGAAGACATTCAATGCAGCAGCCTCAGAGGCGACTTTCAGACCTAATACTACTACCTTCATCACATCTCCGATAGTCAGCTATCCACTTGTGCTCCCACCAGGTTTCACTGGCGTGTTTCAGATCAGGCGTGCTTCACGTGGGAAAAGGGTTAAACTAGCTTAAACGTTTCAAAATGGCATTACAGAGCCAATTTAGGGCTTGTTAAGGGCTTTAATGGCCTCTCCCGCCTCTTGGAGGCGGGACGGAGACGAGACCACCGCACACGATTTCATCAAAATTGCGTGGAGGCGGAATGGAGGCAGGATCGGGTCCGCCCGCCACTTTTCGCAATTTTAACCCCCCACACGCCTCCAAACCCGCCTCCACGGGTCTATGAAAATCCAGCCCAGAGGCATCTCATGCTATAGTCAGTCAGGGATGCTGAGAGGCTCCATGCTGAGATATAAGGTAAGAGAGATCCCGTCTGCCCTCTCAGGAAGACATAAAAGATCCCATGGCACTATTTCGAAGAAGAGCAGGGGAGTTCTCCTGACCCCATAGTCCTGGCCAATATTTATCCCTCAATCATCATTGCTAAAAACAGAATATTTGGTTATTATCACATTGCTGTTTGTGGGACCTTGCTATGCGCAAATTGGCTGCTGTATTTCCTACACTTCAAAAAGTACTTCATTGGCTTTAAAGCAGTTTGGGACATCTGGTGGTCATGAAAGGTAGTATATAATGTAAGTCTTTCTTAGATAGCTGTACGTGGGCCTGTGGATTTGTTTTAGGCTGTTGTTCTGTGCAGGCGGCAAGGACACTCACCTGAAGCCAGTGGGCTCCTTCCTTAAATATGCAGATCAGTCTTTGATGATGTCATCAGGCCCTGATTGCAATTTTAATTCTGACCTGAGCAGGCAAGCTATCGTGGCTTTTCTGCTAAGTGAAGACACTGGGAAGCGGACTCGGAACCAAAAGAGACGCAAACAGGTTTTGCGTGGGCAGCAAACCTGAAGCATGCAGGTGAGGCCCAGGAGCTAAAATCACCCAGGCCTCATGCTGCCGAGGTCAGGGGGTTTTAGTGCTCGCCTCGCCACCCCCCACCCCCACCTGATTCCCACACCCGGTCAAAGCAATCTCTTCACTCATCTCCCTCAGTATCCTAGTCCTGGTGCTTTGTCTTCCTTTAGCCAAATTAACTTATCTAAAATGTTCCTTTTATTCATATAATATTTCTCAGTTGCTCTCAACCACTTCAGGATTCACCTCCTCTCTGATATTGTTCTCTTTAATAAAGACCGATGCAAATAACTTAAATACCTCTGCCATTTTTTGATCATCATCTACAAATCTCAAGGGTCCCAACTCACTTTTAACAATTCTCTTTTTTACTCATAGACTTGCAGAATACTTTACTGTTCCTTTTGCTGTTTTATGATTTTTTTCCCCCTCATAAGCTTTCCTTAGCCCTCTCTTAACCTCTTCTCCCTGAGTTTTATAATTATTATTTTATAGTCCCCATGGGCCCTCTTCTTTAATTTTAATTGATTTCTAAACTCCATTTATCCACAGCATGCTGAAACGACTAATAGTTTCCTTCTCTTTAATTGAATTTACTTATTCTGCCACCATTGGAGGTCATCAGGGATGATAACATGGGCAGAACTCTTTTAACAGGTGTCACTTAGAATTGAAAGGTTTCTTTGGAAATTAAGGATGTACAAGATGATGTTTTAGACACTAAAGTTCTCAGTTTAATTCTAGTTCTTTTAATAGTTCTTGTAGTAGTCTTTGTAGAAGAAGGTGTAGGATTTCTTTCTCTAGTGTACGTAGAAAAATGTCTCTGTAAAACTGGAACGACAGGGAGAAAAGTTCCAGAAATTAAGATTGTACGGATATACCAGACAGATACAGGCAGATTATAAGTGTCACTTAAATGAACAAAGTTTCTTGAGCAAGTGAAGTAAGATTTAAGACAGCATCATCGGCAAGAAAGGGTTAATTCATACATTCAGTTGCTTGTGCGGATCCTGATGGGTGGTTGGTAGTGTAACTGCTAATATAATCCGAACTGGTTGATGTAAAACAGCTTGATGAGTCACATTTAGGCATCATTAGCTCCTAGGCATAGAATGGGTGGTAAACCCCAGACGGTTCCTTGATATGGAGTTGAGGTTAAAGTGAAGAACCAGATCCAACACTGCTTCCTTCCTCGTTGGGCTGGATACATATTGATCAAGAAAGTTCTCTTGTACACATTTCAGGAATTCCTCCCCCTCTTTGCCCTTACACTGTTATTTTCCTAGTCTATATTAGGATAATTGAAGTCCCCCATTATCACTACTCTACAGTTCTTGCATCTTTCTGAAATTTGCCTGCAAATTTTTCTCCTCTATCTCCTTCCTACTATTTAGTGGCCTAGTAGTATATACCCGGCAGCATAATAGCTCCTCTATTGTTCCTTATTTCTAACCAAATGGATTCTGTCTTTGAACCCTCAAGTACATAATCCCTTTCCATTACTGTATCTTTGATCAATACTGCCACCCCACCCTCTTTTTTTCCTTCCCTATCTTTCCTGAATACTTTGTAGCCAGGAATATTAAATAACCAATCCTCCCCTTGTTTGAGCCAGGTCTCCATTCTTGCCACCATGCAGCAATTTGTGCCTGCAGCTGACCAACTTTATTTACCACACTCTGTGCATTTACGCACATGCTCTCCAATCCCATCCTAGTCTACCTCAAATTTCCCCCCTGTTTGATCCCTCCTATTTCTGAACTACTCTTTATTCTAATGCTATGGGCTGGATTTTGAATGACCCATGGAGTCGGGTTTGGAGGCGTGTGGGGGGTTAAATTTGCGGGGTCGGGGTTTCCGACCCCATCCCGACTCCATCCCGCCTCCATGCAATTTTGACAGAATCAGTCGTGGGGTTCCCGACTCCGTCCCGCCTTCAAGAGGCGGGAGAGGCCATTAAAGCCCTTAACAAGCTCTAAATTGGCTCTGTAATACCATTTTGAAACGCTGTAGCTAGTTTAACCCTCTTCTGACGTGAAGCACGCCTGGTGTGAAACACTCCAGTGAAACCTGGCGGGAGCACAAGTGGATAGCTGACTATCGGCTGCAGGTCCACTATTACAACGGAGATGTGATGAAGGTAGTAGTAGTAGTATTAGGTCTGAAAGTCGCCTCTGATGCTGCTGCATTGAATGTCTTCAGAGACTGCCTGGGAGGACTTGCTTGGCCAAAAAGTTCATTCTCTCTCTCTCTCTGACACTCTCTCTCTCTCTCTCTCACACTCTCACATATATATCCAGGTCCACTCACATCAAAAGCCAGGCAGGTCCTCTCTCACCAACAGTCTCTGAGACTAGGCAGTCAGCAATGATGACATCATCAGAGGTGACTTTCAGACTGAAAACACTAATTAGTTCATGTGTTCCCACATGCTCCAACTCAATTGCCCAATTAAGTGAAAATTGCATCAGGCATCCACATTAATCTGGAGTCGGGGGGGAAACACGAAGTGCGGATTACACGACCCCAACCCGACCCCAAGACAAAATCCAGCCCTATTTGTCTCTCCCAGTCCTATGTGCACCTTGTTTCTCTTTTCTAATGCTTCATCCTAGTGCCGCTCTAGCTGCCAAATGAGTTTAAACCCTCCCCCACAGTACTAGTTAACCTCCTCGCAAGGACATTGGTCCAGCCCTGTTGAGGTGCAACACATCCACCTTGTACAGGTCCCTCCTGTCCCTTAACTGGTCCCAATGCCCCAGGAATCTGAACCCCTCCCTCCTGCATTTCTCCAGCCACACATTAACCTGCTTTATTTTACTGTTTCTATACTGTGGCACGTGGCACTGGGAATAATCCAGAAATGACCACCTTTGAGGTTCTGCTCTTTAAACTCCCTCCCTAACTCCTGAAACTCTGACTGCAGGACCTCAACCCTTTTCGTTCCTATGTCATTAATTCCATCATGGACTACGACTTTGAGTTGTTACCCTTTCCCTTGCAGAATGTACTGCATCTGTTCCATAACATCCTTTACCCTGGCACCAGGGAGGCAACACACCATGCGAGAGTCATGTCGGCAGTTGGAGAAATGCTTATCTGTTCCCCTAACTATTGAATCCCTATGACAACTGCATTTCTGCACTTTATTGTGCCTCCCTGTGCAGTCCTTCACCCCACAGTGCCATGGATTTGCTCTAGACTGTACTCCCATGAGGTGCCGTCACCCTCACAGCTATTAAGCACTGAAAACTGGTTTGTGAGTGCCACACACCCAGAGGATTCCTGCACTGCCTGCCTCTTCTTCCTACCCTGCCAGATGGCCATTCACTTACTGTCCTCCTAAACTCTCTGTGGCTGCGGTGTAACCACCACCTGGAACATGCGATTCGGGAAACATTCAGCCTCCCATATACCCTGCAGTGACACCAGCCGCTCCTCAAGTTCAGAAACCCTGAGCTTGAGCAGCAGGAGGCAATTCCTGCACACGTGGTTATCCAGGACGCAAGAAGCGTTCTGGAGTTCCCTCATGGCACAGGAATGGCAGGCAATGGGTCTCAGCTGCCCATCCACTTCACTGGAATTAACTGTTATTTACTTAAAGTTCTCTTTACTTAGAGTGCCTCCCTCTCTCTCTCCCTCTTTCTCTTTTGCTGTTGTCCCTCTGTTTAAATTACTTAGCACTTCCTTCCTCCTCTTCACCTAATTCCTACTCTTACCAACTTCCTATTTTAGATAGCTTTAGTGTCACTGTTCCCACCTCTCTGTCTTGCAGTCTCAGCTCAAGCTGGAGCTTGTAGTGACAGACAAAACCAGTTTCAACTGGTCAATCAGCTCCCAACTACACAGTGGCCC
Organism: Squalus acanthias; assembly: GCA_030390025.1. NCBI lineage: Eukaryota > Metazoa > Chordata > Chondrichthyes > Squaliformes > Squalidae > Squalus > Squalus acanthias. The sequence goes on along the minus strand of CM059432.1, from coordinate 31,659,383 downwards.
TGAATTTGCGATGAGGATAACAATGAGGCCGTCGGTGCTCACCGTTATAATGGAGGAAATCTGACAGAAACACACATGCACAATTAAACACAGAAATCAAGGAGCTGCTGTCAGAGATAGCCTGCTCCTCCACAGGGTGCACTGTAACAGAGCTCGCCGATAAATTCAGCATTGAAATGACTCCAACGACGTGACCTCTACCACCTAGAAGGACAGGGCCAGCAAGCGCATGGGAACACCACCACCTGCACGTTCCCCTCCAAGTCACACACCATCCTGACTTGGAAATATATCACCGTTCTTTCATCATTGCAGGGTCAAAATCAAGGAGCTCCCTCCCTAACAGCACTGTGGGAGTACCTTCACCTCATGGACTGCAGCGGTTCAAGAAGGTGGCTCACCACCACCTTCTCAAGGGCAATTAGGGATGGGCAATAAATGCTGGCCTTGCCAGTGATGGCCACATCCCAAGAATGAATTAAATAAAACTTGCTGTGCTTGTCTACCAGTTCCACACTAAAATTGTCTGAAAAAGTTAGGACTGGTGCATTCAGGAGTGAGTTTTTAAACGACATGATAATTACTGCTGAACAACCTTTCTGGCCCTGCAAAATTAATTTTCCAAGTGTGCAGTCTCATTTCGTCAGAAGGAAATTAGTGTTGGAGATTTAGAAAAACATTTAAATTAAAATAAAACTTTTTTTACTTTTTCTGTCTGTCTCTTTTATCTCTCTCCCTTATTCCCATCTGTATTTATCAATCTTTATTTCACTTTCTGTACATTATTTAAATTTAATTTATATTTCCTGCTTTATATTTCCTGGTTTGGACTCTGCATGTCTCAGTGAGGATTCTTCAATCTGATTGGTTGAAGAGCCACGCAGTTGCTTTCCCTGCTCGTACATGCCACAGATCCCCTGTAAAGGGCGCCACGCTGGAAAAGACGCCGGATTAGAGGAAATCTCCGCTGACAGGCCCGCAAAAAGTCTGTGGGCAGCTGCGAGCATGGTGAACAGTGAGCGCTGTTCCTTTGCCGTGGAGAGAAAAATCTGGGCCAGTATCTAATTGTGACCTACTTACAGTTGACTAGCAGTTAACTGCTAACTCACTTACATTTACAAAGTTAAAATTCAAACTTTTAATTTCCATTCAATAAAATTTTTGTTAGGTTAAGGCTATCAAGAGATATGGAAAAAGATGGGTAAATGAAGTTGAGGTAAAGATCATCCATGATCTAATTGAATGGCAGAACAGGCTCATTGGGCTGAATGGCAGATTCCTGTTCCTGTGACAGCGTGCCAACAGTTAAGGAATTTTTCATGAAGCACAGAGTAGGCTGAAAGCGAGAAAATTCCCAAATCCATGATTTCTGTTTCCCATTTATTAATAAAATACTGGAAATCCCTACCTATCAGCATGTGGTAGCACCTTCACCACCCAGACTGCAATGGTTTAAGAAGAAGACCCATCACCACCTTCTCAAGGACAACTAGGGATGGGCCATAAATGCCAGCCTTGCTGGTAAAGCACTTTTGCTGGCAGTATTTTCTAGGCTATTGTATGATATTGTCAACAAATACAGAAATCTGATGATCCTGTAGATTCCCTGAGATTTTCCTGCAGACCCTGTAGGGTCCAGGGGCCGCAAATGGAAAACCTATGGTATAAGCCTTTGATCTCTGCCATCAAGAAGAGCAAAAGCAGCAATGTCGTGGGAACAGCATAATTTCCAAGTTCCGCTCCAAGTCACACACCATCCTCGGACATATATCTCCATTCCTTTATCTCAGTGGGTCAAAAAAAATCGGAATTCACTACTAAACACCATTGTGGGAACACCACCACCATAAGGACGGCAGTGGTTCAAGCAGAAAGCCCACCACCACCACCTTCTCAAGACAACTAGTAATGGGCAATAAATACTGGCCTTACCACTATCACATCTGAGAACATATTATAAAAGGATTATATTACATGTGTCAGCTGTGGCTCAGTAGGTAGCAGACTCACCTCTGAGTTAGAAGGTTGTGGGTTCAAGTCCCACTCCAGGGACTTGAGCACATAAAGCTATGCTGACAGTCCAGTACAGTGCTGAGGGAGTGCTGTACTGTCGGAGGTGCCGTCTTTCAGATGAGACATTAAACCGAAGCCCCGTCTGCTTTCTCAGGTGGATGTAAAAGATCACGTGGCACTATTTCGAAGAGCAGGGAGTTATCCCTGGTGTCCTGGCCAATATTTATCCCTCAATCAACACAACAAAAACAGTTTATCTGGTCATTATCACATTGCTGTTTGTGGGAGCTTGCTGAGTGCAAATTGGCTGCTGCGTTTCCTACATTACAACAGTGATTCCACTACAAAAGTATTTCATTGGCTGTAAAGCGCTTTGAGACATCCGGTGGTCGTGAAAGGTGCTATATAAATGCAAGTTTTTCTTTATGGAAGGAAACCCTGTTAGAAATGAAGCAAAAATAGATTTGCAATCTATTTTGATCATACATAAATCTCATTCTTAACATTGTAACCTGACAGCAAGAAAATGACTGGTCGGCAATGCAGGACACCTGGGGAAATCCAGGGACGCTCAGAATCTCTGCTGCATCTTGTACAGTACCGGTGTGCATGCAATGCCAAGTGCAGAAGGATGAGGCGGTGTGCGCCACGTCATGGTTTCTTGGTACTCATGTTACATTGACGCAAGCATGCTGAACTTTCACACGGAAAAACAGAAGAGTGAGTGAAAGCAAGAAACAGAGCTGGTCGGTGGGGGGGAAAGTTTGGAGACTGCAGAAAGTAAAGTAGCAAGCTTGGAGTGGAGATTGCCACTGATTTATCTGCAAAGGAGAAAAAAATAGAAGAGCAAAAAAAACAGGGAAGGCGTTGCTTTGCCCCGCTTCTTTTCTTTGGCAGAGAGTGGCACCTGTCCCCTTGGGGTGAGGGAGAGCTCACGCTGCCCTCAGCTGTGCCCAGAGCAGGAGAGGACCCCCCACCCCCTCACTTAATGTCACCAGAGCTAGAGGAGCTTGTTCCTGTATCTCAACAACAACAAAAAAAACAAGTCCCAATAAAGAGGAAGGCACTCCGGACGTGAGCAAGTGAGAGAGAAAAAAAACCACAGCAGAAAACACGACGATCAAATTGAGCTGCAGACTTGAGGTAAAACAAGTTTTTTTTGGTACTTTCAAAAACTTTTCTGGGTGGTGTAGAAACATTCTTCACATTTGGAAACATTTTGAGGTGCAAGCGAGACAAGCGGTTGTTCCAGTTTTTTTTAATAGCTACAAAATGTTGCCAAAGTGTCGAGCTGTTTCTGTTCTGCAATCCTTCCAACTTGTCCAGGAAGTAGGCATCGACTCGCATTGCTGCAGTATTTTCTGTCACGTTCGGCTACTTTTTAACAAAAACTCCAGAAAGTTGGACTTGCATTTTGACGCATTGCTTCAAAAAGAAATGTAAGTGTATATATTTAAGAGGATCATTTAAATTTGCAGCCTGTTCCCAGAATGTTGATGTTCTAATAGAGGCCAGACGGTGTGCACAGTATTGAGGTGATGTGTGTTTTTATATATTTAAAAAAATATGAAATGTTACCATTATTTTCCGGTAACTTCGTGTGTTTTCAGCAGAGGCGCAGCCAAGTATATTTTAGGGTAGTTGGGGCGAGCGGGGATAAAATTCTGGGATTTGGGCAGAGGACACCAGTGCAAAATGTTTGTGCTGGGGCGGGAATATGTGCCCTGCGGTTGTACAGACGTAAAGAAAGAACTGGTTATACATTTGTACATAGATACATTTTTGGGGATTTGGAGAGGGGGGACATATAATCCCTTGTTTAAAAAGTTGAGGGGCATATCCTCGTCACACTCCTCCCTCCAGTATTTGGGGTAATTATTGTGCAATAACAGAAGATTTTTCTAATCTTTATGGCATATTGCAGCATATTTATGGCATATTGCAGTTTATAGTGTACATTCCTCTAGTGCATTTTATTTTCTGACAAAGCAGTACAGTTATACTGGTTCCCTGTTGCGTTTGGGGGAGAATTATATAACAACAACTTATATTTATATAGTGTCTTTAATGCAGTAAAACGTCACAAGGCGCTTCACAAGAACACAAAAAATAATAATCAATCAACTGGATAGTGAAACTTTGATGAAAGCTCTGTGGACAAGTGCGCGTGGCCCCATTTTTTCTTTGTGGATGTGGGGTGGCCCTGTATCAATTTTGTACATGCTCAGTCAGGCCTTCTTGACATGTTTTTATAAAAGTCTCATCCCCATCAGGTTTTTAACAGCCCCCAGAACACCATAACCTTGCTTTAATATATTCCTTTAGTGAGTTCAGTTGGGTGTAGCAAACACAAGTTATACCAATAACAACAACGTGTATTTATATAGTGCCTTTAACGTAGTAAAATGGAGTATTTTAAGACAAAAAATTTGACACCGGTCTACATAAGGATAAATTAGGGCAGGTGACCAAAAGCTTGGTCAAAGAGGTAGATTTTAAGGAGCGTCTTAAAGGAGGAAAGAGAAGTAGCAAGGCGGACAGGTTTAGGCAGGGAATTCCAGAGCTTAGGGACGAGGCAACAGAAGGCACGGTCACCAAAGGTTGAGCGATTATAATCAGGGATGCTCAAGAGGGCAGAATTAGAGGAGCGCAGATATCTCGGGGGGTTGTGGGGCTGAAGGAGATTACAGAGATAGGAAGAGGCAAGGCCATGGAGGGATTTGAAAACAAGGATGAGAATTTTGAAATCAAGGCGCTGCTTAACCGGGAGCCAATGTAGGTCAGCGAGCCCAGGGGTGATGGGCGAACGGGACTTGGTGCGAGTTAGGACACGGGCAGCCGAGTTTTGGATGACCTCAAGTTTACGTAAGGTGGAATGTGGGAGGCCAGCCAGGAGTGGGTTGGAATACCCTAATATCCTTGGTTATAGTCACAGTGCCAACTATCACTTCAATTAATGATACCATTACTTATCAGCTCAATGCCCTATTCAATTTGAATGACTGAACTCAACCATTATCTGTTGAGTATAGAATTAAAGGTGACAATGACAAACATTAGGGCCACGATGTGTACAGACTGCGCTTGAGGTGTAGTTGGCAGCTCTTGAGTGTAGGTAGTAAGTTTGCTGCTGCTCAGCCTCTTCTCACCAGTGCTCTGCTCAGTTGTGTAAAGTTCTGGTGGCAGCATGTTGCTAAACTGTCCCACAAAATTATGTTCCCACCAGCATTTAACTTAGATTTCTTAAAGCTCGCCCCAATTTAGTTAAATAGTTTGTCCTGATTTTTGTGCTGGGTAGTAACAAAGAAAAGAAAGACTTGCATTGATATAGCATCTTTCACAACCACCTGACATCTCAAAGTGCTTTACAACCAATGAAGTACTTTTTGAAGTGTAGTCACTGTTGTAATGTAGGAAATGCGGCTGCCAATTTGTGCACAGCAAGCTCCCACAAACAGCAGTGTGATAATGACCAGATAATCTGTTTTAGTGATGTTCGTTGAGGGATAAATATTGGCTAGGACACCGGGGATAACTCCCCTGCTCGCCTTTGAAATAGTGCCATGGGATCTTTTACATCCACCTGAGAGAGCAGATGGGGCCTCAGTTTAACATCTCATCTGAAAGACGGCACCTCCAACAGTGCAGCACTGCCTCAGCACTGCAGTGGAATGTCAGCCTAGATTTGGTGCTCAAGTCTCTGGAGTGGGACTTGAACCACAACCTTCTGACTCAGAGGCAAGGCTACCCACTGAGCTACAGCAGTACTGTGAAAGTTCCCCCCGCCCCCCCCCCCCCCCCCCCGAAATGGCAGCGGATGCTGGGACAATTGAAGCTTTCAAGACTGAGGTGGATAGTTTTTTAGTTAGGTAAGAGTATCAAGGAACATGAAACAAAGGGAGGAAAGTGGAGTTGAGGTGTAAATCAACCATGATCGAATTGAATGGCGGAGCAGGCACCAGGGACTGAATGTCCTACTCGTGTTCCTAATATTGTTATGTTACTGTTTTACCTTAAACTTTCTTTTTTTACTCATTCTGATGGCGAAGAATGCCCCCAGCCTATACTTCTTGTTTTCTGGTCTCTGTGCTTTCAATAATATGTTTTCTTTCACACCTAGAACCCACACTCAGGAATTCCCTCCTTAAACCCCTCTACCTCTCCACTTCCTTAAAACACACCTCTCTGTCACTCCTCCTAATGTCTTCTTCTTTGGCTCAGCATCCATTTATTAAAATCTCAAGCCTTGGGACCTTTTGATACCTTAAAAGGGCTATATAATTTCAAGTTGTTGCTTTGTTTTCCTATGTATTAATGCATTTAGAATTGAGGGGATAACATCACCATTAAAATTGCAAATAGATGAACTTGATATGTGTTTTGCATGTTATTATGTCATTATTGCCCAACATAATGTCTAAGCTTAAATGAGTAGGGTAGAGATCACACTAGAACAGATTTCCTGTGGCTAATTTTGATTTTGGGGGATATCGGATCAGCTGCCCGTTAGACATCGCTCCCCATTTTCATTTCCATTGGCTTCAGTAGAGTCTTCTGTGTCTGGAAGAAATGGACTTCAAGGACCATTAGCCCTTTTTTCTTCCATGTTTTCTTCCATGACATTGGCTCCTCGTGTATGAGTTGGCCCTTTTTCTAAAGGATACGTAAACGGCCTATGTAGTCACTTAAATTCAACAACAACAACTTATATTTATATAGCGCCTTTAATGTAATAAAACGTTCCAAGTCGCTTCACAGGAGTATTATCAAAAAAAACAAAATTTGACCCCGAGCCATAAGGAGATGTTAGGGCAGATGACCAAATGCTTGGTCGAAGAGGTAGGTTTTAAGGAGCAATTTAAAGGAGGGAAGAGAAGTGGAGAGGCAGAGAGATTTAGGGAGGGAATTCCAGAGCTTTAGGACCTAGACAGCTGAAGGCACGACCGCCAGTGATGGAGCATTTAAATTCGGGGATGTTCAAAAGGCCAGAATAGGTGGAGTGCAGAGGTCTAGGGGGATTATAGGGCTGGAGGAGATTAGAGATAAGGAGGAGCGAGGCCATGGAGGAATTTGAAAATAAGGATGAGAATTTTAAAATTGAGGCGTTGCTTAACTGGGATCCAATTTAGGTCAGTGAGCACACGGGAGATGGGTGAGCGGGACTTGGTGCGAGTTAGCACATGGGCGGCAGAGTTTTGGTTGACCTCAAGTTTATGGAGGGTAGAACTAGGGAGGCCGGCCAGGAGTGCATTGGAATAGTCAAGTCTAGCGGTGATAAAGGCATGGATGAGGGTTTCAGCAGCAGATAAGTTGAGGTAAGGGCGGAGACGGGCGATATTATGAAGGTGGAAATGTGCAGTCTTAGTAATAGAATGGATATGAGGCAGGAAGCTCAATTCATGATCAAATATGACACCAAGGTTGCGAACAATCTTGGTCAGCCTTAGACAGTTGCCAGGGGAGAGAGATCGAATCAGTGGAAAGGGAAGGGAGTTTGTGGCGTGAACCGAAGACAATGGCTTCAGTCTTCCCGATATTTAATTGGAAGAAAATTCTACTCATCCAGTGCTGGATGTCGGACAAGCAGTCTGATAGTATAGAGACCGTGGAGGATTCGAGAGAGGTGGAGGAGAGGTAGAGCTGGGTATCATCAGCATCTGTGAAAACTCACATTGTGTTGCCGGATGATGTCACCCGAGGGGCAGCATGTAGATGAGAAATAGGAGGGGGCCAAGGTTAGATCCTTGGGGGACACCAGAGGTGACAGTGCGGGATCGGGAAGAGAAGCCATTGCAGGTGATTCTATGGCTATGGCTGGAAAGATAGGAGTGAAACCAGGCGAGTGCAGTCCCACCCAGCTGGACAACGGTGGAGAGGTGCAGAATTTTGTGATCAACCATGTCAAAGGGTGCAGACAGCTCCAGAAGGATGAGAAGGGATAGATTACCTTTGCCGCAGTCAATTAGGATTTCATTTGTGACCTTTCAGTACTGTGGCAGGGGCAGAAGCCCGATTGGAGGGATTCAAACAAGGAGTTCTGGGAAAGATGGGCACGGATTTGGGAGGCGGCAACATGTTCAAGAACTTTGGAGAGGAAATAATGGCCTGAACATTTCAATCTCCCACATCTACATCTCCTCTCCACTCCATAAGGCATTGACTCATGCTGGCTTTTCATCATGTTATACCTAAAAAGTGGCTATTGGACCGCAGAAGGCATCACAGCTGAGCCTGATCCTGACCTCGTCTGATAGCCAGAGGTGTGCACTTTCCAGCAGGAATCAATATATTGTGATCAGGAGCCAGGACACTGGCAGTCTTTTTTGCCTCCTTAGTAAGGGGCACTGAGAGAAATTGTAGCAGCCCATACTGCCACCCTGGCTTGAAACAAAACAATGCCATGCAGGCTGAGAATTGAACTTGGGATCGTTTGGTCTGTATGGCTCAGCTCCTTGATGTCTTTATCAACTGACTAATAGCTGAACTTTTCCTGAGCATTTTATACTTTTTTAATATATGTTTACTCATATTTAGATGATAATGGAAATAAAAATCGGGAGTCAAAATGACCCCAGCAGTGCTTGGCAAATTTTAGACTCGAATTACTGTACAAGTTGGATAGGCAGTCAGAGCTAGGACTCTGACCCATATAAACAGAATTGGTTATACTACAATACCACAAGAGTGATCCTGGAGTGTTTTATGGATGTTAACACACAACTGAGATTTAATGATACCTCCTAATTGGCTGACAGCTCTTTGCTTTTCATAATATATAATGTACCAATTAACTGTTGTGTATCCACCCACAGATTGTAAGTGCAGAATAGTGCAGATTCGCGTGTCAAATTAATAGCCTGGTTTCCTTAGATTGTTTTATTGGGTAAAAGAATTTAGGGAGAAATTTCAATTTGTTTTCTCCTTGAAGCCTCCGTGGAACTTGATTTCCTTGAGGGCAGATGAGGTTGGGGGGGGGCCTCAGACAGTGCACGATGTAAAAGACGTACGGAAAGTTATGGGCTCTGGAAGGCTGAATGCTCCTTAAGGGGATGATATTAACTCCTGTGGGATAGCTGCCTGGGTGTCTCTGTGGGCAGCTCGGCCAATATTAACTGCCGGTACCTCTTTTACATCTCACCGAAACGGATGTAAAGAGGTAGCTAGCCGGATGCTAGCAGGTGAAGTTTAGGTGGCTGGGAGGTGTGGTGGGAGGGTCTCGCGGGTGGGAAGAACGGGCAGCAGAAGCCCAGACTTTGCTGTGGGTCCCGAGGGAGCACTCCTGCTCCTCCTGGTCCTACGAAGTAAGTTTTTTGGACATCTGCTTCTTCCCTGACAGGTTTTACTGAGCGGGTTTCCCATGGAGGGCGACCCACTCGGTACGCCGTTAGGACCCCTATTAGCATTTATTAATCTGGCGGGCACCTCAGCTGTCCGCGAAAACAGCCAGGTTAAACCTGCTGCGGAGTGGGAATGGAGCGGCAAATGGAGCTGCTCAATTTGAACTCCCGTTCCTCCCAGTTTCCGCCAGACGGAATGAGTTAAAATCCGCCCAATACTTCCCTGTTTCCCTGCAATTCTGCTCCTCTATTCAAAGCACAGAAACTGTATGTCATTTAAGTACACTCTTAAAGGGGTTGTAAAACAGGTGGCAGGACAAGTTCATAAGGCCGTTAAAAAAAGCATGTGGGATCCTGGGCTTTATAAATAGAAGCAGTGTACAAAGTTATGGTAAAGCTTTATAAATCACTGGTTAGGCCTCAGCTGGAGTATTATGTTTAATTCTGGGCAACACACTTTAGGAAGGATGTCAAGGCCTTGGAGAGGGTGCACAGGAGATTTATTGGAACAGTGGCAGGGATGAGGGACTTCAGTGATGTGGAGAGACTAGAAAAGCTGAGATTGTTCTTCTTAGAGCAGAGAACGTTATGGGAAGATTTAATAGAGGTGTTCAAAATTATATGGGGTTTTGATATAGTAGTCAGGGAGAAACCGTTTCCACTGACAGGAGGGTCAGTAACCAGAGGACACAGATTTAAGATAATCGATAAAAGAACCAGAAGGGAGGTGAGAATTTTTTTTATGCAGTGAGTTGTTGTGATCTAGAATGCACAGTCTGAAAGGGTGATGGAAGCAGATTCAGTAATAACTTTCGAAAGGGAATTGGATATATACTTGAAAAGGAAACATTTGCAGGGCTCTGGGGAAAGAGCAGGCGAGTGGAACTAATTGGATAGCTCTTTCAAAGAGCCGGCACAGGCACAATGGCCCGAATGGGCTCTATCTGTGCTGTAAGATTCTATGATTCTATGATAAGTGCCCATTCTTGAAGTGCGAGGCTGGACAGTGAGTACCAGCAGGCTATTCGACTACAGGGTAGGTACTTCATTTGAGCCGATGTTCACATACATGCACATTTCACCAAGAGTCACTAGGTAGTGGTCAGGGGCAGAAATTTTGGTTGACTTCTCCTCCTCTTCCTCCAACTGGTTTACTAATGTCCTTCAGGAAAGGAACCTGTCACCCTACCCGATGTGGCCTATGTGTAACTGAAAACCCACACTCTTTGGTTGACTCTTAATGCCCTCAAGGAACACTCGGGATGGGCAGTAAACGTGGCCATACATGGGTCACCCACATCCCAAGAACAACTGTAGAAAAGCCACCTCTTAGCCTGGACATACAAAAGTCAACCATAGCAGAGGCCACCTAACCCAGCAGAGTCCAAAGGTGGGACATGGCCACATTAAAGAATGAAAGAAAGACTTACATTCATATAGCACCTCTCTCAACCTCAGGATGTCCCAAAAGTTTCATAGCTAGTGAAGTACATTTGAAGTCTAGTCACTGTTGTAATGTAGGAAACATGGGAGCCAATTTTTGCTAACCCATAAAAGTTTAATGATGAAGTTTAAAAAGTTAGACTGCTTGAGTTATATTGTAAATGGTGTGAGACTACCTGCTCCAGACTGTTCTGCACCATGCCAGAATTTGATACACCTTAAAACTGCCCATTAAGTTTTTTGCATCAATGCAGTGTCAAAAGCCAATGCCATAAGAGCATCAATTGAAACGATTTGACTCTAAACCCTATGATGCATGTTGTAGTGGCATAAATATAGAAGAGGATGACCTGCCTGCCTTTTGGGCAAGTAGAGCATGGCATAGCATGGTTGGGGACGGAGAAGGAGGAGAAAGATTTAAGTCTTTTGAGCAGTTCATTTTTCCTTTCCTTTCCTGAAGATGTCAGTACAATTCCACACATGCCATTTTCCGTCTTGTACATCGTCAAAGTGGCCATCATTCATGTACGAGCCTTAACAATGAGGTGTCTAAGGCTGCTTTGACCTTCAGAGGCATTATAGCCAAGCTTGATCGTGCCCTTGTCCATACACACACTTGCACCAGGAGTTACTCAATAACAATTAGGAGAGGGAGTCCTGGGATGATTTTCCCACCATGTTCTAGGAACACTTGGGCCAATTGTGACATCTCTGTCACTCCCAACTGAGCTCAGTTTACTCTGAATTGACTAGAAATTGTCTACGAGATCTTCCTAGCCTACATGGCTTAGCTGCTCACTGGATCACCTTGATAAATCATCAGGGGAACCTGGAGGAGCTAATGTTTTCTGTGTTTTTAAATGTAAATATATTGCCTGCTGTTCAGATATATACAAGTTTTGTTACTAAGGCTACAGCAGCTGGACAAAAGAAAATGTCTGAGCCAGAAGTGAGTGCACAGAGAGCCCTTGGGAATAAGTATGATGTCATTTTCTTAGCAACATGTGGCCCACTTCTAATCTTTTTTGACTGTTGATAGTGGGGGAATTCCAAGATACAGAGAAGATGAGCAGGAGTTCAGTGGATAGTGCTGTCAATCGGATGACTGCATCAGCTGACTATATGTAGCTCTATATTCTTGGCTATTGCAAGAAAATTTAAGTCTAGAAGTGACTGCAGTAGTGGTGCGCAAGCGTTTAATGCATTCATATGACATTCCTTTCTCTACTCTTTAAACAGGCGTTGACTTATTAAATAGGTTAAAGAATTCCTACACTATCATATGCTAATAGCAATGTCTAGACTTGTTCCTTGGGATTGGTAGAACACTGTGCAACTGCAAAAGAAAGAACCAACTGGCAGTTATATGGGACCTTTCACGACACCCCAAAGCATTTTACAGCCAATGAAGTTCTTTTGAAGTGTAGTCACTGTTGTAATGTAAGAAACACAGCAAGTCAATTAGTGCACAGCAAGGTCCCACAGACAGCAATGAGATAATGACCAGATAATCTGTTTTGGTGATGTCAGTTGAGAGATAAATAATGGCCAGGACACCAGGGAAAACTTCCCTGCTCTTCTTTGAAACAGTGCCGTGGGATCTTTTACATCCATCTGATAGGACAGACTTGGTTTAATGACTCATCCGAAAGACGGCACCTCTGACAGTGCAGCACTCCCTCAGTACTGCACTGGAATGTCAGCCTGGATTATGTGCTCAAGTCTTTGGAGTGGAACTTGAACCCACAGCCTTCTGACTCAGGCGAGCGTTGTACCAGTGAACCAAGGCTGACACAGCTTGGTTTCAGCTTCGAACCAGCAGTAAACTGGCAGTGTAAACGCGGACGTGAGAGTCAGCCTGATTCCAGAGAGAAACAGTGTGAGACTCCATTTTATAAATGTTTAATTTTGTAACTGTTGGCAGAGAGCTCAGCCAAAGCCTATATCTAGCCATGCGCACATCTCTCTCCTGCACGAGACAGGTATAGTCCCAGCGAGGCAGGAGTCTTGGTAATTTAAACACAGTTCTGGCTGGCTTAAACCTGAACTGGTTTTAGACTGGTAGCTGCAGCGTAAATGTATCTTTAATGAATGATTTTTAAAAAAAGCGTCATAAAATTGTGCAAGCTGTGAGTTTGGTGGCCTTGTAACAGTGTACCAGATTTAGACAAGGTAACACTGGGTGGTGTGCAATGAATTGAAGGAAACGGGTCTGATGATGTCACTTGATGATGAATCATCAGCCAGTTTCCTTAAAGGGACCATGCGCAAATTGATTGTGACAGTTCTGCTGTCAGTGTTCCACAGCATTGAGGTGCTGCAAACACTGACAAGCACTGCACAGAGGTGCAGGCCTGCACCCAGGCTCTCCCATGACTTCCTCCATATGCTTATGGAGGGAGTCACAGCACACAGGGAGGTCCTCTTCCCTTCCCATGGGCAGAGAAGTCCTCCCTAGGAGATCAACACAGCCTGGTTGTACATTGCACAGGAGGACACAAGCAGGGATGTGGTCAGCAGGATCTGGGTGCAGTGCCACAAACTTTTCAATGATCTCAGCAGATCACAAAGCGTTAGTACAAAGCCACACTCAACCTCATCCTGCTGTGCCTCACATCACATCCCCATCACTCTACCTTCTCTACCCTACTCCTGCACGTCCTTACTCACACCAACTTACCTTGCATCTCCACCCATCCCTCTCAATCTACATTATCACATCCCCATCTCACTAGCCACCCCTCACACTCACACTCATCCTAGTCCAATCACACCAACTAACAACACACAAGGATAGGCACTTGGGTGTTTTATCCAATGTTCTTGTGAAGTTTCTGTTAATGTGGTGTCAAACATTGAAATCTTTATTTTCAACACTTTGTGTTCTTGGATAGATTTGTGTGCACCTTTTGGAAGTGGTTTAGTGAGTTGCCATGGACGGTGAGTCACAATGGTACCTCCCGCAATGGCGATGAGTGTGAAAGGAATGGTTTGGGCATTGTAGGGATGCTTTATGGTGTTGGTGTGGGGTGGTGCCAACCTGGCGCATCATGTGGCAGCCAGGGTGTACAGCGTCAAGTGAAGTAAATCTGGCTATGGTGAGGCCATCCCTGCATCTTGGGCAGCATTATGGTCGGGTGTTGATGCCCTGTGTCCTGTGCAGCATCAGTTGATTGGGGAGAAGATTGGTGTTGTTGTTGGTGCTGCTGGTGTGCCTGGTGCTGCTGGTGTTGGGACTGATCGTGGTGGGATTCTGAGGACAAAGGTGAGATAGTTTCAAGGGCACCGATGCTAATGGAATAGATGGCAGGTGAAGTAGAGATGACAGAAGCGATCTGTCAGTGGTGAGAGAGGTCGTTCAAATGAGGTGACACTGGATAGAGAGTTTGCTCCAAACACTTGCAAGCTGCATAAAGCTCAATCTGTCTTCCAAATGCAGTAAGCAACAGCTTCCGAGCTTGGAAAGTGAACAGCTATGAAATGGGAGCTTTAACAGCACATTTGCAGCTGTCAAGTTAAGGAATCATCCCATGCTGACACAACTCCTGACCTGCTTACCTGAAGTGATCCCCGAGCAGCGGGGGAGCCGTGGGCGAACTCCTAAAATCTAAAGGTGAGCTTAAAATATTTTTTAGGTGCCTGTTAACAAGCTCTTAATCATCTAAATTCCCTCCCCCGCCGCTTGGTGTCGGGTCTGTTCAGCGATGACAGACCCAACATCTGGGAAACTAGTGTGACAGCCCGACCCGCCACCAAACGCGCCCGCTGACCCCCGAAAAATTCCCCCCATTGTCTTCGGTTCCCACCACAAATTCCATTCCCTAGCCACCGACTCCATCCCTCGCCCTGGCAACTGTCTGAGGCTGAACCAGACTGTTCACAACCTTGGTCTCCTATTTGACCTCAAGATGAGCTTCCGACCACATATCTGCGCCATCACTAAGACCGCCTATTTCCACCTCCATAACATCGCCTGATTCCACCCCTGCCTCAGCTCATCTGCTGCTGAAACCCTCATCCATGCCTTGTTACATCTAGACTTGACTATTCCAACGCACTCCTGGCTGGCCTCCCACGTTCTACTCTCTGTAAACTTGAGGTCATCCAAAACTCTGCTGCCCGTGTCCTAAATCACACCAAGTCCCGTACACCCATCACCACTGTGCTCACTGACCTACATTGGCTCCTGATTAAGCAACGCCTCAATTTAAAAATTCTCATCCTTGTTTTTAAATCCCTCCATGGCCTCAACCTTCCCTATCTCTGTAAACTCCTCCAGCCCTACAATCCTCAGATATTCAAAACAGAGATTGATAGATTTTTGAATATTAAGGGAATCAAGGGATATGGGGATAGTGCAGGAAAGTGGAGATGAGGTAGAAGATCAGCCATGATCTTACTGAATGGTGGAACAGGCTCGAAGGGCCAAATGGCCTACTCCTACTCCTATTCCTTATGTTCTTATTATATCTGTGCTCCTCCAGTTCTGGCCTCTTGAGCATCCCCAATTTTAATCACTCCACCATTGGTGGCCGTGCCTTCAGCTGCCAAGGCCTTAAGCCCTGGAATTCCCTCCCTAAACCTCTCTGTCTCTGTATCTCTCTTTCATCCTTTAAGACGCTACTTAAAACTTTTGGTCATCTGCCCTAATATCTCCTTATGTGGCGCGGTATCACATTTCTTTTTGCGCTCCTGTGCAGCGCCTTGGTACGTTTTAGTACGTTAAAGGTGCTATATAAATACAATAAAAACAGAAAATGCTGGAAATACTCAGCAGTGGAGATGAAAAACAGAGTTAACGTTTCAGGTCGATGACCTTTCGTCAGAACTACTGTTTCTCTCTCCACAGATGCTGCCTGCCCTGCTCAGTATTTTCTGTTTTTATTTCAGATTTCCAGCATCCGCAGTATTTTGCTTTTCTATATAAATATAAGTGGCCCTCCAGCCCAAATATTTGTCCACCCCTAATTTAATCTGTTAGTGCCTATCTTATATTTATGCATCCTAGTTCTAGACTCACCAACAAGTTGAAACAGTTTATGCACGTCAACTAAAAAAATGACTTGTATTTATATAGTGTCTTTCACAACCTCAGAATGTCCCAAAGCACTTTATAGCCAATGATGTATTTTTGAAGTGTAGTCACTGTTGTAATGTAGGAAACACAGCAAGCTTGAACAATAAAATAAATGACCAGATCATCTGTGGTCATGCGTTGGTTGAGGGATAACTGTTGGCCATGACTCCTGCTGCTCTTCGAAATAGTGTCGTGGGAACTTTTACATCCACCTGAGACGGTTAACATCTCATCCAAAAGATGGCTCTTCTAACGTTGCAGCACGCCCTCAGTACTGCACTGAAGTGCCAACCTAGATTATTTACTCACGTCTCTGGGGTGGGGCTTCTGACTCAGGAGTGAGAGTGCTACCGCTGCGTCAAGGCTGACATTTAGGGGGAGAAATTTCCCTGCGCCTCCAGTGGGAAGAGACCCTGCAACGCGTCGGTGCCATGCGGCCCAGTGCGTGGCGCTGCTGAGCCGTGCAGCCCGGGTCGTGAACTTCCCCCCCCTCTTGTGCTCCAAGAAGGAAGTAGAGTGCTTGATTTAACGCTCCACTTCCTTCTTGGAGCAAAAAGTGAGAATTTTCGAAAGGCTGGAAGAGGTTAACGCCTGGCTCTAACTTTTCCAGCTTTTCTGATTTCGCGGCCCAAACAGGGCTCGAGGGGAATTCCTAGCCCTTCATTTTTGTCTCCAACAACCGCATTTCAAAGGTCATTTGTTTTGAAGTGTTTTGGGTTAATGAAGCACTTTATAAATGCGAGTTCTTTCTTTTTCTAGGAAGCTAAGAGTCAACTAAGAGCTAACATCCTAACTGCACTGTCATTTCAAAAACCTCTGACTTATCTACATTTAGGTATTTGAGTGGTTGTAATACATAATTATTGCAGACTAACAGGCTCAAGGGAATTCCTGTCCCATTTTTTTTCAGCTCATGCACTATGATCCTGACAATAACACTAGCATTACAGAATTGGGCATCATGAGATATACAGATTTTTATTATGTACGGGTATCAAGGGAAATGGAGCAAAGACAGGAAAATGAGTTGAGGTGCAGATCAGCCATAATCTAATTGAATGGCAGAGCAGGCCCGAGGGGCTGAATGGCCTACTCTTGTTCCTAATGTTCCTATGAAGTACCGTTAATATTAACTCTATCAAACTAAAATACGCATTTAAAGGTATTTCAACTTAGTGCTGCTCACCCTGCTGCCCCTATTTTTACGACTCTATCCATCCAATTGTTTAGTTACTTTGTAATGTTACTTTTTTCTACCTTTTCTATCCTTTGCCATCTTTCCCCATCTTTATCCCCTAAAGTTCTAAAACTTAGTAAAGGTGTAAATGAATTTTTAATGGGGTGATAAGTCTTAATTACTGCCAAACAACCTCTCTGGCACTGAAAATTAAATTTTACGTGTGAAATCTCATTCCTTCAGGATTTAATTATTGTTGGAGATTTAAAAAGATTTAAAAATGTAATTTTTTTTTTTACTTTTTCTATCTGTCTCTTTTATCTCTCTTAATCCCATCTTTCTTTCCCTCTCTTTATTTTGCTTTAAGTACTTGATTTTACAATGAATTAAATATTCTAATATATATCTCCTGGTTTAGATTCTGTGGGCTAGAAATTCATCTCGGGTGTTGGCACAAAACAGGCGGTATTGGATCAGCCGCCTGATATTCAGTTCCATTGAACATAAGAACATAAGAAATAGGAGCAGGAGTAGGCTATTTGGCCCCTCGAGTCTGCTCTGCCATTCAATAAGATCATGACTGATCTGATCTTGGCCTCAATTCCACTTTCCCGCCCGCTCCCCATAACCCTTGACTCCTCTGTAGCTCAAATATCTGTCTATCTCCGCCTTGAATATATTCAATGACTCTGCCTCCACCGCTCTCTGGGGGTAGAGAATTCCAAAGATTCACGACCCTGTGAGAGAAGAAATTCCTCCTCATCTCCGTTTTAAATGGGCGACCCCTTATTTTGAAACTATGCCCCCTAGTTCTAGATTCCCCCACGAGGGGAAACATCCTCCCTGCATCTACCCTGTCAAGCCCCCTCAGAATCTTATATGTTTCAATAAGATCACCTCTCATTCTTCTAAACTCCAATGAGTATAGTCCCAACCTGCTCAACCTTTCTTCAAAAGACAACCCCTTCATCTCAAGAATCAACCTAGTGAACCTTCTCTGAACTGCCTCCAATGCAAGTATATCCCTCCTTAAATAAGGAGACCAAAACTGCACACAGTACTCCAGGTGTGGTCTCACCAGCGCCCTGTACAGTTGTAGCAAGCCTTCCCTACTTTTATACTCCATCCCCCTTGCAATAAGGGTCAACATTCCATTTGCCTTCCTAATTACTTGCTGTACCTGCATGCTAACTTTTTGTGTTTCATGTATGAGGACCCCCAGGTCCCTCTGTACCGCAGCATTTTGTAGTCTCTCTATTTCAATAATAATTTGCTTTTTTATTTTTCCTACCAAAGTGGCTAACCTCACATTTTCCCACATTATACTCCATCTGCCAAATAGTTGCCCACTCACTTAACCTATCTATATCCCTGTGCAGACTCTTTGGGCTGGATTTTCATCGGGCCGTTGAGGCGGGATTGGAGGCGTGTGGGTGGTTAAAATTACAAAAACTGGCGGGCAGGCCCGATCCCGCCTCCACGCAATATTCATTAAATCGTGTCTACTGGTCCCGCCTCCAAGAGGCGGGATAGGCCGTTAAGGCCTTTAACAAGCACTAAATTGCCTCTATAATGCCATTTTGATAGGCCATTGTGATTTTAACCCTTTTCCCACGTGAAGCACGCCTGTTCTGAAACACGATGGTGAAACCTGGCGGTAGCACAATTGATTGCTGACTGTCAGCTGCAGCTCAACCATTAAATAGGAGATTTGATCAGCCATCATTTGCAGGTGGCAGGACTTTGTTGTCTCAGGTCTGGGGGAACTTTTAGAAGGCATAACCACAGCTGTGGAAGTTTGGAGCCTGATACCCATCTCCAGTGTGACTTCCTGGGAAACCCCTCTCGCCACCTTGACTGAGCACTTCCTCAACTGAGGCATATACCAGAAGCATGGGAGCCATTTATTTCCATCCCTTCTGGACATCAGATGAGGTCGAAGACCAGCCGCGGCACCAGCAGAACCATGAACAACAGCAGCACCAACAGCAGCAACAACAACAGGAGCGCCAAGCTGCTGCTCACCCACCTGAAGCTGCACAGGCCAGAAGGGGCCAGCGCATGGAAGCCCGTCGGCGCAGGAGATACCCCCAAACAGGGTCTACAGCTACCTCAACATGTCTGAGCAGCAATGCCAAAGGCGGCTCCGACTTTCGCGAGAGGTAGTGGGTGACATCTGCGCAATGCTGCAACAAGACCTGGAGCCCAGAGGACCAGGTGGACAACCCTTACCAGTGGCCATCAAAGTCACCACTGCACTCAACTTTTTTGCCTCAGGGTCATTCCAGGGATCAGCAGCAGACATCAGCGGCATCTCCCAAGCGGCCGCACACACCTGCATCACGCAGGTAACCGATGCCCTCTTTGCCATCGCGCACACTCACATCCATTTCACCAAGGATCAAGCAAGTGTCACGGCGCGTGCGGTTAGATTAGCTAATCTGGCAGGCTTTCCAAGGGTGCAGGGCGTCGTTGACTGCACACATGTGGCCCTTAAGGCACCCCATCGCAATCCAGGTATTTTTGTCAACCGCAAGGGCTTCTATTCCCTTAACGTTCAGCTGGTGTGTGACCACAAGAAGGAAATTTTGCATGTTTGTGCCAAGTACCCTGGCTGTTGCCATGACTCCTTCATACTGCGCCAGTCTAGTGTGCCTCCGCTATTCAGTCCGCCAGACCAACTTAACGGATGGCTACTTGGAGACAAGGGCTATCCCCTGAAGTCGTGGCTAATGACGCCGTTGAGGAGCCCATCCAACGAAGCTGAGGAGAGCTACAACTCCAACCACAAGTCCACCAGAGCCATAATCGAGCAAACCATTGGTTTTCTGAAGATGCGCTTCAGATGCCTGGATAGATCAGGTGGAGCCCTGCAATACTCAGCAGCCAGGGTCTCCAGAATCGTCGTGGTTTGCTGTGCACTTCACAACATGGCACAGTGTCGTGGCTTGCAGATTCCTGAGGACCAAGTGGCTCATCACATATCCTCCTCCGATGAGGAGGAGGAGGAGGAGGTCGAAAATGAACATCTTGCAGAGGCCCATCAACCAGCGACAGCAGTACGCGAGAACATTGCTGCCCGGGATGCAAGGAACGCACTCATCTTGGCCAGATTTGCTTAGCCTAGCCAATCAAGCACTTTTGCCTCGTAGCGTCTTACCTGAGCATCGACAATGGCCAAGAACCAGCGATTCCTAGCAATTTGAACACCATACTGGCAATTGCAAGTAATCCTAAGCCCTCAATGTGGAAGTCCCATTCGCGAAATGACACATGCCACAACTACAGCAGTAGCCATCAGATTTTTTATTTACAGTAATCATCTGATGGCTTTTTAACATAAAACATCAAAAGTCCCCCAAGTGACTACCCTTGTGACTATTTGTGCACTATCTTTCTCTTACGCGTGCTCCTACGTGGTGCTTCCCCTGTGGCTTCAGCAGATGTGGAGGTCCCTTGCTCACTTTCTTGCTGCTCCTGTCTCGACACCTTTGGCAGGCGTCCTCTGGGGTTGCGAACCTGTGAGGGCTCGCCAACAGTCTGCTGCTCCTGCGGCTGTGCAGGGGATGAGACGCCCATCTCAGTTGGGTGAGGACTCTGGTGGGGCTCTGACCGAGGGCTTTGCAGTGGCATGGTTGTTTGAGCGCTTGGAGAGGAGCCCCCACTTCCTTGTTGTCTGCCACCAACATCCCTCTCATGGGTCAGCCCCACTTCAGAGCTAGCAAGTGGCTTAACAGCACCTTGCTGCACTTCAGGGGGGCCATGAGGACCCATTTCTGCACTGGAAGTCCTACTCCAGAGGACTTCCATGAAGGTCTGGTTTCTATGCTCAGTAGCTGACCATCGCTCCTCAAGAGATGCCAGTCTATTCTGAACAATGACCATGTTTTCTACACTCTGGCGACTTAGCTCCTCCATGGCCGTAGCCATCCTCTCCTCTACTGTAGTCATCCTTTCCACGGAGGTTGCCATCCTTTCCGTGGTGATGCGTTCATGCGCCAATGACTCCACAAAGGCTCTGGTCATGTTCGCAATGGACTCCTCCATTCGCTCCACACTCACAGCGACCCTGGAGACAAAACCTGTCAGAGACTCCTGCATCTGTTCCTGGAGTTCCAGCACCGCTGATCTTATGGATGGATCCAGAGGCAGAGGGTCGACATGCAGCTGAGCCGAGCTGGGAGAGTCCTGCGCCCTCCGACTAGGACTCTCCACTGCTGTCCCTGTCTCCACCATCTGCTGATGCTCACTTGTGAGCTGTGATATACCAGGTGACAACACTACTCTATCTCGCGATGTTCCCTCCGAGGTGTGAGTGTCTGCGCTGGTGCTGGGTGCGCTGATTCCTGCTGACGCTGCGCCCTCAGAGGTTGCAGCTTCCTCTGAGGAGTCTTGAGGCTCATGCTCTTCCTCCTGGATAGTGGGGCGGGTGCTTGCGATGGTCCTAGGGGGGAGTAAAGGAAAGAGTCAGAGATGTGAGGCCAAGGTTACATGCACATTGCATATTGCAGATGATCATAAGTCCATCTGTTAGAGCTTCAGAATCATTATCAGCGACTCATGCAATGTCATTGAGAGAGATGGAAAACTATTCTGTCAGCAGCTTGCTGTGATGCGCCTGTCTGTCCGTCCCCCACTTGGGAATCTTCCTCTACTCCCACGATCTCCAGGACTGCCTCCTCCCAGGTGGTGAGCTGGGCTACTGAGGGTGGCTCTCCTCCTGTCCTCGCTCTTTCCCTCTTATTGTGACCGCTCTTTTCCTGCAATGAGGGAGACAAGTGGAGTTTGAGTGAGAATGAAGGAGTGAGTGTAGAGAATCTATAGCATAGATGCTTAGAAGGAGACAAAGATGGAGTGAGGTGGCAAGACCAAGGGCCCTCCCTGTGTGTTGTAAGTTGTAATTGCATCACAGTGATAGGGAGTGTGAGGGCTGCATAGTCGAATAGTTAGGTGAATGAAACCATAGAGAGAGAGGGAATGGGTAAGGGTGCATGGATGTCAGTGTCAAGTGGGATGTGGAGGAAGAGATTGCTAAAGCTGAGTGCTGGTGAGGAGAGGCAATGGGGATCAGATTGAGGGTGATGGAAAATTCATACTCACTTTTCCAGTGCGCAGAAGGTCATGAAGCCTCTTCCTGCACTGAAGCCAGGTTCTGCGGGTTATTGACAAAGAGTTGACCTCCTCTGCCACCTGGATCCATAGAATCATAGAATCATAGAAGATAGGAGCAGGAGTAGGCCATTCGGCCCCTCTAGCCTGCTCCGCCATTCAATGAGATCATGGCTGATCATCCAAATTCAGTACCCTGTCTCTGCTTTCTCCCCATATCCCTTGATCCCTTTAGCCTTAAGAAATATATCCAACTCCTTCTTGAATCTATTTAATGAATTGGCCTCTACTGCCTTCTGTGGCAGAGAATTCCACAGGTTCACCACTCTGGGTGAAGAAATTCCTCCTAATTTCTGTCCTAAATGGCTTACCCCTTATCCTTAGACTCTGACCCCTGGTTCTGGACTCCCCGACCATCGGGAACATCCTTCCTGCATCTAGTTTGTCCTGTCCTGTCAGAATTTTATAAGTTTCAATGAGATCCCCTCTCATTCTTCTAAACTCCAGCGAGTATAAGCCCAATCGACCCAATCTCTCTTCATATGTCATTTCTGCCAGCCCAGGTAACAGCCTTGTGAATCTTCGCTGAACTCCTTCCATGGCAAGAACATCCTTCCTCAGATAAGGCGACCAAAACTGCACACAGTACTCAAGGTGTGGTCTCACCAAGGCCCTGTACAACTGCAGCAAGACATCCTTGTTCCTGTACTCAAACCCTCTCGCTATGAAGGCCAACATACCATTTGCCTTCTTAACCGCCTGCTGCACCTGCATGCTTACCTTCAGCGACTGGTGCACAAGGACACCCAGGTCTCGTTGCACTTCCCCTTCTCCCAATCTATTGCCATTCAGATAATAATCTGCCCTTCTGTTTTTGCCACCAAAGTGGATAACCTCGCATTTATCCACGTTATATTGCATCTGCCACGCTTCTGCCCAATCACCCAACCTGTCCAAATCATCCTGGAGTTTCTCGGCATCCTCCTTGCAGCACACACGCCCACCCAGTTTTGTGTCATCTGCAAACTTGGAGATATTACATCTAGTTCCCTTGTCGAGATCATTAATATATATTGTGAATAGCTGGGGTCCAAGGACCGATCCCTGCGGTACCCCACTAGTCACTGCCTGCCACTCGGAAAAAGACCCGTTTATTGCAACTCTTTGCTTTCTGTCTGCCAACCAGTTCTCTATCCAAGTCAATACCTTGCCCCCAATCCCATGTGCCTTAACTTTACACACTAATCTCTTATGCGGGACCTTATCAAAAGCCGTTTGGAAGTCCAAATACACCACAACCACTGGTTCTCCCTTATCTATTTTACCAGTTACATCCTCAAAAAAATCCAGTAGATTAGTCAAACATGATTTACCTTTTGTAAATCCATGATGACTTTGTCCGATTCTGTCACTGTTTTTCAAGTGCTCAGCTATTACATCTTTTATAATGGACTCTAGCATTTTCCCCACTACCGATGTCAGGCTTACCGGTCTATAATTCCCCGTTTTCTCTCTACCACCCTTTTTGAATAGTGGGGTAACATTAGCTACCCTCCAATCCATGGGTACTGTTCCAGATTCCATCGAATGTTGGAAGATGATCAGCAATGCATCTACTATTTCTAGGGCCACTTCCTTAAGTACCCTAGGATGTAGATTATCAGGCCCTGGGGATTTACCGGCCTTCAATCCCTTCAATTTTCCTAACACCATTTCCCTACAAATACTGATTTCTTTCAGTTCCTCCCTTTCATCAGACCCGATGTTCCCCAACATCTCTGGGAGGTTATTTGTGTCCTCCTTTGTGAAGACAGAACCAAAATATGTATTTAATTGGTCTGACATTTCTTTGTTCCCCATTATAAGTTCCCCTGATTCTGACTGCAAGGGACCTATGCTTGATTTCACTAATCTTTTTCTCTTCACATATCTATAAAAGCTTTTACAATCCACACAGTCTTGGTTTGCTGGGGAGGCTTCCTCCTCCCTGAAGAAGGGAAGAGCACCTCTCTGTTTGCTCTTGCTCCCTCTACTAAAGCCTGCAGGGCAACGTCATCAAAGCGGGGTGCAGACCTAGGTCTCTGGCTGGCCATTCTTCCTGCAGTTGCCTCTAACATGCAAGGGCAAAAGCTTGGCAGTCTGCAGAAGAAGCAAGGCTTGTTGCAGACCTTAAATGCAGCAGCAATGATGACGTCATCGGAGGCGACTTTCAGACTGGAAAAACTCACTGGCCATGGGTTCCCACACGTTGAAACTCAATTGGCCAATTAGGTTAAAATGGCATCATTCTCCCACATCGATTTAGAAACAGGTGGCTAACACAAAATGTGGATTACACGACCCCAGCCCGCCCCAGTATCAAAATCCAGCCCTTTGTGTCTTCCTCACAACTTGCTTTCTCACCTATCTTTGTATCATCAACAAATTTGGCTACAGTACACTTGCTCGCTTCATCCAAGTCATTAATATAAATTGTACATAGTTGAGGCCCCAGCACTGATCCCCGTGGCACCCCACTAGTTACAGTTTGCCAACCTGAAAATGAACCATTTAT
Source organism: Squalus acanthias (assembly GCA_030390025.1). Lineage (NCBI taxonomy): Eukaryota > Metazoa > Chordata > Chondrichthyes > Squaliformes > Squalidae > Squalus > Squalus acanthias. The sequence goes on along the minus strand of CM059432.1, from coordinate 31,634,673 downwards.
CCCTGTTAGTTAGCAAATCCTCTATCCATGCTAATATATTACCCCCAACCCCGTGAGCTCTTATCTTGTGCAGTAACCTTTTATGTGGCACCTTATCGAATGCCTTCTGGAAATCCAAATACACTACATCTACTGGTTCCCCTTTATCCACCCTGCTCGTTACATCCTCAAAGAACTCTAGTAAATTTCTCAAACACGATTTCCCTTTCATAAAACCATGTTGACTCTGCTTGATTGTATTATGATTTTCTAAATGTCCTGTTATTACTTCCAGCATTTTCCCAAATGACAGATGTTAGGCTAACTGGCCTCTAGTTTCCTACTTTCTGTCTCCCTCCTTTCTTGAATAGGGGAGTTACATTTGCGGTTTTCCAATCCGCTGGGACCTCTCCAGAATCCAGGGAATTTTGGTAGATTACAACCAATGCATCCACTATCTCTGCAGCCACTTCTTTTAAGACCCTAGTATGCAGGCCATCAGGTTCAGGGGACTTGTCAGCCTTTAGTCCCATTAGTTTGCCTAGTACTTTTTCACTAGTGATAGTGATTGTTTTAAGTTCCTCCCTCCCTATAGCCCCTTGATTATCAATTATTATTGGGATGCTTTTAGTGTCTTCTACCGTGAAGACCGATACAAAATTTTTGTTCAACGTCTCTGCCATTTCCCTGTTTCCCATTATTAATTCCCCAGTCTCATCCTCTAAGGGACCAATGTTTACTTTAGGTATTCTCTTCCTTTTTATATACCTGTAGAAGCTGTTACTGTCTGTTTTTATATTTTTTGCTAGTTTACTCTCATAATCTATCTTCTCCCTCTATTATTTTTTTTCAGTCATCCTTTGTTGGTTTCTAAAAATTTCCCAAGCCTCTGGCCTACCACTAATCTTCGTATCATTGTATGCCTTTGTTTTCAATTTGATGCCATCCTTAACTTCCTTAGTTAGCCACAGATGGTTCATCCTTCTCTTAGAGTCTTTCTTTCTCACTGGAATAAACCTTTGTTGAGAGTTATGAAATATCTCCTAAAATGTCTGCCACTGCTTATCTACCGTCTTACCCTTTAATCTATTTTCCCAGTCCCCTTTAGCCAACTCTGTCTTCATACCTTTGTAATTGCCTGTATTTAAGTTTAGGACACTAGTTTCAGACCCAAGTTTCTCACCCTCAGAATTTCAAATTCAGTTTATCATGCTATGATCACTCTTCCCTAGAGGATCCTTTACAGTGAGATCATTAATTAATCCTGTCTCATTATACATTACCAGATCTAAAATAGCCTTCTCTTAGGTTGGTTCCACAATGTATTGTTCTAAGAAACCATCCTGAATACACTCTATGAACTCGTCCTCAAGGCTACCTTTGCCAATTTGATTTGTCCAATCTATATGAAGATTAAAATCGCCCATGATTATTGCAGTACCTTTCTTACAAGCCCCCATTATTTCTTGATTTATACTCTGTCCTACAGTGTAGCTACTGTTAGGGGGCCTAAAGACTACTCCCACAAGTGACTTCTTTCCTTTACTATTTCGTATCTCCACCCAAACTGATTCTACATCTAGATCTTCTGAGCCAAGATCATTGCTCACTACTGTACTGATCTCATCCTTTATTAACAGAGCTACCCCACCTCCTTTTCCTTTCTGCCTATCTGTCCGAAATGTCAAGAACCCCTGAATATTCAGTTCCCAGCCTTGGTCACCTTGCAACCACATCTCTGTAATGACTATCAGATCACACCCATTTATTTCTATTTGTGCTGTTAACTCATCTATCTTGTTTACGAATTAGAGTGGGAGGACACTTGTGTGGCGTATAAACATTGGCATAGACCAGTTGAGCCAAATGGCCTGTTTCTGTGCTGAAGATTCCATGTAATTGTATGTAAATTACTCAACACTGATTGGAGCTTGGACCTTAGATTTCCCTGCTTTGTCGGGATCAGTCATTTACTGGATAGTAGATTTACTAACTGTGCCAGTGGAGGGATGCATCAATTTACTAACTAAATCTGTTAGTACAGTGTTCAGAGGGTTGTTAAATATCTTGATTCCCCCGCCCCCCCCCCCCCACTGCCAGCTTCTGAAGATCACATACCCAAATTTGAAGTTCTATCAATTTAAAGAAAATTAAATGGGGCCCATTCTGATGGTTCAGTCGATGAAGACCTGTTAAGTGTATTTGCTCCCTTTCTGAAGATGCTGACTCTTGCTTGAACATGATTTCATGGATATTGGCCATCCTCTGATATCTATCCAATTGTTTGAGCTGTAATGATGGATGGCAGAAAGCTCAATTCTGTCCTTACCTGAAGTACATGGGCACACTTTGCAGTAGGAGTCGCTGTCTGCCGTGCACACCAGGAAACAGCCAGGCTTGATTCAGATTCTGTGCTGAGTTCGCTGATCTCAGCTGCAGCAATGGGTTTGCTACAGTTGCATACAATGACCTTGGACTAAGAAGAAAGACAATCATCCACTGACTCCAGTAGGAAAAAAGAAGATTGAGTGTTAGGTGAAGACAGGATTGGGGAGCTAAACTGTGATGCCTAATAGCCTGTCAATACTTGCTATTTTGGCTCACATGTTGAAATGACATTTGGTTGAGGTACTGAAGGGCAGTCAGCACCAGTGGAGCTGAACCTCATCATACACCTTGGGAAGGAGAGGGGAGAAAATAGGGAGGATAATTTAAAAAAAAAAATTTGAATGAAACTCTTAAGTGGTCCACCTCAGATCTGGAACTTGCTGCAAGGCAAATCACAAACTTATTATCTCACTCTATTTAAATTTGACCTTTGGATGTGAGTGAAGCTGGAAAGACTGCATTTAGTGTCCATCCCTAGTGGCCCTGATACGATGGTAGTGGGTCCTCTTGAACTACTGGAGTCCTTGTAGTGATGGTGCTCCAGGACGATGTTTGGTTGGAAATTTCAGGATTTGACTCAGCAATGACAGCAATATATGTCCAAGTCAGGATGGCGTGTGACTCGGAGGGGACCTTGGATGTGATGGAGTTCCCATGAAGTTTCTGCTCTTTGCCTTCTTGCTGCTAGAGGTACCAGGGCTGGGAGGTGATATTGAGTAACCTTGGTGAATTGTTGCAGTCCATCCTATAGATAGTACATACTGCATGCTGAATTTGCATTTGAACTCATGTAAGCTTCAGAGCTCAACCTCTTGCTACTGGTGTGTGTTATCCTCTTACAAATGGTGCTGACATGTGCTGTGCAGCACACATTTTTGCTTATGGAAAAATAAGGAACCAGTACCGATGTCAGAACCATTTTGTAAATACTTAGTGCTGCATGGTTTCCTTTCAGCTAAACAACCAGAAGATAAAATATTTTCAGAAATATACATTTTTCCAAACCAATTCAACTTTCCCATCTCTTTTCTTCCCCCCCACCTCTCCCATGCTATTGCACAGTTGCACAGGCACCAGCTGCCCTTTTGTACATCACCCAAGAGCCTATAAGATCATAGTATCGTACAGCACAGAAGGAGAGCATTCAGCCCACTGTGCCTGTGCCGGCTCTTTGAAAGAGCTATCCGACTCGTCTCACCCCCTGCACTTTGCCCATAATGCTGCAAATTTTCCTTTTCAAGTATCTATCCAAGTTATATATATCCAATTCCCGTTTGAAAGTTGACAACCATCAGGCACATCACAACCGAACCCGATGCTGTCCTCACCTGATAAGTATGCTGCGTAGCAATCTGAATTGGTAAACCGGAGGTCATGAGTTCAAATCCGACTCTGTCAAGTTGTGAAATTGAATTCAGTAAATCTAGCACCAAAGAAAGCTGCCGGACTGCCATTAGAACCCAATTGGCTCACATGTCCTCCAGGAAAGGGAAACTGCACCCCTCCCTGGTCTAGACTATGTGTGCTTCCAGTTTCACACTATGTAGTTGACTCTTAATGCCCTCAAGGCACCTAGAGATAGACAATAACTACTATCTTGCTCGTGTTGCCCAAGAACAAATTAAAAATCGTTTAACACCCCCGCCCCCCAGGTTTAAAGTGTCTTAGAAATGTTCATTGACATTACATAACTTACATAATAGAATCTCTGTTTGTGTCTACAGCAATAGCTTTTGGGCGCAACTCCCGAAAAGATTAGCCCACCCAATGCCGAAATTCATTGGTAGCGCCCCACGAGGGAAGTGGGGTGCTACTGGAAGTGCCCCGCCTCCCTCTTGGGGCGCTGCAAGTGAATATCGTGGCGCTATTTGCCGCAGCGCCGCGGTACTGCAGGCCTTCCTCCCCTTCCTAAAGGGGAGGGGCCTAGCACAGCGCGGCCTGGGGCCCAGCTGGGCCACCAGGGATCGGAGTGCCGGCAAAAGAGCCCGGCACTCAAGAGAAGTGCCGGGCACACAGAGCGTAGCCGGCACTCCGCGGGGGGCGGAGGGCTGCAGAGGAGGCCGGGGTCGGCAACGGGGGCAAGTGCTGGCAGGCGGCCAGCAACAAAAATGGCCGCCCAGCACCTTCCCTTTAATTAGCGCCACCCCGGCCGCAGGTAGGCCCCCCTGACCCCGTCGCCATAGCGTCCGGTGATAAGTCAGGGGGCGCTACCGAAGATCACGGCAGGGGTGCGAGTGGGGCGCTGTGCACGGCGATGATGTCATTACCGGCGGCACAGCGCTGCGAGGTGGGGTGCTAACAGTTACCGCCGCCACTAACCTGCTGAATTTCGCGGGAGGCGTTGGCGGCGCTGCGCCCAGGCGCTAGTTGCTTTGCGCCCCGTTAGCGCCCTCTTAGGGTGCTAACGGGAAGCACAAAGCACCGAATTTTTAGGCCCTTATATTTTAACCATCAAAACACATTGGGGGAAAAATTCGGTAGCGCCCCGGACCGGATATTGAGTGGCGCCCCCTGCCTTTCCGCCTGCCGCTAGCAACGACAGCTGGAGGGGAACGTTTTGCAGTTGGGAAGGGACTGGGGGAGCGCTATTTAAAGGCGACCGCTTCCTGCCTTTTTTTGTTGTTGACATTTTTGCACCACGCATTCTGAGAGAGAGAGAGAGACTTCTGGAGAGATTCAACGCTGTGTGAAGGAGTTTTGGGTACTGAGCAGCACTTTGCAGGTTTATTTTGATTTGACCTTCCTTGCATTGATTCAGAAGAGACTTAAGGGGGCTGCACTCTGAGCTCTTTCCCATGGCCTCTCCATTGTTCTTTCCAGCAGAATTGATGTACAGGTCTCTCCAGGCCGAGATTCAAGGCTGCAATGAGCAGGGTGTGGCTGGAGAGCAAGATCAACCCTCCCCTTTAAGAACTGGCCACGCGCCAGTGTGTCTGTGTTCCATTGCTGACTGACATCACCTGAGCTTCACGAGTGCTCTGAGCTAGCGCCTTGCTCCTCGGCGTTAGCGCCTTAAGAGAGGTGTGTAGCGCCTGATTTAGCGCTCCAATCACCTCCAGGGATGATAGAAGCCAAGTTTGCAGTCGGAGGCGATAATTAGCGCCAGGCGCTAAACTTTGCGCCCGGCCGATAATTGCGCCCCAAACGGGGCGATACCAAATTTCTCCCCCATAAAGCCTCACTGCAATGGTTTACACCTCATTTATAGAGGAGACCTTCCCAGTCGGTCATCTGGGTGGCATTTTAAGCTAAGGTTTTGAGACAGGGTGTTCTGAAGACTGACAATTCCAAGTAAAATAGCGTTCAGAGGAATTTGACATTCATGCATTAAACGTTTGTGCGTAGTTTCCAGGCTCTAGACTCTAGGGGGGAATTTTAACCCCAAAGAATGGGTGGGTCGCGGGCGGTTGGGCAGTTAAGATAAGTAATTTTTAGATCGCGACCGCAGTACTCCAGGTGCGGTCTCACCAGCGCCCTGTAAAGTTGCATCAAAACTTCCCTACTTTTATACTCCATACCCCTTGCAATAAAGGCCAACATTCCATTAGCCTTCCTAATTACTTGGTGTACCTGCATGCTAACTTTTTGTGTTTCATGTACTAGGACCCCCAGATCCCTTTGTACCGCCGCATTTTGTAGTCTCTCTCCATTTACTGGTTCCCCTTTATACACCCTGCTCGTTACATCCTCAAAGAACTCCAGCAAATTTGTCAAACATGATTTCCCTTTCATATAACCATGCTGACTCTGCTTGACTATATTATGAATTTCTAAATGTCCTGCTATCTCTTCCTTAATGATGGACTCCAGCATTTTCCCAGTGACAGATGTTAGGCTTACTGGTCTATAGTTGCCTGTTTTCTGTCTCCCTCCTTTCTTAAATAGGGGTTTTCGGTTTGCGGTTTTCCAGTCCGCTGGGACCTCTCCAGAATCCAGGGATTTTGGTAGATTACAACCAACGCATCCACTATCTCTGCAGCCACCTCTTTTAAGACTCTAGAATGCAGGCCATCGGGTCCAGGGGACTTGTCCACCTTTAGTCCCATTAGTTTGCCTAGTACTTTCTCTCTAGTGATAGTGATTGTTTTAAGTTTCCCCCCCCCCCCCACCCCAATAGCCCCTTGATTATCCATTATTGGGATGCTTTTAGTGTCTTCTACCATGAAGACCGATACAAAATATTTGTTCAAGGTCTCCGCCATTTCTCTGTTTCCCATTATTAATTCCCCAGACACATCCTCTAGGGGACCAACGTTTACTTTAGCTACTCTCTTTTTATATACCTGTAGAAGCTCTTACTGTCTGTTTTTATCTTTTGTGCAAGCTCACTCTCATAAGCTGTCTTCTCTTTATCATTTTTTTAGTCGTCCTTTGACGCTTTTTAAAAATTTCCCAATCCTCTGGCCTTTCACTATTCTTCGCAACATTGTATGCTTTTGTTTTCAATTTGATACCATCCTTTACTTCCTTAGTTAGCCATGGATGGTTCATCCTTCTCTTAGAGTCTTTCTTTCTCACTGGAATATTTCTTTGCTGCTTTTCTACAGTCTTACCCTGTAATATATTTTCCCAGTCCACTTTAACCAAGTCTGCCTTCATACCTTTGTAATTACCTTTGTTTAAGTTCAGGACACTAGTTTGAGACCTAGCTTTCTCACCCTCAAACTGAATTTGAAATTCTACCATGCTATGATCACTCTTCCCAAGAGGATCCTTCACTTTGAGATCATTAATTAATCCAGCCTCGTTACACATTACCAGATCTAAAATAGTCTTCTCCCTGGTTGGTTCCACAACATATTGTTCCAAGAACCCATCCCATATACAGTCTAAGAACTGTTACTCAAGTCTACCTTTGCCAATTTGCTTTGTCCAATCAGTATGAAGATTAAAATCTCCCATGATTATAGCCGTACCTTTCTTACAAGCCTCTATTATTTCTTGATTTATTCTCTGTCCTAAAGTGTGGCTACTGTTTGGGGGCCTGTAGACCACTCCCACCAGTGACTTTTTACCTTATTATTTCTTATCTCCACCCAAACTGATTCTACGTCTTGATCTTCTGGGCCAATATCATTTCTCATTACTGCACTGATCTCATCCCTTATTAACAGAGCTACACCACCTCCTTTTCCTTTCTGCCTATGCTTACGAAATGGCAAATACCCCTGAATATTCAGTTCCCAGCCTTGGTCACCTTGCAACCACATCTCTGTAATGGCTACCAGATCATACCCATTTATTTCTATTTGTGCTGTCAACTCATCTATCTTGTTACGAATGCTGTGTGTGTTCAGATATAGAGCTTTTAATTTTGTCTTTTTACCATTTTCCCTACTCTGACCCTTCTTTCTGATGTACTCTTATATGTATACGCTCTGTCCCTTCCTGTCACACTCTGGTTATCATTACACCTATCGCTACCCTGCACTTTTGCCTTCTCATTTTTCATTGACTCTTTAAATTTCCGCTCAGCGTATCCCTGCCCCCCAGTATTTAGTTTAAAGCCCTATGAGCCATGTAAAACAGGAAGGTCCCAGATTCGACCTCTTGGCCACGTTCAGTTAGCTGATCTTGTTTGGGGTGCTACCGATTGGGGAAGGGAATGGTCTCGGTTCCCACTACTGATTGCTACTCAACAACACGAGATTAAAAAGTGCGTTTGTGGACTTCCAGGGAATATCATGCTTGGCTTTGTTCCTGTCACAGTCAAGTGGCCTGCCGTTACTCAATTTCGAAGTTCACACGGGAAGAATGGTTGCTTGGGTGAGGTAGCAGAGGGTGACTGTACCCTAACAAAGGCTGAGGTTCCTCAGGAACAGCGAGGGGACGGGAAAAAATTGGCAGAAAAGGATGGAAGAAAATATCTCGGAAAAACACCTAAACAGTTGGCTCAAAAAATGATTAAATAATTTAACTGAACTGGGTTATGATTAGGGCAAGTGATTTGTTATCACTCAGAAACCATAATTTTCACTGCCTGTGGGACTCAAGCACATCTCACTGCACTTCAAAAAAGAGCTTGCCTTTATATAGCGCCTTTCACATCCTCAGGACGTCCCAAACCGCATCACAGCCAATGAATTACTTTTGAAGAGTAGTCACCGTTGTTATGTCGGCAAACGCGGCAGACAATCTGCAAAGCAAGGTCCCACAAACAGCAATGAGAGAAATGAACAATCCATCTGCTTTGGTGGTGTTGGTTGAGGAATAAATATTGGCCAGGGGACCTAAATTACAAAATGGGAGTGAAGGACGAGGGAAGGAAACTAAAGAGATGATTCAGTGCAGCCATATTAGTCCGCAAAATTCCAGATGGGCAAGAGTAGTCTCATACATTTCCAGTGAACTGAGGTTCGAAGTTTAAATGCATTGGGGCGAATTTTAACTCCCAAAAACGGGTGGGTTTGGGTCGGGTGGAAAGTAAAAATATTCAAACCCGATCCCAACCCACTCACTTCCGGTTTTGATGGGGACAGGGCGACCAACCCACTCCCAGAAGGCGGGGCCCTCATTTAAATATTTCAATGAGTCTGCGACGCTTCAGATTTTTCTCTGTTCCAGCTTTCAGTCTTGGGAAACCCAGTAGCTGAAGGGAGGGGAGGACTGCTGCATGGAACAGTTACAGCCCTGCTTCTGGGCCAGGGGGGAGGAGTGTTTCCCCCCAGCCCACCAAGCCAATCTGTTAACCTCCCCAGGTGATCCAATGCCCTCCCGATGTCCTCCACGGCCCGCAATCTACTCCCGACCCCTCCCCTCCTCCACCGCTTTCTCCCTCCCTTCTCTAAGCTACCCGCCCGACAGAAAGAAAAAAGAAAGACTTTCATATATATAACGCCTTTCAGGACCACCGGACTTCCCAAAGCGCTTTACACCAATGATGTAGTGTAGGAAACACGGCAGCCAATTTGCGCACAGCAAGCTCCCATAAACAGCAGTGTGATAATGGCCAGATAATCTGTTTTTGTTATGTTGATTGAGGGATAAATATTGGCCAGGACACCAGGGATAACTCCCCTGCTCTTCTTCGAAATAGTGTCATGGGATCTTTTACATCCACCTGAGAGAGCAGACGGGGCCTCGGTTTATCGTCTCATCTGAAAGACGGGTGGCTGGCTGCGGCTGGGAAATGGATTCCATAAATGGTAATAGGATCCTGCCGTTAAATTTGGCAGGACCTGAGAGAAACCCGTTCTTCCTGGTTCCCCGACTGTAAAACTGCCTCCCCGCCTCCCAGTAAATATCGGGGCCATAATGTTTTCTGGAATCTCAAGGTGTGTCTCTGGATAGGGAACCCCTCTATAAACCTGAAGCTCTTTTTTAGTAAGCTCTCTTAAAAATGTTATTTTTAAACATGTTCCAGAAATAGTTGTCTGTTTGTGTGTGTAAACCTCTCTGCCTTTCTACTTCTCTACCTCTCTTTCCTCATTTAAGATGCTGCTTAAAACCTACTTCTTGGACCAAGCTTTTGTTCATCTGCCCTACTATCTTCCTTATGTGGCTCATTTTGTTTGATAATGCTTCTATGAGGCGTCTTGGGACGTTTTACTACATTAAAGGCGCTATATAAATGCAAGTTGTTGTTGTGTGTGTGTAAGCTTGTAGCTCAGCAAACTTCTGTAAACAGTTGCATAAATCAAAGGAAATCAGAGGAAATCAGTCCCTGTAGGGTTTTCTAGTATTTTTCTTTCAGTGCTGTGGAACATCTGATTGAGAGATTTGGCTGTAGTTGAAGAACCTGATTCAAAACAGATGGACTATAACGTCATTCGTTCTCGCTTTGTGAATAGAGGGCCCAGCAGCATGGTGTTCTGCAAAGCCATTGGCAAAGTAACACAGCATTGTATTAATGAGCGGAAAATATGTTTTGTTTAAATGCAGGGGGTGACTGCCCTGAATGTGTTTTGTAGCATCTTCCAGTTCCACAACTGAAATTAAAGCCAGTCACCTTGGTGGTGGAGCTGAGTCTCTGTTTTAAAAATTCTTTGCACATATCATGTGTTCTGTGGATTTCTTTTCTTGAAATTTCCTTCTCTCAGGTCATACTGACTCATGATGGTGTAGAGTTCCATGGCTTCTCGCAGCTTTTGCGTACCTTATCTATGTGTTCATTCTTGTGTGAGCTCAAACAGCGAGTGTTGGCTGCCTACTTCATTGCGGGGGAGTGTTGCAACCAAGCCCAATCCTGTTCTCGCCAAAACTCTGCTTCCAGTGGAGTCGTTTGATCATGAATAGGAATGGGAATACTGGCCGATAACCTGCCTCCCCCTTCCCAAGTCCAGGAGTGCTGAGGCCAGCCGCAGTAACCCTACCACTGCCTAACTGAGATCAATTAACACTGATTAGAGCTTGGACTTGGGACCTTCTTGGTCCGTATGGCTCAGGCACTCACTATTTAGATTTACCAACTGAGCCGATGCAGGGCTTGCATAAGTTTTTACTGTGGTGCAGTGGACAAAGGCAGCGTCTGTTGTGGGACTATGCCATGCAGACCTGTATGCCCCAGGTCAACTCATTGGTGCTGAGTTACTCAATAGCCTAGGCAGCAGTTGGGATGTTACAGTTGACCTCAGCGCCCTGAAAATCTGTCATGCTCTTCAGTTGTCCCCTGCTGAAAAATGCATGTGTGTGTGTGTGTGCGCACATGCACCAATTTCTCTGAGTCTGGACTCTCAAGCGAGGAGGGGAGAAACTAAGGAGCCCTCACCCCACGAAAAGTTGAATCCAACAGCTTAAAATAAATGTGCTTATACAATATATATGATGATTGGCATAGAGATGTGATTTATATCCTATGCGTGGGACGACCTAAGCACTCCTTTAGTGCTTTGTCACTCACAACATACGAGAAATAAACAAACCCGTTTGGTGTTATCTGTTTATGGAGTTTTCTCTGTGAAGTCTGGAGATTGAAGGTGTTGTCAGTGCATGCTCTGTAATCAGAAATAAATGATGGTTCGGACCACCCAGCAAACTGGTAGTGCAAGATCTGGAGGCTCTGTTGACTTATCACTCAAAGCATAGTAGGGTTGTGGAACGAATTATGAGGGCAGGCCATCAAACAAATAGCCTGAATGGCTTCAAGCAGCGTATGTCTTGAGAACATTGGAACAAGAATAGCCCCTTGAGCCTGCTCCGCCATTCAGTTAGTACATGGCTGATCTGTACCTCAACTCCATTATCGCACCTTTGCTTCATATCCCTTGATATCCTTCCTTAACAAAAATCTATCTATCTTAGTCTTAAAAACTTAAATTTTCCCAGCATCCACAGCCTTTAGGGGGAGAGAATTCCAGATTTCTATTACCCTTTGTGTGGAAAAAGTGCGTCCTGATTTTGCTCCTGAATGGCCTAGCTCTAATTTTAAGATTCTGTTCCCTTGTTCTTGATTCCCCTACCAGAGGAAATAGTTTCTCCATATCTACCCTATCAAATCCTTTCACCATTTTAAACACCTCGATCAGATCACCCCTCAATCTCCTATACTCAAGGGAATACAAGCCACGTTTATGCAACCTGCCCTCATAACTTAACCTTCTAAGCCCCGGTATCATTCTGGTGACAGGCTTGTTGCCCATGGTGATGGCAATATTCTTGTTTAGGGTTCTTTATAATCCATGATTGAATGAAAAAAGAACAACTGTTGAAGTTTAAAAAATATCTGTCAGTTGGCAGTTTGACTCTACAGTTTACCTCTGATAATTCAAAGTCATTCTTGCGATAAAAAAATTTGAACGAAACAACAAAAATAACAGCAAAATAGGAATTCAGCGTTTGGGCCTTGAACATAATGCTGGTCTTTTTTAAAATTCGTTCCTGGGATGTGGGCTTTGCTGGCAAGGCCAGCATTTATTGCTCATTCCTAATTGCCCTTGAGAAGGTGGTGGTGAGCCGCCTTCTTGAACTGCTGCAGTCCGTGTGGTGAAGGTACTCCCATAGTGCTGTTAGGGAGGGAGTTCCAGGATTTTGACCCAGCGACGATGAAGGAATGACGATATATTTCCAAGTCAGGATGGTGTGTAACTTAGAGGGGAACTTCCCATGCGCCTGCTGCCCTTGTCCTTCTAGGTGGTAGAGGTCGCAGGTTTGGGAGGTGCTGTCGAAGAAGCCTTGGTGAGTTGCTACAGTGCATCTTGTAGATGGTACACACTGCAGCCACGGTGCACCAGTGGTGGAGGGAGTGAATGTTTAAGGTGGTGGATGAGGTGCCAATCAAGTGGGCTGCTTTGTCCTGATGGTGTCGAGCTTCTTGAGTGTTGTTGGAGCTGCACTCATCCAGGCAAGAGAAGAGTATTCCATCACACTCCTGACTTGTGCCTTGTAGATGGTGGAAAGGCTTTGGGGAGTCAGGAGATGAGACACTTGCCGCAGAATACCCAGCCTCTGACCTCCCCTTGTGGCCATAATACTTATGTGGCTGGTCCATTTAAGTTTTTGGTGAATGGTGACCCCCAGGATGTTGATGGTGGGGGATTAAGTGATGGTACTGCTGTTGAATGTCAAGGGCCGGTGGTTAGACTCTCGCTTGTTGGAGATAGTCATTGCCTGGCACTTGTGTGTCACGAATGTTGCGTACCATTTATCAGCCCAAGCCTGAATGTCGTCCAGGCCTACTGGACTGAGACCAATGTGAGTAACCAAAGGACCTATCTGACAGAACTGAAGAATGAGGTTCCATTGTACTGTGCTCCACTATGTAAGGGAGCTTCATGTACAGCGTCTCAGCTATTAACTTCTGGAACTGCTCATATGTGTATACGGCACAGGGAATAGTATATATTTAGTTTCTATTATGTTGGTTTGCCAGTAGTTTTTAACTGTGGGCCAATATTTCCATCTTTCTTAACTGAATTCTTGTTAATCTATGGAGAGACTAATGGAATCATAAACAGTTCAGTGATTGACTCAGCTCCAACAGCCTCTTGTAGGACTATAGTGGATGTTTTTCTTTAATAGTTTCCTTGTGGGCAAGGAGGAGCAGGGGTGATCCTCCGGGCCGCTCAAGGAACCCTTGGGTAGCCCTGTCTGGGGCTTCACACCCTCCCTCAATTTTGTCCTGACCCCACCTCGCAACCACTTACCTGAGACTGTTCTTCCAGGTCCCCGGCAGCAGCCTCCTGCTGCCTGACATCCTGCTTCCTGCCATGTTCGGGCGGGACCTATGCTGCGGAGATCCGGACAGTTTGTAATCTCCTTATAGCCCCTCCCCGCTCACACGACTCCTGCCTCTAGTTAAAATCAACCCTATTAAGTACTGAGTGTGAGTGTTTTTTCTTGTTGGTCTTTCTGTCTAGAGGTCCTGCAGTGTTACACTGAAGCCCTATCTCTGCATAGCTGTTGTCTAAGACAGTCTCTGTGGTTGACAGTTCAGGAAGTTCTGCGGAATTACTGCATAAATGTGGATTACTCATGTCAATTTCGCTTGAAAACGGATGGAAACTAAAATGAGATCTACAAAAATAAATTCTCAATTTAAAAAAAAAAAATCAGGATTTGTTCCTCCCCCAGACTTTTTTCCACACCCTGAAGGCAATGGCTCATCCAAGTTCTATGCACACAGCAGCATTCTGGTAACTGGCCTAACCGGCCATTTGAGCCCAGACAGTAGGGCTGGAATTTTCTGGGGGAAGATGTGTTGGGGGCGGGGGGCGGCTCTGATGCGGTCGGGAAACCCGGGAGTTTGGGTTTCCCGCAGGCCCAGCAGACCTTAATGGCAGGGCCTGATTTCAATGCGAGGCCTCGGATTCCCGCCCGCAGCAAGCCAGATTGAGAGGCTGGCTGGCTGCGGGCGGGTAGGTTTGCGGCCGCACGGAGCAGTAAGGGAGGGTTTGCGTGAGGACCGCGGACCGAGCAATCGATCGGGGTTGGGGGGGGAGGAGAGAGGATCGAGGGCTGGTCAATGGATCGGGGGTGGGTGGGGGAGAGGGGATTGGGCCGGGCAGAAGAACGGGAAGGGGGTTAAAGAGAGGACCGGGAATCGGGGCCAGGGAAAGGATCCGGGGGTGGGGGGGGAGAGAGAGAGGATCGGGGATCGGGCCGGGCAGACGATTGGGGTGGGGCGGGGGGGGAGGTTGTAGAGAGGACTGGGGATCGGGCCGGGGAAAGGATCAGAGGGTGGGGGGGGAGAGAGGGTCGGGGATCGGGCCGGGCAGACGATTGGGGTGGGGTGGGGGGGGGGGGGGGGGGGCGGTAGAGAGGACTGGGGATCGGGGACGGGGAAAGGATCAGAGGGTGGGGGGGAGAGAGGATCGGGGATCGGGCCGGGCAGATGATTGGGGTGGGGCGGGGGGGGGTAGAGAGGACTGGGGATCGGGCCGGGGAAAGGATCAGAGGGTGGGGGGGAGAGAGGATCGGGGATCGGGCTGGGCAGACGATTGGGGCGGGGTAGGGGGGGGTTGTGGGTAGGAGGACTGGGGATTGGGGCCGGGGAAAGGATCAGCGGGTGGTCAGCCGGGGATCGGGCCGTGCCGTTAAAAGGAATCGTGGGGGGGGTGGGGGGGAGGTCAGGTAGAGATGGGGGGTGGAGAGAGAAGATCAGGGCCGGCCACCGAGGATCGTGGCTGGCCTCAGCATCATCGTTGGGGGGGTCGGGGGGGGGGGGCGGGGGTTGAGGCCTGGGTGGGGGAGTCCTGGGAAGGCGATCAGAGGCCACGTTGGGAGCCGGGGGGTGGGAGGTGCTGGGGGGAGAGGGGTCTCTGATCAGGGGGGTGGGTTAGGTAAGGACCCTGGATCCAGGAGGTTAAAAAGAGGCTTCCAGCCTCATTATAATATTTAAATTGACGTTCCGTCCCCTGGGAGCAGATTGGTCGTCCTCCCCCCCCCACACTGTCCCGCCTCCGTTAAAACCGGAAGTGGGCAGGTTGGAGGCGTGTTCAGGTTGGAAATCCCATTTTTAACAATTTAACTACCCCCATGCTCCAAGCCCACCCATTTTTCGTGGTTAAAATTCTCCCCCATGTGTTTGCAGATAGAGGGAGCTTTACAATAATTTAATCTTACTTATTCTTATTTTAAAAGTTACTAAGCTAAGCCTATTACACATTCCAACAAAGTTTTTGTTTCTTAAAATCCAGGAATAGAAACAGAATGTCTGATTAAATGGCATCAAAGGAGATGTGTTTGCAGATTGTTCAGCTATGGAGTCCACCACACCCAGTCTACATACACATGGGGGGTTGATTTTAACTACGGGGCTGGAACGTGGCCCAATGAGCAGCTAGCTCGTCTGGGAGCGGTAACCGGGAGGCTCGACCGATTGTTTGCCGCTTGCCAACATCCCTACCAAAACGGCTGGGAAGTTGGTGGGAAACGACTGCCTGGCTGTTAAAATTGGGCAGCTCAGAGGTCACTGCTGGAGACCAGGGGTAAGTGGATCAGAGCAGCTCAGGATGGGAATCGGGGGTGGTCGGGGTGGAGAAGTCTGGGGCAGGGAAGGCTCAAGGTTTCCTTGTGGGGCTTGGACTGCTACTCCTGGCCCACAAGGAAACTTCAAATAAATTGAAGAAAATTTCCTTACTGGACCTCTTCCGGCACTTGATACAGCTCCTGACAGCTTTGGCCTGGCGGGGAAACCTCCGCTGCTCAGGCCCCTGATAAAAATAGCAGTTGGTCCACGACAACGTCGCCGGAGCTTGATCTGCATATTTAAAGAAGGACTCCGCCGGCTTCCAGCAGGTGTTCTTGCTGCCTGCAACTTAAAATTGCAGTCGGCCAGATTAGGGCGGCAAGCGAGTGGGTAAGTCCCCCCCCCCCCACCCCATGGGCTTTCCAGCAGGCAAGGCAGGGTTACCATCAAGAGCAGAAATCCTGACTGATTTTTTTTCCTCTTCCCTTCCTCCAATCTAAGAAGTCGCACAACACCTCTTCACTTCACCTGACGAAGGAGCAGCGCTCCGAAAGCTCGTGATTTCAAATAAAACTGTTGGACTATAACCTGGTGTTGTGCGACTTCTCACATTTGTCCACCCCAGTCCAACACCGGCATCTCCACATCATGGCTACTATCCTCCAATCTAGTTCAGGGCACTGAAGCTAATTGTAGCATAGCAATTACTGCTCCAACTGAGATCAGCACAGTCCACTGATGGAACCTAGAACTTTCCCGGTCCCCACGGCTTAGTGCTGCACCGGCCAGTGCCCTTACTACATTACGCCAATGGGGATCTGGTGATGTTCCTTGCATTTATAAGAATAAAATTTTAAAATCAAAATGACTGTATATCCCATTGTGCCCACTGACCTTCACGCCTAAATTCTCGATACGCATTCCTGCTGGGAGAAACTTGTCTGGGAGTGTGAATTTGTATAAATGACGCACAGTGTACATTTGAATCGATATTCTAAGAATTCGTGGTGCTGCCTCTCCCCTTCCTCATGTTTCATGCTGCGTTCCCATATTAACTAAAATATTGGATAATAATTCTTGTATTGACATTGCTTTATCGTATCTTTGAAATGTCTCAAAACACTTCATGTAGTGAAGTGACTGTTTTTAACACACCATTCTGCTCCAACATTGCCACACAACTACCAGTGAGACAAATGACCAGTTAATCTGCTTTTTGGTGGTATTGTTTGAAGGAGAAATGTTGACCAGAACACTGGGAGACCTCACTGATCTTTGAATGTTAATCCCCATCTTTGATGAGATGGAGTGCTTTCTCTCCCTTCTCATCCCCTGCTCCTCTTTTATACAATGACACAAGAATATTTAGTGGCTGAACTATTTCCTGCTAGCTCTGGTCACCTCCTACCTGTCAGATGAGGAGTAGGGTCATACGGCTGACTGAACCTGAAGCTACCGCTCTACAGTATGAGGTAGGAGGTACAAGGAACTTTACATCTAACTGTGCTATCCCTGAGCTACCAGTAACTGAAAAGGGCTCCCTTCCCCAACACTAACATCTCTCACATTGGCTTAAAATCCATATTACAACATGCAATATTGATGAAAATTCTCTAAAAATAGATTCATTCTTAAAATAAAAATCTTTCTTTTGAACAAATACATTGATAAGCATTCTTTTAAACAAGATGTTGCTTTATGTGCTGTACTGTATTAATAAATATATATACTTTCTTGTTTGTTCAGCAGGGTGACCTCATGATGGGAAGATAGCCCAGAATTTGCTACTTTGACTCACAGAAAGCTTGTCCTGATGTTGACAGTAAGCATGGGTAAGTAAATCCTTCTGTCTCCTTCATTTATTTTCAAACTTGTAAAACAAAACCAGTACTTACTGGGAACACACAGCCTAGTCAGCGTCCGAAAGAGAAACAAGTCATTTAGGAAACTGTTAGATGCTGTAATGGGAAGATAGAACTGTAGAGGTTATAGCACAGAGGGAGGTGATTTGGCTCATTATGTCTACTTTTTGAAAGCAAAGGGTAGGTATTCTGGAAGAGATCAAATGGGCCAAAATGCCTTCTTTATCCTAACCTTTCTTGTGGGTCTCAGTGGCCTGTTTTGTTTTGTTTTTTCCCTGGGTGCCATTACGGCGGTTACCTAGCTGGTTGTGAACAGAGCCATGTTATGCATGTGCACAGTGCTTTTTGTTTAATGCTTTCTTTTCATCCGGTTTTGGACTTATAAAAGATGGGAAACCTAGGTGCAGTGGGCCCTTCGACTACACAACAGGGAGTTGGAGAAATGGGGTCCCGGTGGTGTATGGGTGAAGGCACTTGTGTTAAAAAAACATAAAGTATGCCCTAAAGAAGATGCTACTAGTTTTATTACTAGGATTTCATTAAAGAGTAAAGATCATTTAAATGATCCTGGGAACGAAAATCCTGACGCCCTACTCCACCCCTCCAAGTGCACAGGGGTAGCACTCTGTTCGCTACTATACCCTGCTGTTAACCCTGTATCAAATTGGCACATGGTTATTTCCATTGTTATGCCCATGCCAGTCAAGACACAACAGAGCTAATCGATGCTCCTGCCTCATCTAGTCATGGGAGCAGATGACTTGCCTACATTCCCCATTCACCCCACACTGAGTTTGGGCTACAGGTTGCATGGGGCTGAAACCCAGCAGATTCATGCTCTGCCCCAAGGGAGATCCACCTGCTTTGCACTTACCTACTGCCTCTAGGAATTAAAAAAATAAATTTGTTCATGGCATGTGGGCGTCACTGGCAAGGCCAGCATTTATTGCCCATCCCTAATGGCCCTTGAGGAGGTGGGCCCCCATGTATTAGGTTCACTTAATGAACAATTATAATTTTCTCTCCCAGCCTGAGATGTCTCTGGAGAGTGCATTTTGAGCTGGCATGATGCAATGTTGATTACAATGTGAGAGTAACTTGAGGCTATAAATTAGGAGCAGCAGGCAAAGGCTGTATAAGCATAACATTAAAGATTAAATGGTCAATTTTCCTTTAAGTATTCATTCTAATGCAATTAGTAGTGACAACTCTGATTATTGTTTGAATTCTCATGCTCTCTCTCGCTCTTTCGCTCTCGCCCTCTCTCTCGCCCTCTCTCTTGCCCTCTCTCTCTCGCCCTCTCTCACCTTCTCTCTCTCTCGCTCTCTCTCTCTCTTGCCCTCTCTCTCTCTCCCGTCTCTCTCTTGCCCTCTCTCTCTTGCCCTCTCTCTCTCGCCCGCTCTCTCTCGCCCTCTCTCTCTCTCACTTGCCCTCTCTCTCTCTCGCCCTCTCTCTCTCGCCCTCTCTCTCTCTCTTGCCCGCTCTCTCTTGCCCTCGCTCTCTTTCTCGCCCTCTCTCTCGCCCTCTCTCTCTCGCCCTCTCTCTCTCTCGCCCTCTCTCTCTCTCGCCCTCTCTCACCCTCTCTCTCTCTCTTGCCCTCTCTCTCTCTCTCGCCCTCTCTCTCTCTCGCCCGCTCTCTCTTGCCCTCTCTCTCTCTCACTTGCCCTCTCTCTCTCTTGCCCTCTCTCTCTCTCTCTCGCCCTCTCTCTCTCGCCCTCTCTCTCTTGCCCTCTCTCTCTCACCCTCTCTCTTGCCCTCTCTCTCTCGCCCTCTCTCTCTCTCTCGCCCTCTCTCGCCCTCTCTCTCTCGCCCTCTCTCTCGCCCTCTCTCTTGCCCTCTCTCTCGCCCTCTCTCTCGCCCTCTCTCTCTCGCCCTCTCTCGCCCTCTCTCTCTCGCCCTCTCTCTCGCCCTCTCTCTCGCCCTCTCTCTCGCCCTCTCTCTCGCCCTCTCTCTTGCCCTCTCTCTCGCCCTCTCTCTCGCCCTCTCTCTCTCGCCCTCTCTCTCGCCCTCTCTCTCGCCCTCTCTCTCTCGCCCTCTCTCTCGCCCTCTCTCTCGCCCTCTCTCTCGCCCTCTCTCTCTCGCCCTCTCTCTCGCCCTCTCTCTCGCCCTCGCTCTCGCCCTCTCGCCCTCTCTCTCTCGCCCCTCTCTCTCTCGCCCTCTCTCTCTCGCCCTCTCTCTCTCGCCCTCTCTCTCTCGCCCTCTCTCTCGCCTCTCTCTCTCGCCCTCTCTCTCTCGCCCTCTCTCGCCCTCTCTCTCTCGTCCTCTCTCTCTCGCCCTCTCTCTCTCGACCTCTCTCTCGCCCTCTCTCTCTCGCACTCTCTCACTCGCCCTCGTGCTCGCCCTCTCTCTTGCCCTCTCTCGTCCTCGCTCTCTCTCGCCCTCTCTCTCCTGCCCTCTTTCTTTCTTGCCTCCTCTCTTGCCCTCTCTCTCGCTCTCTTGCTCACTCGCTCTCTTGCGCTCGCTTGCTCTCTTGATCGCTTTCTCGCTCTCTCTCTCTCACACGCTCGCTCTCTCGCTCATGCAGCATGTTGATGGTTTAAAAATTACAGCTGATAGCGACCACGTGGTTCTCTTGCTATTGGCTGCAGTTATTAATATAAACTGCCCAAATTACATTGTTCTGTTTGAGGAGCTGCCGCTCGATTCGCCAACTTCACTTCTGCTTGGCTTCTAATGAACAATGCCGGTTGGTGAAAATATCAATGGAGGACCGTTAGGCCGGCGTAGTGCCATCCCTAAACCAATGCAACAGTGATAAAGCACCTTGAGATATGATCTGATACAGACTACTAGTGTGGTTTGGTTTTTTTTTCTTTTACTGTAGTTTTTGTTTCAGTAATGTGGCACAACCCCTGGAAGATGAGAAGAGAGTGTTCTATAATAAAAGGTTAGCACCTCACCCTGCAACATAGCATTTTCAATGACTGCATCACTTTCAAGCACTAAATATCATCCACCTGCTTTTTAATAGCAAATCTGATGAGAGCCAAATTGCATTAAGAACATTTCTCTTTTCAACCCTCACCGTTCCCAAATTAATTTCCACTAGACTGACTTCCTGACCACAGCAAGCTATTCCTCTCACAGCCCAGATCATGCCATACATGGTGTTATTGTCCTGAAACACTTCACTATTTCATGCACAGGACATCTCATTACACTTTTCCTTAGTTAGAAGCTATTTTTACTGATTCTTAAATGACATTAACACTCCTCCCTCCCCCTCCAATTTCCCCCCACCTCTCCTGAGGGTGGGGAGTTATGCCGCATTGAGAATTATCCAGTCCCTGGCCCAAGTGATTGTCGACAGTTCATTCAACTATAGGGTGAGTTGACCCTGCACCTCAGTCACTGTTTATTTCATTAACTTATGACACATAGACTGGAGTACTTTCCATGTTTTCCACAGTAGTCTATTTACCCAAGAGTGAATGTGAACACATCCTGCAGGACCAATGATGAAAGCCAAAATCTTTGTTATATCAACAGCAGAATGGGAAGTAGGACCCATTTTAAAAGATAGCAACCTCCCAACGGGATGGGGGTAGGGACAGTCATGGAAAATCTTCTAAATTAAATGTATATCCCTCTGTCAGACTTCATTAAACCTCAGAAAACTAGAGCTCGGCAATTCACTTCTTTGCTTTCCTTTTCCCTGTTTAAGTTTTTAAATTCTCTCACTTTAATGCTTGTCACATCTCTCACATTCAAGTTTCACTCATTTTGGTTTAAAGAGAGAGGGGGAAAAATTAAAGGGGGCGCCAACTTCACCAGCGCCCCGAAAAAGTTAGTGCCCCAAGCAGGAGGCGGGATGCTACTGGAAGCACTCCCCCTCCTTCCTGGGACGCTACAAGTGAATATTGCAGCGCTACGTGCAACAGCGCCACGTGCATCGGCACGTAGCGCCGCGGTATTGCAGGCCTCCCTCCCCTGACTGCGCGCACTGGGGCCCTGCTGGACCACCGGGGAGCGGGGTGCCGGGAAAGCAGCCCGGCACTCAAGAGGAGTGCCGGGCTGAGCGATTGCGGCCGGCACCCCGAATAAAAAAGGGGAAGGGGGCAGGTGCTGGCAGTCGGCCAAAAAAAAAAATGGGCGCCCGACACCTGCCCTTTAACTTGAGCCGCCGCGGCTGCAAAAACGGCAACCTGACCCTGTTGGACATAGCGTGCGGCGATAGGTCAAGGGGGCGCAACTGAAGTTTGCGGCCGGGGCGCTGCGCACGGTGATGACGTCATCGCCAGAGACGCAGTGCCGCGGGGCGCTACCAGCTACCGCTGCCGCTAACCTCCCGCTGAATTTTGCAGGAGGCGTTAGTGGCGCTTCGCCCAGGCGCTAGGTGCTTTGCGCCCCGCTGGGGGCGCTAACGGGAGGCGCAAAGCAACCCAATTTTTCTCCCATAACTGCTACCAAAGATTTCAACTCATAAGTTCGAGAGTTACTGCATTGTTGGCGGTGCCCTACTTTGAATAAGATTTGAAACTGAAATTTCATCTGCCTGTTCTGGTTGGATGTTAAAAGATTTGAAGAAGAGCTAGGAGTTCTCCTACAGGCCTGGTCAACATTCCTCCTTCAACCTGTGTCATGTGAAAACAGATTAACTGGTCATAGCTGTTGTGGGATCTTGCTGTGCCCATAATGGCTACCGTGTTTGCCTATACAGCAACAGGCACTGCAGTTCAGTCACCCATTGTGTGAAATGCTAAAGGACATTTGCGAGAGATGAGATAAGGTGAATATATTAATAATCTTGCGTCAGTATGCACTTCCTGTCAACTTTTTCCATTATAAATTCCTTTGTGCAATCTTTATAATGGAACTACTTATGTAAGCTTGTCACACCGCAAATACACTCTACTACCAGTGAAGGAACTGCAGTACCACGCTGGCAGGAGAGTGCAATTACAGCAGGACAAGTTTACATTGGGCCAGAAATTCGGCTTTCCGGCTTCCTGCGGGTGCAAGCATCGCGCGCGTACTTGCCTACCGCGCCTGCAGTTGTGCTTTGGGCCCACGAGGACTTCGGGTCCTGGGCCTCCTCCAGCTGCCGGCGCGCAGTGCTTGCGTATCCCAGGGGCGCAGTTAGTTCGAAGCGTCCCCTGGGATCACGTGGGCCATGGAGAGCCAATCGGAGCAGGGCATTTTCATTCATAGATTTGACAGGAAGACCTGTCAAATCTATGAATGGAGATCGGCCCCAAAACCGCACTTAAACTTCAAATAAATTTAAAAAAAAAATCACATTTTAAAAATAATTATAAGTTACATAAATTAACTACTTCAAACAAAAATTTAAATTTTTGAAAATATTAATTATACTTTTTAACGGTGCTAAACATAAACTTACCTTTCTTTAAAGTATCTAAAAAAGATAAACCTGTTGAAAAAATGTTTAAATTGTAATTAATTAATCACTTACCTTGTCAAAAACAGGCCTTGCGCCTCCTTTTTAAAAGTGCAGCTTCTTCATACTTACCTTCCCGGAGAAACCAGAAAAAAAACCTGAAGTTCGCTGCGTGCGCGCAGCCTCTCCCGCGCATGCGTTCGACTTCTGAACCCCTCCCTTCAGGGGAACGGAAGTTTCGGTTTCCCGCGCATGCGCAGTGCATGCAGGAAACCGGCACTTCAGGTGGCCTTACGGATGAGTACACAGCGCGTACTCACCCGACAACAGCCGAATTTCTGGCCCAATGTTTCCATTTTTAATGTGGACATAAGTTATAATGGAAATATAAAAATAAGGGCAGAAAGTACAACTTTAAAATTGGAACTTAATTATGTCTGTGTGCCCTGGTTTAAATATCCCTCGCCCGATTCAGCTGTAGACTACACTTGATCTTGGCTTCCTGTGTGCAAGGCCACAGGAGAACGCCTAGTATAGATGAAAAAGAAGATTAAGGGGTGTTCTAATCAAGGTGTTTAAAATGTTAAAAGGATTCGATAGGATAGATACAGAGAAATTATTTCCTCTGGCGGTGGAATCAAGAACAAGGGGACATAATCTTAAAATTAGAGCCAGGCCATTTTGGAGGGAAATCAGGAAGTACTTTTTCACACAAAGGGTAATGGAAATCTGGAATTCTCTCCCCTAAAGGCTGTGGATGCTGGGTCAAATGGAGCTTTCAAAACTGAGATTGATAGATTTTTATTGGGTAAGGGTATGAAGGGATATGGAGCAAAGGCAGGAAAATGGAGTAGAGGTGCAGATCAGTCATGATCTAATTGAGTGGCAGTGTAGGCTTCAGGGGCTGAATGGCCTACTCCTGTTCCTATGAAAATCTTTACTCAATCTTTTGTCCACCCCCAAAAACATCTCCCTGCTGAAGTGCGTATGGTATTCTTGACGACGAGGTTTGCCCTGTAATGTTTACAGCAATTTGGCCTGTTTTTTGTCAAATTACCAATTACCTGCATTTTTCCTGCTGAAGTGTTCCCAGCAACTGGTGCCACAACAACATTTTAAGAATAACTTGTAGTTACTGTGTAACTTTGACAGAGGTAATGGCATTTTAGCTATGTGGGTTCTGCTTTATGCAGCACAGTCTGTCTCCAATACCCAGTAGCAGTTGATTGAATTAGCTGGGCTGTTTTTTGGGGAGGTGGAAACTTATTGCCTTTGAGAAAAGTAATGTTTATTCCTGCATGAACTATTTGTATAGATCAACAACTTGCATTTCTATAGCATCTTCAACCTAGTGAAACACCCCAAAGTTAAACGAGAGTTAAAGCAGGTCTTGGTCGAGGAGGCTTTTGAAGTGAATGAGAGAGGTAGCAAGCTGAACGAGTTTAGGGAGAGAATCCCAGAGTGCATGTGGTGAATTTTTTTTTTAAAAAAGCACAATTACTGGAAATTTGAAGTTTAAAACAAAAACTGCTGGGATTGAGCAACTGGATTAGTCACCACCTGAAAGAAAACACAGGTTCTTGATTTAGGAACAGAGGAATTGCCAGAAGGGGAAAAAAACAAAGTCCATTTAATTTGCTTTCTACCATCCTGGTATTTGCATGATACAATAATAATGGCGTTAAAGATGATCATGGCAATCAATCTGTATCAATTAGTCTACAACAGATATTAGGTGAGGAAAACCAGCCATAGTGGAAAGCTTTGGGAACCATAGGTCTAAAGCCACCTGTTCCTCCCAAGCACGCTATACAGACCATGGCCCGGATTTTGCAGTCAGCGGCGAACGAATGGCGCTCGCCATTCATTACACTTACAGCTGCTCACAGATTTTATCATAGGCTTTTGAGCGGCAACTTACAGTCATCGGGTGTCCGATACAGCACGGCGCCCTCTACAGGGGATCTGGGACCTGTGTGAACAGGGAAAGCAACAGCGTGTCTCTTCAACCAATCAGATTGAAAAATCCTCACTGAGGCACGCAGAGTCTAAACCAGGAAGTGCAAGTTAGAATATTTAATTCAATGTAAAATCATGTACAGAAAGCAAAATAAAGAGAGGGAAAGAAAGATGGGATTAAGAGAGAGAGATAAAAAGAGATAGAAAGAAAAAGTAAGAAAAATGTAATTAAAAAAAAAAATCTGCAACAATAATTAAATTCTAAAGGAATGAGATTCCACACTTGTAAAATTAAATTTTCAGTTCCAGAGAGGTTGTTTGGCAGTAATTAAGACTTATCACACGAATGTAAACTTGGAGGTATAGTGAACAGTGAGGAGGATAGTGATAGACTTCAAGAGGACATAGACAGGCTGGTGGAATGGCGGACATGTGGCAGATGAAATTTAATGCAGAAAAGTGTGAAGTGATACATTTTGGTAGGAAAACCGAGGAGAGGCAATATAAACGAAAGGATACAATTCTAAGGTGGGTACATGAGAGACCTTGGGGTAAATGTGCACAAATCGTTGAAGGTGGCAGAGCAGGTTGAGAAAGTGGTTAAAAAGGCATACGGGATCCTGGGCTTCATAAATAGAGGCATAGAGTACAAAAGCAAGGAAGTTATGGTGAACCTTTATAAAATATAGGTTTGGCCTCAACTAGAGCATTGTGTCCAATTCTGGGCAACACACTTTAGGAAGGATGTGAAGGCCTTTGAGAGGGTGCAGAAAAGATTTACATGTAAACAGTAAGTGGGTAGTAAGAGGCGAGGTGGGGCCTATTAGCGACAAAGAAGGTGTTATATGCTTAGAGGCGCAGGGCAAGGCTAGAATACTCAATGAGTACTTTGTATCGGTGTTTACTAAGGTGGTGGATGCTGACAAAATGTCGGTAGCAATGGAAAAGGTAGAAGCAATGGAAGGGGTGAAAATTGATAGACAGGATGTACTAGAAAGGTTGGGTATGCTTAGAGTGGATAAGTCGCCTGGTCCAGATGACTTGCATCCCAGGTTGCTAAGGGAATTAGGGGAGGAGATAGCGGAAGGGCTTGCCATAATTTTCCAATCTTCCCTAGATGCGGGGGGAGGTGCCTGAGGATTGGAAAGTGGCAAATGTGACGCCATTGTTCAAAAAAGGGTGTAAAGACAATCCTCGTAACTACAGGCCGGTTAATTTAATATCAGTGGTGGGTAAAGTTTTAGAAACAATAATCAAGGAAAAAATTAACGGGCACTTGGAGAGGTTTAAGCTAATTAAGGAGAACCAACATGGATTTGTAAAAGGCAGATCATGTTTGACTAATCTAATTGAATTTGTTGATGAAGTAACAGGGAGGATCGATGAAGGGAATGCAATGGATGTTGTCTACATGGATTTTAGGAAGGTGTTTGACAAAGTACCATATAGAAGGCTGGTTAACAAAATTGAGGCTCATGGAATAGGTGGGTCAGTGCAGCTTGGATAAGGAATTGGCTTAAGAACAGAAAATAGCGAGTTGTGGTAAATGACTGTTTTTCAGACTGGAGGATGGTAGACAGTGGTGTTCCCCAAGAGTCAGTGCTGAGGCCAGTACTTTTTTTGATATATATAAATGACCTGGATATTGGAATACAAAGTAGGATTTCTAAATTTGCTGATGACACCAAACTTGGGGGTGTGGCAAACAGTGAGGATGATACCAATCAACTGCAACAGGACATAGAAAGGCTAGCAGAATGGGCAGACAAGTGGCAGATGGAATTTAATACAGAGAAGTGTGAGGTGATGCATTTTGGCAGAAGGAACAGGGAGAGGCAATATACACTTAATGGCACAGTTTTAAAGAGTGTGCAGGGACAGAGGGACCTGGGAGTTAATGTGCATAGGTCCCTGAAGGTGGCTTGACATATTGAGAGAGTGTTTAGCAAAGCATATGGGATCTTGGGCTTCATAAATAGAGGTATTGAGTACAAAAGTAGAGAAGTTATGCTGAATCTTTATAAAGCGCTGGTTAGACCACAACTGGAGTATTGTGTCCAGTTCTGGTCACCACAATTTAGGAAGGATGTGAAGGCCCTTGAGAGTGTGCAGAGGAGATTTACCAGAATGGTTCTGGGGATGGGGGATCTTAGCTACAAGGACAGGTTGGAGAAGCTGGATTTGTTTTCATTAGAGCAAAGGAGGCTGCGGGGTGATTTGATAGAGGTGTACAAGATTATGACTGGTTTGGATAGGCTAGCCGGGGAAAGGCTGTTCCCACTAGTTGATGGTACAAGTAGGAGACACAGATTTAAAGTTTTGGGCAAGAGATACAGGGGGATGTGAGGAAAAACGTTTTTACGCAGCGAGTGGTGAGGACCTGGAACTCGCTGCTGACGGAAGTGGTAGAAGCGGACACACTCAATGTTTTCAAGGGGAGACTGGATAGGCTTGAGGGAAATAAACTTGCAGGGCTACGGGGATAGAGCGGGGGAATGGGACTGACTGGATTGCTCTACAGAGAGCCGGCGCGGACTCGATGGGCAGAATGGCCTCCTTTTGTGCCGTTATGACTCTGACTCTTTGACAAGAATGATTTCAGGGATGAGGGACTTCAGTTACGTGGATAGACTGGAGAAGCTGGGGTTGTTCTTCTTAGAGCAGAAATTTTTGAAAGGACATTTGATAGAGGTGTTCAAAATCATGAGGGATCTAGACAGAGTAGATAGAGAGAAACTGTTTCCATTGGCGAAAGGGTCGAGAACCAGAGGACACAGATTTAAGGTGATTGGCAGAAGAACAAAAGGCAACATGAGGAAAAACTTTTTTATGCAGCAAGTGGTTTGGATCTGGAATGCATTGCCTGAAAAGGTGGTGGAGGCAGATTCAATCGTGGCTTTCAAAAGGGAGTTGGATAAGTACCTGAAGGAAAAAAAATTTGCAGGGCTACGGGGAAAGGGCGGGGGAGTGGGACTCGCTGAAGTGCTCTTGCAGAGAGCCGGCACAGGCTCGATGGGCCGAATGGCCTCCTCTTTGCTGTAACCATTCTATGATTCTGTGAATGCAGAAGCCTTAAATTTTTCTGGCGAGTTTAGTATGTATATATCAAGTAAGCACAGCAACTTCATGCCGTTCCATGTATTTCAATGTTGAGTCTATCGGCGAGGTACCGGTGTAGCGCAGCTTGTGGAGGAGCTGGGCAAATCGTACAGGAACTTCCTGATTTCCGCGTTGAACTGCACATGTGCGGACGCCAGAAGTTGCAGTCCGATTTACTCCATAATAACGATGAGTGCTGTTAGCCTCACCATTATTCTTACCGCAAAATCCTGGCCCATATGTCATGTCTCAAATTACTCATATACCATATCCCAAAATATTAATTTCTGAAAGAAATCTATCTAATTTGCATTTTGGGTAGGATGTTTCATTAACACTATCACATCCACAAAATTTATCCTATGGAAAGACAAAAACTTGAATTTATACAGCATCTTGTGATGTTCTTGGGACATTGTAAAGCACTACACTACAGATTAATTGACTTTGAAGCACAGCAATAGTTGTTATGTAGGCAAATATAGCAGCCAGTTTGCATACAGCAATATCTCCCAATGAATGACCAGTCAAACTGTATCTTTTGTGGTGTTGCTTGAGGAAGGAATGTTCGACAGGAAGGGAATCAGATGCTGGCCATATCCATATATTCTGTTTAATTTGTGGCTGCTGCCAATGCTAAAAGGAGATGGGAATCAATGATAGAATCTTCTTTCCATTGCTGCCTCATATTCTTCACATTCTCACTTTTGTTGTTTTTAGCACACCACCATCATAAACAGTTTTGTTAACCACTCATATCAGACACCATATTCTCTGGATCAACCCTCCTTTGTCAGCTCCAGGCTGGGTTGTTCCATTGCTCTCCTGGCCAGCTTCCCATCTTCCACCCTCCATAAACTTAAGCTCATCCAAAACTGCGTTACCTGTATCCTAACTCCGTTGCCTGCAGCAACTCACCAAGGCTCCTTCGGCAGCACCTCCCAAACCCGTGACCTCTACCACCTAGAAGGACAAGGACAGCAGGCATATGGGAACACCATCACCTGCAAGAACCCCTCCAAGTCACACACCATCCTGACTTGGAAATATATCTCTGTTTCTTCAAAAGGGAATTGGATAAATACTTGAAAGAAAAAAAATTGCAGGGATATGGGGAAAGAGAGGGGGATTGGGACTAACTGGATTGCTCTTCGAAAGCACCGGCGCAGACTCGATGGGTCGTATGGCCTGCTTCTATGCTGTATGATTCTATGATTCTCAAGGGCAATTAGGATGGGCAATAAATGCTGGCTTTGCCAGCGATGCCTGCATCCCATGAACAAATTAAAAAAAAACTCGCACCAAGTTCACCCAGCACCCCTGTGTTCACCGACCTACATTGGCTTCCAGTTCAACAATGCCTCTATTTAAAAATTCTCATCATGGTGTTCAAATCACTCCATGGCCTCGCTCTGCACTGTCTCTGTAACCTCCTCAAGCCCTACAACTGTCTGAGAACTCTGAGTTCCTCCAAATCTGGCCTCTTGTGCATCCCCACGTCAGCTGTCTAGGCCGTAAGCACTGGAAATCTCTCCCTAAACCTCTCCACGTCTCCACCTCTCTCCTTTAAGATGCTCCTTACAACCTACCTCTGACCAAGGTTTTGGACACCATCCTAATATCTCCTTCTTTGGCTCGGTGTCAATTATTGTCTCCTGTCTTTATTGGGACGTCTTACTATGTCAATGCAAGCTTTTGTTGTTGTTGCTTGCCTACTTCTTTTGGTACTGTTTTTTCTGAATTTCTGCTGATAAATAATGCAGAGAAAGCATTTATTCTAGGGAAAAGTTATGACAGTGACTAAGTAAAAGGGACTTTCCTTTCTGTTTTTGAAATGTAGAGGGTTGGGTGAGTAATTCATCCAACCGTGAAGTTGGCATGTGTTTATTACAGTTTGCTTGTGCAATGACAGATTTTTCACAATTTTCCTATATTAGTACTGCAGTAGAACCCGGCCGCTTGGGCTTCCGGATCCAGCAACCTTTTCCAGCACTGCTTGTAGGCCAGGAGGAGCAGGAGTGATTCCCCCGGCCCCTCAAGTAAATTGTCTGCCGCCATCTGCAATCCCCACTCCCACACCTCCCGCGATCGGCTGACACCCGCCTCCCGTAAACGGCAGACCCTCCCCGCGATCGACTGACCCTCCCCGCGATCGACTGACCCTCCCCGCGATCGACTGACCCTCCCCGCGATCGACTGACCCTCCCCGCGATCGACTGACCCTCCCCGCGATCGACTGACCCTCCCCGCGATCGACTGACCCTCCCCCCGCGATCGACTGACCCTCCTCCCCGCGATCGACCCTCCCCGTGATCGACTGACCCTCCCCGCGATCCACTGACCCTCCCCCCGCGATCGACTGACCCTCCCCGCGATCCACTGACCCTCCCCCCGCGATCCACTGACCCTCCCCCCGCGATCCACTGACCCTCCCCCCGCGATCCACTGACCGCCCCCCCCCCGCGAACCACTAACCCTCCCCCCGCGATCCACTGACCCTCCCCGCGATCCACTGACCCTCCCCCCCGCGATCGACTGACCCTCCCCCCCGCGATCCACTGACCCTCCCCCCCCGCGATCCACTGACCCTCCCCCCGCGATCCACTGACCCTCCCCGTGATCGACTGACCCTCCCCGCGATCCACTGACCCTCCCCGCGATCCACTGACCCTCCCTCCCCGCGATCCACTGACCCTCCCCGCGATCGACTGACCCTCCCCCCCGCGATCGACTGACCTTCCCCGCGCGATCGACTGACCCTCCCCGCGATCCACTGACCCTCCCCGCGATCCACTGACCCTCCCCGCGATCCACTGACCCTCCCCGCGATCGACTGACCCTCCCCGCGATCGACTGACCCTCCCCGCGATCCACTGACCCTCTCCCTGCGATCAACTGACCCTCCCCCCGCGATCCACTGACCCTCCCCGCGATCGACTGACCCTCCCTCCCCGCGATCCACTGACCCTCCCCCGCGATCGACTGACCCTCCCTCCCCGCGATCGACTGACCTTCCCCGCGATCCACTGACCCTCCCCCTGCGATCGACTGACCCTCCCCCGCGATCGACTGACCTTCCCCGCGATCCACTGACCCTCCTCGCGATCGACTGACCCCCCCCCGCGATCGACTGACCCTCCCCGCGATCGACTGACCCTCCCCGCGATCGACTGACCCTCCCCGCGATCGACTGACCCTCCCCCGCGATCGACTGACCCTCCCCCCCGCGATCGACTGACCCTCCCCGCGATCGACTGACCCACCCCGCGATCGACTGACCCTCCCCCCCGCGATCCACTGACCCTCCCCGCGATCGACTGACCCTCCCCGCGATCGACTGACCCTCCCCGCGATCGACTGACCCTCCCCCCCGCGATCGACTGACCCTCCCCCGCGATCGACTGACCCTCCCCGCGATCGACTGACCCTCCCCGCGATCGACTGACCCTCCCCGCGATCGACTGACCCTCCCCGCGATCGACTGACCCTCCCCGCGATCGACTGACCCTCCCCCCCGCGATCGACTGACCCTCCCCGCGATCGACTGACCCACCCCGCAATCGACTGACCCTCCCCGCGATCGACTGACCCTCCCCGCGATCGACTGACCCCCCCCCCGCGATCGACTGACCCTCCCCGCGATCAACTGACCTTCCCCGCGATCGACTGACCCTCCCCCCCGCGATCGACTGACCCTCCCCCCGCGATCGACTGACCCTCCCCGCGATCGACTGACCCTCCCCGCGATCGACTGACCCTCCCCGCGATCGACTGACCCTCCCCGCGATCGACTGACCCTCCCCGCGATCGACTGACCCTCCCCGCGATCGACTGACCCTCCCTGCGATCGACTGACCCTCCCCGCGATCCACTGACCCTCCCCGCGATCGACTGACCCTCCCCGCGATCGACTGACCCTCCCCGCGATCGACTGACCCACCCCGTGATCGACTGAGCCTCCCCGCGATCGACTGACCCTCCCCCCCGCGATCCACTGACCCTTCCCCGCGATCGACTGACCCTCCCGCGATCGACTGACCCTCCCCGCGATCGACTGACCCTCCCCGCGATCGACTGACCCTCCCCGCGATCGACTGACCCTCCCCGCGATCCACTGACCCTCCCCGCGATCGACTGACCCTCCCCCCGCGATCGACTGACCCTCCCCCCGCGATCGACTGACCCTCCCCCCCCGCGATCGACTGACCCTCCCCCCGCGATCCACTGACCCTCCCCGCGATCCACTGACCCTCCCCGCGATCCACTGACCCTCCCCGCAATCCACTGACCCTCCCGCGATCGACTGACCCTCCCGCGATCCACTGACCCTCCCCGCGATCGACCCCCATCCCCCCCATTGCACTATATGAAGACGAGCTGAGTCCTGGCTAATATTTATTCCTCTAACAGCATCACTAAAGCACGTTGCTGTTTGTGGGACTTTGCTGTGCATTAATTGGCTGCCATGTTTCCTTACATTACAGCAGTGATCATACTTAAAGAAAAGTACTTCATTGGCTGTAAAATGCTTCGGGGGCATTGCGACATGAAAGTTGGGAAATAGATGCAAGTTCTTTGGAACTTGTGGATCACTCAAACTCCTCCAGTTATTGGGAAAGTGACTTGCACGGCACTTGCATGTTGTCAACATCCTTTTTGATGCAGGCCACTTAATTAATGACCTTCAACGCGCTTCAAAATAATTCTTGTATTATAGGAAAGCAACATTTTGGAGGTTGAACAGACTGCTTGGTTCTAATTGAGTTTATTTAAGTTTGAAAGATTTATTTTGTTTCAGCTGAATGGACAAAAATGTGTCAGTAACCTTCACGTGAACTTGATTTTTTGTTTTGTTTTTTGTTTCCCAGATGAACAGGAAGCCCTGAATTCGATTATGAAAGATCTGGCTGCTTTGGGCAAGTGCCGAAAGTTGCTGGATTATGATATTAGCAAAAACAAACAGGTAAGATTTGTGTGAAAGACCAGGACAGTTTTGGTTTAAGTCAGCAAACCTTGCTAGTGTTGTTACCGGGCTAATTCAGTGAACTGAGCCCATTATGCTGCAGGAAAAATCACACGCAAAGCAATCTGTTTCGATGTATAGTACGTGTCTGGTGTTGTACTCTTAGTTCACCACCTCAAATTGTCCACACCACCAGTGACAGACCAGTGACCACTAGTACTTTATTCAAAGACCCTTTTACATTATAAAGCTGCAGCCGCTGATAAGTGAAAGGGTCAATGTGAGATTGGTAGATTTTTGTTAGACAAGTGTATTAAGGGTAATGGAATCAAGGCAGGTAGATGGAGTTAAGATACAGATCTGCCATGACCTAATTGAATGACGGAGCAGACTGGAGGAGTTGAATGGCTTACTCTTGTTGCTGTGTTCCTTCACCATCATTTCCAGTTAGAAATATAAACTGCAAGACTTGTTTTGTCCCATTCTCGCTGACCCCCATTGGCTCCTTGAATTCAAACTTCTAGTCGTTGTTTACAAAGCCATTGCCCTCCATGCCCTTGCCCCACCATAGCTTGCCCACTCCTCCAGCTTTATGTCCCAGCCCTTGTTTTTCATTCCTTTGACTCCTATGCATCCCCATGTCCTTTTATTCCACCATTGGCAGCAGAGCCTTCAGCCCTACTCTCTGAACTCCCTCTCTAAACCTTTCCATCTTTACCTCTGCCCTCACATAAGAGCATAAGACGTAGGAGCAGGAGTAGGTCATTTGGCCCCTCGAGCCTGCTCCGCCATTCAATAAGATCTGATCTTGGCCTCAACTCCACTTCCCTGCCCGCTCCCCATAACGCTTGATTCCCTTACCATTCAAAAATCTGTCTATCTCCACCGTAAACATATTCAATGACCCAGCCTCCACAGTTCTCTGGGGAAGAGAATTCCAAAGATTCACAACCCTCTGGAGGAGAAATTCCTCCTCATTTCCGTTTTAAAAGGGTGCCCCCCTTATTCTGAAATTACGCCCCCTAGTTCTAGATTCCCCCACGAGGGGAAACATCCTCTCTGCATCTACTCTGTCAAGCCCCTTCAGAATCTTATGGGGTAAAAATTCAGTTGGTTGCGCCTCCCGTTAGCGCCTTAAGAGGGCGCTAATGGGGCGCAAAGCCGCCAACGCCCGGGCGCAGCGATGTTTGCGCCGCTCGGGAACTTAACTTGACATTGTGCGGCGGCGCTAAAACTTACCGCTGCGACCACCTGCGCGCGCAGATTGTGACGTCATTCCATGGTGCAACGCCCTTGTGGCGCCCCGGAGCGGAAATTGAGTGGCGCCCCCTGCCTTACCGCCTGGCGCTTCCAACGACCAGAAGACTGGAACGCTATCAATCGCTGTGGGGCTGGGGGGGGCGCTATTTAAAGGGGGCCTCTTCCTGTCTTTTATTGTTGGTGGCATTTTTGAACTACGCATTCTGAGAGAGAGAGGGAGAGACTTCTGGAGAGATTCAACGTTGTGTGAAGGAGTTTTGGGTACTGAGCAGCACTTTGCAGGTTCATTTTGATTTGCCATTCCTTGTATCGATTTAGCAGAGACTGTGGGAGCTGCACTCTGAGCTCTTTGCCTGGTACTCTCCATTGTTCTTTCCAGCACATTTGATGTGCAAGTCTCTCCAGGCCGAGATTCAAGGCTGAAATAATCAGGATGTGGATGGAAAGCAAGATTAACCATCCCCTTTAAGAACTGGCCCGTGCCATTGTGTGTGTGTTCCATTGCTGACTGACATTACATGAGCTTCGCCAGCGCTCTGAGTTAGCGCCTCACTGCTCGGCCTTTGCGCCTTAAGACAGGTGTGCAGCGCCTGCTTTAGCGCTCCACTCACCTCCCGGGGCGGTAAAAGTGAAGTTTCCAGTCGGTGCCGATAATTAGCGCCAGGCGCTAATATTTGCGTCCAGACGATATTTGCGCCCCAAATGGGGCGCGACCTAATTTCTACCCCCATATGTTTAAATAAGATCCCCTCTCATTCTTCTAAACTCCAATGAGTATAGGCCCAACCTGCTCAACCTTTCTTCATAAGACAACCCCTTCATCTCAGGAATCAACCCAGTGAACCTTCTCTGAACTGCCTCCAATGCAAGTATATCCCTCCTTAAATAAGGAGACCAAAACTGTACACAGTACTCCAGGTGTGATCTCACCAGCGCCCTGTACAGTTGTAACAGGACTTCCCTACTTTTATACTCCATCCCCTTTGCAATAAAGGCCAACATTCCATTTGCCTTCCTAATTACTTGCTGTACCTGCATGCTAACTTTTTGTGTTTCATGTACGAGGACCCCCAGATCCCTCTGTATAAAACCTGAGGTATTTTGCCTTATTGTCATTGGTTTTGGGACAGTGGTACTATACCAGCTTCATGCTGCTCCTCTTCCCCTGGTTATATTTCTCCCCCAAGCCTGCTCCCCAACATTTTGTAATCTCTCCCCATTTAAATAATAATTTGCTTTTTTATTTTTCCAACCAAAGTGGATAACCTCGCATTTTCCCACATTATGCTCCATCTGCCAGATTTTTGCCCACTCATTTAGCCTATCTATATCTCTTTGGAGATTCTTTGCTTCCTCCACACAATTTGTTTTCCCACTTATCTTTGTATCATCAGCAAATTTGGCTACATTACACTCGGTTTCTTCATCCAAGTCATTAATATAAATTGTAAATAGTTGAGGCCCCAGCACTGATCCCTGCGGCACCCACTAGTTACAGTTTGCCAATCTGAAAATGACCCATTTATCCCGACTCTCTGTTTTCTGTTAGTTAGCCAATCCTCTATCCATGCTAATATATTACCCCCAACCCCTGTATAAGAGCTCACTCAAAACCTATCTTTTTGCCCAATTTTTGTTCTTTTCTTGCTGCTCAGCATCCACTTCCCTTTGCGGAATACCGTGGGACATTTATACAAGTAGTTGTTTCATGGCAGTGGAGACCCACCTTTTGTGGGTCTTGAATTCTGACAGATTCTCATTTAAACTATTGCCTCCTTGGGGGAGAAGTATAACCGGGGGGAGAGGAACAGCTTGAGGCTGGTACAGTCCCACTGTCCCAAAACCAATGACAATAAGGCAAAATACCTCAGGTTTTATACAGCTCAAAATTCAAGTGTAGCCCAGGCCTGGAAGGATAGTAGTACAGTAAACTCGTTTTTATCCGGCACCTATGGGACCAGGATGGTGCCGTTTGATGAAAAATTCTGGATAACAGAGAGGTATACCTACCAAGGTAATTTTTAACACAAACAAAAATAAAAACCACTGACTAACTCGGCCACCGCGGGAGACTCGGACTCGGCAAAACGAGTGCTGGATGGATTCGGCAAGATTACCGGTTATCTATTTTGCCGGTTATTAAAGTATTCTGGATGATTAAGTGCCGTTTAAACAAGAGTTTACTGTATTGTGATTATGTTAATTGACTAGCAACCCAGAGATCACGAGTTAAAATCCCACCATATTAAGCTGAATTCTATAAATCTGGTAATTTGTGGGCTAGCACCAGAAAAGTAAATATGAATGGCACTGGACTGTTGTAAACGCCTAGTTGGTTCCTACCACTACCTGGTTAGCCTACATGTGACTCCAGTCTCACACTATGTGGTTACCTGAGTGCTCTCTGATGTGGTCTATCCCACCACTGTCTTCTCAAGTCAACTAGGGCTGGGCAATAAATGCAGCCTTGCCAACACTGTCTACTCTCATAAACATAACATTTCTAAGTTGTACCCTTTGTGTTTATTATAAAGTGGATATGGCATAAAAATTTCACACTGCTGCCATGACACTTTGCTGCAGTCTCAGTGACTACATGGCATGGGCCTCACAGGGAAAGGGACACTGCCAATTCAGGCCTTTGGAGAATGTTTAGTCCTGTGCTTCTTATGGGTGCAGCACTGGGCATTCCTGAGTCAGTTTACTTTTACTCTTGATTGTTTTGGAGCTCTGCCAAGAATGCTGTAATCATTCTGGCTATCAGCAGAGCTGGAAGCTTATAGTCAGTGAATTCTCTGCTACTCGACTTGCTCATGTTGACAATCACAGTTTATATCCCATTCTAAGTTTCGAGTTTCTCAGTTTGATTTCCAGCTCCTCCTCAGTTTTCAACAGTTAAAAGAACTGGCTTTCCTCCCTTTTCCATGTCAGTGTATGTACATCAAAGCATTCCTTTATTATCTGTTTCAGTTGACTCTGGCTAGTTTCTTACTGAGGGTGTGTTCCACTTAGGAATATCATTTAGCGTTTGCTATTATTCTGAATGACTAGCAAGGCCCTTCCCTAGCTGCAGAAATAGTTGCCTTTGGAAAAAATAATAGCTAATTTTTCTTCAATATATTTTATGTTCAGTTTAGAGCACACGGACATACATATAAGTGTTGACATCCCAGACTCCTCCTTTCGATGACAGTCCTCCTCATCTGACCTATTTCCTCTGCTCCTTTTGTCTTCCCCCCCCCCCCCCAAATGGCAAGTGAGAGGAACTCGTGAATTTTTTTTCATCACAAAGTTTAAAACTATCTGCTCACGTTCCTACCTGCACCCAACAACCCCCAACACTTGGATCGTCCTCATATAGAATCATAGCATCATAGAAATTAAAAAAAAATCCTTCCTGGAATATGGGCGTCGCTGGCAAGGCCAGCAGTTATTGCCCATCCCTACTTGCCCTTGAGAAGGTGGTGGTGAGCCGCCTTCTTGAACCGCTGTAGTCCTTGTAGTGAAGGTACTCCCACAATGCTGTTAGGGAGGGAGTTCCAGGATTTTGACCCAGCGACGATGAAGGATCGGCGATATACTTCTAAGTCAGGATGGTGTGTAACTTGGAGGGGAACTTGCAGGTGATGGTGTTCCCATGCGCCTGCTGCCCTTAACCTTCTAGGTGGTAGAGGTCGCGGGTTTGGGAGGTGCTGTCGAAGAAGCCTTGGCGAGTTGCTGCAGTGCATCTTGTAGATGATACACACTGCAGCCACGGTGCGCCGGTGGTGGAGGGAGTGAATGTTTAAGGTGGTGGATGGGGTGCTGATCAAGCGGGCTGCTTTGTCCTACAGCACAAGAGGCCCATCATACCTATGCTGACTCTTTGAAAGAGCAGTCGTGCTTAGTCCCACACCCCTGCTTTTTGTCCGTAACACTGTAAGTTCCTTATCCTCAAGTACCTGTCCAAATCACTTTTAAAATTATTTATTGAATCAGCTTCCGATTTTCAGGTAGTGCGTTCCAGATCCCGACAAATCTGAGTCAAACAAGTTCTCCTCATCTTCCCTCTAGATCTTTTTCCAATGATTTTGAATCTATGACCTCTAGTTATTGACACACTCGCCAGAGGGAATAATTGTTGTCTATCTACTCTATCAAAACTTCATCATCTTGAAGGTTAGGTCACCTCTTAACCTTCTCTTTTCCAAGGAGAGCACTCCTAACTTTGCCAACTTCTCCTCATATCACTCTGTAGCTTCTCCCCCATCTCCTTCTCTGTCTCATTGAGCTTGTCTACTCCCTGAGACCTATCTCCTGCATCCTCAGGACCTAGCTCTTCACCACATAGCCACCTCTCAACTACACAGAGCTCACTGGGATTCATAAAATCATAGAAATTTACCACACATTAGGAGGCCATTTGGCCCAACATGTCTGTGCCAGATTTGGAGGAACGCAGAGTTCTCGGAGGGATATAGGGTTGGATGCGGTTGTAGAGATAGGGAGGGCTGAGGCTGTGGAGGGATTTGAACACATGGATGGGAACTTTATATTTGAGGCATTGCTGGACTGGGAGCCAGTGTAGGTCAGCAAGCACAGGGGTGATGGGTGGACGGTACTTGTTGCGAGTTAGGATACGGGCAGCAGAGTTTTGGATGAGCTCCAGTTTATGGAGGATGGAAGATGGGAGGCCAGCCAGGCGAGCACTGGAATAGTTAACTTGTCATCCAGTTGTCTGTTCAAACCTATTTATAAACATAAACTTTCCCAGTATATGTCATTGGTGAGTGCATTTCGAACAATCACGGGCATGTTACCAATACGCGCGGCTGGTGGGTGGAGGTATCTTACCTCTGCCAGAAAACTTCAATGATATTCCTTGAAGACCACGTACTTCCACTTCCATAATATCGGCCATCTCTGCCCGTGCCTCAGTCCACCTGCTGCTGAAATCCGACTATTCCAATGTTCTCCTGGTCGGCATCCCATCTTCGATGCTTTAACTTAAACTTTAGCTCATCCAAAACTCTGCCGCCCCTACCTATCTCAGTAACCTCCTCCAGCCTTACAACCCTCCAAGAACTCTGCAAGTCGTTGTTGATAGCTTGTCCCAGCAGTGTCAAACCAGCAGGGATGGCCAATGCTAAGGGTAAGGGGTAAGCCATTTAGGACAGAAATGAGGAGGAATTTCTTCACCCAGAGAGTGGTGAACCTGTGGAATTCTCTGCCACAGAAGGCAGTAGAGGCCAATTCATTAAATAGATTCAAGAAGGAGTTGGATATATTTCTTAAGGCTAAAGAGATCAAGGGATATGGGGAGAAAGCAGGGACAGGGTACTGAATTTGGATGATCAGCCATGATCGCATTGAATGGCGGAGCAGGCTAGAGGGGCCGAATGGCCTACTCCTGCTCCTATCTTCTATGATTCTATGCATCCATGATCTTGGTGAAGTAGTATAAGTTATTTTTTCTACCATTTTGGTTCTGGTAATCATTTCTCTGTTTTTGCAGAGTGAGGTGAGGATCAAGTTTGAGCATGAAGAAGAAAAAAGGCAAGTTATATTTTTAGATTATTTAACAAAAAGTCTTTTGTTTCATTTATTATGACTTTGACCAGATTTCTGTATGTAAGGACTTCACTGGTTTTGGCTTTCTAAATGGAAATTTGTAAAAGTAAATCAATTAGCAAAATTATGTGAGAAATCAATTTTTAAAAAAGCTTCCTCTAATGACAATGCATAACATTGCCCGGTGTGATATGGACTACACACTTGCAAGGTCCAAGGTTGAGTTGGTTAATTTCAACTAGAGTGGCATTGGGGGAGCTGCAATTCACCTCTGTATCTCCCTGCTAGGCCGGGGGGAAATGCAGGTGGGTGGCGGTAGAGGGGGGAAGGAATACATCTGGTTTTACACAACTGATCACTGAACAGAGCTCCCTGCTCGAAAGGATGTTCATGCGTGTGGATGTTAGGTGAGGCCAGGATTGGCTTTGTCAGTGATTTCCTCACCCATCCCCCTTAGCTTTTCTAGCAATCTGTATACTTGATTAATCTGTAGTTATGCCCTGTCTGTAGAATCTGTACAGTCTGGCGAGAATGATCAGAATTCAGAAATAGGGAAATTCCTTTCTATAAAAAGAAACAAGCCTTAAGAAAAACCTGCAAACATTCACTGTATTGGCTCACATTAGGAAGAATGACCACTTGACCTAGACCTAGAGGGTGGCTATTGTTTGAGATACCAGGAGGTGAAGGGAGGGAGAACATTGATGGACCTTAAAGCTATTTTAGATTCCCAAAAACTGCTATGAGGTTCTTGCTTCTTCATTAAGGGATTGTAATCTTTTATGTAATCTGAGGATTTCTTTTTTTAAAAGGATCATGCAGTTCCCAAGACCAGTAAAGTTGAAAGACATGCTACAAAAGGTCAATGATGCTTTTGGACAGCAAATGGAGTTACACTTTATTAACAATGAGGTACATTTTTCTAATGCTCTGCGTGCTTAATTTGTTAGTTATTAGCTTTCTGCACAATGCGCATAATGTCTGTGCGGTCACCAGTGTAACCATCACACCAGATGGTCAAGAATGTCCCAACCAACATTTAGCATCAGCCTGTTTGTCAATATTTACTTCACTGCTTGGCTCCTTTTGAAATCCTGGCTCCCCTGTCTTTCCCATGTTGCTATGCAGTTTCCCTGTACGGCAGGCTCCAATGCTACAGGCATGGGAGGGAAAAGAAAATGGTGGCAGAGGTAAGGAAGAGAAGGAAAAAGAAGGAGAGAAAAATATGAATAATAGAGAGATAAAAGTGAGGGAGAGAATGAAATAAAAGTGGAGAAGGAGAGCAAGAAGCATAGGCAGGGTGGGCCGAATGACCTCCTTCTGTTCTGTATGATTTTATGATTGCATAAGTGAAGGAGGAGATATATTTGTTTTTCAGACTTTGGCAATAGGGGTGTGATAGGGTGAGTTTGTTGATGGACCCAGTGTGAAAGAGTTTGATAACTGATGAATCAGATAATTTATTGTTGAGAATAATAATTGGTGTGGGTGGGAATTTGTGTGGGTGCGGCCTGTGGGGTCAGGCCTCTGGTGTCCCTACTATCACTTTTTTCAGACATTGAGCGTGGTGTTGGTGGGGTGGGGGGACGGGGGGATGAAGGGGTTGGAAGTAGAGTCATGGGAGGTGCCCAAGACGGTGGTCGAAGAGGTAGTTTTTGAGTAGCTTTTGAAGGTGGGCTGTGTTGTAGGAGTTCAAGTAGAGAATTGCACAGTGCAACCATGAGGGCTGTGCCTTGGATGGTGAAGCAAAAAAGAGAGCAGGCTGAGTGGACGAGTGAGGAGATTGTAAGGTGTAGGGATGGAGGAGGTTGAGAGATATGGCGGGAGTGAATGGCTTGTAAATGAAAATGAGGATTGTGAAATCAATGCACTGGGGGACAGAGAGCCAATGCTGATAAACAAAGATAAGTGTGATAAATGAGTGGGGCTTAGTACACAATAGGATCCAGGCAGTGGAATTCTTGTTGAGTTCAGGCTTGTGTAAGATGAAACTCAGTGAGAAATGTGCTGGGGAAGTCAAGCCTGGAGAGTTTCTAGTTATGCACTGATCTGCACATTCTCTTAACTTTGTTTGTGTGTGTTTATAAATTACCATATAGCTTCGCACTCCATTACGATGCCAGAATGAATTGGACAAAGCAGTTGAGCACTTGGACCTCAATTCTAGTATGAAAAGCCTGAGGATTTCAGTTATGCCTCGAAAAAACAGCCATGTGAGTTTTCTTGTATAATAAATACTTTTACCTATATTTTTCTTGAGTCAAAGCTATTTGTTAGGATTTGGCTGATAGACTCTTCATACAAGTCATGCAGGTGGCAATGGAAGCATTGGTGTAGTGTGAACATTGAAAGATAGGTTTGGATGAATAAGGATCTTTGGCCATTTTTGCTCTCATCCTTCCAGAATACCAACACTACCATGACAACCGCATTGTCTTCCCATTACAACCCTACCATCTTGCTATTACATCCGCTAGCTGTTTCTTAAATAAGCCCAATGTCCTGGTCACAACCACTCTTCCTGGCAACCAGTTGATCACCTTTTGTGTCAAGAAAGATTTCCTGATGTCTGTCCTAAACTTGTCCTTCATAACCCTGAACCTCTCACTTCTTGTCCTGCATATTTGAAAGTGTTGCCCTGGGTTTACTTTCTATATCCGATTAAGTATCTTGTATGCCTCTATAATCTCCACTCCAAGACATCTCTTTCTGAGGCTGAAGCTTGTCACATCATTACTCCAACACAGGACCAGCCTTGTTGCTGTCCTCTCCTCTGCCTCTAGGTCCTGGTTGGCCCTAAACTGTGAACTGTAGGGAAGGGTAAAATTCCTGACTTCCATCACTGCATTGCAAGCATGGGCCACATATATAACTGGAAATTCTTCGGAGCCAAGCAATTAATATGCTTGAGCTCTGTATTAGCTTGGCTTTGGAACTCCCACCTGGCATGAAATATGAGATCAGCTTGCAGTTGGCAAGGTCATGTTGTGAATGCATGCTTTCCTGTGATAGACAATCAAAGAGTCCTGATGCATGATTTACAAGATCAAAAATCACATTCAAATATTTACTAGAACCAACAATCTTCCCTGTTTTAGTTGATAATACTGCTTCCTGGCACTGTATGACTCCGTAATTCCTCTCAACCAGCACCTTACATTAATGCTGTACAATATACCTATTGATGTTAATCCAACTCCCTTGCACTGTTAGGTTCAGTAACTATTCTTAACCAGTGCTCTGTACTAATGATTCCACAGTAGTTCTATTGATGTTATTCAGTGTGGGGTTCATTCAGTGCCCAATGTTACTGGCTGTATCTGACTTGATAATCCAGTTACCTCATACAATCAGAATTAATGATTCCTCTCAGTCAGCACCCAGTAACTGACTATACTCCTCTTGTTAATCCCGCTCCATCACACTGTCAGGCTTCGTAATTCCTCCCAGCCAGTGTTATTGATTGTATCTCTCCTGTTGTTAATCCAGCTCCCTCACACCGTCGGGCTCAGTAATTCCATTCAGTTTGCTACCCGTGATACTATCAGCAACTATGGTTTAAACAAATATTCAAAACAAATAGAGAGAAAAAAGA
Organism: Squalus acanthias; assembly: GCA_030390025.1. Taxonomy (NCBI): domain Eukaryota; kingdom Metazoa; phylum Chordata; class Chondrichthyes; order Squaliformes; family Squalidae; genus Squalus; species Squalus acanthias. The sequence continues at coordinate 31,591,332 of CM059432.1, read as the reverse complement.
AATTAGAAGTCAGATCTCTAAGTGAGTTGTTTTGTAAAGAGGTTAGTGAAAATAAGCAGTGCTGCAAACCGTGTGCCTCCAAGCTCAAATGAACAGTTTCCTCCTGAAAACTGCAACCGTGGAATTATGTAGCAGCAATGTACAACAGCATCAACATTACGCCAAAAACACTTCAGTTAAAATCGAGAACAGAAAGTGCTGGAAATAGGCAGCGTGTCTGTCAGCATCTGAAAGAGAAAAGACAGGTTAATATTTCAGACATAGATCCTTTATCAGAACACAAGGTTCTTCACCCAAAATGTTAACCTAACTTTGTCTCTCAGATGCTGATAGGCTTACTCAGCATTATCTCTCTACTCCGATTTCCAGCATGAGCATTTTGTTTTTAGTTTATCAATTCTGCTGCTTAAACAATTTATTATTTATGTTATTTCTATGCGATTCTGACAGGTGAACTGCAAAACCACAGAGAAGCTACCTGAAATTAGAATGTCTAAGTCTATGGGAGACTTGTTGGGATCGTTGTATAAGGGGAATGAGCGACATCGGAAACTGTCGACAGGTGAGCTAGCTGGTACAACCTTGTTACGTAAAATAACCAGCAAAGGTGCGATATTGTTAGGCTCCCATGTGGCTCTCCGGGTTTATCCAGTGAATAGCTGAGCCGTACTGACCAAGAAGGACCCAATGTGGTTGCCAGCCTGTTCTAGATTAGCTGATCTCACTTTTTCCCTTGACTGCGAGCGCGGATAGTCAACCTACTCCTGGGCCTATTTTCTGAAACTGCAGGTATAAATGAGTAAGCGTCTTGGGACGTTTTACTACATTACAAATTTTTACTACTGCTATATAAATGCAAGTTGTTGTTGTAGGGAAGACCCGTGATGATTTCTCAGTTGTGGTTTTTTCCTCCCTTTTCCTTACCCCAGTTGAATGTCTAGAGATTTGAGAATTCAACAGAAAGGGAATCAAACCCATCTTCACTGTTGCACAGCACCCTGTACTGAGATGGGCAGCACCACTGTTCTCAGCCCCTTTTTCATTAACGTCATTATTTTTGTCAGTCTCATCCTGTCTCATCCAGAATTCTGTTGTCCAAGTCCTATATGGCACTAATTCCCATGTACCCAGCAACCCTGTCCTCGCCAACCTCCACTGGCTCCTTGACCTTGAATGTCATAGTTTATAACTCCCTTCATGGCCTTGCCACACACTATTTCTGCAGCCTTCTCCAGCGCACGCCCCTGGCTCTGGTCTTCTGTGCACCTTTCTGCCTGAACCCCGCTCCACCGTTGGTTAACAAGGCCTCTGCACTGTGGAATTCCCTTCCTCATCACAGCTCTCACCACTTTCAAAAATCTCCTCAAAATAATCCTCTTCAACCGCACTTTCTGCGACATCCCCTGATCCCCCCTCCTACTTGGTGTTCACTCTCTCTTTGTAAAGCGATTTTGGACATTTGTTACATTAAAGGGACTACATTAATGGAAGTTGTTGCAGTTGTAGTTATTGTTGAAGACCCCTGAATTTTGGCTCCTAGGTCGCTACTCTGGTACCTTGGCCAAGTGTCCATTCTTCATGTGTGAGCCGAAACACTGAGTGTGGTAGGCTATTTGGCTAGGGAAGGTATTACAGTAGTGTTCAGTCCTGTCCTCAACTGATGTTCACACACATCCACACTTTCTAGAAAGAGACATTGGATAGTGACAAGGAGCAAGAAAAGTGGCTGTTTATTGTTTTATTTTCCTCCTCATAGCCCAGAGTCAGAGGTTAATTGTAGCGCCCCCTGCCACCATCTCCGCCCCCCCCCCCCCCCTGCCCCAACTGTTGGGCTGGCTGAGATCAACTAACTCAGCATAGAGCAGGCATTCCCAAAATGCACAACGGGCCTGAAAATTTGCACGGGCAGGTTCTCGGCAATCACGGAACTCCACCACTGACCCCATCAAAATTTGTAAGGGTTCAGGCGGAGAACTCTGCGGGCGCGGGTCTTCGGTGCGGTGTGGATGTATCTGCAACACCCCCCCACCTGGCAAAGACTGCAGAAACTCTGCCGTAACTTAGGAGTCCCGAGGTGGGGCGTGGATGGGGGAGGGGTCGCCGGGGAGAGATGGGAACATAATAATTAAAAAAAAAATGATCAGCCATCTTTGGGGGTCTAGATCCACCCCTGGCCTGGCCACCCACCCTCCTCACTTGATGGGGCTCACTTGCGCCCTTCTGGAAGCTGGTGCACCTCATCTCATTTGGCATCTGGCCGAATCCCACTAAGACTGAGGAAGCAGGAACTCCCAGTGTGACAAGCCTCCAGCCTTGGCGCTAATCTTTTCACAGCAGTGGCCTTGTGTGGGGAGGGGGTCAGGGGCATCAAACAAGGCCACTACAAACTTCCGCGTAGGCTGGGATCCCATGCATCTGGGTCCGGACGGAGTTTCAGATAGTTCCACTGGATCCCTCCGGAGTTACGGCAGGAACCCACCAATATGAGTACATTTGGGGCCAGTGCATTTACCCAGGAAGTTGATGGGGGAGCTGTGAAATTCATTATTTTTGTTTGGAGCTTATTTTGTGCTAGAGTCAGTTTTAAATTAACGGGTTTACCCTCAAAGATGGATATTTACGTCTACAGCCAAAGACACATTTTTTGTTATCAGAAGACTGACTCCAGTTGGTTTTTGTTAATCATGCGCTTCCTGCAACATTGGCAGCTTAGGCTAACTTCCTCTACTAGTTCCCACAAAGGTTTGTGTACCTCAGTACGTCTGAAAGCAGTCTTGACATTGAAGTGCTACTGGTTTTTGTGAGTGCAGAGTGCACAGTTTAACTCTTACAGAAGATCATTTTATTAGTTCTAATTTTTGGTCAAAAAAAATCCACTTAAAGTGAACCTTTCTGTATATTATCTGCTATATATAAGCAGTAGAACGGCTATGTATTCATTTCGAAAGAAAAGCAAGACTTGCATTTATATAGCGCCTTTCACAACCCCAGGACATCTCAAAGCACTTTACGGCCAATAACGTGCATTTGAAGTGTAGTCACTGTTGTAATATAGAAAACGCTGTCGGCAGTTTACGCACAGCAAGGTCCCAAAAACAGCAATGTGATAAATGCCCAGATAATCTGTATTTAAGGTGTTTGTTGAGGGATAAAGGTTGGCCAGGACTCCACTGCTCTTCTTCAGATTAGTGCCATGGGATCTTTTACATCAACCTGAGAGGGCAGACGAGTCCTCTGTTTAATGTCTCCTCAGAAAGACAGTACATCTGAATGCTCCATGACCTTACTGGACTGTCAGCCCAAGGACTGGAGTTATCAAATGCACTCCACAGTAGCATGGGTGGGGAGGACTGGGAGTAAGTAATGTCCTCCTAGATTTCCCTTAATGGTTTAACAGTCAGGCTAGAGTCTGACAGGAAAGCTTGTTACTGATAAGTTAACACTGATTCTTTTGATTCCCAAGACTTTCAACAGCATTTTCATAACAACACTTCATATCAGAAAATGGCATGTCTACTGACAGAAAGAGAATAAATGTTTCTGTCTGGGGCTTTTTTTCTTTAAAATAAAAATCCATTAAAATTACTGATTAACTCTGGGCGCTGTAGCACATGGAACAAGAACACTGAAAATTTTCCACAGATGCTCAGCAAAAAGAAGGAAACATTAGGAGGGTGACCGAAAGCTTGGTCAAAGATGTGGGTTTTTAGAAAGGTCTTAAAGGAGCAGAGCAAGGGCAACTAGAAATGGGCAATAAATACTGGCTTTGCCAGCGATGCCCACATACCCAAGTAAATAAATAGCTTGAGGATAGAAAAAGTGAATACCAACCCTACCATCACCTATTACAGCTTGTGGCTTTTTAAATGATTCCAGTGTCCTCACTACAACTACCCTTCCTGGCAACATGCAGCAGCTGCTGAACTTCCTCTGTGTAAAGAAATACTTCATAGCGAACACCTACTTGTCCAAAATTAGTAGGCCATTTGGCCCTTCAAGCCTGCTCCACCATTCAACAAGATCATGGCTGATCTTCTACCTCAACTCCACCTTCCCGCACTATCCCCATATCCCTTAATTCCCTTTGTTCCCAAAAATTTATCGACCTCTGTCTTGAATATACTCAACGACTGAGCATCCACGGATAGAGAATTCCAAAGATTCACAACCCTTTGAGTGAAGAAATTTCTCCTCATCTCAGTCCTAAATGGCCTACCCCTTATTTTGTGACTGTGACCTCGTGTTCTAGATTCCCCAGCCAGGGGAAACATTTTCCCAGCATTAACCCTGTCAAGCCCCTTAAGAATTTTATATGTTTCAATTAGATCTCCTTCTTCTAAACTCTAATGAATATAGGCCTAGTCTACTCAATCTCTCCTCATAGGGCAATCCCCTCATCCCAGGAACCAGTCCAGTGAACCTTCGCTGCACTCCCTCTATGTCTTTCCTTAGGTAAGGAGATCAGAACTGTACTCCAGGTGTGGCCTCATCAATGCCCTGTATAATTGTAAAAAAATGAGAAGTCGCACAACACCAGGTTATAGTCCAACAGTTTTATTTGAAATCACAAGCTTTCGGAGCTTACGTGGCCCCTTCCTCAGGTGAAGTAAAGAAATACAGACTCGACAAAGCATATATAGATAGAGAACAATGCATGTGTAACTTACAATGGCAGACGACTACATTTAAATGAAGGGGCCACGTAAGCTCCGAAAGCTTGTGATTTCAAATAAAACTGTTGGACTATAACCTGGTGTTGTGCGACTTCTCATTTTTGTCCACCCCAGTCCAACACCGGCATCTCCGCATCATGACCTGTATAATTGTAGTAAGACTTCTTTATTCTTATACTCTAATCCCTTTGTAACAAAAGCTAACATACCATTTGCTTTCCTAATTGCTTACTGTACCTGCATGTTAACTTTCTGTGATTCATGTACAAGGATACCCAGGTTCCTCTGAGTGCAAACATTTCCCAGCCTCTCACCATTCAAAAATATTCTGCTTTTTTGTTTTTCCTACCAAAGTGGCTAACTTCACACTTCCCCACATTGTAATCCATTTGTCATGTTCTTGCCCACTCAGTCAACATGTCTATATCTCTCTGCAGCCTCTGTGCGTCCTCCTCACAGCTTACTATCCTACCTAACTTTGTATCATCAGCAAACTTGGATACATTATACTCAGTCCCTTCATCTAAGTCATTAATATAAATTGCAAATAGCTGAGGCCCAAGCACTGACCCCGCTAGTTACAGCCTGCCAACCTGAAAAAGTCCCGTTTATTCTTACTCTCTGTTTTCTGTCCATTAACCAATCCTCAATCCATGCTAATATATTACCCCCAATACCATGAGTCCTAATTTTGTGTAATAACCTCTTGTGTGGCACCTTATCGAATGCTTTTTGAAAATCCAAATACACCACATCCACTGGTTCCTCCTTATCCATCCTACTAGTTACATCTCCGAAAAACTCTTAACAGATTTGTCAAACAGAATTTCCCTTTTTGAAAAGCATGTTGACTCTGCCTAATCATATTATGATTTTCTAAGTGCCCTGTTACCACATAAGAACATAAGAACATAAGAAATAGGAGCAGGAGTAGGCCAATCGGCCCCTCGAGCCTGCTCCGCCATTCAATAAGATCATGGCTGATCTGATCCTAACCGCCAATCTACTATCTATCACATCCCTAATAATAGATTCTAGCATTTTTCCTACTACTGATGTCAGGCTAACTGGCCTATAGTTCCCTGTTTTTTTCTCTTCCTCCTTTCTTAAATAGCGGGGTTATGTTTTCTACCTTCCAATCCTTGGGGACTGTTCTAGAATCTAGGGAATTCTGGAAGATTAATACCAGTGCATCCACTATCTCTGCAGCTACCTCTTTTAAAACCCTAGGATGCAGCTCATCAGGTCCAGGAAATTTGTCGCCACTTAGTCCCATTAATTTCTCCAGTACTATGTCTTTACTTATACTGATTTCTTTCAGTTCCTCATTCACTCTAGACCCTTGGTTCCCCATTATTTCTGGAATGTTTTTTGTGTCTTCTACCGTGAAGACAGATACAATGGGCTGGATTTTCAATGACCCGTGGAGTCAGGTTTGGAGGCGTGTGGGGGGTTAAAGTTGCAGATTCGGGGGTCCCGACCCCATCCCGACTCCATTCCGCCTCTACGCAATTTTGACAAAATCGGTCGCGGGGTTCCGACTCCGTCCCGCCTCCAAGAGGCGGGAGAGGCCATTAAAGCCCTTAACAAGCCCTAAATTGGCTCTGTAATGCCATTTTGAAACATTTTAGCTAGTTTAACCCTTTTCCGACGTGAAGTACGCCTGATGTGAAACACGCCAGTGAAACCTGGCGGGAGCACAAGTGGATAGCTGACTATCAGCTGCAGGTCCACTATTACAACGGAGATGTGATGAAGGTAGTAGTAGTATTGTGATGAAGGTAGTAGTAGTATTAGGTCTGAAAGTCGCCTCTGATGCTGCTGCATTGAATGTCTTCAGAGACTGCCTGGGAGGACTTGGTTGCAAAACAAATTCTCTCTCTCTCCTCTCTCTCTCCTCTCTCTCTCCTCTCTCTCTCTCTCTCTCTCTCTCTGAGATGCTGCTCATTTTACATCCAGGTCCTCTCACAGCAAAGGCCAGGCAATCTCTGAAACCAGGCAGTCTCTGACCTGCAATGATAACATCATCAGAGGCGACTTTCAGACTAAAACTACTAATTGGTTCATGGGTTCCCACATGCTGGAACTCAATTGCCCAATTAAGTGAAAATTGCATCAATCTCCCACATCCAATTGCAGGCGGGTGGATAACACGAAATGCGGATGACACGACCCCAACCCGCCCCAGTATCAAAATCCAGCCCAATGTATTTGTTTAATGTCTCTGCCATTTCCTTATTGCCCATTATAATTTCTCCTGTCTCTGCCTCTAATGGGCCCACGTTTACTTTCACTAATCTCTTCCTATTTACATACCTATAGAAACGTTTACAATCTATTTTTAAGTCTCTTGCTAATTTACTCTCATATTCTTTTTTCTCTTTCCTTGTCAATTTCTTGGTCCTCCTTTGCTGAATTCTAAAATTCTCCCAATCCTCAGGCTTACTACTTTTTTGGCAACACTATAAACCTCTTCCTTTGATCTAATACTATCTTTAACTTCTCTTGTTAGCCACGATTGGACCAGTTTTCCTGTGGGGTTTTTGTGCCTTAAAGGAATGTATATTTGTTGTAAATTATGTATTATTTCTTTAAACGCTAGCCATTGCTTGTCTACTGTCATACCTATTAATGTAGTTTCCCAATCTCCCTTAGCCAACTCGTCCCTCATACCTACGTAGTTTGCTTTGTTTAGATCGAAGATCCTAGTTTCAGATTTAACTAAATCACTTTCAAACTCAATATAAAATTCTATCATATTATGGTCACTCTTCCCTAAATCACCTTTACTACAAGGTTATTAATTAACCCCTTCTGCTGCTGATATCTTATCCTGCATTAAGTCTCACTTGCCATCACTTCGGATATCGCTGAACAGTATTTGCTCCTGGTCCTCCAGTGCCTCAAATTAAAAAATGTTATTCTTGTCTTTAAATCCCTCCATGCCCTTACACCCTCTCTGCACCCCCCTCTCCAAACTCCTTGACATCCCTCCTTTAGCTAGTTAGGTCCCACTCTCTGGAATACTCCCCTAAATACGTTCACCTCCCTCTCCTCCTTATTAAAACCCACTTCTTTGACCAAGCTGTTGGTCACCTTCCTTCCGTTTTCTTTATGCCTAAGTAAAGTGCCTTGGGATCGTTTTTTCTATGTTGAAGGCGCTATATAAATGTAGGTTATTTTTATTATCTGTCCCAAATTTACCCCTTACAACTCAGACCTGTTTTATGTCATGGGCCTGATTCTGCAGCACCAGCAAGCAACGGATGAGCAAGCACACGTACGCAGTCTTCTGAAAGTAACTAGTTACTTTCCCGTTGCAGCAATCGATGCAACTTTACCATTAGCCTACGCAAAGTTGGGCAGACCACACTGCTCACCTGCGGATAGAAAATCTGGCTGCCAGTGCTCCTGGTGGTGGTCCTGCGGAAACGCCAGTGGAAGCTATCTCCAAGTATTTCTAATTGGTTCTGGCGGTCACTTTATGCACTATTTATGATGCTGTAGACAGCATCAGTGAGCTTAATCTTCACCCTGCACCCCCCACATAGAGAAGTCAATTCCCCTGCAATCTATAACATAGGAACAGGAATAGGCCATTCAACCCCCGAGCCTGTTCTGTCATTCAGTTAGATCAGAGCCGAGCTATACCTCAAATCATTCACCCGCCTGTGTTCCATATCCCTTGATACCCTTACCTAACAAAAATCTATTGATCTCTGTCTTAAAAGCTTCAATTGCCCCAGCATTCCACGGTCTTTTGGTGAAGAGAGTGACAGATTTCCACCACCCTTTGTGTGAAGAAGTGCTTCCTGATTTCACTCCTGAATGGCCTACCTCTAATTTTAAGATTGTGCACCCTTGTTCTGGATTCCCGCGCCAGAGGAAATAGATTCTCTTATCAACCCTATCGAATCCATTTATCAGTTTAATCACCTCAAATAGATCACCCCTCAATGGAATATAAATACAAGCCAAGCTTATACAACCTGTCCTCATAATTTAATCCTTTAACCCCCCCCCGTATCATTCTGGTGAATCTACGCTGCACATCAAACCAGATTAACACCTCTAACATAAGCAGAGTAACAAGCATGTGTGTCACTGGGGAGATCTTCAGACTGAACACTGGTGGGGTTTTTTTATTGCAAAAGTTTTTCATAAAAGCAAGTAAGCTCCTCAATATTTTTTCATTCGTTCTAATTGCCACAGGTTCCCTGCATACTGGTCGTAGCTCGCCTCCTCCTGGGAGCGTCCCTGACGGACAGCAGCAGTTTGCACGTCAAGGATCTTACACCAGCATCCATAGTGAGGGAGAATTCATTCCAGAGACTTTGGAGCAAAACGTAAGGGTCATTCTACCTGCCAGATCACTCTGCACTATACGCAGAGGCTGGCGACACACGTTTATATCCGGTGAAAGTAAATTTCTTGATGCAATAATGATTATATGAGAAGAACTGTATGTCCTACATATTCTTGTCTTAAAGCAGTAAATGCTGGAATTACACAGTAGGTCAGCCATCCACCACCCATGGTGGACCCCATCCACCACCTTAAACATTCACTCCCTCCACCACCGGCGGACCATGGCTGCAGTGTGTACCATCTACAAGATGCACTGCAGCAACTCGCCAAGACTTCTTCAGCAGTACCTCCCAAACCCACGACCTCTTCCACCTAGAGGGACAAGGGCAGCAGGCACATGGGAACACCATCACCTCCAAGTTCACCTCCAAGTTACACACCATCCTGACTTGGAAATATATCGCCGTTCCTTCATCGTCGCTGGGTCAAAATCCTGGAACTCCCTCCCTAACAGCACTATGGGAGTACCTTCACCACAAGCCTACATCCCAGGAACAAATTTAAAAAAAAAGCCAAGATTTGCAAGAAAAACATAGGTTAATATATCGGGTGAGACCCTGAGGAAGGGATTTTGATAAAAACTCACGTGGGGTAATTTCGAGTTTGGTTGATAGTGTAAAACAGGCAATATCGGATCAGCCACCTGATTTTAATTTTTTTCTGATTTTAACACATCTTTCCCGATTTTAATTTCCATTGTCTTCAATCGGAAGAAATGTATAATGGGTTGCTGATCCAATATCGCCTGTTTTGCACTATCGCCCAAAGCAGAAATTACCCCCACTGTGTGGGGATGAACGCTCGTCCTATAGCTGTATGGTCATTGGAATTCTGCTGTGGTGCCTCAACATTATTTCCAGCGGACTCTTTGGGCTGGATTTTGAAGTTGGAGTCGGGTTGGGGTCGGGAATCACACATTCTGGCTTGTGAACCCGCCTCCGTCGAGATGTGGCCAACCCACTGTATTTTCCCTTGATTGACCTTGTTGAGCCCGCCCAGTGGGCTCAGCAGGCCAATTAAGGGCCACCCGGCAACAGGTGACGTCACAGACTGACATTTCATCTGTCAAGAGCTTTTGACAGATGAAATATCAGCGTTTGACAGCTCTGTGAAGCTGTGAAACACTCACAATATGATTTCTAACTTCAGTCCTTCCTTTCAGGCTGAGTTAGAAATCATTCCAGCACAGAAAATAGAAGGCTGCTGTTTTTGACAGGTCCACGGCTTTCCTGCTTTCTGTGCCGGTGAGATTTCTAACTCCCGAGAACTGAAGGGCTGACACCTGCAGGAGGAAGTTAAGGTAAGTGAAACTTTTTCCAACACTTCGCACTTACCTTACACACTTACCTCTGCACACATGCACCCATCACTCACCTGCCCACCGGATATATCGACCCCTCCAACCCCTGCAGACCCACGGCCCGCCCCGATAACTTGGAGTGGTTGCCACCTGTCGGGAAGCCCACACTTTTCTTTTGAAAATAGGGATTATGCAAAAAACTGCCTGTTAACTACCTGTTAACAGGCAGTTAATTGTCACTAATCCCTTCCCGCCTCGGGGAGTCGGGTCTCAGACCAGGTCGGGTACCCGCCGCCAGAGAAACTGGCATGGAGGCGGGATGGAGTCGGGATGAGGTTGGGACCCCCGAATCTGCAACTTTAACCCCCCCCCCCCCTCCAAACCCGACTCCACGGGTCATTGAAAATCCAGCCCTTTACTTTACTTCACTTTCAGGTTTGGAAGGGTTTGTACTTAATGTCGATATTCAGCTTTTATAATGTAAGGCGACGTGCAGTCTGCAGTGCATTACATGGAAAAATTAGACCACATGATTGAAATGTGAGCAGTTTATCAAGATTATTTCTGATTTAATCTGAGTACACCTTCTCTTAGACTTGTCCCCTCACAACACTGCCAGTTTTATGAAATTGCGTTTGCAGCAAGGTGCTTTGGCTGCTGGGAATTCAGGCATGCACCCCATTATTTCCTTTTATTAAATTAAATGGATGGAAAATCATGATGGGTGTGCCCCTGAAACCCAGAGATGTACTCCCCGTAGGACGTGCAATATCATAAAATCGGCCCCTACAAATTTGATGAGTTACTGCTTACCAATTCCCATTTTTTCTCTGCCACTATTAACAGACAGACCAGTGATTAAATAGCATCTTGTATCTCTCAGATACAGAAAATCATCTTGGTGCTTTATAGCACAGAGGACAAAAGCGGAAACCAAGAGGGTGAGGGGGAGCAAAGAGATTGGGAGAATTAGGGAGGAAAGTATAATGAAAGAGAAGGGCTTTGGAAAGCAGGGTGGGAGGTGTTAAATGGTGTTTAGGAGGGCAGGGACATAGTGACTGTAAGAGCAGCCACTGAGGGTGGGTTAGAGGGAATGGGAAGTGGGAGTTAGCTCACATGATTGGATAAGCAATGATTGTAGGGTTTGTTTAATTGATTTTAGTCTCTCTATATACATAGCAGATTTATCTAGAACACCTAGAAACTGAAACTATAATAGAGTATTCAGCACAGATTCCAAAAGAGAACGTCATGCTTGACCAACCTTACTGAATTGTTTGAAGAAGTAACAAAAAGGGTAGATAAGGGTAACTCAGTAGACGTAGTATATTTAGATTTCCAAATAGTCTTCGATAAGTACCGCATAGTAGACTCATGAATAAGGTCAGAACATGTGAAGTCAAGGGAATAGTAGCAGAATGGATAGCAAGCTGGCTACAAAACAGGGAGTAGAGGTTAAAGGTAATTACTCAGATTGGCAAATGGTGGGAAGTGGTGTAGTCACTGTTGTTATGTAGGCAAATGCAGCAGCCAATTTGTAAATAGCACAAACAGCAAATGACATGGAGGACCTGTTGATCTGTTTATTGTGGTGTTTGAAGCCGGTGTGTTGCCGAAACAGCAGGAGAACTCCCCGCTTTTTGAATAATGCAGTGGAACCTTTAATATCCACTTGAACTAGTTGAACAGACAAATGCTATCTGAAAGACAGCAGCTCCGGCAATATAGCAACACCTCAGTACTGCACTGAAGTGTTAGCCTAGATTGTGAGCTCAAATCCTGGGGCTTAAATCCATAATCCACTGACTCAGAGGCAAGAGTGTTATCAACAGAGCCAAGTTTACACTGTGATCTGGAATCAAAGTTACTGAATAGAATTGAAACAGCATTATGTTGTTTTGAGCATGATCAATGGCAGTTGATAAATATATAAGAAGCAACCATAAGCAGTGGGACGAAAATTCCTCTGCGTAATTTATTGTAAATGCATTCGTGATGATTTCCTCTGCCCCTTATTTCTAATGAAAACTTGAACACATTTAAGAGTCACTGTTTTAATGTAGGGAAACACAGCAGCCAATTTGAGCACAGTGATGCCCCAGAAATAGCAATGAGATAATGACCAGATAATCTGTAATAGTGATGTTAGTTTACGGATAAATATTGACCAAGACACCGGGGAGAACTCCCCTGTTCTTCAGAATAGTGAGAGGTCGCACAACACCAGGTTATAGTCCAACAGTTTTATTTGAAATCACAAGCTTTCGGAACTATCGCTCCTTCCTCAGGTGAAGTAAATTGGATACAGAATCGTCAGAGCATATATAGATGGAAAAAAAAGCATGTGTACTTTACAATTGCAGACCAATAAATTAAATCATCCTGACTATCTGCCGAGGTGTGATAAAGTTAATTAAGTCAGCCAGGAAGGTACCACATCAAAAGACATAGCAAGATACAACTGAGACAATGAGGTGAAGTCGCAGGGGTTCTAACGTGTCAAAAGCTGCCGTCTGTATGTAAAACGAAAAGCTTTAAAAAAAAAAATTTACTTTTTTACTGGGAAAATTTTTACTTTTTTACTGGGAATCACATCTGTGAACAAGCTAACGACGACTCGAGTCCGGATCACGTCATGTATCGTGACATAAACCCAAGATCGTTTATGTCACGATACATGACGTGATCCGGACTCGAGTCGTCGTTAGCTTGTTCACAGATGTGATTCCCAGTAAAAAAGTAAAAATTTTCCCAGTAAAAAAGTAAATTTTTTTTTTTAAAGCTTTTCGTTTTACATACAGACGGCAGCTTTTGACACGTTAGAACCCCTGCGACTTCACCTCATTGTCTCAGTTGTATCTTGCTATGTCTTTTGATGTGGTACCTTCCTGGCTGACTTAATTAACTTTATCACACCTCGGCAGATAGTCAGGATGATTTAATTTATTGGTCTGCAATTGTAAAGTACACATGCTTTTTTTTCCATCTATATATGCTCTGACGATTCTGTATCCAATTTACTTCACCTGAGGAAGGAGCGATAGTTCCGAAAGCTTGTGATTTCAAATAAAACTGTTGGACTATAACCTGGTGTTGTGCGACCTCTCAATTTTGTCCACCCCAGTCCAACACCGGCATCTCCGCTTCAGAATAGTGCCATGGGATCTTTTATGTCCACCTGAGAGGGCAGACAAGGCATTGGTTTAATGTCTCATCTGAAAGACGGCACCTCCACCAGTGTAGCACTCCCTCAGTACTGCACTGGAGTGTCAGCCTAGATTTTGTGCTCGTCTCTGGAGTGGGATTTGAACCCGCAACCTCTGACTCAGAGATGAGAGTGCTACCACTGAGCGACGGCTGACACCTAAATGGCCTCAAAACTAAGAATGAGGGGATATTTAGGTAACAAAATGTACTGGTTTCCTGCACTCTTCTTCCACGTTACCCACTGCATTGCCAAATATGCTTGATATCTGTAACAGTGCAGGGGTTGATGATCACTGAATTCGCTTCAAGTAGGTGATGTGTGATTACATCCATATCAAAGAATGAACCAATTGTGATATATATGCAGTGCAGATTTATCAAAATAAATGCAGCTGATTGACAGAGAATGAATGGCCTGTGTACATATTATCCCATAAATCATTCGTAGTTGTGGGTGGACCTTCATCGTTGCAGATGATTAGAAATAAAACCATTCTCTTTAGTTGCCAAAGTAGTTTGTGTGTGCATGGCTCCAAAGAGCAGGATGAGAGAGGTAATGTTTTCCACACAGGTGAAGACCTTTCTGCTTGCTGGGTTATCTTGCTGTAGTTCCACTATTTACAGAAATACCTTGGGGAGACTGTAGCCCATGCAAGGTAAGAGTGTAACTATAACATTGGCACTGGTTTTAATCTATCAAGAAAGAATTTACAGATTTATACAGTTGCATCCTTTTATTCCAGTGGATTCCCTCCAGGGTCAAAAGGTACAAACATTTTCAGTTGACCTTTTATTCTACATTTATTCCCATCTGTAGTTGCAGTGTGGAAGCAGAAATTTGTTTAATCTGTAGATCTCTTAACTGCAAGATCACAAGGATGGCTGTTTCTCAAAGTTTACTTTTCTTTCTGACCACAGGTGTTGGACCCGTTCAGCAGTGCTGAAGCATCACTGTCTGGAAGTTGTCAGTCACTGGACAGATCAATAGACAGGTAGATACTTGCAGCTGTGGAAAACAAATTGGATAGCATCAGTGTTTGAATTGTTGTGTTTTGCCTTTTATTAAAAAAACGATCTTTGCTTTTGTTTCCTATTCTCTCTTCTCCTGTAGCTTGATTCAGTTGGTAGCACTGTCACATCAATGTCAGAAGGTTGTAGGTTTAAGTCCCACACCGTAATCTAAGCTGACGCTCCCGTACAGTACTGAGGGACTGCTGCACTATCATAGGTGCCGTCCTTTGAATGAAACATTCAGCCAATGTCCTGTTCATGTTGACATTAATGCTGTAAAAAGAAAGATGGTTGTTTGGTATTCTGGAATGATGAGATCAAATGGATTGAAGGGCCTTCTTCATCTATACGTTTCTTGGGGTGAAAACACCCTTCTTTGTCATGATTCATCCTTTGTATTTGTCTTGGTGGTTGAGGACTACTTATTGATCAAAGTTGAAGATGCACTTCCACAAGGCAAGATTAGCTGAAGCAGTTTCTTTTTCTCTTCTCTCTCTCTCTTTCTCTTTGTCCATTGCAATGCTTTCCACTTCCCCGCTCGCCTCTTTGACTGCCCCCCCAATTATTTCGAGAACTGCTTCCTCCAGCTCCGTGAAGTCTGGCTTGCCTTCCACCCATCTGCTGGTGCTCCCAGCAGTTGTGCGCCACCTTGTCTGCAATAGAAGGGGAAGTGTGTCAATGAGTGTGGTGCAATGTGTTTGGGTGATGTGCCTGCCATGGTTCAATAGCTGGTAGTGTGTGCAATGTGTGAGATGTGGGTGTGAGTCTTGCAGTAGTGGTGTGAGGGCGAAGTGAAGCTATGATTGTGAGGTATGAGCGGTGATTGGTGAAGAATGTTGGTAGGTGAGTGATGGGGGTGTGGTGCATTGAGCAGTGTGTGAGGCTTGTGGTGCAGATGGTGGGATATGGCATTTGATGATGCATTCATTCACCTTGACCACTCGAGTGAGGTCATTAAATCTTTTGCGGCATTGGATCCAGGTCCTGGGGACAACACTCATTGCAGTGACGGCGTGAACAGTCTCCTCTCACACCCTTCTGGTGTTCAGCCTTGAAGGCCTGCTGCCCCCCTGCGGGTAGGGGACCTGACGGTGTCTTTATACCCCCAGGACCAAGGCCTCCAGTGCTGCATAGGAAAATTTTCTATCCCTTTCGCTTCAGCAACAAAGCACCTCTCCTTTAAGTAGTTCAGAGAACCTAGGGCAATCTTTATTGGCCAGTAGACTGCATCCGATATTGGCCCCCCTGTTGAGCGCTAAGCCAATCAGCAGCGCGTTTAGCCCTGAGATCAGGCTGCAATCATTATAATGAGCAGGCAGCACGAATTTTGCATGCTCACCTAGTTTACCACTTTGAATGGGCGCGGGCACATAGCGCTGTGCAATGCTCCCACCCGTTTTCGGGCCTTATCCAATTTCTAGGCCGATGTCCCTAATAACAGATTGAACACTCTAGAATTTTTTGAAACCCAAGCTCGATGCCATCTGACCACTAACTTGATTTATATAATTTCCTCTCCAATTCTATCTTTCAGTCTTGCATTGTCCTGCACTATAGGCCTTGGCCTGTCACCTAGTTTACTTGTATATAAAAAAATTTACCCTTCCTGAGAAGAAAAAGTCAATAGCAGTACATCTCTTCGTACAGTGTCCTGCAAGCAAGTGACAAAACCTCTTGACGGAGGTGCCAACAAGGTTTGGAATCCAACGCACTGTTGCTTGAGCGACTGGACTTCAAATACCTTGAAGAAAGGTTACCAAAAATGAATATGATTGAAGGAAAATTGGAGAGATGTACAATTTGGTGTCCTAAAAGAGTGATGATTGTGCGTTAGTAACTAAAGATTTCTCAATCACAGCCATTTTGCTGGGGAGGGGAGAATGCTAAGTGGAGATCAGATATCTCCCATTAGGGAGAAAGTGGAAGCCTCAGAGAATGTCATCCCCAGGACTACTTAAGAGTGACACTGACCTAATACTTAGCAGTTGCCTATCCCTCTTACCTTGAACTGCTGTTGGACCCAGGATGACTGGGTAATGGAAGAAAGATAGTTATTCTTAATGTTGAATAAAGAAGGACCAAATTATAACCCTGCCCCACCCCCACCCCCCAGGAGGCATTGATTCATGATGAGCTACGATTCCATCGGCACTGGCAGCCATCACCAAAGGGCCTCCCTGACAAGGGAGCCAAAACGATGAGTATCGATTGGGGGTAGGGTGGGGGTTGGGAAAATCACAGCCGAGCCCAAATTTGTCCCCATGTGACTTTCTAGTTGTGATCACTGGATAGGAATAAGCAGTGGGAACTCTGGATGAGCTATTGTATATCAGGGTCACTGAGGAACTTACTTATTTAAGTTTTCTTCCTTCCTGCTTCCTAACCTTGCGCTGCTCGAGTCTGAAATAATCATCTCCAGGAATAAGGTAGAGCAAGGATTCCTCTGGTTGCTATGTATGGTGATATAGTAAATGCGTTTGTGAGCATTTCCTTTGTAATGCATTTCCAATTCATTTGTAAATGTGTTCAAACCTAAATGTACTTTTGATGCCACTGCACATAGTGGCCAGAGGAATTCTTACTAAGGATTCAAAAATGTTAAATATTAAAATCTTTTAAAACAATTTACAGTAATGCTTAAGGATTTGAAATGTCGTCTTCTGATTTATTAACTCTTTGTTATCTTTTCATGTTTTATTTTCAAAAATCACAGCCCGCCTTTCTGCCAGCCTGGACTTGCGAAGAGTTATCCCGATGAATGCTTCAACTTCAAAGGTAAGAATTTCATGCAGACTGCCTGCCAGTACTGTGGACAGGTAAATGACAAGTTCAGGATTGATGTCAGAAAACAGGTGATCAATACCTGATCTTCAGGTAGGGTAGGGATCACACAAACTTGAGAGACATTCAACAGGCAGTTGGATGCTATGGTATTGGAACCGTAGGTTTGTGTGGGAGGCTGAGTCAGATTGACTGAAGGGCCTCCCTCATTTGTATGGGACAGTTTAAATAGGTTGACAATGACGAGAAGCTGGTGGAGGCAGAGGGTAATTCACCAACACAGAAGTAATGGTGGCGACCTGTATACAATAACTTGAGTGTTTTGATGGTGAGACTATGATTGACAGGGTCTTGGAAAGTGATGGATTGAGTCTCAACTGGGACAAAACAAGAGGAAGAATGGAACTGGAACATTGGGACTGTACAGCAAATCAGAATGGAAGACTGCCAACAGGCAGACGCTTGGGTGGAGCTGGCAGAGGCAAGGGTGCAATAGGAAGTTTGACAGGCTGGTCAACTGTGCTGAGCCACAAGCTCAGTCAAATCCTCCCCTGACATCCACATCTGAAATTTCTAGAAAGGGGTCACTGGATTGTAGTCAAGAGCAGGAACCCTGTGTTTTCTCAATCTTACCTGAACGGAGAAAAAGGTGCCCACTTAGACTGACCCAACTGCTATGCCGATTGAAACCAGCTAACAGTACAGACTAGGGATCAAACCTCGGACATTCCTGGTTTGTTTGCTTCAGTACTTCACAGTGTATGTACCCATCAAACTACTGGGGGAGCCTTTTAGTATGCATGTGGGAAGATCGGGTGAGGACAGGAACAGCTGTGATAACCCCCCTCCGTTTTTCATGGTCAAATAACCTGCCGACACTGATCGTCCAGACTTACACATGAAGAGTGACTTGGGCAATGTATTAGAGAGATTTTGGTGTCCGAGGAACTATATCCCAGCAAGGACTCGCCATGTTAGCTGGGGATGGAATGAGGGGGTGGGGTAAGCATTTCGACAGATTGAATTCAGAACAAATGATTGCTTCATGAACATGTGTATTGTATCAGCATACTGAGGAGAACCAAACAATTGGCTGTAATTAACTCAATATGTGATTTCATGCATACAAACCAGATTGACACAAGGGTACATGCTCAATTTTACCTGACATGAAGAAAATCACAACAACCACTTACAATTATATAGCATCTTCCACATTGAAAATATCCCAAGACTTTACACAGCTGGCATCATAACCTGAGCGGCAGTAGAAGGAAACATGACGTTTGCACGTTCATTGCTGCCCAAATACTTTTTCTCAGATACACTTGAATCGAGAAAACAAAACAGCGTTGTAGGGAATAGTCAGGAGGTTTGGAATTTCCATTCCCTTCCATTACATTATCCAGCTTGGTCTAAACTTGTACCAAGTGTCAGTGGGTAGCACACTCGCCTCTGAGTCAGAAGTTTGTGGGTTCAAGTCCCACTCCAGGGACTTGAGCACGTAAATCTAGGCTGACACTCCAGTGCAGTGCTGTCGGAGGTGCCATCTTTCGGATGAGACATTAAACCGAGGCCCCGTCTGCTCTCTCAGGTGGATGTAAAAGATCCCATGGCACTATTTCGAAGAAGAGCAGGGGAGTATGCTGTGTGCAAATTGGCTGCCGCGTTTCCCACATTATAACAGTGACTACACCCCAAAAAGTACTTCATTGGCTGTACAGCGCTTTGAGACGTCCGGTGGTCATGAAAGGCGCTATATAAATGCAAGTCTTTCTTTAACAGAAGCACACTGCGTAAAATTTGGTTTCAAGCTTGTATAGATTTGTAAGTATCATTAGTGAAAAGTAATGAGAGAGACAGCAGAGTGAGAGCATTTACCCACGTCCTCATGATCTAGTCATCCTGAAGCACCTGACAGAAGAGCATTCCAATGCAATGAGGTTTAGCCGGTTCCAGACCAGCTGTTCAGTTTGAAATTAAAACTGGTCAGCCAGCTAGTAAATCCAAATAATTGGTTCCAAATTCCACTGATGTGAACAGATGCACCTTACCCTTTATGTACACAGACCAAGAATGCTTTTCTGTCGTTCTGTGTGCCTGAAAGCTGAAAGTTAACCTCAGATTTTAAGACTGTAAATCACTCAAGATTCGCTCTCGTAACTATGAGGTCATCAAAAACTTGCCACTTACTTCATGGTGTGGTGCTTTATTATTGTGTACTGTTTTGATGATATTTTAATGGAGCATTGTGCTACCCAAATGAATGTTCCCCACTGTAAATGTGTGATCTCTCTGTTACATGTTACTGCATTGTGTTCCTATAATAATGCCCCAAGGTTTCCAAGAACCTAGCCTTGATATACATCCAGGCAATTTGTCTTGGTTTCACAGACGTTGTTCACTCCTCTCCACTTCCTGCTCCAAATCCTGGTCTAACATATTTACAGATATACTTATGTTATCTCTGTCATGGTTTGTCGTCTGTAGTTGGTACTGATGGAGAAGGGACTGTACATATGGAGAGAATGACTATTTGAGGTCAGTAACTCACAGTGTGGAGGTACAAACCTGCATTGTGTTACTCTGTGATGTAGTGTTTCGGAATTTCAAACACTGTGCTGCCTGCCTTTCGTGTCTTCAGGTTCCCTGTGACGGATATGGTAGTATAGTGGTTATGGCACTGAACTAAAAGTCCTAGTTCAAATACCACCATGGAAAGTTGTGAAATTGAATTCAATAAATTTGGTAATTTGTGGGCTGGCAGCAGGAAAAAAA
Source organism: Squalus acanthias (assembly GCA_030390025.1). Classification (NCBI taxonomy): domain Eukaryota; kingdom Metazoa; phylum Chordata; class Chondrichthyes; order Squaliformes; family Squalidae; genus Squalus; species Squalus acanthias. The sequence goes on along the minus strand of CM059432.1, from coordinate 31,571,214 downwards.
ATGACCATAAAAGCTACTGGATTGTCATAAAAAAAAAGAGCAACTGTTTCACCAATGTCTTTCATTAGGGAAAGGGAACCTGCTACCCCTACGTAGTGTGGCCTACAGGTGACTCCAGTCCACACAACATTGTCAACTCTTAATGACCTCTGAAGTGGCATGGCAAGTTCCTCAGTTGCACTAACAATCGCTATGAAGGGTGCACCATCAACTTCTGAGGGCAGTTAGGAATGAGCAATCAAAATGGACAAACCAGCATCTCCCACATCCTGAGAATAAATATATATTTTTTTAATGTTGATTTCCAGGCCTCTACCCTGTTAGTTTTCGAGTGTATTTAAAAATTTGGCGCTCTTCCAATGGAGAAATTAGTGCTGTGCGGGGAGAGGGGAACCTGACAGTCTACCATTTTATCATACTGATGAATTCATGCACATCTTAATGCATGCTCTTGTGGAATTGAATGTCCTGACTTCAGGGTGCCTGCCGCAGCACCCTAATTACTTGGAGTATTGGTCAACAGGGATACACTAGGGCTTCTGGGTTTCAAGTTTTCAAGATTTTTCTGAAAACGCCCTGCTCTGTTCCTCCTCAGATGGTTTGCCTCTTTCTGATTTTTCACATGTTTTTGCTGTTCCATTATCGTATAATTAAAAGCCTGGTTTTATATTCCCTGGATTTCAATTGCAATACCTGCTCCTGACTTCCCAGATACCTCTTTCTTGCTGCCCTGCATTCCAATTGTTAAGGAGTCCGCGTATAAATACTTTGACACGCACACACACACACACACAGAGGATACACTGAGAGTGAATACCAATGTTACGAACACATTTTTCAAATATTTATCTCTGTTTTCCACTGATAATTTAACTTTGGTTTCTTTTTTTCCTGTTTTTGAAAGATCCAAACTAGACCTCAAGAAAATTCCAGGGAAATCATTTCAGAAATAAAAACTGAAAAATTGGGAGTTCTAAATGGTGAAAAGTTAAATACAAAAAAGACCCCAGTGGAAATAAGGCACTGCTGCTATAAGAGCGAGAGTTGCACTTGTGATGGAGCTGGAACAATCTGCTGATAGTCCCTGATCCTCAAGGGACGTATGAGCCTTTCCCAAATTCAGCTTTCTCAGCTCTGATGTAACATGGGCTGAAGATGTGAAAACGGAAATGTGAGAAGGGTATGTCAAAGACACCCTACTGATAAGATTATACCGTTGAGGTAAATTCACAAAGCCGAACATTCCTAAACACCCACACGTGACCAAGGGACTCAAAATATCGAGCAGATGGGCAAATGGTCATTTATTTCACTGCCCCTCCTTCCTCCTTGTGTGTCCGCATTCAACAGGTTTCAGGCCATCTATTAATTACTGTGATTAGTCCCAACCAGGGCAAACTAGTTTATGGTAACTGAGGAAGTCAAATTCTAGTACAAGTAATTTTGGGGATTTTTACCAATTTTTTGGGCCATTGGATTCCACCCATTCCATGAAATCTACAAATCAGTGGATTTGGTCTTAATATAAATGGGAGACAACTCACGTACATGGAACAACAATAACAACAACAACTTGTATTTAATATAGCGAACTTTAACATGGTAAAACGTCCCAAGGTGCTTCACAGGAGCGTCATAAGACAAAAATTGACACCAAGCCACCTAAGGAGAAATTAGGGCAGATTGGTCAAAGAGGTAGGATTTAAGGAGCGTCTTAAAGGAGGAAAGAGAGGTAGAGAGGCAGACAGGTTTAGGCAGGGAATTCCAGCGCTTAGGGCCTAGGCAACAGAAGGCACGGCCACCAATGGTTGAGCGATTAAAATCAGGGATGCTCAAGAGGGCATAATTAGAGGAGTGCAGATATTTTGGGAGGTTGTGGGGCTGGAGGAGATTACAGAGATAGGGAGGGGCGAGGCCATGGAGGGATTTGAAAATAAGGATGAGAATTTTAAATCGAGGCGTTGCTTAACCTGGAGCCAGTGGAGGTTAGAAAGCACAGGGGTGATTGAGTGAACGGGACTTAGTGTGAGTTAAGACACGGGCAGTCGAGTTTTGGATGACCTAAAATTTACGTAGGGTAGAATGTGGGAGGCCAGCCAGGAGTGCGTTGGAATAGTCAAATCTAGAGGTAACAAAGGCATGGATGAGGGTTTCAGCAGCAGATGAGCTGAGGCAAGGGCGGAGATGGGCGATGTTATGGTGGTGGAAACAGGCAATCTTAGTTATGATGCGGATGTGTGGTCGGAAACTAATTTCAGGGTCAGATATGACACCAAGGTTGCGAACAGTGTTGTTCAGCCTCAGACAGATGTTAGGAAGAGGGATGGAATCAGTGGCTAGGGAATGGAGTTTGTGGCGGGGACTGAAAACAATGGCTTTGGTCTTCCCAATATTTAATTGGAGAAAATTTTTGCTCATCCACTACTGGATGTCGGACAAGCAGTTTGACAATTTAGAGACAGTGGAGGGGTTGAGAGAAGTGGTGGTGAGGTTGAGCTGGGTGTCTTCAGCGTACATTTGGTAACTGACACTGTGTTTTCGGATGATATCGCCAAGGGGCAGCATGTAGATGAGAAATAGGAGGGGGCCAAGGATAGCCAGAGGTAACGATGCGGGAGCGGGAAGAGAAGCCATTGCAGGTGATTCTCTGGCTACGATTAGATAGATAAGAATTGAACCGGGCGAGTGCAGTCCCACCCAGCTGGACGACGGTGGAGAGGCATTGGAAGTGATGGTGTGGTTAACCGTGTCAAAGACTGCAGACAGGTTGAGGAGAATGAGGAGGGATAGTTTACCTTTGTCACAGTCACAAAGGATGTCATTTGTGACTTTGATGAGAGCTGTTTCGGTACTGTGACAGCAGCGGAAACCTGATTGGAGGGATTCAAACATGGAGTTCCGGGAAAGATGGGCACGGATTTGGGAGGCAACAGCACATTCAAGGACTTTGGAGAGGAAAGCAGGGTTGGAAATGGGGCGGTATTTTGGAAGGACGGAAGGGTCAAGGGTTGGTTTTTTGAGGAGAGGGGTGATGGCAGCAGAAGGAGAGGGGGACAGTACCTGAGGGGAGAGAACCGTTAACAATGTCAGCTAACAGGGGAGCCAAAAAAGGAAGTTGGGTGGTCAGCAGTTTGGTGGGAATAGGGTCAAGGGAGCAGGAAGTGGGTCTCATGGACAAGATGAGCACGGAGAGGTCATGCAGGGAGATCGGAGAGAAACTGGAGAAAGATGTGAGCTCAGGGCTAGGGCAGGGGGGAACTTTAGAGGAAGTTTTGCCCAGTGGGCTAGGGGAAGGAAGGGAAGTGGCAGAGGCAGCTGATCGGATGGTTTCAATTTTAGAGACAGAAGTCCATGAGCTCCTCGCACTTATTGTTGGAGGTGAGGGTGGAGGAGACAGGAGAGAGGGGTTTAACAAGATGGTTAGCAGTGGAGAAAAGAATCCGGGGGTTATCTTTGCATTCCAGAATGATCCTGGAATAGTGAGTAGTTTTGGCAGATGAGAGCAGGACCTGATAATGCTTTATGTTGTCCAGCCAGATCTGGCAGTGAGTGGTTAAGCCAATTGTCCACCATATCCAGAAGAAGAATATAGACCTCCATTTAAAGCGCAATGGTCGAATTTCCTCTGGCACGCCAGTAAATTGGTGTAACCTGGGTAGGTGGGTGGAAGATAGGGCGAAGATGCATCCTCCTGATTGCCTGCCTTGAAATACCACCAGAAGTGACATTGGATGTTCAGTATATCTGCTCAAGTACGAGTGGGTGAACTGTAATTAGGTGCAAATTGGCAGGATTATTTCCAATCATTTACACCTTAGCAATGCTGCACACTTGCAATGCCATCAGTCTCTGGCATAGGGATGCCATGGTCTTGCGGGAGGGGTACTTAAATTATAAGTGACCGCTTTCTCCAATTCAATTGATCGTTGCACTAATGTAAAAAGTAAAAATTTAAAAAATGATTTCAACATTTTCAGCCAGCGCTGCTAGACAGGCTACACCGGTCGCTGCCGCAGCAATTTCCTCCCCCACCTTGGCGACCATCTCAGTGGCACTAGGAACGGCCCAAGAGACCAATGAAATTATTCAAATTACACTGACCCTCTTCCGCCACCCGAGAAATTCATTTGGGGCCAGGGATGCAACCATGAGGCAGATGTAAGCTCTGACTGCTGAAGAACAGGAGTAGGCCATTCATCCCCTCTAGCCTGTTCCTCCATTCAATTAGACCATGACTGATCTGTATCTTAACTCCACTTACTCTCCTTGGTTCCGCACCCTTTGATACCCGTAGCCAACAAAAATCTATCGATCTCACTTTTGAAAGCTCCAATTGACCCACAGCCTTTTGAGGGAGAGATTTCCAGATTTCCACTACCCTTTAGGTGAAAAAGTGCTTCCTGAATTCCCTCCTAAATACCTGGCTCGAAAATTAAGAAAAATAATTTTTGGCAGTAAATACACGTGCAAGTTCCAAAAGACATTCAGTACTAAAAAGTTTTAAACTACGCAATTTTCTTTCAGTGATGTGCGACAGTGGCAAAACACTTGCTTTGGGTGTATTTTTTAATGGAATTCACGGCTGTTACTTTCTTTATTGCCCCATCAGAGGAAATAGTTTCTCTGTATCTACCTTATCGAATCCTTTTAACATTTTAAACATTAAGATCTACTGTGGCACAGAGTTAAATGTGCCCTACAGCTCCTTCATAGAAAAAGTATTAACAAACCTTTGTGTGTTCGTGGGGACGAGCCGAGCCGTTTCCCTGCAGAACAACATTCACTGCAGTCCAAAATTTACTCATTCTGCAAAAGTACTTTGGGACGTTGCAAGGACCTATTAACACATTGCATAAATGCAAATTCTTTCTTTACCATTTTTGTCACAAAGACATCAGGGACAATTTTAACCCTAAAAAACGGGTGGGTTGGGGTCGGGTGGGAAGTTAAAGTGTTACAACTCTGAATCCCGACCAGAACCCGCCTCCAAACCTGCCCACTTCCGGTTTTAACGGAGGCGGGAAGGGGGACAGGCAGCCAACCTCTTCCCAGGAGGTGGGCCGACTATTTAAATATCATAATGAGGCTGGCGTGCCTCAGATTCAACCACCATTTTAAATTTAACAGTGGCTGGTCAGGTTATGCAGGTCTCCTGAAACCCGCCAGCTAATGGAAGGCAAGGACTGCTGGATCCAGGAGGTAAGTGCCTTTATACTTACCTCCCGGATCCAGCGGCCCTGCCCAACCTAACCCCCACGAGGCCTCTGATTCCCCCCCACCCACGAGGCCTCCCACCTCCCCCCACCACCCCATGCCCCTCCGGCTCCCACGCGGTGAGCCCCCGCCCCCACAATCAGCCTCCGGCCCCCCGATCTGCCGCTTCTGGCCCTCCGATGTGCTCCCCCTTGTCCCCCGCTTCTCCGGCCCTCCGATGATCTTCCGTTCCCCCCCTCCCCCCCCCCCCATGCTCCTCCGACCCCCATGCAGTCCCTTCCTCCATCCCTCCCTCCTCTCTGCGGCCTAGTGCCACAGGCCTACCTGCCCGCAGCCAGCCAGCCTCTCAATCTGACTGGCTGCAGGTGGGAAACAGAGGTTTCCAATGCAAATCAGGCCCTGCTGTTAAATTCGGCAGGGTCTGCGGGAAACCCAGGGTGCTGCCGAGTTTCCTGACCGCTTCCGAGACCCCGGCCCCAGCTCCCAAACTGCCAAAGTATTAAAATTCAGGCCATCATGTTATGATTTATGTTGACGTCATTGCCATTTCTTAATTTTGTGAGCAAATTTCTCAAATCTAAAGCTTCAAGTCTAATTTTTTGTGTGGGAGGAATTCTGCAGATAAATCAGTTCTGGTGATTACTCATAGAATTACTTTCTCCTTTACGGAGATGCTAATTCTGTGGGTAATCACCAGAACTGATTCATCCAGAGTTTTTCCCCAGATCAAAAAAATGCTCTTAAAGCTTTACCTTCGAAAAAATCTGTTCAGAGAACTCATTCAAAACTTGTCTTAGAAAAAAAGTACTTGTATTTATTTAAGGCTGGATTTTACCAACCTCGGCGGGTCCGTGGCGGGCGACGTCAGTGGCGGGTCCTGGCCCCACTGCCGACTCCAGCCCGCTGTGTAGAATAAATTTACCGTGATTGGGCTTGTTAAGCCCGTCCAGCGAGTTTCCCGGCCAATTGAAGGAAGCGGGTCTGATGATGTCATTTGATGACACGTCATCAGCCGGTTTCCTTAAAGGGACCATAGCCAACTTTAATTTGACAGTTGTGCTGTCAGTGTTCTACAAACACTGCAAACACTGACAAGCACTGCACAGAGGTGCAGGACTGCACCCAAGCTCTCCCATGACTCCCTCCATATGCTTATGGAGGGAGTCACAGCACTCAGGGAGGACCACTTCCCTTCCTATGGGCGGAGAAGACCTCCCTAGGAGATCAACACAGCCTGGTTGCACATTACAGACGAGGGCACAAACAGGGATGTGGTCAGGGTGCAGTGCTGCAAACGTTTCAATGATCTCAGTAGATCACGAAATGCTAGTACAAAGCCACGCTCAACCTCATCCTGCTGTGCCTCTCATCACATCCCCATCACTCTGCCTTCCCTACCCTACTCCTGCACATCCTTACTCACACCAACTTACCTTGCACCTCCACCCATCCCTCTCTATCTACATTATCACATCCCTATCTCACTAGCCACCCCTCACACTCACCCTCATCCTCATGCAATCATACCAACTAACAACACACAAGGGTAGGCACTTGGGTGTTTTATCCAATGTTCATGTAAAGTTTCTGTTAATGTGGTGTCAAATATTGAAACCTTTATTTTCAACACTTTGTGTTCTTGGACAGATTTGTGTGCACCTTTGGATGTGGCTTCGTGAGTTGCAGTGAATGGTGAGACATAACATTACCCCCCGTAATGGTCATGAGTGTGAAAGGAATGGCTTGGCATTGTAGAGATGCTTTATGGTGTTGGTGTGGGGTGGTGACAACCTGGCACATCATGTGGCAGCCAGGGTGTACAGCGTCAAGTGAAGTAAATCTGGCTATGGTGAGGCCATCCCTGGCCTCCCGGGCAGCAATGTGGTCAGGTGCTGATGATCTGTGTCCTGTGCAGCATCAGTTGATTGTGGAGAATGTTGGTGTTGTTGCTGGTACTGCTGGTGTGCCTGGTAGTGCTGGTGTTGGGGCTGATCGTGGTGGGATTCTGAGGACCAAGGTGAGAGTATAAAGTGCACTGATGCTGATGGAATAGATGGCAGGTGAAGTAGAGATGACAGAAGCGATCGGTCAATGGTGGGAGCAGTAATGAGGTCAGACTGGATGGAGACTTGTGTAAAGACTTGCAGCATCCTGAATCTGTAGTAGAAATGCAGTTTAGAGAAGCTAGTGGCTAAGGGAACATTTCTCAATCAGCTGGGAGCTTTGACTTGACATTTGAAGCTGTCAACTCATCAGCTGAAACAATGGCGTGTGACCTCCCACCTCAGCTTCACAGACGAGGTCCAGGACAGCGGGAAACCGTTGGGTGACCTGTCAAATTCAAAATGCTGGGAAAAAAGCATTGTTAAACAAGCCACTAATGATTTTAATTGCCTCCTCTGCCGCTGCGTGTCGGGTCTGCTCAGTGCTGGCAGACCCGATATTTGGTAAAGGCACGTGGTGGCGGGTTTACAGCGGGTCGGGACCCCGCTATCAAAAAAAACCACTTTCCCACCCGACCCGCCACTGATCGCGTCCACTGACCCCCCCACAAAATTCCCCCCTAAGTGTCTATTAAATCTTCAGGGTTCCCCAAAGCGCTTCACAATCGGCAAATTACTTTTAAAGGATAGTCATTGTTGCGATCTATACTCAGCACTTGACATAAAAACATTCTGCTGAGCTCAAATTGGAGCAGATGTGGTACAGGGATGGTAGTGGTGGGCAGTGGAACAGTTTCACACTTTGGGTACCCAGTATCAGCAGCCAGTGCTCGCAGATCAGGTGTCTTCTTTAACACTGATATTGGTGATACGGTGTCCTTGCCAACATTTTTTCCTCAACCAACACCACCTAAAAAAAAAATCTGGAAAATTGTCTCATTGCTGTTTGTGGAATCAAATTGAGTGCCGTGTTTCCCTACATTGCAACAGTGACTGGACTTCAAAAGTATTTCAGTGGCTGTGAAGTGAATTTTGGACGTCCTGGGGTTGTGGAAGTCGCGATATAACTGCTAGTTGTCTTCCTCCTTCATCGTGGGGGAGTCCACAACATAACTTTAAAATTAGAGCCAGGCCATTCAGGGGTTATGTCAGGAAACACTTCTTCATGTAAAGGGTAGTAGAAATCTGGAACTTTCGCTCAAAATGCTGTTGAAGCTAGGTCAATTGAAAATTTCAAAACTGAGATTGATAGATTTTTGTTAGGTAAGGTTATTAAAGGATACGGATCCAAGACAGGCAAATAGAGTTAAGATACAGATCAGTCATGATCTAACTGAATAGCGAAGCAGGTTTGAGAGGCTGAATAGCCTACTCCTGTTCCAATGGACCTTGGTCTTCAATTAGGGTACTCAATAATAAATTGTGAACACAAAATAAAACAATATTAGTATATTTAATCCTGTTATGTTCTTCTTGCGTACCTGTGTTTCTTAGTGAGCAAATGGCGATTTTGAATTGACCTCTTAAAGGGAAATGCTACCCTCATTAGAATGATGACAGATTTTGCAAGATAAGGGAGTGAAGGGTTATGGGGAGTGGGCAGGGAAGTGGCTTTGAGCCCAAGATCAGCCATGATCTTATTGAATGGCGGAGCAGGCTTGAGGGGCCAAGTGGCCTATTCCTGCTCCTATTTCTTATGTTCTTATGAGAGAACTAAATACTCACGTGTCTTTCACTCCCACCTGTCAGAGAAGGCAACTTGCCACCACTACCTGATTTAGTCTGTATGTGGGTGACTCTTAATGGACTCTGAAGATGGCCCACCATTTATGGGCAATAAATGTAGCTTTGCCTTCATCCTAAAAACAAATAGAAAAACACATTTTCAGAAGAATGTAAAAAATAAACTGAAGGACAGCACCTCTTAATATACAGCACTCCCCAATTACTGGACTGAAATGTCAGCCTAGATTATGTGCTCACAAACTTTCTGACACACAGGTAAGAGGTTTTTTTTATATTCGTTCATGGGATGTGGGCGGCGCTGGCAAGGCCAGCATTTATTGCCCATCCCTTGTTGCCCTTGAGAAGGTGGTGGTGAGCCGCCTTCTTGAACCGCTGCAGTCCGTGTGGTGAAGGTACTCCCACAGTGCTGTTAGGGAGGGAATTCCAGGATTTTGACCCAGTGATGATGAAGGAACAGCGATATACTTCCAAGTCAGGATGGTGTGTGACTCGAAGGGGAACTTGGTGGTGGTGGTGCTCCCATGCACCTGCTGCCCTTGTCCTCCTAGGTGGTAGAGGTTGCAGGTTTGTGAGGTGCTGCCGAAGAAGCCTTGGCGAGTTGCTGCAGTGCATCTTGTAGATGGTACACACTGCAGCCACGGTACGCTGGTGGTGGAGGGAGTGAATGTTTTTAAGGTGGTGGATGGGGTGCCAATCAAGCAGGCTGCTTTGTCCTGGATGGTGTCAAGCTTCTTGAGTGTTGTTGAAGCTGCACTCATCCAGGCAAGTAGAGAGTATTCCATCACACTCCTGACTTGTGCCTTGTCGATGGTAGAAAGGCTTTGGGGAGTCAGGAGGTGAGGTACTCGCCGCAGAATACCCAGCCTCTGACCTGCTCTTGTTGCCACAGTATTTATGTGGCTGGTCCAGTTAAGTTTCTGGTCAATGGTGAGTGCTACTAACTGAGCCAAGCCATTTGTTGGCACAGCATACAAGTTTGGCAGCTTTTGCAGTGGTGATTGTATAATCTATTTTAAGAAAGAAGCCAAGTTAAATGCTGAGAAATCTTACATGTCAGTATTGTTAGGAGATTTAATTATCTGGTTCTTCGAGGGATCGTTGAACTGCGGTAGCTTTCAAACCATCCAATAATGGCTAATTTTAATTTTTTTTCTCTTTCAGAACATGCCAATCACTATTGTGAAAGAGCAGGAAAAGGCGGGACATACCCGCGGCAGTACCACGTCTCCCACCACCGCAAGGACTATAGTGATGGTAAGTTAAAGGATGGATTTTTTGAGATTCCTGATGGTCTTGCATTGATTGACCCAATTTTGTTACTTCATCCCCTGAGGGAAAGTTCTGTATAATTTCTCATCTATGCCTAGATAAAACAGCAGAATATCTATCTGTATGTCTCTACTGGCCAGTTGCTTGCCATGGAAGCTGTTTCCTAGATCCCAGTAGCACAGGAACCATCATGCTCCACAGAACTATTTGGTCATGTTATTTGGCATAAAGATCATAAAACATGAAAGAGGAAGCACTTAGCAAATCGTTCCATTTAAAGAGGCCTTAGTTAGGTTGAAGTTATGGCCTGCAGATCAAGAATAAAGAAAACATCTTCCAGCTAATTACAGGAAAACACAGGAACAAAACATTTGGCATGTTGTTTTAAAAATGCCAATTGCATGGTGATACTTCGGCAGACATTCTGTTTTTTTAATAAAAAATCACTCCTCTGCTGTTGGGGCTGGTTGACTCTTGCTGACCGCAGTTGCAAGGAGACTAGAAGCTCATTAATACCAGACCCAATTAGCTGCTCTTCATGTCAGAGCTTAGAGAGTGAGTGTTGGCAGGCTCTCCAACCTTGAGCACATGCTGTACCCGCCCAATGCCCACATGTGCATTCTTTCCAGTTGGAATCAGTGGATAATCATGTGAAGTGGGAGCTGTGTTTTTGTTTTCCACTTCTCTAGCCCAGAAACATTGAAGCCAACTGTTTGTTCTCCCATTGCCACCCTCTCTGAGATCAGCTAACTCGGCACAAATGGACGATCGAGCCTTGGGCCTCCCTGGTCTGTATGGCTCAATTGCACAGTAGGCAATACACTTAACAACTGTGCTATTGGAACTGCTGAAACAAGAAGGTTTAATAAAAGGTTTTTGCACAACAGTATGGGACTCCCATAGTGATTATATTACTGGACTAGTAATCCAGAAGCCTGGACTAATGATCCGGGGACATGAGTTCAAATCCCACCACGGCAGCTGGGGAATTTAAATTCAGTTAATTAAATTTTAAAAATCAGGAATAAAAAGCTAGTAAAAACCCATCTGGTTCACTGCCATCCATATTTGGTCTGGCCTATATGTGACTCCAGATCCACAGCAGTGTTGACTCTTAACTGCCCTCGGAAATGGCCTAGCAAGCCACCACCTTCTCAACATCCCATGAATGAATAAAAAAAAATCTTCCTCTGCCCCTTCTATATTTCCTCTTGTTTCCCACTCTGTGTTTATGTTTACACCTTTCTAAATGCTAGGGATGATCTTTTTTATGTAAAGACTGCCTTATAAATCCAGGTGTAGTCCATGAATCTGGAACTAGTTCTGGAGCAGATTTTTTTCTGGCATTACATATTGCTGATACACTTAATTATTACAAAAATATCGTGGTACTGCTCTCAACACTGAGTGGGTTCAAGCCCTGACTTCAGCATGTATTCTAGGTTGATGATTCAGTGCATTAGTGAGGGAGTGCTGCATTATTAGAGGTGCTGTCTTTTGGATGAGACAGTAAACTGAGGCCATGTCTAAATGTGCAGTTTAAAGAACCTATGTGCTCTTTGAAGAAGAGCAGGGAGTTCATCCTGGCCAACATTCATTTAACCCATTTGCTTTTGTAGGACCTTTTTTGCTTGCAAATTGGCTACCACATTTGCCTACATAACAGCAATGACTATACTTCAAAAGCAAATAATTTGTTGTGAAGCGCTGTGTGATATTTGCATATGTGAAATGTATAATTTTTGTTTTGTTAATCATTTTTCATTCAGGGAGAAGAACTTTCCCCCGGAGCTTCATCCATCAGGAAAATCTTTTCCAGCTCGTTCCTTCCAGTAGGTCACACAGTGCCAACGGGGACAGCATGGGGAGCACCTTGCAGTATGATGAGAGCCGAACCGTTCGGTGGAGCAGCGAAGACAAAACTTGCCTGAAACTTCATGACAGGCACTTGCCTTCAATATGTAAGTAAATCTATAGCACTTCCCCCAAGTGCAAATGAGGGCTGAGCTACAAGGAAAGATTAGGGAAGCTCAGACTACATTCTTAAATAAAAGATGGTTCAAAATTCTCTGATCACTAAGTGTGGCACCTTTAGAAACGGTGAAGGTTCCCTCTGTTTCGCTTTTTCTGCTAGAAGTCACGAACAGAGGAAATCTACACATTTATAATGTTGCTACACACAACGACCACAGGAATTCTTACTGTAGGGGTATTAAGGCGGGACCTCACTGATGTGCACAAAGTGGTATAGATGGAATAAACCCAGAATGTTTCTGGAGGGAGAGTATGCAAGGGAAGAATTTCTACGGTCACGGAGTGGTGCAACATTGTAAAAGTAAGTATTTACAATCTTCACCGTAAATCTTCATGTATGCATGCAAAAAATCTTGACACAGCCCCCATTTTAATATAACCCACCGTGATAACGGGGCGGGTTTGAGTCAGACGTCTGATTTACACCCGTATGATTTTACGTTTCGTTCACTTCAGTGGAGCGTTAAATCATGTGGGTGTAAATTTGATGCTGACCTGAAACTGCCTTGTTTTCGCAGTGTGTGTTAAGTTAAAATTGAGGCGATAGCTACTAAAGTAATTCTTTCTCCCATGGTGAAAAATAATATATATGGTGATGTGATGCATATATATTTATAACATATGGTTTTAAATAAATTTGCATGCAACAGTTTCTGTTGGTATAACAAACTCCAGTTTGCAGACTGGCTGACTTTAATTTAACTTTTTTTTATTGTGTTAAGGCAACACTTTAAAATCTTCTACTCAAACTAATATATTATTATAAAGGTTAACACATTGTGGAGTAAGTTACCAGAGAGTATTAGTTCTGTTTCTGGAGGGAGAGGATTTAAGGAATATATTGAAAAAGTATGTGGGTGGGGTTGATATATTAAAAGGGTTAGTCTTATTAAGGCCTAATAGCCTTTTCCTATATTAATCATTTTATGTTCTTTGAAGTTTAAACAAAGAAGCACAAATTGGAAAGAGTGCACTGACACTGCATTTTAAATTTTCTTTTTTTCCAATAGCACCTCGCGCCCCCATCAACTGGAGACTAGGAAAGTTCCTTGGACGAGGAGCATTTGGAGAAGTTTACCTATGCTATGACGCGGACACGGGCAGAGAACTGGCAGTCAAGCAAGTGGCTTTTGATGCAGATAGCCAAGAGACGAGCAAGGTTGGTGACTTTGAGCCAAAAGTATGACTCAACCTGTTCATGACTCACGAGTTCTAGATTCTTATTAGACTTTTCTGGCAGTTAAGCAAAAAATCTGTGGCCAGCATTAAATATTCCGTAATTGTACTTTTTCCAGGAAATAGCTCACTTTCCCTTTGACCAGTGAGGCTATGGGGATTACATTTTATTAATAGATTCCACCTCTCTACTATATTTTAAAATTTGCATTCAGATTGTGACAGAACTCATATTTATTTTAAATCTTGAAGAATCTTTGAAGATAATTGGCAAAAGAAACAGCGGAAATGAGGAGAAATTTTTTTACATAGCAAGTTGATCTGGAATGCACTGCCTGAAAGGTGGTGTAAGCAGATTCAATAGTAACTTTCAAAAAAGGAATTTGATATATATTTGAAAAGGAAAAATTCGCAAAGCTGTGGGGAAAGAGCGGGGTAGTGGGACGAATTGGATAGCTCTTTCAAAGAGCTGGCACAGGCACGGTTGGTCGAATGGTCTCCTTCAGTGCTGTGAAGTTATCCACTTTGGTAGGAAAAATAGAAAAGAAAAATATTTTTTGAAAGGTGAGAGACTGGGAAATGCTGGTATTCAGAGGGACCTGGGTGTCTTGTACACGAATCACAGAAAGTTAACAGCAAGCAATTAGGAAAGCAAATGGTATTTTAGCCTTTATTACAAAGGGATTGGAGTATAAGAGTAAAGAAGTCTTACTGCAATTATATAGGGCCTTGGTGAGACCACACCTGGAGTACTGTGTACAGTTTTGGTCTGCTTACCTAAGGAAGGGTATACTTGCCTTAGAGGGAGTGCAACTTAGATTTACTAGAATGATACCTGGACTCCAAGGGTTAAATTATGAGGAGAGATTACACAAACAAGGGTTGTATTACCTGGAATTTAGTAGATTAAGGGGTGATTTGATCAAAGTTTTCAAGATATTAAGGGAAACTGATAGGGTAGATAGAGAGAAACTATTTCCGTTGTTTGGGGAATCTAGGACTAGGTGACATAGCCTAAAAATTAGAGCCAGGCCTTTCAGGAGTGAAGTTAGGAAAAACTTCTACACGCTAAGGGTGGTAGAAGTTTGGAACTCTCTTCCGCAAACGGCAGTTGATGCCAGGCCGATTGTTAATTTTAAATCTGAGACTAATAGATTTCTGTTAACCAAAGTTATGAAGGGATATGGGGCAAAGGAGGGTATATGGAGTTAGGTCACAGATCAGCCATGATCTCATTGAATTGCGGATCAGGCTCGAGGGGCCAAATGGCCCACTCCTGTTCCTATGTTCCTATAGTGCTGGTTGAAGGAGGAATATTGGGCAGAGCATGGAAAGAACCCTTCTTTGAACACTGCCATGGAATTTTTTTCAACATCCACCTGAACAGGCAGATGAAGTCTTGGTTGAACATCTCATCCCAAGGACAGCACCTCCAACAGTGCCGCACTTTCTAATCCACTAGTGTGTCAGTCTAGTCTATGTGCTTGTGTCTAATATGAGACTTGAACTCCCAACTTTCTGACTCAGCAGTGAGAATGATACCAATTGAGTTAAATTGACACTTTGGATAATGGAAGGTGACTGACCAGTATTCCTCACTGCTCAATATTCATAGAATCTTAAGAACATAAGATATAGAGCAGGAGTAGGCCATTCGGCCCTTTGAGCCTGCTCCACAATTCAATAAGATCATGGCTGATCTTCCACCTCAACTCCACTTTCCCATCCTATCCCCATATCCCTGGATTCTCTTAGTATCCAAAAATCTATCAATCTCTGTCTTGAATATACTCAACGACTGAGCATCCACAGACCTCTGGGGTAGAGAATTCAAAGATTCACAACGCTTTGAGTGAAGAAATTTCTCCTCATCTCAGTTCTAAATTGCCGACCCCTTATTCTGAGACTGTGACCCCAGTTCTAGACTCCATAGCCAGCGTTCCTCCCAGCATCTACCCTGTCAAGCCCCTTAAGAATTTTATATGTTTCAATGAGATCTCCTCTCATTCTTCTAACCTCGAGGTAATATAGGCCTAGTCTCCTCAATCTCTCCTCATAGGGCCATCCCATTTTCCCAGGAATCAGTCTAGTGAACCTTCGTGGCACTCCCTCTAAGGCAAGTATATCCTTCCTTATATCCTTCTTTAGGTGTGGTGCCCAGAACTGAACACAGAACTCCAGGTGTGGTCTAACCAGGGCTTTGTATAGCTGCAGCATAACTTCTAATCCCTTGTATTCTAGTCCCATAGATATAAAGGCCAGTATTTCATTAGCCGCCTTGATTATTTTTTGTACCTGTCCATGACATTTTAATGATCAATGTACATGACCCCTAAGTCTCTTTGGACCTCCACTGCTTCTAGCTTTTCATCATTTAGAAAGTACTCTGATCTATCCATTTTAAGTCCAAAGTGGATGACCTCAGACTTGCCTACATTGAAATCCATTTGCCACAGTTTTGCCCATCACTTAATCTATTAGTATCTCTTTGTAATGTTATGCTTCCATCTACACTGCTTACAATGCCACCTATCTTTGTGTCATCGGCAAACTTGGATATGTGGCTCTCTATCCTGTCATGTAAGTAGTTAATAAATTCAGTGAGAGTTGTGATAAGGCCCTATTTAATTGCAGGCCCCATCACAGATCCCTGTGGGTTGCCACTAGTCACATCCTGCCAATTAGAGTACCTGCGCATTATCTCTACTCTCTGTCTCCTGTTACTCAGCTAATCTCCTAACCAGGTCAATAATTTGCCATCAATTTCATAAGCTTCAACTTTAGCTAACAGTCTCTCAGGAGGGACTTTATTGAATGCCTTCTGGAAGTCCATATAAATAACATCCATGGACATTTCCCTGTCCACTACTTTAGTTACTTCTTCAAAAAATCAATCAGGTTCATCCGGCATGACCTACCCTTTACAAATTGATGCTAGCTCTCTCTAATCAGCTGAAAATTTTCATGATGTTCAGTCACTATATCCTTAATTACAGACTCTAGTAATTTCCTGAACAAACAGATGTTAGGCTAACTTGTCTATAATTCCCTGGTTTCCCTCTCTCACCTTTCTTAAATAGCTTCATCAATAAAAGAATCAAGTAGCTAGTCATTCATCTTGCTGTGGGTCCTTGCTGTGTGCCAAAAATGGCTGCCATGTTTATCTATTCTTTGTATGTGAGGTGCTTTGATATATTTCTGAGAGGTGTGATAAGGCCCTATTTAATTGCAGGTCTTTCTTTCAAACTCAAGGTAGGATTCAGCCTACCAAACCTCTAATATTATTAAAGAACAACCTACCTCAGAAGAATTGAAAGCGGGAACACAATCTTGCCACAGACCTCAAGATATGGAGGCATGCAGCCTCCAAGCCAACTCTCTGGCTCAAACATTCATCCAAAGCTTCCCTCCCCCGCCTTTAGAAGACCAGAAGGGGCCTGAAAACAACCTACAGCTGTGTCAATGCTATCGGGCTAGTTACAGGCCTACTCCTCGTCAGTCCTCTTCCACAATCTGGTACAACAGAGATCTCCCAGGTGTACTAGCCATGAGTAGATTCAGAAACTGTTATGAGAAAGACATCACTAGGCTGGGCCAATTCCTAAGTAAGGGCAAGATCTTGTTTTTCCGGCAACTAATAGACAAATCCCCCCACATCCTATGGGAAGTCAATGCATTATTAATGTGAAATTCATTTACCAAAGAACCTACATTGTGCAGTATCAAGTGGGTCTCAATGATGGTACCTCCAAATTGAACATGTCCTCCAGGAAATAGTGAAATGCAGCTAACTTTAGAGAGAGTTGATTTCCGTTTCCCCAACAAAGAACTGCACCTCTTCGATGTCAAATACAGAATCACTTCTCTGTTCTTCATACCACATTCTCCTTCTCATCAACATAATCCAAAGCCTGAAGGTAGTTTGGAAGCCAGTAAGAGGAAACTTTTACAGACAAAACCTAGGACGCTGAGCGAAGTGAAGGAAGAAATCACGGAGGCACTTGCCATAATCTTCCAATCCTCATTAGAAACGGGGGTGGTGCCAGAGGACTGGAGAATGGCAAATATTACACCCTTGTTCAAAAAAGGGGGTAGAGATAAACCCGTCAATTATAGGCCAGTCAGTTTAACCTCAGTAGTAGGGAAGCTTTTAAAAACAATAATCAGGGACAAAATTAACAGTCATTTGGACAAGTGTGGATTAATTAAGGAAAGCCAGCATGGATTTGTTAAAGGCATATCGTGTTTAACCAACTTGATCGAGTTTTTTAATGAGGTAACAGAGAGGGTTGATGAGGGCAATGCGGTTGACGTGGTGTACATGGATGTCCAAAAGGCCACATAATAGGCTTGCCAGCAAAGTTGAAGCCCATGGAATAAAAGGGACAGTGGCAGCATGGATACGAAATTGGCTAAGTGACAGGAAACAGAGAGTAGTGGTGAACGGTTGTTTTTCGGACTGGAGGAACGTATACAGTGGAGTTCCCCAAGGGTCAGTTCTAGGACCACTGCCTTTCTTGATATATATTAAAGACTTGGATGTGGGTGTACAGGGCACAGTTTCAAAATTTGCAGATGACACAAAACTTGGAAGTATAGTGAACAGTGAGGAAGATAGTGATAGACTTCAAGAGGACATAGACAGGCTGGTGGAATGGGCGGACACGTGGCAGATGAAATTTAACGCAGAAAAATGCGAAGTGATACAGGAAATATAAACTAAAGGGTACAATCCTAAAGGAGGTGCATGAACAGAGAAACCTAAGGGTATATGTGCACAAATCATTGATGGTGGCAGGGCAGGTTGAGAAAGCAGTTAAAAAAGCTTACGGGATCCTGGGCTTCATAAATAGAGGTATATAGAGTACAAAAGTGTGGAAATTATGATGAGCCTGTATGAAACACTGGTTCGGCCTCAACTAGAGTATTGTGTCCAATTCTGGGCACCGCACTTTAGGAAGGATGTGAAGGCCTTAAGGGTGCAAAAAAGATTTACGAGAATAATTCCAGGGACGAGGGACTTCAGTTACGTGGATAGACTGGAGAAGCTGGGGTTGTTTTCTTTAGAGCAAAGAAGATTGAGAGGAGATTTGATAGAGGTGTTCAAAATAATGAGGGGTCTGGACAGAGTAGATAGAGAGAAACTGTTCCTAGTGACAGAGGAGTTGAGAACCAGAGGACACAGATTTAAGATGATTGGCAAAAGAACCAAAGGCGACATAAGAAAAAAAAAATGTATGCAGCGAGTGGTTAGGATCTGGAATGCACTCCCTGAAAGGGTGGTGGAGGCAGACTCAATCACGGCTTTCAAAAGGGAATTGGATAAGTACCTGAAAGAAAGGAAATTGCATGGCTATGGGGAAAGGGCGGGGGAGTGGGACTAGCTGAGGTGCTCTTGCAGAGAGCAGGCATGGGCTCGACAGGTCGACTGGCCTTCTTCTGTGCTGTAACCATTCTATGATTCTATGAAAACCCTCATAACCACATGCAAAAACAAAATACTGCGGATGCTGGAAATCTGAAATAAAAACCGAAAATGCTGGAAATACTCAGCAGGTCAGGCAGCATCTGTTGAGCGAGAAACAGAGTTAACGTTTCAGGTTGATGACCTTTCCTCTGAACTGGAATAAGTTGGAGATGTAACAGGTTTTAAGCAAGCACAGGGGCAGTGAAAGGAGGGATGGGAGGAAAGAATAAGAGGCAAGGTCTGTGATAGGGAGGAAGGCAGGAGTGATTAAATGACAAAAGGGGGTGTTAATGGGACAATAACAGAAACAGAAGATGGGTCTAGAGGAGCTGAAAATGACAAAAGCAGAATTACTACCAGCAACTGCTGTCCCAAAAAATGGGAGTGGTGGTTATGATCTGAAACTGTTCAACTCAATGTTGAGTCCGGAAGGCTGTAAAGTGCTTAATCGAAAGATGAGGTGCTGTTCTCGAGCTTCCGTTGAACTTCATTAGAGCAGTGTAGAAGGCCGAGGTCAGAGTGGGAGTGGGGCAGATAATTAAAATGACAAGCGACCAGAAGCTCAGGGTCATACTTGCGGACTGAACGGAGGTGTTCCGCAAAGTGATCACCCAATCTGCGTTTGGTCTCCCCAATGGCCTCACAACCACATGTAGTAGAACCAGGCTAAACTCATACAGCAAACATACTTCTTTTACATGCACGCAGCACAGTAACTGGAAATATGCCAGTAACTTAAACTGTAACCGCCACTTTTACCCAAATAGAATAATAGTGTGCTAATATAAAGTGGGTTGACCTAGATGTTTTCTTGAATATTGTAAATGTGAGGGAAGAAAAACTTGGTTCTTGACAAATTGTTGTAGTTTCATTATTTTTATTATATTTGCAGGAAGTCAATGCTTTGGAATGTGAAATTCAGTTACTAAAGAACCTACACCACGACAGGATAGTGCAGTATTATGGGTCACTACGAGATACAATGGAAAGAAAGTTGTCCATCTTTGTAGAATATATGCCAGGAGTAAGTATTGACCACTTGTTTTTTCGTTTAATTAATCTATTATCACGTGTCTGCATTTTCTTTTTAAACCAATTTTTTCCCCTCCTCTACAGAAGGTGCTGATATTTGCTGGGATATTGTTCTATGGACATTGGCAGCCCTCCAGTACCTCGTCCAAGCTCCCATCCTTCATGTGAGCGCCTCAACAGTAATGTTCAGCAGGAAGTTAGCCAGTTAAGGGCCTGCATTGCAACCAAGCCCAAACCTGTCCTTGCTGAGGTTCACAATTGAACAAACAGGAGTCGCTGGCTAGCAAGCAGGAATCCTGGCTGATTATTTCCTCCTCCCCCTTCTTAGCTCAAAGACTGAGGCCCGTTGTATTGCCACATCTACTGATTCAGCACAGATGGGAAATGAACCTGGGAACCGTCCTGATCTCTACAGCTCAGTACTAGAACATGCAATGCATTTACCTCAACTGAGCCGTTGGGAAGATGTCCAACCCCCCGCCCCGCCCCCCCACCTTATTTTCTAAGGTATGATCCCCTGATCTCTGTCAGGGTGGCAGTTAGAGTGTTGCAGTTAACCATATGATAAATTGACCCTTAGTGTTAGGGGGGATTAAATACGTGGGGTTACGGGGATGGGGTGGGATATGTGTCGGTGCAGGCTCAATGGGCCGAAATGGCCTCTATCTGCACTGTGGGGATTCTGTGATTCTGTGATTCATATCACCCTAGGCTGATAGACGATTTTAATATGCATTACCACTCCTCATTGCAAGCCAGGAACCCATGGTAGAAAGTGTGAGTGAAGGCCATCAGATGAGGATAAGTTCAAGTTTGGTTGTTTCCCACTCCACTATCTAACAGTTCGCCAGCACAGGCTGTGAAGGCTCAAAACATGAGGTTTGACTATGTGGGCTGCCGGTAGCTATGGAACCAAAGCCAAGGAAGAGAGGGGGGAAAATTGAAAGAAAATGAATTGGACACTTAACTTTCACTAAGGCTTGTGGGGTGAAATTCCTCCTTTTGATAAATTTAGTGAAATGTCAATGCGAGTACCAAACAGGAAATCCCATTGTGCCATCGAGATGATTTTTTTTTGCTATGATTATCTACAGAAGAATTTAGAACCCCTTATAGAGGAGCGCTCGCTCGAAGATCAACAGATATCTGAATTTAACACACAAATAATTTTAGAAAATCTGTGTACCGGCTGGCTGGACCAGTGGGCCTTTTCCAGTCCCTCATTGTTCGCATATGTAATTTACAAAAAAAAAAGACCCAGATGGATGTAATTACAGTTTAGGACTTCATTAGTGGCTGCTAGCGCCTTTCCTTCTTGGATTGTTCATTTTCTTTTATTTGGTTCAGTTGATGAGGTTACGTTGTCATGGCATTAGGGTGGGAGAATTGCTATGTTTAGGCACTTCATAAATACATCGTAATTTCATTGTTCTTGAATGCATTTGCAACCAGAACTTTCTTCCTTCCCACCCCCATCCCCACATTGCTTCAACTAAAGTGACAGTTGGTTGTGGAATTACAGTAATGGTAAAGTCGCTGATTTTACAGTGTAAAAAGCAATCATTTTGGTTTTCAGATGTCGATGATGCTACACGGCTAAATAAACCCCTGGTGGGAACATTAAGAAAGTACAGGCATGTTGGGAGAGACCTTGGAAAATAATAGAGGAAAAGGAGAAAGGATTTGAATTCCCAGTGTCATTGATCTCTGGTCTCTGCTGAGTTAGCTAATCTCAGCCAGGGTGGTAGTATAAGGCCCCACTGTTGGATTAAGCCCCCCTTTGCGTGGCAATAGGAAATACCATCTAGGATTTCCTCTCCTGTTTACTGTCCAGTGACACAATGTTGAAAAGTTTGTCAGCTTGCATATCAGGTGAGGACTGGATTGGTCAAATAGTCTTTCAACACTGAGTCAGTGCCAACACATGATTTACCATCTTCACGAGAGGGGAGGGAAAGTCATTGGAGATGAGAGGGAGGTGGAGAAGCAGAGTGGTTTACAACAACAACAACTTGCATTTATATAGCGCCTTTAACATTGTAAAACATCACAAGGCGCTTCACAGGAGCGTAATCAGACACATATTGACACTAAGCCAAAGAAGGAGATATTAAGACAGGCGACCAAATGCTTGGTCAAGGAGGTAGGTTTTAAGCAGCATCAAAGGAGGAAAGAGAGTTGAAGAGGTGAAGAGGTTTGGGGAGAGAATTCCAGAGCTTAGGGCCTAGACGGCTGAAGGCACAACCGGCAATGGTGGGGCAAAGGAAGTGAGCGGGTGCACAAGATGTCAGAGTCGGAGGAACTCAGCATTCTCAGAGGGTTGGAGGAGATTACAGAGATAGGGAGGGGGGCGAAGCCATGAAGGGACAAGGATGAGAATTATTAAATCGAGGCGTTGCTAGATGGGAGTCAGTGTAGGTCAGCGAGCACAGGGGTGATGGGTGAATGGAATTTTATGCGAGTTAGGATATAGGCAGCAAAGTTTTGGATGAGCTCAAGTTTATGGAGGGTGGCACATGGGAGGCCAGCCAGGAGAGCATTGGAATAGTCGAGTCTGGGGTAATAACAGCATGGATGAGGGTTTCAGCAGCAGATGGGCTGAATATAACAGAATATCAACTAATATATATTGTCACATTTTCTGTTCCAACATATGCAAATTGGCTAACTGTTCAATTGCATCAGTGAAATTGTCAGGTGCTGTGTTAGTTATCATGGGCGATATAAACTTGATGCTCAGTACAATGTGTTCAATGAGGTATGATGTGTATCCATGCAGTTGTCAGGAGGATAGTAGCAGTGCACTCAGATATTTTGTGGTGAGTTGTGCTGTTCATCATGCTACTTGTGTAGAGTTCCTGGTATTTGCTATTTGCTGACTGGAAGCTCAAACCTGCGTTTGCCAGGTTTCTAATAACTAACTCGTGACTGTCCCCAGGGAGAGGTAAGCAGGGAGGTTGAGTTGGCTTCAAGATGACCTGCTTGGTCATGGAGATTGGAGCCGAGTTCACCCATTGTTGCTCTTGGTAATCCAATACCTGAGCGGGACATATCTGCAGTACACCATGTGCTGCTGCTGATTGACCAACCTGCAAGACTTATTAATGAGACCTGGAGGGGTGGAATTGTCATTGAAGGCTGGGGATTCTCCTCAATCAGCCCCTGATAGCCTCACAAGCCACTGCTCTAATGGTACAGTGTTTCCAGCTGGACAAGCAGCAGGAAGCTTAGCATCGCTCTGTGATGGTAAGCTGTGAGGTTTCAGCCAATTAAACTCCAGTAGCAACCCTACATACACTTAGGGGTCCCCAATCCTTGGCTGTTGGCAACTTGCGCCTAAGCTCTCTGGAGATGGGTAAGAGTTCTATAAGGGTGCAGACCATGTTGAGAAAACAGAAACTGTACCTTAATAGGTTTCTCAGTATCTGAGTTTGGAGACTCTTGGCGTATAATTGTTTCTGCACATGTCAGACACCAGGCTGACCCCACCCCCAAAATAAAATTACATTCCTGTTGCAATTTTACTGATCTGCTGTTATCTCCCTGCGCAAAAATAAAGATGTCTGTAAAGGACAGGAAACCAGGGAAAACGTTGTTGACGTCACTAGTGTTAGAAATTGGATTATTCGATACATGCCTTGGGTTAGGGAGGTGGCGTCACACAAAGTAGTTAATTTTTTGCTGATTTTCCCTCCACCCCGCCCTCCTTTCCTGAAGACTGAGATATTGCACCAGTAGCCTGTCAATGCCTTGCCCAAGAGACCATTCTTCATGTGTGTGTCAAGACAGTGAGTGTCAGCAGGCTATTCAAAGACAGGTGGCATCACAGCCAAGCCACATCGTGTACTCGGCTAACATCTACACATTGCCGAGGATCACTGGCTACTAGTCACCAATGGGAAACCCGAACTGAATTTTTTGTTTTGCTCTTCACTAGTGCAAGGTGTGTTTAAGCCATCTGTAAGGCCCTGAATGAGATCAGCAAACTCAGCAGAGACCAGGGATTACACCTGCAACCTTTTTGATTTCTACGGCTTACCACACCTGGCATTGCATTAACCTACTAAACCATTGGAAGAACAAAGTGATTTTGTTTTCCTCTTTAATTGTTAACTTTGTTTCAATCAGGGCTCTGTCAAGGACCAATTGAAGGCTTATGGAGCGCTCACTGAGAATGTGACCCGGAAGTACACCAGACAGATCCTAGAAGGGGTTTCCTATCTCCACAGCAATATGATTGTACACAGAGATATAAAAGGTATGCTGTCGCTGCCTTTTCCCTTTCACGCAATAGGTGTTTCACATCAGTAGACTACAGCCACTAATAAATTCGACGTTTTCATTGTACTGGGGTCACAGTCTCAGAATAAGGGATCGGCCATTTAGGACTGAGATGAGGAGGAATTTCTTCACTCAAAGTGTTGTGAATCTTTGGAATTCTCTACCCCAGAGGGCTGTGGAGGCTCAGTCGTTGAGTATATTCAAGACAGAGAGCGATAGATTTTTGGATATTAAGGGAATCAAGGGATATGGGGATAGTGCGGGAAGGTGGAGTTGAGATAGAAGATCAGCTATGATATTGAATGGTGGAGCAGGCTCAAAGGGCCAAATAGCCTACTCCTATTTCTTACGTTCTTATATTCTTATGTTGCTTTGGTGAATGTAAAGGACCCGACTTTTGTCATTCCGGGCAAGCTGACAAGAACGATAAGAAAGTCTTTCTCTGCCACTACTGGACCCATTGGCTCCATTTCTGGCCCACGAGAGGTACAGCAGCATTTCATTGCAGCTGACAGCAAGGTATCAGCAGTGTTGAAGCTGCCCGATTAAAATGAATTGAACCTCTGTAGTACCGTTATTATGCTGCTTTCACATGCAGAAAAATGTCGCCCTATTTCATTGTTCCCATGGTGAGTGGCGCCAGGTGAGGGTATGCTATGATAGTGTCGTATTTATGGTAGTGTCGTGGTTATGGTAGTGTCATGGCATATGGTACTGGATTAGCAACCCAGAAGTTGTGAATTCAACAGGGATAATGTGTGTGCAGAGTTCTGTGTGAGTTGAAGCACGTGCAAATGTTGGCAAGAATAATGTTGAAGAAATCAAGCCATGAGGTGGAGGAGAGGATGAGAGTTTGGTGGTGGACAGGGGGAGAAGGGTAGATAGGCAGTGTTCCCAAGGTGGAGATGTGCAATTGACTGGATGTATGACTTGAAGTTCAAAGCAGGGTAAAGCTGGAGACTGAGAATTCAATCTAAGTGAGAAACCGGAATCGGAGATGGGATTGGCACCTCAGGCGCAAAGTTTTTGGTGGAAACGCACCGGGTGCCCTCTGTCAGCCGTGGCTCAGTGGTGGTACTCGTGCCTCCGAGTCAGAAGGTTGTTGGTTCAAGTTCCACTGCAGAGACTTGAGCACGAAATCTAGGCTGATACGCAGTACAGAAGGAGTGCTGCACTGTTGCAGGTGCTGTCTTTTGGATCAGCTGTAAACTGAGGCCCCATCTACCCTCTCAGGTGGGCGTAAAAGATTCCATGCCACTATTCGAAGAAGAGCAGAGGAATTCTCCCCAGTGTTCTGGTGAATATTTATCACTCAACCAACATCATTAAAAAACAGATTATCTGGTCATTATCACATTGCTGTTTGTGGGAGCTTGCTGTGTGCAATTTGGCTGCCGCCTTTCCGACATTACACCAGTGACTACACTTCAAAAGTATTTCATTGGCTGTGAAGCACTTTGGGAGATCCTGAGGTCGTGAAAGGGGCTATATAAATGCAAGTTCCTTCTTCTTTCTTTCCTCATTCACCGATATGTAATATCACATTTTGGGTCTTTGCACTTTTTTTATAGATATTTTTTGACTTGAACATAACTTCTGCAGTAGTTGTTAAACTTTGCTAACTCCTCATGTAATAAATAGTTTCAAACTCTGTGTTAAACTAATTATAATCCTTCTCCTCATGTTGCAATTATTCTTTCTTTTATTAGCTACAGGTGTTATGTACCCTAACTAACACTAACACTCTTCAGATGTTCCAGTTGGACAGTCTTCAAAGATTGCAATTAAACTCAATTGATTTGAAAAGTCCACCTTAATGAATATCTGTGAAACAGTTACCCGGGCTTCATTGAATTTAAGCAACGGGTGCGAAATTTAAAAGGAGCTTCGAATCAGACATACAAATTGCACAGCATGTTTGTGTTTGAAGTGACGATGCTTGGCTCCTCCCTCAAGCAAACTGTGCCAAAACACTGTATTAAGTTAGACCTGGACAGGAAGCTGTTTGGCTTTTTTTATTATTCATTCTGGGGATGTGGGCGTCACTGGCAAGGCTGGCATTTATTGCCCATCCCTAGTTGCCCTTGAGAAGGTGGTGGTGAGCCTTCTCCTTGAACTGCTGCAGTCCGTGTGGGGAAAGTGAGCAGTTTGCTAGACCACTTCAAAGGGCAGTTAAGAGTCAGCCACGTTTTCACTCCTTATGTATCACAGCAGAATTAAAGAAGCCAATGTTTCAAAATGCTTCTTACAACAGCAGCAAGAACATGCATTTATATAACACCTTTAACATAGAAAAGCATCGTCAGAGTGGCTTAATCAAAACTCAACATACTCATTCTATTCTATTAAAAATCTCACAAGTAGATTTGGATACTTGCCTACAAGTGAGTCATTATTTAAAAATAATAAACTCCATAATTTCAAGCTGATTGATACTTAGTCTTTCGTTCTGTTATGTGCTCAGTACTGTGTCTCGCACTCAAAACTCATTCACTTGTAAGTCACTTTCATCAGGAAGCACTCATTTAAAATGATAAAATGCATATACTAGGATACGCCTGTGCCAAACACTCACTCTCAGATCACCTTCCTGCCGATTTCAATTGTGTTCCACCCTGTTTATAAGGTGACATCGCCCTTGCTGATAACTTTTCAACAGCACAAAGTTGGATCAAGCTATAAGGAAATCATTATACTTTTCCATTCTACAGGAAGACTTGCTATTGGGAAGGGCTGGGAAAAGGAAGGGGGAAAAAAATCTTGGTTGTAAAGCAATGGTCCTTGGTCTTTAAAATTTTAGATTGTTCACCAGTTTAGAATTCCTTTATTTTTTATTGGAAAAAGCTTATTGGCATGGCAACTAAGATGAAAGATGAACAGAGCAAGTAATGGCTGGGCGGGGCACTGAAAAGGAAAGGAAGACTGGGAAAAATATACAACAGAATGCATATTGTTATTGGATGGGTGGGGTTTTTGTAATGAGTGCTCAAGTGGTGAGGTCAAGGGGCAGGCTCGCTGATATTGAATGTTATGACCTCTGTTTTCAAAGGTCAGTCCTATTGAGTTACTCATTGCGAGGTCCTGGCTCATATTGTGCCTACTGTCGAGAGCTCACTTGGTGGAGGGGAGGACCAGTCCTCGAGAGTTGTCCTTGCCAATGATTCCATCCTCCTTCTGGGTCACTTGTTCAGGCTGAACTAGATGATATGTAAAATTGGTGTCCTTTTCCACCCAGAGCTGAACTTCAAGCCCTAATCTTATTCCTGGTCAAGACAACTTACTTCCTTACCTCTTCACCACTGAAATACTCATCCATGCTTTTGTTATATATAGACTCAATTATTCCAATGCAGTCCTTGCTGGTCTCATATTCACCGCCCTCCATAAACTCCCAACTTGTCGAAAACTCAACCTCCTCCATGCTTAAAATATACAGTCCTTAAATCTTAACTGACCTATATTGAAACCTGTTGCCCTACATATTACATTCAAAATACTCGTTGCTGTCTTCAAATCCCTCCATGGTCTCGCCTCACCATATCTCTGCTACCTCCTCCAACTTTATTTTTTCCCCTGCAGACTTCGGTCCTCTGATTCTGGATTTTTGAGCATCGCTCACCTTCATCTCAGCATTGGTGCCAGAGCCTTCAGCCACACCAGCTCTACTCTGGGAATCACTTCCTAAACCCCTCCACCACTCCACCTTTTCTCTTCAAAAACTGAATGACTGATCATTTATCTCATTGGTGTTTGTGGAATTTCTTTGGGTGCAATTTGGCTTCTGCGTTTTTCTACATTACAACAGTAAAGGAAAGATAATTTTAATTGATGCATTTGCAAGACTTCGGCAGAACAGGAAGAGCTGTGGGAAAATAGGGACATCAGAAAGATGCTTCGCCACTTGGTCAAAAGCTCTATCTGCTACATGCAACTTCGCCTTGCGTTTTATTCAGTTACTTATTTTGCCCCATACAAGCTTTAGAAAGTCTCAGACAGGTTTCCTGCCCCCCAGGCCCTTTAAATAGCTGCAGCCCTTTAAAGTTTGGTAGTGGAAACAACAACAACAACTTGTATTTTCATAGCATCTTTTCCATAAAAAAAAATCCCGAGGTACTTCACAAATGGGAAAACATAAGGGAACGGACACTGTGCCATGGGGGGATAATTAGGAGGGGTGTGCAAAAGTTTAATCAAAAATGTTTTAGAAAGAACTTTTGATACCACCTTTCACAGGATGTCCTAAGGTGGCTCACAGTCAATGAATTACTTTTGAAGTGCAGTCACTATTGTTATGTGGGCAAATGCAGCAGCTAAGTTGTACACAGCAAGGTTCCAGAAAACAGTAAATGAGCAGTTCATCTGTTTTGGTGCTGTTGGTTGAGGGATGAAAGTTGGCCAGGACACCAGGAGAACTTCTTGCTCCTCTTTGGAAAAAGTGCCATGGGCGAGTTTGCATCCAACTGAACAGGCAGATGGGGCCTCAGTTGAACATTTCATTCAAAAGAAGGCACCTCTGACAATGCAGCACTCCCTCAGTACTGAACTGAAGTGTTGGCCTAGATTATGTGCTGAAGTCCTGGAGTGGAATTCAGAAGAACTCAGGATGACACGTAGAATCATACAGCATAGAAGGAGGTCATTCAGCCCAAAAATGCCTGTGTCAACTCTTTGAAAGCACTATCAAATTCGTTCCACTCCCCTGCTCTTTCCCTTAGCCCTGCAAATTCCTCCTTTTCAAGTATATATCCAATTCCCTTTTGAAAGTTACTATTGAATCTGCTTCCACCATCCTTTCAGGCAGATCATAACAACCGCTGCGTAAAAAAAAATCTCCCCTCTCCTTTGTTTCGTTTGCCAATTATCTTAAATCTGTGTCCTCTGGTTACCGACTCTCCTGCCAGTGGAAGCAGTTTCTCCTTATTTACTTCATCAAAACCCCTCATAATTTGGAAAACATCTATTAAATTTACCCTTAACCTTCTCTGCTCTATGGAGAACAATTCTAGCTTCTCTAGTCTCTCCACACAACTGAAGTCCCTCATCCCTGGTAGTAAATCTCCCCTGCTCCCTCTCCAGGGTCTTGACATCATTCCTAATTGGACTCCAGCTGAGGCCTAATCATTGATTTATAAAGGTTTAGCATAAGTCTTAAACGTGTAATCTAGGGTTCCACTTCAGTCAACACTGGGGAGTGCTGCATTGCTGGAGACACTGTCCTCAAACTTTTTTGGTTGAAGGACCCCTTTTTCATAGGATTAGTAATCACTGACCCCCCATCTAAATTATAATACTATATAATATTCATAATATGAAAGTGCAGCATGTAAAAAGAGTATTTTAATAATGCTTTTAAGAAAACAGGTATTTACTTACAGAAGCAAAATACTGCGGATGCTGGAAATCTGAAATAAAAACAGAAAATGCTGGAAATACTCAGCAGGTCAGGCAGCATCTGTAGAGCGAGAAACAGAGTTAATGGGGGGAATTTTGCGGGGGGTCAGCGGGTGCGATCGGTGGCGGGCCGGGTGGAAAAGTTTTTTTTTTTTACAGTGGGTCGGGAACCCGCTGTCAACCTGCCCCAACATTGGGTTGTCAGCACTGAGCAGACCCGACCAGCAGCGGCGGGGGACCTAATTAAAATGATTAGTTGCCAGATGCTTAACAGCCCCTTTTCACTTACCTTTTGTCTTTAACTTCATGGCCACGGGATTCCCGCTGTGTGCAGAGCACGGCTGTCAAGCTGAGGCGTGAGTTCAGTGGCCATTGCCCCAGCTGATTACTGGACAGCTTCAAATGTACAGTAAAAGCTCCCACCTGACGGATAGTAACTTTCCTCAGGCAGAAGCTTTTTCTCACTCCATTTCCAGCACTCATTATGCAGGCTTTCCACTTTCCACTCTCCAACCACTCTCACCTCATTGGAAGAACTCTCTCACCATTGGCCGAATGCTTCCGTCATCTTTACTTCACCTGCCATCTATTCCATCAACATGGGTGCCCTTTACACTCTCTCACCGTGGTCCTCAGAATGCCATCACGATCAGCCCCAACACCAGCAGCACCAGGGACACCAGCAACACCAACAACAACACCAACCTTCTCAGCAATCAACTGATACTGCACAGGACAGAGGGCATCAGCACCTGACCACATTGCTGCCTGGGAGGCCAGGGATGGCCTCACCATGGCCAGATTTACTTGTACACCCTGGCTGCCACATGATGCAACAGGTTGGCATCACCCCACACCAACACCATAAAGCATCTCTACAATGACCAAGCCATTCCTTTCACACTCAGAACCATTGCGGGGTTACCGTTATGTCTCACCATTCACTGCAACTCATTAAGCCACTTCCAAAGGTGCACACAAATCTGTCCAAGAATGCAAAGTGTTATAAATAAATGTTTCAATGTTTGACAGCCCATTAACAGAAACTTTACATGAACATTGGATAAAACACCCAAATGCCTACCCTTGTGTGTTAGTTGGTATGATTGCACAAGGATGAGGGTGAGTGTGAGGGGTAGCTAGTGAGATGGGGATGTGATAATATAAATAGAGAGGGATAGGTGGAGGTGCAAGGTAAGTTGGTGTGAGTAAGGGTGTGCAGGAGTACGGTAGGGAAGGCAGAGTGATGGGGATGAGAGGCACAGCAGGATGAGGTTGAGTGTGGCTTTGTACTAACGTTTCGTGATCTACTGAGATCATTGAAACGTTTGCGGCACTGCATACAGGTCCTCCTAACCACATCCCTGCTTGTGCCCTCCTCTGCAATGTGCAACCAGGCTGTGTTGATCTCCTGGGGAGGTCTCTTCCGCCCATGGGAAGGGAAGAGGACCTCCCTGCGTGCTGTGACTCCCTCCATAAGCATATGACGTCACCATTGACGTCTAATTGGCCGTGAAACGCATTGGGCGGGCTTAGCAAGCCCAATCAGGGGAAATTAATTTCACAGAGCGGGATGGAGCCAGCAGCGGGGTCGGGACCCGCCACCAACATCGCCCGCCATGGCCCTGCTGAGGTGAGCAAAATCCCGGCCAACATTTCAGGTCAATGACCTTTTGTCAGAACTCGAAAAAGTGAGAGATTAACAGATTTTAAGCAAGTCCCGTCCCCTCCCCCCCTTTCCCTGCTCCTGCACTTGCTGTATACATCTGTTTACATCTCTAACTTTTTCCAGATGGGGAGGGGCGAGGCCATGGAGGGATTTGAAAACAAGGATGAGAATTTTAAAATCGAGGCGTTGCTGGACTGGGAGCCAATGTAGGTCAGCGAGTACAGGGGTGATAAGGTGAACGGGACTTGGTGCGAGTTAGAATACGAGCAGTAGAATTTTGGATGAGCTCAAGTTTATGGAGGGTGGAATATACATGTGAGAACAGTTAGTAAAGGTGTTTGTGATGCACTTTGGGGTATAGCGGCAAGATGTGAGAAGTCACTATATAAATGCAAGTCAGTCTTGCTTGTTTTATTAATGAACAGAGTCCCACAATGGCTCATTTGGTAAATTCGCTATGGGACTGAATTATACTGACAGGAAGGACCCAGATTCTGATGCTGATTTTAACTGGGACAGCCATTGAGTCAATACAGCCAACCTCAGTGCAATGGAGCTAGTAAGGGGGGAGGGGGAATAAGCCATGGTTCCAGCTCCTGATTGTTGTCTGATCATACATTTGTTAAAGTGCGAAGGTCTGAATGCCGATTGAGGATAGTCTTAGTTGTGATGTCACTTCGGGTAGAATAGCCTGCTAACACTCACTGGCAGGGCTCACACATGATGAATGATGATTTGGTTGAGTTATCAGAGGGCTGCTGGCGCCTGTGCAATGTTAGCAGGGAGTCTAGCATTTCACGAGAGGAAAAAAAAGAGAGCGTCACTAACCACTAACTAGTCTATGAGTGCTCCAGATGGTATCACCTAATTCAACAACTTACATTTATATAATGCCTTTAACGTAGAAAAAACATGTTTCTATGTCTATGTCTAACATCCCAAGGCACTTCATAGTGATGTAATCAGACAAAAATGGATGCCGAGGCAAAGAACATTTTCTTAGGAGGGGAGGTGTGTTTTAAGGAGGGTCTTAAAGAACTAGAGGGTGGTGAAAAGACGAAGGAGTTTAACGAGGGAATTCCAGAGCGTAGGACCTAGGTGGCTGAAGGCATGGCCGCCAATGGTGGGATGAAGGGAGACCAGAGTCAAAGGAATGGAAAGTTGGGAGTAGGGGGGAATTGTAGGGCTGGAGGAGATTACAGAGATAGGGAGGGATGAGGCAATGAAGAGATTTAAACAGGAGGGTGAATCTAAAACTTTCCTGTTCTGATTGACTCAGTTCCATGCTCATCAGTAATTTCAGGACGAATTAGCATGTCCATTATCCAAGTCCTGTGTGAGATCATTTATCAATTTCATACCAAACATGCAGTTTCTGGATATTTTTTGAGCTTCCTCAATCTTGATCAGGGCAGATCATTTCCCTTCTGGCTAACCTTGTTGCTTTTTTCACAGTAAGTTTTTCCCCTCACGACAGTAGAAAGGAATCCTTTGCCATTAGCTGCAATTATTTGAAACCAGTGGATTTTTCCGGTTTGCCTATGTTGGCTGCCACGCAGGAGTGTGACTCAGGAATTGGTTCACATGCCCTCAGATCTCAGTTCCAGTGGGTTTTTTTTAGCATTAAAATTCAGAAAAGCATTCACCAGCTCATTCATAATATTGTGACATTCCTCAATGCAAAAGGTTTTGGAGAGTTTAACGGGTGCAAATAAGCTGAAGATCAGAGAGCAGTTGAGTATCGTTAGTGGAGTGTCATGTCAGTGGAGGGCAATGTTTTTCATGTTGTGAATTATAAGTTGCCCGTGATTTAATTATTACTGCACAATCATGCTCTTACTTTTGTCGCTGTGTTTAGTGCATGTACCAGTCACAGTTTGCGTGTTCTATCAGGTAGTTCTATCTATCACAGACTAGCTACTGACTCATAAACCCCGATGCTTATCGAAGAACACAGGCTCCCTCCTTCCAGGAAACCAGTTGAGGTTTTACCAGAGCAGCTGAGAGTGCCAGGTAGCTTTTTGAAGTTCAACAATGAAAGCACAATTTGGGGAAAAACTTTATCGTCACGTAGAAGCCAAGTTTTTTTAAATGATGTTTATATCTGAGTTTGTAGAATTCAGCAGAAAACACAATGCCCGTAATTTCCGATAGGAGGCTTCCTGCGTGCGGATGCCTCCTATCGGGAAAAAAATCTACGCCCTTACCTAAGGGCTCCCGAGGTCCGGACACTTCCGCTCCTGGGCCTCTCCTGGTGCTCGGGCGCAGAGGCCCAGGAATCCCAGGGGCGCAGGCGGTTCGCAAGTGTCCCTGGGATCACATGGGCCAGGTGAGCCAATGAAAGAAGGGAATCCCCCTTCATACTTTTGACAGATAGACCTGTCAAAAGTATGAATGGGGATCACTAAAAAAAGACATCAAAACATTAAAAAAAAAATTA
Organism: Squalus acanthias; assembly: GCA_030390025.1. Classification (NCBI taxonomy): domain Eukaryota; kingdom Metazoa; phylum Chordata; class Chondrichthyes; order Squaliformes; family Squalidae; genus Squalus; species Squalus acanthias. The sequence goes on along the minus strand of CM059432.1, from coordinate 31,537,552 downwards.
AAAAACCATCACGTTTTTAAAATGAGTTAAAATTACATTAAATTAAATATTTTAAACAAAAATTACATTTTTTGAAAAATAATTAAAGTTTTTTATGGGGCTAAAAATAAACTTAACTTTTTTTAAAGTATTTTAAAATTATAAATGAGTGAAAAAAAATATATTTTTAACTTTTTAAAACTCTTATGCTGGTAAAAGCAGGCCTTACGCCTGCTTTCACCAGGCGTAAGATTTTTAAGTGATTTCAGCGGGCGGAGGGTCTCCAGAAAGCTGAACTCTCCACCCGCAGAGGCCCTTCTCCAGGGCAGGCGTGCGATCTGTCAAGAGCATTCTTGACAGATTGGAAATGCTGGTTTTCAGCACATGCCTGAAACCGGCATTTCCGATGTCCCTACGGGTGTGTACACAGCTCGTATACACCCGTAGGCATCGAAAAATACGGGCCAATAAGTGAAATGGAATGCACCTTACAGGTCACCCTAGGAGGATCCCAGATGATCTGCTAATGGTGGGTGAAACCTTGGAGAAAAAGAGTTTAACGGACAACAGTGAAAATCCACATGTGCACCCAATGGCCACAGTAACAGTTATAACTGCTTACCAGTCCTACAGCTCGATATTCGAAGCTCGACACCATCCAGGACAATGCAGTCCTCTTGATTGGCATCCCATCCACCACCTTAAACATTCACTCCCTCCACCACCAGCGCACCGTGGCTGCAGTGTGTACCATCTACAGGATGCACTGCAGCAACTCGCCAAAGCTTCTTCGGCAGCACCTCCCAAACTCGTGACCTCCACCACCTAGGACAAGGGCAGCAAATGCATAGGAATATCATCACCTCCAAGTTGCACTCCAAGTCACACACCATCCTGACTTGGACATATGCCACTGTTCCTTCATCATCGCTGGGTCAAAATCCTGGAATTCCCTGCCTAACTGCTCTGGGGGAGTACCTTCATCACACGGACTGTAGCAGTTCAAGAAGAAAGCTCACCACCACCTTCTGAAGGGTGTATGCAGGGGATGAGCAATAAATGCTGGCCTTGCCACCGATGTCCACATCACGAGAATAGATTTTTTTTTTAAATACAGGTTTGCAGGTTTATTTGAGTATGACCTTAGTTGAGTTGGGCAAATATTATCGACAAATATTATTACCAAATACTGCTGCTGTAGTTTTACTGAGTTTGTTTGAAGTGAACTTTGAAGCGATTCACTTCATATAATCATTTTCTCATCACAGGTGCCAATATTTTGAGAGACTCTGCAGGAAATGTCAAACTGGGCGATTTCGGGGCCAGCAAACGTTTGCAAACGATTTGTATGTCGGGGACGGGGATTAAATCAGTAACCGGAACGCCCTACTGGATGAGCCCTGAAGTTATCAGTGGAGAAGGATATGGCAGGAAAGCAGATGTCTGGTAAGCATTATGCTGGGGGCAACACGAAGGGAAGAATAATTAGGGGTTATGACTTTTTTTTGTTAAAACATTTCTTGTGCTTATGAAGGGAACTGCCTATGTTGATCCAGGAAAATTGTTCATTATGGTGAAGAGTTGAATGTCAAGGGACTCCCGTTTAAAAATGAAGAAATTAGGGATAAGAAGACTTAAAAGGAAATGAGTGAAAAGTAAATTTAGAAGAAACATTGGAAAAACTTCTTTACTCAACTGGAGAGACTAGAGAAGCTGGGGTTATTGTACTTAGAGCAGAGAAGGTTAAAGGGAAATTTAATAGAGGTGTTCAAAATTATGAGAGGTTTTGATAGAGTAAATAAGGAGAAACTGTAACCAGAGGCTGATGAGGTAACCATGAGCTAGTTGAACGTCTCAGAGACTCCACCTCTGGAATAAACGAACGCCTCATGACTCTACGGCTCACCCTAGCCCGGAACCAGTGCGCTACGGTCATCAGTGCGTACGCCCCAACGCTGGAAGCCACAGACGAGACCAAAGAGGAATTCTACTCCAGCCTCGAACAATCCCTGTCCCGAGTCCCAACGGGCGGCAAGCTGATCCTCCTTGGCGACTTCAACGCCAGAGTTGGAAAGGACACAGACCTCTGGGGAGGTGTGATTGGCAGACAGGGGGTAGGGAAAGCCAACTCCAACGGTACCCTCCTCCTGACGAAATGTTTAGAACATGGCCCTGTCATAACCAACACCTTGTTCCGTCAGAGAGACAAGTACAAGACTTCATGGCAACACCCTCGCTCCAAGCACTGGCATCTGCTGGACTACGTCATCGTCCAAGCAAGGGACCGCAAGGACGTCCGCATCACCCGCGCCATGACAGGATCTGACGACTGCTGAACAGTCCACCGTCTAATCCGCTTTGTCATCTCCATCAACGTAGCCCCAAAACAGCGGCAGCAACAGAAGCAATGCCGCAGGAAAATCAACGCTGGAGCACTCAAAGAAAGCCCTATTCCACCTGCGCCTCACAACCAACCTGACGACTCCCAGTGATTCAGAGACACAGAGTGTCCACAGCACCTGGTCTGCACCAAGGCCTCCATAATCAGCACCTGTGAAGAGACGCTCGGTCACTCGACCAGGAAACACCAAGACTGGTTTGACGAGAACGACCAGGAGATTCAGGAGCTAATAAACCGCAAGCACAAGGCATTCCTGATCTGGAAACAGCAACAGAACTCGAGAGCAAGAAAGCAGCTCTACAGATGCCTGAAGGCCGAGGTCCAACAAAAAAACTTGCGACCTAAAGAACAGATGGTGGGTGGAGAAAGCGCAGGAGATCCAGCAGCTAGCCGACAACCACGATGTGCGTGGATTCTTTAGCGCAGTCAAGACCACCTACGGCCCAAGCACCCATGGTCCTACCCCACTGCGGGCCAAGAACGGAGAGGTACTCATCAAGAACAGAGAGGCAGTCAGCGCCCGCTGGAAGGAGCACTTCGAAGCTCTTAACCGAGACTCAGTCTTCGACGCGAGTGTCCTCAGCTCCATCCCGCAGCATGCTACCTGCCACCATCTCAGCACAACCCCAGCCCGGCATGAGGTTGAAAAGGCCATCTGACAACTGAAGAACAAGGCCTCAGGAGCAGATGGAATCCCGGCTGAGGCGCTAAAACATGGCAGAGAAGCACTATTGGTGTGAATACATGAACTAATTTCTCTTATTTGGAAGGAGGAGAGCATGCCAGGGGATCTCAGAGGTGCCGTAATCGTGACCATCTTCAAGAAAGGTGACAAGTCCGATTGTGGTAATTACAGAGGGAAATTACAGTCTGCCACAGGGAAAGTCATTGCAAGAATCCTCCTCAATCACCTTCTCCCAATGGCTGAAGAGCTCCTCCCAGAGTCGCAATACAGATTCCGCCCACTAAGGGGCACAATGGACATGATCTTCACCACGCGTCAACTACAAGAGAAATGCAGGGATCAGCACCAACCGCTGTACATGGCCTTCTTTGACCTCACAAAGGCCTTTGACACCGTCAACCGTGAGGGATTATGGCGTGTCCTCCTCAAATTCGGCTGCCCTCAAAAGTTTGTCACCATCCTCCGCCTGCTTCACGACGACATGCAAGCCATGATCCTGACCAACGGATCCACCACAGACTCAATTCACGTACGGACCGGGGTCAAGCAAGGCTGTGTCATCGCACCAACGCTCTTCTCAATCTTCCTTGCTGCAATGCTCCATCTCACCCTCAGTAAACTCCCCGCTGGAGTGGAGCTAATCTACTGAACAAACGGGAAACTGTTCAACCTCCGTCGCCTCCAGTCCAGATCCAAGGTCGTCCCATCCTCTGTCATCGAATTACAGTATGCAGACGACGCTTGCGTCTGCGCACACTCTGAGGCCGAACTCCAAACCATCGTCAACACCTTCACCGAAGCATACGAGAGCATGGGCCTTACACTAAACATCCGTAAGACAAAGGTCCTCTATCAACCTGGCCCCGCCACACAGTACTGCTCCCCGATTATCAAAGTCCATGACGAGGCCTTGGATAATGAGGACCACTTTCCATACCTCGGGAGCCTACTGTCAACAAGGGCAGACGTCGATGACGAAGTCCAACACCGCCTTCAGTGTGCCAGTGTAGCCTTCGGTCACCTGAGGAAGAGAGTGTTTGAAGACCAGGACCTCAAACCCAGCACCAAGCTCATGGTCTACAGAGCAGTAGTGATACCCGCCCTCCTGTATGCTTCAGAGACATGGACCATGTACAGCAGGCACCTCAAAGCACTGGAGAGGTACCACCAATGCTGCATTCGCAGGATCCTGCAAATCCATTGGCAGGATAGGCGCACCAACGTCAGTGTTCTCGCTCGGGCCAACATCCCCAGCATCGAAGCTTTGACCACACTCGATCAGCTCCGATGGACGGGCTACATCGTCCGCATGCCCGATACGAGACTCCCAAAACAAGCACTCTACTCGGAGCTCTGACACGGCAAGAGAGCCCCAGGTGGGCAGAGGAAACGCTTCAAGGACACCCTCAAAGCCTCCTTGAAAAAGTGTAACATCCCCACCGACACCTGGGAATCCCTGCCCAAGTGGAGGAGAAGCATCCGGGAAGGTGCCGAACACCTCGAGTCTCTTCGCCGGGAGCAAGCGGAAGCCAAACGCAAACAGCGGAAGGAGTGCACTTCAACCCAAGCACCCCACCGTCTGCCCCACCTGTGACAGAGACTGTAGGTCCCGCATTGGACTCATCAGTCACCTGAGAACTCATTTTTAGTGTGGAAGCGAGTCATCCTCGGTTCCGAGGGACTGTCTAAGAAGAAGAGAAACCAGAGGATTTAAGATAGTTGTCAAAAGAACCAGAGTGGAGATGAGAAATTTTTGACTGTCATTGAGTTATTGTGATCTGGAATGCACTTCCTGAAAAGATGGTGGAAGCAAATTCAAAAATAACTTTCAAAAGTGATTGATATACATTTGAAAAGAAAGAATTTGTGGGGCTGTGGAGAAAGAGCAGGGGAGTGTTTTTTTTAAGTCACTCACGGATGGGGATGTCACCGGCAAGACCCACATTTATTGCCCATTCCTAATTGCCCTCGAGAAGGCGGTGGTGAGCCGCCTTCTTGAATACAACTGAGTGGCTTGCTCGGCCATTTCAGAGGGCAGTTTAGAGTCAACCACATTGCTGTGGATCTGAAGTCACATATAGGCCAGACCAGGTAAGGACGGTAGAGTTTCTTCCCTAAAGGACATTAGTGAACCAGATGGGTTTTAGTGCTGCAGTGTACTGAAGGTGCACCAGTAAGGGGAGGAGTCAACCTGGCAGGGCCTTGCGCTGAGATTGGGGGGTGCCTTCAGTACACTGCAGCAACACGATCGCGTCTGAAAACCTAAGAGGACTGAATCTATATACCTGGCCACTGACCTGGAGAGCAGCAGGCACAAGCCCCCAAGGCCCAGAGATCATCCTTGGGGTGGGGGGAGGAGAAAGATTGAGAAAGATTGTTATCTTTGAGGTGTTCCCAATTGTAGAATAAGTTTCAGGGAAGGCCAGTGTAAATGGCGTCAAGGGCCATAATTTGCTGTCAAAATAATGGTGAAGCTAATGGCACTCGCTGTTATTTATCCATAAATGCTACAGCAACTTCAGGCGAGGACAGATGTGCTGCAGTGGAAATCCAAAAGTTTCTGTCGGAGATACACTGCTTCGCCGTTAGTTTTGTGAAAATGGCATTTCACTGTATTTATGTTGCAGGTTAGGGCACTTGGAGAGTCCAAGTTTATGACTGCTGTTCTCCCCAATTTTGTGTGTGTGTGTTTTTTTTTACAATGTGACACCGTTTCCTTGAGCTCTTCGGAGGGCCAGTAGTGTGAAAGCTCATATTTTCGTCCTGCCTCTGACAGCAGAACTCGGGACCCACAAAACCTCGGGTCCTGTCAGCGGCATGGAGTTCACCTGCTTTATACTATCAAGTTCTGTAGGCAGCAGGAGGACTGTGTGTACGCCACTGCAGCACGGTATCGTATTAAAACCAATATTGGATGCAGAGTACAGCTCCTGATTAGTTGCCCAAGCAATGTTTGTACAATCAGAGAACTTATCGAAAGAGGCCATTCAGACCGTCATGCTGAATGATAAAAGGATTTGATAGGGTAGATAAAGAGATTCTATTTCCTCTGGCGGGGAAATCCAGAACAAGAGGGTATAATTCCAGGCCATTCAGGAGTGAAATCAGGAAACACTTCTGGAATTGCACCCCCACCCCCCCCAAAAAAGGCTGTGGATGCTGAGGGTCAATTGAAGCTTTCAGGACTGAGATCGAGAGATTTTTATTAGGTAAGGGTATCCAGGGATATGGGTCGGAGGTGGGTAAACGAGGTTGATGTACAGATCAGCCATGATCTAATTGAATGATGGTACAGGCTCAAAGGGCTAAATGGCCTACTCCTGTTCCTATGTGCCTTTGTCTAAACCCAACTTCAGGATAGCACCACTAATTAACTACTGTGACATTACAATTTCCTACATCTGGCCTTTCTGAACAAGATTTTCCAAATTAGTGAAAAAACATTTTTTGAGATTTCCCCTCAAAAGACTGAAATGATAATTGCACTTCTTTGTGTGGTACTAATCTATGCAGACCAAGAGAGTGTAGTTCAATCTCTAGTCTTTGCTGTCTCAGCTGGGACAGTACGAGAGGAGATGCACTTGAAATCATGTCCCTCGGTTGGCCCATGAACTCTACTATAATGTGTGGGCATCTGATGTGAGAACAGGATTAGGCAATGGTGCTCCTTCATGTAGCTGATGCTCACTGTTTGGGTTCACACATGAAGTATAGCTTCCCTTGGGTGCGATTTTAGTGGGTACCTGTGGAATTGCACCTAATTAAGAGTCGGTACCTTCAGGAGAGGAAGGAGAAAATTGGTAACAGTAAAACAGCATCACCATTACTTCTTCTTGGTCTCTGTCCCATTGGGATACTAGAGGCTGAACTTTGATGGACCAAATGACCTTTTTATGTTCTATTATGGTTCTCTGCCTGTGACACTATGAGACTGGTCACTGTAGAGTTATGATACAGAGGAAATGAAACTTTGGATAGAAGCCATTACACTTTCATGCTGTTCTGATGGTAAATAAACCGAGTGACAACAATGCTGTTACATTATGATTTGTGTGTGTGTGTGTGTATTTGAAATGGTTTTCTTTTCATTTATAAAGGAGTGTAGGGTGCACCATTGTGGAAATGCTGACCGAAAAGCCTCCTTGGGCAGAGTTCGAAGCCATGGCTGCCATCTTCAAAATTGCCACTCAGCCAACCAAGCCCCAGCTTCCGGACTATGTCTCAAACTCATGCCGTGCGTTCCTGAAGCAAATCTTCGTAGAGGAGAAACGGAGACCATCTGCGGAGGAACTTCTGAGACACGCCTTTGTTCAGTATAACCTCTAGTCAAGTGTTCATTGGAGCCGTGTAGTGTTGTTACACCTCCGAGTAGAACTTTGAAATGACTCCCAACTCGTATAAGCTCCTTCCAAAAAATGGTTTTTTAGCCTTGTATATACTGTTTGTAAAAAAAAACCCACAAAACATAACAACAAATCAATGCAATTGCACATTCTGCTTTTTCCTACCTGTGACACTCTCATACCTGTAGCGATCCCTGTAGTCTATGGGAGGAATGATCTGAGTCGGTCACGAGAAAGGAAAACCAGGAAAATCCGCTAAATCCTCAGATTTTTGCGCTTGGCTTTTTGCGTTCTCTGCAGTTTTTCCAAAACAAGATTGTCTCATCTTTCTGGAATCTAAAATGCAACTACGCGTTGTGTGCGACAGTCGAATGACATCACAGTGTGATTGACAGACTATACTTCTTTGCCGAAAGGAAGAAAGTCGCCAAGATATCCTCGGACTCTTTTTTTGCGTTTCCATGTTCAGGCGAACAAGGGAAAGATGATCCAGGTCTTTGACGTCCAGGAGCACGGTCACCTGATTTAACAAAAAATGTCGGACTCCTGATACTGAAGTACTCTGTTACTGAGCCTTTCCTGATTCTTTTTCTATTCTATTACTATCGGGCTGTATATAATAATGACATTTAAATATAACTTTGTTTACTTAAGAGCCATGTTGAATTTTGTAAAAAAAAATGTAATCCTCCTTTCACTGGATGGAATTAAAGGATCATTGAAATGCATGGGTAATTTTCATAATGGCATCTGAGGGAAGTAAGGGTGCAAATTGCAGATACTCCGGCCAGAATCTTCCAATCCTCCTTGGATATGGAGTTGGTGCCAGAGGACTGGAAGATTTAAATGTTACACCCCTGTTTAAAAAAAGGGTGGAGGAATAAACCCGACAACTTCAGGCCAGTCAGCCTAATGTCACTGGTGGCAAACATTTAGAAACAATAGTCCAGGAAAAATTAATTGGCATTTAGAAAAGAATGGGCTAATAAATCGGCATGGATTTGTTAAAGGTAAATTGTATTGACTAACTTGATCGAGTTCTTTAATGAAATAATGGAGAGGGTTGATGAGGTTAGTGCGGGCGATGTTGCGTATATGGACTTTCAAAAGGCATTTGACAAAGTACCACATAATAGACTTATTAGCAAAATTAAAGCCCGTGGGATTAAACGGACAGTGGCATCATGGATACAAAATTGGCCAAGGGACAGAAACCAGAGAGGAGTGGTGAATGGTTATTTTTCAGACTGGAGGTAAGTATACAGTGGTGTTCTCCAGGGGTCTGTATTAGGACCACTGATCTGGACTTGGGTATACAGGGCATAATTTCAAAGTTTGCAGATGATACAAAACTCGGATATGTAGTAAACAAGAAGGTGGATAGTAGCAGACGTCAGGAGGACTTAGACAGACTTGTGAAATAGGCAGACTCATGGCAGATGTAATTTAATGCACAGATGTATGAAATGTTATGTTTTAGTATGAAAAATGAGGAGAGGCAGTATGAATTAAATGTTACAATTTTAAAGGGGGTGCAGGAGCAGAGAGACCCAAGGGTGAATGTACACAAATGTTTGAAGGTGGCAGGACAAGTTGAGAAGGCTGTTAAAAAAAAAGCATATGGGATCCTTGGGTTTATTAATAGAGGAATAGAGTACAAAAGCAAGGAAGTTATGCTAAACTTATATAAAACACTGGTTAGGCCTCAGCTGGATTATTGTGTTCAATTCAGGGCACCACACTTTAGGAAGGATTTCAAGGCCTTGGAGAGGGTGCAAAAGAGATTTACTAGAATGGTACCAGGGTTGAGGGGACTTCAGTTATGTGAAGCGACGGGAGAAGCTGCAGTTGTTCTCCTTAGAGCAGAGAAGGTTAAGAGGAGATTTGATAGAGGTGTTCAAAATCATGAAGGGTTTTGACAGAGTAAATAAAGAGAAACTGTTTCCAGTGGCAGAAGGGTCAGTAACCAGAGGTCACAGATTTTGGCAAAAAAAAAGGCAACATGAGGAAACATTTTTTTACACAGCGAGTTGTTGTGATCTGGAATGCTCTGCCTGAAAGGGTGATGGAAGCAGATTCAATAGTAACATTCAAAAGAGAATTGGATAAATATTTGAAGAGAAAAAAATAACAGGGCTATGGGGAAAGAGCGGGGGAGTGGGATTAATTGGATAGGTCTTTCAAAGAGCTGGCGCAGGCACCGTGGGCCAAATGGCCTCCTTCTGTGCTGCATCATTCTATGATTCTATGTGCTAAGTCCTAGAGTTGGGCTTTCACCACAACCACCTGACCCAGAGGCATGAATGCATTCTTCATGTGAAAATACTATTTTGCTTCAATAGAAGAGTCTGGAACCAAAATGAACATCAATTAAAAGGGATGACTTGTGAGCTCCTCCAATGCCTCAGAATGTGGGTGCACTGCCCAGTGTGGTACTGAGTCATTCAGACCAGCGATCTGAAAAGAAGAAAGAACTTGCATTTATATAGCGCCTTTCACAACCTCAGGATGTCCCAAAGCGCTTTACAGCCAATGAAGTATAGTCACTGTTGTAATGTAGGAAACGCAACGGCCAATTTGGGCACAGCGAAGTCCTACAAACAGCGATGTAATAATGATCCATTATTCTGTTTTAGCGGTGCTGGTTGAGGGATAAATCTTGTCCAGGACACCAGGGAGAACATAAGAACATAAGAAATAGGAGCAGGAGTAGGCCAATCGGCCCCTCGAGCCTGCTCCGCCATTCATAGAAACATAGAAAATAGGTACAGGAGTAGACCATTTGGTCCTTCGAGCCTGCACCGCCATTCAATGCGTTCATGGCTGAACATGCTACCTCAGTACCCCATTCCTGCTTTTCAATAAGATCATGGCTGATCTGATCCTAACCTCAAATCTAAAGAACACAAGAAGTAGGAGCAGGACCCGGCCACTCAGCCCCTGGGCCCGCTCCGCCACCCACAGGGCCCTGACCGATCCGAACTCAGCCTAATGTCCAATTTCCTGCCCGCTCACCGTAACCCCTAATTCCCTTTACCTCTAGGAAACTATCTATTTCTGTTTTAAATTTATTTAATGATGTAGCTTCCACAGCTTCCTGGGGCAGCAAATTCCACAGACCCACTACCCTCTGAGTGAAGAAGTTTCTCCTCATCTCAGTTTTGAAAGAGCAGCCCCTTATTCTAAGATTATGCCCCCTAGTTCTAGTTTCACCCATCCTTGGGAACATCCTTACCGCATCCACCCGATCAAGCCCCTTCACAATCTTATGTTTCAATAAGATCGCCTCTCATTCTTCTGAACTCCAATGAGTAGAGTCCCAATCTACTCAACCTCTCCTCATATGTCCACCCCCTCATCCCCGGGATTAACCGAATGAACCTTCTTTGTACTGCCTCAAGAGCAAGTATGTCTTTTCTTAAGTATGGACACCAAAACTGTATGCAGTATTCCAGGTGCGGTCTCACCAATACCTTATATAACTGCAGCAATACCTCCCTGTTTTTATAATCTATCCCCCTAGCAATAAAAGCCAACATTCCGTTGGCCTTCTTGATCACCTGCTGCACCTGCATACTAACTTTTTGATTTTCTTGCACTAGGACCCCCAGATCCCTTTGTACTGCAGTAATTTCCAGTTTCTCGCCATTAAGATAATAACTTGCTCTCTGATTTTTCCTGCCAAAGTGCATAACCTCACATTTTCCAATATTGTATTGCATCTGCCAAATCTCCGCCCACTCACCCAGCCTGTCTATATCCCCTTGTAGGTTTTTTATGTCCTCCTCACTTTCTACTTTCCCTCCCATCTTTGTATCATCTGCAAACTTTGATGTGTTACACTCGGTCCCCTCCTCCAAATCGTTAATATAGATTGTAAAGAGTTGGGGACCCAGCACCGACCCCTGCGGAACACCACTGGCTACTGGTTGCCAGTCCGAGAATGAACCATTTATCGCAACTCTCTGCTTCCTGTTAGATAACCAATCCTCCACCCATGCCAGAATATTACCCCCAATCCAGTGATTTTTTATCTTGAGCAAAAATCTTTTATGTGGCACCTTGTCGAATGCCTTCTGGAAGTCTAAATACACTACGTCCACTGGTTCCCCTTTATCCACCCTGTACGTTATGTCCTCAAAGAACTCAGGCAAATTTGTCAGACATGACTTCCCCTTCATAAAGCTATGCTGATGTTGTCCTATTAAATTATGTTTATCTAAATGTTCCGTTACTGTCTCCTTAATAATAGACTCCAAAATTTTACCCACCACAGATGTTAGGCTAACTGGTCTATAATTTCCAGCCTTCTGCCTACTACCCTTTTTTAAATAAGGGTGTTACATTAGCAGTTTTCCAATCTGCCGGGACCTTTGTTGAGTCCAGGGAATTTTGGAAAATTATTACCAAAGCATCCACAATCCCTACTGCCACTTCCCTCAAGACCCTAGGATGTAAGCCATCAGGTCCAGGGGATTTATCCGCCTTGAGTCCCATTATTTTACTGAGTACCAATTCCTTAGTGATTTTAATTGTATTTAGCTCTTCCCCCCCTAGAGCCCCTTGTTTGTCCAGTGTTGGGATATTCTTAGTGTCCTCTACCGTAAAGACTGAAACAAAATATTTGTTCAGCATTTTTGCCATCTCCATGTTTCCCACCATTAATTTCCCGGTCTCATCCTCTAAGGGACCTACGTTTGCCTTAGCCACCCTTTTTCTTTTTATATAACTTTAGAAACTCTTGCTATCTGTTTTTATATTTTTTGCTAATTTATTTTCATAATCTATCTTCCCTTTCTTAATCAATCCTTTAGTTACTTTTTGCTGTCTTTTGAAGACTTCCTAATCTTCTATCCTCCCACTAAGTTTGGCTACCTTATATGTCCTTGTTTTTAGTCGGATACTATCCTTAATTTCTTTACTTAGCCACGGATGGCTGTCATTTCTTTTACACCCTTTTTTCCTCAGTGGAATATATTTCTTTTGAAAGTTGTAAAATAACTCCTTAAATGAACACCACTGCTCATGTACCATCTTACCCTTTAATCTATTTTCCCATCATAGTCTCCTTTATTCAAGCTCAGTACGCTTGTTTGAGAACCAACCACCTCACCCTCTAATTGGATATGGAATTCAACCATGTTATGGTCACTCATTCCAAGGGGATCCTTAACTAGGACATTATTAATTAATCCTGACTCATTACACAGGACCAGGTCCAAGGTTGCTTGCCCCCTTGTAGGATCAGTTACATACTGCTCAAGAAATCCATCCCTAATACACTCAACAAACTCTTCCTCAAGGCTGCCCTGCCCAATTTGATTTGTCCAGTTAATATGATAGTTAAAATCCCCCATAATTATAGCTGTTCCCTTATTACATGCCCCAACTATTTCCTGATTAATACTTCTTCCAGCAGAGTTGCAACTATTAGGAGGCCTATATACTACTCCCACTAGTGTTTTTTTCCCCTTGTTATTCCTTATCTCCACCCAAACTGTTTCATTATCCTGATCCTTTGACCCAATATCATTTCTCTGTATTACAGTGATTCCTTCCTTTATTAACATAGCCACCCCACCTCCCCTTCCTTCCTGCCTGTCCTTCCTGATTGTTAAATACCCTGGCATATTTAGTTCCCAGTCGTTGTCACCCTGCAGCCATGTTTCTGTAATGGCCATAAGATCATACCCATACGTAGTTATTTGTGCCGTTAACTCATCCATTTTGTTACGAATGCTACGTGCATTCAGATAAAGAACTTTCAAATATGTTTTGTGACACTTAGTTCCTGCTTTTTCCTTTTTTAACACTTTACCTTTTACTCCATACCTTCTGTCCCTTCCTGACACGCTTTCCTCTGTCTCCCTGCTCAGGTGCCCAACCCCCTGCCACTTCAGTTTAAACCCTCCCCAACAGCACTAGCAAACACTCCCCCTAGGACAGCGGTCCCGGCCCTGCCCAGGTGCAGACTGTCCGGTTTGTACTGGTCCCCCCTCCCCCAGAACCGGTTCCAATGTCCCAGGAATTTGAATCCCTCCCCCTTGCACCATTCCTCTAGCCACATATTCATTTGAAATATCCTCCTATTTCTACTCTGACTAGCACGTGGCACTGGTAGCAATCCTGAGATTACTACCTTTGAGGTCCTATTTTTTAATTTACCTCCTAACTCCCTATATTCTGCTTTTAGGACCTCATCCCCTTTTTTACCTATATTGTTGGTGCCTATGTGCACCACGACAGCTGGCTGTTCGCCCTCCCCCTCCAAAATGTTCTGTAGCCACTCCGAGACGTCCTTGACCCTTGCACCAGGGAGGCAACACACCATCCTGGAGTCTCGTTTGCGGCCGCAGAAACGCCTATCTATTCCCCTTACAATTGAGTCCCCTATCACTATAGCTCTTCCACTCTTTCCTCCCAGCCTGTGCAGCAGAGCCACCCATGGTGCCAGGAAGTTGGCTGCTGCTGCCTTCCCCTGATAAGTCATCCCCCCCAACAGTATTCAAAGTGGTATATCTGTTTGAGAGGGGGATGTCCACAGGGGACCCCTGCACTACCTGCCTGCACTTCTTACTCGCCTGGTGGTCACCCATTTACTTCCTGCCTGTACACCCTTTGCCTGCGGTGTGACCAACTCGCTAAACATGCTATTCACGAGGTTCTCAGCATCGCGAATGCTCCAATACGCATCCAATCGCAGCTCCAGCGCTGTAATGCGGTCTGCCAGTAGCTGTAGCTGGATACACTTCCCGCACACATGGTTGTCAAGGACACCAGAAGGGTCCCTGATTTCCCACATAGCACAGGAGGAGCATATCACGGGGCGGAGCTCTCCTGCCATGACTTACCCTTTAATTAATTCAAATTAAATTAAAACAAATCAATCCCACCAATTGCACTACAGTTAAATGATATACTTAAGGGCCCTGGTTTGCCAACAGTCCCCGCTACACCACAGAGAGCTTAGAAACTATAAACCACAGAGTTTAAGTTTAAAAAGAGAGAAATACTCACCAACCAATCACTTACCTGCTTTCTGGTGACGTCACACTTCGATTACTTTTTACTTCTCTCCCTCCGAGCTTGGAGATTGGTCAGGCCTACCTGGTCTCTGCCGCCTCTTAAACCTCGCCGCCGCCGCCGCCGCCTGGTTCCCCACAGGTCCGCCGCCGCTCTGAGGCCTACCTGGTCTCTGCCGCCTCTTAAACCTCGCTGCCTGGTTCCCCGCAGGTCCGCCGCCGCTCTGAGCTCCCCTAATCTTATTCGAATAGTGCATTGGGATCTTTTACATCCACCTGAGAGGGCAGACGGTTTAGCGTCTCATCTGAAAGACGACGGTCTAGAAATTGGATATGGCCTGAAAATGGGCGGTGTCATGGCCCAGCGCTATTTGGCTGCGCCCGTTCAAAGTGGTCCAGGCAGCATGCTAAATTTGTACTGATGCTCATTTACATGATTGTAGTGCTGATCTCAGCGCTAAAAGCACTGCTGATAGGCTTACCGCTTGAGGTGGGCCAATATCGGGTGCAGTCAAATGGCCAGTAATGTTTGGCCTAGACTCTCTCCACTACGTAAAGGGGAGGTGCTTTGATGCAGCAGCACCTCATTGTCATTGGAGGTGGAGCTGGAATTGGAATAGCAGTTGCAGTTGGAACACATAGCTGAGCACCAGCAAAGAGAACGAGCCAAAAAGTTCTCCGATGCGGCTCTGAAGGCATTGGTAGTGGCAGTGGAGAGGAGGCAGGCTGTCCTGTTCCTGCAGATTGGCAGGAAGCCATCGAAGCACACTTCGAGAAAGCTGTGGCAAGAGGCAGCTGGGTACGTGAGGTTGTGTTGTACCGAGAACATGGATCCAGTGTGGCAAGAAGTTTAATGACCTCACATGATGAGTGAAGGCTCCAGCAACTGCCGTATCCCACCATCTGCACCACAAGCCTCACACACAGCTCAATGCACCACACCCTCATCACTCGCCTACCAACAATTACTACCTTTTACCACTGAGACCTCACAATCATAGCTTCACTTCACCCTCACACACTTACCACTGCTGCAACTCACACACACATCTCACACCTTGCCCACAGTGACAGCTATTCAACTATAGCAGGCACATCACCCAAACACATTGCACTACACTCACTGACACACTTCGCTTTCTCTTGTAGGCCAAGCTAGCTCACAATTGTCGCAAGTAGCAGCAGGCAGGAGGCGGCCAAGCTGCAATACAGGCCTTGAGCCAACTGAAGGAATCGACATAATTGGAGGGGAAGTCACCGAAGCCATGGTAACGGATGAAGTTGAAGCCCTTGGGGACAATATGGTATGCTCATTCCTAATCCTTCTTCTCACATCCCACTTTACCCTCATCTACAATCTCTTCTCACTTACAAGCTGCTGATGCTGTATGCATGGTTATCTTGTGCCCCCTCTCCGCTCACCATAAACCGACTCTTGTGCCTTTCTGCTTTCAGATGACCAAGTTCTGCCACCCACACAGCCTGTCCCCAAAGTAATGGAGGAGAGTGAAAGAGAAGAAGGCGACACACCGTCACTGCATCTGACACTCGCAGACACCAGCTCAGAAACTGGCACTAATGTAGAGATTAGTATAGAGGCAGGATCTGCACATGGTGAGGCACCGGGCACGAGTGAGCTGCAGCAAGGTCAGTGGGAAAGGATAGCTCGGGGGCCAGTTCCCTGGAGGGCGTGTTTGCGTGCGAGTTCTGCTGCACATGACTCAGATGATGACCTCGATGGGGCGGCCTTCAGAAGGGTATACACACCGAAATGCAAGGTGCAATGGCAAGCCTGCCAGAGAGCCTCTTGGCAATGCCAAGGAGCATGGTGGAGTCCGGCTCCAACATTGGATGGGGCTTTGTGCAGAGCTTGGAGCCCATGATTTGCAGAGTGGAAATGATGGACAACTCCAGGAGAGACCTTGTTGACCCAGCCATGATGCTGCGTGTGATGGGCGATGTCGCCGCTTCCATTGCAGCACAGGCAGAAAAGACTCAACATCTCAGTGCTGCAGTGGAAGCCCAGACTGCTCTCCTGCAGTCTCAGCTTGCTGCCACGCAAGATCAGACTGCTGCCATTGTGGCTGGATTTACCAGTGTCGAATGGGGCTTGCAGGGTGTTGCAGCAGCCCAGCAATTTGTCCTCCAACAGACTGCTAGGGATGCTGAGGCGCCGCCCCGGGGGAGTGGCAGTGGGTCTGTGGAGCAGGAACCTACTGTCCTCTCTCAGGATGACAGCATTTCTATTCCCACCACTGCCACTCCGCCATTACCCTTTCTGCTGCCTGTCTGCCAGCCAGCCCAGACTGCTTCCGCCCATGCCAAGGTGGTGCAGTCTACTGCCAGGCCTTCTAGATCCACAGCTGGTCGAGGCCGTCTCTCCCACGGAAACACAGCAGCCTTCCACCAGCCATGCTGCAGCCTCTGGGGGCGCACTGCGTAGGAGCTCCAGAGTAGGAAAGGGTACACGAATGACAGGCACTAAGGGATTGCACAAGGGTAATATTTTTCCTGTAAATACGTGTTCACTGATTTTTGATAAATTTATTAATTTTGTTTGGGATCTTTTCTAGTGTCTCTCATTTCAGCTTCACTCACCTTGACCACCCGTGTGAGGTCATTAAACTTCTTCCTGCACTGGATGGCGACCTTGGCACCACAGTACGCGCTGTTTATATCTCCTGCCACACGCTACCGGAGGTGTACGGCGAGGGTTTCCTGTCACTTTGGGGGTAGAGTACAGCCCGCCTCCTCTCCACGGCCACAATGAGTGCCTCCAGAGCTTCGTTGGAGATCCTCCTGGCTTTCTCCCTGTTATGATGATCTGCTATTGCTTTCGATCTGCTCATGCTTATTGGGAAAGCTCCAATTGCAACTGCCCTGACAATGAGGTGCTGTAGCAGCAATGCACCTCCCCTTTAAGTAGTGGAAAAAGCCTGTGGCACACATGACTGGTAATTAGACAAGCCCCGATATTGGTCCACCTGTTGAGCGTTAAGCCAATAAGCAGCAGTTTTAGCACTGATATCATAACTATAATCACATTAATGAAGAGTAAGCACGAATTTTGCTCATTTGAGGTGGCGCAACTTAACATCGTTTGGCCTTAACTCTGCCCGTTTCATGACTATATCCAATTTCTAGGCCATACATTTTGTTTAGAATGTTTGTTTTGTGGTGGCTCTCATTTCAGCTTTGTGCCCAGGAGGACACTGTGATATTCTGTAACAGAGGGATGGTATGATGGGGATGTGGTGAGCAACGGGGATCTGGGGATTCATTCACTGGAATCGGAGGCTGATGAGGCGTTCACGGACAACCAGTGCGGAAGGGAGATTTGCTGCCTGCCTCCTCCCTTCCTCCTCGTTCTCCTCCTCTTCCTCCTGCTCCTCTTCCTCTTCCTCCTCCTCCTCCTCTCCCTCGTCCTCTTCCTGAGGTGGTGCCGCAATCCCTGCTGGCAAGGGCTGCGCCCTCATGATTGCCAAGTTGTGAAGCATGCAGCAGACCACCACGAAATGGGACGCCTGCTCCGCCAAGTACTGGAGGGCTCCTCTTGAGCGGTCAAGGCAGCAGAACCGTTGCTTCAGCAACCCAATGCTCTGCTCGATGATGTTCCTGGTGGCAGCAGCATATGAGTGCTGGGCACGAGTGTTGGGGTTGCGGAGGAGAGTCATCAGCCAGGTGGAGAGCGGATAGCCCTTGTCTCTGAGCAGCAACCCTTGGGTTTGAGGTGGTGTCTGGAGGATTGCTGGCACCACGTCAAATGCCACCGACTGATGCGGGATGAAGGCATCATGACTGCTGCCAGGATAGCGGGCATTGACCATCAGGATGCGCTGGGCATAGTCACACAACAACTGCCCATTAAGTGAGTGGTAGTCTTTGGGGTAACGGAAGAGCTCAGGATTGTTCTGCGGCGTCCGCAAAGCAACTTGTGTGCAGTCGATGGCGCCCTGCACCATGGGGAAGCCCCGCTATCCTGGCAAAGCCACATGCATGCTCGTCCTGCTTCTCTCTGTTCAGAGAGAAGACAAAGTAGTACCTTCTCCTGGTGGAGAGAGCCTCTGTGACCTCCCGGATGCAGTGTTGGATGGCGAACTGGGAGATGTTAGCTATGTCTCCTGCTGCAGACTGGAAGGATCCGCTGGCAAAGAAATTGAGGGCCACGGTGACCTTGAGGGCCACTGGGAGAGCCGTGGTCACCCTGCTCTGAGGCTGCAGGAGGTGGCAGAGTTCTGTGACCTCCTCCTTGGTGAAGCAGAGCCTCCCAATACACTGCTCCTCGCTTAAATGGATATAAGAGAAGTGTTCTCTGAAGACCGTAGGGGGATAAGGCCTCTTGTTGGGAGCCCTCTTGGCCCTCCTCCTCCTCCTCCCTCTGTGCACATCTTCTCTTCTTTGCTGTCTCCGCTCCCTCTCCCTAAGATACTTGAGCGGGAGGGGGACTGCCGGTAGAGCCCCGGGACTGTGAGCAAGCGTTGTGAGCAGAAGCCTTTCAATAAGAATGAAGGCGTTCTCCACATGCCCCAACACTCCCTGTCAACTTAAGACCTTGAAAGAAGGTTCGAAAGCTGCTTGAGTTACAGAAAGTTGCAGAGAGCCAGTCAAACTGAAGAAACAACCTGACCTGAAGCATTAACACTGTTTCTCTCCACGATGCTGCCTGACCTGCTGAGCGGTCCCAGCATTTTCTGTTGTTGTTTTAGATTTCCAGCATCCGCAGTATTTTGCTTTTGTAAACTGAAGAAGCATTTACGTTGCAAGTTTGCTGATGATCCCTTTAAATACCGCTGCTGGAGCCTCCTTCCTGCTTGTCAACGCTTGGTCAGCTGGTCGCAATGAACACAGGCCGATAAGTTGAGCGGCACATTCCAAAATGGCAGATTGGGCGTCAGGTGAGCGTTGCACACTCACTGACGTCACGATCTGCATAATCTCCATAACAATAGTGAGCGTGGACATTGGCAGCCAAAAATGGCGGCTGCCGCTGAACCGTCGGCAGCTGGTGAAAGTGAGGCAGCCGCCATTTCTTTCCCCAAAACGGGCCTTAACAGCTAGCAGTAAGACTGCGGATTTCTAGGCCTCTATGCCTCAGGAGAACACACTCAAGACTTGCATTCCTTTCAAACAGTACGAGTTTACTTTATTCAACAGTCTTGTCCTTAACTGCATCACTTGTCCGGCTATAAATGATTTAGTAAAAGGCAGTGCTTGCTCTGAATCAGATAACACCTGAATTAATCACTAGGCAGTCGAACTGCAGAATAAAAATAGTGTTGAGTCATGTTAGGAGCTAGTAAAGAGAGAGAAAGGAAAGATTTGCAGGGCTATGTGGAGACAGCAGGGGAGTGGGACTAATTGGATAGCTGACCCAGCACAGGCATGCTGGGCTGAATGGCCTCCTTCTGTGTTGTATGATTCTATGATTCAGCTACCCTTCCCAAAACAACAACCAGTAGTATAACCACTGTGTCTACTGACACCACTGTGTCAGCCAATGAGTTGCAGGTGGAGCGGGACTTATGGCCGGACTCACAGCAAACAGTCTATTTTATAGCAATGTCTATTTACTCAGCATCAGAGTCTATTTAAATGAAGTCTCTACAACTACATCAAACAGAACTTGTGACAAAACTACAGCAAAGTCACCAGCAAAACACAGTGAGTGCAGGATAGTTACATACAAATTATGTGCGCAAAATCAGACCCAGTCCAGGTGTGATTGACGGTGGCATGGCGCAATCATTTCCATTCTGGCTGGGAAGAGTGGTGTCACTATATGCAGCCTTATATTTTTTTAAATTAATTCCTGGGATGTGGTTGTCGCTGGCAAGGCCAGCATTTATTGCTCTTCTCTAATTGCCCTTGAGAAGGTGGTGGTGAGCTGCCGTCTTGAACCGCTACAGTCCGTGTGGTGAAGGTACTCCCACAGTGCTGTTAGGTAGGGAGTTCCAGGATTTTGACCCAGCGATGATGAAGGAATGGCGATATACTTCTAAGTCAGGATGATGTGTAACTTGGAGGGGAACTTGCAGGTAATGGTGTTCTCATGCGCCTGCTGCCCTTGTCCTTTTAGGTGGAAGAGGTCGTGGGTTTTGGAGGTGCTACCGAAGAAGCCTTGGTGAGTTTCTGCAGTGCATCTTGTAGATGGTACACACTGCAGCCACAGTGCGCTGGTGGTGGAGGGAGTGAATGTTTAAGGTGGTGGACAGGGTGCCAATCAAGCAGACTGGTTTGTCCTGGATGGTGTCGAGCTTCTTGAGTGCTGGGGCTGCACTCATCCACGCAAGTGGAGAGTATTCCACCACACTCCTGGCTTGTGCCTTGTAGATGGTGGAAAGGCTTATATAACACCTTGAACATAATACAATGTCCTGAGACACTTCACATAGGACAGTGGCAGCTGGGTAGGAGCAATTTCATGAGCGGGTATGTTCGTGATGTACATTATTCATTTTTCAGTACTGGATGAGCAGAAATTTACTCCAATTAAATATTGGGAAGACCGAAGCCATTGATTTCGGTCCCCGCCACAATCTCCGTCCCCTAGTCACTGACTCCTTCCCTCTCACCTTGGTGTCATATTTGACCCTGAAATGAGCTTCCGACCACACATCTTGTAGATGGTATACACTGCAGCAATAGGCATAACTAAGACTGCCTATTTCCACCTCCGTAACATCGCCCGTCTCCGCCCCTGCCTCATCACATCTGCTGCTGAAACCCTCATCCATGCCTTTGTTACCTCTAGAGTTGACTATTCCAACGCACTCCTGGCTGGCCTCCCACGTTCTACCCTACCTAAACTTGAGGTCATCCAAAACTCGGCTGTCCGTGTCCTAACTCGTACCAAGTCCCGTTCACCCATCACCCCTGTGCTCGCTGACCTACATTGGCTCCCGGTTAAGCAATGCCTCGATTTCAAAATTCTCATCCTTGTTTTCAAATCTCTCCGTGGCCTCGCCCCTCCCTATCTCTAATCTCCTCCAGCCCCACAACCCCCCGATATCCGCGCTCCTCTAACTCTGCCCTCTTCAGCATCCCTGATTATAATCGCTCCACCATTGGTGGCCATGCCTTCAGTTGCCTAGGCCCTAAGCTCTGGAATTCCCTGCCTAAACCTCTCTGTCCCTCTACCTCTCTCTTCTCCTTTAAGACGCTCCTTAAAACCTACCTCTTTGACCAAGCATCTGCCCTAATTTCTCCTTATGTGGCTCGGTGTCAAATTTTTGTCTTATATTACTCCTGTGAAGTGCCTTGGGATGTTTTACTACGTTAAAGGCGCTATATAAATACAAGTTGTTGTTGTGGTTCTAAGGCAAGCTCTGGCGAATCCCCTCATAAATGTTTCATTTTTACACTTTATTTGGTTTTCCCAATTTAAAGCCCGAAATCAAGCCAGACTGATCGGAAAAGTGGGTGGAGATTCCGATACACGCCCGCCTACTGAATCGCACACATTCCTGGGGCGGGCAGGGGAAAACGGGAATGGGTTCCCCTGAAACACACAACGCTTCATTTAAATATTAATTTGGGGGAGGGGACATCCTGCACACCATCTCCAGATGTTCTTAACGAAGCCCGCGTCAGTGGCATTTCCAGGATTGCTAGGCAGCAGTAATTATAAGGGAGTTCGCTTAAAGGTCACAGTAATTTGAAGCTCAGCGTATCTCGGCCATTCCACCAGTGGGGACCCCCGTCTGAGCTGTTGGAAGGCCAGCCGAGAGATGCCAGGCACAGCTGGCGCTACGAGAGGTGCCCTGTACCCAGCTGCAGACAGATGTGCACGTACCATACTTTGGCCGACAGTTAGTAGAGGCAGAGGCTCCTCTTCTCAGAGGAAGCTGGGACTGCCGAATGGAAAGCTCCACGAAGGGGCTATCACAGAATCCCCACAGTGCAGATAGAGGCCATTTCGGCCCATCGAGCCTGCACCGACACATATCCCACCCTATCCCCGTAACATCACGTATTTAATCCCCCTAACAATAAGGGTCAATTTATCATAGCCAAATCAACCTAACCCGCACATCTTTGGACTGTGGGAGGAAACCGGAGCACCCGGAGGAAACCCATGCAGACACGGGGAGAATGTGCAAACTCCACACAGACAGTCAACCGAGGCCGGATTTGAACCCGGGTCCCTGGCGCTGTGAGGCAACAGTGCTAACCACTATGCCACCGTGTTCATCCTTCGGATGAAACTTTAGACTGAAGACCCATCTGCCCTCTCAGGTGGGCATAAAAATCCCATGGCACTATTCGAAGGAGAGTTCTCACAGTATCCTGGCCAACAGTCATTCCTCAACCAAAACATCTCGTTTGCGATTTCTAGGACCTTGCTGTGTGCAAATTGGACACTGTGTTGGCCTAGACAAACAGTGACAGTACTTCAAAAGTAATTCATTGGCGGTGAAGAGCTTTAGCATGTCCAGAGGATGTGAAAAGTGCTACGTAAATTTAAGCTCTTTCTTTTTAATGCACTTGGGCTACAAGGAGAGGTTCAGGAAGTTCAGAATGTTTACATTGGAGTAAAGGCGGCTTGGGGGAGACTTTATCGAAGGGTTAGAGATAAACTGAGACTTAATACATTGATTGACAGAATCACAAACTCTGCAACCAGGAGGCTCAAGATCAGAAGAACGGGTGAAGAGATAATTTAGATTCAATGACCTCACTCTGAGGGTGGGAACTGCCCAGCGAGACACTGGAGGTGGAGATTGTCAGCAGATTCAAGAGGGAGATGGATAGATCTTTGTCTAAAGAGGGGATAGCAGAGGCAGTAGCCTGGAAATGACAGTCAGTGATACCAGCAGACTAAGGGTTAACACATTCCTCTGGCTGTTGATTTAAAGCAGGCAGTATCAAGTATATCTTAAATGGTTCTGCTAAAATAGCAGACAGAGGAATGACAGAAAAATAGGCAACAGTAATTTAGAGGCTCCAGATAACCTGAAAGGTCCTTTACAGCCACTGGACGCAGGAACAGGAGGTGTCCATTCAGCTCCTCCACCCTGTTCTATCATTCAATTCAATCATGGCTGACCTGTACCTCAACTCCATTTACCCTGTGCTCCTGATTTGATTCTAACTCAAGCACAGTTGCAGAAATTACACCACAGCTGAAAAAACATTGCACCGCCAGCCCTGGGGCTCCCTCTTAGATCATTGGTACATTCTGATGGTGTCACAACCATTTCTGATGGTGTCACACCCTCTGTTATTTCACTCTCAATCTCACTACGCTGACGTGAGAACCACTGTTCTGAATAAATACACTGAATTTTGTTTTTTCAAATCAAAATTAATGCCAAATGATACTGATAGCAGCTCCGTCCATGATTCATTTGTCCAGTGAGACCCTGAACCATCCAGGAATAGGTTTGATCCCTGGTCATTATGATGTTACCGATGGTCAATGTGACGTCCCCGATGATGCAGGTCGGCCGTGTTGTCAATAGTCACTCCGAGAAAGAAATGACGCCCTAGTATAACTGATACACCTGACTGCAATCCGTGTACCCCATGATTAATTACCTGAATCCCTGTAATGATGCAGTATAAGGGAGATATTACGAGTTCAGTCTCCCATTGCAGAGCTTCACCAGTGGGGAGCTTATAATGGGAATCTGGGGCATGAAGGGTCAGTGCACCCCACCAGGAACACACATATGTAGAATCTACCCTTAAATCTGTATTATTTATCATTAGCTTTCCGAAAAATAATTAAAAAAGGATTTGAACCATCAATCCATAATAGCACAAGTCAATCAATTTTTTATTCGTTCCTGGGATATTTGCGGCGCTGGCAAGGCCAGCATTTATTGACCATCCCTAAGTGCCCTTGAGAAGGTGGTGGTGAACCACATTCTTGAACCACTCCCACAGTGCTGTTAGGGAGGAAGTTCCAGGATTTTGACCCAGCGACGATGAAGGAACAACGATATATTTCCAAGTCAGGTTGGTGTGTGACTTGGAGAGGAACTTGGAGATGGTGGTATTCCCATGCGCCTGCTGCCCTTGTCCTTCTAGGTGGTAGAGGTCACGGGTTTGGAAGGTGCTGCCGAAGAAGCCTTGGCGAATTGCTGCAGTGCATCTTGTAGACGGTACACACTGATGGTCAGTGGCAAGTAACATTCGCGTTACACAAGTGCCAGGCAATGACACTGGCTGACACTTGTGTAGCATGAATGTTACTTGCCACTTATTAGCCCAAGCCTGAATGTTGTCCAGGTCTTCGGCACGGACTGCTTCATTATCTGAGGAGTTGCGAATGGAATTGAACACTGCACACCACACAATGCGTCAGTGGTGGAGGGGATTAATGTTTAAGGTGGTGAATGGGGTGTCAATCAAGTGGGCTGCTTTGTTTTGGATGGTGTCGAGCTTCTTGAGTGTTGTTGGAGCTGCACTCATCCAGGCAAGTGGAGAATATTCCATCACACTCCTGACTTATGCCTTGTAGATGGTGGAATGGTTTTGGGAGTCAGGAGGTGAGTCACTTACTGCAGAATACCCAGCCTCTGACTTGCTCTTGTAGCCACAGTATTTATGTGGCTGATCCAGTTAAGTTTCTGTTCAATGGTGACCCCCAGGATATTGATAGAGAGCAGGATGATCGGGCAGTAATTGGTCAGATTGGATTTGTCCTGCTTTTTGTGGACAGGACATACCTGGGCAATTTTCCACTTTGTCAGGTACATGCCAGTGCTATAGCTGTACTGGAACAGCTTGGCTAGAGACACGGCTAGTTCTGGAACACAAGTCTTCAGCACTACAGCGAGAATGCTGTCGGCGCCTATAGCCTTTGCTATATCCAGTGCACTCAGCTGTTTCTTGATATTACGTGGAGTGAATCAAATTGGCTGAAGACTGGACCTCAGGAAGAGGCTGAGATGGATCATCCACTTGGCACTTCTGACTGAAGACGGTTGCAAATGCTTCAACCATGTCTTTTGCACTCACATTTTGGGCTCTGCCATCATTGAGGATGGGAAGGTTCACGTTAGTGGTTTAATTGTGCACCGCCATTCATGACTGGATGTCGCAGATGATCTGATCCATTGGTTGTGGGATCGCTTAGCTCTGTCGATAGCATGCTGCTTCAGCTGTTCAGCATGCATGTAGTCCTGTGTTGTAGCTACAACAGCTTGGCACCTCATTTTTAGGTAAACCTGGTGCTGCTCCTGGCATGCTCTTCTACAATCCTCATTGAACCAGGGTTAGTCCCCTGGCTTGATGGTAATGGTAGAGTGAGGGATATGCGGGCCATGAGGTTACAGATTGTGGTGGAATACAATTCTGCTGCTGCTGATGGCCCACAGCACCTTATGGATGCCCAGTTTTGAGCTACTAGATCTGTTCTGAATCTATCCCATTTAGCATGGTGGTAGTGCCACACAACATGATGGAGGGTGTCCTCAGTGTGAAGACGGGACTTCGTCTCTACTAGGACTTTGCGGTGGTCACTCCTACCAATACTGTCACGAACAGATGCATCTGCGACAGGTAGATTGGTGAGGACGAGGTCAAGTATTTTTTTCCCCTCGTGTTGCTTCACCATCTGCTGCAGGCTCAGACTGGCAGTTATGTCCTTCAGGATTCGGCCAGCTTGGTCAGTAGTGGTGCTACCGACCCACACTTGGTGATGGACATTGAAGTCCCCCACCCAGAGTACATTCTGTGCCCTTGCTACTCTCAGTGCTTCCTCCAAGTGGTGTTCAACATAGAGGAGTACTGATTCATCAGCTGAGAGGTATGTGGTAATCAGCAGGAGGTTTCCATGCCCATATTTGACCTGATGCCATGAGACTTCATGGGGCCCGGAGTCAATGTTGA
This sequence comes from Squalus acanthias, assembly GCA_030390025.1. Lineage (NCBI taxonomy): Eukaryota > Metazoa > Chordata > Chondrichthyes > Squaliformes > Squalidae > Squalus > Squalus acanthias. Next base: position 31,511,284 of record CM059432.1, on the reverse strand, counting down.
GGACTCCCAGGGCCACTCCCTTACGGCTATACCACTGTGGCGCCACCTTTGGTGGGTCTGTCCTGCCGGTGGGACAGGACATACCCAGGGATAGTCTTTCTTTCGTATGGTAGTAGCAAAGCAAATTAGATGTCAATGTCTAAGTCAGATATCCAGGCCAAAGCTTCCGGTGTAACAGCGTGGATATCTTGTAGGCTGCCTGCAAATTTCCTCTGAGGGCAGTGCTCAATGATGTGATCCAAAGTCTGATTAGGAGCTCTGCAGTCGCATGATGGGGATGCTTTAATCTTCCATTTATGGTGAAGGTGGCAGCATCTACCATGACCAGTTCTGAGGCGGTTGATGGTTGTCCACTGTTTGCGAGGAAGGTTTGATCCTTCAGGTTGTACTGTGGGGTCCTCTATAAGGAATCCATTCCGTATGTTGCAGTTCTTCCAAGCATTTCGCCATCGGTCATCAAGTCTGAGGGGAGATCACTGAAGGGCTTCGGAAACGGTCAAAATGGCCTTCTAGATTTGAGACGGGTTGGTGGTAGGTTGTTCAAGTCGGCCTGGATCGGCATGTCTTTGCTGGTGTAGTGGTTGTATTCTCTGGAGTCTGCATATTCACGGCGTAGGTGTGGTGGTGCGATGTTTGCAACCTTGAGCAGCCAAGGTGCTGGTGTCGATAAAAGCGTACCGGTGATAATTCTCATAGTAGAATTCAGCTGGACATCAACAGATTTGACATGCGGACTCGATAGCCATGCCAGAGAGCAGTACTCCGCTGTAGAGTACACCAGGGCGAGTGCTGCCGTACAGAGGGTTGGAGTGTCTGCTCCCCATGTGGATCTGGGACATTGGCTGAAAGTTCTGATTCTGTGATTATGACTATATCAAGCCGTTGCTTGACTAGTCTGTGGAACAGCTCTCCCACTTTTGGCACAAGTCCCCAGATGTTAGTGAGGAGAACTTTGCAGGGTTGACTTTGCTGTGTCCGAATCCAATGTTGGGTGGCCCATCCGGTTTTATTCTTATTGTTTTTCCTAGCACCTTGATACAACTCAGTGGCTTGCTGGGCCATTTCAGAAGGCAGTTAAGGGTGAACCACATTGCTATGGGTCTGGAGACACATAGGCCAGACAGGGTAAGGATATTAGTGAACCAGATGGGTTTTTACAACAATCCTGTAGTTTCCATGGTCACTGTTACTAGCTTTTTATTCCAGATTTATTTAATTAACTGAACTTAAATTCCACAGCTGCTGTGGTGGGATTATGAACTCATGTCCCCAGATCATTAGTCCATTAGTCTGGATTATTAGTCTAGTAATATAACCACTAAGCTACCATCCCCAATTGTAAGGTTACCCTCACCAGTGAGGTCTTCACCTGGCAGGTCATGTGACAGCTCGAGTCACAAAAGGCGCTGTGTCATTATTTCCTGCTTTAATGACACAACGCCTTTTTCAAATAAAGCTGCCGGCTGCTTGGTCATTCTGCAGTTAAACTCTGTGTTTGCCTGCGAGGAGAACAAGGGAACGAATTTTCAAAAGAAACCTTTTCAAAACAATCAACCAAACTCTTTAAAACATTAAAATAGTTCAAAACCATCAAAGTAGGAGTCTACGAAGAAAAGTCTGCATAGGACGGACATCTGTCTGTGTGAGAAATTCCATTCACAGGAGAGCAAGTGCCCGTATTAGGGTGAAGACAAATAAACGTCGAAACAACAAATCGGCAATATAACAACAGTAATACTCATGATTATCTGTGAGTAAAAGCAAAGAACTCTGTGTTGTAACACATAGTGTGCTCATCACTAGGGCACATTGTCTGAAACAATTGGTTTCAAACATTTTATTTGCACTGAGCTGAATTTATAAAGCATTGCTGTTAGTTTGATCTTGCTGTGCACAACTTGGCTGCCACATTTCCTACATTACAACAGTGATAAACTTCAAAAAGTACTTTGTTGGCTGTAAAGTGCTTTGGGATGTCCAGAGGTTGTGGGAGGCGCTATATAAATGCACGTTCTTTCTTTCACTGTATAAAGAGGTAAAAATAGATGCTGGCACACAGGAATAATTGTGATCATTCCCAACCCATTTACTTTCCACGATTTGCTTTCACCCTCAGGTTCTCCCTTAATGGCCCAGTCCTTCCCCAACCTTGAGTCCCAGATTAACATGGTAGAACTCAATTATTAGTTCAGGAATTCCCTCCCCAAACCTCTTCGCCCCTCCTCCTCTCTCTCCTCCTTTAGGACTTGGCTTAAAACCTACCTCTTTGACCAAGCGTTTGGTCACCTGTCCTAATGTCTCAGGGGTGATGGGTGAACGGGATTTAGGGCTGGAAATGACCACAATTAGGCCTGTGTGCCAGCATCCATTTTTTCCCCCTGTATGTACAGTGAAAGAAAGAACTGGCATTTATATACTGCCTTTCACGAACTCCGGACGTCCCAAAGTGCTTTACAGTCAACAAATTACTATATTCCTGACTGGATAGTCAGGCATTAACTAGGCAGACACTGCCAGAAACTGTGCAGTGCAGCACTGTCGGACTTTAGCATGGATTACCACAAGAGGGAGCTCCTGGATAAAGCACGAAGGGGCAAGTGAACTGAAAGGTATGTAATAAATCCTGGAGAAGGAAAGGCAGAAAGCCAGCGAGCAAAGGGCATTCGGCAGCAGTGGAATGGAATCCAGAGCAGGATAGGGACCAGCAGAAACCAGCAGATCAGAGATAACTCAGCAGAGAGTGAACAATTCCGGGCAGAGAAGCAGAAATCTGAAAACGCAGCAGCAGGCAAGACACAACAACAACAACAACTTGTATTTATATAGCGCCTTTAGCGTAGCAAAACATCCCAAGGCACTTCACAGGAGTATTATAAGACAAAAAATTTGACACCGAGCCACGTAAGGAGAAATTAGGGCAGATGACCAAAAGTTTAGTCAAAGAGGTAGGTTTTAAGGAGCGTCTTAAAGGAGGAAAGAGAGATAGAGAGGTGGAAAGGTTTAGGGAGGGAATTCCAGAGCTTAGAACCTAGGCAACAGAAGGCAGCCGGACACCAATTGTTGAGCGATTATAATCAGGGATGCGCAAGATATTACAACAACAACTTGCATTTATATAGCGCCTTTCACATAGTACGGAATCCCTAGGCGCTTCACAGGACGTAAATCAAACAAAAATTGATACAGAGCCAAAAGAATTGAAATAAATCCCCTCTCTCCTCTCTTCCCCCAATCCTGCTTTGTCCCATGAAAATGACTGAACTTAAACACTGCGGCTCACTTACTGTAGAGGGTTACAGAGATCTCTGAAGTATGAGGGAGATACCACAACTGTAGAATGATTGGATTTACTATAGGTTAGACACTGGCATTTTATTTCTAGATCTGGGTTCAAATCCAGCCCCAACCAATGGGATGAAAGTGTGCTCTGTCTGCATGGTGCAAATATCCTACATGACATGAGTTTGGATATTTCCAATAGGCATGTTCCCACAGCACCAAACTGAGAGCGTCCACGAGATAGTTGGGAGATTGAAACACTTTAAACTGCTGCCGTGGGTGGTATCCTTTTAATGTTGGGGCAGAGGAGAGAAAGCTTTACTTTAACCTCTGCTCTACTTGACCTGGGAATACTTGATATTGACAATTGGAAAGTATACCATTCCTGGCACGGACATCTTTCAAATTGGCCTGCGCAACCCATAAATAAAACAAGTATAAAAGTTGAAACAGCAGCTCAGTACGAGGTCTAAGATGTTTTCTATGTGTGTGGTGAGGGGGAAGGGAATACTGTCGAGCTGCCTGAGGTCAGAATCCCCCTGAGTATATATTGCCCTATGAATACAATTGTGAATGTCGACAGCTCAGGCTGATATCAGCACTTTCCCAGGGATAGACTAACATCAGCTTTTCATTAAATAGATTTGATTTGTTTTTATATTTGTTTACCCGTCAGTTATTTTGATTTTCTTGCTTTTCTCTCCGGAAGTCTCCCACACCACACGCCACCCCAGGACTAACCGATGGGGGCTAACCTCGAGTACTCTGCAAATGTTGGTCGACATCCAGCTAATCAGAGTTACATTTTCTTGTGAGAAAAATGGGGATATAATCCAGGTCTTCAAACTGCTGAGAGGTGGAGATGATATGAGCAGAATATTTAACTGTGAGCACAGAAATAGAGTGCATGGGATATCTCAAATAAATTCTAGATTAAGAGAAACTTTCTTTCCGGTACAACAGTAGTGGAGATGAGGGGAAAAAATAACAGCAAAAGCTCAGAAAGAGGGTGCTTGGTTAGTTTTCTCAAATTTTAAAGTGATTAAAAAAATATTTTGATTGATGTCACATGACCCGTATTTCATAACTTAGCTCCATGTTACATTAACTCCCATTTTGTAAAATAAAAAGACAGAACTTGACAGTTATATGACACCTTATCAAATCTATCAGAAATAGCTCAAATTACCTCATAAACAATAGATTACTTTGAAATGGAGAGACTGTTGCTATGTAGGCAAATAACTAACAACTAACGGGAGGAGGCGGCTCCATGAATATCCCCAACCTCAATGATGGCGGAGCCCAGCATGCGAGTACAAAAGATAAGGTTGAAATGTTCGCAGCCATCTTCAGCCAGAAGTGTCGAGTGGATGATACTTCTCGGCCTCCTCCTGAGGTCCATCCCCACCATCACAGAAGCCAGTCTTCAGCCAATTCGATTCACTCCACATGATATCAAGAAACGGCTGAGCGCACTGGATACAGCAAAAGCTATGGATCTCGACAACATCCCAGCTCTAGTGCTAAACACTTATGCTCCAGAACTAGCTGCATCTCTAGTCAAGTTGTTCCAGTACAGCTACAACACTGGCATCTACCCGACAATGTGAAAAATTACCCAGGTATGTCCTGTCCACAAAAAGCAGGACAAATCCAATCTGGCCAATTACTGCCCCATCAGTCTACTCTCAATCATCAGCAAAGTGATGGAAGATGTTGTCGACAGTACTATCAAGTGACACATACTCACCAATAACCTGCTCACCAATGCTCAGTTTGGGTTCCACCAGAACCACTCGGCTCCAGACTTCATTACAGTCTTGGTCCAAATATGGCCAAGTGAGCTGAATTCCAGAGGTGAGGTGAGAGTGACTGCCCTTGACGTCAAGGCAGCAATTGACCGAGTGTGGCATCAAGGAGCCCTCATAAAATTGAAGTCAACAACAACAACAACTTGTATTTATATAGCACCTTTAATGTAGTAAAATGCCCCAAGGCGCTTCACAGGAGTATTATAAGACAAAAAATTTGACACCGAGCTGCATAAGGAGAAATTAGGGCAGATGACCAAAAGGTTAGTCAAAGAGGTAGGTTTAAGGAGCATCTTAAAGGAGCAAAGAGAGTTAGAGAGGCGGAGAGGTTTAGGCAGGGAATTCCAGAGCTTAGGACGTAGGCAACAGAAGGCATGGCCACCAATGGTTGAGCGATTATAATCAGGGATGCTCAAGAGGGCAGAATTAGAGGAGCACAGATATCTCGGGGGGTTGTGGGGCTGAAGGAGATTACAGAGATAGGGAGGGGCGAGGCCATGGAGGGATTTGAAAACAAGGATGAGAATTTTGAAACCGGGAGCTAATGTAGGTCAGCAGGCACAGGGGTGATGGGTGAACGGGACTTGGTACGAGTTAGGATACGGTTAGCCGAGTTTTGGATGACCTCAAGTTTAGGTAGGGTAGAACGTGGGAGGCCAGCCAGGAGTGCGTTGGAATAGTCAAGTCTAGAGGTAACAAAGGCTTGGATGAGGGTTTTAGCAGCGGATGAGCTGAGGCAAGGGCGGAGACGGGCGATGTTATGGAGGTGGAAATAAGCGGTCTTAGTTATGCCATGGATATGTGGTCGGAAGCTAATTTCAGGGTCAATAAGGAAACCAAGGTTGCGAACAGTGTTGTTCAGCCTCAGACAGATGTTAGGAAGAGGGATGGAGTCAGTGGCTAGGGAATGGAGTTTGTGGCGGAGACTGAAAACAATGGCTTCGGTCTTCCCAATATTTAATTGGAAAAAATTTCTGCTCATCCAGAACTGGATGTTGGACAAGCAGTCTGACAATTTAGACACCGTGGAGGGGTCGAGAGAAGTGCTGGTGAGGTAGAGCTGGGTGTCATCAGCGTACATGTGGAAACTGACGCTGTGTTTTAAGATGATGTCGTCAAGGGGCAGCATGTAGATGAGAAATAGAAGTGGGCCAAGGATAGATCCTAGGGGGACACCAGAGGTAATGATGTGGGAGCGGGAAGAGAAGCTATTGCAGGTGAATGGGATTGCAATTGCAATGGGAATCAAGGGGAAAATCTCCACTGGCTGGAGTCATACCTAGCACAAAGGAAGATGGTTGTGGTTGTTGGAGGCCAGTCATCACAGCCCCTAGATATCTGCGCTGCAGGAGTTCCTCAGGGCAGTGTCCTAGGCCCAATCATCTTCAGCTGCTTCATCAATGACCTTCCCTCCATCATAAAGTCAGAAGTGGGGATGTTCTCTGATGATTGCACAGTGTTCAGTTCCATTCGCAACTCCTCAGATAATGAAGCAGTCTGTGCACGCATGCAGCAAGACCTGGACGACATTCAGGCTTGGGCTAATAAGTGGCAAGTAACATTCATGCCACACAAGTGCCACACAATGACAATCTCCAACAGGAGAGAGTCTAAACACCAACCCCAGGCATTACCATCGCTGAATCCCCCCACCATCAACAACCTAGGGGGATCACCATTGACCAGAAACTTAACTGGCCCAGCCACATAAATACTGTGGCTACAAGAGCAGGTCAGTGGTTGGGTATTCTGCGGTGAGTGACTCACCTCCTTACTCCCCAAAGACTTTCCACCATCTACAAGGCACAAGTCCAGGAGTGTGATGGAATATTCTCCACTTGCCTGGATGAGTGCAGCTCCAACAACACTCAAGAAGTTCGAAACCATCCAGGATAAAGCAGCCCTTGACATCAAGGCAGCATTTGACCGAGTGTGGCATCAAGGAGCCCGAGTAAAACTGAAGTCAATGGGAGTCGGGGGGAAAACTCTCCTATGGCTGGAGTCATACCTAGCACAAAGGAAGATGGTTGTGGTGGTTGAAGGTCAATCATCACAGCCCCAGGACATCGCTGCAGGAGTTCCTCAGGGCAGTGTCCTAGGCCCAACCATCTTCAGCTGCTTCATCAATGACCTTCCCTCCAACATAAGGTCAGAAATGGGGATGTTCGCTGATGACTGCACAGTGTTCAGTTCCATTTGCAACTCCTCAGATCATGAAACAGTCTATGCCCGCATGCAACAAGACCTAGATGACGTTCAGGCTTGGGCTGATAAGTGGCAGGTAACATTCGCGCCACAGAAGTGCCAGGCAATGACAATCTCCAACAAGCGAGAGTCTAACCACCGCCCCTTGACATTCAATAGCATTACCATCGCTGAAGTCCCCACCATCACCATCCTGGGGGTCACCATTGACCAGAAACTTAACTGGACCAGCCACATAAATACTGTGGCAACAAGAGTACGTCAGAGGCTAGGTATTCTGTGGCGAGTGTCTCACCTCCTGACTCCCCAAAGCCTTTCAACCATCTACAAGCCACAAGTAAGGAGTGTGATGGAATACTCTCCACTTGCTTGGATGAGTGCAGCTCCAACAACACTCAAGAAGCTCGACACCATCCAGGACAAAGCAGCCCGCTTGATTGGCACCCCATCCACCACCTTAAACATTCACTCCCTCCACCACCGGCGTACCGTGGCTGCAGTGTGCACCATCTACACGATGCACTGCAGCAACTCGCCAAGGCTTCTTCGGCAGCACCTCCCAAACCCGTGACCTCTTCCACCTAGAAGGACAAGGGCAGCAGGCGCAAGGGAGCACCACCACCTCCAAGGTCCCCTCCAAGTCACACACTATCCTGACTTAGAAATACATTGCCATTCCTTCATCGTCGCTGGGCCAAAATCCTGGAACTCCCTACATAACAGCACTGTGGGAGTAACTTCACCACACGGTCTGCAGCGGTTCAAGAAGGCGGCTCACCACCACCTTCTCAAGGGCAATTAGGGATGGGCAATAAATGCTGGCCTTGCCAGCGACGCCCACATCCCAGGAACGAATAAAAAATAATGTTGCAGTCATTTTGCATACAGCAATGTTTGTGGGTGGTGTTGGTTGAAAGAGCAATATTGACTAGGTCACTGGGAGAATATCCTACTCTAGCTCTAATAGTGCCGTGGGATCTCCAGCATCCAACCAAACCATCAGAATCATTCTTCGGTGTAATGTCTCACTGGCTGATGAGAATGGAAAAAAAATCCAACTCTCCCTCAGTACATACGAACATACGAAAATGACGGGCAGGAAAAGACCAGGAAATCATATTGACCGTGCTTACGTTAACTATTATTCCACTTAACTTCTATATGATGCAGTCTCTGCCCTAGATAAGAACTGGCCCAGCTTCCTTTTGAAGGCATGCAGAGAGTCAGCACACATCGCTGGGCTGAAGTCTTGGAATAGAGCTCAAGACCAATAGACAGACCATAATAGGACTTCTGAACTGGCATTGTTGTGTACTAATGTGAGTGTAACAGTTGGATTGTTTGCAAAATCAACCCTGAATAGGATTTCACAGCTTTGGATGGATTTTGCTTGTTTTTTGCTTCAAGTAAAGTATTTGTTTACCATGCAAGTATAACTTTATCCAGCTTTAATGATGTGTGTACAATGGATCTGAATGTTTAAATAAACTTAGAAGGTTACTCATTGACAATACTGAGTTTTGGACACTGCTGAAATGCTTTTACATTTCATATTTGGAATTAACTTTCAGATCAGGGTTTGTGGTGAGTTGTGTCTTTGTTTCCAATCCAATGGCTCAGATTTTGCGGTCAGCGGCAAACAAATGGTGCTCGGCGTTCGTTATGCTTACAGCTGTCCACAGACTTTTCGTGGGCTTTTGAGCAGCAAATTACGGTCATTGGGAATCCGATACAGCGTGGCACCCTCTACAGGGGATCTGGGACCTGTGTGTACAGGGCAAGCAACAGCGTGTCTCCTCAACCCATCAGATTGAAAAATCCTCACTGGAACATATAGGGGGTTAAATTGGTTCGACCCTGAAAACGGGTGTGGGGATCGCGATGCACGATTAACCGGTGCTCGTTGAGTGGAATGCAGGCAGCACTCAACTTTGTGCTGCATGCAAATTATAATGATAATCCCTGCGCTGCTCATTGGCTGCACGTAACAGCAGGGGGCCCCACATCGTTACTAACTTGCACTGCTTTAAGCTAGCCTGCACTACTTAAAGCTAGCTTACACGTCTTAAAGGAGAGGTGCATTGTAGCTGGAGCAGGTGCTGGGAGTCGTTCTGCAACTGAGTCTGACCTGGGAAAGAGAGAAGAATGGCTAACCATGGGAGAGAGCAGCACCCAAGTTTTGAGACGCTGCACTGGAGGTCTTGGTGGAGGAGATGGAAAGGAGGAGACATGTCGTGTATCCTCAGGTGGGGGGAGGCGGGGGAGGGGGGGCGCGCTGCAGGAGGCCGTCCAGTCACACGATGAGAAGGTAGTGGGAATAGATGGCCACGGAGATTAATGCCAGGAATATAACCCCAAGGACCTGGATGCAGTGCCGCAAGAAGTTTAATGACTTCACACAAGTTGTCAAGGTCAGTGATTGCATCTTCAAATGCCATATCCTACCAACTGCACCACTAGCCTCAGCCACTGCTCAATTCAGCACACCCCCGTCACTCACCTACCAACAATCTCTATCAATCAGGACTCATACATAACATTCATATGCTTCACCTCATCCTCAGACACTTACCACTATTGCAAGCTTAACACCCACATCTCACAGCTTGCACACACTGCCAGCTATTCAACCATGACAGCCACATCACCCAAACAGATTGCACGACAATCACTCTCTCTTTCAGAAGAAGGTGGTGCACGGCCAGAGGCAGCAGGAACAAACCGGAGGGGGCGAGGCTTCCCTGTATGTTCTAACTCTCATGGAGGAGACAGTGCTGGCCATTATGGGAAGGGCCATTGCTGAGGCCATGGCCACTGGTGGGGCTGAAGCCATTGAAGATGACGGTATTTTTTAAAAAATTCATTTTTATGGGATGTGGGCATTGCTGGCAGGGCCAGCATTTATTGCCCATCCCTAATTGCCCTTGAGACGGTGGTGGTGAGCTGCCTTCTTGAACCGCTGCAGTCCGTGTGGTGAAGGTACTCCCACAGTGCTGTTAGGTAGGGAGTTCCAGGATTTTGATCCAGCGACGATGAAGGATCAGCGAAATACTTCTAAGTCAGGATGATGTGTGACTTGGAGGGGAACTTGGAGGTGGTGGTCCCCATGCGTCTGCTGCCCTTGTCCTTCTAGGTGGAAGAGGTCGCGAGTTTGGGAGGTGCTGCCGAAGAATACCTAAACCTCCATCTCATATCCACTTCTCCCTCATCCCTAATTCTCTTCTGACTTACAAGCTGCAGATGGTGTAAACATGCACTTCCTACTTTCTCCTCTCCCTTCACCACAACCTAACCCTTATCCATTTTTAATTTCAGATACCCAAGAACTGCAACCTGCCCAGGCAGTGGCAGGAAGTGCAGGAAGACAATGAAGATGAAGACACACTGTCACTTGATTTCACAGTCACAGCCACCAGTTCAGGTACTGACATTTCATGTAATTTAGAGGATAGCATAAAGGCGTGATCTGCACATGGTGAGACACCGGGCACATGTGCACTGCAACCAGGGCAGGGAAAAGGATAGCGCAGGTGCCAGCTCACCAGAGGATGAGGTCGCACACTAGTTCTGCTGCAGGGGACTCAGATGAGACTTTGATGGGCCAGGCTACAGGAAAAGGCTGATGGGTGTACACACCAAAATGCTTGGCGCATTGAGAAGCCTGCCAGAAAGCTTGTGTTGAATGTCAAGGAGCATGGAGGAGTCTGGCACTAACTTGGCACAGGGCTTTGCACAGAGCTTCGAGCCCATCCTTTCTAGCATGGAACTGGTGGCCAAATCCATCAGCACACTTGTGGATCCTACCATGATGCAGCGTCTGATGGCCGATGTTTCAGCTTCCATTGGAGCACAGCACCACCCAACCTCTGAGTGCTGCAGTGGAAGCTCAGACTGCTGCCATCATGGCTCTGGATATCAACATTTAAATGGGCTTCCACGGTGTCACAGCAGTCCAGCTATCTGTCCCCAACAGATTACTAGGATTGCTGAGGCATCACCCTGGGAGAGTGGCAGTCGCTCCATGGAACACGAACCTGCTGTCCTTTTTCAGGATGACAGCATTCGTGCTCGCACCCCTGCCACTCCACCAGTGCCCTTGCTGTTGCCTGTCAGCCAGCCAGCCCAGTCTGCTGCCGCCCATGCCGAGATGGTGCAGTCTACAGCCGGGCCTTCTAGGCCCAGAGCTCCTTGAGGTCGTCCTGCAAGACCAGTTCAGTCTCCTCTACTGAAAGTTAGCAGCCTTCCACCAGCCAAGCTGCAGCCACTGGGGTAGAACCTCATAGGAGCACTAGGACAGGCAAAAGCGTAAGAAGACAGGCACTAAGGTAAGGCACAGGGGTGATTAGTTTATTTTTGTATGTAATACGGCATGATACAATTCATAAATTTGGATTGGAATGTGTATTTTGTGTTGGCTTTTATTTTTACATTGTGGGCAAGAGGACAGATGGTCAGTGACAGAGGGAAGGTAAGGAGTGTGGGACTGTTGGTGAATGGGGAATTAGTGTTGAGTTTACTGGTATCGCTCTTGAACAGTCCTTGGCGGTGGCAAGGACTGTTCCCTCCTGATGGCAAGGTTGTGCAGCAGGCAGGATACCATGACAAATCTTGAGACCCACACAGCCGAGTACTGCAGGGCTCCTCCAGAGTGGTCCAGGCAGCAGAATCGTTGCTTCAGGATGCCAATGGTCTGCTCTATCAGATTTCTTGTGGCAGCATGGCTCCTATTGTGTGATTACTGCGCACGTGTGCGTGAGTTGCGAACCAGAGCCAGGAGCCTTGTCATCAGCCGATAGCTCTTGTTGCCCAGTAGCCACCGTTTGGTTTGCCGTGGTGGTTGAAATACAGCTGACACAGAATGTATGCCATAGAATGAATGCATCGTGACCTGCTGCCAGGGCATTGACCTGCATGATGCGCTGCCTATGGCCACACACCAGCTGCACGTTGAGGGAGTCGAATCCTTTTTGGTTCAGGTACATGGCAGAGCTGACATGAGGCGCATGCAATGTGCGTGCAGTCAGTGACACTCTGCACCATGGGGAAGCCTGCAATCCTTGCAAACCCTTGCGCTCACTCCACCTGCTTCTCTCTGGCAAGAGGGGCTGAAATGAAGGTATCTCTCTTTTCATAGAGAGCCTCAGTGGCCTCCCGTGCAGCAGTGCACTGTAAACTGTGACATGTTGTTAATGGGCCGAAAATTGATCCCGGGACGCGAGAGTACGCACTGCGTACTCTCGCGTATTCCCACTCCAATTGCCGGTTTTCTGCATGCCCTGCGCATGCGCTGAAAACCGGCAATTGCTCTTCTGAAAAGGGGGCGGGTCCTCGGTGCATCGCGTGCGCGCTACAGGCGGCGCGCACGCTGTGCACTTCATGCTTTGGACGCGCAGGTAAGTACTGAAGATTTTGGAAATGTAAAAAGGAGGAGTAAGACCCGCTTTTAAGAAGGTAAGTAGTGAATTAAGTATTTTTTTGAATTTTTTTTAACAGGTATATCTTTTTTAGAGACTTTAAAGACAGGTAAGTTTATTTTTATAACTTTTTAAAAGATTTTAAATTTTTTCAAAAATTTAATTTTTTATTTAAAATGGTTAATTTAATTAACTATACTTATTTTATTAATGTGATGGTTTTTTTTTTAATTTAATTGAGGTTTAGCTGTTATTTTGGGGGGGGTGTAAGATTCATAGATTTCACAGCCTGCTGTGAAACTTATGAATGGAAGATGGTGTGCTGCCATTGGCTCTAACTGAGTCACGTGATCCCACAGCTCGCACAAATTCACTACGCCGCTGGGATACGCAAGCACTGCCCAGCTGATCTCTAGAACATGAAGTTCGTGCGAGCTGGATCTGAAAAAGCACAAGCGAGGTGAGAGATCGCGGGAAAGCCTTACCCCCGCGGGAACAGAGCGAGATCAATTTCTGGGCCAATATCTCCAGAAGCAGCCTGGAAGATGCCAGACGCATAAAAGTTCACAGCCACGGTCACCTTCACAGCCACTGGCAATGCCGTCCTTGCTCTGCTCTGAGGTCGGAGTTGTGGCTGCAGCAGGTGGCAGATTTTAGTGACTACATTCCTTCGTGAAGCGCAGATGTCTCAAACATTGTTCGTCGCTGAAGTTCAGGTAGGAGAATTTCTCCCTGAATACTCTGGGCGGATATGGCCTCTTGCTGAGAACCTTTCTCCCCCTCCTCTCTCTTCTAGCAGCTTGTCCTGCTCTGCGTGCCCTCCCTTCATTTTCCCAGTCATGCTCGATTCCAAGAGGAAGGCCTACTAGTGCACCCATGTCTGAGAGAATCTGGTCTGTACAGAAGCTTTGAAGTCATCAAAAAAGTACTTCAGCGCCACTCCTTGTAGACTTTGGAAACTTTAAACAACTATAGAAAGCACCCAAAACATGTAGAATCACCGCAACAGCCAGAAGAAATGAACCAGCAGCTAACCTGTAAATAGTAGATGATCCCTTTAAATAGCATTGGTGGGGGGTTGTTAATGCTGTGTTCAGCTGTGTGAGGTTAAGAAAGGCCATAGGCTGGAGCGTGGAGCTCCATAATAGCAGCGCTGGCGACAAATCAGCGTTGCATGCTGATTGACGTCATGATCTGCCTGCTCTGCATGCTTCCGGCAGACATTAGGTGCGCGCGTGCTAATCCCTTTACCAATATGGAGGCTGGCGCATTTCACATCAGAAATGTGTGTGCGTGCTGTGGACACCATTTTGGAATCTTAAGGGGCCTCGTAGCACCTAAAATATGGGCGCTACCGAGCCCAATTTCACCCTAGCAGAAACCAGGAAGTGACCGCTGATAGCCTCACTGTTATTCTTACCAGAAAATCCGGCCTATGTGTAACTTGAATTCTTGGAAGTATTTGTGCCTCCAACTCAGAAGTCTCTGGCTTTAAGGCCCACTCCAGCCCGTGAATAAATCATCTAGGCTCGCACAAGTGCTGTCTTTTCAGGGGTGAAGTCCTTTAGATACATAAGGTGCCTTCTATTCAGGTGGATTCAAAGTTCCTGAGGCATTAAATGAACATTAACTGACCATTCAGCTCAATGCTGTGCGAAGGATCTTGCTATACTCAAAATACCTGCCACATTTGCCTACAAATAAGAACAATCGCTGCACTACAAAGCTATTCATTGTAATGTGAAGCTCTTTGGGATTTTTCTGAAAGATGTGATAATGTGCAAAATTAAAGCAAGTCTGCCTTTCTTTCATTCATTCTTTCTTGAGGTCATCCAAAATTAGCAGAGTGAGCTTCTCCTGTGAGGTACATGCACTGGAAAGGGTGCAGGAAAGAGCAGCAAAATGAATCCCGAATGAAAAGGGAATGAGTTCTGAAAAAGATTCGCGAAGCCTGAGCTTTATGGTTCAGAAAGAAGTCAGTTAAGGGTAGTCCTCATCAAAGCATTTAATGTATTCAGTGGTTATAGATAAGACAAACCCAAAATATAAATTCAAAGTAACCCAAGCAAGCACAGAAGGCAAATATGGAAGTTAGTAAAAGGTAAATTTAATAACTTGCATTTATATAATGCCTTTAACATAGAAAAGCATCACAAGGTGTTTCACAGAAGCCTAATCAGATAAAAATGATAAACTGTGCTGCTGTTCAGATAAAAATGACCTTGGCTGCCTCTCAGTAGATTGGGTCTAACTGCACGTGGGCACGGTGTGCCTGAGGCCTGCTCCCTCAATGTGTCACACTAGTCAATGGGTATGCCTTTGTGAGTTTGGCCAGTCTCAGCTCAGTTGGTATTGGACATGGCTTCACAGCACAAACCACCCTGATTCGGTACTAAATTGGAAATCTCAGTCAGAATGGCTGCGGGGTAGCTGGTCACACTGGTGCAGTAGGGTGTGACCTGTAGAATTCGCAAAATTATCGCGATTTTATAAAATAAGAAGGAGACATAAAGTTTCGTACAAACAGCTTTATTTCAGCAGAATGCTGTCAGGTTTTCAAAGCGGACACAAACAGCCTGTAAAATGGCCGCCACGCCTCGTGGCAGAACGTTCTAGACTTTCAATGAGCAGACAAGATGGCGTTCCAATAAACATTTGTGCAAGATCGTACAGGACTCAGCACATTTGAGATAATTGACAAGACATAATGGGTTTGCATTTTATACATAAATACTGGAATCGGTCTCCCAGGTGCGAATAAGGGCTATTGTACCGAGCGATCAAGGACCCATCCAAAGACATTAATATGCAAAATCCCCACGACTCTACGATGAGAGAGCCGTTTGCGGGTAGTTACAGAAAGCATTTGGAAGCCCCAAAACCCCTCCAGGGAGAATACTGGCCGGTTCCACAATGGGAGAAGTATTAACGGGTACTCAGACAGTTACAAGTATCACCGAAACCCATTAAAAACGGAGATCACCCTATACAAGAAGTTTGAGCGCCAAAACCCTGACAAAGGATAGACAGTAAGATTGGGCGGGAAAAGAGGAATTACAGCACTATAACTGTAAGGTACAGCCGTCCATCTGTCTCTTGTTTCTCTTGTTTCTCTTGCTCTTGCTCTTGTCTCTTGCCGCCTGCCTCTTGCTGCTCTTGCTGTTTTGACTCGCTGGAAGACTATTGAACTTTTATTCTCTTGCCTGACGGCTCTGGACTCTGATCCGCTAGGATCAACCTCATGGCTTGCCGCGAAGATCTGTGTAGAACTGGGCTGTGAGGCCTGGAAGCGGGCACACCATCCCGAGAAGTCGGTAAACGGTGTTGGAACCGAAGCCCCGAGAGGAGATGAGATGAGATGAGATGAGATGAGAAGAGAAGAAGACGACAATACGTATCGCCACGGTCAGTAAGCCCCGACCGCGCCTGTAAGTCGAATAAACACTTTCCTTGCCCAGGAAGACCATTCTTTGAGTTTTACAAACTGGTGAGGGCACAGGAAGATTCTTTTTTGAGTAGTGTCGGAACTCCGAGGACAACACAGATCTTCATGACAGCAGACGGTCCAGCCTGCTAGCCGGAGCAGAAGCGAGTAAACAAGTGGGGTACAGAGACCCCTGATCAACACGTGGATAGTCAGGTGCTGCGGTAAAAACATCCGAGCAGAGTTTCGGAATTCTCCGAGTTATCACGAGTGGTGAGCATGAGTCTCGATCCTACAAATCTAGTTTAGGACAGGTATTGAAAGGGGAGGGTTTGAGTTTTAAGGATAATTGTAATGTGTGCCCCCTTTTACGATGTGTCATGCGCTCCTCGTTTCCCTAAAATTAGTTACATAACTGTGTGTAAGATTGTACTGTCATTAATCTGTGCTTATGACATGTATCTCGTAATCTTGAATAATATGCAATAAAGATTTTCCATTTCGCACTATTCAACCGGGTCTACCTGAGTTTTCTCTGCATTATTGCTCTCGCACCTAAGTCCAGTGTCAGAACCGTAAGGGCGAGTGGGTCGAACCACTCACAGGTGTCTAGTGTTACCAGGCTGACTGGAGACCAGAACAGGCAACAAGGCCTAACCTCGCACTAGCACCTAGGCTAAGCACAGAGCCGCAGGTCACCCCTTACAGACCTTTTGAGGTTGGGCTGTGCTATAGTGAAACTGAGCTGGAAGTGCTTGATGCTGGAAGTGGGTCTCTGAATCAGGAAAGTGTTCCATTCCTCAGCAATAACATATCCAACCTTGACAAGCACAATTTCTTAAAATGATTTATTCTTATAATGAAGATTAATTAGCATTTTTCAGAGGAGAATATTTAAATATTGTCATGCAATGATTAGGGCTGAATGAATAGAAGGCAATCCATTATTACATGAAGCAGGAGATGGTCACAGTAATGAGTTACATTGTTAGCACTGATTAACATAGGACTAAACAGAATGTACTTCATCATTCACCAAGCAATGGATACTACCCTGGTAATGTACTGGGAAACTGATTTGAAGAACAAGGCTACAATTTGAGACTTCAATTTCCCTGCTGTTCCCTGATAGGATATGGGGAGTCAGTTTAATCACTATTCCTGCTACTGATTGACGCCATGCATTATATCTCTGTTACACCTCAGTATCATACAGTGCACTAACCTATTAACAGGCTGATCAACAATCGTGCATTTGGTGGGATTCTCATAAGTGAGGTCGCGACCTTCTACCCTTGCACTGTGTACACCGCGGCTGGTACAGTAATGCCAACCCCCTGTATAAATCCTGAGTTGCTATTTTTTTCAAACATAAACCAATATAGATTGACAGCTGGTTTATTAACTCATTAGTGGCTTAATTAATTTCTAACAGGTCAGAGCTCTTTACGAAACTATATTACTGCATCTGAAAATGGCTTACAGAAAACTTTTTGCAAATGTTACAACTGATTCAGAATGGTGGTTGACTCGAGCTTTTATTATTGCCGTGGCTTTTGTTCTCCCACAGGAAAATTCTTTTGCAATGTTTGAATCGGGAAAGATCAGCTTTACAAGTTTTGTGAAATGATCTGTAAATGCAATCAGCAAGTCATATTCTGCAATGACTTGGCAAAAAAGTACTTCAGCATTTGTAACCTTCTGACCTAAAGTCTGCTGAACTGGGCTAAAAAAGCCTGTTATTGACTGTTGCGTTTTCGAGGCCGCAGCCCGACTTCCGTGCTTCCAATTGCTTTTTGAGGTCGTTTACTTCACAATTCCCAATGCTGATGTCCTCAGAACAAACAAGACAAAATGCGTGTTCATCTGAAAGTCTGCTGTTTTTTACTGGGTAGGAACTGCTCCAGTCTGCATTGTATTTGCACCTATAGTGGTGCCACTTACTTTTGATTTTCCTTTTCCGTCATGACTATTGAGAAGCTTCATGCGAATCACGCCAGTAGAAAAAAAAATCCAGAGGTTTGAGAGTTCTATCGCGAGATCATGAGTAATTTTACTTAGAAATCGCGTCTCTAGTGATAAATTCAGAAGAGTTGGCATGTCTGCTGGTAGCTCCAAGCACTTTCCTTGTTTTCTTTTGCTGTTGTTTGAGGGGTGGGATGGATTTCCTACATGTGTTTTATCTGTGGTGTTGTGACACTCTTTGGTGTGTACAGCTGTTATTAAGAAATAAATGTTAGTTTCAAAATTAATGAACTTTCTCATTTTCTATAGGGGTGGGCACAGATTGGAAGGACGGCTGACTCTTGCCCACCAACTTTACCTACTCGACATGGAAGGCTGCTAGTGGAGGTGGATGAGGTTGGTAAATTCAAGAGGGAACTGGATAGATAGTTGGCAGGGAAAGTGACGGAAATGAAAGATGGAGTAATGTAATAATAGTAATTTTCGAACCAGCCAGATGGTCTGCAATGTCCTCTTCCAGTCCTATACATTCCTGTGGTCCGAGTGCACCTTCTCGAAGTTGATTGAAAGTTGCACCAGCTGCGGCCTAAGGGCAAACATGCCTGCACAGTTTATTTGTGGCCTATGGAGAACAATGGGAAGAATGAAAAGGGCAATTTAGCTTCAATTTAAAATAAAAATCAAGCAGCTCTGTCCAAATTGAACCATGTTTGAAGTGCTGGGAGAAGTCAAATACTTCAATGTATCGTTATGATCATGATAGCAAAATACTGCGGATGCTGGAAATCCGAAATAACAACCGAAAACGCTGGAAAAACTCAGCAGGCCAGGCAGCATCCGTGGAGAGAGAAACAGAGTTAACGTTTCAGGTCGAAGACCTTTCGTCAGAACTGGAAAAAAGCTTTTTTCCAGTTCTGACGAAAGGTCTTCGACCTGAAACGTTAACTCTGTTTCTCTCTCCACGGATGCTGCCTGGCCTGCTGAGTTTTTCCAGCATTTTCTGTTGTTATATCATTATGATCACCTCCAGTCAATTTGCTTATACAAAAATAGCACACTGAGACTGTTAAAACTTCCATAAGAAAATTCTAGGATAGAGGCTATTAAGCTCTTATGTGTCATCTTAAGGCCAGGCTGTAGACAGGGGCAGGCCATGTGGGAAAGACCATAATAATTCTAATAACTTTAATTAAAAAATTTCTCAATATCAAAGGCACTTACACATATTAAAGCTAGAATCTGTAATATAAGCAGATTCTAAGAAGTCATATTCAGGACAAGATTAGAACCCTTGAACAGACATTAATGGACTAATAATCTGCAAGGGCATACATCGTGTGGTCTAGGCATCGAGCGAAGCAGTCAGGAGATGATCGGAAGATTTCCGAATACAATAGACTAATAAGAAAGGTATGAGAAAAGATAAGATAGTAAGGTACAAACCATGAGAAAAGCAATGATAGTGCTGCACAGGTGCACTAAAGAGGATTACATAATTTACACGGTGGCTTAATGGGTTAACGGGTTACATATTAATTAAAAATAACCAGAACATGTTGACATGTTATCATCACGCTAGCAACACGTTACTAACACTATAAATGATACAACACACAAAAGTTCAGGGGACTTGAAACTTCTAGTTCCAACCAGTGTAAACAGATTAAAATTATCCCCTTACAACTGATCCTGATGAGGCCTCCCTTGAGTATCTGTCTGTACCAGTAATCTCATGGTCAATGTATGTAGTGGGTTGTGTAATATAATTAAAAAGCATTAAACCGACATCTCAGTGTTTCCTAGTTTCCAACTTGTTTAAAGGGGTCTGGAAAAACCCAATGTATATTTAGCCTATTAGGGTCTAAAAACTAACTCAGGCTAGAGTAACAATTTAGTTTGACAAATATTCTATGAATTAAATGGTTTTCCCACCACAAGCAAGAAGCAAAACTGAGTGAAGATCTCTTAATAGAGAACCTCATATCCATCAATGGTAAGGATATAAATAAAGAGGAAAGAACTGACATCCCAAAGTGCCAATGAAGTCCTTTTGAAGTGTAGTCACTTTTGTAATGTAGGGAAATACTGTGGCCAATTTTCACACAGCAAGATCCCACAAACAGCAGTTTTAGGCATTGGCCAGCACAGCGGGTTCTTCTATTAAATAGTGTCGTGGGATTTTTTATGTTCTTCTGAGAGGGATCAGGGCCTCGATTAATGGCTCATCCGAAAGATGGGATCGCCAACAGTACAGGACTCCCACAATACTGCACTGAAGTGTCAGCCTAGATTAGATGCTCAAGTCTCTGACGTGGGACTTGTACCCATGATCTTCTGGCTCAGAAGAAAGAATGGCACCACTGATCTAAGGCCGACACACTGGACCATCATAAAGTACTATGAAACATCCAGAATGACTTCTGTGAAGAGACCGAGTGTTGCACTATGATGACTGTAGAGGGCAGTGTTGATATTCAGGGAACGTTATGAAGGAAATGATATTTGGAACAAAAAGGAATCCAAATTCTTGTATGTTTGTTCTCGTTTCTGCTTTGTCAGTTTTCTCCCCTCCTCTTGCTGATGTACGGTTCCACTGTCATTAGTAACTCCCTATTACCTTGCTTAAGTGGCCAGTGTTTATATGTAAGCCTCGATGGAGAGTGTTGGTGCATTCATCTGATCGCTAAACATGCACACTTTACAAGAACAGTCAGTGACTAACAATCAGCAGCGGGAACCCGGACTAATTCCTTTTACTCTGTATTTAACCCATGCTTCACCTCTCTTGCTTGATGTTATCAACCAGGGTCCCATTCCCTGCACTGGCACTCCTCAATTTGATGAGCAGAAAAGTTCACTAACAAAAAATAACATAGTTTAAAAAGTTGTGTGCCAATTTTTGATTAAAATAAACACTCTCTGGCAAAATAGTGGATGAAAGAATTCTAATTACAACATGTTAACATGTTTACTAATAGCAGAACACAGTTAAAGGTATGCTAGCATAGTAATTACGGTAGTGGGCTAGGAGGGCAGAGGTCATAAATTCAAATTCCACTTTAGCAAGTTATCAATCTGAATTCACTAAATCAGGCAGCACCAGAGAAAAAGGACCATGAAAGATGCTGCAAAAACTCACAAATGTTCTTCAGGGAAGGAAACCTGCCATCCCCATCGGGTTTACACGTGACTCCAGTCCCACTCTACATTGGCCTCAAAATTCGAGCATGCCCATTGAGCAATTCCTGCGTCTGAAGGGTGAGGCCCGAGGTGCACCCGATATTGAGCTTCAGGCCTCATTATCATTGAGCCGGCGAGATGCAGATCCCCAATAGGCGTCCCAGGCAGCCTGCGGTGAAGCGGAATAGAAGACTGGGCCGCTGCGATGCCAGGATTGGTCCTCAGTTAAGTGGTTAAAGCCGATCAGGAAGGTGGGGGTGGTGATTGGATTGGGAGAGTGGGCGATCGGGTCAGGAGTTAGCAGTGGCTGGATTGGGGAATCGTTGGTTGGCAGTGGCCCATGCGCTTTGAATGTAGGTACTCATGGTGTCAGCTGTGGCTCAGTTGGTAGCACTCTTGCCTCTGAGTTAGAAGGTTGTGAGGTTCACAGTCCCACCCTATGAGACTTGAGCACAAAAATCTAGGCCGACACTCCAGTGCTGCACTGTTGGAGGTGCTGTCTTTCCGATGAGACATTAAACCTTGTCTGCTCTCTAAGGTGGATGCAAAAGATCCCATGGCACTGTTTTGAAGAAGAGCAGGGGAATTATCCCTGGTGTCCTGGCCAATATTTATACTTCAATCAACATCACAAAAACAGATTATCTGGTCATCATCACATTGCTGTTTGTGGGAGCTTGCTATATGCAAATTGGCCGCCGGGTTTCCTACACTACAACAGTTACTCCACTTCACGTGTACTTCATTGACTATAAAGCGCTTTGGGACGTTCTGAGATCGTGATAGGAGCTAAATAAATTGCAAGTCTTTTTTTCTTTCACTCCTTCAGTACTGAAGTGTCAGCTTGGATTATGTGCTTAAGTCTCTGGAGTGGGACTTGAACACACGACTTTGTGACTCAGAGGCGAGAGTGCTACCACTGAGCATGGCTGGAAAGACATACAAAGAGTCACAATGAATTCTGCACCCCATAAAGCACGACTGGGAAGTTGCTAACCCCAATATACCACTGAGCCTGGGTTGTGGCCCACCTGGCCTTTTTTCCCTTCCTGTTTCTCATTAGGTCAGCTCTGCTAGCTTCATTCAGTGTATCCCAGAGAATCTAAATAACATCACAGCCTCAGGGTGAGTTATTTTGGTGACAACGTGCATCTGAATTAGCAAAAAGACACACTGAGGATCGATTCTGGTTTAGACCAAAGGGATGAAAATTTATTCTCCCTGCAAGTGTTAAGGGTCTTACATAAAAGCACTTTGGGTAGTTTGAACCCAGATTTGAGCTTTGAGCCCAAAGTACAAAACTGCTCCTATTTCGGCTCCTGATAGGTAATTTCAGTCAGAAAGGCTACAGGGATGGCTGGAAGAAACGAGTCTATCACACTGCTGTTCTTCTAAGGTTGAGGTAAGGCATGTTGCTGGTGATAGAGTAGAAGGAGCTTTACTTTGCAGTTGGCCTCTATCTCAGCTGGGAATTGACATTTAAGAGACTGAAATGGGAAAGTCATAGGGCTGGATTTTCAATGACCCGTGGAGTCGGGTTTGGAGGCGTGTGGGGGGTTAAAGTTGTAGATTCGGGGGTCCCGTCCCCATCCCGACTCCATGCAATTTTGACAAAATCGGTCGCGGGGTTCCCGACTCCGTCCCGCCTCCAAGAGGCGGGAGAGGCAAATAAAGCCCTTAACAAGCCCTAAATTGGCTCTGTAATGCCATTTTGAAACGTTTTAGCTAGTTTAACCCTTTTCCGACGTGAAGTACGCCTGATGTGAAACACGCCAGTGAAACTTGGCGGGAGCACAAGTAGATAGCTGACTATCAGCTGCAACGGAGATGTGATGAAGGTAGTAGTAGTATTGTGATGAAGGTAGTAGTAGTATTAGATCTGAAAGTCGCCTCTGATGCTGCTGCATTGAATGTCTTCAGAGACTGCCTGGGAGGACTTGGTTGCAAAAAAAATTCTCATTCTTTCTCTCTCTCTCTCTGATGCTGCTCATTTTGCATCCAGGTCCTCTCACAGCAAAGGCCAGGCAATCTCTGAGACCAGGCAGTCTCTGACCTGCAATGATGACATCATCAGAGGCGACTTTCAGACTGAAACCACTAATTGGTTCATGGGTTCCCACATGCTGGAACTCAATTGCCCAATTAAGTGAAAATTCCATCAATCTCCCACATCCAATTGCAGGCGGGTGGATAACATGAAATACAGATGACACGACCCCAACCCGCCCCAGTATCAAAATCCAGCCCATAGAGCACGATAATAACTCGGAGTAGGGAAGAGAGCGTGGTGGGGTGGGTGGGGAGGATTCGCGAATGGAAAACCCGGAAGTAAGGATTTCCCGCTGGTCCGGCCGTAGTTAATGGCAGGACCTGTTTTTAAATTAACTCAACAGGTTTCCCACCCGAATGGCTGACTGTCAGGCGGGTGGGGGTATCGAACGTCATGGGGCGGTGGGGGGTAGCGAGCATCACGGGGGTGGGGTTTTCGAATATCGTGAGGGTCAGGCGTATCGAACATCACGAGGGCGGGGTGTTAACAAACATCACAGAGGGGTAGGGGGTATCAAACACCCCGGGGGGTGGGCCGGGGGGGTATCGAGCATTGCGCGGGGGGTAATCAAACATTGCGGGGCTATCGAACATCGTGGGGAGGGATTAGACATTGGGGTGGGTGGGGTCGGACAACCGCAGAGTGTTTAAAAGATAAGCTTGGTGGGCCGGGGTGTAAGTACTCCTGCTCCTCCTGGCCCACAAGCAGTGCAATAAAGGCACTTACCTCATCGACCGGCCCTGCTCGCCTCCTTTCATCTGCCGGGTTTCCTGTTAAATGGAGGCACACAACCTCCTTAAAATATTTTACTAACCGACCCGCCTCCTGAGAGCAGATTGCTCGCCTGCCCCCGAACCACCTCTGTCAAAATCGGATGTGGGCAACTGGAGGCAGGTTGGAGTCGGGTTTGCTGTTTTTAAATTTTTAACCCCCCACCCAACCCCACCCGCCCTCGGGGGGAGGGTTAAAATTACCCCCATAGAATCTATGAATAGTCCCACTCCCCTGCTCCTTCCCCATAGCCCTCCAAAATGTTCCCTTTCAAGTATTTATCCAATTCCCTTTTGAAAGTTATTATTGAATCTGCTTCCACCGCCCTTTCAGGCAGTGCATTCCCGATCATAACAACTCGCTGCATAAAAAAAATTCTCCTCATCTCACCTCTGGTTCTTTTGCCAATTACCTTACATCTGTGTCCTCTGGTTACCCACCCTCCTGCCAGTGGAAACAATTTCTCTTTATTTACTCTATCAAAACCCTTCATAACTTTGAACATTTCTATTAAATCTCCCCTTAACCTCTCTGCTCTAAGGAGTACAATCCCAGCTTCTCTAGTCTCACCACATAACTGAAGTCCTTCATCCCTGAGGGATTTAGTCCCCACCTGCCTAGCCAGGTAGACACTAAGGGGGAGAAATTCGGTATCGCCCCATTTGGGGCGCTATTATCGGCCGGGCGCAAAGTTTAGCACCCGGTGCTAATTATCGCCTCAGACTGCAAAATTGGCCTCTATCGCCCCTGGAGGTGATTGGAGCGCTAAATCAGGTGCTACACACCTGTCTTAAGGCACTAACATCGAGGAGCGAGGCGCTACCTCAGAGCGCTACCGAAGCTCAACTGATGTCAGTTAGCAATGGAACACAGACAGACTGGCGCCGGGCAGTTCTTAAAGGGGAGGGTCCATGTTGCTGGCCAGCCACACCCTGCTCATTGCAGCCTTGAATCTCGGCCTGGAGAGACCTCGAAAGCAATATGCTGGAACCACCAATCGAGAGGCCCAGGGAAAGAGCTCAGTGCTTCAGCGACCAGGCCTTGGTGGCTCTGGTTGGCGCTGTGGAGCGGCGACGTGCACTGCTCTACCCACAGAGTGGCAGGAGGCCATTTCCCGTGAATACAGAAGAGTCTGGAGGGTGGTGGCTCAGCACATCTCCTCCAGGAGCCTGGTACTGAGGACCCACACCCAATGTCGTAAGAAGTTCAACAACCTCACTCAGGTGATGAGGGTGAGTGGCTGCTTTTCAATACCTCTACATCCCTCCATCTCAACTTCACTCTGTGCCCAGAGGGTTTAAAAACCCCAAATGCCCAACACTCATCCAAGACCTATGGCCATCTCATAAAACACACACCCACATTCCACACCTTGCATATATTAAGGGCTATTCAACTATGGGAGGCACATCAGGCAAGCACATGGCTGCATACATTAAGAGCTATTCAACTACGGGAGGCACATCAGGCAAGCACATGGCTGCATACATTAAGGACTATTCAAATATGGGAGGCACATCAGGGAAGCACATGGCTGCATAGTCACTCAGACGCCGTCCTTTTTCTTGTAGGCCAAGCTTTCGCATAACAGGTGGGAGCAGCAACGCACGGGAGGAGGACCGGCTGACCTACACACCCTCACCGATTTGGAGGCGCGCATGCACAGAATCATTGCCAGCCAGGTCATAGTTGCTGTGGCCGCTGGAGACAACAATGGTATGTTCATCAGCTTTCTCGCCACTCTCATTCCACTTGCCCCTCACAACACCAGCCTTTTACAATTTCAATCCAACTTACTAACTGTCTCCAATCCTTGCTCCCTTACTGCCCCCTGTCCTGATGCTAAAGCCACTCTTGTACCTCCCTGCTTTCAGATAGTGAACCACCAGCTGACCAGCCTGTCCCTCAACCTGCCAGTGGCAGCGATGCCCCAGGCGAGGAGGAATCGGAAGTCGGAGCCTCACCGCCAGCGTCTCCCGAGGGAGCCCATGCCCACACTGGGACCACGCCTTCCATGGAGGGGAGTGGGTGGAAGGGTCTGATGAGGGTGAAGCTCCTGGACCCAGTGGGCTGCAGCAATGCCATGGGGGTAGGGAAGCTCGGGGGCCATCTCCCCGGAGAGTGCGTAGGCAAGCGAGTCCTGCTTCATAGGACTCAGAGGAGGACCTCGACATCGCGGCCACGAATAGCCAGGCCTTGAGCATGCACACTCTGCTCATGGGTGCAATGGCAAGGGTGCCCGAAAGCATGGATGGACTGGTTAGGAGTGTGGAGCACTCCGCTGCAGCACAGGCTGACGCAACGCAATGGCTTAGTGCTGCAATTCAGTCATTGGCTGGTGCCATCCAGTCTCAGACTGCTCTCATGCAGTCTCAGATTGATGTCACGCAAGCACTGACTGCTGCCATCCTTGCTGGGTCGGCCACGTTGCCCCGGGGCTCTCACGGTGCCACAGCAGGCCAGCAATCTGTGCTCGAGCAGATTGCTCCGGATGCTGAGGTACTGCCCTGTGGGAGTGCCAGTGTGTCGGTCGAGCAGGAAGGTGCTGTCCTCTCTCAGGATGAGAACACCTTCCTGCTCCCACCACTGGCACTTCCCCATTGCACATGCCACGGCCTGCAACACAGCCAGCCCAGACTGCTGTCGCTCCTGCAGAGTTGGTGCAGTCTACAGCCGGGGGCCTCCAAGCCCAGAGTTGGTCGAGGGCGTCCTTCAAGGGCATCTGCAGTCTCTGGAACTGACATTCAGCAGCCTTCCACCAGCCTTGCTGCAGCCACTGGGACCCCATTACGGAGGAGCAGTAGGGAAGCGGGGAAGTGTGCAGGGGATGGAGATCACCCTCGAAGGGCAAAAAGTAGGAGGCCTAAAGAAATGGTGGGAATGTTTGTAGTAAAGGTCGAGGTTCGTGTGATTACATTTGTTTACTGTTTTGCCGTTTATCTCCATCTTGTGAGAACCAGTTCTGTTAGTTCATGATTTGTTGTGTTGGTTTCTAATTGTTTGTCCTGAATAAATGATACACACAGAGGGCTGGATTTTGAATGACCCATGGAGTCGGGTTTGGAGGCGTGTGGGGGGTTAAATTTGCGGGGTCGGGGTTTCCGACCCCATCCCGACTCCATCCCGCCTCCACGCAATTTTGACATAATCAGTCGCGGGGTTCCCGATTCCGTCCCGCCTCTTGGAGGCGGGAGAGGCCATTAAAGCCCTTAACAAGCTCTAAATTGGCTCTGTAATGCGATTTTGAAACGCTGTAGCTAGTTTAACCCTCTTCTGACGTGAAGCACGCCTGGTGTGAAACACTCCAGTGAAACCTGGTGGGAGCAGAAGTGGATAGCTGACTTTCGGCTGCAAGTGCACTATTACAACGGAGATGTGTTGAAGGTGGTAGTGGTGGTAGTAGTAGGTCTGAACATTGCCTGTGATGCTGCATTGAATGTCTTAAGACACTGCCTGGGAGGACTTACTTGGCAAAAAAAAGTCTCTCTCTCTCTCTCTCTCTCTCTCTCTCTTCCCCCCCCCCCCCATTTCTGCATCCAGGTCCACTCACATCATAAGCCAGGCAACCCCTCTCTCACCAACAGTCTCTGAGACTAGGCAGTCAGTACTGATGACATCATCAGAGGTCTGAAAACACTAATTAGTTCATGGGTTCCCACATGCTCCAATTTAATTGCCCAATTAAGTGAAAATTGCATCAGGCACCTACATTAATCTGGAGTCGGGGGGGAAACACGAAATGCGGATTACACGACCCCAACCCGACCCCAAGACAAAATCCAGCCCAGAGTTTGTTAAATAAAAAAGTTTTTGTATTCAAAATTTACATGTTTGGTCTTTGGAATCATTCCAGCTTTGGCCGGCAATAGTGGGTGCGGGTTGCTTTCCATGATGTTGTTCTCCATGCCAGAAGCCATCTTCTGAGTAGGGGCCTCGAAGCGGCTTCTTATCAACCGTTCACGGACGGCCCTTGCACTGGCAACATTGTGCGCCTCCCTCCCACATGGGTGCTGCTGCTGATCCTCCTCCTCATCCTCCTCCTCCTCTTCCTCCTCCTCTTCCTCCTCCTCATCCTCAGGTGGTGCACCAATCCCTGGTGGCATTGGCTGGGTCCTCAGGATTGCCAGGTTTTGAAGCATGCAGCACACAACTATGAACAGGGAGACTCGCTCAGGAGAGTACTGCAGGGCTCCTCCTGAGTGGTCCAGACAGCGGAACCATTGCTTGAGCATGGCGATCGTCTGCTCAATGATGCTCCTGGTGGCGAGATGGCTCTCATTGTACCGCAGCTCAGCAGGGGTGTTGGGGTTATGGAGTGGTGTCATCACCAGGTGCAGAGTGGATAACCCTTGTCCCTGAGGAGCCATCCACTTGTTTGATACGGTGCCTGGAAAAGGTCTGGCACACCAGTCTGGCACAGGATGAAAGCATTGTGGCTGCTGCCAGGATAGCGGGCATTGACGGCGAGTATGAGCTGTGTGTGGTCACAGACCAACTGCACATTTAAGGAGTGGTAGCCCTTGCGGTTTCGGAATACCTCTGCATTTTCATTCCACACGTGTGCAGTCAATGGCGCCCTGCACCATGGGGAAGCCCGCTATCCTAGCAAAGCCACATGCGCGTTCATGCTATAATAAAAACAGAAAATGCTGGAGATACTCAGCAGGTCAGGCAGCATCTGTGAAGAGAGAAACAGAGTTAACGTTTCAGGTCGATGACCTTTCGTCAGAACTGGAAAAAAGCAGGAAATGGAACAGATTTTTAAGCAAGTTTAGGGGCTGGGAAAGGGGGGAGGGAATGAAAGAACAAAAGGGAAGGTCTGTGATAGGATAGAAGGCAGGAGAGGTTAAGAGACATTAAGAGATATTCAAGGCAAAAGGAGATGGTAATGGGACAGGTTAAGAAACAAAGGATGGCTCTAGATGAAGTGTGAATTGCGCTGGCAGAATGAAAGACAGCTGCCATGTGGGAGAGAAGAACAGAAGGCACAAACAAAAAGTGTGGATAAAAAATATACATATGATAGGGGTTGGGTTATGATCTGAAATTGTTGAACTCGATGTTGAGTCCAGTGGGCTGTAAAGTGCCTAAATGAAAGATGAGGTGCTGTTCCTCGAGCTTACACCGAGCTTCCGTGGAACAGTGTAAGTGGCCGAGGACGGTGAGGTCCGAGTGGGAGTGGAGCAGTGAATTAAAGTGACAGGCGACCGGAAGCTCGGGGTCCCCCTTACAGACTGAACAGGAGGTGTTCCACAAAGCGGTCACCCAATCTGCGTTTGGTCTCCCCAATGTAGAGGAGACCACATCGTGAGCAGCGAATACAGTATACTAAATTGCAAGAAGTACAAGTAAACCACTGTTTCACCTGGAAGGGGTGTTTGGGGCCCTGGACAGTGGGAAGGGGGGAGGTATAAGGGCATGTGTTGCGCATTCATGCTGTTTGGCCTGGGTCATGGGGAAAGAGATGTACTGGCGTCTCCTTTTCTACAGGGCATTTGTCACCCCCCGGATACAGCAATGGACCATGAACTGGGAGATATTGGTGATGTCCCCAGTAGAAGCTTGAAAGGAGCCGCTGCCATAAAAATTCAGAGCTACGGTCACCTTCACTGCCATCGACAGAGACGTCCTGGTCCTCAGTTGAGGCTGCAGATCTGGTTGCAGCAGGTGGCAGAGCTCAGTGACCACGTCCTTGCTGAAGCGCAGCCTGCGCAAACACTGCTCCTCAGACTAATGAATGTAGGAGAATTGCTCCCGGAATACCCTGGGTGGATAAGGTCTCCTGTGTGGAGGCCGGTTGGCCCTCCTCCTTCTGGCCATGTTTGCCACTCTCTCTCTGCGTCTCTGCTGCCTCCGATTCTGCAAGTGCAGGACGACGCCCCGAATCAGTGCAGCCCCCAAAGTCTCTTCTAAATCGCTGGAATGAAGGTCAAATCAAAATGAATCTGCAAAGTGCTGCTCAGCACCCAAAACTCCTTCACACAGCGTTGAATCTCTCCAGAAGACACTCTCCCTCTCAGAATGCATGGTGCAAAAATTTCACCGACAAGAAAAGGCAGGAAGCATCCGCCTTTAAATAGCGCTCCCCCAGCCCCTTCCCGATTGCAAAACATTCCCCTTTACCTGTCGTTGCTAGCGGCAGGCGAAAAGGCAGGGGGCGCGACTCAATATCCGGTCTGGGGCGCTACCGGGGCGTTGCACGCTCGACTGACGTCACGATCTACGGGCGCAGGACATCATGGCGGTAGTGTATAGTGCCGCTGCAAAATGTCTGGTCAGTTTCGCGAGCGCCGCTAATATCGCCGCACCCCGTTAGCGCCCCCGGAGGCGCTAACGGGAGGCGCTAAGCAACTGAATTTTTCCCCCTAAAGCTATACTGGAAACATGGAGGAAGTGTGCTGAAAGGGTCAGATCGAAGGACCTCCATTCAAACCTATTTTGTGTGGAAACCATCACACCTTTTGAATAGCTCTTTCAAAGAGCCGGTACAGGCACGATAAGCTGAATGGCCTTCTTCTGTGTTGTATTATTCTATGATTAACCTCTCATCCGAAAGTTGTACCATTTGTTGACAAGTTGACAATGCAGTACTGAAACGTCAGGCTAGATTATGCAATCAAGTCAGGGATGACACTTGAATCCATGATATCTGACCCAGAGGGGAGTGTGCTACCACTGAATCCCCGGTTTTAATCTAACCTGCCCGTTGTTATCTCTTGCTCTGTGTTGCTATTTGGCAAGGCCTGTTTTGTCCTCACCACAGAATTAACAGCAGTGGTCATGTGATTCACAGCTTTTTCCTTTGATTGAAGGGAAAGAAACAACAGTGTTGAGTTATTTATTAATCCTTTAGGGTACAGCAATCCAGTGCTGGCTACGATAGAATGATACAACAGATAACTAATTGGCCAAGCAAACTCCACAAGAGTTCACGACCCCTAATGGTCATTTCCATCCATGATTTATACCCAAGAAGCAATCTCTTGTTTGCACTAAGCCCCTGGTGGGATCAACTTAATGGGTTAGAATAAATAGTGGTTAAAATAATGTCAATGGCAATATGTTACAGCACAGACCAATGGATACAGTCCAAAAAACAAATTGCAGCACAAGTTACAGCAATAGCAATGGCTGGGAGTTTACTATATGTGTACAGAAAGAAGACAAGAATTTGTAGGAGTCATTAGGCTCAATAAACCTGTTTCTTTTGATGCCATTGTCCCCGGCAAAACTTTAACTCTGTCCCATCCTAGTCATACTCCCTGGTACAGTGCCCAGCTCCACTCCTCTATGTCCAAGGGCTGCTGCCTTGAGTGTATGTGGTGCTCAACTGGCTTAGCCATCCATTCATCGGGCATCATTCTCATAGGAACAGAGGAACAGGAGTAGGCCATTCAGACTCTCGAGCCTGCTCCGCCATTCAATAAGATCATGGCTGATCTGTATCATATCTCCATCCACCCGACTAGGCTTCATATCCTTTTATACCCTTGTCTAGCAAAAATCTATCAATCTCAGATTTAAAATTACTAATTGAGCTCGCATCTACTGCTTTTTATGGGAGAGAGTTCCACCCTTTGCATGACGAAGGCCTAGAAATTGGATAAGGCCCAAAAATGGGCACGGGCAGCATGAAGCCTCTATGTGCCTGCCGTTCAAAGTGGTGCAGGCCACACGCAAAATTTGTGCTGCCTGTTCATTATAATGATTGCAGTGCTGATTGGCTTAGCGCTGAACAGGGAGGGCCAATCTACTGGCCAATAAAGTTTGGCCTACGCTCTCTGCACTACTTTAAGGGGAGGTGCTTTGTTGCAGAAGCTCCTCATTGTCATTGTGGAGAAAGCCATGGCCTAACAGCCAAGAGAGAGGGCGAGGAGATTTTCTGATGTGGCACTGGAGGCCTTGGTCCTGGGGGTTCAAACACACCGTCAGGTCCTCTACCCATAGGGGGGGGCAAGAGGCCTTCAAGGCAGAACAGCAGCAGGCTGTGGGAGGAAATTACTGAAGCCGTCAGTGCGACGAGTGTCCCGACCTGGATCCAGTGCCGCAAAAAGCTTCATGACCTCACACGAGGTCAAGGTGAGTGAATTCATCATCAAATGCCGTATGCCACCATCTGCACCGCTAACCTCACACACTGCTCAATGCACCACACCCCCATCACTCACCTACTAACATTCTTTACCAATCACTGCTCATACCTCACAATCATAGCTTCACTTCACCCTCACACACTTACCACTGCTGCAAGACCCACAACTCACACCTTGCACACACTTCCAGCTATTCAACCATGGCAGGTACATCACTCAAACACATTCCAGCTATTCAACCATGACAGGCACATCACCCAAACACATTGCACCACACTCACTGACACACTTCCCTTTCTCTTTCAGGCAAAGGTGGCTCATAACCGCTGGGAGCAGCAGCAGACGGGTGGAGGGGAAGCCCATCTGCAGAACCCAACAGAGCTGGAGGATGCAGTTCTGGACTTCATTGGAGGGGCCGTCAGAGAGTCTGTGGTGAGCGGCGAAGTTGGAAGTATTATTGATGATGAAAATATGCTCATACCTAATTCTTCTTCTCACATCCCATTTCTCCTTCATCCCACAATGTCTTCTCACTTACAAGCTGCTGATGGTGTATGCATGGATAGCTTGCTTTCCCCCCCTCCCCTCCCCTCACCACAACCCGACTGTTGTGCCTTTCTCCTTTCAGATACCCAAGAAATCCCACCAGCACAGCCAGTCCCTGAACTGATGGAGGAGGAGAGTGAAGGAAAAGAAGACATACCATCACTGCATCTGACACTCGCAGGCACCAGCTCAGAAAATGGCACTGCGCAGAGTAGTACAGAGGTAGGATCTGCATATGGTGAGTCACCAGGCATGAGTGGGCTGCAGCCAGGCCAGGGGGAAAGGGTAGCTCGGGTGCCAGCTTCCCAGAGGGCGAGATTGTGCACAAGTTCTGCTGCACATGACTCAGATGATGACCTTGATGGGGCGGCCTTCAGAAGAAGGGTGGTGGGCATGCACACAGAAATACTAGGTGCAATGGCAAGCCTGCCAGAGAGCCTCTTGCCAGTGTCAAGCAGCATGGGGGAGTTTGGCTCCAACATTGTACAGGGCTTTGCGTGGAGCTTGGGGCCCGTGATTTCCAAGATGGAAATGATGGGCAACTCCATTAGAGAACTTGTGGACCCAACCATGATGCTGCGTGTGATGGGCGATATTGCAGCTTCCATTACAGCACAGGCGGAAGAGACCCAACACTCAGTGATGGAGTGGAAACTCAGACTGCTGCAATCGTGGCTGGATTTCCGAGTGTGGAAAGGGACTTGCAGGGTCTCACAGCACTCCAGCAAACTGACTCCCCAACAGATGGCTAGTAATGCTGAGGCGTCGCCCCGGGGGAGTGGCAGTGGCTCCGTGGAGCAAGAACCTGCTGTCCTCTCCCAAGAGGACAGCATTCGTACTCCCACCACTGCCACTCCGCCAGTGCACTTGCTGCTGTCTGTCATCCAGCCAGCCCAGACTGCTGCCGCCCATGCTGAGATGGTGCAGTCTACAGTCGGGCCTTCTAGGCCCAGAGCTGCTCGAGGAAATCCTGCAAGGCCAGCTGTAGTCTCCCCCACTGAAAGTCAGCAGCCTTCCACCAGCCATGCTGCAGCCACTGGGGTAGCACTTCGTAGGAGCACTAAAGTAAGAAAAGGAACATGAAAGACAGACACTAAGGGAATGCACAAGGGTGATTAGTTGACGTTCTTGTTTTGAATTTATAAATTATGTTTGGAATGTTTGTTTTGTGGTGGCTCTCATTTTAGCTTTGTGTCCAGGAGGACGCTGTGATATTCCATGACAGAGGGATGGTATGATGGGGAAGTGGTGAGCAATGGAGATCTGGGGTTTCATTCACTGGAACTGGAGTCTGATGAGGTGCTCATGGACAGCCCGTCTGGAATGGGGATCTGCTGCCTGCCTCTTCCCTTCCACCTCCTCCTCCTCCTGAGAGTGTCCCGGAACCCATGATGGTAAGGGCTGCACCCTCATGATGGCCAAGTTGTGGAGCATGCAGCAGACCAACACGTACTGGCTGGCTCCTCCCGAGCGGTCAAGGTAGCAGAACCATTGCTTAAGCACCCCGATGGTCTGCTCGATGAGGTTCCTCATGGCAGCATGGCTCTCATTATATGATTGCTGGCCACGAGTGGTGGGGTTGCGGAGGGGAGTCATCAACCAGGTGTAGAGCAGCCACCCTCAAGTTTGACGTGGTGGCTGGAAGATTGATGGCACACCAGACTGGCACAGGATGAAGGCATCATGACTGCTCCCAGGATACTGGGCATTCACCATCGTGATTGGCTGGGCGTGGTTGCACACCAACTGCACATTAAGAGAATGGTAGCCTTTGCGGTTATGGTACATCTCAGGTTTGATATGCAGTGCCCGCAAAGCCACATGTGTGCAGTCGATGGCGCCCTGCACCTTACTGCAGTTGAACTCATGTTCAGCTGGTCATGATTTGGAAAAGGCATTAAAAGGAGCGGCGACGTCCAAAATGGCAGGTCGTGCATCAAATCAGCATTGCATGCCAATTGACATCACAATCTGCCTCATCTAAATATCTGCAACGAGCGCAGGCATTGGCAGCGCTGCCGACCTGCCCAAAATGGCGGCCGCTGCATTTCGCGCCAGAAGTGGGCAGAAGCGAGGTGGCTACCAATTTTCTTCCAAACTGGCCTTAATGGCTGGCGCAAACGGGTCCAATTTCCCGGCCGAAGTGTTTCCAAAATCTCTCCTGAATGGCCTGGCTCTGATTTTAAGGTTATGTCTCCTTGTCCTAGACTTCCCACCAACGGAAAAAAGTTCACAGAATCACAGAATCCCCACAGTACAGATAGAGGCCATTTCGGCCCATCGAGCCTGCACCGACACATATCCCACCCTATCCCTGTAACCCCACGTATTTAATCCCCCCTAACATATCCCATCCTATCCCCGTAATCCCACATATTTAATCCCCCCTAACACTAAGGGTCAATTTATCATAGCCAAATCAACCTAACCCGCACATCTTTGGACTGTGGGAGGAAACCGGAGCACCCGGAGGAAACCCACGCAGACACGGGGAGAATGTGCAAACTCCACACAGACAGTCACCCGAGGCCGGATTCGAACCCGGGTCCCTGGCGCTGTGAGGCACCAGTGCTAACCACTATGCCACCATGTTGCCCTCTCTATCTACCTCTATCTCTATCTACCCTATCAATTCCTTCCAAAATCCTAAAACCTCAATCAAATCACCCTTTAACCTTCAATATTCCAGGGAATACAAGCTGTTTATGTAATCACTCCTCATAATGTAACCCTTGGAGCCCTGGTAACATTCTGGTGAATCTGAGCTGCACTCCTTCCAAGGCCAATATATCCTTTCTAAGGTGTGGTGCCCAGAACTGTACACCAGATGTGGTCTAACCAGGGCTTTCTATATCTGTAGCAAAACTTCCTTCCCTTTATATTCCAGCCCTCTAGTTAGACTTTTTGGTTATTTTTTATGCTTGACCACGACATTTTAGTGATCAGTGTACATGGACCCCTAAATCTCTGTTCCTAGCTTTTCACTATTTAAATAATACTCCTTTGACAAATAATCTAAGATCATCCTGGAGAGCAAAAAGAACCCCCGGCATCTTTTCTCAGCTATCAATTGCCTCCTCAAACCCTCTCCTCGTCCAACCTCACCCCTGATTTTTTCCATAGTGTTTGTGGGACCGAACTGTGTGTAAATTTGCTGCTGCATTTGCCTACAGAACTTTCTTTCTTTCTCACTCTCTTTTTCTCTTTCTTTCTTTCTTCGACTGTTCCAATGCTCTCTTAACCAGCCTTTCAACCTCCACCCTCCTTCAGCTCATCCAAACTCTGCTCCTGTGTCAAATCCTGCTCACACATCACCCCAGTTCTCACTGACCTGCATTGGCTCCCAGTAACCCCTTGCCTCAACTTTAAAATTCTCATCCTTGTTTTTAAATCCCTCTATGGTCTCACCTCTCCTTATCTCTAACCTTCGACAGCTCTTACAACACTCCCTGCCATGTACTCTCCATTCCACTGAATTAGGCCTCTTATGCAAAGGAGAACGCTTTGATATCAGTCCCACATTTGCCTTCTGCCAGTTTATTCCTCTGCCTCCTTGTCATACTGTCATAGTTTAACTTGAAATGGAAACGGATTTAATTGTGTCGTGGGCCCATTTATTAGCCCTGATTTTAACCGAACCTACTCGGCAGGAACAGGGTGAGTTCAGGTCGGACACTTGTTTTACACCCTGTCTGATTTTGCTCTCCATTGAAGCTGGGTGGTTTAGAATCGGGGCTATACTGTCAGCTTCAATAGGATTCCTGGTAATTTGTTACACAAGTACTTACCATAGTTTTTGCTTTGTGTACACTGGTATATGAAACCAGAGTGAACAAATTGTCTAGAGAGTATGGTTAATGCCAGTGAGAAACAGTTACCGCTTACATCACAGCTGAAGAACCCTTTCTTTAAATGTTCAGATATTTCAGCTGAACTCAGATGGACAGGATGCCTGAGGCAAACTCCGCAAGCATTATGCCTTCAGCCAATAATTAGTTTAGCCACTGACCTGTCTCATTGAGGAATGAGCCCTGCTATGGGATTCACAATAATAACAACAACAACTTTCATTTATATAGCACCTTAACATAATAAAACATCCCAACGTACCGAGCCACATAAGAGGATATTAAGGCAGAAAGTGGTAGGTTTTAAGGAGCGCCTTAAAGGAGGAAAGAGAGGTGGTGACGTGGAGAGGTTATGGGAGGGAATTCCAGAGCTTAGGGCCTCGGCAGCTGAAGGCACGGCCACCAATAGTGGAATAATTAAAACCGGGGATGTGCAAAAGGCCAGAATTGGAGGATCGCAGATATCTCGGCGGGTTGTAGGAGGTTATAGAGAAAGGGAAGGGCTAGGCCATGGAGGGATTTGAAAACAAGGATGAGAATTTTAAAATCGAGACATTGCTTAACCAGGAGCCAATGTAGGTCAGTGAGCACAGGGACATGGTGAGAGTTAGGATACGGGCAGTAGAGTTTTGAAGGACTTTAAGTTTATGGAGGGTGGAAGATGGAAGGGCAGCCAGGAGTGCGTTGGAATAGACAAGTTTAGAGCTAACAAAGGCATAGATGAGGGTTTCAGCAGCAGATGAGCTGAGGCAGTGGCAGAGTCGGGCAATGTTATGGAGGTCGAAATAGGAGGTCTTAGTGATGGTGTGGCTATGTGGTCGGAAGCTCATTTCAGGGTCAAATATGACACCAAGGTTGCGAACGGTCTGGTTCCTTTTAGACAATTTGCCAGGGAGTGGGATGGAGTCGGTGGCTAGGAAACGGAGTTTGTCCCAATATTTAGTTGGAGGAAATTTCTGCTCATCCAGTACTGGATGTCAGACAAGCAGTCTGACAATTTAGAGACCGTGGAGGGGTTGAAAGAGCTGGTTGTGAGGTAGAGCCGGGTGTTGTCAGCGTACATGTGGAATCTGACGTGTTTTCAGATGATGTTGCCGAGGGGCAGCATGTAAATAAGAAATAGGAGGGGGCTAAGGATAGATCCTTGGGGGAACACTAGAGGTAATTGTGCGGGAGCGGGAAGAGAAGCCATTGCAGGTGTTACTCTGGCTACAACTTGATAGATAAGAATGGAACCAGGCGAGTGCAGTCCCACCCAGCTGGACGATGGAGAAGAGGTTGGAGGAGGATGGTGTGATCAACCATGTCAAAGGCTGCAGACAGGTCAAGAAAGATGAAGCGGGATAGGTTACTATGGTTACAGTCACATAGGGTGTCCTTTGTGACTTCGATAAGAGCGGTTTCGGTACTGTGGCAGTGGCGGAAATTGATTGGAGGGATTTGAACATGGAGTTCCAGGAAAGGTGGGCACGGATTTGGGAGGTGATAGCACGTACAAGGATTTTGGAGAGGAAGGGAAGGTTGGAGATGGCCCAGTAGTTTGCAAGGATGGAGGGGTTAATGGTTGTTTTTTTGAGCAGAGGGGTGATTACGGCAGATTTGAAGGGGAGGGGGGACAGTACATGAGGAGAGAGAACCATTAACAATATCAGCTAACATGGGGGCCAGCAAGGGAAATTTGGTGGTCAGTAGTTTAGTGGAAATAGGGTCGAGGGAGCAGGAGGTGGGTATTATGGACAAAATGAGCTTGGAGAGGGCATGAGGGGAAATAGAGAAACTAGAGGAAGATGCGAGTTCAGGACTAGGGCAGGGGGATCCTTAGAGGAAGTTTGGTCCGGTGGGCTGGGAATGGGAGGGAAGCTGCAGAGGCAACTGAACGGATGGTCTCAATCTTAATGACAAAGAAGTCCATGAGCTCCTTGCACTTGTTGTTGGAGCTGAGTGTGGAGGAGGCAGGGGAGATGGGTTTAAGAAGATGGTTTGTAATAGAGAAAAGAAGCTGGGGGTTATCTTTGCATTCCAGGATGATCCTGGAATAGTGAGCCGTTTTGGCAGCTTTCACCTGAGCGTCAAGTCTTAGGCTGGCTAACTTTTATCTGTGCAAACTTCATATCCAAACATAAGTGCTGTGAGTTAATTGCTCCTCGTCCTTCCCCGCCCCCCCCCCCCCATTTTATTTCTTCCTATTCTGAAAGAGCTCACTCTTACAATCGCTCCATAGGCACTGGGCACCAGACTATTTCTCATATGTGAGCTTAGACAGTGCGCGTTTGCAGGATATTTAGTCATAGAGGGCATCCCTGCCAAGCCTGCTGCCATCTTTTCCAATGTTCATGCACACATACCAGCTGGACTCACTGGATAGTGATCAGAAGCAGTAACACTGGCTTATTTTCCTCTTCCCCTTTCTAGTCAAGGCCAAGTGTTGTGCTTCAACTACCAACTTAACTCAGGTCAGCTGACTTAGCACAGACTAGGGACCATATTGGAAACCTTCTGGCCAGTATGCACCACCCCCTCTAGGCCATCAGAGACCTCTGGAGGGATGTGTTTATAAATAAAGTGTTAGCCTTGGAAAAATTCCTCAGCCATGGAAAACTGACCAACCAGGAGTCTGGCCCAAAATTGGGTCTCGGGCCTCATTCCAATAATTTAGGTGACCTGTTGGTGCCTGTTCACCTCCATGCCCATTTCAGCACGTGGCAGTGGCCCTTAGATAGGTGCCAGGGGGAGGGGCAGGACAGCGAGAGGAGGGGGGTTCTTTACTTCTGCCCCTTCTGGCTGAACATGAATTTAAAAAAAAATTAACTCACCTTTTCAGTTACAGCTCATTCCTAGGCCACATCCATACCCGAAAAACCTGAGCGGAGTATCAGGCCCGATTGGGGCATCCCAATTTCTCAGAGGGGACCCAAGACAGGTGTTAGACCCCTCATTAGCATATGCATTGGGCCTAATGCCTGTTTTAGGTGGCTGCCTGGATGCATGAAAATTGTCTGTTGGCAATATGATGTTGGACGTTTTCCCGCAAAATTGATCTTTTTCCCCCATTTTTCATCTGGAAAATGGGCACAACGATGACCAATTTCTGCCCCACCATGGTTCAGTTCACACATGAAGAATTGCCACTGGGCTAGATTACCAAAAGGGCAACAGCAACAGGGAATCTGTACTGATTGAGAGTATGCAGCTTCACTGAGGTGGTGAGGAGAAAATTGGAGGGGGGGGGGTGGGGAAGCAAAGTACCCTTTTTAATCATGATTATTGTCACAGTAAACTCAGCTTTCAGCTGGAGATTCGAAGGGATAGACTTATAGACTGACATTGCTGACAAGAGAGTCTACAAATGGGAGCTATGTAAATAGTTTTCACTATTGGCTGGATTCTGTCCAGATTTTTAAAAGCCATTAGCTGTAGAGCCATCGTGGCTGGAAGTGCAAACCCGTTATGCTATAGCACTTGGCATATGCACTTAGATATGACTGACAGCAAGGCCAAGGACATGCAGATAAAGCGACAAATATAATAGATTAGTACTGAAATTGAAGAGTGTTTAATGAAACAGTTCCCAAGCTGAGGCAAAGCTCAAGCTGAAGCTGCATCAGAAACAGCTCAAGAGTGAGCCCGTAGATGTCCGGGTGCAGTGGAGGCAAGTTAAAGTTGTAATCATTTTATTTTTCATATTATTGGAAAAACTAGTTGAAGGACTAAAGACCACAGAGCAGGCCACCACTGAAGTTAAAAAGGCGCAGTGATTCCTCTTATTTCGTATGACAGCTTGAAAAGAAACATTAAATGTTGACGTCTAAGTTGCTCGTCTGTGATACAGAGTGAATAGAAGCTATTCCACTGGGGAAAGATCTTAGCGAACAATGGTTCACATGATGCTCCGTGGTTTGGATAGCCTCTCTACAATCGCATATCTGGCTATCCTTCACCTTCCTTCTATGTAGCAGATGGTTGCAGCGCCCATATGAAGTTCTGATGGGGTTCGCAGTGACCTATATTTTACTTGGCGTGATGAAGCCGGGTGGTTGATCCGCAGGATCCATGATCAAGTCTTGATATTTTACCCCGCGGGTCTCCACGTCCTCCGCCACTTGTCTTCAGATGAGACGTCTGAGATGTTGAGAGTTTTGGCCGTTAACTCAGGAGGGGGGTTCCTGGACTTAAGGAGGCTTCTCAGGAGCTTCTGGAGATCTTCATTAATAGACCGATCAGAGCTTTCTAGGACCCGATTGTATTCTTTGATTTTTGCTGCTTCTCTTCTGAGAGGCGGTGGCAAGATATGTGCGAAGACTAGGAACCAGATGTTGGTGTTGCTTTCAGCACTTCTGCCATGATTCTCATAGCAGTGCAGTGAAATATGAAGTGGTAATTAGGCGATGCCAAATTTATGTTTTTGAAGCCTATAGTTTTTAGGAGAAAGGGAAAACAACAGAAGGTCCTGGGAAATGGTAAAGTACAGTAAGAATCTTGCTTTCAATGGGATGAGGAGAAGGATGACCATAGTAACATCAATTAAAGCTGGTCAACTGATATGCAATCCTTCTCCCATCCCTAGCCTCCAACCTCTGTTTTTCTTGCCCATCCCATTATGGTCAGTCTTCTGCTAAACGTTCCTCTTTTCCTCTCAGCCATACAAAAGAGTGAGCTTGAATGAGTTTTTAAAAATTCATTCTCAGGATGTGGCCATCACTGACAAGTCACCATTTATTGCCCACCTCTGCTTGCGATACAACTGAGTTGCTTGATTGACCACTTCAGAGGACAATTAAGAGTCAATCACGACACTCTGGGACTGGAGTCATATATAGGCCTGCCCAAAAGCGGGCCCAGACAAAATTCTACTTCATGGCTACTTGAGTGAGGTACAAGAGGGCTCCTACTGGTGGAACTGAACCCCAGCATCAGTGTCTTCATAAGAGTAGGACAGAAAAGGAAATAAAAATTGGGTACAACTGCGCACAATACAAAACGTCTCAAAATATCGCAAGATGAAAATGCATTGTCAATATTTCGCAATCAGTAGAGAAACAGTTTCCATTTAAACAGTTAGAATTATGCCAGAGTGAACTCAGTATCAGCCTTGTGCAGCTGATCCTATTTTTAATTGATTTGAAATAGATCTCTGCTGAATGACGTAGTGGAAAATCAAACAGGAAGCTCCCCTCACGGAGACCTGTGTCCCAGTCACACATCCATTTGTTTTGCTACAAAGGTTTAAGGAGAGGTGATTTTACATAAGAAGTAAGAAATAGGAGCATGAGTAGGCCATTTGGCCCCTTGAGCCTGCTCCGCCATTCAATAAGATCATGGCTGAACTTCGACCTCAACTCCACATTCCAGCCCTATCCCCATAACCCTTGATTCCTTAGTGCCCAAAAATCTATCGATCTCAGTGTTGAATATACTCAACGACTGAGCATCCGCAGCCCTCTGGTGTACAGAATTCCAAAGATGCACAATCCTCTGAGTGAAGAAATTTCTCCTCATCTCTGTTCTAAATGGCCAACCCCTTATCCTGAGACTATGACCCATAG
Organism: Squalus acanthias; assembly: GCA_030390025.1. NCBI lineage: Eukaryota > Metazoa > Chordata > Chondrichthyes > Squaliformes > Squalidae > Squalus > Squalus acanthias. Next base: position 31,469,152 of record CM059432.1, on the reverse strand, counting down.
TTCTAGATTCTCCAGCCAGGGGAAACAGCCTCTCAGGATCTACCCTGTTAAGCCCTCTAAGAATTTTATATGTTTCAATGAAATCACCTCTCATTCTTCTAAACTCCTGAGAAAATAGGCCTAGTCTACTCAATCTCTCCTCATAGGACAGTCCTTTCATCCCAGGAATCAATCTAGTGAACTTATGTTGCACCCACTCTAAGGCAAGTATATCCTTCCTTAGGTAAGGAGACCAAAACTGTGCACAGTACTCCAGGTGTGGTCTCACCCAGGCCCTATATAATTGCAGCAAGACTTTCTTACTTTTATACTGCAACCCCCTTGCAATAAAGGCTAACATACCATTTGCCTTCCTAATTGCTTCCTAAAGTTGATGTCTATAAAATAAAACGACCTTCGGAAAAAAAAAATCTGCAATGTGATACAACTGGAAGGCTTTTGAACTATCCTTGTGAAAACTGCAAGATGTTTCGTAACTGTTCCATTGATTTTCCCACCAGTTCAAAAGTCTTCTAATTAATAAAATATTGGTTAGTTGCCTGTGGGGTTTGCTTCCGGCAAGTCAGAGCACACAATGTTCTATCCAAACAATGTTTTGGACCACAGTGAGCATTAGATTCTTTCCCTATTATCCCTGGCCACTGGTGGCCCATACCCTGTATCTTACCTCGCATTGTAACATCCTTCCCGCTCCCTCTTCTCTCTGTCACCTGCATCATCCTCCCTCCATCCCATCAAACCACCCACACGTACACCTATGCCCTACTCTCCGACTGCCAAAGAGGCCCCACTTGTTGATCCCACTGTGTCATGTACATTTACCCAACAACTCAAATGTGGAGTTTGAAAAAGGTAAAAGCCTATATCTGAGCACTTTTAGGTTTTTTAAAGCACTTACACTCTATTGGTACAGTATAAACACTTTAAGTGCCCAAAAGGAACTACTACTGGTTTCTCAGCTCAGTGCTGGGATAACAGCAGTGAGACAAAACAGATTGGGGGAGACCCCTCACAATCGAGGAGTGGGGGTTGATGTGGTTTATGTCATGATCAAGTATAAAGCCTCTTACTCCTACCCTAGTACTATTCGCCATAATCCTGTATGCCCCTTGTGTAGTGCCATTCTCCCCGCCCCCTTCCTCTCCCAAGTCAACAGTAATAAAAATTGGGAGAGATTTAAAATGGGCTGCTGGTTCGCTATTCCTCATTTTACACTATCGCAAAAAGTCACAAACTACCCCAATGTATTATTACATAGTGACAGGTGCTTCACCCCTGAAATGCAAGGTAATCGTTGAGCAACAGTATAAACATGACGACCTTCGAAAGTCATTTTGTGGCTTTCAGAATGGAGGTTATTAACGGTGTATGTCTCCCAGTTTTCAGAGAAGTACTTTTTAATGGAATTTTGGTTTGCATTTTTCATATATGGTTAAATCTATTGTTTTAATTTTGCATTTGGAATGTTAATCTAACATTTTAATTTTTCGTTTTACATTTTCTTTCACTTTCTTTGTTTTTTTTTCACCCTGCCATTCAAAGGAGTTTCTCTGTTTATTGTAACGCCTTCCACTGGTAATTTGAGTATTCTTTTGGGAATTAGTTTTGCCCTCAAAGAGCTAGAAGAGGAGGATGTGTTAGCAGGGGCAGGTGCACCTGTATTGGAGGTGCTCAGACCCAACCCACTCTTACCTAAGCAGGCAAGGGGTACAGACTCCGCAACAGTTACTTGAGCATATCTGAGGAGACCTGTGTTCACCACATGCTTTGCTGTCTCCTGTAGACCGACCGTTACAAAATTCATCCACAACTGGGATGGCTCTGCCTGTGGCAGTGTCAGTCACTATTGCCTGGAACTTCTCTGCAACTGATTCCTTTCAAACAGCCTCAAGAGACATCTGCCAGCTCAATCAGTCTGAGTGCACAGCTGTATATCTCAAGTCACTGATGTCTTGTTTGCATGGGATTCCCAAGAGTGCGGGCCTCATTTATGAAACCCATGTGGCCATACTGGCTCCTTTCACCAATCCTATGGCATTTATGAATAGAAAAGGGTTCCGTTCAATTAACATACAACTGAGACCCGTTGCTACAATTTCTGTGCCATGTGGGAACTCCAGGACGTTTCATGTGTCCTGGATAACCATGTGTGCAGGAAGTGCCTCCAACTGGTCGAGCTCAAGCTCAGGGTTTCTCGGCTTGAGGAGTGGCTGAAGTCACTGCAGGTCATATGGCAGGCTGAGAATTTCCTGGATCGCATGTTTCAGGAGGCGGTCACGCTGCACCAACAGAGAGTTCAGGATATTAATGGGTGGCCATCTGGTAGGGTAGAAAGAGGCAGGCAGTGCAGAAATCCTCCAGGAGTGTGGCACTCAGTGCTGAATACCGGTGACTATGATGACACTTTGGGAGTCCAGTCCAGAGCACATCCACGCCACGGTGGGGCAAATAACTGCACAGGGGGGCACAGCAAAGTATGGAAATGCAGTTGTCATCGGGGATTCCATAGTTGGGTGATAGACAGGCGTTTCTGCAACTGCCAACATGAGTCTCACATGGTGTGTTGCTTCCCTAGTGCCAGGATAAATAAATCACTGAGAGGGTGCGGAACATTTTGTGGGGGGAAGGGGAACCAATGACATTGGTAGGAAAAGGGTTGAGATCCTACAGACAGAGTTTCAGGAGCTAGGGAGGAAGTTAAAGAGTAGGACAGCAAAGGTAGTAATCTCTGGATTACTCCCAGTGCCACGTGCTGGTGAGTATAAAAACAGTCAAATTAGACAGGTTAATGCCTGGCTGGAGAAATGGTGCAGGAGGGAGGCTTCAGATTCCTGGGGCATTGGGACCATTTCTGGGGCAGGAGGGACCTGTACAAGGTGGATGGGTTGCACCTCCATAGGGCTGGGACCAATATTCTCACAGGGAGGTTAACTAGTACTGTGGGGGAGGGTTTAAACTAATTTGGTAGGGGAGGGGCACTAGGATGAAGCATTAGAGAGGAGAAACAAGGTGCACAGAGGACTAGGCGAGATGAACATAGTACAACAACAACAACAACAACTTGTATTTATATAAGAACATAAGAAATAGGATAAGGAGTAGGCCATTTGGCCCTCCGAGCCTGCTCCGCCATTCAATAAGATCATGGCTGATCTTTTACCTCATCTCCACTTTCCTGCACGATCCCCATATCCCTTGATTCCCTTAATATTCAAAAATTTATCGATTCTGTCTTGAATATACTCAACGACTAAGCCTCCACAGTCCTCTGGGGTAGAGAATTCCAAAGATTCACCACCCTCTGAGTGAAGAAATTTCTCCTCATCTCAGTCCTAATTGGCCAACCCCTTATTCTGAGACTGTGACCCCTGGTTCTAGACTCCCCAGCCAGGAGAAACATCCTCCCTGCATCTACCCTGTCAAGCCCTGTAAGAATTTTGTATGTTTCAATGAGATCACCTCTCATTCTTCTAAACTCTAGAGAATATAGGCCTATTCTACTCAATCTCTCCTCATAGAACAATCCTCCCACCCCAGGAACCAGTCTAGTGAACCTTCATTGAACTCCCTCTATGGCAAGTATATCCTTCCTTAGGTAAGGAGACAAAAACTGTACACAATACTCCAGGGGAGCGATCTTGCCAGCCCTGGGGAGGCGGGTATGGAGACGGGACTGCCGGGAAAGTGGCAGAATTTGGGGGCGGGTGCCCAACCCGCCTCCATGCCATCTTCCCAGGAGGCCTGTTAACAGGTAGTTAACAGGCAGAAAATAGGATTATCCCCTTTTTGCCCTCACAAGTGCGGGCTTCCCGAAGGCTCTGAAACCCGCCAGGTCAGCGAGGTGAGCAGTGGGTCTGCGGGGGTCGGGTGGGTGCAAAAGTGCGCTATGAAGGTAAGTGACGGGTGCAAGAGTGTAGAGGTGAGTATCTGAGGTAAATGCAAAGTGTTATTAAAAGTGTACTTACCTTTGTTTCTTCCTGCAGGCTTCAGTCGGTGTGTATGCGGAGAGTCTCGCACCTCCGCTTGGAAATGACAGATGGCTGTTGCATTCTCAGATGCAACAACCATCTCATTTCTGAAAAACCTCATCAAACTATAGAGAATGTGACTGTTTGACAGTTTCACAGAGCTGTCAAACGATGACAATTCATCTGTCAAAAATTTTTGACAGATGAAATGTCATACGTTGACGTTCTCTGCAACCGGCTTTCCCTTAATTGGCCTGCTAAGCCCGCTGGGTGGGCTTAACAAGGTCAATCAAGAGAAAATAGCGTGGGTTGGCCAGAAGTTGTTGGAGGCGGGACTGAAACCCAACAAGTGGGAGTCCCGCCTCCAAAAGCTCCCCATTGGCAAAATCACCCCCCAGGTGTGGTCTCGCCAAGGACCTATATAATTGCAGTAAGACGTCTTTGCTCTTATACTCAAATCCTCTTGTAATAAAGGCCAACATACCATTTGCTTTCCTAATTGCTTGCTGTACCTGCATGTTAACTTTCAGTGATTCGTGTACAAGGACAACCAGGTCCCTCTGAACACCAACATTTTCCAATCTCTCATCATTTAAAAATTACTCTGCTTTTCTATTTTTCCTACCAAAGTGGATAACTTCACATTTCTCCACATTATATTCCATTTGCCGTGTTCTTGCCCACTCACTTAGCCTGTCTATATCCCCTTGAAGCCTCCTTGCATCCTCCTCACAACTTACATTCCCACCCAGCTTTGTATCATCAGCAAACTTGGATATATTACATTTGGTCCCCTCATCTAAATCATTGATATAGATTGTGAATAGCTGAGGCAGCCTTGGGATATTTTACTATGTTAAAGGGAAATGTAACCCCACTATTTAAGAAAGGAGGAAGAGAGAAAATGGGGAACACGGTGGCATAGTGGTTAGCACTGTTGCCTCACAGCGCCAGGGACCCGGGTTTGAATCCGGCCTCGGGTGACTGTCTGTGTGGAGTTTGCACATTCTCCCCGTGTCTGCGTGGGTTTCCTCTGGGTGCTCCGGTTTCCTCCCACAGTCCAAAGATGTGCGGGTTAGGTTGATTTGGCTATGATAAATTGACCCTTAGTGTTAGGGGGATTAAATACGTGGGGTTACAGGGATAGGGTGGAATATGTGTCGGTGCAGGCTCGATGGGCCGAAATGGCCTCTATCTGCACTGTGGTGATTCTGTGATTCTGTGATCAGTAGTAGGGAAAATGCCAGAATCTATTAAGGATAATAACAGATTCTGATCCTTGTGGTTCCCCACTAGTTACAGCCTGCCAACCTGAAAATGACCCGTTTATTCCTACTCTCTGTTTTCTGTCCGTTAACCAATCCTCAATCCATGCTAGTATATTACCCCCAATCCCATGAGTCCTAATTTTGTTTAATAACCTCTTGTGTGGCACCTTATCGAATGCCTTCTGAAAATCCAAATACACCACATCCACTGGTTCCCCCTTATCTATTCTGCTAGTTACAACCACAAAAAACTCTAATAGATTTGTCAAACACGATTTCCCTTTCATAAAGCCGTGTTGACTCTGCCCAATCCTATTATTATTTTCTAAGTGCCCTGTTACCACGTCCTTAATAATAGATTCTAGCATTTTCCCTACTACTGATGTCAGGCTAACTGGTCTGTATTTCCCCATTTTCTCTCTCCCTCCTTTCTTAAATAGTGGAGTTACATTTGCCTTTAACATAGTAAAACATCCCAAGGCGCCTCACGGGGTGTTATAAAACAAAATTTGACACCGAGCCACATAAGGAGATATTAGGGCAGATGACCAAAAGCTTGATCAAAGAGGTAGGTTTTAAGGAGTGTCTTAAAGGAGGAAAGAGAGGTAGAGAGGTAGAGAGGTGGAGAGGTTTAGGGAGCGAATTCCAGAGCTTAGGGCCTAGGCAGCTGAAGGCAAGGCCACCAATGGTGGAGCGATTAAAAGCGATTAGGGAATGCTCAAGAGACCAGAATTAGAGGAGCGCAGATATCTCGGAGGGTTGTGGGGCTGGAGGAGATTACAGAGATAGGGAGGGGCGAAGCCATGGAGTGATTTGAAAACAAGGATGAGAATTTTGAAATTGAGTTGTTGCTTAATTGGGAGCCAATGTAGGTCAGCGAGCACAGGGGTGATGGGCGAACGGGACTTGATGTGAGTTAGGACACGGGCAGCAGAGTTATGGATGACCTCAAGTTTACGTAGGGTAGAACGTGGGAGGCCGGCCAGGAGTGCGTTGGAATAGTCAAGTCTGGAGGTAATTAAGTCATGGATGAGGGTTTCAGCAGCAGACGAGCTGAGGCAGGGGCGGAGTCGTGTGATGTTCCGGAGGTAGAAATAGGCGGTCTTAGTGATGCTTAATGATGGCTATGTTTCAGAATCTCATCTTGGGGTCAAATACGATACCAAGGTTACGAACAGTCAAAAGCATTTCAAAAATAGGAGGGATCAGACGAGGCAGACCAAGAAGGATTTGGAGTGCATGTGCATAAATACCTGGAGCGTGGTAAATAAGGTTGCTGAGCTGCAGGCTCAAGTATCCACATGAGATTATGATATAGTAGCAATAACAGAGACCAGACTCCACCAAGGAGAGGAATGGGCACTTAATATTCCTGACTACAATGTATTCAGGAAAAAGCAAGGGGGTGATACTATTGATCAAAGAACCTATTGTAGTACTGGAAAGGGATGATGTACTTGAGGGTTCAAAGACAGAATCTATTTGGTTAGAATTAAGGAACAATAGCGGATCTATTATGCTGCTGGGTGTATACTATAGGCCACAAAATAGACGGAAGGAGATACAGGAACAAATAGAGGACTTCAATTATCCTGATATAGACTGGGTAAATAGCAGTGTAAAGGGCAAAGAGGGAGAGAAATTTCTGAATTGTTCATTTAGGAAACAGTGGCCACAATATCATTAGGTTTAGAGTAGTTATGGAAAATGGCAAGGAACAATCAAATGTGAAAATACTCAACTGGAAGAGGGCTAACTTCAGTGAGTTGAAAAAGGATCTGGCCCAGGTGGATTGGAATCAAAGATTGGGAGGTAAAACAGTAAATGAGGAGATGGTTCGGGTACAGAGTAGACACATTCCCATGAGGGGGAAAGAAAGGGCATCCAAAGCTAGCACTCCCTAGATTGCTAAAGATATAGGGAGAATTATAACATGAAAAAATGGGTGGGTTGCAGGCGGGGGGGGTGGGGGGGGAAGTTAAAATTTAAAAAATCTATATCCTGACCCCAATCCACCCACTTTCAACTTTTACTCATGCGGGATGGGGGGGGCGGGCAGCCAACCCACTGCCAGGAGGCGGGTTGGCATTTTAAATATGATAATAAGGCCCTGAAGCCTCTGCTTTAACGTGCTGTGCAGGTTTTACTGCGGCCGGCCCGGTATCCAGGGCCTCGGGATTCCCGGTAGCTGCAGCGAGGCGAGCACATCCTTGGGGAGCAATCCTTGTGGGCCGGGAGGAGCGGGAGTGCTTCCTCCCGGCCTCCCCAAGCTCACCCACCAGCAGCCTGCCCCTCCCCGGGGTTGGGATCAAACCCCCCCTGCCCGGGGTTCGGACTCCCGGGATCCGGATCGAACTCATCCCTGGGTTTGGGGATCGGACCTCCCTGGGGATCGAAGCGCTTCCCGGGCTTGGAACCCCCCCTGGGCTCAGAACTGCATCCCCCCGGGCTCAGAATACGCCCCCCCCAATCACCCCCAATTGAACCCCACACCTACCTATTGGTTGCGGCCTCCTCTCCAGCGTTCCCTGCCTGACTGGAAGCCAGCCTGTCAATCAGGGCGGGGAACCTGCCCCTGAAGTCACACGCACGCTGTGCAGTTATAACTCTACCACCACCACCCCCCACCCCCGCTCTGGGCAGGTCGTAAACTTCAAAATCCACTCATAGAGATTAAAATGAATCAGAAAAATGAGGCTTATGATAGGTTCATAATTCAGTAGAGAATCAAGTAGAATACAGAAAGTACAGAGGAAAACTGAAAAAGGAAATAAGAGTGAAAAGAGAGTTTATGAGAATAGATTAGTGGGTGACATAAAAGTGAACCCAAAAGTTTTTTATAAATAGTAAAAGGGTAGTCAAAGCAAGGGTGGGGCCGATTAGGGACCAAAAAGGAGATCTTCTTGTGGAGGCAGAGGGCATGGCTGAGGTACTAAATTAATACTTTGAATCTCTCTTCACTAAAGAAGAGGATGCTGCCAATATCATGGTAAAGGAGGAGGTAGTAGAGAAATTAGATAGGATAAAAATAGATAAAGAGGAGGTACTTAAAAGGTTGGCAGCACTCAAAGTAGAAAAGTCACCCTGTCCGGAGGGGATGCATCCTAGCTTGCTGAGGGAAGTAAAGGTAAAAATTGCAGAGGCTTTGGCCACAATCTTTTAATCCTCCTTAGATATGAGGATGGTGCCAGAGGACTGGAGGATTGCAAATGTTACACCCCTGCTCAAAAAGAGGGAGAGGGATAAACCCAGCAACTACAGGCCAGTCAGCTGAATGTCAGTGGTGCGGAAACTTTTAGAGACACTACTCCAGGACAAAATGAATTGGCATTTGTAAAAATATGTGTTAATAAATGAAAGCCAGCACAAATGTTTTTAAATGCAAATCATATTTGACTAACTTGATCGAGTTCTTTGATGAAGTAATGGAGAGGGTTGATGAAAGTAGTGCAGTTGATGTTGTGTATATGGAATTTGAAAAGGCGTTTGATAAATTACCACATAATATTCTTGTTAGCAAAATTGAAGCCCATGGGATTAAAGGAGCAGTGGCTGTATGGATAAGAAATTAGTTAAGGGACAGAAAGCAGAAAATAATGGTGAACGGTTTTTACAGACTGGAGGGAAGTGTGCAGTTGTGAAGGAATAAGCCATATAACCTATTCAGAAAAATACAACATTCTATGAAAGAATTCTGGCCTTATTAAAACATGACAAACTGGGTTTGGAAATCTGGAAGCCTCAACAATCTAAAGCTGTAACAGCATACAGGCTATTGAGATAAGATAGTTGTTGACACTGAATCAATAACTTTATTGAAACAGAAGGTTAAAGGCTCCCGACGGTCTGAATCTTTGGGAGCAGACAATGGTACACCCTGTACAAGGTGTTCCAATTTATACTTCGTAGAGAGGCACAAACAGAAGGCCTTCGTAAAAATGACATCAAGTAAAAGAAACACCTGCTGTTACACCGTTTTTTATGGTAAGCTTGGAACACCTAGAGAGACACGAGTCTGTATTGCTACCAGCTGAGGTGACTGTAAGAATAGCAGGGGTCAGCAGAAATATGACTAGAGATAATTAGCTTACATCAGCAGAAAACTTCAAAGGAAATACCACTGAAAAAGGGTATAAATATTGAACTTTCAAATGGGATAATAGTCTCGCTGTAAAGGGACAAAGTGATTCTCAGGCTTCAGAGGCAGCTCTGTAAGTTTACAACTCTTTGTACCTTGGGGATCAATGGTACTATATTTGATTTTGGTGGGTATTCTGAATAAGACTAAGAACTGTAAAACTGTAGTGAAGTTAAGATTTGAGAATAAGGATCTCTGATAATAAGATTCTAAAAGCTTTCTCTTTTTGGAACTGTTAATGTTGCGATTGAATCACCAACTGTAAATTACATGTCGGTTCTTTAATAAATCTATATATTTTTAGAATTGTCTCACATAATACTTCTGCATCAAACTCGCAAACTCAATCTCTGTACGCTCTTTGGTGAGGAGTTGCAGAATTCTGGGGGAGTTTTCCGGACCCTCATAATATCCGGAAGGTTACAGTCTAGCTAAACTTATTAAAAGTGCTATCTGGAGGACGGTAACATCTTCAGGTTGTTCCTTTCCTTTAGGGAGAGATGGTCCAGACCTTTAGACCCAATTAAGCGTCTTTAGGATTCGGCTACCTCAAACTTTAGTTGAAAGTGAATGTCTGAGGAATACGCCTGATCTGGGGTAGCCCTAAAGGGGCTAGGACTAGTAATAATCCCTTCACAGTATTGTTCCCCAGGGGTCGGTAATGCTCCTTTTGATAGACATAAATGATCTGGACTTGGGTATACAGGGCATCATTTCAAAGTTTGCAGAGAAACAAAACTCAGAATTACTGTTGAATTGGAAAGCAGCAGCCGAGAATGGCCAGTGAAAAATGTATTTCCTTCACCATCTAGGGTAGGAGGGGAGCCTTCAGCACTCACATCCCTTCAGGAATTTCTGAATTAACATTTACCAGTAGCTTTTCAAGTAGAACAAAATCTCCATCAATCTGTTAGCTGATGTAATCAACATGTTTTTATTTTGGTTTGTTTTTCATGCTGTCAAGTAATCAGCTGGAGCAATGGCCTCAGAACTCACGCCTCAGGTTGACAGACGTGGTTCCCAAGCTGCGTGAATCCAGTGGCCATGCAGGGAAATTTAAAAAGTAAGTGAAAAAAGGCTCTTAAGTGCCTGTAAACTACCTGATAATCATCTCAATTGGATCCTCGCCGCTGCTGATCGGTTCGGCTCCATGATGACAGACGCACCTGTAGGAAAGGCGCGTGGGAGCGAGATGACAGCGGGATCCCGACCCGCTGTCAAAAATAACAACTTGCTCACCCGACCCGCATCCGATCTCGCCCACTACCACCCCAGAGAGTACAAAAATAAAGAAGTTACACTAATCCTTTATAAATCATTGGTTAGGCCCCAGGTAGAGTATTGTGTTTAATTCAGTGCACCACACTTCAGGAAGGATGTCAAGGCCTTGGAGAAAGTGCATAGGAGATTTACTAGAATGGTACTAGGGATGAAGGACTTCAGTCATGTGAAGTGACTAGAGAAACTGGGGTTGTTCTCCTTAGAGCAGAGAAGGCTCAGGGGAGATTTGATAGATGTTTTCAAAATCATGGAGAGCTTTGATAGAGTAAATAAGGAGAAACTGTTTCCAGTAGCAGAAGATTCGGTAACGAGAGGGAACAGATTTATGGTAATTTGCAAAAGAACCAGAGGCAACATGAGGAAAAAAGTGTTAATACAGTGAGTTATTATGATCTGGAATACACTACCTGAAATGGTGGTGGAAGCAAATTCACTAATAACATTCAAAAGGAAATTGGATAAATACTTGAAGAGGAACAATTTGCAGGGCTATGGGGAAAGAGCAGGGGAGTGGAACTAATTGGATAGCTCTTTCAAAGAGCTAGCACAGGCACAATTGGCCGAATGGCCTCCTTCTGTGCTGTATCATTCTATGATTCTATGATATGTGGCCATCGACACCATATCATGCAATTGGGTGCCAGGTACGACAGAACTTTTAAAAAAATTAATTCATGGGATGTGGGCATCGCTGGCAAGGAAGGCCAGCATTTATTGCCCATCCCTAATTGCCCATGAGAAGCTGGTGCTGCCTTCTTGAACTGCTGCCGTCCATGTGGTGAAGGTACTCCCACAGTGCTGTTAGGGAGGGAGTTCCAGGATTTTGACGCAGTGACAATGAAGGAACGGCGACATATTTCCAAGTCAGGATGGTGTGCGACTTGGAGGGGGAACTTGGAGGTGGTGGTGTTCCCATGTGCCTGCTGCCCTTGTCCTTCAAGGTGGTAGCAGTCGCGGGTTTGGGACAATGCACTTATCCTAGCACTCTCAAAGCCACCTCCAGTTAATGCAGTGGTGTCCAACCAATGTTCCCATAGGGCAGGCAGGCTCAATCCAAGCTGAAAGCTTGTTATGCATAATTCATGAGGTCAAACTCAAAAATCCAGGGTTTAGTGCAATTTTAGCAAGTGCAAGTATCACTTTACTCTAGTCCTAATTCAGGGACAGGATTGGAAGGTTTTTCCTCCTATTTTTTAAAGTAAGGTAACCTCAGATGGTTATAGGAAGTCTATGATAGAATAATCGTACATGAGACTGGATAGAGTGAAATTGATGAGACGAATAGCCTTTTCTCATTCCGCACTATCTTATGCTCTTATGATCTTTACTCAGTTTACCTAGAATTCTTACAGTTGGCATTGAGAGGAGACTTTCATTTCATTAGCCCAGGGTATATTTTAAACCAAGCCCCAAAGGATAAAGGACCATGTGCTAACCCACTGTTCAAGGCAATGATTATTGGCAACACCAGTGGGTTGGACCAGATATCTGATTGTTCCCCTTGGAGGACAAGACACACCCAAATGCTTGTCTGCAATGTGTAATTTGATCCTGCCTGCTGCAGAGCAGTCTGCAATGTGTTTTATTTTATTCGTTTATGGGATGTGGGCGTCGCTGGCAAGGCCAGCATTTATCGCCCATCCCTAATTACCCTTGAGAAGGTGGTGGTGAGCCGTCTCCTTGAACCGCTGCAGTCCGTGTGGTGAAGGTACTCCCACAGTGCTGTTAGGGAGGGAGTTCCAGGATTTTGACGCAGTGACAATGAAGGAACGGTGACATATTTCTAAGTCAGGATGGTGTGCGACTTGGAGGGGAACTTGGAGGTGGTGGTGTTCCCATGCGCCTGCTGCCCTTGTGTTTCTAGGTGGAAGAGGTTGTGGGTTTGGAAGGTGCTGCCGAAGAAGCCTTGGAGAGTTGCTGCAGTGCATCTTGTAGATGGTACACTGGTGGTGGAGGGAGTGAATGTTTAAGGTGGTGGATGGGGTGCCAATCAAGCAGGCTGCTTTGTTCTGGATGGTGTCGAGCTTCTTGAGTGTTGTTAGAGCTGCACTCATCCAGGCAAGTGGAGAGTATTCCATCACGCTCCTTACTTGTGCCTTATAGATGGTAGAAAGGCTTTGGGGAGTCAGGAGGTGAGACACTCACCACAGAATACCGAGCCTCTGACCTGCTCTTGTTGTCACAGTATTTATGTGGCTGGTTCAGTTAAGTTTCTGGTCAATGGTGACCCCCAGGATAAAAACAGAAAATGCTGGAATTACTCAGCAGTTCAGGCAGCATCTGTGGAGAGAGAAACAGAGTTAATGTTTCAGGTCGATGACCCCCAGGATGTTGATGGTGGGGGATTCGGTGATGGTAATGCTGTTGAATGTCAAGGGGAGGTGGTTAGAGACTCGCTTGTTGGAGATAGTCATTGCCTGGCACTTGTGTGGCACGAATGTTACCTGCCACTTATCAGCCCAAGCCTGAATGTCGTCTAGGTCTTGTTGCATGCGGGCATGGACTGCTTCATTGTCTGAGGAGTTGTGAATGGCACTGAACACTGTGCAGTCATCAGCGAACATCCCCATTTCTGACCTTATGTTGGAGGGAAGGTCATTGATGAAGCAGCTGAAGATGGTTGGGCCTAGGACACTGCCCTGAGGAACTCCTGCAGCGCTGTCCTGGGGCTGTGATGATTGACCTTCAACCACCACAACCATCTTCTTTTGTGCTAAGTATGACTCCAGCCAGTGGAGCATTTTCCCCCCAATTCCCATTGACTTCAGTTTTACTAGGGCCCCTTGATGCTACACTCGGTCAAATGCTGCCTTGATGTCAAGGGCAGTCACTCTCACCTCACCTCTGGAATTCAGCTCCTTTGTCCATGTTTGGACCAAACCTGTAATGAGGTCGGAAGCCGAGTGGTCTTGGCGGAACCCAAACTGGGCATCAGTGAGCAGGTTATTGGTGAGTAAGTGCCGCTTGATAGTACTGTCGATGACACCTTCCGTTACTTTGCTGATGATTGAGAGTAGACTGATGGGGCAGTAATTGGCCGGGTTGGATTTATCCTGCTTTTTGTGGACAGGACATACCTGGGCAGTTTTCCACATTGTCCACTTCCGTTTTTTAGTATGCATGTAGTCCAGTGTTGCAACTTCCCCAGGTTGGCACCTCATTTTTAAGTATACCTGGTGCTGCTCCTGGCATGCTCTTCCACAGTCCTTATTGAACCATGGTTGGTCCCCTGGCTTGATGATAATGATAGAGTGAGGGATATGCTAGGCCATGAGGTTACACATTGTGGTGGAATACAATTCTGCTGCTGCCTACAGCGCCTCATGGATGCCCAATTTTGAGCTGCTAGATCTGTTCTGAATCTATCCCATTTAGCATGGTGGTAGTGCCACACAACAGGATGGAGGGTGTCCTTAGTGTGAAGATGGGACTTCGTCTCCACAAGGACTGTGCGGTGGTCACTGCTACCAATGCTGTCATGGACAGATGCATCTGCGACAGGTAGATTGGTGAGGACGAGGTCAAGTAGTTTTTTCCCTCGTGTTGGTTCTCTCACCTGTTGCAGGCCCAGACTGGTAGTTATGTCCTTCAGGACTCGGCCAGTAGTGGTACTACCGAGCCACTCTTGGTGATGGACATTGAAGGCCCCCATCCAGAGTACATTCTGTGCCCTTGCTACTCTCAGTGCTTCTTCCAAGTGGTGTTCAACATGGAGGAATACTGATTCATCAGCTGAGGGACGGCGGTAGGTGGTAATCAGCAGGAAGTTTCCTTGCCCATGCTTGACCTGAAGTCATGAGAGTTCATGGGGTCCCGAGTCAATGTTGAGGACTCCCAGGGCCACTCCTTCCTGACTGTATACCACTGTGCCGCCACCCCTGGTGGGTCTGTCAAACATTGAAACATAGAAGATAGGAGCAGGAGTAGGCCATTCGACCCCTCGAGCCTGCTCCGCTATTCGATGAGATCATGGCTGATCATCCAAACTCAGTACCCTGTACCTGCCTTCTCCCCATATCCCTTGATACCTTTAGCTTTAAGAAATATATCTAACTCATTCTTGAATATATTTAATGACTTGGCCTCAACTACCTTCTGTGGTAGAGAATTCCACAGGTTCACCACTCTCTGGGTGAAGAAATTCCTCCTCATCTCAGTCCTAAATGGCTTACCCCTTATCCTTAGACTCTGATCCCTGGTTCTGGACTCTCCGACCATCGGGAACATTCTTCCTGCATCTAGTTTGTCCAGACCTGTCAGAATTTTATATGTTTCGATGAGATCCCCTCTCATTCTTCTATACTCCAGCGAGTATAAGCCCAATCGACGCAATCTCTCCTCATATGTCATTCCTGCCATCCCAGGTATCAGCCTTGTGAATCTTCGCTGAACTCCCTCCATGGCAAGAGCATCCTTCCTCAGATAAGGCGACCAAAACTGCACACAATACTCAAGGTGTGGTCTCACCAAGGCCCTGTACAACTGCAGCAGGACATCCCTGTTCCTATACTCAAACCCTTTCGCTATGAAGGCCAACATACCATTTGCCTTCTTCACCGCCTGCTGCACCTGCATGCTTACCTTCAGCGACTGGTGCACAAGGACACCCAGGTCTCGTTGCACTTCCCCTTCTCCCAATCTATTGCCATTCAGATAATAGACTGCCTTTCTGTTTTTGACACCAAAGTGGATAACCTCGCATTTATTCACGTTATATTGCACCTGCCACGCTTCTGCCCACTCACCCAACCTGTTCAAATCATCCTGGAGTTTCTCGGTATCCTCCTCGCAGCACACACTCCCACCCAGCTTTGTGTCATCTGCAAACTTGGAGATATTACATTTAGTTCCCTTATCAAGATCATTAATGTATATTGTGAATAGCTGGGGTCCAAGGACTGATCCCTGCGGTACCCCACTAGTCACTGCTTGCCACTCGGAAAAAGACCCATTAATTCCTACTCTTTGCTTTCTGTCCAGTTCTCTATCCAAGTCAATACCTTGCCCCCAATCCCATGTGCCTTAACTTTACACGCTAATCTCTTATGCGGGACCTTATCGAAAGCCTTTTGAAAGTCCAAATACACCACATCTACTGGTTCTCCCTTATCTATTTTCCCAGTTACATCCTCAAAAAATTCCAGTAGATTAGTCAAGCACGATTTACCTTTTGTAAATCCGTGTTGACTTTGTCCGATCCTGTCACTGTTTTTCAAGTGCTCAGCTATTACATCCTTTATAATGGACTCTAGCATTTTCCCCACTACCGATGTCAGGCTTACCGGTCTATAATTCCCCGCTTTCTCTCTACCACCCTTTTTGAATAGTGGGGTAACATTAGCTTCCCTCCAATCCATGGATATTGTTCCAGATTCCATCGAATGTTGGAAGATGATCAGCAATGCATCTACTATTTCTAGGGCCACTTCCTTAAGTACCCTAGGATGTAGATTATCAGGCCCTGGGGATTTATCGGCTTTCAATCCCATCAATTTCCCTAACACCATTTCCCTGCAAATACTGATTTCTTTCAGTTCCTCCCTTTCATCAGACCCTATGTTCTCCAACATCTCTGGGAGATTATTTGTGTCCTCCTTTGTGAAGACAGAACCAAAATATGCATTTAATTGAGCTGCCATTTCTTTGTTCCCCATTATAACTTCCCCCGCTTCTGACTGCAAGGGACCTACACTTGATTTCACTAATCATGTCCTATCCTGCCGGTGGGACAGGACATACCCACGGATGGTGATGGAGGAGTCTGGGACATTGGCTGAAAGGTATGATTCTGTGAGTATGACTATATCAGGCTGTTGCTTGACTAGTCTGTGGGACAGCTCTCCCAATTTTGGCACAAGTCCTCAGATGTTGGTGAGGAGGACTTTGCAGGGTCGACTGGGCTGGGTGTGCCGTTGCCGTGTCCGGTGCCAAGGTCAATGCCGGGTGGTCTGTTCGGTTTCATTCTTATCATTGTGTTTTGTAGTGGTTTGTTACAACTGAGTGGCTTGCAGTTAAGAGTCAAGCAGATTGCTGTGAGTCTGGAGTCACATATAGGCCAGACCAGGTAAGGATGGCAGATTTCTTTCTCTAAAGGACATTAGTGAACCAGATGGATTTTTACGACAATCCAAAAGTTTCATGGTTACCATGACTGATACTAGCTTTTTATTCCAGATTTATTTAATTAACTGAATTTAAATTCCCCAGCTGCCGTGATGGGATTTGAACTTACGTCTCCGGATCATTAGTCCAGGCCTCTGGATTACTCGCCCAGTGACATTACCACGACGCTACCATTCCCATAATTTGATCCAGTCTTATCACACAGCCCACAGAAAGTGGAAGTGTAGTTAGCTTTGTGAAGATCCTCTGTTATCTGGTGTTCTGCAATTGTAATTATAGTTATCCTTGGTTGGTAAAATAAAAGACTTTATACTCTCTAATTGTGGGTTAGTTACATCTTTGGCGGTTTTTTTTCCTTCTGGAGGTAATAAAAATTTATTAATTCAGAATGAAGGGACCATGTGTGTCGGGTCCATATGTCTGGTCTGTGTGTGTGGGGTCCGTGTGTGGGGTGCGTGTGTGTATCCAACTTTTTGACACACCAGCGAATTCACACTGGGGAGAGGCCATTCACCTTCCCCGTGTGTGCGAAGGGATTCAGTCAGTCATCCAACCTACTGATTCACCAGCGAGTTCACACTGGTGCGAGGCCGTTCACCTGCTCAGTGTGCGAGAAGGGATTCACTAATTCATTCGGTTGGAAGAACGTGATCCACGTCTAACAGAGGGGGAAGAAAATGATCCATCTTCCCATCTGGATCACGTTCTCGCTCTCATCCCCTTTAGACCTGGATCACATTCTTCCCCCATCCCACTGTTCTCTCCTTGCACTAACCCTCCCACCCCCCCCCCCCGAGTTCCTGATCTCCTCCCCCGAGTTCCTGACCTTCTCTTCCCCCGACTACCTGACCTTCTCTTCTCCGAGTTCCTGACCTTTTCCCCCCGAGTTCCTGACCTCCCCCCCCCCAGTTTCTGACCTTCTCCCCATCCTCCGTGCTCCTCTCCTCTCCCCCCTCAGATCCCCTCTCCTCTCTCCCTCTCCTCACTCCCCCTCTGATCCCCTCTACTCTCCCTCCTCTGATCCCCTCTACTCTCCCTCCTCTGATCCCCTCTACTCTCCCCCCTCTGATCCCCTCTACTCTCCCTCCTCTGATCCCCTCTACTCTCCCCCTCTGATCCCCTCTACTCCCCCCCCTCTGATCCCCTCTCCTCTCCCCTCCTCTGATCCCCTCTCCTCTCCCCCTCTGATCCCCTCTCCTCTCCCCCCCGCTGATCCCCTCTCCTCTCCCTCCTCTGACTCCGATCCCCTCTCCTCTACCCCCCTCTGATCCCCTCTCCTCTCCCCCCTCTGATCCCCTCTCCTCTCCCCCCCTCTGACCCCCTCTCCTCTCTCCCCCCCTCCGATCCCCTCTTCTCCCCCCCGATCCCCTCTCCTCTCCCCCCCCTCTGATCCCCTCTCCTCTCCCCCCCTCCGATCCCCTCTTCTCCCCCCCCCCGATCCCCTCTCCTCTCCCCCCACTCTGATCCCCTCTCCTCTCCCCCCTCTGATCCCCTCTCCTCTCCCCCCCTCCGATCCCCTCTTCTCCCCCCCCCGATCCCCTCTCCTCTCCCCCCCCTCTGATCCCCTCTCCTCTCCCCCCCTCTGACCCCCTCTCCTCTCTCCCCCCCTCGGATCCCCTCTCCTCTCCCCCCCTCTGATCCCCTCTTCTCTCTCCCCCTCGGATCCCCTCTCCTCTCCTCTCTCCCCTCTGTTCCCCTCTCCTCTCCCCCCCCTCTGATCCCCTCTTCTCTCTCCCCCTCTGTTCCCCTCTCCTCTCCCCCCCCGGATCCCCTCTCCTCTCCCCCCCCTGATCCCCTCTCCTCTCCCCTCCTTTGATCCCCTCTCCTCTCCCCCCCCTCTGATCCCCTCTCCTCTCCCCCCCTCTGATCCCTTCTTCTCTCTCCCCCTCGGATCCCCTCTCCTCTCCTCTCTCCCCTCTGTTCCCCTCTCCTCTCCCCCCCCTCCGATCCCCTCTCCTCTCCCCCCCGCTGATCCCCTCTCCTCTCCCCTCCTCTGATCCCCTCTACTCTCCCCCCTCTGATCCCCTCTACTCTCCCTCCTCCGATCCCCTCTCCTCTACCCCCCTCTGATCCCCTCTCCTCTCCCCCCTCTGATCCCCTCTTCTCCCCCCCCGATCCCCTCTCCTCTCCCCCCCCTCTGATCCCCTCTCCTCTCCCCCCTCCGATCCCCTCTTCTCCCCCCCCCGATCCCCTCTCCTCTCCCCCCACTCTGATCCCCTCTCCTCTCCCCCCTCTGATCCCCTCTCCTCTCCTCCCCTCCGATCCCCTCTTCTCCCCCCCCGATCCCCTCTCCTCTCCCCCCCCTCTGATCCCCTCTCCTCTCCCCCCCTCTGACCCCCTCTCCTCTCTCCCCCCCTCGGATCCCCTCTCCTCTCCCCCCCCTCTGATCCCCTCTTCTCTCTCCCCCTCGGATCCCCTCTCCTCTCCTCTCTCCCCTCTGTTCCCCTCTCCTCTCCCCCCCCTCTGATCCCCTCTTCTCTCTCCCCCTCGGATCCCCTCTCCTCTCCTCTCTCCCCTCTGTTCCCCTCTCCTCTCCCCCCCCGGATCCCCTCTCCTCTCCCCCCCCCTGATCCCCTCTCCTCTCCCCTCCTTTGATCCCCTCTCCTCTCCCCCCCCTCTGATCCCCTCTCCTCTCCCCCCCTCTGATCCCTTCTTCTCTCTCCCCCTCGGATCCCCTCTCCTCTCCTCTCTCCCCTCTGTTCCCCTCTCCTCTCCCCCCCCTCTGATCCCCTCTTCTCTCTCCCCCTCGGATCCCCTCTCCTCTCCTCTCTCCCCTCTGTTCCCCTCTCCTCTCCCCCCCCCTCTGATCCCCTCTTCTCTCTCCCCCTCGGATCCCCTCTCCTCTCCTCTCTCCCCTCTGTTCCCCTCTCCTCTCCCCCCCCGGATCCCCTCTCCTCTCCCCCCCCTGATCCCCTCTCCTCTCCCCTCCTCTGATCCCCTCTCCTCTCCCCCCCTCTGATCCCCTCTCCTCTCCCCCCCTCTGATCCCCTCTCCTCTCCCCCCCTCTAATCCCCTCTCCTCTCTCCCCGCTCTGATTCCCTCTCCTCTCCCCCCCTCTGATTCCCTCTCCTCTCCCCCCCTCTGATCCCCTCTCCTCCCCTCTGATCCCCTCTCCTCTCTCCCCCTCGGATCCCTTGACCTTCTCTACAAGGTTAGCGTTCTCCAGGGCGGCCTTCGAGACACACGACTATGCAAAATCATCGAGCAGAAACTGATAGCCAAGTTCCGCACCCATGAGGACGGCCTCAATAGGGATATGGGGTTCATGTCACGCTACAGAACGTGACTCGACATCGTTGTCCGTCTTTCCAGTTTTTAAAAGAAAAACACACACCAAAAAAAAGAAAAAAAAAAGTTAAAAGCTCAACTGCAGACAGCAGGATTTGACACGTTGGACCCCCTGTGACCCATCTCATTGTCTTGGCTGTGCTCTGGTGTGCCTTTGATGTAAGGCCTCCCTGAACGATTGTATCTCTGCAGACAAATTGCTTTCGGTGTTTATATACTGTGAAATATTGTAGATTCCCTCATTGTAACTCTACCTGACGAAGGGGCAACAGCTCCGAAAGCTTGTAATTTTAAATAAATCTGTTGGACTATAACCTGGTGTTGTGCGACTTCTCATTTTTCTCTACAGGGAGCTGAGGAAAGCATGATGGAGGCCGCTGGTATGCATGTGCAGCTGCAACAACGCGGTTCCGGTGGGCCGGGATGGTGTTTAGGCCCTGTCCCCATACGGTGCGCATTCAGAGACCCCAAATAATCACAGTGACTGTACAATAAAACACCCTGAGGAAGCCATCTCAATCTTGTTGCTGTGGAGATGAGATGCCTCATAATACTATCCTTAACCTTGGTACCGGCACTTAAGAAGACAAATAAAAGGAAATTTACTTCAGCATAAAGTAGGTAGACAGAACAATTATTCTCACTAAAAACCATTACAGCTAAGGACACTTCAAGAGTTCAGGAAGCGGTATCCTTTCTTTTACTGAAGTTTAAAAAAATAAATGGGTTTAAAAAATGCACTGTAATTAAATTCTGAGAAATGTGTAATAAGGAACAGCTGAATGATTTGCAGCATTGGACAGTTCTATGCTGCAGATAATTTAGTGCTTAATATTCTAAACCTGAAGGGTAAAGAAATAAGGATTACTGTGAAATAAATTCAAGTTAACATGAGTATTGAATCAAGAATCAGGAGCAGAGGTCTACATTGCAACGTGACTGGACACAACGGTCCCGTTTTTAACTCCACCCACCTGGTGGAAATTGGGTCGGGGTGGGGGCAGTTAAAATTAAGCTAGTCATTTCCCTCCTTTGATCTCGCTGTCTTCCTGCTGAGTCTAGATATTAACCTGCTCTTCTGAGCAGGTGAGCTTGACACCTGCAGAAAGGAAGCGGTGGCCTTCTTTAAATATGCAGATTGAGTCCCAATGTTCCTCTGTGACTAGCTCTACTTCACCTTCTCTGTTCTGAGCAGTAGAGCTCCAGCTTCTCTAATCTCCTCTGAACACTCTCAGGGCTGGATTTTGATACTGGGGCGGGCTGGGGTCATGTCATCCACTTTTTGTGTTATCCACCCGACTGCAATTGGATGTGGGAGATTGATGCGATTTTAACCTAATTGGGTAATTGAGTTCCAGCATGTGGGAACCCATGAACCAATTAGTGTTTTCAGTCTGAAAGTCGCCTCTGATGATGTCATCATTGCTGCTGCATTGAATGTCTGCAAAGACTGCCTGGCCTTTGCTGTGAGAGGACCTGGATGCAAAATGAGCAGCAGCAGCCCTAAGTCTGCTCCCAGATATTTTAGCACCACCACCACCAGTCCCAGATATCATCCTCCTCCTCCTCCTCCACCTCCACCTCCTCCTCCTCCACCTCCACCTCCACTTCCTCCTCCTGCTCCTCCATCTCCTCCATCATCATCATCATTGTAATAGTGGACCTGCAGCTGATCGTCAGCTATCCAAATGTGCTCCCGCCAGGTTTCACATTCGTGGTTCAGAACAGGCATGCTTCACGTAGAAAAAGGGTTAAAATCACAAAGGCCTTTCAAAATGGCATTTTAGAGGCAATTTAGTGCTTGTTAAGGGCCTTAACAGCCTATCCCGCCTCTTAGAGGCAGGACGGAGTCGGGACCAGCAGACATGATTTAATGAAAATTGCATGGAGGCAGGCTTGTGCCCGCCCGCCAGTTTTCGCAATTTTAACCCCCCACACGCCTCCAAACCCACCTCCACGGGTCAATGAAAATCCAGCCCTCAATGTTCTTGAAATCCTTCCTAAAGTAGGGTGCCCAAAAGTGGACACAATTGAACTGCGGCCCAACCAAAGATCTGTATAAGTTTAGCACTGGCTCTTTGATTTTCTGCTCTGCACCCCTATTTATAAAACTTAGCATCTCCTTTGCTTCTTTTTTTTTTACAGCTTTATCAAATTGTCCTCCTACTTTTAAAAATTGGTGTATTCCTGTTAGCTACTTATAGTGCAGAGCAGGTTCAACAATGATAGGAGGAAACAGATTATGATAGAAAGACTTCAATATTATGTTTGACTTCTCATCATTTATAATAAAAATAAATCTTTTATACATTGCTTTAAGCTTTGCCTCTTTTTGAAATTGGCATAGTTTCTTGTCTTTCAGCTTGACATCTGATGAATGGCTGTCGTTCTTTTCTGAGACTTCCAATGATCAAACACCGCAATTTAAACAATATTTAATTCCACTTTTTTTGAATGTTATAATATTGGAGCATATTCTCTATACACTGTAATCATTTTTATTTTAAAATTATGCTCAAGTACTTGGGGCAATGTAGGCCTAGTTTAAGTGAACCTTACTGGAGCATAATCTAAGCAAGCCTTCTGCCTTAATTGTTTGGAACAGACAAAACACTGTGCTGAGGGCTATCCAGCTCCTCTGTTGTTTTCCTAGCATTATATTGAACAGATTAAAATTGTTTTTTCCTGTAGGTAAGGCCAAACGTTGTGCACAAAGGTTGCCATAAATATCAATTTGAAACACAAGACATGTGTGAAGCATCTCAAATATTGGATAATATCCAATTCCAATTCCTCCCTCCCCACACCTAATCTTCCCCTAATGGTTTTACTGCTTTGGGTTGATTCTGCAGCCAGCCAGAGCTGGATTAAAAATTCTTGGGCCCTTCCAAATACCCCTGCACAATCTCCCCCCACCCCTTATCCATTAAAACACAATTGTGGTAAAATGCATGAAGAAATAGGCTCCTAGAACATTTAAACATGTATTAATAATAAAGCAAATCATATCATAATACACTATTCTTCTATGAAACTTCCAGTGGTTGTATGCGTTTTTTTTCTGTATTATGGTGAGTTTTACTGGATGCCCCATGTTTGGCTGGGGTCTCTGGACACGGATCCCATAGGCCCATGCGTTATTCTACCCCTACAGCCAGCTGTGAAACTTGTTATTTGCCCCACAAGGGTAGGAAGGAAGAAAGGGAAGGGAAGGGAAGAAAGAAAGAGAGAAAAAAAGAGAGAAAGAAAGAAAGAGAAAAGAAAGAAAAAACATACAGTGCTTTTCACAACCTCAGGAATGTCCCAAAGCACTTTACAGCCAATGAAATACTTTTGAAATATAGGCACAGTTGTAATGTAGGAAACACACAGCCAATCTGCGCACAACAAGGTCCCGTAAAGGGCAATGATCTGTTTTTAGTGATGTTGGTTGAGGGGTAAATATTGGCCAGGATACCAGGGAGAGCTCCCCTGCTATTCTTCGAAATAGTGCTATGAGATCTTTTACATCCACCTGTGAGAGCAGATGGGGCCTCTTTTTATCATCTCATCCGTAAGACCCTCAGTACTCAATCAGTACTGCACTGAAGTGTCAGCCTAGATTTTGTGCTCCAGTCTCTGGAGTGGGGCTTGAACCCACAACCTTCTGACTCAGAGGTGACTGTGCCATGACACAGTGGATATACCTGGGCCAGACAGTTATTTTACACAAGCTATTCTATTATGGAAGGTATGATGGCTGAGCGTGTTCCTGTTCTCATGGCACATTCCAGCAGGAGCCAATTAGTGATCAGGAACATAGGCACATAGGAGCAGGAGTAGATCAATCAGCCCATTCTGCCTGCTCCACCAAACAGTTATGGTTGAATTTTGCCCCTCCATAGTTCATGGACCTTGAGGTTAACTGTAGCACCCATCCTCTTACCCTTGCTGAGATCAGCTAGCTGAGTGCAGACCAGTATTTCAAACTGGAGCCTTCTACTCTGTATGGATTAGCACTGCACTGACCATTACCTGTACCCAGTAGGCCATTAGGAGAGCTTAATCTTACCCACTTATATGATGCATTATTTGCAATAGGATGTGGGGACCCAGTGTGCTTTGCAAATCTAGTGAGGTCAAAGATACACACTCCATAAGGTCTCCCTCATTGTTCGGAACAAGCGTTGCTCTACTCATTCCATGCTTTCTTGTGCTCTTATGACTGCAAATGGTATTCCTAAGAAAATATATATGACCTTCCCTTTTGCTTCATGTGAGAATGAAGTAAATCCTGAGTAAATCTGCATCTTTCATATTAATTGCTGCTTAACAAGCAAAACAAGAATAAACATAGGGACTGTGCACTAGCATATGTTGAAAATATTTGCGTATGGAGAATACATTAAAAGGGATGCTATAGCTAGTATACCAGCTTGTTCCCTGTTTATGTATAGTCAGAAACCTCCCTCACAAATTTTAAACAAAAGATTAGACATCTATGCAAAGTAAAGGAACTGAGCAATTAAAAGTGTCAACACACCCATTGCTTTGGTTTGTGTTGTCTCCATTGTCTGCTACACTGTGTTTTGTTTGTGCATTCCCCTTAGGCAGACACCCACTGCCAATGATACCAATTATGAAAAGGGTTTTCTCTTACTTTGTTTCTATAAGCTTTACTGAAAAAAACCCTCAATTTGACAAGAGCTCGGAGTCACAAACAAAGCGATTACAAATACAAAGGACTAAATATGGAGATAAAATTACAACATGCCACCTCTCGTTGTAGAGCAGAACAAAGAACAATAATCGTTGAGAAAAGGACCAGGAGGCACCTGGCAGAGGAAAGATGGGCATGTGTCAGATCTGGGTGGAGAGGGAGAGGAGCATTACCTCAGACATCCGATCATTATAATCTTAAACAAACAAGAAAAGCTGCAGTTCCAAGACCCTCCCCAACGAGGACCTACCCTTGATCCAAACATAAAGTTATATTAATGCATCAATAGCAAACAATATTTCCTCAGCTCAGAACTTACTCCAATTGTGACTCTTTTTCAACTTGAGAAATGTGGTGAAGGGCCAAGTGCAGAACACCACTAAGGTTGAAAACAGTAACAAGAGAAAGTGAGGTGCTGGTCTTGAAGATGGGCCTAAGGGATTGGAGAGCAAATTTGAGGCAGGGTGTGAAGGAGTCTGAGCTCAAGGGACAGAGGGCAGGTAGCAAAATGAGCAAGGTTCAGAGGATGAAGCAGGAGGCAGGCTGGGCCAAAGAACATAGGAACGTAGGAACAGGAGTAGGCCATTGAGCCCCTCGAGCCTGTTCCGCCATTCAATTAGATCATGGCTGATCTGCGACCTAACTCCATATACCCGCCTTTGGCCCATATCCCTTAATACCTTTGGTTAACAAAAAGCTATCAATCTCCAATTTAAAATTAACAATTGATCTAGCATCAATATGGGCATTCTATTGCCTTATACTGAGTATCCACTACAACCCTGATCACAGAACAAAGGTGACATTTGGAAAAGTTACCAAATTCAGCCAGTGTTGAAATGGTTAATCTAGAATCCTTTTCAGCAATGACTCACACATTGTTAACATTGGTAAGCACTAAAAGTTATTTCTCTTCCTTCGAGTGTTTTCCTGCTAATTTCTTCCTCTTGTGACCATTTGTTCATTTATATAAAATACACAAAAAGAAAACCTTTAAATTAAATGTATGCACTTATTGGAATCAGGTGGGACATCAATAGATTAAACCTTTCAGGAAAAAAAAGTCTTTTATTTCTATACTTGGTCTAGGAAAAGGTTCAGTTGCCAGAAAATAAGGTTGACTAATGTTCATTGTACAATACCCAGCTTTTACCGGTAACCTTGAAGCATTTCATTCAGCACCTAACCCTTCTGTCTCTTCCAACATCTTCAGCATTCAATGTCCCAGCTATTCTTAGTCAATGTGACATTTCTCAGAAAGCTTTTCATAAATGTAGTTGAAGGTTTTAATGATTAGGATAAACTCGAAAGCCCATCATCCATCATGTGCGTTTCTTTAAATCTACACTTGAAGCCAAACATGACAAATTGCGGGGGGGAGCGAGGGGGTGGGGGGGCTGGGGGGAGGCGGGGAGGTGGGTGGTGGGAGGAAAAAAAGTTCAACACAAACTAGCCATTTTAGACCTTTCTCAGTGCTTCCCTGCTGTCTGCACCTCCCCTTTAATTGATTGCCTGATTTCTTGTTGCCTCAAACAGGCGCATAGCCAATGCTGGCTGCACGGTTGATTCATGATAATGAGCTACCAGCGCCAATTTCACATGGTCCCCTGCCACGCACCCGTTTTCAGGTGGAGTTGAATTTCTAGCTGGATGTCTGAGGTAAAACTTAGGAACATAGAAACATAGGAACAAGGGTAGGCCATTGAGCTGCTCAAGCCTGTTTTTGTTTTACTCGTTTTTATGGGAGGTGGGCGTCGCTGGCAAGGCCAGCATTTATTGCCCAACCCTAGTTGCCCTTGAGAAGGTGGTGGTGAGCCGCATTCTTGAACCACTGCAGTCCATGTGGTGAAGGTACTCCCACAGTGCTGTTAGGTAGGGAGTTCCAGGATTTTGACCCAGTGACGATGAAGGAACGGTGATATACTTCCAAGTCAGGATGGTGTGTGACTTGGAGGGGAACTTGGAAGTGGTGGTGTTCCCATGCACCTGCTGCCCTTGTCCTTCTAGGTGGTAGAGGTCGCGGGTTTGGGAGGTGCTGCCGAAGAAGCCTTGGCGAGTTGCTGCATTGCATCTTGTAGATGGTACACACTGCAGCCACGGTACGCTGGTGGTGGAGGGAGTGAATCTTTAAGGTGGTGGATGGGGTGCCAATCAAACGGGCTGCTTTGTCCTGGATGGTGTCGAGCTTCTTGAGTGTTGTTGGAGCACTCATCCAGGCAAGTGGAGAGTATTCCATCACACTCCTGACTTATGCCTTGTAGATGGTGGAAAGGCTGTGGGGAGTCAGGAAGTGAAACACTCGCCACAGAATACCCATCCTCTGACCTGCTCTTGTTGCCGCAGTATTTATGTGGCTGGTCTAGTTACGTTTCTGGTCAATGGTGACCCCCAGGATATTGATGGTGGGGGATTTGCCGATGGTATTGCCGTTGAATGTCAAGGGGCGGTAGTTAGACGCTCGCTTGTTGGAGCTCGTCATTGCCTCGTACTTCTGTGGTGCGAATGTTACCTGCCACTTATCAGCCCAAGCCTGAATATCGTCCAGGTCTTGCTGCATTACTCATTACTAAATATAATATGGCACGCCCCATTGTTGCTTCTAGGACATATTGTTGTAGAAAACTATCCCGGACACACTCAACAATTTCACTACCTTTCCGACAGGTGCTAGTCTGCTTGTCCCAATCTATATGCAAGTTAAAATTCCCCATTAAAACCACTCTACCTGTACTACATGCTTGTCTAATCTCTGCATTTATACAATCTAGCACTTCACAGCTGCTACCAGGGGGCTTATACACAACTCCCACTACAGTCTTAAATCCTTTCCTACTTCTTAATTCTACCCATAAGGTTTCTACTGCCTGATTACCTCTCATTATATCCTCTTTTATCATTGAAGTGATTTCATCCTTAATCACTAACTTGGAGGTGGGAAAGAAATGGTTGAAAGAGAGGAACTAATTAAGGGACTGATGTTCGCCTGGGGAGATATAGCAAGTAAGGTGCCCCAGGAATGGTGCTGGGACCCTAGCTTTTTAATCCACAAGAGCAATCATGTTTCAGAAACACAGTGTAAATTGGCCAGACTCACAGATTATACCAAAGTGAAGGAGAGGGCAGTAGAGGCTGATGAAACAACCAAGGAGCCACAGAAAGGTTTAGATAATATATGCAAGCGGGTAGAACTATGGCAGGTGATATTCAGTAGAGATAAGTCTTCTACATTGGAAGAAAAAAATAGGGCACATATTTAATGAACAAACTAACAGCAGTGAGGGTAAGCAGAGTGGGAAGTGATAGCGCACTCATCACTGACCATGCCCAGTTAATGCAGAACAGCAATTAGAACAGAATGCCTAGCTATACGAAAGGGAAAGAAAAACTGCAAATTATGGAAATCTGAAATAGAAGAACAGAAAATGCTCGGAATACACGACAAGAAAGAAAACTTTCATCAGAACTGAAGACAGAAAGAAAAATAGGTGTTTTAGTAAGATTGAAAAAAGTAGAGAGGAAAAATGACAGGAGAAAGGGGAGAATCAAAAGATATCAGAGAATGCGAAGATTTCTTACCCGATCAGTAGATTGTAAGTTCGACGGGCATAATCTTAGAATTAGAGCAAAACCAGTTAAAAGGGGATCCAGAAAAAATCTTCTTCACGTTGAGTTGAGAGAATGTGGAACGCACTTCCCCAGAAGGCTATTGATGTAGAATCAGTTGGCACATTTAAATATTTATCCGGGAAGTAAGGGCATTCGGAGATATGGAGAAAGGGCAGAAAATTGGGATGAAAAATGATAACACCTCTACAGCTAACAAAATAGTGAAGTAGGCTTGAGGGGCTGAAGAACCTAGTCCTGTTAGTATGGAGATGAAATTTATCTTGGGTGGTAGAACAAAACAAGCGATAGTGAATCGGCTTTGGAAAGGAAAATTGGGCGGTGTTTAAAACTGGCTGCTGATTCGTTATTGTCCATTTTGCGGTACTGCCTAAGACTCCCTATGTTCCTGGGAGGCCATCATACTGAAGCGACCTTGAAAGGAGGTGAATGAGCAGTGACCTTGTAGAGGTAGAAAATATACAAAGCAGAATAGAAAACTTTATCCTGAGCATAATTTCAAGTTAAACTATGACCTCAGTACAAGGGTTCAGTGGTACAAATTGGTAAAAGGCAAGTTCTGAACTACAAAGTGATTAATACCTGAAATAGTCTTCTAGGTAGGTAAAAACTCTGGAATCGCTCAAGAGGTAGTGAGATGGGGGTGAAGGGGAAAACTGTATGTTTC
Source organism: Squalus acanthias (assembly GCA_030390025.1). Classification (NCBI taxonomy): domain Eukaryota; kingdom Metazoa; phylum Chordata; class Chondrichthyes; order Squaliformes; family Squalidae; genus Squalus; species Squalus acanthias. The sequence goes on along the minus strand of CM059432.1, from coordinate 31,440,096 downwards.
CATGGTAGGATGAGCTTGATGACCGAATCGTCTTGCTTGTCTGTATTTAAGTGTCAATATAAAAGATCCCATGGCATTATTCAAAGAAGAGCAGCGGAGCCCTGGCCAACATTTATCCCTCAACACCTAAAACATTTATTTCATTTCTGTTTGTGGGGTCTTACTGTGCGCAATTTGGCTGTCGCGTGACTACACTTCAAAAGTTCTTCCCTGGCTGTAAAGTACTTTGGGCTGACCTGTGGTTGTGAAAGGTGCCATATAAAAGTAAGATCTTTCTTTTTTCTTTTTGCAGTACTAATCGAATGCTGCAGTGTTGAAGGTACCGTCCTTTAAATGAAGCATTAAGCTGAGGACCTGGTGACCTGGCCAACATTCCACCCTCAACAACACCGAAGCAGATTAATGGTCATTTATCTCACTGCTATTTGTTGGGACCTTGCTGTGGGCAAAATGGCTGCTGCGTTTAACAGCAAAACAACAGTTAATTTTGTTGGCTGTTTAGTGCATTGGGGCATCCTGAGGATGGAAAGGCCCAAGTTCTTTCTTTCTTCTTTTCTTCTGCTTAGTCTTTGTGAGCACCTGGAGAGGAAGGGAGAGAAGTGAAAAAAAAATTAAAATAGTAGCATTCACAGTTCATTATAATTCACTATATCTTGCCCAACAAGATGGATGCTGTTAACCTAAATATTCTGTACTTTCCTTATATGTAAGCATTAATATTTATGTATTTGATACACTTTGTACTTAGAACTTCTATAGTGTATTACTCGGGAGTCCACTGCTTCCTAAAAGCAGTTGTATTAATTTAACTGAATGACTGAGCTACATCAATGCTCCCCAGTGAGTTTACAAATTGGTTGGACAATAACTGACTAATTTTTTTCTTATCAGCTCCTGCAGAATGGAAACAAATAAATCCTTTTAATATTTTAATCAGCTATTTACATATGATTGAGATAATAAAACAAGAGCCTTTGTGAGGCACACATTCTCCTTCACATGCTGCGACATTAGAGAACAGAAAGAATATGTTGAGAGAGACTGAAAGATTCAGATTCTACTTAAAAACCCATTAGGTGCTTTCCATATTAATCCTGATATTTCTGTTTCCTTTTGAACATTTTGCTGCTTTTTGTAATAAATATTTATGAACTTAGTATTATAGGTGAATGCAATTAACATTTACAAAATGCCAATTATGAACCTTGGTGGGTCTTACCAAATGCATGATTGCAATTATTGACGGCTTTAAGCCTACAGTAGAATAGTTTCTGTAAGCAAGATAGATGTAATAGTCAAAGGGGGAAAATTGGGTTGGTTAGCGCCTCCCCTTAGTGCCTCCGAGGGCACTAACGGGGCGCTAACGACTTACCTGCCCAAGCGTGGCGATTTTAGTGCCGCCCGCAAAATTGACCTGGCAGTTTGCGGTGGTGCTAAACACTACCGCCACGATCTCCTGCCCCCAGAGATCGTGACGTCATCGAAGCGCGCATTGCCCCGTAGCGCCCTGGACTGGAAATTGATTCTTGCCCCCTGCCTCAGCGCCTGGCGCTAGGAACGACAGATAGAGGGGGACGGTTTGCAGTCGGCTGGGAGCTGGGGGAGCGCTTTCTGCTTTTTCCTGTCAGTAATCAATTCTGCATACGCAGGTTAAGAGAGCGAGAGAGGCGTCTGGAAATATTTAACGCTACCCTACTTGAAGGAGTTTTGTTCGTCAGCAAGACTTTTTAGGTTCCCATTTCTGTAAGCTTATTTACTACCACATTTACAAGATTTAATGGGGCTGTACTAGCATGGGGCCTCGTCCTCCAGCCTCACCGTCGGAGGTAGCGGAGGCGGAGAGAGAGAGTGGAAAATGTGGCCAGAGGGAGGAGGGCCAACAGGGCTCTGCACAGGAGACCTTACCCTCCCAGGGTATTCCGGGAGCAATTCTCATATATTCATCTGTCCTAGAAGCAGCGTTTTAGAAGGCTCCGCTTCAGCAAGGAGGTGGTCACTGAGCTCTGCCACCTCCTGCAGCCAGAGCTCCAGCCTCAGCTCAGGACCAGGACGTCTCTGTCGGTGGCACTGAAGGTGACAGTGGCTCTCAATTTCTATGCCAGCGGCTCCTTCCAGGCTTCAACAGGGGATATTGCGAACATCTCCTAGTTTTCTGTCCATTGTTGCATCCGGGAGGTCACAAATGCTCTCTACAAAAGGAGAAGGGAGTACATCTCATTCCCCATGACCCGGGACAAACAGCGTGAACGCGCATGTGGCTTCGCTAGGATCGCGGGCTTCCCCATCGTTCAGGGCGCCATTGACTGCACGCATGTGGCATTGCGGGCACCTCTTGAACATGCAGAGGTTTTCCGCAACCGCAAAAGCTTCCACTCTCTGAACGTCCAGTTGGTGTGTGATCACAGACAGCACATCCTCGCTGTCAATGCCCGCTATCCTGGCAGCAGCCACGATGCTTTCATCCTGCGCCAGACTGGTGTCCCAGAGCTGTTCCAACCACCGCATCAACCTCGTGGCTGTCTCCTCGGGGACAAGGGTTATCCACTCTGCACCTGGCTGATGACACCGCTCCGTAACCCCAACACTTCTGCTGAGCTCGCATACAATGAGAGCCATAGCACCACTAGGAACCTCATTGAACAGACGATCGGTGTGTTGAAGCAAAGGTTCCGGTGTCTTGACCACTCTGGAGGAGCCCTGCAGTACTCCCCCAATCGAATATCGGTTTTCATTGTTGTGTGCTGCATGCTTCACAACCTCGCAATTCTGAGGACCCAGCCATTGCCACCAGGGACTGGTGGACCACCTCAGGAGGAGGAAGAGGGAGAGGAGGAGAAGGAGGATGCGGAGGAGGTGGATGAAGATGAGGAAGAGCAGCAATAACGTGGGAGGGAGGTGCTCAATGTTGCTTCTGCAAGGGCCGTTCGTGAATGCCTCATAAGACAGCGCTTCTGATGAATGACAGAGAAGATGGCTTTGGGAATCAACAAGCACATCATCACAACCATCCCACAGACCCTATTACCAAAGTTCCAATGAGTAACATGAGGAAATTTGTAACTTTTCAATAAAAATTTTTATTTTTCTGAACAACTGTGTCTTATTAAGCGCAACCAATAACAAACAAACACAACAATTCATTAACAAACAAAACTGGTTCTTACCACATCAAAATAAATCCTAACAGAGTGAACAATATATTTACATACACATCCAACTTTGGTACAAATATTCCCCCCATATGTTAGAAAAATTTTAGTTATTCGGCCTTCTTGAATGATCTCCCTCCCCTTCGCACTTCCCCCATTCCAACCCTACTGCTCCTCCGTAATGTGGCCCCAGTAGCTGCAGCAAGGCTGGCGGAAGGCTGCTGAATCTCAGATCCATAGACTGCAGATGGCCTTGAAGGACGCCCTCGACCAGCTCTGGGCCTGGAGGCCCCGGCTGCAGACTGCACCAACTCAGCATGGGCGGCAGCGGTCTGGGCTGGCTGTGTTGCAGACCGTGGCAAGTGCAATGGCGGAGTGGCAGTGGTGGGAGCAGGAATGCTGTCATCCTGAGAGAGGACTGCACCTTCCTGCTCGACCGACACACTGCCACTCCCCCGGGGCAGTACCTCAGCATCCGGAGCAATCTGCTCGAGCAGGCGGTGAGGCTCCGGCTTGGTGTTCCTCCTCCTCTCCCGCGTCGCTGCCACTGGCAGGCTGAAGGACAGGCTGGTCAGCTGGTGGCTCACTATCTGAAAGCAGGTAGGTACAAGTGTGGCTTTAACATGAGGGCAGGGGGGGCAGGAAGGGAGCAAGGACTGGAGACAGTATAGTTAGATGGAAAGTGGGCAAGGCTGGTGTTGTGAGGGGCAAGTGGTATGAGAGAGGAGAGAGAGATGATGAACATACCGTTGCTGTCCCCAAGGGGGTCGACCTCTCCAACTGCCACGGTGCCCACGACATGATTCGCGATTAGTCTGTGAACTCGCTCCTCCAGCTGTGTGAGGGGGTGCAGCTCCGCCTGACCTCCTCCCATGCATTGTTGCTCCCTCCTGTTATGTGAAAACTTGGCCTGCATGAAAAAGGACAGCGTGTGTGTGAGTGTGCAGCCATGTGTTTGGCAGATGTGCCTACCATAGTTGAATAGCCATTAATGTCTGCAAGGTGTGAGATGTGGATGTGACTTTTAGTATATGGGCATAGTTGTTGGGTGAGTGTTGGGGATTTGGCACTTTATACCGTCTGTGCACAGAGTAAGGCTGAGATGGTGGGATGTAGAGGTATTTCAAGCATCTACGCACCCTGACCACCCAAGTGAGGTCGTTGAACTTCTTGCGGCACTGGGTGTGAGTCCTTTGAACGATACGTAATGGGCCACCTCCCTCCACATCCTTGTGAACTCCCGGGGCAATGGCCTCCTGCCAGTGTCTGGAAACAGTACTGCCCATCGGCGTTCCACAGCCGCAACCAGAGCCACCAATGCCTGGTCGCTAAACCGGCGAGCTCTCTCCCTGGGCCTCTGAGCAGCCATGATAATCGTTGCTGAAAATTTGCACCTCCTTGCAGGCCCAGGTCAAACGCTGCAGTGATCAGAGTGAGGCTGTGCAGCATGATGAACTCTCCCCTTTAAGAACTGGACGGCGCCAGTCTTTCTGAGTACAAGGTCATTGACATCACCTGAGCTTGAGTAGCGCTCTGAGGTAGCGCTCCGTTCCCCGACATTAGCGCCCTAAGAGAAGTGTGAAGCGCTTGATTTAGCGCTCCAATCACCTTCAGGGGCACTGGAGACGAATTTCCCGGTCGCTGGTGATAATTTGCGCCGGGCGCTAAATTTTGCGCCCGGCTGATATTAGCGCCCCAGAATGGTCGGTACCGAATTTTTCCCCCAAAGCGTTTAAATTGATGTTGAACACGTTTGGAGGTGCTGAGTCTCAGCTGGGGCAGCAGTAAGGCTGCTAAAATCAGCCTCAGTGCCTAGTTAGTGAGGAAGACACGTTGGCCACTGCCAGTGTTCTTGCTTCTGATTGTTACCACTGACCTCTGCTGGAAGTGCATATGCATGGACCTTGGGTGAGGATAGGATCAGACTCAACTGTGCTCTCTCAGGCAGCCTACCATCCTGCCGATACTCACTATGAGGGCTCACATAAGAACAGTGGGCATTTGGGTGAGGTACTGGAAGGTGACTGCTGCCTTATGAACGGGAAAGAGTCAATTCCTTCAGGAGATGATACGAGAGGGAAAAAAAGGCAGAAGAAAATTGATGAGAGGAAAAGAAAATAACTTTGAAGGGTGGAGAGAAGGCATAGTGGGTCATAAGTTCAGTTCTCCATTTTGCCAAGCTCATGCGTCAGTTTGGCTCAGTTGGTAGCACTCTGGGTCAAAGGTTTGTGGGTTCACATCACACACCAGGGTTTGAGCACATCATTTAGGCAGTACTGAGGAGGTGCGCCACTGTCAAAGGTGTCATTCTTCCAATTAAATGTTAAACCAAGGCTCTTTCTGCCTGTTCAGGTGGATGCTGAAGGTCCCATGGCACTATTTAATGCAGAGCAGGGAGTTATTCCCGGTGTCCTGGCCAATATTCCTCACTCAATCAGTCATACCCTAAACAAATTAACTGGTCATTCATTTCATTGTTGTTTGTGGGATCTTGATGTACTTTTCTACATAACAACAATCAATGAACTTGAAAGCAATTCATTGCAGGTGAATTGGCTTTTGCGTTTGCCTACATAACAACAGAGACTACATTTCAAAAATACTTCACTGGCTGTGAAGTACTTTGGGATGTCCTGTGGTCATAACAGACGTTATGTAAATGCAAATTAATTCATTCAATCTGATGTGTCTGTTATCCCTCTGTACTGTTAATATTGCATTTAAATAGCACCTTCAACATAAAAAATTTTTTCAAGGCATTTATGCCATGAATGCTCAGATTATTCGGGTGAAATTAAGAAATGTAATTACAGGAGGGGACCATTCAGTCCCTGGAGCCTGCTCCGCCATTCAATTAAATCACGGCTGATCTGTACCTCAACTCCACTTCCTGCCTTTTCTCCATATCCCTTGATACCCTTACCTAACAAAAATCTATCAATCTCAGTCTTGAATTGACCCAGCAGTGTGCTTCTAGTGTAAAGGCTAGGAAATAGCTAGAACATCTTATCATATTGAAATTAAGCTTTCACCTATTTCTGGCAGTTTGGGAGAAGATTGACAGTAAATGAGCTTCGCCCGCATTTCTGCTCAATTACAACCTAACTGTGCTTATTTACGGATGAAATAGGTAGGGATAAACGGGTCTTTTTCAGGATGGCAGGCTGTGACTAGTGGGGTACCGCAAGGATCGGTGCTTGGGCCCCAGCTATTCACAATCTATATCAATGATTTGGATGAGGGGACTAAATGTAACATTTCCAAATTTGCTGATGATACAAAGCTAGGTGGCAGTGTCAGTTGCGAAGAGGATGTGAAGAGGCTTCAAGGGGATCTCGACAGGCTCAGTGAGTGGGCGAAAACATGGCAGATGGAATATAATGTGGATAAATGTGAAGTTATCCACTTTGGTAGAAAAAAACAGAAGGGCAGAGTATTTCCTAAATGGTGAAAGATTGGGGAATGCAGATGCTCAAAGGGACCTGGGTGTCCTTGTACATGAGTCACTGAAAGTGAATGTGCAGGTGCAGCAAGCCATTAGGAAGGCAAATGGTATGCTGGCCTTCATTACAAGAGGATTTGAGTACAGGAGTAAAGAAGTCTTACTCCAATTATATAGGGCCTTGGTGAGACCACACCTCGAGTACTGTGTACAGTTTTGGTCTCCTTGCCTAAGGAAGGATATACTTGCCATAGAGGGAGTGCAACAAAGGTTCACGAGATCGATTCCTGGGATGGCGGGACTGTCGTATGAGAAGAGATTGAGTAAACTAGGCCTGTATTCTCTTGAATTCAGAAGAATGAGAGGGGATATCATTGAAGCATACAAAATTATTACAGGGCTTGATAGGATGGATGCTGGGAGAATGTTTCCCTTGGCTGGGGAGTCTAGAACCAGGGGCCACAGCCTCAGGATAAAGGGTAGGCCATTCCGGACTGAGATGAGAAGAAATTTCTTCACACAGAGGGTGGTGAATCTTTGGAATTCTCTACCCCAGAGGGTTGTGGAGGCTCAGTCATTGGGTATATTCAAAACAGAAGTCGATAGATTTCTGACTAGTAAGGGCATCAAGGGATATGGCGATAGGGCCGGTGAATGGAGTTGAGGCAGAAGATCAACCATGATCTCATTGAATGGCGGAGCAGGCTCGAAGGGCCGAATGGCCTACTCCTGCTCCTATTTCTTATGTTCTTAACCTAAAATCATGACTCGGTCCCTGGTCTGACGCTGATTTCAGCTGTAGCGCGAATGCAAACTGTGCGGTGTAACTGGCCTGTACGTTCACAGGCTCCAGTCTGACAGCAGCCTGTGGTCCACACGCTGGGAGGTAGACTTCATCTGGTTGCTAAGTGATACCCTACAATTTTAGCAAAATCCTAAAAAGGTTCCAAACGATTGCACTCAAAGTGTTTCACGAGAATGAAAGGAAATCTCACTGTGTTTACAAGGTCACTAACACAAAGTGATTAGGAAAATCTCCCCGCTCCCACTGCTGAGTGACAGATTTAGAAACACAAGCACTTACACAAGACCAACATGCATTACTATAACCACAGAATTGAAAAAATGAAAGAAGATTGCAGGATTATGTAATTTGAAGACTAATTTTCAGATTAACGTTTTTCTGTTTCTTAGTTCGGCACTCCACTGGCCTAATGACTAAACCGCCCTTAGAGACTTTCCCTTCATATATTACACAGAATTTAAAAAAATGAGAACAATACTCAAAAATAAAGAGATATCAAAGAAAATCTTAACAGGACTCTCCTCCACTAGTCACACTGACAAATTATCTGTGGAAATGGGATTATGGATAGAGAGTTATCTATGTGAAGGAGGAGACTTCAAAATGATAGAACTGACATTTTCAAACTTATGCCATTATAATTCTCCGTCCCACTCCCATTCTGACATCTCTGTCCTTGACCTCCTATACTGTTCTAATGAAGCTCGAGAAACAGTACCTCACCTTTTGATTAGGCACTTTACAGCCTTCTGGACTCAACAATTTCAGATCATAACCACTGGTCCCCTCTTTTCGGACAGCAGGGGCTGGTAATGATTCTGCTGTTGTCATTTATACCTCCTCTAGACCCATCTTTTGTTTCTTTACTTGTCACTTTACCATTCCCTTTTGCCTTGCACCATCATCCCTCTTGTCATTTAATCACGCCTGCCTTCGACCCTATCACAGACCTTCCCTTTTGTTCTTTCCTCCCCTCCCACTTTCCCTGCCTCTGTACTTGCTTAAACCTATTACATCCAATATTCCCTGTAGGCTGGACTATGTTCTGCGCGGCCTGTTTCTTTCAATGCGCAGTCCCATTAAATTTCTGCGCATGCGCGGTATTGCCAATGTCACCTATTGCTTGTGAGCGGCCTGCGCAGAACCTTGCAGATTACTGCAGACCCACGCACATGCGCAGCTTAGAGGGAACATAGGTTACATCTCTAACTTTTTTCAGTTCTGTCGAAAGGTCATCGACCTGAAATATTAACTTTGTTTTTCTCTCCACAGATTCTGCCTGACTTGCTGAGTTTTTCCAGCATTTTCTGTTTTTATTTCCAATTTACGAAGTGGATTAGAAAAATAACCAAGGCAAATTGCCTACTGGTGAAGCGTTCAAATCTCAGGAGACACAAGCTAAAAATGAGGAAGTTGAAGTTCGTAGTGGAGTCAGGTGGGATTTTTCTGTCCAATGGGTATAAGCTACCATTTTAGGAAGGATGTCAAGACCTTGGAGTGGGTGCAGAGGAGATTTACTAAAATGGTACCAGGGACGAGGGACCTCAGTTATGTGGTGAGACTGGAGAAGCTGGGATTGTTCTCCTTAGAGAAGGATAAGGATAGATTTAACAGAGGTCGTCAAAATTATGAAGGGTTTTGATAGGATAGATAGGGAGAAACTGTTTCCACTGACAGGAGGGTTGATAACCAGAGGACACAGATTTAAGATGTTTGGCAAAATAACCAGGGGGAGATGAGGTGACATTTTTTATGCAGTGAGCTGTTACGATCTGGAATGTGCTGCCTGAAGGGATGGTGGAGTCAGATTCAATAGTAACTTTCAAAAGGGAATTGATATATACTGAAAAGGAAAAATTTGCAGGGCTATGGGGAAAGAGCAGAGGAGTGGGACGAATTGGATGGCTCTTTCAAAGAGCCGGCACAGGCACAATAGATTGAATGGCCTCCATCTGTGCTGTAAGATTCTATGGGGGAAAAATTCAGTCGCGCCCCATTTGGGGCGCAAATATCGGCCGGGCGCAAAGATTAGCGCCTGGCGCTAATTATCGCCACCGACTGCAAACTTGACTTTTATCGCCCCTGGAGGTGATTGCAGCGCCAAATCAGGCGCTTCACACCTGTCTTAAGGTGCAAAGGCCGAGGAGCGAGGCGCTACCTCAGAGCGCTGGCGAAGCTCATGTAATGTCAGTCAGCAATGGAACACACACACAATGGCACGGGCCAGTTCTTAAAGGGGATGGTTAATCTTGCTTTCCATCCACATCCTGCTCATTGCAGCGTTGAATCTCGGCCTGGAGAGACCTGCACATCAATTGTGCTGGAAAGAACAATGGAGAGTACCAGGCAAAGAGCTCAGAGTGCAGCCCCCACAGTCTCTGCTAAATCGATACAAGGAATGGCAAATCAAAGTGAACCTGCAAAGTGCTGCTCAGTACCGAAAACTCCTTCACACAACGTTGAATCTCTCCAAAAGTCTCTCCCTCTCTCTCTCAGAATGCGTAGTTCAAAAATGGCACCAACAATAAAAGGCAGGAAGCGGTCACCTTTAAATAGCGCTCCCCCTTTCCCTTCATGACTGCAGAACGCTCCCCTCAACCTGTCGTTGCTAGCGTCAGGCGGTAAGGCATGGGGCGCCACTCAATATCCGCTCCGGGGCGATACCGGGGCGTTGCGCACTCAAGTGACGTCATGATCGGCCGGCGCAGGAGATCGTGGCGGTAGTGTTTCGCGCCATCGCAAAATGTCTAATTAATTTCGCGAGCGGCGCAAACTTCGCCGCGCCTGGGCGCTAGATGCTTTGCGCCCCATTAGCGCCCTCTTAAGGCGCTAACGGGAGGCGCAACCAACTGAATTTTTCCCCCTATGAGTCTATGAATTATTGAAATGGGGCTGTTGACCTTTCACAGGACAGGTACAATAGTGTATGGCCATTCACGTCCATCTTTTCAAATGGTGTCCAGTTTGGGAGCTCGAAGTTCAGTAATCTAAAGCACAGATTTTGGATTTCTGACTACAAAGAGGAAGACTTAATTTATCTTCTACCTCAGTACCATAATGCTAACTGAAGTAGTCGATATTAATTCAGAATCAGCACAGCGACTATGTAAACAGCACGTAGACAGACTGAGTTGAATCTAATCATGGCCTCGATGAAAAGCAGTATTAGAAAGTAATTACCTGTCTGATTGCGCTAGATTGCATCTCAGGGTAGAAAATAACATTTACTTTGAAATTGCTAATGCAATATTCTAAATGCTTTTTGCTACAAATTTAGTGGTTTTTAAAGTGGGTCACTGAAGAAGACAGCTCCCAGGGTCTCTCTCCTTCCTGGAAAAAAGACAAGACAAAACTTCTCTGGTAGGTTGTCCTACTCTTGTCTGTAGCCTTAAACATCAGCCCCCTCCCCTCCCCCGCCACCACCACCTCCGCAATAAAACTTTCTCATCTCCTTCTATTTTATGGTCATTGGTTCTTCTACATGTTTCTTCTCCTCCCTGTATCTTCACTTTGTTGAAAGTCATGTTCCACATGTTATATATACGTGTAATGTAAATAAAGGCCAGCAGAGTGTAACTGTAACAGGTCAGCTGTGGCTCAGTGGGTAGCACCCTCACCTCTGAGTCGGAAGGTTGTGGGTTCAAGTCCCACTCCAGGGACTTGAGCACATAAATCTAGGCTGACACTCCAGTGCAGTGCTGAGGGAGTGCTGCACTGTCGGAGGTGCCGTCTTTCAGATGAGACGTTAAACCGAGGCCCCGTCTGCTCTCTCAGGTGGACGTAAAAGATCTCATGGCACTATTTCAAAGAAGAGTAGGGGAGTACCCCCTGGTGTCCTGGCCAATATTTATCCCTCAGCCAACATAACAAAAACAGATTATCTGGTCATTATCACATTGCTGTTTGTGGGACCTTGCTGTGTGCAAATTGGCTGCCACGCTTCCCATATTACAACAGTGACTCCCATTCAAAAGTACTTCATTGACTGTAAAGCGCTTTGAGAAGTCCGGTGGTCGTGAAAGGCGCTATATAAATGCAAGTCTTTCTTTTCTTTATATAGAAATGGATTGGGGACTAGTTGCAATGTTTTTAATATGTCAATTGGAAGCTAGAAAGCTCCTGGAAAATATATAAATGATACTGTGCAGTTATCATGCAACTGACTCCATTTGAAAAGAACCTATCATGTGCCAACACCATTTCCCCACTACCTCTCCACACACCCCGCCTCTCCCTCATCATTTTCCTCTTGTGAATTCCTACTCTAATTCATTTTCTTCCAGGACTCAGATGTGCGGAACTTCCAACCTTTGGATGTCAAGGGATATACGAGAATGAATTAGGAAAAAAAGGGAGGCTTTTGGCAGATACAAAGGACTAAAAACAGTGGAAGCCCAAGAGGAGTATATAAAGTGCAAGGGGGTACTTAAAAAAGAAATTAGGAGAGCGAAGAGGGGGCATGAAATAACACTACCAGGCAAAATAAAGGAAAATCCCAAGGTGTTTTATAAGTATATTAAGGGCAAGAGGATAACCAGGGAAAGAGTAGGGCCCATTAGGGACCAAAGTGGCAATCTGTGTGTAAAGCCAGAAGATGTAGGTGGGGTTTTAAATGAATATTTTGCATCTGTGTTCACTATGGAGAAGGACAATGTAGGCATAGAAATCAGGCAGGGGGATTGTGATATACTTGAACAAATTAGTATTGAGAGGGAGGAGGTACTAGCGGTTTTAACTGGCTTAAAAGTGGATAAATCCCCAGGCCCAGACGAGATGTATCCCAGGCTGCTGTATGAGGCAAGGGAGGAGATTGCAGGGGCTCTGAAACAAATTTTCAGAACCTCTCTGGCCACAGGGGAGGTGCCAGAGGACTGGAGAACAGCTAACATAGTACCATTATTCAAGAAGGGTAGTAGGGATAAACCAGGGAATTACAGGCCAGTGAGCCTAACATCAGTGGTAGGGAAATTATTGGAAAAAATTCTGAGGGACAGAATTAGTCTCCACTTGGAGAGGCAAGGATTAATCAAGGATAGTCAGCATGGCTTTGTCAGGGGGAGATCATGTCTGACCAATTTGATTGAATTTTTTGAGGAGGTGTCTAGGTGTGTGGATGAGGGTAGTGCAGTTGATGTGGTCTACATGGACTTCAGTAAGGCTTTTGACAAAGTCCCACATGGGAGACTGGTCAAGAAGGTAAGAGCCCATGGGATCCGATGTAAGGGGTTTTTGTCTTGGGCTTATTTGTAGGTCAGCCAGTTATGTTTTCCTGGACTGTACTGCCCGCTGTGCGGTTGCGAATCGCTATCCCCTTATTAGTTCTGAGCCCAGGACTTATCGAGCGGCGATAAGGACAAACGAACAGACCCGTGGATTGGTGCGAGGAAAACCAATGTTTATTTACAGAAGTAAAACTACAGAGAAACAGTATCATATGAAGACGGTTTTACACTTAACATGGGAGGAGAACGGACACATCGAGGGAAAATCCTAAAATTACAACTTTAGCAATATCCCCATTAATTCCCACCCTTATGCCTAACTAAAATTGTCTTGCGACAGCCAGAAGAAGATAATGCTCACTGTTGAAATGGATGGAAAAACCTGGCCCTGTGCTCTGTTTCTGCCGTCGACATGTGGCTGCGAAGTTTCTGGTCGTCTTCTTTCTGGGCTGCTGGAGACAGACAGAGCGAACCGGGGTCCAGGCAGAGAGAGAGAGAGAATGGCTGGGTCTTCCCAGTTATACCCCTCCCGGTCGCCCTAATCACCCTTCAGATCAGCTCATTTCTATTGTCTGATCTGGGCATGATGAATTTTAACAAAAGGTACTGATCTTGGCCCATCATGTTAGATGGCCGGTAATTGTATCATACCAGTTCTTCAACTGCTCCCCTATTGCCCGACAGGTTCGATGGTTGTCCAGCACAGTTTCGTTGATGGGGGCCAGCCCAGTCTCAATGTCCCCGCTGATTATTTGAGCAAACACCTTGAAAGCCTTATGCGTAGACCTGATTGTAATGCATAAGGCAAGGTCCTGTCTGGTTTCGTGAACTTCCTGCTTCTTCCAGCACAGGTCTCTGGTTAAACTGTTCGATTGTTCCTTATTTGCCCGCCAAATCTTCCCAGTGCTTTGTTTAATTCTGGTGGGCTTGTTAAGGTCGTTAACTTTAATGGCAGGAGATGGCCTTTAACGATATTACATATTTGTTAAGTGGAGGATGATTGCTGGTCTGATGGTTGTTCATCTGTGTTGAGTACGTCTTTGTATAAATGCTAAACAGTTTGATGGGGCTGGAGACGGGTCGACCACCTGTCTGTAGCGGCCAGCCCCGCCTCCTTTGGCAGCCTGTACTAAGGTATGTTTAAAAATGTTACCTGGCCTGCTGTTTTTGCAGGGCCCTGGTTTCTGTTCAATGTCACAGGCTTCTGCCACGAGGTCTAGAAGCCACTTTGTCTAGGGTACCCCTTATTAATAACTCTAACAAAGAATCTTTGGGGTGGGGGGGGACACATGAAATTTTGCGAATCCTTTCACCAGGGCAACTTGGCACATTGGATCCAAAATTGGCTTAGCGACAGGAGGCAGAGGGTGATGGTCGAAGGTTGTTTTTGTGACTGGAAGCCTGTGTCAAGTGGTGTACTGCAGGGATCGGTGCTGGGTCCTTTGCTGTTTGTAGTGTACATTAATGATTTAGATATGAATGTAGGAGGTATGATCAGTAAGTTCGCAGATGACACGAAAATTGGTGGGGTGGTAAATAGTGAGGAGGGAAGCCTCAGGCTACAGGACGATATAGACGGGTTGGTCAGATGGGCAGAACAGTGGCAATGGAATTTAACCCTGAAAAGTGTGAGGTGATGCATTTTGGGAGGACTAACAAGGCAAGGGAATACACAATGAACGGTAGGACCCTAGGAAGGACAGAGGATCAGAGGAACCTTGGTGTGCATGTACATAGATCCCTGAAGGCAGCAGGACAGATAGATAAGGTGGTTAAAAAGGCATATGGGATACTTGTCTTCATTAGCCGAGGCATAGAATATAAGAGCAGGGAGGTTATGATGGAGCTGTACAAAACGCTAGTTAGGCCACAGCTGGAATACTGTGTGCAGTTCTGGTCGCCACACTATAGGAAGGATGTGATTGCATTGGAGAGGGTGCAGAGGTGATTCACCAGGATGTTACCTGGGCTGCAGTGCTTCAGCTATGAAGAGAGACTGGACAGGCTGGGGTTGTTTTCCTTAGAGCAGAGGAGGCTGAGTGGGGACCTGATTGAGGTGTACAAAATTATGAGGGGCATAGATAGGGTAGATAGAAAGGAACTTTTCCCCTTAGTAGAGGGGTCAATAGCCAGGGGGCATAGTTTCAAGGTAAGGGGCAGGAGGTTTAGAGGGGATTTGAGGAAAAACTTTTTCACCCAGAGGGTGGTTGGAATCTGGAACTCACTGCCTGAAAGGGTGGTAGAGGCAGGAACCCTCACAACATTCAAGAAGCATTTAGATGAGCACTTGAACCGCCATAGCATACAAGGCTCGGGACCAAGTGCTGGAAAATGGGATTAGAATAGACAGGGCTTGATGGCCGGTGCGGACACGATGGGCCGAAGGGCCTCTTTCTGTGCTGACTCTATGACTCTGTTACTGTTCCTATCGTCCAATAATCTACAAAACTTTGCATCACCTAACCACTTATGTTTCGTCCTCTTTTGTTAATTTTCTGCTTATCTAGGTGAGGGGATATCAGTACTGAGCACCTTCTGTTTCAGGTATGCCGCAGTCAGATCAATGTCTTCTGAATGATTTGTTGCCAGTAGTGCCCCACGAGGAACTAGAATGAGACTACACAGACTCATGTATCATAAGACCCTCACAGCTAAAGGAGGCCTTTAATCTCATGAATTTGGGTCGATTTGAACCTGGACCCCAGGAGTAAAAGACCAGTAGCTAACCAACTGCACCATCCAGTCGCCTTCTAAACCCTACTTTCGATATGGTTTCAGCCATGGCTCAGTGATTGCACGCTTGCCTCTGTGACACAGGGTTGTGGGTTCAAGTCCTACTCAAGAGACTTGAGCACAAAATCTAGGTTGACACTCCAGTGCAGTACTGAGGGAGTGCAGCACTGTTGGACGTGCCATCTTTTGGATGAGATGTTAAACTGATGCCCCGTCTGCCCTCTCAGGTGGAGATAAAAGATCGCATGGCACCATTTCGAAGAGCTTGATATCATAGCCTAGAATTTCTGAGATTCAGTTCAGGGTGGTGGAAGAGTGACAGAGTGGAAGTTATGCCATTGCTTTGGCCTCAATCATGACTCTTCCCTAAATTGTGGGGATGGACTCATTTGAATAATTGGGGCAGGTGATCCGCACTTGTAAAGGTTGCAACAGAGGTGTCTGCCTTGTTGTGCTGGCGGAATCCTGGAGTGGCACCTGGCTGCTTACAAGAGTAGCCCTGGGCCCTTATTGGACGAAAGAGGTAAGAGGTAAAAATGATTTTCATCCCTGCAGCAAATCTTTGATCAGCATAAGAACATAGGAACAGGAGTTCCTCGAGCCTGCTCTACCATTCAATTAGATCATGGCTGATCTGTACCTCAACTCCATTTTCTGCCTTTGCTCCAAGTCCCTTGATACCATTATCTAACAAAAATCTGTTGATCTCAGTCGTGAAAGCTCCAATTCACCCAGCATCCACAACCTTTTGAGGAGAGTTCCAGATTTATACTACTCTTTGTGTGAAAAAGTGCTTCCTGATTTCCCTCCTAAATGTCCCAGCCCTAATTTTAAGATTTTGCCCCCTCACTCTTGAATCCCTAACCAGAAGTAATAGTTTCTCTCGATCTATCCTATCAAATCCTTTCAACATTTTAAACACCTCAATCAGTTCACCCCTCAATCTTCTATACTCAAAGGAATACAAGCTAAGTTTATGCAACCTGTCCTCATAATTTAACCCTTTAATCCCTGATATTCTGGTGAATCTGTGCTGCATCCCCTCCAAGGCCAATATATCCTTGCTGAGGCCCGGTGCCCGAAACTGAACGCCGTACTCCAGATGGGGTCTGATCAAGGCTCTATACAACTGAAGCGTAACTTAATCCTCTTTGTATTCCAGCCCTCTTGAGATAAATGGCAACATTCCTTTTTTTTAGCTTTTTTGATTGCTTGTCCGACTGTTTACTAGCTTTAAATGATTTGTGAACTCGGACTCCCAGCAGTTTGAAGGTAATTGACCCCTTTGGGATCAGTTACCTTTCCAGACTTACACCTTCACACCATCATCAAATATGGGAACTGCTGGCTGGAAGAGGGCTCGCATTGGGTGGAATTCCTGGCGTAACCCAGGAACGCTTAAGATATGCCTCAAAAATGCTCGTTGGATGTGGGGAGCATGGGCAGAAGATGCACCAACTCCCCTCACCCCAACCATTGCCATTCTCAGGGTAACAACATGGGGCAGAAAGGATCCGAGTCTCCCCCCCGCTAAATTCTGACCATCCCCGCTTCCCTGCCACCACAAATCCATATGAATTCCCCCTCTTTGGAGGCTGGGAAGTTCTATACAGTATGAACTACCCAGAAACAGCATATTCCTTCTGCAGTGTTGCAGAATATAGTTTATGAAGATAAAGTGAGTCACCTCACATTAGTGCATTTTGGATCTCTGCTAGGAAGCCAGGTGCTGCAGTTGGCTTAGACATTTCTCTTTGTTCCAGAAATCTTAGGCTCAAGTGCTGCCTTGGATTGTTCTGATGAAAGAATGCGCTTTTAAGCAGCCAATATATTTTTGGTAGCACCTTCCAGGAACACCAGGGGGTAAAAATTCAGACGTGCCCATTCTTGAGCTCACGGGTACAATCCCGCCCAAATTTGGGCCTTGGGCCTCATTTGAATGGAGCCAGCGAGCGGTGCAGAGCTGCCAGCGACTCGTCAATGATGATCTGGCATTGCAGTGGCCTTCAGGTAAGTGAGGAAGAGTGGGTGATTGGGCCTCAGGCCAAAGAGGGGGTTAGCGATTGTTGGCTGGGAGTTGTGGGTGATCGTTGGCTGGAGTGGGGGTGGGTGGGTAGCATTGCTTGGGAGAGGGAGGTCGCGATGGCCGGGGTGGAGGGGACTGGGGGAGGGGGGCCCGTGTCCTTTTAATGTGTGCTTGGGAGGAGCACTCCTGCTCCTCATGGCTTCAGATTCAGTTACATGTGGGGGCCTTCCTGCCGGTCACGGCCATGTTTTGTGTACGAGTTCAGCACGTGGCGAGTGAAGCGCTGGGGTGATCGAAAATCAAAAACAGGTCCTGCAAGAAGCGCAGGCCCCTAATTTACATAAATTATTCTTCATATTCAATGTTAGTGGCATGCTCACCTGCCACCAGAACAACCTCTCTTCCCAGTAGGGTGGGTGGGAATGCGCGCACGCTTCCTGTTGCCATATTGGGGGCTTAGTAGGCCAAATCTATAGGCCCAGAGGTGTCTATCAAACTGCTTGAATAATACACTGTAGTTTACAGGATTCCAATGGTATCTTATAGATTTGAATACAATCTGGTGCAGTTGGCTTAGAAGGTTCACTCGGTTAATCCCGGGGATGAGGGGATGGACATATGAGGAGAGGTTGGGTAGATTGGGACTCTACTCATTGGAGTTCAGAAGAATGAGAGGCGATCTTATTGAAACATATAAGATTGTGAAGGGGTTGGATCGGGTGGATGCGGGGAGGATGTTCCCGATGATGGGTGAAACTAGAACTAGGGGGCATAGTCTTAGAATAAGGGGCTGCTCTTTCAAAACTGAGATGAGAAGGAACTACTTCACTCAGAGGGTGGTAGGTCCGTGGAATATGCTGCCCCAAAAAGCTGTAGAAGCTACATCATTACATAAATTTAAAACAGAAATAGACAGTTTCCTAGAAGTAAAGGGAATTAAGGGTTACGGGGAGCGGGCAGGAATTTGGACATGAGTCTAGGTTCGGATCGGTCATGGTCCTGTGGGTAGCGTAGCGGGCCCAGGGGCCGTGTAGCCTGATCCTGCTCCTATTTCGTGTGTCCAATTCTGTTAGGTTCAGGAGATGGTTCTGTGATAGTAGATTGGCGGTTAGGATCAGATCAGCCATGATCTTATTGAATGGCGGAGCAGGCTCGAGGGGCCAATTGGCCTACTCCTGCTCCTATTTCTTATGTTCTTATGTTCTTATGTCTAACCACACTCTCTGGCTCAGGAGTATCCACTGAGACATGGCACTCTCGCCTCTGATTCAGAAGGTGGTGGGCTCAAGTCCCACTCCAGAGACTTGAGCACAAAATCTAGGCTGACACTTCAGTGCAGTACTGAGGGCACTGTTGAAGGTACCATCTTTCAGATGAACCTTCACCCCTCAGCCTTCTTTTTTCAAGAGAAAAGAGACCCAGCCTGTCCATCCTTTCCTGATATGTATACCCTCGCATTTCTGGTATCATCTTTGTAAATCTTCTCTGCACCCTCTCCAGTGCCTCTATATCCTTTTTATAATATGGGGACCAGAACTGTACTCAGTACGCTAAGTGTGGTCTAACCAAGGTTCAATACAGGTTTAGCATAACTTCCCTACTTTTTAATTCTATCCCTCTAGAAAGAAACCCTAGTGCTTGGTTTGCTTTTTTTATGGCCTTGCTAACCTGTGTCGCAACTTTTAGTGATGTGTGTATTTGTACTCTGAGATCCCTTTGTTCCTCTACCCCACCTATACTCGCACCCTCCAAGTAATAAGTGACCTCCCTATTCTTCCTATAAAAATGTAATACCTCACATTTATGTGTTGAACTTCATTTGCCAATTATATGCCCATTCTACAAGTTTATTAATGTCCTCCTGTAATTTGTAGCAGTCCTCCTCAGTATTGACTATACCCCTAATTTGGTGTCATCCGCAAATTTGGAAATTGTGTTTTTGATTCCAAAGTCTGAATCGTTAATGTAAATTGTGAACAACAGTGGTCCCAGCACTGATCCTTGTGGAACACCACTTCTGCCACTGTGAATAACTACCCTTTACCCCTACTCTCTGCTCTCTGTTTTGAAGTGTCGATAGTGGTCATGATGCGGAGATGCCGGTGTTGGACTGGGGTGGACAAAATTGAGAGGTCGCACAACACCAGGTTATAGTCCAACAGTTTTATTTGAAATCACAAGCTTTCGGAGCTATCGATTGCCCCTTCCTCAGGTGAAGTAAATAGAGACAGAATCGCCAAAGCATATATAGATAGAGAACAAAGCATGTGTACCTTCAACCATGATATTTCTCATTTGATGCTGAGAATTATTCAGAATCCTAACAACAATATAAGAATAACACAGAGGGTAGGAATAAACGGGTCATTTTCAGGTTGGCAGGCTGTAACCAGATCAGTGCTTGGGCCTCAGCTATTCACAATCTACATCAATGATTTGGATGAGGGGACCAAATGTAATATATCCAATTTGCTGATGATACAAAGCTGGGTGGGAATGTAAGTTGTGAGGAGGATGCAAGGAGGCTTCAAGGGGATATAGACAGGCTAAGTGAGTGGGCAAGAACATGGCAAATGCAATATAATGTGGAGAAATATGAGGTTATCCACTTTGGTAGGAAAAATTGAAAAGCAGAGTATTTTTTAAATGGTGAGAGATTGGGAAATGTTGGTGTTCAGAGGGAGCTGGGTGTCCTAGTACATCACTGAAAGTTAACATGCAGGTACAGAAAGCAAATGGTATGATGGCCTTTATTACAAGAGAATTTGAGTTTAAGAGTAAAGACTTCTTACACCTGGAGTTTTGTGTACAGTTTTGGTCTCCTTACCTAAGGAAGGATATACTTGCCATAGAGTGAGTGCAACGATGGTTCAGCAGACTGGTTCCTGGGATGGGGGATTGTCCTATGAGGACAGATTGAGTAGACTAGGCCTATATTCTCTAGAGTTTAGAAGAATGAGAGGTGATCTCATTGAAACATACAAAATTCTTACAGGGCTTGACAGGGTAGATGCAGGGAAGATGTTTCCCCTGGCTAGGGAGTCCAGAACCATGGGTCACAGTCTCAGAATAAGGGGTCGGCCATTTAGGACTGAGATGAGGATAAATATTAATGATCTAGACGAGGGAACTAGATGTAATATCTCCAAGTTTGCAGACAACACAAAGCTGGGTGGGCGTGTGTGCAGTGAGAAGGATGCAGAGATTGGGCAGATGCATGGCAGATGCAGTATAATGTGGATAAATGCGAGGTTATCCACTTCGGTGGCAAATACAGGAGGACAGATTATTATCTGAACGGCAATAGATTGGGAAAAGGGGAAGTGCAACGAGACCTGGGTGTCCTTGTGCACCAGTCGCTGAAGGTAAGCATGCAGGTGCAGCAGGCGGTTAAGAAGGCAAATGGTATGTTGGCCTTCATAGCGAGAGGATTCGAATACAGTAGCAAGGATGTCTTGCTGCAGTTGTACAGGGCCTTGGTGAGACCACACCTTGAGTATTGTGTGCAGTTTTGGTCGCCTTATCTGAGGAAGGATGTTCTTGCTATGGAGGGAGTGCAGCGAAGATTGACCAGACTGATACCTGGGATGGCAGGAATGACGTATGAAGAGAGATTGGGTCGATTAGGCGTATATTCGCTAGAGTTTAGAAGAATGAGAGGGGATCTCATTGAAACTTATAAAATTCTAACAGGACTAGACAGACTAGATGCAGGAAGGATGTTCCCGATGGCGGGGGAGTCCAGAACCAGGGGTCACAGTCTAAGGATAAGGGGTAAGCCATTTAGGACTGAGATAAGGAGGAATTTCTTCACCCAGAGAATGGTGAACCTGTGGAATTCTCTACCACAGAAGGCAGTTGAGGCCAATACATTAAATATATTCAAGAAGGTGTTAGATATATTTCTTAAGGCTAAAGGGATCAAGGGATATGGGGAGAAAGCAGGGACAGGGTACTGAATGTGGATGACCAGCCATGATCTAATTGAATGGCGGAACAGGCTCGAGGGGCCGAATGGCCTACTCCTGCTCCTATCTTCTATGTTTCTATGTTTCTATGTTAAATTTCTTCACTCAGAGGGTGGTGAATCTTTGGAATTCTCTACCCCAGAAGGCTGTGGAGGCTCAGTCGTTGAGTATATTCAAGACAGAGATCGATAGCTTTTTGAATATTAAGGGGATCAAGGGATATGGGGATAGTTCAGGAAAGTGGAGAGGAGGTAGAAGATCAACCATGATCTTATTGAATGGCGGAGCAGGCTCGAAGGGCCATATGGCCTACTCCTGCTCCTATTTCTTATATTCTTAATACAATATCAACATCCTAATACTATCTCGCAGGAAGTTCCCAGATTGTCTGTGCTGGCCGTGTCCCTAAATATGCAGGCAAACCTTCCAATTACACCACACCCGACAAAGCAGCTTTGTTTGCAACATCGGAGGTTGGACAGAAAAGGTGCTCTGAGATCCTATTTTCTCTGGTTAGCCAATCAGAGAAGAAGGGACATTGACCAGGGATATGGGGATTGGGCGGGAGAGTGGAGTTGAATTGAAGATCAGCCATGATCTTATTGAATGACGGAGCAGGCTCGAAAGGCTGTATGGCCTACTCCTGCTCCTATTTCTTATGTTCTTACGTTCTTAAAAGGGTTAAATTATGAGGGCAGGTTGCATAGATGTGGCTTGTATTCCCTTGAGCATAGAAGATTAAGGAGCGATCTGATTGAGGTGTTTAAGATGATTAATTGATGGTAGGGGCTCCAGAACAAGTGGGGCATAACCTTTAAGGGGTGATTATAAAGAATTTACAGCATAGAAACAGGCCATTTTGCGCAATAGGTCTATGCCGGTATTTGTGCTCCACATTAGCCTCCTCCCAGCTTGTTAGAAAGCACTTCTTCACACAAAGTGTAACGATAATCTGGAACTCTCTCCCCTGAAAAGCTGTTGAGACTAGGTCAATCGAAAATTTCAAAACAAGATTGATAGATTTTTGTTAGGTAACGGTATTAAGGGATATGGAACCAAGGCTGGTACATAGAGTTGAGATACAATTGAAACAATTGAATGGTGGAACAGGCTCAAGGGGCTGAATGGTTTACTAGTGTTCCTGTGTTACTATGTTCCTATTTAAATTTATCACTGAGAGAGTGATGAGAGAGGCTAGGAGAAATTTCTTTATGCAGAGAATTAGAGCATGAAATGCTTTGGTATAGGGAATAGTTGAAACAGACACAATTGTACATTTTAAGAGAAGTGTCGTTACATTTAAAGCAGAGGAAGATACAGGCGTAAGGGGAGAGCATAGGTCAGTGGGATTAGTTTTGGGTCGCCCTTGCAAATGGCCTTCTTCTGTGCTGTAAATATCAATGACTATATCCTCCAGTATAGATCAGGAGAGAGACATATAAGGTATACTTTCTACTGGTTGGTAACTTGTCAGATTGAAATAGAATAGACTGAGTAACAAGACTCTCCTAACTGAATCCGATTCGATTTAAAAATCCTAATAAAGACACTGGCTTGCATAAATCAGCCACCCACTACAGGCAGTTACCGATTAACCTATTTTATGTTCATTCAGAACAAACAATGAAAATAACCTTTTTAACCTTTATAAATGCACTGGTCCTATTACACATGAGTCTTTAATGGTTCAATTAGTCTGCAATTAGAAATGTCTATTTAAGAAAGCAATGAAGACTTTCCAATAAATGTTCTAGTCAGCCATATATATAGTCGCAAATGGAAGTTGAACAAATGCATGGTTTGGGTCCTGTTTGATTAATGTGGGCTAAAAGGAAGCATTTGTAAAGGTGGAAGTGTTAGATGAAACTTTGAACTCTCGCCATGTAGATTGTGGGGATAATTAAACCAAAATCAAGGGGTGGGCATCTTATATGATTGCTGTCTAGTTACTGTGAGTTGCCACCCATTCATTCTTTGACCCAAGAGTCCATTTTGTGTCTTTTTTAAAAACTAAATTGGGCATAGAAAGTCCTTTTTTTTTAGACCTTAAGGGCTAGAAATTTGCCTCCTTTGTGCCTCCCGTTAGCGCCTCCAGGGGCGATAATGGAGCACTACCAGCTTTGCGACCAGGCGCGGCGATAGTACTGACACCCGCGAAATTGACGTGGAGGTTTGCGGCGGTGGTAACCGCTAGCGCCACGATCTCCTGCACCCAGAGATCGTGATGTCATCATGCTGCGCAGCGCCCTGGTAGCGCCCTGGATCCGAACTTCGGTTCCGCCCCCTGCAGCATCACTGGGCAATAACACTGACAGCTGCAGGAGGCGTTGTTAGGGAGGCCGGCCGCTTGGGAAGTGGTATTTAAAGGTAAGGCCGCTTGTGTCAATGAAAAATTTGTTTTCACCCCTAGGTTGTTTTTTTCAACTTTTTCCTGTGCCGCCATTGATCAGCCCTGCACTGTGTTAGAGTGCTTGGGGCTGATCGTCGCGGATCGTGGCTGCCGTCGGCGACGAGGGACATCGATTTAATGCAGAGCCTGCAGCGATGGCCCTTCCCTTTAAAGGAGGGAAGGAGCTTCCGTTCCTGGCAGCACTGCCCTCGACATTGGGCAGCGCTGCACCGCTACCACCCCTCTTGCTGAACTTTAGCGCTCCAAGGGAAGTGGTAGCGCTTCCTTCCTGGAGCGCTAAACCCGAAGTTCGTGTCAGATTCACTGATCAATGGCGGCACAGGAAAGAAGTTGAAAAAACAACCTAAAGGGTGAAAATAAATTTTTCATTGACACAAGCGGCCTTCCTCCCTAAAAACGCCTCCTGCAGCTGTCGGTGTTATCGCCTGGTGATGCTGCAGGAGACGGAACTGAAGTTTGGATCCGGGTCGCTGCGCAGCCAGATGACATCACGATCCCTGGGCGCAGGAGATCGTGGCGCTAGTGGTTACCGCCGCCGCAAACCTCCATGTCAATTTTGTGGGCGTTGGTACTTCTTCTTCTTAGGCAGTCCCTCGGAACCGAGGATGACTTGCTTCCACATTAAAAATGAGTTCTCAGGTGACTGACGAGTCCAATGCGGGACCTACAGTCTCTGTCACAGGTGGGGCAGACGGTGGTTGAAGGGGCGGGTGGGTGGGGTGCTTGTGTTGACGTGCGCTCCAACCGCTGTTTGCGCTTGGCTTCCGCTTGCTCCCGGCGAAGAGACTCGAGGTGTTTGGCGCCTTCCCGGATGCTTTTCCTCCACTTTGTGCGGTCTTGGGCCAGGGATTCCCAGGTGTCAGTGGGGATGTTGCACTTTTTCAAGGAGGCTTTGAGGGTGTCCTTGAAGCGTTTCCTCTGCCCACCTGGGGCTCTCTTGCCGTGTCGGAGCTCCGAATAGAGCGCTTGCTTTGGGAGTCTTGTATCGGGCATGTGGACGATGTGGCCCGTCCATCGTAGCTGATCGAGCGTGGTCAAAGCTTCGATGCTGGGGATGTTGGCCTGAGCGAGAACACTGACGTTGGTGCGCCTATCCTGCCAATGGATTTGCAGGATCTTGCGGAGGCAGCGTTGGTGGTACCTCTCCAGTGCTTTGAGGTGCCTGCTGTACATGATCCATGTCTCTGAGGCATACAGCAGGGCGGGTATCACTGCTGCTCTGTAGACCATGAGCTTAGTGCTTGGTTTGAGGTCCTGGCCTTCAAACACTCTCTTCCTCAGGCGACCGAAGGCTGCACTGGCACACTGAAGGCGGTGTTGGACTTCATCATCGACGTCTGCCCTTGTTGACAGTAGGCTCCCAAGGTATGGAAAGTGGTCCATGTTGTCCAAGGCCTTGTACAGTGTGGCGGGGGCAGGTTGGTAGAGGACCTTTGTCTTATGGATGTTTAGTGTAAGGCCCATGCTCTCGTATGCTTCGGTGAAGGTGTTGACGATGGTTTGGAGTTCGACCTCCGAGTGAGCGCAGTCACAAGCGTCGTCTGCATACTGTAATTTGACAACTGAGGATGGGACGACCTTGGATCTGAACTGGAGGCGACGGAGGTTGAACAGTTTCCCGTTTGTTCTGTAAATTAGCTCCACTCCAGCGGGGAGCTTACTGAGCGTGAGATGGAGCATTGCAGCAAGGAAGATCGAGAAGAGCGTTGGTGCGATGACACAGCCTTGCTTGACCCCGGTCCGTACATGAATTGGGTCTGTGGTGGATCCATTGGTCAGGATCATGGCTGGCATGTCGTCGTGAAGCAGGCGGAGGATGGTGACAAACTTTTGAGGGCAGCCGAATTTGAGGAGGACACTCTATAATCGCTCACGGTTGACAGTGTCGAAGGCCTTTGTGAGATCAAAGAAGGCCATGTACAGCGGTTGGTGCTGTTGCCTGCATTTCTCTTGTAATTGACGTGCGGTGAAGATCATGTCCATTGTGCCCCTTAGTGGGCGGAATCTGCTTTGCAACTCTGGGAGGAGCTCTTCGGCCACTGGGAGAAGGCGATTGAGGAGGATTCTTGCGATGACTTTCCCTGTGGCAGACAGCAGGGAAACTCCTCTGTAATTACCACAATCGGACTTGTCACCTTTCTTGAAGATGGTCACAATTACGGCGTCTCTGCGACCCCCTGGCATGCTCTCCTCCTTTCAGATAAGAGAAATGAGTTCATGTATTCGTGCCAGTAGTGCTCCTCCGCCATGTTTTAGCGCCTCGGCAGGGATTCCATCTGCTCCTGAGGCCTTGTTGTTCTTCAGTTGTCAGATGGCCTTTTCAACCTCATGCCGGGCTGGGGTTGTGCTGAGATGGTGGCGGGTAGCATGCTGCGGGATGGAGTTGAGGACACTCATGTCGAAGACAGAGTCTAGGTTAAGGAGATCTTCGAAGTTCTCCTTCCAGCGGGCACTGACTGCCTCTCTGTCCTTGATGAGTACCTCTCCGTTCTTGGCCCGCAGTGGGATAGGACCTTGGGTGCTTGGGCTGTAGATGGTCTTGACTGCGCTAAAGAATCAACGCACATCGTGGTTGTCGGCTAGCTGCTGGATCTCCTGCGCTTTCTCCACCCACCATCTGTTCTTTAGGTCGCGAGTTTTTTGTTGGACCTCGGCCTTCAGGCGTCTGTAGAGCTGCTTTCTTGCTCTCGAGTTCTGTTGCTGTTTCTAGATCAGGAATGCCTTGCGCTTGCGGCTTATTAGCTCCTGGATCTCCTGGTCGTTCTTGTCGAACCAGTCTTGGTGTTTCCTGATCAAGTGACCGAGCGTCTCTTCACAGGTGCTGATTATGGAGGCCTTGAGTGCAGACCAGGCGCTGTGGGCACTCTGTGTCTCTGCATCACTGGGAGTCGTCAGGTTGGTTGTGAGGCGCAGGCTGAATAGGGCTTTCTTAGCGGGGTCTTTGAGTGCTCCAGTGTTGATTTTCCTGCGGCATTGTTTCTGTTGTCACCGCTGTTTTGGGGCTACATTGATGGAGATGACAGAGCGGATTAGACGGTGGACTGTTCAGCAGTCGTCAGATCCTGTCATGGCGCGGGTGATGCGGACGTCCTTGTGGTCCCTCGCTCGGATGATGACGTAGTCCAGCAGATACCAGTTCTTGGAGCGAAGGTGTTGCCATGAAGCCTTGTACTTGTCTCTCTGATGGAACAAGGTGTTGGTTATGACAAGGCCATGTTCTAAGCATTTCGACAGGAGGAGGGTACCGTTGGAGTTGGCTTTCCCTACACCCTCTCTGCCGATCACACCTCCCAGAGGTCCTGTGTCCTTCCAACTCTGGCGTTAAAGTCACCAAGACGATCAGCTTTGTCGCC
Source organism: Squalus acanthias (assembly GCA_030390025.1). Classification (NCBI taxonomy): domain Eukaryota; kingdom Metazoa; phylum Chordata; class Chondrichthyes; order Squaliformes; family Squalidae; genus Squalus; species Squalus acanthias. Next base: position 31,412,988 of record CM059432.1, on the reverse strand, counting down.
CGTTGGACTCGGACAGGGATTGTTTCGGAGGCTGGAGTAGAATTCCTCTTGGTCTCGTCTGTGGCTTCCTGTATTGGGGCGTACGCACTGAGACTGTAGTGCACTGGTTCCGGGCTAGGTGCGCCGAGAGTCATAGGCGCTCGTTTATACCGCTAGGCGAGTCCCTGAGACGCCCAAACTAAGTTCATTTTTTATGGCGAAGCCTACCCCACGGAAAGCGGCGTTCCTCTTCAGGGGTTTGCCTTTCCAGGAAGAGGTGTAGCCACCACCTTGCTCATGAGCTGCCTTCCCCTGCCCGCGGGTCTCGCTAGGGCGGCGTGTCTATGTCGAAACGTCTGAGCTCCCGGCAACGATAGCAGTACGGCGTTCGGTCTGTCACTGTTGGGTTGCTCCATGAGGGGTCCTGACGTTCCAGGTCCCGAACTTTCATTTTAAAGGGTGGAAGATGCCTGTGCGTGAATTCTTTTAACGTGGGGTGGCCGTTGCACACCAGCTACCACACGGGCTTGACAGAGCAAGGTCTTGGTCCAATGGCAAGGGGATCCAAGACGATTGGAGACCAGGCTCTGCTACAACGGCCTAGCACACACACACAAACATAATGCTACTGTCCTCCTCCCTCTGTCCCGCTGGTCCTCTCTGCCTGGGTTTTGTAGGATGCATTGTGGTCCTCCTGACCTCGCTGTTGGCCTGTGCTGCACCTTCCCTGGGCCCCGACCCCACTGCTGGTCCACACTGCGCCACTCCTGGGCCTTGACCTCGCTGCTGGGCTCGTCCTCGCTCCTGGATCCCGGCCTCGGACATGAATGATGTTGTCTCTCACAGGATCAAATTAGCACTGATATTCTTGCGATCCCTGGCCCCGAGCTCCACTCGCGATCCACTAGCCACTAGATCACTAGTCCAGTGGAGAAGTGTAGTCTTGACAGCAGAGAGGTCTGGGAATTTGGGAGCTAAGTTTAAGTGAAGAGCCAGTGCTCATTGAGAACAAAGAACAGGCGTGGTCGGGGGATGGGCAATGGGCTCAGGTAACTTTAACCTTGCAGCTTGAACTTGCAGTTAGGGATAAAATGTACCCACTATTAGAGCCAGGGGAACTTAAACAGCAGAAGAGAGGAGACTGGGGGGAGAAAGAGCAAAGGATGGCAACGGATGGCCAAGGATGGAAAAGGAGCTCCCTAGGGAGCTGCCAGCCCAGGAGCCATCTTGTAAAAATAAAATTGAGGATTTTAAAGGAGAGGTGAGAGGGATGGAACAAAGTGAGGTGCTCAAAGGAGGAGTAGGTGCTAGAGGAGTAGGGGAGAGATCAAGGTGTGACTTGGTGATAAGGGACACAATGACATCATCCTGGTGATTTTGACGGGGCAGGTGGTGGAAAGTATAGCCAGGCTGGAAGGCTTTGATAAGGGACAAGGTGTCGCCACCCATGAGCTAAGTTTCAGTCATAGCCAGGATGCCAATGCGATCATCCACAATAAGGTTGTGGATAGCAAGAGCCTTGTTCGCGAGTGAACAGACATTTTGGAGGGAAATGCAAAAAGGGGTGGTGATTGATCTACTGCCAGTGTCCAAGGGGATAGTGATGGGTGGGGCAGGTAGGAAGTTAGTGTGAGGGTAGCCTCCCGTGGGTGTGCTGGGCATGAAGGTCGGAGGATGGGATAGTTAGGGCTTTTGATTGCAAGGAGGCAGCCTCGATGTGCCCTTTAGAAAATGCTGAGAGAGGCACAGAGGGTAGCTGCTGATTTATCCAAGAGTGATTCAAGCCTGAAATGGCAGCATGAGAACAGGAAGGCAGAGCAGTAGTGATGGATTAGGATAGGGATGGAGGAGGCAAAATATCTCCATATGTGGCTCGGTGTCAGATTTTGCCTGATAACGATCCTATGAAGCGCCTTGGCCGTTTACATTAAAGGCGCTATATAAATGCAAGTTGTTGTTGTCCCACACCAACGTGGTTGACTCTTAACGGCCCTCTGAGGAGGCTCAGCAAGCCACTCAGTTGTATCAAACAGCTACCACCATGTTCTCAGGGCAACTGGAGATGGGTAATAAGTGCCAGCCTTGCGAGCGATGCTCACATCCTACCAATGAATTTTTAAAAAGTACATTGTTAGGGCATTCATGTGTTATGGGTGAGTTTTCAATTGATTGGAGAAATATCTGACTCCAAAACTAACATTATTACTCAGTATTATAAAAGGCACAGAAGCTTAGGCAAGGGATTATCATAAACATGTCACACAACTGAAATAAGTTGTCCCTTTTCATCTTCATTCTCCTCCAAAATGAGCTAACCGTGAGAAAGTGGCAGCAGAATGTAATACTGTAAATGGGGTAATATCGGCCAGTGCTGTTACCTACTCAGTATTGCCATCTAACATCACATATTTGATCACCTCTGCAGCAACCAACTAGCAACCCTACATAAACTCGAGGTCATCCAAAATTCGGGTGTCCATGTCCTAACTCGCACCAAGTCTCTTTCACCCATCACCCCTGTGCTCGCTACATTGACTCCCGGTTAAGCAAAGCCTTTTAAAATTCTCATCCTTGTTTTCAAATCCCTCCATGGCCTCACCCCTCCCTATCTCTGTAATCTCCTCGAGTCCCACAACCCTCCGAGATATCTGCACTTCTCTAATTCTGGCCTCTTGACATCCCTAACTTTAATCGCTCAACCATCGGTGGCCATGCCTTCAGCTGTCTAGGCCCTATGCTCTGGAATTCCCTCCTTAAACCTCTCCGCCTCTCTACCTCTCTTTCCTCCTTTAAGATGCTCCTTAAAACCTACCTCTTTGACCAAGCTTTTGGACATCTGCCCAAATTTCTCCTTATATAGCTCGTGCCAAACTTTGTTTTATAACACGCCTGTGAAGCGCCTTGCTTTACTACGTTAAAGGCGCTATATAAATACAAGTTGTTGTTGTTATGGTTATACTTTTGATAACTAAGAAAAAGTTTATTTTATTATGTTAATCTTCATTTTTTGTTGAGTCTTTCTCACCCTGCAGCTGAAAAGATTCATGTGTTAACTGTCTAGTCTCCTACTATTTTCAATCTATTTACATAGATTTACATAAAAATTACAACAGGCCATTCAATCGAACCAGTCCACGTGGGTGTTTATCCTTCACACAAGTAGCAGTCCTAATTCCATGTTCCTGCTTTGTTCCCATATCCCTTTATTCCCATTTCCTTCAACAATCTTGACTTATTCTTAAATGTTGACATGATCTCTGCTTCAATCACTAAATCTGGTAATGCATTCCACAGCCTCACAACACATTGCGTAAAAAGATTTCTCCTGCTCTTTGTCCTAAATCTCTTGCCTTTAACATTGGTGGTGTCCTGCACCAAAGGCTTCAATCCTCCACTTAGGTTTCTCAAATTAATGAAGAAAACACTCCTGCTAGGAACAGCAGAGGTCCAAAGAGGTTTAGGGGTCCATATACACAGATCACTAAAATGTAGTGGTCAGGTACAAAAAATAATCAAAAAGGCGAATGGAATGTTAGCCTTTATAAATAGAGGGCTAGAATATAAAGGGGAGGAAGTTTTGCTGCAGCTGTACAAAGCTGTGGTTAGACCACATCTGGAGTACTGTGTACAGTTCTGGGCACCCTACCTTAGAAAGGATATATTGGCCTTGGAAGGAGTGCAGTACAGATTCACCAGAATGACATAACCTTAAAATTAGAGCCAGGCCATTTAGGAGAGAAGTTAGGAAACACTTCTTCATTCAAAAAGCAGTAGATGCTGGCTCAATTAATAATTTTAAATCTGGGATCGATAGATTTTTACTAACCAAGGGTATTAAGGGATATGGAGTCAAGGTGGGTGGATGGAGTTAGGTTACAGGTCAGCAATGATCTCATTGAATGGTGGAACAGGCTCAAGGGGCTGCATGGCCCACTCCTGTTCCTATGTTCCTATCATTAGGAACCTTAAAAACAATATAATCTAAAACAAGCACCAATTACATATTCAGTAGCTACAAAATATTAATCATCAAAAGCCATGAATTGACAAAGTAAGTGCAACAGGCCGAATTAAGATAACTTCATCTAAAAAGATTGGCAGCAAATAGTAACCTGCAGTTCTAAGTGCATTTATCATAATCAGCATTGTGAATTAGGTCTCATTAAATGGCTGGCACCACTTAAGTCACACAAAATATGAATAAAACTGCACAACGAGGTGGAATAATGGAAATGTTAATTAGATTTTACCCTATTTCACACAGTTCATTGCACACTGCTAATGCAACAGAGTACATGGAATCTTCTAGAAGCGCAGAATATGGGATATTCTGATTTAAGATGTAATGTCTAGCATATGCTTCAGTTCATCTTCTTTCATTTAGGTAATTTGTTGCAATCCTTTGTCATAAAAATATAAAATTATATGAATTGTTATATATTGGAGGAAAAATCGGGGCCAGAAACCGGCGACCAGCACTCCCTGTAACCACTGCTCCTTAACGGAAGCACTCGATTGGCCCTTTGCTTCCCTCTTTCCTGGAAAATGTTTTCCCCTCAACAATTCAACTCTCTGTGAAGTTGAAATTGTAGTCAAGAAGTAGTGTCGAACATGGTGACCAGCTTGGGTTTAAAATCCTATAGATTGCTGAAGGAATGGAAAATTGAGTGAAGTAAGGGGGTCTCACAGTTTTGAAGTCCTGGAAAAGAATGTATTAGATTAGGAGGTGGTGCAATTATCATTCTTTTCAACACAGTGAGAAATAAGTGCATGTAAAATGGCATGCTCAGAATATGAAAAACAAGAATAGAAAGAGTGAGCCAAGTTATGGGAGCAACATTCAACTCCTGGGGCAGACTTCAGCTTCACATAAAATTAAGAGATGCTGAGAGGAAAGCAAGAGATTGGCTGGAAAGAAGAAGCCAAACTTCTTGGTGGGGGTGGGGGGTGGGGGAGCTTTGGCAATGGAAGAGATCTGGGTACAGCATAGAAACATAGAAGATAGGAGCAGGAGTAGGCCATTCGGCCCCTCGAGCCTGCTCCGCCATTCAATGCGATCATGGCTGATCATCCAAATTCAGTACCCTGTGACGTAAGAAAACTACTAGGCACTTGGTCTAAGCATTAAACAAAGCTTTAATCAACTGTTTTTCAACATGGAGATCTAGTTATGTCCTTCACTAGTTCCTGTTGAGGTATGTCCTAAGCAAGCTGGGCCCATGCCCGAGTATTTATACTCTCCCTGGACAGCACCACCAGCAGGCCGCCCAGTATTACTTCATACATGAATGACAAGATTCATGTCACCCTGTCCCTGCTTTCTCCCCATATCCCTTGATCCCCTTAGCCTTAGGAAAAGTATTTAACTCCTTCTTGAATATAGAACATAGAACATAGAACATAGAACAGTACAGCACAGTACAGGCCCTTCAGCCCTCGATGTTGTGCCGAGCATTGTCCGAGACCAAGATCAAGCTATCACACTCCCTATCACTCTGGTGTGCTCCATGTGCTTATCCAATAACCGCTTGAAAGTTCCTAAAGTGTCCGACTCCACTATCACAGCAGGCAGTCCATTCCACACCCCAACCACTCTCTGAGTAAAGAATCTACCTCGGACATCCCTTCTATATCTCCCCCCATGCACCTTATAGTTATGCCCCCTTGTAACAGCTGCCTCTACCCGAGGAAATAGTCTCTGAACATCCACTCTATCTATCCCCCTCATCATCTTATAAACCTCTATTAAGTCGCCTCTCATCCTCCTCCGCTCTAAAGAGAAAAGCCCCAACTCCCTCAATCTTTCCTCATAAGACCTCCCCCCCAAACCAGGCAGCATCCTGGTAAATCTCCTTTGCACTCTTTCCAATGCTTCCACGTCCTTCCTATAGTGAGGTGACCAGAACTGCACACAATATTCCAAATGTGGTCTCACCAAGGTCCTGTACAGTTGCAGCATAACCTCACGGTTCTTAAACTCAAACCCTCTGTTAATAAACGCCAACACACCATAGGCCTTCTTTACTGCTCTATCCACTTGAGTGGCAACCTTCAGAGATCTGTGGATATGAACCCCCAGATCCCTCTGCTCCTCCACGTTCCTCAGAACCCTGCCGTTGACCCTGTAATCCTTATTCAAATTTGCCCTACCAAAATGAATCACCTCGCACTTATCAGGGTTAAATTCCATCTGCCATTTTTCGGCCCAGCTCTGCATCCTATCAATGTCTCTTTGCAGCCTACAACAGCCCTCCACCTCATCCACTGCTCCACCAATCTTGGTGTCATCAGCAAATTTACTGATCCACCCTTCAGTCCCCTCCTCCAAGTCATTGATAAAAATCACAAACAGCAGAGGACCCAGCACCGACCCCTGTGGCACACCGCTGGTAACTGGTCTGCAGTCCGAAAATGTTCCATCCACCACCACGCCTTCTATGAGATAGCCAGTTACTTATCCAATCGGCCAAATTTCCCTCTATCCCACAACTCCTTACTTTCTTCATGAGCCGACCATGGGGAACCTTATCAAACGCCTTACTAAAATCCATGTATACGACATCAACTGCTCTACCTTCATCTACACACTTAGTTACCTCCTCAAAGAATTCAATCAAATTTGTTAGGCAAGACTTACCCTTCACGAATCCGTGTTGACTATCCCTGATTAAGTTGCCCCTTTCCAAATGGTCATAAATCCTATCCCTCAGGACCTTTTCCATTATCTTACCAACCACCGAAGTAAGACTAACCGGCCTATAATTACCACGGTCATTCCTATTTCCTTTCTTGAAGAGAGGAACAACATTCGCCACTCTCCAGTCCTCTGGCACCATTCCCGTGGACAGTGAGGACCCAAAGATCAAAGCCAGAGGCTCTGCAATCTCCTCCCTTGCCTCCCAAAGAATCCTAGGATATATCCCATCTGGCCCAGGGGACTTATCGACCCTCAGGTTCTTCAAAATTGCTAAAACATCTTCCCTCAGAACATCTACCACCTCCAGCCTATCCACCTTTATCACACTCTCATCCTCAAGAACATGGCCCCTCTCCTCGGTGAACACTGACGAAAAGTATTCATTCATCACCTCTCCTATCTCTTCTGACTCCATGCACAAGTTCCCACTACTGTCCTTGACCGGCCCTACCCTCACCCTGGTCATTCTTTTATTGCTCACATAAGAGTAAAAGGCCTTGGGGTTTTTCTTGATCTGACCCGCCAAGGACTTCTCATGCCCCCTCCTAGCTCTCCTAAGCTCTTTTTTTAGCTCATTCCTTGCTACCTTGTACCCCTCAATCGACCCAACTGAACCTTGTTTTCTCATCCTTACATACGCTTCCTTTTTTCTCTTGACTAGACATTCAACCTCTTTTGTGAACCATGGTTCTCTCACTCGGCCAATTCCTCCCAGCCTGACAGGGACATACCTATCAAGGACACGCAGTAATTGCTCCATGAAAAAGCTCCACTTTTCGTTTGTGCCTTTCCCTGATAGTTTCTGTTCCCATCTTATACTCCCTAATTCTTGCCTAATCGCATCATAATTACCCCTCCCCCAATTATAAACCCTGCCCTGCCGTATGGCCCTATCCCTCTCCATTGCAATAGTGAACGTTACCGAATTGTGGTCACTATCTCCAAAGTGCTCTCCCACATACAAATCAAACACTTGGCCCGGTTCATTACCCAGTACCAAATCCAACGTGGCCCCAGCTCTTGTTGGCCTATCCACATATTGTGTCAGGAAACCCTCCTGCACACACTGTGTAAAAACTATCCCATCCGAACTGTTTGACCTATAAAGGTTCCAATCAATATTTGGAAAGTTGAAGTCACCCATGACAACTACTCTGTGACCTCCACACCTATTCATAATCTGCTTTGCAATTTCTTCCTCCACATCTCTATTACTATTTGGGGGCCTGTAGAAAACTCCTAACAACGTGACCGCTCCTTTCCTATTTCTAACTTCAGCCCATATTACCTCAGACGGCAGATCCCCCTCGAACTGCCTTTCTGCCGCTGTTAAACTATCCTTGATTAACAATGCTACTCCTCCACCTTTCTTACCAACTTCCCTACTCTTACTGAAACATCTATACCCCGGAACTTCCAACAACCATTCCTGTCCCTGTTCTAACCATGTCTCCGTAATGGCCACCACATCGTAGTCCCAAGTACCAATCCACGCTCCAAGTTCTCCTACCTTATTCCGGATGCTCCTTGCATTGAAGTAGACACACTTCAAGCCATCTTCCTGTCTGCCGGTACATTCCTGCGACCGTGATACCCTCCTCAGTACCTCCCTACACTCACCACTGGCTCCTGGACTACAGCCCTTTTTCCCATCCCCCTGACAAATTAGTTTAAACCCCCCCAAAGAGCCGTAGCAAATTTCCCTCCCAGGATATTGGTGCCCCTCTGGTTCAGGTGCAAACCGTCCTGTTTGTACAGGTCCCACCTTCCCCAGAATGTGCTCCAATTATCCACATAACTGAAACCCTCCCCGCTACACCATCCCTGCAGCCACGTGTTTATCTGCACTCTCTCCCTGTTCCTCAACTCGCTAGCACGTGGCACCGGCAACAAACCAGAAATTACAACATGGTTTGTACTGGCTCTCAGCTTCCAACCTAGCTCCCTAAATTCCTGTTTTAAATCCCCGTCCCTTCTCCTACCTATGTCGTTGGTACCGATGTGTACCACGACTTATGATTGTTCCCCCTCCCCTTTGAGGATTCTGAAAACACGGTCCGAGACGTCACGGACCCTGGCACCCGGGAGGCAACATACCATCCGTGAGTCTCTTTTGCTGCCACAGAACCTCCTATCTGTCCCTCTGACTATTGAGTCCCCAATAACTATTGCTCTCCTGCTCTCCCCCCTTCCCTTCTGAGCCACAGGGACGGACCCAGCGCCGGAGATCCGGTCACCATGGCTTACCACTGGTAAGTCGTCCCCCTCAACAGTATTCAAAGCGGTATACCTGTTACTGAGGGGAACGACCACAGAGGATCCCTGCACTGACTGCTTCCTCCTAGCCCCTCTCACCGTCACCCATCTATCTTCATGCTTTGGAGTAATTACATCCCTGAAGCTTCTATCTATGACCTCCTCTGCCTCCCGAATGATCCGAAGTTCATCCAGCTCCAGCTCCAGTTCCCTAACACGGCTTTCGAGGAGCTGGAGATGGGTGCACTTCCCACAGGTGTAATCAGCAGGGACACCTACGGCGTCCATCACCTCAAACATTCTGCAGGAGGAACATCCTTGCTCCTGTACACGAATCCTCTCGCTATGAAGGCCAACATACCATTTGCCTTCTTAACCGTCTGCTGCACCTGCATGCTTACCTTCAGCGACTGGTGCACAAGGACACCCAGGTCTCGTTGCACTTCCCCTTTTCCCAATCTATTGCCGTTCAGATAATAATCTGCCTTCCTGTTTTTGCCACCAAAGTGGATAACCTCGCATTTATCCACATTATACTGCATCTGCCATGCATCTGCCCAATATATATTGTGAATAACTGGGGTCCTAGCACTGATCCCTGCGGTACCCCACTAGCCACTGCCTGCCACTCGGAAAAAGACCCGTTTATTCCAACTCTTTGCTTCCTGTCTGCCAACCAGTTTTCTATCCAAGTCAGTACCTTACCCCCAATCCCATGTGCTTTAACTTTGCATGCTAATCTCTTATGCGGGACCTTATCGAAAGCCTTCTGAAAGTCCAAATACACCACATCCACTGGTTCTCCCTTATCTATTTACCAGTTACATCCTCAAAAACTTCCAGTAGATTAGTCAAGCATGATTTACCTTTTGTAAATCCATGTTGACTTTGTCCAATCCTGTCACTGTTTTCCAAGTGCTCTGCTATTACATCTTTTATAATGGACTCAAGCATTTTCCCCATTACCGATGTCAGGCTTACCGATCTATAATTCCCGTTTTCTCTCTACCACTTTTTTTAAATAGTGGGGTTACATTAGCTACTCTCCAATCCATGGGAACTGTTCCAGAGTCTATAGAATTTTGGAAGATGACCAGCAATGCATCTACTATTTCTAGGGCCACTTCCTTAAGTACCCTAGGATGTAGATTATCAGGCCCTGGGGATTTATCGGCCTTCAATCCCGTCAATTTCCCTAACACCATTTCCCTACAAATACTGATTTCATTCAGTTCCTCCCTCTCATTAGACCCTATGTTCCCCGACATCTCTGGGAGTTTATTTGTGTCCTCCTTTGTGAAGACAGAACCAAAGTATGTATTTAATTGGCCTGCCATTTCTTTGTTCCCCATTATAAATTCCCCTGATTCTGACTGCAAGGGACCTACGCTTGACTTCACCAATCTTTTTCTCTTCACATATCTATAGAAGCTTTTACAGTCAGTTTTTATGTTCCCTGCAAGCTTACTCTCATACTTTATTTCCCCCCTCTTAATTAATCCCTTTGTCCTCCTTTGCTGAATCCTAAACTGCTCCCAATCCTCAGGTTTGCTGCTTTTTCTGGCCAATTGATATGTCCTCTTCTTGGATCTTATGCTATCCCTAATTTCCCTTGTTAGCCACGGTTGAGTCACCTTTTTTGTTTTATTTTTATGCCAGACAGTGATGAACAAATTCTGTAGTTCATCCATGCGATCTTTAAATGTTTGCCATTGCTTATCCACCGTCAACCCTTTAAGTAACATTCCCCAACCCATCCTAGCCAACTCGTGCCTCATACCATCGTAGTTTCCTGTATTTAAATTCAGTACCCTAGTCTCTGAGTCAACTACTACTTCACTCTCCATCTGAATGAAGAATTCTATCATATTATGATCGCTCCTCCCCAAGGGGCCTCGCACAATAAGATTGCTAATTAATCCTTTCTCATTACATAGTACCCAGTCTAAGATGGCCTGATCTCTAGTTGGTTCCTCGACATATTGGTCCAGGAAACCATCCCGTATACACTCTAGGAATTCCTCTTCCACAGTATTGTTACTAATTTGGTTAGCCCAATCTATATGTAGATTAAAGTCACCCATGATAACTGCTGTGCCCTTATTGCACGTATCTCTAATTTCCCGTTCAATGCCATCCCCAACCTCAGCATTACTGTTTGGGGGTCTGTATACAACTCCCACTAACGTTTTCAGCGGAAGAGATCTGGGTACGGCAATGGAAGAGATCTGGGTTTGGTTTGAATATGTCTCCAAGAGCAAAGGGAGAGAAAACACAAAGCTAATCACATCTCAATACACACCCATGGTCGAAAAACAGATAACCTGCTAACTAGTAACCGAGCATCATTGGCTGTCTTTACCAACTGCGACTATCCTAATGATCTTTTGCTCTCCTCTCAGCTCTAGAGGTTTTTCGTCTTTCTACCTCACATTAATACTTGTAAAACTGTCTGCCACGAGGATAATGCTAAGGATTTGCTTGGGGTTATTTTAGTTGGATGTCATTGGCTGTGTCATTGACTGGCACCTGGGCTAGCCAATCAGGGACATTTGCCTTCCAACATGCAGTTCTGTGTACTGAGAGCCCCACTCACAGACCTTTTGCTCCAGACTTTGGGACCCTGTAATCGTCAGCTGCATCCCTGTTAAAATAGAAAGGAAAATAAAACAGGAAGGTGAAGAAAGGAGACATGCAAAAGATGAAATAGTGAAAGGAATGCGATTACAAAGAGATAATCAAGGTTAGTTTAAGCTCTTCAACCCATTTAATGGCATCCTTTCAGAATACCAACCCATTATAGCTTTTAACATATACTTGAATGGGCAGATAAAGCTTTAGTTTAACTTCTCATCTCTGACAATTCAACACTTCCTCAGTATCATTCTGGAATGCCAGATTGCATTATGTAGTAGAATAAATAATGTACAAGTCCTAGTGTGGGACATAAACCCACAACCTTCTCCCTCAGAGATGACAGTGTTACCAATTAAGTCAAGCTGAAGGAGTGAAGAAACAAGAGAAGCGAAAAAAGATGAAAGAAGGCAGTGAAGGAAGGAAATAGGAAAATACATGAAGCAAACCTGAAGGAAGAGGGGAAAGGCCTTACCTTCAGCAAGTCCAGTCATCAGACTATCTCACAGATTTGCTTCTGTGTGTAGGACAAGCAGCAAGCCAAATCCAATCTAGAAAACTATAAGAAGGGTTTTTATAGTCCTTTACACCACCCCAGTAAGGAGTATCTCCATTTGCAAGAGAGGGATCAGCATATCCCTTCCCTAATGCCAGTCTGAACCAATGGAACAATTCCAGTATCCTGGAGCTGGTGGCACCTGGAAGCCTACCTGAGGGGGAGAGGAATTATTCTGCTGCACACAGCTTACAACAACATCAATAAAATGTACCACTAAACATTAAACAAGAACATTCTAAACACATTGAGATAAACTAAATACTCATTAATAAGGCAGGGGACATTAACCTTGTCTTATACAGTCACTAGAACCGAGCCTTAGTGGTAGCATTCCCACCTCGGCATCAGAAGGTACAGGGTTCTGTTGTGGAGTATTTTAAACCAACACTCGACACAAGGTTTTCAGATCGATAATCAAGTTGTCTTTATTACACCGGTGGGGAAACAGTCTGCTCTGTCTTAGCCAGACTTCTCCAAATTGTTACAGCAAGCACTACATTTTTATACATTACAATAAGCATGTTCGGCTCATACTAAATTCATTTCTGCCACCTGATTGGATCTTGGCCCGCATGCACCTTCACTGATTGGTTACGAATCTTAATGTAAAGCTGCCTCCTCAATTACTCACTCAAACTGCTGAATGCCGACCAAAAGACACCCTGGAATGTAACCGAGGCAATAAAGTTCCCACGGGCAGTTGAAATGCTGGACATCCTGTCTCCATTTAATTGTTTTATATCTCTCCAAAGGTCAGCTATCTTTGACCGCATCTTTATGGATGTGGTCTTTCATGTTAGCCCCTGTCTTCCTTACACCATTCAGTGAAACTGCCAGCGATGTCATTTTAACTCTTTCCCCACTGCAGTTCAAACTCCACTCCAGAAGTCCGGCTCTGATTTCTGGGTTGACATCCAGTGGGATACTCGTGTCTGGTGGGTATGGGTTCCCCCCTCATTGTATGGGGTTGTGGGAGCCCATTAAACTTCTTGCTGTATAGGACTGAACCTCACCACCCCCACCCCCCCCCCCCCCCAATTGGCTGGTATAAAGATGGTTATCGCCATGTCAATCAACCTGCAAATCCTTCTACTACTTCACCCTACTCTCCAAGGCAAGAGTGTGGATATGAAAACAACATGTTCACTTCCTGCGACAAAATCCCGCAAAGCCCCCCCCACCCCCCACCCACGATTTACAATTTCTCTGCATATAGCGATCAGAGGAAATCTTCATTAACATATTTACCCCATTGCTACACATACCAACAAGAGCAATTTATACCTCAGTATTGAGGATTTTTTAAATCTACCTTTTAACAGTTTAACTTTGACCAAGAGAAAAGAATAGAATAATAATTGTACCAGAGGAAAAAATGGGAGGAGAGGTGAGAACTCGAGTTGAGTTGTCTCATTCTAACAATCTCCAAACCGGATGGGGGACAGGCTAGGGGTGGGAAGAAAGTTGGAATGTGATTTATGTTCCAATGTTTGCTCTGTTGATGATGGAAATTTATTGAAAGCTTCAATAACTAATGTCTCCACATGACTAGACACAGGAGTCAGTGAAATCATAGAATCTTACAGCACAGAAGGAGGCCAGTTAGCCAATCGTGCCTGTGCCAGCTCAGTTCCACTCCCCTGCTCTTTCCCCATAGCCAAGAAAATTTTCCATTTCAAGTATATATCCAATTCCCTTTTGAAAGTTACTGTTAATTTTGCTTCCACTACCCTTTCAGGTAGTGCATTCCAGATCATAAGATGGAAAGATATTTAAACTATCTTAAAGTTGAGACTTCTAGTGCATGGATTACATCTTAGAAGTTTCAGGACAACCCACTAAAAAAAAACAGGGTCGTGTAGTTCAAAACTCTCTGGATAGCAGCTCTAGGCAAGAAGTGGCAGCTTGGCTTATCTGCGAGGTACAGGCTTTCATTTTCCATTGTAACAGAAGACGTTAAGATAATTCTGTCAAACAAAGGCTTCTCATTTTTCTCCTAACACAACAGAACGTTTGACCAGAGCACAGGTTTTCAGTGTTTCTTCAAGAGGCCGTTGGTAAGATTACATTGTGTACATACATTTAGCACAGTTGAGATGTCAGTTCCCTAAAATATTGGAGTTGTGGTTTATGTATTGTAGCAAGTCTGAGATTTATGTCATTCTGTGTAGCTCCAGAGCTAATAGGCTTTCAACTATGTTATAATAATAATTGCAGTGCCTTATCATGGCAAAATGTCTCAGAGTTCTTAATGCCATGAATCACCTTATGCAGGCAAACATGACAGCTATTCTGCATCAGCAACATCCCATAAACAGCAATGAGCTGAATGATGAGTTGATCTGCCTTTTGTTGTAATGGTTGAATGAGGAATGTTAGCCTGGGAGAACTCTATTTTTCTTTGAATACTGATGTGAGATCTTTAACATCCACCTGCGTTACCAGATGGGACATAGGTCATATGAAGAGGAGCACCCGAGCAATGCAGCACCTCCCTGAGTACTGCACTGAAGTGTTAGCTTCAACCCACAGTGAGAGCAATACCAAATGAGCCAAAATGACACACGAGGAATTCCCCACTGCTGCAACCGTGTGTGTGCATGTGTGCTTGGGCAACGGGGATGAGGGATCGTCCCAGGCAGTTGTAACTCACTGTCTTGAATTTTTGCCACTATTCTTGTCTTTGGTAGGGCAATAGAGTCAAGGGGGGTGGGAATTTGTCTTTTGCAGTAGCGCAAAATGGGTGATAGCGAATCAGCAGTCCATTTTACACTCTACCGATTTTCTTTTCCATGGATGTCTTTCGGGGGTAGGAAGTTGAGAGTTGCAAACTAGGACCATGATATAAGTTCTGAAGAAAGAAAGAAAGCAAGAAAGCAAGCAAGAAAGAAAGAACGAACTTGCATTTATATAGGGCCTTTCGCAACCTTAGGACGTCCCTCTCAGGTGGATGCAAAAGATTCCGTGGCAGAAGAGCAAAGGAGTCTCCTGGTGTACCGGCTCTCTTAACCAACATTACTAAAACAGATTATGTGGTTATTATCTCATTAATGTTTATAGGACCCTGCTGTGTGCAAATTTTCTGCTGTGTTTCCCTAAATTATAACAGCGACTACACTTCAAACATACTTTGTTAACTGTGCAGTGCTTTCGAATGTTCTGAAGTCGTGAAAGACGCTATATAAATACAAGTTGTTTTTAAATTCTTTCTTCCTTCTATGTCGAGTGGCTTCTCATTATCTTGGTTCTGGTCTGCCACAGAGCTACTCCTAGCCTTAACTTTCCCCTCTCATGCCTATTGTTGCCAAGGTGATGGATTTTGAAAAAAATAGCATTTAGAACGAGGGCATCATTTTTGTGTTGGCGTAGATTGATTGACAGCTTCTGAGGAAAATGTGTTGGTCTTTGAAAAGCTTGGATTTTATCCCCCTCCAGGCTGTCAGTCCTTCTTTTAACTCTCTCACTTTCTCTTGTTGCTGCCATCACAGAATATGATGGTTTGAAGACCGTGATTTTATTTCATATTGGAGGATGTGCACATATATCGACTTTATCAATGTGTGGCTTCAGTAATGTGTTTGTCAAAATAAAACAGGATATACCATGTACAAAATGGAGGTGCTTATTTGATTCAATTTACAACAACTATTAGCGTCTTAATGTAAAAGTTCTCCCAAGATGCTTTGCAAATGGAATAGAATTTACTATACTTAACAAAGTACAGAGTAGAGCCTGGTGAACAATTGAAATTTATTCAAATCAGGACTCAATACACCATTGGGGAGACCAAACGCAGATTGGGCGACCGCTTTGCGGAACACCTCCATTCAGTCCGTAAGGAGGACCCCGAGCTTCCGGTCGCCTGTCACTTTAATTCTTCGCACCACTCCCAATCAGACCTCACCGTCCTCGGCCTCTTGCATTATTCCATGGAAGCTCAGCGTAAGCTCGAGGAACAGCACCTCATCTTTCGATTAGGCACTTTACAGCCCTCTGGACTCAACATAGAGTTCAACAATCTCAGATCATAACCTCGGCCCCTATCATATATATATTTTTTATCCACACTTTTTGTTTGTGCCTTTTGTTCTTCTCTCCCACATGGCAGCTGTCTTTCATTCTGCCAGCGCAATTTACACTTCATCTAGAGCCATCCTTTGTTTCATAACCTGTCCCATTACCATCTCCTTTTGCCTTGAATATCTCTTAATGTCTCTTTAATTCTCCTGCCTTTTATCCTATCACAGACCTTCCCTTTGTTCTTTCAACCCCTCCCCCATTTCCCAGCCCCTAAACTTGCTTTAAAATCTGTTGCATTTCCCGCTTTTTTCCAGTTCTGACGAAAGGTCATCGTCCTGAAATGTTAACTCTGTTTCTCTCTTCACAGATGCTGCCTGACCTGCTGAGTGTCTCCAGCATTTTCTGTTTTTATCTCAATACACCATTGCTTACTCTAACCTTCTTCTTCTTCTTCTTAGGCAGTCCCTCGGAACCGAGGATGACTTGCTTCCACACTAAAAATGAGTTCTCAGGTGACTGATGAGTCCAATGCGGGACCTACAGTCTCTGTCACAGGTGGGGCAGGTGGTGGTTGAAGGGGCGGGTGGGGTGCTTGGGTTGACGTGCGCTCTTTCCGTTGTTTGCGCTTGGCTTCCGCTTGCTCCTGGCGAAGAGACTCGAGGTGTTTGGCGCCTTCCCGGATGCTTCTCCTCCACTTTGTGCAGTCTTGGGCCAGGGATTCCCAGGTGTTGGTGGGGATGTTGCATTTTTTCAAGGAGGCTTTGGCTCCTCAACTGTTAACTACTCAAAACTGTTGAACCCCCCTCAGTCTTCCTTTCCTATGACAATATATACACAACCTTACCATCACTTAACTGACATTTCTGGAATAACCTCATCTTTTCTCTTACCCTTTTCAAACTCTAGTCTTGTACTATCGGCTTTACATTTACATTTCTCAATATTAAAAAGTGGTGCAATAGACTGACTTGTTAAGTTGGCTGCATGGACAGACCTGGACTTGAGTATACAGAGCATACTTTCAAAGTTTGCAGGTGACACAAAACTTGGAAATGTAGTAAACAGTGAGCGGGATAGTAACAGTCTTCAAGAGGACATAAACAGACTGGTGAAATGGGCAGACACATGGCAGATGAAATTTAATGCAGAGCAGTGTGAATTGATTCATTTTGGCAGGAAGAATGAGGAGAGGCAATATAAACTAAATGGTACAATTTTAAAGATGGTGCAGGAACAGAGAGGGCTGGGGGTTTACGTACACAAATCTTTGAAGGTGGCAGGACATGTATAAAGCTGTTAAAAAGCATTTGGAATCCTTGGCTTTATAAATAGAGGCAGAAGTTATTCTAAACTTTTATAAATAACTGGTTAGGCCTCAGCAGGAGTATTGTGTCCAATTCTGGTCACAACACTTTTTTGGAAGGATGTCAAGGCCCTGGAGAGGGTGCAAAGCAGATTTACTAGAATGATGCCAGGGATGAGAGACTTCAGTTAACTGGTGAGATGAGAGAAGCTGGGATTGTTCTTATTAGAGCAGAGAAGGCTAAGGGGAGATTTAATAGAGGTGGTCAGAATTATGAGGGCTTTGATAGAGTAAATAAAGATAAATTGTTTCCACTGGCAGGAGGGTCACACATTTAAGATAATTGGCAAAAGAACCAGAGGGATGGTGAGGAGTTTTTTTTTTTATGCAGCGAGTTGTTGTGATCGGGAATGCACAGCCTGAATGGGTGGTGGAAGTGTGGTGATTGCAAAAGGGAATTGTATATAAACTTGAAAAAGAAACATTTGCAGGGCTATGGGGAAAGAGCAGGGATTGGGACTAATTGAATAGTGCTTTCAAGGAGCCAACACATGCACAATGGCCTTCTTCTGTGCTGTAAGATTCTATAATTCTATGTTTACTCCAGATATAGATCAGGCTTTTGCACTGCCTATTAACTTTTTTTTTTAAATAAAGCAGCAGAAAGTCCAAGAAAATTGAGGAACTTAGTCTATTTTTCCAAATTCTGTATCATTAATGCCTCTACATCATGACCTAGAACTGTGGAGGTGCCCCTTGAATATTTGCATGCTAGATATCGGCTCCCTGTCAAAGGCCAGGGATTTGTGCCAAACTGCCAGAAAGTTACTATCCGGGGCGTTCCGGGACCTGCTGTGGAACGAGGAAGAGGCAGCCTCTGAACTGGCTGAAAACAAAATCAGCAAATTTTTCTTTTCTGACCGTTCACTGACCTCTCTTCGATTTAACATTTTGGGCCCCCTTGACTGACCTTTGAATGTTGCTTGGTGGGGCTTTTGTGTCCAGCGTTCAAATTGGGCAAATGGCAGGAAACATTTTCATGTTAGCTTTTACTGCTGGGACTGGCCTTTGGAAAACGGGCATGTGATGGATCGTGTACCATTCACATTTCCAGTCCCATCCTCCTCACATCTGTTGGTAAACTGGTTGGATGGGGCCAGGAACCCTAGGTCCACATTTTGAAGGCTGTTAAAGGTTTCAATTAATTCTTAGCATCAGATTCCAACGTCTGATTATACTCATGGTCCACACTATCTTGCCCTTCTATCTGGGATTTAGACTTAGCAACAGATGTTTACTCCAGATATAGATCAGGCTATTGCACTGCCTATTAATTTCTTTTTAAAAAAAGCTTTTTTTCCCATTACTGATGTCTCTCACGCCATCATAGCCAGTTTACTCACAGCTAGTTGGTCGTAGGACCACACAATTGGTTTGGATGAAGAAAGCACTCAGCCCATTTGACTTCATTCTCTCAGAATATCAACCCTACTGTCCCCCCTTGACAGTGTTGAGCTTTTCCTTAAGACAGCCTTGTGTTCTGACTCCAAACACTCTGCCTGGCAACCCATTCCAGCCCTTGATCACTCCCTGTGTAAACAAATACTACTCGGCATCTGTCCTAAAGTTGCCCTTCCCAACCCTGAACCTCTTGTCCTGCTGCCCTGATACATATGAAATTATTGTTCAAGGTTCACTTTTTCTACCTGTGAAGTATCCTATTCACCTCTATAAGGTCTCCCCTGTGATCCCGATATTTTTCCATATGCTGTTCTGTGAGTGAGGGGAGAATTTTTTTTAATCATTTGTTTATTAGTCTTCATTTTCTTACACAGACCCTTCAACCTGGTGTCATGTGACTGCTATGAAGACATAGAAATTCATTATAGCCCAGGAATGCGCGGTATCTTGAGAAAAGTTTGAGAATTAGCGCCAGGCGCTAATGCTTTAGACTGCACGGAAAATTCATTCTCACTGCTCAGAGAAATGATTGGGGAGCTAAATCAAGTCTTAAAGGCTTAGCTCAGTGGCGTTACACTCAAAGGGTGGACCAATATCGGGTGCAGTCTAATCTCAACTCATCAGTGCCACAGGCTTTTCCCAGTACTTAAAGGGGAGGTCCATTGATACTGCAGCACCTCATTCTCAGCATTGCTGGCTGTGCAGCTGCCTCAGCAAGGAGAAGCACATCAAGGAGAAGGAGCCGGAGGACTGAAGCAGGTGTGCTCATGGCAGATCCACCTCAGTCGGGTGGTCAGGGTGATTGAATACTTCAACAAATGTTACATACCACCATCTGTACCACAAGCTTCACACACTACCCAAAGCACCACACCCCTAGCACTCACTCACCAACAATCTCTACCTACCAACACTCACACCCACATCTTATGCCTTGCACACAATGACAGCTATTCAACTATGGCAGGCACAAGTGTCATTAGTTATTAGAATGAATGTGATACGTGTGATATGTTTATGCATAAATTTATTAATGGGGTTTGCAATATTTTGTGGTCTCTCTCATTTCACCTTTGTACCCAGGAGAATGCTGTGATATGGCATGACACAGGGATGGCATGTGGTGAGCAAAAGGGATCTGGGGTTTAAGTTATCCTGGTGTGAGGCTGGAGGTCTGTTTGGATGAGGTGGCAGAGTTCTGTGACCACCACCTTGGTGATGTGGAGCTGTCTAATACACTGCTCCTCGCTTAATTGAAGGTAGGAGAAGTGCTTTCGGAATACCCTCGGAGGGTAAGGCCTCCTGGTGAGAGCCCTGATGTCCCTCCTCATCCCTCTGCGCACATGTTCCTGTATTTCTGGTTGCCTCCGCTCCCTCCACCATAGATTCTGGAGGGCGAGGTGGCATGTCAGTACAGCCCCCATTAATGTTGCCAAGTGTAGCAGTTTGAATCTTTGAACAATAAATGTAGCCACTTTGCACTTGCCAGAAGACTGCTTATAAAAAAGAAACTTGAAATTACTCATACAAACTGCTCCACTGGCTGAAACTGACAAGAAGCCACTGAAACTAACCTGCCCTGACAGCTGTGCGTGATTAATGCTGATGCCTTTAAATAACGTCGCTGGAGCCGGTTTCCGCCAGCTGTGCGCCTGCTCGCCCTGTCGCTGTCTGGTCGAGACGCGAAGGTAAGTGGCGAAAATCAATTTTGCAGATCGGGCGTACATCACAATCTGCCTGGCATTGAAGTCCCCGGCGGTACCTCCTACTGGTGGCGCAACTGGGGGTCCGGATTTGCTGTGCGTCACTGGATTCGCCTCACCCCGGCGCTACTGCATCAGCGCCCCGTTAGCGCCAGCTGCTGGAGCTAACGGGAGGCGCGAACCAACTGAATTTTTCTCCCAAGCTGTTTTCCTCAGGGTTGTTAGTTCACATAGAATAGTTCATTTTCTAAGAGCAAGATTGCCTTCGATGAAAAGCTTAATTCTTCCTTTTCTTCCAGAAAATGGCAATGAGCAAGTTTCCCACTTGTGTAGGGCACTGAGCCCTTTCTCCCAACCAGAGGGTTGCTGGCCGCCGCTCTATTGACACAGCTGCCTTGAAGTTACATTGAAAATATTCATTATTTGTATCGCCGCACATAATTCACTTTATCAGCAGCAACATATTTATACATTGGCACCATTCAGGATTATCAGTGCCCTCCACTGCACTGTTTTGCATTTATTTTTATTTTTTATTGCGCATTTGACTTTGGTTATGTTGAAGTGCTTCTCTTTTTGTAGGTACATTTGTTGATGCCCCTCTCACTTTAACAGATTTATTGGCAAGTCTCCTGATTTAACCTTCCATCCAAAGAAAGGAGAAACATTGCAATCTATCATTCAAAGCATTTGCTCAAATCCAGTCTTGTTCCCGCCCTCCCATTTCCCTCCATTTTCTCCAAACGCCCTCCTCCAAGGTCACCGCTACCTTCTCCTACAAATGCAATGCATTTCACAAGACTCAAGTCTCAACTGCTCCTGTGGTGATTTCTGGTTTGAAGCATTCACTTATTATACCTTTTTTTTTACATAAACATTTAGGACTTGAAAGTACGTTCTGGAAAAAATCTCCTTCCTTCTAAGCTCTAATCATCGTCATCTGTGCAAACATTCACTGCACTTCAGCAGAAGATCTAATATCTAGACCGTAACTGTATAAAGTAACTTCAGCATGAAAACTAACTATACACCTGGGTAAAAGGACAGTTTGCTGAGAGTTCTAACATGGGAATATGAAGACATTGCCCCATTTTGGAAGGCAATGGTTAAAGCTCTGGGGGAATTCACACTACATTAACCCGAGTTGCTCTGAAAAGCCTTGCCTCGCTTCTACTTTTTAAACTTCTTTCCAATTGGGCACTCCTGACACCTGCCAATAGCACATAATAGAGAAGTGTGCACTCCTAGCCCACGATATTGCCTTCATTTAAATGAATGAACAGAAATGCAATTTCCAGGAGCGCCAATTGGCCATATTACTGTAATGCCTTTGGATTTGACCTTTCACCTTCTCAATAGGGACATTTTGCCTTGGAGTGCTTACAGGTGGTCCACTAAACTGATACTAGGGATCAGGTAAGAGCTATGAGGAGGGAGTAAGGAAACTGAAGAAAATGAATATAGGAACAGGAGTAGGCCATTCAGCTTCTCGGGCCTATTCAATTATATCATGGCTGATCTGTAGCTCAACTCCATTTACCTGCCTTGCCTCATATATGCCGTTGAGGACGCTCCCCGGCAATCGGGAAAGACCAGGGGCATGGTGGGAGGGTTCGGAGCCGGCAATCAGGAGCCTGATTTAAATATTATAATGAAGTGTCCCACCTCTCCAAGGTGGGACACGGCATGCCACGCAACCTACCACTTTAAAAATGGCAGCAGGCGTGTCGCGATTTTTAATTCTTAACTCCCTCCCGACCCTCTCTCCTTGTCATGGGGTGGGGGTGGGTTAATATTGACCCCAATAATTCTATGACCTACTCTACACAAATCCATGCTGACTCTCTTTGATTAGCTCATACTTTTCTAAGTGCTCAATCACTCTGGCCTGGATTTTAATGTGCAGACCCCTTGGCAGCGGGAGGATGTGGGGGGGCCGATAACGCGTGGTAAACCTGGAAGTATGTGAAGTGCGTCTGTCAGTAGCTTTTTAACACTGCACTAACATATAATTTCCAGGTTTCCCGACCATTTAGCATCAGCAGGCGTGTTGACAGCCCGCATGACACGATTTAAACTCCACTATTTAAAGGGACACTCCAAGCATGCAAGTTGAAGCTGTTGGAGATGGGAAGGAGAGAGAAAGAAGTGTTGCCGTAGAAGGTCAAAGACTGCACCCCAGTGCAGCGATGCCTCCCTGGATAGTTTATATTTTTATTTATTCATTTATGGGATGTGGGCGTGGCTGGCAAGGCCAGCATTTATTGCCCATCCCTAATTGCCCTTGGGAAGGTGGCGGTGAGCCACCTTCTTGAACCGCTGTGCTGTTGGGGGCTGTAAGGGCCCGGAGGGAGATACTCTTCCCTACTGATGGGAGGAAGAAGCCTGCAAATGGCACAAAGAAGGCATGGTTGGAGGATGCCCAAGAGGTCAGCACAGGAGCATGGTGCCACGCTCCTGGATTCAATGCAGAAATTGGTTCAATGGCCTAAGCAGGGCAGGAAAGGTGAGTACAGTGCCACGTTCACCTATCCTGATGTGCATATCACCCTAACCTCCTCACTCTGCCTTTTCAAGCCTATTGCAGCACATCAATCCTCATACCAACTTACCTTGCAGGTGAACCAATCCATCTCTGTTTACGCACTTACTCACATCCCCATCTATCCATCCATCACTGTCACTCAAACTCATCCTTATGCAATGTCATGCCTATGTCTCATAGTCAACCTCAACAAATGCTGTCCATTCTTCAGGTGAACACAAGCCATTACTTTCACTCAGAGATCTCTTCTTTCTTTCCTTGCAGGAGAAGACAGCAGAGAGCACCAGGGAGGGGCAGAGAACCAGAGGTGGCCCCCCAGTCATCTCTCAATTGACAACTGCAGAGAAGGAGGTGCTGGAGATCAGCGGAGTCTTGGCGTGCCTGGCCATCAGAGATGGGGAGATGGGGTCCTGCCAGCAACCTGGTGACAGAATTAAATAATGGCCAGCCACATGGCATAGAACCCTCAGTCATGTTGAATTGATATCAACAGCCACTGAAATATGATTATGTGCATAATGATAACTTCAAACATTCTTAGCTTCACAGTACTCATTCATGTCTTTCATAGGGCCTTTATGCATCTAGCAGGAGGTGGTCCAGGTCGCCCATGATGATGATGACTCCTCAGAGGAGCTCACGTAATCTTAGGGTCACAGGACTTATGCAGACCATGTACCAGCTCAGATACTCGCACTTCGGTGGGAGAACTTAGAGAGATAGTTGGGGTTTCACATGGTGACTTGCACTTCACAAGTGAGCAAGAGCAAATGGTGGAGGCAGGGACAACAGTGGAGAGTCCGCATCGGAGGGCACAGGACGCTTCAAGCTCTGCTCAGCTGGACGCAGTACCTCGGGGGCAGTCGACGAATAGGATACCTCTGGAGCAGCAGCAGAGAATGTGTGATGTACTGACAGGTGTTCCAGACACACTGTGCACGCTTGCAGAGAGATTGGAGGAGTCCATCTCAAGCATGAGTGGCATGATGTCACAGGCCTTTGCGATGATGTCTTCATCCATGGAAAGAGTGGCCAACTGCATAGAGCATCAAACGCAGCAATCACACAAGTACATGCAGGTCTTCACCAATGGCTTGCACACTATGAATGCCACCTTAAATAAGATGAACGATACCCTAGCTTTAGCCGTTCATCACCCCACTGATCTGCAGCAAAGTGTTCTCCAGCTCATTGCTAGCAGGGAAGTTCGGCTGGGCCATGAGAGGGATGATGGTGGAAGGGGACATGTAAGTGGGGACTCGACTCAAAGTGCTTCCACTGCTCACGTGTTGCACCCTCTCAGTCAGTACCCCACATGCTGCCTTGTGTCCCAATGGCCGAGTCTGCCCCTGCACAGGTGCAGGTGGAGCAGTCTTTGGCGAGGCCCTCACGGGCTCCAAAACCCAGTGGTGTCGACCAAGAGATTCTCAGCAGTTAGAGCAGGGATCTGAACAGCCTGCCTCTACCTCTGCTGAAGCTACAGGGGTCGCACCACGTTGAAGTGCTAGGAAAAGGAGGAGCAAAGATTTGTAGTTGCACAATGGTATGCACATGGGTGTGTTACACATTGTTAGAATGTTAAGTTTCTGTTTTATATTTGAGGCACATAAATATTATTCTTTTGCACCACTTTCCTGTCTTACCCATTATTGGTTGCTGGCTGGCAAGTGGCCTTTTCAGTTGTGCAATGATGAATGGGAAGACGTGAATTAACACTGAGCAATGTGGGGCTGTGAAAGGGAGTTTGCAGGACTGCTTTGTGTTAGTGGCATTGGGGTTGGGGACAAAGGTGACTTTTGCGTGTGGTTGTTAGATGGCTGCACTGATGAAACCTAAGTGAACCTTGCAATAATGAGGGCATCCCGGGCATTCCGGGTAGCAATGTGCGCCATTGGTGGTGCATTGCCCGCATCACCTTCCGCCTCCTCCTTCTCCTCCTCGTCTCCCACCTCCTCCTTGGAATCATCGGAAGAGGCACTGTGCTCTGCGCCTTGTTCTTCCTGCAGGTCCAAACCTCACTGCTGTGCAATGTTCTGCAGAGCGCAGCACACCACACCATGACCAGCCTAGAGACCCTGGCTGGTGAGTGCTGAAGGACGCCTCCAGATCTGTCCAGGCACCTGAAGCGCATCTTCAGCATGCCAATGGAATTCATTGTATCGCTCCTGGGCCTCATTCCTCGGGTTTCTGAGAGGTGTCATCAGCCACGTTTTAAGTGGGTATCCCTTTTCTCCAAGCAGCCAGCCAGTAACTCTGCTTTGAGGTGCGAAGAGATCAGGAGGGTGGACTGTCGCAGGATGAAAGCATCATAGCAGCTGCTTGGGAATGTTGCACACACATGCATAAAGATCTTTTTGTGATTGCACACCAGCTGCCTGTAGACCCTGTGTGCCGGGTATGCCTCCTGTGAGCTGCACCTTTCTGCTGCTCCCTTCTCTCCTGTGGAGCTCAGGTCTGTGAGCAGCAGGCTGTCACTGGTGCAGTTCCTGCTGCTGCTGGTGTTGCTGGTGCAGCTCCTTCTGCTGCTGGTGCTGCTGGTACAGCTCTCGCTGCTGCTGGTGCTCCTGGTGGTCATCTTGGTCCTCATCTGAAGTCCAAAGTAACACAGCATAAACACACCCATGCTGATCTGATAGATAAGAGCTCCAAAGTGCAGATCAGACTTCGAACCTCCAAAGTGTAGATGACACCTCTAATGTGTGTAAAGTAACCGCCAAAATGTTAAAGTAACCTCTCAGCACAAGTACTGTGAACAAACCTTTTCACACAAACAGGCAGGAAAGCAGCAGTGAGTACTGAGTACTTATTGGCATGTTTCCCTGTCATGTCTTCATCCCCCTCAATTGCCGTTGTGTTCTCGCCTTGCTTTCACTGGCAAATTCCAGGAAATCCATAGACACAAAGTCCAATTGCAAAACCCACGTCAATATTGCACTAATTGAGCGATGAACAGATTGAAATTGACAACCCGCCTGCCCCGAGGGGGTTGCTCGCACACAGCCCAACGCGCTGGAGTGAAATGCGGAAGCTGGCGGTTGGAGCCGACTTCCCGACGCGCTCGCATTTTTCCTTGATTTCACACCCCCCACCCAAACCCACGTGCTCATCCACGTTAAAATTCCCCCCTCTGTGTCTGATGATAGATTCCAGTTACTTCCCCACAACTGATGTTAAACTGATCAGACCTTGGAGCACATCATTGAGCACTGCCCTCAGAGGAAATTCGCAGGCAGCCTACAAGATCTCCACGCTGCTACACAGAAGCTTTGGCCTGGATATCTGACATAAACATTGACATCTGATTTGCTTTGCTACTACCATACGAAAGAAGTGAAGACGGATAGGTCTGTAGTTATCTGGTTCCTCTCTACCTCCCTTCTTAAATAATAGAGTGGCATTTCCAATCTAAAGGCACAATCTAGATTCATAAATCTGGAGAGGTTTGCAAAATATGACTAATGCATCTATAATTTCCTCACCTATTTCTTTCAATACTGTGCGGTAGAACTCATCAGATCCTGCAATTTTGTCTATCTTAAGTCCTATTATTTCTCCATTCCATTTTTTACTTATATTAAATCAATTAAGTTCCTCCGCATGACTTATTTTTGGGTTCTTTTGCCCTCTTTTTTCACTGTGAAAACAGATACAAAGTACTAATTTACAAGTCTGCTATTTCTTTATTGTCCATTATTGTCTCGCCTGCATCTGTCTTTAATAGGCCCACATTCCCCTTTACCACTCTCTCTCTTAATATATTTCTAAAAACTTTTGCTATTAGCTTTGATATTCCTTGCAAGTTTATTCATATTCCTTTTTTCCCTTCATTACTTTTTGTTTTATCCCTTTGTTGCTTTTAATAGCGCTCCAAGTCTGCTTGATTTCCACTTTTCTTGCATTTATTTAAGCATTTACTTTTAGCTTGATACTGTCTCATACCTCATTTGTTGCTTAACATGGTTGTTAACTACATGGTTGCTTAACTACACAAGTGAAACCTTTGTTTTTCAGGGATTATGTACTCGCTTTGTTATTGTACCAATTTAAAAAAATATATTTTCCACTGTTTGTAAGTTTATCCATTAACAGTTCACCCCAGTTTACTGTGGACAAATTATTTCTTATCCTTTTGAAGTTTGCCTTACTTAAATTTAAAACCTTGGTTTGTGATTGACCTTTCTCCCTTTCAAACCTAATATTAAATTCAATCATATAATTGTCACTATTTGCAAGATGCTCCCTTCCCTTTCAGATTGTTAACTATTTCTGGTTCATGCAATCCCAGCTGGAAGCCTCTGACTGCTGCCATCGTGGCTGCGTTTACCATCTTCGACCAGGGCTTGCAGGGTGTTGCAGCAGCCCAGCAATCTGTGCTCCAACAGACTGCTAAGAGTGCTGAGGTGCTGCCCCGGGGGAGTGGCAGTTGTCAGTGGAGCAGGACCCTGCCGTCCTCTCTCAGGATGACAGCATTCCTGTTCCCACCACTGCCACTCCGCCATTGCCCTTGCCGCTGCCTGTTAGCCAGCCAGCCCAGACTGCTGCTGCCCATGCCGAGGTGGTGCAGTCTACAGCCGGGCCTTCTAGGTCCAGAGCTGCTCGAGTTCATCCTGCAAGGCCATCTGAAGTCTCCCGCATGGAAACACAACAGCCTTCCACCCGCCGAGCTGCAGCCACTGGTGGAGCACTTCGTAGGACCGCAAGGTTAGGAAAACCCACATGAAAGACAGGTACTAAGGGATTGCACAAGGGTGATTAGTTAATAGTATTATTGTAAATATGTCATGTGAATATTGATCAATTTATTAATTTTGTTTGGAATCTTTTGTTGTGCCTCATTTCAGCTTTGTGCCCAGGAGAAGGATGTAATATTCCGTGAGAGAGGAATGGTATGGTGAGCAAAGGGGATCTGGGGTTTCATTCATTCGAATCGGAGTCTGATGAAGAGGATATCCTGTAAAACGATGAACTGGCTTACACAGGGGTGAAAGCCAATCTCTCTAATCTGCCAGTGGCACTGGGAAAACTAGCTACTTTAGTGTGTAATGTTTGCTGAGAGAACATTTAAGATATTTCAATTTGGTAACTACAAACCAGAAGGGACAATTAACATGAGCATGGGGTCTAGGTGGCTGAAGGCACAGCTGCCAATGGCAGGGCGAAAGAAGGGGAAATTCACTAGAGGCCAGGGTTGGCAATGAAGCATTCTGGGGGATTATAGGGCTGGAAGTTACAGAGATAAGGAGGTGTGAGGCCATGAAGGGATTTAAAAATAAGCATGAGAATCTTAATATGGTAATGCAGGAGGACGAGGAGCTATTGTAGGTCAGAAATCACAGGAGTGATGGGTGAGTACGGCTTGATGAGGGGCAGGATATGGACAACATAGTTTTGGATGAGATTAATTTTATGGAGCGTGGAGATTCGGAGGCCAGCCACAAAAACATTGGAATAGTCAAGCCTGGAGGTGACAAAGTCATGGATGAGGCTTTCAGCGGCAGCTGAACAGAGGCAAAGATACAGACGGGCGATGTTACACAAGTGGAAGTAGGTGGTCTTTGTGATGGGGAGGATATGGGTAAAATAGGAGGCCAAGGTTGCGAACAGTCTGTTTCAACCTGAGACAGTGGCTGGGAAGGGGAATGGAATCAATAGCTACAGTATAGAGTTCGTGGCGGGGACCGAAGACAATGGGCTCGATTTTGCCAGGGCCGAGGAGGCGGGATTGGAGGCATGTGAGGTGTTAAAATCGCAAAAAATGGTGTGCGGGCCCGATCCCGCCTCCATCCCGCCTCCGAGCAATTTTCCCAGAATCGGGGTTTCAGACCCCGTTTCCATCCCGCCTCCAAGAGGCGGGATAGGCCATTAAGGCCCTTAACAATCACTTAATTGCCTCTATAATCCAATTTTGAGAGGCCTTTTTGATTTTTAGACATTTCCCACATCCTGCACGTCTCCTCTGGAACACGCCAGGTAAACCTGGCGGCCTCACAAGTGGATTGCTTAGTAACAGCTGCAGCTCCACCATTAAAAAGGAGTTTTCACCAATGATCATTTGCAGGTGGCAGAACTTTGTTGTCTCAGGTCTGGGGGAACTTTTAGCAGACCTACTACATTGTTGTGGATGTTTGGAGCCTGAGACCCATCTTCAGTGTGACCTCCTGGGAAACCCCTCTCCCCACCTTGACTGAGCGCTTCCTCAACTGAGGTATATAGCAGAAGCATGGGAACCATTTATTTCCTTTCCTCCTGGACATCAGATTCGGACGAAGACCAGCCGCGGCAGCAGCAGAACCCTGAACAACAGCAGCATCAACAGCAGGAGCACCAACAGGAGCGCCAAGCTGCTGCTCACCCACCTGAAACTGCACAGGCCAGAAGGCGCCAGAGCATGACCACATTGCTGCCCAGCATGCAAGGGACGCACTCATGTTGGCCAGATTTGCTTAGCCTGCACAATCAAACACTTTTGCCTTGCACCTTCTTACCAGAGCATCGACAATGGACAAGAACCTGTGGATTCCTATCACTCTGACCACTATACTGACAATTGCAAGTCGCTCTAAGCCCTCAATGTGGAAGACCCATTTGCGAAATGACGCAGGCCACAACTTCAACAGTTTGCCATCAGAAATTTTTATCACAACAAGTAACTGATGGCGTTTCAAAAATAAACACAACATAACACCCAAGTGACTACCCTTGTGACTACTTGTGCATTATCTTCCTCTTACGCGTGCTCCTACGTGGTGCTTCCCCTGTGGCTTCAGCAGATGTGGAGGCCCCTTGCTCACTTTCTTGCTGCTCCTGTCTCGACACCTTTGGCAGGCGTCCTCTGGGGTTGCGAACCTGTGAGGGCTCGCCAACAGTCTGCTGCTCCTGCGGCTGTGCAGGGCATGAGACGCCCATCTCACTTGGGTGAGGACTCTGGTGGGGCTCTGACCAAGGGCTTTGCAGTGGCGTGGTCGTGTGAGCGTTTGGAGAGGAGCCCCCACTTCCTTGTTGTCTGCCACCAACTTCCCTCTCATGGGTCAGCCCCACTTCAGAGCTAGCAAGTGGCTTGACAGCACCTTGCTGCACTTCAGGGGGGGCCATGAGGATCCATTTCTGCACTGGAAGTGCTACTCCAGAGGACTTCCATGAAGGTCTGGTTTCCATGCTCAATAACTGACCATCGCTCCTCAAGAGATGCCAGTCTATTCTGAACAATTCTGGCGACTTAGCTCCTCCATGGCCGTAGCCATTCTCTCCTCTACCGTAGCCATCCTTCCCACGGAGGTTACCATCCTTTCTGTGTGATGCGTTCATGCGCCAATGCCTCCACAAAGGCTCTGCTCATGTTCGCGATGGACTCCTCCATTCGCTCCACACATGCAGTGACCCTGGAGACAAAACCTGCCAGAGACTCCTGCACCTGTTCCTGGAGTTCCAGCACCACTCCCCTTCTGGATGGACCCGGAGGCACAGGATCGACATGCAGCTGAGCCGAGCTGGGAGAGTCCTGCGCCCTCCGACGAGGACTCTCCACTGCTGTCCCTGACTCCACCATCTGCTGATGCTCACTTGTGAGCTGTGATACACCAGGTGACAACACTACTCTATGTCGCGATGGTCCCACCGAGGTGTGAGTGTCTGCGCTGGTGCTGGGTGCGCTGAATTCTGCTGACGTTGCGCCCTCAGAGGTTGCAGCTTCCTCTGAGGAGTCTGGAAGCTCAGGCTCTTCCTCCTGGACAGTGGGGACGGGGGATTTCGATGGTCCTGTGGGGGAGTAAAGGAAAAAGTTAGAGATGTGAGGTCAAGGTTACATGAACATTGAATAGTGCAGATGATCATAAGTCAATCTGTTATAGCATCAGATTCATTATCAGTGACTCATGCAATGTCAATGAGAGAGAGGCCAAACTATTCTGTCACCAGCTTGCTGTGATGCGCCCGTCTGTCTGTCCCCCACTTGGGAATCATCCTCGATCCCGGCGATTTCCTGGGCCGCCTCCTCCCAGGCGGTGAGCTGGGCTACTGAGGGTGGCCCTCCTCCTGTCATGGCTCTTTCCCTCTTATTGTAGGCTCTCTTTTCCTGCAATGAGGGACTCATAGATTCATAGAGTCATAGATTTATACAGCACAGAAAGAGGCCCTTCGGCCCATAGTGTCCACGCCGGCCATCAAGCCCTGTCTATTCTAATCCCATTTTCCAGCACTTGGTCCGTAGCCTTGTATGCTATGGCGTTTCAAGTGCTCATCTAAATGCTTCTTGAATGTTGTGAGGGTTCCTGCCTCTACCACCCTTTCAGGCAGTGAGTTCCAGATTCCAACCACCCTCTGGATGAAAA
Source organism: Squalus acanthias (assembly GCA_030390025.1). Lineage (NCBI taxonomy): Eukaryota > Metazoa > Chordata > Chondrichthyes > Squaliformes > Squalidae > Squalus > Squalus acanthias. Next base: position 31,381,504 of record CM059432.1, on the reverse strand, counting down.
AGTTTTACCTCAAATCCCCTCTAAACCTCCTGCCCCTTACCTTGAAACTATGCCCCCTGGTTATTGACCCCTCTACTAAGGGGAAAAGTTCCTTTCTATCTATCCTATCTATGCCCCTCATAATTTTGTACACCTCAATCAGGTCCCCCCTCAGCCTTCTCTGCTCTAAGGAAAACAACTCCAGCCTGTCCAGTCTCTCTTCATAGCTGAAACGCTCCAGCCCAGGTAACATCCTGGTGAATCTCCTCTGCACCCTCTCCAATGCAATCACATCCCTCCTATGGTGTGGCGACCAGAACTGCACACAGTATTCCAGCTGTGGCCTAACTAACGTTTTGTACAGCTCCATCATAACCTCCCTGCTCTTATATTCTATGCCTCGGCTAATGAAGGCAAGTATCCCATATGCCTTTTTAACCACCTTATCTACCTGTCCTGCTGCCTTCAGGGGTCTACGTACATGCACACCAAGGTCCTCCTGATCCTCTGTCCTTCCTAGGGTCCTACCATTCATTGTGTATTCCCTTGCCTTGTCAGTCCTCACAAAATGCATCACCCCACACTTTTCAGGGTTAAATTCCATTTGCCACTGTTCTGCCCATCTGACCAACCCGTCTATATCGTCCTGTAGCCTGAGGCTTCCCTCCTCGCCATTTACCACTCCACCAATTTTCGTGTCATCTGTGAACTTACTGATCATACCTCCTACATTCATATCTAAATCATTAATGTACACTACAAACAGCAAAGGACACAGCACCGATCCCTGTCGTACACCACTGGACACAGGCTTCCAGTCACAAAAACAACCTTCGACCATCACCCTCTGCCTCCTGTCACTAAGCCAATTTTGGATCCAATGTGCCAAATTGCCCTGGATCCCATGGGCTCTTACCTTCTTGACCAGTCTCCCATGTGGGACTTTGTCAAAAGCCTTACTGAAGTCCATGTAGATTACATCAACTGCACTACCCTCATCCACACACCTAGTCACCCCCTCAAAAAATTCAATCAAATTGGTTAGACATGATCTCCCCCTGACAAAGCCATGCTGACTATCCTTGATTAATCCTTGCCTCTCCAAGTGGAGACTAATTCTGTCCCTCAGAATTTTTTCCAATAATTTCCCTACCACTGATGTTAGGCTCACTGGCCTGTAATTCCCTGGTTTATCCCTACTACCCTTCTTGAATAATGGTACTACGTTAGCTGTCCTCCAGTCCTCTGGCACCTCCCCTGTGGCCAGAGAGGTTCTGAAAATTTGTGTCAGAGCCCCTGCCTCCCTTGCCTCACACAGCAGCCTGGGATACATCTCATCTGGGCCTGGGGATTTATCTACTTCTAAGCCCGCTAAAACCGCGAGTACCTCCTCCCTCTCAATACTAATTTGTTCAAGTATATCACAATCCCCCTGCCTGATTTCTATGCCTACATCGTCCTTCTCCATAGTGAACACAGATGCAAAATATTCATTTAAAACCTCACCCACATCTTCCGGCTCTACACACAGATTGCCACTTTGGTCCCTAATGGGCCCTACCCTTTCCCTGGTTATCCTCTTGCCCTTAATATACTGATAAAACACCTTGGGATTTTCCTTTATTTTGCCCACCAGTGTTTTTTCATGCCCCCCTCTTCGCTCTCCTAATTTCTTTTTTAAGTACCCCCCTGCACTTTCTCTACTCCTCTAGGGCTTTCACTGTTTTTAGTCCTTTGTATCTGCCAAAAGCCTCCCTTTTTTCCCAATCCATTCTTGTGTGTCCCTTGACATCCAGGGTTCCCTGAGCTTGTTGGTCCCACCCTTGACCTTTACGGGAACATGTTGGCATTGTACTCTCTCTCTATTTCCTTTCTGAAAGACTCCCACTGCTCTGATGTGGATTTTCCTACAAGTAGCTTATCCCAATCCACTTTGGCCAGATCCTGCCTTATCATATTAAAATCGGCCTTCCCCCAATTTAGAACCTTTATTTCCGGTCCATCTTTGTCCTTTTCCATGACTACCTTAAATCTCACCGAATTATGGTCACTGTCACCAAAATGCTCTCCTACTGACACTTCTACCACTTGCCCGGCTACATTCCCTAGAATTAGGTCCAATACCGTCTCCTCTCTTGTAGGACTTTCTACATACTGGCTCAAAAAGCTCTCCTGGATGCACTTTAAGAATTCTGCACCCTCTACGCCTTTCACACTCTGACTATCCCAGTTAATATTGGGGAAGTTGAATTCCCCTACTATTATTACTATTATTTCTACACTTCTCTGAGATTTGCCTACATATCTGTTCCTCTATCTCCCCCTGATTGTTTGGGGGCCTATAGTACACTCCCAGCAAAGTGCTTGCCCCCTTTTTGTTTTTAAGTTCTCCCCATATTGCCTCATTAGAGGAACCTGCTAAGATATCATCCCTCCTTACAGCAGTAATTGACTCCTTGATTAATATTGCGACATCCCCTCCTCTTTTACACCCCCCTCTGTCTCGCCTGAAGATTCTATACCCCGGAATATTGAGCTGCCAGTCCTGCCCTTCCCTCAACCATGTCTCTGTGATAGCAACAATATCATACTCCCATGTGTTCATCAACACCTTCAATTCATCTGCCTTACTCGCAAGACTCCTTGCATTAAAATAAATGCCATCCAGCCTTGCCATACTCCCTTGTGCCGTTACATATTTGCTCTGCCTTCCAGGCTGACTTGTTTTTTCCTCTATATTTGGCTGTGCATCACCCCCTACTATAGCTCCACTCCGTATCCCATCCCCCTGCCTAGTTAGTTTAAACATCCCCCCAACAGTACTAGCAAACCTCCCCGCAAGGATGTTGGTCCCGTTCCGGTTCAGGTGCAACCCGTCTGACTTGTACAGGTCCCACCTTCCCCAGAAGCAGACCCAGTGATCCAGGAAACTAAAGCCCTCCCTCCTGCACCAACTCTTTAGCCACGCATTCATCTGCTCTATCCTCCTATTCCTATACTCACTAGCACGTGGCACCGGGAGTAATCCAGAGATTACAACCTTTGAGGTCCTGCTTTTTAATCTGCTACCTAGCTCCCTAAATTCTTGTTGCAGGACCTCATCCCTCTTTCTACCCATGTCATTGGTACCAATGTGAACCACGACCTCTGACTGTTCGCCCTCCCCCTTCAGAATGCCCTGCAGCCGTTCAGTGACTTCCTTGACCCTGGCACCAGGGAGGCAACATACCATCCTGGTGTCACGTCTGCGGCCACAGAAATGTCTATCTTTTCCCCTTACGATAGAATCCCCTATCACTATTGCTCTCCCACTCTTTTTCCTCCCCTCCTGTGCAGCTGAGCCACTCGTAGTGCCACGAACTCAAGTGGAGTTTGAGTGAGAATGAAGGAGTGAGTGTAGAGAATGCATAGCATTGATGCTTAGAAGGAGACAAAGGGCCCTCCCTGTTGTTGTTGCATCATTGTGATAGGGAGTGTGAGGGCTACATGGTCGAATAGTTAAAGGAATGTGACCATAGATAGAGAGACAATGGGTAAGGGTGCAGGGATGTAAGTGTCAAGTGGGATGTGGAGGAAGAGGTTGGCAAAGCAGAGTGCTGGTGAGGAGAGGCGATGGGGATCAGATTGAGGGTGATGGGAAAGTCATACTCACTTTTCCTGTGCGGAGAAGGTCATGAAACCTCTTCCTGCATTGCAGTCAGGTTCTGCGGCTCATTGATATGGAGTTGACCTCCTCGGCCACTTGCAGCCACACAGCTTTAGTCTGTTGGGGTGGCTTTTTTCTCCCTGAGGAAGGGAAGAGCACCTCCTTATTAGATCTTGCTTGGAGGGAGGGCTCATCAAACCGAGGTGCACACTTTTGCTTGCTGTTGGACATGGTCGGTAAATGAAGTCCTTCATACAATTTCCAAAGCGTTTCAGTCTCCAGAAGAAGCAAGGCTGCTTGCAGGTCTTAAATCCAGCAGCATTGATGATGTCATTGGAGGCGACTTTCTGGATGAAAAGACTCAATGGGCCAGGGGTTCCCACATGCTGGAAATCAATTGCCTAATTAGGGGAAAATCGCAATTTTTCAACACTTCACTTCGGAGTCGGGGTCCTGACACGATTCCCACCTGACACGTCCCAGCCCGCCCACACTGACAAAATCGAACCCAAAGACTTTGGTCTTCCTAATACTTAATTAGAAGAAATTACCGCTCATCCAAGATTGCATGTCCGACAAGCAGTCTAACAGCACAGAAACAGTGAAGGAGTCGAGAGATATGGTGGAGAGGTAGAACTGGGTGTCATCAGCATACATGTGGAAGCTGACCCCGATGTCTTAGTATAATGTTACCATTGGGGCAGCATGTAGATGACGAAGCTGAGGAGACCAAGAATAGATACTGGGGGACTCCAGAGGATATGGGAAGAGGTCCCAATGTTAGAGAAACTGTAGCTACGATTGGATAGGTAAGAGTAGCACCAAGAGAGCCCAGTGCAACTGAGCTGGACAACGGAGAAGTGGCGTTGGAGGAGGACGGTGTAATTGACCTTGTCAGTGACTGCAGACAGGGTGAGGAGGAGGAGGAGGGATAATGCACCATGGTCACCATAACAAATACTGTCATTTGTGACTTTGACTTTGATTAAGGCCATTTCAGTGCTGTGGCAGGGGTGAAAACCTGATTGGAGAGATACAAACATGGATTTGCTGCAAAGATGGGCATCAATTTGGGAGCTGACAACATATTGAAGAAGTTTGGAGAGGAGAGGGAGGTTGGAGGTGGAGTGGCAGTTTGCAAGGATAGAGAGATCAAGATGAGTTTTTTGAGGGGACGTGATCACAATGGTTTTGAAATAGAGTGGAACACTATCTGAGGAGAGGGAACTACTTACAATGTCAGCCAACATGGGGGCCAAGAAGGGAAGTTGAATGGTCAACAATTTAGTGGAAATAGTGTCAAAGGAGCAGGAGGTGGGTCTCATGGAAAGATGAGCTCAGATAGGACATGAGGGGAAGATAGGAGAGAAAGTATAGAAATACACAGGATCAAGGCTCGAGCAGGGACCCTTGGGGGAGATTTGACTTGGTGGGCAGTGGGAAAGGTTGAACAATGAAGGCAGCTGAATAGATGATCTCAATCTTAGGGACTACTGCCACTTGCAGACCTGTCTGTCACAACATATAACTAACATATTTTGCCCGTCATATTATGTTGTTAAATGTAACAAGTCTTGTTTGTACCCAGCTCAGGGAACATTATGATTTGAATAATAGTTGTTGGGAGGGAATGGGATGTACAATATTGAAACACAGTCATCTCTGCTTTGTGAGATGCACCAGCTTGGTAGAGAGAACAGATTCAAATCCGTCATTGGGAAGAACCATATTGTTTTCAATTAGCTCTGAAGGGTGAGATTCCACATCATCATACCACTTACTGAGTACAAATCTCAATCAGTTCCCTTCCTATCCATCTCACACTTTACAATGGTATGAAATTGGCTCAATGAGATAAACACAAGCTCCTTAATTTGTAACTTGTGTCACTTGGTATTTGACCCCTTCATCATAATAAATAATTGGCTGGATCAACTTGTCAAGCCCCTTCTTAATCTTGAAAACTTCAATGAACTTACCTAAAAGTCACCTCAAACATAACATTGGGATATGCTGAGCCACTGAAATTTCTGAATGGAGAAAGGACATAGGCTCCATTTAAAAAGATGTTTGCAATCTTTCTAAGGCCTATTAGTCTCAGCTAGATAAGATTAGGCGACATCAAACAAATCTAAACTACATGAGTTCTGTCTCTATTTGGGAATATATGAATTATGAACTGGAGGTCAGCCAAAATAAAAAATGACGGCGCGGGCGCAGCCAGACCGCCCCTTTAATTAGCGCCCTGCCAGCGGTGTGCGGCCTAGCTCACGACCCGTAAGGCTGTCGCTGACATCGCCAGCGGCAGCCTCGCGGGGCACAGACGAATTTCGGCTGTGGAGCGATAAGGGGCTGTGGCGGGGCGCGAAGGGATCGCGTCGCTCGCCAATGACGAATTTCTCAGCAGGCGCTATTAGCGCCCCCCAGAGGTGCTAACGGCGGGCGCAAAGGAGGCGAATTTCACCCCCTATGTCTTTACTTATACTGATTTCCTCATTAAGTTCCTCATTCTCTCTTGACCCTTGGTTCCCCATTATTTCTGGAATTTTTTTTGTGTCCTTTACTGTGAAGACAGATACAAAGTATTTGTTTAATGTCTCTGCCATTTCCTTATTGCCCATTATAATTTCTCCTGTCTCTACCTCTAATGGGCCCAAGTTTACTTTCACTAATCTATTCCTATTTACACATCTATAGAAACGTTTTCAATCTGTTTTTATGTCTCTTGCTAAATAAGTAATAAGTATCCAATGGAGACTTGTAGAGCAGATTTTACTCAGTAAAGTTAGAATGTAAGTAGACTTGCTCCCTCGAAACCTATTTCTAGTCTTGGTCACAGACTTCAAGCATCACTCAGGAAAGCAGAGAGCCAAGCAACCTGCTCCACCTTCAGTGCCACTAATGATACCAACAACTGAAAGGTGCGCAAGAACAGTGCAAGGTGATGCTCCCTTCAATTTCTTTCTCTCCTTATTCAACTTTTATTGGGAGGTTAAGGACTTGGGCTTGTTTTCTTTGGACAGGAGGAGATTTTGCATTGGTCCAATGAATGTTTTCAAGGTGATGCTAACAAACCTGATCCAGTTAAGTTGTTCACTGTGGTGAAGGGTTAAAATTTCAAAGAAAATAACTAAAAATCAGAAAACTGGGAGTGTAGGGAAAAAGAAGAACATTTTTGCAGACTGTTAAAGAAAGACCATTTGAAGAAAATGGTATTAATGGGTGCAAGAGACAATTAGATTTATTTGGAATTGAGAGATATGCTGAGAAAATAGATAGTGGTAACTGAGATCTGTTTAAAGCTGCATGTAAACCGTAGTTTAGCTTTGCTTCACACCAGTGCTAAAAAAGCTAGGGGGTAAAAATTGAGTCGCGCCCCATTTGGGGCGCTAACCTCGCCGGGGCGCGACTTTTAGCGCCCCGAAAAAATTAGCGGCCCCGCGCCGGAACTTCAGTGGTTGCGCCCCAAGAGGGAAGCGGGGCGCAACTGGAAGCACCCCGCATCCCTCTTGGGGCGCTGCGAGTGAATATCCTGGCGCTACGTGCCGCAGCGCCACGCGCTGCGGCACGTCGCGCCGCGGTATTGCAGGCCTTCCTCCCCTTCTTAAAGGGGAGGGGCCTTGCGCAGCGCGAACCGGGGCCCAGCTGGGCTCCCAGGGATCGGGAGTGCCGGCAAAAGAGCCCGGCACTCAAGAGAAGTGCCGGGCTCTTGGAGCGCAGCCGGCACTTCACGGTGGGGGGGCTTCACGGGGGCCGGGGACAGCAACGGGGGCAGGTGCTGGCAGGCGGCCAGCAACAAAAATGGCCGCCTGCCACCTCCCCTTTAAATATCGCCGCCCCGGCCGCACGTACGCCCCCCTGAACCCGTCGGACACAGCGTCTGGCGGTAAATCAGGGGGCGCGACTGAAGATCACGGCCGGGGCGCGAGCGGGGCGCTGCGCACGGCGATGACGTCATCGCCGGCGGCGCAGCGCCACAGGGCGCTACCGGCTGCCGCCGCCGCTAACCTCCCACTAAATTTTTCGGGAGGCGTGGGCGGCGCTGCGCCCGGGCGTTAGCTGCTTTACGCCCCATTAGCGCCCATTTAAGGCGCTAACGGGAGGCGCAAGCAGCTGAATTTTTCCCCCCTATAGTATAAATTTGCATTTAGGCTCATACCTTACTCTGGAGAGAAGCAGAGTTTCACATTGATGCTACTGTTGTAGTGTAAATACAGGCTAACAGTTAGAGACTAGCTGGGCATAATAGCCATTTCATTTGTCAGTTTGGCTCAGCTGGTAGTACTCTTACTTCCAAGCCAATGGCGAATGGATCTGTGGTGAATGGATCTACTGTGTTGGTGAAGATTTTGTGCTCGAGCTTACGTTGAGCTTCATTGGAATAGTGTAAGAGGCCAAGGACGGAGAGGTCAGAGTGAGAGTGGAGCGGAGAATTAAAGTGACAGGCGACCGGAACTCAGGGTCACCCTTACGGACTGAACGGAGGCGTTCCGCAAAGCGATCACCCAATCTGCGTTTGGTCTCCCCAACGTAGAGGAGATCGCATCATGAGCAGCGAATACAGTGTACTAAATTGCAAGAAGTACAAGTAAATCGCTGTTTCACCTGGAAGGAGTGTTTGGGGCCCTGGACGGTGGGAAGGGAGGAGGTAAAAGGGCAGGTGTTGCATCTCCTGCACTTGCACGGGAAGGTGCCGGGCAAAGGAGAAGGGGTGTTGGGGGTGATAGAGGAGTGGACCAGGGTGTCGTGGACGGAGCGGTCCCTTTGGAACGCTGAAAGGGGAGGTGAGGGGAAGATGTGTTTGGTGGGATCTGAAATTATAATGGGCAATAAGGAAATGGCAGAAACATTAAACAAATACTTTGTATCTGTCTTCACAGTAGAGCACACAAAAAACATTCCGGAAATAATGGAGAACCAAGGGTCAAGAGAGAATGAGGAACTTAATGAGGAAATCAGTATAAGTAAAGACATAGGGGGTGAAATTCGCCTCCTTTGCGCCCGCTGTTAATGCCTCTGGGGGGGGCGCTAATAGCATCTGCCGAGAAATTCAGCGGGGCGCTACTGAGGCACTAGCCGAAAGTGCTGTGCCCCCGCTGGTAGTGCCCCGGACCGTGGCGCAGCCGGCGATGACATCATCGGCAAGCGACGCGATCCCTTAGCGCCCCGTGGCTGAAATTCGTCTGTGCCCCGTGAGGCTGCCGCTGGCGATGTCAGCGACAGCCTCGCGGGTCGCGAGCTAGGCCGCACACCGCTGGTGAGGCGCTAATTAAAGGGACGGTCTGGCTGCGCCCACGTCGTCATTTTTTATTTTGGCTGACCTCCAGTTCGGCCCCTCTTTGCGGCCCTTGGTGTGGTCCATGGCCGCTATTACGCTGTCCGGTACCACGTCTCAGTGCCGGGCTGTGGCCACGGCACCACACCACCCTGGTGGGCTAGTGGATGCTGTCAAATGGTCTGCAGAGTGCACAGTGGCCCTCCCATTTAACAGAAGGGGTGGGGCGCTAAAACACGTCAGCGCATGGCGGAGCGGTTGCATAGTGCTTCGGCGCTGCCGCACTTTGTGCCCCACGCACCACCCTGAGAGGAAGTGGCGCGCCTGAAATAGTGCTCTGCTTCCTCATCGGGGTGGTAAGCCCAATTTATCGGCTGGGGCGATACTCCCACCCTGGGCGCTAAATGTGAGGCGCTAATTCGGTTACCGCCCCCAAACGGGTGTAACCGAATTTTGCCCCCATAGTACTGGAGAAATTAATGGGACTAAGTGGCGACAAATCCCCTGAACCTGACGACTTGCATCCTAGGGTTTTAAAAGAGGTAGCTGCAGAGATAGTGGATGCACTGGTATTAATCTTCCAGAGTTCCCTAGATTCTAGAACAGTCCCCAAGGATTGGAAGGTAGCAAACATAACCCCACTATTTAAGAAAGGAGGAAGAGAAAAAACAGGGAACTATAGGCCAGTTAGCTTGACATCAGTAGTAGGAAAAATGCTAGAATCTATTATTAGGGATGTGGTAACAGGGCACTTAGAAAATCATAATATGATTAGGCAGAGTCAACATGGTTTTATGAAAGGGAAATTGTGTTTGACAAATCTGTTAGAGTTTTTCGGAGATGTAACTAGTAGGATGGATAAGGAGGAACCACTGGATGTTGTGTATTTGGATTTTCAAAAAGCATTCGATAAGGTGCCACACAAGAGGTTATTACACAAAATTAGGGCTCATGCTTTTGGGGATAATATATTAGCATGGATTGAGGATTGATTAATGGACAGAAAACAGAGAGTAGGAATAAACAGGACTTTTTCAGGTTGGCAGGCTGTAACTAGTGGGGTACCGCAAGGATCAGTGCTTGGGCCTCAGCTATTTACAATCTATATTAATGACTTAGATGAAGGGATTGAGTGTAACATATCCAAGTTTGCTGATGATACAAAGTTAGGTGGGAAAGTAAGCTGTGAGGAGGACGCAAAGAGGCGATATAGACAAGTTGACTGAGTGGGCAAGAACATGGCAAATGGATTACAATGTGGGGAAATGTGAAGTTATCCACTTTGGTAGGAAAAACAAAAAAGCAGAATATTTTTTGAATGGTGAGAGACTGGGAAATGTTTGCACTCAGAGGGATCTGGGTGTCCTTGTACATGAATCACAAAAAGTTAACATGCAGGTACAGCAAGCAATTAGGAAAGCAAATGGTATGTTAGCTTTTGTTACAAAGCGATTAGAGTATAAGAGTAAATAAGTCTTGTTACAATTATACAGGGCATTGGTGAAGCCACACCTGGAGTACTGTGTACAGTTCTGGTCTCCTTACCTAAGGAAAGACATACTTGCCTTAGAGGGAGTGCAGCAAAAGTTCACTAGACTGGTTCCTGGGATGAGGGGATTGCCCTATGAGGAGAGATTGAGTAGACTAGGCCCAAAGTCCTTAGAGTTTAGAAGAATGAGAGGTGATCTAATTGAAACATATAAAATTCTTAAGGGGCTTGACAGGATTAATGCTGGAAAAATGTTTCCCCTAGCTGGAGAATCTAGAACACGAGGTCACAGTCACAGAATAAGGGGTCCGTCATTTAGGACTGAGATGAGGAGAAATTTAGAAGAATTTGGAGAGCTGTGGATGCTCAGTCGTTGAATATATTCAAGACAGAGGTCGATAAATTTTTGGGAATGAAGGGAATTAAGGGATATGGGGATAGAGCGGGAAGGTGGAGTTGAGGTAAAAGATCAGTCTTGATCTTTTTGAATGGCGGAGCAGGCTCGAAGAGCTAAATGACCTACTCCAGCTCCTATTTCTTATGTTCTTATCCATCTTTATTTTTGTTCCCATTTCCTCCCTGCTCTGCTAGAGGCACTAACACGTGCTGTATTCCAATTCCACGGGTGATTTTCAACCTGCGGTATCTTGCCAAAGAGCCATTCTTCGCGTGTGAGCTTCAGCAAGATATTGAACTGTGTGTGAGAGGGAGAGGCGAGAGAGGGCATTAGAAACAAGTTTAATCCTGCCCTCACCTGACATCAGTATTCACCGACTTTTCAGCAGCAGCAATAAGGGCTCAGGAACGATAGCTAATTTGTTTCCCATTCTATCCCAAGATGCTGAGGCCAACAGTAGCATTCCAATCCCTGCTCTGGCTGACAGCTTATTCAAGATGGACTGGAGAATGAACCTAGGACCTTCCTGGTCTGTATGGTTCAACAGCACACTGAGCAGAGCTTTATCAAACTGAGCCATTGGGGCAGCACCAGGCTTGTTTAACCATGAAGATTTTGATACAGTAAATAAGGAGAAACTGTTTCCAGTGGCAGAAAGGTCATTAACCAGACACCGATTTAAGGTAATTGGCAAAAGAACTAGAGGTGACATGAGGAAAAAAAAATTAAGCAAAGATTTGTTATGATCTGGAATGCACAGCTTGAAAGGGTGGTGGAAGCAGATTCAGTAATAACTTTTAAAAGGGAATTGGATGAATACTTGAAGGGAGAAAATCTTCAGGGCTGTGGGAAAAGGGCAGAGGTGTGGGACTAATTGGATAGCTCTTTCAAAGAGCCAGCACAGGCCCGATGGGCCAAATGGCCTCCTTCTGTGCTGTATCATTCTATTATTGATTCTATTAACCATTCGACTAAAACCTGGAGTAGCCATAACACAGTAACTTTATAGCTCGATGATTAATAGGACTTATTCATTTTAAGTCGAGGTGTGACACATTCTCAAGTGTGACTTATACATCATTGCTTACAATAAGCAGAAAGATCAATCTACACCTCCGCCCATGCAAACTATCGAAAAATAAAATTAAAATCATTCTTCAATGTTGCAGTTAGAATTAGCACTGCAGTGTGATTTATACAGAGAAAAGGGTGAGAGACTTGTTAATGCATGAGGTGCGCTTGAGTGGTTTCATCAGTGTTAGGTCTTCTACTCCATTATGACACATAATGAGTGATCCTCTGGGCTACTAGTAGACAGACACACTGTGGAATTTTTAGAAAGCAAGGATGGACTAGCAATAACAAGTCTCATGTTGATAGCTCCTGATGCCTGAGTGGGTAAAGGCAATGTTCAGTGTTGCTCTAGGCCTTACAGACCAGGAGGCTTCAGGTTTAATCCCAGATCTGTGCTCAGTTAACTGATCTCATGGTTGGGGTTATGTTTGGTCTCTGCGTCTGTGGGTAAGGGAAGGGAAAAAAATGATCTAGAATTCACTTTCCTGACTGCCATCCCTGCTAGAAAGTGTGCATGTGTGGAAATTGGGTATAGACTGAATTGGATTTGGCCGAGATGCCCTCCATGCTCCAACAGCTGACCAAGACTACCTACTTAGACTCATACTTTGGGTGACAGCTGCCAAGTCCTGTGAAACCATACCCAGGAAGAGTCAGTAGGGTTAACTTTATGAAATCGTGATCCAGGCACAGAGCTCTCACCCAACGAGAGTGCATATCGGGAATTTGGGCAATCTCCAGAATCCCCACTATGTGCTCCCAGCAGCCGAGGCTCTATGCTGGGAGTATAATTTCGTAATATAACTGTTGTGCCTCCAGGACAGGAAGGGAAAAGAATATATACAGAAGAGCTCCTGTGCTTTGCTGGCCTTAGGCTTGTGTGAATGTTGTAGAGATGCAGGCTTTACCAGCCATTAAAAGCCCAGTCAATTGTAGTGATTACAATCCCAGGACACATAGAAACATAGAAACATAGAAAATAGGTGCAGGAGTAGACCATTCGGTCCTTCGAGCCTGCACCGCCATTCAATGCGTTCATGGCTGAACATGCTACCTCAGTACCCCATTCCTGCTTTCTCGCCATACCCCTTGATCCCCCTAGTTGTGAGTATTATATCTAACTCCCTTTTGAATATATTTAGCGAACTGGCCTCAACAACCTTCTGTGGTAGAGAATTCCACAGATTCACCACTCTCTGGGTGAAGAAGTTCCTCCTCATCTCAGTCTTAAATGGCTTCCCCTTTATCCTTAGACTGTGACCCCTGGTTTTAGTTTTCCCTAACATTGGAAACATTCTGCCCGCATCTAATTTGTCTAAACCAGTCAGGATTTTAAACGTCTCTATAAGATCCCCCCTCATTCTTCTGAACTCCAGAGGATACAAGTTCAGTTGATCCAGTCTTTCTTGATATGTCAGTCTGGCCATCCCAGGAATCAATCTAGTGAACCTTCGTTGCACTCCCTCAATAGCAAGAATGTCCTTCCTCAAGTTAGGAGACCAAAACTGCACACAATACTCCAGGTGTGGCCTCACCAAGGCCCTGTACAACTGTAGCATCACCTCCCTACTCCTGTACTCAAATCCCCTTGCTATGAAGGCCATCATGCCATTTGCTTTCTTGACTGCCTGCTGCACTTGCCTTCCCACCTTCAGTGACTGATGTACCATGACGCCCAGGTCTCGTTGCACCTCCCCTTTCCCTAATCTGCCACCATTCAGGTAATAGTCTGCCTCCCTATTTTTACCACCAAAGTGGATAACCTCACATTTATCCACATTGTACTTCATCTGCCATACATTTGCCCATTCACCCAACCTGTCCAAGTCACTCTGTAGCCTCCTAGCATCCTCCTCATTGTTCACACTGCCTCCCAATTTAGTGTCATCCGCAAATTTGGAGATATTACAATTAATCCCTTCGTCCAAATCATTAATATATAATGTAAACAGCTGGGGCCCCAGCACCGAACCCTGCGGTACCCCGCTGGTCACTGCCTGCCATTCTGAAAAGTACCCATTTACTCCTACTCTTTGTTTCCTGTGTGCCAACCAGTTCTCAATCCACGTCAACACATTACCCCCAATCCCATGTGCTTTAACTTTGCACACCAATCTCTTGTGTGGGACCTTGTCGAAGGCCTCTGAAAGTCCAAATACACCACATCTACTGGTTCCCCCCCGTCCACCCTATTGGAAACATCCTCAAAAAATTCCAGAAGATTTGTCAAGCATGATTTCCCTATCACAAATCCATGCTGACTTGGACCTATCATGTCGCCACTTTCCAAATGGTCTGTTATGACATCTTTAATAATTGATTCCATCATTTTACCCACCACCGATGTCAGGCTGACCGGTCTATAATTCCCTGCTTTCTCCCTCCCTCCTTTTTTAAAAAGAGGGGTTACATTAGCCACCCTCCACTCCTTCGGAACTGATCCAGAGTCTAAGGAATGTTGGAAAATGATCGTCAATGCATCCACTATTTCCAAGGCCACCTCCTTAAGTACTCTGGGATGCAGACCATCAGGCCCTGGGGATTTATCAGCCTTCAGTCCCATCAATTTCCCCAACACCTTTTCCCGACTGATAAGGATTTCCCTCAGCTCCTCCCTCTTACCAGATCCTTTGATCTCTTTTATTTCCGGAAGGTTGTTTGTGTCCTCCACAGTAAACACCGAACCAAAGTACTTGTTCAATTGATCTGCCATTTCTTTGTTCCCCATTATGACTTCCCCTGTTTCTGACTGCAGGGGACCTACGTTTGTTTTTACTAATCTCTTTCTTTTTACATATTTATAGAAGCTTTTGCAGTCTGTTTTAATGTTCTCCGCAAGCTTCCTTTCATATTTTATTTTCCCTGCCCTAATCAAACCCTTCGTCCTCCTCTGCTGAGTTTTAAAGTTCTCCCAGTCCCCGGGTTTGCTGCTACTTCTGGCCAATTTGTATGCCACTTCCTTGCTTTTAATACTATCCCTGATTTCCCTTGTTAGCCATGGTTGAGCCACCTTCCCTTTTTTATTTTTACGCCAGACAGGGATGTACAATTGCTGTAGTTCATCCATGCGATCTCTAAATGTCTGCCATTGCCCTTCCACTGATAACCCCTTAAATATCGCTTGCCAATCTAACCTCGCCAATTCACGCCTCATACCCTCAAAGTTGCCCTTATTTAAGTTCTGGACCATGGTCTCTGAATTAACTGTTTCCTTCTCCATCCTAATGTCGAACTCCACCATACTATGGTCACTCTTCCCCAAGGGGCCTCGCACCACAAGATTGCTGATTAGTCCTTCCTCATTACACAACACCCAGTCCAGGATGGCCTCCCCTCTAGTTGGTTCCTCAACATATTGGTTTAGGAAACCATCCCTTAAACACTCCAGGAAATCCTCCTCCACCGTATTGCTTCCAGTTTGAGTAGCCCAATCTATATGCATATTAAAGTCACCCATGATAACTGCTGCGCCTTTTTTGCATGCACCTCTGATTTCCTGTTTCATACCCTCCCCCACCTCACTACTACTGTTTGGAGGTCTGTACACAACCCCCACTAACGTTTTCTGCCCTTTGGTGTTCTGCAGCTCAACCCATATTGATTCCACATCCTCCAAGCTAATGTCCTTCCTAGCTATTGCATTAATCTCCTTTTTAACCAGCAATGCTACCCCACCCCCTTTTCCTTTTATTCTATCCTTCCTGAATGTTGAATACCCCTGGATATTCAGTTCCTAGCCTTGATTGTTCTGGAGCCACGTCTCTGTAATCCCAATCACATCATATCCGTTAACATCAATTTGCACAGTCAATTCATCCACCTTATTACGGATACTTCTTGCATTAAGACACAGAGCCTTTAGGCTTGTTTTATTCACACCCTTTGTCCTTTTAGACTTATGATTTAGTATGGCCCTTTGTGTTTCTTGCCTTTGTTTACTCGGATTTCCCTTATTGTTTCTCACCCTTCTAACATTTGTTTCTGACTGCATATTACATCCCCCTGTTTCGCTACATAGGTTCCCATTCCCCTGCCATATTAGTTTAAATCCTCCCGAACTGCCTTAGCAAATATTACCCCGAGGACATCGGTTCCAGTCCTGCCCAAGTGCAGACCGTCCCTTTTGTACAGGTCCCACTTCCCCCAGAACTGGTTCCAATGCCTCAGGTATTTGAATCCCTCCCTCCTGCACCACTGCTCAAGCCACGTATTTAATCTTGCTATCCTGTTCATGCTACTCTGATTAGCACGTGGCACTGGTAGCAACCCAGAGATTACTACCTTTGAGGTCCTACTTTTCAATTTAGCTCCTAGCTCCCTAAATTCTGCTTGTAGGACCTCTTCCCGCTTTTTACCTATATCGTTGGTACCTACATGCACCACGACAGCTGGCTCTTCACCCTCCCTTTCCAGAATGTTCTGCAGCCGCTCCGAGACATCCTTGACCCTTGCACCAGGGAGGCAACATACCATCCTGGAATCTCGGTTGCGGCCACAGAAACTCCTGTCTATTCCCTTTACAATTGAGTCCCCTATCACTATGAGGAATTAAGTGTATTCTCACAAGATGCTCCAACATATGGCAGTGCCTCAGCCAGTCAGTCTCAGGAGCATTTAAAAAAAAAATCATTCTTGGGATATGGGTATTGCCCATCTGTGTTTTAACCTGGATACAGATTACTGAAAACCGCAAAGGTCAAGGAACGCTAGACTTTGGCTGAAACTGCAGCAGAATTGTGACTGAGCAGTAATAACAGGCTATGGTGTACTGTTAATAAAGGTAAGTACAGATGGGAAGGCCATACATCCCATGTAGCTCATGTTTCCATGGAAACCTACAGGCTCCCCTCCACCCATCACAATTTCTCACTGCTGTGCTCAAAGGGACAGTGGGTTGGAGAATCAGTTCTGCAGTATTGTAGCCCTCTATCCAACATGGACATCCTTTGTGCATGGCTTATGAGATTGGTGAATTTACCCACATGTTCCTCAATTACATCTCTCTCCTTAGACTTTTCAGCCTCTCTGCTTCAATAGCCTTCCAGCTAACTTACTTTCACCTTTGAGTGAAAGAACTGGCAGTATGTACCATCTACAAGATGCACTGCAGCAGCTCGCCAAGGCTTCTTTGATAGCACCTCTCATGACCACGATCTCTACCACCTAGAAGGACAAGTGCAGCAGGCGCATGGGAACACCACCAGCTCCAAGTTTCCTTCCAAGTCACACACCATCCTGACTTGGAAATATGTTGTTGTTCCTTCATCGTCGCTGGGTCAAAATCCTGGAACTCCCTCCCTAACAGCACTGTGGAAGTACCTTCACCACACGGACTGCAGCGGTTCAAGAAGGCGGCTCACCACCACCTTCTCAAGGCCAATTAGGGATGGGCAATGAATGCTGGACTTGCCAGCGACACCCACCTCCCATGAATGAATAAATAAAAAAAAGAAAGAGCTTCTGTGTAAAATCTTACCTAAAAGATGGCTCCTGTGACACTGCAGTACTCCACTGAACTGTTCCAGACTAGTGGTTCTCAAACTGGGGTCCACGGAGACATTCCAGGTGGTCCGCGAAACATTGACCAATTATTCATTGGAGAACATCTCTGAAAAACTGCAGACTGTAAAAATGAACCAGAGAGGAGTGGGAAGGAGGCGGGACCAGAGTGTTAATGTGCGGGTTCCTTCCAATGCCCTCATTGGTGTCTGCGGGAGGAGAGCGGAGGTTGGCTGGCTGGTAATGCTGTGAAGGGCACTGATAAATAGAAAAGTTTTGTCGGGCGTCGGTAAGTTTTAAAGTTCAACCAAGGGCGACTTGTCATAGTTCACCGCGAGTCTCCTGCTGGCTTTGTGTGGTCTGCTGGAAGGTTTTTATTTATTGTGTAAACTTTTCCCGAACCAGTTGCGTGGGATCATTATTGTCGGTGTGTTGAAATCACCGCTGGGCCAAATCGCACTGAAATCCCATTACTGATTTACGTGCCGGAAAGTTCTGGAAAGTTTGCGTGGTGGAGGGAGCGGGGGTGTTGGAGACCCAGGGCCTGTCAGGTTGCCTGGCTGTTGTTTTTTTGGAGGGTGCGGGGGGGAGAGTTCGGGTTTGGGTTTATGTGTCACTAGCTGGAGACAGCAGGGCGCAGACTGGCTGAGCGCGGGAACACCTGACCATGAAAAGAACAGCCTGAATTTTAATGGGGAGGCGGGTTGGGAGCAGAGTGGCTCCGAAGCGGTCGGGAAAACCGGAAGAACGGGCTCCCGCCGAATTTAATGGCAGGGGCTGATTTGCATGGGAAACTTCTGTTTCCCACCTGTAGCCAGCCAGATTGAATGGCTAGCTGGCTGCGGGCCGGGAGGCCTGTGGCGCTAGGCCGCAGAGAGGAGGGAGGGAGGGATCACGGGGGAGGGGGGTTAGGGAATGATTGGCGGCCGGAGGAGTGGGAGGGGGTTAGGGAATGATTGGCGGCCAGGGGAGTGGGAGGGGGGTTAGGGAATGATTGCCGACTGGAGGAGTGCGAGGGGGTTAGGGAATGATTGGCGACTGGAGGAGTGCGAGGGGGTTAGGAAATGATTGATGGCTGGAGGGATTGGGGGGGTGGGCGGGTGTCGGCAAAGATGGGAGGTCGGATGAGCATGGGGAGGACCAGAGGAGCGGGAGGGTGGGGGGGTGGTGTTGGTAAAGATCGGCGGCCGTAGGAGAACAGGGAGGGCCGTAGAAGTAGGGGGGCTAGAGGAGAAGATGGGGGGATCGGAGGCCCCGTGGGGGGATCTCCGATCGTGGGGGTTGGGTTAGGTAGGGACACTGGATCCAGGAGGTAAGTGTAAAGGCACTTACCTCCTGGATCCAGCAGTCCTTGCCTTCCATCAACCTGGCGGGTTTCACGAGGCCTGCAAAACCCAACCAGCTAAAGCTAAATTCAAAATGGAGGTTAAATAAGAGGCTTCCAGCCTCATTATAAAATTCAAATGGACGACCCGCCTCCTGGGTGCAGGTTGGCTGCCCGCCCGCCCCCACCCCCACCCCCCTCCACTAGAACTGGAATTGGGCGGGTTGGAGGCGGGTTCTGATCGGGATTCAGATTTTTAACACTGTAACTTCCCACGTGCCACCAACTCACCCATTTGTTTAAGTTAAAATTCCCCCAACAAGTTTGTTTGATGTGGATGTCGGCGGACGGGTGTGAAGCAGACAATCCCAATCACTCAAGCAGCTGTATGTTTTGGGAGGTGTTTTTTCATCTCGAGTTCTTTTTAATTTCACTTCTTTAGCTCTTCAGCGTTGAATTAAAATTGAGGCTTTTGCTCATTTCAAATTATATTTAAATAAAGGCTTGTAATTAAAATTCATAGATTAGCAGTAGTTTTTAGGATGGTACTTAAAATTAATGTAACAAGTAGAAAAATGAAAAGCAGGCACAGCTTTAAATAAATGATCAAACATCACACCAAGTATAGACTCTGCAGTGAAAAGCAGGCGCACCCATTTCACTGATATCTGTAAGTAAATACTTGTTTTCTTAAAAGCCTTATTAAAACACTCTTTACATGCAGCACTTTCATATTATGAGTATTATATAGTATTATAATTTAGATGGGGGGTCCGTGATTACTAATCGATTTGAAAAGGGATCCTTCAACCAAAAAAGCTTGAGAATCACAGTTCTAGACAACGTACTAAAGTCCTGAAGTAGGCCTTGAACCTGCAACCTTTGGACTCAAAGTTAAGAGAGCTACCAAATGAGCCTAGATGGCACATAGTGCTTGAGGATAACTAAAATTCTTATTATAGCTTCTGATAGCACAAGATAGATATGGATTTAGAAGGTGATTCAGGCCAGTCTGCACAACATTTTGCACCTTTAAAGTAGCAGAAGAAGCTTCACATAAGTGATCGGGTACTTGGCAGGAATGGGCAGAAGTGTTAGGGGAGGTGACCAAACGCATAGTCAAAGTGATAGGTTTTGAACTTGTGCCTCTGTCTCTCTGTTACAGTTTAGTTTGAACTATTGTTCTGATTTAGCAACAAACAATCATACAACATAGAAGGGAGGCCATTTGGACCATTGTGCCATTGAAAGAGCTATCCAATGAGTCCGCTATCCTCATAGATCTACAATTTTTCCAATTCCAGTATATACTCAATTCCCTTTTGAAAGTTACTACCTTTTAGGTAGTCCAGTCCAGATCATAACAACCTGCTATGTAAAGAAAATTCTCCTCCTCTCCCTTCTGGTTCTTTTGCTAATTATCATAAATCTGTGTCCCCTGGTTACCAACCCTCCTGCTAATGGACACAGTTTCTCCTTATTTACTATATCAAAACGCTTTATAATTTTAAACACCTCTATTAAGTTTGCCCTTAACCTTCTATGCTCAAAAGAAAACAATTTCCTTTCACCAAAATAGATTATCTGGTCATTATCACGTTGCTGTTTGTGGGAACTTGCTGTGTGCAAATTGGCTGCTGCGTTTCCTACATTACAACTTTGACTACACTTCAAAAGTACTTAATTGGCTGTAAAGTGCTTTGGGAAGTCCTGAGGTTGTGAAAGATGCTATATAAATGCAAGTCTTTCTTTCTTTTCTTTTATACTATTTACTCTCTTATATACCTGTCAGAGGCCAGCCTCTTTTAATAACCTGAGCTTTTCCTTTATTCCTTTATAATGCAATCTCTGATACCAGGGATATGCCTTGTTTCTGTTCTATGCACCACCTCCAGGGCTTGAATGCCTCTGTTGTGTCTCGGTGACCAGAACTGGACTCACCACTCATCATAGTCAGTTTCATTGCCAAATGGTATGGACCCTGCTATCTGACACTGACTACATTTCCAAAGTTCTTTTAATACCAGCATATTGCAGCTCTCTGAAAGCAGTGAGAATTAATAACAAAAATAATTAATGTGGGATAGTATTTTAGCAGACATTTCATGGAAAATTATAATAGCTCAAAACACGCAATCTATTAAAATCATTATTTTAATTTCAAGACCTCGTGA
Source organism: Squalus acanthias (assembly GCA_030390025.1). Classification (NCBI taxonomy): domain Eukaryota; kingdom Metazoa; phylum Chordata; class Chondrichthyes; order Squaliformes; family Squalidae; genus Squalus; species Squalus acanthias. The sequence continues at coordinate 31,360,647 of CM059432.1, read as the reverse complement.
GTCATTGCTGCTTTTGTGTGTATAATGGGATGTGATACCTACACAGAATATTCACAGCTATCTCCAATAATTGTCCCTTCCATTATACAATAACATAAGCCATTCTTTGAATTCTATTATGCTAAGGGTTTGAGGTAAGTGCCCTTTTGTTTTCCTGTTTAACTATTTTTAGCAAGGGATGTGTGAAAGGCAGACATTCTGCTTGAATATTTAAAGAGTGGCATTTCTATTTGAAACAACATTGAAAGCACCTGCAACAAACTATGGGGAAAGAGCGATGGCGGTGGAGTGGGACTAATTGGATCGCTCTTTCAATGAGCTGGCACAGGCACGATGGGCCGAATGGCCCCCTTCTGTGCTGTATTATTCTATGGCTCTAACTCTCCCAGATGTCAAGGTATCCCTCTGAGTTACAGTATCGTTAATAGATCACTGTCCTCCAAATAGATTTTGTTGGTTTTGTTTCACAATCTATCGAATTGTAACAACACTGTTCAGGGAAGGCATTAATGGAGAGCCATAGTTCCAATGGAAATATGTTGTGAAAATATGGTTGGCTTCATACGCAAAGTGTACATCATGGAATCATATAGGAGGACACTATTCATTCCATTGTACCAGTGTTGGTTTCACATCAGGGCTGTCTATTCTGATTCCATTTACCTACTCTTTCTCTCGATGTTTTCCGTCAAGTGCTTATTTAATGCCACATTCATTTTCAAAAATTAATTTTGTGGATATCGGCATTGCTGGCGAGGCCGGCATTTATTCCCCATCATTAGCTGACATGAGAAGGTGGTGGTGAGCCACCACTGCAGTCCGTGGGGTCTTGTTATTCTTTGTAGCAATTTGAAACATTTGAATGGCTTGTTAGGTCACTTCAGAGGGCGGTTAAGAGTCAACCACATTGGTGTGCGACTGGAGTCATATAGGTCAGACTATGTAAGGATGGTAGATTTCCTTCCCTGTAGGATATTAGTGAACCAGTTAGGTTTTTAATGACAATCTGACATTTTCATGGTCACTTTTATTGATACAGCTTTTTATTTTTAGATTTTTTTAAAGCTGAATTTAAAAAAATTCAAGACTACCACAGTATCACAATCTCTGAATTATTAGTCTAGAAAGATAATTACTAAACTACCATACCCTCTGCTTGACATGGAAGACTCAGTAGTCACTTGTGTAAACTACTTCATATCCCAATAACTCCTTGCATGAGAAATATCGTTCTGACCAACCCAATGGATGTTTTTGGTACTAAAGCTGAGTTTAAGCTCCATTGTTGAAGGAGTGATGATAAAGTCAGTTTTGCTTAGCTGTAAAAGCTCTCAATTATAATAGTTTATATTTTTTTCCCCAATGTTCACCCTCTCTGATGAAGACAGTAATTCAGGCATGATTCAATCATCCATAAAAATGAAATCTAATGAGGTTTAAATCTGAGAGTAACAAATATTTGCAGCATTGCTTCTGTTGGTAATTTATTGATTTTTCATTGATTTAATGTGCGTTATTCATGAGGAAACTAGGGAGGTAGTTATCAATTTCTCTTGCACTTCTATCGCATAAAACTATAGCACAAAATCAATACATCATTACCACAAACACCAAATGTTGGCAACAATTAATTTATTTATCACTGATTTAATGGGCAGCTAGGGGCAATAGGGCAAAGAATGGAGACGGTGATTCTTATATTTAGAGCGTGCAGTCCTTTGGCTTGAACTTGCATCGTGTGGTAGTGGTAACAGTTGCTATGAAATTATCCTGTTCAATAGCTCCACTACGGTGCTAACCCATTTAAACTGAACAACTGGCACCACCCCTGAAGAGGAAAGAGACTAAATTGTCTCGGGCTTCTTTCACGCAGTTCAAAGTGATGTCGGCAGATGTCTGGGAACACTGCCAGGTGCAGGGAGAACATGGAAAGGAAGGGGCTAAAATATCAAAGGACCTTAAAATTACTATGGAAAACTTCCTGGTATTGTGACTATAGGTGGACAGAAAAGAAAGAACGCCCCAAAGTGAGGTAATTTTGAAATGTAGTCACAGTTGTAATATAGCCAATGTGCGCCAGCAAGGTCCCACAAACAGCAATGAAGGAAATAAATGGATAATCTTTGGTTGAGGGATAAATATTGACCAGGACACCGAGGAGAACTACCCTGCTCTTCTCATGCCATGGGATCTTTTACGTCCACCTGAGAGGGCAGACGGAGCCTAGGTTTAACATCTCATCTGAAAGATGGCACCTCCGACAGTGCAGCACTTCCTCAGTACTGCGCTACAGCATATATTATGTGCTGAAGTCTCTCGAGTGGGACTGAAACCCACAGGCTTCTGACTCAGAGGCGAGAGTAATACCTCTGAGCCACGGCTGACACCACAAATTGGCTTTGTGCATAAATATAAACTTTCCACATTTAAATGTAAAGTCAAGGCGAGAGAAGGTCTAAAATGGCTAACCAGCTCTGGTGTGTATGGCTTCAGAGGGTAGCCTTTGTTTTCTGCTTCCAAAACCTTATTGACTTGTTGGAAGATGCAAATGACTCTGTGGATCATTCAAACTCAAAATGGGGCTATCAGAACAACTATGTGATCAAGTCTGCAACATCAATATGCAAGTTTTATGTCTACCTGGGATTCAGGTATTTCAAAGGCAAAAGGAATATTTAATTGTGTGAGACAGATAGAGAGACTTAAACACTTTTTTTCGGGGGGGGGGGGGGGTGGGTGGTGGTGGATGCAGTGGTACAGTTGCTTAGTAATTATGTAACTAGACTAGAAATCCAGAGGCTTGGAGTAATAATCCAGAGAACATGAGTTCCAATCCAACCCTGGCATTTTCAGTTTTAAAATTTCTGGAGCTAAAAAGCTGGTACTAGTAAAAGTGATCATGAAGTTGTTGGATTGTCATAAAAAAAACAACTGGCTCACCAATGTCCTTTAGGGAAGGAAACCTGCCTTACCCGGTCTGGCCTACATGTGTCTCCTGTCACACACTAATGTGGTCAACTCTTAACTGCTCTCTGAAGTGGCCAAGTAAACTATAGTTGTTGTATCAAACTGCTACTAGTGGTTTAAAAAGAAGGCCCGCTTTCTCAGAGCAACTAGGAATGGTCAATAAATGCCGGCCTTGCATGGAAACCACAGGGTGGCCCTGAGTGAAACAGAGTTGATTGTGTGTGCTGGAGCATGTTCCAGACTGTTGTAAAGAGACCCTCTGGATTAACTGTTGATTTAAAAGACCTGGCCACCTTCTGTTCTCTATGTACATGAGACTGTGATACTCTGTAAGTGTCCTACTAGTTTAGTTTCTGTAAATAAATCTCGCCAGTGAATTCAGAATCTGAGCCCAGCTCGAGTGTGGTGTGTTGGTGATGGCATCTTCTAGAGTGCATTGTAGAAAAATAAAGTGCATTGACACTAGTGATCTAGGACTGTATGAGTCCTGAAGTGCACAAGGGCTCTGCAAGGGGCAAAAACAACCACAGGGCTGCAATTTCCAGGTCACAGGGAACATGAAGTCTGCTTATGGTAAAAGTGGAAAGACTATTGCAACAGTAAAATAAATTAAACCACACTGGCGGCAGCAAACTTAAACACAATCTCAGTTAACCAAGAGAAAAAGGATATAAAAGGATAAAGCAAGAATCTTAGAAATCTGAAATAAGACCACACCACACTAAAAATATACAGCGTCTGAAATAGGAAGCTGTTTAATGATCCTTCAACCTGAAAAGCGTGAACTCGGGTTTGCAGTTCAAATAAGCGTCTCACACGCCATTGCTACTTGTCTCAGTGATTTTGTTAATATCGGCACAGCCCGATTAAAATAGGACTCTTACTGCTGAATCCAAAGGCTGTGAGTTTGTGCTCTCATTTGGACTTGACTCCATAACCTAGGTTGACACATCAGTGCAGCAGCGGTGGAGTGCTGCACTGTTAGAGGCCAGACCGGGTAAGGCAAGTTTCCTCCCATGTATTACATTAAACCGAGGCTATTGTCTGCCTGGATGTTAAAGATTGCATTGTACATTTTGAACGAGTACAGGGAGCATTCCTTGTGTCCTGGACAACATTCCTCTCTCAATCAGAACCACCAACAAGGCAGGTTAACTGATCATGTGCTGTTTGTGGGATCTTGCTGTGCAAAGATTGGCTGCTGAACTTACTTACATAACAACAGTGACTATAGTTCAAAAAATAATTGCTGTGCTGCGAAGCAATTTGAGATGTCCCAAACTTGTGGAAGCTACTATATAAATTGCAGTTCTCTCCTTTCCTTTACTCTCATGCGGTTCTGGTTAAGGACACTTCTCCCTTCCTCTCCTGAAATGCTAACCTGCCCTTTCTCTTTCAGGTGCTGACTGACCGACTGTGCAATTTCCATCACATTTTTTTGCTTTTATAGTGTAGAAAAAACACTTACCGGCTGAGTGTAACACACTACTCACCCGTGAAGGGAATGGGATTAATTTAGCAGGAGAATATTTATTGCTTCAAACAGTGGTATGTGCAACACACAGAATTGTCTTGACAGAAGAATCTAAAGAATGACCTAATAATAGATAATATGTTGTTTCTATTTATGTAGTCTTTGCTGAGCTGTAACATCCCATGTATTACATCTTATGGATATTTATTATTTTTGCATCATTTCCAATGCTTGGACTTTTAATGAATTAGCGGCTTGACTAGATGATTAACTACAATCTCGATATATAACCACATGTGCTTGTACAGTAGGTGATAGCTGAGTGGAATTACATGATTCTGCCATGTCAATTATTGATGAGTGCTGCTGCGTCTCTGCACTTGCCATGAATTTTTATTTTTAATAAAAGATGCGGAGCATTTCAGTCACTGCATTTTGAAGTGGGTGCTTTTGTTTATTAAATCAAGGACATGCTGCTGCTTTCAGGCATTTTCAATATGTACAGCCTCTTTGTTTTAAGTAAACAAGATCAAACAGTATCTACGGATGAGGAAGCCCATTCAACCCATCTTACTTCGACCGTCAATCTCTACTTGACCTGGATGTGTGCATCTGCAACAACACCTAAGAAGCTGAACACCATCTAGGACAAAGCAGTTCGCTTTGGCACCTCATCCACTAGAGTACCACGGCTGCAACGTGTACTATCTAACGGATGCACTGCAGCAACTCGCTAAGACTTCTTTGCCAGCACCTCCTTGAAGTACAAGGGCAGTAGGTATATGGAAACACCATCACCTCCAGGTTCTCCTCCAAGTCACATACCATTCTGACTTGGACATATCCTTCATCGTCACTAAGCTAAACTCCTGCAACTCCCTACCTCATAGTATTGTGGGAGCACCTTCACCACATGGACTGCAGCGGTTCACAAAGAAGGCCCACCACTTCTCAGGGCAACTAGGGATGGGCAATAAATGCCGACCTTGCCAGTGATGTACACATCCAGAGAATGAATAATTTAAAAAAAAATCTAGGAAGGCGCTACAGTTCCCCCATTGTTGCATCTAGCCGTTCCTTAAAATGATTCCAAGTTTTCACCTCCACCATTCTGCCCGATGTCCATTACAACTGTTGTTCACTATCTATGTGAAGACGAACCTGCTAATATCAGTCCTAAAGATACCTTTTACAACTTATGTCCACTTGTCCTACTCCCACAGTTTAACTGCCTCAGTTTAACTGCTGAACCCTCATCTATGCCTTTGTTACTTTCAAACTCAACTATTCCAATGCTCTCTTGGCTGGTCTCCAAGCTTCCACTCTTTATAAACTTTAGCTCATTCAAAACTCTGCTGTCTGTATCCTAACTCATGCCGCCCCATTCACCTATCATCCCTGTGCTCACTACATTAGCTCCCAGTCCAGCAATGCCTCGAATTTAAAATGATCATCCTTGTGTTCAAATCCCTCCATGGCCTCGCCCCTTCCTTTCTCTGTAACCTCCTCCAGCCCTACAACCCTCCAAGTTCTCTGTGCTCCTCCAATTCTGGCGCATCCCCAATTTCTATCGCCCCACCATTGGTGGCTGTGCCTTCAGCTGCCTAGGCCCTAAGTTCTGAAATTCTCTGCCTCTCTACCTCTCTCTCTCTCCTTTAAGACTCTCCTTAAAACCTATCTATGTGACCAAGCTTTAGGTCACCTGTCCTAATATCTCTTTATGTGACTTGTGTCAAATTTTGTTCGATAATACTCCTGTGAAGTACCTTCGGACGTTTTATTACATTAAAGGTGCTATATAAATGCAAGTCATTGTTGTTGTTGTTAAAGTAGTATTGCAGATTAACCAAGGTCACTTGTTCCTCCCAAACATGCTACACTTACCATACTTACATAGAATTACATAGAATTTTACAGCACAGAAACAGGCCATTTGGCCCAACAGGTCTACGCTGGTGTTTATGCTCCACACGAGCCTCCTCCAACCTTACTTCATCTTACCCGATCTACATATCCTTCTATTTCTTTCTCCCTCATGTACGTATCTAGCTTCCCATCTATGCCATTCACCTCAACCACTCCATGTGGTAGCGAGTTCCACATTCTTACCACTCTATGATTAAAGTGGGTTGGAGTCAAGCCCTATCTAGAGATGAAAGGACAGAATGTAAACCCATTGCACGTCATACTCTCCATGCTGTGCTGTTTCTTTTAAATGAAAATTGAGGGTTTGTTTGTCCATTCAATACTGGAAACTATAGGGGAGCTCACAACCTTCATTGCTTGGCCTTCTACTTTGAAAACAGATTACATAAATGTCAATGATTTGCTGCATGAGAAGCAAAATAGAAAAGGTGAAAAAAAGCACCTATATTTTTTCTAAATTTAGAAAGTTGATATATTGAAAGATGGGAAAGCCTATTTGACAAGCATTACTTTGATTTCCAGGTGCTCTTCTTATAAATGTTTTGTTTTCCCAAGTAAGCACCTTATTAAAGCCACGAGCCCAAAGCAAATAAAACCTCTGCTGCTTATCCCATGGGATTTTTCTCAGATCCTCTTTGAAGTTAATTTTTTGTGGCAAGTTTTATGAACAATCCATCCTACATCAATCGTATAACCTTTGGAAGGGAAATATTCAATCGATCATGTTTTACACATGCGCACACACTAAATTTTACTAAAACTTTAAAGGATTTGATCACAGCCAGAACATCTCCAGTAATGGCTTCTCTTCCCGCCACTGCACCATTACCTCAGGAGTCTGCCAAGAATCTATCCTTGACTCCCTCCTCTTCTTCATCTACATGCTGCACCTTGGTGACATCAGCCACATGTATTCTGATGACACCCAGCTCTCCCTCTGCACCTCCTCTCTTGACTTCTCCACTGTCTTTTTGTTGTCAGACTACGTACCGATATCCAGTGTTCAATGAGCTGCAATTTCCTCCATCTAAACACTGGGAAGTCCAAAGCCATCATTATTGGCCTCTGCCATAAACTCTGTACCCTTGCCACTAATTCTATCCCCTTCCCTGGCCACTCTCAAGCTGAACCAGACTGCTCGCAACCTCGGTGTCCTATTTGGTCTAAGGCCATATCTCTGTCACAAAGGCTACCTACTTCCACCTCCATAACATCGCCCACCTCCACCCCTACCATCTGCTGCTGAAACTCTCATCTATGCCATAGTCAACTCCAGATGAAACTAATCCAATGCTCTCCTGGCTGGCCTCCCATTCTCTACCCTCTGTGTACTGCAGCTCATCCAAAATTCTGCTGCCCATATCCTATCCTGCACCAACAGTAACTGCACTTCAAAAGTAATTTATCGATTGTGATGAACGTTGGGATATCCTAAGAATGTGGTTCAAGTCCCATCCAGAGATTTGAGCATGAAATCTAGGCTAACACTCCAGTGCAGTACTGAGGAAGTCATAGGGCTGGATTTTCTCAATGGAGACGTGCTGGAGGCGGGACTTCTGGTTTCCAGGTTTCAGTCCCGCCCCCAGCAACGTCTGACCAACCCACACTATTTTACCTTGATTGGCCTTCCGGCCAATTAAGGGAAAGCCGAAGACAGATGACGTCAGCTTCATCTGTCGAAAAATTTTTGACAGATGAATTGTCAGCGTTTGACAGCTTTGAGAAGCTGTCAAACACTGACAATCTCTGTTCTAAGGTGAGCCCTTGCACACAAGCTCACCAAGACCTCTCTCCTCAGCAGAAAGCAGATGGCTGCTGCATCTGAGAATGCAGCAGCCATTCTGTCATCTTTGCCAATGAGATGAGGCACCTCCGGATCCTCAAAGGTTGAAGCCTGCAGAAAGAAGCAAAGGTAAGGAAACTTTTTCCAACATTTTACACTCACCTCTCATACTTACCTGTCCACACTTGCACCCATCACTCACCTCTACAGCTGACATTTCGACCCCTTTCACCCCTGCAGACTAATTGCTAACCTTGCTGACCCTGGCGAGGTTTGCAGCCATCGGGAAGCCCGCAATTGCAGGTGTAAAATGGGGAAAAGCCTCAAAACTGCCTGTTAACTACCTGTTACCAGGCAGTTAATTGGCTCTAATCCCCTTCCTGTCTCGAGGAGACGGGTCCCTGCGCGACTCGGGGACCCGCCTCCCGGGAAGATGGCACTGAGGTGGGTTAGGAGCGGGGTCGGCACCCGCTCCCAGTTTCTGCCATTTTCCTGGCAGTCCCGCCTCCATACCCGCCTCCCCAGGGCTGGGAAAATTCCCCCATAAAATCATAGGGCTGGATTTTGTCAATGGGGACGTGATGGAGGCGGGACTCCCACTTTTTGGGTTGTAGTCCTGCCTCCATCGACTTGTGGCCAACCCACTGCATTTTCACTTGATTGACCTTGTTAAGGTCGCCCAGCTGGCTTAGCAGGCCAATCAAGGGTTCCTTGGATACAGGTGACGTCAGCCATTGAAATTTCATCTGTCAAGAGCTTTTGACAGATGAAATTTCAGCGTTTGACAGCTCTGTGAAGCTGTCAAACACTGACAATATGATTTCTAATGTGAGTCCCTGTACTTGGACTCAGTTAGAAATCAATCCAGCACAGAAAGCAGAGACTGCAGCTTTTGACAGCTCCGCGGCCATTCTGCTTTCTGTGCCGTGGATGTGAGGGACTCCCGACACCTTAGCCTGCAGGACAAAGTTAAGGAAAGTACAAGTTCTTAAAACACCTTACACATACCAAACACACTTACCTCTGCACTCATACACCCATCACTCACCTGCACACCGGACATCTCGACCCCTCCAAGCCCTCCAGACCGACGGTCCGCCTCGCTAAATCGGCGTGGTTCGGACCTGTCGGGAAGCCCACACTTCAGGGCTAAAAATAGGGATTAGGCAAAAAACTACCTGTTAACAGGCAGTTTATTGGCACTAATCCCCTTCCCGCCTCGGGGAGGCGGGTCCCAGCACAGGTCGGGTACCCGCCTCCTGGGAAACTGGCATGGAGGCGGGTTGGGGGCAGGATGGGTTTGGGACCCCCGAATCTGCTATTTTCCCACCCCACACGCCTCCAAACCCGCCTCCACGGGTCAATGAAAATTCTGCCCATAGAGTCATAACAGCACAGAAGGAGGCCATTCGGCCCATCGAGTCCATGCCGGCTCGCTGTAGAGCAATCCAGTCAGTCCCATTCCCCCGCTCTATCCCTGTAGCCCTGCAAGTTTATTTCCCTCAAGTGCCTATCCAGTCTCCCCTTGAAAACATTGAGTGTCTCCGCTTCCACCACTTCCGTCGGCAGCGAGTTCCAGGTCCTCACCACTCGCTGCGTAAAAAAGCTTTTACTCACATCCCCCCTGTATCTCTTGCCCGACAGTTTTGGAGGTGCTGCCTTTGAGATGAGACGTTAAACCGAGGCCCCGTCTGCCTTCTCAGGTGGACGTAAAAGATCCCACATGGCACTATTCGAAGAGGAGAAAAGGAGTTTTCCTGGTGCCTGGCCAATATTTATCCCTCATCCGTCATCACTAAAACAGATTATCTGGTCATTATCACATTGGTGTTTGTGGGACCTTGCTGTACGCTAATTGTCTGCCGCTTTTCCTACATTACAAAAGTGACTACACTTCTAAAGTATGTAAGGTTTCCAAAATTTACAGATCCCCAAAACCTAAGGAAAAAGGACTTTGGAACTACCTCAGAGTGATAAAAATGCATTTGGGCCTAACATAAGGAATTTAAGACCAAAAACCAAGTTTTGGCATTTTAAAAACATGTCTGGGCCTGTAAAGGAGAAAAGGCTGTGAAGGAAGTTGGGATCGACCTCTGTAAAAAGCAGTTTTGGGTATTGCAGTTAATTGCAGTGTCTGGGGAACCGGGATGACCTCACTCAAGCCCCAGCAAGCATTAACATTTTGACAATAGACCCTAGGAGAAGACAGTCCCACCCAAAACAACAGGTCCCATCAAACCGATTACAGGACCCATTAAAGACATGCATAAAGCGAATATTCTATAGAAGTCCAAGACCCAGTCAAGAAACCCAAAACATGAGGACAATTCAGACTCCGATTAAACAACAGATCGACAGGATGGAGCTATCCTGAAACCACTTCACACATTTACAAAACCAGTTAACACGCTAGTAAAGTCGTTACTGTTAACGAGATCTTACAATGACCGGGATTTGATTTGGGGTAGATAAGGCCACTTCAATTTAGTATAATTGAAGGCCCATCAAGCAGTAACAACAGTTCAAGTTCAACAGAAGGTAGTTCTGCAGTTTCGAGTTCAATTTGAAAGCCTGTTTTCAGCAGAAGTCAGTGCTGGAATTACAGAGTTCAGGAGAAGCAAGTTGGGCAGTTAAAAAAGACAGTTCAGTAAGAAATGAGTTCTCCAGTACAACAGTTACAGTTCTGCAAGAAGGCAGTTCCACAGCTCGGAAGAAGACAGTTTTAAACAGAGGCAGAGTTCAACAGAAAGAAGTTCAACAAAGAAGGCCAACAGCTCCAGAAGTAGGCCGACACGCAAGAAGAGACCAGAGCGACCGCCTCAGTGACCATCAGACACCTCGCGGCAACAAGAGCCTTACGAAACTTTTACTCAAAAGACTGTAAACCCTAACTCTCAACTATCAAGGATTCGTTTGGTGAGCATTATCCCATGTTCTCTGGAGTCCAACCTAACTAGTGAAGTGGGATTGGGAGGGGTGAAGTATTCTCCTAATGTTATTTCCCTCGCTTGTACCGAAGTGTTCCCCACTTTTAGAGCGTTAAGAGTGTTTGTGTTGTGTTTTACTTTCTTGAATAAAGATCAAAGTTCTTTCATCAAACTCAGTTGTCTGCTGCACCTTTGTATCACAACCCCCAAATAAGTCCAAGGTCTAGAACCTAGGGAGTGGGAGCGATTCGAACCGCTCAGAAGTCAGAGGTAAAGCTGACACAAAAACACCACCCCCTACAAGTACATCATTGGCTGTAAAGTGTCCTGAGGACATGAAAGATGCTATATAAATATTTATTCTTTGCTTCTTTCTTTCCAAATGCCCAAGCCATAAAAAATTCAATCAGGACAAACCAGCAACTAAGAAATATAAGTCAAAATGGAACTGAGTTTTATGGGCTTTGAGGAACAGATAGCCAGGCTTGGAAGCCACAGGCAGGACATACCTGCTTTATGCCAAAGTAAATGGATTGTTTCAGTGGGAGCAATAAGATAGATAGTACAATCTAATCTCCAGCAGAGTGTCCCAATCAGTGGCTTCTGGGATGAGGTAACTGATGAAAGAAAGCCCACTTAACCTGGTTGCAAATCATTTACATGCATGGGACATTGATATTGTTATAACAATGTCATAGTTATAGAGTCATAACGGCACAGAAGGAGGTCATTCGGCCAATCGAGTCTGTGCCGGCTCTCTGTAGAGCAATCCAGTCAGTCCCATTCCCACGCTCTAGCCCCGTAGCCCTGCAAGTTTATTTCCCTCAAGTGCCTATTCAGTCTCCCCTTGAAAACATTGAGTGTGTCCGCTTCCACCACTTCCGTCGGCAGCGAGTTTCTGGTCCTCACCAATCGCTGCGTAAAAAGGTTTTTCCTCACATCCCCCCTGTAACTCTTGCCCAAAACCTTAAATCTGTGTCCCCTAGTCCTTGTACCATCAACTATTGGGAGCTGATGTGTAGAGCTCATCACCTACAGGAAGTTAACATTGTTTTCTTTCGTATGTAGGAAACAGGTAAAGACGAGATTCGGTGATCCCATTCATTGCGGAAGTGTGAATAATGCACAAAGATTACTGAATCAGCAGCAGGCAACACTGAAATCAATAGCCATTAATACCCATGAACTCCTATTAAACAGTCGTTAACATCAAGCATGCGACGCCAGCAGCCTGCTGATAGAGGGTTGTGAAAGTCATTAAACACTGGTGCGAAGCTTTGTTTGAAAACATCGATTTGGGTGCCTGCCTAACACAGCAGGACTATCAGAAACTGATTCAACAAAAAACTCATTAAAGCTGTGACCCAGCGGTGTAAAATTGTTTCTCCCGTGATATTTCCTCACAGAAAGGACAAGCATACAATCCCTCGAAGCCTATTCTGTATCGACCACTAGAAAATAAACTTGAGGCCTAGTGACTCACTCATAAATTTTCTTTGCTGAGCCTTCGGGCAACTATTTCCCACATTTTCCTTATGTCAGAATAGAGGACAAAAATTACTGTTGGCAATTTAATTCACTAATTTAAAAATATAGCGGGAGAAATTCGGTATCGCCTCGTTTGAGACGCAATTATCGGCCGGGTGCAAAGTTTAGTGCCTGGCACTAATTATCGCCTCCGAATGCAAACTTGGCTTCTATCGCCCCTGGAGGTGATTGGAGCGCTAAATCAGGCGCTACACACCTCTCTTAAGGCGCTAACGCCGAGGAACGAGGCACTTCCTCAGAGCGCTGGCGAAGCTCATGTGATGTCAGTCAGCAATGGAACACAGACACAATGGCACGGGCTAGTTCTTAAAGGGGAGGGTTGATCTTGCTCTTCAGCCACACCCTGCTCATTGCAGCCTTGAATCTCGGCCTGGAGAGACCTGTACATCAATTCTGCTGGAAAGAACAATGGAGAGGCCCAGGGAAAGAGCTCAGAGTCCAGCCCCCATAGTCTCTTCTAAATCGATGCAAGGAAGGTCAAATCAAAATGAACTTGCAAAGTGCTGCTCAGTACCCAAAACTCCTTCACACAGCGTTGAATCTCTCCAGAAGTCTCTCTCTCTCTTTCAGAATGTGTGGTGCAAAAATGTCACCAACAAAAAAAGTCAGGAAGCGGCCGCCTTTAAATAGTGCTCCCCCAGTCCCTTCCCGACTACAAAACGTTCTCCTCAACCTGTCATTGCTAGCGGCAGGCGGTAAGGCAGGGGGCACCACTCAATATCCAGTCCGGGGCGCTACCGGGGCATTGCACGCTTGACTGACGTCACAATCTGCGGGCACAGGAGATCGTGGTGGTAGTGTTTAGCGCCGCCATAAAATGTCTGGTCAATTTTGCGAGCGGCGCAAACATCGCCACGCCCGGGCGCTAGTTGCTTTCGCGCCCCATTAGTGTCCTCTTAGGGCGCTAACGGGAGGCGCAAATCAGCCAAATTTTTCCCCCATATACATTTGTTCTCAGAATGTGAATGATGCAGGCAAGGCTAAATTTTTCTTATCCAAATGTTTTGACAAGTGAGTGCCTTACTAAACCATTTTAGAGGGTATTAAGGTATGTGGGATTGGAGTTACATATAGGCTGGACCAGGTAAGGATGGCAGATTTCCATAGGGACAATACTGAACCAATTGGGTTTTTACAGTATAGAAAGATATAGGAGCAGGAGTGCTCCTCCAGGCTGCACAAGAAAACCTTGGGCCTCCCTTGCTTCCTCCCCGCTACTCCGTTCACGATCACCTTGGGACCTCCCCTCCCCTCACCATTTACCTGACTGCTGTGGACTGTTCCCGTGATGCCCCAGCGCCGGCCTCCTGCTGCCAGGATTCCGCTCCAGCCCGTCGGTCAGGGCAGTGACTCCTGTCAGCTTGGGGTGGGTGTGCGATCCTGAATATGGAAATGAGGCCCAGGAGTTAAAATCTCTCCAGGCCTCGACATGCGAGTTTGTCATTCTCCCTATTCCCCCCCCTTGCATGGAAGGATCCCGCCCTGAGTTAAAATCGAGGCCTATGATCCCTCAGCATAAACTCTGTGGCTTGTACTTTACTGTCCTGGCTACGTATCACGCTTTCTTACTTCCGTTGGCCACAAATGGATTGTCATTGCAATGTTAAAATTCAAGAAAATAAAACCCATTGAACAGAAAGCAGCCCCCACGTACAGAAATAAATTACAGCACTCAAGCCTCCGCTGAGAGCAATGGTTGAGAGGCACAGTTGTAGAATTAAAATGATAAGGGGACAGACTTTTAACGTTTTTATACATCATCTGATTAATTACTACAATTATGCTAAAGAGTAATAAAGAAATTATACCGTGGGAGGAAAGCCCAGGGTGTACGGTTTACAGGGATCGTGCTGTAGATGTTAACAGAAGCTATATTCAGAATCAATCCAGTTGTGACTAACTTGGGAGCAGGGGCATGTACTGGGGGAGTGGGGAGAGAGAGCAAGCAAGGCATTTATTGTTTAATAGGCGTAAAAAAGCTCAGAGGTTCAAATAGCATTATATCTCTTATGAGAGTAGCTTGTGCAGTTTGTACAAACTGACTGAACTATGGGATTGTGCCAATGGGTTTAACTCCTGTACATTTATGGCACACATCACACCAAACCCAATCCTCTCTTTATCCAATAGTCACACATGCACACTTTCCAGTAAGAGTTGCCGGAGAGGGATCTCTGGCTGCTTTGATTCCACTCCTAATCTATGGCCAGTTGTGAGATCCTGCCAGTAGCTCAGTGGAGCCCAGGGAATTTCCTGTTCCACACTGGGCAGTTTGCTTATAGTAATGGAGTTAACAGGTGAGCTAGGATAAGGGTCAAGTTGCCTAGTGGTTATGGTAATAGACTAGGGCCGCGATTTCCCCCACCTCGGCGGGTCCCGACCCTGCTGCTGGCCCCATCCTGCTCTGTAGAATGATTTTACGTTGATTGGGCTTGTTAAGCCTGCCCAGCACGTTTGCTGGCCAATTGAAGGGAGCGGGTCTGATGATGTCATTTGCTGACATGTCATTAGCCGGTTTCCTTAAAGGGACCACGCGCAAATTGATTTTTGACAGTTGTGCTGTCAGTGTTCCACAGCATTGAGGTGCTGCAAACACTGACCAGCACTGCACAAAGGTGCACGGCTGCACCCAGGCTCTCCCATGACTCCCTCCATATGCTTATGGAGGGAGTCACAGCATGCAGGGAGGTTCTCTTCCCTTTCAATGGGCGGAAGAGACCTCCTCAGGAGACCAATGCAGCCTGGTTGCACATTGCACAGGAGGACACAAGCAGGGATGGCGTAAAGAGGACCAGACTGCAGTGGCACAAACCTTTCAGTGATCTCAGTAGATCACAAAGCATTACTGCAAAGCCACACTCAACCTCATCCTGCTGTGCTACTCATCACATTCCCATCACTCTGCCTTCCCTACCCTACTCATAGAAACATAGAAAAATAGGAGCAGGAGTAGGCCATTCGGCCCTTCGAGCCTGCTCCGCCATTCAATATGATCATGGCTGATCCTCTATCTCAATACCATATTCCCGCTCTCTCCCCATAACCCTTGATGCCTTTTGTGTCTAGAAATCTCCTTCTTAAATATATTCAGTGACTTGGCCTCCACAGCCTTCTGTGGTAGAGAATTCCACAGGTTCACCACCTTCTGAGTGAAGAAATTTCTCCTCATCTCAGCCCTAAATGTCCTACCCCATATCCTGAGACTGTGACCCCTCGTTCTAGACCCCCCAGCCAGGGGAAACATCCTCCCTGCATCCAGTCTATCTAGCCCTGTCAGAATTGTATACGTTTCAATGAGATCCCCTCTCATTCTTCTAAACTCTAGTGAATACAGGCCTAGTCGACCCAATCTCTCCTCATATGACAGTCCTGCCATCCCAGGAATCAGTCTGGTGAACCTTCGCTGCACTCCCTCTATGGCAAATATATCCTTTCTTAGGTAAGGAGACCAAAACTGCACACAGTACTCCAGGTATGGTCTCACCAAGGCCCTGTATAACTGTAGTAAGACATCCTTGCTCCTGTACTCAAATCCTCTTGCAATGAAGGCCAACATAACATTTGCCTTCCTAACTGCTTGCTGCACCTGCATGTTTGCTTTCAGTGACTGGTGTACAAGGATCTGCCATGTACTTGCCCATTCACTCAACTTGTCTAAATCGCCTTGAAGCCTCTTTGCATCCTCCTCACAATTCACAATCCCACCTAGTTTTGTGTCGTCAGCAAACTTGGAAATATTACACTTGGTTCCCTCATCCATTGATATATATTGTGAATAGCTGGGGCCCAAGCACTGATCCCTGCGGTACCCCACTAGTCACTGCCTGCCACCCCGAAAAAGACCCATTTATTCCTACTCTCTGTTTCTTGTCTGTTAACCAATTTTCAATCCATGCCAGTATATTACTCCCAATCCCATGTGCTTTAATTTTGCACACTAACCTCTTATGTGGGACTTTATCAAAGGCCTTCTGAAAATCCAAATACACCACATCCATTGGTTCTCCCTTATCTATTCTACCAGTTACAGGAAACTCTTTTTTATCCGGCACCGACGGGACTGGCGTGGTGCCGGTTGATCAAAAAGTCCAGATTACAGAGAGGTATACTTACCAAGGTACGAGAGCCCCGTACACGGCCACAGATCCAGGAGTCCCTGTTGCACGGCCACAGGTGCAGGAACCCCGGTTACACGGCCACAGATCCAGGAACCCCGATTACACGGCCACTAATATATAGTAAAACTTACCTGAACCTACTCCTGAATTTTGCCGGTTAAGAGAGATTTCCGGATATTTAGGTACCGATTAAAAGAGAGTTTCCTGTACATCCTCAAAAAACTCCAGTAGGTTTTTCAAACATGATTTCCCTTTCATAAATCCATGTTGACTTTGTCTAATCCCATTGATATTTTCTAAGTGTCCTGTTATCACATCCTTTATAATAGACTCTAGCATTTTCCCTACTACTGATGTTAGGCTAACTGATCTGTAGTTCCCAATTTTCTCTCTCCCTCCTTTTTTAAATAGTGGGGTTACATTTGCCACCCTCCAATCTGCAGGAACTGTTCCATAATCTATAGAATTTTGGAAGATGACAACCAATGCATCCACTATTTCCATGGCTACCTCTTTTAGTACAGATGGGATGCAGATTATCAGGCCCCGGGGATTTATTGGCTTTTAGTCCCATTAATTTCTCCAGCACTATTTTTTTACTAATACTAATTTCCTTTAATTCCTCCTTCTCACTAGACCCTTGGTTCCCTAGCATTTCTGGGAAGTTATTTGTGTCCTCTTCCATGAAGACAGAACCAAAGTATTTGTTTAATTGCTCTGCCATTTCCTTGATCCCCATTATAAATTCTCCCGTTTCTGACTGTAAGGGACCTACATTTGTCTTCACTAATCTTTTTCTTTTTACATACCTGTAGAAGCTTTTACAATCCGCTTTTATGTTCCTTGCAAGTTTACTCTCATACTCTATTTTTCCCCTCTTAATCAATCTCTTGGTCCTTTTTTGCTGAACTCTAAACTGCTCCCAATCCTCAGGCTTGCTACTTTTTCTGGCAACTTTATATGACTCCTCTTTGGATCTAATACTATCCTTAATTTCTTTTGTTAGCCATGGTGGGCCATTTTTCCTTTTGTGTTTTTGCACCAGAAAGGAATGTATAACTGTTGCAATTCATGCATTCGTTCCTGAAATGTTAGCCATTGCCTATCCACCGTCATGTCTTTTAATGAAGCTCCCCAATCCATCATAGCCAATTCACTTCTCATACCTTTGTAGTTTCCTTTGTTTAGATTTAGGACCCTAGTTTCGGATTGGACTACTTCACTTTGCATCTTAATGAAAAATTCTATCATGTTATGGTCACTCTTCCCTAAAGGACACCGCACAACAAGATTATTAATTAACCCCTTCTCGTTGCAAAATACCCAATCTAGGATAGCCTGTTCCCTAGTTGGCTCCTCAACGCACTGGTCTAAAAAAACATCTCGTACACATTCCAGGAATTCATCCTCCACAGTATTATTGCTAATTTGGTTTGGCCAGCCTATATGTAGATTAAAGTCACCCATGATTACTGTAGTACCCTTGTTACATGCATCTCTAATTTCTTGTTTGTTGCCATCCCTCCTGCACATCCTTACTCACACCAACTTACCTTGCACCTCCACCCATCCCTCTCTATCTACATGATCACTTCCCCATCTCACTAGCCACCCCTCACACTCACCCTCATCCTAATGTAATCATACCAACTAACAAGACACAAGGGTAGGCACTTAGGTATTTTATGCAATGTTCATGTAAAATTTCTGTTAATGTGGTGTCAAACATTGAAACCTTTATTTTCAACACTTTGCGTTCTTGGACAAATCTGTGTGCACCTTTGGAAGTGGCTTACTGAGTTGCAGTGAATGGTGCGACATAACGTTACTCCTCCCCCCGCAATGGCGATGAGTGTGAAAGGAATGGCTTGGGCTTTATAGGGATGCTTTATGGTGTTGGTGTTGGGTGGTGCCAACCTGGCATATCATGTGGCAGCCAGGGTGTACAGCGTCAAGTGAAGTAAATCTGGCCATGGTGAGGCCATCCCTGCGGGCAGCAATGTGGTTGGGGACTGATGCCCTGTGTCCTGTGCAGCATCAGTTGATTGCGGAGAAGGTTGGTGTTGTTATTGGTGCTGCTGTTGTGCCTGGTTCTGCTGGTATTGGGGCTGATTGTGGTGGGATTCTGAGGACCAAGGTGAGATAGTTTCAAGGGCACCGATGCTGATGGAATAGATGGCAGGTGAACTTGAGAGGACAGAAGCAATCTGTCAATGGTGAGAGAGATTGTTCCAATGAGGTGACACTGGATAGAGAGTTTGCTCCAAACACTTGCAACCTGCATAAAGCTCAACCTGTCCTCCAAATGCAGTAAGCAACAGCTTCTGAGCTTGGAAAGTGAACAGCTGTGAGATGGGAGCTTTTATAGCACATTTGCAGCTGCCAAGTAATGAGATGATCCCATGGTCATACAACTCCTGACCTCCTTACCTGACGTGGTCCCCGAGCAGCATGGACCCCGTGGACGACCTCGTAAAATGGTAAGGTGAGCTCAAAATACTTTTTAATGGGCTGTTAACAAGGTCATAATGACCTGAATTGCCTCCTCCGCCGCTGTGTGTTGGATCTGTTCAGCCCTGACAGAACCGACATCTGGGAAAGTCGCGTGGTGGTGGGTTGACAGTGGGATTCCGACCCGCTGTCAAAAAAAAGGATTTTTCCCACCCGACCCGTCACCAAACGTGCCCGCTGACCCCCCAAAAAACTCCCCCGAGCACTCTACAGGTTGCAGGTTCCCATCCCACTATGGTAGGTTATGAAATTGAATTTGAATATGGTAATTTCATTGCTAGCACCAAAAAAAAGACAATGAAGTAGTTGTAAAATCCCAGCTGATTCACTTCAGGCCTCCATGTGACTTTAGCCTACACTATGTAGTTGACTCTTAATGCCTTCAGGGTTACTAATAATGATAATAAATAAATACTGCCTTACCAGTGTCGCCCACATCACAATGTTAAGAATGTGAGTTAAGGCCAATAGGCCCAACATCCCATTCTTTTTGATCAATCTCAGACCCATCTCCCTCCCTTCTCACCAGAAATGCTTTTAGTTGCATCTTGAACACACTTATAATGCTCATTTCAACAGCTTCCCCAGCTAAATCCTTCAATGGCTCCAGGTAAAAACATTACACCTGATTTTCCTTCTTATTCCCTAATTCGTAACCTTTCCTCATAAATTTTGAAATTCACTCCCAGGATGTGGATGTTGGTGGCAAGGCCAGCATTTCTTTCCCATCCCTAGTTGCTCTCAGCAGGTGGTGCTGGGCCTTTTTCTTGAACTGCTGCAGTCGTTATTCAAAAAATGGGCAAACCGACCCCAGCCTGCCTCCAACCCGACCACTTTCGGATTTAACGGAGGTGGGTCGGGCGGAATGCGACCAACCCGCTCTCAGGTCAGTCACTAAAATATTTTAAGGAGGTTGCCTGCCTCCAATTTAATTTAACATTTATTTTTAACAGCCGCTAGGTAGGCGAGAGGGCCGGATCCTTTACGGCACTGCTTGTAGGCCAGGAGGAGCAAAAGTGCTTTCCTCGGCTTCTCAAGCTTACCTGTAAACCCCTCCCTCCCGCGATGGGACCCCTGATGTCCGACTCACCTCCCTCTATTGTCTGACTCCCACCCCGGCTGCTCTGTCTCAATCTGGCTGGCTGTGGCCAGGAATCCCATTCAAAACATTTACATCAGGTCCTGCTGTTAAATTCGGTGGGCCTCCGGGAAAACCACAATTCCGGGTTTCCTGGCCGCTAAACCTCCCCTCCGCTCCCTTCCCGCCTCCCTGTTATTATCGGGGCCTTAGAATCTAACTCAGAGCAGGAGATGAAAGGGTTAATCTTGGAACATACTATTGGGTAGAAATTATCATCTTATGAATTTCATAGAATTTACAGCACAGAAACAGGCTATTTGGCCCAACTGGTCTATGCCAGTGTTTTTATGCTCCATACGAGCCATCTGCCACTCTACTTCATCTAACCCTATCAGCATATCCTTCCATATTTCTAAGTGTTTCATGTTAGTAGGTTAACGCCTCCGGTGAAATAGAAGAGAGAGGAATTTGTGTGAGCCTGCTACACATTCATATGATAACATCAACATGAGATCATACAATGTTACAGCACAGAAACAAGCAACTCGGCCCTTCAATTCTACATTAGGGTGTTCTCCACATGAGCCACCCAGTCTAATCCCACTCTCCTGCATGACCCCCACACCTTTTAATATCCCACCCAGTCTAATTCCACTCTCCTGCCTGTTCCCCACACCCTTCTATATCCCCATACCCTTTACTATCCAACCCAGTCTACTCCCACCCTCCTGCACCATCCACACGCATCCCACCTAGTCTATTTCCACTCTCCTGCATGATCCCATTTTAAGCAACTATCTGCTACCCTTTTAAAAGAGTTTTTGGACTCTGATTCCATAGTTTGTGACAGAGAATTCCATATTCTAACCAATCTCTGAGTAAAGAAATGTTTTCTAAACCCCCCCACTTTTTAAATTTCTTTTCGTGGTTATCATAAATTTGTGCCTTCTCATTACCATGTCACTGAGCAGTGGAAACCATCTATTATATTTGCCTTATCATAACCCATCAAAATCTTGAAGACCTCAATCCTATTCTCATGTCTTTAAGCTGCTGCTTGTATTTGGTTTGCAGCCCATAACGATAATTAATTCAGGCTGTAAAGAGTCCCTTTGATTAAGCCTTGCAGCTGTTAAGTTGTTTTTTTCTTTTAGTATAACAGTTAATTACAGTTTTACCTCAAGCAGTGACACTTCCTAATGGAGGTAATGATCAGTTTTAATAATTATATCCTTCACAATACTACATGACCTTAAGCAGTGGATACTCTGTTTTAATCAAATTGAAATGCCTATAAGACTCAAATGTCTCAGAATAACCAGAATTTAAATTTGATTTGTGCTACTGTGACTACAAATTCAAGAAAGGTCAGTCCGAATTTGCTTTTTAAGCTCTGTACATCTCAAGTCTGTCCAAATCTTCTGAGTCAGGCAGGAGAGTGCTACCGCTGAGCCAAGGCTGACACCTAGAATGTTAAAGTACATAGTCAGAACAGTAGTATACAAGTCAGAAAAAGTCATGATCAAACTTTATAGTGCTCTGAATGAACTTTGTCCATTTCTAGTCACTTGAATCACAAGAGAGTCATTAAAAGTAGGGCAAAGAAGAGCCACAAGGCTGATCCCGAGTATTAGAGGTCTGCGTTATGAGGAAAGACTGGACTTTTCATCATTGAAAGGGGGTGATTGGGAGGCGACATTATAGAGGTAGGTGCAAATATCTACTTTAAACTAAATTGTGAGAGTACATCAAAGAGAAGTTGATTCAAATTAGCAAAAGATAAATTTATGACTGATGGCAGGAAATTCTTCACCACACAGAGTGATTAAAAATGGAACAAACTCCCAGATAGAATAAAGGAGCCAAAAACTCTAGAATCACTTAAGAACCAGTTGGATGCTGCAACAGGTGCCTTTAGGATAATTCTGGATGAATGAACGACATGGATCAAATGGCCTTCCTCATTTGGAATTATCTTGCAATAATGTGAATATCCTTTCCTCTTTATGTAAAGAAAAACAATGCCGTGTTCATTGCAGACTCCAACATAACACAAAATGCATCAAATAAAGTGGTTAAAATCAACATTTTCTGGGAGGAGATGTCCTCAGACTGCTTTAGAGAATAAATCTTGTGCCTTCAATATTTGTATCACTCTTCATGCTATCATGTACAGGAAACTTTTGTTTATCCGGCACCCAAATATCCGGAATTCTCGCTTAACCGGCAAAAATCATCCTCCGAAAACTCCTCTCAAATAACCGGCAATGTTGCCGAGTCGCAGTCGAGTCTCCGCGAACGCCGAGTACTCCGAAAACTCCTCTCAAATAACCGGCAATGTTGCCGATCCCGAGTCCGAGTCCGAGTCCGCGAAGGCCGATTTAGTCAGTAGGGGTAGTTTTCAAAAGTGCCACTACTCGGCCTCCTGGCGCTGTCAGAAGTATACTGCACATTTCTTGATTTATTTATTTTTCTTTGTTAAAAATAGCCTCGGTAGATATAACTCTCCGTTATCCGGTACTTTCAATAAACCGGCACCACGCCGGTCCCGTCGGTGCCGGTTAATAAAGAGTTTCCTGTACTTCTGTTTACTATCTTATACACCTCTATAAGTTCACCTCCTAGACACCTCAGTTCAAGGCTGAAAATAAGTGAAGGAATGTTAGGTATCCTCATATCTTAAGATACAAGCCAATATCAGTGCATGTTCAGTGTAATTAGTTGCTTTCACATATCATTGGTTTATACTCTGGGCTGTTTTTGTGTTGTAAGCTTTTTTGAAGAAGTTGCTCAGCTTTTGCTAGTTTTCTAGGTCGGCATGTACAGAGAGGCCACAGGCTGAATCGTGTGGAGGTTGTCAGAACAGTGCAGTCGGATGTGCTCTTCTAAGGTTTGGGCACACATTAGTGAGAAAGGTAAAGGGAACTTACTATGCTCCTTTTGCTATGCAGCTGAACTGAGAGTACCCGATGCTTAACACTGGGTGCCTGAAAATTCCCTCACTTTAACCAGCAGGTTGGCTATAAAGTACTGACAGGATCTAATAAACATGCATTCCTCTCATCTCGATTGAAAGAGCAGTTAAAAGGAATCTAATTATTATTAATCCTTGGATTTTATTTCATTTCTGAAAAAAGGAAAAGAAAGAAAGAAGATCTTGTATTTATATTGTGCCTTCACAACCTCAGGACATCCCAAAGTGCTTTACAGCCAATGAAGTGCTGTTGAAGTGTAGTCATGTTGTAATGAGGGAAAACATGGCAGTCCATTTGTGCACTGCAAGGTCCCACAAATAGCAATGTGATAATGACTAGATAACCTATTTTACTGATGTTGGTTGAGGCATTAATATTGGTCAGGAAACTATGGAGAACTCCCTGTCCTTCTTTGAAATTGTACCATGGATATTTACATCCACCTGAGAGGACAGATGGGGCTTTGGTTTATTGTTTCAATACAGCACCTCCAACTGTGCAGCACTGCCGTAGTACTGCACTGAAGTGTCAGCCTAGATTATGCACTTCAAGTGTCTGGAGTGGGATTTAATTTACAACCTTCTGACTCAGAGATGAGAGTGCTATCCACTTTTTAAAAATTTATATATTATTTATTGAACATTTAAAACATTTACAACATCGTGATCATTCCATTGTATCATACAAATCCATTCCGCCGCTCTGCACTGCCATTCCTCCACCACGTATTAACATCAAAATCTGAAGTTTGATTTATCTCCCATAACATATACTAATCTACTGTACTTTAAAAATTGATCAGTAATCATGGCTCCGAATAAGGGAAGTTTGCCTGATAATCCCCCCATCATTTAATCTCCAGCCCTTCCTTTCTCTCATGCTCCTTTCCAACTTTTCGGGCAGCTGTTGCTTTCTCCTGCAGCCTCCGGCTCTTTTTCACCTCCTGTTTGATCCTTCCCTGCAGTTTCAGCCTCTTCCTTACATTAGGTTTGGGCCGAGGAGCTGTCCCTTCTCCCTCCTTCTGCCCCTCACTAACCTTTCCCTTTCCACACGATGCCGCCCCACCCTGCACTTCCATGTCTCTGTCACCCCTCTGACTCCTCACTCTTGAGCTCTTCTGTAACCTCCCATCCCGACTCCCCGTCAGATACATAATCTCCCTTAGAGAGTCTTCCTGCTATCACGGTTTCTCCATCAGTGCCACTCCCTTTGGCCTCATCGCCACCGCTGACCCTTGCTCCCTGTTTCTTCTCTCTCTGGGACAATGGTGCATCTGCACCTATCTTGCTCCCTTCTGGCATCTTTGTTTCCCCGCTCCCGTCTTGCTGCCCCTTTAAGGTTCCTGCCTCTTGCACCCTCTCCTTGACTTGCCCCCTCCTGCTCCCCGAGATGTCCGAGTACTTACACTTACCTCACACCCTGTTCCCGCCTCCTCTCCCCCCGCAGACACCAGATTCTTTAGGGAGAGCCGAGCCGTATTATGGCTCAACTCTGCCCTCGACCCATGCGGCCCGCTGCTGTCTTTGTCCTTTTCCACCGTACTTGGTGTGTTTTCCACCATCTCCATCCTGTTCTCTGCACCGCAATTTTCTGCCTCTTCCTGCGCTCTTTTCTCCGTCCATTCACCAGCTGTGTCCTCCGCCTGCTCTGCTCCTCCAGCCACTCCACTCAAACCTCCTGCTCCTTCTCCTTTTCCCATCTCCTTGTCACTCAAGGGGTGTCCTTCTGCCTCACACTCACTGCGGGTGTTTACTTTGTGACACACCCCTCAGCTCTCTGCCTTGCAGCTCCGAGCGATGTGTCCAGACTCGCCGCAGTTATAACAGTACAAGTCTGGACAGCTTCTTACAAGATGGTCGTGTTCAAGACAATAACAACAAATCTTCACCTGGTTACCATGCAGTACCTGGAAGTACTACACTCCTTCCATTGTCTTGAATTTCATGCTATACGGCAATGACTTCACCCCCTCTGGGAGCTGCACCTTTACATAACGGGTTCCATCTGCTACCCACGTTCCTGGATAGTATGTCCTCTTTATTGCTGAGCAAATTTTAATGTCCCACGACTCCAACCTGTTTATTAGCACATCGTCCTCAATATAAACCAGCAGGTTTAAGAATGAGACCACCACCTCTTCAGAATATAGCAGAGATACCGCCAAGAACTTATCTCCAACCTTCAAACGCAGTAAAAGTCTTTCCACCTCCTCTCGGCCACTGACTGTCACCTCAAACCCAACATTCGACTTTAGTGAGCAGGCAAAGCAGCTTCCCTCGCCGCAGTCCTCATGTACCGCCTGGATAATATCTCAAGCTCGTATCTCCTTATCCTCGCACTGAACCACCACCGTGTTTTCTTTTCCAAACCTTCTGGGGTCACGGCCCAAATCTTTGGGCCTTTTTTTCTCCCTTCCCCCAACATTTTCTCCCCTGATTAAATTCATCCTGGGAACATTGTCCTCTGAGGGGCCCGGAAGCAGCCATCTGGCTGCTGTTTAAGGACCAAAAAGACCCTAAAACCTGAAAAAAAAAAACACCACCAACTTTTTACAAACTCATTCCAACTCCCTGCAGTAATCAAGCACCCAGCAGCACCTGCTCACTCCTAGCCCCTCCCACCTAGAAAGTGCTACCCACTGAGCCATTGCTGACAACCTGGTAACCATAGTGATTGGAGCCCTTCTCATCCTTTTCCATGCACTGTGCCTCCTAATAAGTTTTTGCCTCTATCTGATCATCCTCTCTATCTTGTATGACAGAATAAGCCCTGAGACCTAAGCCTTGTTGCAAGAGAAAAAGCACACACACAGCGTATTGAATCCTCAAGCCCTTTAATCCTTCCCATTTTTTCTGTGCTATGCACATTCCTAGATTTACTTTCCAAACATAGACTAGAAAAAGCTTAACGAAACTTAAGCAATTTAGCACTGAACTTAATCTATTTCCTGTAGTATAGTTCAAAGCTTTAACTGATCATTGCAACCAATCACTGAGGTCATACCTTTCATAATATTGTTTAACAGTTCAACAGTAATGACATCCCAAGCCTTGCTAATAATTTCTTTTGAGAAAAAATATCATATGCTGCAGAATTTTTCAAAGCTGCATATGTACTAAATGGATATAGTGAACATTTTTTCAGTTTCATATTTTCTAATGTTTTTACTCTTTCTATTTGCCCTTCTGAAACATTCCCTTTGCTGCTTTCACACTCCCTCACATTCCTTTTACTGGTGTCAGCTTGGCTCATTTGGTAGCACTCTCACCTCTGAGCCTGATGATTATAGGTCCAAAGCCCACTCGACTTGAGTACATAACCTAGGCTGACATTTCAGGTAGTACTGATGGAGTGTTGCACAGTTGGGGGGAGATCATTTGATAAATACTATGTCAAAGAAGACCATGATTGTGTTAACCATTTCCAATGTTCGTTCTTCCACATTAACCAGTGAAAAATATTGAAGGCTTGCGTTACCATGACAAACTTATTCACAAAATCATTTCGAATATAGGAAGAAGAATAGGCTATACAGCCCCTCTCACCTGTTCCACCATTCTATTAGATCATGGCTGATCTGTGTCTCACCTCCATGTACCAGCTCCATATCCCTTGATAAATGCTTCCTGATTTCACTTCAAATGGCCTAGCTCTAATTTTAAGATTATGCCCCCTTGTTCTCAATTCCCCCCACCAGAGGAAATATTTCTCTGTATCTACCCTATTGAATCCCTTGATCATCTTAAGGACCTCGATTCGATCACCCCTTAACCGTCTAAACTCAAGGGAATAAAATCCAAGTTTAAAAATCCAAGCCAACATGCCCTCATAATTTAACCCTTTAAGCCCCTGTATCATTTTGGTGAATTTGCTCTGTACCTTCTCCAAGGCCAATATATCCTTCCTGAGGTGTGGTGCCTAAAACTGAGCACAGTTTACTTTTGATTCTGAAATGATTGACATATCAGAATGAGGGCAAGCAGTTAGACCTTAAGTTACAACGGATAAATGCTGATCATTTGTTGCTTGTCTTTTAAAATCAATATTACTGAGTATATTTTGCTTGATTGTGAACAGTTTTGTAGAGGAGCAATCTGTTTATTTAATATTTTCTCTTCTGTTCGTCTCTCATGTAGGTGTTGATTCACACTGGGGTAGCATAGACACCCTTTTGGAGCTATTCACTCCAATGGTCTATCTACTATGGTCATCGTGGCTCTGAACTTTCCTCTATTGATCCTCTTAAGCTCCAAGTATACTGTCTTACCTATTCTTCCTTCTGACTCATGACTCTATCTCTTGCTTTTCTCATTTTTTCCCAAGACTTCAAGACTGTGGAACTTTTTACCTTCCTGAGTCTTCTCTTTCTCCTACTATATACTGACTTTTAAAACCAAGTTTGGGGCCACCTAACCACTACTTCTTGATTTATGTTAACTTTTCCCCCAAGTCTTTTCATGCTCTGGCGTCCTTTGGAGACATTGGCTCATTGCCAAGGTTTCTCAAGCCTAGGAAGATACAAGGCGGCCATGGGGATTACAGTCAAGAATAGCAAGAAGCTGCTGTGTGGTTATAATTTTTAGCAACACTCTTCAAAACTTTAATTTGCT
Organism: Squalus acanthias; assembly: GCA_030390025.1. Lineage (NCBI taxonomy): Eukaryota > Metazoa > Chordata > Chondrichthyes > Squaliformes > Squalidae > Squalus > Squalus acanthias. The sequence goes on along the minus strand of CM059432.1, from coordinate 31,332,727 downwards.
TTAGTCATGACAAAGTAAAAGGTCACGGGAATTAAACTTACACCAAAAGGCTCCATATTGCTCTTTACTCATCTTCATGAAAGGACAATTTACACTATCAAAACAGCTCTGCCTTCCTCTTATCTATTTTTGAGCATTGGCCAGGTTTAGCAGCATAAGTAAATCCTCTATAAATTAACAAAAAAGGCACTTGTATTCTAATGTTATGTACATCTTTCAGGCATCCTGAGAGTACATTATAAAGTTAGACCCTGATGAATCATCATTCTGTATCAAGAGAGACCAAGGTTGAGTATGTTTCATGAAGCATGTTAAATAATCTGCTCCAGTTACTGAATAGTGAAAGCTTTTCCAAGACAACATTACTATAATCAAATACTTTATCACTGCTATTTTTTCCCACAGATATTGTTTGATAAATAGATCCATGTACATATACTGACATGTAAAACACTTAATTGTGTTCTGATTTTGGAGATGGCAGTAGATTATTTTGCACCAGAAGCAGCAAGGAGCATCAATTGGATTAAACACAGAGCTCCCCTGTGTTCCCCAAAGAACCATACCTCTATTGAACCAGTCTAATGTGCCGCATTTCTTGCTTGGCCTGTATCTTTGGCATCTGTGAGAAGTCGCACAACACTAGGTTATAGTCCAACAGTTTTATTTGAAATCACAAGCTTTTCATACATCTCTTCACTTCACCTGATGAAGGAGCAGCGCTCCGAAAGCTTGTGATTTCAAATAAAACTGTTGGACTATAACCTGGTGTTGTGCAACTTCTCACATTTGTCCACCCCAGTCCAACACCGGCATCTCCACACTTTGGCCTCTTGAGTAAGATTGTCAAATGCCAGTTATGCCACATTTAAAAGCAGCTTTGTTTTGTAGGCTTGTGTTCACTGGGGGCGGAATTGCAATAAACCAAACTAATTTCTTTTAAGATTCTTTCCTTCTTTCAAAATTGAGAGACTTTCACCTTGACTGCCAGACTAGATTTCACTCTGTGGGCTTCAAGAGAGTGAAAGAGAGTTACCATAACCAGATTGCCTGTAGATGCTGTAAAAGTCGGATAGCCAGGTAGTGAAGGATAGAGTACGAGAGCCTAGTCTTTAGTTGCTTACAAGCCTTTATTTACAGAGACACACATTACATGCTGTGCACCCCAAGATAAGCTTATAACCCTTCCCCAGCCTACTCCCATAAATATGTGAGCAAGAGTCGCCAATTAATTCTCACCACTTGAATACAATTAACACCCTATTAATATACAACACTTGAAACAATTAACACCCTATTGATATATAACACTTGAATACAATTAACAGATTCCCTTCTCTCTCTTTAAATAAAAAAAAACTTTATCTATATATTATAACCAAAATTTCAAATTAAAGACTTCATACTCTGTACAAAACATTACATTGTGAGACGACCCTTCTCCAGGACCCCGAATAATTTCTTTGTACATACACTTGTTTTAGTAAAACAATCCGACAGTTGATGGCTTGAATCTACCCATTTAATTTTAGAGATTTCCTTTCTCTCCAGCATTTGTTTCCAAGCTAGCAAGGTCAATCCTTAGGGCTGGATTTTGAATCTGGGGTCGGGTTGGTGTTGGGAATCACACATTCTGGCTTGTGAATCCCTTGATTGACCTTGTTGAGCCCGCCCAGTGGGCTCAGCAGGCCAATTAAGGGCCACCCGACAACAGATGACGTCACAGATTGACATTTCATCTGTCAAGAGCTTTTGACAGATGAAATATCAGCGTTTGACAGCTCTGTGAAGCTGTCAAACACTCACAATATGATTTCTAACTTCAGTCCTTCCTCTCAGGCTGAGTTAGAAATCATTCCACCACAGAAAACAGAAGGCTGCAGTTTTTGACAGAACCACAGCTTTCCTGCTTTCTGTGCCGGTGAGATTTCTAACTCCTGAGAACTGAAGGGCTGACACCTGCAGGAGGAAGTTAAGGTAAGTAAAACTTTTTCCAACACTTAGCACTTACCTTACACACTTACCTCTGCACACATGCACCCATCACTCACCTGCCCACCGGACATATCGACCCCTCCAACCCCTGCAGACCCACGGCCCGCCCCGATAACTTGGCGTGGTTGCCACCTGTCGGGAAGCCCACATTTCAGCAATGAAAATAGGGATTATGCCAAAAACTTAATTGTCACTAATCCCTTCCCGCCTCGGGGAGTCGGGTCTCAGCACAGGTCGGGTACCTGCCACCAGAGAAACTGGCATGGAGGCGGGTTGGAGGCGGGATGGGGTCGGGACCCCCGAATCTGCAACTTTAACCCCCCCCCCGCTTCCAAACCCAACTGCACGGGTCATTGAAAATCCAGCCCTTAATCTTTTCTCACTCACATTTTTTATAGAGTGTACATTATCCCACAATGAACGATTGTCTACATAACATTCAATGGGTATACTATCTTCTGTACTCCCATTGTACAGGATGTCACTCAAGATGATTTGCCAAATAGAATCCCATATCCACTCCCTCCACAAGAGCCAGTTTTTCAGCAACCAGAGTAATTTTAACAACTATTTTTATTTCCTTAGCTTCCCAAGCTAAAGAACAACATTTCCTATTCTTACCCATAAGAATCACTATGGGGGAATTTTAACCTAAAAAAAGGGCTGGGCTTTGAGTGCGGGGGTAGTTAAATTGTTAAAAATCGAATTCCCGACCTGAACACGCCTCCAACCCGCCCATTTCCATTTTTAACATAGGCATGACGGGGGCGAACAGCCAACCCACTGCCAGGATATTACAATGAGGCAGGAAGCCTCTTTTTTAACCTCAATTTTGTTTTTAACAGTAGCTGGACGGGTTTTACACACTTCCTAAAACCTGGCAGTTACAGCAAGGCGGGAACTGCTGCATCCAGGAGGTAAGTACCTTTACTGCTACCTCCTGGATCCAGGGTCCCTACCTAACCCACCCCCCGTGATCGGAGACCGCCCTACGATGCTTCTGATCGCCTTCCCGGACCCCCCTGCCATTGATGATCTTGAGAGGCCGGCCACAATCCTCTGGTAGCCGGCCCTGATCTTTCTCCGCCCCCACCACTCCCCCGGTCCCACATCAGCCTCGATCTTCCTCCTCAACCCCCCATACCGATCCCACGCTGTCCCTGATCTTCTCTTCTTCCTGCTCCCCTAGGCCGGCACCGGCCCCCACCCGATCCCTCCCTCCCTCCTCTGTGCGGCCTAGTGCTGCAGGCCTACCTGCCCACAGCCAGCCAGCCTCTCCATCTGGCTGGCTGCGGACGGGAAACAGAGGCTTCAGATGCAAATCAACCCCTGCCGTTAAAGTCAGCAGGGCCTGCGGGAAACCCGTTCCCCTGGGTTTCCTGCCCGCATCGGAGCCCCCCCGCCCCCAACCTGCCTTTCCCATGAAAATCCAGCCCGTGAAACCAGCTACTCTCGAATAACCATCAGGAAGATTAGCATGTGAAGCATCGCTAGAGATAACTAGATTTATGTTCTTTGGTCACCCAAGGATGGGAACTTAAGTATGCATTTATCCATATTTAATTTTCTTAATGTTTTATTTTCTCTTGAAACATTCTCTACTATGGGGTGTTTCATTGAAGTACTAACTCCAACACATCAAAACTGGCATCTGGTCTAGTCTGAGTGCACAACCAGTTCAACTGACCAATCAAGCTTTGGAATTGCTCTGTCTTTTCTTTAGATCTAGCATCACCTTTCTGTAATGACCTAGTACAATTAAATGGGATGGGAGTAACACTCTCTAAATAGGACTGCTGATTTATAGTTATAGCAGACCTGCTTAATATCTAAACCAATATATTTAAAAGCCCCACAGGCCTGACTCCCAATTTTAAATTCTACTCTAATCTTATTAATGACGAATTTCTCAAATTCCGCAGTGCCACCCCAGAAGAAAATATCAACAATAACAACAAGAAGAAAGAAAGAAAGACTAGAATTTATAAGCCACTTTCCCAACCACCGGACGTCCCAAAGCGCTTCACAGCCAATGAAGTACTTTTTAAAGTGTAATGTAGGAATCGTGGCAGCCAAGTTAAGTACAGCAAGCTCCCACAAACAGCAATGTGATAATGACCAGATACTCTGTTTTTAGTAATGTTGATTGAGGGATAAATATTGACCAGGACACCAGGGATAATTCTTCGAAGTAGTGCCATGGGATCTTTTACGTCTACCTGAGAGAGCAGATGGGGCCTTGGTTTAACGTCTCATCCGAAAGACAGCACCTCCGACAGTGCAGCACTCCCTCAGTACTGCACTGGAGTGTCAGCCTAGATTTTTGTGTTCAAGTACCTGGTGTAGGACTTGAACCCACAACCTTCCGACTCAGAGGTGAGGGTGCTACCAACTGAACAACAACAACAACTTGTATTTATATAGTGCCTTTAATGTAGTAAAACGTCCCAAGGTGCTTCACAGGAGTGACACGCATCACGAAGATACCTGAAAGTTTTCCATTATGGTACCAATAAAACATTGCAGGATCTGATTTTAGTTGAACACAATCTATTTTCAGCAAAACAAGTCTCACCGAAAAAGACCATACCCTGGAAGCATCATTCAGGCCATAGATGCATTTGTTTAGTTTGCATAGTTTTCCTTCTGCATCTGCTGTCTCTTTAGGCAGTTTCAGAAACACTTCTCCCTGAAAAGTGTCACCCTGCAGAATTACGGCTTTTATGACAATTAACCTACACTCCCAAGAATATGTGGCCAAAAGAGCCAAAAAGATTTTTAAATTACTTTTTCAGCAGGTGGGAGAGTCCACTCTAACATCTGTATCATCCAGTTTCTCTTCAAAACCCTTAGCTACCAACTTCATTTTAGCCTTAAGATCCCATCTGTAAGGACTTTTTCAGTACAAACCCATCTATGTGACAAAGCTGGTTGACCCTTATCTGGTACCTCAGAATAAACTCCAAATTCTTTCCAACTATCTAACTTCCTTTGTTTTGCCTCTCTTACTCATTTTTCCTCCAGTTTATTGGCAGCCACCAAAACTTCACGATCATGAGGACTTCTACTTCTAGTTCAGTTATGTGACTGTTCTGTGGTCTTTGTTTCATTGTCTGATCTATTCAAGCTACGGCCTCTACTTCCACTTCTATGTCTGTGGGGTCTACTACTGCGAGATCTTCCACTTGCACTATCGGTGTCTCTTTCTCTAGTTCCTGATCATTTTCTAACGTAAGAGTTACTTCCGGACTCCCTATCACTACTTGTACTGCATTTCTTACATTCCACTCTTTCACCCCATTCTGCCAGTCCTTGCTTCTTGGCCATCATCCTGAACATTCAACCAAAATTTAAACCTACCAGTAGCTTTTCCTGCACGTCCCAAAATTGTCGCATCTCTCCATTCATTAGTCCCTTCTGGAACATATGTTACCTGCGTACCCACTTTGGGTAATTGTTCTGTGGATAGTTCTGTCATGTGTGTCATGAGCATTCACATTACCACTGACCAGCCCTTGATCTACCTCATTCTGTTCCTCAGGACCCTCATCAAAAAAATCATGAAGATTGAGGTACAAGGGGGGGGAAATTCAATTGCTTTGCGCCTCCTGTTAGCGCCCTAAGAGGGTGTTAATGGGGCACAAAGCAACTAGCGCCCGGGCGCGGCGATGTTTGCACCACTCGCGAAATTGACGACATTTTGATGCGGCGCTAAACACTACTGCCACGATCTCCTGCACCCGCAGATCGTGACGTCAGTCGAGCGTGCAACGCCCCGGTAGCACCCCAGACCGGATATTGAGTGGCGCCCCCTGCCTTACCACCTGCCGCGAGCAACGACAGGTTGAGGGGAGTGGTTTGCAGTCGGGAAGGGACTGGGGGAGCGCTATTTAAAAGCGACTGCTTCCTGCCTTTTTTTGTCGGCGACATTTTTGCACCACGCATTCTGAAAGAGAGAGAGAGACTTCTGGAGATATTCAACACTGTTGAGGAATTTTGGGTACTGAGCAGCACTTTGCAGGTTCATTTTGATTTGATCTTCCTTGCATCGATTTAGAAGAGACTTGGGGGCTGCACTCTGAGCTCTTTCCCTGGGCCTATCCATTGTTCTTTCCAGAAGATTTGATGTATAGGTCTCTCCAGGCCGAGATTCAAGGCTGCAATGAGCAGGGTGTGGCTGAAGAGCAAGATCGACCCTCCCCTTTAAGAACTGGCTGGCGCCAGTGTGTCTGTGTTCCATTGCTGACTGACATCACATGAGCTTTGCCAGCGCTCTGAGGTAGCGTCTCGCTCCTCAGCGTTAGCGCCTTAAGAGAGGTGTGTAGCGCCTGATTTAGCGCTCCAATCACCTCCAGGGGCGATAGAAGCCAAGTTTGCAGTCGGAAGTGATAATTAGCGGCAGGCGCTAAAATTTGCGCCCGGCCTATAATTGCGCCCCAAACGGGGCAATACCGAATTTCTCCCCCCTTAAGGTGCCTCGATTAATTCTATCAACTGCTCAGTGTCCAAGATTTTATAATTAATTCCAATTAATCATGAGGAATGAACCGTAACAATTTGATTGCCATGTTGGACAAGTACTGTATTACCATCATGACCTATTAACTTACCAGGGCCTTTCCATTCCCTATGACACTCTCTTTTATAGTATATCAAATCTGCTGAATTGAGCTCTCTCTCAGACAGTCTAGTACGATGTTTCAGTGCTCTTCGAATTTTCTCTGACACGTCAGCCTTGATAAAAGCCTGTCTCCCTACATGCAAAGCATTTAAATGCTCGTAAAAATGGCACTAATTGTCATACCTTCTAGAGCAGGAGGATTATCACAAAAAACAGAAGGTAATTTGGGATTGCGCCCATAGACTAGTTGGTGAGGGCTACATCCTCCCACCATCTGAAAAGATTTCTTTGCATGAACTGCCCATGCTAGAGTAGTTGACAATTTACACTCTGGTCGATCAGCCAAAATTTTACACACCATGTCATCAATCACAGCATGATTCCTTTCACAAAGACCATTGCTGAAAGGGCTCTCAGCTGCTGTATTCATGAAACGTTCACTCTGTTTCTCTCTCCACAGATGCTGCCTGACCTGCTGAGTATTTCCAGCATTTTCTGTTTTGATTTCAGATTTCCAGCATCCGCAGTATTTTGCTTTTGTACTTGTAATTTAAGCACTAGTACTGATCCAGGGATTCCCAAATTAAACGTTGTCAACCTTTTGTACAATTGTTAAAGTCCATGATATACTCTACCATTGAATAAACACTCGTTTTCTGAATACTATCAGTCTTCAGCCAATTTGATTCACTCCACGTGATATCAAGAAACGGCTGAGCGCACTGGATATAGCAAAGCCTATGGGCCCCGACAACATCCCGGCTGTAGAAACATAGAAAACATAGAAAAATAGGAGCAGGACTAGGCCATTTGGCCCTTCGAGCCTGCTCCGCCATTCAATATGATCGTGGCTGATCCTCTATCTCAATACCATATTCCCGCTCTCTCCCCATACTCCTTGATGCCTATAGTAGCACTGTAGTGCTGAAAACTTGTGCTCGAGAATTAGCCGCGCATCTAGCCAAGATGTTCCAGTATAGCTTCAACACTGGCATCTACCTGACAAATTGGAAAATTTCCCAGGTTGCCATGTCCACAAAAAGCAGGACAAATCCAAAATGGGCAATTACTGTCCCATCAGTCTACTCTCAAGCAAAGTGATGGAAGGTGTCGTCGACAGTGCAATCAGCGGTACATACTCACCAATAACCTGCTCACTGATGTTTAGTTTGGGTTCCGCCAGGACCACTCAGCTCCAGACATCATTACAGCCTTGGTCCAAACATGATGATTGCACAGTTTTCAGTTCCACTCGCAACTCCTCAGATAATGAAGCAGTCCATGACCGCGTGCAGCAAGACCTGGACAACATTCAGGCTTGGGCTGATAAGTAGCAAGTAACATTCGTGCCACACAAGTGCCAGGCAATTACCATCTCCAACAGGAGAAAACCTAACCACCTCCCCTTGACATTCCATGACATTACCATTGTCGAATCCCACACCAACAACATCCTGGGGGTCACCATTGACCAGAAACTTAACTGGACCAGCCATATAAATACTGTGGCTACAAGAGCAGGTCAGAGGATGGGTATTCTGTGGTGAGTGACTCACCTCCTAACTTCCCAAAGCCTTTCCACCATCTACAAGGCACAAGTCAGGAGTGTGATGGAATACTCTCCACTTGCCTCGATAAGTGTTGCTACAACAACACTCAAGGAGTTCGACACCATCCAGGACAAAGCAGCCCACTTGATTGGCACCCCATCCACCACCTTAAACATTCACTCCCTCCACCACCGGTGCACTGTGGCTGCAGTGTTTACCATCTACAAGATGCACTGCAGCAACTCGCCAAGGTTTCTTTGACAGCACCTCCCAAACCCACAACCTCTACCACCTAGAAAGACAAGGGGAGCAGGCGCATGGGGCTTACCGTTGCCTTCTCAAGGGCAATTAGGGATGGGTGATAAGAACATAAGAAATAGGAGCAGAAGTAGGCAATCTGACCCCTTGAGCCTGCTCTGCCATTCAGTAAGATTATGGCTGATCTTGTACCTCAACTCCACTTTCCTGCACTATTCCCATGTCCCTTGATTCCCTTAATATCCAAAAATTTATCGATCTCTGTCTTGAACATACTCAACGACTGAGCCTCCACAGCCCTCTGGGGTAGAGAATTCCAGAGATTCACCACCCTCTGAGTGAAGAAATTTCTCCTCATCTCAGTCCTAAATGGCCGACCCCTTATTCTGAGACTGTGAGCCCTGGTTCTAGACTCCCCAGCCAGGGGAAACATCCTCCCTGCATCTACCCTGTCAAGTTGTAAGAATGTTGTATGTTTCAATGAGATCACCTCTCATTTTTCTAAACTCCTGAGAATATAGGCCTAGTCTACTCAATCTCAGCTAATAGGACAATCCCCCCATTCCAGGAACCAGTCTGGTGAACCTTCGTTGCACTTCCGCTATGGCAAGTATATCCTTCCTTAGGTAAGGAGACCAAAACTGTACACAATACTCCAGGTGTGGTCTCAACAGGGCCCTATATAATTGCAGTAAGACGTCTTTACTCTTATACTCAAATCCTCTTGTAATAAAGTACAACATACCATTTGCTTTCCTAATTGCTTGCTGTACCTGCATGTTAACTTTCAGTGATTTGTGTACAAGAACACCCAGGTCCCTCTGAACACCAACATTTCCCAATCTCTCACCATTTAAAAAATACTCTGCTTTTCTATTTTTCCTACCAAAGTGGATAACTTCATATTTCTCCACATTATATTCCATTTGCCATGTTCTTGCCTACTCACTTAGCTTGTCTATATCCCCTTGAAGCCTCTTTGCATCCTCCTCACAACTTACATTCCCACCCAGCTTTGTATCATCAGCAAACTTGAATATATTACATTTGGTCCCCTCATCCAAATTATTGATATAGATTGTGAATAGCTGAGGCCCGAGCACTGATCCTTGCGGCACCCCACTAGTTACAGCCTGCCAACCCAAAAATGACCCGCTTACTCTCTGTTTTCTGTCCGTTAACCAATCCTCAATCCATGCTAGTATATTACCCCCAATCCCATGAGCCCTACTTTTGTTTAATAACCTCTTGTGTGGCACCTTATCAAATGCCTTCTGAAAATCAAATACACCACATCCACTGGTTCCCCCTTATCTATTCTGCTGGTTACAACCTCAAAAAACTCTAACAGATTTGTCCAAACATGATTTCCCTTTCATAAATCCGTGCTGACTCTGCCCAATCCTATTATTATTTTCTAAGTGCCCTGTTACCATGTCCTTCATAATAGATTCTAGAATTTTCCCTACTACTGATGTCAGGCTAACTGGTCTGTAGTTCTCCGTTTTCTCTCTCCCTTCTTTCTTAAATAGTAGGATTACATTTGCTACCTTCCAATCCGTGGGAACCGTTTAGAATCTATGGAATTTTGGAAAATGACAACCAATGAATCCACGATCTCTATAGCCACCTCTTTCAAAACCCTAGGATGTAGGCCATCAGGTCCAGGGGATTTATTGGCTTTCAGTCCCATTAATTTCTCCTGTACTATTTTTTAACTAATACTAATTTCTTTCAGTTCCTCATTCTCGCTAGACCTTTGGTTCTCCACTATTTCCGGGAAGTTTTTTGCGTCTTCTTCCGAGAAGACAGACACAAAGGGCTGGATTTTCTCAATGGAGACGAGTTGGAGGCGGGACTGCTGCTTGTCATGTCAATGTCCCGCCTCCATCATCGTCTCACCAACCAGAGGGATTTTCCACTGATTGACCTTGTTAAGCCCGTCTGACGTGCTATCTGTCAAGACTTCTTGAAAGAAGAAATGTCAGCGTTTGACAGCTCTGTGAAGCTGTCAAACACTGACATTCTCTGTAGTTTGATGAGTCCTTGTGTTCAGGACTCATCAAACCTTTCAACTTTGTCGATTTCAGACTGTGAAATCGACAAGGAAGATGTCGGGTCTCCTGATCCAGGGTGGATGAAGGCTGTAGGAAGAAAACAAGGTAAGTGAACATTTTTAAACACTTATCACTCACTTTACATACTTACCACTCCACACTTGCACCCATCACTCACCTCTACATCTTACTTCCAGGTGCCTCCGACCCCGGCAGACCTCCTTCACGTCTCCTCCAACCCGACGGGGTTCTCCGAGGTCGGGAAGCCTTCACCTGAGAAGGCAAAATGGCACTAATCCTTTTTCCTGCCTGTTAACTATCTGTTAACAGGCAGTTAAAAGGATTTAATGCCTTTCCCACCTCCAGGAGACGGGACCCGAAGCAGCACATCTTCCTGCCTCCTGGCAAAAGGGCACGGAGGTGGGATGGGGGTGGGTTTGCCATCCGCCCCCACTTTCTGCTACTTTACCGGCAGTCCCACCTCATTGCCCACCTCCTCGGGGCTGAGAAAATCCAGCCCTTTGAAGTATTTGTTTAATTTCTCAGCAATTTACTTATTCTCCATTATAATTTCTCCTGTCTCAGCCTGTAAGGGACCTACATTTACTTTCGCTAATCTTTTCCTTTTTACATACTTATAGAAGCTTTACAGTCTGTTTTTATGTCTCTCACTAGTTTACTCTCATTCGATTTTCCCTTTCTTTATCAATTTCTTGGTCCACTTTGCTGAATTCTAAAATCCTCCTGATCCTCAGGCTTACTATTCTTTTTGGCAGCATTAGAAGCCTCTTCCTTTGATCTAATACTATCTTTAACTTCTCTTGGTAGCCACAGTTGGACCACTTTTCCTGTGGGTTTTCTTTGCCTTAAAGGAATATATATTTGTTGTAAATTATGTATTAATTCTTTAAATGCTAGCCATTGCTTCTCTATCATCATACCTTTTAATGTAGTTTCCCAATCTACCTTAGCCAACTCGCCCCTCATACATACGTAGTTTGCTTTGTTTACATTTAAGACTGTAGTTTCAGATTTAACTAAATCACTTTCAAACGCAATCTAAAATTCTATCATATTATGGTCACTCTTCCCTGAAGGCCACTTTACTACAAGGTTATTAATTAGCCCTTTCTTGTTGCACATTACTGGATCTAAAATAACCTGTTCCCTTAATGGTTCCTCAACATACTGATCTAGAAAACTATCTTGCATACATTCCATGAATTTGTCCTCCACACTATTACTGCAAATATGGTTTGCCAAGTCTATATGTAGATTAAAGTCCCCCATGATTACTGTATTACCCTTGTTACATGCGCCTCTAATTTCCTGATTTATACTCTGCCCTGCATTACAACTACTGTTTGGGGGCCTATAAATGCTGGCCTAGCCAGCGACACCCGCATCCTGTGAATGAATTTAAAAAACCCTACTTTTCATATAGGTCCAGGGGATCTTTAACATCCACTTGAAGAGAATGACGGGGCTCCTGTTTAACATGCTCAAGTCCTGGAGTGTGGCTCGAACCCATAACTTTCTGATAATCAGAATGCAGTCAACTGAGCCATGTAGACATTGAGGTGAGGCCACTAGGGATTTTATATAATTGATTGTCGGATAACAGTAGATGTTTCCTCCTGTGTTGCCCTCTCTTTCGATCCTGAGCTCTCGGTCTTAGCCTCCAAAGACCGGTCTTTCTGAGGGGCTGCTATGTCTCAAGCCTTATTTATTTTCAAAGAAATAGCAGAATGTAAAGGGCAGCCCCAACCCTTCAGCAGCTGCTGGTGCCTGAGATCCCATCATCTGACCCCTGTGATACTCCCAGCACGTCTTGCATTGTTAGGACCACCACAAACATTAGGCTGAACCAATCTTGTGATGGGGGCGAGGTCAGCTCAGCAGAAGGCAGGCGCATGCAGCATCTGGAAGTAGCAGACGAGTGGCTCTGAGCCAAGGCCTCTACTCCACAGGCGCTAGGTGCATCTGTGCCAGAGTATATTCTCCATCCTGAATTACCTGATCAAGTAACTAAAATAATCAGTTCTTTGATTTTGGCATGTGTTATCATGGGCACTGGCCAGTGGCCACCCAATACTACTTTTCCATAAAGGCTGTTTGTTATGTGTGAGTCATGCACCAGCGTAGGTGTAACTATAAAACAAATTATCTGTATATTAAATAACTACTGCATCATTTTTGTAGAATGCTAACAGATTTTGTTATATGGAATACCTCTGCATATTTTTTGTATTTCTTGCTTCAATTTCCAACTATTGATAACGTAAGAACAACAGATCGTGGATGGAACACTGCGTAGCCCAGTCTTCACCCAACACATAAGCACTGGCCAGCGGTTGTTACTGTATAGCAGTCAGGAGAGAGAACTTTGGCTGATTTTTCACCTCCCTAGCTCTCTTTATTTGGGCCTGCCACGAAAGACTGACTTAGTTCCAATCTTTCAGTACCACATATGTCTTTATGGAGCTAACTGGGACCCCACTTACTTCCTCTCTCCAAAGTGGACAAGAGCACTGAGACTAACTTTAACACCACAAAAGTTACTACAGCTCAGATCAACTACCTTAAGGTGGCTCAGTATCATTTTGATTCCATTGATAAGGAAGTGGTAACAGAGCACTTAGAAAATCATAATAGCCTAGAAATTGCGGTCAGAATCGTACCTCCGAATTATGCATCCGACCCGCGAAACAATTCCGAGAACTTCCTCCTGGAGCCCAGGTTGCGAAGAGTTGTCGTCTTAGGCCTCCAGGTGGACGGCAGCGTAAAGGCCCACAGATCCCAGGGACACAGGCAGTTCGGAAGCGTCCCTGGGATCACATGGGCCCAGTGGTGCAGGAGGGAGGGATTCAAATTCCTGAGGCATTGGAACCAGTTCTGGGGGAAGTGGGACCTTTACAAAAGGGACGGTCTGCACTTGGGCAGGACTGGAACTGATGTCCTCGGGGTAATATTTGCTAAAGCAGTTCGGGAGGATTTAAACTAATATGGCAGGGGAAGGGGAACCTATGTAGCGAAACAGGGGGAAGTAATATGCAGGCAGAAACAAATGTTAGAAGGGTGAGAAACAACAGGGGAAGGCCGAGTAAACAAAAGCAAGAAACACAAAGGGCCATACTAAATCATAAGTCTAAAAGGACAAAGGGTGTTAATAAAACAAGCCTAAAGGCTCTGTGTCTTAATGCAAGGAGTATCCGTAATAAGGTGGATGAATTGACTGTGCAAATTGATGTTAACAGATACGATGTGATTGGGATTACAGAGACGTGGCTCCAGAACAATCAAGGCTGGGAACTGAACATCCAGGGGTATTCAACATTCAGAAAGGATAGAATAAAAGGAAAAGGGGGTGGGGTAGCATTGCTGGTTAAAGAGGAGATTAATGCAATAGCTAGGAAGGACATCAGCTTGGAGGATGTGGAATCAATATGGGTTGAGCTGCAGAACACCAAAGGGCAGAAAATGTCAGTGGGAGTTGTGTACAGACCTCCAAACAGCAGTAGTGAGGTGGGGGAGGGTATGAAACAGGAAATCAGAGGTGCGTGCAAAAAAGGCGCAGCAGTTATCATGGGTGACTTTAATATGCATATAGATTGGGCTACTCAAACTGGAAGCAATACGGTGGAGGAGGATTTCCTGGAGTGTTTAAGGGACGGTTTCCTAAACCAATATGTTGAGGAACCAACTCGAGGGGAGGCCAATCTGGAGTGGGTGTTGTGTAATGAGGAAGGACTAATCAGCAATCTTGTGGTACGAGGCTCCCTGGGGAAGAGTGACCATAGTATGGTGGAGTTCTACATTAGGATGGAGAAGGAAACAGTTAATTCAGAGACCATGGTCCAGAACTTAAATAAGGGCAACTTTGAGGGTATGAGGCGTGAATTGGCGAGGTTAAATTGGCAAGCGATATTTAAGGGGCTATCAGTGGAAGGGCAATGGCAGACATTTAGAGATCGCATGGATGAACTACAACAATTGTACATCCCGGTCTGGCGTAAAAATAAAAAAGGGAAGGTGGCTCAACCATGGCTAACAAGGGAAATCAGGGAAAGTATTAAAACCAAGGAAGTTGCATACAAATTGGCCAGAAGTAGCAGCAAACCCGGGGACTGGGAGAACTTTAAAACTCAGCAGAGGAGGACGAAGGGTTTGATTAGGGCAGGGAAAATAAAATATGAAAGGAAGCTTGCAGAGAACATTAAAATGGACTGCAAAAGCTTCTATAAATATGTAAAAAGAAAGAGGTTAGTAAAGACAAACATAGGTCCCCTGCAGTCGGAAACAGGGGAAGTCATAATGGGGAACAAGGAAATGGCAATTCAATTGAACAAGTACTTTGGTTCGGTGTTTACTGTGGAGGACACACACAACCTGCCGGAAATAAAAGGGGTCAGAGGATCTGGTAAAAGGGAGGAGCTGAGGGAAATCCTTATTAGTCGGGAAAAGGTATTGGGGAAATTGATGGGACTGAAGGCTGAAAAATCCCTGGGGCCTGATGGTTTGCATCCCAGAGTACTTAAGGAGGTGGCCTTGGAAATAGTGGATGCATTGACGATCATTTTCCAACATTCCTTAGACTCTGGATCAGTTCCGATGGAGTGGAGGGTGGCCAATGTAACCCCTCTTTTTAAAAAAGGAGGGAGGGAGAAAGCAGGGAATTATAGACCGGTCAGCCTGACATCGGTCGTGGGTAAAATGATGGAAGCAATTATTAAAGATGTCATAACAGACCATTTGGAAAGTGGCGACATGATAGGTCCAAGTCAGCATGGATTTATGAAAGGGAAATCATGCTTGGCAAATCTTCTGGAATTTTTTGAGGATGTTTCCAATAGGGTGGACAGGGGGGAACCAGTAGATGTGGTGTATTTGGACTTTCAGAAGGCCTTCGACAAGGTCCCACACAAGAGATTGGTGAGCAAAGTTAAAGCACATGGGATTGGGGGTAATGTGTTGACGTGGATTCAGAACTGGTTGGCACACAGGAAACAAAGAGTAGGAGTAAATGGGTACTTTTCAGAATGGCAGGCAGTGACCAGCGGGGTACCGCAGGGTTCGGTGCTGGGACCCCAGCTGTTTACATTATATATTAATGATTTGGACGAAGGGATTAAATGTAATATCTCCAAATTTGCGGATGACACTAAATTGGGAGGCAGTGTGAACAATGAGGAGGATGCTAGGAGGCTACAGAGTGACTTGGACAGGTTGGGTGAATGGGCAAATGTATGGCAGATGAAGTACAATGTGGATAAATGTGAGGTTATCCACTTTGGTGGTAAAAATAGAGAGGCGGACTATTACCTGAATGGTGGCAGATTAGGGAAAGGGGAGGTGCAACGAGACCTAGGCGTCATGGTACATCAGTCACTGAAGGTGGGAATGCAAGTGCAGCAGGCAGTCAAGAAAGCAAACGGAATGATGGCCTTCATAGTAAGGGGATTTGAGTACAGGAGTAGGGAGGTGATGCTGCAGTTGTACAGGGCCTTGGTGAGGCCACACCTGGAGTATTGTGCGCAGTTTTGGTCTCCTAACTTAAGGAAGGACATTCTTGCTATTGAGGGAGTGCAGCGAAGGTTCACTAGATTGATTCCTGGGATGGCCGGACTGACATATCAAGAAAGATTGGGTCAACTGAACTTGTATCCTCTGGAGTTCAGAAGAATGAGGGGGGATCTTATAGAGACATTTAAAATCCTGACTGGTTTAGACAAATTAGATGCGGGCAGAATGTTCCCAATGTTAGGAAAAACTAGAACCAGGGGTCACAGTCTAAGGATTAAGGAGAAGCCATTTAAGACTGAGCTGAGGAGGAACTTCTTCACCCAGAGAGTGGTGAATCTATGGAATTCTCTTCCACAGAAGGTTGTTGAGGCCAGTTCGCTAAATATATTCAAAAGGGAGTTAGATATAACACTCACAACTAGGGGGATCAAGGGGTATGGCGAGAAAGCAGGAATGGGGTACTGAGGTAGCATGTTCAGCCATGAACGCATTGAATGGCGGTGCAGGCTCGAAGGACCGAATGGTCTACTCCTGTACCTTTTTTCTATGTTTCTATGTTTCTATGTCCTCCAATGACAAAGGAGAATTTCATTGCAATCATTTATGAAGGGAATCCCCTAATGATATGCAATGGAATCCCCAAATAATGGTACAATGTACTGAATTGGAAATTATTCATAAGTTCCTTCATTGTACCAATCTCAATAAAAATTTAATTTTTTGATAAATAATTTTAAACATCTTAATCCGGGCCAATATTTGCATAAACTCATTTAAAGTTCATGTGCATAATATTGGATTTTTAAATGTTTTATTTAAGCCTTATGCTGATGCAAGCAGGCCCTACACCTGCTTTTACCAGCTGTAAGAGTTGTGTGGCCAGTTGCTGGGCAGTTGTTGGGCAAATAGCCCAACTCTGCACCAGCGTTACTCAGTTTTCAGGCGGTTCGGATGATCTGTCAATACATAGCTTGACAGATCGCATGTTCCCTATTTCGCGCAAGCGCATGCGGAAATCCAGAACTTGCGGGGCCTTTCAAAGGGAATACGATGGCGTAATCTAGGAGATCAACACAGCCTGGTTGCACATTGCACAGGAGGGCAGAAGCAGGGATGTAGTCAGGAGGACCTGGGTGCAGTGTCGCAAACATTTCAATGATCTCAGTAGATCAGGAAACATTAGTACAAAGCCACACTCAACCTCATCCTGCTGTGCCTCATATCACATCCCCATCACTCTGCCTTCCCTACCCTACTCCTGCATATCCTTACTCACACCAACTTACCTTGCACCTCCACCCATCCCTCTCTATCTACATTATCACTTCCCCATCTTACTAGCCACTCCTCACACTCACCCTCATCCGAGTCCAATCATACCAACGAACAACACACAAGGGGTCGGCACTTGGGTGTTTTATGCAATGTTGATGTAAAGTTTCTGTTAATGTGGTGTCAAACATTGAAACCTTTATTTTCAACACTTTGCGTTCTTGGACAGATTTGTGTGCACCTTTGGAAGTGGTTTAGTGAGTTGCAGTGAATGGTGAGACATAATGGTACCCCCCCACAATGATGCTGGCGTGAAAGGAATGGCTTGGTCGTTGTAGCGATGCTTTATGGTGTTGGTGTGGGGTGGTGCCAACCTGGCGTGTCATGTGGCAGCCAGGGTGTACCGCGTCAAGTGAAGTAAATCTGGCCATGGTGAGGCCATCCCTGGCTTCCCGGGCAGCAATGTGATCGGGTGCTGATGCGCTGTGTCCTGTACAGCATCAGTTGATTGCGGAGAAGGTTGGTGTTGTTGTTGGTGCTGCTGGTGTGCCTGGTGCTGCTGGTGTTGGGGCTGATCCTGGTCAGATTCTGAGGACCAAGGTGAGAGAGTTTCAAGGGCTCCGATGCTGATGGAATAGATGGCAGGTGAAGTAGAGATGACAGAAGCGATCTGTCAATGGTGGGAGAGGCAATGAGGTCAGACTGGCTGGAGACGTGAGTAAAAACTTGCAGCATTCTGAATCTGTAGTGGAAATACAGTTTAGAGAAGCTAGTGGTTGAGGGAACATATCTCAATCAGCTGGGAGCTTTGACTTGACATTTGTAGCTGTCAACTCATCAGCTGATTCAATGGCCACTGACCTCCCACCTCAGCTCCACAGACGATGTCTAGGCACAGTGGGAAACCAGTGGGTGATCTGCCAAATTCAAAAAGCTGGGAAAAAACCATTGGTTAAGTGGCTGTAAACAAGCCACTAATGATTTTAATTGCCTCCCCTGCCGCTGCGTGTCGGGTCTGCTCAGCGCTGATAGACCTGACATTTGGTAAAGGCGCATGACGGTGGGCTGACAGCGGGGTCCCGACCCGCTGGGGAAAAGAAACACTTTCCCACCCGACCAGCCACTGATCGCGCCCGCTGACCCTCTGCAAAATCCAGCCCGTTAATTCTGTTTCTCTCTCCACAGATGCTGCCTAACCTGCTGAGTATTTCCAGCATTTTCTGTTTCTATTTCAGACTGTTTGCAACCTTAGTGTCATATTTGACCCCGAGATGAGTTTCTGACTACAAAATTGCGCTGACTACAAATTTGCACCATCACTGCGACCGTTTGTGTCCAGCTCCAGAATATCGCCCGTCTCCACCCCTGCCTCAGCTCATCCGCTGCTGAAACCCTCATCTATGCCTTTGTTACCTCTAGAATTGATTATTCTAACACACTCCTGGTTTGCCTCCCACGTTCTACCCTATGTAAACTTGAGGTCGTCCAAAACTCTGCTGCCCGTGTCCTAACTCGCACCAAGTCCCGTTCACCTATCACCCCTGTGCTCGCTGACCTACATTGGCTCCCGGTTAAACAACGCCTCAATTTCAAACTTCTCATCCTTGTTTTCAAATCCCTCCATGGCCTCGTCCCTCCCTATCTCTGTAATCTCCTTCAACTCCACAACCCTCCCAGATATCTGCGCTCCTCTAATTCTGGCCTCTTGAGCATCCCTGATTTTAATTGCTCCACCATTGATGGCCGGGCTTTCAGCTGCCAAGGACCTAAGCTCTGGAATTCCCCCCATAAACCACTCCGCCTCTTTACTTCTCTTTCTTCCTTTAAGACGCTCCTTAAAACCTACCTCTTTGACTAAGCTTTTGGACATCTGCCCTTATACAGTATATCCTTATGTGGCTCGGTGTCAAATTCTGTTTGATAATCGCTCCTGTGATGCTCCTTGGGATGTTTTACTAGGTTAAAGGCGCGATATAAATACAAGCTGTTGTTGTTATTGTTGAAATATCAGCAATGAAAACAGGCAGCATTATTTTAACAATGAGATACAGTCTGAGTCTTATTTACTAGCACTTATTTCTCTTTCACTTGTCTTCTACCTTTTGCTATTGAGAAATGAAACCAATTGTGCAGATTTTTCGAATGATTAGCATGGTAACGGTAGGGGCCCTTTAATCGGCCTCAAAGCCTCTGATTAGGTAGGGGGAATAAAGCGGCTTATCTTGGTTCACATACGGCACCATGGGTGAGGTATGGCAGGCAGATGGTACCGTACCTCAATGTGAGTCAACTTCTCCAGAAGGGGATGGAAGAAAAAGGGAGGGAGGAAAGGGTGGAATGAAAAAAAATAGTCAGAGAAAGAGTCACCTGCTGGGTGAGCTTCATCCAACATTACTCTGACTGACTGTAGACAACGCAGCCACAAAATGCCAATCATTAGAAAAATTTGTGTAATTGGTTTCAAATGTTTCAAAAGCAAGAGCTGGAAAACAAGCGATAAAGATATAACAGAATGTAAATCATATTCCGAATGTATCTCTTTGTGAATATAATGCAGCCCGTTTTCATTGCTGACTATTTCCAGAGATGACAGTCCAGATCAGATGTACTGTATGCCAAGCCAGGCCTGAAATCAGCTTGATATTTTAATATTGTATAAAGAATGTGTACCAGCTAAAGCTTCAAACCCTGGATTGTCAGAGTCCTTCTGTTCCAGCAATGGGATATATTTGTCGAGGGCACTGTTCTCGTACCAACCTCATACTAAATCCCTTTCTGTGCTAATTTAAAAAAAAAGCTATTGTGAAGCTGCAAGGTGTTGGTGCCAGTATCACCCCCACAAAAAAGGTGCGGTCTCACTTGCAAATTTACTGGTCTTTGGGTCAGTGCCACAGCACCTGTTGCAGTTACCGATTGAATCTTATAGCAGGCACGCTTAACTGTTTGAACATTTCAAACAGCAGAACTGATTTAACAGTCTTTTCAGATTCAAATGGAGCTCAAAGCTGTAGCGCTAGAAATTTGGGAGCACCCAGTATAGGACCCCCCCCCCCCACCCACAACAATGGCGAGGTCTGAGGAGTCCCGGTAACTGGGTCTCAGTCCTCATTCACATAGAGAAGGCGCTGCGGAAGGAGGTCACGCAACTAAGTGCTGGAAGTTCAGGGCCACTGCTAGCGCCACGGTGGCCCACAGGTAAGTGACCGGTGGCCGGAGATGGGATCACGAGTGCTCAGAAGGGGAATCGCGAGCCCTGGGGGTGGGAGCGATCGGTGTCTGGGGTGGGGTGGGGGATATCGCGGTGGGCTGGAAGGTGAGGACAAGGGGAACTCTGTCGTGGTTCTGGGAGGGAGGGGAAGGGGTGAAGAGCAGAAGTGTGGGAAATGGGATGCACACGATCGAGGGCCATGTCAACCACGGTGGAGGGAAATATACGATTGAGGCAATTACAACTCTGTGCTGTCATGTAGTGTGGTCAAATCATAAATTTACAAAACGTTTGTAATACTCAGAGGCTATAAATGAATACGTCTAGCTAGGCCTTTCATCTTAATTTCTGCAAGGGTTGCCAATGCAACCCATTAATTCTAATAAGTTTATTGTTCCAATTTTTGCACGAATATGTAATTGGCTTTGTGTAGAAACAACTGGCTTGTCATCCCCACTGTCACACAACTGGCACAACTATTTTACTATGGAAACACAATATGTGATAATAAATTAGATCTTCCTGCAAGTATTAATTGCTGATTTTTTTCTCTTTGTGTCTATTAAGGGAATATAACTTGTTCGGCTAATAGTACATTTTCTTGTGCACGTCAGCTTATCACAGACTTTCCCTTTTATTCTTCTAAGGGCCCCCTTTCCCCCAGCTCTGTACTTGCTTAAAAGCTGCTCATCTGTAAAATATTCCAAAAACTTCAACAACAACTTGTATTTATATAGCGCCTTTAACGTAGCAAAACCTCCCAAGGCGCTTCACAGGAGTATTAAAAGACAACAAATTTGACACCGAGCCACTTAAGGATAAATTAGGGTAGGTGACTAAAAGCTTGGTCAAAGAGGTAGGTTTTAAGGAGATCTTAAAGGAGGAAAGAGAGGTAGCGAGGCGGAGAGGTTTAGGCAGGGAATTCCAGAGCTTAGGGCCTAGGCAACAGAAGGCACGGGCACCAATGGTTGAGCGATTGTAATCAGGGATGCTCAAGGGGGCAGAATTAGAGGAGCGCAGATATCTCGGCAGGGGGTGGCGGGGGGGGGGGGTGGCGGTTGTGGGGCTGAAGGAGATTACAGAGATAGGGAGGGGCGAGGCCATGGAGAGATTTGAAAACAAGGATGAGAATTTTGAAATCGAGGCATTGTTTAACTGGGAGCCAATGTAGGTCAGCACAGGGGTGATGGGTGAACGGGACTTGGAGCGAGTTAGGACACAGGCAGCCGAGTTTTGGATGACCTCAAGTTTACATAGGGTAGAACGTAGGATGCCAACCAGGCGTGTGTTAGAATAATCAATTCTAGAGGTAACAAAGGCATAGATGAGGGTTTCAGCAGCGGATGAGCTGAGGCAGGGGCAGAGACGGGCGATATTCTGGAGCTGGAAATAGACGGTCATAGTGATGGCGCAATTTCGTAGTCGGCGCAATTTTGTAGTCAGAAACTCATCTCGGGGTCAAATATGACACTAAGGTTGCAAACAGTCTGAAATAGAAACAGAAAATGCTGGAAATACTCAGCAGGTCAGGCAGCATCTGTGGAGAGAGAAACAGAATTAACGGGCTGGATTTTGCAGAGGGTCAGCGGGCGCGATCAGTGGCTGGTCGGGTGGGAAAGTGTTTCTTCCCCAGCGGGTCGGGACCCCGCTGTCAGCCCACCGTCATGCGCCTTTACCAAATGTCAGGTCTATCAGCGCTGAGCAGACCCGACACGCAGCGGCAGGGGAGGCAATTAAAATCATTAGTGGCCTTGTTTACAGCCACTTAACAATGGTTTTTTCCCAGCTTTTTGAATTTGACAGATCACCCATCGGTTTCCCACTGTGCCTAGACATCGTCTGTGAAGCTGAGGCGGGAGGTCAGTGGCCATGGAATCAGCTGATGATTTGACAGCTACAAATGTCAAGTCAAAGCTCCCAGCAGATTGAGAATGTTTCCTTAGCCACTAGCTTCTCTAAACTGTATTTCCACTACAGATTCAGAATGCTGCAAGTTTTTACTCGCGTCTCCAGCCAGTCTGACCTCATTGCCTCTCCCACTATTGACAGATCGCTTCTGTCATCTCTACTTCACCTGCCATCTATTCCATCAGCATCGGAGCCCTTGAAACTCTCTCACCTTGGTCCTCAGAATCTGACCACGATCAGCCCCAACACCAGCAGCACCAACAACAACACCAACCTTCTCCGCAATCAACTGATGCTGCACAGGACACAGGGCATCAGCACCCGATCACATTGTTGCCTGGGAGGCCAGGGATGGCCTCACCATGGCCAGAGTTACTTCACTTGACGCGGTACACCCTGGCTGCCACATGACATGCCAGGTTGGCACCACCCCACACCAACACCATAAAGCATCCCTACAACGCCCAAGCCATTCCTTTCACGCCAGCATCATTGCAGGGGGGGTACCATTATGTCTCACCATTCACTGCAACTCACTAAGCCACTTCCAAAGGTGCTCACAATACTGTCCAAGAACGCAAAGTGTTGAAAATAAAGGTTTCAATGTTTGACACCACATTAACAGAAACTTTACATCAACATTGCATAAAACACCCAAGTGCCGACCCTTGTGTGTTGTTAGTTGGTATGATTGGACTCAGATGAGGGTGAGTGTGAGGAGTGGCTAGTAAGATGGGGAAGTGATAATGTAGATAGAGAGGGATGGGTGGAGGTGCAAGGTAAGTTGGTGTGAGTAAGGATATGCAGGAGTAGGGTAGGGAAGGCAGAGTGATGGGGATGTGATGAGAGGCACAGCAGGATGAGGTTGAGTGTGGCTTTGTACTAATGTTTCCTGATCTACTGAGATCATTGAAATGTTTGCGACACTGCACCCAGGTCCTCCTGACTACATCCCTGCTTGTGCCCTCCTGTGCAATGTGCAACCAGGCTGTGTTGATCTCCTAGAGTACGCTATCGTATTCCGTTTGAAAGGCCCCGCAAGTTCCGGATTTCCGCATAGCTTGCGCGAAATAGGGAACATGCGATCTGTCAAGCTATGTATTGACAGATCGTCCGAACCGCCTGAAAACTGAGTATTGCTGTTGCAGAGTTGGGCTATTCACCCAACAACTGCCCAGCAACTGGCCACGCAACGCTTACAGCTGGTAAAAGCAGGTGTAGGGCCTGCTTGCATCAGCGTAAGGGTATATCTACGGCTTAAATAAAACATTTAAAAATCCAAAATTATGCACATACACTTTAAATGAGTTTATGCAAATATTGGCCCGGATTAAGATGTTTAAAATTATTTATAAAAAAAAATAATTTTTATTGAGATTGGTACAATGAAGGAACTTATGAATAAATTTGCAATTCAGTACATTGTACCATTATTTGGGGATTCCATTGCATATCATTAGGGGATTCCCTTCATAAATGATTGCAATGAAATTCTCCTTTGTCATTGGAGGACTGGGCCCATGTGATCCCAGGGACGCTACCGAACTGCCTGTGTCCCTGGGATCTGTGGGCCTTTACGCTGCCGTCCACCTGGAGGCCTAAGACCACAACTCTTCGCAACCTGGGCTCCAGGAGGAAGTTCTGAGAATTGTTTCGCGGGTCGGATGCGTACTTCGGAGGTACGATTCTGACCGCAATTTCTAGTCTATTTTGTAGTTGGAAATTGAAGCAAGAAATACAAAAAAAATGCAGAGGTATTCCATATAACAAAATCTGTTAGCATTCTACAAAAAAGATGCAGTAGTTATTTAATATACAGATAATTTGTTTTATAGTTACACCTACGCTGGTGCATGACTCACACATAACAAACAGCCTTTATGGAAAAGTAGTATTGGGTGGCCACTGGCCAGTGCCCATGATAACACATGCCAAAATCAAAGAACTGATCATTTTAGTTACTTGATAAGGTAATTCAGGATGGAGAATATACTCTGGCACAGATGCACCTAGCGCCTGAGGAGTAGAGGCCTTGGCTCAGAGCCACTCGTCTGCTACTTCCAGATGCTGCATGCGCCTGCGTTCTGCTGAGCTGACCTCGCCCCCATCACAAGATTGGTTCAGCCTAATGTTTGTGGTGGTCCTAACAATGCAAGACGTGCTGGGAGTATCACAGGGGTCAGATGATGGGATCTCAGGCACCAGCAGCTGCTGAAGGGTTGGGGCTGCCCTTTACATTCTGCTATTTCTTTGAAAATAAATAAGGCTTGAGACATAGCAGCCCCTCAGAAAGGCCGGTCTTTGGAGGCTAAGGCCGAGAGCTCAGGATCGAAAGAGAGGGCAACACAGGAGGAAACATCTACTGTTATCCGACAATCTCATATATAAAATCCCTAGTGGCCTCACCTCAATGTCTACATGGCTCAGTTGACTGCATTCTGATTATCAGAAAGTTATGGGTTCGAGCCACACTCCAGGACTTGAGCATGTTAAACAGGAGCCCCGTCATTCTCTTCAAGTGGATGTTAAAGATCCCCTGGACCTATATGAAAAGTAGGGTTTTTTAAAAATTCATTCACAGGATGCGGGTGTCGCTGGCTAGGCCAGCATTTATAGGCCCCCAAACAATAGTTGTAATGCAGGGCAGAGTATAAATCATGAAATTAGAGGCGCATGTAACAAGGTAATACAGTAATCATGGGGGACTTTAATCTACATATAAACTGGGCAAACCAAATTTGCAGTAATAGTGTGGAGGACAAATTCATGGATTGTATGCAAGATAGTTTTCTAGATCAGTGTGTTGAGGAACCATCAAGGGAACAGGTTATTTTAGATCCAGTAATGTGCAACAAGAAAGGGCTAATTAATAACCTTGTAGTAAAGGGGCCTTTAGGGAAGAGTGGCCATAATATGATAGAATTTTATATTGAGTTTGAAAGTGACTTAGTTAAATCCGAAACTACGGTCTTAAATCTAAACAAAGCAAACTACGTAGGTATGAGGGGCGAGTTGGCTAAGGTAGATTGGGAAACTACATTAAAAGGTATGACAGTAGAGAAGCAATGGCTAGCATTTAAAGAATTAATACGTATTAATGTGGGAGGCCAGCCAGGAGTTGGAATAGTCAAGTCTAGAGGTATTCCAGTTCAGATGAAAGGTCAACGACCTGAAACATTGGCCCCAATATTAACGGGGGGTAGAAACGGAGCAGTGGGGCAGGGTGGGGTGGCGGGGGTGCAGTTGGTCCTGCCGAATTTAAAGACAGGACCTGATTACCATTTTTGGACTTAATTTCCGAGCTGCAGCCAGCCAGATTGAGAAGCTGGCGGGCTGTCGGGTTGGTAGGCCTTTGGCTCCAGGCCACAGCCGGGGAGCGGAGAGGAGGGAGGGAGAGATCAGGGGTCAGGTGGGGGTGGGGGGGAGACAGCGATGGGGGGGCCTGGAGAGATCAGGGGTCGGGGCGGGAATATTGATAGGAGGGCCCGGAGAGATCAGGTTTGGGGGGTGGCCATTGATGTGGGAGCCTGGAGATATCGGGGTCGGGGGGACACTGATGGTTGAGTAGCGGGGTGGGGGGAGGGGGCAGGAGAGATTGGGGGAGGAGGGGAGAAGATCATGGAAGGGGCCGGAGAGATCAGGGGAATGGAGGACATCAGAAGGGCATCGGATTTGGGGAGGGGTTGGGGGTCCGATTGCTTGGGAGGTAACAGGTTTGCTTGGAGGTCTGGGGGAAGCACTCCTGCTCCTCCTGGTGGAGGTACATCAGAGAAGAACTACAAGGCCTATATGCCTTAGAGTTTAGAAGAATGAGAGGTGATCTCTGAAACAGATAAAATTCTTGACATGAATCTTGTCATTCATGTATGAAGTAATACTGGGCGGCCTGCTGGTGGCGCTGTCCAGGGAGAGTATAAATACTCGGGCATGGGCCCAGCTTGCTTAGGACATTCCTCAACAGGAACTAGTGAAGGACACTACTCGATCTCCATGTTGAAAAAGAGTTGATTAAAGCTTTGGTTAACGCTTAGACGAAGTGCCTCGAAGTTTTCTTACGTCAATTCTTAAGGGGCTTGACAGGGTAGATGCAGGGAGGATGTTTCCCTGGCTGTGGAGTCTAGAACTAGGGGTCAGTCTCAGAATAAGGGGTCGGCCAGTTAGGACTGAAATGAGGAGAAATTGTTTCACTCAAAGGGTTGTGAATCTTTGGAATTCTCTACCCCAGAGGGTTGTGGATGCTCAGTCGTTGAGCATATTCAAGACAGAGATCGATAGATTTTTGGATACTAAGGGAATTAAATGATATGGGGATAGCGCAGGAAGGTGGAGTTGAGATAGAAGATCAGCCATGATCTTATTGAATGGCGGAGGAGGCTCGAAGGGCCATATGGCCTACGCCTGCTCCTATTTCTTATGTTCTTAAGTTCTAAATGAAAGTTCTTTCTTCCCAATAGATTACCTAAAGTACAAATATATCTGTCTAACACGTCTCTTCTCCCACAGTCTGAAGTCACAAAAGGATGCCCAAGGGAATTTCACAGAATCCCCACAATGCAGATAGAGGCCATTTCGGCCCATCGAGCCTGCACCGACACATATCCCACCCTATCCCCGTAACCCCACGTATTTAATCCCCCTAACACTAAGGGTCAATTTATCATACCCAAATCAACCTAACCCGCACATCTTTGGACTGTGGGAGGAAACTGGAGCACCCGGAGGAAACCCACGCAGACACGGGGAGAATGTGCAAACTCCACACAGACAGTCCCCCAAAGCTGGATTTGAACCCGGGTCCCTGGCGCTGTGAGGCAACAGTGCTAACCACTATGCCACCGTGTCATAATACTATTTTATATTAGGTACGTTGCCTTTACGTCTGAGAAAGAGGTTGTGGCTTTAAACCATGTGGCACCACATAATTAAATATTGTTGGGGAACAGTTGCAGAGACTTAAGAAGCCCTCACTGAGTTTATTCCTAGCAAAGCAGCTGAACGGTTAAACAGCTAAACAAACACAGTGGTGCAGAAATTCGTCTCGAGCAGTCATGTTAAACGGGTGGTACCGCATCGACCGTCTGTTCATCATCATAGAATCATAGAAAGTTACAGCGCAGAAGGAGGCCATTACGGCCCATCGAGTCCGCGCTGGCCAACAAAGAGCTATCCAGCCTAATCCCACTTCCCAGCTCTTGGTCCGTAGCCCTGCAGGTTAGAGCATCCCAAATGCACATCCAAGTACTTTTTAAATGTGGTTAGGGTTCCTGCCTCTACCACCCTTTCAGGCAGTGAGTTCCAGACCCCCACGACCCTCTGGGTGAAGAAATTCCCCTTAAATCCCCTCTAAACCTTACCCCAATTACTTTAAATCTGTGCCCCTTGGTTTTTGACCCCTCTGCTAAGGGAAATAGGTCCGTTCTATCCACGTTATCTATGCCCCTCATAATTTTATACACCTCAATAAGGTCTCCCCTCAGCCTCCTCTGTTCCAAGGAAAACAGACCCAGCCTATCCAGTCTTTCCTCATAGCTAAGATTCTCTACGCCCGGCAACATCCTTGTAAATCTCCTCTGTAGCCTCTCTAGTGCAATTACATCTTTCCTGTAATGTGGTGACCAGAACTGCACGCAGTACTCTAGCTGAGGCCTAACTAGTGTTTTATACAGTTGAAGCATAACCCCCCTGCTCTTGTATTCTGTGCCACGGCTAATAAAGGCAAGCATTCTGTATGCCTTCTTAACCACCTTATCTACTTGGCCTGCTACCTTCAGGGATCTGTGGACATGCACTCCAAGGTCCCTTTGTTCCTCGACACTACTCAATGTCCGACCATGTGTATTCCCTTTCCTTGTTAGCCCTCCCCAAATGCATTACCTCACACGTCTCCGGATTGAATTCCATTTGCCACTGTTCTGCCCACCTGACCAATTTATTGATATCTTCCTGCAGTCTACAGCTTCCTTCTTCAGTATCAACCACACAGCCGATTTTAGTATCATCTGCAAACTTCTTAACCATACTACCTATATTCAAGTCTAGATCATTGATATATACCACAAAAAGCAAGGGACCTAGTACTGAGCCCTGCAGAACCCCACTGGAAACAGCCTTTCAGTCACAAAAACACCCATCAACCATTACCCTCTGCTTGCTGTCTCCGAGCCAGTTTTGAATCCAACTTGACACTTTGCCCTGGATCCCATGGCTTTTAATTTTGTGACCAGTCTGCCATGTGGAACCTTATCAAAAGCCTTGCTAAAGTCCATATACCCTACATCAATCGCACTACCCTCATCTACCCTCCTTGTTACCTCCTCAAAAAATTCAATCAAGTTTGTCAGACACGACCTTCCCTTAACAAATCCGCGCTGACTATCCTTGATTAATCCGTATCTTTCTAAATGAAGATTTATCCTGTCCTTCAGAATTCTTTGCAATAATTTTCCCACCACCGAGGTGAGGCTGACTGGCCTGTAATTTCTCGGTCCATCCTTTTCTCCCTTTTTAAACAAGGGTACCACATTAGTAGTCCTCCAGTCCTCCGGCACCACACCTGAAGCCAGAGAGGATTGAAAAATGATGGTCAGGCCCTCTGCTATTTCCTCTTTTGCTTCGCTTAGCAGCCTGGGATACATTTCATCCGGGCCTGGGGATTTATCCACTTTTAAAGCTGCTAAACCCCTTAATACTTCCTCTCTCACTATGTTTATTTCATCTAATATTTCACACTCCTCCCCCCTGATAGCAATGTCTGCTTCGCCCCTCTCTTTTGTGAAAACAGATGCAAAGTATTCATTAAGAACCCTACCGACGTCTCCTGCCTCCACACACAGATTACCCTCATGATCTCGAATAGGCCCTACCCTTTCTTTAGTTATCCTCTTACTCTTAATATATTTATAAAACATCTTTGGTTTTCCTTGAATTTACTTGCCAAGCATTTTTCATGCTCTCTCTTTTCTTTCCTAATATCCTTTTTAATTGCACCCCTGCACTTTCTGTACTCCTCTAAAGATTCTGGAGTATTTAGCCCTCGGTATCTGTCATACGCCTCCCTTTTTTTCTTTATCCTACCCTGTATGTCTCTAGACATCCAGGGGGCTCTAGATTTGTTAGTCCCACCTTTTTTCTTTAAGGACACATATTTGGTCTGAACCTCCCACTGCTCTGACACTGATTTACCTTCAAGTAGCTGTTTCCAGTCCACTATGGCTAAATCCCCTCTGAGCTTAGCAAAATTTGCTTTTCCCCAATTTAGAATTTTTATTCCTAGTCTATCCTTGTCCTTTTTTATAACTACCTTAAATCTAACAGAATTATGGTCACTAGCACCAAAATGCTCCCCCACTGATACACCTTCTACCTGCCCAGCTTCATTCCCTAAAGCTAAGTCCAGACCACCCCCTCCCTTGTTGGGCTTGCTACATACTGGCAAAAAAGTTCTCCTGGATGCATTTTAGGAATTCCGCAACCTCTATACCCTTCACACTAATTTTATCCCAGTTAATATTGGGGTAGTTGAAATTCCCTACTATTACTGCCCTATAGTTTTTGCACTTCTCAGAAATTTGTCCACATATTTTTTCTTCTATCTGCCTCTCACTGTTTGGGGGTCTGTAGTACACTCCCAGCAGTGTGATCGCCCCTTTTTTGTTTTTCAATTCGACCCATATGGCCTTGTTTGATGATTCCTCCAACATATCATCCCTACTCACAGCTGTAATAATTTCTTTAACCCCCCTCCCTTTTTACCGCCCTCTCTATCCCATCTGAAAATCCTGTAACCAGGAATGTTGAGCTGCTATACCTGCCCCTCTTTCAGCCACGTCTCTGTAATAGCTATAATATCATAGTCCCAAGTATCTACCTGTGCCCTCAGCTCATCTGCCTTGTTCGCTATACTCCTTGCATTGAAGTATATACCATTTAGTAGAGGCAAACCTCCTTGTTGACTATTATCTAGCCCTTGATTCCTCTGTCCTTCCAATTTACTTTCGACGTTTTTGTTTTCCAATTCCAGTTTTTCTTCCCTCCCTATTGACTCCATACTTAGGTTCCCATCCCCCTGCCAAGCTAGTTTAAACCCTCCCCAACAGCACTAGCAAACCCTCCCGTAAGCATATTGGCACCGTTCCCATTGAGGTGCAACCCGTCTGGCTTGTAGAGGTCCCACCTCCCCCAGAAACGGTTCCAATTCCTCAGGAATCTAAAGCCCTCCCTCCTACACCATCTCTCCAGCCACGCATTCATCTGCTCTATCTTCCTATTTCTGTACTCACTGGCACGTGGCACTGGTAGTAATACGGAGATTACTACCTTTGAGGTCCTGCTTTTTAACCTCTTCCCTAGCTCCCTAACCTCTGCCTGCAGGACCTCATCCCTCTTCCTACCTATGTCATTGATACCGATATGGACCACGACCTCTGGCTGTTCACCCTCCCCCCTCAGAATGCCCTGCAGCTGTTCAGTGACATCAATGACCCTGGAACCAGGGAGACAACATACCATCCTGGAGTCACGTCTGCGGCTGCAGAAACGCCTGTCTGCTCCCCTAACTATTGAATCCCCTATCACTATTGCTCTCCTTCGCCTCTTCCCCCCCGCCTGAGTCTGTTATACTCCCCGCCTGATATTCAGTGCTGTGGAAGTTAATGGGACTGAATATGGGGCGTGGAATAGAATGGGCGGCAGATACGATATTGCCCGTTTTGTGCGACCGCACAAGATGAATTTCTACCCCAGTAACTATTTGCAAATCCAAATAAATTAGTCCAATTTAAGAGAAAGGACCCAATATATGGGAAGGGCTTCCCATGAAGTGCCTGTTTTATATGGGCTCTGAGCATTTGCTGTGCTGTTCGGTAGCTTCAAAGACAATATGAGGTTTTGGCCTCATTAAGAGATGTTTCGGGGCCAACACCTGCACAGACTCTCAGCACCCCAACAGCTGCTGCCCCCTGTGTAATGGCACAGCCTGCACGCTGGGAGTTAAACTTGCCCCAGCTCCCCATAGTGTGGCTACTGAGAAGCAGAAGTGAAGACCCCAAATATTGCATCATTCATAGTACAGCATGAAATATATCGTACAATATGCCATTCAGTGATTCCCATTAAGACTTGATTCATTGCATTCTCTGAGCACGGCTGTTGCAAATTGGACTAAAATGAAAAATGTTACAAGATTGCCTTTTCACTTATATTTTTGAAGATTTTTATATTACATCCAATGTTCCACCTTTAATAGTTGCTCATGTACACCCATATAAATGAACACTCATACATATTTAATATATACCGACAGCTACAGATAGTCATTTATATTACTCATGCATATTTATAGTAACCAATACAGAGCCCAAAGAAGAAATATTTACATCACAGTTATTATATTTGATGCTATGTACTTTGGGTATTGTTAGGAATTGAATGATTCTGTGTGCTTTGACTCCATTCTCAACTTCTGTTTTCTAACATTCACAAAGTGCCACAAAAGCAGTTCTTGTGATTTGAATTCTTTTATCCAATAATTAAAGTCAAACTTACCCCGTGGGATAAATGGAGGAATTTCTAGACATTGAAGATGAGATTAGCTGATACAGCGCAGCCCAGAGATCAGGCTTGGGATCTTCCTGTTCTGCGTGGCTCAGTACCTCACCGGGTGGTGCATTTACATAATGAACTATAAATGGAACTCACTGTCCTGTGTTTCCTCTCATCAATATCCAGATTCCAGCCCAAAAAAACAAGCAACAGCAGGAGATTGTTTCCAAATCTCCAACCTTGTTTTCCCAGGCCATTCATTTTGTCTATTTCACTAGGGAAAATGCACAAAGTCATGGCAGCCAATTGGGAGAACCCCAATAGAAAATCAATCCCATAATATTTTAAATAAAAACATAAAAGGCTGGAAAGACTCAGCAGGTCAGGAAGCATCTGTGGAGCGAGTAACAGAGTTGACGTTTCAGGCCGATGGCCTTTCATCTGAACATAATATTTTACTTGCCTTACTCAGGTGATCTCCACGTGTTTTCACCTCATGCCAGCTTTTCAAAAAACGTGTTGTGAATTCTGCCAATTATCTTTCTTCCTTCCCCTTCCCCACTCTGCCCTTTTTTCAGTCCCATTAGGGTTCCATTTATCTTCAAGGTTCCCATTTCTGATAAATAGTCCACACTCGTAATGTTAATCTGCCTTTTCCCTTTACAGCTGCTTATAAAGGTGTTCAGCTGTGGCTCAGTGGCAGCATTCTTGCCTCTGTGTCAGAAGGTTACAGGTTCAAGTCCCACACCAAAGCTTGAGCACATCATCTAGGCTGGCACTTCAGTACTGACAGAGTGCTGTGCTGTTGGAGGTAACTCCTTTCATATGAGATGTTCAACTGCCCTCTCAGGTGGACGTAAAAGATCCCATGGCACTATCTGAAGAGCTGGGGAATTCTCCTCAATAGCCTGGCCAATATTTATCCCTCAACCAACATCACTAAAACAGATGATCTGGTCATTTTCTCATTGCTTTTAGTGGAACCTTGCTGTGCGCAAATTGGCTGCTGCATTTTCTACATTACAACAGTGACTACTCTGGGACATCCTGAGGTTGTGAAAGGCTCGATATAAATGCAAGTCTTTCGTTCTTTCTTTCTTTCTTTCTTTGTTCCTGCTGTGTATTTCCAAGATTTTCTATCTTTATCTTATACTCCATTATAATTCCTCCAAACCCTAAATAGCACCAGGACCACCACAGGGGGTTGTGTGGTGCGGTGGATTAGTCAACTGTTCCTTCACCTCTAGAATCATAGTTTGGCTGATGGGATTATATCCTTTCCATCTGCTTGCTGTAAGGGTCCTATGTGAAATAGGTTTAGGCAACTTCAATCCAGTACTTAGTTATTTACTATGATAACTTTTACAAATGCTGCCTCTAAGTGTGGAGCCTTGCCCACTGGAGGGGGGTGGGGGCGGGGGCAAACGACAGCGGGGTTGTGGGAGCGGTGACAAGGGGGGCCTATCAAGAATTTGCCGATTTGTAAAATCTACCGTCCTGTGTCTTCTTAGCTGTAAGATTTCAACTACTAAACAAAAGTGGCATGTTATTGCTAACCATAGTTAAAGGGGGCCAATTACTTCAAAATGAATTCTGACTCATGATTTAAAGATGGTTATTTGAAGTTTGAGAATTTTCTGATCATGGACCACATATCACATGAAGCTCTACAGTTCCTACTGTGGCTGCAGTCATCTTGGTTGATAACTTTGATTTCATGATAGGGTACAAAATCTACCTCTAACAGCAACAGGAGATCAAGCTTTTTGTGGAGTTGCTCATTATTTAACTAACTGAGCTGCTTATTATGTGGCTGTTTCATCTTACAAGGACAGTGCTTGTCTTCAGTTTGCTTTGAAAGTCTCTGCTTCTGTCTACGAGCAATAAGAAATTGTTCAGTAAATGAGCACCACTTTGTGAGTTCCTGCTGTTGGTTTTATGATTTTATTCAGTCCCATACACACACACCCTCCAGCATGTCTTCTCCCCTCTTCGCTGGGGCAATGTCAGTGATTCTTCTTCTGTCCTTCCCCCTTTCTTCAACCTCTTCTCTAGATCTAGGTCACAACAGATGGAAGAAACAAGCAAAGGCATAGGCAAGCAAGATGGAAACAGTTGTGGGGAGCATCGCTTGTTGCACGCTCTCTCTTCTGCTTCTTTTCGGCTGGTCTTGTTAAAGGGAACAGGATGAACATTTAAAAAAGATATTATTAAAGGGGAATTAGCAAAGGCAAGGGAATGGCTATAAATGGATAGCACTTTTAGAGAGCTGGCACAGGCATGATGGGTCGAATGGGTCCTTTCTGTGCTGTGAAATTCTATGATTCTGTGTATGTACAGTGACTTCATAAAACACAGGTATTGTATATGCCCACATTTAAGGCAACCGATCTATAAAATGATTACCTACTTTCCAGCCAAAAAATAAATGAATTAAATAAACTATGCCCCATGCATAAAAATGCATCACAATGGCTCCCAGACAGCAACACATTTAATTTTAATGCACACTGTTCCACATCCTGCTGCCACTGCACGTGCACAGGGACAATGAACTTGAGAGGGGAGTGGGAGTCTAGAAATTGGCGAAAAGTGAGCTGGAGAAAGGGGAACTGGAGACCAGGGGCTGACGGATGAGGACCTGGAGACTGGGGGAAGGACAGAGGGGATCTGGAGAGCAGTTGCTGGATAGAAGAGAGCTGGAGTCCAAGGGCTAGAGAGAAGCGAGCTGGAGACGAAGGGCTGGAGAGAAGCGAGCTGGAGACGAAGGGCTGGAGAGAAGGGAACTTGAAAACAGAGGCTGGAGAGAGAGGACTGGAGAACATTGGCAGGAGAGAAGGGGGCTGGAGATTGTGCGCTGAAGAGAATGGAACTGGAGACCAAGGGCTAGATAGAGAGAGGAAATGAAGGCCAGGGGCTGGAGAGAAGGGAATGGCTTGCTTTGAAAACTGGTTGAGACTGTTGAGTAGTCCCAGCTGGGAGCTTTCCCTTGATTCATGAA
Organism: Squalus acanthias; assembly: GCA_030390025.1. NCBI lineage: Eukaryota > Metazoa > Chordata > Chondrichthyes > Squaliformes > Squalidae > Squalus > Squalus acanthias. Next base: position 31,297,794 of record CM059432.1, on the reverse strand, counting down.
GAGGAAAGAATGTCTAACAAACATGTTTTCTGTAAGTGGCACGTAAAAATTGAGCCGCATTCATTTTTTTAATTATTTGCTTATAGGATCTGGGCGTCACTGGCAAGGCCAGCATTTATTGCCCATCCCTAGTTGCCCTTGAGAAGGTGGTGGTGAGCCGCCTTCTTGAACCGCTTGAGTCCGTGTGGTAATGTTTATATTGTATTACTGCCTCTGTGGAAGAGAATACCACCTAATCAGCAGATTTCATTCCTTGTCCAGAGGCAAAGTGCTGATGGAAAATGCCAATGGATCCTGCCATTGTCACCAGATGCCAGGATCACCATTTTGTTCTGGCTGTAGACAGGCTGATCTCTCAGCCAGTCTGTACGTGGTTGCAACGCACTTTTCACATTCCTGCACTGTGTGGACCTTTCCCTGACAGAGATAGACAGGGCAGACAAGGTGAGGCTGGGGAGAATGAACTCTGCATGCTATCAGTGTTGGGTGCTGGTCTGTGTTCCACTGCTGTGCTGGACTGTGCTTTGCAGTACGGAGACCATTATGATCAGTGCAACTGTGTGTCACTATTTATGCTTGTGAAACAGGCAGTTGTAATGTTAAACAACAACAGAAAATGCTGGAAACACTCATCAGGTCAGACAGCATCATGGAGAGAGAAACAGAGTTAACGTTTCAGGTCGATGACCCTTCGTCAGAACTGAAAAAAGTTGAAGAAGTAACAGTATTTAAGCAAATGTGGGGCAGAGAAAGGGGGAAGGGAGGAAAGAACAAAGGAAAGATGTGTGATAGGATGGAAGGCAGGAGAGTTTGAAAGACAAAAGGGATGATGGTGCAAGGCAAAAGGAGATGGTAATGGGACAAGTTAAAAAACAAAAGATGACTCTAACTGAGGTGTAAATGACAATGGCAGAATCATCAGCAGCTGCCATGTGAGAGAGAAAAGAAAACATAGGGGCCGAGGTTATAGTCTGAAATTGTTGAACTCGATGTTGAGTCCAGAAGGCTGTAAAATGCCTAATCGAAAGATGAGGTGTTTTTCCTCGAGCTTACGTTGAGCTTCATTGGAACAGTGTAAGAGGCCGAGGACGGAGAGGTCAGAGTGGGAATGAAGCAGGGAATTAAAGTGACAGGCGTCCGGAAGCTCGGGGTCATTGTAATGTTATATTGATAGACCTACATTCCCATGCTGAGTGCGGTTTAAACAGAGTACTGCGAGTTGGGTGAGTCAGGGAGTCAGGTGAGGAGTGGAAGGAGGAGCTCCCTTGCTTCGCCTTTGTTTTTCCTAACTTTTCACCCTGTAGGAATTGGCTCTTACTTTACACCCAGAAAAGAGTCTGAGAGCGGGAGCAGTCATACAATAACAACTGCGAAACTGCTAAAGTGATGTCACAACCAGGGAAGGAGCTGATTGGGAAGTAGGACCTGGTGAGTATTTCTACAGTCCAGTCGTTAAAGTGAAAGTAAGGTCTCTAGTTTATAGTAAGTAGTGTTTAAAGGGAAGTAAGGTCCCTAGTGTATTTGATATTCTGTAATTTAAAGGAAGTAAAGGGAGTAAATTAAGGGTAGGACATGGCAGGGCAGCTCGGCACCATGGAGTGCTCCTCCTGTGCTATGTGGGAAGTCAGGGACACTTTTGGTGTCAGGGCAAACTCATGTGCAGGAAGTGTCTCCAGCTGCAGCTATTCAAAATCCGCATTTTGGAGCTGGAGCTGCGGCTGGAGTCACTGTGGAGCATCCGCGAAGCTGAGATCTTCGTGGATAGCATGTTTAACGAGGTGGTCACACCGCAGGTAAAGAGTGCACAGGCAGACAGGAAATGGGTGACCGCCAGACAGAGTAAAAGAACTAGGAAGGTAGTGCAGGAGTCCCCTGGGTCCATCTCCCTCTCCGACAGATTTTCCGTTTTGGATACTGCTGGGGGAGATGGTTTCTCAGGGGAATGCAGCAAGAGCCAAGTCCGTGGACCTACGAGTGGCTCAGCTGCACAGGAGGGGAGGAAAAAGAGTGGGAGAGCAATAGTGATAGGGGATTCTATCGTAAGGGGAACAGATAGATGTTTCTGTGACCGCAGACGTGACTCCAGGATGGTATGTTGCCTCCCTGGTGCCAGGGTCAAGGATGTCACTGAACGGCTGCAGGGCATTCTGAAGGGGGAGGGCGAACAGTCAGAGGTCGTGGTTCACATTGGTACCAACGACATGGGTAGAAAGAGGGATGAGGTCCTGCAACAAGAATTTAGGGAGCTAGGTAGCAGATTAAAAAGCAGGACCTCAAAGGTTGTAATCTCTGGATTACTCCCAGTGCCACGTGCTAGTGAGTATAGGAATAGGAGGATAGAGCAGATGAATGCGTGGCTAAAGAGTTGGTGCAGGAGGGAGGGCTTTAGTTTCCTGGATCACTGGGTCTGCTCTGGGGAAGGTGGGACCTGTACAAGTCGGACGGGTTGCACCTGAACCGGAACGGGAACAACATCCTTGCGGGGAGGTTTGCTAGTACTGTTGGGGGGTTTAAACTAACTTGGCAGGGGGATGGGATACGGAGTGTGGATGAGGGTAGTGCAGTTGATGTAGTTTACATGGACTTCAGTAAGGCTTTTGACAAAGTCCCGCACGGGAGGCTGGTCAAGAAGGTAAGAGCCCATGGGGTCCAGGGCAATTTGGCACATTGGATCCAAAATTGGCTTAGTGGCAGGAGGCAGAGGGTGATGGTCGAAGGTTGTTTTTGTGACTGGAAGCCTGTGTCCAGTGGTGTACCGCAGGGTTCGGAGCTGGGTCCTTTGCTGTTTGTAGTGTACATTAATGATTTAGATATGAATGTAGGAGGTATGATCAGTAAGTTCACAGATGACACGAAAATTGGTGGAGTGGTAAATAGCGAGGAGGGAAGCCTTAGGCTACAGGACGATATAGACGGGTTGGTCAGATGGGCAGAACAGTGGCAAATGGAATTTAACTCTGAAAAGTGTGAGGTGACGCATTTTGGGAGGACTAACAAGGCAAGGGAATACACAATGAATGGTAGAACCCTAGGAAGGACAGAGGATCAGGGGACCTTGGTGTGCATGTATATATATCCCTGAAGGCAGCAGGACAAGTAGATATGGTGGTTAAAAAGACATATGGATACTTGCCTTCATTAGCTGAGGCATAGAATATAAGAGCAGGGAGGTTATGATGGAACTGTACAAAACGCTAGTTAGGCCACAGCTGGAATACTGTGTGCAGTTCTGTTCACCACACTATAGGAAGGATGTGATTGCATTGGAGAGGGTGCAGAGGAGATTCACCAGGATGTTACCTGGGCTGGAGCGCTTCAGCTATGAAGAGAGACTGGACAGGCTGGGGTTGTTTTCCTTAGAGCAGAGAAGGCTGAGGGGGGACCTGATTGAGGTGTACAAAATTATGAGGGGCATAGATAGGGTAGATAGAAAGGAACTTTTCCCCTTAGTAGAGGGGTCAATAACCAGGGGGCATAGTTTCAAGATAAGGGGCAGGAGGTTCAGAGGGGATTTGAGGAAAAACTTTTTCACCCAGAGGGTGGTTGGAATCTGGAACTCACTGCCTGAAAGGATGGTCGAGGCAGGAACCCTCACAACATTCAAGAAACATTTAGATGAGCACTTGAAACGCTATAGCATACAAGGCTACAGACCAAGTGCTGGAAAATGGGATTAGAATAGACAGGGCTTGATGGCCGGCGCGGACACGATGGGCCTGAAGGGCCTCTTTCTGTGCTGTATAACTCTATGACTCTATAACTCTATATTGCCCTTGTTGCCACCCACCGTTAACACCGGTGGGTGGCAACAATACCTTATGAGGACAGGTTGCATATACTTGGCTTGTATTCCCTTGAGTGTAGGAGACTGGCAGGTGATCGGATCGATGTGTTTAAAATGTTAAAAGGAATTGATAGGGTAGATACAGAGAAACTATTTCCTCTGGGTGGGGGATTCAAGAACAAGAGGACATAATCTTAAAATTTGAGCTAGGCCATATAGGAGGGAAATCAGGAAGCACTTTTTCACACAAAGGGTAGTAGAAATTTGGAAATCTCTCCCCCAAGAGGCAGGGGATGCTGAGGGTCAATTGGAGCTTTCAAGACTGAAATCGATCTAGGGATATGGAGCAAAGGTGGGTAAATGGATTTGAGGTGCAGATCGGCCATGATCTAATAGAATGGGGGAGCAGGCCTGAGGAGTTGAATGGCCTACTCCTGTTCCTATGTTCCTAACACGCGGGTCTCGGGTACCAGGTAGTAACTAGTAAACCCATTTGTTAATGGTTCTTTTTGAATGCCGCTGGATTTCCTGGGGGTCAGTAACAACTGTTCCAGCAGCAGCAGCAGAGCAATCCTTGTAGTGAAGCAACACCATGACATCATCGCGGATACAGTCTTCCCCTGCAGCGGCGCCACTTGTTGTTGACATCATGATGACACCAATACTTTGGGAGTGCATAACTAGCCAGACTGTCACAGCCAGTTAACATGGCATTCCCTATGCAACCAGGAGACGGGCTGTGCTATTGGAACGCAAGCACAGGACAGCAACACACTTAGGTCACTTGCCCATGACACGTCCTGCAATATAAAAGCAACGTGAGATGTAATTTGCCTACATTACAACTATGACTACGCTTCAAAAGCCCTTCGTTGGCTGTGAGGCACTTGGGAGGTCCGGAGGTCATGAATGCACTTCATTTATTTCTATTTAAAAACAGATCCCACTGTTTATAGTCCGCTGCAGTCTCTGTAAATTTTTCCTTTTCAAGTATATATCAAATTCCTTTTTGAAAGTTATTATTGAGTCTGCTTCCACCGCCCTTTCAGGCAGCGCATTCCAAGATCACAACAACTCGCTGTGTGAAAAAAATTCTCCTCATCTGCCCTCTGGTTCTGTTACCAATTATCTTAAGTCTGTTTCTTTTGGTTACCTACCCACCCATCAGTAGAAACAGTTTATCCTCATTTACTGTATTAAAACCCCTCATAATTTTGAACATCTCTATTAAATCTCCCCTTAACTTTCTCTGCTCAGCTGGAGATAGAATGAGTTAAAGTCAGAAAATATGGTGATAGGCCCCAACAGGCCTCATTAATGCGAATTCATGGCAATTATAATACAAACATCCCCAAAACAGTGCTAACATTTGCATGCTTTTCAAGAACAATCAGCTTTTTATTGTTTCTGAGGAGACAGATGTGTTCAACTCCTACAAGAACATCATTATAGAGCAGAGGTGGGAATGTGACACTAGAGCACTCAGGCAAGGCCCAAATGCGTACAATAACATCAGTTCTTCACAATTTATACAATCTATTCAGGAGACAGCTACTGCCCGCTATCTTTACCCAAGAGCAAGCCAGTTCTTTTTTATTGTTTGTTAATAATGGGCCTGTCCTGGCATTCTACATGCAGATTGTGATCGCTATGTAATGGGTTTGTGGAGTGCTTTTCCACATCCTATGCAAATGCCTTTGTTCGGCTGGCTGGATTTCTGCATGATTCATTTACCAATCATGTTCCAATTATCTTCACAGTTGTTGCCGGTATGGATACCATCATTATTCTTTTCAAATAAGGTCGATTGGTAAGCAGCAGCTCAGTACGAGACTACCACAAAACCACTGGCGCAGAAACACTTTATAAATGCATGGCTTTCTTCTGAATGTACTGTTGCATCTCTAAGAGAGAGAGTTGTAACATAAGAAAGTATGGAACCATATACTTGCATTTATCAAGCTGAAGTGTACAAAGAGCTTTACCAAATACATGAATTATTTTGAAGAGCAGGCATTGTTGTTGTGTAGACAAACACTCAGACAGGCTGTAACATCCCACAGATGGTGATGAGATGAATGAGCAGTTAATCTATTTTTGGTGGTGTTGGTTGAGGGAAGAATGTTAGCCATTACACCGAGAATAGCACCCCTGGGATCTTTAATCAACCTGCACCACTAGAACAGAGGTCAACTCATTTCAACGTCCGAAGGACACAACTTTTGGCAGGGCAGCTCCCTCTGAGGACTGCACTGGACTGTCAGCCTATATTAAACCCTGACGTGGGCGATTTTGACCCATTGACGAGAGTGCTATCAATTAAGTCAAGCTGATGCACTGATGAATAAAAGCCAGCTGTCAACCTTGACTCAGTGGCAGCACTCCAACCTCTCAGTCAGAAGGTTTTGGGTTCAAACCTCACTCCAGGATTTGAGCGTATAATCTGGACTTTAGTGCAGTACTGAGGGAATGCTGCACTGCCAGAGGTGCCGACTTTTGAATGAGACGTTAAACCATCTGCCCTCTCAGGTGGATGTAAATTCCATGGCACCATTTGAAAAAGAGCAGGGGAGTTCTCCCCGGTGGTCAATATTTATCCTACAACCACCTTCCGTAAAAACAAATAATCCGATCGTTTATCTCATTGCTGTTTGTGGGACCTTGCTGTGCACAAATTGGCTGCCACGCTTCCTATATTACAACAGTGACTACACTTCAAGAGTTATTCATTGGCTGTAAAGCGGTTAGGGACATCTTGAGGTTTTGAAAGGGGCTATATAAATGCAAGTTCCTTCTTTGAAGTGATTGTTTCTATGTAGGTGCAATGGCAGCCAATTTACAGCAAGATCCCACAAACAGCAATTAAATGAATAGCTAGTTAATGCATTTTTTTTTGGTAGTGCGAAGCTTTGCTGTGATACTCCCAGTCATTGAGTAGCCTAACACCAGCCACTCCCTGGTCTCAGACATGAAGAGCGATCAATTCAGTTGGGTCCCAGAGGGTAGAAGACACCAACGTAACTCTACCCTAGCAAGAGGTAGTGTTAGAAGGAGATTTAGAAATCGGCATTCCTTGTGTTCTGTCTGTTCCCGTTGATTTAAACAATACTTAACAATGGGGTTCTGATGGTATCATTGATGGGAAGGAGCTAGGGAGAGATAGTGAGGGAAATGCAGGGAAAAAGCTTAATAATCACAAGTAAAGAAATTCATTAACCCGACTTCTTCATCGATCATGTTATTTCAACTGCAAGCTTTAATTTAGCTCCTTCACAATGTCAGATTCAATAACTCATCCAAAACAACCACAGGAAAGAATTCTGCTGGTGTGTTTTCCACTTCAGGCTTTTACTCTGTGAATAAAATCCACCCAGTTCTCTCACCTAAACAAAACACACTCACTGTCTACTGAGCTGAGGATAGTGCATTCAGTAACTTAACACTGGAAGGGTGGGGATGATTATCCTCAGCTCGCGTAGAATACATCCATTTATCTTTCACTCTTTTCCAACACACCCTCAGCAAGGCACAACTTTACTTTGTGGATCTACCGGGACCTTGTGTATAGAATGGTTAAAGAACAGAGGAGACCATTTGGCCCGTCGAGCCCGTGCTGGCTCTCTGCAAGAGCACTTCAGCTAGTTCCACTCCCTCACCCTTTCCCTGTAGCCCTGCAATTTTTTTTTCTTCATGTACTTATTCAAATCTCTTTTGAAAGCCACGATTGAATCTGCCTCCACCACCCTTTCAGGCAGTACATTCCAGATCCTAATCACTCGCTGTATAAAAAAGCATTTTCTCATGTCGCCTTTGGTTCTTCTGCCAATCACCTTAAATCTGTGTCCTCTGGTTCTTGACCCTTCTGCCAATGGGAAAAGTTTCTATGCACTCTGTCTAGACCCCTCATGAGTTTGAATACCTCTATTAAATCTCCTCTCAACCTTCTCTGCTCTAAGGAGAACAACCCCAGCTTCTCTAGTCTATCCACGTAACTGAAGTCCCTCATCCCTGGAACCATTCTTGTAAATCTTTTCTGCACCCTCTCTAAGGCCTTCACATCCTTCCTAAAGTGTGGTGCCCAGAATTGGACACAATACTCCAGTTGAGGCCATCATTTGGATTGCAAGCCAGGTTTGAGAAGGCATTCCTTAATGAGAATAGATGATGGCATTAGTCTTCTACTATTGCTGTACATATTCAGCTGTGAGTTAAAAAACAGGAGATGAAAGAGGGTGTGAAGAATATAGTGGTACCTCCTGTGCATAGGTGTCAAGTCACATATGGTGTTCCTCACAGTGAAGATTAGGTGGCTGCAACTGGGAAACATGCTTATTACAGTGCATTGTTGCAAGACATGACTGCCTCCTGTTACCTTGGCTGCCCTGGAGAGGTTAGTGAACTTCTTCCAGCATAAAGTAGCTGTGCAGGAATTGCTAAGGCCATCTCTTTCCATGGGCCTCCTTCCCTCAGGACCAAAAATAACTGGGGCCCTCCTTTCCTGGATTACAGACAATAACACCTCAATTGAAGAATCTTTAAATTTATGGACTTGGAGCCATGAAGCATATCTCATTGAAACGTATAAAATTCTTAGAGGGCTTGACAGGGTAAATGCTGAGAGACTGTTTCCTCTGGCTGGAGAGTCTAGATCTTGGGGTCATCATCTCAGGGTAAGGAGTCAGCCATTTAGGACTAAGATGAGGAGAAATTTCTTCACTTAGAGGGTTGTGAATCTTTGGAATTCTCTACCCCAGAGGTCTGTGGATGCTCAGTCAATGAGTATCTTCAAGACTGAGATCGATAGTTTTTTTGGGCACTAAGGGAATCAAGGGATATGGGGATAGGGTGAGAAAGTGCAGTTGAGGTCGATGATCAGCCATGATCTTATTGAATGGCGGAGCAGGCTCGAGGGGCCGTATGGCCTACACATGCTCCTAGTTCTTATGTTCTTATAAAGAAGCAGCAGCCTCAGATATTTTCCTTCAGTGTATATCATTTCTGCTTTCTCCTTTGAAGTCAATGATTTTCTGTGCAGGGTCCCTCTGCAACTATCTATGTACTTCCAACAACCCCCTGCAAACATCTGGGACCATTTGCAAACATTTAGACACTCCTGGAGATACCTTGTAAGCATTCATATGCTCCTGGGGACCCTTGAATATACTAACACACTTCCAGGGATGTCTGCAAATATTGATACACTCCAACGACCCTCTGCAAATAGTGTTACACTCTAGGGACCCCCTGCAAACACCGATACACTCCAGGGAACCTCCTCCAAATATTGTTACACTCCAGGGACACCCTTCAAATATTGGCACACTCCAGGGACACCCTTCAAATATTGGCACACTCCAGGGACACCCTTCAAATATTGGCACACTCCAGGGACACCCTTCAAATATTGGCACACTCCAGGGACACCCTTCAAATATTGGCACACTCCAGGGACACCCTTCAAATATTGGCACACTCCAGGGACACCCTTCAAATATTGGCACACTCCAGGGACACCCTTCAAATATTGGCACACTCCAGGGACACCCTTCAAATATTGGCACACTCCAGGGACACCCTTCAAATATTGGCACACTCCAGGGACACCCTTCAAATATTGGCACACTCCAGGGACACCTGAAAATATTGAGATACTCCTACGGACCCCCTGCATACTGACATATTCCTGGGGACCTCTGCAGATATTGCTACATTCTGAGGGACCTGTTGCAAGAATTCCTGGGGACAACTTACAAAAATTGACACACTCCAGGGACCCCTTGCAAATATTGCTACGATCCTGGGAATCACCTGTAAATATTGGCACACTTCTGGCAATCCTCAGCAAAGACTGGCAAACCTGGAAGCAAAGTGCCACACTTGTGCTGCCAACTCCCAACCTACTTTTTCCCAGACCTTCCCACTGGCCAGCCTTACCGATTCCGGCATGTTTACTTTGGGGCTGCCGGTGGTTGGGTGAGACCCGGCAAAGTAAAGACCAGCTAAAGACAGGCCAGCTCACCAAAGGAAATCAGTACTCAGCAACAGAAAGAACATCCAGTAAGTCAACAAATAAAGAATAGATAATTCTCGTTCTGTGCTGTATGATTCTGTGATTTGTAGAATTCGCAATATATCATGATTTTATAAATAAGGAGAAAAACACATAGTTTCGTTCAAACAGCTTTATTTCAGCAGAATGCTGTCAGGTTTTCAAAGTGGACACAAGCAGCTTGTAAAATGGCCGCCACGCCTCGTGGCAGAACATTCTAGACTTTTCGACAGGCAGACAAGATGGCGTTCCAATAAACATTTGTGCAAGATCGATCAAGACTAAGCACATTTAAGATAATACACGAGACATCATGGGTTTGCAGTATACACATAAATACTGAAATCGGTCTCCCAGGTGCGAATAAGGGCTATTGTACCAAGTAATCAAGAACCCATCCAAAGACATTAATATGCAAAATCCCAACGACTCTACGATGAGAGAGCCGTTAGCGGGTAGTTACAGAAAACATTTGGGAGCCCCAAAACCCCTCCAGGGAGAACACCGACCGATTAAACAATGGGAAAGTATTAACAGGTACTCAGACAGTTATGAGTATCCCCGAAACCCATTAAAACGGAAATCACCCTATACAAGAAATTTGAGCGCCAAACCCTAACAAAAGAAAAGACATTAAGGTTGGGCGGGAAAAGGAAGAGTTTTGCACTATAACTGCAAGCTCCAACCGTCCATCTTTCTCTTATCCTGCTGGCGTTTATCCTCATGGCTGCTCTTGACTCGCCGTCTTGTTCCTGCTTGCCTCGTGTCTCTTTTGAAAGACTGTTGAACTTTACGATCCGCCAGGATCTGCCTCGTGGCTTGCCGCGAAGATCTGTGTGGAACTGGGCTGTGAAGCCTTGAAACGGGCGCACCATCCCGAGAAGTCGGTAAATGGTGTTGGAACCGAAGGCCCGAGATGAGATGAGATGAGATGAGAGGAGATGAGATGAGAAGAGAAGACGACAATACATCTCGTCACGGTCAGTAAACCCCGACCGCGCCCGAAATAAGTGAACTTTGTAGGTTTTGATCGGGAATCCAAGGTCAACACAGATCTTCATGACAGCAGACGTTCCAGCCTGCTAGCCGGAGCAGAAACGAGTAAACAAGTGGGGTACAGAGACCCCTGACCAACACGTGGGCGATCAGGTGCTGCGGTGGAAAAACATCCGATCAGAGTTTTCGGAATTCTCCGAGTTATCACGAGTGGTGAGCATGAGTCTCGATCCTACAAGTCTAGTTTAGAGCAAGTATTGATAGGGGAGGGTTTAAGTTTTAAGGATAACTGTAATGTGTGCCCCCATTTACGATGTGTCGTTCGTTCCTCGTTTCCCTGAAATTAGTTACATAACTGCGTGTAAGATTGTAATGTCATTAATCTGTGCTTATGACATGTATTTCGTAATCTTGAATAATATGCAATAAAGATTTTCCATTTCGTACCATTCAACCGGGTCTACCTGAGGTTTCTCTCCATTACTGCTCTCGCATCTAAGTCCAGTGTCAGAACCGTAAGGGCGAGTGGGTCGAACCACTCACAGGTGTCTAGTGCTCCCAGACTGGCTGGAGACCAGAACAGGCAACAAGGCCTAAATCCACACTAGCATCCAGGCTGCACAGAGCCACACGAATCTCACAGGTTCAGAGAAAACCCTTACAGATTCTATACTGTGTTGTCGTCTCTTCAGCTCCAGAGAGACAAATATCTGATGGAGTTTGGGGATTCCAGGCTCTGCAGACACCAGTTTGAACTCAGTAAACTGTTCAATTATTTCATGATTTAGCAACAACCATTGCAATACAGTCTTTAAATCATTGCAAGCCATATATTGTGTACAACTGCTGGCACAAGTGAACCTTCTTTGATTAAACATAAAACAACATGGCAAAGCTTGAATATTATTCAACGATGTTATAAAAACAATTTCACTAGGCAAGCCAGTAACAAACTTGAAATGAGAAATAATTTATAGCTTTCTCTGCAAGTCTTGATTTGCTTGCAATGTACATAATTTACAAAAAAACACGCAAAAAAAACGAAACAAATATTTAATGACATAAGATGCAAATGAGACATGCCAGAAATATTTGCTTACTTTGCAGTCTCAGTAGAACTACAAGGATATTACACATGAAAAGTAAAGCCTTTTTTAGAAAGAATCATTGACAAGTATAATCATGGAAAAGCCAAAGATGTTTTATAAATATATAAAGAGCAAGAGAATAGGTAAAGAAAGAGTAGGGCCTATTAGAGACCAAAAAGGAAGCTTGTGTGTGGAGACGGAAGACGTGGGTATGGTTCTTAATGAATACTTTGCATCTGTCTTCACAAAAGAGGGGACGATGCAGACATTGTAGTTAAGGAGGAGGCGAGTGAAATATTAGATGAGATAAACATAGTGAGAAAGGAAGTATTAAGGGGTTTAGCATCTTTGAAAGTAGATAAATCGCCAGGCACGGATGAAATGTATCCCAGGCTGTTCAGAGAAGCAAGGGAGGAAATAACAGAGGCTCTGACCATTATTTTTCATTCCTCTCTGGCTACAGGTGTGGTGCCAGAGGACTGGAGGACTGCTAATGTTGTACCATTGTTTAAAAAGGGAGAAAGGAATAGACCGAGTAATTACAGGTCAGGTGGGCAAATTGTTGGAAAAAATTCCGAGGGACAGTATTAATCGTCATTCAGAAAGGCACGGATTAATCAAAGGCAGTCAGCATGGATTTGTTAAGGGAAGGTCATATCTGACTAACTTGATTGAATTTTATGAGGAGGTAACAAGGAGGTTTGATGAGGGTAGTACATTTGATGTAGTCTACATGGATTTTAGCAAGGCTCTTGACAAGGTCAGAAAAGTTAAAGCCCATGGGATCCAAGGGAAAGTGGCAATTTGGATCCAAAATTGGCTCAGTGGCAGGAAGCAAAGGGTAATGGTCGACGGATGTTTTTGTGACTGGAAAGTTGTTTCCAGTGGGGTTCCACAGGTCTCAGTACTAGATCCCTTGCTTTTTGTGGTATACATCAATGATTTAGACTTCAATGTAGGGGACATGATTAGGAAGTTTGCAGACAATACAAAAATTGGCCGTGTGGTTGATAGTGAGGAAGAAAGCTGTAGATATCAATGGACTGGTCAGATGGGCAGAAAAGTGACAAATGGAATTCAATCCGGAGAAGTGTGAGGTAATGCATTTGGGGAGGGCTAACAAGGCAAGGGATTACACAATAAATGGTAGGACACTGAGAAGTGTAGAGGAACAGAGAGACCTTGGAGTGCATGTCCACAGATTCCTGAATGTAGCTGGACAGGTAGATAAGGTGGTTAAGAAGGCATACAGGATACTTTCCTTTATTAACCGAGGCATAGAATATAAGAGCAGGGAGGTTATGCTTGAACTGTATAAAACACTAATTAGGCCACAGCTAGAGTACTGTGTACAGTTCTGGTCACCACATTAGAGGAAAGATGGAATTTCACTCAAAAAGGTACAGAGGAGATTTATGACTGGAGAATTTTAACTATGAGGAAAGATTGGATAGGCTGGGGTTGTTTTCTTTGGAACAGAGGAGGCTGAGGGTAGACTTGATTGAGGTGTATAACATTATGAGGGGCCTAGATAGAGTGGATAGGAAGGACCTATTTTCCTTAGCAGAGAGGTCAATAACCAGGGGGCATAGATTTAAAGTAATTGGTAGAAAGATTAGAGGCAAGTTGAGGAGAACATTTTTCAGCCAGAGGGTGGTGGGGGTCTGGAGCTCACTGCCTGAAAGGGTGGTAGAGGCAGAAATGCTCATCACATTTAAAAAGTACTTGGATATGCATTTGAAGTGCTGTAACCTACAAGGCTACGGACCAAGAGCTGGAAAGTGGGATTAGGCTGGATAGCACACCTCAAACCTACCCGTTTTTTTATGGGAAAATTCTGACTGATGGGTCATATGGCCTCCTTCTGTGCCCATAAATTTCTATGATCCTATGATAATCATGGAGCATCCAGAAATGGGCCTATAAATTTGGCTGCGTAGCACTCATTTTCTATTTCTACCCCACGGTTTTCATCAGAATATCTGGAAGTGCACCTTCCATTTCACTGCAGTCTTTCACTTTCAGTCACTTAAGCTTCCTGCTCAGCTCAAATGTGACTCTTTAAATGGTTGTTGCAGCTCTTTAAGTAGCTGCAGCAGCACTGAAGGTTTCTTGGCTGCTGGTTGTGCGCTCACACAGGCTGCCCACTGTGCAAACCAAATCTTGCCATGACACACATTTCAATCCTTTAGTGTTTAGCTACCAAACGTTAGAAACTGGATGAATTAAAAGGCACACTGCAAAAAGTGGTTCCATTCTTTTCTCTCAATTTCCCCCATTTTTTCACCTTTTCCCTTAGCTATGTACATCTTCTTTCATTCTTTTAATTGGGTAGATCTTGATTTTGTGCATTTGTGTAAGACGGGTAGTAGTGAGGCGACAGCCCGTTTTCCATTTCCCCCAAATTTTATTTTCATTGACTTGAATGAAAATAAAAATCAGGAAAGATATAAAATGGGCTGTCAACTCATTATCACCTGTTTTACACAATCGCACAAAGTCAAGGGTTTTCCTTGCCTCACTAAGATGATCTTTTAGATCACTGTATAGTTTCCAGCTTTCCTTTTAAGCAGTTTGCAGGTCATTCAACCCATTAACTTCCTCTATACGGTTGGAGTATCTGTTTACCCGGCCACCACCCGCCTTTGTTCCCAATTCTACTACTTTTCCATTTTCAGATTTTTTCAGGCGTTTACATTTTCCTCTACAGATGCTGACTGGCCTGCTATGTTTCCTGGCATTTTCTGTTGTCTTTTGTTCTCAGGATGTGGGTGACACTGGCAAGGTTGCATTTATTGCCTCTCCTTAGTGGCTCTGAGAAGGTGGTGGTGGACCTTCTCCTTGAGCTGCTGCAATCCTTGTGAAGATGATATTCCACGATAGTGTAAGGTAGGGAATTCCAGGATATTGACCCAATGACATTGCACCTTCAAGTCAGGATGGTGTTAGATTTGACTATCCAAGTCAAACACCATCCTTACTTGAAGTGAAACTTGGAGGTGATGGTTTCCCCACATCATTGGTGCCCTTTTCCTCCTCGGTGTTAGAGGTCGCAGGGGAAGGAGGTGTTGTCAAAGAAACCTTGCTGAGTTGGTGAATTGCATCTGTAGATTGTACATACTGTAGCCACAGGACGCTGCAGATAGGGGGTATTGAGCCTGATGACAGGGGCACCGATCAAGCAAACTGCTTTGTCCTGGGTCGTGTAGACCTTCTTGAGTGTTGTCATCCATCCGAGCAAGTGGTTAGTCTTCATTTTATTTTAGATCTCCATTATTTGCAGTTTTGATGGTGAATGGAAAATTGTCACATGAAACAGTAGGCAGTGCTCTTGGGTGCCACATTATTGGAGCAGAGTGGATTGGATTCTGCATCTAACCCATGAACCCATTAGTTAATGTTAGTCTGGCCTCCTGTGCATCCTTCACTTCTTTGCCCCACCGTTGGTGGCTGTGCCTTCAGCCGTCTAGGCCCTAAGCTCTGGAATTCCCTTCTTAAACCTTCTGTCTCTCTCCTCTTTTATAACGCTCTTTAAAACCTACCACTTTAACCAAGCTTTTAGTCACCTGTCCTAATGTCTCCTTCTTTGGCTCAGTGTCAATGTTTTTCTGATTGTTGTCCTGTGAAGCTCCTTGTGATGTTTTACTACATTAAAGGCCCTATATAAATGCAAGTTGTTGCTGTTGCGTTTGTTATAGTTGTATAACACTAAAATCTTAATGAGCCCTAAATACATAAAATGTAATAAAAAAGTTAATGGTATTTGCTTTTAAATTAGTTACTAACTTAAACTAATTTTTGTTACTGAATTATTGTGAAGCAAATTAATTTTCTGCTGATGTGCTCAGATTTTTTCCAGACTCAGCCATCACTATAAAAGCTTTTACTGCTAAGGTGAACTCAAGCCGATTCATGCATGCATCAGAACTAGGAGACTTTCTTATTCAAACACTAAGTCAAGTCCTATAGTTCAAGATACCCCCGAGATTAAAAGGAATAGATGAGAATGCACAAGGTAAATTAAAAACTACTAAAGTGCCTTTAATATAGAAAATGTTATTAGAGGTTAAAATGGACAGGAAGGGAGGGAGGAAGGGAGGGAGGGAGGGATGGATGGATGGAGGGAGGGAGGGAGGAAGAAAGGAAAGAAGGGAGGGAGGAAGGAAGGGAGGGAGGGTTGGATGGAGGGAGGGAGGGAGAGAGGAAGGACGGAAGGAAGGAATTTATATAACATCTTTCAGAACCTCAGGATGGCTCAAAGCACCTCAGAGCCAAGGAAGAATTGTAGGGAAATGTGGCAGCGTGACGAGTTAGGTGACATATTGGAGCTGGCACCTGTGTAAACTTACTCTAGCAACAACTTCTGCTTTCAGGAGAGTAGAGGAGAAAGGGATAAAACTTTCTGGGATAAAACAGTTCTGACGAAAGGTCATCGACCTGAAACGTTAACTCTCTTTCTCTCTCCACGGATGCTGCCTGGCCTGCTGAGTTTTTCCAGCGTTTTCTGTTGTTATATAAGGGATAAAACTTGTTGAGCTGTGAGAGAAGGTAATATAGGGTTTTCTCTTTTATTGGTCTCAAAAGGCAATAACCAACCAAGTCTGGCTCTAGTATAGTTTATTCTCTAAATAATTTTATTGACATTAAAACACAACAGTTTTTCCAGGTAATGGATGTCATACTACCTTATCCCTGGTGAGTATAACTCAGAAGGATGGGTGATCAAATCCTTCTACTGGGAGAGTTGAGGAGGTTAATTCTTCCTTGAATACTCCGTGTGGTCTCCTGCAAATTACTGCAAGCCTGCATGTTTTATATCTTTTCTCCTGAAGTTGTTGCTGTGCAGAATAGCATTATTTTCCTCTCATTTACCATGGTCTAGCAGAGTAACTGTCTTGTCTATTCCCTTGTTTATATCTCACTGCAGTAAGTACAGACAGCTCAAGGCAGCTTTGAGCAATAACAAGATCCAGCATGCTCTTTGATTTTGGCCAAGCTAGCGATTACTACCCAGAGGGCTTTGCTCCATTGTATTTTTTTATTCATTCACAGGATGTGGGCATCACTGGCAAGACCAGCATTTAGTTCCCATCCCTAATTGCCATTGACAAGGTGGTGGTGAGTCACCTTCTTCAACTGCTGCAGTTCATGTGGTGGAGGTACTCCCATAGTGCTGTTAGGTTGGGAGTTCCAGGATTTTGACCCAGTGACGATGAAGGAACAGCGATATATTTCCAAGTCAGGATGGTGTGCGACTTGGAAGGGGATTTTGAGATGGTGGTGTTCCCATGCGCCTGCTGCCCTTGTCCTTCTAGGTGGTGGAGGTCGTGGGTTTGGGAGGTGCTGTTGAAGAAGCCTTGGCAAGTTGCTGCGGTGCATCTTGTAGCTGGTACACACTGCAGACACAGTGTGCTGGTGGTGGAAGGAGTGAATGTTTAAGGTGGTGGATGGGGTGCCAATCAAGCGGGCTGCTATGTCCTGGATGGTGCCGAGCTTCTTGAGTGTTTTTGGAGCTGCACTCATCCAGGTATGTTGAGAGTATTCCATCACACTCCTGACTTGTGCCTTGTAAATGGTGGAAAGGCTTTGGGTTTTCAGGAGATGAGTCACTTGCCACAGAATATCCAGCCTCTGACCTGCTCTTGTACCACAGTATTTATGTGGCTAGTCCAGTTAAATTTCTGGTCAACGGTGACCCCCTGGATGTTGCTGGTGGGGGATTTGATGATGGTAATGCTATTGAATGCCAAGAGGAGGTGGTTAGACTTTCTCTTGTTGGAGATGTCCATTGCATGGCACTTGTGTGGCACAAATGTTACTTGCCGTTTATCAGCCCAAGCCTGAATGTTGTCCAAGTCTTGCTGCATGTGGGCATGGACTGCTTTGTTATCTGGGGAATTGCGAATGGTACTGAACACTGTGCAAACTTTCCCATTTCTGACCTTATGATGGAGGGAAGGTCATACACTACATACTCGATAGATTTTTGAATAATAAGGGAATCAAGGGATATGGGAATAGTGCAGGAAAGTGGAGATGAGGTAGAAGATCAACCATGATCTTATTGAATAGGCTCGAAAGGCCAAATGGCCTACTCCTGCTCCTATTTCTTATGTTCTTATGTTATGCTCTTATACATGGTCTGTTCCTCAATAGGCTATTGATCCCAAATTAGTCTACCTGTAATTTCATTTTGAGTGTTTTGTTTGCACTTGAGTTACCCTTCAATTATGGTAATTTACCAAGTGTTCACCTTCTAATCTAGGGGTTCATGTTCATTTCTTTATCCATCTCACAGTTCCCGGGAAGCATCGCCCTGACAGTTCCCGCTCCATAGGCCTTACTTAGTCTTACTTAAAAGAGCAGGCACCAAAAAGTTCATATCAAAAAGTCCAAAATCCTTCGGTAAGAAGATGAGTTGTAGATAGTGACTGTGTTGCTAGTGTGATGGTGTAACTGAGGCTGTCCAAGAATTATGCATATTGGGCTGTTTTTTTTAAATTAAGTAATTTAACTGCAAAGTTAATAAGTTAATTGGATTGTGCTAATTATACATGTGAATTAAGGTAGATGCTAAGAAAGCAGAGTTAATTCTCAATTGAATTACCAGATTCCTGTAGGTATCAAATAAGGTTGTGCTAGCGAGATGCTGCTTGAGCTGAAAGTTGCTGACAGAGGGAGTTTTTACTGAAAGAAGGTAAGGAAACAATTTTCAACTGGACAGGATTTCAATAGTGAGACTGAGTGGTCTGAATGTACAAGACCAGGAAGGTAACTGAGAAGTATCTCATTAATTAAGTCTAGAGTAGCATAAACTGCAGGATGAGGAGCTAGACTGGTGATATGTGCGGTATGAACAATGTGGGATATCCTGGTACTGTAAAGTATATAATAGACGTGTATGTACATGCAGTAGCAGAGAGTTGTGATTCTTGAGTAGAAGAATGCTGAGCACAAAGACCAACTGGTTACTCTCTGCAGCTTATGTGGAGGAGACAGATTTCTGCAAAACACATTCCACACAGATAAAGAGAGTTGATGGGCCAGAAATTTGGCTCCCTGGCTTCCCGCGGGTGCAAGGATCGTGCGCGCACCTACCTACCGCGCCTGCCGTTGACCTCTGGGCCCGCGGGGAATTCGGCTCCTGGGCCTCCTCCAACTGCCGGCGCGCAGGGCTTGCGTATCCCAGGGGCGCAGTTAGTGCGATGCGTCCCCTGGGATCACGTGGGCCATGGAGAGCCAATAGCAGCAGACCATCTTTCATTCATAGATTTGACAGAAGCCCTGTCAAATCTATGAATACAAATCAGCCCCAAAACCTCCCTAAAACTACAAATAAATTAAAAAAAACATCACATTTTTAAAATAACTATAAATAACATAAATTAACTATTTTAAACAAAAATTTAAACTTTTGAAAAAAATAATTACACTTTTTAACGGGGCTAAAACTAAACTTACCTTTCTTTAAAGTAATTAAAAAAGATAAATCTGTGAAAAAAATGTTTAAATTTGAATAAAATCACCACTTACCTTGTTAAAAGAAGGCCTTGCGCCTCCTTTTTCAAAGTGTATCTTCTCCGTGCTTACCCTCACGGAGGAACCTGTAAAAAAAAAACGAAGTGCGAGGTCTACGCGCTGCCTCTCCGGCGTGCACGTTCGACCTCTGAGCCCCTTCCTTCAGGGGAACGGAAGTGCCGGTTTCCTGCGCATGCGCAGTGCATGCAAGAAACCGGCACTTTCGTTCTGTCCACGGGTGAGTACATAGTGTGTACTCACCCGTGGCGAGCCTAATTTCTGCCCCAAATAAAGCAGAGGAGAGAAAGTGGTTGACCATCCACAGGAGGAGACAGAATCAACCAGTGCTGAAAACTCTGTGGGTCTGGACTTGTCCATGTTCTCAACACCTAAGGATAGAAGCACAGGGGAAGGGTAATCAAGAGCAACACCATGGCCCCTTGAACAAGGGGTTACCTCTGGGAGAAGAGAAATGCTCGCCATCAGATCACTGGTAGTTGTAAGGGGTCCTATAATTGGGGATAGCCAGGGTGTTTTGCAGCTATGACCAGGGGTCCTGAACAAAACAAAGAAAAAGAACTTGCATTTACATGGCGCCTTTCACAACCTCAGTGTGCCCCAAAGTGTTTTACAGCCAATGAAGTACTTTTTTTTGAAATGCAGTCACTGTTGCAATCTAGGAAACGCAGCAGAAAACTTGTGCAGAGAAAGGTCCCACAAACAGCAATGAAATAAATGACGGGATCATCTGTTTATTTTTAGTTGTTGGTTGAGGTATAATAGATGACCGGGACACCAAGAGAACTCCCATGCTCAGAGGCTATTAAATAATGGTCCATGCACAGACACTGATGCAGCAGGTAAGTGTATGGAGTATAGCAGGGGTTCTCAACCTTTTTGCTTCTGAGGCACCCCTTCCCGTAAGCATATGGAGGGAGTCATGGAAGAGCCTGGGTGCAGCCCTGTGCCTTTGTGCAGTCAGTGTCAGTGTTTGCAGCATCTCAATGCTATAGAACACTGACAGCACAAATGTCAAAATAAAGCTGGCCATGGTCCCTTTAAGGAAACCGGCTGATGACGCGTCATCAAATGATGTCATCAGACCCGCTTCCTCTAATTGGCTGGGAAATGCGCTGGGAGGGCTTTTTTAAAAATTCGTATATGGGATGTGGGCGTCGCTGGTAAGGCCAACATTTATTGCCCATCCCTAATTACCCTTGATAAGGTGGTGGTGAGCCGCCTTCTTGAACCGCTGCAGTCCGTGTGGTGAAGGTACTTCCACAGTGCTGTTAGGGAGGGAGTTCCAGGATTTTGACCCAGCGACGATGAAGGATCGGCGATATGCTTCTAAGTCAGGATGGTGTGTGACTTGGAGGGGAACTTGGATATGGTGCTGTTCCCATGCGCCTGCTGCCCTTGTCCTTCTAGGTGGAAGAGGTCGAGGGTTTGGGAGGAGCTGCCGAAGAAGCCTTGGCGAGTTGCTGTAGTGCATCTTGTAGATGGTACACACTACAACCACGGTACGCCGGTGGTGGAGTGAGTGAATGTTTAAGGTGGTGGATGGGGTGCCAACAAGCAGGCTGCCTTGTTCTGGATGGAGTCGAGCTTCTTGAGTGTTGTTGGAGCTGCACTCATCCAGGCAAGTGGAGAGTATTCCATTGCTTAACAAACCCCATTGAGGTAAGTTAATTTTGGACAACGGGATGGAGACAGCAATGGGGTCGGGACCCGCCACCGATGTCGCCCGCCGTTGACCCGCCGAGGTTAGTAAAATCCCGGCCTGTGGAATGAGGGGGAAGTGGGATGTGAGAAGGAGGATAACGCATGAGTATACCGGTATCTTGTATTCTTTCAGCCCCGCTGCTGGCCATGGGGTCAGCCTGTGAAGGAATACGCCATATTTCAGAAAAATACACCATCCTATGAAAGAATTCTGACTTTATTAAACATGACAAACTGGGCTTGAAGGTCTGAAAGCCTCAACAAGGAAAAGCTGTAAACAGAATACAAACTTTTGAGATAAGATAAGTTGTTGACACTGAAACAATAGCCTCATTGAAGCAGAAGGTTAGAGGTTCCCAAAGTCTGTAGCTTGAGAAAAAAGACAATACCATACCCTGGTTAAAGTGTTATAAACCAACACTTCAAAATTAATCACATAAATTAAAGAAACATATGCCTTTGTAAATTTGACATCAAATGAAAGACAGGAGACATAGGGGTAGAAATTAGGTCGCGCCCCATTTGGGGCGCAAATATCATCCGAGCGCAAATATTAGCGCCTGGCGCTAATTATCGGCACTGACAGGAAACTTCACTTTTACCGCCCCGGGAGGTGAGTGGAGCGCTAAATTAGGCGCTGCACACCTCTCTTAAGGCGCAAAGGCCTAGGAGTGAGGCACTACCTCAGCGCACGAGCGCAGCGCAGCTGCTGCCAGTTAGCGAGGGAACACAGACAAACTGGCGCCGGACACTTCTTAAAGCGGGGGGGGCCACTTGCTCCCCAGCCACACCCTGCTCATTGCAGCCTTGAATCTCAGCCTGGAGAGACCTGTAATCCATTTTGCTGCCAAGCATGGAGAGGGTGAGAGAACGCGCTCATCGCTTCACCGAGCGGGCCTTGGATGCTCTGGTTGGCGCAGTGGAGTGCAGACGATGCATGCTGTTCCCGGAGAGTGGCAGGAGGCCTTTGCCACGCGAGTTCAGAAGAGTGTGGAGCGAGGTGGCTCAGAGCGTCTCCTCCAGGAGCATGGTGCCCAGGACCCATGTTCAGTGCCGCAAAAAATTCAACGACCTCACTCGGGTCGTCAGGGTGAGTGGCTTTTTCTCAATACCTCTCCATCCCTCCATCTCAACCTCACTATATGGCCAGAGGGTCTTAAAACCCCAATGCACAACACTCATGCAACACCTATGGCCCTTTCATCAAACACAAACACATATTCCACACTTTGCATACAGTAAGGGCTATTCACCTATGGGAGGCACATCAGGCAAGACCATGGCTGCATATTGTAAGGGCTATTCACCTATGGGAGGCACATCAGGCAAGACCATGGCTGTATATTTACTCAGATGCTGTCCTTTTTCTTGCAGGCTAAGCTGGCTCATAATCGGAGACAGCAGCAACGGACGGGTGGAGGGCGGCTTCAGCTGCAACCCCTCAGCGATCTGGAGGAGCGCGTCCACAGGATTGTGGCAAGCCGGGTGATCGGTCCCGTCGCCACTGGGGACGCTGACCCCGTTGTGGACAGCAATGGTAAGGTCATCACCTTTTTGTCCTCTGTCCTTCCACTTGTCCCTCACAATACCAGCCTTTGACACTTTCAATCCAACTTGCTAACTCGCTGCACTTATTCCTCCCTTACTGCCACCCTGTCCTCACGCTAAAGCCACTCTTGTACCTCCCTGCTTTCAGATGGTGATTCACCAGCTGAGGAGATGGTCCCTGAAGCTGCCACTGGGAGTGATGCTGCAGCTGAGGAGGAAGAGGAAGCCGGAGCATCAGTGCCACCCTCTCCCGAGGAAGCCCATGGCCACACTGGGAACACGCCTTCCCCGGAGGGGAGCAGGGGGGAAGGGGCTGATGATGGTGAAGCTCCAGGACCCAGCGGGCTGCAGCAACGCCATGGGGGGGGGTAGGGAAGAACGGGAGCCTTCTCCCCAGAGGGAGAGTATGCCAGACACTCCTACTGCAATGGACGCAGAGGAGGAGCGGCTGATTGCAGAAATGAACAGCCAGGCGGTGGGCATGCACACTGAGCTCATGGGTGCAGTGGGAAGGGTGCCCGAATGCATTGAGGCACTGGCAAGGAGTGTGGAGCACTTCGCTGTAGCACAGGCGGATGCCACACTAAAGCTTAGTGCTGCAATTCAGTCACTGGCTGCCAGGAACCCATCTGAGACTGCTCTCATGCAGACTCAGATTGAGGCTACGCGAGCACTGACTGCTGCCATCCTCGATGGTTCGTGCACATGTCCCCGGGGCTGTCACCGCGCCGCAGCAGGCCAGCAATCTGTTCTCCGGCAAATTGCTCCGGATGCTGAAGTGCTGCCCCGTGGGAGTGCCAGTGTGTCGGGCGAGCAGGGAGTTGCTGTCCTCTCTCACGATGACAGCATTCCTGCTGCCAACACTGTCACTTCTCCACTGCACTTGCCACCGCCTGTAGGACAGACTGCTGCCGCCCATGCAGAGTTGGTGCAGTCTGCAGCCGGGCCCTCCAGGCCCAGAAGTGGTCGAGGCCGTCCTTCAGGGGCATCTGCAGTGTCAGGGTCTGACGAGCAGCAGCCTTCCACCAGCCTTGCTGCAGCCACTGAGGTCCCATTACGGAGGAGCAGTAGGGTTAGAAGGGGGGAAGTGCGCAAGGGAAGGAGATCACCCTCGAAGGGCAAAATGTAGGAGGTGTGCCAAAATACTGGTCATTTTTTTATTAAAGGCCGAGGTTCATGGCCCAACTTTTGTTTAGTGTTTTGGACGTTATCTCCAGGTTGTGAGAACCAGTTATGTTATTGACTGTTTTTTTGTGTTTATTTCTATGAGTTTGTCATGAGGAATTGACACACACAGAGTTTGTACAATAAATAAGTTTCTGTATTCAAAATATACATGGCTGGTGGTTGGAATTATTGGTGCCTTGGCCGGCTTAGGGGTTGCGTGCTGGGTTGATTCGTGTTTGTAGCAATGGCAGGGGCCCTAGAAGCGGCTTGCTATTAGTCGTTGACGGACGGCCCTTGCAGTTTGACCATTGTGGGCCGCCCTCCTGCCTTGGTGCTGCTGCTGATCATCGTCCTCGTCCTGTTCCTCCTCTTCCTCCTCCTCCTCTTGTGGTGCTGCAAGGCCTGGTGGCATTGGCTGCGTCCTGAGGATTGCCATGTTGTGCAACATGCAGCACATGACTACGAATTTCGAAACTTGCTCAGGCGAGTACTGCAGGGCTCCTCCGGAATGGTCCAGACAGCGGAATCGTTGTTTCAGCACGCCGATTGTGCGCTCAATAATGTTCCTGGTTGCTTGTTGGCTTTCCTGGTACCGCAGCTCAGCAGGGGTGTTTGGCGCACGGAGCGGTGTCATCAGCCAGGTGCTCAATGCGTACCCCTTGTCCCCCAGAAGCCAACCAACTGGCTGATGCGGTGCCTCGAAAATTTCTGCCACAGTACTCTGGCACAGGATGAAAGCATCGTGGCAGCTGCCCGGATAGTGGGCATTGACAGCGAGAATCACCTGTCTGTGGTCACAGACCAACTGCACATTCAAGGAATGGAACCCCTTTCTGTTCCGGAACTCCTCTGCATTCTCTCGCGGAGCACGCAAAGCCACATGCGTGCAGTCAATGGCGCCCTGCACCATGGGGAAGCCCGCTACCCTCGCAAAGCCCATAGCACAGTCATGCTGCTTGTCTGGGGTCATAGGGAAAGAGATGAAGTCTCGTCTCCTTCTGAAGAGGGCATTGGTGACCTGCCGGATGCAGCGATGCACCGCAAACTGGGAGATATTGGCGAGGTCCCCAACAGCAGCTTGGAATGAGCCAGTGGCGTAGAAGTTCAAAGCCACTGTGACCTTCACTGCCACCGACAGAGACGTCCTGGACCTCAGCTGAGGCTGCAGATCTGGCTGCAGCAGGTGGCAGAGCTCAGTGACCACCTCCTTGCTGAATCGCAGCCTTCGCAAACACAGCTCCTCGGACATATGGATGTAGGAGAGCTGTTCACGATATACCCTGGGAGGGTAAGCTCTCCTGTACATGCGCCTGATGGCCCTCCTCCGTCTGGCCATCATTGCCACTCTCTGTCTGCATCTCACTATCCTCCGATTGAGCTGGAGCAGGACGACGCCCCCAATCATTGCAGCCCCCATATTCTCTTTGCCAGAAAAGTAATGAGGTACAGCAACTAAAGTAGCAGCAAAGTTAGGATGAACTAGGCCAAACTACCTCACAAAGCGTTGAGTCAATGTAGAAGTCTCTCTCTCTCTCTCTCCGAATCTCTCTCTCTCTCTCAGAACGAGTGGTGCATAAATGTCGACCACAGAAAAAGACAGGAAGAGGCCCCCTTTAAATAGCGCCCCCCCCAGCCCCACACCGATTGATAACGTTCCAGTCTTCCGGTCGTTGGAAGCGCCAGGCGGTAAGGCAGGGGGCGCCACTCAATTTCTGCTCCGGGGCGCCCCAAGGGCGTTGCACCATGGAATGACGTCACAATCTGCGCGCGCAGGTGGTCGCAGCGGTAAGTTTTAGCGCCGCCGCACAATCTCAAGTTAAGTTCTCGAGCGGCGCAAACAGCGCTGCGCCCGGGCGTTAGCGCCTTAACGCCCCATTAGCGCCCTCTTAAGGCGCTAACGGGAGGCGCAACCAACTGAATTTTTCCCCCATAATTCTTAATGCAACCAGTTGAGGTGGCTAGGAGGACAATGGTGTACCCAGTTGAAGTGTTTTTAATTTACATGTTGTAAAAAGATACAAACAGAAGACTTTCATAAATATGACATCAATAGAACCACTGCCATCACATTGTTTTTGTGTTGAACTTAGAACACCTAGGAGACACGAAGTCTGTGTTGAAACCAGCTGAGGTGACTTAAGAATTAAACAGAAGACCTTGCTAAGAATGGCATCAAATAGATACATCTGTTACAACTGTTTTTTATGATAAGCTAGAAACACCTAAAGGTAGAGGCACGAGTCTGAATGCTACAAGCTGAACAAACTGTAAGAATAGCAGGGGTCAACAGAAAAATGACTAGAGATAATTAGCTTACATCAACAGAAAACTACAAAGGATATACCACTGAGAAAGGGTATAAATATAGAATTTTCAAATGGGAAGACAGAATTCGCTGGAAGGGGCAAAGCAGTTCACAGAATTCACAGAATTCTCAGACTTCAGAGGCAAGCTCTAAGTTTTCAACTCTTTAAGTCTCGGGGATCAAAGGTATTTGATTTTGGTGGATATTCTGGAATAAGACTAAGTAAGAAATGTAAAAATGTAATGCAGTTAAGATTTGAGAATAAGGATCTCTGATGATAAGAATTGTAAGCTTTTTGTTTTTGGAATTGTTAAAGTTGCAATTGAATCACCAGCTGGAAACTACATGTCGGTTCTTTAATAAATCTGTATTTTTTTAGAATTGTCTCACATAGTACTTCTGTATCAAACTCGCAAACTCAATCTCTGTACACTCTTTGGTGAAGAGTTGCAGAATTCTGAAGGAGTTTTCCGGACCCTCATAATATCCGGAAGGTTACAGTCTAGCTAAACTTATTAAAAGTGCTATCTGGAGGACGGTAACATCTTCAGGTTGTTCCTTTCCTTTAGGGAGAGATAGTCTGGACCTTTAGACCCAATTAAGCATCTTTAGGATCCAGCTGCCTCTAACTTTAGTTGAAGGTGAACGTCAGGGGAGTACGCCTGATCTGGGGAGGCCCGAAAAGGGCTAGGACTAGTAATAATCCTTTCAAGCCATGCTCCTGTTAAGAATGGCCAGCATCGTCTTGTCCAAGGGGGTGAGGTGATGCAGGCGAGCCTGACCCTCACCGGTTAAGTTCTGTTGGTTCCGGTTATGTGCTACCCCATTCCTACAAGAGTGTGGTGAAATGTGTTTGGGTGATGTGGCTGTCATGGTTGAATAATTGACAGAGTGTTCAAGCTATGTGATGTGGGTGTGAGGAAGTGGTAAGAGTGTGAGAGTGAGGTAAAGCTAGGAATGTGAGGTGTGCCTCGTGTTTGGTAGAAACTGTTGGTAAGTGAGTGATGGGGTGTCATGCACTGAGCAGTGTGTGAGGCTAGTGGTACAGTTGGTAGGAGATGGCTTTTGAAGGTGCATTCACTGACCTTGACCACTCGTCTGAGATCATTAAATTTCTTTGGGCACTGGAGCCACGTCCTGGGGGTGACACTGCTGACAGTGATCGCCTCAACGATCTGGTCCCACATCCTTCTTAGTGTTTCTGGAGGGCTTCCTGGCCCCATGTTGGTAGAGAACCTCTCTTCGAGTGTTGACTCACCCAAGGCCGCGAGTGTTGTGTCCCCGTCCCTGGGTGCCCTTTCCCAGGCCTGTTGAGCCATTTTGATTTATGCTGAAGCAGTTATAAAAATTTTCATCACCAGAAGGCAGCTTACCTTTAAGAGGTGCAGAGTGCCTTTAAGAGACACAGGTTAGCTTTAAGTCAAGCTAGCCTCGCGTGAACATCGCGAACTTCAGCCCCCTGCTGAGCGCACAGTCAGCTGTGTGCTCAGCGATGGACTGTGTTCTGCTATCATTATAATTAACATACAGCACGAATTTTACGTGCTGCCTGCACTCCTTTCAACGGGCACAGGCCGATTGTGCATCACGATCCCCGCGCTTGTTTTCGGGCCTAATCCAATTTCACCCCCCACCACCCCCAGTAGTCTCCCCTGCATATTGATGAGTCAAACCAACTAGAAGACCCTCTGAAATCTTCACACCTAGGGGCACCTAAATCTTGAAACCTAGGGGGTTGTGGACCCCTGGTTGAGAACCCCTGGAGAGCAGGATATACCACATGGGGAACCAATGAAAAAATAAACACATCAGTCTAGGTAGTGAGTAAAATGGATGGTTCAAGATACTATATATGAATGCCAGAAGCCATAGAAATAAAATGGAAGACTTGGAGTTCCTTGATAGAAACAAAGGCTACAATATTATAGACACTCCAGAGACCTGATTTATGAACGACATGGGTTGACAATGCATAAAGGGATACATATTACTTCATGGAGATTGAAAAGACAAACTGCGAAAAGAACTTTCTAATGGAGCTGGGGCTATCTGCGACTAATGTGGATGTAATGAGAGACAGGAAGGGAAGGGAAGTAACAATGATTGTCTCCTGTAGTTCATCATTTCACCCTGATGGACCATAAGCTTTGTAATCAAATAAGGGACGCACGTATAGGAACAGATGTCAGTTGTTGGGGGTGAATTTGAAATGTAGTCACTGTTGTAAATGTAGGGAAACTAAGCAGTCAATTTGCACACAGCAAAGTCCCACAGACAGCAATGAGATAATGACCCAGATAATCTGCTTTTTTTTTAGTGATATTGGTTGAGGGATAAATATTTGCCAGGACACAGGGAGAAATCCCTTGTTTTTCTTCGAATAGTGCCGTGGGATCTTTTACTTCCACCCAAGAGGGCAGACGGGATTCTGGTTTAACGTCTCATCTGAAAGGCCGCATCTCCAACAGTGAGCACTCACGGGGGACGGTTATCAACAATAGGAAAGAGGCAAACCAAATAAAAAAGGATCTGGATAGATTGGGAAGGTGGGCTAATAGGGAAGAATAATGCAAGGTAATGAGACTCAGAAAGGCAAATAACAAGTGGGGATTTAAGCTAAATGACTCTAGACTCCAGGGCACACAAGAGAGGAGAGGAATCTAGGCGTATTGGTGGATAATTCACTGAAAACAGTATGCCGTATCAGTAAGGTAAACGAATCGGATCTTGGAGTGTATCACCAGAGGGATCGAGCACAAATCCTAGGAGGTGATAATAAGTCTGTATAAGGCACAAATGTGGCCAATGTTAGAGGAGGAGGTGTAATGTGTCTTCTTACTTATTATCTACTCCTCAAATCAATAGGCGTCACAACTTTGAACGTCGTTTTGTCACAGATTTATTAAGTACACAATAATGAAACATACACTTAACATCAATACTTATGACAAAACCTTGCATGTTTTAGCAGGAAGACTCAAAGGCAGTACAGTTTTGAGCTCCGAATATAGGCTGCAGACTTTCGACTCCTAAAACTCTGTTCCAACACCCACTTTTTATATCTTTTTATTACCCCTTCTATATGACAATCCACACATTTCTGCATTACCTGATACAATTCCATATAAGGTGAATTTTAATGAGCTTCTTCCCTTGTCACTTATCAATAACTTTAGTTTTAACAGGTTCTTTTTGCGTAAACCAGCACAACTCCCCTACTTTATTATCTGATCGCTAGGTTCATTCTTGTTACTAGCCTACCAAGTGAAACTTCTAATTATAAATCTGTACCATTCCATGCCAATCTCCTGCTTCTGAAAAGGATGATGTAGTCGCAGATGTTCCCTTCTGCAGAACTTGTTATCAACTTATTAAAGCCCTCTGAAATATATGCACTGGAATGTCTTTTAATTATTAAACTGTTCGTTGCTTTAAGGTTATCTTAATTCAACAGATCAGTGGTCACTGCATCTAAATTGGCTTATACTTCCTCACTTAATGGGCAAAAGCTATTATTACTACAATATAAAGATAAATCAATAGCAGTATAACATTAGCAGACCCCAGGTCAGTCCGACTAATCCTTTCCTTAAAACACACCTGCGGTACTCGTACAGTTCTAGTCACCGTACTACACCTCAATAAATACATCTGAGCTATGGGAAGATTGAAGAGGCTGGAACTGTTTATTCTAGAAAAGAGAAGGCTTAAGGAGATATTATTCAAGGATTAATGATTCAAAAGTAAATAGATAAAGTGAACTTCAATAATGGCCCAGAATTTGCGATGGGTAATAACAACGTTCGCTGTCTTTACCCCTTTGAAACTGACCACAACTTCAGGATGTAGAGCATGCGCATTGTAACGCGGAAATCCTGAAGTTACGGTCAGTCATTCACTGCTCTGATACTGACTGCGCTGTTCCCCCCTCCCCCAACCCCCCCCCACACAGCCAGCAATCAGTGTAATCTGTCAAATCAGGGAAACTGACAAAAACTTTGGCTATTCTGCTCAATGCACAATCCCCCCATCACTAACAATCTCTACCAAACACGAGGCACACCACACATTCCTAGCTTCACCTTACACCCTTGGAGGAGTCGGTGCTGGCCATTCTTGGCAGGGGCATGGCTGAGCCCGTGGCTAGCGGCGGGGCTGAAAGAATACCAGATGCTGGTATCCTCATACATTATCCTCCTTCTCACATCCCACTTCTCCCTCATCCCGCAATCTCTTCTGATGTACAAGGAAGAAGAATAAGAATAAGAAGAAGATGAACTCCCAGCCACCAACTCCTCGAGGTCGTCCTGCAAGGCCATCTACAGTGTCCCCCACTGAAAGTCAGCAGCCTTCCACCAGCCATGCTGCAGCCACTGGGGTAGCACTGCATGACATTACTAGGATAGGCAAAGGCACACGCAAGACAGTCACTAAGGGAATGCACAAGGGTGATTAGTTGATTTTTTGATGTAATATGAATTTGGGTGATTTGAAAGTTTGCTTTGTGGTGGCTTTTATTTCAGCAATGTGGCCAAGAGGACACTGTGATGGTCAGTAACAGAGGGAAGATAAGGTGTGGGACTAATGCTGAAAGGGGAATTGGAGTTGTGTTCACTGGTACCACAGGCGGATGATTTGATCCTGGATATCCCGGCCAGAAAGGGGCTGTCTGGGTTGCCACCCTCCTGACGCTTCCTCCTCTTCTGAATTTTCCTCTTCAGCTTCTTCCCCCTCTACGTCCTCCTCTTCCCTATACGAGCAGCTTGTCCCCTTTGTTATCTCTGCTTCATCTCCATGTGATGTTGAAGCCCAAGAGAGACTGCAACTAGAGCCCCCAGAACTGTGAGCAAGTGGTGTTCTCAGAGGCCTTCCTTTGACATCAAAAGCCTTGCAAGCGTCCGGCAGCACTCCCTACATTCGCTGCAAACTTTAACAACATTTTAAATGTATTGCACCAAGCCACTACTCCAATAAAAATGTAAAAATAAATCAGTCCAAAAGCTGAAATTGAAATTTACCTGAAAGATGTGTGTGTCACTTTAAGAAGCACTGGCAGCATCTCTGTAGTACTGCTGCACGCACGTTCTTCCGTGCGTGGTTTGGAGAGGGCGGTATCCAGAGCAGCAATGTCCAAAATCACAGTAGTGTGTCAATTTAGGCATTGCATACCGATTGATGACACGATCTGCATATTTGATGTATATTTGATTTATTTGATGCATATTTGCTGTGGGAGGTGAATGCAGCATTGGCAGCGCTAACGACCTCCCCAAAATGGCGGCTGCCATGTTCCGCACCAAAAATGGGCGGAAGCGAGGTGGCCGCCATTTTTTCAGCAAAACCGGCCTTAATGGCCTGCGCTACACCCCCGAATTTTGCGGCCTCTGTGTCTCATATATATCTTTTATTTCTCTCCTTATGTCTCCTGCTAATATCACACCTTCCATCTAATCACCTCCTGTCCTCCACACAAGCACTTTGCAGATCATTCTATTTCTTTTTCTGTGTGCCGATGTGTTTTTTTTGCCTATCCTTGTGTTCCTTTTTAAATTTTGCTCATCTTAATCATCTCCTAGCCTTGAAGAAGGGCCAAAGGCCTGAAAGGTCAACTGCTGTTTTTGCACAGATGCTACCTGACCTGCTGAGTATTTCCAGCTCTTTCTCTTTTTACTTCTAAGTGATTCATTTGCAGAAAAAGTAAATGTCATTGGCTTTCTTTCTTGCTCTTTCTTGATTGACTATACATCACTGATTGACTAATACAGACACCCATACACTTACCTACCCATTTAGTTATGAAGTTACCCACAACGTTACTCAGATAGTTGCTCATACAGCCACCTTTACAATTACCCAAGTAATCAGCTATACTCATAGAATCATTATCACTGTCACTTAGGGGTTTAACTCTCTCTGTGCACTATTTAAAATTAACAGATTAACATCTGCATTAAAATAGTGCAGACAGGAACTTTGTAAACACACTAATGGACGCACTAAAAATAGCATACAGAGAGAATAAAATGCCTTGGACACTTAATCGCCCCTGCAATCACTCATACAGACACTTGCAGTTAAACATGGTCACCCATTGACTCACCCATGCAGTTAGCCATGCTGTGTTTCACAACATCAGCTATGATGAACCACACAGTCAGCCACTCAAACCCACACAATCCTCCACACATAATTTATCAACCATGTACTCACTTGCCCCTCTTATATCATCGATCACTGTGATTCATATCAATCTTAATCTACTACACTGTTGGTAGTCTTAATATTAAAAATGAATCCGTTCAGAAGGGTGATGCAAAAGAAATGGGCCTAGATATTTGCCGAAGCATCCAATATGGCGGGTGGGCGGGGCGTGCCGCTCATTACACACCAGATGTGCGGCACCCGCCATATTGTTAAAGGCAGACAATGAGGCATCCAGGGCTCATGCCTGAAATAGGTGTTAGGCCCTTTGCATAGGCCAAAGTAAGGTTAGTTTGAGGACCACTTTATAAAGTTGGGTTACCCTGACGTGGTTCAAGAAAACAGGGTTTACATGCAGCCTAAACAACGGCCCATAAAATCCTCTTCGCCGATGAGCTGCCTCAGGATGCTTAGCAGGTGTCTGCAGCTTGCCGATCTCATGTAAGAGAGGGAAACCAGGGAATTATAGACCAGTTAGCCTAACATCTGTTGTTGGGAAATTACTAGAGTCTATATTTAAGGATAGAGTGATGAAACACCTTGAAAATTTTCAGCTGATCAGAGAGAGCCAGCGTGGATTTGTAAAGGGTAGGTCATGCCTGACGAACCTGATCGAATTTTTTGAGGAGGTGACTAAAGTAGCGGACAGGGAACTGTCTATGGATGTTATTTATATGGACTTCCAGAAAGCATTTGATAAAGTCCCTTATAAGAGACTGTTAGCTAAAGTTGAAGCTCATGGAATTGAAGGCAAATTATTGACCTGTTTAGGAAATTGGCTGAGCAGCAGGAGAGTAGAACTAATGGGCAGGTACTCTAATTGGCAGGATGTGACTAGAGATGTCCTGCAGGGATCTGTGTTGGGGCCTCAACTATTCACCATATTTATTACTGACTTAGATGATGGGATAGAAAACCACATATCCAAGTTTGCCGATGGAACAAAGATAGGCAGCATTGTAAGCAGTGTAGATGGAAGCATAAAATGACAAAGAATTATTAATAGATTAAGCGAATGGGCAAAACTGTGGCAAATGGATTTTAATTTAGGCAAATGTGAGGTCATCCACTTTGTTCCTAAAATGGATAGAACAAAGTACTTTTATATGGTGAAAAGCTAAAAACAGTGGAGGTCCAAAGAGACTTGAGGGTCCATGTAAATAGATAATTAAAATGTCATGGACAGGTACAGAAAATAATCAAAAAGGATAATGGAATGCTGGGCTTTAAATCTAGAGGACTAGAATACAAGGGGGTAGAGGTTATGCTACAGCTACACAAAGCCCTGGTTAGATCACACCTGGAGTACTGTGAGCTAACTAAAAAAGTAACAGTAGAAATATCAAGGGGCAGAATATAGTGGTGGGAGTAGTTTATAGGCCCCCCAAACAGTAGTTATACCATTGGACAGAGTATTGATCAAGAAATAATAGGAGCTTGTAACAAAGGTAATACAATAATCGTGGGGGCCTTTAATCTGCATATAGATTGTGCAAATCAAATTGGCAAGGGTAGTCTGGAGGACGAGTTCATGGAATGTATTCGAGACAGTTTCCTAGAACAATATGTCATGGAACCAACCAGGGAATGGGCTATTTTAGATCTTGTTTTGTGTAATGAGACAGGGTAAATTAGTAAACTTATAGTAAAAGATCCTCTAAGAAAGAGTGATCATAATATGATAGAATTTCACATTGAGTTTGAAAGTGAAATTCTAAAGTCTGACACTAGAATCTTAAACTTAAACAAAGCCAATTACATAGGCATGAGGGGCAAGTTGGCTAAGGTAGATTGGGAAATTAGATTAAATGGTATGACAGTAGATAAGCAGTGGCAATCATTTAAAGAAATATTCCAAAATTCTCAACCAATATACATTCCATTGAGAAATAAAAACTCCACGGGCAAAGTGATCCATCTGTGGCTAACTAAAGAAGTTAAGGATAGTATTAGATGAAAAGAAGAAGCTTATAATGTTGCAAAGAATAGTCGTAACCTAAGGATTGGGAGAGCTTTAGAAAGCAGCAAAGGATGACCAAAAAATTGATAAAAAGGGAGAAAATAGAATATAAGAGTAAATTAGTAAGAAATATAAAACCAGATTGTAAGAGCTTCTACAAGTGTGTAAAAATGAACAGATTAGCAAAAGTAAGCATTAGTCCCTTACAGGCTGTGACAGGAGAAATTATATTGGGGAACAAGGAAATGGTAGAGGCTTTAAACAAATATTTTGGGGGGAAAATTGAGTGGCGCCCCTTTTGAGGTGCTAACATCGCCAGGGCGCTAATTTAAGCGCCCCGAAAAAGTTAGCGCCCCTCTGCCGGAAATTCAGTAGTAGCACCCCAAGCAGGAGGTGGAAGTGCTCCACCTCCTTCTTGGGGCGCTACTACTGAAGTTCACGGCGCTATGTACAACAGCGCCATGTGCGACAGCATGTAGCGCCGCGTCATTGCAGGCCTCCTCCCCTGATTAAAGGGGAGAGGTCTAGCGCTGCATGCACCGGGGCTCTGCCAGACCACTGGGGAAAGGGAAAGTGGCAGGTGCTGGTAGTCGGCCAAAATATGAATGGCCACCCGACACCTGCCCTTTATGTAGCGCCGCCGCGGCTGCAGAACGCCCCCTGATCCTGTCCGACATATTGGAAGGTAGCAAATGTAACCCCGCTATTCAAGAAAGGAGGGAGAGAGAAAACCGGGAACAACAGGCCAGTTAGCCTGACATCAGTTGTCGGGAAAATGCTGGAATCCATTATTAAGTAAGTGGTAACAGGGTACTTAGAAAATCATAATATGATTAGGCAGAGTCAACATGGTTTTATGAAAGGTAAATCATGTTTGACAAATTTAGTAGAGTTTTTTGAGGATGTAACTAGCAGGGTAGATAAAGGGGAACCAGTGGATGTAGTATATTTGGATTTCCAAAAGGCATTCGATAAGGTGCCACATAAAAGGTTGTTAAGCAAGATAATGGCACATGGGGTTGGGGGTAAGGCATTAGCATGGATAAAGGATTTGTTAACAGACAGAAAACAGAGAGTAGGAATAAATGGGTCATTTTCAGATTGGCAGGCTGTATCTAGTGGGGTGCCGCAAAGATCAGTGATTGAGGCTCAGCTATTTACAACCTATATTAATAACTTAGATGAAAGGACCGAGTGCAATGTATCCAAGTTTGCTGATGATACAAAGCTAGGTGGAAAAGTAAGATGTGAGGAGGACGCAAATAGCCTGCAAAAGGATATAGACAGGCTAGGTGAATGGGCAATAATGTGGCAGATGGAGTATAATGTGGGGAAATGTGAGGTTATTCACTTTGGTAGGAAGAATAGAAAAACAGAATATTTTTTAAATGGTGAAAAACTATTAAATGTTGGTGTTCAGAGAGATTTGGGTGTCTTAGTACAAGAAACACAGAAAGCTAGCATGCAGGTACAGCAAGCAATTAGGAAGGCAAATTGCATGTTGGCCTTTATTGCTAGAGGGTTGGAGTACAAGAGTAAGGAAGTCCTGCTATAATTGTACAGGGCTCTGGTGAGACCACACCTGGAGTACAGTGCATAGTTTTGGTCTCCTTATTTAAGGAAAGATATACTTGCCTTAGAGGCGGTACAACAAAGGTTCACTAGATTGATCCCTGGGATGAGAGGGTTGTCCTATGAGGAGAGATTCAGTAGATTGGGCCTATACACTCTGGAATTTAGAAGAATGAGAGGTGATCTCATTGAAACATATAAGATTCTGAGGGGGGATTGACAGAGGAAATGCTGAGAGATTGTTTCCCCTGGCTGGAGAGTCTAGAACTAGGGGGCATAGCCTCAGGATAAGGGGTCGGCCTTTAATGACTGAGATGAGGAGTTATTTCTTCACTCAGAGGGTTGTGAATCTTTGGAATTCTATGCCCAACGTGCTGTGGATGCTCAGTTGTTGAGTATATTCAAAAATGAGAAGTCGCACAACACCAGGTTATAGTCCAACAGATTTATTTAATTTTACAAGCTTTCGGAACAGTTCGCTCCTTCGTCAGGTAAGTTAGCAGTGAGAGAATCTCCCAGAATTCACAATTTAAACACAGACAAAATATATTCAAATCTTTCCTACATCAAAGAGCACAGCCAAGACAATGAGATGTGTCCCAGGGGGTCATTGTCTTGGCTGTGCTCTTTGATGTAGGAAAGATTTGAATATATTTTGTCTGTGTTTAAATTGTGAATTCTGGGAGATTCTCTCACTGCTAACTTACCTGACGAAGGAGCGAACTGTTCCGAAAGCTTGTAAAATTAAATAAATCTGTTGGACTATAACCTGGTGTTGTGCGACTTCTCATTTTTGTCCACCCCAGTCCAACGCCGGCATCTCCACATCATGAGTATATTCAAGGCTGAGATAGATAGATTTTTGGACTCCAGAGGAAGTAAGGGATATGGGGATAGGGCAGGAAAGTGGAGTTGAGGTCGAAGATCAGCCAAGATCTTATTGAATGCTTGAGGGGCCATGTGGCTTACTCCTGCTCATAGTTCTTATGTTATTATGAGTAGGTCTGGGCACCACTCTTAGGAAGGATATATTGGCCTTGGAGGGAGTGTAGCGTTGATTTACCAGAATGTTACCTGGACCCCAAGGGTTAAATTACGAGGAGAGATTACATAAAGTAGAGTTGCATTCCTTGGAATTTAGAAGGTTAAGGCGTGATTTGATTGACATCAAGGTATTAAGGAGAACTGATAGAGTAGATAGAGAAAAACTATTTCTGCTGGTTGGAGAGTCTAGGACCAGGGGGCAACAAAGATATATTCCAGTGAGAAAGAAAGACTCTATGAGAAGGATGAACCATCCGTGGCTTACTAAGGAAGTTAAGGAGGGTTTCAAATTGAAAGAAAAGGCATACAATGTTGCGAAGATTAGTGGTAGGGCAGAAGATTGGAAAATGTTCAGAAACTTGCAAAGGATGAAAAAAAAATTAAAGAGGGAGAAAATAGATTAGGAGAGTAAACTAGCAAGAAATATAAAACAGACAGTAACAGCTTCTACAAGTATATAAAAAGGAAGAGAGTAGCTAAAGTAAACGTTGGTCCATTAGAGGATGAGACTGGGGAATTAATAATGGGAAATAGGGAAATGAAAGAGACTTTGAACAAATATTTTGTATCAGTCTTCATGGTAGAAGACACTAAAAGCTTTCCAATAATAGAGTTAAATCAAGGGGCAAAAGGGAGGGAGGAACGTAAAACAATCACTATCACTGGAGAAAAAAGTATCATAGAATCATAGAAAGTTACAGCACAGAAGGAGGCCATTTCGGCCCATCGTGTCCACGCCGGCCAACAAAGAGTTATCCAGCCTAATCTCACTTCCCAGCTCTTGGTCCGTAACCCTGCAGGTTAGAGCATCCCGAGTGCACATCCAAGTACTTTTTAAATGTGGTTAGGGTTCCTGCCTCTACCACCCTTTCAGGCAATGAGTTGCAGACCCCCACAACCCTCTGGGTGAAGAAATTTCCCCTCAAATCCCTTCTAAACTAAGTACTAGGCAAACTAATGGGACTGAAGGCTGACAAGTCCCCTGTACCTGATGGCTTGCATCCTAGGGTCTTAAAAGAAGTGGCTGCAGAGATAGTGGATGCATTGGTTGTAATCTTCCAAAATTTCCTAGACACTGGAAAGGTCCCAGCGGATTGGAAAACCGCAAATGTAACGCCCATATTCAAGAAAGGAGGAGACAGAAAGCAGGAAACTATAGGCTGATAGCCTAACATCTGTCATTGGGAAAATGCTGGAATTTATTATTAAGGAAGTAGTAGCAGGACATTTAGAAAATCATAATAAAATCAAGCAGAGTCAACATGGTTTTATGAAAGGGAAATCGTGTTTGACAAATCTAGTAGAGTTCTTTGAGGATGTAACAAGCAGGGTGGATAAAGGGGAACCAGTAGATGTAGTGTATTTGGATTTCCAGAAGGCATTCGATAAGGTGCCACATAAAAGGTTACTGCACAAGATAAGAGTGCACGGGGTTGGGGGTAATATATTGGCATGGATAGGGGATTGGCTAACTAACAGAAAACAGAGAGTCGGGATAAATGGGTCATTTTCAGGTTGGCAAACTATAACTAGTGGGGTGCCACAGGGATCAGTGCTGGGGCCGCAACTATTTACAATCTATATTAATGACTTGGATGAAGGGACCGAGTGTACTGTAGCCAAATTTGCTGATGATACAAAGATAGGTGGGAAAGCAAGTTGTGAGGAGGACACTTAGGCCGCGATTTTCTCCTCGGTGTCGGGATGGGTGCGCGTCAGCTGATTTCCGGGTTCCAGTCCCGTTCCCAGCTACCTCCGCTCTACAGACGTGATTTTCCCATGATTGGCCTTGTTAAGCCCGCCCTGCAGGCTTACCGGCCAAGTGACAGGAAGCGGGTCTGATGACGTCATTTGATGACGCGTCATCTGCTAGTTTCCTTAAAGGGACCATGCACAATTTTATTTTGACAGTTGATTTTTCAGTGTTTGACAGTATTGAGTTGCTGAAAACACTGACAATCACTGCACAAAGGTGAACTCTTGCTCCCAGGCTCTCCAATGACTCCCTCCATATGTTTATGGAGGGAGTCACAGTATGCAGGGAGGTTCTCTTCCCTTCCAAGGGTGGAAGAGACCTCCCCAGGACACCAACTTACCTTGCACCTCCACCCAAAACTCTCCATCACTTTATCACTTCCCCATCTCACTAGCCACCTCTCAGACTCACCTTCATTCTACTGCAAGCATACCAACTAACAACACACAAGGGTGGGCACTTGAGAGGTTTAGCCAATGTCCATGTGAAGTTTCTGGTAATGTGTTGTCATACAGTGAAATATCTTTTTCAAAAAGTGCCCCTTATTGGACAGATCTGAGCGCACATTGAGAAGTGACTTACTGAGTTCCAGTGATTGTTCAGTCATAACTCCCCCCGCCACCCCCTGCCTCATGGTGCTGGTGTGGGATGGTGTCAACCTGGCGCATCATGTGGCAGCCAGGGTTTACAGCATCAAGTGAAGAAAGTCTGGCCATGGTGATGCCATCACTGGCCTCCCGGCCAGCAATTTTGTCAGGGGCTGATGCCCTGTGTCCAGTGCAGCATCAGGTGATGGCGGCGAAGGTTGATGATGAGGTTGGTGTTGGGGATGATTGTGGATGGATTCGGAGGACCAAGTTCTGATTGTTTCATTGGCTCTGATGTTGCTGGAATAGATGGCAGCTGCAGGTGAGATGACAGAAGTGATCTGTCACTGGTGAGAGAGGTTCTCCCAATGAGGTGGCATTGGACATACAGTTGGATTTAAAAACTTGTAAGCTAAAGAAATCTGTATATGTATTAAAAATGCAGTAACCAACATTTTCTTTGCTCTGAAACTCACCATATGCAACATTGCATCCTTGACACCACTTCTGTAGCTGTCATCTTTTCAGAAACATCAGACCAGACTCACAACACGCCATACTTACCTGGCGTGTTGTCCGGATGCCGTGAAACCCGACCCAGAAACTGGAAAATCAAAAAAGACCCTGAAAACTGCTCACAAGTACCTGTTAATAGGCAGTTAATTGCCTTTAATCCGTTTCCTGCCGCTAGGTGTCGGGTCCATTCGCAAATCGGGGACCCGACGCTTGGGAAGGTTGTGTGGAGGTGGGTTGACGGCGGGTGCGGAACCCGCCGTCAATCAAAACTACTTTAACCTCTGACCCGCCTCCAAACCCGTCCTCTGAGCGCTGGCAAAATCGCGGCCAAAGAGTCTGCAAAGTGATATAGATAGGTTAAGTGAATGGGCAAAAATTTGGCAGATGGAGTATAACGTGGGATAATGTGAGGTTATCCACTTTGGTAGGAAGAATAGAAAAGCAAAATATTATTTAAATGGAGGGAGACTACAGAATGCTGCGGTACAGCGGGATCTGGGTGTCCTCGTACATGAAATACAAAACGTTAGCATGCAGCTACAGCAGGTAATTGGGAAGGCAAATGGAATGTTGGCCTTTATTGCAAGGGGGATGGAGTACAAAAGTAGGGAAGTCTTGCTACAACTGTACAGGGCGTTGGTGAGACCACACCTGGAGTACTACGTACAGTTTTGGTCCCCTTATTTAAGGAGGGATATACTTGCATTGGAGGCAGTTCAGAGAAGGTTCACTTGGTTGATTCCTGGGATGAAGGGGTTGTCCTATGAGGAAAGGTTGAGCAGGTTGGGCCTATACTCATTGGAGTTTAGAAGAATGAGAGGTGATCTTATTGAAACATATAAGATTGTGAGAGGGCTTGACAGGGTAGATGCTGAGAGGATGTTTCCCCTCGTGGGGGAATCTAGAACTAGGGGGCATAGTTTCAGAATAAGGGGTCGCCCATTTAAGACAGAGATGAGGAGGAATTTCTTCTCTCAGAGGGTCGTGAATCTTTGTAATTCTAAATGCTGAATTTCGTGGAAGGCATTAGCGGTGCTGCACCCGGGCGCTAGGGGATTTGCGCCCCCATTAGCGGCCCCTAGGGGCGCTAACGAGAGGCGCAAATCAACCCAATCTTTCCCTCATGGGACTTGTAAGAATACATCAAGTAACTTGACTAAGCTCAAAGTTGACCAAATTTAATGGACCAGCATACCTTGAGAGACTGAGGGCCGTGTTACTGGGCAAATTCCGTAACAATCACAGATAAGGAAGTGGGCCTTGAGAGTTCTGCAAAACAAACATTCGAGCCATTGTTAACAAGAACTTCTTCAGACAATGGCGTAACCGGTCTTGAGGCCCACTGACTAACAGATAAGGAGAGGAGAAAGAAAAACAACTACTGGCCATTGTTAACGTGGTCTGGGACATGTACACATTGGGTGGTCTGCTAAGTTTTGGGGTATATAAAGTGCAGTCGAAAGACACTAGGGGCTCTGCAGTGAGTTGGGCGACTTGATCGGTCGCACAGAGAAGAGAACCTACCAGTCACCGCTGAACTGATCACTCGCTGATGTTAATACGTATGTATGCTTGTCCTTGCTTGTAATCGCTGTTGATTTTAAGTAAAGAATAGTTACCCTGAAATCTTTGTCTCGAGTTGTCTGTTCCAATACGGGTCCGAACTCTAAGTACTGTTAGACTGGAGTAAAAATTTACACATCTTACAGACTTTCAAAAGGCATTTGATAAAGAAAGAATGAAAGACTTACATTTATATAGCACCTTTCACGACCACCAGATGTCCCAAAGCGCTTTACAGCCAATGAAGTACTTTTTTTTTAAGTTACTGTTGCAATGCGGGAGAAGTACCACATAACAGACTTATTCAGAAAGTAGAAGTACACGGTATTAAAGGGATGGTGGAAACTTGGGTACATGATTGGCTAAGGGATAGAAGGCAGAGACTAGTGGTGAACGGATGGTTTTCTGACTGGAAAGACATAAGAAGTGGGGTCCCCAAGGGGTCAGTATTAGGACCATTGCTTTTCTTGTTATATATAAATGACCTGATCTTGGTTATAGGGAGTGCAATTTCGAAG
The DNA here is from genome assembly GCA_030390025.1 of Squalus acanthias. Taxonomy (NCBI): domain Eukaryota; kingdom Metazoa; phylum Chordata; class Chondrichthyes; order Squaliformes; family Squalidae; genus Squalus; species Squalus acanthias. The sequence goes on along the minus strand of CM059432.1, from coordinate 31,255,900 downwards.
TTTGCGGATGATACAAAACTTAGCAATGTAGTAAATAGTGAGCAGGATAGTAGGACATAAATCTTCCCATGTCCTAGACAACCACATGTGCAGGAAGTGTCGTCAGCTGGAGGAGCTCGAGCTCCGGGTTTTGGAGCTTGAGCAGCAGCTGGCTTCACTGCGGTGCATCCATGAGACTGAGAGATTTGTGGATAGCACGTTTCAGGAGGTGGTCACCTCACAGATAAAGAGTGTGCAGGCAGAAAGGGAATGGGTGACCACCAGACAGAAGAGGAGAACCAGGCAGGTAGTGCAGCAGTCTCCTGAGTGCATCTCGCTCTCCAACCAGTATTCGGTTCTGAGTACTGGTGAGGGCGATGGTTCCGCTGGGGAGTATAGCCAGAGCCAAGTCTACGGCACCACGGATGGCTCAGCTGTACAGGGGGGGAGGAAGAAGAGTGGGAAAGCAATAGTGGTAGGAGATTCGATAGTTAGGGGAGCAGAGAGGCGTTTCTGCGGCCGCAGACGTGACTCCAGGATGGTATGTTGCCTCCCTGGTGCCAGGGTCAAGGATGTCACTGAGCGGCTGCAGAACATTCTGAGGCGGGAGGGTGAACAGCCAGAGGTTGTGGTCCATATTGGTACCAATGACATACCAATGACTAGAAAGAGGGATGAGGTCCTGCAGGCAGATTTCAGGGAGCTAGGAAAGAGACTAAAAAGCAGAACCTCAAAGGTAGTAATCTCTGGATTACTCCCGGTGCCACACGCGAGTGAGTATGGAAATAGGAGGATAGCGCAGATGAATGCGTGGCTGGAGAGATGGTGCAGGAGGGAGGGCTTTAGACTCCTGAGGCATTGGGACTGGTTCTGGGGAGGTGGGACCTGTACAGGCCGGATGGGTTGCACCTCAACAGGGTCGGAACCAATATCCTCGTGGGGAGGTTTGCTAGTGCTGTTGGGGAGGGTTTAAACTAATTTGGCCTGGGCAACAGGATTTAACATTGGAAAGCGCAAATAAAGTGCTGAAAGGATTGGGAGAGGCAGAGAGCACTAAAGTGAGAAATAGTAAGGGATTAGGGGCGTCAAACTAAAAGAGAATACAGGATGGTCTAAGATGGGTTTACAGTGTATGTATGTGAACGCACGAAGCGTAGTAAACAAGGTTAAGTGAACTGCAGGCACAAATAGCCACATGGGAATATGATGTGGCAATAACTGAGACGTGGTTCAAAAAAGGCAGGCTTGGGTATTAAATATTCCTGGTTAGAAAGTGTTCAGGAAAGATAGGGAAGGTGGTGTGGCAGTATTGGTCAAGGAGAATGTTACAGTGCTGGAGAGGGAGGATGTCCTGGAGGGGTCAAGGACAGCATCAAATGGCTAGAGTTAAGAAATAATAGAGGTGCCATTACACTACTAGGTGTATTCTATAGACCACCAAATAGTGGGAAAGATATGGAGGAGCAAATTTGCAGAGAAATTACAGAGAGGTGCAAGAATTATAGAGTAGTAATAATGGGGGACTTCAACTATCCTAATATAGACTGGGATCGTAATAGTGTTAAGGGCAGAGAAGGGGAAGAATTTCTGAAGTGTGTTCAGGAGAACTTTCTTGATCAGTATGTTTCTGGCCCGACGAGGGAGGAGGCATTGCTGGATCTGGTTCTGGGGAATGAGGTAGGTCAAGTGGAGCAAGTGTCATGAGGTGAACATTTAGGGAACAGTGATCATAGTATCATAAGGTTTAGATTAGCTATGGAAAAGGACAGGGAGCAATCTAGAGTGAAAATGTTTAACTGGGGGAAGGTCAATTTCAGTGGGATGAGAACGGATCTGGCCCAGGTAAATTGGAATCAAACATTGGCAGGCAAAACTGTAATGGAACAATGGGCTGCCTTTAAAGAGGAAATAGTTCAGGTACAGTTGAGTAGTGGTGAACGGTTGTTTTTCAGACTGGAGGAAGGTATACAGTGGTGTTCCCAGGGGTCGGTTCTAGGACCACTGCTTTTCTTGATATATATTAATGACTTGGACGTGGGTCTACAGGGCACAATTTCAAAATTTGCAGCTGACACAAAACTTGGAAGTATAGTGAACAGTGAGGAGGATAGTGATAGACTTCAGGAAGACATAGACAGTCTGGTGAAATGGGCGGACACGTGGCAGATGAAATTTAACGCAGAAAAGTGTGAAGTGATACATTTTGGTAGAAAGAATGAGAGGCAATATAAACAAAAGGGTTAATGAAGGGGGTGCACAGACAGAGAGACCTGGGGGTATATGTGCACAAATCGTTGAAGGTGGCAGGGCAGGTTGAGAAAGCAGTTAAAAAGGCTTACGGGATCCTGGGCTTCATGAATAGCGGTATAGAGTACAAAAGCAAGGAAGTTATGATGAACCTATATAAAACACTGGCTCGGCCCCTACTGGAGTATTGTGTCCAATTCTGGGCACCACACCTTAGGAAGGATGTGAAGGCCTTAGAGAGGGTGCAGAAAAGATTTACGAGAATGATTCCAGGAATGAGGGACTTCAGTTATGTTGATAGACTGGAGAAGCTCGGATTGTTCTCCTTGGAGCAGAGAAGATTGAGAGGAGATTTGATAGAGGTGTTCAAAATCATAAGGGGTCTGGACAGTGTAGATAGAGAGAAACTGTTCCCATTGGCAGAATGATCGAGAACCAGAGGACTCAGATTTAAGGTGATTGACAAAAGAACCAAAGGCGACATAAGAAAAAACTTTTTTATGCAGTGAGTGGTTAAGAACTGGAATGCACTGATCACGGCTTTCAAAAGGGAGTTGGATAAGTATCTGAAGAAAAGAAATTTGCAGCGCTACGGGGAAAGGGCGGGGGAGTGGGACTAGCTGAGGTGCTCTTGCAAGGAGCTGGCACGGGCTCGACGGGCCGAATGGCCTTCTTCCGTGCTGTAACCATTCTATGATTCTATGATTCTAGGCAGACAGGTGAAATGGGCAGACATATGGCAGGTGCAATTTAATGCGGATATGTGTAAAGTGATGCACTTTAGGAGAAACAACATGGAGAGGCAGTATGATAGCAAAATACTGCAGATGCTGGAAATCCGAAATAACAACAGAAAACGCTGGAAAAACTCAGCAGGCCAGGCAGCATCCGTGGAGAGAGAAAGAGAGTTGACGTTTCAGGTCGATGACCTTTCATCAGAACTGGGAAGAGCTGGAAATCGACGTTTCAGGTCGATGACCTTTCATCAGAACTGGGAAGAGCTGGAAATCCTGGAAATACTGGAGAGGCAGTATAATCTAAATGGTACTATTTTGACAGGCGGTGCAAAAGCAGAGGGACCCGGGGATGCATATGAACACATCTTTGAAGGTAGCAGGGCAAGTTGATAAAGCGGTTAAGAAAATGTATGGTATACTTGGCTTTGTAAATAATGGCATTGAATACAAAAACAAGGAAGACATGCTAAACCTTTACAAATCACTGGCTAGGCCTCAGCTAGAGTATTGTGTATAATTCTGGGCACCACATTTTAGAAAGGATGTCAAGGCCTTGAAAAGGGTACAGAGGAGGTTTACCAGGATAATACCAGAGATGAGGGACTTCAGTTATGTGGAGAAATAGGAGAAGCTGTCATTGTTCTCCTTAGAGCAGGGAACGTTAAGGGGAGATCTATAGAGGTATTCAAAATTTTGAGGGGTTTTGATAGAGCAGGTAGGGAGAAACTTTTACCTCTGGAAAATGGGTTGGTAACCAGAGAACATAGATTTAAAAGAATTGGCAAAAGTACTAGAGGGGAAATGAGGAGAAATTTCTTCACACAGAGGGCTGTTAAGACCTGGAACGCACTAGGGTGGTAGAACCAGATTCTATAGGAACTTTCAAAAGGCAATTGAACATGTACTTGAAGAGGACTAATTTGCAGGAAAAAGCTGGGGTGTGGGACTAAATTGGACAGCTCATTCAAAGAGCTGGCACAAGCACGATGGGCTGAATGGCCTCCTTCTGTGCTGTAGGATTCATGGGGCTATAAATTGGTTAGCCCCCAAAACCAGGCGTGGGTTAATCGCGCATCACCAACTTCGTGCTGCCTGCTCATTATAATGATTTCTGCATGCCGCCAGCACTTCCTGCACTGTTCATTGGCTGTACGCAGCAACAGGGGGGCCAATATCGTTAGTAACTTGCACTTCTTAAAGTTAGCCTGCACGACTGATACTCTTCCCTTTCTCTTGCAGGAGAAGGTGGCGCGCAACTGGAAAAATCCGGAACTAACCGGAGGGGGAGAGGTGCCGCTGCATGTTCTGACTTCCCAAGGAGGAGACAGTGCTGGCCATTATGGGAAGGGCCATTGCTGAGGCCGTGGCCACCAGTGGGATTGGAGTCATTGAAGATGACGGTATCCTTATACCTAATCCCCCTTCTCTCATCGCACTTCTCCCTCATCCAACATCTCTTCGGACTGAGAAGTGCTGGTGGTGTAAGCATGCACTCCTTACTTTCTCCTCTCCCCTCACCACAACCCTACCCTTGTCCCTTTTCCCTTTTAGATACCCAAGAACTGGAACCTACCCAGGCAGTGGAGGAAGAGCAAGAAGACAGTGAAGATTAAGACACACTGCCACCCGATTGCACGGTTGCAGCCACCAGCTCAGATACTGACACTGCACGTAATTTAAAGGATAGCATGGAGGTGGGATCTGCACAAGTGCGCTGGAGCCAGGTCTGGGGGAAAGGATAGCGCAGGTGCAAGCTTGTTAGAGGGCGAGGTTGCACACTAGTTCTGCTGCAGATGTTGACGTCGATAGGCCAGGCTACAGGAGAAGGCTGATGGGTGTACACACCCAAATGCTTGGTGCACTGGAAAGCCTGCCAGAAGGACTGCGTTCAATGTCAAGGAGCATGGAGGAGTCCAGCACCAACTTGGCACAGGGCTTTGCACCGAGCTTGGAGCCCATTTTTTTCAACATGGAACAGGTAGCCACCTCTATCAACACACCTGTGAAGCCAACCATGATGCAGCGCCTGATGGCTAATGTCTCAGCTTCTACTGCAGCACAAGCAGAAGCCACCCAATGTCTGAATGGTGCAGTGGAAACTCAGACTGCTGCCATGCAATCTCAGCTTGCTGCCATGAAACCTCAGACTGCTGCCATCATGGCTTTGGCTACCAGGGTACAAAGGGGCTTCCAGGGCGTCACAGCAATCTTGCAACCTGTTCTCCAACAGATCTGCTCTGCGGATATGGCCTCCTGCTGAGAGCCCTTTTCCCCCCCCCTCCTCCTTCTCCCTCTTCTAGCAGCTTGTCCTACTCTGCGTGGCATCTGCTCATTCTTTCAGTCAAGCTAATACTAAGAGGAAGCTGTACTAGGCCACCCATGTCTGGAAGCAACTAATTTGTGCACAAGCCTTTAAGTCATCAAAAAAGTACTTCAGCACCAGCCAGACCTGTAGATTATTGAAACTTTTAACAAGTATGGAAATGCACCCAAAATGTGTAGAATTGCTGCAACAGCCAGAAGAAACAATCCAGCAACTAACCTGTAATTATTTGATGATCCTTTTAAATAGTGCTGGTGGGGGATCCTTCATGCCATTGAACGTGTGTTCAGCTGTGGGAGGTTAAGAGAAGCTGTAGGCTGGTGCGTGGAGCCCTTTACCAATATGGTGTCTGGCACACTGCACGCCTGAAGTGTGTGCGCGCACCATGGATGCCATTTTGGAACCTTAAGGGGCCTCGTAGAGCCCAAAAAACAGGCGCTAACAAGCCCAATTCCACCCCCGGTGATTCTATAAATTTTGTCCCCTATTCTCCTTTCCTCTCCTGAAAGCATGTCCCATGTTGGGGCACGATTCCACAGCTCCCATCAGCCCATTCGTCATCTGTCGGGATTTAAATTGTGCAGTCTGACATTTGCTTATAAACACAGCATTCATGTGAAGCTCCTTTATCCACTGTTTTAAATGGGTTAGCTTGTTGACACATTATACTGCCCAGCACTATTTCAAGGGTACTGAGGCCAACTGTAGCACTCTTAATGTCCCTTAGCTGCGATTAACTAATCCAATGTAGACTGGGGAGTGAACTGGAGACTTTCTTCACATGTATGGCTGTGCTCTTATCCACTAAACCATTGGAGAGGTCAACTACTTATTGTAACATTCAGTATTAAAAAATGCATTTGCTTAGAACATAAGAACATAAGAAATAGGAGCAGGAGTAGGCCATTCGGCCCTTCGAGCCTGCTCCGCCATTCAATGAGATCATGGTTGATCTTCTGCCTCAACTCCATTCACCGGCCCTATCGCCATATCCCTTGATGCCCTTACTAGTCAGAAATCTATCGACTTCTGTTTTGAATATACCCAATGACTGAGCCTCCACAGCCCTCTGGGGTAGAGAATTCCAAAGATTCACCACCCTTTGTGTGAAGAAATTTCTTCTCATCTCAGTCCTGAATGGCCTACCCTTTGTCAGGGATATTTTATTATTCCTCTTAAACTTGATTTTTTATTCAAGCACATGCAAAAACTCTTATCTTCTCCTTTGACAAAAGGCCGAGTGCTGTGCCTCCTCTCATCTTTTAGTCAGTGAATGCTTTCAGTCACTGACTTAGTATGCTCTGTAATATTTACTGCTGTTCTTTTTGCTATATGGCTCTGAGATTAGCTGATCTGAATGATCCTGCTGCCTCCTCACATCAGAGTCAGTCACATTGTCTTGTTGCTGAGAAATAATCTCTTGATGTTCCCTTAGCAACTCGAAGAATTGAATACTGTGCTGAGTGGCATTTCTTAACTGTTTATTGCAGGTTCTTTCAGACAAATCTCCATTAAGATAAAAAGGATATTACCTCAGATTTGACGGGAACGGTAGCATAGTGGTTATGTTACTGGACTAGTAATCCAGAGGCCTGGATTAATGATTCAGTGGACGTGAGTTCAAATCCCACCATAGCAGCTGGGGAATTTAAATTCAGTTAATTAAATAAATCTGGTAAAAAGCTAGTATCAGTAATGGTGACTATGAAACTATTGTCATAAAAACCCATCTGGAAGGAAATCTGCCATCCTTACTTGATCTGACCTATATGTGACTCCAGCAATGTGGTTGGACTCTTAACTGCCCTAGCAAGCCACTCGGTTGTAAAAAATCGCTATGAAAAACAATAAGAATAAAACTGGATCGCCCCCGGCATCGGCTACGGACACGACAACGGCACACCCAGCCCAGCTGACCCTGCAAAGTCATCCTCACCAACATATGGGGACTTGTGCCAAAATTGGGAGAGCTGTCCCACAGACTAGTTATAGTCATACTCACAGAAACAATACCTTTCAGCCAATGTCCCAAACTCCTCCATCACCACCCCTGGGTATGTTCTGTCCCAACGGCAGGACAGACCCACGAGGGGTGGCGGCACAGTGGTATACAGTTGGGAAGGAGTGGCTCTGGGACTCCTCAACATTGACTCCAGACCTCAAGAAGTCTCATGGCTTCAGGTCAAGCATGGACAAGGAAACCTCCTGCTGATGAATCAGTACTCCTCCATGTTGAACACCGCTTGGAAGAAGCACTGAGAGTACCAAGGGCACAGAATGTACTCTGGGTGGGGGATTTCAATGTCGATCACCAAGAGTGGCTTAGTAGCACCACAACTGACCGAGCTGGCAGTCTGGGCCTGAGAAAAACCTATTTGACCTCGTCCTCACCAATCTACCTGTCGCAGATGCATCTGTCCATGACAGCATTGGTGGCAGTGACCACCGCAAAGTAATTGTGGAGACGAAGTCCTGTCTTCACACTGAGGACACCCTCCATCGTGTTGTGTGGCACTACCACCGTGCTAAATGGGATAGATTCAGAACAGATCTAGCAGCTCAAAACTGGGTATCTATGAGGCGCTGTGGGCCAGCAACAGAATTGTATTCCAACACAATCTGTAACCTCATGGTCTGGCATATCCCTCACTCTACCATCAAGCCAGGGGACCAACCCTGGTTCAACAAGGAGTGTAAAGGAGCAGCACCAGGCATACCTAAAAATGATGTGCCAACCTGGGAAAGCTGCAACACAGGACAACATGCATGCTAAAAAGCGGAAGCAGCATGCTATAGACAGAGCTAAGCGATCCCACAATCAACAGATCAGATCAAAGCTCTGCAGTCCTGCCACATCCAGTCGTGAATGGTGGTGGACCATTAAACAAATAACAGGAGGAGGAGGCTCCATGAATATCCCCATCCTCAATGATGGTGGAGCCCAGCATGTGAGTGCAAAAGACAAAGCTGAAGCGTTTGCAACCATCTTCAGCCAGAGTGCTGAGTGGATGATCCATATCGGCCTCCTCCTGAGGTCCCCACCACCACAGAAGCCAGTCTTCAGCGAAATCGATTCATTCCACATGATATCAAGAAATGGCTGAGCGTACTGGATACAGCAAAGGCTATGGGCCCCGACAACATCTCAGCTGTTGTGCTGAAGGCTTGTGCTCCAGAACTAGCTGTGCCTCTAGCCAAGCTGTTCCAGTACAGCTATAACATTGGCATCTATCCAACAATGTGGAAAATTGCCCAGGTATGTCCTGTCCACAAAAAGCAGTACAAATCCAATGGAGCCAATTACCGCCCCATCAGTCTACTCTGTCTACACTGTCATCGACAGTGCTATCAAGCAGCACTTATTCACCAATAAGCTGCTCACTGATGCCCAGTTTGGGTTCCGCTAGGACCACTTGGCTCCAGACCTCATTACAGCCTTGGTCCAAACATGGACAAAGGAGCTGAATTCCAGAGGTGAGGTGAGAGTGACTGCCCTTGACATCAAGGCAGCATTTGACTGAGTGTGGCATCAAGGAATAAAACTGAAATCAATGGGGGGGAAAAATGCTTCACCTAGCACAAATAAAGATGGTTGTGGTGGTTGGAGGTCAAGCATCACAGCCCCAGAACATCACTGCAGGAATTCCTCAGGGCAGTGCCCTAGGCCCAACCATCTTCAGCTGCTTCATCAATGACCTTCCCTCCAACATAAGGTCAGAAATGGGGATGTTCGCTGATGACTGCACAGTGTTCAGTTCCATTCACAACTCCTCAGATAATGAAGCAGTCCATGCCCGCATGCATCAAGACTTGGACGACGTTCCGGCTTGGGCTGATAAGTGGCAGGTAACATTCATGCCACACAAGTGCCAGGCAATGACTATCTCCAACAAGCGAGCGTCTAACCACCGCCCCTTGACATTCAACGGCATTACCGTCGCCGAATCCCCCACCATCAATATCCTGGGGATCACCATTGACCAAAAACTTAACTGGACTAGCCACATAAATGCTGTGGCAACAAAAGCAGGTCAGAAGCTGGGAATTCTGCGGCGAGTGTCTCACCTCCTGACTCCCCAAAGCCTTTCCACCATCTACAAGGCACAAATCAGGAGTGTGATGGAATACTCTCCACTTGCCTGGATGACTGCAGGTCCAACAACACTCAAGAAGCTCGACACCATCCAAGACAAAGCAGCCCATTTGATTGGCACCCCATCCACCACCTTAAACATTCACTCCCTCCACCACCTGTGTACCGTGGCTGCAGTGTGTACCATCTACAAGATGCACTGCAACAACTCACCAGGGCTTCTTCGGCAGCATCTCCCAAACCCGCGACCTCTAACACCTAGAAGGGCAAGGGCAGCAGGCGCATGAGAACACCACCACCTCCAAGTTCCCCTCCAAGTCACACACCATCCTGAATTGGAAGTATATCGCCGTTCCTTCATTGTTGCTAGATCAAAATCCTGGAGCTCTCTCCCTAAAAGCACTGTGGGAGTACCTTCGCCACATGGACTGCAGCGGTTCAAGAAGGCAGCTCACCACCACCTTCCCATGAACAAATAAAAAAAAAAGCTTGTTTCTGCTTCAGTGTGCACCCCCTATTTAGTTATTTTCTGTCTTAGATTAATTTTAGATGATCAGTTAAGTCAATGCCTGGTGTCCCCCATTCCAGTGTTAAAGATCCAGTGAAACTGTTTGAAGAGGAGTAAGGAGTTCGACCTACAGAGGGAGGCCATTTGCCCCATTGACCTCGATTTTAACCATTGTTTTTGTGCTCTTTGCTGGAGAAATCCAAAACTAATCCCAGTTTCCTGGCAAAATGATTCCAGTGTCTTCCCAATCTTCTCTTACGGGGGCTGGAATACAAAGGGGAGGAGTTTATACTTCAATTGTATAAAGCCTTGGTCAGACCCCAGCTGGATCACTGCGATCCATTCCGGGCACCGCAACTCAGGAAGGATATATTGGTCTTGGAGGGCGTACAGAACATATTCACCAGAATTATACCAGTGATTAAAGGGTTAAATTATGAGGACAGATTGCATAAACATGGTTTGTATTCCCTTGCATTTAGAAAATTGAGGGGTGATCTAATTGAGGTGTTTAAAATGATGAAAGGATTGGATGGAGTAGATATAGAGCAATTATTTCCTCTGGTGGGGGAATTCAGAACAAATTGGCACAATCTTAAAATTAGAGCCAGGCCATTCAAGAGTGAAATCAAGAAGCACTTCTTCACACAATGGGTAGTAGAAATCAGGAACTCACTCTCCCTAAAAGGCTGTGAATGCAGGTCAATTGAAGCTTTCAAGACCGAGATCAATAGATTTTTGATGGGTAAGGGTATCCAAGGATATGGAGCAAAGCGGGAAAACTTGAGTTGAGGTACAGATCAGCCACGATCTAATTGAATGGTGGAGCAGGCTCAAGGAGCTGAATGGCCTACTCCTGTGTTCTCTTTATGTCCTGGTCAACATTCCTCCCTCAATTCAACACCACTTTGCTGCTGCAGATTGGGTGCTGAATTTGCCTACATAACAAGTGACTCAACTCCAAAAAGTAATTAATTGTGTGGTGCATCAAGATGTTTCAATACGATGGAGAATTTAGAAGAATGAGAGGTGATCTTATTGAAACATATAAGATACTGAGGGGGCACGACAAGGCAGAGAGGATGTTTCCCCTCGTGGGGAAATCTAGAATGCGGGGGCACAGATTTAGAATAAAGGGTCGCCCTTTTAGAACTGAGATGAGGAGGAATTTCTTCTCTCAGAGGATCGTAAATCTGTGGCATTCTCTGCCCCAGAGAGCTGTGGAGGCTGGGTCATTAAATACATTTAAGGTGGAGATAGACAAACTTTTGCAAGATAAGGGAGTGAAGGGTTATGGGGAGCGGGCGGGGAAGTGGCTTTGAGCCCAAGATCAGCCATGATTTTATTGAATGGCGGAGCAGGCTCGAGGGGCCAAGTGGCCTATTCCTGCTCCTATTTCTTATGTTCTTATGATAGAGCACAACATAAATATAATTTAGGCACAATGCTTAATAGATTGGGATTCCTTGGGCAATATAGTAAAGGCCCAGTCTTCATACTCACACAAGCACTGGATGGTAAGATAGATGTCACTAAGAGTATATGGGCTGAGCAAACAATATGGTAAAGGAAAATTTACAATTTTACATGTCGGTGAAAATAAATTTTCCACAATAGTTAGATCATATCTTGTCTTCCATGTCGACTGATGATTTTCGTCCAAGCTGATGCATCCTACCATGTGTTCCCTTGGGCTCAATACTGCCCATAGCATGACACAAAGTGGTTTGCTGTGAGGACAGCCTGAATATTCCAGTAAGCTTCAGAATTATTATTGTAGTTAAAGGTTCAAATACCATTAACTGGAAATAAGAAGAGTAAGGGGGAAGTCATCTGTTATTTTTTTTACCAAAAGCTCAAAAGGGAAGGCCAGTAAACAGTATAAATGACCAAACAAGATGGCCCAAAATTTGCGATCGGAGGCTTCCCGCAGGAGGATGCCTCCGACCTGTAAAAAATCTACACATTTACCTGGTGGCCCGGGAGGTATGGATCCTGGGCCTCTCCGGGTACACGTGGACAGAGGCCCATGTATCCCAGGGGCGCATGCGGTTATCAGGCGTAAGAATTTCACGGGCGTAAGAATTTCACAGGCATTCAGCGGGCGGAAGTTGGGCAAATAGCATAACTCTCCACCCGCAGAGGCCCTTCTCTCGGGGATGCGGAGAATCTGTCAAGAAGATTCTTGACAGACCGCAAGTTCCGGGAGTGAGATCAATCAAAAAGTGATGTGCTTGGCGGCCTAATGGTTCTTACCTGTTCCAAAAAATCCTTACATTCCTACCCCTTGGTCCTTACACACATACCCATATCAATTGACACTGATATAGCAATGCCACTCAGACAAGCATAAAGATGGATCGAGTGGTGGAAAACATCACATTGGTGAATTCATAAAGAGTGTGCTTGCAATGCCTGATTTGCTGGTGAAATGAAATGGTTGTTTGCCTCTGTATCTGAGTGGTATCATGCATGAGTTCAAAGTCACTGGTAACGGCACTGGATTTAATCAAAGAATATGTTGCATTCCCCACTGTCTGTCACTAATGAGCTCAAATGTGCCGATAATTCTGGAGTCAGTTTGGGCCTGACTCCAGACTTATGCTGTCACTTATACTTTGACGCGCAGCCAAATCTGCTTTACATCAAACTGAAAGTGTCACTACAATTTCACCTTATTCTCCTGAGAGAAAGAAATGGAAAAATAAGGCTAACATAGTTCATACCAATTCACAGCACAAAGCCTCTTCCCAGAAGATTACACGCGGTAAGAAGCCATGTGACTTAGGAACATAGGAAATGCTGGAACACAGTGAGCTGGGGCGACCTTGACTCTCGCCCCACCGGCCCCACGCTCGCCACTTGTCCTGAGTTAAAATCGCGGCTTAAATGTAAGAGGTTTAGGCCAGAGGGCAGGAGAAACTTTTTAACACAGAGGATTGTGAAGCTTTGGAATGAACTACTGGAGTTGGTGATTGAAGCAGAGACCATGTCATAGGTTAGGTAGGTGGTTGAAAGAAAGGGGATACAGGGATATAGGAACAGGTGGCGGGGGGTTGGAGGGCACATGTGATTAGGACTAGGAATAGGATAAACACCAACACCGACTGGTTGAGCCGAACGGCCAGTTCCTGTGTTGGAATTGCCATGTAATTCTATATAAATTAGTTAAGGGGAATCCACGATAGTTCAAACTGTACCTGAAAGAATTGGGCTCAGTCAAGCTCTTTTTGAATTGGGGAAGTGGAGGGTTCACGGCCCACAGTGCAGAGATCCACCACAGTTCAACAGAGCAGGAGAGAAGTTGCAATAAATCAAGAAGTAGGAGTCAGATGGCACCTCGCTTGGTTGTAGGAGCAAGGGAAGACTGAGGGAGTCAAGGAATTGACAGTTTTAAGGTCCGGGGAAGGAATGAGTTTGAGCAGGATGATTCTTGATGGGCGATTCCACAATCCAGTGCTCCCTATGGGGAGTGGCACTCACAGGGAGCACAGATTGGGAATTTGCAGGCCCACAGCCTGTGATTTCCCAACCTGTGCTCCGTGTTCAGCTGGCAACATGTGCTCCATGTTCAGCTGGCCATATTGCGGAATCACCCCTTTGGTTCAACACCGTGAGGCTACAGGGAGGAAACATCTATTTTTGTTCTATACTTAGAAGAAGACAAGATCCCAGGAATGGGAAAATTGGTAATTTTCAGGAATGAACAAACATATAATTGATTAAAAAAAATCTGGGATTGCACATCTAGGTATGCACAGGGAATTGAGAGCAACTGTAAAGGGAATGATCTCATAGTAACCTATTCTATTAGACAGTTGGATAGTGGTAATATCTTTTCTCAGCCCCATACAAAGTGACACCTTGGACTTCATGGTAAGTAATGCAGCTCTTTATAAAAATGTTAATGCTGCGAGATTACTTTCTGAGTGTGTCGTGATCCCAGCAGCCTTGATGAAGGTCACAGTGAATGGTTAGGAGCGAGATTAATTAAGTAATTTGATTGTCTATGAGGGGTGGGTGGGACTATTAACCTCAGATTGACTTGCGCTTAACCCACAAACTCTTTAGTCATTTCACAATGACAGTCATTAGAATTTCAATAAAGTAGTTAACAGCTCTCGAACACTGATTCCTTTCACATGCTGCTCTCTCAGATTTTGACTTGCTTGGTGATTCAAGACTATGAACTTGATTTCTATATAACCTTTATCACACCATACATTCTTATCTGTTTGCATAATTAATTACCTTGATCTTTTGATCACCCAGGAGTATGTAATGCAAAATAAACTAGAATCTCTGAGATGTTACGTAGCAAGAATTTAAAAATAGTACCAAGAATGTTAAACTCTATGACCTTTTTTTAACCATTACTTGTGATTGAAGAAATATTTTCTTTTATTATTTATTCTTGAGATATGTCTGTTGCTGGTAAGGCTGGCATTTATTGCTCATCTCTAGTTGCCTTGAGAAGGTGATGGTGGTGGGCCTTCTTCTTAAACCACTGTAGTGGTTTGATACAACTGAGCTTGCTGGGCCACTTCAGAGTGCAGCTAACATAAGAAATACATAAAAAATAGGAGCAGGAGTAGGCCACTTGGCCCCTCGAGACTGCTCTGCAAAGCTAAGAGTCAACCAGTTTGGTGGTGGACTGGAGTCACGTATAGGGCAGACTGGATAAGAATGGCAGGTTTCCTTCCGTAAAGAAGGTTAGTGAACCAGTTCGGTTTTTACAAAAATCCACCAGCTTCATGGTCACTTTTACTGATACCAACTTTTTATTTCCAGATTTTTAAAACTGGATTCAAATACTCAAACTGCCATGGTGGGATTTGAATTGACATTCTCAGGATTTCAAGTCCAGGAACATAACGACTATACCACCATACCCTAGATTGCACCTGACCATATTTCTCAGAGAATTCTCAAAGTACTTCATATACAATAAGTTATTTTGAAGTGCTGTGAGATTAGGAGAGATTTACGAACACAGATGGTTGTTAGATCATGGATACCCTAACAGAAACAGTGGCAGCAGCAGAATTCATAGTAGCTTTTTAAAGGGATGTTAATACATGTTTGGAAAAAGAAAAATAGAAAATGCTATGAGTAAAGGGCAAAGGAATGGGAGTAAGTAGATAGCTCTTTCAAAGAGCTGGCACAGGCACAATAGGTCAAATGATTCCTTTCTGTGCTGTAAAATTGTATGTTGTTTGACTAAATATTGTGTAGGCAAGCACGCAGCCAATCTTCCCTTCCTTTAACTTAGTGAAAGCTCGTGATGCCACATCCTGTCAACTGTTCTTTTATAAATGAAAAAAATACATTCCCATGGAACTAAAAATAGTCACTATGAGCCACAACCTGCTCATCAGCTCAACTGACCTGTTTTCATGTCAAATCTTTGCTAACACTCAGATAATCTTCATACAAAATCTGTCCTTTAACACATCGTGGAGTAAGAGAGGCAGATTGAAGGAAAACGGCAGCACTGATGCTCCGGAATTAGCCATAAGAACATAAGAATTAGGAGCAGGACAAGAAAGAGTCAAACAAGAACGAGTCACCATTGAAAATAAATGAATCACCAACTAGAAAGACTTGGGGGGGAAAAATTCAGTTGGTTGCGCCTCCCGTTAGCGCCTTAAGAGGGCGCTAATGGGGCGCAAAGCATCTAGCGCCCGGGCGCGGCGAAGTTAGCGCCGCTCGCGAAATTAACTAGACATTTTGCGGCGGCGCTAAACACTACCGCCACGATCTCCTGCGCCGGCAGATCATGACGTCACTTGAGTGCGCAACGCCCCGGTATCGCCCCGGAGCGGATATTGAGTGGCGCCCCCTGCCTTACCGCCTGACGCTAGCAACGACAGGTTGAGGGGAGCGTTCTGCAGTCATGAAGGGAAAGGGGGAGCGCTATTTAAAGGTGACCGCTTCCTGCCTTTTATTGTTGGTGCCATTTTTGAACTACGCATTCTGAGAGAGAGAGGGAGAGACTTCTGGAGAGATTCAACGTTGTGTGAAGGAGTTTTGGGTACTGAGCAGCACTTTGCAGGTTCATTTTGATTTGCCATTCCTTGTATCGATTTAGCAGAGACTGTGGGGGCTGCACTCTGAGCTCTTTGCCTGGTACTCTCCATTGTTCTTTCCAGCACATTTGATGTGCAGGTCTCTCCAGGCCGAGATTCAAGGCTGCAATGAGCAGGATGTGGATGGAAAGCAAGATTAACCATCCCCTTTAAGAACTGGCCCGTGCCATTGTGTGTGTGTTCCATTGCTGACTGACATTACATGAACTTCGCCAGCGCTCTGAGGTAGCGCCTCGCTCCTCGGCCTTTGCGCCTTAAGACAGGTGTGAAGCGCCTGATATAGCGCTGCAATCACCTCCAGGGGCGATAAAAGTCAAGTTTGCAGTCGGTGGCGATAATTAGCGACAGGCGCTAATCTTTGCGCCCGGCCGATAATTGCGCCCCAAATGGGGCGATACTGAATTTCTCCCCCTTGGTTTATACAGTCTCAGAAACTTGCCACAGCACTTCACTTATAAGAATTAGATGGAAGAGCAGTGACTGTTGTTAACCAGGCAAATGTAGCAGCCATTTTTCACACAGCAAGATTCCAGAAACAGCAACAAAATGGATGACCGGTTCATTATTTTTAGTGGAGTTGTTTGAGAGAAGAATGTTAGGCAGGACACTGGGAGAACTTTCTGCTCTTCATCAAATACTGCCATTGGATCTGCTACATCCACGTAATCCACACAAACAAACAGACGGCAGGCTTTGGGTTGTCAGCACATCCATCAGACGGCATTCTGGGAAGGTTGACTAAGTTTGAAAGATATTATTGCTTCAGTCTGTTTAGAAGGATAACCGAGACAATGTACTTTCGTGGAGCTAAGGCGTGGGTTAAAGATAAGAGAGCTGCCTGTCTAGGACTTGAAATTCTGTGGGAAACTGTTGTAAACATCAGATGCTGTGGCATCAGTTTGTTTGAACTGTGGGAAAGAGAGAGAGGAAAAAAAGTACCAGCAGCTTGTTTTTGCCAGCGAGCATGCTGTAAGAGCAGCCATTCTAAAGTGAAAGGAAGGGACAGTCTATGAGAAAGTTCAGAAGAACACCAAGAAGGATGTCAACGGAGAATTAACACTTCAGTCTCCCAAAGCAGAAGTATTTGACCATTCTGAGTTTCGAGTTGTATTACTGACTTAAGGTTGTACGCATCTCTATCTGTAAACCTGTTGTGTTTTAATGTTAATAAAATTAATTGTTGGAAAAGCTTAAAGCCTTGGTTGATCTTACCTCTGATTACCCTAAAGAGTAAAGACAGAGTTAAAATTACTCTACATGTGTTTAAGATAATTAAAGGATTTGATTTCCTCTGGTGGGGGAGTTTTAGCAATGTTGATTGAAGGATAAATATTGGCCAGGCCACGAGGGATAACTCCTCTGCTCTTTTTCCAAATAGTGCCATGGGATCTTTTACATCCACCTGAGAGAGCAAAAAGGGCTTTGGTTTAACTTCTCATCTGAAAGATGGTACCTCCGACAATACAGCACTCCCTCAGTAGTTGCACTCGAGTGTCAACCTAGATTTTATGCTCAAGTCTCTGAAGTGGGACTAGAACTCACAACCTCTACACAAAGAGGCAAGAGTGCTACCACTGAGCTATGACTAATATGGCTTAAATGGGTGGGGTAGAATCCATGATAGGGTAGAGTCATACGGCACAGAAGGAGGCCATTCAGCCCATTGAGTCCATGCCGGCTCTCTGTAGAGCAATCCAGTCAGTCCCATTCCCCTGCTCTATCCCCGTAGCCCTGCAAGTTTATTTCCCTCAAGTGCCTATCCAGTCTCCCCTTGAAAACATTGAGTGTCTCTGCTTCCACCACTTCCGTCTGCAACGAATTCAGGTCTTCACCACTCGCTGTGTAAAAAAGTTTCCCTCACATCCCCCCTGTATCCTTTGCCCAAAACCTTAAATCTGTGTCCCCTAGTCCTTGTACCATCAACTAGTGGGAACAGCCTTTCCCCGTCTAGCCTATCCAAACCCGTCATAATCTTGTACACCTCTATCAAATCACCCCTCAACCTCTTTTGCTCTAATGAAAACAAATCCAGCTTCTCCAACCTGTCCTTGTAGCTAAGATCCCCCATCCCCGGAACCATTCTGGTAAATCTCCTCTGCACCCTCTCAAGGGCCTTCACATCCTTCCTAAAGTGTGGCGAGCAGAACTGGACGCAATACTCCAGTTGTGGCCTAACCAGCGCTTTATAAATGTTCAGTGTAACTTCTCTACTTTTGTACTCAATACCTCTATTTATGAAGCCCAAGATCCCATATGCTTCAGTGTGGAAGGAGATCGAATGGGCAGGGTAGAATCTGTGATCGGGTAGGTGTGGAAGGAGATTGAATGGGCAGGGTAGAATCTATGATAGGATAGGTGTGGAAGGAGATTGAATGGGCAGGATAGAATCTACGATAGGGTAGGTGTGGAAGGAGATTGAATGGGCAGGGTAGAATCTATGATAGAGTAGGTGTGGAAGGAGATTGAATGGGCAGGGTAGAATCTATGATAGGATAGGTGTGGAAGGAGATTGAATGGGCAGGGTAGAATCTATGATAGGGTAGACTGTACATGATCAATGGAAGGAAATTAAATGTGTGGCGTAGAATCCATGATAGGGTAGATTGTGGAGAAATGTGAAGTTATCCACTTTGGTAGGAAAAATAGAAAAGCAGAGTATTTTTTAAATGGTGAGAGATTGGGAAATGTTGGTGTTCAGAGGGGCCTGGGTGTCCTTGTACATGAATCACTGAACGTTAACATGCAGGTACAGCAAGAAATTAGGAAAGCAAATGATATGTTGGCCTCTATTACAAGAAGATTTGAGTATAAATGTAAAGACGTCTTACTGCAATTATATAGGGCCCTGTTGAGACCAGCCCTGGAGTATTGTGTACAGTTTTGGTCTCCTTACCTAAGGAAGGATATACTTGCCGTAGAGGGAGTGCAACGAAGGTTCACCAGACTGGTTCCTGGGATGAGGGGATTGTCCTATGAAGAGAGATTGAGTAGACTAGGCCTATATTCTCTATATGTTTAGAAGAATGAGAGGTGATCTCATTGAAACATACAAAATTCTTACAGGGCTTGACAGGGTAGAAGCAGGGAGGATGTTTCCCCTGGCTGGGGAGTCTAGAACCAGAGGTCACAGTCTCAGAATAAGGGATTGGCCATTTAGGACTGAGATGAGGAGAAATTTCTTCACTCAGAGGGTGGTGAATCTTTGGAAATCTCTACCCTAGAGGGCTGTGGAGGCTCAGTCATTGAGTATATTCAAAACAGAGATCGATAGATTTTTGAATATTAAGGGAGTCAAGGGATGTGGGGATAGTGCAGGAAGTGGAGATGAGGTAGAAGATCAGCCATGATCTTATTGAATGGCAGAGCAGGCTCGAAGGGCCAAATGGCCTACTCCAGCTCCTCTTTCTTATGTTCTTATGTAAATGGTCTGTGGAAGGAGGGGGTAAATGGTTGATTCACATTTCATGCTTTCTTGAACTCTGGGGTCAGTCAGATGGACCGAAATAGTCTTTTCTGGTTTTCTATATTTCCACATTCCCATGTTGTTTTTAATTTACTGAGACCTGTGATTTCTTTTTTTATAGTTATTTTATATGGCATTATCATACATTAATCAGCCAGATCATTCCCCTGCGAGTCAGGCAATGTGCTGATGTAATTGGAAAATGATTGCTCTGCGACGATTACTGCTATTTCACATGGAAATCTAAATTCTGTGGTACTCCTATCCAGTTACACTCCCCCTTCGCACTTCACTTTTAAAGGGGGCTGGTTTTCATTGACAACATAATGGGTCATTATACGAATATCGTGCTCCGCTGCTGAGCCAGGAACGTATGCGGGAGCGCATTTCCCACGACTTGCTATACAATGGCACTGGCAGCCCTTGCCAAGTATCCACTATTCCAGTATGAGCCTTTACAGCATATGGTGACAGGCTCTTCTATGATTGGGGGGGGGAGCATTATAGCTGAGCCCAATCCTGTTCGTACCTGATATTTATACATGTGCTGGAGTCATCAGATAGTGATCAATAACAGCAACAACAACTTACAACTTGTTTCCTACATTACAACAGTGACTACGCTTCAAAAAGTACTTAATTGGCTGTAAAGCGCTTTGGGACAAGTAAAAGTTTATGAGCGGTGACGATAAGCTAGGTCAAGGAGGTGGGTTTTAAGGAGCGTCTTAAAGGAAGAGAATGAGAAGAATTTTTTAATTTGAGAAGTGAGGCATCAGGAGCCAATGAAGGTCAGCAAACCCAGAGGTGATGGGTAAGCAGGACTTAGTGCGGGATAGGATACAGGCAGCAAAGTTTGGGATGAGCTTAAGTTTATGGAGGATGGGAGGCCAGGAGAGCATTGGAATAGTCGACTCTGAAGGTGACAAAAACATAAATGGGGGTTTCAGCGGCAGATGGGATGAGGCGGAGAGAAGATGGGTGCTGTTACTTAGGTGGAAGCATGTGTGATCAGAAGCTCAACATGGGGGCAAATAGGATGCCGAGGTTGCAAACAAGAGTGGGGAAGGGAATGGAGTTTGTGGCAGGGGAAAAGATAGAAACATAGAAACATAGAATCTAGGAGCAGGAGTAGGCCATTCGGCCCGTCATGGCTGATCATCCAAATCCAGTACCCTGTCCCTGCTTTAATCCCCACAGTACACATATCCCACCCTACCCCCGTAACCCCACGTATTTAATTCCCCCTAACATATCCCATCCTATCCCCATAACCCCACATATTTAATCCCCCCTAACACTAAGGGTCAATTTATCATAGCCAAATCAACCTAACCCACACATTTTTGGACTGTGGGAGGAAACCGGAGCACCCGGAGGAAACCCACGCAGACACGGGGAGAATGTGCAAACTCCACACAGACAGTCACCCGAGGTCAGATTCGAACCCGGGTCTCTGGCGCTGTGAGGCACCAGTGCTAACCACTATGCCACCGTGTTGCTTCAGATGATAGCTTCAGTCTTCCCAATTTTTAATTGGAGGAAATTGTAGTCTACTAGGACTGCAGTCTGACAACAGAGGGACACTGGAGGACATAAGAAGCAGGAGTAGGAGCAGGAGCAGGAGTAGGAGTAGGCCATAAGGCCCCTTGTACCTGCTCCGCCATTCAATAAGGTCATGGCTGATCTTCGACCTCAACTCCACTTTCCCGCCCGATCCCCATATCAATTGAATCCCCTAGAGTCCAAAAATCTATCTATCTCAGCCTTGAATATACTCAACAATTCAACATCCACAGCCCTTTGGGGTAGAGAATTCCAAAGATTCACAGCCCTCTGAGGGAAGAAATAGCTCCTCTTCTCAGTCTTAAATGGCCGACCCCTTATCCTGAGACTATGTCCCTTAGTTCTAGACTCTCTAGCCAGGGGAAGCAACCTCTCAGCATCGATCCTGTCAATCCCCTTCAGAATCTTATATGTTTCAATGAGATCACCTCTCATTCTTCTAAACTCCAGTGTGTATAGGCCCAATCTACTCAATCTCTCCTCATAGGACAACCCTCTCAGCCCAGGAATCAGTCTAGTTAACCTTCGTTACATCGTCTCTAAGGCATAGAATCATAGAATCATAGAATGGTTACAGCACAGAGGAGGCCATTCGGCCTGTCGAGCTCGTGCCAGCTCTCTGCAAGAGCACTTCAGCTAGTCCCACTACCCCACCCTTTCCCCGTAGACCTGCAATTGTTTTTCCTTCAGGTACGTATCCAATTCCCTTTTGATAGCCACGATTGAGTCTGCCTCCACCACCCTTTCAGGCAGTGCATTCCAGATCCTAACCACTCGCTGCGTAAAAAAGTTTTTCCTCATGTCGCCTTTGATTCTTCTGCCAATCACCTTGAATCTATGTCCTCTGGTTCTCGACCCTTCCGCCAATGGGAACAGTTTCTCTCTTTCTACTCTGTTTAGACCCCTCGTGATATTGAATACCTCTATCAAATCTCCTCTCAACCTTCTCTGCTCTAAGGAGAACAACCCCAGCTTCTCCAGCCTATCCATGTAACTGAAGTCCCTCATCCCGGGAATCATTCTCGTAAATCTTTTCTGCACCTTCTCTAAGGCCTTCACATCCTTCCTAAAGTGCGGTGCCCAGAATTGAATACCATACTCCAGTTGAGGCCGAACCAGTGTTTTATAAAGGTTCATCATAACTTCCTTGCTTTTGTACTCTATGGGCTGGATTTTGATACTGGGGACGTGATGGAGGCGGGACTCCCACTTTTTGGGTTGTAGTCCCGCCTCCATCGACTTGTGGCCAACCCACTGCATTTTCACTTGATTGACCTTGTTGAGCCCGCCCAGCGAGCTCAGTAGGCCAATTAAGGGCCACCCGGCAACAGGTGACGTCACAGATTGACATTTCATCTGTCAAGAGCTTTTGACAGATGAAATATTAGCGTTTGACAGCTCTGTGAAGCTGTCAAACACTGACAATTTGTCTTCTAACTTGAGTCCTTCCTCTCAGGCTGAGTTAGAAATCATTCCAGCACAGAAAACAGAGGCTGAAACTTTTGACAGCACCATGGCCTTTCTGCTTTCTGTGCCGGTGAGATTTCTGAACCCCCGAGAACTGAAGGGCTGACACCTGCAGGAGGAAGTTAAGGTAAGTAAAACTTTTTCCCACACTTTGCACTTACCTTACACACTTACCTCTGCACACATGCACCCATCACTCACCTGCCCACCGGACATATCGACCCCTCCAACCCCTGCAGACCCACGGTCCGCCTCGCTAACTTGGTGTGGTTGGGACTTGTCGGGAAGCCCACATTTCAGCTTTTAAAATAGGGATTAGGCAAAAAACTGCCTGTTAACTACCTGCTAACAGGCAGTTAATTGTCACTAATCCCCTTCCCACCTCGGGGAGGCGGATCCCAGCACAGGTCAGGTACCCGCCTCCAGCGAAACTGGCATGGAGGCGGGTTGGGGGCGGGATGGGGTTGGGACCCCCGAATCTGCAACTTTAACCCCCCACATGCCTCCAAACCCGCCTCCACGGGTCAATGAAAATCCAGCCCTATGCCTCTATTTATGAAGCCCAGTATCCCGTAAGCTTTTTTAACCGCTTTCTTAACCTGCCCTGTCACCGTCAACGATTTGTGCGCATATACCCCCAGGTCTCTCTGTTGATGCGCCCCCTTTAGGATTGTACCCTTTAGTTTATATTGCCTCTCCTCGTTCTTCCTACCAAAATGTATCACTTTGCACTTTTCTGCGTTAAATTGTATCTGCCATGTGTCCGCCCATTCCACCAGCCTGTTTATGTCTTCTTGAAGTCTATCACGATCCTCCTCACTGTTCACTATACTTCCAAGTTTTGTGTCATCTGCAAATTTTGAAATTGTGCCCTGTAGACCCACGTCCAAGTCATTAATATATATCAAGAAAAGCAGTGGTCCTAGAACCGACCCCTGGGGAACACCACTGTATATCTTCCTCCAGTCCGAAAAACAACCGTTCACCACTACTCTGTTTCCTGTCACTTAGCCAATTTTGTATACATGCTGCCACTGTCCCTTTTATTCCATGGGCTTCAACTTTGCTTGCAAGCTTCTTATGTGGCACTTTATCAAACGCATGTATATTCTTATAGCAAAATTCTGTAGATGCTGGAAATCTGAAACAACAACAGAAAATGCTGGAAACACGCAGCAGGTCAGGCAGCATCATGGAGAGAGAAACAGAGTTAACGTTTCAGGTTGATGACCCTTCGTCAGAACTGGAAACAGTTAGAGAAGTAACAGATTTTTAAGCAAGTATGGGGCAGGGAAAGGGAGGAGGGGAGGAAAGAACAAAGGGAAGGTCTGTGATAGGGTGAAAGGCAAACATAGAAACATAGAAACTAGGAGCAGGAGTAGGCCATTCGGCCCGTCGAGCCCGCTCCACCATTCAATACGATCATGGCTGATCATCCAAATCCAGTACCCTGTCCCTGCTTTCCTCACACAGAATCCCCACAGTACAGATAGAGGCCATCTCAGCCCATCGAGCCTGCACTGACACATATCCCACCCTATCCCCGTAACCCCACGTATTTAATTCCCCCTAACATATCCCATCCTATCCCCGTAACCCCACAAGAGAGGTTAACGGACAAAAGGGATGATGGTGCAAGGCAAAAGGAGATGGTAATAGGACAAGTTAAGAAGCTAAAGGTGAGTCTAGACGAGGTATAAATGGCAATGGCAGAATCATTAACAGCTGCCATGTGCGAGAAAAAAGAAAACATAGGAGCTGAGGTTATGGTCTGAAATTGTTGAACTCGATGTTGAGTCCAGAAGGCTGTCGCGTGCTTGATCGAAAGATGAGGTGCTGTTCCTCACTTATGTTGAGCTTCGTTGGAACAGTGTAAGAGGCCAAGGATGGAGAGATCAGAGTTGGAGTGGAGTGGTGAATTAAAGTGACAGGCGACCGGAAGCTCGGGGTCACGCTTACGGACTGAATGAAGCTGTTCCGCAAAGCAGTCACCCAATCTGCGCTTGGCCTCCCCAATGTAGAGTAGACCGCATCGTGAGCAGCGAATACAGTATACTAAATAGCAAGAAGTATAAGCAAATCACTGTTTCACCTGGAAGGAGTGTTTGGGGGCCTGGACAGTGGGAAGGGAGGAGGTAAAAAGGCAGGTGTTGCATCTCCTGCGCTTGCACGGGAAGGTGCCGTGGGAAGGGGAAAGGGTGTTGGGGGTGATAGAGGTGATTGCAGTAATTACAGAGGAGTCTCCCTGCTGTCTGCCACAGGGAAAGTCATCGCAAGAATCCTCCTCAATCGCCTTCTCCCAGTGGCTGAAGAGCTCCTCTCAGAATCGCAATGCGGATTCCGCCCACTAAGGGGCACAATGGACATGATCTTCACCGCGCGTCAACTACAAGAGAAATGCAGGGAACAGCACCAACCGCTGTACATGGCCTTCTTTGACCTCACAAAGGCCTTCGACACCGTCAACCGTGAGGGATTATGGAGTGTCCTCCTCAAATTCAGCTGCCCTCAAAAGTTTGTCACCATCCTCCGCCTGCTTCACGACGACATGCAAGCCGTGATCCTGACCAACGGATCCACCACAGACCCAATTCACGTACGGGCCAGGGTCAAGCAAGGCTGTGTCATCACACCAACGCTCTTCTCGATCTTCCTGGCTGCAATGCTCCATCTTACCCTCAGTAAGCTCCCTGCTGGAATTGAGCTAAACTACAGAACAAATGGGAAACTGTTCAACCTCCATCGCCTCCAGTTCAGATCCAAGGTCGTCCCATCCTCTGTTATTGAATTACAGTATGCAGACGACGCTTGCGTCTGCACACACTCTGAGGCTGAACTCCAAACCATCGTCAACACCTTCACTGAAGTGTATGAGAGCATGGGCCTTACACTAAACATCCGTAAGACAAAGGTCCTCTACCAACCTGCCCCCGCCACACAGTACTGCTCCCCGATTATCAAAATCCATGACGAGGCCTTGGACAACGTGGACCACTTTCCATACCTCGGGAGCCTACTGTCAACAAGGGCAGATGTCGATGACGAAGTCCAACACCGCATTCAGTGTGCCAGTGCAGCCTTCGGTCGCATGAGGAAGAGAGTGTTTGAAGACCAGGACCTCAAACCCAGCACCAAGCTCATGGTCTACAGAGCAGTAGTGATACCCGCCCTCCTGTATGCTTCAGAGACATGGACCATGCACAGCAGACATCTCAAAGCACTGGAGAGGTACCACCAACGCTGCCTCCACAAGAACCTGCAAATCCATTGGCAGGATAGGTGCACCAACGTCAGTGTTCTCGCTCAGGCCAACATCCCCAGCATCGAAGCTCGATCAGCTCCGATGGACGGGCCACATCGTTCGCATGCTCGATACAAGACTCCCCAAACAAGCACTCTACTCGGAGCTCCGACACGGCAAGAGAGCCCCAGGTGGGCAGAGGAAACGCTTCAAGGACACTGTCAAAGCCTCCTTGAAAAAATGCAACATCCCCACTGACACCTGTGAATCCCTGGCCCAAGACCACACAAAGTGGAGAAGAAGCATCCAGGAAGGCGCCGAACAACTCGAGTCTCTTCGCCGGGAGCAAGTGGAAGCCAAGCGCAAACAGCGGAAGGAGCGCACGTTAACCCAAGCACCCCACCCACCCGCCCCTTCAACCACCGTCTGCCCCACCTGTGACAGAGACTGTAGGTCCCGCATTGGACTCATCAGTCACCTGAGAACTCATTTTTAGTGTGGAAGCAAGTCATCCTCGGTTCCGAGGAACTGCCTAAGAAGAAGACAGGAGTGGACCAGGGTGTCGTGGAGGGAGCGATCCCTTCGGAATGCTGAGGGAGGGGAAGATGTGTTTGGTGGTGGGATTACACCTCCAGTGTGGTGGGCAAATTATTGGAAAAAATTCTGACGGACAGTATTAATCGTCATTTAGAAAAGCACAGATTAATCAGGGACAGTCAGCATCGATCTTTTAAGGGGAGGTCATGTCTAACTAACTTGATTGAATTCTTTCAGGTGTTAACAAGGAGGGTCGATGTGGGTACTGCATTTGATGTAGTCTACATGGATTTTAGCAAGGCTTTTGACAAGGTCCCACATAGCAGACTGGTCAGAAAAGTTAAAGCCCATGGGATCCTAGGGAAAGTGGCAAGTTGGATCCAAAATTGGCTCAGTGACACGAAGCAAAGGCTAATGGTTGACGGGTGCTTTTATGACTGGAAGGCTGCTTCCAGTGGGGTTTCACAGGTCTCAGTAACTTCCCTTGCTTTTTGTGGTATATATCAATGATTCAGACATCGATGTCTGGGGCATGATTAAGAAGTTTGCAGATGATACAAAAATTGGCTGTGTGTGGTTGATAGTCAGGAAGATATCAATGGACTTGTCAAGTGGGCAGAAAAGTGGCAAATGGAATTCAATCCAGAGAAGTCTGAGGTAATGCATTTGGGGAGGGCTAACAAGGAAAAGGAACACACAATAAATGGTAGGATACTGAGAAATGTAGAGGAACAGAGAGACCTTGGAGTGCATGTCCACAGATCCCTGAAGGTAGCAGGACAGGTAGTTAAAAGAAAAAAGAAAAGAAAGACTTGCATTTATATAGCGCCTTTCACGACCACCGGTCATCCCAAAGTGCTTTACAGCCAATGAAGTACTTTTTGAAGTGTAGTCACTGTTTTAATGTCGGAAACGCGGCAGCCAATTTGCGCACAGCAAGCTCCCACAAACAGCAATGTGATAATGAACAGATAATCTGTTTTAGTGATGTTGATTGAGGGATAAATATTGGCCAGGACACCAGGGATAACTCCCCTGCTCTTCTTTGAAATAGTGCCATGGGATCTTTTACGTCCACCTGAGAGAGCAGATGGGGCCTTGGTTTAACGTCTCATCCGAAAGACGGTTAAGGTGGTTAAGAAGGCATACGGGAGACTTTCCTTTATTAGCTGAGGCATAGAATATAACAGCAGGGAAGTTATGCTTGAACTGTATAAAACACTAGTGAGATCACAGCTAGAGTACTGCGTACAGTTCTGGTCACCACATTAAAGGAAGGATGTGATTGCACTAGAGAGGGTACAGAGGGGATGTTGCCAGGACTAGAGAATTTTAGGTATGAGGAAAGATTGGATAGGCTGGGTTTATTTTCGTTGGAACAGAGGAGGCTGAGGGGAGATTTAATTGAGGTGTATAAAATTATGAGGGGCCTAGATAGAGTGGATAGGAACGACCTATTTCCCTTAGCAGAGAGGTCAATAACCAGGGGGCATAGATTTAAAGTAATTGGTAGAAGGATTAGAGGCAAGTTGAGGAGAATCTTTTTCACACAGAGGGTGGTGGGGGTCTGGAACTCACTTCCTGAAAGGGTGGTAGAGGCAGAAGCCCTCATTGCATTTAAAAGGTACTTGGACATGCTCTTGAAGTGCCAGAACCTACAAGGCTACAGACCAAGAGCTGGAAAGTGGGCTAAGGCTGGTCGTTCTTTTTCGGCTGGCACAGACACAATGAGCTGAAGGGCCTCCTTCTGTGCCGTAAATTTCTACGATTCTATGATTAATTACTTTACGTTCCTCACTCTCATAAGCCACTTGGTTCCCCATTATTTTTGGTATGCTTTTTGTATCTTCTACTGTGAAAACAGGTACAAAATATTTCTTTAAAGTCTGCCATTTCCTTATTCCCCATTATAATTTCTCCTGTTTCAGCCTCTAAGGGACCAATGCTTACTTTTGCTATTCTGTTCCTTTTTACATTCTTGTAGAAGCTCTTACAATCTGTTTTTATATTTCTTGCTAGTTTACTGTCATATTCTATTTTCTCCCTTTTTAAAATTTTTTGGCCATCCTTTGCTGGTTTCTGAAACTCTCCCAATCCTCAGGCTTTCTTTGCAACATTATAAGCCTCTTCTTTTAATCTAATACTATCCTTAACTTGTTTCGTTAGCCACGGATAGATCACTTTTCCCGTGGAGTTTTTATTTCTCAATGGAATGTATATTAGTTGAGAATTTTGGAATATTTCTTTAAATGATTGCCACTGCTTATCTTTTAATCTAATTTCCCAATCTACCTTAGCCATCTTTCCCCTCATACCTATGTAATTGGCCTTGTTTAAATTTAAGGGGGAGAAATTCGGTATCGCCCCGTTTGGGGCGCAATTATCGGCCGGGCGCAAAGTTTAGCGCCTGGCGCTAATTATCGCCTCCGACTGCAAACTTGACTTTTATCGCCCCTGGAGGTGATTGGAGCGCTAAATCAGGCCCTACACACCTCTCTTAAGGCGTTAACGCTGAGGAGCGAGGCACTACCTCAGAGTGCTGGCGAAGCTCATGTGATGTCAGTCAGCAATGGAACATAGACACACTGCCGCCGGCCAGTTCTTAAAGGGGAGGGTCGATCTTGCTCTCCATCCACACCCTGTTCATTGCAGCCTTTGAATCTCGGCCTGGAGAGACCTGTACATCAAATCTGCTGGAAAGAACAATGGAGAGGCCCAGGGAAAGAGCTCAGAGTGCAGCCCCCATAGTCTCTTCTAAATCGATGCAAGGAAGGTCAAATCAAAATGAACCTGCAAAGTGCTGCTCAGTACCCAAAACTCCTTCACACAGCGTTGAATCTCTCCAGAAGTCTCTCTCTCTCTCTCAGAATGCGCGGTGCAAAAATGTCGCCGACAAAAAAAGGCAGGAAGCGGCCGCCTTTAAATAGCGCTCCCCCAGTCCCTTCCTGACTGCAAAAGCTCCCCTCAACCTGTCATTGCTAGCGGCAGGCGGAAAGGCAGGGGGCGCCACTCAATATCCAGTCCGGGGTGCTACCGGGGAGTTGCACGCTTGACTGACGTCACGATCTGCGGGCGCAGGAGATCGTGGTGGTAGTGCTTAGCGCCGCCGCAAAATGTTTGGTCAATTTCGCAAGCAGCGCAAATATCGCCACGCCCGGGCGCTAGTTGCTTTGCGTCCCATTAGTGTCCTCTTAGGGCACTAACGGGAGGCGCAAAGCAACTGAATTTTTCCCCCTAAGACTAGTTTTAGACTAAAGTATATCACTCTCAAATTTAATGTTAAATTCTATCATGTTATGATTACTCTTCTCCAGAGGATCCTTTACTAATTAACCCTGTCTTGTTATACAATACAAGATCTAAAATAGCCTGTTCCCTGGTTGGTTCCACAACATATTATTCTAGGAAACAGTCTCGAATGCATTCCATGAACCCGTCTTCCAGACTAACTTTGCCAATTTGATTTGCCATTCTGTATGCAGATTAAAGTCCCACATGATTACTGCATTAACATTGTTACAAGCTCCTATTATTTCTTGATTAATACTCTTTCCAATTGTATAGCTACTGTTCGGGGACATAGCAACTGCTCCCACCAGTGCTTTCTGCCCTTTGTTATTTCTTATCTCCACCCATACTGATTCTACTTCCTGATCTTCTGAGCCAATATCCTTTCTCACTACTGTCCTTATGTCATCCTTTAGTATCAGGGCTACCACCCTGGCTCCTTTTCCATTCTGCCTGTCTTTTCGAAACATCAAGTAACCTGGAATATTTAGCTACCAACCTTGGTCACCTTGCAACCACGCCTCTGTAATGGCTATTAGATAAAACCCATTTATCTCTTTTTGTGTCACTAATTCATCTATCTTGTTATGAATGCTCCATTCAGATAAAGTGCCTTTAATTTTAACATTTTACCATTATTCTCTGCTTTCTCCTTATTCGCGGAGGCACTATTACCGTTAAACTCTCTGGCCTAGAAATTCAGGTAGTTTGCGCCACCTGTTAGCACGGTATAATTTCGAGAAAGCGGCGGACGCCGCTTTTCTGCCAGCTGGTAGCTGATCCCGCGTTGTCCTCCATTCTCGCAGGCCCAGTAGCGCTGCGGTTAAGTAGCATCGCCCTACAAAAAAAAATGGCGGGCTGGTGATGTCAGTTGGTGTGCAACGTCGACTTAACGTCACCACGGCGAAATTCGACCTTAGCGCTAAGTTCAGCGCTGGGTCCTAAGCTCGCCATGTAAACCCAGCATACAGCAGACTAACAGAGGCGCTGTCAGCACCTCTTAAAGGGACACACACATCTTTCAGGCAGGTTTGCATTTTAGCTTTCGGACTTTTTTTGTTGTTGATTTTACTGAAGTAGTGGTTTGCTGTAATAGATGTTAAAAGTTTTTTAAGTGTGTAGGGGGTGCTGCTGGACACTTGCCTCAGATGGTAAAGGTAGGCCTCTGAGAAGACAGAAAATGCTGCAAATACTCAGCAGGTAAGGCAACATCGGTCGACAGAGAAACAGAGTTCACATCTCAGGTCAGGATGCTGCCTGACCTGCTGAGTATTTCCAGCAATTTATGCTGTCATTTCAGATTTATAGCATCCGCTCACAGAGGGAAGAGGAAGACGCAGAAGAGGAAGAAGCCGAAGAGGAAGAAGCCGAAGAGGAGGAAGCCGAAGAGGAGGAAGCGGAAGAGGAGGAAGCGGAAGAGGATTAAGTGGAAGAGGAGGAAGCAGAAGGAAGGATGCAACCCAGACTGGCCGGGATATCTGGCATGGAAACATCCGCCTGCGGTCCCAGTGACCATGACCCCAATTACCCTTTCAACATTAGTCCCACACCTTACCTTCCCTCTGTTACTGACCATCACAGCGTCCTCATAGAATCATAGAATCATAGAAAGTTACAGCATGGAAGGAGGCCATTTCGGCCCATTGTGTCCGCACCGGCCAACAAAGAGCTATCCAGCCTAATCCCACTTCCCAGCTCTTGGTCCGTAGCCCTGCAGGTTAGAGCATCCCAAGAGCACATCCAAGTACTTTTTAAAGGTGGTTAGGGTTCCTGCCTCTACCACCCTTTCAGGCAGTGAGTTCCAGACCCCCACAACCCTCTGGCTGAAGAAATTTCCCCTCAAATCCCCTCTAAACCTTCCACCAATTACTTTAAATATGTGCCCCCTGGTTTTTGACCCCTCTGCTAAGGAAAATAGATAATTTCTATCCACTTTATCTATGCCCTTCATAATTTTATACACCTCAATAAGGTCTCCCCTCAGCCTCCTCTGTTCCAAGGAAAACAGACCCAGCCTATCCAGTCTTTCCTCATAGCTAAGATTCTCTACTCCTGGCAACATCCTTGTAAATCTCCTCTGTACCCTCTCTAGTGCAATCACATCCTTTCTGTAATATGGTGACGAGAACTGCACGCAGTACTCTAGCTGAGGCCTAACTAGTGTTTTATACAGTTGAAGCATAACCCCCCTGCTCTTGTATTCTATGCCACGGCTAATAAAGGCAAGCATTCCGTATGCCTTCTTAACCACCTTATCTACCTGGCCTGCTACCTTCAGGGATCTGTGGACATGCGCTCCAAGGTCCCTTTGTTCCTCTACACTACTCAGTGTCCTACCATTTAATATGTATTCCCTTTCCTTGTTAGCCCTCCCCAAATGCATTACCTCACAATTCTCCGGATTAAATTCCATTTGCCACTGTTCTGCCCACCTGACTAATCTTCCTGCAGTCTACAGCTTCCTTCTTCAGTATCAACCACACAGCCAATTTTAGTATCATCTGCAAACTTCTGAATCATACCCTCTATATTCAAGTCTAGACCGTTGATATATACCACAAAAAGCAAGGGACCTAGTACTGAGTCCTGCGGAATCCCATTGGAAACAGCTTTCCAGTCACAAAAAACCCATCAACCATTACCCTCTGCTTCCTGTCTCCGAGCCAGTTTTGAATCCAACTTGACACTTTGCCCTGGATCCCATGGGCTTTTAACTTCATGACCAGTCTGCCATGTGGAACCTTATCAAAAGCCTTGCTAATGTCCATATACACTACATCAAATGCACTACCCGCATCTACCCTCCTTGTTACCTCCTCAAAAAATTCAATCAAATTTGTCAGACATGACCTTTCCTTAACAAATCTGTGCTGACTATCCTTGATTAATCCGTGTCTTTCTAAATGAAGATTTATCCTGTCCTTCAGAATTCTTTCCAATAATTTTCCCACCACTGATGTTAGGCTGACTGGCCTGTAATTACTCGGCCTATCCTTTTCTCCCTTTTTAAACAAGGGTACCACATTAGTAGTCCTCCAGTCCTCTGGCACCACACCTGAAGCCAGAGAGGATTGAAAAATGATGGTCAGGGCCTCGGTAATTTCCTCTTTTGCTTCGCTTAACAGCCTGGGATACATTTCATCCGGGCCTGGGGATTTATCCACTTTTAAAGCTGCTAAACCCCTTATTCTATAGACTCTGGAACAGTTCCCATTGATTGGAGGGTAGCTAATGTAACCCCACTATTTAAAAAAGGTGGTAGAGAGAAAACGGGGAATTATAGACCGATAATTCTGACATCGGTAGTGGGAAAAATGCTAAAGTCCATTATAAAAGATGTAATAGCAGAGCACTTGGAAAACAGTGACAGGATCAGACAAAGTCAACATGGATTTACAAAAGGTAAATCATGCTTGACTAATCTACTGGAATTTTTTGAGGATGTAACTGGTAGAATAGATAAGGGAGAACCAGTGGATGTGGTGTATTTGGACTTTCAGCAGGCTTTCGATAAGGTCCCGCATAAGAGATTAGCGTGCAAAGTTAAAGCACATGGGATTGGAGGTAAGGTACTGACTTGGATAGAAAACTGGTTGGCAGACAGGAAGCAAAGAGTTGGAATAAATGGGTCTTTTTCCGAGTGGCAGGCAGTGACTAGTGGGGTCGGTGCTAGGACCCCAGTTATTCACAATATATATTAATGATCTAGACGAGGGAACTTGATGTAATATCTCCAAGTTTGCAGACGACACAAAGCTGGGTGGGCGTGTGTGCTGTGAGGAGGATGCAGAGAAATTCCAGTATGATTTGGACAGGTTGGGTGATTGGGCAGATGCATGGCAGATGCAGTATAATGTGGATAAATGTGAGGTTATCCACTTTGGTGGCAAAAACAGGAAGGCAGATTATTATCTGAACGGCAATAGATTGGGAAAAGGGGAAGTGCAACGAGACCTGGGTGTCCTTGTGCACCAGTCGCTGAAGGTAAGCATGCAGGTGCAGCAGGCGGTTAAGAAGGCAAATGGTATGTTGGCCTTCATAGCGAGAGGATTCTAGTACAGGAGCAAGGATGTCTTGCTGCAGTTGTACAGGGCCTTGGTGAGATCACATCTTGAGTATTGTGTGCAGTTTTGGTCACCTTATCTGAGGAAGGATGTTCTTGCCATGGAGGGAGTGCAGCGAAGATTCACCAGACTGATACCTGGGATGGCAGGAATGACGTATGAAGAGAGATTGGGTCGATTAGGCTTATATTCGCTAGAGTTTAGAAGAATGAGAGGGGATCTCATTGAAACTTATAAAATTCTAACAGGACTAGACAGACTAGATGCAGGAAGGATGTTCCCGATGGCGGGGGAGTCCAGAACCAGGGGTCACAGTCTAAGGATAAGGGGTAAGCCATTTAGGACTGAGATGAGGAAGAATTTCTTCACCCAGAGAGTGGTGAACCTGTGGAATTCTCTACCACAGAAGGCAGTTGAGGCCAATTCATTAAATATATTCAAGAAGGAGTTAGATATATTTCTTAAGGCTAAGGGGATCAAGGGATATGGGGAGAAAGCAGGGACAGGGTACTGAATTTGGATGATCAGCCATGATCGCATTGATTGGTGGAACAGACTCGAGGGGCCAAATGGCCTACTCCTGCTCCTATCTTCTATGTTTCTATGTTAATACTTCCTGTCTCACTACGTTAATTTCATCGAATATTTCACACTCCTCCCCCCTGATAGCAATGTCTGCTTTGCCCCTCTCCTTTGTGAAAACAGACGCAAAGTATTCATTAAGAACCCTACCGACGTCTCCCGGCTCCACACACAGATAACCCTCATGATCTTTAATAGGCCCTACCCTTTCTTTAGTTATCCTCTTACTCTTAATATATTTTCAAACATCTTTGGGTTTTCCTTGATTTTACTTGCCAAGAATTTTTCATGCTCTCTCTTTGCTTTCCTAATATCCTTTTTAATTGCACCCCTGCACTTTCTGTACTCCTCTAATGATTCTGGAGTATTTAGCCCTCGGTATCTGTCATACGCCTCCCGTTTTTTCTTTATCCTACCCTGTATGTCTCCAGACATCCAGGGGGCTCTAGATTTGTTAGTCCCACCGTTTTTCTTTAAGGGCACATATTTGGTCTGAACCCTCCAGATCTCCTCCTTGAATGCCTCCCACTGCTCTGACACTGATTTACCTTCAAGTAGCTGTTTCCAGTCCACTATGGCTAAATCTCCTCTGAGCTTAGCAAAATTTGCTTTTCCCCAATTTAGAATTTTTATTCCTGGTCCTTTTCCATAACTACTTTAAATCTAACAGAATTATGGTCACTAGCACCAAAATGCTTCCCCACTGATACGCCTTCTACCTGCCCAGCTTCATTCCCTAAAACTAAGTCCAGAACTGCCCCCTCCCTTGTTGGGCTTGCTACATACTGGCTAAAAAAGTTCTCCTGGATGCATTTTCGGAATTCCGCACCCTCTATACCTTTCACACTAATTTTATCCCAGTTAATATTGGGGTAGTTGAAATCCCCTACTATTACTGCCCTATAGTTTTTGCACTTCTCAGAAATTTGTCTACATATTTGTTCTTCTATCTCCCTCTCACTGTTTGGAGGTCTGTAGTACACTCCCAGCAGTGTGATCGCCCCTTTTTTTGTTTTTCAATTCGACCCATATGGCCTCGTTTGATGATCCCTCCAACATATCATCCCTCCTCACAGCTGTAATAGTTTCTTTAATCAATACCGTGACCCCCCCCCCCTTTTACCTCCATCTCTATCCCGTCTGAAAATCCTGTAACCAGGAATGTTGTGCTGCCATACTTTCCCCTCTTTCAGCCACGTCTCTGTAATAGCTATAATATCATAGTCCCAAGTATCTACCTGTGCCCTCAGCTCATCTTCCTTGTTCGCTATACTCCTTGCATTGAAGTATATACCATTTAGTACAGGCAAACCTCCTTGTTGATGACTATCTAGCCCTTGATTCCTTTGTCCTACCAATTTACTTTCTACGTTTTTGTTTTCCAATTCCAGTTTTTCTTCCCTCCCTATTGACTCTATACTTAGGTTCCCATCCCCCTGCCAAGCTAGTTTAAACCCTCCCCAACAGCACTAGCAAACCCTCCCGCGAGGATATTGGTCCCGTTCCCGTTGAGGTGAAACCCGTCTGGCTTGTAGAGGTCCCACCTCCCACAGAAACGGTTCCAATTCCTCAGGAATCTAAAGGTCTCCCTCCTACACCATCTCTCCAGCCACGCATTCATCTGCTCTATCTTCCTATTTCTGTACTCACTAGCACGTGCCACTGGTAGTAATCCGGAGATTACTACCTTTGAGGTCCTGCTTTTTAAGCTCTTTCCTAGCTCCCTAACCTCTGCCTGCAGGACCTCATCCCTCTTCCTACCTATGTCGTTGGTACTGATATGGACCACGCCCTCTGGCTGTTCACCCTCCCCCCTCAGAATGCCCTGCAACCGTTCAGTGACGTCCTTGACCCTGGAACCAGGGAGGCAACATACCATCCTGGAGTCATAGAATCATAGAATCATAGAAGATAGGAGCAGGAGTAGGCCATTCGGCCCCTCGAGCCTGCTCCGCCATTCAATGAGATCATGGCTGATCATCCAAATTCAGTACCCTGTCCCTGCCTTCTCCCCATATCCCTTGATCCCTTAAGCCATAAGAAATATATCTAACTCCTTCTTGAATATATTTAATGAATTGGACTCAACTGTCTTCTGTGGTAGAGAATTCCACAGGTTCACCACTCTTTGGGGTAAAAATTCACTTGGTTGCGCCTCCTGTTAGCGCCTTAAGAGGGCGCTAATGGGGCGCAAAGCCGCTAACGCCCGGGCGCAGCGATGTTTGCGCCGCTCGAGAACTTAACTTGAGATTGTGCGGCGGCGCTAAAACTTACCGCTGCGACCACCTGCGCGCGCAGATTGTGACGTCATTCCATGGTGCAACGCCCTTGTGGCGCCCCGGAGCGGAAATTGAGTGGCGCCCCCTGCCTTACCGCCTGGCGCTTCCAACGACCGGAAGACTGGAACGCTATCAATCGCTGTGGGGCTGGGGGGGGGGGCGCTATTTAAAGGGGGCCTCTTCCTGTCTTTTATTGTTGGTGGCATTTTTGAACTACGCATTCTGAGAGAGAGAGGGAGAGACTTCTGGAGAGATTCAACATTGTGTGAAGGAGTTTTGGGTACTGAGCAGCACTTTGCAGGTTCATTTTGATTTGCCATTCCTTGTATCGATTTAGCAGAGACTGTGGGAGCTGCACTCTGAGCTCTTTGCCTGGTACTCTCCATTGTTCTTTCCAGCACATTTGATGTGCAAGTCTCTCCAGGCCGAGATTCAAGGCTGCAATGAACAGGATGTGGATGGAAAGCAAGATTAACCATCCCCTTTAAGAACTGGCCCGTGCCATTGTGTGTGTGTTCCATTGCTGACTGACATTACATGAGCTTCGCCAGCGCTCTGAGTTAGCGCCTCACTGCTCGGCCTTTGCGCCTTAAGACAGGTGTGCAGCGCCTGATTTAGCGCTCCACTCACCTCCCGGGGCGGTAAAAGTGAAGTTTCCAGTCAGTGCCGATAATTAGCGCCAGGCGCTAATATTTGCGTCCAGACGATATTTGCGCCCCAAATGGGGCGCGACCTAATTTCTACCCCTTTGGGTGAAGAAATTCCTCCTCATCTCTGTCCTAAATGGCTTACCCCTTATCCTTAGACTGTGACCCCTGGTTCTGGACTCCCCGGCCATCGGGAACATCCTTCCTGCATCTAGTCTGTCTAGTCCTATTAGAATTTTATAAGTTTCAATGAGATCCCCTCTCATTCTTTTAAACTCCAGCGAATATAAGCCCAATCGACCCAATCTCTCCTCATACATCATTCCTGCCATCCCAGGTATCAGTCTGGTGAATCTTCGCTGCACTCCCTCCATGGCAAGAACATCCTTCCTCAGATAAGGCGACCAAAACTGCACACAATACTCAAGATGTGATCTCACCAAGGCTCTGTACAACTGCAGCAAGACATCCTTGTTCCTGTACTCGAATCCTCTCGCTGCGAAGGCCAACATACCATTTGCCTTCTTAACCGCCTGCTGCACCTGCATGCTTATCTTCAGCGACTGGTGCACAAGGACACCCAGGTCTCGTTGCACTTCCCCTATTCCCAATCTATTGCCGTTCAGATAATAATCTGCCTTCCTGTTTTTGCCACCAAAGTGGATAACCTCGCATTTATCCACATTGTACTGCATTTGCCATGCATCTGCCCAATCACCCAACCTATCCAAATCATACTGGAGTTTCTCTGCATCCTCCTCACAGCACACACGCCCACCCAGCTTTGTGTCGTCTGCAAACTTGGAGATATTACATCTAGTTCCCTCGTCTAGATCATTAATCATCTGCGGCCGCAGAAACGCCTGTCTGCTCCCCTAACTATTGAATCCCCTATCACTATTGCTCTCCCTCTCCTCTTCCCCCCCCCCCCCCGCCTGTACAGCTGAGCCTTCCATGGTGCTGTGGACTTGGCTCTGGCTGCACTCCCCAGGGGAACCATCGCCCTCACCAGTACTCAGCACCGAATACTGGTTGGTGAGCAAGATGGGCTCAGGGGACTCCTGCACTACCTGCCTGGTCCTGCTCTTCTGTCTGACGGTCACCCATTCGCTCTCTGCCTGCACACTCTTAACCTGCGGGGTGACCACCTCCCGAAACGTGCTATCTACATAGCTCTCAGCCTCGCGGATGCACAGCAGTGACTGCAGCCGCCACTCAAGCTCCGTAACCCGGTGCTCGAGCTGCTGTAGCTGGCGACACTTCCCGCACATGTGGTCGTCCAGACCACGGGAGGTGTCCAGGACTTCCCACATAACACAGGATGTGCATTCCATGGGTGTGAGCTGCCATGCCATACCTCTAATTAACAGACAATTTACTAACCTAGCTGGAATAAACTTAAAAACTTTAAGAAAGCCAAATAAAAACACTTACCAGATACTCACCAATCAGCTCCCTCTTTTTGAACGTTTAGGGGGAAAAATTCAGTTGGTTGCGCCTCCCATTAGCGCCTTAAGAGGGCGCTAATAGGGCGCAAAGCAACTAGCGCCCGGGCGCAGCGATGTTTGCGCCGCTCGCGAAATTAACTAGACACTTTGCGGCGGCGCTAAACAGTACCACCACGATCCCCTGCGCCGGCAGATCGTGACGTCAGTCGAGTGCGCAACGCCCCGGTAGCGCCCCGGAGCGGATATTGAGTGGCGCCCCCTGCCTTACCGCCTGCCGCTAGCAACGACAGGTTGAGGGGAGCGTTTTGCAGTCAGGAAGGGCTGGGGGAGCGCTATTTAAAGGCGACCGCTTCCTGACTTTTTTTGTTGGTGACATTTTTGAACCACGCATTCTGAGAGAGAGAGAGAGACTTCTGGAGAGATTCAACGCTGTGTGAAGGAGTTTTGGGTACTGAGCAGCACTTTGCAGGTTCATTTTGATTTGTCCTTCCTTGTATCGATTTAGAATAGACTGTGGGGGCTGCACTCTGAGCTCTTTCCCTGGGCCTCTCCATTGTTATTTCCAGCAGATTTGATGTACAGGTCTCTCCAGGCCGAGATTCAAGGCTGCAATGAGCAGGATGTGGATGGAAAGCAAGATCAACCCTCCCCTTTAAGAACTGGCCGGGGCCATTGTGTCTGTGTTCCATTGCTGACTGACATCTCATGAGCTTCGTCAGCGCTCTGAGTTAGCGCCTCGCTCCTCGGCCTTTGCGCCTTAAGACAGATGTGTAGCGCCTGATTTAGCGCTCCAATCACCTCCGAGGGCGATAAAAGTCAAGTTTGCAGTCGGAGGCGATAATTAGCGCCAGGCGCTAATCTTTGCGCCCGGCCGATAATTGCGCCCCAAACAGGGCGATACTGAATTTTTCCCCCTTAGTTTTTAATCCCGGCTCTTAATTTAAACCAATGCCCAAGATAAAGAGAGAAATACTGACCAACCAATCACTTCCCGGCTTTCCTGTGACATCACTCCTTGTTTTTTGGACTCCTGGATTTTTTCCTCTCTGCTCCGGTTCCCGGCTCGGTCCGCTCCTCCTTGGCTGCTCGCAGTGAGTTCAGGCCCCTCTCCGACCGCGCTCTTTATTTACTGGCCTCTGCTCCGGTTCCCGGCTAGGTCCTCTTGGCCACAATGCTGAAATAAAAGCCACCACAAAGTAAACTTTCCAATCCAACTTTATACATCTTTCCATCCAATATGACATCAAGAAATCAACTCATCACCTTTATGCATTCTCTTAGTGACTGACTTGTGTGTGCCTTTGCCTATCCTACTGATGTCATGCAGTGCCACCCCAGTGGCTGCAGCATGGCTGGTGGAAGGCCAAATCAAATGACGATGTTTCTTCTTCCTCTTCTTCTTCTTCTTTGTCTTCTTCTTCTTCTTTGTCTTTTTCTTCACCCTCCTCTCCCTCTTCTTGGCCAACCACTGGCTGGGCAGGCTGCATTTCTTAGGTGTGTGAAATGAGGAAGGCACAAGGGTGCAGTTGTGGTGAGGGGAAAGCAGGAAAGCAAGAGGTGCATGCCAGAAGGAGGATAACATATGAGGATACCAGCATCTTGTATCCTTTCTGCCCCGCCGCTGCCCAAGGGCGCAGGCAAGAATGGCCTGCACCATCTCCTCAAGGGGGTGAGGTGAGGCTAGGAATGGGAGATGTGCCTCATGATTGGTACAGATTGTTGGTAGGTGAGTGATTTGTGGGGGGGAGGGTGGGGAGAGTCGTGCATTCAGCAGTGTGTGAGACTAGTGATTCAGTTGGTAGAAGATGCTTTTGCAGATGCATTCACTGACCTTGACCAGTGGTCTGAGGTCAGGAAGCTTCTTTGGGCACTGGAGCCAGGTGGTGGGGGTGACACTGCTGGCAGTAATGGCCTTGGTAATGTGGTTCCACATTATTCTTCCTCGTGGGCCTCCTGGCCCCTATGGGTAGAGGACCTCTCTTGCAGTGTTGACCCCCTGCACAAAGTTGGAGTGCTGTGTAAGGGACCCTGGGTGCCTCTTCCCTGGCTTGCTGAGCCATTTGTGCCCCATTTTTTGAGGTTCATAAGTGCTGAAGACTCCCATTTGGGACTTATTTTTAATATATTTTTTAAAGGCATTAAGGGCTGAAAACTGCATTTTTTCACTTCATTTTAATTTTTATTAGTTCTGAATGCAGTGCCCCTTTAATTCATAGCCCAATTCCTTGCGAACTCCACAGCCTCGCTCCCAGATTTTCACTCGCCACATATTTCTAGGCCTCTGTCCCTTCCTGTCACACTCTGCTTCCTGTCACTACACTGCTCCATTGCCTTGACATTTCTCTTTAGATTTCTAAATTTCACCTCACCTGACAGCCCCACGCACTGCCTTTTTAAGCCCTATCTACAGTCCTAGTTATTCAATTTATCAGGACACTGGTCCCAGCCTAGTTTAAGTGGAGTCCGTCCCAATGGGACAGCTCCCTCTTTCCCAGTACTGGTGCCATGCCCCATGAATCGAAACCCCTTCCTTCCACACCACTCTTTGAGCCATTCATTTAACTCTCTGATCTGCTTGTCCCTATGCCAATTTGCATGTGGCTCAGGTAACAATCCAGAGATTATTTCCTGTGAGCTTTTGCGTTTTAATGGACCCTAGCTCCTCAAACTCTCTCAGCAGAATTTCATTCCTAGTTCTACCTATGTCGTTGGTTCCAACATGGACCACGACAACTGGATCCTCCCCCTCCCACTCCAAATTCTTCTCCAACCATGAGGAGATATCCTTAACCCTGGCACCTGACAGGCAACACAGCCTTTGGAAATCCTGGTCACGGCTGCAGAGAACAGTATCTATCCCCCTGAGTATACTGTCCCCTACCACTACAACATTCCTTCTCATTGACCTTGACCATTCATGTGAGGTCATTAAACTTCTTACTGCACTGAGTCCAGGTCCTCGGGGCTACACTGCTGGCATTTACCTATCTGCTCCCACTGCAGTCTAGTCTGTTACCTGGAAGGCCTCCTGGCCCCCTGTGGAAAAAGGACCTCTCTCCTGGAGTTGACCTCCTGGACCAAGGCCTCCAGTGCTGCATCGGAGAACCTAGGTACACACACACTCCCCTGTTGTGCCATCATTATCCCTTTCTTCTCCAATGTCCTATCAGGTACTTCAATCTCCTGTTGCAGGCAGAAGGCACCTCCACTTTAAGAGGTGAAGACTGCCTTTAAGTAGTGCAGGCTAACTTTAATTGATGCTAGCCTCGCACGAACTTGGGTCCCTGCTGAGTGTTCAGCCACTCAGCAGCGCATTCAGCACTGGGCTGAACGCTACAATCATGCTGATCAGCAGGCAGCACGAAGTTTGCATACTGCCTGCAGTCCTCCGAACGGGCACGGGTTGATAGCGCATCGCGATCCCCACTCCAGTTTTCAGACATTATCTTATTTCTAGACCCATGTCTTTAATTTTGATAACGGTGAAAGGGTCCTGACCAACAATGATATCCTTGCCCTTTGGTTAATGCTCAGCATGAAGTGCAGTTTAAATAAATAAAAAGCAGGAAATGAGAATTGTTAGATTCAGTTTATGGGTCAACAAATGGCAAAGCCTGAGGCTGAGTATTGCAATTGCAATATATTTGGAGACCTAAAGTCAAAAACAACTAATTATCATGAATTAGACATGGCTGAATGTAATATCATCAATGTCTGTAGGGAATCCTGGATTAAGGAGTCATCCATTACTTGTTAGTTCAGTTGATTAATAAGAATTATAAGTGCCCGTGTTCTCCTAATGGTACTGGCTCATGCTACAGTGAATTTGGTCAGTCACTTCTTCAACCTGCGGTCCTCAGAAAATTAACAGAGTCAAATTATTTGTCAGCTGAGTAATTAAGTACTCTTTATCTCAGTCTGATATAATAAAGTTAAATGTGCTGCAGTTATTGCATCAGAATTCATCCAAGATGAAGAACGAAGATTCTTTGCCAATATTTTCTTCTGCATAAAATAATAAGGGGGTGAAATTGGGTATCGCCCCAATAACTTTTAAATGTTTGGAAAATTAGTGCCGGGTGCTATGTTTTTCTAACATTCGGTTTTCTCACTCCAAGAGGGAGGTGGAGTGCTAAATCAAGCGCTCCACTTCCCTCTTGGAGCGCAATCAACAGCAGGAGAGGCGGTGAGTTCTGCAGTGCTGCACACTGGGCCATGCAGTGCTACCGCATTGGAAGGTTCTTCCCTCCCTTAAAGGGAAGGGCCATCGCTGCAGGCTCTGCAAAAGAAAGACCACCTACCTGGATCACCAAAGGAGCGGCGAACCTGCACGATCAGCCCGGCACTCATGAGTGAGTGCCGGGCTGATCGATCGCGGGCAGGAACCCGCGAGAAAAAACCGGATCAAAAAAGGTAAGTTTTTTTTTTACTTACCTTGGCCACCTCGTCTATAAGCATCGCCCCTGAAGCGGCCGGTCGCCCGATGCACGTCCCCTGAAGCTGGTGTTGTTTTCGCCCTGCGATGCTTCAGGGGGCGGAAATTAATTTCGGATCCGGGGCGTTACCAGGGCGATGCGTGGCCGGATGACATCTTGATATCTGGCCGCAGGCGG
Organism: Squalus acanthias; assembly: GCA_030390025.1. Classification (NCBI taxonomy): domain Eukaryota; kingdom Metazoa; phylum Chordata; class Chondrichthyes; order Squaliformes; family Squalidae; genus Squalus; species Squalus acanthias. Next base: position 31,212,732 of record CM059432.1, on the reverse strand, counting down.
GCGTGGCGATAGGGATTACCGTCGCCGCAAACCGGCAGGTGAATTTCACGGGAGGCGGTAACATCGCCGCGCCCAGGTGGTAAGACCTTAGTGCCTCGTTATCGCCGACTGGAGGCAATAACGGGAGGCGCTAAGGCACCGAATTTCTAGCCCTAAGCACCTTACCAGCTCTGGAGTCTGGCTAGCCCCATGTTTATGTTGTTAAATTTTCTGTTCTATGTAGAACTGAGTCCTACAGAACAGGAAGGTACAAAGGTGATGTTCGGTCCCTACTGAGTTAGCTGATCTCAGCCAGGGTGATGGTACCGGGTTACAATTGGCCTCAGTGCCACTGACTAAAGAGGGTAAAAATTTACCAGGATTTGGCTTCTTATCACTATCCAACCTTTAGAAAGTGCGGGAATGTGGACATCGGGTGTGGACAGGATCGGGCATGGCTGTGATTTCCTGACTTTCTAGATTGACAGGTTAAGAATGCCCACTTTGATGAGCTTCCTGGAGGAAGCTGACAGCCACAGCACTACTTTCTACCTCAAGTCAGTGCCTTCAGGATAGAAGAAAAGAGGGGAGAATGAACATCCTGGAGTAAACTACAATCTAAAGGAAAGTTTCCAAATAGAATTAAATAGGATCCCTGTTCCTCCCTCCGTGGAGGATGTCACATTGAATATCTTGGCCTAAAAATTCGATTGCGTAGCGCCCGTCGTTTGTGCGATATGGGTATCGTTTTGGGTCGAAAATGGCATCTGAGCCACGTGTGCCCAATTCTGGTGCAGGCCGCTCCGACGCCATCTTGGTGAGGGCGGTAGTGCCAGCGCAGAGAGCGTGCGCCAGAAGTATATTAAGTAGGCAGATCGTGATGTCAATCAGCATGCAACACTGGTTTGATGCCAGCGCTGCCATTTCCGTCCTCAATGCTGGAAGTAACATCCTGTGTTAACCTTGCACAGCTAAACATGCGTTCAGCAGCTACAAGGATCTCCTACTAGCGATATTTAAAGGGATCATCAACCACTCTCAGGTTAGTTGCTGATTAATTTCTACTGGCTCTGTGTAAGTTTGTGGAAGTGTTTGGAGCTTTCCAGAGTTGTTTAAAGTTGGTGAGGTGACAGGGAGTGGTGCTGCAAGTGGAGAAGCTGCTCTGACTTCAAGGATTCAGACCACTTGCTCCCAGTTATGGGTGCTCTAGTTGTCATCCCCCTTGGCCTGCAGCATGACAGGGAGATGGAGCAGAGGCAGCAAAGAAGAGGGCAAGCTGTTCACAGAGGGAATAGGAGGATGGGGAGAAGGGCTTTGAGCAGGAGGCCTTACCCACCTAGGGTCTTTCGAGAGCAATTCTCTTACCTCAAGAGCAGTGTGCCTGCACTTTCTGTAGTATGCTCACAAAACTCTGCCACCTCTTGCAACCAGACCTGCAGCCTCACACCAGATAAGGATAGTGCTGACAGTGGCTGCGAAGGTGATCATGGCCCTGAATTTCTTCGCGTTGTGCTACTTCTAGGTTGGAGCAGGTGACATCTGTAACAACTCCCAGTTCGCCATCCACTGCTGCATAAGAGAGGTGACAGAGCTCTTTATGTCAGGAGAGGGGTCTTCATTATCTTTTCTCTGACCAGAGAGAAGCAGGCGGAGTGTGCACGTAGCTTTGCCAGGAGAGCGGGCTTCCCCGTGGTCCAGCGCGTCATCGACTGCATGCACGTGGCTTTGCGGGCACCGTCTCTAACTGCTGAGATGTACCGCAACTGCAAAGTTTACCACTCGCTGAATGTGCAGTTGCAGTGCGACCATGCTCAGCACATCATAATGGTGAATGCCCGGTATCCTGGCAGCAGTCATGATGCTTTTATTCTACGCCAGTCCATTGTGGTAACAATCTTTGAGCCACCACGTCAAACCAGAGGTTGGCTACTGGGCGACAAGGGCTATCCGCTGATCATCTGGCTCATGACTCCGCTCTGGAACCCAACCACAAGTGGGCAGCATGCGTGCAATGAGGGCAATGCTGCTACATGGAACCTGATAGAGCAGACCATTGGCGTCCTTAATCAATGCCTCCGCTGCTTGGACTGCTCTGGAGGAGCCCTGCAGTCCTCACCAGAACCCGTCTCACGATTTATCGTGGTCTGTTGCATGCTCCACAACTTCGCCATCATGAGGGCACAGCCCTTGCTACCAGGCATATGGTGACCAGGTGAGGAGGAGGAGAAGAGGAGGAGGAGGAGGAGGAAGCAGAAGATGAAGAATAGGAAGCAGAAGAGGAAGAAGCAGAAGAGGAAGAAGCAGAAGGGAGGATGCAACCAAGCTAGCCCCTTACTGTCCTGGCTGTCTGTGATTGAATCATCCGCCAGCGGTACCAGTGAACGCAACCCCAATTCCCCAATCAACAATAGTCCCACACCTTACCTTCCCTCTGCTAGTAACCATCACACTGTCCTCTTGGCCACTATGCTGAAAAAAAGCCACCACAAAAAAAAATTCCAATCCAACTTTATCCATCAATCCATCCAGTATAACCTTACAAAGTCAACTAATCACCCTTGTGCATTCCCTGCCTGTCTTCGGTGTGCCTTTTCCTGTTCTTGTGCTCCTACGAAGTGCTACCGCAATGGCTGCAGCATGGCTGGTTAGGTCCACAAGTGCGCTAATTGATCTGTCCACCCCTTCCATGCTGGAAAGGATGGGCTCCAAGTTCTGCGCAAAGCCCTGTGCAAGGTTAGTGCCAGATTCCTCCATGCTCCTTGGCATTGTACTTAGGCTTTCTGGCAGGCCTGCCAATGCACCAAGCATTTCACTGCGCATACCCATCAGCATTCTTCTATATGCTGCCCCATCGAATTCCTCATCTGAGTCCTCTGCAGCAGAACTCGTGTGCGATCTTGCCCTCCAGGGAGCTGGCATCTGTGCTACGCCTTCCCCCTACCCTGGCTGTAGCCCACTCGTGCTCGGTGATTCACCATGTGCACATCTCGCCTTTAGCTACCTATAAACTCTGCGCACTGCCTGTATCTGAGCTGGTGGCTGTGAGTATCCGATCGAGTGACAGTGTTTTTTCTTCTTCATCGCTCTCCTCTCCCTCTTCTTCTATAACCACTGGCTAGGCAGATTGGATTTCTTGGGTATCTGAAATGAGAAAGCCACAGGGTAGGATTGTGGTGAGGGGAGCGGGGGAGAAAGCACGATGTGCATGCTTGCACCATGTGCAGCTTGTAAATCAGAAGAGATTGTGGGATGAGGGGGAAATGGGATGTGAGAAGGAGGATAATGTATGAGGATACCAGCATCTGGTATTCTTTCAGCCCCACCACTGGCCACGGGCTCAGCCATGTCCCTCCGAAGAATGGTCAGCACCGTCTCCTCCAAGGTGGTGATGTGATGCAGGCGAGCCTGTCTTCCGCTGGTTAGGTTCTGCTGGCGCCGGTTATCCACCACCTTATCCTGCAAGAGAAAGGGAAGTGTGCTAATGAGTATGTTTCAATGTGTATGGGTGATGGGCCTGTCATGGTTGAATAGCTGCCAGTGTGTGCAAGCTGAAAGATGTGGGTGTGAGGCTTGCAGCAGTGGTAAGTGTGTGAGGGTGAGGTGAAACTATGAATATGAGGTATGAGTCATGTTTGGTAGCGATTGTTGTTAGGTGATTGAGGGGGGCTGTGGTGCATTGAGCAGTGTGTGAGGATAATGGTGCAGATGGTGGGAAATGGCATTTGAAGATGAATTCACTGACCTTGACCACTCATGTGAGGTCATTAAACTTCTTCCTGCACTGCGTCCATGTCTTTGGGGCAATACTGTTGGCATTCACCACATTGGCTATTTGCTCCCATTGCACTTTTGTCTGTTGCCTTTAGGGTCTCCTGGCCCCCTGTGGAAAGAGGACCTCTCTCTTTGAATTGAACTCGTGCACCAAGGCCTCCAGTGCTGCATCGGAGAGCCTTGGTGCACGCTCTCTCCCCTGTTATGATTTGAGTCTTCTTCAGCCAGTTGAATGATGATCTGCAGGCAGAATGCACCTCCCCTTTAAGAGGTGCAGACTACCTTTAAGTAGTGCTGGCTAGCTTTAATTGGTTCTAGCCTTGCACGAACTTGCGCCCCCTGCTGAGCATTCAGCCACCCAACAGCGTGTTCAGCGCTGGGCTGAACGCCACAATCATGCAAATGAGCAGGCAGCACAAAGTTCGTGTGCTGCCTGCTGTCCTCCGAATGGGCGCGTGTTGCTTGTGCATCACAATCCCCACACCCGTTTTTGGGGGCAAACCAATATTCTAGGCCCCTGAGCATTAACAAAACGTCAGTATCAATAATGAATAAACTGATATCAACACATTCATTTCTAGTTATCCAATGAGGAAATTCTTTAAAGGGGAGTCGGTAGAATACTATCCTTTCACTTCTGAGATATAAGCTATTGGTTAAAATGCAATCTAGTTTGACAGAAGGCAGCAGGAGAGTGGGATTAGATTCATGTGGAAAAGAACACTAGTACAGACTTGATGAACCAAATGGGCTGCTTTTGCGCTGTAGCCTTCCATGATTCTATAATGAAACACTTCTCTCTCTACTGGCTATAATATATCAGTTTGGGCAGTCTATATCCCTGTTCCTATTTGTGATTGATCGACTACCCATAATTTGGAGCTAGTTAACATTCACTGAGAAGCCACATGACTAGTATAACAGATGTGCAATAGCTGGTACCCTTCTGGCATTGGAGGGATTATAATAATATTTACCTCTCACATCAAAACATTTTAAAGCACTTCACAACAAATTAGTTCTTTGAAGTGCAGTGACCATTGATATTTAGGCAAAATGGTAGTATTGGTTGAGGGAGGAGTGTTGGTCAAACAGTTGGCTAGGTTGGGTAATGTTGTTGGGGAAAAGTTATGCTTTATCCGTGGCAATGCTTTATCTGACTTCGGTGTTCTTGATACTGACACTGATATCCAGATATGGGCTTCCACCAGGCAAGCATTCATAAAATCCCAACTGGTTCACTAATGTCCTTCAAGGAAGGAAACCTGCTGTCCTTATCTCGTCTGGACAATATGTGACTCCAGTCCCACATCAATGTGGATGACTCTTAACTTCCCTTTGAAGCGGTCTAGCAAGCCACTCAGTTGTATCAAAGATTCAAGAAGAAGCCCCACCACCACTTTCTCAGGACAACAGTGAGTTGAGCAATAAATGTCAGCCTTGCCAGTGACGCCCACATCCCGAGAATGAATAATAATAAATATGAATTAACAACATCTGGGATGGTCGTGATAAAGTAGTGGAGACAAAACTCAAGTCATTCAAGAGGTAGTTAGATGCTGTAATGAGGCAGGTTGTATTTTCTATGGAGGGATGAGTTAGATAATCTTTTGTATAGGAGCAGTTTGCATAAGTTAGTCAGAAAATCAGCCCAACACATCAAACCTAATTTTAAGGCATCCAAGCATTTTATTAAGAATGGCTTTGAAGCGAAACTTCCACAAAAAATTGACACAAGCTTTCAAATAATGTTAATAGAACAAATTCATGACAAGCCATTCACTGAATAATACTGAAGTATGAACTGTGACTCATTTGTACAATGTTTATGGAACAAAAAGTCTTCATACAAATGTTTTTACCAAGAACGTTACGCTAAAGATAGTGAAATAGATAGCGGTAAGGATCTGAAATATGACTGCTCTTGTATTTATTGAGAATGAAACAAAACCAGAAATGATTGGCATAACATTAAGAAACATTGCAATCTCTTAAATGAGCAACTATTTGTCCAATGTTCTCCCTTTCACTGCTGAAGGCATTGGACTATTCTGTGATACAGATCTAAAGGCTCTGACAGACCATGGGTAATTCACTCAAGTGCCCATTCTCCATCGCTGAGCCTTGACAGGGATTGTTGAGTTGCTACTTGACCATGGGGGGTGGGAGGTATCAGAACCAAGCCTGATCATGCACTTATTTAACACCCCTTTCTAGCAGGGGTCACTGAAGAATAATAAAAGATGGTGACCTTGACTGTTTTACCTTAGCCCTGGACAGTAGGAGCATAGGAACAGGAGTAAGCCATTCAGCTCCTTGAGCCTGTTCCACTATGCAGTTACATCATGGCTGATCTGCACCTCAATTCCATTTAGCCACTTTTTCTCCATATTTCTTGATGCCCTTATCTAACAAAAATCTGTCCATCTCAGTATTGAAAAATTCAATTAACCCAGCATTCACAGCCTTTTGGTGGAGAGAGTTCCAGATTTCCAATACCCTTTGTGTGAAGAAGTGCTTCATAATTTCACTCCTAACTGGCCTACCCTAGCTCTAATTTTTAGATTGTACCCCCTTGTGCTGGACTCTCCCATCAGATGAATTTCTCTCTACCCTCTTAAATCCATTTAATCATTTTAAATACCTCAATTAGACCATCCACCCAATCTTCTAAACTCAAGAAAATACAAGCCCAGTTTAAGCAACCTGTCCTCATAATTTAACCCTTATAGCCCTGATATCATTCTAGTGAATCTGTGCTGTACCCCTCAATAATATAATTCCTGAGGTGCGGTGCCCAAAACTGAGAGCAGTACTTCAGCTGGGCTCTGACCAAGGCTTCCTACAACTGAAGCAGAAATGTCTCCTTCAGATAAAGGCCAACATTCTATTAGCCTTTTTGATTACTTTTTGTACCTGTGCAGTATGGACAATTATTGCACCCCTGCTGCTACCCAAGACTAAGAAAGTCCCAGGTTAAACATTGGGCTGGATATTCCGATCCCTACGGGTGGGTACACGCTGTGTACGGGCTGTGTACCCACCCGTAGGGACATCGGAAATGCCGGTTTCAGGCATGCACTGCGCATGCGCTGGAAACCGGCATTTCCGATCTGTCAAGAAAGCTCTTGACAGATCCTCCGGCTGCCCGGGAGCAGGGCCTCTGCGGGTGGAGAGTTCCGCTTTTTGGAGACCCTCCACCCGCAGAAAACACTTACAATTCTTGCGCCTGCTTTTACCAGGATAAGAGTTGAAAAAATTAAAAAAAAAAAAAATTCCAACTGATTTGATTTATCATTTAAAAATACTTTAAAAATACTTTATTTTTAGCCCGGTAAAAAACTTTAATTATTTTTTTCAAAAATTTAAAGTTTTGTTTAAAATAGTTAATTTATTTGTACTTTCAAGTCATTTTAAAAATGTGATTTTTTAAAAAATTTATTTAAAGTTTTACTATGTTTTTGGGGTGATCTCCATTCATATATTTGACAGGTCTTCCTGTCAAATGTATGAAGGGAGATTCCCTTCTTTGATTGGCTCCCCATGGCCCACGTGATCCCAGGGACGCTGCGAACTACATGTGCCTCTGGGATACGTGGGCCCTGCACACCGGCAGTTTGGAGAGGCCCAGCATCGGAACTGTGCGCCTCCCGGGAGCCCTCAGGTAAGGGCGCAGATTTTTCCAGATCGCAGTCCTCCGCCCGCGGGAGGCCTGCGATCGGAATACCTGGGCCAATATGTCAATGAGGTTACTACACTTAGCTAAACATAGGGAGAAATCAGCCAGGGCACAGATTCCTGAATGATGTCCAGCGACCTTGTTGAAAAGTGCACGAATGACAGGCTAGGCTAGCATCCACCTGGATTGTAATGCCCCCCCCCCCCACCCCCCACACAGCCGAGACGAGAGTGCTACCAACTAAGCCACAGCTGATACTGTAAGCTTCAGAAGCTAGAAGTATTAACCTCTGGGAGGAAGTTGTGGGAGAGAGAAATGTAATTGGAATGCTGTGCTGCTTGAAATGAATTTCTCTTCAAAAATAATTAAATTAATATCAACAGATTGTTGGTATAATTGCAATCTTAGCAGAGTTCCTCAGTACAGTCCGGGTATTGTACCTGAGAATTCACCTTCCTAAGTCAGGATGACTCAGTACCACATCAGGCAGCGCATTGACCCACTAATCCATCAGAGGAGCTTATGCTAATAAATTCAGCAGCTGTAAACATAAGAACATAAGAAATAGAAGCAGGAGTAGGCCATACAGCCCCTTGAGGCTGCTCCGTTATTCAATAAGATCATGGCTGAGCTTTGACCTCAACTCCACTTTCCAGCCTGATCCCCATATCCTTGATTCCCTTAGAGTCCAAAAATCTATCGATCTCAGCCTTAATATACTCAATGACTGAACATCCACAGCAGTCTGGGCTATAGAATTTCAGAGATTCACAACCAACCGAGTGAAGAAATTAGCCCTCATCTCAGTCCAAAATGGCCAACCCCTTATCCTGGGACTTTGCCCCCCAATGCTAGACCCTCTAGCCAGGGGAAACAGACTCTCAGCAACTACCCTCCAGACCACACCTGGAGTACTGTGCACAGTTCTGGTCTCCTTATCTGAGGAAGGACATATTTGCCCTAGAGGCAGTGCAATGAAGGTTCACTGGATTGATCCCTGGGATGAAAGGGTTGTCCTATGAGAGATTGAGTAGATTGGGCCGATACTCTCTGGAATTTAGAAGAATGAGAGGTGATCTCATTGAAAAATATAAGATTCTGAGGGGGATTGACAGGGTAGATGCTAAGAGGCCATTTAAGGCTGAGATGAGGAGGAATTTCTTCACTCAGAAGGTTGTGAATCTTTGGAATTCTGTACCCCAAAGGGCTGTGGATGCTAAGTCGTTGAATATATTCAATGCTGAGATAGATAGATTGTTGGACTCTAAGGGAATCAAGGGATATGGGGATTGGGCAGGAAAATGGAGTTGAGAACATAATAACATAAGAATTAGGAGCCATGATCTTATTGAATTGCGGAGCAGGCTCGAGGGGCCATATGGCCTACTCCTGTTTGTAATTCTTATGTTCTTATGTTCATACCCTGACAAGCCCTCTCAGAATTTTATGTTTCAATGAAATCACCTCCCATTCTTCTAAATTCCAGAGAGTATAGGCCCATTCTACTCAATCTCTCATCATAGGACAGACCTCTCATCCCAGGAATCAATCTAGTGACCAAAACTGTACACAGTACTCCAGGTGTAGTCTCACCAAAGCCCTGAACAATTGCAGCAAGACTTCCTTACTCTTGTCGTCAAACCCCCTTGCAATTAAGGCCAACATACCATTTGCCTTTCTAATTGCTTGCTGTACCTGCATGTTAACGTTCTGTGTTTTGTGTACAAGGACACCCAAATCCCTCTGAACACCAACATTTAATAGTTTCTCACCATTTAAAAAATATTCAATTTTTCTATTCTTCCTACCAAAGTGAATAACTTCACATTTCCCCACAATTATAATCCATCTGCCACCTTCTTGCCCACTTACTTAACCTGTCTATATCCCTTTGCAGACTCTGTCTCCTCCACACAGCTTACTTTCCCACCTAGCTTTGTATCATCAGCAAATTGGATACGTTACACTTAGCCCCTTCATCTAAGTCATTAATATAGATTGTAAATAGCTGAGGGCCCAGCACTGATCCTTACGGCACCCCACCAGTAATTGTCTGCCAACCTGAAAATGACCTGTTTATTTCTACTTTCTGTTTTCTGTCCTTTAGCCAATGCTCGATCCATTCTTATGTTCTTATGTTCATGCTGATATATTACCCCCAACCCCATGAGCCCTTATCTTAGCTGTGCAGAAGCTGTTCCGCAAGCGCCGATTAGGTGGCTGGGATCAGTCTTACTGAGCTCTATGTGGCTCACCACTTTGACTCCCTCTCTCATTTCCACTCGAATTTGTTTGCAACATAGCAGCAACCAAGCTCAATGCAAATTTCAAGGACAGTGTCTCATCTTTCTGTGGACATGCTGCAACCCTATGGTCTGAACAATGACGTAGGCAGCGTCAGACCTTAGCTGTCCCCCAAGTTGCTGCCTATTTGTCTCGTTCACATTCCACCATGCTCCTTTCCATTCTGGAGTTATTTGACTCACCTTTGCCCTTTCTCATGCTTTTTTTGCAGCCTGACGGAGAGGACTCCTTTGTATTATCCAGCACTATTCACCTTGTTCCACTTTAAAAAAAAATTCATTTTGAGGCTATTAAGTCCCTTAACAGGCCCTTCTTCCACTAGTATTTAATATATTTTACTGACATCCTTTATCTATTGCTCTCCTTTCTCCTCTTCTGTTGGTTATTCCTACAAAGCAGCTTTAAAAAAAAATTCTCAAGTGTGGGGTCACTGGCAAGACTGGCATTTATTTCCCATTCCTAGTTGATCCAAGAAGGTGGTGGGACTTGATCTTGAACCGCTGCAGTCCATGTACTGAGGGTACACCCACAACGCTGTTAGGTAAGATTTTGACTCAGCGACGAGGTTATTCTTTGAAGTGGTTTGATACAGCTGAATGGCTTTAAGAGTCAAACACGCTGGCATGGGATTGGAATCACAATTAGGCCACTCCAGGTAAGGACGGCAGGTTTCCTTCCCTAACAGACATTAATGAACCAGTTGGGTTTTTATGACAATACGACAGCTTCATAAAAACATAAGAAATAGCAGCAGGAGTAGGCCATTTGGCCCTTCAAGTCTGCTCCGGCATTCAATAAGATCATGGCTGATCTTCTACCTCAACTCCACTTTTCCGCACTATCCCCATATCCCTTGATTCCCTTAATATCCAAAAATCTATCGCTCTCTGTCTTGAATATACTCAATGACTCAGCATCCACAGCCCTCTGGGGTAGAGAATTCCAAAGATTCACAAGCCTTTGAGTGAAGAAACTTCTCCTCATCTCAGTCCTAAATGGTCGACCCCTTATTCTGAGACTGTGACCCCGAGTTTGAAACTCCCCAGCCAGGGGAAACATTTTATATGTTTCAATGAGATCACCTCTCATTCTTCTAAATTCTAGGGAATATAGGCCTAGTCTCCTCAGTCTCTTCTCATAGAACAGTCCCCATCACAGGAATCAGTCTGGTGAACCTTCATTACACTCCCTCTAAGGCAAGTATGTCCTTCCTTAGGTATCCTTCCTCATGGTCACTGGATTAGTGATCCAAAGGCCTGGACTAATAATCCAGAAAAACATGAGTTCAAATTGCACCATTGCAGTTTGAGAATTTGAATTCATTTTAAAAAATCTGGAATAAAAATCAGATTGTTGCAAAAGAAAGACTTGCATTTATATAGCGCCCTTCACGACCTCAGGATGTCCCAAAGTGCTTTACAGCCAATGAAGTACTTTTGAAGTGTAGTCACTGTTGTAATGCAGGAAACACAACAGCCAATTTGCGCACAGCAAGCTCCCACAAACAGCAATGTGCTAATGACCAGATAATCTGATTTTGTTATGTTGAATGAGGGATAAATATTGGCCAGGACACCAGGGATAACTCCACTGCCCTTCTTCAAAATAGTTCCATGGGATCGTTTACGTCCACCTGAGAGAGCAGAAGGGGCCTCGGTTAAACGTCTGATCCGAAAGAAGGCACCTCCGACAGTGCAGCACTCCCTCAGCATTGCACTGGAGTGTCAGCCTAGATTTTTGTGCTTTGGAGTGGGACTTGAACCCACAACCAAACCCAACTGGTTCATTAATATCCTTTTGGGATGGAAACCTGCCATCCTTACCTAGCCTGGCCTACACTAACGTGGTTGACTCTTAACCGCTCTCTGAACTGGCCTGGCAAGCCACTCAGTTGAATGAGGGCAACTAGAGATGGGCAATAAATGCAAGCCTTGCCAGCGATGCCCACATCAAGAGAATGAATTTAAAAAAAGTGATACCAACTTTAAAAAAAAAATGAATGCAAATTCTCAAACTGTGACAGTGGGATTTAAACCCACACTGTCTGGACTATTAGTCCAGCCTTCTGCATTACTAGGCCAGTATCATAACCACTACATTTACCCACCTTTTAAGTTGTATAAACTTAGCTTGTATTCCCTTGAGTATGGGAGATTGAGGGGTGAGCTGATCGCGGTTTTTAAAATGTTAAAAGGATTCGATAGGTTAGATACAGAGAAACTCTTTACTCTGGTGGTGGAATTGGGAACGAGGGATCATAATCTTAAAATTAGAGCTGGGCCATTTAGGAGTGAAATAAGGAAGTACTTTTTTACACAAAGATTAATTTAAATCTGGAATTCTCGCCCCAAAAAGGCTATGGATGCTGGGATAATTGCGGATCGATGGACTTTTGTTAGCTAAGGGTATCAAGTGATATGGAGTTAAGGTTGGTAAATGGAGCTGAGGTACAGATCAGCTATGATGTAATTGAATGGGGCAGCAGGCTCAAAGGGCTGATTGGTCACCTCTTGTTCTATGTTTCTTTCTTTCCAGTTCCAAATGAGGGTCTCTACCTGAAATGCAAAGCTATTTTCTCTCTTCTCAGATGCTGATAGACCTGTTGTGTACCTCTAGTACTTTCTGTGATCATTTAGTGACACTCACCTGTCTGGAACTCCCTTGGCAACAGCTTAGTAGTTTTTGTCAACACCTAAACCATTACACCTGTTGCTGTCATAGCAACCCCGCCTTTGCTGCTATTTAACAGCTTACCTCCACCATCTTTTTTTCTCCTGACAACCAAGAGCAGTGAAACACACACATTTACCTTTTAAACTTCCGTCTTTTTTACTATTAGACTTGTTATTCCCTCTCCTACTTTTTGAATATTCTACAGTGGGTAATATATAAGATGTTTTATTAATGTCTGAGTGAAATAATCCCTGCTGAGAAACCTTTAACAGATCACTTATCTGAGGCAACCATTTTCCATTCTGCCTGATGCAAAAGCAGGGAAATATAGAAAATTGGCCAAAAAGAAACTCCTTGGAAACAAATATGAGGATTAATCTGATACAAATGGGTTCAAATCATGCTGTACAACATGAGTTAATTGTATGAAATTTCTTTACTCGCCTATTACAACAAATCACTAATATCGCACAGTGCAATTTGAACTGGTAATTTAAAAACATCTCCACACTTGTTTGCTCTATAAAGAATATTCAAATCTTTCCATTATGAAATTTTTAAATACTTTATACTTTTATATGATTCACATATAGATTTTGCACATATATTACAATCAAAAATATATATCTGTCTCATGAGAGACCTCCATTCTTCTGTCTTTCTGATCACATGTAATAAGGGCAAAGTCAAAATTACACAACAAAGTGGCTTACATGAGTCATGTCTCTCGAAAACACAATTGCATTGAATAATTTGACTTCGACTGTCAACATAGAACTGGAGGACACAGGTTAAAATAAGCAAGGTTAGAAGAAACTGTGGCTGGGAATGTCCTCGGAGCCGCCCCTGCTCCGTCGCCGTAACTGCGCTGAAAGTGGGGCAGAAACCCCGCTTTCACGTGCAAATGGGCTTTCTGGCAAAGACAGTGGGAGAGCAGGAGTGGCTCCGAGGAAATTTCTGGCCTTTGTTTTTCCACAAAGTAGCAGCTTTGTGTAACGGGACTCTCAGCAAAAAGCAATTGAGGTTGTGTTGCTAACTCCTTCAAAAAGGATCTGGATAAATATCTCGGGAATGTTATTGGTGGTACTAGGGATAAGTATAGACTGAGATGATGAAATGCTCCATGGGATGTAATGAGTCCTGTGTTATTTGGTCAGGATTGAACACCAAAAGGCTGATTTGAATGGTGAAGGTATGAGTTGGGGGGGGGGGGATGAATATTGTGAAATTGAACTTGATTATCTTGGGCATCAGGGATGCTTAATGTAGGAATTTCCTTCAGGAGATTAACTGGGTAAGGTAGGGTCCATAATACATGAATTGTACATGGTTTGATGAAAGTACTGCCTTGAGGTTCAAATGATCTTTTTCCATTTGATAAAAGGTGTTTTACAAGATAAGAAACCAAGTCAGGGTTACCCAACACCAGAGACATTGAGAAAGTCTGTTAAACCTGTTTTTTTTTTATTTCCAATTTTTGGGGGTGAATGTTTGTGCTTGTAAGGTTTAGTGCTGGTGAATGAAACATCTTCCCACTTTATTTTACACCTGGTGTCAGCATCAGTCACTCTCTGGTCAGGTACACTATGGCCATATGTATAGGAATGGTCTTTCTACTCTGTCCCCAAAATAAAGCTAAATCCCAAAGTCAGAAGAACAATCGAACCCAGTGAATTGTGCCATTTCCTACAGTAGACTGCAATAAGCAAGAGTACCAGTTTGTGTCGAATTGCGAAATGCTTTGTGTTCCTATCATTAGAAATTTGGTGCGGGTTGTCCAAATTTGCTTCACAAATAGCCCTTGCAGCTGACAAGGAGAAGGCTTTTGACTCATCATTCTGGATTGGACTCGGAGCCAAGTACTATTGTGTTAACCAACTGTGCCACCCAAACTCTTCTAATCAGATTTCTAAGCAGTTCCAGAAGCCTAGGTCACACCTCTGAAACGATGACTGTTGCTGCATTGAATATGCATAGCCATGAACCCTGGTGTAGTTTTATGCCTCAAATTTTCTTTTAGCAAGACAACCCCCACCCCCCACCGCTTCCAAAAATGTGGAACTTTGTAGAAACCCAGAGCATGATACAAGGTTTGTATTACATATGGGAAGGTGTTCCTGTTTTGGACAGGCGAGTACTCATTAGTACTCTTCCATCCAGCCCCAGGCAAGGATTACACTTCACCAATCATCATTATCGGTGATCACATGCTTCAGCCTGTGGGCAGATTCACCTATCTGGGAAGCACCCTGTCTAGAGAGGTCCATAATGATACAGAAGCATCCTGTAGAATCGCCAAAGACAGCTTAGTTCCATGAGCACCTTTGTGACAAGAGAGGCATCAGCCTGCAGACCAAGCTCAAAACATACAGGGCTGCCATTCTGATGACCCTGCTCTATGCATGTGAAACTCGGACAACATATTCACGCCACATTAAGAAACTTAACCACTTTCACCTCAGCTGCCTGAGATGATTAATGATGATCAGACGGCAAGACAAAATCCCTGACACCGAAGTTCTTCAAAAAACTGACATGCCAAGCATGGATGTTCTGATCATGTGACGGGAACATCTGATGAACGAATTCCGAAGATGATCTTTTATGGCGCATATACAATTGAAAAACGATTTTGTGGTGGTCAGCAAAAGAGATATAAATACAGCTTAAAAGCAGTGGAGATAAGGTGGGCAAATGGAATTGAAGTACAGATCAACCATGATCTAATTGTTGGAGTGGCTTGCGTGGCTGAATGGCCTACTCCTGTTCCTATGTAAAAGCGCGTCTGAAACAGTGCAAAATAGACATCCATAAGTGGGAACAACTTGCTCAAGATAAGAAAGCATAGCAAAAACCCATCCATGGAGGTACCTCCTACTATGAGACCTGTTGCATTGCTGATGTTGAATGAAAATGCCAGCTGAGGAAGTCTCAGCTGAAAAATCAAGATTCCCAACCTGGTGTATCCGGGAGCCACTGTTCAATCTGTGCACGCTCGTTCCGAGCAAAAATAGGTCTTATCAGTCATCAGAGGACTCACTGCTAAAAATGAGATGATCTTCTGGCTGTCTTCTTTGATATCGAAGGATGAACGATGACGCAGAAATGCTATTTAGAATGAGAAAATAATTTTTTAATTGGCTCGAGGGGTTAAATGGCCTGCTCCTGCTCCTATGTTCCGCTGTAAACTTGACCTGATGGTTGGTGATGGCTTTAACGGTACATGGAAACACTAAATTCCATGCCTAATACATTTGACATTTAGCTGGTCAGCTTCATAGAATTATCCAGGCACTCCATTATTTCAGATAGTGAATGTTCCTGCCTGGATTATGTTACTCCATACATGCTGTGATAAACTCAGAATCCCAGACCATATATACCATCCTTCTGCATTAACACTTTACTCTCCGGGTATCTGATTGTGGATTATGAACACCTGCTGCAATATCACAGTATGTGGGTAGTATTCTGCACTCCACCATCCCATTAGACAGCTATATATGTAAATAATAGATTAAGTATCCAGACTGAAATAACCGGCAGTATAAGAATTGATCAGTAAGAGCCATTGGAAGCAAATCAGTTGGAAAAACCATAAAACATGAATGGAGATAGACATTCATAAAGCAGTATTAAAATCTACATTGCTCAGTGTAATTCCAAAGCAAATCTGCAGCACAAGGAATGATTTTAGAATGGAGTAATCCTTAATGGCTCAGTTGGTATATGTATTGCCATTGACCATGTATAATTAAGCCATCTGGACCAGGAAAGTCCCAAGTCCAATTCCTGGTGTGTGTTGAATTAGCTGATCTTAGCTAGGCCCTGGGGTACTACAATTGGCCTCAAAACCTTTTGGATGAGTTAAAATCAGCCATGTTCCCGATCACTGTCCAAAGATTCCTACTGGAAAGTGCACATATGTAATGGAATAGAATTTGGCTTAGCTGTGATGCTTCCCATAGTTAAATAGCCATCAACATTTACTGTCTATTCTGTCAGATGAAGAACAGTCACTTAGGTGAGGTACTCAGTACGAGTCATAGATTTTAATTCAAGATTATCACTGCTGACGAGGGCACTTTGCTAATATGTCATGTGAGTGAGTGACCTCTTGTCCAAATGCCATCTTGAAAAACCTATTAAAATTCATGGCCATTTTCCAGTCGCTTCTGCTGGAAAGTGTACTTGTTGGGTGAGAATAGGCCCATGTTGGACTGTGATGACCCCTATGTGTAAATAGTCTGCTGACACTCATGATTTTGTCCACTTGGATGGCAACTGAACCAGTGGTACCATACCCTAGCTTGGGTCAACAAGGAGGTTATTTTAAGAAAGGAGGGGATTATATTGAATAACACAGGTTGGAGTGTGATGGAAAACATCCTGGTACTCCAATAACACTGTCAAACAATTCAACCTTCACTCAAGGTTCTTTCTTTTGATTTTTTATGCATATATTTTCTTTGAGATCAAACCATTTGTATGAATCCTTTCTTCTTTTTAGGATTTATTTTGAGCCTATTTATATTCTATTTAAAAAACAGTCACAATCTGTTCAATTCCATATAATTAAATATTTTTCTAATCTTTTGCAGAGAAACATAGGCCTAGAAATTCATCTCGAGCGGTGGCGCAAAACGGGTGGTATCGGATCGGCCGCCCGTTATACGCAGCACCTGATACTCAATTCCACAATGGAACTGAATATCAGGCGTTTCATATAACAGGCGGCCAATCCGATAACGCCTGTTTTGCACCACTGCCCGAGACGAATTTCTAAGCCATATAATTTAGAAACACAGGAGTAAGCCATTCAGCCCCTCAAGCGTGTTACGTCCTTCTAATAGATCATGGCTGACCTGTACCTCAACTCCATTTATTCGCCTTTGCTCCATATCCCTTGATACCCTTACCTAATAAAAATCTATGATGCTAACAGATCTTGATGTTATGATTTGAGATTCATCCACCTATTTATCCAGTGCTTGGAACAGCCCTCTAGGTCCACAAAATTCAAACAGGGCAAATCACCAATTACAAAATATAAACACAAATAGGACTGAGTTTCCTGGGTTTTGAGGGTCAGATGATCATGACCCGAGGTCACATGTGGCCTATAAGCTGCAGTTTGGATATTTCTTACCGACAACACATCTAGGTTACACACAGTCCAAAATGTTCAATTCCAGCCTTTCAAATGTTCATAAAGGCAACATGAAACTGTATGGACCTTTCAACAGGATCTTTCTAAGCAGCTATTAACAGCATTCCCTGGCTTTTATTCATTATTTGAACCGTTATGTAAGTTTATTCCTCCAGTGTTGTGGGGGTGTCCAAAATGAGGGTCCATAAATATAAGATAGTCATTCATAAATCCAATAATAAATTCAGGAGAAACCTGTTTACTTAAAGAGTGGTGACAATCTGGAACTCACTACCACATGGAGTAGTTGAAGCGAATAGCATAGAAGCATTTAAGGAGAAGCTAGATAAGCATATGAGGGAGAAAGGAATAGAAGGATATGATGATCGGGTGAGATGAAGCAGGGTGAGAGAAGGCTCATATGGAGTATAAACACTGGCATGGACCAGAGTTGGGTCAAATGGCCTGTTTCTATGCTGTAAATTCTATGTAATATATAATATGTTCATGACTTTACTTTGGGTGATGAAGATGGGATTGCCTTTTACATTGTCATTGTGTTTCTATAGCACTCAGTTATCTACAGTGATGATGTTAGGGGAAATCTTGGTGAAGGGCTGACAGCCCATCATACAGAACATCATCAAACATGACCTTGTAATTTCTTTTGGAATGGAGAGGAAGGTCAAACATCCCAGGAAACTGTTCTCTTCCTTCGATGCCCCCCAGGTATGGACTCATGACATTCTGCCACTATAAAGCATTTGGTTTAACTGCCCAGTCAAACAGAGTTTGTCTTTCTTTTACTTGAGAAACCTAGGTGAAGGCCCATAGTGCCAGACAACGGCAAAGGAAGACCTTGCATTTATATAGTTCCTCGTCAGATCCTCAGGACATCGCAAAGGGCTTCAGGTCCAATTAATTATTTTGAACCGTTATGTAAGCAAGCGTGGTATCTGTTTGTGCACAGCAAGATCCCACAAACAGCAAATTAGATGAGTGATCAATTGATCTGTTTTTGGTGGACTGATTATGGGAGAAATGTTGGCCGGAACAGAAAACGATCGTAAGAGATGACAATTAAAAGTAGTGAACAAGAAATCTCACACTTAAGTTTTTAATTTGTGTGTAGATTGGAGAAGAAAGGAAAGGCTGAGTGAGAGGAGGTTCACAACTTGACATCCTGTGAAAGAAAGTTAGAATAGGAGACAGGGTGATGAGTCCTAATTTGAACATGGTCAGGATGCAGGGCGAGAGTGTTTGCAGTTTTTAAAGTCACACTCAGTCATTTAAATTAGCCTCAATAGGAATTGGCTGATTTCCATGTGGATCACTAGATTTGTAAAGTGTAGGTGGGCGGTGGAGCATGTAAATCCCTAACGTGCCAGGATCATAGTGCACTCAGTGTTAACCTTTCCAATACCCATCAATGCTTCATGAAAATATGCTATAAATATAAGAGAACGCTGCCTAAATATCCTGACATTTTTTTTGGGGGGGTAGATATTGTTACAATTATTAACATTATATATAACAAGCCACTTTTAACATGTAGCGCTGCCTAACTGTTTGGGGTTAGATACTTCACCCAAAGAGGAAATGACACTAAACTGCAAATGAGAAACCGAAGCTCACGTTACAAGATGTTTTGATAAGGCGTGAACCGCCTCTGTAATAGTCACTTTGTTTGGGGAATGGCGGTACAGCAGGTAGTCTTTATTCCCAGGTGATTCTTATATTTTTCTGTATCTTGTTAGCTGCCAGACTGTGGTGTGGTCACTTCATTCGTCTTTCAAGCTGCTGGTAACCAGGGTCTGATCATTTTGGCTAGGCCTCAACATTCAGTACGCAGATTGTGGATCAGTTTAGTACAGTTGATCATTGTGGGCAGGCCACCTGCTGTGAAAAATGGGTTCGAGATGGGTGTTCCAGGGCTAGAAGAATCTAGTGATCCTTTGTCTTGGAACGTACAGAGATATCAACAGATCAGTTCCAAATACTGACTCAAGTAGGTCAACTGATAATTAACCAACCATGGTATATGATATTTCACTATTCATCAAAATAAAACCCATCAGATAGATTAGAAATTGTCTTCTTGCAGTACTATTGTTTTGAGCAAAACATGTTGTAGTTAGCACTGCATATGTGATGCACAGTCTGCTCCTTCTTGGTTCAAGGAACCCAATGACCCATCTATTTTTCATTTCTCCTAGTTCTGGACCAGTGATTTAACACCAAATTCGTTTAGCCCTGTTGGTACCACAGACAGGGTTTTGTCTCATTTCACTGCTGGACGCATGTCATTTGACAGATTAGGTGTTCTTTTTACACAGGGGGATTGCTACATCCAGCAGACAGCTGAGATAGGATTTGTTGTATGGCGTGGGGGTTGGAACAGATCTTCATTCCTTCAAAGCTTCTTTCAGTGACACTGGATTAATGTTTTAAACCTTGAGGATTCTTCTTGGTGAATTCAGAAGCCAAGATTTGTTTTCTTCTGCCTCCTCCTTATTCTATAGATTCTGAGGTGACAATTCAAGGTCAATTTTCAGTGGGAAATACGAGAGATCGGTGATACAAGATGAAAGCCGAAAGGATAAAACTTTGAGATAGCCTTCATTCTTGCCCTGAGATTGTGACATCCCCTAAGTCGGAACTGGACTATGGAAATAGTTAAGTGAGCTGCAAAAAGCATCTCAGTCACCACAGGATTGATATTAATGCAGCCTCACGCTCCCTGCTTTGTCATTTCTGTGCTGCATGCTGAAAGGAAAATTACAGTGTGCTCCACTCCTAGTCCCCAGCTTCGTTTCCAAGTGGTGAGTCTTGCACTTTCGGCTTCTCTTGTTCACCGTCGCGTGTTTTAAATGTGCACAGCAATCCACAAACAAACAAATAACCTCAGTGTTGAAGGAAAACGGAGTGAAAAACTCAAAAAAAAGGGCTGCTCAGTCTCGTAGAGTCAGACACCTGTTGTCTGTTTTATGCTGTGAAAGCTGATTCTTGTAGGTGAGGTTGGTATGGACATAGCCCGTGCAACTCGTACTCTGAGAGCATGGTTGTCTTGCCATCGATGCCACCTCTTTCTTGCAGCAGAACGTACCTGAAAGCAAATGGACAATTTAATCTGCACGTTGGCACATCTTGACAGTTTTGCTACTAGATACTTAAAGGAACTTTTACGATTTAGTGCTCGTAACACAGCTTTGTGCAATGGGTGCAGAGATCAATGCACATAATGCACAACCTGCATGATTTTCAGTCTGTGCAAAGCTCTATGCCAGGAAAGCTAAATTGTAAAATTGACCCCTGAGTTTTTTCCACGTGAATTTTCCATCTCTCCATCCTTGTCATCTTATCTCAATGTGCCCTCCATGATGTCTGGTGACTGGGCTTGGTGAGCCTGTTAACTTCACCACAGTCACTACAAACGTAGAGTTCGTTTGTTATGTGATCCCATTCGTCGGGTGGAGTGAGCCCACCACTTGCCCGATGAATTGCGTTGGAGGCCTGAACCACTTTGATGGTCAAGGCTTCATTAAAATATTCTCAGCGAGCTGCCCATGTATTTCGGCTTCTAACAAGCAGCTCATCCCGTGTTTGGCGGGGGGGGATTAGAAACCAGCGCCCTTCTGCGGAGCCAAGCTGGCATTATTTAATTAAAGGGGGGTCAGCTGATGGTGAGGGGAGATTTTGGAGAGTACAGCAACGGGTGAGACTAGGAGGAGCATTAAAGCTGTTCTTGGCTCCACAAAGATTGATAAAAAGAACTTTGGGAGGAACAGGTGACTTTGGACCTATGGTTCCTGAAGCTCTCCACCACAGGGGTTTTCCTCACATCATGTCTGGGTCTGTTGTAGACTAATTAATAGAGATTGATTGCTATGATTAATCAATGACTCCATTATCATTGTATCATGCCACTACCAGGATGGTGGAAGGCGAACCAGATGGACCTTGGTCCTTTGTCATCTGGCAATTCCTAGGATCCTACGTTGAAGCCTTTAAGGATCAATAGTTGGGCTGCTCTATGTTCAGTTCTGCTGGTTGGGATTTGCGCAGCACAAATACCGCCCGTTGGAATGCCAAAATTGCATCACTAAAATGCCCTGCAAAGGACCCAAATTTGCATAGATTAATGAGGATCCTGCCTTTTTCAGGCGGGAGTGCTGGGTGACTAATTCATAGCCCACTCTAAAATCATGGCGGGCCAGATGTCAGCAGGAACAGGGCATTGAGTACTGCTCAGTGATTTTGGTCTCTGCCTTCAGCCATCTCGGCCCTAAGTTCTGAAACTTCCTCCCTAAACCTCTACGCCTCTCATAAGAACAAAAGAACATAAGAGGAGCAGGTGGAGGCCATACGACCCCTCGAGCCTGCTCTGCCATTCAATAGATCATAGCTAATATTCGACCTCAACTCCTATCCATGCCAATATATTACCCCCAACCCCTTGCACTCTTATCTTGTGCAGTAACCTTTTATGTGGCACCTTATCGAATGCCTTTTGGAAATCCAAATATACTACATCCACTGGTTCCCCTTTATCTACCCTGCTAGTTACATCCTCAAAAAACTCTACTAAATTTGTCAAACACGGTTTACCTTTAAGAAAACCATGTTGACTCTGCCTAATCATATGATTTTCTAAGTAACCTGTTACCATTTCCTTAATAATGGATTCCAGCATTTTCCCGATGACTGTTGTCAGGCTAACTGGTCTGCAGTTCTCTGTTTTCTCTCTCCTTCCTTTCTTGAGTAGCGGTGTTACATTTGCTACCTTCCAATCCACTGGGACCGTTCCAGAATCTAGGGAATTTTGGAAGATCACAACCAATTCATCCACTATCTCTGCAGCCACTTCTTTTAGAACCCTAGGATGTAGGCCATCAGGTCCAGGGGATTTGTCGGCTTTTAGTCCTAATAATTTCTAACGGACTTTTTCTTTACTAATATTAATTACTTTAAGTTCCTCACTCTCATAAACCCTTGGTTCCCCACTATTTCTGGTATTTTTTTGTGTCTTCTACTGTGAAGACAGACACAAAATATTTGTTTAACCTCTCTCTCCTCCTTTAAGTCACTCCTTAAAACTTACCTCTTTGACTAAGTTTTCTGGGCACCTGTCCTAATATCTCTTTATGTGGCTCGGTGTCAAATTTTGTCTGATAATGCTTCTGTGAAGTGGCTTGAGACGCTTTTACTACATCAAAGGTGCTATATAAATGCAAGTTGTTGTTGTTGTTGTTGTGGTATCACCCCATTCTCTTTGGTAAAAGAGGTGAGAACAAGACCAAAATCGGTCCCATGATTAGCTCAAAAGGATCTAGTGTGAAATGAGTTTGGGCAGTCTTATTCCAATTCCTAGTATGCATGGATCCACAACATAGACCACGGGTGCAAAGAATACCAAATCAACGGTGGGACAGCCTCTGCCTCAACTGCGCAGGCGTTGATTCCACTGCTAAATTTGTTGGGTCCTTTTTTTAGGCATCCTAGGAAGACACCTAAAACAGGTATTAGGAAACTTAAGTATGTAAATTAAGGGCCGAATGTCTGCTGAGAGACCCCATCCAGACATTAGTGGGAGGAGCAGGCGTCAGGCCCATCCCACCACAAGTGGTAAGCTCAATTTTTCCTTTCAAAAAAAAAGTTACTCTGGAGCGGGAGGAGCAGGAATGTTCCCCGTCTCCCAAGATGTCACGATCCACCCCACCTGTAGTCAGCTCCAATCTCCCCTCCGGCACTTACCTGAGGGACACTGCCGTTGAGGCAGGTGGCCTGACATTGATCTCTTTAATCAGGCGAGCTGCCTGTGGAGGCATGACCAGCACCTCTTCGAGTCTGCTCATGAGACCTCAGGATTAGTTTCCATTGATCCTTGGGTCTGTCGGTTCGGGTGTGCGCTGGTTGCGAATCGCCGAGTCTGGGTCCAAAAATGGACCACGGACCAAAATTTACCCCAATAAATTCACAATAAGAACCATATATGTTCTTTCAGCCTGGTAAAGCAATTATGGTCAATTTGTGGTCTTTACACTCATTACTCGATCTAGTAGCTAATAGAAATAAAAATACATTACATTTGCTCAGATACTTAAGCTAGCAACACGTCAATGACCGCATACATAGTTAATGTTCCTCTAACCATCACAATACTCTATTTAGGTCAGGATAAGATGCTTTCTAGACTGTATAAACCATTGGTGCAGAACACTGGCTAATGTGAAATATTGGTTTGGAACCAGTGTGCTAGATTGATTATACAGCTTCAGGACAAAAGGTAGCAGTAAAAGAGTATCCTAAACAATGATAAAAGGAATAGAGGATGCAAGTACAACATTCACAAGCTTCAATCAAGGTTAGAGAGTAGGAAAAACCCTATTTGCTCCATAAGACAGTAGATATGTGGAAAAGACTACCAGGATATCATTGGAATCACCCCTTTAAAAAGGTGTGATACACCAGTGGGTCCCTTGATATCTGTTGAGCAGGATTGAAGGTCATAGAGGTTTTAATAATACTGCTGGATTTTTTTAGTAGAGGTAGAAGAAGAAACTTAATCTTCCTTAAAGTAGGGGATCAACAGTTGATGCGGGTGTTAGTTCAAAGATAGAATAACCTTACGTGGACTCCAGATGGAGTGAGCTTGATCTGGTAAAAGGCCTTTTCTCACTCGGGATATTCTGACGTTCTTGTACTTCTTGCTCCAAATTGTTTTTTCCTCTTATAGTCAATAGGTAAAGGAATAAGTACCAGAAAGCTCTCTATCCTTACCTCAAAATTAGTGGGTTACTTTATGAAGGTAGGTAGATATGAAGATAGCAGGTGATGAAAATGACAATATACTATCTCCTTAAAAGGAACAGCAGAAGCAAACACAATTGCTTGTCCTTTGCTTTTTTGATGTGAATTTTGGTGACATTTTGTGTTACATTTTATTATTAATGTGAAGGGTGACACTGATGGAAAATTAAACACTTTTCTACTTTTGAGTCCGTGGCGGGCGACGTCGTTGGAGGGTCCCGACCCCACTGCTGGCTCAGCCCACTCTGTAGAATGATTTTACGTTGATTGGACTTGTTAAGCCCACCCAGCGTGTTTGCCGGCCAAGCGAAGGAAGCGGGTCTGGTGACATCATTTGATGATGCGTCATCAGCCGGTTTCCTTAAAGGGACTGCGCACAAATTTATTTTGACAGTTGTGTTGGAAAGTGAACAGCTGTGAGATGGGAGCTTTTATAGCACATTTGCAGCTGCAATGAGATGATTCCATGGTCATACAACTCCCGACCTCCTTACCTGATGTGATCCCCAAGCAGCGTGGACCCCGTGGGCGACCTCGTAAAATGGTAAGGTGAGCTCAAAATACTTTTTAATGGGCTGTTAACAAGGTCATATTGACCTGAATTGCCTCCCCGCCGCTGTGTGTCAGATCTGTTCAGCCCTGACAGAACCGACATCTGGGAAAGTCGCATGGCGGTGGGTTGACAGCGGGGTCCCGATTCGCTGTCAAAAAAAAAAATTTCCCACCCGACTCGCCGAAAAATTCCTCCTGTGTCTCCATCAACTATAATGTGGTACTTCGTCAAACTCTTTTTGTAAGTCCACATATGCAACATCAACCCCCTCCGTTACTTCATCAAAGAACTCAATCAAGTTAGTCAAACACGATTTGCTTTTCACAAATCAGTACTGACTTTCATTTATTAGCCTATGTTTTTCAAAATGCCAATAAATTTTGTCCCAGATTATTGTCCCCCACCACCGATGTTAAGCTGACTGGCTTGTAGTTGTCGAGTTTATCCCTCTCCCCTTTTTTAAACATGGTTGTAACATTTGCAAACCACCAGTCCTCTGAAACCAACCCCATAACTAAGGAGGATTGGAAATCTGTGGCCAGAGCCTCCGCAATTTCAACCCATACTTCCGAGTAACCTAGGATGCATCCAATCCGGACTAGATGATTTTTCTACTTTGAGTACTGCCAATCTTTCAAGTATCATCCAATATCATTACTCCCTCCTCCTTTACTGCTACATTGGCAACATCCTCTTCTCTAGTGAAGACAGGTGCAAAGTATTCATTTAGTACCTCAGCCATGCCCTCTGCCTCCACGAGAAAATTTCCTTTTTAGTCCCTAATTGACCCCACCCTTCCATTGACTACCCTTTTACTATTTATATGTTTATAAAAGACTTTTGCATTCCCTTTTATGTTAGCCGCTAATCTATTCTCATACTCTCTCTTTGCCCCTCATTCCCATTTTTAGATCTCCACTTTCTATCTTCAGCTTAGTTCTCTACTGTAGTATGTACCTTACATTTGTCATAAGCCTCCTCTTTCTGTCTCATTTTAATCTATGTATTTTTGTCATCTAGGAAGCTTTAGCTTTGGATGCCCTTCCTTTCTCCCTTGTGGGAATGTATCTATTCTGTACCTGAACCATCTCTTCCTTGAAGGCCTCCCATTGTCCAATTACTGTTTTGCCTACCAATTTTTGATTCCAATCCACCTGGGCCAGATCACTTTTCAACTAACTGAAGTTAGTCCTCCTCCAGTTAACTATTTTTATGCTGATTGTTCCTTGTCCTTTTCCATAACTCTTCTAACCTGATGATATTATGATCACTATTCCCCAAATGCTCCCCCCACTGAAACATGCTCCATTTGTTCCAATTAATTCCCTAGAACTAGATCCAACACTTCTTCCTTCCTCATTGGGCTGGAAACACACTGATCAAGAAAGCTCTCTTGTATACATTTCAGGAATTCCTCCTCCTCTTTTCCCTTTACACTGTTATTATCCCAGTCTATAAAAGGATAATTGAAGTCCCCCATTATCACTACTCTGTAGTTCTTGCATCTTTCTGTAATTTGCCTTCAAATCTGCTTCTCTATATCCTTCCCACTATTTGGTGGCCTATTGTATACACCCAGCAACGTAATAGCTCCTCTATTGTTCCTTAATTCTAACCAAATTGATTCTACCTTTGACCCATTGCATACATCATCCCTCTCCAGTGAGAAAGAAAGACTCTAAGAGAAGAATGAACCATCCATGGCTAACTAAGGAAGTTAAGGATGGTATCAAATTGAAAACAAAAGCATACCATGATGCGAAGATTAGTGGTAGGCCAGAGGATTGGGAAATTTTTAAAAACCAGCAAAGGACGACTAAAAAAATAATAGAGAGAAGATAGATTATGAGAGTAAATTAGCAAGAAATATAAAAACAGACAGTAAGAGCATCTACAGGTATATAAAAAGGAAGAGAGTAACTAAAGTAAACGTTGGTCCCTTAGAGGATGAGACTGGGGAATTAATAATGGGAAACCGGGAAATGGCAGAGATTTTGAATAAATATTTTGTATCGGTCTTCACGTATCTAGAAGACACTAAAAGCATCCCAATAATAATAGATAATCAAGGGGCTGTAGGGAGGTGGGAACTTAAAACAATCACTATCACTAGAGAAAAAGTACTAAGCAAACTTATGGGACTAAAGGTAGACAAGTCCCCTAGACCTGATGGCCTGCATCCTAGGTCTTAAAAGAAATGGCTGCGTTGGTTGTAATCTTCCAAAATTCCCTAGATTCTGGAGAGGTCCCAGCGGATTGGAAAACCGCAAATGTAACACCCCTATTAAAGAAAGGAAGGAGACAGAAAGCAGGAAACTTTTTTAAAATTTATTCATGGGATGTGGGTGTCGCCAGCAAGGTCAGCATTTATTGCCCATCCCTAATTGCCCTTAAGAAGGTGGTGGTGAGCTGCCTTCTTGAACCATTGTTATTTGTAGCGGTTTATTATAACTGAGTGGCTTGCTAGGCCATTTCAGAGGGTAGTTAAGAGTCAACCATATTGTTGTGGATCACATATAAGCCAGACCAGGTAAGGACAGCAGATTTCCTTCCTCTGAAGGACATTAGTGAACCAGATGGGTTTTTATGACAATCCAGTAGTTTCATGGTCACCATTACTGATACTAGTTTTTTATTCCAGATTTATTTAGTTAGCTGAATTTAAATTCCCCACCTGCCATGGTGGGATTGGAACTTGTGTCACCAGATCATTAGTCCAGGCCTACTAGATTAACTAGTCCAGTAACATAACCACTATGCTACCGTTCCCATAACTATAGACCAGTTAGCCTAACATCTGTCATTGGGAAAATGCTAGAGTCCAGTATTAAGGAAGTAGTAGCAGGACAATTAGAAAATCATAATACAGTCAAGCAGAGTCAGCATGATTTTATGAAAGGGAAATCATGTTTGAAAAATTTGCTAGAGTTCTTTGAGGATGTAATGAGCAGGGTGGATTAGGGAAACCAGTAGACGTAGTGTATTTGGATTTCCAGAAGACATTCGATAAGGTGCCACATAAAAGGTTACTGAACAAGATAAGAGCTCATGGGGTTTGGGGTAACATATTAGCATGGATAGAGGATTGGCTAACTAACAGGAAACAGAGAGTCGGGATAAATGGGTCATTTTCAGGTTGGCAAACTGTAACTAGTGGGGTGCCACAGGGATCAGTGCTGGGGCCTCAGCTGTTTACAATTTATATTAATGACTTGGATGAAGGGATCAAGTATAATATAGCCAAATTTGCTGAAGATAGGTGGGAAAGCAAGTTGTGAAGAGGACACACAGAATCTGCAAAGGGATATAGATAGGTTAAGTGAGTGGGCAAAAATTTGGCAGATGGAGTATAATGTGGGAAAATGTGAGGTTATCCACTTTGGAAGGAAAAATAAAAAAGCAAATTATTATTTAAATGGAGAGAGACTATAAAATGCTATGGTAAAGAGGGATCTGGGGGTCCTTGTACATGAAACACAAAAAGTTAGCATGCAGGTACAACAAGTAATTAGGAAGGCAAATAGTATGTTGGCCTTTATTGAAAGGGGGATGGAGTATAAAAGTAGGGAAGTCTTGCTACAACTGTACAGGGCGCTGGTGAGACCACACCTGGAGTACTGCGTACAGTTTGGTCTCCTTATTTAAGGAGGGATATACTTGCATTGGAGGCAGTTCAGAGAAGGTTCACTAGGTTGATTCCTGAGATGAAGGGGTTGTCTTATGAAGAAAGGTTGAGCAGGTTGGGCCTATACTCATTGGAGTTTAGAAGAATGAGAGGTGATCTTATTGAAACGTATGAAATTCTGAGGGGCCTTGATAGGGTAGATGCAGAGAGG
Organism: Squalus acanthias; assembly: GCA_030390025.1. Taxonomy (NCBI): domain Eukaryota; kingdom Metazoa; phylum Chordata; class Chondrichthyes; order Squaliformes; family Squalidae; genus Squalus; species Squalus acanthias. Next base: position 31,183,978 of record CM059432.1, on the reverse strand, counting down.
ATGTTTCCCCTCATGGTGGAATCTAGAACTAGGGGGCATAGTTTCAGAATAAGGGGTCGCCCATTTAAAACGGAGATGAGGAAGAATTTCTTCTCTCAGAACGTCGTGAATCTTTGGAATCTGTACCCCAGAGAGCTGTGGAGGCTGGGTCATTGAATATATTTAAGGTGGAGATGGACAGATTTTTGAACAATAAGGGAGTCAAGGGTTATGGGGAGCAGGCAGGAAAGTGGAGTTGAGGCCAAGACCAGATCAGCCATGATCTTATTGAATGGCGGAGCAGGCTCGAGGGGCCAAATGGCCTACTCCTGCTCCTATTTCTTATGCTATAATAGTTTTTTTTAATCAATACTGCCACCCCGCTCCTTTTTTTCCTTCCCTATCTTTCTTGAATACCTTGTAGCCAGGAATATTAAGTTCCCAATCCTCTCCTTCTTTGAGCCAGGTCTCTGTTATTGCCATTATATCATAGTCCCATGTGGCGACATGATCCTGCAGTTCACCAACCTTATTTACCATGCTACGTGCATTTACGCAGATGCACTCCAAACCCATCTGAGACTGCCTCGCATTTGCCCCCTGTCTGATCCCTCCTATTCTTTACTCTAGTGCTATTTGTCTCTTCCAGTCCTCTTTCATCTTGTTTCTCCTCTCTAATGTTTCATCCTGATGCCCATCCCCCAGACAAATTAGTTTAAACCCTCCCGCACAGCACTAGTTAACCTTCCCGCGAGGATATTGGTTCCAGCTCTGTTGAGGTGCAACCCATCCACCTTGAACAGCTCCCTCCTGCCCCAGAACTGGTCACAATGCCTCAGCAATCCGAAGTCCTCCCTCCTGCACCATTTCTCCAGCCACGTGTTTATCTGTTTCATTCCTATACTCACTAGCACGTGGCACTGGGAGCAATCCAGCGATTACTACCTTTGAGGTCCTGTTATTTAATTTCCTCCTGAGCGCCTGAAACTCTGCCTGTAGGATCTCAACCCTTTTCCTTCCTATGTCATTGGTTCCCACCTGGACCACAACTTCTAGCTGTTCCCCTTCCCTCCTCAAAATGTTCTTCACCCTTTCAGTGATGTCCTTTACCCTGGCACCAGGGAGGCAACACACCAGGCGGATGCAGTATCACGTCGGCGGTTGCAGAAAGGACCGATGTTAATGAAAGTCAGAACATACTGCTCCAGAGCAAGATGGGCTATGATGGGTTCACAATGTGGCCCACCTAGTGGTATAGACAGCGCTAATTAAATTTAAGGGGCACAGGGTGGTAGAATCGGTAGTGTGCTGGTCTGGGTGGTTCAATGGACTCCATCCTGACTGTTGACCTCTGGCACTTGGATTTGAATTCAAGCCACAGCTTCCTCTTTCTACTGGTAGTGTGGACCCTATTTGAAATGAGTATGGGAAGTTTCAACCAACTTTTAATAGATTAAAGCATATTGTTCGGGCAAATGATGAAGGAACTTTATATGCTATATTTGACCTGGAAGTTCTTGCTCCTTTGCATGTGATGTCTCCCTGTGCCATGCATCATTTGCTGCCACACTAAATGGGTAGGCTTCCTATGCTGCTCTGCAACTAGTGATAAAATGGGACATTTCTCCATATTCTAATACAAAATTTGCCAAGAAAAGTTCAAAGTCAGTGTGGTTTGAAAACAGAACCCACAACAATGGGATTTTGTAGTGTGTCGGCACTAAAATATATGGCATATATATGAGAATCAGCCTCCACTAATGCAAATGTATAATGTGCAAGTCAGTTCCCATTTTGCTTTCTTATTTTACATATTCTTGACCTATAAGCCCCGGTTTTATGCTAACCCGGCTGGCGCCAATGGGATAGGTTCAGGTCGGATGCATGTTTTTCACCTGCCTGATATTATGTCCCGTTGAGCGTGGAGCGTAAAATCTGGAGGGGTATAAAACGGGCATTTGGCCCGTTCCCACCAGACTGGTTAGGTTAAAATCGGGACTATAATCTCTGAAAACCTAGTGGGTAGTCAACAGTGAGAATGATTCATCACATCTATTTAACACATGCAACATCTTGAAGCAACAAGCAGTAAATGTGAATAGGAATCCATGTTGAATAAATGTCAATTTGTGGTGCTTCAATATTAGAAATAGCCAGGTAGGTCTCAAGAGATTTGTTCTGTCATTACGTTTGGATTGCTTCTTGTGAATGTTCAGTAATGTGATTTGCAATATTTGCAACATACAGAGTGTCATGAGTAATTGTTTTTTTCCTTTATGTAAATAGAGTTCTCAACCTCTCATTGACAGAACATTGAGGTCCACGAAGCCTGTAACACTTCATTTCTAATTCATCATTTTTCCTTAATGCACCTGAAATAACACACAGTGGTCTTCTCTTTTCTTAAGAACTTGATAAGTCAAGAATAAGCACTTTCCTTTTTTGTCCTACCATAGATCCAAGTACACTGTCACACATGCCCTCCCTCCTCCCTGCATCCAATGTTGAATCCAAGACTCATCTGACCCCTACTCTCATCTTTCCCTTGCACCTTCACACTGTGGAACTCTTGCCCTCCCTCAGTCTTCCTTTTTTCCACAGACTGTTAAAACATAAATTTGATGTTAACTCACTACAACCTCATATTTTTCCATCATCTTTATCTCCTATTCTTTTCAACCTTGTACTATAGCCATCGGCCTTCACCTATGTTTCAGAATAATTTTTAAAAATTGTTCTAATTTAGTGGGAACATATTTGAGCCCAGATATTACTGTTGGGTCATTACTGTGAGCAGACAAACGTGGAGTGTGTTGGTGTGACATTCCTTTGTCCGCCATTTTATTACAGGCATTAGCTTGTTTATTGTAAGTGTGTTAACTCCTCTGCTTGGCTTATCAATGAATTTAAAGGTTAAAATGAGATGCTGCATTAAAATTATTAATACCCATTGCTCCTGTCAAACTATTTCAGAACAGAATAAGTCCAGCTTACCTCACCATTCAGGAAGCAGTAAAACACAGACACAAAGAAACCCTGTAAAACACAACGGTGTTTAGTTGAGTCCTACAGCAAATTGTGACAGTAACTCTTTGCAAAACATTTAAGTTACATTATGCTTCAGGAAAAGAAGATCTAATTTGCAAATTAAGCTGTCATATTGTATTAGGCCCACAGTTAATGAGCTGTCAGTTTATCTGGTCAGATTACCCACCTGAAAGGACTGCAGAAATGAATTGAAGTAGATGAAAACAATTTGTGAGATGTCATCTTCGCCTGGATTGACGAAGAACAGCATGTAAGTGATGCCAAGAAGGGGTAACAGAACTAAAGTTGCCTTCACTGCCTTCCTGTAGGACAGATGGTGAAAGGAGAGAAGTTATTTGATTTATTTATTAAAAATGAAGGTGAAGCTCATTGATACAATAATTAAATGTATTTCTGGACACACGTCAACTTGAATTAGTTGAGGTTGTGTTAGGCTGTATTAGTTACAGTACAGAGCGGTTTAGCTTTGCATTGATGCTGCAGTTACAGTGTAAATACCGCCTGAATCATACGCTATGGTCATGACCTGACAGCAGAACCAAGCTGAGTGAGACTCCCTGGAGAAGAGAATCAGTTTTGACCTTGGTACCCGATTACTGCTCCACATTTAGCGTTGGTGAGAAGTAATTTGTGCTTTGCACCCATGCTAAATCTGTTAAGAGTGCTTGGCTCAGTTAGTAACACTCTCACCTCTGAGTCATCACATTGTGTCGGTTCAAGCCCCACACCAGGTTCTGTAGTACATAAAAACTAGGTTGACACTCCAGTGCAGTACTGAGGAAGAGATGCATGGTCTGAGGCACAGTACTGAAATAACACATTAAACTGAAATAACACATTCAAGTGCAGGGTAAAGGTCCTTTGGGCCTACGTGAAGAGCAAGGAGTTCTTGTTTTCTTGGCCAGCATTCCTCCCTCAACCAATGCCACCTAAATAGATCATTCATCTCATGCACAAGAATTTAAGTTTACCACATTTAAATCTTTATCAAGGAAAGGCCATATAACAGCCAGACAGGTACGCAGCTATAGTGCTTATAGTGCTGGGCTAGTAATCCAGAGGTTTAGATTAATAATCTGGTGAACGCAAGTTCAAATCCCACCATGGTAAAAAATCTAGGCATCAAAAGTCGGCATCAGTAAAAGTGACCATGAACTTGTCGGATTGTTGTAAAAACCCAATTAGTGGTTCACGAATGCCCTTTAGGGAAGGAAACCTGTCGTCCTCACCCAGTCTGCTATATGTGACTCTAGTCCCACACCAATGTGGTTGACTCTTAAGTGCATGCTGAAATGGCCTAGCAAACCACTCAGTAACCATCACTTCTGAGGGCACAAATGCCAGTCTTGCAAGTGACGCCAACATCCCGCAAATGAATAATAATAAAAAGATGTGTATTCTTGTGTATTAAGTGTAATCCTGCTTTTTTCTACTCTCTCTTTGGTGGGGTATAGGAGTCAATTTGGTTTCAAGGTGAAGCACCTTGGCTAGGAACCTCCTCGGAGCTTCTCCCGCTCCGCTGCCGTAACTTTTCTGGGTGGAGCTCAAACGGTGGAGTGGCAGCAGCATCGAAGAAATACCTGGCCCTTGTGATGGGAGATTGGAGTGGAGTTGATTTTCTGTGGCAGAAATCCAATAGCTGAGGCAGGCAGATCTGCAGTACTACAAGTAGCTGTTGAGCATTGACTCGCCAGCCTAGGTCACTTATCATACTCAATCTGGTGAACCTGTTACTGAGGGCTGGGATTCCACCCAGCTTCAGATAACCTGGCAAGCTAATGCCTTAACAGGTAGGGTGAGGAGCTTATCAGTTTCTGCACTGGTAAGCTGTGCAGTTTTAGCTGGTTAAACTTCAGCTGTACCTCTGTGTTCGCTTGAGAGTTCCTCTGCCTTGCCAACCTCTGCCCAAGTTTTCTGGACATAGCTAAGGGAGATGTGTCCCTTCACATGAGAATGTACACTCTATATCGGGCAGACATAAACTCTACTTATGTTAATTTTTTACTAGTTTGGTTTGAAGACAAAAATGGTATTGGCCCAGATATTCCGATCCCTACGGGTGGGTACGCGCTGTGTACCCACCCGTAGGGACATCGGAAATGCTGGCTTCAGGCATGCACAGCACATGCGCTGAAAACCGGCATTTCCGATCTGTCAAGAATGCTCTTGACAGATCCTCCGGCTGCCCTAGAGAAGGGCCTCTGTGGGCGTATAGTTCCACTTTTTGGAGACCCTCCGCCCGCAGAAAGCCTGCTTTTACCAGGATAAGAGTTGAAAAAAGTTAAAAAAAAAGTTTTTCACTGATTTATCATTTAAAAAAACTTCAAAAAAAAAAAGTTTTTCACTGATTTATCATTTAAAAAAACTTCAAAAAAAGTTAAGTTTATTTTTAGCCCTGTAAAAAACTTTAATTATTTTTTTCAAAAAGTTAAATTTTTGTTTAAAATACTTAATTTAGCATTTCTCTCTTAAATGTATTCAGGCAAATTAAATTTGCTGGAAGCTTCGGGTTGTGTGAAATGCTTGCTGTGCTAACATTTACTTGCATTTATTTTTCATGCTCATCAAGGTGAAGGATAGTTCTGTTAGGAAACATAACAGTTTCTATTTCAGGCATATACGCCAGAGATTTCTTTTGGGTTCTCCCGATCGACCACCATAAGTCCAGCAGAAGATCGGCAGAAACCCTAGATAGACGCATAAAGGGGGCTTCTGCCGATCTCCTGCTGAAGTTATGACGCCCGATTGAAAACCCCCCCCACCCCCGAGGAAATTCCCAGCGCCATGTCAGCATTGAACACTCCCAGATCAGGTGTAGCACGGCCAGATGTAGAGAAAGACTCCTTCTACTCTGCCCCCACCAATGTACTTCATTCCCAATCTTAGAAGAATTCCGTGGCAGCATTTTTCCATTGTCCACGGAAACCATCCTGTCTGAATGACATTTCCAATTAGTGCCATATTAGGAGCAGTTTTGTGCCGCAAACCTATGGACGGTCCAATCTTACTGTACATAAGACTCAACTGGCAGCAGAAAGAGAAGATTTTAATTCCATCCATATGGCCAAATTTGAACTCAAGTCGCAGAAATGAAAGGCTAGCAATTAACCATTGCTCCACCCTGTTCTGCCAAAACCTTAATGTTACACAGCATCCCTCATGAGGGTTGGCACAAATGAATGTTGTGCATGGGCTGAAGCTTCCTTCAGTACACTTTCAACAAAACTGAAGACAGTCTTTTTGGTTCCCAACAGCACTGACACATCTCTCGATTGCTATTATGGGCACAGTAGTGTAGTAATTACTGAATTATAACCCAGAGGTCATGAGCTCAGCTCATGTTATTAAAGAAAGACTTGCATTTATATAGCGCCTTTTACAACCTTAGGACGGCCCAAAGTACTTTACAGCCAATTAAGTACTTTTGAAGTGTAGTGACTGTTGTAATGTAGGAAATACGGCAGCTAATCTGCGCACAGCAAGGTCCCACAAACAGCAATTAGATAATGACCAGATAATCTGTTTTAGTGATGTTGGTTGAGGGATAAATATTGGCCAGGACACAGAGAGTTCCCCTGCTCTCAAAATAGTGCCATGGGATCTTTTATGTCCACCTGAGAGGGCAGATGGGTCCTCGGTTTAACGTCTCATCTGAAAGACAGCACCTCCGACAGTGCAGCATTCTCTCACTACTGCAATGGAATGTCAGCCTAGATTTTGTGCTCAAGTCTCTGGGGTGCGACTTGAACCCACAACCTTCTGACTCAGAGGCAAAAGTGCTACCACTAAAGCATCTTTCATGTCACCCCAAGGCACATTACAATGGGGAAAAAATGTTTGGAAAGATTAAGGAAGTGGACTGAATCCATAATCAATGAGACATGTTTTAAAAGGCCTTTGAAAGAAGGGAAAGAGGTAGCACAGTCATAGGTTTTCTGGATATAGTACTGTGTTGCAGGGGCCTAGTGGCTGAAGGTATAGTTGATAGAATGGGGATGAGCAGCAATCCAGAATCATGCTGGGCACACAGTTTGAGAAGATCACTCAGGTAAGGGTGATCAAAATTGTGACGTGATTAGAAAATAAGGACAAAGATCTTGAAGTTGATGTATTGTGGTCAGGGAGCCAGTGCAGTTTGGCTGACAAATGTGTGGAACTCTGTGCGAGAGGAGTCAGACAGCCATTCTATAACTGCCTCCTCGGAGGTCCATGTGAGCAGTGCAAGAGGAGGATAGACCTCCCATATTCCTCTTTTCCTAGAATCATAACCATTACAGAATGTTCCAGCATAGAAACAGGATGTTCAGCAGATCAAGTCTGTACACCTGCTTTTCTCCACACGAACCATCTAGTCTAATCCCACTCTTTTCCAAGCTGCCATCTAATTCCCCGTGAACTGCAGTTGGGAAGCATTTGGCTGCCACTTTTGGCATTTCTCCATAACACCATGCCAAAATTGATCATTCAACCAGGGCAGAGGAAGAAGATTTCTTCTGTGCAATATAGGTAGAATGAATTTATGATTTCACCATACCCACACACGACGGAAATCTTTCCCTGGTGAAATCATAAGTTCATTCTACCTATATTGTACAGAAGAAATCTTCTTCCTCTGCACAGAGAATCACAGGGGCAGATCTAGCATCCTACCACTCTCTGAACATGGCACCAATGGAGTTCCAACATACTGCGCCACTGTACCATTCTGCCCAGTTGCTTTTTAACAGAGAAATCTTCTGCAGAAATTAACGGGAAAAATCATGAGACATTATCCACTAAACTGAGACTCTAAACATAATGGACAAGCACTAAGTGGAGTCCACTGCTTGACTGAAATTCAATGGCGGAAAAATTGGGTATATCCCATTTTGGGGCGCTAACCTCACCAGGGCTCTAATTTTAGCGCACCGAAGAAGTTAGCGCCCCTGCCCCGCAAATTCAGTCGTGGCGCCCCAAGAAGGAGGTGGAGTGCAACTGGAAGCGCTCCACCTCCTTCTCGGGGCGCTACTACTCAATGTCGTGGCGCTAGTTGCCGTGGCGGCATGTTGCGCCGTGTCATTGCAGGCCTCCTCCCCTGATTAAAGGGGAGGGGCCTAGTGCTGCACGCACCAGGGCCCTGCTGGACCACCGGGGAGCGGGGTGCCGTGGAAACAGCCCGGCACTCAAGAGGAATGCTGGGCTGAACGATCGCGGCATACAATTGTGAAAGGGGGCAGGTGCTGGCAGTCAGCCAAAATAAAAATGGCCACCCGACACCTGCCCTTTAAATTGCGCCGCCGCCTGCTACCGCTGCTGCAAAACCGCCCCCTGATCCTGTCGCACATATTGCCTGGCGATAGGTCAGGGGGCACAAGGGAAGTTTGCAGCCGGGGTGCAAATGGTGCGCTGCGCACGGCGATGACGTCATCATTGCCGGCGCAGCGGAGCGGGGCGCTACCGGCTACCACCGCGACTAACCTCCTGCTGAATTTCACGGGAGGGGTTAGCAGCGCCGTGCCCGGGCGCTAGGGCATTTGCGTTCCGTTAGCGCCCCTCTAACGAGAGGCGAAAAGCAACCCAATTTCTAGCCCAATGTGTGTTACTTGAATGTTAAACGGATTGGCAGCACTACCAGAGTTCATTGGAAGGCAGTACATCCTTTATAGTTCACATGGCTCCCTCAAAAACATCTCATATCTTTCAATTGTTGATGCTTTTAATATTCTGCAGAGGTCAACTTATTCGCACCTTAAGTGATTTACACAATACAAGGGGTACATTCAAATTTCCAGATGCAGAAAAATGGGGAGATCATTCAGAACGATGGCATGCTCAGTATGAATCTCAGTCAACCTATGACTGCTCATCCTGCTGTCGAGCAGCATGTGTTATATCTGGCTCCATTAACCTCATGAATATTTTTCATTAAATTTAATCTGCTGAGTACTGAATGTGCATTGCAGTTCTGACGTTGTGGGCATGTTTCCTATAAAGTGGAAATCTAAATCTCTGATAACCATCGCAAACAAAGAAAGGAGGGAGCTCAAAGTCAGGCCAGCGAATGCATTTTATTTCCCAAAGTAAGGCATGGTATAAAATCCCCAATAAAATGCTCAGGATTATTGCCATCACTAGCAAAGCCAGCATTTATTGCCAATCCCCTAGTTGCTCTGAGTAGCTTGCTAGGCCATTACAAGGGCAGTTAAGATTCAACTACGATGGTGCGGGACTGGACTCACATATAGGTCAAACCAGGTAAAGACAGCAGCTTTCTTTCCCTAAAGGACATTAGTGAGCCAGTTGGGTTTTTAAGACAAGCTTTGTGAAAACATTTTTGCTGACACCCGCTTTTTATTTCCAGATATTTTTAACTGAATTCAAAGGGGTAAAAATTCGGTTGCTTTGCGCCTCCCAACGGCGCGCAAAGCAACTAGCGCCCGGGCGCGACGCCACCCACACCTCCCGCGAAATTCAGCGGGAGGTGAGCGGCGGCGCTAACCGGTAGTGCCCCGCACCGCTGCGCCACCGGCGATGATGTCATAGCCGTGCGCAGCGCCCCGGCCACAATCTTCGGGTGCGCCCCCTGACTTACCGCCGGACGCTATGTCCGATGGGGTCAGGGGGGCCTACCTGCGGTCGGGGAGGCGCTATTTAAAGGCGAGGTGCGGGGCGGCCATTTTTGTTGCTGGCCGCCTGCCAGCACCTGCCTGCGCTCCCGTCCCTGGCCTCCTGAACCCCCCCCCCCCACGGAGTGCCGGCTGCGCTCCAAGAGCCCGGCACTTCTCTTGAGTGCCGGGCTCTTTTGCCGGCACTCCCGATCCCCGGGGGCCCAGCTGGGCCCCGGGTTGCGCTGCGCAAGGCCCCTCCCATTTAAGAAGTGGAGGAAGGCCTGCAATACCGCAGCGCGACGTGTGCCGCAGCGCAGCGATATTCCCTCGCAGCGCCCCAAGAGGGATGCGGGGTGCTTTCAGTAGCGCCCCGCTTCCCTCTTGGGGCGCTACCACTCAACTTCCGTCGCGGGGGCGCTAATTTTTCCGGGGCGCTAAAAGTAGCGCCCCAATGAAGTTATCACCTCAACTGGGGCGCTACTCAATTTTTAGCCCAAATTCTCAAACTGCCATTGTGGGATTTGAATTAATGCTGTCTGGATTACTAGTTCAGCAGCGAGTGGTTAGGATTTGGAATGCACTGCCTGAAAGGGTGGTGGAGGCAGATTCAATCGTGGCTTTCAAAAGGGAATTGGATAAGTACCTGAATGAAAAAAAATTGCATGGCTACGGGGAAAGGGCGGGGGAGTGGAACTAGCTGAAGTGCCCTTGCCGAGAGCCAGCGTGGGCTAGATGGGCCGAATGGCCTCCTTCTGTGCTGTAACCATTCTATGATTCTATAACCACTACACTACCATACCCTAAATTAAGGAAATGGGAAATAATGTATAGTATAATACTTCTATATTGCTTTTAGGCCTGCAACCTGGCTTCAAATCCAGTTCAGATTGGTAGGATGAAAATCTTCTTTCTTGGCTAGATGTAAAGATTTCCCCTGGTGGGGAATCTGGAATAAGGGAGCATAATTTTAACATTAGAGGTAAGCCATTCAGGAGTGATATCAGGATGCACTTTTTCCACACAAGGGGTAGTGGAAATATGAAACTCTATGATGCTGGGTTAACTGAAAGTTTCAAGACTGAGATAAATAAATTATTGTTAGGTAAGGGTATCAAGAGATATGGAGAAAAGACAGGTAAAGGGTGCTGAAGTATAGATCAGATATGACCGAATTGAATGGTGGAACAGGCTTGAGTGGCTGAATGGCCTAGTCCGGTCCTCATGTTCCCACGGCTCCTTCAGGAAACAAATTTGGGAAATCTTAACCCAGTCCTTAAAATGGACAGCACAAAACAGCCCATAATTCGGCATGTGATATGAATTTCTGAGGCTTTCTTTGAGTTGTCGGATGGCTGCTGCGGCAAAGGAAAATGTCACATGGAGGGATTGTTTTTTTGAGGCTGTGGTTATGGCACGTTGTTAGGAAACAGTAGAAGAACTTAAAAAAGTATCTAAGCTGCGCTGTTCCTCGCCTGTGAATGTTTGATGATATCATGTACTTGTTGACGTTATAAAGCTGGATTTTGAGAAAGCGTTTGACAAGGTCTAATGTCTGTGGTTAATGGCCAAGATAAAGTATCACAAATAAAGTATGATGGCTTAAAAACAGTAAAAAGAGAGTAATCGTAAGTGCAAATTTTTCAAGATGGAAAGAGATTATGAGTGGGACATCCATTCATAACCCTATTGCAACGTGGAGCCCTTGGTACCTCTAATATATATCAATGACTTGGATAAGGAAGTAACAAGCACTGATATTACTGATAACAGGAGCCAGAAATAAAAGATGTATTCAACTTCAGCACAGATATTTATTACCTTGATCAGTACAAACAAATACTCTAGGGACACAAGGTCTCTGTACTGAGCAATGGTTCCAATTTGTCAACCCAAAGAGAAATTGGGCTCAGTACCTAAATAATGGCTGCCTTGGTTTCATTTACCTGTACTGCATTGTCTCGGATGTGGTCGATGCCCTCAGCTTAGTCATCAGGATCCTCACAATGTTGAAGAGAAAGACAAAATTAACCTGCTCAGAAAAACAGATTGGCATAAGTGCATCTTATACTAAAAAGATTAAAGCCTTGAAATTACACAGTGCGAATATTAGCATGTGAACCAACTTTGGTGTCGTATTTGACCCCGAGATGAGCTTCTGGCCACATATCCGCGCCATCACTAAGACCGCCTGCTTTCACCTCCATAACATCAGCTGCCTCCACCCATGCGTCAGCTCATCTGCTGCTGAAACCCTCATTCATGCCTTTTTTACCTCTAGACTTGACTATTCCAACGCACATCTGGCTGGCCTCCCATTTTCCACCCTCCATAAATTAAGGTCATCCAAAACTCTGCTGCCTGTATCCTAACTCGCACCAAGTCCTGTTCACCCATCACCCCTGTGCTCGCTGACCTACATTGGCTCCCAGTTGAGATTTTCAAATTCTCTTCCTTGTTTTCAAATCACTCCATGGCCTCGCCCCTCCCCATCTCTGTAACCTCTCCAGCCCTACAACCCTCCGAGATCTCTGCGTGCCTCCAATTCTGGCCTCTTGCACAACCCCGATTTTAATCACTCCAGCATTGGTGGCTGTGCCTTCAGCTGCCAAGTCTCTAAGCTCTGGAATACCCTCCCTAAACCTCTCCGTTGTTGTTGTTGTAAAGCACCTTAACTATGCTCAGGACATTCCAAAGCTTCATTGCTAACGAATTACTTTTCAAGTGCAGTAATGTTGTGTAGTCGGCAAACGCGGGAGTCAATTTACATGCAGCAAGGTTCCGTAAACAACAAATAAATGGTATTGCCTTGGGCCTCATCAAAATAATCTGGGCGAGCTGCCGGCATCCGTTGCGCCTCCACAGGCAGCTCATCCTTCCGTAGCATTGAATTTCGGGCCGCCTACCTCACCTGCAGTGGCCTCTGGCAAATGCCGGGGTGGTGAGGACAGTGGGAGGGGAGCTGAACGTGGCTGGCAGGAGTGTTGTGGAGCTGGGAAGAGCACTCCTGCTCCTCCTGGATCCATATCAAAATACTTTTTTGGTGGTGGCCGTTTGCTAGGCCGCATCCACTCAGGGCAGACAATTCCCACAGGGCGTTAGGCACTTCATTATCATATGCAAGAGGCCTAAAGCCTGGCCGCTTCAAATGCCTGCGAAATGGGCCGACGCAATATCGGGTTGGACGTCTTTCAAGCGTACATGGTGCACAGGATGTTGTTCCCTGAAATTGGTTCTCGTTGCGCATGTTTTAAGAGGCCTAATTTATAGGCTCAATATTTACCCTAGTTGTCTGTTTAAGGCCACAAAATATTGAACTTTCAATTGGAAGTTAATTTTTTTTTCTGATGTGGGTATTTAGAGATTAGGAGGTGTTTGTAACTTGCAGGTTGCAAGTCAGGAGAAACCAGCATAAAAATGACTTTTAAAAAATCCTGTTGATATATTTGTGTGTGACATCTGCAGTGTGAAGTGTGATAGACACTTGCTAGATGCAAGACTTTGTATAACGATAGATAAACAGGTTAACCTGCCCATTAAAACAGCAGACAAAGGAATATCACACAGGAAAATTAAGCATTTATAAGTTAATATTGCTGAACATAATTTCTAGTGTAGGTTTAATTTATTTTTATAATTACTGTTAAAAGCTTCTACTGAACACTGCACATGTCCAAAAGGACCACAGCGAAATATTAGTGGTGAAGCTACCACAAAATTGCCTCAGTTGGCTACCATTTAAATAGACAGCAGAGGCTACAAATTCCTCTAGTCACTATGTAGAGATACTGTAAATGTGTTCCTGAAGATCTCCTCTGTTTAGACATTGCCCAGACTGAGGTAATCAATCCTACAATAGCTCAGCTGTTAATTGAACGAGGGTAAATAAGCCAACGAGGTCCTAGGTTCAGTTTCCAGTCTGTGCTGAATTAATTCAGCTCAGTTGGAGTGGCAGTAGGGGTGCTAAAACCTACTGATCCTTCCTTGATTTTCAGGGCCCTACTGCTCCCTTTAACCAGTCCTGCCTCCCTGGGTGCTGCAGCGACAGTCCAGATAGAATTTTCCCTGTTGGCAGCAGCGGGCTCCCTTTTGCTGGTAGGCGTTCCGACCCTGCAAAATGGATCAGGGTTGGGACTGTAAGTGGAAGTCCTACCCCAACTCTCCTAGGGCAGGAAGACTAAAATCTAAGCCCAGGAATAAAACCTGGGACCTTTTGATTTGTGCTGTTAAATTAGGTGATGCCTTTAAATAGCAAAGCATAGGAGTGGGAGAAAAACCCAATTGTGATCCAGCTCGCTGGTTCCAAAGATCAAAAATGCTATACTGTACTCTATCACTTATATCCTCAACCATTTCTTTCACTAAAAAACTATCCAATCTCTCACTGTTGAATTTGTTGACACTACCTACCTCCCCAAGCAGTCTATTCCACACAGTTGCCACACCCCGTGGTAAGTAGTTAAGTCTAAACTGTCTGTTCAGCTTCACTCCTGTAATTATTAGCGCAGTACTGAGGGAGTGCTGCACTGTCAGTGGTGCTGTCTTTCAGATGAGATACTAAACCGAGGCCTTGGCTGCCCTCTTCCGTAGATGTAGAAGATCCCATGGCACTATTTGAAGAAGAGCAGGGAGTTCTCCCAGTGTCTTGGCTAGCATTTATCCTTCAACCAACATCACTAAAACAGATTATCGGCTTATTTATCTCATTGCTGTTTATGGGACCTTTCTGTGCATAAACTAACTGGCATGTTTGCCTACATTCCAGCAGTGACTATAATTCAAAAGTACTTCAATGACTGTAAAGCATTTTGGGACGTCCTGAGGTCGTCAAAGGCACCACATAAATATAAGTTCTTTCTTTCTATTAGGGTTCGGTTGATTGATACTCTTTAGAATCTTGAAAAGTTAGATAAGCTTTCCTGGAGTAGCCTTTCTTGCAGTTTAAATTCCCAGCTTCCTTCCTGTTTCTTCATAGCTGAGGTGCCTGATCTCCGGTGAGTTTAGTTGTTCTCCTCTGTACACTCTTGTCCACACTGTAGTACGATGATTAGAACTGCACACAGTACTAGGCCATGGGAGAGCCGAGTTGACTCTTGTTTATTCTGTTTTCCCCTCATGCATGGAAACAGAATATTGCTGACACAGAAGAAAACCAGATTTTACTTTAAAGTGATGTTACCATCGTAATTATTAAAGCCACCCTTTGTGAAAAGTAACATTTGGAGATTAACTAAAGGAAATGAATCCCCAAAATTTGACTTCCCGATTTCCTATACTCCACTGTTGGTGGCCGTGCCTTCAGCTGCCGAGACCCTAAGCTCTGGAATTCCCACCCTAAATCTCTCCACCTGTCTACCTCCCTCTCCCCCTTAAAACCTACCTCTTTGACCAAGCTTTTGGTCACCTGTCCTAATATCTCTTTATGTGGCTTGGCAGCAAATTTTGTCTGATAACGCTCTTGTGTAGCACCTTGTGTTGTTTTACCACGTTAAAGGTGCTAGATAAATGTAAGTTGTTGTTGTTGCTTTTGTTCCAGTTGGATAACACTAAAATCTTAATGAGCTCTAAATACAAAAAAAGTAATAAAAAAGTTAGTGGTGTTAGTTTTTAAATGAGTCACTAACTTGAAATAATTTTTGTTACTGAATTACTGTGAAGCAAATAAATTTTATGCTCATATGCTCAGTTTTTTTTCCAGACTCAGTCATCATTATAAAAGCTTTTTGCTGCTAAGGTCAATCCAAGCTGATTTAGTGTCAATTAGTGTCTTTAGTGTCAATGCTGAGTAAATCCAGAAGTAGGGAAGATTTTTTTTAAATGATACGGCAATCACACTATTTTATCCACCCTCGAGTAAAAGAGAATGAGGCCATTGTGGATCTTTGCCTTTTAAATCGAAGTCAATTGAAGTTTAAAGCTCAACAACTGAGCTTCAACTATTCCTCAGTTATCTATGAGCCTTCCTTAAACAATAAAAACACTGGGGAGGCCACTTGTACAGAGTGATCAATCATTGCATCCCAGCAAGGTCAACAAAATGGAGTCCATCATTGTAAATAGGCACAATGCTTCTCCCTCCCACATCAAGCGCAGATCTTTCTAAATAACGGCTCATCTCATCACTTTGTTCCATTCCACTAACTCAATGCCATGTTTCATTCTGTCTGATTTACTGCTTTAATAAATCACATTGAAGAGCCAGTCAATGTCTTTCTCAAAGAGTTTTTGACACTGATATATATACACACACACACACGAGATCAATTTCTATAAGAATTTGTAAAATAAAAGAGAGGGGAACTGAGTGGTACAGTGGACTAGATATGGATTCAAATAAACTCGCTAATCTCTGAAGCACCCTCCTGGAATGAGGCATGCATAATCACAGGGGCAGTTTAAGCTAAAGCAAGAACATTTAAAAGTGAACGAGAGACACTTGAAAAAGAAAAATATTAAAGGGGAAGTACAGGGAATTGTGATTAGAGTAGATAGTTCAGTAGAGCTCGCACTGGCACAGTAACGATGAGCCAAATTCCTCCTTCTGTGCTGAAATTTCAATGATTCACATCTGTGTTAGGCTGTAGAGAAATGGACAAAGATTCTTTGCGCATGTCTCTTCCCATGAACACGACGGGCATTCCTGTTGATATCACAGGTGGGGATGGGGACATAGCACCCAGTTGTAGTGGTGAAATGGTAATTCCAAGTTAGTGATGTAAAAGTGTCGTTAAAATGTCTTCTGTGAGATTTTTCTCTACTAACAATGGGCAGGTGGGTTGAGTCTTAGAATGGCCCATATAAAGAAGACATTGGAAGTCACCTGGCAGTGCTTGAAAATAGAATCAGTTTGTAGGGTCAGCCAGCCACTGTGTGCACTGCTTAGTTGTGGTACTTTTTGAAGTGGAATAGGTTTTAATCTCTCGGAGTCCTATTCTTGCTTGGCACCATTCCGCTTGCTCAGTGGGTGTCCCTTCCCGGGTACCACTGTACACCTGTTCCCTGGAGGAAGAGGAGGGAAACTGTTGGATGTCGGGCAACATTGCAGGAAGAGGGCTCCTATCCACATATACCCGGGCAACCAACTTAATTAGCCACAATACAATTATTTGGACCTCACAGGCTTAGGTTCACAAGGGAGACTGTGGCTGAGTTGTGTAACAGTTGGGTAGTTATGGTGCTGCCAATGGCAGTGAAGGTGACAGCTGCCTTGAAGCATTTTGCCTCAGGCTTTTTTCAGTGGACCAGTGGAGGCATCAGTAACATAAGTCAGTCTACAGTGCATCGCTGTATAAAGCAGGTGACTGATGCATTGTATGCCAGAGCAAATTCCGTTACTTTTCTTACAGGCAAGAGAGGGCAAAGGGAGAGAGCAATAGTTTTCTTTTAAATGGAGGATTTCCTTTCTAGGGTATAATATGTGGCACGCAAATGGCTCCACATTTTCCAATAAACAGCAGTTCCCCATACATACAACATTTTGCTTGCGTGTGACCATCAGCACAGATTAATGCACGTTTCAGAAGCATCCTAATAACAATATATCATGGTGCTGCATGAAAGAAGGCTTGCCATGGTGACCATCAGCCAGAAAAGCCCGATTGGCCACACCTGCCAGATGTCACCAATCATGTCACATACTGTTGTACCTGGCAACAGCTACGGGATGTGTCTTCACAGGATCTGAGCAGATCTATACTAATTGCTGTTAATATATACCATAGAGCTGGCACAAGATGCTTCCTTTCTGTTTATTTTTGTCTGTCACTTCTTAAGGCCCTGTCCCTTCATGCCCTGCCAAAGGGTTAAGTAAAATGGGTTCTGATGACTTTCTAAAAGCTTTGAGAAATGTGTCCCCCCTTATGACAATCCCCTTTCATTGTCCCCATCCCCTTAACAACAGCAACAACTTGCATTTATTTCGCATTTTTAACGTAGAAAAATATCCCAAAAGGATAAATCAAAAAATGTGGATGCTGAGTAAAAGGAGAGATGAGGAGGGTGATCAACGGTTTGGACAAGGCGGTGGGTGTTAAGGAGTATTTTAAAAGAGGAGAGAGGTGAAGATTCAGAGGGATTTAGGGAGGGAATTCCAGAGTGTGGGGCCTAGGCGGCTGAAGGCACGTCTGCCAATGGTGGGGCGAAGGAAGAGAGGATGCACAGAGGAATGCGAGTTTGGAGGGTTGTGGTTGTAGGGCTGGAGGAAGGTAGAGATAGGAAGGGGTGAGACTATGAAGGGATTTAAACATAAGGTTGAGAATTTTAAATTTCGGACCTTGGGATAGGATACAGGCAGCAGAGATTTGGATGAGCTGAGATTTATAGAGTGTGGAGGATGGGAGGCCAGCCTGGAAGGCATTGGAATAGTTGACTCTGGAGGTGACAAAGGCATGGATAAAGGTTTTGGCAGCAAATGGGTTGAGATAGGGGTGGAGGCAGGAGGTGGATGTAGGCAGTCTTTGTGATGTAGAATATATGGTGTCGGAAGCTCAACTTGGGAGTCAACTAGGTCACTGAGATTGTGAACAATCTGGTTGAGCCTGAGACAGTGCTGGGGAGGGGTGATGGAGCCGCTGGCAAGGGTACGGTGTTTGTGCCGGGGGCTGAAGATGATGGCTTCGGTGTTTCCAATACCCCAGTGGTGGAGAGCTTTGGGAACCATAGGTTCAAAGTCACCTGTTCCTCCCAAGCTTGCTACACTTACCACATGTCATGTCTCAAATTATTCATATACTAGATCCCAAAATGATAATGTCCTGGTCTGCATCTTGATGTGTGAATAATGTAAATAAGCTGATCCATGAAATGTAAGTACTATTCACACATTCAGGCAGTATTAGCATTGGTTCATAACCTTTGAGGTACGACTTGCATCAATAGAGGAAAATCAGCACTTGAGTATCATATGTGAAAGGACTCTATTCCTCAGCACTAATTCCCTCATCTTGATGAGCACAAGAGTCTCAGAAAAAAAACCAATCAGAATTAATTTGTGCTGCATCCTAACAATTATTGCACTTAACAAGAAATTTTAGGAAATCGTGCTCCTGTCAGGACAAAAAGTCACGGGGAACACACCCACGATTTCCCTATACCAGCAGGCGAGGCCCCTAAACAGGACTGCAATTCAATCAAATCTGCCCTACTGTATTTATGCACTTACCAGCAGTACGAGTATCACTGGGCCTTGATAGATGTAGTCCATATACTTCCCTGGTGCTTTTCCAAACCAGCATCTGTAAACATCAAGTCTCATGTTAACTGCCATTGGCTTCGTTCCAGCACAATCACTGTGTTAGCAGTCTGAGTTATTCAGATGATTCACAGTAGCAATTTTTAAAAATGTGACACGAAGTTGAAGGCAATGGCAGAGAAAAAGAAGCTCTAATTATTTTCTGTACTGTAACTTATTTAAGTACATCATTAGTCCCATGCACTTTAATTACAGAAGTAGGACTTTCTGTCAGTACTTTGCAAATGCGGCTAAAATGCTTCAAATAAATCCTCTGCACCATTCAATTACAATGGCTGGCAATCTTGTTACAAGACTCAATAGCAACTATACATTATGCAGAACTCCCTAATAACCTAATTTTGAAGGTACCACCTGGTTTTGGGCTAAGCAAGAAGGGCCCCGGTCTGTGCTGTTAGATGATGTAAGTCAGGGCAGCAGTTGGGTTACTTGGTTGACCTGGAGTGCATTTGGGTTGAGCAGGGGAGAAGTCAGCCAGGGTCCCACTCCCTGCTCCTGGCCCCTGCTAGAAAGCTCATATGTGTGCATGGCGGGTGGAGAATAGGATTGAGTACAGTTGTTATGACCACCACTATCTGGGTTCACACATGAAGGCCACGATTTTATCATCAGTATTGGGATGGTGGCGGGAGAGCTGGCTTCCGGGTTCCAGTCACGATCCTGGCTGCAGCCGCTCTGTCAAAGGGAGTTTCCCTTGATTGGCCTTGTTAAGCCTGCCCTACGGACTTCCAGGCCAATTAACAGGAAGCGGGTCTGATGACGTCATTTGATGACGCGTCATCAGCGGTTTCCTTAAAGGGACCATGGCCGCATTGAGTTTGACAGTTGTTCTGTCAGTGTTTGACAGCATTGAGGTGCTGGTGTTGGTGTGCCTGGTGATAGTGGTGTTGGGGCTGATCATGGAAGGATTCAGAGGACCAAGGTCTGATTTTTTCAAGGGCACTGATGTTGCTGCAATAGATGGCAGCTGCAGATGAGATGACAGAAGCGATCTGTCAATGGTGAGAGAGGTTGTTCCAATGAGGTGGCACTGGATATACAGTTGTCTCTAAACACTTACAAGCTAAAGAAATCTCTATATGTATTACAAATGCAGTAACCAACAGTTTCTGCGCTCTGAAACTGACCATCTGCAACATGGCATCCTTTACACCACTTCTGCATCTGTCAGCTTATCAGAAACATCAGAGCAGAATCAACTCATGCCAGGGTGAGTTGGCGTGTTCCCCGAGCAGCGGGTAACCCGTGGGGAGAACATAAAATTGGAAGGAAGCCTCAAAATAGTATTAAATTGGCTCTTAACAAGCCATTTCATTAGCTCAATTGTATCCCCCGCTGCTTGGTGTCGGGTCAGTTCTCCGCTGTCAGACCCAACACCTGGGAGACTCACGTGGAGGAGGGTTTTATGCAGCATCTTTCACATCCTCAGCATCCTAAAGCACTTCACGGACAATGAAGTATTTAAAAAATGTAGACACTATTGTTATGTAGGCAAATGTAGCAGCCAATTTTTTGACTACAAGATACTATGAGCAACATTGAGGACGACCAATGCCCATGGAACCATACCTAGCAACGAGTCAGAGCAAGGAGGAATGAAACCCGCTGTCAATCTTTGTTATTTTGACAGCGGACCCGCTTCCAAACCCGCCCTCTGAGGTACCGTGGTGGAACCATCCTCAAGTAAGAGACAGCAACTGGGAGAAAATGGCAAAAGAAAAGTAAAACCTGATGATGCAAGAACCAAACTGTCACTCATTAAATGAGCAGTTGGAATTTAAGTATCAAATCACATGGGCAACTTGTTTTCTTTTTTTAATATTTGACCTATCTCACTGGACAGATCACATTCAAATCAGATTTTGTTTTGTAGTACATTGACCATCTCAATTTAGTGATTTTGGTTTGTGTTGAGTAAGACTGGAACAAGGAGACGTTAAACTGGAAAACTGCAAATAACCAGGTTTCTGTTTAATCTTGTCCCTATTTTAGAAGTTTGAGGAAGCAAGAGGACACTTTTGGTCTTTCAAAAGCCGTGCGAAGGATTGCCACTGTACATATTGGATTCCCTGACCTTCTCGCTTTGTCTCTACAAAGGAGAGGAATGAAAAACCTTTGAAATAATTTAATGTTTTGTTCATTGCTCTCCCCTCCTTTTCTGAAGGCTCTGACTCCTTGCTAGGTATGGTTCCATGGGCATTGGCTGTCCTCAATGTTGCTCATAGTATCTTGTAGTCGAAAAATTGGCTGCTACATTTGTCTACATAACAATAGTGTCTACATTTTAAAAATACTTCATTGTCCGTGAAGTGCTTTAGGATGCTGAGGATGTGAAAGATGCTGCATAAAAGCCAATAATTCCTTCCTTCCTTGCTTTCCTCAAATGGATATTTATCCAAATTTTTTATGTCAATTTTACCCCTTCTCTAACAAAATCCTGAATGCGTTGAGCGTGGATTGGTTTACCAGAAAGGGTGGCTGAGTCCAGGGCCATTAGAAACAGCTTGATATTTAATGGGAAGAGTTGGTATTCTGCAGGGATGAGATCACATGGGCTGAAGGGCCTTCTTTACAACAACAACTTACATTTATATAGTGCCTTTAATGTAGAAAAATGTCCCAAGGGCCTTCTCAAAGAAGTAATCAGAAAAAAACTCACAAGTAGAAACTTAGACAAGAAGAATAGCTATGTAGGCAAGGCACTGATGTAAATCTGGTGCAAGATCAAGAGAGATATTTTCGATAAAATTCCCACATGTGCTGTGATGACACCCAGTTCTGCCTCTCCAAATTCTCTCTTGACCCCTCCACTGCCTCTGTGCTTCCAGACTGCTTGTTCAACATCCAGTCTTTGATGTGTCATAATATCTTCCAGTAGACATTGGGAAGACCAAAACCATCATCTTAGGCCCCACCACAAACTCTGCATCTTTACCAATGATTCCATCCCCCTCCCAGGCCACTGTCTCAGGTTGAACCAAACTGTTCGCAACCTTGATGTCCTATTTGACCCTGAGCTGAGCTTGTAACCCCCATCACAAAGACCACGTACATCCACTTCCATAATATCACCTTCCTCTGCCCCTGCCTTAGCCCTCAGCTGCAGAAACTCTCATCCTTGCCTTTGTCACCTCTAGACTAAACTGCTCCAATGTTCTCCTGCACTGCCTTCCATCCTTAATTTTCTATTAACTTTAGCTCATCCAAAACTCTGTTGCCCATATCCTATCCTGCCCCAAGTCCTGCTCACTCGTCACCCCGTGCTTGCTGACCTACATTAGCTCCAGTTTCCCAATTTAAAATTCTCATGCTTGTGTTTAACTCCCTTCAATGGCCTTGCCTCTCCCTATCTCTGTAACCTCCTCCAGCCCTGCAACCCCCTCACAACTATCTGTTCTTCTAACTCTTGCCTCTTTGCATTCCCCCTCCCTTCGCCCCACCATTGGCGGCTGCACCTTCAGCCGTCTGGACCCCATACTCTGCAATTCTCTCCCTACACACCTCTGCCTCTCCATCTCTCTCTCTTCCTTTCGGACCTTCCTTTAAACCCACCTCTTTGAGCAAGCTTTTGGTCACCCCCTCCTAATATCTGCTTCTCTACCATCAAACCCCAGCCCTCCCCTAACAGATTAACTGGCTGTTAATCTCATTGCTGATTGTCAGATGTAGCTGGTGAAGAATGGCTGCTATGCTTGGCTGCATAACAACAGGTGCGCAACCAAAAGTAATTTATTACGTGGCGTGCAATAAGATGTTTGGATGATGTGATAAGGTGCTACACAAATCCAAGTTTTTAAATTACATATTGGCAATCATCTTTGTAGAATACTGCTATCTCCTCTCAGTAATTTCAATTGACAGTGTGTTTGATTATATGTGTGTACATTTATATGTATATGTGTACATGTATATGTAAATGTAGCATTTGTGTGTAGGTGTGGATATATACATATATATTTGTATTTGTGAATGCATATATTTATATATATATATCATTGCCACTGGTTCAAAATTATGGTACTTCCCATCTGACAGCATTAAGGGAGCACCTTCACCACATGGACTACAGCAGTTCAAGAAGAAAGCTCACCACTACCTTCTCAAGGGCAATTAGGGATGGGCAATAAATGCCGGCTTTGCCACACCCCAAGAATTAATCATTTAAAAAATGTGTGTAGGTGTGTGTGAGCATGTATGTATAAGTGTACATATATTGGCGTATGTGTCCATGGATGTTAGTATGTGTCTGTGTGATGGAGGCAGGGACTCAGTTTTCTGTTCAAACTGAACTCAACCCATCAAGAGCCGAACAACGAACGGTAGAACATCGTGTGCCAGTCAAACTGGAATTTTGACAGTTTGGCTGTTTTCAAAAAGAGACAAACACATTTTATCATCAACACTGATATTATCTGCCATGATGCTAAATGTGGAACTGAGCTCTCGAGGTGAGGAAGATCTCAGGTTTGAGCGCTGACGTGTGCAGAGTTAGCTAACCTCAGTCAGCGTGCACACCCTTCTGACACTCAGGCCCCGACAAGATCAGCATGACGTTGTTCTTTTTGGGTGGAGGCACTTATCCATCATTGGAGTCCTTGATTCTTCTACTGTCAGCACGTTCCCCCTCTGTAGAATTAGCTAGATGGGGTCTCCATGAGTTATGAATCACGGTACCAGGGCCCTGAATGTCCTCGGATTTCCGGTCGCTGAACCGCCATAACTTCATCAGAAAAGCAGTGGATTTATGCGCATAAACGGGGTTTCCGCCGCACTTACGGCAAAGCTATGGCGGGTAGCAGCAGAACGTCCGAGGAATTTCAGAGCCCTTGGTTAGAGCAAAGGTTTTTTTTCCACAATCGGATTAGAGTAAATAGCTCCAGTTAAAGAGCCAGTACCAACCGCCACAGCCTTTCTTTCATCCTGGGGAACTTCTATGATTCTACACTCAACAGGTTGGATTTTCTGCCTCAGCGCTCCTGGTGTGTGTCAGGAAAAGGGGCAGCTCCAGCCTAATGATTTACCAACCATTAATCTTAATGGTCAGAATACTTACACTCACTGAGAAATATCTTGCTGACACTCACCTAGGAACATCCTGTAAATACGGACACTCACCCAGGAATGTCGTGTAAATACTGACAGTCACCCAGGAATATCCTGTAAATACTGACAATTAACCAAGGATTATCTTGTAAATTTTGACAAAGACCCAGGAACATCCGGTAAATACGGACACTCACCCAGGAACATCCGGTAAATACGGACACTCACCCAGGAACATCCTGTAAATACTGACACTCACCCAGGAACATCCTGTAAATACTGACACTCACCCAGGAACATCCTGTAAATATGGACACTCACCCAGGAACATCCTGTAAATATGGACACTCACCCAGGAACATCCTGTAAATACTGACACTCACCCAGGAACATCCTGTAAATATGGACACTCACCCAGGAACATCCTGTAAATACGGACACTCACCCAGGAACATCCTGTAAATACTGACACTCACCCAGGAACATCCTGTAAATACGGACACTCACCCAGGAACATCCTGTAAATACGGACACTCACCCAAGAATGTTGTGTAAATTCTGACACTCACCCAGGAACATCCTGTAAATACGGACACTCACCCAGGAACATCCTGTAAATACGGACACTCACCCAGGAACATCCTGTAAAAACGGACACTCACACAAGAATGTTGTGTAAATTCTGACACTCACCCAGGAACATCCTATAAATACGGACACTCACCCAGGAATGTTGTGTAAATACTGACAGTCACCCAGGAACATCCTGTAAATTCTGACACTCACTAAGGGACCTTCTATAAATACTGACACTCACTCAAGGACATTCTGTAATACTGACATACACCCAGAGTAGGGTAGGGTATTCCAGGATTTTGACCCAGCTACAATGAATGAACTAATGGTCATTTGGGCACAAAACCAGAGGTTGGTAGCCAACTGTGGAACCACAGCGCAATTAAATATTGGGAAGACCGAAGCCATTATTTTCGGTACCGCCACAAACTCCATTCCCTAGCCACCGACTCCATCCCTCTCCCTCACATCTGTCTGAGGCTGAACCAGATTGTTTGCAACCTTGGTGTCATACTTGAAATGAGCTTCCGACCACATATCCACGGCATAACTAAGACTGCCTACTTTCATTTCCGTAACATCGCCCGTCTCCGCCCTTCCCTCAGCTCATCCGCTGCTCCCGAGGTCTCCACCCTCACAGAAGCCGGTCTTCAGCCAATTTGATTCACTCCACTTAATATCAAGAAACGGCCGAGCACACTGGATACAGCAAAGGCTATGGGCCCCGACAATATCCCGGCTATCGTGCTGAAGATGTGTGCTCCAGGACTAACCACGCCTCTAGCCAAGCTGTTCCAGTATAGCTACAACACTGGCATCTTTCCGACAATGTGGAAAACTGCCCAGGTATGTCCTGTCCACAAAAAGCAGGACAAATCTAACCCGGCCAATTGCCGCCCCATCAGTCTACTCTCAATCATCAGCAAAGTGATGTAAGGTGTCATCGACAGTGCTATCAAGCGGCACTTACTCACTAATAACCTGCTCACTGATTGCCCAGTTTGGGTTCTGCCAAGACCACTCGGCTCCCGACCTCATTACAACCTTGGTCCAAACTTGGACAAAGGAGCTGAATTCCAGAGGTAAGGTGAGAGTGACTGCCCTTGACATCAAGGCAGCATTTGACCGAGTGTGGCATCAAGGAGCCCTAGTAAAACTGAAGTCAATGGGAATCGGGGGGAAAACGCTCCACTGGCTGGAGTCATACCTAGCACAAAGGAAGATGGTTGTGGTGATTGAAGGTCAATCATCACAGCCCCAGGACATTGCTGCAGGAGTTCCTCAGGGCAGTGTCCTAGGCCCAACCATCTTCAGCTGCTTCATCAATGACCTTCCCTCCGAAGGTCAGAAATGGGGATGTTCGCTGATGACTGCACAGCGTTCAGCGCCATTCACAATTCCTCAGATAATGAAGCAGTCCATGCCAGCATGCAACAAAACCTGGATGACGTTCAGGCTTGGGCTGATAAGTGGCAGGTAACATTCGCGCCACAGAAGTGCCAGGCAATGACTATCTCCAACAAGCGAGAGTCTAACCACCTCCCCTTGACATTCAACAGCATTACCATCGCCGAATCTCCCACCATCAACATCCTGGAGTCACCATTGACCAGAAACTTAACTGGACCAGCCACATAAATACTGTGGCAACAAGAGCAGGTCAGAGGCTAGGTATTCTGCGGCGAGTGTCTCACCTCCTGACTCCCCAAAGCCTTTCCACCATCTACAAGGCACAAGTAAGGAGTGTGATGGAATACTCTCCACTTGCCTGGATGAGTGCAGCTGCAACAACACTCAAGAAGCTCGACACCATCCAGGACAAAGCAGCCCATTTGATTGGCACCCCATCCACCACCTTAAAACATTCACTCCCTCCACCACCAGCGTACCGTGGCTGCAGTGTGTACCATCTACAAGATGCACTGCAGCAACTCGCCAAGGCTTCTTCGGCAGCACCTCCCAAACCCATGACCTCTTCCACCTAGAAGGACAAGGGCAGCAGGCGCATGGGAACACCACCACCTCCAAGTTCCCCTCCAAGTCACACACCATCATGACTTAGAAGTATATCGCTGTTCCTTCATCGTCACTTGGTCAAAATCCTGGAACTCCCTCCCCAACAGCACTGTGGGAGTACCTTCACCACACAGACTGCAGCGGTTCAAGAAGGCAGCTCACCACCACCTTCTCAAGGGCAACTAGGGATGGGCAATAAATGCTGGCCTTGCCAGCGACGCCCAGATCCCATAAGCGAATAAAAAAAAACCCTCATCCATGCCTTTGTTACCTGTAGACTTGACTATTCCAACACACTCCTGGCTGGCCTCCCACATTCTACCCTACGTAAACTTGAGGTGATCCAAAACTCGGCTGTCCGTGTCCTGACTCGCACCAAGTCCCGTTCACCCATCACCCCTGTGCTCGCTGACCTACATTGGCTCCCGGTTAAGCAACTCCTCGATTACATTAAAGGTGTTATATAAATACAAGTTTTTGATGTTGTTGTAAGGGAGTCTATGGCCTGTATCCTCACAAACTCCACACCCTGCCCTCATCCAGTTCCACAGTCTCTGTGTGCCCCACAGTGAAGCAACTTCATGAGCCTCATTTTCTAATTCCTCCACAGCCTCACCCTGCCCACTTTTGGAAACTCTTTTGAAGTATGTTCCTCTCCACTGCAGTTCTCTTTCAAAAACCACTTTAACTTTGGACATTTCTTTTATCTACGTTAAAGGACATATATAAATATAAGTTGGCATTGCTGCTGCTACCTATTTCTTTGACTGTGCTTTTGATCTCTCTCCTTAAGTCATCCAGCTCTTGTTTCAAGATCTGACAAGAACTTGGAAGGCTGGAATGTACACGTTCTATGAAAGGAGGGAGGTTTGATAGACATATTAGGTTTTTCTTTTATGCTTTTCTCACCTTAAAAAAGAACTCGGAAAAAAACAATAATGTAAAACTTACAAATTCACTTCACTTCTTAATGTAGTACTTACTGTTCATTTTCATAATATAACTTGCCTATGGCCCAGGCTACAATGATGGGACAGGGGATACCTGTGGAAGAACAATACCTCCATGAGTTTAACTGAATGAATGCAGTTTTGAAAAATGGATCTTGGCTGTAAATTGATACTATTTTTTGTATATAGTAGAGCTCCCGTGGCGATCGGAGGATAGGCTGTCTTACATAATAGGTGCAATCAACCAAGTGTGATGTGGAAAGTGTGACAGGAAGCAAGTGTGACAATTACAGGAAGTGCACGTCATCTGCAAAACTTTTAATATATTATAGGTGTGTTTGTCTCTATATGTGTTTAAGAACTTATGTCAACTGCATCTTTCTGATGGTGGCTGCCTCAGTCAGACCTACAAAAAGTCCCTGACTTACACCATCCAATGAACAGGAATATCCATTTGCGCAGTTTGTCTGTGGAGTAAGTCATCACTATAGCTGTATGGAGATAGCACCCCTCCACAAACATCCAGAAGAAATTAGTCACCACAAAGTAGTTGAAGATAGTTGTGATAAGACGGCACCAGGGCTGAAAAAGAAGATTAAATAAGTAGTTACACACATTATATAAATATAAAACAACAAGACTAATATCGCAGGGTAAATGTAGCGAGGCTTTGCTTTCAGCATGGAAGCCCACTCAACTAAGCTGCAGATTGGAGAATCGAGCGTGGGGGTCAGCACGCTTAGTTTGCGGCACTCCCTACAATGCCGCAAATTGGGGGCGCTTAACTCCATGCCCCGTTCTCCAATGTGCGCTTCTGTCGTGTGAGGTTCCCGTGCCCAGAGCAAAGCCTGGCAATAGTTACCGTCAGCTGGTCAATGGTGACACCCAGGATATTGATGGTGGGGGATTCGGCGATGGTAATGCCATTGAATGTCAAGGGCGGTGGTTAGACTCCCGCTTGTTGGAGATAGTCACTTCCTGGCGCGAATGTTAATTGCGACTTCTCAGCCCACGCCTTAATGTCGCCCAGAAATTAACTTCATAGCATGTCATGGTGGGATTTGAAATGATGGGCGGGGGGGGGGGGGGAAATTTTAACTCCAAAAAGCAGTTGGATTGGGGTCAGGTGGGAGGTTAATGTGCTAAAATTCTGAATCACGACCCCAACCTGCCACTTCCGGTTTTAGCGGCGGGTGGGTGGCCAACCTGCTCCCAGGAAGTGGGTTGGCATTTTAAATATGATAATGAGGTACCGTGCCTCATGGCCTTCCAACCTCCAGCCTCAAATCATCCTCTCGCCTTCTGACCTCCCCGCTCCAGCCCCCAATCATCTTCTGATCTCCCCACTCCAGCCCCCAATCCACTTCCGACCTCCCCGCTCCGGCCCCCAATCATCTTCTGACCTCCCCACTCCAGCCACCAATCCACTTCCGACCTCCCCACTCCAGCCCCCAATCATCTTCCGACCTCCCCACTCCAGCCCCCAATCACCTTCCGACCTCCCCGCTCCGGCCCCCAATCATCTTCCGACCTCCCCGCTCCGGCCCCCAATCACCTTCCGACCTCCCCGCTCCGGCCCCCGATCACCTTCCGACCTCCCCGCTCCGGCCCCCGATCATCTTCCGACCTTCCCGCTCCGGCCCCCGATCACCTTCCGACCTCCCCACTCCAGCCCCCAATCATCTTCCGACCTCCCCGCTCCAGACCCCAATCACCTTCCGACCTCCCCGCTCCAGACCCCAATCACCTTCTGACCTCCCCGCTCCGGCCCCCGATCACCTTCCGACCTCCCCACTCCAGCCCCCAATCACCTTCCGACCTCTCCGTTCCAGCCCCCGATCACCTTCCGAGCTCCCCGCTCCGGCCCCCAATCAGTCTCCGGCCTCCGATTCCCTCCCTCCCACCTCCGATTTCCCCCCCCCAACCCCGATCCCCTCCCTCCTCTCTGCGGCCTGGTTTCACAAGCCTACCCACCCAACAGCTAGCCAGCCTCTCCCTCTGGCTGGCTGCGGGCAGGAAATAATGATTTTAAATGCTAATCAAGCCCTGCCGTTAAATTCGGCAGGGCCTGCGGGAACCCTGTTTTCCTGTGTTTCCCAACTGCTTTCCATCCCCTCCCGCTCCCTTCCTGCCTTCAAATTAAAATTCAGGCCATGACCTCTGGGTTGATAGTCCAGTACCATAACCACTACATTTACAATATTACCACACTTATGATACAGATTTTCCCTGTATGTTAACCATAGTAAAACTCTAAAACTGTTCTTTATGATTTGACTTTAAAATAAAGTAGTACTTTTTGCCTACATGTAGCTTAACACCAACCTTGGGATAAAATGTACTAATCCAAGATGATGTTTTCATTTCCCAAACCAGTCAACCGGTCAACCTTGTGGCTCCTTTGACATAGAGTTACATAGAATGTACAACACAGAAACAGGCATAGTGGGGAACCATGGGGCTAATAAAAGTGAGGAACTTAAAGTAATTAATACCAGTAGAGAAAAAGTACTTGAGAAACTAATGGGACTGAAAGCCGACAAATCCCCTGGACCTGATGGCCTACATCCTAGGGTTCTAAAAGTGGTGGCTGCAGAGATAGTGGATGCACAGGTTGTGATCTTCCAAAATTCCCTAGATTCTAAAACAGTCCCAGCAGATTGGAAGGTTGCAAATGTAACCCCGCTATTCAAGAAAGGAGGGAGAGAGAAAACAGGGAACTACAGGCCAGTTAGCCTGACATCAGTAATCAGGAAAATGTTGGAATCCGTTATTAAGGAAGTGGTAACAGGGCACTTAGAAAATCATAATATGATTAGGCAGAGTCAACATGGTTTTATGAAAGGGAAATCATGTTTAACAAATGTATTAGTTTTTTGAGGGGTCATGGGGTTGGGGGTAATATATTAGCATTGATAGAGGAATGGTTAACAGACAGAAGACAGAATAGCAATAAACGGGTCATTTTCCAGTTGGCAGGCTATAACTAGTGGGTTGCCGCAAGGATCAGTGCTTGGGCCTCAGCTATTTACAATCTATATTAATGACTTAGATGAATGGACCGAGTGCAACATATCCAAGGGGGAGGATCCAGTTGTCGTGGTCCATGTAGGAACCAACGACATAGGCTGAACTAAGAATGAGGTTCTGCTGAGGAAGTTTGAGGAGCTAGGGTCTAAATTAATAAGCAGAACCTCAAGGGTAATAATCTCTGGATTACTACCTGAGCCACACGCAAATTGCAAAGGGTCAAGCAGATCAGAGAGTTAAATGCATGGCTCAAAGAGTGGTGTGGGAAGAAGGGGTTTTGATTCATGGGGCACTGGCACCAGTACTGGGGAAAGAGGGAGCTGTTCCATCAGAATGGACTCCACTTAAATCAGGCTGGGATCAGCATCCTGGTGAATCGAATAACTAGGACTGTAGATAGGGCTTTACACTAAAAAATGCAGGGGGGGAAATTTAGAAATCTAAAGGTAAACGTCAAGGCAATAGAGCAGTGTAGCGATTTGGGTAAAATAAGCAGAGTGTGACAGGAAAGGAAAGAGGGGAAAAAATTCAGTTGGTTGCGCCTCCCGTTAGCGCCTTAAGAGGGCGTGGCGATGTTTGCGGCACTCGCAAAATTAACTAGACATTTTGCGGCGGCGCTAAACAGTACCACCACGATCTCCTGCGCCAGCAGATCGTGACGTCAGTCGAGTGCGCAACGCCCCGGTAGCGCCCTGAAGCGGATATTGAGTGCCGTCCCCTGCCTTACCGCCTGCCGCTAGCAATGACAGGTTGAAGGGAGCGTTTTGCAGTCAGGAAGGGACTGGGGGAGCGCTATTTAAAGGCGACCGCTTCCTGCCTTTTATTGTTGGTGACATTTTTGAACCACGCATTCTGAGAGAGAGAGAGACTTCTGGAGAGATTCAACGCTGTGTGAAGGAGTTTTGGGTACTGAGCAGCACTTTGCAGGTTCATTTTGATTTGCCCTTCCTTGTATTGATTTAGAAGAGACTGTGGGGGCTGCACTCTGAGCTCTTTCCCTGGGTCTCTCCATTGTTCTTTCCAGCAGATTTGATGTACAGGTCTCTCCAGGCCAAGATTCAAGGCTGCAATGAGCAGGATGTGGATGGAAAGCAAGATCAACCCTCCCCTTTAAGAACTGGCCGGCGCCATTGTGTGTGTGTTCCATTGCTGACTGACATCACATGAGCTTCGCCAGCGCTCTGAGGTAGCGCCTCGCTCCTCGGCCTTTGCGTCTTAAGGCAGGTGTAAAGCGCCTGATTTAGCGCTCCAATCACCTCCAGGGGTGATAAAAGTCAAGTTTGCAGTCGGAGGCGATAATTAGCGCCAGGCGCTAATCTTTGCGCCCGGCCGATAATTGCGCCCCAAATGGGGCGATACTGAATTTCTCCCCCAGAGAGTTTAACGGTAGCAGTGCAACAGAGAATAAGGTCAAAGCAGGGGATAATGGTAAAAAAATTAAATTAAAGGCTCTTTATCTGACTGCACGACGCATTCGTAACAAGATAGATGAATTAGTGGCACAAATAGAGATAAATGGGTTTGATCTATTAGCCATTACAGAGACGTGGTTGCAAGGTGATCAAGGTTGGGATCTAAATGTTCCAGGGTACTTGACGTTTCGAAAAGACAGGCAGAATGGAAAAGTTGGGGGGGGGGGGGTGGGGTGGCCCTGACAATAAAGGATGACATAAGGACAGTAGTGAGAAAGGATCTTGGCTTAGAAGATCAGGAAGTAGAATCAGTATGGGTGGAGATAAGAAATAACAAAGTGCAGAAAGCACTGGTGGGAGCAGTTGCTATGTCCCCTAACAGTAGTTATACAATTGGAAAGAGTATTAATCAAGAAATAATAGGAGCTTGTAACAAAGGTAATGCAGTAATCGTGTGGGACTTTAATCTGCATACAGACTTGCAAATCAAATTGGCAAAGGTAGTCTGGATGGCATCAGGACAGTAGAGAGAAAGGATCGCGGCTCGAAAGATCAGGAAGTGGAATCAGTATGGGTGGAAATAAGGAATAATAAGGGGGTAGAAAACACTGGTGGGAGTAGTATATAGGCCCCCTAACAGTAGCTGTACAGGTGGACAGAATATTAATCAAGAAATAGTAGGAGCTTGTAACAAAGGTAATGCAATAATTGTGGGGGACTTTAATCTTCATACAGACTGGACAAATCAAATTGGCAAAGGTAGTCTGGAGGATGAGTTCATGGAATGCATTCAGGACAGTTTCCTGGAACAATATGACATGGAACCAATCAGGGAACAGGCTATTTTAGATCTTATATTGTGTAATGAGACAGGGTTAATTAGCAATCTCATAGTAAAGGATCCTCTGGGGCAGAGTGATCATAATATGTTAGAATTTCACGTTAAATTTGAGAGTGACTTGCCTAAATCCGAAACTAGAGTTTTAAACTTAAATAAAACCAATTACATAGGTATGAGGGGTGAGTTGGCTAAGGTAGATTGGAAAAATAGATTTAAAAGTATGGCGGTAGATAAGCAGTGGCTAACATTTAAAGAAATATTTCATAATTCTCAACAAAAATATATTCCACTGAGAAACAAAAACTCCACAGGAAAAGTGATCCATCCGTGGCTAACTAAAGAAGTTAAGGATAGCATTAGATTGAAAGAAGAAGCTTATAATGTTGCGAAGAATAATAGTAAACCTGAGGATTAGGAGATTTTCAGAAACCAGCAAAGGATGACCAGAATTTTGATAAAAAGGGAAATATTAGAATGAGAGAAAACTAACAAGAAATATAAAAACAGATTGTAAGAGCTTCTACAAGTATGTAAAAAGGAAGAGAGTAGCAAATGTAAACGTTGGTCCCTTAGAGGCTGAGACAGGAGAAATTATTATGGGGGATAAGGAAATGGCAGAAACATTAAACAAATATTTTATATCTGTCTTCACAGTAGAAAACACAAAAAGCATACCAAAAATGGTGGGGAACCAAAGGTCTGATGAGGGTGAGGAACTTAACATATTTAATATAAGTAGAGAAAAGTACTAGAGAAACTAATGGGACTAAAAGCCGATAAATCCCCTGGACCTGATGGCCTACATCCTAGGGTTCTAAAAGAATGATGGCTGAAGAAATAATGGATGCATTGGTTTTGATCTTCCAAAATTCCATAGATTCTAGAATGGTCCCAGCGGATTGAAAGGTAGCAAATGTAACCCCGCTATTCAAGAAAGGAGGGAGAGAGAAAACAGGGAACTACCGGCCAGTTAGCCTGACATCAGTAGCAGGGAAAATGCTGCAATCCATTGTTAAGGAAGTGGAATCAGGGCACTTAGAAAATCATAATATGATTAGGCAGAGTCAACATGGTTTTATGAAAGGGAAATCGTGATTAATTTATTAGAGTTTTTTGAGGATGTAACTAGCAGGGTAGATTAAGGGGAACCAGTGGATGTACTATATTTGAATTTCCAAAAGGCATTCAATAAGGTGCCACATAAAAGGTTAATACACAAGATAAGGGCTCATGGGGTTGGGGGTAATATAATAGCACGGGTAGAGGATTGGTTAATGGACAGAAAACAGAGAGTAGGGATAAATGGGTCTTTTTCAGGTGGACTGGCTGTATCTAGTGGAGTGCCGCAAGGATCACTGCTGGGGCCTCAGCTATTTACAATCTATATTAATGACCTAGATGAAGGGACCGAGTGTAATGTATCCAAGTTTGCTGATGATACAAAGCTAGGTGGGACAGTAAGCTGTGAGGAGAACACAAAGGGCTGGATTTTACCAGCCCTGAGGAGGCGGGTTTGGAGGTGGGACTGCTGGGAAAATCAAAAAGAATGGGAGATAGATAGATTTTTGGACTTTAGGGGAATCAAGGGATATGGAGATCGGGTGGGAAAGTGGAGTTGAGGTGGATGATCAGCATGATCTTATTGAATGGCGGAGCAGGCTCAAGGGGCTGTATGGCCTACTCCTGCTCCTAATTCTTATTTCTTATTCAGACCAACCCATCTATGCCGGCGTTTATGCTCCACTCGAGCCTCCTCCCATCCTTCCTAATCTAACTTTGTCAGCAAAACCCTCCGTTCTCTTCTCCCTCATATGCTTTTCCAGCTTCCCCTTAAATGCATCTACAATTCACCTCAACTACTCCTTGTGGTAGCAATGTTCCACATTCTCACCAGTCTCTGGGCAAAGACGTCCCTTCTGAATTCCCTATTTAATTTGTTGGTGACTATCTTATATTGATATCCTCTAACTTTGCTCTTCCTCACGAGTGGAAACACTCTCTCTGTATCCACTCTATCCAAACCTTTCTTAATTTTAAAGACCTCTTTTAGGTCACCCCTCAGCCTTCTCTTTTCATGAGAAAAGAGACCAGGCCTGTTTTGAGTAAAACCTAGGAGCTTAATGCCATTTTCAATTAAATTATAAGGAGTTTCTTTATCGCAGGTCCAATAGAAAATTTGTTGGCAGTGTAGAAACTCATTTCACTGAGCCCCTTCTAGCCAACAGAGAAGGGATTTTACTTCCATCATTGTGTGGTCAGTTCAAACTGAGGTCCCAGAGTGAGAGGACAATTTCCTGACCCTCTGTACTACTGAATCCCTTTGAGCCCTGTAAATATAACAACTATAATATTACGAACA
This sequence comes from Squalus acanthias, assembly GCA_030390025.1. Lineage (NCBI taxonomy): Eukaryota > Metazoa > Chordata > Chondrichthyes > Squaliformes > Squalidae > Squalus > Squalus acanthias. The sequence goes on along the minus strand of CM059432.1, from coordinate 31,148,890 downwards.
AAACAAAATAACTCATTAAATATTAAATGTGTTTGGGTAAGTGGAGATTGTTCTTCTTTAACAAGAATGGGTAGCTTATTGTTTTCTCTTATCCTTGGATGACCTTGTTTAGACCAGTAGAAATCTCTCCGTACCCTTTCCCATGACCTCCAAGAATCCACATTGGAAATATTACAGAGACTAGGATTTGATCCTGGAGGGGGAGGAAGGGATCCAATCTCCTAGTTACGACTCTAACTCTAACATTGTGGTTGCTATGTCCCCTTCATTGAACTGTTTTGATGAGAACTTAGTTTAGTCTTTAGACATGGAACAAATTTCAAGCCTCTCCTGCCAGTGCAGAGCCTTGATGGAGTGTTGGTTGCAGATAGGGATCATAGAATCATACAGTACAGAAGGAGGCCATTCGGCCCATTGTGTCAATGCCAGCTCTTTGAAATAGCTATCCAATTAGTCTCACTCCCTGCTCTTTTCACATAGTTCTGCAAATGTTTCCATTTCAAGTATATATCCAATTCCCTTTTAAAACTTACTATTGAATCTGCTTCCACCGCCTGTTCTGGCATTGCATTCCAGATCATAGCAACTCGCTGTGTAAAAAAAATAATCCTCATCTCCCCTCTGGTTCTCTGTGATCTCAAGTTACCGACCCTCTGCCAGTAGAGACAGTGTCTCCTTATTTACTCTATCAAAACCCCTCATAGCTTTAATCAACAACAACCACACCACCTTGTATTTATATAGCGCCTTTAACGTAGCAAAACATCCCAAGGCGCTTCACAGGAGTATTATAAGACAAAAAATTTGACACCGAGCCACTTAAGGAGAAATTAGGGCAGGTGACCAAAAGCTTGGTCAAAGAGGTAGGTTTTAAGGAGTGTCTTAAAGGAGGAAAGAGAGGTAGTGAGGCGGAGAGGTTTAGGCAGGGAATTCCAGAGCTTAGGGCCTTGGCAACAGAGGGCACGGCCACCAATGGTTGAGCGATTATAATCAGGGATGCTCAAGAGGGCAGAATTAAAGGAGCACAGATATCTCAGGGGGTTATGGGGCTGGAGGAGATTACAGAGATAGGGAGGGGCGATGACATGGAGGGATTTGAAAACAAGGATGAGAATTTTGAAATTGAGGCGTTGCTTAACAGGGAGCCAATGCAGGTCATCAAGCACAGGGGTGATGGGTGAACGGGACTTGGTGCGAGTTAGGACACAGGCAGCCAAGTTTTGGATGACCTCAAGTTTACGTAGGGTAGAATGTGGGAGGCCAGCCAGGAGTGCGTTGGAATAGTCAAGTCTAGCGGTAACAAAGGCATGGATGAGCTGAGGATGAACTGAGGCGGTGACGGGCGATGTTGCGAAGGTGGAGATAGGCGGTCTTAGTTATGCTGCGGATATGTGGTCAGAAGCTCATTTCAGAGTCCAATATGACACCAAGGTTGCGAACAGTGTGATTCAGCCTCAGACAGATGTTAAGGAAAGGGATGGAGTCAGTGGCTAGGGAACAGAGATTGTGGCGGGGACCAAAAACAATGGCTTCGGTCTTCCCAATATTTAATTGGAGAAAATTTCTGCTCATCCAGAACTGGATATCGGACAAGCAGTCTGACAATTTAGAGACCATGGAGGAGTCGAGAGAAGTAGTAGTGAGGTAGAGCTGGGTGTCATCAGCGTACATGTGGAAACTGACGCTGTGTTTTCGAATGATGTCGCCAAGGGGCAGCATGCAGATGAGAAATAGGAGGGGGCCAAGTACAGATCCTTGGGGGACACCAGACGTAACGATGCGGGAGCGGGAAGAGAATCCGTTGCAGGTGATTCTCTGGCTATGATTAGATAGATAAGAATGGAACCAGGTGAGAGCAGTCCCACTCAGCTGGACGACGGTGGAGAGGCGTTGGCGAAGGATGGAGTGGTCAACTGTGCCAAAGGCTGCAGACAGGTCAAGAAGGACGAGGAGGGATAGTTTACCTTTGCCACAGTCACAAAGGATGTCATTCGTGACTTTGATGAGAGCTGTTTTGGAACTGTGGCAGGGGTGGAAACCTGATTGGAGAGATTCAAACATGGAGTTGCGGGAAAGATGGGCACGGATTTGGGAGGCGATAACGCGTTCAAGAACTTTGGAGAGGAAAGGGAGGGTGGAGATGGGGCGGTAGTTTGCAAGGACGGTGGAGTCAAGGGTTGGTTTTTTGAGAGGGGTGATGACGGCAGATTTGAGGGAGAGGGGGACAGTACTTGAGGAGAGAGAACCATTAACAATGTCAGCTAACATGGCAGCCAGAAAAGGAAGTTAGGGAGTCAGCAGTTTGGTGGGAATAGGGTCGAGGGTGCAGGAATTGAGTCTCATGGACAAGATGAGCACGGAGAGCTCATGAAGGGAGATCAGAGAGAAACTGGAGAAAGATGTGAGTTCAGGACTAGGGCAGGGGGGAACATTAGAGGAAGTTTGGCCCTGTGGGCTAGGGGAAGGAAGGGAAGTGCCACAGGCAGCTGAACGGATGGTCTCAATCTTAGAGACAAAGAAGTCCATGAGCTCCTTACACTTGTTGTCGGAGGTCAGGGTGGAGGAGACAGGAGAGAGGGGCTTAAGAAGATGGTTAGCAGTGGAGAATAGAAGCTGGGGTTTATCTTTGCATTCCAGAATGATTCTGGAATAGTGAGAAATTTTGGCAGATGAGAGCAGGACCCGATAATGCTTTATGTGGTCCTGCAGATCTGGCCGGTGAATGGCTAAACCAGTTGCCCACCACATCAGTTCAAGTCTGCATCCCTTGGACTTAAGGGAGCGAAGATGAGGGCCATACCAGGGGGAATGGCCAGGGTGAGGGAGAGCAATTGTTTTAATAGGGACTAGGGCATCAAAGGTAATGGTGAGGGTGTGGTTGAGCAGATCGGTAGCTGCAGAAAGGTCATGGTGGATGAAGGGCCAAATGTTGAACAGTGGGGTTTCATAAGTGCAGTTGTAAGAGAGTTTGGAGACAGTTTTTTCCAGGGGTGGACACAGAAGGAAGTAGGGTTGGGGGAGGCGTGGAAGGGGGATGTGGGTAGAGAGCGATATGAGGAAGTGGTCAGAGATGGCCTTATCTGCGATTGACACGATGGGAGTAGCGAGGCCACGAGAGATGGCAAGGTCGAGGGGGTGGCCGTTAATATGGGTTGGGGTGTTTACATGGAGGGAGAGATTAAGGGAGGATAGGAGGCTCCTCAAAATTATATAATTGTAAAGAAGAACTTGAGTTTATGTAGCATCTTTCACATCCCCAGGACATTGCAAAGTGCGTCATAGTTAATTATTATTTTGTAATCCTGAGTATGCAACCTGCTCTTGCATCTAAGTAGGAAGTACCTTGCATAAGAAAAAACTTGCATTTATATAGTGTCTCATGACCTCATGAAATTACAAAGCGCATTACAGCCAATGATGCAGTTCTGAAGCATAGTCACCATTGTAATGTAGGAAACGTGGCAGATCATTTGTGCACAACAAGGTCCCATAAATAGCAAGGTGATAAATGACCAGATGATCTGTTTTTATTGGTATTATTTCAGACATTAAATGTTGGCCAGGACACTGGGAGAACTCTCCTGCTCTTCTCTGAATAGTGCCATAGGTTCTTTTATGTTCACCAAAGAAGGCAGAGACATTGTTTAAACTCTCATTCAAAAGATGGCAGCTTACACAGTGCAACACTCCCTCGGTACTGCACTGAAGTGTCAGCAGAGATTCTGGGCTGGATTTTCATGGGGAAGGCGGGTTGGGGGCAGGGGGGCTCAGATGCGGGCGGGAAACCTGGGAGGACGGGTTTCCTGCAGGTCCTGCCGACTTTAACGGCAGGGGTTGATTTGCATCTGAAGCCTCTGTTTCCCGGCCGCAGCCAGCCAGATGGAGAGGCTGGCTGGCTGCGGGCTGGTAGGCCTGCAGCACTAGGCCACACAGAGGAGGGAGGGAGGGATCGGTGATTGTGTTGCAGTGAATGGCATCTACAGGGAAATATAGTCAGAGCTTTAAAAAGAAAATCAGATTCAAAAGATGATCGTTTTAAATATGTACTATATCACTGTCAGATACTTACACGAAGTGACAGTTATTCTGTTCAAATGAAGATTGAAAAAAAAATCACAATGTTTCATGGTGCCAGCCTCCGAAGGATCAGGGGGGCGGTGGGGGGGTGGGGGGGGGGGGGCGGGGTTGGGGGGAAGAGGCACAAGATCATGGCAGTCGAGGAACCGGGGGAGGGAAGCAAGAGATCGGGGCCTCCAGAGGATCGAGGGCGGGAGGCAAGAGATCGGGGCCGTCGAGAGACTGGAGTGGGGAGGCAAGAGATCGGGGCCAGCCACCGGAACATCGGACCGGCCTCAAGATCATCGGTTGTGAGGGGGGGGGGGGGGGCGGGATCCGGGAAGGTGATCGGAGGCCTCGTGAGGGAGGGTCTCCGATCACGGGGCGTGTGTTAGGTAGGGACCCTGGATCCAGGAGGTAAGTGTAAAGACACTTATCTCCTGGATGCAGCAGTCCCTGCCTTGCTGTAACTGCCGGGTTTTACGAAGTGTGTAAAACCTGACCAGATGCAGTTAAACACAAAAAGGAGGTTAAAGAAGAGGCTTCCAGCCTCATTATAATATTGAAATTGACATCCCGCCTCCTGGGAGCGGGTTGGCTGCCCGCCCGCCCCTGTTCTATCCGCCTCCATTAAAACTGGAAGTGGGCGGGTTGGAGGTTGCCTCAGGTCGGGAATTCCGATTTTTAACAATTTAACTACCCCCATGCTTCAAACCCACCCGTTTTGTTCTGGTATAAATGGCCCCCTATATGCTCAAGTCTCTGGAGTGGGCCTTAAACCCACAACCATCTGACGCAGAGGCGAGAGTGCTACCTTGAGCTAAAGCTCACACCTCCTGAAGCTCCGTGGTGGCCCCAGAGCCTCACAACATCTGTCCTATTGTTTTGTTTTGTGCTGATGAGGGAAAAATGATCCACTCCAAGGTCTACAATAATGTTGCTATGGTCATCAGGTCAAATTGGCTCATTGATACGGCTATTATCTCTGGGTCAGAAAGTTTAGGCCCCACACCAGGATTTGAGTGTCTAATCTGTGGTACACTCTGGTGCAGTACTAACTGAGTACTGCACTGTCAGATGTGACATTATATCGGGGTTTTACCTGCTGGTTCAGGTTATCGTTGAAGCTGTAATGGGAAAAGAGTGGGGTTGGTACTCTTGGAAGATGAGCTCAAATGAAGTTAAGATCCTTCTTCATCAGAACTAATCTTATGAGGTGTAAAAGAGTGGTGTGATGATAACTTTGCCTCCACTTTTCTCTGTTCACATTGGGATGTATGTGACATCTCTCCAGACAAGCATGGGTGAAATAAAGAATTCCGCGGAGTGCTGCAGAGTGAATCTGTGTCTCACCATTCCACAGCTCCATCTCACCACTTATGTTGGCATTTGTGAGATCTGTAAATCATTCAATTATTTTTTCCCCTCCAGTGACTCCCACTCCTTCCCTGAAGTTACTGAGTCATTTGGTGTTATCTTCCCTTTTTATACTGGTTAATCATAGAAAGACTTACCTTTATATAATATAAAATTAAAATAAAAACAGAAAATGCTGTAAATACTCAGCAGGTCAAGCAGCATCTGTGGAGAGTTCTCTCTCCACAGATGCTGCCTGACCTGCTGAGTATTTCTGGTATTTTCTGTTTTTATTTCAGATTTCCAGCATCCGCAGTATTTTGCTTTTGTACTTATTTATGTGGCACCTTTCATAACTTAAAGACATCCTAAAACACTTTTCAGCCAAAGAAGTACTTTCGATTTTGAAGTGTACTCACGGTTGTAACCATAGAACCACAGAAGAAAGCCATTCAGCCATCATATGTGTGCTAGAGCAATCCATAACTGATCCCATTGCCCTATTCTCCCTCCATAGCCCTGTATCTGTCTTTGCTTCAAATATTTATCCAACTTACCCAGTATGTCACAAAAAATTAGACTAAACAGTTAGTGTTGGCAATTTATTTAATCACAGAGGGCATGCAGACGAGCCCAAACCCGTTATCATCCAAACATATTTTCTAACACAGGTCAGTGCATAGCGATCAGGGCAGGAATCCTGGATGGTTGTCTTTTCCCTTTCCTAACCCAGTGACGAGGCCAATTGTGGCACTTCTACTGCTGACCCCTGCTGAGAGCTGCTAACTCGGTAAAGAGCAGTGATGGAATGTATGATCTTCCTGGTCTGTAATGCCCAGTTACACATTAGTCAGGCACTTACCAACTTAAGCCAATGACTGGCTCTATTCTATTGCGAGAGCTTACCTCATTGTTCTCGTGTATCTGATGGTCGATCATTTGCAGCAGGAACCACATGGCGTTCCTCAGTATGAAAGTGGTTATCAGGTTCCAATGAATGATATTTCGAAGGCATCTGATGCTCCTGTGGCAGCCAACACAAAGAAAGAAGGAGCAATTAAAACAGTGCAGGTTTCCTTGAACCCACGGTGTAAAGGCTAGGCATGGTTATTGAAATGGACAATATAAAATGGTTTACGAGACAATTAAAGGCATTTCTGAAGAGAGATAAAATTGATGGATATGGTGAGAGGCCACACTGGTGAAGTTGAGCTCTCACAAAGGGGCGGGCTTGTTGAGTTCAAAGGCCATTTTCCATTTTCTAATCTTCTGCTCTAGATGGATAAGTCAGATTTTTTGGGCAGAAAAGGCATCAGCCTGTTTTCACCAGATCAACCATTCCCTTTCAGCAAAACCCAATGACTGTCAGCTTTAAATATCGAGTGTTGGGAGAGTGGGCGGCGCAGTGGGTTAAATCAACCTTGGTTGTTCGCCTGTGGGCTCCGAATTCAAGCTCCGCTCAGACAGACGGGATGACAATCTCCTCTCTCCAGTGGCTTTTTAAAAAAAGTTATTCGTTCATGGGATGTGGGCGTCGCTGGCAAGGCCAGCATTTATTGCCCATCCCTAATTGCCCTTGAGAAGGTGGTGATGAGCCGCCTTATACAACTGAGTGGCTTGCTAGGCCATTTCAGAGGGCAGTTAAGAGTCAACCACGTTGCTGTGGGTCTAGAGTCACATATAGGCCAGACCGGGTAAGGGCGGCAGATTTCCTTCCCTAAAGGACATTAGTGAACCAGATGGATTTTTACAACAATCTGGTAGTTTAATGGTCACCATTACTAATACTAGCTTTCTATTCCAGATTTTTTTTTAAATTTAATTAATTGAAATTCCACAGCTGCCATGGTGGGATTTGAACTCATGTTCCCCAGCTCATTCACCCAGGCCTCTGGCTTGCTGTTACCAATAACATAACCACTATGCTACCGTACCCGAGATGGAGGGAGGGCATGTCAAATGAGTCAGGAGGAGTTCTAGAGGCCACGGGGGGAGGTGACTGAAAGTGGCACTCTCGGACTGCCTCCCTTAACAGTAGGAACAGCGGACTGAAGCTGCCCAAAGTCCCATCAACTGTTCGCATAGTTAACAACTACGGGAGGCAGTGGAGACTTCGAGCAGCTTCAATCAGCTGGTGCGTTTAACATAAGATCAGGTCAATCTCTGCTACAATATCTTGGTTCTGCTTGTGTCTCTGTGGCTCTGATAATGTTGCAATGTGAGATGTTGATTGGATGGAACCATAAAAAAAATTGACTTTTACAAAATCAGTAAGTACAGAACTGCACAAAATAGCTGGCGCGCTTAATATGTTTTAAGCGGTGCCTTTGTAATTGATGCCTATGGTGATGACAAATAGTCAGCGCCATTTGCCCGATATAGGCGGCTGCCCAGGATATGCAAGGAGGGTGTAAGTGGTGTGGACTGTAATTGCATGTCAAATGAATGGATAGCGGTAAATATAGGAGAAGAAGCCATTTCAGTTAGCTTTGAGATACAGATATTGAAGATCTATGTGCATGAAATTAAATCACATTTCTTTGCCCTGCTGTGTAGTTACCACATTGTACCAGCTCGGTGTCTCTCTTGTTGGACTCTCTGATTTACTTTGCTGTACGAATGCAGCTGGTAACTGAATAAAAAAATTAAAAAGTCAGATCTCATCTGTAGAGAAGCTTACTGCCCTCAAGAAGAGGAAACGCATGAATGGAGCGATGATTGTGTACTGTAAATCATCGAGGATGAGGCTTATAGAATCTTCCAGCACAGAGGGAGGTCATTCGGCTCATTGTGTCCAGAAGGATATAAATGCAGAATTAATTAATATACAAGTTCAGTAGGGAATGACTCTTCTCTCTAGTAGAGGAATGCAGAATACAGGGACAAAGACGCATTTTCAACTAAGTTGGTTAAAGACAAATCCAGAAGAAAATCTTCACACAAAGGCTATAGATACAGAATTAATTGAGCTGTTTAGAGGGGAGGTGAATAATTACTTAGGAAGAGTATTTAAAAAAAAGAGGTGTCGGGAATTGGGATAAGTTGTGGACGCTAACAAAATGCAGGGCAAGTTGGATGAGATGAATTAGCCTACTCCTGTTCTATATTCCAATCATGTCGTCAGTCAATGAGGTCAGGTTAGGTGGTCAATTGTGAACATTCTAACATACCTTGTTGTTGGTTATTTAATAAAGCAATGTCAGTTCCACAGTGAAGGTTGCATACCTCAAGCACAGGAAGAGTATAAAGGCCACGATGAGGGCTCCAACGGAGATACAGTGGCCCAGATAGTTGATGATCAGGGCGATCTTGTAGTGGAGCTGGTATTTCCTCTGAAACAAAATGTAAAAAACAGACTTTTTCCTGAAGCCGTTTTTGATAAAGCTCTTGACCATATATTATTACTTAGGCCTTAATTTTACGTTGTGTCGGGATTGGTTGGTGTGAGGAGCCTGGGCGAGCGACAAACTAGCATGCCAAGGCCCGAGACATTTTGGGCTGGATTTTATCAATGGAGGCGAGCAGGAGGCAGGACTCCCACTTTTGGGGTTGTAGTCCCGCCTCCATCGAGTTGTGGCCAACCCACTCGATTTTCCCTTGATTGACCTTGTTGAGCCCGCCCAGCGGGCTCAGCAGGCCAATTAATGGCCACCCGGCAACAGGTGACGTCACAGATTGACATTTCATCTGTCAAGAGCTTTTGACAGATGAAATATCAGCGTTTGACAGCTCCTTGAAGCTGTCAAACACTGACAATCTGTCCTCTAAGTTAATTCCTTCCTCTCAGGCTGATTTAGAGATCTCTGCAGAACAAAAAGCAGAGGCTGCAGCTTTTGACAGCTCAACGGCCATTCTGCTTTCTGTGCCAGTGAGATTTCTGACTCCCGAGACCTGAAGGGCTGACACCTGCAGGAGGAAGTTAAGGTAAGTAAAACTTTTTTCCACACTTTACACTTACCTTACACACTTACCTCTGCACACATGCACCCATCACTCACCTGCCCACCAGACATATCGACCCCTCCAACCCCTGCAGACCCACGGTCCGCCTCGCTAAATCAGCGTGGTTCGGACCTGTCGGGAAGCCCACACTTCAGGACTAAATATAGGGATTAGGCAAAAAACTGCCTGTTCACTACCTGTTAACAGGCAGTTTATTGGCACTAATCCCCTTCCCGCCTCGGGGAGGCGGGCCCCAGCACAGGTCGGGTACCCGCCTCCTGTGAAACTGGCATGGAGGCGGGTTGGGGGCAGGATGGGTTCGGCACCCTCGAATCTGCTATTTTCCCACCCCATACGCCTCCAAACCCGCCTCCACGGGTCAATGAAAATTCTGCCCTTTGACTCTAGGGCTTCATTTAAATATTCAGGCACCGACTCGCGTCCAAACCCGGCAGGAATCACTTCTCTTGCTGGCGGTGATGCTGTCGCCGAGGACCCCCGAGTCAGGTAAGTGGTGAGGTAGAGGTTCCAGGGTGATCGCACTCTTTCCCCCGCTCAAGCCCAATCTGCACTTTTAAAGGAGGACCCCGCCAGCTTAGGGCGGTTTCCTTACCGCCTGCAATTTAAACTTGCAGTCGGTCAGATCGAGGCGGGAAAGAAGTGGTCAAGTCTCCCCCCCCCCCCCCCCCCCCCCCCGGCCTGGTTTCTGCTGGGTGGTAGGAGGTAAAATCGTGGCTTTCATTTCTGTTGGAATCTCTTCTATGCATCCCCATCTGTGTTTCTTTCTAAATGTATTCATTTCCGGGATGTGGGCATCACTGGCAAGGTTGGCATTTATTGCCCATCCCTAGTTTCTCTTGAGAAGGTGGTGGTGAGCCTTCTTCTTGAATCAATTTCTTCAATCAGTGTATTCAACTGATTTGCACTAAAATTGCATTGTGTGCTATTGATACACATTAATGTGTTAATTTGAAATTCCTCTTTCCATTACTTTAACAAGTGTGCTAATCTGGGTTAATCACTTCATTAAGTGTAACACCGCTGAGGGACAGTGACCACACAATGATAATGTTTAACATAATCTGGTAGTCAGAAATACTCAAGACCAGGAACCAGACACATAACTTTAAAAGGGCTCAATGAGGAATCAACTAAAACAAGTAAATTGGGGAAGGTTACAACAACACTTCAGTAGACGACAAGTGAAACATCTTTAAAGGTGTAATGCTAAGCATGCAGAAAAATACCTTCCCTGAACAACGAGCTCAGAATAAGCAACCGTTACCCTAAAAATTAAAAGTACGATACATTGAGAAAATGGCCTGCACAAATTCTGCAGGGAGGAAAAGGGGCTCATTGAGATAAATATAAGAAAGTCAAAAAATATGTTAAAAGGGTGTCCAGAGGGACAGAGTCTCAGAAAAAGCCAATAGCAGCTAAGGCTAAGCACAACGGCAAAAGATTATTTCAGTAAGAGGAAAGTCAGAAAAGACACATAAAGACTTGAAACTGAGGATAGTAATTATTCAGAATGACCACTTCCTCTTGGTATTCACAAAAGAAGACATAAGCAACATGCCCCCTCCAAACAAATATATCCCAAGCAATATTCCCTCTAATTTTTATTTGTACTGAGCGGGCCACAAACTCATCTGAGCGTGACATTTTTGTCCATGGGCAAATTTGACAAAAACAAACAAAACCACTTAAAGCATAAATACAACAATTCAAGTAAATAAGGTTGATATTTATTGAACATGACTTACAGTTACATCTTGCTGGAAATTTCTCCTGTCTGTCTTTCTCCGTTTTTCAGTGATGGAAAATTCTGTCAAGGTTGACAATCCACCTCTCCTCTAACAGGTCACATTCTACTTCTACTCTCACAAGTTCCACTCTACCTCTCTTCTCACTGGTCTCATTCCCGTTCTCTTAACGCGTCCCATTCTCGCTCTCCTTTCACTGGTCCCATTCCACCTCTCCTCGCACGTCCCATTCTACCTCTCTTCAAGCATCCGTTCTATCTCTACCCTCACATGTCTCATTCTACCTCTCCTCTCACTGGTTGCCTTCTCCCTCTCCTCATACGTCCCATTCTACCCTCTCCTCACACATCCCATTCTACCCCTCCTCACATCCATCCCATTCTACCTCTCCTCACAGATCCCACACCTGGATTGTTAGCGCCTCTTTCCCGACACAAGAGCTCGCACTTTCAGGAGAGTAGATGAATGTGAAAGAGTGGGGAGGATACACACACCTTGAAAGTTTGGGCTTAGATCATCAACAACTTTAAAAATTCATTCATCTCGCCCAACAGTGAAATGAAACTCACATAATCTGATCTCTCATCCATTATCCATTAACCTAGACAGCTTCAATTAACCTGCGGTTTCCAGGTGGTATATGTGGCTCAGTCAATGCTAAAGGCAGATGTTCATTGGCCATGCTCCATATATACGATCAATAACCCAATCTGCATCATAAACTTGCCCGTCAGAAAGCATTAGGTGCTCACTGAGACAAAATCCATTGATCAACTTCACCCCAGACTATGTGTATTTATATGGCCATGATTGGCAGTGCCCACTGGTTTTGTGACCTTTAGTTGTTGTGGGCCTTTCTGGGTCATTCAGCTCAAAGTTGAGTCCTGGGGCATTGAGAGCTGCTGAATGGGGAGCACTCCCGAGTTTCGCTCTAATCCAGGGCTGTCAACCAGACACTGCGTAGGCCCGATCACCAGGGGCGGATTGGGAACTTAAACGGCCCTGGAAAATATTCTGAAAGCGGCCCATGTTGCCCAATAGTCTTATAACCTCATTTTCAGTAACCCTATTCCTACTTACTCAGTTATTGTTATGGTCATTTGTAGACAAATTGCAAAGAACACACGATTTTATAATAGTTTTATGAAATGTATTTGTAAACACTGCTTACTGTACAATTGCAGGTACTGCTTATTTACAAAGCAACTGGAAACATTAATTAAACAGAAATAGCACCATATACATACACCAAACTGAAAATCAGTATGTATGACATTATCTGAAAACAATAACAATACAATGGTCAGGTTATTGCAGATGCATATCCTTGCGTAACAATGAACTTTTCAAAGATATTATCAATGATTGCATCAGGGTCCATACGATGTAGAATGTTGTTATAGATTAAATCATTGTTTTCAACAAAGAAAATGCGTACATCCTACTGTACAATACTGACAGTGACCTGTGCTACGGGACTGATTAATCTGTGTCCTGCAGAAATAGATGATTAAAGTTGATCATTTTGCAAATGATGGATGGAGACTGTTCTCACTCAGGTGGAAAGGCTCCTTGTAACTTAGACCTTATTCACCTGAGCCAAATGAAATGATTCTGCACCGATGACTTCTATTGTTAAGTGTTGAGCAATCGGAACAGTCTCCTCTTAAAGCTTGGTTTTATTACACACATAATGCGTCTCCCGCACTAAAAACCAGTTGATTCTAACGTGCTGAAGTCAAAATTGACACAGATCTCGTACACCTTTAGCCGCACGTACGCCTTCCTCGCTCTTATCTGCATTAATAGAAAGGAGATAGCAGAAGCCCATTTTTCTGAACAAGCAAGGTCGCTGCAAAGCGATCGGCAGCTCTACATGTAAAGAAACGACGTCGGGACTAGAATACCACACAGTTCTTCAAGTTAGATTCAAGTTTAGTTACAATGTTTGAGATTTATGACAGACGTTGCCTTTTGGTTTCAGGGTCGGGTTAGGGTGCATTCTGTGCAATAGGTCCGTGCAAATCAGCTTTTACTATTTTTAAAACGCGTTTCCCCCAACAAGATTTGGCACGCAATCGGAGTTTTAAATGTACAGTGTCGTTTTATGCAAATCTCTTTCAGCTCCCCCACTTTTTTTTTCGAACCAAAAAAAGGAAATCGATTGAAAGGGGTGAAGCGTTTGCAGAAAGCTGCTAAGTACAGGTTGGGGAGGGAGGGTTGAGGTTTTCTGCCTCTTCACATGCACCTTAACCCGAGCAGGGACTGCGAGTCTGGGATTGTTTAAACTGTGTCCTAGCAACCGTGCGCGCAACCCTGAGCAAGTTGGTGACTGCCGGGGAAGGATGCAGACCAATACGATAGCAAAATACTGCGGATGCTGGAAATCCGAAATAACAACAGAAAACGCTGGAAAAACTCAGCAGGCCAGGCAACATCCGTGGAGAGAGAAAGAGAGTTAACGTTTCAGGTCGAAGCCCTTGGTAGGAACTGAAAGAGCAAGAAATAAACAGATAAAAATGCAAGGGGGAGGCTGGGGGGAGGAATAAAAGAACAAAAGGGATGGTCTTTAGTGAGTAGAGACATTGAGAGATGCTCAAGGCAAGACGAGATGGTAATGGGACAGGTTGAGAAACAAAAGGTAAGGTGTGAAATGCTGGCAGAATGAGAGACAGCTGCCGTGGGGGGAGAGAGAGAAAAAAAGGAAAAAGGCACGGACCAAAAGAGTGGATAAAATGTATACATATGTGGTAGGGGCCGGGGTTATGATCTGAAATTGTTGAACTCGATATTGAGTCCGGAAGGCTGTAAAGTGCCTAAACGGAAGATGAGGTGCTGTTCCTGGAGCTTACGCTGTGCTTCCATGGAACAATGCAAGAGGCCGAGGACGGTGAGGTCTGAGTGAGCGTGGAGGGGTGAATTAAAATGACAAGCGACCGGAAGCTCGGGGTCACCCTTCCGGACTGAACGGAGGTGTTCCGCAAAGTGGTCACCCAATCTGCGTTTGCTCTCCCCAGTGTAGAGGAGACCACATCGTGAGCAGCGAATACAGTATACTAGATTGCAAGAAGTACAAGTAAATCGCTGTTTCACCTGGAAGGGGTGTTTGGGGCCCTGGAGAGTGGGAAGGGGGGATGTATAAGGGCAGGTGTTGCATCTCCTGCGCTTGCACGGGAAGGTGCCGGGTGAAGGGGAAGGGGTGCTGGGGGTGATAGAGGAGTGGACTAGGGTGTCTCAGAGGGAGCGGTCCCTACGGAATGCTGAAAGGGGAGGTGAGGGGAAGATACGTTTGGTGGTGGGATCACGTTGGAGGTGGCGGAAATGGCGGAGGATGATCCGTTGAATGTGAAGGCTGGTGGGGTGAAAGGTGAGGACAAGGGGAACTCTATCGTGGTTCCGGGAGGGAGGGGCCGGGGTGAGGGCAGAAGTGCGGGAGATGGAACGGACACGGTCGAGGGCCGTGTTGACCAAGGATGCAGACCATCCGCGGATAATGCTGCACGCCACCACTCTGCCCTTCTGCCACTCCAGTCTCTGGCTCAATCCTCTGAAGAGCACCACAAAGCAAAGTATAAATGCATCCAGGCAAGCGCTGAACGCGCAATCAAATGAAGTATTAATGGTACGTGATTAATGTTTGTGTTAATAAAAAAAACACACTGCCTATTTTCCAGTAGTTATGGGGCTATCTTTACACATGTTCGTTGCTAGGACCACAAAAAAATAATCGGGTTGGGATGGATTAACAACCAGAAATGAATTTCCTGATGACGAATTGTTTTAACTGAGATTTACTTTGTTTAACTGAACTTAAATTTCGAAGACGTGAGGAGACGTGTCCACTACATACAAAGGAAATAAAAGGACGGGTTGTTGGGATAAGAAGCCTGTGCGGTGATGTGACATTAATAATTCATTCACCTCCTGGCCTTGATTCGAGAGCTATTGTTCCAACCTGAGTAAATAACCGGACCGCCAGAACAGCCCCGGAACTTGGGGATAAAACAATCTTCAATCGGTCGGCGATCTCATCTCTATGACAGCCTACACGTGGCTCCCACTGGTCCACCGGGAATTCTCCCACCACTCCAGCTCGCTGCTCCTCCATTCACAGCTGCTCTTTTTCCCGCGCTCTCTCTCTCTCCCTGCAGCCATTCGCGCTTTTCCCGCTGGGTTTCGATGCTCAGGCCCCTCTCTCACCCCCGCCCCGCTCCAACTCACTATGTGTATTTCGGTGCGAGGTACTTTACAGATTGCTGCGCACCTCAGAGAGAATATTGATCCTGCGGCGGATCGCCACCTAAACGGGCATAATCCACTCTTCCGTCCGTGGACAAATATCCAGCATCTTCCCTTTAAGGCACCTTACCTTTAAGGCAGGAGTGGGTGGGGCCTCAGGGTTTGCCCAGAGAATTCTGGGGGCTTTTCTGTTCAGCCATTTTGTGCCATGCAGTGATTAAAAAGTCTCTTGTTTAACACACATGGATTCAGCCTTAATTCGTGTTTTGCGGCAGCCTCAACAATCCCAAGTATAATCAAATGAGATGGAAGTTCTGGATAGAGGGCTCATAGCAAATAAGGCCCAGGGATAGATGATATTTATCTCGGGTGAGCTGTGAGAGACGAGGGGGAGATTTGTGAGTCAATTGACAGATATTACGAGGGAGTCAATGGCTTCCAGGGAGGTACCAATAAATTGCAAACAGCCCATTGTAGAGCTCATATTCAAAAAGGGTGAAAAAATGGACAAAGGCCCATTTGTGTTACTTCCATTCTGTTTAAAATAATAATCAGCATTATTTTAACATCTTTAAAATAAGTGGGTTAATGCAGCCTTATAAACAACACCAAACTGAAAATCAAGGCTGGATTCTCGTGGTAGGTATGTAAGTACAGTTTATATAACTCTATGCCACTTTATTCATTAGTTGAACATTAGTGGATCCTGAGATATAAGGATGTTTATTTTCAAGTCTGAGCAAGCTGGATTAGTTGAGGATAGTGTCTTGTCCCATGATGATGATGCTAATCCCCATTTGCTCAGCAAGTTTGGGAACAATGAACCACAGGGTTCCAGCAGCCATTGTTCTGGACAAGGTGATACACCTTGACAGTTTCACAGACACTACAATACTTATTCCACTACCATTATTGGCATGCCAGCTACTGTATCTGTCCGGGATGCTGATCATAGATATAGCATTTAAAATACCCCAATCCCCTTTCAAAGATAATCTTTAACTTAATTAATTCTTGATCAAAGCTCTCTGGGACAATGATACAAATAGACATTTTCTGAGCAGCCATTTTCACTTTTCAGTATAACACCGAAAACACTTGTAGCTGGATTCATAGAATCGTTAAATGTTATGGCGCAGAAGCAGGCCAGTCGGCCCGTCAAGTCTGCACCGGTTATCACAACAGGTGATGTTCTGCGAATTCACACAACCATCATGGAACATCAACCACCAAAAGTGCCCAACAGGGGATTGAGATGCGCACTCCCCACGATTCTCTGTCAATCAATTTTTAGATGGAAAACTGACTCGAAGGTGCACCTGAATTCTTGATAGTCTCCCAGTGAGCAAATCTCTGTGCTGGGTGTGCAAATTCATAAAATTATCCTTCAATTCAAAAGTAAATATACAAAATATATATGACAAACTGAGGAAAATTATATTTTTGCCACAGTGTTGATATATGTGTTTATGTGTGTGTTTGTATTTATGTGTATTTGTATCTGTGTGCGTGTTTGTATATATTTATATGAAAGAAAGTGTTGCATAAATATAGCACCTTTCATGACCTCAGGACATCCCAAAGCACTTTACAACCAATGAAATACATGTGTGCCTATTTGTGTTTGTATGTTTGGGTGTGTGTTTGTATATATATGTGTGTGTTTGTGTACGTTTGCATATATGTATTTGTGTGTGTTTTTCTTTCGTTCCTGAGATGTGGGTGTCGCTGGCAAGGCCAGCATTTATGGCCCATCCCTAATTGCCCTTGAGAAGGTGGTGGTGAGCCACCTTCTTGAACCGCTGCAGTCACTGTGGTAAAGGTACTCCCTTAGTGTTGTTAGGGAGGGAGCTCCAGGATTTTGACCCAGCGACGATAAAGCAATGGTGATACATTTTCAAGTCAGAATGGTGTGCGACTTGGAGGGGAACTTGGAGGTGATGGAGTTCCCATGCACCTGCTGCCCTTGTCCTTCTAGGTGGAAGAGGTCGTGGGTTTGGGAGGTGCTGTCGAAGAAGTCTTGGCGAGTTTCTGCAGTGCATCTTGCAGATAGTGCACACTGCAGCCACGGTGCGCGGGTGGTGGAGGGAGTGAATGTCAAAGGTGGTGAATGGGGTGCCAATCAAGCAGGCTGCTTTGTCCTGGATGGTGTTGAGCTTCTTGAGTGATGTTGGAGCTGCACTCATCCAGGCAAGTGGAGAGTATTCCATCACACTCCTGACTTGTGCCTTGTAGGCGGTGGAAAGGCTTTGCGGAGTCAGGAGGTGAGACACTCGCCGCAGAATACTCAGCCTCTGACCTGCTCTTGTAGCCACAGTATTTATGTGGCTGATCCAGTTAAGTTTCTGGTCAATGGTGACCCCCAGGATGTTGATGGTGGGGGATTCGGCGATGGTAATGCCGTTGAATGTCAAGACGAGGTGGCTAGACTCTCTCTTGTTGGAGATGGTAATTGCCTGGCACTTGTGTGACGTGAATGTTACTTGCCACTTATCAGCCCAAACCTGGTCTTGCTGCATGTGGGCATGGACTGCTTCATTTTCTGAGGAGTTGTGAATGGAATTGAACACTGTGCAGTCATCAGCGAACATCCCCACTTCTGATCTTATGATGGAGGGAAGATCGTTGATGAAGCAGCTGAAGATGGTTGGGCCTAGGACACTGCCCTGAGGAACTCCTGTAGTGATGTCCTGGGGCTGAGATGATTGCCCTCCAACAACCACAACCATCTTCCCTCCCTAAACCTCTCCACCTCTACCTTTCTCTCCTTTAAGACACTCCTTAAAACCTACCTCTTTGACCAAGCTTTTGGTCACCTGTCCAAATATCTCCTTATGTGGCTCGATGTCATATTTTGTTTAATAACGCTCCTGTGAAACGCCTTTGGATGTTTTACTACGTTATAGGCGCTATATAAATGCAATTTGTTGTTTATATGTATGTGTGTGTTTGTTTATATGTGTATTTGTTTGTATGTGGGAGCAGGTGGTTGGGAGACAAGAACGCTTGTTTAGCATCTGCCATGGGTGCTGGTGAAAGTCTCGATTCTTCTGCTGTTATATTCTTGTTATCACTGGGCTTGTTATGTTGCTACATGACAGAAATTGCTCAAGCATTGTGAAGCCCATTAGTAGATTGTTGATTCCTGCCAGCTGATTGTACTGCCACTGTTGATAAGCTAATAATTGAGCTTCTGTATTTCTGTAGAATGAGAGTTTCTGTCTGTAAAAATTATATTCTCTCTAAATTTATTGGGGTACATCGTCTGATTAATGGTACGAAGGCTTAACACAGTCACATTATATTATCTAAACTGTTTACGCGTTAGTGCCTGTGTAAAAATAGTCCACACAGAAACTTAACACAAGTATGCTAAGTGTTCATGTGTGAACCTTGTGAATTGGAACATTCACCCGATTTCCACCCTTTTCAATGTATTTTTTATTTTCTCTAGCCCAGAGATGCTCACACCATCAGTACTCTACCACTGCTTGGGTTAAGCTCAGCAAGCATGGCACAGACCAGAGATTGAACTCGGCATAGTCCACTTACAACAACAACAACAACAACAGCTTGTATTTCCATAGCGCCTTTAACGTAGTTAAACATCCCAAGGTGCTTTACAGGAGTATTATATGACAAAAAATTTGACACCGAGCCACATAAGGAGAAATTAGGGCAGATGACCAAAGGTTTGATCAAAGAGGTAGATTTTAAGGAGTGTCTTAAAGGAGGAAAGAGAGGTAGAGAGGCGGAGAGGTTTAGGCAGGGAATCCAGAGCTTAGAGAAGGTTTAGGCAACAGAAGGCATGGCCACCCATGGTTGAGCGATTATAATCAGGGATGGTCCAGAGGGCAAAATTAGGTGAGTGCAGATAGCTCGGGGGGTTGTGGGGCTGGAGGAGATTACAGAGATAGGGAGGGGTGAGGCCATGGAGGGATTTGAAAACAAGGATGAAAATTTTGAAATCGAGGCATTGCTTAACTGGGAGCCAATGTAGATCAGCGAGCACAGGGGTGATGGGTGAATGGGACTTGGTGCTTACTAACGAAACCACTGAGTGACTCTCCCAATGAATTCTTTTTAGGTACTCTGTACTATGCCCTAGTCTAAAGGGTGAACAGGTTGCTAATTGCTAGTCCTCTATGAATGCCTCTCTTGAGCCAGATGTGAGAGTGGCACTGGTGACTGATGGAGAAATTTGCTGGGCTATGGGGAAAGAGCAGGGGAGTGAAACTAATTGGATAGCTCTTGCAAAGAGCCAGCACAGACACGATGGGCCAAATGACTCGTTCTGTGCTGTATGATTCTATGGGCTGGATTTTACCAGCCCTCTGGAGGCGGGACTGTTAGGAAAATTACAAAAAATGGGAGCGGGTCCCAAACCCGCTCCCAACCTGCGTCCAACCAATCTTCCTGGGAGTCGGGTCCCCGATTTGTGCAGGGTCCCGACTCCTAGAGGCGGGAAGAGGATTACAGCCACTTAACTGCCTGTTAACAGGCAGTTAAGAGGCTTTTTCCCATTTTGAGCCTTCTGATGCGGGCTTCCCGACGTCATGGAACCCCGCCAGGGTAAGTGAGGCGTGATGTGGGTGTACTGTAATTTTTGTGTATATATGACAGCTGATGAAGTGGTTTAAAGGATTCAATGGGACACTGGTGAGTATCAGAGGTATGGAAAAGTTATGAAAGTAATTTTTATTGTGTTTAGATATTTCTGCAGGTGACAAGCTGTGAAGTGTTTGTGTTGGCTCATCTCATTGGGAGAAGTGACAGATGGCTTCTGCAATCTCAGCTACAGCTGCCATCTGTTTTATCCTAAGGAGAGAGTAATGGGAGAGCCTGGGTGCAAGGGCTCACCTTTGGACAGTGATTGTCAATGTTTGACAGCACCTCAATGCTGTCAAACACTGTCAAATCATCTGTCAAACAAGTGTGGTACATATGCCTTTAAGAAAACCGGCAGATGAAGCGTCATCAACTGACGTCATTTGACACTGGCTTTCCCTTAATTGGCCGGCAAGCCCGCAGGGCAGGTTTAACAAGGCCAATCAGGGGAAAATAGCGTCAGCTCATCAGATGTCGCTGGGGGCGGGACTGGAACCTGAAAACCAGCAGTCCTGCCTCGAACTCGGCCTTCCAGGTAAGATTCCACCCTATGATTCTGTATTAGATTTTCCTTTCCTTCCAGTGGGGAGTATCGGGACCTTCCTTGCATTTCCCTACCCTGGGGCAGTTGAGATCTGGAACTAGTTGAGGGAGAGACCATTGCATCTTTTAAGGGAAGAGTAGATCATTATTTGAAGTTGAGGAAGATACAGTGAAACAGCAGGTCAGTAGGATTAGTTTTGAGTTGCTGTGGCAAAGAACTGGCACACATATGAGGCTGATTGAAAATATTCTGAGGGGCAATCACGGTTAAAGAGCTGGGACTACAATAGGGCAATTCCAGGATTGGAAGCAGGGTAGAGGGGAATCTAAGCCATGCTAAAAAAATGGAGGGAGGACATCTATGAGTATATTCATTGAGAAAATTGTAATTAAACCATGATAGTAGGACAATGTGGCACAAATTCAAAATAATAAAAGGCAGATTGAGGCCCCATATCTGGACGTTCATCTTTACACAAGGAGTCAACTCCTCGTGGAATAGAAATCCAGTTAGAATAATGGAGGCAAAAACCCTAGAATCATTTAAAGAAAAAACTGGCCATCGACCTGAAACATTAACTTTGTTTTTCTCTCTCCACAGATGCTGCCTGACCTGCTGAGTATCTCCAGCATTTTCTGTTTTTATTTCAGATTTCCAGCATCCGCAGTATTTTGCTTTAATATAAATATAGGCTCTTTCTATTATCACATCACAAAATTGGTGATTTGAGTACTAAGACAGCTGAGTGTCAAACTAGTTGGTAACAGATTAATCACGCTCTGCTACCTCCATGGAAACAGGCCCATTCAGATGTACAGTGTTCACAAAGCAAAGTTAAATGGTATATATGAGCTAATAAAGGCAGCAATGTAAACTATTAATGTTTGTGAGTCATTTCTCCTTGAATTATTTTATCTCTTGAGTCACCTTTTGTTCAATGTTTGTGTTTATTGAACTGTGGCTGTCTATACAACATTTTTTTAAACATTTTTCTCCTTTGCGCCTCCAGTGTAAGCAATGAGCACGCCTAGGCCAATATAGAAAGAAAGAAGAAAAAAAGACTTGCATTTGTATAACGCCTTTCACAACCTCAAGATGTCACAAAGTGCTTCACAGCCAATGAAGGATCTATCCTTGGCCCACTCCTATTTCTCATCTACGTGCTGTTTCTCAGCGACATCATCCAAAAACACCGCGTCAGTTTTCATATGAACGCTGACAATACCCAGCTGCACCTCACCACCACCTCTCTCAACTCTTCCACTGTCTCTAAATTGTCAGATTGCTTGTCCGACATCCAGTACTGGATGAGCAGAAATTTCCGCTAACTAAATATTGGGAAGACCGAAGCCGTTGCTGTCGGTCCACGCCACAAACTCCGTTCCCTAGCCACAGACTCCATCCCTCTCCCTGGCAGCTGTCTGAGGCTGAACCAGACTGTTCACAACCTTGGTGTCATTTTTGACCCTCAGATGAGCTTGCAACCACATATCCGTGCCATGACTATGACCGCCTATTTCCATTTCCGGAACATCGCCTGACTCCACCCCGCCTCAGCTCATCTGCTGCTGAAACCCTCATCCATGCCTTTGTTACATCTAGACTTGACTATTCCAAAGCACTCCTGGCCGGCCTTCCACTTTCTACCCTTCGTAAGCTTGAGATCATCCAAAACTCTGCTGCCCTGTGTCCTGATTCGCACCAAGTCCTGTTCACCCCTGTGCTTGCTGACCTACATTGGCTCCCGGTTAAGCAATGCCTAGATTTTAAAATTCTCATCCTTGTTTTCAAATCCCTCCATGGCATCGCCCCTCCCTATCTCTGTAATCTCCTCCAGCCCCACAACCCACCAAGATATCTGCGCTCCTCCAATTCTGGCCTCTTGAGCATCCCTGATTATAATCGCTCAACCATTGTCAGCCGTGCTTTCAGCTGCCAAGGCCCTGAGCTCTGGAATTTCTTTTCTAAACCTCTCCGCCTTTCTACCTCTCTTTCCTCCTTTAGGATGCTCCTTAAAACCTACCTCTTTGACCAAGATCTACCCTAATATCTCCTTATGTGGCTCGGTGTCAAATTTTGTTTGATAATACTCCTGTGAAGCACCTTGGGACATCTTACTATGTTAAAGGTACTATATAAATACAGGTTGTTGTTGTTGAAGTGCAGTCACTGTTGTAATGCAGGATACTCAGCAGCCAATTTGCAAACACAATGAGATAATGACCAGATAGTCAGTTTAACGTCTCATCCAAAAGACCGATAATGCAGCACTCCCTCAATACTACAGTGGAGTATTAGCCTAGTCTATGTACTTATGTTTCTGGAGTTGGACTTGAACCTCACAGCCTTCTGACTCAGAGGCGAGAGTGCTACCAGTGAGCCATGACTGACATCAAGTATAGCACAGGTTAGCTACAGAGTAAAGATTCCCTCTACTCTAGCCCTATAACGGGTCTTTACCTCAACCTCTGAAAGCACCCTCTTTCTACTGCACTAGTGTGACATTTCCACTCCCCACACCAGCCATTCTATGGCTATTCTGAGTGAGACTAGTAATTTAGAGCCACCTTGTGCCAAATCATGTGTGGTTTTCTGCTGTGAGCTGCACCCACTAAGAACTTGAGGGGAACGTTTACTAATTCGTGCTCCTAGTACAGAGAGTCACTTTGTGGGCGCGCATATTGGGTACCCATTCCCCACCATTTTCCATCCAATTCCTATATTCAAATTCCTAGTATGAACTCCCGGCAGGTGAAACACTGATGTGGGAGTGTCGATTCATAAAGTTATATTTCACATTGAGATGGTCTCATACTCGTTTAATTTAGGATCCCTGCAAAGGGAAGATTTTTCATCCCATCAGACTGGACTTGGTTCAAACAAAGAGCGGAAAGAATCCAGTGACATCATCTGCTCGAATACAAATGTTCTTTTTGAATCTAAGATAATTCAACACTAAAAATACCCGGACCTTTTGGATAAGAGAAATTTTTACCTTAGTGCCTAAGGATGCATCTCAAGTACAGTTGGGACAAGTTCAATCACATCCTTGGGTTGATCCAAATCACAAATAATTTCTAAAAAAATTTATAATGTCTGTCAGAAGAAATTACTTTCATGTTGAGACTAGTTCTGTCAACCATTATTTGAGACAGACTGTGATGTGCGACATGAACTTTGTCATGTGCAGATTTATTCATGGAGATTAGGTACATTTTTAAATGGCTTCTTCCTGTATTTTACTGAGAAGCAGAGAATAGTCAACTTATGAATGTCATTTCAAATATTTTCAACTGACCTGCATGTTTCAGTTCTTTAGGACAAACATAAGTAATGAACCATAGGAATATAGGAACAGGAATGGGCCTATTAACCCCTCGAGCCTGTTCCGCCATTCAATGAGATCGTGGCCTAACTCCATATACCCGCCTTTGCCCCATATCCCTTAATACATTTGGTTAACAAAAAGCTATCAATCTCAGATTTAAAATTAACAATTGACCTAACATCAATTGCCATTTGTGGAAGAGAGTTCCAAAATTTACCACCCTTTGTATGTAGAAGTGTTTCCTAACTCACTCCAGAAAGGCCTGATTCTAATTTTTAGACGATGCCCCCTAGTCCTACACTCCCCAATCAGCAGAAATAGTTTCTCACTATCTACCCTATCAGTTCCCTTAATATCTTGAAAACATCAATTAAATCACCCCTTAACCTTTTAAATTCCAGGGAATACAACCCTAGTTAGTGCAATCTCTCCTCGTAATTTAACCCACTACTACTACAGGTTGATATCTTGAGATCATTTAGACATCTTTGGTTATGCTTTGTTGGCACTGTGGCTTCTTATAGCATGTCTAGGTTTGGAAATGTGTACTTGGCAAATGGTTTGTTATATGAGGATATCTTCAACTGAAGTTAAAATCAAAGCGGTGGACTTAGTGCTGGTTTTCTGCCCTGCTGCCATCTTCCTGCCGCTGGGTTAATAGGTGGCTAAGCCTGACTCAGCCTTATGAATAAATTTAAATCATCGTCCTATTACATAGTTAGGACCCCAAAGCCATTTTATGGCCTACAGGGCGGAGGGTCCGCCGTGGATGCTCACTCAGTTGGCCAAGATGTGAAGGCCCTCAAAGGTAGGAGTGCTCCTCTGGGCCCCACAAAGATAATATGGGCTGCTGTTGCCCTGGGCTCCCCCCACCCCACCTGCAATGTTGAACTCCTTTGAGGACTTACCTTTCTGCAGCCCCAAATCCAGTGAGCTGCATCGGCACTCCCATTTGGGGAGGACAGCAAGCAGATTGGAACTCAGTCTAACGACACTAAGTTAGGTAGCACAGTAACTAGTGTAGATGGGAGCAGAAAGTCCCAAAGGGACATTGATAGATTAAGTGAGTGAGCAAAACTGTGGCAGAAGGAGTTCAATGTGGGGAAGTGTAAGGTCATCCACTTTGGACCGAAGGAAGATAGATCAGAGTAATTTCTAAATGGTAAAAAACTAGGAACTGTGGAGAAGCAGAGAGATTTAGAGGGCCATGCACAGAAATTAGTAAAAGCTACTGGACAGCTACAAAAAGTAATTAAAAAGGCTATTGGAATGTTAGCCTATATCTCAAAGGGGCTGAAATGCAAAGGGGTGGAACTTATGCTACAGTTGTATAAAACTCTGGTTAGACTGCATCTGAAGCACTGTGTGCAGTTCTGGGCACTGCACCTCAGGAAGGATATATTAGCCTTGGAGGGTGTGCAGCGCAGATTCACCAGAATGATACCAGGGCTAAAAGGGTTAAATTAGGAGTACAGGTTGCATGGACTAGGCTTGTAATCCCTTTAGTATTGAAGATTAAGGGATGATCTAATTGAGGTGTTTAATATGATTAAAGGAGTTGATAGGTTAGATAGAGATAAACTATTTCCTCTGGTGGGGGAATCCAGAACAAGGGGACATAACCTTATAGAATCATAGAATGGTTACAACACGGAAGAAGGCCATTTGGCCCATCGAGCCCATGCCAGCTCTCTGCAAGAGCACTTCAGCTAGTCCCACTCCCCCGCCCTTTCCCCGTAGCCCTGCAATTTTTTTTCCTTCAGGTACTTATCCAACTCCGTTTTGAAACCTGTGATTGAGTCTGCCTCCACCACCCTTTCAGGCATTGCATTCCAGATCCTAACCACTCGATGAGTAAAAAAGTTTTTCCTCATGTCGTCTTTGGTTCTTCTGCCAATTACCTTAAATCTGTGTCCTCTAGTATGCGACCCTTCTGCCAATGGGAACAGTTTCTCTCTATCTACTCTGTCCAGACCCCTCATGATTTTGAATACCTCTACCAAATCTCCTCTCAATCTTCTCTGCTCTAAGGAGAACAACCCCAGCTTCTCCAGTCTATCCACATAACTGAAGTCCCTCATCCCTGGAATCATTCTCGTAAATCTTTTCTGCACCCTCTCTAAGGGCTTCACATCCTTCCTAAAGTGTGGTGCCCAGAATTGGACACATTACTCCAGTTGAGGCCGAACCAGTGTTTTATACAGGTTCATCATAATTTCCACGCTTTTGTACTCAATACCTCTATTCATGCAGCCCAGGATCCCGTAAGCTTTTTTACCTGCTTTCTCAACCTGCCCTGCCACCTTCAACAATTTGTGTACATATACCCCTAGGTCTCTCTGTTCATGCACCCCCTTTAGGATTGTACCCTTTAGTTTATATTTCCTCTCTTTCATTAATTCTACCAAAATGCATCATTTCACACTTTTCTGCATTAAATTTCATCTGCCATGTGTCCGCCCATTCCACCAGCCTGTCTATGTCCTCTTGAAATCTATCACTATCCTCCTCACTGTTCACTATACTTCCAAGTCTTGTTTCATCTGCAAATTTTGAAATTGTGCCCTGTGCACCCACATCCAAGTCACTAATATATATCAAGAAAAGCATTGGTCCTAGAACTGGCCTCTGGGGAACACCACTGTATATCTTCCACTAGTCTGAAAAACAACCGTTCACCACTACTCTCTGTTTCCTGTCACTTAGCCAATTTCGTATCCATGCTGCCACTGTCCCTTTTATTCCATGGGCTTCAACTTTGCCGGCAAGCCTATTATGTGGCACTTTGTCGAACGCCTTTTGGAAATCCATGTACACCACGTCAACCGCATTGCCCACATCAACCCTCTCTGTTACCTCATCAAAAACTCGATCAAGTTGGTTAACCACGATTTGCCTTTAAAAAATCCATGTTGGCTTTCCTTAATTGATCCACACTTGTGCAGTGACTGTTAATTATGTCCTGGATTATTGTTTCTAAAAGCTTCCCCACTAGCCTGTAGTTGCTGGGTTTATCTTTACACCCTTTTTTGAACATGGTGTAACATTTGCAATTCTCCAGTCCTCTGGCACCACCCCGTCTCTAAGGAGGATTGGAAGATTATGGCCAGTACCTCCGCGATTTCTTCCTTCACTTCGCTCAGGGTCCTAGGATGCATCCCATCTGGTCCTGGTGACTTATCTACTTTAAGTACAGCCAGCCTTTCTCGTACCTCCTCTTTATCAATTTTTATCCCATCCAGTATCTCCTCAACCCCCTCCTTCACTATGTCTATGGCAGCATCTTCTTCCTCGGTGAAGACAGATGCAAAGTACTCATTTAGCACCTCAGCCATACCCTCTGCCTCCATGCGTAGGTCTCCTTTTTGGTCCCTAATCGGCCTACCCCTCCTCTTACTACCCGTTTACTATTTATATGCCTATAGAAGACTTTTGGATTACCTTTTACGTTAGCTGCCATTCTATTCTCTTACCCTCTCTTTGCCCCTCTTATTTCCTTTTTCACTTCTCCTCTGAACTTTCTATATTTGGCCTGATTCTCGGATGTATTCTCGACCTGACATCTGTCATACACGCTCTTTTTCTGCTTTATCTTACTCTCTATCTCTTTCGTCATCCAGGGAGTTCTGACTTTAGTTGCTCTGCCTTTCCCCCTAGTAGGAATGTATCTCGACTGTACCCGAACTCTTTAAAGGCAGCCCATTGTTCTATCACAGTTTTGTCTGCCAATCTTTGATTCCAATTTACACAGGCCAGATCCGTTCTCATCCCACTGAAATTGGCCTTCCTCCAATTAAGTATTTTTACTCTAGATTGCTCCCTGTCCTTTTCCATAGCTAATCTAAACCTTATGATACTATGATCACTGATCCCTAAATGTTCACCTACTGACACTTGCTCCACTTGGCCTACCTTATTACCCAGAACCAGATCCAGCAATGTATCCTTCCTCGTTGGGCCGGAAACATACTGATCCAGAAAGTTCTCCTGAACACACGTCAGAAATTCTTCCCCCTCTCTGCCCTTTACACTATTTATTCCCAGTCTATATTAGGATAGTTGAAGTCCCCCATTATCACTACTCTATAGTTCTTGCATCTCTCTGTAATTTCTCTGCAAATTTGCTCCTCCATATTTTTCCCACTAGTTGGTGGCCTATAGAATACACCTAGTAGTGTAATGGTACCTCTATAATTTCTTAACTCTAGCCATATAGATTTTGTCCTTGACCCCTCCAGGACATCCTCTCTCTCCAGCACGGTAACATTCTCCTTAACCAATACTGCCACCCCACCTCCTAGCATTCCTTCCCTATCTTTCCTGAACACCTTATATCCAGGAATATTTAATACCCAATCCTGCCCTTTTTTGAGCCAGGTTTCCGTTATTGCCATGACATCATATTCCCATGTGGCTATTTGCGCCTGCAGCTCACCAACTTTATTGACTATGCTTCGTGCGTTCACATTCATATACTGTAAATCTATCTTAGACCACCCTGTGTTCTCTCTTAGTCTGACCCCACCTAATACCTTACTATTTCTTACTTTAGTGCTATCCGTCTCTCCCAATCCTTTGTGCCCTTTGTTTCTCCTTTCTAATGGTACATCCTGGTGCCCATCCCCCTGCCAACTTAGTTTAAACCCTCCGCAACAGCACTAGCAAACCTCCCTGCGAGAGTATTGGTACCGGCTCTGTTGAGGTGCAACCCGTCCGGCCTGTGCAAGTCCCACATCCCCCAGAACCGGCCCCAATTCCCTAGGAATCTGAAGCCCTCCCTCCTGCACCACCTCTCCAGCCATGCTTTCATCTGCTCTATTCTCCTATTTCTATACTCACTCGCACATGGCACCAGGAGTAATCCAGAGATGACTACCTTTGAGGTCCTGCTTTTTAATCTCTTTCCCAGCTCCCTGAAATCTGCCTGCAGGACCTGATCCCTCTTTCTATCTATGTCGTTGGTACCGATATGGAGCACGACCTCTGGCTGTTCACCCTCCCCCCTCAGAATGTTCTGCAGCCGCTCGGTGACGTCCTTGAACCTGGCACCAGGGAGGAAACATACCATCCTGGACTCACGTCTGCTGCTGCAGAAACGCCTGTCTGCTCCCCTAACTATCGAATCTCCTACCACTATTGTTTTCCCTATCTTCCTCCTCCCCCCCTGTACAGCTGAGCCACCCGTGGTGCCATGGACTTGGCTCTGGCTCTACTCCCCAGAGGAACCATCGCCCTCACCAGTACTCAGAACAGAATACTGGTTGAAGAGCGCGATGCACTCCGGGGACTCCTGCACTACCTACCTTAAAATTAGAGCTAGGCCGTTCAGGGGTGAAGTCAGGAAACACGTCTTCACACAAAGGATAATGGAAATCTGGAACTCACTCCCCCAAGAAACTGTTGCGGCTAGGTCAATTGAAAATTTCTAAACTGAGATTGATAGATTTTTGTTCGGTAAGGGTATTAAGGGATATGGAACCAAGGCGGGTAAATAGAGTTGAGATACAGATCATCCATGATCTAATTGAATGACGGAACAGGTTTGAAGGGCTGAATGGCCTACTTCTGTTCCTGTGGGCTAAATTTTAATCTGGAAATGCGAGTGGGTTTGGGTGTGGGTGGGCGGGGGGGGGGTTTAAAACTGGCGAAATTGACAGCGTGTTGGGAAGCCGGCTCCAACCCGCCGACTTCCGTATGTGAATGGAGCACGTTAGGCTACGTGCGCGCAATCCCCTTGGGAGAGGCAGGTTGTCAATTTCCATATGCTAATCGCTCAATTAGAGCGTTATTGACACACTGTTTTCACTTTAACGTCGTGTCCACGGGTTTCCCAGGCTTCCTGAAACTCGCCAGTGAAACCAAGGCGAGTACACAGCGGCAATTGAAAAATGCCAATAAATACTCAGTACTCACAGCTGCTTTCTTGTCTGCTAGTGAGAAAGGATTTGTTCACAACACTTTTGCTTGAGATTTGCTGCCTTAGATTGGACCTCAGATGAGGAACAACATGACCAGCAGCAGCACCAGCAATAACACCCGCAGCAGCCTGCTGCTAACAGACCTGTAGCTGCACAGCAGAGAGGCGACCAGCAGAGAGGTGCAGCTCGCAGGAGGCACTACCCACAAAACAGGGTCTACAGGCAGAGGCTCAGTTTCCTTGACATGTCCGAATAGCAGTGTCTCAGGAAGCTCAGGTGGTGGCAGACATCTGCAGCCTCCTAGAAGAAGACCTGCTGCCTGCTGGACCTGATGGCCACGTGTTACCAGTATCTGTCAAAGTCACCACAGCCCTCAACATTTTTGCCTCAGGATCCTTCCAGGGCTCTGCCATAGATTTATGCAGGATCTCCCAGGCGGCCGCCCACAAATGCATAAGACGGGTGACTGACGGGTTGTTTGCCAGGACTGGCAATTATGTTAACTTTGCCACCGATGATGCTAGTTAGAATGAGCAGGCGCTCGGCTTTGTGGCTGTGGCTGGCTTCCCACACGTGCAGGCTGCCATCAACTGTACACACGTGGCAATCTGGGCACCCCCAGAACAACCAGGAGTATTCGTCAACCACAAAGGATTCCACTCCATCAATGTTCAGCTGGTGTGCAACCACAAAAAGATGTTTATGCAGGTATGCGCAAGATTTCCGGGCAGCTGCCATAATGCTGTCGTCCTGTGGCAGTCCAAGCTCCCTGAGCTCTTCCGACCGGGAAGCAGATGTAAGGGGTGGCTGCTAGGCGACAAGGGATAACCACTGAAAACTTGGCTCTTGACACCAGTCAGAAACCGGCCCACTGAAGCCCAACAGTGCTACAGTGAATGCCAGATCACCACCAGATGTGTGACTGAACAGGCCATTGGCATGCTGAAGATGCGTTTCAGGTGTCTGGACAGATCTGGAGGCGCCCTTCAGTACGCACAGGCCAGGGTCTCCAGAATGCAACAGCGAGGCTTGGACCTGTGAGAGGAACAATGCAAAGAGATCAGATCCTGCTTGGACAATTCAGAGGGGGAGGAGGAAAATGAAGAGCAGGGGGGGTAATGAGGGCAATGCACCCCCAGCTGCTCACATTGCTGCCAGGGATGCCGTTATTAATGCGAGGTTCACTTAGGTTGCACCAGTGCACCAATGTCCCCAGAAAATGCAACGGCCACTCTTCCCCCTTCACCCCCCCCCATGCCACTGACACAAAGCAGTCCTGCAACCAACCACCTCCTTCAACATCTCCCCATTGGTCCCCATCAATTCATGTCTTCACATTCAACATCAAACTAGTTAGAAGACCACTTACCACCCAGCAGCCAAGAATGGACAAGACGGGAAAGTGGTGAAAAAGAATAACATTTATGTGAGCTAAATAAAGAACAAAAACTTATCAAAACAGCATTTTCTCAGACACCCATGTGTGTACCTTTGTGCAACTACAAAGCCTTACTCTTCCTTTTTTCTGCTACTCCTAACTGGTGCAACCTGTGTGGCTTCAGCAGAGGTAGAGGCAGCCTGCTCAGATCTCTGCTCTGACTGCTGAGATGCACTTGGCAGACGACCTCTGGATTTTGGAGCCCGTGAGGACCCCGCCAAAGAGTACTCCACCTGCACCTGTGTAGGTGAATGTGCCACTGTGCTCACCTTTCCTGACCTACTTGGGTCATTAAAGTACTTTCTGCACTGAATCCAGGAACATGGCACCACGCTCCTGCTGCTGACCTCCTACCACGCCTTCTTGGTCTCAGCTGCAGGCTTCTTCCTCCCATTGGTAGGGAACATATTTCTCTCTCCGACTCCTCACAGCCCCAGCAGCACATCCAGGGAGGCGTCACCAAAATGAGGTGCAGCCTTTTCCCATCTGGAATCCATTGTGCCACCTGCTTCTCTTTTCTACCGAACTCCAAACTCCTTCAACTTGCATGATTGGAGTGTCCCTTTAAATACTGGAATTGAAATTGCGTCATGTTGGTCCACATCATGCCCGCTGCCGCAAATTGGATGGGAAACCCGGAAGTAAAATTATAATAAGGTGAGTTAAAGAGCCACTGCAGATGTGCTTCACTTACTTCTGGCGCTACCGGACCGCCCCCCTCCCCACCCTATCGGGGCCTATGATTCTATGTCAACATCTTATTCAAAGGGCAGCACTTCCAATAATACAACACTCCTTTTGTACTTCACTGGAGTGTCAGTCATTCCTTATACTGGGATCAAATCCACAACCTTCTGGATACTGAAATAAAGTCCTTGTACGACCTTGTTGACACACAGGAGGCCATTGTGTCTGTCCCATTCATTTGCTAGAGCAATCCAAAACTAATCACAATAGACTCATGAAAGTTTACAGCACAGAATGTGAAGCACTTTAAGCTAACGCACTATGTAAATGTAAGTATTATTTTTTCACTATTAAATATAACTTCACAGTAGGTTGAGGTGATAATTATATGAAAAATGATCAGGAATAGGAACATAGGAACTGGAGCAGGCCATTCAGTCATCAAGCTTGCTCTACCATCTTGCACTTATGGCAGCCCTTTATCTTTTGAATCCTAATCCCCTACATTTTTCATACAATTTACTAGTTATATATTAGGTCAATATCTTCTTAATGCACTGGTACATGTTACATTGAAGCATCGTAAGAGATTCAGGCAGGAGTAGACCAATGATCGATTTGTCCCACCCATCCAACCTTGCATCAAATTACCTTGATGCATTTCTAAACCTGGAACTTGACTAGTCTCTTTCTCAACCCAATTGTAGCTTGTTCTTCTACCACGGTTTAATTTTCATACTTTAAGAAAGAAAGAAATTGCATTTAGTAAGGCGTTTGATAAGGTTCCCCATGGTCGGCTCATGAAGAAAGTAAGGAGTTGTGGGATAGAGGGAAATTTGGCCGATTGGATAAGTAACTGGCTATCTCATAGAATTGAGAGGTCGCACAACACCAGGTTATAGTCCAACAGTTTTATTTGAAATCACAAGCTTTCGGAGCTATCGATTGCTCCTTCCTCAGGTGAAGTAAATTAGATACAGAATCGCCAAAGCATATATAGATAGAGAACAAAGCATGTGTACCTTACAATTGCAGACCACTAAATTAAATCATCCTGACTATCTGCCGAGGTGTGATAAAGTTAATCAAGTCAGCCAGGAAGGTACCACATCAAAGACATAGCAAGATACAACTGAGACAATGAGGTGTAGTCGCAGGGGTTCTAATGTGTCAAAAGCTGCCGTCTGTATGTAAAACGAAAAGCTTTAAAATTTTTACTTTTTTACTGGGAAAATTTTTACTTTTTTACTGGGAATCACATCTGTGAACAAGCCAACGACGACTCGAGTCCGGATCACGTCATGTATCGTGACATAAACCCAAGATCCCGGTTGAGACCGTCTTCATGAGTGCGGAACTTGGCTATCAGTTTCTGCTCGATGATTTTGCGTTGTCGTGTGTTTCTAAGGTTGCCTTGGAGAACGCTTACCCGCAGATCCGAGGCTGAATGTCCTTGACTGCTGAAGTGTTCCCCGACTGGGAGGTAACAATCCTGCCTGGCGATTGTTGCGCGGTGCTCGTTCATACGTTGTCTCAGTGTCTGCATGGTCTCGCCGATGTACCATGCCGCGGTGCATTCTTTCCTGCAACGTATGAGGTAGACAACGTTGGCCGAGTCACATGAGTATGTACCATGTACCTGGTGGGTAGTGTCCTCACGTGTGATGGTGGTATCTGTGTTGATGATCTGGCATGTCTTGCAGAGTTTGCCATGGCAGGGTTGTGTGGTGTCGTGGTCGCTGTTATCCTGAAAGCTGGGTAATTTGCTGCGAACGATGGTACTTCTGAGGTTAGGCGGCTGTTTGAAGGCAAGTAGTGGAGGCGTGGGGATGGCCTTAGCGAGGTGTTTGTCGTCATCGATGACATGTTGAAGGCTGCGAAGAACATGGCGTAGTTTCTCCGCTCCGGGGAAGTACTGGACGACGTAGGGTACCCTGTTGGTTGTGTCCCGTGTTTGCCTTCTGAGGAGGTCTATGCGATTTTTCGCTGTGGCCCGTCGGAACTGTCGATCGATGAGTCGAACGTCATATCCCGTTCTTACGAGGGCATTTTTCAGCGTCCATAGGTGTCCATCGCGTTCCTCCTCGTCTGAGCAGATCCTGTGTATTCGCAGGGCTTGTCCATAGGGGATGGCTTCTTTAACATGGTTAGGGTGGAAGCTGGAGAAGTGGAGCATCGTGAGGTTGTCCGTGGGCTTGCGGTAGAGTGAAGTGCTGAGGTGTCCGTCTTTGATGGAGATTCGTGTGTCCAGGAATGAGACCGATTCTGAGGAGTAGTCCATGGTGAGTTTGATGGTGGGATGGAACTTGTTTATGTTATCGTGTAGTCTTTTCAGTGATCCTTCGCCATGGGTCCAAAGGAAGAAAATGTCGTCGATGTATCTGGTGTACAGCGTTGGCTGGAGGTCCTGTGCAGCGAAGAAGTCTTGCTCGAACTTGTGCATGAAGATGTTGGCGTATTGGGGTGCGAATTTGGTCCCCATGGCTGTTCCGTGTGTTTGGGTAAAAAAATGGTTGTCGAAGGTGAAGACATTGTGGTCAAGGATGAAGCGGATGAGTTGTAGGATGGCGTCTGGAGATTGGCTGTTGTTGATGTTGAGTACTGAGGCTGTTGCAGCGATGCCGTCATCGTGGGGGGTTTATGTCACGATACATGACTACATGACGTGATCCGGACTCGAGTCGTCGTTGGCTTGTTCACAGATGTGATTCCCAGTAAAAAAGTAAAAATTTTCCCAGTAAAAAAGTAAAAATTTTAAAGCTTTTCGTTTTACATACAGACGGCAGCTTTTGACACGTTAGAACCCCTGCGACTACACCTCATTGTCTCAGTTGTATCTTGCTATGTCTTTGATGTGGTACCTGCCTGGCTGACTTGATTAACTTTATCACACCTCGGCAGATAGTCAGGATGATTTAATTTAGTGGTCTGCAATTGTAAGGTACACATGCTTTGTTCTCTATCTATATATGCTTTGGCGATTCTGTATCTAATTTACTTCACCTGAGGAAGGAGCAATCGATAGCTCCGAAAGCTTGTGATTTCAAATAAAACTGTTGGACTATAACCTGGTGTTGTGCGACCTCTCAATTTTGTCCACCCCAGTCCAACACCGGCATCTCCGCATCATGACCACATATCTCATAGAAGGCAGAGGGTGGTGGTGGATGGAACATTTTCGGACTGGAGACCAGTTACCAGCGGTGTGCCACAGGGGTCGGTGCTGGGTCCTCTGCTGTTTGTGATTTTTATCAATGACTTGGAGGAGGGGACTGAAGGGTGGATCAGTAAATTTGCTGATGACACCAAGATTGGTGGAGCAGTGGATGAGGTGGAGGGCTATTGTAGGCTGCAAAGAGACATTGATAGGATGCAGAGCTGGGCCGAAAAATGGCAGATGGAATTTAACCCTGATAAGTGCGAGGTGATTCATTTTGGTAGGGCAAATTTGAATAAGGATTACAGGGTCAACGGCAGGGTTCTGAGGAACGTGGAGGAGCAGAGGGATCTGGGGGTTCATATCCACAGATCTCTGAAGGTTGCCACTCAAGTGGATAGAGCAGTAAAGAAGGCCTATGGTGTGTTGGCGTTTATTAACAGAGGGTTTGAGTTTAAGAACCGTGAGGTTATGCTGCAACTGTACAGGACCTTGGTGAGACCACATTTGGAATATTGTGTGCAGTTCTGGTCACCTCACTATAGGAAGGACGTGGAAGCATTGGAAAGAGTGCAAAGGAGATTTACCAGGATGATGCCTGGTTTGGGGGGGAGGTCTTATGAGGAAAGATTGAGGGAGTTGGGGCTTTTCTCTTTAGAGCGGAGGAGGATGAGAGGCGACTTAATAGAGGTTTATAAGATGATGAGGGGGATAGATAGAGTGGATGTTCAGAGACTATTTCCTCGGGTAGAGGCAGCTGTTACAAGGGGGCATAACTATAAGGTGCATGGGGGGAGATATAGAAGGGATGTCCGAGGTAGATTCTTTACTCAGAGAGTGGTTGGGGTGTGGAATGGACTGCCTGCTGTGATAGTAGAGTCGGACACTTTAGGAACTTTCAAGCGGTTATTGGATAAGCACATGGAGCACACCAGAGTGATAGGGAGTGTGATAGCTTGATCTTGGTCTCGGACAATGCTCGGCACAACATCGAGGGCCGAAGGGCCTGTACTGTGCTGTACTGTTCTATGTTTCTATGTTTCTATCTATCACAACCACAGGACGTCCCAAAGCACTTTACAGCCAATACAGTCACTGTTGTAATGTAGGATATAAAGTACAACTGCCTAGCTGCAGCAGTGGGAATGCCAACATATGCTCAGATGTACTGTTCAAGCCTAGCTAACCAGATATGATAAAAACTCAATGTTCTCTTTTTCAGTTTGATTCATTATAATGAAAAACCCACTCAAGCAGATAATGAAATTTAGAAACTGTCAGTTGTAGAGCAATGGGTGAACACTAATTCTGCCTTTAAGTGATGCTACACTGTCTGATCTGTGTATAGGCTTGGCGTGTAATGAAGTATTATGGGAAAACTGTTATAATAACTCTCTGAAGTGTTCCCTGATTCGAAGCTTAAAATGGCATAACTTAGGATAACTTAGAATTCTTAAATCACATCACTGTCACTGTGCTCTGTGTAACATAGATTATTTTTTCCCTTTGTTTCAGCGTATTTCCTTGTCGGTTTTCCTGTAAATTTTCTGGTGCTGTTCTCACGGCCTTCTCTTTCTCTCTCTCTTTCTTTCTCCTCCCTCATTCTTTTCTCCTTTCCTATTTTTTTCTTTCTTTTCTTCCCTCTCTCTTCTCCTTTCACTAATCCTCTTCCTTTTGCTCCCCACACCCCTTTCCGTCTATCTTTTCCTTTGGCTAATCTTCTCCTTTTTGTTCCTCCTTTCTTTGTCCCACACTCCATGGTTGACTCTTAATGCCTTCTGAAGTGGCCTAGAAAGCCACCCAGTTATAAAAAAAGACAGTTGTTTTTGTTGCCAAAAGTAATGGATTACTTTTGAAATTAAGTCACATATGCAAACACATCAGTCAACTTGCACAGAGCAAGGTCACAAAAACAGCAATTGAATGAATAAATGAGCAGTAATTCTGTGTCTGGCCCTGTTGTTTGAGGGCAGAATATAGAGTCATAGTCAGAGAGTCATACGGCACAGAAGGAGGCCATTCGGCCCATTGAGTCCATGCCGGCTCTCTGTAGAGCTATCCAGTCAGTCCCATTCCCCCGCTCTATCCCCGTAGCCCTGTAAGTTTATTTCCCTCAAGTGCCTATCCAGTCTCCCCTTGAAAACATTGAGTGTCTCCGCTTCCACCACTTCCATCGGCAGCGAATTCCAGGTCTTCACCACTCGCTGCGTAAAAAAGTTTTTCCTCACATCCCCCCTGTATCTCTTGCCCAAACCTTAAATCTGTGTCCCCTAGTCCTTGTACCATCAACTAGTGTGAACAGCCTTTCCCCATCTAGCCTATCCAAACCCATACACCTCTATCAAATCACCCCTCAACCTCCTATGCTCCAATGAAAACAAATCCAGCTTCTCCAACCTGTCCTTGTAGCTAAGATCCCCCATCTCCGGAACCATTCTGGTAAATCTCTTCTGCACCCTCTCAAGGGCCTTCACATCCTTCCTAAAGTGTGGTGACCAGAACTGGACACAATACTCCAGTTGTGACCTAACCAGCGCTTTATAAAGGTTCAGCATAACTTCTCTACTTTTGTACTCAATACCTCTATTTATGAAGCCCAAGATCCCATATGCTTTGCTAACCACTCTCTCAATATGTCCTGCCACCTTCAGGGACCTATGCACATTAACTCCCAGGTCCCTCTGTCCCTGCACACTCTTTAAAACTGTGCCATTAAGTTTATATTACATCTCCCTGTTCCTTCTGCCAAAATGCATCACCTCACACTTCTCTGTATTAAATTCCATCTGCCACTTGTCTGCCCATTCTGCTAGCCTTTCTATGTCCTGTTGCAGTCGATTGATATCATCCTCACTGTTTGCCACCCCCCCAAGTTTGGTGTCATCGGCAAATTTAGAAATTCTACTCTGTATTCCAATATCCAGGTCATTTATATATATCAAAAAAATCAGTGGCCCCAGCACTAACCCTTGGGGAACACCACTGTCTACCATCCTCCAGTCTGAAAAACAGCCATTTACCACAACTCGCTGTTTTCTTCCTTAAGCCAATTCCTTTTCCAAGCTACCACTGACCCAGCTATTCCATGAGCCTCAATTTTGTTAACCAGCCTTCTATGTGGTACTTTGTCAAACGCCTTCCGAAAATCCATGTAGACAACATCCATTGCCTTCCCTTCATCAGTCCTCTCTGTTGCTTCATCAAAAAATTCAATTCGATTAGTCAAACACAATCTGCCTTTTACAAATCTATGTTGGCTCTCCTTAATTAGCTTAAACCTCTCCAAGTGCCCGTAAATTTTTTCCTTGATTATTGTTTCTAAAACTTAACTCACCACTGATGTTAAACTGACCAGCCTGTAGTTACTAGGATTGTCCTTACACCCTTTCTTGAACAATGGTGCTTGAACAATATTGGCCAGTACACTACTCCTTGTGCCATGGGACCTTTTATATATAGCTGAGCAAGTAGACAGCATCTCAGCTTGGCATCTCATCTTAAAAAGAGCACCTTTAACAACACAGTATTGCCTCAATGATGCACTGAAGTGTCAGCCTAGAGTGAAGCTTGAACCTACAATCCTTGCTGACTCAAAGACAAGCTTGCTACTAACTAAGCCTCAGTCTTATGTAATACGGATAGTGGAATCTAATGAAAGATGGCAACAAAACTAAGAAAAAGACTCATTAAGCATACAATAATCTAAATGTCAATTAATCTTAATAGTACTCAGGTTGTAAAGTAGCAGTGGAACTAATATTAGCTGTACAGTTGTATACCTGGAACCATCTTGATTACTTGCTCCTACAGACCCTCAATGAAAGTGAAATATTTCCCACAATTGGTGATCAAAACTACAAAAAATAATCCAGATGAGGTCTGACCAATGCTGTACAGAGCAACATCTTTTGATATTCCGTCTTGTGAGGCTAAACTTTGATTTTGATGCTCTTGATTCTTTTTCTGTTGCGAAGGTATTGATACCACATGGTTGCCTGTAACTACATCCTTTGATCATACAGTCAGCTGCATTGTTCCCCTGACGAAAGGAACCATGAGCTCTGATTTTTTTTTCCGTTCATAAGACTAGTTCTGTGCCCTGTATGGGCGGAGCAAAACATGCTATCTGTTTAAAATATAACAGTTGCATTCCACTCACCCATGCCAAAGAGCTATATCCCACGATAAACAGCAATGTTCCCCTAGCAACCACACAACCACTGGATACTTAACCAGCCAATTAAAGTGGGCCCTGAAGCCACACCAGCAGAAACAACAAAACCAATGATCTTTCTGCTGCTTTGAGAGAAGGTCACAAGCTCTATGATATTATGAGCACTACATACTGCATCACCTTAAATCATGTTGCGTCTACCTCATTTCTAAATACTACTTAATGAACTCTTGAAGCTAAAAGTCTGTCCTTCATATTGGCCCAGAAATTAAACAGTGAGTGTTCACGCGGGGGGTAAGGCTTCCCTGCGATATCTCACTCCGCGCCTACCTTTTTCCTCCGGGCCCACACGAACTTTAGTTTCAAGGCTGCAGCTGTGCAGTGCTTGCATGACCCAGAGACGCAATTAGTTTGTGCGAGCTCTGGGATCACGTGATTCAGTTAGAGCCAATGGCAGCACACCATCTTTCATTCATAGTTTTAACAGCAAGGGCTGTCAAAGCTATGAATCCTACACACCCCCAAAAGAACAGCTAAACCTCAATTAAATTTAAAAAAAAGCCATCACATTAATAAAATAAGTATAGTTAAATAAATTAACCACTTTAAACAAAAAAATTTAAAATCTTTTTAAAAGTTATAAAAATAAACTTACCTTTCTTTAAAGTCTCTGAAAAAGATAAACCTGTTGAAATTTTTTTTAAATAATACTTAATTAACTACTTACCTTGTTAAAAGAGGGTCTTATGCCTCCTTTCTTTATGTGTAAAATCTTCCATGCTTACCTGCGCGTTCAAAGCACTAAGTGCACTGCGTGCGCGCAGCCTGTAGCGCGCACGTGGTTCACTTAGGAACCGCCCCCTTTTGAATTCACGAAGTGCCGGTTACCCGCGCATGCGCAGTGCATGCAGGAAACCGGCAATTGGAGACCTAAAACGCGAGAGTACACAGTGCGTACTCTCGCGTATTAGGTCTAATTTTCGGGCCATTATTTCTGTTCTGATCCATCATTTCAACAGTAAACACATCCAGAAACCTTGGGGGTGATTTTCCCCCCCGGATACTTTGGGCACTAAAGAGCCTCCGAGGTGGACAAAATGGGGTCTTAAGCTGAAACGTCGGTTTAGCCCGCGTTTTGCGCTAGACACCACCTTGGTAAGGCTTGCGCTAGGAACGGCTGCCCGGAGGATCGTTAAGGGGCTGATTGCCACTTAAATTGCCTGCTAGCGCTCATTAAGGAGGTTGCACAGCATTTTGGTGGATAGTGCTTAACCTAACGCCCTCTCCCAACATCGACCAGCTGATTAGAGTAAACAAGTTGTTGCAGAGGATTGCCAGAGCTACTTAAAGGTATATTACCCATTACAGGTTAAGCATCCAAAATCCGGAGTTCCGGAATCCGGAATGTTCCGGAATCCGGACTCCGGGACGATTGGTGGCAGGGTCGTCCGGAATCCGTAAAATGTTCCGGAATCCGGACACCCTGTCAAACCGCAACCTGGGCCCAGACATTTCTGGACTCGGAACGTGTTTCTGATGTCCGAAGTCCGGAAACGCCCGAGCCCAGGTTGCGATATTTCCAGACTTTGGACATCAGAAACACGTTCCGAAGTCCGGAAAAACACGAAAACCGGCTCGGCCTCGGTCCCGAGGTTGCCGGATTCAGGACGCTCAACCTGGACTGGTCACTTGCTGCTGGAGGTTTGAAGAGGACTTTTGAAACACATCAGCAGACTTTCTGGGACACTTTGTCAAGACTTCACCAACACTCTATCAAGATTTGTTCTGGAAATTTTCTGAGGACCTCACCCAAAAAGAGTAAGTGCTGTGCTACTCCACCTTATTGGACACCTTATAGGAGTCACCAGGAGAAAGGGAGTGCTTGGTCATCGGCATCTTGCTAGGGGTCGACCTGCAGGAGGAATGGGAGGAGGACATGAGGCCAGGCAGAGCAGCACTAGCTACTGGAGGAGAAAGGGACAGGAGGGCGAGGTGGAATCCTTCCCCCCTGCAG
Source organism: Squalus acanthias (assembly GCA_030390025.1). Classification (NCBI taxonomy): domain Eukaryota; kingdom Metazoa; phylum Chordata; class Chondrichthyes; order Squaliformes; family Squalidae; genus Squalus; species Squalus acanthias. The sequence continues at coordinate 31,107,663 of CM059432.1, read as the reverse complement.
GTACAGGACACCTCTCATCCTCTGGATCTCCTCCACCAGGACCTCCATGCCACGTACAAGGACCTGTGCGCCCTCTCACTCGGTCCCTGAGCCATCCTGAAACGTGCTGCTGTGTGTCAGCCAGCACACTCCACACCCTCAGTGGAAGTGAGTGCATGGAGCCCACATATACTGCTTCATGACAATTGCGTCTAATCAGTGCTTGAGTGCTAAATCTGCAGGTGTCTGATTTAGCACATCCAGGCAAATTCAAATTGTGGTAATCAGCAATTGGGACTAAAATTATATGCTATAACCAAACTTTCAAACAGGCGTGTCTTATTAGCACAGCTCCCATTTAGTGTCTGTCTTCACCCTGTCACCAAAATAATCCCCCTTAGGTGTGATCTATAAACAGTAGGTACACCTCACATTGTGATGCACGAGTGACTTCATCTCAGACACATACCGGCATATACACCTAATTCATGGAAGTAAGATAGCCTGGAGGGGTCAAAAGTATTTGTTAATAGTTCAGCTTTTCTTTTGAATGACACACCTACTGATGATAGACAGACCTCATTAGATAGATTTCTTCCAGAAAATAATATTTTGGGATCTAGTATATGAGTAATTTGAGACATGACATGTAGTAAGCGTAGCAAGCTTGGGAGGAACAGGTGGCTTTGGACCAATAGTTCCCAAAGCTCTCCAGTACTGAGGTTTTTCTTGTGTCAAATCTGGGTCTGTAGACTAATTGATAGAGATTAATTACAGTGATTAGTCAACAACTCCATTATCATTGTATCATGCGACTACTAGAATGGTAGAAGGCGAACTGAATGGACCGTTGTCTTTTTTTGTCTAGCAATTAATATGTTCCTATGAATGATCCTTTGAATTGGGTCCTCGGAGACCATGCTTCCTCACAAGAAGCTATGTATGAAGATCCACGGGGTGTCTTACTATGAGGGCGGTTACAGCTAAAATTAGGGGAAGGTGATGTATTTCCAGCATGGGGTGCATGAGATGTTAGTTCGTGCTCAGCACTCTGCTCTTCAATCTCAGCCTTTCTGCAATAAGAGATGGAAAAGGTGGGGAGGGGGGTGAACTGGAAGGAGAGTTGAGCACTGAGCTCCTCTTCTGTTGGCAGTCAGCTCAAGAGTGGAATAGATGAAGGTTGGGAGCAGGTCACCCAACTACCTCCTTGGCTGTAGATGTTGGACATGGCCTGCAGATGATCTGGAGGTTATAATGACAAGAGGGATATGTACCCTCACACACAAAAAAAGGTACATATGGGTTGAGGTAAAAGACAGTGCTACAATTATCATTGACATTTTATAACTAGTAGACAAGACTAACCTTCTCCTCTAAGATGGGCTCACAGTGGGAGTAATTGATTCTAGAGGCCCATGTTCCATTTCCAGTACATTCTCTGTACACACTTCCTGTAAAAACAAAACAAAACAAACACTTGGTCAGGACTTAACTGCAAAACCTTTATGGAAACAAATTGGTTGCAAAGCAAAAAAGGGTTCATTGTGATAGGCAAAGGGTATGTTTTTTTGGAAAATGTTAAAATTTTGAAGTGTAGTCACTGTTGTGATGTAGGAAATGCAGCAGCCAATTTGTGCACAGCAGGTTCCCACAAACAGCAATGAAATAAATGACCAGATCATATGTTTTAGGCATTGGTTGAGGGATTAATGTTGGTCAGGACACCAAAAAGAACTCCCATCCTCTTCTTCGAATAGTGCCGTGGTATTTTGACGTCCACCTGTGAGGCCAGACGGGACCTCAATTTAACGTCTCATCTGAAAGATGGCACCTCTGACAGTGTACTGCATTAAAGTGGCAGCCTAGATTATGTGCTCAATCCTTGGACTGGGGTTTGAACCCAGAACCTTCTCAGCTACCACTGAGCAAAGGCTGACACTTCTACCTGGTTTGCCTCATCGATGTATAATTTCTTCAGAAAAATGGGCGACAGAGAATCGGCAACCCCTTTCGCACTCCGCCCGATTTTCTTTTCCATAAGAAAATCAGAAGGAACGCAAAAGAAACGGCCAATTCGCTTTCGCCCATTTTGCGCAACCACCCAAAACAAATCTTCTCTTCCACTCATTTCAACCTTTGTCCTTGGCCCTTCACTTAGCCCAGTGTGGACTTGTTCACTTTGCAAGTGACAACTAGGTAGAGGTAAAAAAAAATCGACTTTCTTAATTTTTCTCAAAAGCAATGAAGAAATCTTGAGCTAAGCAGAATTTTCTCTGAGAATGCATGTTTATCAGGATTAAACTGCTTCTATTTCACGCAGTAGACTGCTCTTCATAGATCACTGCACTTTATAGTAGAGCTTAAATTAATTAATGCTTTGAGAACATTTCAAACTCTACTACAACAGAGGAGTGTGACAGTCCATTGAAGAAGGCAGTGATTCTCGGGCTCCTGAGTGTCAAAGAGCCACGGTAGCCAAGGTACAATGATTGGCATCAGCATGTTACTGCTCGGAAGATTTCCACAGTTTTCTCCTTGTAGCAATATGGCAAACTAGTGTATAAAGATCGCAAATGGGTAATTTTCAATTTCACCACCTGGGTACTAACTTGGCAGAGTGGATCACCCGCCCTTTATAGAAGCCACTCGATTTATAATTCAGTCAGGTTTCTCACCCTTAATTGCCATCCAGCATCTCCTTCTGGAAAGAGTAAATCTCAGGATAGGACGGGATTAGATTGAGCTGTGTGTGCTGATGCTTACTGTCAAGGCTCACATATGACGAGTTGCAATCTGGATGCCATACTAGAAGCTAGCACCTGTGGAGGTGCCCTTCCATTAGTAGGCAGGGGAGAGAGAAAAAAATTCTCCACAGAAATGAGGGAAAGCATCATAGTATTCGTTTAAAGTCAGTAGCTAATATAAAAGTATAAAAGCTAGTATAAAAAACAATGGTGGTAGATCAATGGCGCACTTCACAATGCATCAAGCCGAATGCCTGTAGGCTATTTCCGTCAGTACAAATAACCTTTACAGCTCTACAAGGTCCCAATTCAGTGACCCATATGCAGTTAAGTACAATTTTCTATTGAATAAGACTTTCAGTTGTCCATAATGTCAAATAAGCTTTGCTGAGCGTGTGTCAAAGTTAAATCTAAATTCTATTTTGTATATAGCTGATGATGGACAACCAGTCACCGTCTCATTGGAGGTAGAGCACACGGCCGCTGGAGAATAAAGTAATTTAGGATGAGTGATTGCAAATAAAGGGGGCTCAATTGCTACAGCCTCCCTCGGGGGGTTCGGGGGGGCGGGGGGGGGTGTCACAGAATCACAGAATCACCACAGTGCAGATAGAGGCCATTTCGGCCCATCGAGCCTGCACCGACACATATCCCACCCTATCCCCATAACCCCCCCTAACACTAAGGGTCAATTTATCATAGCCAAATCAACCTAACCCGCACATCTTTGGACTGTGGGAGGAAACCGGAGCACCCGGAGGAAACCCACGCAGACACGGGGAGAATGTGCAAACTCCACACAGACAGTCTTCAAGCAATGAAAGCTGTGAGTCTGTTGTACAATGGCATCTGCACCTAGATTGACTTGCTGTCTAAAATTCTAGTGCAGAAACTGACAGCTGTAGTTATTGATAAACAGGATATGAAAGAGGTCAATGCTAGATGCTCACTGTTTGGGCTCACGATATTTGAAACGGCCATTTTGGATGAGGTAGCAAAGGGCTTCCCAGTGGCCCGGGGGCTGTGCTAATGTGAGTCAGTGCTTTTGAGGTGTGGGGTTGGGAGGGGGGTGGGGGCGGGGGGGCGGAATCAAAATAACCTACAAAAAAAATCGCTTCTTTTACTTTTTTTTAAGGGGTTAATTTTAACCTAACCGTTCGGCAGGAAACTGGCGGGATTGGATCAGCCGCCTGTTTTACATGCCACCCAATTTTACATTTTATTGAAGTCACCTGCTTAATGTCCAATGATGCTTTGTTTTTCCTTGCAAGACACCAACAGAAAGAAAGACTTGTATTTATAAGGTGCCTTATCATATCTCATATTTGGACATGTACTGACTTGTTAATGCAGGAAAAAGCAGCCATTGTGTACGCAGCATGATCCCATAAACAACGCTGAGCTGAGAAATCAGCGAATATGTTTTTTTGATGGTGCTGATTAAGGGCTGAATGCTGGCCAGGAAAACAGGAGAGCTTCCTGCTCTACTTCCAACACTGTCTTAGAGTCTTCAATATCTACCTTAACAGGTAGACGAGGCCTTGGTTTAAAGTCTCATCTAAACACTACCACTTTTTGGCAATGTAGCACTCCCTCAGTAATGCACTAGAGTATTAGTCTAGATTAAGTCCTAAAGTCCCTAAACCCATAACAAACAAACACAAAAAGAAATAGACCGTTGGGCCTATCCATGTTCACCCTGTCATTAGAGAGTGCAACCTTGTGCACCATCCGCCCTCAACCAGTACTAATGCTAAATTCTTCCGCGAAAACACGCACCAATTTCAAGTAAAACGCTGGCAAATTCCTCCTCGGCTACTTAAGGCATACTTAATGATTCCAGGGTTTTTTTCCTCCACTATTCTATCCCATGTGTTAACTCTTTGTATGAAGAACGAGATTCCTGATATCAATCTTAAATTTTCCTTTAATATAAAAGTAAAATACTGCAGATGCTGGAAATCTGAAATAAAAACAGAAAATGCTGGAAATACTCAGCAGGTCAGACAGCATCTGTGGAGAGAGAAACAGAGTTAACGTTTCAGGTCAATGATTGAAGGTCATCAACCTGAAACGTTAACTCTGTTTCTCTCTCCACAGATGTTGTCTGACCTGCTGAGTATTTCCAGCATTTTCTGTTTTTATTTTAAATTTTCCTTTAATTAGTCTAAAACCATGTCCCCTTGTCTTACTTGTGTAATTTAATTAAAAATAATATTTCAGATTTACCTTTTTCATTCCTTTAACTATCTTAAATATCTCTATAAGGTCACCTCTAAGATGCTTCCTTTACAGGCTGAAAACATGTTTTTTCAGTCTTTCCTTTCAACTCAGACCTCGAACACTTGGGATCGGCCTTGTGTGTAAAATTCGATTGTTTTCCGGAGATTTGACTCCTTTGCAGAATCTGTCCTTAGGAGTTTAAAAAATGTTAGAAAGAGTCCATGAGATGACAAATGGGGCATGGTCGGCAGAAGGAAAAGGGCTAAATGGTTTAAATGCTCTATCCTTATTCCAATGGTTGCCTTTTCCTCCAGTTTCCCAAAGGTGCCTTGTCTAAATGGCATTCTTCAAGTGTGGGCCGAGAAAGGGAAGGATAAAGTTTACAAAATTCGTCCTTCTGATGCAGGGCCTCAATGAGAGGAGCGATTATCGGGAAATCTTGGGCACGCTCTTCAAGATTTCCAGTTCATTAATTTTAATGGGTAGAAAATCGCAGCGATCTCATGTGTGAGTCCTGATATGTGAGGCTCCATGCCAGAAACGAGCAATCATAAGATTTACCCTCGAGTGTTGGCAGGCTAATTGACCCTGGATGTTAACACAACAACACACACACACACACAACACAAACTCACACTTTGCTGCTCTAAAATTTTCAAATTATAACAATTTATTGTAGAGGTACCACAGCTTTAAATAGTTGAGAGTCTATATAAGCACTGCTCTGTCAACTGTCTAGTCAAGAAGTGACAAACTCATTGGCAGGCATTAGCCCACACAGCATTAGTAGATATGGAATGAGTAGCTTAACCACTTTCAGCTTACCTACTTAAGAGTTATTTCTGAAACTTGCAGTTCAAATAATTCATGCTCTGCTCTCTTTTTCATGCAGAATTATGTCAGCTTCTGTCAGTTTGTAGTGCTTCCACCTGAATTGAAGTTTTCAAGACTGAGATCAACAGATTTCTGTTGGGTAAGGACATCAAGGGATAGGGACAAAAGGCGGATAAATAGAGTTGAGGTGCAGAGCAGCCATGATCTAATAGATTGGTGGAAAAGGCTCCACTGCAAGATCTGAGCATATAATCCAGGCTGGCACTTCAATGCAGCACTGAGGGAGTGGTGTATTGCCAGGCATGTAGAATTTTGGACGAAGTGCTAAACTGAGGCCCTTTTGCCTGTTCAGTTGGATGTAAAAAATCCCTTAGCACTATTCGAAAAAGACTAGGACACCCTGGTCAGCACTCTTCCCTCAGTCAATGCCATCAAAGATAGATTGGTGCTGAATTTCCACGTCATCTTTGGCATTTTTCTGTGCAAACTTTGGAACTCTTTTTATTTTGGACAGCAAAATGGCATGGTACCTATTTCCTCCAGATTTACACCCAAAATCCGTCCCCACACCCCGAGTTTCCTAATGCAATTTGGCCCTTTTCGCAATCCATGTTGTGAGTCCCGAATGACGATATTTTATTTCATTACGATATATTATAATAAGGGCCAATGGCACTGCACCCCTGAATTTCCTGCTTTTACGCTCACAGTACACAAGGGGTAAGGCAGACACTGAATTATAAGGTACAGCTGCTGCCAGGATTAGATGAGACAGGCAGAAGTGAGGAGTTTGTGAGACTGAGGTGTATGGAAAATCCAAGTACCATTTACAGCAACTGGGAATAACTTTTGGAGCCATTTTTGGCAGTCTGCCGAGACACAGTATTCTCAGTATTACATTGAAGTGCCAGCCTGGATTGTATGCTCAAGTGCTGCAGTGGGACTTGAACCCATAAACTTCTGATTTGGAACATAGGACCTGGAATAGCCCATTCAGTCTTTTCCACCATCCTATTAGATCATGGCTGGTCTGTACCTCAACTCCATCAACTCTCCTTTTCTCCACATTTTTGAATTTGCTTCTCCCCAAATCTGGATTTTTAAAATACCAGGAAAGTTTAACAGCTCATGATTTTGGCACTGTCACGATTTTAACCTTCAGTGAACTTGTTGTACTAATCGAGTCTCATCTTTTACAGTTACGCAGAACTCCCATGATTAATAATTACGGAGTATGCATATTGGGAGTTTGGGCACAGAGGGCAATGTGCCCCTGCAATATGCTGGCCCAGAAATTGGTTTGCCACCGAAATTGGGACGGGGATCGTGATGCGCTAGCAAACCGCGCCCGTTCGGTGGACTGCAGGCAGCACGCGAACTTCATGCTGTCTGCTGATTGGCATGATTGTGGCGTTCAGCCCAGCATTGGGCTGAACGCTCAGCAGGGGGCCCAAGTTTGTGCGAGGCTAGCACCAATTAAAGCTAGCCTGCACTACTTAAAGGCAGTCTGCACATCTTAAAGGGGAGGTGCATTCTGCCTGCAGCAGATCATTGAACTGGTTGGGGAAGAAAGAGGGAAAAATCTATTAACACAACAGAGGAGAGAGCGTGCACCAAGGTTCTCCGATGTAGCACTGGAGGCCTTGGTGCAGCAGGTCAATTGGAGAAGAGAGGTCTTCTTTCCACAGGGGGCCCTCCAGGCAACAAATAAAAGTGCAATGGGAGCAGATAGCCAATGTGGTGAATGCCAGCATTGTTGCCCCAAGGACATGGACACAGTGCAGAAAGAAGTTTAATGACATCACACGAGTGGTCAAGGTCAGTGAATTCATCTTCAAATGCCATATCCCACTATCTGCACCACTATCCTCACACACTGCTCAATGCACCACACCCCCATCACTCACTTACCAACAATCTCTACCAAACATGATTCATACCTCACATTCGTAGCTTCACCTCACCCTCACACACTTACCACTGCTGCAAGCTATTTAACCATGACAGGCACACCACCCAAATACATTGCACCACACTCACTGACACACTTCCCTTTCTCTTGCAGGAAAAGGTGGTACATAACCGGCGTCAGCAGGACCTACCCAGCAGAAAGATAGGTTCGCCTACATTACCTCACCCCTTTAGAGGAGACGTGCTGGCAATTTTTGGCATGGCTGAGCCCGTGGCCAGTGGCGTATGATGGCTAATGTCTCAGCTTCCTTTGCAGCACAAGCACAGGCCACCCTATGTCTGAGTGCTGCGCTGGAAGCTCAGACTGAAATCATGCTAGCTCAGACTGCCGTGGCTGGGTTTACCAGTGTGGAAAAGGGCTTGCAGGGTGTCACAGCAGTCCAGCAATGTGTCCTCCAACAGATGGCTAGGAATGCTGAGGTGCCTCCCCAGGGCAGTGGCAGTGGCTGCGTGGAGGACGAACCTGCTGTCCTCTCGGGATGACAGCATTTGTCCTCCCACCACAGTGCCCTTGCTGTTTCCTGTCAGCCAGCCAGCCCAGACTGCTGCCGCCCATACTGAAGTAGCACTTCGTAGGAGCACTAGGACAGGCAAAGGCACACTGACGAAAGGCACTAAGGAAATGCATAAGGGTGAGTAGTTGACTTTATTAGGTTATACTGGATGGATTGATAGTTAAAAGTTGGATTGGAATGTTCCTTTTGTGGTGGCTATTATTTCAGCATAGTGGCCAAGAGGACAATGTGATGGTCAGTAACAGAGGGAAGGTAAGGTGTGGGACTATTGTTTATTGGGGAATTGCATTCACTCGTACCACAGTTGGATGATCGCAGACAGCCCAGGTAGAAAGGGGCTGTCTGGGTTGCCTCCTCCCTTCCGCTTCCTCCTCTTTTGCTTCCTCCTCTTCCACCTCCTCCTCTTCCGCCTCCTCCTCCTCCTCCTCTTCCTCCTCAGCTGGTCGCCGTATGCCTGGTGGCAAAGGCTGTGCCCTCATGATGGGAGAGATTGTGGAGCATGCAGCAGACTACAACGAATCTTGAGACGTGCTCTGGTGAGTGCTGCAGGGCTCCTCCAGAGCGGTCCAATCAGTGGAAGCGTTGTTTCAGGACGCCAATGGCCTGCTCTATCAGATTCTGTGTAGCAGCATGGCTCTCATTGTATGCATGCTGCCCACACGTGGTTGGGTTGCGGAGTGGAGTCATGAGCCAGGTGATCGGTGGATGGCTCTTGTCGCTCAGTAGCCAGCCTTTGGTTTGTCTTGGTGGCTCAAAGACTGAGGGAACAGCAGACTGGCACAGAATAAAAGCATCATGACTGTTGCCAGGATACTGGGCATTCACCATCATGATGTGCTGAGCATGGTCGCGTACCAGCTGCACATTCTGTGAGTGGTAACCTTTGCGGTTGCGGTACATCTCAGCATTTAGAGACGGTGCCCGCAAAGCCACATGCATGCAGTCGATGGTGCCCTGCCCCATGGGGAAGCACGCTATCCTGGCACAGTCACATGCACACACCACCTGCTTCTCTCTCGTCAGAGAGAAGACAATGAAGTCCACTCCCCTGGCATAAAGAGCTTCTGTCACCTCTCTTATGCAGCAGTCGACAGCGAACTGGGAAATGTTACAGATGTCGCCTGCTCCAGCATGGAAGGATCCCAATGTGAAGAAATTCAGGGCCACGGTCACCTTCACAGCCATTGGCAGCGCTGTCCTTGCCCTGGTGTGAGGCTGCAGGTCTGGTTGCAAGAGGTGGCAGAGTTCTGTGAGCATCTCATTCGTAAAGCACAGACGCCTCACACACTGCTCCCGACCCAGGCTGAAATAAGAGAATTGCTCTCGGAAGACCCTAGGTGGGTAGGGCCTCATGCTGAGAGCCCTTCTCTCCATCCTCCTCCTCTCTCTATGAGCAGCTTGTTCTCTTCTTATCTGCCTCTGCTCCATCTCCCTGTCATGCTGCAGGCCAAGGGGGATGAAAACTAGAGCATCCATGACTGGAAGTAAGAGGTCTGACCAGAATCCTTGAAGTCAGAAGCAAGGCCTTCTCCACTTGCAGCACCACTCCCTGTCACCTCACCAACTTTAAACAACTCTGGAAAGCTCGAAACTCTTCCATTAACTTACACAGAGCCAGTAGAAATTAATCAGCAATTGACCTGAGAGTGGTTGATGATCCCTTTATGTAGGAACACTGGAAAATAGGAACAGGAGTAGACTATTTACCCCTCGAGCCTGTTCCACCATTCAATGAGATCATGGCTGATCTGCGACCTAACTCCGTATACCTGCCTTTGCCCCATATCCCTTAATACCTTTGATTAACAAAAATCTATCAATCTCAGATTTTAAATTAACAATTGATCTAGCATCAATTGCCATTTGCGGAAGAGAGTTCCCAACATCTACCACCCTTTGTGTGTAGAAGTGTTTCCTAATTTCAGTCCTGAAAGGTCTGGCTCTAATTTTTAGACTGCCCCCCTAGTCCTAGACTCCCCAACCAGCAGAAATAGTTTCTCTCTATCTACCCTATCTGTTTCCCTTAATATCTTGAAAACTTTGATCTAATCACCCCTTAACCTTCTAAATTCCAGGGAATGCAACCCTAGTTTGTGTAATCTCTCCTCATAATTTAACCTTTGGAGTCCGGGTATCATTCTGGTAAACCTACGCTGCACTCCCAACAAGGCCAATATATCCTTCCTAAGGTGTGGTACCCAGAACTGCTCACAATACTCCAGGTGTGGTCTAACAAGGGCTTTGTATAGCTGAAGCATGACTCCTACCCCCTTGTCTTCTAGTCCTCTAGATATAAAGGCCAGCATTCCATTAGCCTTTTTGATTATTTTCTGGACCCCCAAAGAGACATAGGTGTCCCTGTACATAGATCATTATAGATTGTAATGATCTATGTACCTGGACCCCTATGTCTCTTTGGACCTCCACTGTTTTTAGCTTTTCACCATTTAGAAAGTACCCTGTTCTATCTTTTTTTGGTCCAGAGTGGATGACCTCACATTTACCAGTGGAGGTCCAAAGAGACTTAGGGGTCCAGGTACATAGATCATTGAAATCCATTTGCCACAGTTTTTCCCATTCGCTTAATCTATCAATATCTCTTTGTAATTTTATGCTTCCATCTACACTGCTTACAATACTGTTTATCTTTGTGTCATCGGCAAATTTGGATATGTGGCTTTCTATCCCATCATCCAAGTCATTAATAAATACGGTGACTAGTTGAGGCCCCAACACAGATCCTTGCGGGACACCACTAGTCACATCCTGCCAATTAGAGTACCTGCCCATTATCCCTACTCTCTGTCTCCTGCCGCTCAGTCAATTTCCTAACTAGGTCAATAATATGCCCTCAATTCCATGGGCTTCAACTTTAGCCAACAATCTCTTATGAGGGACTTTACCAAATGCCTTCTGGAAGTCCGTATAAATAACATCCCCTGCCCTCTTTTTCCTAATATTGTTGTAAAAAAAATTAGTGTTGATTTTGATATCCCTTGCAAGTTTCTTTTCATAATCCCTTTTTGTAGCTCTTACTATTTGCTTTGTCACCCTTTGTTGTTCTTTGTCTCTTTCCCATTCACCAGGATCCGTGCTATTTTTTCCATTTTTGTAAGCTTTTTCTTTTAGTTTTATGTTGTCTCTTAACTCTTTAGACATCCATAGCTGTTTTTTTTGGCAAATAGAGCTCTTGCCCCTGAGGGGTATCAACTGGTTCTGTATCACATTAAATTCTTTTTTGAACACCTCCCACCGATTTTCTGTTGTTTTACTCATTAACAGATTTGCCCAGTTTACTGTGGACAGTCTCTGTCTTATTGCATTGAAGTCGGCCTTACTTAAATCTAGAATCCGAGTAGCTGCTTTCCGTTTCACCCTTTCAAACGCTACTTTAAACTCGAGCATGTTAGGCAGTTAACTAAATCTGGCTCATTACTCATTACTAAATCTAATATGGCATGTCCCCTTGCTAGTTCTGTCGCTGGTAGGGGGGTCCATGCAACTGCTGAACGCATAGTCAGCTGTGCAAAGTTAATACAGGGTGTTACTTCCAGCATTGAGAACAAAAATGGCAGCTCTGGCATCAAGTCAGCGTTGCACGCTGATTGACGTCATCATCTGCCTACTCTACATACTTCTGCTGCAAGCTCCCAGCACCAATGCTGCTGCCCTCACCAAGATAGCGGCCAGCGTGGCCTGCATCAAAATTGTGCGTGCGCTGCTCGACACAAAATGGGACCCGTAGCGCCCAAACAACGGGTGCTACGTAATCGAACTTCTGTTATGTTTATTCAGAGACACCACAGAGTGGCATGGTATAGAAAATTGAAAATATAGTCGGATGGCACTAATCTCCTGATGGTGGGGCATATTGTTGGAAGAGACCTTTACTTTGGGTCTAACCTGGATGTAGTGCTGTGATACTGGGTAACTGAAAGAATTCTATTCCTCAGCACTAATATCGCTCACCTTAGGGAGCAGAACATTTATAAAACAAAAAGATAAAAATAAACCTACAGTAATAGCTAGAACAGAATGAATAACACTGAAATATTCATCACTCTATTTTAGTTTAATCTACAAGATTCATGCAGGCCCATGACAACCACTTGGATCTCACTTAGCCCTCAAAACATCACATGGCTCCTTTCTTCAATGTTCAGCCTTTTACCATTCCTGCTTCCACTCACATCCTCTCTTCCCTGCACAAACAAAGGTCACTTCTCTGCTTCCTCTTTTCTAAAAGGTGGTAAGATACATTGGGGATCTGTTTATGAAATATTAAATTCATTGGCAACAGCATAGAGGAGGATTACTGGAGTAAATCTACAGAGCCTATCTTTCTCGAATGAGGAGTGGGGCAAGCTTGTCCATTGTTGGGCTTGGTATTAGATTAAAGAAAGAACTTGCATTTATGTAGCGCCTTTCACGGCCTCAGGATGTCCAAATGCGGTTTAGAGCCAATAAAGTACTTTTGAAGTGTAGTCACTATTGTGACCAGATAATCTGTTTTAGTGATGTTGGTTCAGGGATAAATATTGGCCAGAACACCGGGGAGAACTCCTGTGCTCTTCTTCAAACAGTGCCATGGGATCTTTTACATCCAAATGAGAGTGCAGACAGGGCCTCCATTTAATGACCATCCGAAAGACAGCATCTCTGACAGTGCAGCATTCCCTCAGTAATGCACTGGAGTGTCAGCCTAGAATTTGTGTTCAAGTCACTGGTTAAGCATGTGGTGTATAATACATGTGCTCAAATAGTTCTCCTTCATGGTTTGGAGCTCCAGCGAAGGGTTTCCTCCACCTCATGTGCGAGATCGAGGGCCAAGCTATGAGATGGACGTGTGGTAAAAAGGGAAAGCTTTAGCCTGGATCTATCTGTTGCTAAGTACGCTGCAGAGAGAATCAACCTTTTTTTTAATAATTCTTCAGGATTAAGGCATCGGTAGCAAGGTCAGCATTTATTGCCCATCTTTGATAGTCCAGAGAAGGTGGTGGTGGACCTTTTCTTGAATAGCTGCAGTCCATGTGGTGAAAGTGCTCCAACAATGCTATTAGGTAAGGAATTCCAGGAGTTTGACCCAGTGACGATGAAGGAACAGCAATATATGTCCAAGTCAGGATGGTGCGTGACTTGGAGGGGAACTTGAAGGTGATAGTGTTCCCGTGCATGGCAGGTATGCCTCTTTTCCAAAAGACATGGAGGAAGCAGCTGGTGATGAATAAGCCTAGTATGTGGCACTGTATGTCTAGAACAACAAGGTGACTGGCACAACACAAGTCCTTGTTTAGATACTTTCACCATGCTGAATTCAGATGCCTATTGTAAAGCTGACAAGGAAACACTGAAAATTAGGACAATAATGAATGGAAGGCATTACTTGGAGGTGGAGCATAAGATTACGTATTCATATATCCAGGGCACAATGCCTATCAGGACTGAGTTGTAAAGAGGCAAACAGATGTATCAGAAGCATCACACCTCCAACTGGTAGAACCATCATTCAATGGGATATGGTGTGCATCATGCTGTGGTCAGGTGATAGTGGCAATGCACTTACACATTTTATGGTGAGATGTGGTGCTCATCAAGCTACTCATGAGGAGCTTGTGGTTACCGCTGCCACCTAGCAAAGGCTCAAAACTGTACTTGTCAACGACCAAGTAGTGACGATCTACTTTTGGGAGCCATAAAAGATAAGCAGGATCTCCTTAGGGTTGAGGTGGCTCCAAGATGACATGCCTGGTGATGGAAGCTCATAACCAAACGTACCCTCTGTTGCATACTCGGTAATGCAATTACCGAAACAAGAAGATCCGCAGTACTCCAGAGCACAGTTAATGATTGTCCAGCTGTCTGGCTCACTAATGGAACTTGGAACAACAGATCTCCCAGGGGGCTCGGATTTTTCCCCAATTGGCTCCAGTTAACCCCGCAAGCCAGTGCCCCAGTGGGTAGGTGGACAATCAGAGGGTAGTAGCTCTGAAAAGTTGCATATTTTTCATAGCTGGTTAAAGTCCAGCAAGTATCCTTGTTCACACTCAGGAGTCCCTAAGCCTTGGGTCTGCCAACCTGCACCTATGTTCTCTGGAATTGGGTAAGTGGGATGTGCTCCCATAGTGTGCACTCCATACTGGACAAACAGAAACCCTACAGTTGGGTATACATTTCTCAGTAGTTTGATTTGGAGACTCTTGAACATGATGGTGGGTTGCTGTGCGTGTCAGACACCTGGCTGACCAATGGGGACAGACCTATTAGGAGAGGTTAGCTACCTTGGGACTTTTGTCTCTTGAGAAGACTGTGGGGTGATTTGATAGAAGTATTTACAATTATGAGAGGTTTAGAGAATGTGGATTCAGATGAGCTTTCTGACCGGTACGAAATTCAAGACAATGCAGTGCTGATTTCAAATTAAGGGCAACAAAGGAAAATGAGAAATCCAGGCAGTTTCTTTTTCAGTAAAGGGCAACAAACATGTGGAACAGACTATCAGCAAGGGTGGTGGGAACATGAAACCATGACATGGTTCAAAACAAGACTAGACAAGTTGCTGCCAGCACAGAGGATTCAGGGTTATTAGATTTGGAAATGGATCGAGGTAAACTGGTGGGAAGTTGAATGGGAACTCTGCGGCCCGTGTCCTAACTCGCACCAAGTCCCGTTCACCCATCGCCCCTGTGCTCGCTGACCTACATTGGCTCCTGGTCCGGCAATGCCTCAATTTAAAAATTCTCATCCTTGTCTTCAAATCCCTCCATGGCCTTGCCCTTCACTATCACTATAACCTACTCCAGCCCTATAGCCCTCCAAGATCTCTGCGCTCCTCAAATTCTGGCCTCTTGAACATCCCTGATTTTCATCGCGCAACCATTGGCGGACATACCTTCAATTGCCTGTAAGGTTTCCAAAATTTTACAGATCCCAAAACCTAAGGAAAAAGGACTTTGGAACTACCTCAGAGTGATAAAAATGCATTTGGGCCTAACCTAAGGAATTTAAGACCAAAAACCAAGTTTTGGCATTTTAAAACTATGTCTGGGCCTGTAAAGGGACAGGAGATGGGTTCGACCTCTGTAAAAGCAGTTTTGGTTATTGCAGTTAATTGCACTGTCTGGGGAACCGGGATGACCCCACTCAAGCCCAGCAGACATTAACATTTGAACAATAGACCCTGGGAGAAGACAGTCCCACCCAAAATAACAGGCCCCATCAAACCGATTACAGAGCCCATCAGAAAACATGCATAATAAAACCCACTCAGGACCATTCTATAGAAAAGACCGAGTCCAGCCTAGAGACCCAAAACACGAAATCAATCACCAGTGATCAACCAAGGAGATCGACAGGATGCAAACCATCCCAAAGGCCATTTGACACTTACAGAGCAGTTACTGGTAACAGGCCTGCCAAAACCAGACAATGAACTGAGTAGATTTGGCAGGTAGATAAGGCCATGTTCAATGAGTGAGATTGAAGGCCTGTTAAAAAACCAGTTAACGCACTAGTAAGTCGTTACCGATTTACGAGCCCACCAAAAACCAGACAATGAACTGAGTAGATTTGGTGGGTAGATAAGGCCACTTCAATTTAGTATAATTGAAGGCCCGTTAAGCAGTTCAAAGTCAGTCGCAGTCGGTGGTCATCAGAAGAAGAAGAAACCAGGAAGAAGACAAACCGAGCTGGAAGCGAGTCGGCATCGCTCACCACTCAGACACTCCTGAGTCCAGCCCATGAAGATACCACCTCGACAGACCTCCAACAATGGTCCCAACACGGTCACCCAGAGCAACAAGCCAAGAAGACATCGACGGCTCCACAAGGTCGACCGACACACTAGACAAGGCCTAAAGCCATCGCGGAAACCAAAGGTCTCACGAAACCAACAACCGCACATTACCCCCAACTGACCGGGTAATAGCAGGCCACCGTGACCAACAAAGACCAACTCGAGGAAAGAAAACCCGAAGAACCGCAAAGTTTCCACACTACAAACTACTCCTGACTTACCCCTGGGTAAGATTTCTACCAAAAGACTCTAAACCCTACTCCTAACCAAAGGAAATTGGGTACTCACCTGATAGATCCAAAACGCACCCTACCGCATCAGCGGACTCGCGAAGACTGACCAGAGATGTAGGTGAAGTCCTCTACCGCGTTCGGGTTACGGCAGACACTAACCGCCATAAACAGCGAACCCCAAAACCGCGATTTAGCCCAACTGTCAAAGGATTGGTGAGCATTATCCCTGGTCCTTCAAAACCTAACTTAACTAGTAAAGTAGGGTTGGGAGGGGTGAAGTATTGTTCTACTGTCATTTCCCTCGCTTGTACCGAAGTGTTCCCCACCTTTAGAGTGTTAAGAGTGTTGTCATTTGTGTTTTACCTTTTGAATGAAGATTGAAGTTCTTTTCATCAAACTCAGTTGTCTGCTGCACCTTTTGTCACAACCCCCAAATAAGTCCAAGGTCTAGAACCAAGAGAGTGGGAGCGATTCGAACCGCTCAGAAGTCAGAGGTAAAGCTGACACAAACCACCACCCGCTACAGCCTAGGCTCTAAACTCTGGAATTCCCTCCCTAAACCTCTCCACTTCTCTACCTCTCTCTCCTCCTTGAAGAAGCTCCTTAAAACCTACCTCTTTGACCAAGCTTTTGGTCTAATATCTCCTTATGTGACCCAGTATCAAATTTTGTCTGATTATGCTACTGTGAAGGGTTGTGGGACGTTTTACTATGTTAAAGGCACTATATAAATGCAAGTTGTTGTTGTTGTTGTTGTAGATGGACCAATGGTCTACTCCTGACTGAAATTGTTATTTGATACTAAATTATGACTGAGAGTTATAATTAAAAAGAATGAGACAGATTTCATGCTGATTGACACATAAGGAATGGGGCTCACATTTCAGATTGAGATATATTGGATTAGGTTGGGTGTCTAAATCAAAATGACTGAGTTTCATTCTCCATGAGTGACAGTTGATGCGTCTGTCAGAAAATCTCAAATCAGGCTCAATCTCAATCTTTCTGAGCCTTGGACTCATTTCCCTTCACCTGCAATTTCTACCAATCTAGGAATAGAACATGATAATGTAAAAAATCAAAAGAGACTATTGCAGTCCTTCAGACCAGTGCCAAAGTCAGAAAAATCCCATACAATACTTATTTCCTTATTCCTCTCAATCACTTTTTCTGCCAAGTATCTATCCAGTTCCCCCTTGAATTTGTCAACACCATCAGCTTCCATTGTCTCACTGGGCAGTACGTCCCACATATTCACAACCCTTCATGTGAGGTTTTTGAACCTAAACATTCTGTTCACCTTCCTACTTCTGAGCTAGAGTCTGTGCCCTCTTCTTGTAGAGTTATTGATTATGTCAAACACATTTTTAGGCCTCAGTTGCGTTACAACACTCCCTGAGTCTTTTCTTCTCCAGTGCAAACATTTCCCACTACCACAGCCGTTAACTAGAGCTTTGACTTTTTGCAGTTCAACAGCTACAAGCCTTGAACGTTAAACAGGCACCATGTTCCTGAAAAAAGTTTGACAAACGTTTTTTTTGTTTGTTTGTAAACACGTGATATGATGATAAATTGTACATGCTCCCTCATGATACTCTGAAGAATGGCATGCTCGGTTCTCCTGCCTTCCAAACCAACAATTAAGTTTGCCAAATAGTTATTATTGGCTGGTCAGTGCTATGGATTTATATTCACCAGGGACTGGTTGATACAGTCCAAACTCATTCCACTTACAGTAACATAGGAAATATAGCATATGATTCTAAAGGGACGAGATAATGTTGACCATGACAACCTGTTTCATGTTGTCCATAACAGTAGAACCAGAGGACAGAGCCTGCGCTCAAAGAAGGGTAAATTCAAAATGAATCTGCGGAAACAATATTTCAGCGAGTGAATGGTCAATCTAAGGAACAAGTTTGCCATATTATAAAAAGGATGTAGAGGCACTGGAGAGGGTGCAGAGAAGATTTACAAGGATGATACCAGAAATGCGAGGGTATACATACCAGGAAAGGATGAACAGGCTGGGTCTCTTTTCTCTTCAAAAAAGGCTGAGAGGTTACCTAATAGAGGTCTATAAAATTATGAAAGGTTTTGATAGAGTGGATACAGAGAGAATGTTTCCACTTGTGGGGAAAAGCATAACTAGAGGCCATCAATATAAGATAGTCACCAAGAAATCCAATAGGGAATTCAGAAGAAAATTCTTTACCCAAAGAGTGGTGAGAATGTGGAACTCGCTACCACAGGGAATGGTTGAAGCGAATAGTATCGATGCATTTAAGGGGAGGCTGGACAAACATATGAGGGAGAAGGGATTAGAGAGTTATGCTGGTAGATTTAGATGAGGAAAGATGGGAGGAGGCTCGAGTGGAGCATAAACGTCGGCATGGACTGGTTGAGCCGAATGAATGTGTTGTTGTTATATCCTATGTAATGTAATCCTATGTAATCTAATGAGATGATGGAAGCAGTTAGTATTGATTCATTCATATGCAAATTAGATAGATTTCTTTCAGAAAATAATATTTTGGGATATGGTATATCAATAATGTGAAAGATGACATGTGAGAAGTGTGGCATGTTTGGGATAAACAGGTGACTTTGGACCTATGGTTCCTAAAGCTGTCCACCACTGTGGTTTTCCTTGCCTCATATCTGGGTTGGCTGTAGACTAATTGACAGAGATTGATTGCTATGATTAGTTAACAATTCCATTATCATTGTACCATGCTAATACCAGGATAATAGGAGGCGAACTAGACGGTCCTTAGTCTTTTTTCATCTAGCAATTCCGATGCTCAGAGGAACTTTAATTCCAGTCAGTTAGTAGGTGACTGTGAACTTATTTATCAAACTTCAAATGTATTGTACTCGGGTAATTCGCCCACTGAAGAACTGCCATAGTTAATCGGCCCAGAGATAGATCATAGTTTGATCGCCCACACTCCCATAACAAACAAAAGCCTTCAGGGTTTTCTGATGTGTTAAAGATCCTCCTGTAACAACATTTTGTAAGGAAGTCACAAAATTCATGCCGATTTGTGACGGGCAAAACAATGATGAAAATCTTCACAGTGTCATTACACGTACAACCTCTAATGCAAGTTTTTTTTGGAAGAAATTGGATCTAGCTGCGGCCATTTTACAGGCATAAAACAGGAGTAACAAAGCCTAAATTCGGGGACAGATATTCTAAGGACGCCTGAAAAACGTCTGACCCGAAATTTAGTCAGGCCAGTTTTCATGTGTTCAGGGTGGCAGCCTAAAACAGGCGTTAGGTCCCTTGCATATTTTAATGAGGGGCCTAATGTCTGTTGTAGGCCCCCTCAGGTTTTCCAGACATGGATGCGGCCTAGTTAGTGGCTGACACCAGAAAGGTAAGTAAAAACATTTAAAAAAAAAAATTCATTTGGAGCCAGTTGGGGCAGGAATACTCCTCCCGGCTCCACAACATTTCACAACATGATGCTGTCCTCCATTGCCCCCAACCCCCGGTAATTACTTAAGGACCACTGGGGTGAGGCAAGTTCAGTGATGGACAAGCTGCCTGTGAAGGTGCGACAGGTGCTGGCAGCTTGCCCAAATTATTGAAATGAGGCCCAAGGCTGAATTTCGGGCCGGTGTCGGCCCTCCTGAAAACGGGTCCCCCAAAAACAGGCCCAGATGAATTTGTGCTTCACAATATCGTCACCACCAATAATCTGTGCCATTTTAAATTCTCTAAAAATATGGCAAGGATATCATTTTAATTGCATGGGTTATTATCAGGGCTCTAATTCAATAGTTACTGTAGAGGCATTCAATCAATCCATCTAAATATACTGCAACTGTACTAAATACAGCAAAATACTGCGAGAAAACTATCCTAACATATCAACATTGAGACAGATGCATCTAAATGTACCTGTACCTGGACAGAAATGGAGCAAAATATACAGACAAAAGAGTGGTCTGCACAAAGTGGTCTAAATCGGAGTGCATCCTAAACCGAGTGTAAAAGTTGGGAAAAGGGTGCAAGGATAAACCTAGTAACTACAGGCCAGTCAATTTGACCTCGGTAGTGGGGAAGCTTTTAGAAACAGTAATCAGGGACAAAATTAACAGTCACTTGGACAAGTGTGGATTCATTAAGGAAAGCCAGCCCAGATTTGTTAAAGGCAAATCGTGTTTAACCAACTTGATTGAGTGCTTTGATGAGGTAACAGAGAGGGTTGATGAGGGTAATGCAGTTGATGTAGTGTACATGGATTTCCAAAAGGCGTTCGACAAAGTGCCACATAATAGGCTTGCCAGCAAAGTTGAAACCCATGGAATAAAAGGGACAGTGGCAGCATGGATACGGAATTGGCTAAGTAATAACAAACAGAGAGTAGTGGTGAACGGTTGTTTTTCAGACTGGAGGAAGGTATACAGTGGTGTTCTCCAGGGGTCGGTTCTAGGACCACTGCTTTTCTTGAAATATATTAATGACTTGGATGTGGCTGTACAGGGCACAATTTCAAAATCTGCAGATGACACAAAACTTGGAAGTATAGTGAACAGTGAGGAGGAGCATGATAGACTTCAAGAGGACATAGACAGGCTGGTGAAATGGGCAGACACGTGGCAGATGAAATTTAACACAGAAAAGTGTGAAGTGATACATTTTGGTAGAAAGAATGAGGAGAGGACATATAAACTAAATGGTACAATCCTGAAGGGGGTGCACAAACAGAGACCTGGGGGTATGTGTGCACACATCGTTGAAGGTGGCAGGGCAGGTTGAGAAAGCAGGTAAAAAGGCTTACAGGATCCTGGGCTTCATGAATAGGGGTATAGAGTACAAAAGTGTTTCAATTATGATGAACCTGTATAAAACACTGGTTCAGCCCCAACTGGGGTACTGTGTCCAATTCTGGGTACCACACTTTAGGAAGGAAGGTAGCAAATGTAACCCCGTTATTCAAGAAAGGAGGGAGAGAGTAAACAAGGAACTATAGACCTGTTAGCCTGACATCAGTAGTAGGGAAAATGCCAGAATCTATTATTAAGGGCGTGGTAACATGGCACTTAGAAAATCATAATATGATTGGGCAGAGTCAACACGGATATATGAAAGGGAAATTGTGTTTGACAAATCTGTTCGAGTTTTTGGAGGTTGTAACGAGCAGGGTAAATAAGAGGGAACCAGTGGATGTGGTGTATTTGGATTTTCAGAAAGCTTTTGAAAAGGTGCCACATAAAAGGTTATTATACAAAATTAGGGCTCATGGGAGGTTATACCTATCAGGAAAGAATGAACAGGCTGGGTCTCTTTTCTCTTGAAAATTAATGAAATGTTTTGATAGAGTAGACACAGAGAGAGTGATTTCACGTGTGGGAAAGAGCAGAACTATCATTATAAGATAGTCACCAAAAAATCAAATAGGGAATTCAGAAGAAACTTCTTTACCCAGAGAGTGGTGAGAATGTGAACTCGCTACCAGAGGGAGTGGTTGAGGCGAATAGTATAGATGCATTTAAGGGGAGGCTAGATAAGCATATGAGGGAAAAGGGAATAGAGGATTATGCTGATAGAGTTAGATGAGGAAAGACGGGAGGAGGCTCGAGTGGAGCACAAACGCCGGCATGGACTGGTTGGGTCGAATGGCCTTTTTTCTGTGCTGTATATCCTATGTAATCCTATGTAATGGGATCGGGGGTAATATAATAGCATGGATTATGGATTGTTTAATGGACAGAAAACAGAGAGTAGGAAAAAATGGGTCATTTTCGGGTTGGCCTTTCCCACATTACAACAGTGACTACTCCAAAATGACTTCATTGGCTGTAAAGAGCTTTGCGACATCCAGTGATCACGAAAGGCACTATATAAATCTAAGTCTTTCTTTCTTTCTTTGGCAGGCTGTAACTAGTGGAGTACCACAAGGATCAGTGCTTGGGCCTCAGCTATTTACAATCTATATCAATGACTTAGATGAGGGGACCGAGTATAATGTATCCAAGTTTGCTGACGATACAAAGCTAGGCGGGAAAGTAATTTGTGAGGAGGATGCAAAGAGGCTAAAAAATGGATATAGACAGATTAAGTGAGTGGGCAAGAACATGGCAGATGGAATATAATGTGAAGAAATGTGAAGTTATCCACTTTGGTAGGAAAAATAGAAAAGCAGAATATTTTTAAAATGGTGAGAGATTGGGAAATGTTGGTATTCAGAGGGACCTGGGTGTCCTTGTTCACGAATCACTGAAAGTTAACATGCAAGTACAACAAGCAATTTGGAAAGCAAATGGTCTGTTAGCCTTTATTGCAAAAGGATTGGAGTATAAGAGTAAAGAAGTCTTACTGCAATTATATATGGCCTTGATGAGTCCACACCTGGAGTACTGTATACAGTTTTGGTCTCCTTACCTAAAGAAGGATATACTTGACTTAGAGGGAGTGCAACGAAGGTTCACCAGACTGATTCCTGGGATGGGGGGATTGTCCTATGAGGAGAAATTGAGGAGAAAAGTCTTTTGGTCCCTAAAATTTAGAAGAATGAGAGGTGGTCTCATTGAAACATATAAAACTCTTACAAGGTTTGACAGGGTAGATGCTGGGAAGATGTTTTCCCCTGGCTGGGGAGTCTAGAACCAGGGGTCACAGTCTCAGAATAAGGGGTCGGCCATTTAGGACTGAGATGAGGAGAAATTTCTTCACGCAAAGGTTTATGAAACTTTGGAATTCTCTACCCAGGAGGGCAGTCGTTGAGTATATTCAAGACAGAGATGGCTAGATTTTTGGATATTAAGGGAATCAAGGGATATGGGGATAGTGCAGGAAAGATGGAGTTGAGGTAGAAGATCAGCCATGATCTTATTGAATAGCAAAGCAAGCTTGAAGGGCCAAATGGCCTACTCCTGCTCCTATTTCTTATGTTCTTAAAACTATCTCAATATATCTGGAATTGCATTGTAAATACAGCAAAATCCAGAGATAATTCCATCTAAATATACCACCAACTGTACTAAATACAGCATTAACGCAGACAAACCCAGGTAAATATTCCAGCAACTGTGTTCAAATATACAAAAATAGAGTCAAATCTAACTAAATATGTTTACAACTGTAACCAAATGCAATACAAAGACAAATGTAACCAATTCTACCAAATGTACACAAATACAGCAGATAACAATTCAATAAGTGGGATTCAGTGATGGTAATGCCATTTAATATCAAGAGGAGATGGTTAGCCTCTCTCTTGTTGGAGATGGTCATTGCCTGGTACTTGTGTGGTGCGAATGTTACTTGCCACTTATCAGCAAAAGCCTGGCTGTTGTCCAGAAAGAAGTTTAATGATCTAACAAGAGTTGTCAACTTTAGATCAGTCTTCAATACATATTCTAACAGCTCCACCACTAGCCTCATCAACTGCTTAATTCACACACCACTTTCCTCTGCCTACCAACACTCTCTATCAATCAGTACTGAATACTTTATTTCATATGTTTTGACTCATCCTCACACAGTTAGCACTGTTGCATCCTCGTACCCACAACTGACAGCTATTAATTCATGACAGCCACATCACCCAAACATATCTCAGGACGCTCACTGACACACTTCCCTCTTTCTTACAGGAGAAGATGTTACACAATAGGCAGCAGCAGCAAGCAACTGGAGGAGGACAAGCACACCAGCATGTTTTAAACCCCATGGAAGAGACAATCCTGCCGACCATGGCAAAGGGCATCACTGAGGCTGTGGCCACTGGCGGCGCTGTAGGAGTCGATGATCAGGGTCACTGCATACCTAATCCTCCTTCTCTCTTCCCACTTCTCCTTTCTCCCTCATCCCATAATCTCTTATGACTCACAAGCTGAGGATTGTGTAAGTACACCCTTCTTACTCTCTCCTCTCCCCTCACAACAACCTAACCCTTGACCTTTTTTCACTCATAGAATCATAGCTTAGTGACTGCCACTGCATGTACTTTAGAGGATAGGACAAAGGCGGGATCTTTACATGGTGAGACACTGGGCCCAAGTGTGCAGGAGCCACGGCAGGGGAGAAGGACACCACAGGTGCCACCTCACTAGAAGGCGAGTTCACACTGGTTCTGATGCAGAGGACTCAGATGATGACTTTGATCGGCCCAGCTACTGAAAAAGGCTCAGGGGCATACACAACCAAATGTTTGGTGCACTGCGAAGCCTACCAGAAAGCTCGCGCACAATGTCAAGGAACATGGAGGATTCCACCTCCAACTTGGCGCAGAGCTTTGCGCAGAGTTTGGAGCCCATCCTTTCCAACGTGGAACGCATGGTCACTTCCATCAATACACCTGTGGAACCCACCATGATGCAACATCTGATGACTGATGTTACAGCTTCCATTGCAGCGCACAAACTCCGTCGGTAGTGCACGCATTTTGGACAGCATTATCGAACCTTAGGTGGCTGCACAGCACTTAAAAAATGGGCGCTACTCGGCCCAATTGAACCCATATAGAGTCATACAGCACAGAAGGAGGCCATTCATCTCATCGGGTCTGTGCCGGCTCTTTGAAAGATCCTAGTCCCACACGCTTGTTCTTTCCCCATAGCAAATTTGTCCTTTTCAAGTATTTATTCAACCCTTTTGAAAGTTACTGCTGAATCTGCCTTTCAGGCAGTGCATTCCAGATCATAACAACTTGCTGTGTAAAAAAAAAAAATCTCCACATCTCCCCTCTGGTTCTTTTGCCAATTATCTTAAATCTGTGTCCTCTGGTTACCAGCCCCCCTGCCAATGGAAACACTTTCTCCTTAGTTACTCTATCAAAAGTGAGAAAGTTAATTTGAGAGACATAGGTGTATTCTGGGGCTGGCCAGATGAATTCTGGTCCTGTACACTTCGATATTCCTATGTTCCTAATGCATCTTTGGATTCCTTTTCTATTGCATCTCTATACTTCTACTATTAACCATCCTCAGCTGACTTTTCTGTAAATCACAGTCTGACTTTTTGATTCCTTCTTTGCTTTTAGAACTTTCTCCTCAGCTTCAATATTAGCCACCATGACCGCAGTCTCATCAAGAGCAAAGCCGATCGTTTATATTTATTTTAGCGGGCTCTTGAGACCAGTTATTCTGCTGACGTTTGACTGAATAGACTCTTTCTGCTCCAAGGACTGGAACTAAAATGCTTAAAAGCTTATCTCATTGATTTACAGGACTTCACTAAAAATAAAAAATAACCATGTAAATAATGCTTGAATGTCACTTTGCCTGTAGCCATAACATTCCCTGAACCTGTTGGATTTATCTAATCCTCTCAGGCAGTGAATGTATTTTTTTCCTACTATATTCCATCCCTAAACCTCTCCGCTCCCTCCCTAAATCTCTCCCTCTCTCTACTCTTTTAAGACCCTCCTTAAAACCTATCTCTTTGACCAAGATTTTGGTCACCTGTCCAATATCTCCTCCTTTGGCACGGTGTCAATTTTTGTCTGATTATACTACATTAAAGGCGCTACATTAATGCAAATTGTTGTTGTTGTTTTTGTATTCCGACACTGCCCAGTACTTACTTGCAGTGATATCACAACATTTTAATCAGAAGCCCGTCACAAGACAGGCTCACAGGAACCACATGTCGGAGTTCGGGTTACATCCCTGCAGTCCTGAATTCTCTGACCTGTGATCTCTCCAAGTGCAGCATTCTGGTGGGAGCGCGGAATTGTGGAATCGCTGCTGTGGGTATGCTGATGGCATGTCATTACTTTTACATTTGCAGTTTGAATTCACAAAATGAACAGACTGCCCATGCACAATTTTCAGGGCAAGTAATTTGCCAGTAGATGGGCAGGTCGAGCGATAACAAATGTTATCAATTAACCAACTGGTGACTAGGCCTAGAGCAGAATGATCCATGACATGAGAACTGTGTCGCGCACCTGTGAGGTCATAATCTCCACCAAAATGAGGGGAGTGACTCTCCTCTGACTAACGCTCTGCGTGTGCCAGTTCCCGGAGCTTAGGCAGTGGAAATAGGAAAGGAGACCCATAACACCAGGGCCAAGAATTTCCTCAGAGCTGCTGTAACTACGCCAGACATGCGGCGAAAGCCCCATTTTGCATGCCTAAATGGGGTTTCCGTTGCACTTCCGGTGAAGTTACAATGGCGGAGTAAGAGCAGCTCTGAGGAAATTCTGGGACCAGGTCGCTACCTCGTTTGTGCTTGACGCCCTTTTTCTGGGGCATCCCTGGGATGGGTGGAAGCATCGAACTACCAGATGTAAATAACGTGGGAGTGACGTAACGCCTCCCACACTATTTTCAAGCCTTCATGCTTGGCGGACGCCAGGGTAGAGGAACGGTGTCAGTGGACCTGCAGAGGGGCAACCAGCAGCATTCTTTGGACCTCAGCTAAGACTTTTAAAAAACATTTTAACTAGTGGGAACAGCAGGATGGCACAGTGGGGGGTGGAGATCGTTTGGCAGCAGGCCTCAATCTCACCCCGAGTTGCGCTGTTACAGGCCTGTGAGGACTGCTGCAATGCACATCTTCCCACCTGCTACTGTGAGGGAGAGCCAATTCCCAGCAGGAGTCCCGCCTGGCAGTCACACAACATAATTCTGGGCACTGCACCACAGGAAGGATATACTAGCCTTGGAGGGAGTGCAGCCCAGATTCACCAGAATGAATTTGGGGTTTAGAGGATTAAATTATGAGGACAGACTGCATAAACTTGGCTTGTATTCCCTTGAGTTTAGAAGATTGAGGGGTGATGAATTGAGGTGGTTAAAATGATAAATGGATCTGATAGGGTAGATAAAGTAAAACTATTTCTTCTGTTGAGGGAATCCAGTACAAAGGGGCATAATCTTAAAATTAGAGACAAACCATTCAGGAGTGAAATCAGGAAGCACTTTTTCAAACAAAGAGTAGTAGAAATCTGGAACTCTCACCCCAAAAGGTTGTGGATGCTGGGACAATTGGAGCGTTCAAGACTGAGATCAATAGATATTTGTTAGATTAGGTTATCAAGGGATGTGGAGCTAAGATGGGTAAATGGAGACAAGGTACAGATCAGCCAGATCTAATTAAATGGTGGAGCAGACTTGAGGGACTGAATGGCCTACTCCTGTTCCTAATGTTTCTATGCTCCATCATGGCAGTGCCAGCTTTCTGAGAGTGCTATCCCCTTTCCCCATACCCTTTCAAATTTTTATTTTTCAAATATTTATCCACTTCCCTATTAAAAGCTATTATGGATTCTGTTTCCACCACTGTTTGCGGTAGGGCATTCCATGTCCTAACAAGCCTCTGCATAAAAAACACTTATCCTAACCGCTCCCTTTAATCTTCATACCTTCTAGTTATCAATTCAGGGCTATGTTGAGTCTTGCAGGGAAACATGATTCCATGGAGAACAGAGCTCCAAGGAGCAACTTGCTTCTAGTAGGGCTCCCGGAGCAAAGAGGAATTGAACATAAGAGCATAAGAAATAGGAGCAGAAGTAGCCCATTCAGCCCCTCGAGCCTGCTCCGCCAATAAGATCATGGCTGATCTTCAACCTCAACTCCACTTCCTGCACTATCCCCATTTCCCTTGATTCCCTTCCAAAAATCTAGCGATTTCAGACTTGAATATACTCAATGACTGAGCATCCACAGCCCTCTGGGGTAGAGAATTCCAAAGAACCCTCTGAGTGAAGAAATCTCTCCTCACCTCTGTCCTAAATGGCTTATCCTGAGACCCCTTATCCTGAGACTGTGATCCCTAGTTCTAGACTCTCCAGCCAGGGGAAACAGCCTCTCAGCATCTACCCTGCCAAGCCCTCTCGGAATCTTATATCTTTCAATGAGCTCACCTCTCATTCTTCCAAACTCCGGAGAGTATAGGCCCATTCTACTCAACCTCTCTTGCTCACAACAAACATTAGAAGCACAAACTTTATATCGGGCCAGATTTTGCTGTAGCAGATTATCTAACAGTATCTGCCGTTAGTTAGACTTGCCCCGCAGCCTTTAGCTCAAAAGTTGTTGAAAGTGCAAGCTGATAACAACGCAGCGAGGGAAACAGAGAATCTGCAACCTGAGTGAACAGGGCAACCAATGAGATTTAAGGATTGGGAAATAAACAGTGGAAAGACTGAGTAGGAGGATGAATTAAAGGGAGCAAATTCAATGGCAAATCAGGTACAGAAATAGAAATAAAGAGAGGGAAAGAAAAATTGGATTAAGAGAGAGAGAGAAAAAAGAGACAGAAAGGAAAAGCAAGAACACAAATTTAAAATTTTACATTTTTTAAATCTCCTAAAACAATTTACAACCTGAAGGAATGAGACTACACTTATCATAGTAAATTTTCAGTGTGAGTGAGATTGATTGGCAGTTATTAATACTCATCACATCTTTAAAAGGGTACTTACGCTTGTAATTACTTTCCCTAAATATCTGCAACAGGTTTAGTTTGCAGCTACCATGCAAATACAACAACTTCACAACATTCAATGCATGTCAATGGTGAGGAAGACAGCGAAAAGCCTTTGTTGTGAAGCTAACGGCGGAGGCGCACAACTCAGACAGCAATTTGGATATTTGCATTTAACCGCGCATCTGCTGCTCACCTTAAGTTGCTGTACAATTTACCCATAAATAACAGCAAACGCCATTAGCCTCACCATTATTTTGACAGCAAAATCTGGCCCATCGTCTTTCGTGTCCTCAGGATATCTCAAAATGATTCATATCCAATTAGTTACTTGGATATATACTTGAAAAGAAAAGAGCAGGAGAGTGGGACTAATTGGATAGCTCTTTCAAAGAGCCGGCACAGGCACGATTGGCCAAATGGCCTCCTTCTGTGCTGTTCCATTCTATGGTTCTAAGTGTTGTCATTGATACTTTTTAGCCGAAAGTGGCAGTCAATATGCGCACAGCAAGACCAACAAATATCAGTGAGATGAATTGACAGTTAATTTGTTTCAGTGGTGTCGGTTGAGGGATGAATGTTGGACACCAGGAGAACTCACTTGCCCTTGATTGGAGGAGTGCCATGGGATCTTTACTGTAAAGGAATAGCCATATTTCAGAAAAATACACCATCCTATGAACAGAACAGAATTCTGACTTTATTAAAATACGACAAACTGGGTTTAAAAATCTAAAAGCCTCAACGACACAAAGCTGTAAATACAGGCTTCTGAGATAAGATGAGTCACAAAGCTGTAAACACCATACAAGCTTTTGAAATGGGAATTGGTTGTTAACACTGAGTCAATGGCCCTATTGAAGAAGCAAAGAGTTGGTTCCAAGAAGTCTGCAGTTTGGAACCAACACAATAGCTATACCCAGTTTAAAGTGTTAAAAACTAACACTTCGAACAGAAACACAGAACATAAAAAAACCATGTGTCTTTGTAAAAAGTAACATCAAATGAAAGACAGGAAACATAAGTTTGTAATATAACCAACTAAGATGGCTGGGGAAAGAATCAAGTACTCAGTTGAAGTGTTTTTGATTTACATATTGTAAAAGGCACAAACAGAAGACTTTGTAAATATTACATCAATAGATGCACCAAGCAATCACATTGGCCCAAAAATTCGACCCTTCCCGCGTGAGTACACAGTGTGTACTCACCCGTATTCATTCCCAAAGTGCCGGTTTCCTGCATGCACTGCGCATGCGCGGGAAACCGGAACTTCCGGTATGGTGAAGGGGGCGGTTCCTAGGTGAACCGCGTGCGCGCTAGAGGCTGCGCGCACGCTGCACACTTAGATTTTTTTTCAGGTTTCTACGCGAGGGTAAGGATTGAAGATTCTACGCTAATAAAAAGGAGGCATAAGACCCCTTTTGAACAAGGTAAGTGGTTAATTAAGTATAATTTTAAAATTTTTTCAACTGGTTTATCTTTTTAGATACTTTAAAGAAAGGTAAGTTTATTTTTATAACTTTTAAAAAGTATTTTAATTTTTTCAAAAATTTAAATTTTTGTTTAAAGTGGTTAATTTATTTAACTATAGTTATTTTATAAATGTGATGGTTTTTTTTAAATTTATTTTAAGTTTAGCTGTTCTTTTGGGGCCGATTTCAATTCACAGATATGACAGGTCTCCTGTCAAATCTATGAATGAAAGATGGTCTGCTGCCATTGGCTCTCCATGGCCCACGTGATCCCAGGGGTCGCATCGCACTAACTGCGCCCCTGGGACACGCAAGCACTGCGCACCGGCACTTGGAGCAGGCCCAGGAGCTGAAGTTCCCGTGGGCCCAAAACACAACGGCAGGCGCGGTGGGTAAGAGCGCGCGCGATCCTTACCCCCGCGGCAAGCCGGCCACGCGAATTTCTAGGCCATTGTTTATGTGTTGAACTTGGAAAACATGGAGACGCGAAGTCTGGCTTACAAGCAGCTAAACTGATTTAAGAATTCAATAGAAGACCTCGTAAGAATGGCATCAAATAGATAAATCTGTTATAACCATATTTTATGAAAAGTTTCGAACACCTAAAGGTAGAGACAGAATTCTGCAAGTTAGCAGCTGAATTGACAGTAAGAATAGAAAGAAGTCAACAGAAAGATGACTGGAGATGATTAGTTTACATCAGCAGAAAACTTCAAAGAATATGCCACTGCAAAAAGCGTATAAAATATAGAGCTTTCAGATAGGAAGTCAGAAGTCGCTGGAACGGGCAGGCGATTCTCAGCTTCAGAGGCAGGCTCTGTAAGTTTTTAACTCTTTGAGTCTCGGAGATCAAAAGTTACTTTTATTTGATTTTGGTGGATATTCTGGATTAAGAATAAGTAGAAATGTAAAAATGTAACGAAGTTAAAATTTGAGAATAAGGATCTCTGAGAATAGGATTGTAAGCTATTTGTATTTTGAACTGTTAAAGTTGCGATTGACTCACCAACTGTTACTACATGTCGGTTCTTTAATAAAGCTATATATTTTTAGAATCGTCTCACAGAGTACTTCTGTATCAAACTCGCAAACTCAATCTCTGTACACTCTTTTGTGAGGAGTTGCAGAATTCTGGGGGGGTTTTCCGGACCCTCATAATATCCGGAAGGTTACAGTCTAGTTAAACTTATTAAAAGTGCTATCTGGAGGACGGTAACATCTTGAAGTCGTTCCTTTCCTTTAGGGAGAGATAGTCTGAACCTTTAGACCCAATTAAGCATCTTATAGGATTCGGCTATCTCTAACTTTAGTTGAAGGTGAACGTCTGGGGAATACGCCTGATCCGGGGTGGCCCAAAAAGGGCTAGGACTAGTAATTATCCCTTCATTACGTCCACCTGAACAGACAGACGAGGGCTCGGTTTAATGTTTCATCCAAAAGACTTCACTCGTGACAATGCAGCACTTCGTCAGTGCTGCACTAAAGTCTCAGCCTAGATTATGGGGTAGAATTTCTGCAGTGGTTTTCGCAGATCTTTTGCCAAAGTTACAACGGCCGATCAGGAGAAAAACCCTTCCCCTTGGAAATGAATGCTGCATGAGCTAAAGTCCTGGTGCTGGGCTCCGACCACACGTTCTCCTAACTCAGAGGTGATAGTGCTATCAACTGAGCCAAGCTGATGCATCTAATTTATCAATCTTCATATTTTCAATATCAGAACAGATTCTGCATTGTGAATGATTGTAATTTGCTAGTTTGCAGAAACTGTTCTGGCTTGCAGTTCTTCGCCTCTGAGAAGTCTGGCAAATAAGATGTAGTATTGGGTTTTTTTCTGGTATGAATGATGGTTTCTTTATGACACAATAGATTATCAGGCAGAGTGTTTGACAATAGGTAACTCCTATGAGTTTTGTTGATGAATGCATCTGCTGTGAAAACATGTCACACTGTAATTATGGAGGAGGCACACTCAGAAGCAAAAGGAAACGATATTGTAGAAAAAAAGAAAGGCTTGCATTTATATAGCGTCTTTCATGAACTCAGGACCTCCCAAAGCGCTCTACAGCCAGTGAAGTACTTTTGAAGTGTATTCACTATTATAATGTAGGCAACGCGGCAGCCTATTTGAGCACAGCAAGGTCCCACAAACAGAAATGGGATAATGATCAGATAATCTATTTTAGTGATGTTTGTTAAGGGATAAATATTGACCAGGATACTGGAAGAACTTACCTGCCCTTCTTCGAATAGTGCCACGGGATCTTTTAATTCCACCTGACAGGGCAGATGGGACCTCAGTTTAACGTCTCATATGAAAGGTGGAAGTCAATATCGTGGACTTGTTATAAATTTTGTCTTCTACATAGTGCCCTGTTTTCAGCAACTGGCAACATCTCAGCTGTGTTGACACGTTCAGTTACACAACGATCAGACGCCTACATTTAATTAATTACAAGAACTGGGAGTCTCAACAAGCTATCAAGAGCCATTGAAAGTCCTCGAATGTGAAAGCCTCTAAATGTCAATGCTGTAATGGCTAAGAACATTTTGTGGATGACGTAATCTGCAGAATGATGAATGCTGAGCACAGTTGTATTTTCTTTTCAATTTTCATCTCCTCTTCTGAAGGAGCTGACTTTTGCTGACCTACAGTTCCGTGGGAGTCATCAGCCTTCTGATATCTCGCCCAATTGGCCATTGATCATGTACGAGCTTTGACTGTATGTTAGTGGGCTATTTTACCTTCGGGAAATGTCACAGAGCAGATATGCACACTATCAAGTACAGGTTACTGAATGGTGATCAGGAGCTGGGACACTGGTTGATTTTTCCATTCCAGGAACATTGTACCCAGTTGCGGCAACCATAGTGTTGGTTCTCCCTCTACAAGAATTACTTTAGTTCTGCCACAATCCTCCTATAAATGGGACAGCCTTAAAATGATTTTTTAAATGTTGGTTCCAGGCTGTGATCCTGACCTGGGCAGCCAGGTGGAGCACAATACTGCTGGTTGGTTGATGGGGTATGCCCGGGGTATGATAATACAGGAGGAATTCAGTGGGTCAGTACCTATCAGTGATAGGTACTTTTTTTTTATTCGTTCATGGGATCTGGGCGTCGCTGGCAAGGCCAGCATTTATTGCCCATCCCTAATTGCCCTTGAGAAGGTGGTGGTGAGCCGCCTTCTTGAACCACTGTAGTCCGTGTGGTGAAGGTACTCCCACAGTGCTGTGAGGGAGGGAGTTCCAGGATTTTGACCCAGTGACGATGAAGGAACGGCGATATACTTCCAAGTCAGGGTGGTGTGTGACTTGGAGGGAAACTTGGAGGTGGTGGTGTTCCCATGCGCCTGCTTCCCTTGTCCTTCTAGGTGGTGGAGGTCATGGGTTTGAGAGGTGCTGCCGAAGGAGCCTTGGCGAGTTGCTGCAGTGCATCTTGTAGATGGTACACACTGCAGCCATGGTACACCGGTGGTGGAGGGAGTGAATGTTTAAGGTGGTGGATGGGGTGCCAATCAAGCGGGCTGCTTTGTCCTGGATGGTGTCGAGCTTCTTGAGTGTTGTTGGAGCTGCACTCATCCAGGCAATTGGAGAGTATTCCATCATACTCCTTACTTGTACCTTGTAGATGGTGGAAAGGCTTTGGGGAGTCAGGAGATGAGACACTCGCTGCAGAATACCTAGCCCCTGATCTGCTCTTGTTGCCACAGTATATATGTGGCTGGTCCAGTTAAGTATCTGGTCAATGTTGACCCCCAGGATGTTGATGGTGGGAGATTCGGTGATGGTAATGCCGTTGAATGTCAAGGGGCAGTGGTTAGACTCTCGCTTGTTGGAGATAGTCATTGCCTGACACTTCTGTGGCGCGAATGTTACCTGCCACTTATCAGCCCAAGCCTGAATGTCGTCCAGGTCTTGTTGCATGCGGGCATGGACTGCTTCATTATCTGAGGAATTGTGAATGGCACTGAACACTGTGCAGTCATTAGCGAACATCCCCACCTCTGACCTTATGTTGGAAGTAAGGGTCATTGTTGAAGCAGCTGAAGATGGTTGTGCCTAGGACACTGCCCTGACAAACTCCTGCAGCGATGTCCTGGGGCTGTGATGATTGACCACCAACCACCACAACCAACTTCCTTTGTGCTAGGTATGACTCCAGCCATTGGAGGGTTTCCCCCCTGATTCCCATTGACTTCAGTTTTACTAGGGTTCCTTGATGCCACACTCAGTCAAATGCTGCCTTGATGTCAAGGGCAGTCACTCTCACCTCACCTCTGGAATTCAGCTCCTTTGTCCATGTTTGGACCAAGGCTGTAATGCGGTCTGGAGTAGCAAGGGCACAGAATGTACTCTGGGTGGGGGTCTTCAATGTCCATCACCAAGAGTGGCTCGGTAGCACCACTACTGACTGAGCTGGCCGAATCCTGAAGGATATAGCTGCCAGTCTTGGCCTGCGACAGGTGGTGAGAGAACCAACACGAGGGAAAAACTTACTTGGCCTCATCCTCACCAATCTACCTGTCGCAGATGGATCTGTCCATGACAGCATTGGTAGCAGTGAGCACCGCACAGTCATTTTGGAGATGAAGTCCCGTCTTCACACTGAGGACACCCTCCATCGTGTGGTGTGGCACTACCACCGTGCTAAATGGGATAGATTCAGAACAGATCTAGCAGCTCAAAGCTGGACATCAATGAGGCACTGTGGGCCATCAGCAGCAGCAGAATTGTATTCCACCACAATCTGTAACCTCATGGCCCGGCATATCCCTCACTCTACCATTACCATCAAGCCAAGGGACCAACCGTGGTTCAATAAGGAGTGTAGAAGAGCATGCCAGGAGCCGCACAAGTGCTAACCTGGGGAAGCTGCAACACAGGACTACGTGCATGCTTATAAGCGGAAGCAGCATGCTATAGACAGGGCTAAGCGATCCCACAATCAACGAATCAGATCAAAGCTCTGCAGTCCTGCCACATCCAGTCGTGAATGGTGGTGGACCATTAAACAACTAACGGGAGGAGGAGGCTCCATGAATATCCCCATCCTCAATGATGGTGGAGCCCAGCATGTGCGTGCAAAAGACAAGGCTGAAGCATTTGCAACCATCTTCAGCCAGAAGTGCCGAGTGGATGATCCATATTAGCCTGCTCCTGAGGTCCCCACCATCACAGAAGCCAGTCTTCAGCCAATTCAATTCACTCCGCGTGATATCAAGAAATGGCTGAGCGCAGTGGATACAGCAAAGGCTATGGGCCCCGACAACATTCCGGCTATCGTGCTGAAGACTTGTGCTCCAGAACTAGCCGCTCCTCTAGCCAAGCTGTTCCAGTACAGCTACAACACTGGCATCTATCTGACAATGTGGAAAACTGCCCAGGTATGTCCTGTCCACAAAAAGCAGGACAAATCCAATCTGGCCAATTACCTCCCCATCAGTCTACTCTCAATTATTAGCAAAGTGATGGAAGGTGTCGTTGACAGTGCTATCAAACGGCACTTACTCACTACTAACCTGCTCACTGATGCCCAGTTTGGGTTCTGTCAGTGATAATACAGGAGGAATTCTATGGATCAGTACCTATCAGTGATAATACAGGAGGAATTCTATGGATCAGTACCTATCAGTGATTATATTAGACTATAGAGTTACCTTCACCTTTGAATAAAAATGGCAGTGGAGTTGACTTTCCGATCACCATCTCTGAAATTATTAAACAGTTTGTTCTATTGACTTTCAAATCTTTGGAAATTAGAAGATCTTCCCGACAAGAAAGAAATTCCTGGCAGAGCTTTTCCTTAAGTTTAATCACTTCTTATTTGTTTTTGAGAAATGGATGCTATTCGATAGCGGCATTAGGGTACTTTTAGTTTTGTGTGATATTCAGGATATATGAGGCAGCTTGCACACACAGATGGGTGAACACAGAGATAGATATCTCTGTGTCCTATTTAGATTGGACTATTGCAAAGAAGCATACCGACAACTGGACAACCAGGAACAATACAGACAGTTACCCGCAGATCCGACCAAAGAACACACCCGCCAACTCAATAGACTGATCAAGACCTTCGATCCAGACCTTCAAAGCATCCTACGCGCTCTCATCCCACGTACTCCCCGCGTGGGAGACTTCTACTGTCTCCCAAAGATACACAAAGCCAACACACCCGGACGTCCTATCGTATCAGGCAACGGAACCCTGTGTGAGAACCTCTCTGGGTACGTCGAGGGCATCCTGAAACCCATCGTACAGGGAACCCCCAGCTTCTGTCGCGACACTACAGACTTCTTACAGAAACTCAGCACCCATGGACCAGTTGAACCAGGAACACTCCTCGCCACGATGAACATATCGGCACTCTACACCAGTATCCCCCACGATGACGGCATCGCTGCGACAGCCTCAGTACTCAACACCAACAACAGCCAATCGCCAGACGCCATCCTACAACTCATCCGCTTCATTCTTGACCACAATGTCTTCACCTTTGACAACCAGTTTTTTACCCAAACACACGGAACAGCCATGGGGACCAAATTCGCACCCCAATACGCCAACATCTTCATGCACAAGTTTGAGCAAGACTTCTTCGCTGCACAGGACCTCCAACCAACGCTGTACACCAGATACATCGACGACATTTTCTTCATTTGGACCCACAGCGAAGGATCACTGAAAGGACTACACGATAACATCAACAGGTTCCAGCCCACCATCAAACTCACCATGGACTACTCCTCAGAATCGGTTTCATTCTTGGACACACGAATCTCCATCAAAGACGGACACCTCAGCACTTCACTCGACCGCAAGCCCACGGACAACCTCACGATGCTCCACTTCTCCAGCTTCCACCCTAACCACGTTAAAGAAGCCATCCCCTATGGACAAGCCCTGCGAATACACAGGATCTGCTCAGACGAGGAGGAACGCGATGGACACCTACGGATGCTGAAAGACGCCCTCGTAAGAATGGGATATGATGCTCGACTCATCGATCGACAGTTCCGACGGGCCACAGCGAAAAATCGCATAGACCTCCTCAGAAGGCGAACACGGGACACAACCAACAGAGTACCCTACGTCGTCCAGTACTTCCCCAGAGTGGAGAAACTACGCCATGTTCTTCGCAGCCTTCAACATGTCAGCGATGACGACGAACACCTCGCTAAGGCCATCCCCACGCCTCCACTACTCGCCTTCAAGCAGCCGCCTAACCTCAAAAGTACCATCGTTCGCAGCAAATTACCCAGCTGTCAGGAGAACAGCGACCACAACACCACACAACCCTGCCACGGCAACCTCTGCAAGACATGCCAGATCATCAACACAGATACCATCATCACACGTGAGGACACTACCCACCAGGTACATGGTACATACTCATGTGACTCGGCCAACGTTGTCTACCTCATACGTTGTAGGAAAGAATGCACCGCAGCATGGTACATCGGCGAGACCATGCAGACACTGAGACAACGTATGAACGGACACCGCGCAACAATTGCCAGGCAGGATTGTTACCTCCCAGTCGGGGAACACTTCAGCAGTCAAGGACATTCAGCCTCGGATCTGTGGGTTAGCGTTCTCCAAGGCGGCCTTCGAGACACATGACAACGCAAAATCATCGAGCAGAAACTGATAGCCAAGTTCTGCACCCATGAGGATGGCCTCAACCGGGATCTTGGTTTCATGTCACGCTACAGGATGTAGAGTCATCCAGACTAGAGTCGTCGTTGTCTTGTTCACAGATATGATTTCCAGTTTAAAAAAAAAGTAAAAAGCTTAACTGCAGACTGCAGCATTTGACACGTTGGACCCCCTGTGACCCCACCTCATTGTCTTAGCTGTATTCTGCTGTGTCTTTGATGTAATGCCTTCCTGACTGATTGTATCTCTGCAGACACATTGTTCTCTGTCTATATATGCTTTGTATCTGATTTGTATTCCCTCACTTTACCTGACGAAGGAGCAGCGCTCCGAAAGCTCGTAATTTCAAATAAAACTGTTGGACTATAACCTGGTGTTGTGCGACTTCTCTATTTAGATTGAGCACTACTAAATTAAGGGCAGTTTTGTGCTGTGAACCTACCCCCGCTAGGAGGTGGATTGAAACTATCCTGAATTCCTTTCACTTGCAACTCCTGCAGCTGTCGGTGAGAAGGGACTTTCATCCTGTTTGTATGACTGGGTTCCATCTGACATTCAGTCATTGGGGAATTCAAAGTAGAAATAAATATCCATTACAAATTTTGCAGCATTTTAAACCATGCCCTTTTTACACAGGCCCAGATATGTCACAACTCTCTATCAAATTCAGTCGAATATATTTCAAGAATGCTTCAACTCATGACCTGAGGGCCAGGCAGCAGGGTTGGGGTTTACAGTGAGTTATAACAGCACCTTCCAAACCTGTGACCTTCACCACCTAGAATGACAAGGGCAGCAGGCGCATGGGAACATCATCACCTTCAAGTTCCCCTCCAAATCACACACCATCCTGACTTGGAAATATATCACCATTCCTTCCTTCAAAATCCTAGAACTCACTACCTAACAGCACTATGGGAGTACCTTCACTGCATGGACTGCAGCGGTTCAAGAAGAAGGCTCACCACCAACTTCTCAAGCGCAACTAGGGATGGGCAATAAATACTGGCCTTGCCAGCGACGTCCATATCCTGAGAAATATATTTTTAAAAATCAAATAGCACAGTCTAGTCCCTTTTGGAACTCAGCCATACAGACAGGATGAAAGTCCCTTCTCACCGACAGCTGGTTGCAAGTGAAAGGAATTCAGGATAGTTTCAGTCCACCTCCTAGTGGGAGTAGGGCGCAGCACAAAACTGCCCTTAATTTGACAATGCTTCTCAGAAAGATCATGAAGGAATGGGAATTTGTGAAAAGGTGCAATGTTAGTGGGAGGAATGGGTGAACATCTGGAAGCGGGTCTGAGGCATGTATTATGGCAGTGCAGAGGGAGTTCTACTCTCTGTCTAACTCATTCCACACACGACCCGGCAGTGCTTGATCCATTCCCCAATACTGATGTCTCTCTGATGAAGGCTTACAAACCAAAACACTAAATGACCTTTCAACCTTTCAGATGCTGTGCAACCTGCTCTATATTTCCACCATTTTCTGCTGTCACTTTAGATCTTTAGCATTCACAATATATTTTGGGGGAAAAATTCAGTTGGTTGCGCCTCCCGTTAGCGCCTTAAGAGG
Organism: Squalus acanthias; assembly: GCA_030390025.1. NCBI lineage: Eukaryota > Metazoa > Chordata > Chondrichthyes > Squaliformes > Squalidae > Squalus > Squalus acanthias. The sequence continues at coordinate 31,068,270 of CM059432.1, read as the reverse complement.
GCGCTAATGGGGCGCAAAGCAACTAGCGCCCGGGCGCGGCGATGTTTGCGGCGCTCGCGAAATTAACTAGACATTTTGCGGCGGCGCTAAACACTACCGCCATGATCTCCTGCGCCGGCAGATCATGACGTCAGTCGAGTGCGCAATGCCCCGGTAGTGCCCCGGACCGGATATTGAGTGGTGCCCCCTGCCTTACCACCTGCCGCTAGCAACGACAGGTTGAGGGGAGCGTTTTGCAGTCAGGAAGGGACTGGGGGAGCGCTATTTAAAGGCGACCGCTTCCTGCCTTTTATTGTCGGTGACATTTTTGAACCACGCATTCTGAGAGAGAGACTTCTGGAGAGATTCAACGCTGTGTGAAGGAGTTTTGGGTACTGAGCAGCACTTTGCAGGTTCATTTTGATTTGCCCTTCCTTGTATCGCTTTAGAAGAGACTGTGGGGGCTGCACTCTGAACTCTTTCCCTGGTTCTCTCCATTGTTCTTTCCAGCAGATTTGATGTACAGGTCTCTCCAGGCCGAGATTCAAGGCTGCAATGAGCAGGATGTGGATGGAAAGCAAGATCAACCCTCCCCTTTAAGAACTGGCCGGTGCCATTGTGTGAGTGTTCCATTGCTAACTGACATCACATGAGCTTCGCCAGCGCTCTGAGGTAGCGCCTCGCTCCTCAGCCTTTGCGCCTTAAGACAGGTGTGAAGCGCCTGATTTAGCGCTCCAATCACCTCCAGGGGCGATAAAAATCAAGTTTGCAGTTGGAGGCGATAATTAGCGGCAGGTGCTAATCTTTGCACCCGGCCGATAATTGCGCCCCAAATGGGGCGATACTGAATTTCTCCCCCTTTGTCTTTGCCATACAGGAAAAATCTAGAGGAAGCAGGGATATTTTCGTTGGGTGGTGGGGTTGGTGGGGGGGGTGGGGGGGGGGGGGTGAGCGGGGATGGCGAATCGGAGGAGGGACATGGTTGAAGCTCCATTTATGTTGTAATGCAGTTTCCTTTAGTGACTCTATAAGACTGTCTGCAGCTCTTGCTATCATACAGGCCACCGTGTTTATACTGCAGAGTGCCAGAAGCAGCACCAGGTGTACCTAAAAATGAGGTGCCAACCGGGGAAGCTGCAAAACAGGACTACATGCATGCTAAAAAGCGGAAGCAGCATACTATAGACAGGGCTAAGCGATCCCACAATCAACGGATCAGATCAAAGCTCTGCAGTCCTGCCACATCCAGTCATGAATGGTGGTGGACCATTAAACAACTAACGGGAGAAGGTAGCTCCCTGAATATCCCCATCCTCAATGATGGTGGAGCCCAGCACATGAGTGCAAAAGACAAGGCTGAAGCGTTTGCAACCATCTTCAGCCAGAAGTGCCGAGTGGATGATCCATATCAGCCTCCTCCTGAGGTCCCCACCACCACAGAAGCCAGTCTTCAGCCAATTCGATTCATTCCACGTGATATCAAGAAACGGCTGAGTGCACTGGATAGAACAAAGGCTGTGGGCCCCGACAACATCCCAGCTATCGTGCTGAAGACTTGTGCTCCAGAACTAGCCGCGCCTCTAGCCAACCTGTTCCAGTACAGCTACAACACTGACATCTATCCGACAATGTGGAAAACTGCCCAGGTATGTCCTGTCCACAAAAAGCAGGACAAATCCAACCCGGCCAATTACCGCCCCATCAGTCTATGCTCAATCATCAGCAAAGTGATGGAAGATGTCGTCGACAGTGCTATCAAACGGCACTTACTCACCAATAACCTGCTCACTGATGCCCAGTTGGGGTTCCGCCAGGTCCACTCGGCTCCCGACCTCATTACAGCCTTGGTCCAGACATGGACAAAAGAACTGAATTCCAGAGGTGAGGTGAGAGTGACTGCCCTTGATATCAAGGCAGCATTTGACCGAGTGTAGCACCAAGGAGCCCTAGTAAAACTGAAGTCAATGGGAATTGGGGGGAAAACTCTCCACTGACTGGAGTCATACCCTGGCGTGTTCAGTGCCATTCGCAACTCCTCTGATAATGAAGCAGTCCATGCCCACATGCAACAAGACCTGGACGACATTCAGGCTTGGGCTGATAAGTGACAAGTAACATTTGCGACACACAAGTGCGAGGCAATGACTATCTCCAACAAGCGAGCGTCTAACCACCGCCCCTTGACATTGAACGGCATTACCATCACCGAATCCCCCACCATCAATATCCTGGGGGTCACCATTAACCAGAAACTTAACTGGATCAGACACATAAATACTGTGGCAACAAGAGCAGGTCAGAGGCTAGGTATTCTGCGGCGAGTGTCTCACCTCCTGACTCCCCAAAGCCTTTCCACCATCTACAAGGCACAAGTCGGGAGTGTGATCGAATACTCTTCACTTGCCTGGATGAGTGCAGCTCCAACAATACTCAAGAAGCTTGACACCATCCAAGATAAAGCAGCCTGCTTGATTGGCACCCCATCCACCACCGTAAACATTCACTCCCTCCAGCACCATCGTACCGTGGCTGCAGTGTATACCATCTACAAGATGCACTGCAGCAACTCGCCAAGGCTTCTTCAGCAGCACCGCCCAAACCCGCGACCTCTACCACCTAGAAGAACAAGGGCAGCAGGCGCATGGGAACACCACCACCTCCAAGTTCCCCTCCAAGTCACATACAATCCTGACTTGGAAATATATCGTCGAACCTTCATCGTTGCTGGGTCAAAATCCTGGAATTCCCTCCCTAACAGCACTGTGGGAGTACCTTCACCACACGGACTGCAGCGGTTCAAGAAGGCGGCTCCCCACTACCTTCTCAAGGGCAACTAGTGATGGGCAATAAATGCAGGCCTTGCCAGCGACACCCACATTCCATGAACGAATATTGAAAAAAACATTGGTTTTGGTGCAATGCAAGTGCCATCTGCTCCAGCCGACGGCAGCGTCCAAGTTCACTAGGTGGCTTCGCTAAGGCCGGAAGACCAGTTTTTCTTCATATACTCCCCTCCCCCACCAGTAGCGAATCAAGCAAGATTCTTTTGGGGGTAGAAGTTGAACCTCATTGCGCCCATGCCCAAAGTACACCTGAAAGACGTCCGACGTGATATTGGGTCGGGCCATTATTCAAGCCTTCCTGACGGCTGACTAAAACATGCGTTGTGTCTCTTACATATGTAAATGATGTGGAGATGCCGTAATTTCCTTCCAAGGAAATTTACATATGTAAATGAGAGGCCTAATAGCCGCTGCACCCCTTCACTCCTGGGACTTACTTTCGGGCTGCTGCCAGCGAGGCATCCAGCCTGACATTAATGTTCTTAAAATAGGTCCATTGCCTGTGGAGACGTAACAGGCTCACCCAAATAATATTAACTTGGTGTTGCTGTCGGCTGCATGAGAGCCAGCACCAGTAGCACAGCACTAAAGCAATGTAAAAGCACCTTATAAAAGTTGATCATCACCCTGGGCAACTGCTTCAATCCACAATACAAATGATTAACAGTGTTCAAGTTATTACCTTGCCTCCCAGGGATAATGTCAGGCTGTAGCTGAAGTGATATGTTTAATCTTCTTTACAGAGATGTGTGAAATACACCTCAACTATGATTGTGCTTCTCATGAAAAAGCAGAGTATATGATAAACAGGTCGAAATGTCTTCCAATTTGTGTCAAGGTGTTACAACGTTGAAATGTAAACCAATTTTACTTTCCATCCTTTAGCAAGTCAGTGGAATTACGAGAACAATTAATGCTTATTTTAAGTTCCCTTTCATACCCAACTACAAAAGAAGAAAAACTGTCTATTCCATATATTTTGGTGGGGTGGGGGGGCGGGGAGGGGGCGGTGTGCAAGGAAATTATGAATGAGTCAGTACTCGTGCCTCTGGACACCCTGAGATCCACTTCATGACTTAGCTTTCCAATGACATCTGGAGCCAATGAAGAATGGCTGCCATTTTGTCATGTTCATGAGTATAAAGTGGTGTTCCCCAGGGGTCGGTTCTAGGACTACTGCTTTTCTTAATATATATTAATGACACGGATGTGGGTGTACACAGCACAATTTCAAAGTTTGCAGATGACACAAAACTTGGAAGTATAGTGAACAGTGAGGAATATAGTGACAGACTTCAAGAGGAAATAGACAGGCTGGTGGAATGGGCAGACACGTGGCAGATGAAATTTAATGCAGAAAAATGCGAAGTGATACATTTTGGTAGAAAGAATGAGGGAGGAAATATAAACTAAAGGGTTCAATCCTAAAAGGGGTGCATGAACAGAGAGACCTAGAGGTATATGTGCACAAATCGTTGAAGATGGCAGGGCAGGTTGAGAAAGCAGTTAAAAAAGCTTACGGGATCCTGGGCTTCATGAATAGAGGTATAGAGTACAAATGCGTGGAAATTATGCTGAACCTTTATAAAACACTGGTTCAGCCTTAACTGGGGTATTTTGTCCAATTCTGAGCACCACACTTTAGGAAGGATGTGAAGGCCTTAGAGATGGTGCAGAAAAGATTTACGAGAATGATTCCAGGGATGAGGGACTTCAGTTACGTGGATAGACTGGAAAGGTGGGATTGTTCTCCTTAGAGCAGAGAACATTGAGAGGAGATTTGATAGAGGTTTTCAAAATCATGATGGGTCTGGACAGAGTAGACAGAGAGAAACTGTTCCCATTGGCAGAGGGGTCGAGAACCAGAGGATACAGATTGAAGGTGATTGGAAAAAGAACCAAAGGCGACATAAGAAAAAAACTTTTTATGCAGCAAGTGGTTAGGCTCTGGATTGCATTACCTGAAAGGGTGGTGGAGGCAAACTCAATCACGGCTTTCAAAATGGTGTTGGAAAAGTACCTGAAAGAAAAAAATTTTGCAGGGCTAGGGGGAAAGGGTGGGGAAGTAGGACTAGCTGAAATGCTCTTGCAGAGAGCTGGCACGGGCTCGATGGGCCGAATGGCCTCTTTCTGTGCTGTAACCATTCTCTGATTCTCAGCTGACCCCTTTATTTGCCCCCATAGGCCAGCAATGCACTGCTGGTCTATACGGCCCTTCCCCTTATACTGAGAAAGATTCTGCAGGCAGAAACTTAAATATCATCCAAAACTCTGTTCCACTCACCCATCACCCCAGTCCTTGCTGAACTAAATTAGCTGCCCGGCTCCCAGTGCCTCAATCCTTAAAATCCTTACCCTTGTCTTCAAGTTGCTTAATGGCCTTCCCCAACCAAATCTCTGCAATCCCCTCAAATCTGTATCCCTTCCCGGATTCTCCATTCCTCTGACTCCAGCTTCTTGTGCATTCCCCTCTCCCTAGGCCCAACCATCTTCAGCTGCTTCATCAATGACCTTCCTCCAACATAAGGTCAGAAATGGGGATGTTCGCTGATGACTGCACAGTGTTCAGCGCCATTTGCAACTCCTCAGATAATGAAGCAGTCTATGCCCGTATGCTGCAAGACCTGGACGACATTCAGGCTTGGGCTGATAAGTGGCAGGTAACATTCGCGCCACAGAAGTGCCAGGCAATGACTATCTCTGCGAGAGTCTAACCACCGCCCCTTGACATTCAACGGCATTACCATCGCCGAATCCCCCACTATCAACATCCTGTGGGTAACCATTAACCAGAAACTTAACTGGACCAGCCACATAAATACTGTGGCAACAAGAGCAGGTCAGAGGCTAGGTATTCTGCGGCGAGTGTCTCACCTCATGACTCCCCAAAGCCTTTCCACCATCTACAAGGCACAAGTAAGGAGTGTGATGGAATACTCTCCACTTGCCTGGATGAGTGCAGCTCCAACAACACTCAAGAAGTTCGACACCATCCAGGACAAATCAGCCCACTTGATTGGCACCCCATCCACCACATTAAACATTCACTCCCTCCACCACCGGCGTAACTTGGCTGCAGTGTGTACCATCTACAAGATGCACCGCAGCAACTCACCAAGGCTTCTTCGGCCCCACCTCCCAAACCCACGATCCTCTTCCACCTAGAAGGACAAGGGCAGCAGGCGCATGGGAACACCACCACCTCCAAGTTCCCCTCCAAGTCACACACCATCCTGACTTAGAAGTATATCGCCGATCCTTCATCGTCGCTGGGTCAAAATCCTGGAACTCCCTCCCTAACAGCACTGTGGGAGTACCTTCACCACACGGACTGCAGCGGTTCAAGAAGGCGGCTCACCATCACCTTCTCAAGGGCAACTAGGGATGGGCAATAAATGCTGGCCTTGCCAGCGACGCCCACATCCCATAAACGAATTTAAAAAAAATCTGCTTGGCTACCTCAACCAACATCAGCAAAAAGAGTTAAATTGGTCATTATCTCATTGCTGTTTGTGGGACCTTACTGTCTGTAAATTGACTGCTGCGTTTACCTACATTATAACAGTCGCTACACTTCAAAAGTACTTCATTGGCTGTGAATGCGATATATGAATGAAAGTTGTTTCTTTCTTTCTATCAAGGGCAATTAAGCTCCAAGTGACTTCAAGACGCGCCTACTAGCAACAAATTGCCTGAAAGGGTAAAAGCAGAATAATACGCTGTGTTACATGGTATAATGCTCTTGTCATTATAAAACAGGGTGCCATCTAGCTCTAGACAGAGTAGATAGAGAGAAACTGTTCCCATTGGCGGACGGGTTGAGAACCAGAGGACACAGATTTAAGGTGATTGGCAAAAGAACCAAAGGCGACATGAGGAAAAACTTTTTTACGCAGCGAGTGGTTATGATCTGGAATGCACTGCCTGAAAGGGTGGTGGAGGCAGACTCAATCGTGGCTTTCAAAAGGGAATTGGTTAAGTACCTGAAAGAAAAAAAATTGCAGGACTACGGGGAAAGGGCGGGGGAGTGGGACTAGCTGAAGTGCTCTTGCAGAGAGCCGGCACAGGCTCGACGGGCTGAATGGCCTCTTTCTGTGCTGTAACCATTCTACGATTCTATGATTCTATAATGAGCAATGCCACAGGAAATCCACTAATACTTAAAAATATTGGCCCAAAAATTCAGTCATTTTGGGAGGTGCAGAGGCACTGGGTGCATTCTGTGTGACAGAATGCTGAGGCCCGAGGCTCCCCAGATATTGGGCCCCGAGCCTCTTTATAATGGTGCCGACGCTGCATCGGAGCCCGACGTTGAAGAGTTCTGCAATATCGGGCCACTGCTAGCGTCACAGGTAAGGGACCGGGTCAGGCCGGTGGTCAGGGTAGGGATTGAGCTGGGGATCAGGGCCGCAGTTCGGGGAATCGGGAATCCAGGAATCGTGGTGGTTGGGTATCATGGAGGCCAGTCGGGGAGGTTGGGAGAGGAGGCTGGGGGTGAGGATCAGTGATTGGGAGAGGAGGCTGGGGGGAGAATCAGTGATTGGGAGAGGAGGATGGGGGAAAGGATCAGTGATTGGGAGAGGAGGATGGGGGAAAGGATCAGTGATTGGGAGAGGAGGCTGGAGGGAGGATCAGTGATTGGGAGAGGAGGCTGGAGGGGGAGGATCAGTGATTGGGAGAGGAGGATAGGTGGGGGAGGATCAGTGATTGGGAGAGGAGGCTGGGGGGGAATCAGTGATTGGGAGAGGAGGCTGGGGGGGATCAGTGATTGGGAGAGGAGGCTGGAGGGGAGGATCAGTGATTGGGAGAGGAGGCTGGGGGGGGATCAGTGATTGGGAGAGGAGGCTGGGGGGGGATCAGTGATTGGGAGAGGAGGCTGGGGGGGGAAATCAGTGATTGGGAGAGGAGGATGGGGGAAAGGATCAGTGATTGGGAGAGGAGGATGGGGGAAAGGATCAGTGATTGGGAGAGGAGGATGGGGGAAAGGATCAGTGATTGGGAGAGGAGGCTGGAGGGAGGATCAGTGATTGGGAGAGGAGGATAGGTGGGGGAGGATCAGTGATTGGGAGGAGGCTGGGGGGGGGGAATCAGTGATTGGGAGAGGAGGCTGGGGGTGGGGATCAGTGATTGAGAGAGGCGGCTGGGGTGATCAGTGATTGGGAGAGGAGGCTAGGTGGAGGAGGATCAGTGATTGGGAGAGGAGGCTGGGGGGTGGGGGGATCAGTGATTGGGAGAGGAGGCTGGGGGGAGGATCGAGCGTTGGGTGTGGAGACCGGGGAGGTGGTTTGTGGTTCGGGAGAGGAGGCCAGCGGGTGAGATGCGGGTCGGGAGAGGTTAACTGTGTGGCTGGGAGGAGCATTCCTGCTCCTCCTGGCTCCACATTCAGGTAAGTTTTTTTACGTTCTTTGTTGCAAGCAATCCCTAGGGCTGTTTCCCTGAAGGCAGCCCGCAATGGTGCTGGTTGCCTGAGGACAAATCAATTTTGGAGAGGGAACCTCAAACAGGTGTTATTGTATATTGTATATGCAAAGGGCCTAACGCTTGCTTCAGGTGTGGATAGAGAACGCCTCTTGTTTGTCCTTACTCAATATGATATGCAGCACACTTCCGGCCAGAAATGTGCACAAACTTCCTGCCCGCCATATTGGGGCGGACCAATTTCTAGGCCAGTAACTGGTGGTACAGTGATGTTGCCACATTACCAACTCTGATTCTACCCATCTGCCTTTGAAAAGACCATGCTAGATTCTTTGCCAGTACAATATGCCTTTAATATTAACATTCACCTCTTGATTATTTGTAAAACCTACTCTGGTCACTTTAATTATAGATTAACACAGTCAGAATATTTCATTACATGCCTTAAAACTAAGCCAAAAGGCTCACAGGAAGTTTCACACACATTAATCTTACATAACTCAGGCCCTCCACTCGGATTATATGGACAGAAGGTGCATTAATCCATCATAAGCCTTGATTGTTTTGTGTATAGTTCAGTTAGTTATAGGCTCTGCACTTATGGAAAAATCAATTGAGCCTTTATTAGCCTCGAGAAAATTAATTAAGAATGGATTGTGATGGGATTTCTTAGGTGTTGTAGTTGGCAACCACATCTCATCAGCAAATAATATTTTGGGATCTAGTATATGAGTAATTTGAGACATGACATGTGGTAAGTGTAGCATGCTTGGGATGAACAGGTGGCTTTGAACCTGTGGTTCCCAAAACTCTCCACCATTGGGGTTTTCATCATGTCTTTTTTTTAATTCATTCCTGGGATGTGTGCGGCACTGGCAAGGCCAGCATTTATTGCCCATCCCTAGTTGCCCTTGAGAAGGTGGTGGTGAGCCGCCTTCTTCAACTGCTGCTGTCCGTGTGGTGAAGGTGCTCCCACAGTGCTGTTAGGGAGGGAGTTCTCGGATTTTGACCCAGCGACGATGAAGGATCGGCGATATATTTCCAAGTCAGGATGGTGTGTGAATTTGAGGGAACTTGGAGATGGTGGTGTTCCCATGCACCTGCTGCCCTTGTCCTTCTAGGTGGAAGAGGTTGCGGGTTTGGGAGGTGCTGCCGAAGAAGCCTTGGCGAGTTGCTGCAGTGCATTTTGTAGATGGTACACACTGCAGCCACGGTACGTCGGTGATGGAGGGAGTGAATGTTTAAGGTGGTGGATGGGCTGCCAATCAAATGGGCTGCTTTGTCCTGGATGGTGTCGAGCTTCTTGAGTGTTGTTGGAGCTGAGCTTATCCAGGCAAGTGGAGAGTATTCCATCACACTCCTGACTTGTGCCTTGTAGATGGTGGAAAGGCTTTGGGGAGTCAGGAGGTGAGACACTCACCGCAGAATACCCAGCCTCTGACCTGCTCTTGTTGCTACAGTATTTATGTGTCTGGTCCAGTTAAGTTTCTGGTCAATGGTGACCCCCCAAGATATTGATGGTGGGGGATTCGGCGATGCTAATGCCATTGAATTTCAATGGTTAGATGCTCATTTTTGGAGAAAGTCATTGTGTGGCGCAAATATTACCTGCCACTTATCAGCCTAAGCCTGAATGTAGTCCCGGTCTTGCTGCATTCGGGTATGGACTGCCTCATTATCTGAGGAGTTGTGAACGGCACTGAACGCTGTGCAGTCATCAGCGAACATCCCCACTTCTGATCTTATGATGGAGGGAAGGTCATTGATGAAGCAGCTGAAGATGGTTGGACCTAGGACACTGCCCTGAGGAACTCCTACAGCGATGTCCTGGGGCTGTGATGATTGACCTTCAACCACCACAACCATCTTCCTTTGTGCTAGGCATGACTTCAGCTAGTGGAGAGTTTCCCCCCCCGATTCTAATTGACTTCAGTTTTACTAGGGCTCCTTGATGCCACACTCGGTCAAATGCTGCCTTGATGTCAAGGGCAGTCACTCTCACCTCACCTCTGGCTCTTTTTCCATATTTTGTCTGGGTCTGTTGTAGACTCATTGATAGAGACTGATTACTATGATTGGTCAATAACTCATTACCATTGTATCATGTGACTACCAGGATGGTAGAAGACGAATTAGATTGGCCTTGGTCTATTTTGTCGTCCAGCAATTCCTATGTTCCTATCACTTCAGTTTGTAGCCATATTCACCGCAGAGCAATGTGTTCATCACTTATCATCTCCTCCACAGTCCCTCTTGTTAGACTTTCTTTTAGTCCATGGGAATTAATAATAAGAAAAGACTATTAAGTCCAACAAACCCATTCTTTCTTCACAGATGAACCCCATCGTCCCCATCTACCCACTGCCTTTGTACCATATCCCTCAGTTTCTGCAAAACTGCATCTAATTTCTTGAGCCTGTTATTGAAACGCTCATTAGGGCTGATTCTACAATGGAGCACACCCATTGAACACCGAGTGCAGGTACAGAAGGTTTGGTCCTGCAGAGTCACAGGTTGTGGCCCATGATTTCCTGACCTACATGCCTTGTGAGTGTTGATCCTCACTGGCACCCACTTGCTGAGTCAACCTTACAGTGTCCACTTCCACCACACTTGGCTTAGTTGTGGCTTCCTCCGTGATCAAATAACCCACCGACCCTCACCGTCTAGGCTTGCACATGAAGAATTGACCCTCTTGGGCGAGGGGCCAAGAGGGTGGCTATTGCCTGTTCCCCAGCAAGAGCCACTACCTCAGGCAAGGAAGAGGGAAAATAGCAAGAATTCTTTCTTTACAAAAGAACAAAAGAACAGAAAGAAGAATTAAACTCAGTGAGTGTAATGGTGGAGAGCTGTGAACATATATATAAGAACATATAAGACGTAGGAGCAGGAGTTGGTTATTTGGCCCCTCGAGCCTGCTCCGCCATTCAATAAAATCATGGCTGATCTGATCTTGGCCTCAACTCCACTTCCCTGCCCGATCCCCATAACCCTTGACTCCCTTACCATTAAAAAATCTGTCTATCTCCACCTTAAATATATTCAATGACCCAGCCTCCACAGCTCTCTGGGGAAGAGAATGCCAAAGATTCACGACCCCCTGAGAGAAGAAATTCCTCCTCATTTCCGTTTCAAATGGGTGCCCCCTTATTCTGAAATTATGCCCCCTAGTTCTAGATGCCCCCACGAGGGGAAACATCCTCTCTGCATCTACCCTGTCAAGCCCCTTCAGAATCTTATATGTTTCAATAAGATCCCCTCTCATTCTTCTAAACTCCAATGAGTTTAGGCCCAACCTGCTCAACCTTTCTTCATGTGTATAAGGATTAAAGCAGAAGGTGGATCAAATGTACAGATTGACACATCAGCTGAAAGTAAGCAATTGCACTTGCTTTGACTTCCTCACTGTTAGAATAGAACAAAAGGGACCACAATCTCTCTGCAGCACTGGAAGCACGTATTAAAAACCTAGAAAGCAAATCTACTCAACACTCTACTATCTCATTATAAAGTGTTTAACCCTTGAAGTACTCAACACCGTTAGCTGCTGTTAACATGCGTCCAATTCACAGTTTTTGACAGCAACAACAGCCATGCTGGTTTTCTTCTTTGCTCTGCCTGGGTGCACGCTCAGTTCCCAGACACAACAAAGTGGAAAAGGTAATGGTGACTCCTTATGTCTCCGCACCCAATACCTGCCCTGGGATTTCCAAAATGGGCAGGTACTGGGTCTGCATCTTGAGTAAGCCGGTGAGCAATCGATGAGGGAGAGGGTGGCATTCTGGGTATTAGATGAGGGAGAGGATGGCATTCTGGCCCTACTACCTCACCTTCCTCTTTGTCTGCCCATGAGATGCCCAAATGCAGGTGTGCACCTCCATAAAGCTAACAATGGGGCTTGCATCGGGACCCTCCACAGACTGAAGGGGTATGCAGGGGTGCCGGAACATCTCACTGATCCAAGGTGGCCATGGATAAGTGAAGTTACCCTCTCTTCCTTCCACCCCGCCCCACCCTCAACCTCCACACGATCTTCAGGCCTCAGGACCTTCTAGCTACTGTTCACCAGGCCAATCAGGCCTGCAGCTATGCTCCTGTTTCCATCCTCCACTGATAGCACAAGACCCTGTCAGGAGTGGGCCTGTGCTAGGAGGGAGCTCGGCTAGGGGGTCCCAGAGGAAAATCGGCCCTTTGTTAAATCTAAAATATTCCAGTACTTAAAATTACAAAGCAGAACCATATACATGCTTGAGTTGGATCAAGCACACTTGCCAAGAAATGAAGCAATATGGAAACCCCATGCATCAGCTACAAGCGATAGTTATCTGCCACATATTCCGTTTACTTCATGCAGGTCTCGATATCTCTGATGGCTGAACACCTGCCTCACCTAGCTTACAGCAACCGCTGTAAATTAAATGCAACATTAGACCCTGCTAACATCTTCCCATTAAACACATCGCCTCCCACTCCCTTCCTCCCTCTGTGAGATGACAGCCAGTAAATAAATGTCGATGTAACTTCAGAATGCCTGCCTTGCTTCACTGTGGTAAAACTGTGCAGCTGAGGGAAACAGTTGTCATTTCAATCTTCTGGGGGGGGAGCCCCTGGAGAATGTTGTAAATGGAGCTTATCAGCTATCAGTACATATCCGTGCAGTGAAACTCGCTGAGAATTGGGAATCACGGACCCTGCTGGGGAGATTTGTAAAGCAAACCTGTCAACACTTGGATGGAGATCAAAAGAAAAATGAAAAAAGTCCTGCAGAATTACTGAAGCACATTTACCACCCATTCCAATCAATACAGGACACTGCACATTAAACTCAAATTAAGCCCAATTTCAGTTGTTATGGAGGTTAACCACAACTCTTCTGGGAATGAGCCGTCTAGATCTTTATCGCAAGCCAAAATTGAAGCTGAGAAGTTATTTCTAACAGCAGAGCTTTCTGTTGTAACTTCAAAGTCACGAGCACTTGATTGCAAAGCAGCTCCTTTGAATCTTTTGTAACTCATAATGAAGGCCACAAATTGCACTCGGTAAACTGGACTGGCTTGGTTCTGATGCCACTCATGGTGGAATAGCCCAAAGACAAACAGCATTTTTGTTTATTTCTGTGTCTTACAACATGGAGGCATTAGTTATTAAGATCAGTCATGTTTTGAATTGATTTAAATCATCACAAGATCACAACACAGACACAGATAAGGGCGCCCATTCATTATAATTCATCCATTCAGAAAGATCCCCCAGTTCCCCTTATCACTGCATGCAATTAAATAATTCCAGCGGTTTTGCCACCACTCCGCTACATGGAAATGCATTCTATGTATTGATCACTATTTTTGTGAAGAAGAAGCTCCTGATATCAGTCTTAAATTTGCCTTTTACTGTTTGTTCCTGTGTCCTAATCAAATAGCATAGTATAATGTAATTTTTTGGAACAACCTTTTCCATACCATTTTCTATCTTATATACCTCTACAAGGTACTGTAATCTCAACAAGAACAACTTCCCTCTATATAATAGCATTAATGTAAAAAATCATTGGAATTGCTAGAGAAAGGAAGACAAAGGTCTAACTCGCTCACCTTCTACCAGTCATGAATGGTGGTGGACAATTAAACAACTAACGGGAGGAGGTGGCTCCATGAACATCCCCATCGTCACTGATGGCAGAGCCCAGCACCTGAGTGCAAAGGCCAAGGCTGAAATGTTTGCAACCATCTTCAGCCAGAAGTGTCGAGTGGATGATCCATCTCGGCCTCCTCCTGAGGTCCCACCTATTGCAGAAACCAGTCTTCAGCCAATTCGATTCACTCCACGTGTAATCAAGAAACGACTGAGCGCACTGGATACAGCAAAGGCTATGGGTCCCAACAACATCCTGGATATTGTGCTGAACACTTGTGCTCCAGAACTAGCCGCGCCTCTAGCCAAGCTGTTCCAGTACAGCTACAACACTGGCATCTACCCGACAATGTGGAAAACTGCCCCTGGTTGAAGGTGATTGGCAAAAGAACCAAAGGAGACAAGAGGAAAAACCTTTTTACGCAACAAGTGGTTAGGATCTGGAATTTATTGCCTGAAAGGGTGGTGGAGGCAGTCTCAGTCATGGCTTTCAAAAGGAAATTGGATAAGTACCTGAAGAAAAAAAATTTGCAGGGATATGGGGAAAGGGCGGGGGAGTGGAACTAGCTGAAGTGCTCTTGCAGAGAGCCAGCACGGGTTCGATGGGCTGAATGGCCTCCTTCTGTGCTGTAACCATTCTATGATTCTATGTATGTCCTGTCCACAAAAAGCAGGATAAATCCAATCTGGCCATTTACCGCCCCATCAGTCTACTCTCAATCATTAGCAAAGTGATGGAAGGTGTCGTCGACAGTGCTATCAAGCGGCACTTACTCACCAATAACCTGCTCACCAATGCTTAGTTTGGGTTCCGCCAGGACCACTCGGCTCCAGACCTCATTACAGCCTTGGTCCAAACATGGAGAAAAGAGCTGATTTCCAGAGGCAAGGTGAATCAGACTGACTTTGACATCAAGGCAGCATTTGACCATGTGTGACATCAAGGAGCCGTTGTAAAGTTGAAGTCAATAGGAATCAGGGGGAAAACTCTCCATTGGCTGAAGTCATACCTAGCACAAAGGAAGATGGTTGTGGATGTTGGAGGCCAAATTCTCAGCCCCAGGTCATCGCTGCAGGAGTTCCTCAGGGCAGTGTCCTAGGCCCAACCATCTTCAGCTGCTTCATCAATGACCTTCCCTCTATCATAAGGGTCAGAAGTGGGGATGTTCGCTGATGATTGCACTGTTCAGTTCCATTCGCAACTCCTCAGATAATGAAGCAGTCCATGCCCGCATGCAGCAAGACCTTGCCGACATTCAGGCTTAGACTGATAAGTGGCAAGTAATATTTGTGCCAGGCAATGACTATCTCCAACAAGAGAGAATCTAGCCACTAGACATTCAACGACATTAGCATTGCCAAATCCCCCACCATCAACATCTTGGGGGTAACCACTGACCAGAAGCTTAACCGGACCATAAATACAAGAGAAGGTCAGAGGGTGGTTATTCTGCGGCGAGTGTCTCACCTCCTGACTCCCCAAAGCCTTTCCACCATCTACAAGGCACAAGTCAGGAGTGTGATGGAATACTCTTCACTTGCTTGGATGAGTGCAGCTCCAACAACACTCAAGAAGCGCGGCACCATCCAGGACAAAACAGCCCGCTTGATTGGCACCCCATCCACCACCTTAAACATTCACTCCCTCCACCACTGGCGCACCATGGCTGCAGTGTGTACCATTTACAAGATGCACTGCAGCAACTCATCAAGGCTTCTTTGACAGCACCTCCCAAAGCTGCGACTTCTACCACCTAGAAGGACAAGGGCAGTATGGGAACACCATCACCTGCAAGTTTCCCTCCAAGTCACACACCATCCTGACTTGGAAATATATTGCCATTCCTTCATTGTCGCTGGATCAGAATCCTGGAACTCCCTCCCGCACAGCAGTGGTTCAAGAAGGCAGCTCACCACCACCTTCTCAAGGGCAATTAGGGATGGCCAATAAATGCTGGCCTTGCCAGCGATGCCCACATCCCAGAAATGAATAAAAAGAAATCCTGATAGTCACATGATACAATGATAATGGAGTTGTTGACTAATCATGGCAATCAATCTCTATCAATTAGTCTACAACAGACCCAGACATTTGATGAGGAAAATCCCCAGTGGTGGAGAGCATTGGGATGTATAGGTCCAAAGTCACCTGTTCCTCCCAATGCTACTTACCATGTGTCATGTCACAAATGCCTCATATTGTGTATCCCAAAATACACCTATTTATGAAACATCCCAAGGTGCTCATAAGTAGGTGTAAATTGGGCATTGAGCCAGGAAGGGACAAATTGGACTGAAATCTTGGTTGAAGAGATGGGTTTTAAGAAGATTTTTAAAGATGGCGAGTGATGTGCAGAGGCAGGGAGCTCCAAAGAGTTGGACTGAGGTGGCTACAGGCTCTATCACCACTGGTGGGGTAAAGGGAGAGGGAGGGAGATGCTAAGAAGGCCAGTGTCAGAGGAATTGAGTGTTCAGGAGGAGATATGGGACGAGAGATTGCTGAGGCATTATGGCGCCAGGCCGTGGAGAGATTTATAGATGAGGGCATGAATTCTGCATTGAATGTGTTGCAGGGACTGGGAGCCAGTGTCGGTCAGAGAGGAGGGGAGCGTTGGATGAATGGGACTCAAGTGCACAGAGTTTTGTACAAGTTGCATTTTATGAAGGATGAAGGATGGGAGGACGGCAATGAGAGCGTTAGAATAATCAAATCTGGAGGTGACAAAGACATGTATGAGGCTTTCAGCGGTAGAGGAGCTTGAGGCAAGGGTGGAAAGAAGCAACGTTGCAGAGATAGATTTAAATGCTGCACCCTACCGGGGAAGATAAATATCATTATACTTTGGCAAAGGTGTCTTGTGACAGCACCATGCTGTCACGAGAACCTGCAGGAAACCTAGGTTCCAAAACCATGTTTAATAAAATATGGCCCGCTCCAATGTAACACCAAACATTTAACACATAGAAAAGCTCCATCAGTGTGTGGATGGGGAGCTCCATGATTTTCCAATTTGAGAATCACACAATGAGCACAACAATGGGAACACATTTCAAATCACTTTAGATGAGGAACAGGATGGCCGTAAGCAGGAGAAGGGAAAGTTGTGTGAAGTTAAGACAGGGCGTTGGCTGAAACGTGGAGTTCGAAAATGGCAGCGCCGGCGTCAGTTCAGTGTTGCACGCTGATTGACATCATAAACTGCCCGCTCTGCATGCTGCTGGTGGTCGTTAGGTGTGCACACACAAACCCCTTCACCAAGATGGTGTCCGGCACACTTCCTGTCAAAGTGTGTGTGCACATCTTAGACCCCATTTTTGAGCGTTAGGAGGCTGCGTAGCGCCTAAAAAAACGGGCACTACAGAGCCCAATGTCTAGTGACATTGTAAATCCACTCCAAAAAGAACATGGTTACGATATTGCCATACATAGCAATCAAAACAATTGTTCCCATAATGATTTTTCAATGGACCGATGCAGCTTTTAACAAATACATTATATAGGAGTGAGCGGTGGAATACTAACTGAACAATCAGCTTGCCTATGGTGCCAAGGGAATTGGCAAACATGGGATGGTTGCGTCATACAGGGCCAGATAAAATTGGCACAATTGCAATGACATCCCCCAGAATGCCAGGTCAATGGGTGTCATGGATTGCTGGACCATGCACACGTGTGTGGGCTCTGGGGAATGAAAAGGTTAGATTCGGCTATGACGCTCATATGATGACACTCAAGGGCTGGCAATGGAGAGCTTTGCCGATCATATTTGACTGTCAGGAAATTGTGATGGTGCGGCCCATGACTTTTCTAACTGTTCAATCAGCTTTGCGGCCAGCAGGCAAAGCTCCAAACTGCTTGGGGCATGTTGTTCAAAACCGAGCCTTCACTGTGCAGACTTGCACATTAGAAATGGGCACTAGGTGAGGTAGTGAAGGAGCGCAACTACTCATGGAGCCATACCCAGCTGGAAAACGCCACCTTCAGCACAAAGCGGGAGAGAACTGGTTGCTGCATCTTGATAAGAAGCGAAAGAGCAGACTGCTGGGTACGGTAGCATAGTGGTTATGTTACTGGACCTGGACTAATAATCAGGAGATAAGAGTTCAAATACCACCACAGCAGCTGGGGAATTTAAATTCAATTAAATAAATCTGGAATTAAAAAGCTAGTGTCAGTAATGGTGACCTACTGGATTGTTGTAAAAACCCAACTGGTTCACTAATGTCATTTAGGGAAGGAAGCCTGCCATCCTCTGGTCTGACCTATATGTGACTCCAGACCCATAGCAATGTGGTTGACTCTGAAATGGCCTAGCAAGCCACTCAGTTGTACCAAACTACTGTGACAAAGTCAGCACTGTGGGAGTAACTTCACCACAAGGAGTGCAGCGATTCAAGGCGGCGGCTCATCACCACCTTCTCAATGGGCAATAAATACTGGCCTTGCCAGCAACGCCCACATCCCAGGAACGAATAAATAAAAAAAAACACTCAACATCCCAATCTGACACTACCGCCCCAATATTTACTCGGAGTCAGGAAGAGCGCGGGGTGTGGGTTGTCGGATTTTCGGATGGAAAGCCCAGAAGTGTTTCCCACACATCCTGCCGAATTTAACGGCAGGAAGTCTTTTAAATTTTTTGCAAAGGTTTACCGCCTGACAACCAGCCAGTTTAATAGGCTGGTTGTATGTCGGGCTGGAAATCACCCAGTGAGCGGCTGTCAGGTAAGTCTGGCATCATGGGAGATGTGGGGGGGGAGTCTGACATTGCGGGAGGGGGGGTCTGACCTCGTGGTGGGTGATTTGACATCGCGAGGGATGTGGACATTGTGGGGTGAATTGGAGGGTGAATCGGACATCGTGGGGGCGGGGGGGGGGGGGGTCGGCCGATCGTGGGGAGGGTGGAAGTTGACCAATATCGAGGGGTTGGGGGTCGGCCGATCACAGGGGTCTGATCGCATGGAGGTTAGCTTCTTTGGCTTGGGCGAAACACTCCTGCTCTTCCTGGTCCACAACCAGTGCAATAAATACACTTACCTCATGGATCCGGGCCTTCTCGTCTCCTTTTATCTGCCGGAATTCCTGAGGCCCAGATACCCATGCGTTAAAAATAAAAATTCAGTAAAAATAAAGGTACGCAGCCTCCTTAAAAGATTTTACTGACTGACCTACCTTCTGGGAGTGGATTGGTCACCCGCCCCCTCCCCCCCACAACCCAGCTCCATTAAAACCAGAAGTGGGCAGGTTGGGGTCGAGTTTGAGAATGAAAACATTTGCACCCTTCCCACCCACCCCCAACCCACCCATTTTTTGAGGTTAAAATTCCCCCCGTCACCTCTAAAAAATACTACACTCAATCCTATTTACAATTCTTCCAAGCCAATCTTGCGTTCTGGTTTTTAATTAGTATCCCTCATAAAGGACTTAGGACTTTTCTCAAAATCCAAATAAACTCTAACACTGGAAGCTCCACTATCCATTTTATCTGTAAAGTTATTAAATAATATCCTGCATCTTGTGTGTGCGATCCATAGGGACAGGTTATAAATGGTATCTCTATGGTTACAGCTCCTAAACCCTGATAGTCATTATAGCCTAGAAATTACTATTGCTGATATTTATTATATTGTATTGTTGAACACCATTAATGAAAGAATGAACTTGCATTTATCTGGCACCTTATCGCATTCTCAGTGCTTAGAATCATAGAATCATAGATACATCACATAAGGAAGCTATTCGGCCCATCGTGCCTGTGCCGGCTCTTTGGTAAAGCTATCCAATTAAACCCACTCCACTGCTCTTTCCCCAGAGCCCTTGCCCTTCAAGTATTTATCCAATTCTCTTCTGAATGTTACTATTGAATCTGCATCCACTACCCTTTCAGGCCGTGCATTCCAGATTACAACAACTCGCTGTGTGAAAAAATGTTTCCTCATGTCGCCGCTGGTTCTTTTGCCAATCACCTTAAATCTGTGACTCTTCTGCCACTTGGAACAGTTTCTCCTTATTTACTTTATTAAAACCATTCTTGATTTTGAACACCTCTAGCAAATATCCTTCTCTGTTCTAAGGAGAACACCCCAGCTTCTCCAGTCTCTCCACATAACTGAAGTCACTTGTCCCTGGTACCATTCTAGCAAATCTCTTCTCTACCCTCTCCAAGGTCTTGACATCCTTCCTGAAGTGTGGTGCTCAGAATTGAACACAACACTCCAGCTGAGGCCTAACCAGTATTATTAGTGAAGCATCCTCAGTGTTTCACAGAGACTGTTGCTATGTAGACAAACGTGGCAGCCAACACACAGCACAATCCCACAATTGTAAATGAAATGAATGACTAATTAGTTTGCTTTTTGGCTGAGCAAAGAATGTTGCCCAAGGACACTGGGGGATCTCAGTCCACTTCTGCAAGTAGATCTTTTACACCCACCTCACCCACCTGTGCAGGTATGGCCTTGGTTTAATGTCTCAGCTGACAAAACACACTCCCCTACCAATGCTGCATTCTTTCACCACTGCAATGATGTGTCAGCCTAAATTACATTCGGAGTTCTTGTCGTGGGACTTGAGCCTACCGACTCAAAAGGCAAAAGTACCAACAGTGAGCCAAGCTGACAAACTGAGGCATAAGATGTCCAATGCATCTACTAATATCATCATCAGTACATTCTAAGCTTTATCACCCCATACTTGGCCCTAACAATAAGATTTACTGACAAAAGTAATGAGTAATTACTGCATCAAACACAGGTAATACAAGACATGGCTTATTTTGCTTTGATTCACTTTCACTGAGACTGAACTCAATCTCTAATAGCCTGCTGCTACCAAGCACTTACTACGACTGCAAGGTGATATTTTGCTCCATATGAATCTTTTCCGCATAGACAATTTCTATTTTCTGCTAAACATTAGCGCAATATTTTTGGCCCTTTATTCTCCTGTTGTATAAAACTGAGTTCTTTTCCTTCCAGTTCTCTACACCTCCTGAAAGCACGAATTACTACTGAGGTCCAAATGGCGGTCTCACTCCAAAGATGTGAGCACATAATCTAGGCTGATACTCCAGTGCAGTACCAAGGGAGTGCTGCATTGTCGGAAGTGCCGTCTTTTGGATGAGATGTTAAACCGAGGCCTCATCTACCTTTCAGGTAATGAAAAAGATCCCACAACATTATTTGAAGAGCAGGGAATTCTCCCAGTATCCTGGCCAACATTCCTCCCTCAACTAAAACATATTAACTGGTCATTCATCTCATTGCTGTTTGTAGGACCTAGTTATGCGCAAATTTACAGAGCAACGTTGACTACGCTTCAGATTTTTTTTTCAATTTTGTTCATCGTTGGGATATGCCGTCACTGGCAAGGCCAGCAATTATTGCCCATCCCTAGTTGCCCTTGAGAAGGCGGTGGTGGGCCTTCTTCTTGAACCGTTGCAGACCATGTGGTGAAGGTACTCCCACAATGCTGTTAGAGCTGAAGTATTATGGATCTGAAAGGTGCTATATAAATGCAAGTTTGTTTGTACAAGTCACATGGTGCTTGCTGCCCTCCACTGCTTCACTCAAGTAGCCATTCACCATATGTAAGTCAATACAGTGAGTGTCGGCAGCTTATTCAACTGGGGGAGCATCACTGCTGAGCATGATCCTGTTCTCACCCAACATCCAAATGCACACTTTCCAGCAGGAGTCATTGGATAGAAATCAGGAGCAGGAACCCAGGCTGATTTTTCCACTCTCTAACCCATCAACAAGATGCATTTATTTTGCACCATTAACATAGGAGAATATTCCGAAGCAAGGAATAGGAGTAATCTTTTTAAAAAAGGAACAGATGTCAAGCCATCCCATTGTACATTACGTATGGGATTGTTGGTACAGGTAACCAAAAGCCTGGTTGAAAACACAGCCCCGAGGCGTGGAGGGAACGGGGAGGCCAAAAGCGGCCAAAGAACCTGGCGAGGCCGGAGATGTGGAGGTCCTGCCAAATTTAACAGCAGGACCTCATTTTATTTCTTTTCTTCTATTTCCCGCCCGGTAGCCAGCCAAATTGTCTGGCTGGCCGGCTGCCGTGTGGGAAAATTAACGGCAGGATGCCATAGCCGGGGACCCTTGGGGACGGTTCCCGTGATCGCAGCAGGGGAGTGGGCTGCAGATTGGTGTTTGTGGGGGGAGGGAGCGATCGCCGATCGCGGCAGTGGCTAGAGCGAGACCGCAATCAGCAGAAGGGAGGCTGAAGGTTTCCTTGAGGGGCCATGGCTCGTCCTGGCCCACAGAGAGTGCTATAAAAGGCATCTCCAGACTCCATTTTGCTGCCGGACTTCCCGAGCCCTGGGAAACTCGTGCGGCAACAATTAAATTTAAATCAGGCTTCCAATTGCACTATGGGAGCCTGATTTCAATACGTTAATGAAGTGTCCCACCTCTCCAAGAAGGATCACTTGCATGCCACGCTACCCTCTACTACATGCGTCGGGTTGGGGTCGTGGTTTCTGTTTTTTAGTGTTTAGCCCGCCCTTTGGCCTCCTCCCGCTCATCATGGAGGAGGTTAATATTGAGCCCCATAGGTATTAAGAATACTTTTAAAGGAAGTGAGAGAACTAGAGAGGTTTACGGAGAGAGTACTTGACAGAAGGGCTGAGGGAGCTCAAGACTCAATGGGGAAAATGGGGATGAGGATTACATAGAAGGCCATGAGCACTGAAAATAATTGTTCCATCCCAACTGGGACCTTGACTGGGATCAGCCAGCTCAACACAGACTTTGCTGTAGAAAAGTCCTGCACATACACGATGGGCCGAATGACCTCCGTGCGTGCTGCAAACTCCTATAGGGGATCAATCTGCCACCCTCCTGGTTTGCATGGGTCAGTACCACACTGGCTGGTAAACAACCAACTGAACCAGCAAAGGTCTCTATCAATACAGTCTACTCCTGATTATTTGATGTCTTTTGCAGGAATAATAATTGAATTACGTGATAATTTGAGTTAACTATCTTTAAATTGAAACAAGTCAGTTGTATTAACCTTTTTCACAAGGGCATTTGTTTTTTTGTCACAAAACAATAATATAGTTAACCACTTCACTTTTCCTTTGTTTTTTCTGCTCTGGCGTTATGTTCTTGTGCACACCTCCAGTCCTCCAACACTGGCCTACTCCTCATTTTCTGGTCCCTCCACTCCACCGTCAGTGGACACTCCTTCAGCCACCTTGTCCCTCCCTCTGTATCTTCTTCTTGTCACCTCCCTCCCAGCTTTGAAATATCTCCTTCCTCCTCTTCATCAATGTTTCTGTCCCCTTCTGACCCAAATTCTCTTTCTTTCCTCCACTCAGTATCCCTGTAAAGCATTCTTTGCTCGTAATGAGCGCTATAGAAATGTGAGCTGTTTATTGTGGCTCAGGCTCAGGATGACCGTGCTGTGCAATGGATTTTTCCCCTTAAGGCAGGCACCTTTTTACAGTCCCTTCAGACTAATGGTTGACTACAATGCAAAGTTCACCTTAGAGCAACCGACCCCTCAGTCTGAATACCTGCCTAATGAATATTTCTGCAGTATGAGCTGGTTTTAAGCTCCTTCCCCCAATGGCTCAGTTTGGCGAAAATAGGAACGAATTGAGTAGACTAGGAAGGTCACAGGTTTGATTCCCAGTCTGTGATGTTGAGTTAATCTCAATAAGGTGCTACATATATTCTCAGTGTCCCTGAGCCCAGGAGAAAAATTCAGCCAGACTTCCCACTCCTGGTCACTATCCAATCACCTCTGCTGTGTGCGGATGTTGGATGAAAACAGGATCAAGCTCGGCTGTGATGCCATTCCCCCAGACTTGAACAGGCTGGCAACCTCAGGCTCAGATCACAAATGTAGAATGGGTACAGAAGTGTAGTGGCTGTGTTACTGGACTAGTAATTCAGAGAACATGAGTGCAAATCCCTCCATAGTCGTTTGAGAATTTGAATTCAGTTTTTTTTTAAATCTGGGAATAAAAAGCCTGTATCAGTAAAAGTGACGTTGAAGCTGCCGGATTGTTGTAAAAACCCAATTGGTTCATTAATGCCCTTTAGGAAAAAAAACCTACTGTCCTTACCCCAGTCTGACCTATATGTGACTCCAGTCTCACATCAAAGTGATTTACTCTTAACTGCCCTCTGAAGTGGCCTAGCAAGCCACTCAGTTGTATCGCCTCATGTGAAGCATCAACACCTGTTGGGCTGAATGGCCTGTTTCTCTGCTGTAAATACTATGCAAGACCGCTATACTGTAACAGTTTAAGAAGAAGGCCCACCACCACCTTTTCAGGGCAATCAGAGATGGACAATAAATACTGGCCTTGCCAGTAATGCTACATCCCGAGAATGAATAATTTTTTTAAATGCCTACTTGGCCAATTTATGTCACCCATGGAGTATACCTCAGCAGGAGTCAACGCCTTCAGGCGAGGAGAAAATTGGCAAAACAAATTAGTGAGCAGGATTTAAAGGGGCAGTCCTCTTCCCAACAAAAATCTATCCATCTCAGTTATGAAGATTTCAATTGTCCCAGTATTGTTTAAATGAGAGTTAGACTGCCTGGTCCACAACATTCTCTGGCCCAGTATTATGGGAAGGACTTTGAACAAATTGCATTGCCTCGAGAATGTCCTTTTCCTTTAAGGAAAAATAATATAAATGATAGATTCTGTAGCATTTTCCTTGTGATAGTGAACCCGTCTCCATTTGCTCCCTTACCATCCGGCTGAACTAACTGTGTCTGGTTCAATTATCACAGCAGCCTGATCGTTCCATCATACTTTAGACAGCACAGAAAATCTGCAGGACACCAAGATCCCACATGCAATACACCATGGAGTTTTGCAATGTAATATTCAGATTTTTATTGTTGTCCTTATTATAAATATGTCAAACCATAGGTGTTGTACCAGGTGTGACTGGAGACATAATGATGTGATCACCATAGTGGTTGCATCATTGCAGACTTCAAATGATTGAGATTTTTTAAGCTGATGAAGGGGTTGGATACAGCTCCATTAGGTTATTTGAAATGACTAGAGGACACTTCTATAAAATTTGAAGTCGAAGAGCGAGCTTAGATGCCAGGAAGTAATGGCATCAGAGAGCCATCACCATCTGGAATAAACTGCCAAGACCTGTACTCAGTAAAAAGTTGCTGCAGTCTTTCCAGCAGGCACTTGATGAGAGAGATGAGCACATTTCCAATTATAGAGGGTAGGCTGATTCCAAGGAGCTTTGGACAACCGATATGTCCTTGAGCTTTGCTTGATAACCTTGTGAATCAGATGAACCTCCTAGAGCTATTCCTGAATTGGCCTTATGTTTTTGTTTCCACTGTGTGTTTGGTCTCTCAAGTGATTACATAGTATGGGGAGGATGAATGGTGTGCGTTGTTGTATTGTTTTCTTAATGGGATGGGCTTGATAGACCAAATGGTCTTTAATTATTTTTTGTATATTTGTATGTTCTTCCATTTGGATGATCAGCCATGATCTCATTAAATGGCGGAGCAGGCTCGAGGGGCCGAATGGCCTACTCCTGCTCCTATCTTCTATGTTTCTATGTTTCCATACATTTAGTAAAAAAGTGGCTGTAGACAGGCTAAGTGAGTGGGCAAGAACATGGCAAATGGAATATAATGTGGAGAAATGTGAAGTTATCCACTTTGGTAGAAAAAATAGAACAGCAGAGTATTTTTTAAATGGTGAGAGATTGGGAAATGTTGGTGTTCAGAGGGACCTGGCTGTCCTTGCACATGAATCACTGAAAGTTAACATACAGGTGCAGCAAGCAATTAGGAAAGCAAATGGTATGTTGGCTTTTATTACAAGAGCATTTGACTATAGGAGTAAAGACATCTTACTGCAATTATATAGGGCCCTGGTGAGACCACACCTGGAGTATTGTGTACAGCTTTGGTCTCCTTACCTAAGGAAGGATATACTTGCCATAGAGGGAGTGTAATGAAGGTTCACCAGACTGGTTCCTGGGATGGAGGGATTGTCCTATGAGGAGAGATTGAGTAGACTAGGCCATATTCTCGGGGGTTTAGGAGAATGAGAGGTGATCTAATTGAAACATACAACATTCTTACAGTACTTGACAGGGTAGATGCAGGGAGGATTTATAATTGGGGGAGGGGTAATTATGATGCGATTAGGCAAGAATTAGGGAGCATAAGATGGGAACAGAAACTATCAGGGAAAGGCACAAACAAAAAGTGGAGCTTTTTCATGGAGTAATTACTGCGTGTCCTTGATAGGTATGTCCCTGTCAGGCAGGGAGGAAATGGCCGAGTGAGAGAACCATGGCCTATTCTTGCTCCTATTTCTTATGTTCTTATGTTCTATGTAAATGTGTCTTGGAAGCACTTAATATAGTGACTGTGCCCTTTTAAAGGAATGTTTACAGTATCCACAGTGGCTCTGTTGATACTGGGCCACCCAGACCAAAATGGTCCCAGGTTCAATTTGTGCCTTGTTATTTGGTACGGGAACATGGTTTATGCAATTGGTCTCAGCACCACTAGCTTGGGGGAGTTGAGGGGGAAATCAGCCAACCCAGTCTGATAGCTATGCAGTTAATCCTGCTATAAAGTGTGTGTCTGGAACTCTCTCCCCCAAAAGGCTGTTAAGGCTAAGTCAATTCAAACTTTCAGGACTGAGGTTGATAAATTTTTGTTCGGTAAAGGTAAAAGTGATACGGATCAAAGCCGGGTAAATGGGGATGAGGTACAGATCAGCCATGCACTAATTAAATGGCAGATGAGGCTCAAGGAGCTGAATGTTCTGTTCCTATGTTTCTATGTGAAGATCAGGCTCGATTATAATGTCACCCCCTGTACAAACTGAGGGCTGGATTTTCAATGACCCGTGGAGTCGGGTTTGGAGGTGTGTGGGGGGTTAAAGTTGCAGATTCGGGGGTCCCGACCCCATCCCGACTCCATTCCGCCTCCACGCAATTTTGACAAAATCGGTCGTGGGGTTCCCGACTCCGTCCTGCCTCCAAGAAGCGGGAGAAGCCATTAAAGCCCTTAACAAGCCCTAAATTGGCTCTGTAATGCCATTTTGAAACGTTTTAGCTAGTTTAACCCTTTTCTGACGTGAAGTACGCCTGATGTGAAACACGCCAGTGAAACCTGGCGGGAGCACAAGTGGATAGCTGACTATCAGCTGCAGGTCCACTATTACAACGGAGATGTGATGAAGGTAGTAGTAGGTCTGAAAGTCGCCTCTGATGCTGCTGCATTGAATGTCTTCAGAGACTGCCTGGGAGGACTTGGTTGCAAAAAAAATTCTCTCTCTCTCTCCCTCTCCCTCTTCTCTCTCTCTCTGAGATGCTGCTCATTTTGCATCCAGGTCCTCTCACAGCAAAGGCCAGGCAATCTCTAAGACCAGGCAGTCTCTGACTCTCTGACCTGCAATGATGACATCATCAGAGGCGACTTTCAGACTGAAACCACTAATTGGTTCATGGGTTCCCACATGCTGGAACTCAATTGCCCAATTAAGTGAAAATTGCATCAATCTCCCACATCCAATTTCAGGCGGGTGGATAACACGAAATGCGGATGACACGACCCCAACCCGACCCCAGGACAAAATCCAGCCCTGAGTGTCTAGGCTCACACACTAAGAATGGCCTCTTGGGTGAAATACTAGGAGGGCAGTGAGCACCTGTGGAACTGTACTCCAGCAGAAGGGATCAGAGAGTAAAAATATACCAAAAAAAATACAAATTAAGGTATAAAGATATTGAGCTTGGATTTATGCAGACAGAATTTGTCAATAGTAATAATAATTTTAAAAATCTGTCATTTTCCTGAAGGTACTGCCTCAAGTGATCTTATTCCATTGTACTGGCAGTCCTGCACTACCTCACTCGAGGGATCATTCATCATGTGTGAACTCAGGGAGTGACTGTTTCCACTCTCCCTTTCGTCTCAGCATTCTGTTTCCTTCTGCCTATTTGCAAAACACTTTGCGACATTTCTTGCATTAAAAGTTGAATATAAATGCAAGCAGTTGTTGTGGAGAGCGTCATGCTCCCCTGATCCTGTCTTCACCTGACTTCTACATGCGTACCTTCAATTAGGTTCACTTGATAGGGATCAAGAGTCGGAAATCTGTCAGATTCCCGCCAGCCCTTGTCCAGGAGATATTGAAGTTAATTATATAGCGTTGTGCCATTTGGCCATTTTAGCTTATCTTGCTAGAAAAAAACACAGTCCCTCCATCACAGCATCCTAAAGAGTGGTACTAAATTTACCTTTCATCATTCTGAACCCGCACTCCTGGTCTCACTGTCACGGTTTCATTTGAAGTACTATTGCAGATTCAGCGGATGGAGGGGGGTGAAATTGATCTACACCGGTAGCGTAAAATGTGCTCATAGCAAATTGGCAGCCTGTTTTACAATGTGCCCGATTTTCATTTTCATTCAAGTCAATGAAAAGTAAAATTGGGCACTGTATAAAATGGGCTGTGGATTTGCTACTGGCAGAGATCAATTTTATCCTGACATTTCTATGCCAGTTACTATCTTATATGATGTGCCCCCTCATTCTTCTCCTTTATGAGACTGAAGAATCCAAGTTTCTCCAGACTTTTCTGATTCTTCAATGTTCTGACACTGGGAAGTCTAATTTTTGTTCAGGGAATGTAAGCTCAGGGCAACCAGAATATAATTGTTGTTTTGTCAGCGAACTTTGTAAATTTTACACTTCCGCTCAAAATTCTAATAAAATGACATCTGGCGTATGATATTTGTCTCGTGATGTTTTCAAATAATAAAATAAAAAGAAAAAGCAGTCATTAGCTACACTATAATGTGACTGTATCAGCACCCCATAATAGACAGTATAGCCTAGTAATTGCTTGCACCAACGTTAGAACAGGAATGTACTCTCAATTACTGCCCCTTCTCTCTATTCCCCTCTCAATCCCTCTCTGCCAGTCTCGCTCTCTGTATCACTCTCTCTCGACTTAGTGGTCTCACTCTCATATGAATTTCCTCTGTCGGCTATTTTAATGTAGGCATTAGCTCATTTAAACTAAAGCCCGCATTAAAGTAGCAGGCAATGCAATGTCATATGAAAGCGGTAAAAGCTTACCCATTAATTTCTAGGGTCACATCTATTGCAGTGTTGATCTTTCAAGGCTCCAGTTTCTTACAGTACGCGCCACCTTTAGTATCACTGTTGTTGCTCCTGGTGGATCCCAGAGGTGGACCGACCGTGTTGTGACCATGCCAATGTTCTCGCCTCGAAATGCGCACATGGCAAATTGTCTTGCCTGGTGAGTAATTAATCTCTCGGTGCCCAACAGGAGTTGGCAATTTGCATACTTGTTTATTGAACGCCATTATCTTCCAAACACACACAGAATTTATGTTAAAGGGGAACCATCACTGTCCTACATTGGGAGCAGCTTACAAAAATCACACACAAATGACATACTAACACTTTCATGATGCGATGCCCATAGAATCATACAGCACAGAAGGAGGCCATTCGGCCCATTGTGTCTGTGCTGACTCTTTGGAAGAGCTATCAATTAGTCCCACTCCCCCCCTCTTTCCCCATTGCCCTAGTAATGTTTCCTTTTCAAGTATTCACCCAATTCCCTTATGAAAGTTACTGTTGAATCTACTTCCACCAGCCTTTCAGACAGTGCATTCCAGATCATATCAACCTGCTGTGATTAAAAAATAAACTCTGCTCATCTCCCTTCTCGTTCTTTTGCCAATCATCTTAAATCTGTGTCCTCTGGTTACCCACCCTCCTGCCATGAAAATAGTTTCTCAGCATTTACTCTATGAAAACGCATCATAATTTTCAACACCTGTATTAAAACGTTATAAAACATTTCTAAGTGCAAATCACAGCGTCACATTTAGATAGCAAAAACACAGAAAAAGCTTTGGCAAACAAACTTTGTGGGCGACGTTGCCCCTTTAAGTTAACCAATAAAAGAGGATTCAGTGCCAGTCCATTGACTTTCATTCACTTTAACGGACAGCATAGCATCAGGAAGGAATGATACCTTTCAGCAGCACAGAGAGCAGAAGCCACAACCACCCATCTGGATCTCTATCCCTCCTCCCTTAAAGCGGCACTTCCCATTCACTCATTTCCATCTCGAACTTGACACTTTTTTTTCCCACATTTAACAACAGAAAATGTAGTTTCCACAAACTGAATTCACACAGACTCAGAAACGTTACCGTGGAAGACACCATTAGCTGTCGGCTCAAAGCTGACCCCACCGAGAAAAATCTATATCACGAATAGAAATTTAAAAGCATTTAAAAAAAAAAACTGGTTAACTGAAAGACCAGCCAAGATGGAGCATGAAATCATCACAATCTAAATGAGTCTATACATTTACATTTAGAGAGCATTATGTTAATGAAAATTTATATGACTTCACAATCTTTTTAAACCGTTCTTACTTGTCGTATTGTACTTGATCCCATTGAAGAACTCGGGACAAGGTCTCGCCACAAGCTGCCCCGCTGTAGTCCTCGGCCAGCAAGTTCCTATTTGATCGGTTGTTGAGTTGCAATAAACACCTTTGGAGGAGGTTGTAAAAAATATATATATAGAATTAAAATGAGAAAAGGGTGACAGGAAGAAAAAAAAATCAAATAGCTGAGAGTCCACAAGTTAAATCTACAATTTCTTGCCCGGGTTAGACTGTCCTACCAGTGATATCGACAAAAGGGACGGGATCAGTTTCATAGAAATGGTCCTGGAAAGCGTCTATCAGGCTGCAGTTGGGGTCAAACTCGTCGATGATGATCTGAAAGATTGTAGAGTCCATGGTGCAGGTTGAAATCGGGACTGTAGTTGAGCCGGGGTGTGTGTGTGTGTGTGTGTTTTCTTTTGTTGTTGCAGTTTACAGCGGCTCTCTCCTCTCTCTCCCTCCTGAGATGTGCGAGGAGCTTCTCGGTTTAAAGCCTCACCTCTCCGTTAGATTCGCAACACCTCTTTGGCCAATGGGAATGCTGCAGCTGCCTACGCCTGATCAAATATATCGCGAATTTGAGGTTTGTGCACTGAGTTTCAGCCAGTGTCCTCTGCCACTCCCCTACTTATTAAATATGTTATTAGTTCTCTTTCGATCTGTGCTCCCTCTTCTGCCTCTATATTCACCTAACTACACATCAGCCCATCTCTTTCTTACACATACTGTGTATTCCTTGGTCTTTCTGTTTCTATCTCTTAGTTCCCCCTCTAGCTCCCTCTTTCTCAGGCTCCCTCTTTCTCAGGCTCCCTCTCTTAACCCCTAGTCTAGTTTCTTTCTCTCTGTCTGCCTTTGTTTTGCTCCCCTTCACCCTATCTGTTGATGTTTGTTTCTTTCTCCCTGGCTCTATCTTTTTCAATCTCTCTCAGGCTTTCTCTATCTCCTGGTCCTGCTCTGGCTATTACTCTATTTTTCAGTCTCTCAGTTATTGTCTCTGCTATTGTGTCCCATTTTCTCTTTGTTTCTTACTCTCTCTATATATATTTTTTCTCTATCTCTTTTTCCTGGTCTTTCCTCTCTTAGTTTTGGTCTCTATTACTCTCTCAATCTGTCTCTTGCTCTCTCAGTATCTTGCTGTCTATTACTCTGTCGATACCTCTTTGTCTCTTATTCTCTCAGTATCTCTGTCTCACTCTTGCTATCTCTCTGTCTCTTGCCTTCTCTCAGTATCTCTCTGTCTCTTGCTCTTTCTCGGTATCTCTCTCTCTCTCAGTATCTCTGTCTCTTGCTGTCTTGGTATCTCTCTCCCTTGCTCTCTAGTTGTATCTGTCTCTTTCTCTTGGTATCTGTCTTACTCTCAGTATCTCTTTGTCTCTTTCTCTCGGTATCTCTGTCTCTTGCTCTCTCTCAGTATCTCTGTCTCTTGCTCTCTCAGTATCTCTGTCTCTTGCTCTCTCTCAGTATCTCTGTCTCTTGCTCTCTCTCAGTATCTGTCTCTTGCTCTCTCGGTATCTCTGTCTCTTGCTCTCTCTCGGTATCTGTCTCTTGCTCTCTCGGTATCTCTGTCTCTTGCTCTCTCTCAGTATCTCTGTCTCTTGCTCTCTCTCAGTATCTGTCTCTTGCTCTCTCGGTATCTCTGTCTCTTGCTCTCTCTCAGTATCTGTCTCTTGCTCTCTCGGTATCTCTGTCTCTTGCTCTCTCTCGGTATCTCTGTCTCTTGCTCTCTCTCGGTATCTCTGTCTCTTGCTCTCTCTCAGTATCTCTGTCTCTTGCTCTCAGTATCTCTGTCTCTTGCTCTCTCGGTATCTGTCTCTTGCTCTCTTGGTATCTGTCTCTTGCTCTCTCAGTATCTCTGTCTCTTGCCTTCTCTCAGTATCTCTCTGTCTCTTGCTCTCTCGGTATCTGTCTCTTGCTCTCTCGGTATCTCTGTCTCTTGCTCTCTCGGTATCTCTGTCTCTTGCTCTCTCGGTATCTCTGTCTCTTGCTCTCTCGGTATCTGTCTCTTGCTCTCTCGGTATCTGTCTCTTGCTCTCTCGGTATCTGTCTCTTGCTCTCTCGGTATCTCTGTCTCTTGCTCTCTCGGTATCTGTCTCTTGCTCTCTTGGTATCTGTCTCTTGCTCTCTCAGTATCTCTGTCTCTTGCCTTCTCTCAGTATCTCTCTGTCTCTTGCTCTCTCGGTATCTGTCTCTTGCTCTCTTGGTATCTCTGTCTCTTGCTCTCTCGGTATCTCTGTCTCTTGCTCTCTTGGTATCTGTCTCTTGCTGTCTTGGGATCTGTCTCTTGCTCTCTCAGTATCTCTGTCTCTTGCTCTCTCGGTATCTCTGTCTCTTTCGCTTGGTATCTCTGTCTCTTGCTCTCTCAGTATCTCTGTCTCTTGCTCTCTCAGTATCTCTTTGTCTCTTGCTCTCTCGGTATCTCTGTCTCTTTCTCTCGGTATCTCTGTCTCTTTCTCTCGGTATCTCTGACTCTTGCTCTCTTTCAGTATCTCGGTCTGTTGCTCTCTATCTGTATCACTATCTGTATCTCTCTGTCTCTTGCTCACTCACGATATCACTCTCTTTCTCTCTCTTTCGGTATCTCTCTTGCTCTGTCTCAGTATCTTTGGCTCTTGCTCTCTCTCAGTATATCTTTCTTATTCTCTTGTATCTGTCTTTTGCTCTATCGGTATCTGTGTCTCTTGCTCTCTCTTAGTAACTCTCTGTCTCATGCCCTCTGTCAGTATTTCTGTCTCTTACTCTCCCTTTGTATCTATCTCTGTCTCTTGCACTTACTCAGTATCTCTATGTCTTTCCTCTCTTCTGGTAGCTCTCTGTCTATCCCTTTTGCTTTAGTAGTTACACTCTCATCACTGCCCCCACCTGCTATTGGTAACGGTAATTATGATTGCCAACCCATGTTACAGACCATTTCCTAAGCAACGCAAAGCCAGCAAAGCTCTGGAGGCTGCTCTAAAGCTTCACGTTCAGCTCGACTGACTATTTAAAAACAAAACCTGCTTACAGACTACAAATAGAAATCTATTTGGAATCAAGTCTAGATACCTGATGCTAAAAGGCTGCTCTAGATTTAATCCGAATCCAGTGTTCCATCTCCAGTCATTCGCAATAGGTAAAGCATTGGTTGGAGTATAAAATTCATGGGGGAAAAAATATAATCATTTATCAGGCTCAAACAATACCAGGGTACTGGATTTGTGAAGCCTCCATTAGAAGGATTGCCTTTAGGGCAGACTTCCTGTTGTTTGTTAAGGCAAGTCAGCTGGCTATTTCACCCAGATAACAAATACAACTGAACTCCGACAAACACATCACAGACCTGTCAATTAACATTACAATTGGATAAGAGATCACCCCAGGCTGATAATTTATAATGCAGAGTTGGACTGGGGTGGACAAAAATGAGAAGTCGCACAACACCAGTAATTTATACACAGTGTAGTAAATGGTGTTGAGTGCTCTGATTTTCTATTTGGGTTAGGCCTGCCACGCAAATTAAGTTAATTGGACCAGCTCCTGAAAATTGGATCTTTGGGTTAGAATGGAATTTAACAGTGTGTCAGCCATGGCTCAGTTGGTATCACTCTCGCTTCTGAGTCAAAAGATTGTGGGTTGTGAGCATGAAATCTAGGCTGGCACTTCAGTGCAGTACTGAGGGAGTGCTGCACTGTTGGAGGTGCTGTCTTTTGGATGCGACGCTTAAACTGCTGTCTCCGGTGTTCGTAAAAGTTCGCATTGCATTATTTCAAAGAAAAGCAGGGGAGTTCTCCCTGGTGTCCTGGCCAATATTTATCCTCCAACCAACACCTAAAAACAGATGATCTAGTCATTACCACATTGCTATTTCCGGGACCTTGCTGTGCGCAAAATGGCTGTTGGTTTCCCTTCATTACAGCAATGATGACACTTCCGAAGAGGATTTAATTGGCTGTAAAATGCTTTGAGACGTCCTGATGTCTTTCTTTTAACTTGAGTGAATGGGTAGTTTCTGCAATGATTTAATGAGTAAATGCATCATGTTTGATTGGGCAATAGGAAGGAATATATGAATTACACAATTTGATACAAATTTATTTGGCATGCCCTCAGGGGATGAATTTGGAGCATCATTTATTTGTTACCTTTTTTTAAATGCTGATCTGGAGGATAGGAAACACTCGTAACGTGATGTCTACAAGATTGGTGTCTGCCCTTGAGTCCCAAGGATGCTGACCAGGGGACGGAGTCAACAGAGTGGCTATTTCGCACATAAGGTTCAAATTGCAGGCGACACCTCTATCCAGGATGGATGTCAAGTTAACAGATCTCAGTTAAGGCATTGCTGGTAACATTATAATTTCAGAAGAAAGAAAGAATTAGCATTTATATAGTGTCTGTCATGACCTTGGAATGTCTAAAAATGCTTTACAGCCAATAAAGTACTTTTGAAGTGTAGTCATTGTTGTAATGCAGCTCATTTGTACACAGCAAGCTCTCACATTAGTGATGTTGATGCGGAGATGCCGGTGTTGGACTGGGGTGGACAAAAATGAGAAGTCGCACAACACCAGGTTATAGTCCAACAGTTTTATTTGAAATTACGAGCTTTCGGAGCTCTGCTCCTTCGTCAGGCACAGTGAGGGAATACAAATCGATAACAAGGTATATATATATATATAGTGATGTTGGTTGAGGGATAAATATTGGCCAGGTCAGTGGGGAGGACGACCTTGTTCATTTTCGTTCTCCCTGGTGTCCTGGCCAATATTTATCCCTCAACCAAATTACTAAATCAGATTATTTAGTCATTATCTCATTGCTGTTTGTGGGACCTTGCTGTGTGTAAATTGGCTGCTGTGTTTCCTACATTACAACAGTGACTACACTTCAAAAGTACTTCATTGTAAAGTGCTTTGGGATGTCCTGAGGTCATGAGAGATGCTATATAAATGCAAGTCTTGCTTTCTTTCTTACCTATATTCATATATAAGGAATTGCCACTTGGGGGTGATATTGGAGGGCCACTGGGCTATGCAGAGTCCTTTATTTATATAGCACCTTTAATGTAAGGAATATGCCCGAAAGCGCTTAATAGTCATAAGAAACACAAATGCTGAGCCAGGAAGGGAGAGATTAGGAGGGGCGACTAGAAACTTGGTCAAAGAGATAAGCTTTGAGAAATGCAGTGTGAACCAGACTGTGTCTGAAGACAGACTCTTTGCCAAGATGCACTGTGCTAGTTTACATTACCACTGCATTGTGCTACCAGGTGATGGGGCCACTTTTGAAGATGGCAGCCAAGTCCAGCAGCTGTCCCTCTTTAGTGATGTTAAAGAACGTGTCAATTCTGCTAAAAAAAGTAACTGCAGGAGAAAGTGGCTGTTTGTGTTAAGTGGAAGGACAGGCTCCCCGCAATAAGCCTCAGATAAGAGATGATTAATGAGTCCAATATGCCCTGAAGTGGCTGCAACACTAAAAGGATTTCAATCAGCATCTGATCATTTTCACTCTGACACCAAATCCAACCTAATATGCAACAGAAAACAGAATCAAATGTAGGACATAAAAATTTTAAAGAAATACATCCAGAGATTGGGAGACATTTAAGCAGATGAAGGTAGCTAGGTAGTACCAAAATAGGTCTGTATATAGATAAAGAATAGAGAGAGAGATAGCAAGATAGCTGGATATTGATAGACAGAGATAGATATTGATAGAGATAGATAGGTAGATAGATAGGCAATTAGAGATAGATAAAGATAGCTCGATAGCTAGTGATATAAATATAGAGTAGATAGAGATAGATAAGTAGATTAATCGAAATAGATATAGAGCAATAGTGAGAGATACAGTTGGAAATGAACACAGCTTGGGATGGATATAGAATAAAAAGTAGAGGTAGATGCAAATAGAGGTACATAATTGATTGATTGATACAAGCAGATATAAGTAGAGACAGGTAGAGAGATACATAAAGAGAGAGATACATATAGAGAAAGATGGATAAAACTTTTTACAGTAAGATGGATACGGCTAGAGAGATTGAGTTGGAGATAAATGGATATAAATAAAGCTGTGTACAGTTAGACACAGAAAGCAAAACATACACAGACAGATACAAATAAAGCTTCAGAATAAATAAGTGGCTATAGCCACATATAGATAGATATAAAAGTATTGGCATATAGATACATACACAGAAAGATCGAGACACAGATAAATAGATGAGATAGATATTGGTAAATGTGCAGAGATAGATAGATGGGAGATCCAGAAAGAAATAGATAAATAGTGAAACAGAATTAAAGGTATACAACAGATAGACAGATACAGCTGGAGAAAAAGATACAAAGATAAATACATAGACCTGGAGAGAGGCAAATTGATACACAGAGGAAGATAGCATTATATACAAATTAGCTTATATATGGATTTAAGCAATGACTACATCAATATACCAAAACAAATAGGGTAAACAGATAGCTACATACAGAGGGATGAATAAATGTATACAGATTGAGTTATAGAGAAGTAGACACACAGCGATAGAGAGATAGATATAGGAGGGAGCCTCATCTGTACATATCAGGAATTTAGATTTGTGCAACTTCAATAGTCAGAAAATTGCCGGAATTTCTGATATGGAAACCCCGTGAGGGTCTCCAGCGGCATCAAAAAGTTGGAAAATTACCCGAGAAACACATGAAGAGAGC
Organism: Squalus acanthias; assembly: GCA_030390025.1. Lineage (NCBI taxonomy): Eukaryota > Metazoa > Chordata > Chondrichthyes > Squaliformes > Squalidae > Squalus > Squalus acanthias. The sequence goes on along the minus strand of CM059432.1, from coordinate 31,031,226 downwards.
AGAGACTGACAGGAGCATGAATATGTGTGTGTGTGAGAGAGAGAGAGAGAGGCAGAGACAGAGACACTGAGAGAAGGAGAGAGAGAGGCAGATAGAAAGAGAAAGAGAGAGAAAGAGAAAGAGAGAGAGAGAGAAAGAGAGAGATGGTGAACTCCTGATGCAGCTACCACCAAGTCAAAATTAGCTGTTGCCATAGCAAACACTGATACAGGCATTCTGTCACATGCTGTCGGCACACCTTGTCCCTTGGTCCTACTGTATTCAAGAGTCCCACTATCTGTAGGAACCAGCAGAATGAGTGAAACAACTTGCTTCAATTACTCCCGTTACCATCTCCTTTTGCTTTGTACAATCATACCTTTTGTCATTTAATCACTCCTGCCTTCCATCCTATCACAGACCTTCCCTTTTTCTTTCCTCCCCTCCTGCCTTTCACTGCCCCTGCACTTGCTTAAAATCTGTCACATCTCTAACTTTTCCCAGTTCTGACGAAAGGCCATTGGCCTGAAATGTTAACTCTGTTTCTCTCTCCACAGATGCTGCCTGACCTGCTGAGTATTTCCACCATTTTTTTGTTTTTATTTCAGATTTCCAGCATCTGCAGTATTTTGCTTTTGTATTACTGCTTCAATTAGTTCTATTTTCTGATGATCCAAGGTGATTTCTTTTCTTAACCCCATACAGGTAAGAGCTGATGAGTTTCTTCTTTGACTAGCCTGCCTCAGTCTGGCTGGCAGATTACAGCAACTTCAACTCAAAGCATTACTCTTTTCTGCTTGTCACAGTGCTGTAATTATTTTGTCAGTCTTTGGACTCAGCAATTGCCATTGCCAAGAGGGCTGGGGTGTGGGAAGGGGCAAGTTTTACCATGAAACTACAGTCCTACATTCGGAATAAGCAATGAGTGGCTGAGCTCCCTGATGTAAATTCACTGCCGCAGTCTGGAGCCGAGCGATGCAGACTAAGATGGACCCAGGGTCGACCCCGGGTTGTGCTGAGTTAACATGTCTCAGGTAAGATCTCTACAAATGGCCTCGGTGCAGTCATCAATTGCCGGCATGCAGCAAGACCTGGACAATAATTCAGGCTAGGGCTGATAAGTGGCAAGTAACATTCGTGCCACACAAGTGCCAGGCAATGACCATCTCCAATAAGAGAGAGTCTAACCACCGCCCCTTGACATTCAATGGATTTCCATTGTTGAATCCCCCACCATCAATATCCTGGAGGGGGTCATCATTTTCCAGAAACTTAACTGGACCAGCCACATAAATACTGTGGCTACAAGAACAGGTCAGATGCTGGGTATTCTGCGGCAAGTGTCTCACCTCCTGACTCCCCAAAGTCTTTCCACCATCTACAAGGCACAAGTCAGGAGTGTGATGGAATACTCTCCACTTGTCTAGATGAGTGCAGCTCTAATAACAATCAAAAAGCTCGACACCATCCAGGACAAAGCAGCCTGCTTGACTGGCACTGCATCCACCACCTTAAACATTCACTCCCTCCACCACCGGCCCACCGTGGCTGCAGTGTGTACCATCTACAAGATGCACTGCAGCAACTCGCCAAGGCTTCTTTGACAGCAGCTCTCAAATCCCGCGACCTCCTCCACCTAGAAGGTCAAGAGCAGCAGGCGCATGGGAACACCACCACCTCCAAGTTCCCCTCCAAGTCATACATTGTCCTGACTTGGAAATATATCGACATTCCTTCATTGTTGCTGGGTCAAATTCCTGGAACTCCCTCCCTAACAGCACTGTGGGAGTACCTTCACCACACGGACTGTAGCGGTTCAAGAAGGCGGCTCACCACCAACTACTCAAGGGCAATTAAGGATGGTCAATAAATGCTTGCCTTGCCAGCGACACCCACATTCCGTGAATGAATTTTAAAAATGGTATTGCTGGCATAAGGAAATTAAAAATCATACAGTGTCCCTGTACCTGCTCTCTGTCCAGTGATACCCATGTGCGGAAGCAGGGTTACTGAATAGTGATTGAGAGCAGGGATCAATGGATAGAGATCAGGACCGGGGTCATGCAAGGTTCACTGGTTAGTAATTGGGAGCAAGGGCCACTGGATAGTAATTGAAAGCAGGGGTCAATAGATAGTGCTTGACATTAGGGATCACAGGAAAGAGATCAGGAGCAGGGGTCAAGGGATTGTAATTGGATGCAAAGATCACTGGATAGTGATTGGGAGCAGAGGTCACTGGATATTGATCACTGGAAAGTAATTGGGAGCAGGGGTCACTGAATAAAGATGAGGAGCAGGGATCACTGGATTAAAATTAGGAGCAGAAGTCACTAGATAGAGATTGGGAGCAGGGGTCATTGGATAGAGATCGACAGCAGAGGTCATTGGATAGAGATCAGGAGCAGAGGTCATTGGATAGAGATCGGGAGCAGAGGTCACTGGATAGTTATCGGGAGCAGGGGTCATTGGATAGAGATCGGGAGCAGAGGTCACTGGATAGTTATTGGGAGCAGGGGTCATTGGATAGAGATCGGAAGCAGTGGTCATTGGATAGAGATTGGGAGCAGAGGTCACTGGATAGAGATCGGGAGCAGAGGTCACTGGATAGTTATTGGGAGCAGGGGTCATTGGATAGAGATCAGGAGCAGGGGTCATTGGATAGAGATCGCAGCAGAGGTCACTGGATAGAGATTGGGAGCAGGGCAACACGGTGGCATAGTGGTTAGCACTGGTGTCTCACAGCGCCAGGGACCTGGGTTCGAATCTGACCTCAGGTGACTGTCTGTGTGGAGTTTGCACATTCTCCCCGTGTCTGCGTGGGTTTTCTCCGGGTGCTCCGGTTTCCTCCCACAGTCCAAAAATGTGCGGGTTAGGTTGATTTGGCTTTGATAAATTGACTCTTAGTGTTAGGGGGGGATTAAATATGTGGGGATAGGATGGGATATGTTAGGGTGAATTAAATACATGGGGTTACGGGGGTAGGGTGGGATATGTGTACTGTGGGGATTAAAGCAGGGACAGGGTACTGGATTTGGATGATCAGCCATGATCGTATTGAATGGTGGAGCAGGCTCGACGGGCCGAATGGCCTACTCCTGCTCCTAGATTCTATGTTTCTATGTTTCTATAATGATTGGGAGCAGAGGTCATTGGATGGACTCCGGAGCAGGGGTCATTGGATAGAGATCGGGAGCAGGGGTCACTGGACAGAGATCGGGAGCAGGGGTCACTGGACAGAGATTGGGAGCAGGGGTCACTGGATAGAGATCGGGAGCAGGGGTCACTGGATAGGGATTGGGAGCAGAGGTCACTGGATAGAGATCGGGAGCAGAGGTCATTGGACGGAGATCGGGAGCAGGGGTCATTTGATAGAGATCGGGAGCACAGGTAACTGGATAGAGATCAGGAGCAGGGGTCATTAGATGGAGATCGGGAGCAGGGGTCATTGGATCATTATTGGAGCAGGGGTCATTAGATGGAGATCGGGAGCAGACGTCACTGGATAGAGATCTGGAGCAGGGTTCATTGGATAGAGATCGGGAGCAGGGGTCATTGGATAGAGATCAGGAGCAGGGGTCATTGGATAGTTATTGGGCGCAGGGGTCATTGGATGGAGATGGAGCAGAGGTCACTGGATAGAGATCGGGAGCAGAGGTCATTGGATGGAGATGGAGCAGAGGTCACTGGATAGAGATCGGGAGCAGAGGTAATTGGATAAAGATCGGGAGCAGAGGTTATTGGATGGAGATGGAGCAGAGGTCACTGGATAGAGATCGGGAGCAGGGGTCACTGGATAGTTATTGGGAGCAGGCGTCACTGGATAGAGATCAGGAGCAGAGGTCACTGGATAGAGATCGGGAGCAGAGGTCATTGGATAGAGATCGGGAGCAGAGGTCATTGGATAGAGATCGGGAGCAGAGGTCATTAGATAGATATCGGGAGCAGGGGTCATTGGATAGATATCGGGAGCAGAGGTCATTAGATAGAGATCGGGAGCAGGGGTCATTGGATAGAGATCGGGAGCAGGGGTCATTAGATAGAGATCGGGAGCAGGGGTCATTGGATAGAGATCTGGAGCAGAGGTCACTGGATAGAGATCGGGAGCAGAGGTCATTGGATGGAGATCAGGAGCAGGGGTCATTGGATAGAGATCGGGAGCAGAGGTCACTGGATATAGATCGGGAGCAGGGGTCATTGGATAGTTATTGGGAGCAGGGGTCATTGGATAGAGATTTGGAGCAGGGGTCACTGGATAGAGATCGGGAGCAGAGGTCATTGGATAGAGATCGGGAGCAGAGGTCATTAGATAGATATCGGGAGCAGGGGTCATTGGATAGATATCGGGAGCAGAGGTCATTAGATAGAGATCGGGAGCAGGGGTCATTGGATAGAGATCGGGAGCAGGGGTCATTAGATAGAGATCGGGAGCAGGGGTCATTGGATAGAGATCTGGAGCAGAGGTCACTGGATAGAGATCGGGAGCAGAGGTCATTGGATGGAGATCAGGAGCAGGGATCATTGTATAGAGATCGGGAGCAGAGGTCACTGGATATAGATCGGGAGCAGGGGTCATTGGATAGTTATTGGGAGCAGGGGTCATTGGATAGAGATTTGGAGCAGGGGTCACTGGATAGAGATCGGGAGCAGAGGTCATTGGATGGAGATCAGGAGCATGGGTCATTGGATGGAGATCGGGGGCAGGGGTCACTGGATAGAGATTTGGAGCAGGGGTCATTGGATAGTTATTGGGAGCAGGGGTCATTGGATAGAGATCGGGAGCTGGGGTCACTGGATAGAGATCGGGAGCAGAGGTCATTGGATGGAGATCGGGAGCAGGGGTCATTTGATAGCGATCGGGAGCAGAGGTCACTGGATAGAGATCGGGAGCAGGGGTCATTGGATAGAGATCTGGAGCAGAGGTCACTGGATAGAGATCGGGAGCAGAGGTCATTGGATGGAGATCAGGAGCAGGGATCATTGGATAGAGATCGGGAGCAGAGGTCACTGGATATAGATCGGGAGCAGGGGTCATTGGATAGTTATTGGGAGCAGGGGTCATTGGATAGAGATCGGGAGCTGGGGTCACTGGATAGAGATCGGGAGCAGAGGTCATTGGATGGAGATCGGGAGCAGGGGTCATTTGATAGCGATCGGGAGCAGAGGTCACTGGATAGAGATCGGGAGCAGGGGTCATTGGATAGAGATCTGGAGCAGAGGTCACTGGATAGAGATCGGGAGCAGAGGTCATTGGATGGAGATCAGGAGCAGGGGTCATTGGATAGAGATCGGGAGCAGAGGTCACTGGATATAGATCGGGAGCAGGGGTCATTGGATAGTTATTGGGAGCAGGGGTCATTGGATAGAGATTTGGAGCAGGGGTCACTGGATAGAGATCGGGAGCAGAGGTCCTTGGATGGAGATCAGGAGCAGAGGTCACTGGATAGAGATCGGGAGCAGGGGTCACTGGATAGTTATTGGGAGCAGGCGTCACTGGATAGAGATCAGGAGCAGAGGTCATTGGACGGAGATCGGGAGCAGGGGTCATTTGATAGAGATCGGGAGCAGAGGTAACTGGATAGAGATCAGGAGCAGGGGTCATTAGATGGAGATCGGGAGCAGACGTCACTGGATAGAGATCTGTAGCAGGGTTCATTGGATAGAGATCGGGAGCAGGGGTCATTGGATAGAGATCAGGAGCAGGGGTCATTGGATAGTTATTGGGCGCAGGGGTCATTGGATCGAGATGGAGCAGAGGTCACTGGATAGAGATCGGGAGCAGAGGTCCTTGGATGGAGATCAGGAGCAGAGGTCACTGGATAGAGATCGGCAGCAGAGGTAATTGGATAGAGATTGGGAGCAGGGGTCATTGGATAGAGATCGGGAGCAGAGGTCATTGGATAGAGATTGGGAGCAGAGGTCACTGGATAGAGATCGGGAGCAGAGGTTATTGGATGGAGATGGAGCAGAGGTCACTGGATAGAGATCGGGAGCAGGGGTCACTGGATAGTTATTGGGAGCAGGCGTCACTGGATAGAGATCAGGAGCAGAGGTCACTGGATAGAGATCGGGAGCAGAGGTCATTGGATGGAGATCAGGAGCAGGGGTCATTGGATATAGATCGGGGGCAGGGGTCACTGGATAGAGATTTGGAGCAGGGGTCATTGGATAGTTATTGGGAGCAGGGGTCATTGGATAGAGATCGGGAGCTGGGGTCACTGGATAGAGATCGGGAGCAGAGGTCATTGGATGGAGATCGGGAGCAGGGGTCATTTGATAGCGATCGGGAGCAGAGGTCACTGGATAGAGATCGGGAGCAGGGGTCATTGGACAGAGATCAGGAGCAGGGTTCATTAGATAGAGATCGGGAGCAGGGGTCACTGGATAGTTATTGGGAGCAGAGGTCATTGGATAGAGATCGGGAGCAGGGGTCATTGGATAGCGATCGGGAGGAGAGGTCACTGGATAGTTATTGGGAGCAGGGGTCATTGGATCGTTATTGGGAGCAGGGGTCATTGGATAGAGAATGGGAGCAGAGGTCATTGGATCGTTATTGGGAGCAGAGGTCACTGAATAGAGATGGGGAGCAGGGGTCATTGGATAGAGATCGGGAGCAGGGGTCATTGGATAGAGATCGGGAGCAGAGGTCATTGGATAGAGATCGGGAGCAGGGGTCATTGGATAGAGATCAGGAGCACAGGTCACTGGATAGTTATTGGGAGCAGAGGTCATTGGATGGAGATGGAGCAGAGGTCACTGGATAGTTATTGGGAGCAGGGTCATTGGATGGAGATTGGGAGCAGAGGTCTTTGGATGGAGATCGGGAGCAGAGGTCACTGGATAGAGATCGGGAGCAGAGGTCATTGGATGGAGATCGGGAGCAGGGGTCATTGGATAGAGGTCGGGAGCAGGGGTCACTGGATAGTTATTGGGAGCAGAGGTCACTGGATAGAGATCGGGAGCAGGGGTCATTTGATAGCAATCGGGAGCAGGGGTCATTGGATAGAAATTGGGAGCAGGGGTCATTAGATGGAGATCGGGAGCAGAGGTCACTGGATAGAGATCGGGAGCAGGGGTCATTGGATAGAGATCGGGAGCAGGGGTCATTGGATAGAGATCGGGAGCAGGGGTCATTGGATAGTTATTGGGAGCAGGGGTCATTGGATAGAGATCGGGAGCAGAGGTCACTGGATAGAGATCAGGAGCAGGGGTCATTAGATGGAGATCGGGAGCAGGGGTCATTGGATCATTATTGGAGCAGGGGTCATTAGATGGAGATCGGGAACAGACGTCACTGGATAGAGATCTGGAGCAGGGTTCATTGGATAGAGATCAGGAGCAGGGGTCATTGGATAGTTATTGGGCGCAGGGGTCATTGGATCGAGATGGAGCAGAGGTCACTGGATAGAGATCGGGAGCAGAGGTCCTTGGATGGAGATCAGGAGCAGAGGTCACTGGATAGAGATCGGCAGCAGAGGTAATTGGATAGAGATTGGGAGCAGGGGTCATTGGATAGAGATCGGTAGCAGAGGTCATTGGATAGAGATTGGGAGCAGAGGTCACTGGATAGAAATCGGGAGCAGAGGTTATTGGATGGAGATGGAGCAGAGGTCACTGGATAGAGATCGGGAGCAGGGGTCACTGGATGGTTATTGGGAGCAGGCGTCACTGGATAGAGATCAGTAGCAGAGGTCACTGGATAGAGATCGGGAGCAGAGGTCATTGGATAGAGATCGTGAGCAGAGGTCATTGGATAGAGATCGGGAGCAGAGGTCATTAGATAGATATCGGGAGCAGGGGTCATTGGATAGATATCGGGAGCAGAGGTCATTAGATAGAGATCGGGAGCAGGGGTCATTGGATAGAGATCTGGAGCAGAGGTCACTGGATAGAGATCGGGAGCAGAGGTCATTGGATGGAGATCAGGAGCAGGGGTCATTGGATAGAGATCGGGAGCAGAGGTCACTGGATATAGATCGGGAGCAGGGGTCATTGGATAGTTATTGGGAGCAGGGGTCATTGGATAGAGATTTGGAGCAGGGGTCACTGGATAGAGATCGGGAGCAGAGGTCATTGGATGGAGATCAGGAGCAGGGGTCATTGGATGGAGATCGGGGGCAGGGGTCACTGGATAGAGATTTGGAGCAGGGGTCATTGGATAGTTATTGGGAGCAAGGGTCATTGGATAGAGATCGGGAGCTGGGGTCACTGGATAGAGATCGGGAGCAGAGGTCATTGGATGGAGATCGGGAGCAGGGGTCATTTGATAGCGATCGGGAGCAGAGGTCACTGGATAGAGATCGGGAGCAGGGGTCATTGGATAGAGATCTGGAGCAGAGGTCACTGGATAGAGATCGGGAGCAGAGGTCATTGGATGGAGATCAGGAGCAGGGGTCATTGGATGGAGATCGGGAGCAGAGGTCACTGGATATAGATCGGGAGCAGGGGTCATTGATAGTTATTGGGAGCAGGCGTCACTGGCTAGAGATCAGGAGCAGAGGTCACTGGATAGAGATCAGGAGCAGAGGTCATTGGATAGAGATCGGGTGCAGAGGTCATTGGATAGAGATCGGGAGCAGAGGTCATTAGATAGATATCGGGAGCAGGGGTCATTGGATAGATATCGGGAGCAGAGGTCATTAGATAGAGATCAGGAGCAGGGGTCATTAGATAGAGATCGGGAGCAGGGGTCATTGGATAGAGATCTGGAGCAGAGGTCATTGGATAGAGATCGGGAGCAGGGGTCATTGGATAGAGATCGGGAGCAGGGGTCATTAGATAGAGATCGGGAGCAGGGGTCATTGGATAGAGATCGGGAGCAGAGGTCACTGGATAGAGATCGGGAGCAGAGGTCATTGGATAGAGATCGGGAGCAGAGGTCATTGGATAGAGATAGGGAGCAGAGGTCATTGGATAGAGATCGGGAGCAGAGGTCATTGGATAGATATCGGGAGCAGAGGTCATTAAATCGAGATCGGGAGCAGGGGTCATTGGATAGAGATCGGGAGCAGGGGTCATTAGATAGAGATCGGGAGCAGGGGTCATTGGATAGAGATCTGGAGCAGAGGTCACTGGATAGAGATCGGGAGCAGAGGTCATTGGATGGAGATCAGGAGCAGGGGTCATTGGATAGAGATCGGGAGCAGAGGTCACTGGATATAGATCGGCAGCAGGGGTCATTGGATAGTTATTGGGAGCAGGGGTCATTGGATAGAGATTTGGAGCAGGGGTCACTGGATAGAGATCGGGAGCAGAGGTCATTGGATGGAGATCAGGAGCAGGGGTCATTGGATGGAGATCGGGGGCAGGGGTCACTGGATAGAGATTTGGAGCAGGGGTCATTGGATAGTTATTGGGAGCAGGGGTCATTGGATAGAGATCGAGAGCTGGGGTCACTGGATAGAGATCGGGAGCAGAGGTCATTGGATGGAGATCGGGAGCAGGGGTCATTTGATAGCGATCGGGAGCAGAGGTCACTGGATAGAGATCGGGAGCAGGGGTCATTGGACAGAGATCAGTAGCAGGATTCATTAGATAGAGATCGGGAGCAGGGGTCACTGGATAGTTATTGGGAGCAGAGGTCATTGGATAGAGATCGGTAGCAGGGGTCATTGGATAGCGATCGGGAGGAGAGGTCACTGGATAGTTATTGGGAGCAGGGGTCATTGGATCGTTATTGGGAGCAGGGGTCATTGGATAGAGATTGGGAGCAGGGGTCATTGGATCGTTATTGGGAGCAGAGGTCACTGAATAGAGATGGGGAGCAGCGGTCATTGGATAGAGATCGGGAGCAGGGGTCATTGGATAGAGATCGGGAGCAGAGGTCATTGGATAGAGATCAGGAGCAGGGGTCATTGGATAGAGATCAGGAGCACAGGTCACTGGATAGTTATTGGGAGCAGAGGTCATTGGATGGAGATGGAGCAGAGGTCACTGGATAGTTATTGGGAGCAGGGTCATTGGATAGAGATTGGGAGCAGATGTCTTTGGATGGAGATTGGGAGCAGAGGTCACTGGATAGAGATCGGGAACAGAGGTCATTGGATGGAGATCGGGAGCAGGGGTCATTGGATAGAGGTCGGGAGCAGGGGTCACCGGATTGTTATTGGGAGCAGAGGTCACTGGATAGAGATCGGGAGCAGAGGTCATTGGATGGAGATCGGGAGCAGGGGTCATTTGATAGCAATCGGGAGCAGGGGTCATTGGATAGAAATTGGGAGCAGGGGTCATTAGATGGAGATCGGGAGCAGAGGTCACTGGATAGAGATCGGGAGCAGGGGTCATTGGATAGAGATCGGGAGCAGGGGTCATTGGATAGAGATCGGGAGCAGGGGTCCTCGGATAGTTATTGGGAGCAGGGGTCATTGGATAGAGATCGGGAGCAGAGGTCACTGGATAGAGATCAGGAGCAGGGGTCATTGGATGGAGATGAAGCAGAGGTCACTAGATAGAGATGGGGAGCAGGGGTCATTGGATAGTTATTGCGAGCAGGTGTCATTGGACAGTTATTGGGAGCAGGGGTCATTGGATAGAGATGGAGCAGAGGTCACTGGATTGTTATTGGGAGCAGGGGTCACTGGATAGTTATTGGGAGCAGGGGTCATTGGATGGAGATCGGGAGCACAGGTCACTGGATCGTTATTGGGAGCAGGGGTCATTGGATGGAGATGGAGCAGGGGTCACTGGATAGTTATTGGGAGCAGGGGTCATTGGATAGAGATCGGGAGCAGAGGTCACTGGATAGAGATCAGGAGCAGGGGTCATTGGATGGAGATGAAGCAGAGGTCACTAGATAGAGATGGGGAGCAGGGGTCATTGGATAGTTATTGGGAGCAGGGGTCACTGGTTAGTTATTGGGAGCAGGGGTCATTGGATGGAGATGGAGCAGAGGTCACTGGATCGTTATTGGGAGCAGGGGTCATTGGATGGAGATGGAGCAGAGGTCACTGGATCGTTATTCGGAGCAGGGGTCACTGGATAGTTATTAGGAGCAGGGGTCATTGGATAGAGATCGGGAGCAGGGGTCATTGGATGGAGATGGAGCAGAGGTCACTGGATAGTTATTGGGAGCAGGGGTCATTGGATGGAGATGGAGCAGAGGTCACTGGATCGTTATTCGGAGCAGGGGTCACTGGATAGTTATTAGGAGCAGGGGTCATTGGATAGAGATCGGGAGCAGGGGTCATTGGATGGAGATGGAGCAGAGGTCACTGGATAGTTATTGGGAGCAGGGGTCATTGGATGGAGATGGAGCAGAGGTCACTGGATCGTTATTCGGAGCAGGGGTCACTGGATAGTTATTGGGAGCAGGGGTCATTGGATAGAGATCGGGAGCAGAGGTCACTGGATAGAGATCGGGAGCAGGGGTCACTGGATAGAGATCGGGAGCAGAGGTCACTGGATAGTTATTAGGAGCAGGGGTCATTGGATAGAGATCGGGAGCGGGGGTCATTGGATGGAGATGGAGCAGAGGTCACTGGATAGTTATTGGGAGCAGGGGTCACTGGATAGTTATTGGGAGCAGGGGTCACTGGATAGTTATTAGGAGCAGGGGTCATTGGATAGAGATCGGGAGCAGGGGTCATTGGATGGAGATGGAGCAGAGGTCATTGGATATAGATCGGGAGCAGGGGTCATTGGATAGAGATCGGGAGCAGGGGTCATTGGATGGAGATGGAGCAGAGGTGACTGGATATTTATTGGGAGCAGGGTCACTGGATAGAGATCGGAGCAGGGGACATTGGATGGAGATGGAGCAGAGGTCACTGGATAGTTTTTGGGAGCAGAGGTTATTGGAAGGAGATCGGGAGCAGGGGTCATTGGATGGAGATGGAGCAGAGGACACTGGATAGAGATGGGGAGCAGGGGTCATTGGATAGTTATTGCGAGCAGGTGTCATTGGACAGTTATTGTGAGCAGGTGTCATTGGACAGTTATTGGGAGCAGGGGTCATTGGATGGAGATGGAGCAGAGGACACTGGATAGAGATGGGGAGCAGGGGTCATTGGATAGTTATTGCGAGCAGGTGTCATTGGACAGTTATTGCGAGCAGGTGTCATTGGACAGTTATTGGGAGCAGGGGTCATTGGATGGAGATGGAGCAGAGGACACTGGATAGAGATGGGGAGCAGGGGTCATTGGACAGTTATTGCGAGCAGGTGTCATTGGACAGTTATTGCGAGCAGGTGTCATTGGACAGTTATTGGGAGCAGGGGTCATTGGATAGAGATGGAGCAGAGGTCACTGGATAGTTTTTGGGAGCAGAGGTTATTGGAAGGAGATCGGGAGCAGGGGTCATTGGATGGAGATGGAGCAGAGGACACTGGATAGTTATCGGGAGCAGGGTCATTGGATAGAGTTCGGGAGCAGGGGTTATTGGATAGAGATCGGGAGCAGATGTCATTAGATGGAGATGGAGCAGAGGTCACTGGATAGAGATCGGGAGATGGGGTTATTAGATGGAGATGGAGCAGAGATCATTGGATAGAGATCGGGAGCAGGGGTCATTGGATGGAGATCAGGAGCAGCGGTCATTGGATGGAGATGGAGCAGGGGTCACTGGATAGTTATTGGGAGCAGGGGTCATTGGATAGTTATTGGGAGCAGAGGTCGCTGGATAGATTATGAGAGCAGGGTCACTAATCAGATTTGAGCCACAAAATATGAAATCTGGAAGATGTCTCCGTGTCGGTTTAATGACTGATCCATTTCCTAAGGTTAATTATAATTGCATGCACCGATCTTTGCTTCAGTACAGTCTATATATATATATATATATATATATAAAAATATATATAAAATTGTGTTTTCTACTTTGTCCATATATATGGACAAAGTTGAAAAACACAATTTTTAAAATGTCTTTTCGATGTAAAAAGAATTCGAGAAAGTCAATTTACAGGAAAGAGCCTTTTAAATCAGCACTAGCTTTTTTCCCCCCTAAAATCCCCCGGAGCACATGAAAAGCTGTGTATAATATGGATTTCCAATGAAGCCAGGAAATGCTGTTTAGAATTAAATTATTCATTATTATTAACTGAATAATTGAAATTTAAACAGATCAATTTCAAAATTGAAAGGTCACTGGAAAGTGGTAAACAAAAACTCAACAAATTAACAAATTAAACTTGCAACAACTAATCGATTTATTATAATACTAGCTGACCTCCTGTGGTGTTGCTTGTGGTGAGTCACAGGATAGGGTGGTTTTATAATAACAGGGAGGTTATCAACAAAGTGTGACGGCGAAAACGTGATGACAAAGTATGACAGGTAGTGAGTGCGACATTTACAGGAAGTGTACGGTATACACAAGACTTCTAATAAATCACTGATTCAGAAACTTTCAACAAAGAAAATGAAGTCCATTTAAAACCGCCAGACAAACAGTAACAGATATCAGAAACAACATGGATCTTTCTTTTAAATAAATGTTTCTGTTTCTTTACTCAGATTGTGAACTCTTGCTTATGTGATCGGTCATGGAAGCACAGAATTTTACAGAGCAGAAGGAGGCCATTTGTCCCATCATGTTTTTTGCTGCAGCAGTCCAAAACTATTCCCACTGTCCTGCCTTCGTCCCGTAGCCCTGCATCTTCATTGCACTGATATGTTTGCTTTGGCGGCCTTTATCTGAAGGGGGCTGGAATACAAACTGGAGGAAGTTACGCTGCAATTGTATAGCGCCTTGGTCAGACCCCATCTGGAGTACTGCGTTCAGTTTTGAGCACCGCACCTCTGGAAGGAAATATTGGCCTTGGAAGTGGTGCAGTGCAGAATCACCAGAATGACACCAGGGTTTAGGGGTTAAATTATGAGGACAGGTTGCATAACCTTCGCTTGTTGTATTCTCTTGAGAATAAAAGATTGAGGGGTGAACTGATCGAGGTGTTCAAAATGTTAAAAAGATTTAATAGGGTGGACACTGCACCAAAGTTCCCTATCAGTTGCGCGGGACCGGCTTTTTCAATGTTAAGTTCCGCACATCTGTGAGTGGGCCACGCAGCCCCTTAAAGGGGTCACGCACCCCAAAAAATAAGAGGCAACATTGTACTGCACTCATCCAGGCAACTGTTTCCTCTGGTGGGGGAATCAAGAACAAAGGGATAAAAAACTTAAAATTAGAGCTCGTCCATTCAAGAGCGAAATCAGGAAGCAATTTTTCACCCAAAGGGTAATAGAAATTTGGAACTCTCTACCCCTTGCTGTGGGTTCTGTGACAATTGGAGCTTTCAAGACTGAGACAGCGTTTTGTTAGGTAAGGGTATCAAGAGATATGGAGCAAAGGCGGATAAATGGACTTGAGGTATAGATCAGCCATGATCCAACTGAATGGTGGAGCAGTCTCGAGGAGCTGAATAGACTACTCCTGGTCCTACATTCTTATGAATCACAGGACAAAGGAACTGCACACTTAGAGCTCGCAACTAATAAATAATAAATAATAATGAATAAAGGCTCCATGAACATCCCCATCCTCAATGATGGCGGAGCTCAGCAAGTGAGTGCAAAAGACAAGGCTGAAGTGTTTGCAACCATCTTCATCCAGAAGTGCCGAATGGATGATCCATCTCAGCCTCCCCGAGGTCACCACCATCACAGAAGCCAGTCTTCAGCCAATTTGAATGACTCTACGTGATATTAAGAAACGGCTGAGCGCACTGGATGAAGCAAAGACTATGGACCCCGACAACATCATGGCTATAGTGCTGAAGACTTTTCTCCAGAACTAGCCGTACATCTAGCCAAGCTGTTCCATTACAGCTACAACACTGGCATCTACCCGACAAAGTGGAAAATTGCCCAGGCATGTCCTATCCACAAAGAGCAGGACAAATCCAATCCAGCCAATTACCACCCCATCAGTCTACTTTCAATCATCAGCAAAGTGATGCAAGGTGTCATCAACTGTGCTATTAAGCAGCACATACTCATCTGCTCACCAATGCCCAGTTTGGGTTCCACCAAGACCACTTGGCTCCAGACCTCATTACAGCCTTGGTCCAAACATGGACAAAAGAGCTGAATTCTGGAGGTGAGGTGAGAGTGACTGCCCTTGACATCAAGGCAGCATTTGACCGAGTGTGGCATCAAGGAACCCTAGTAAAATTGAAGTCAATGGGAATCAGGAGGAAAACTCTCCACTGGCTGGAGTCAGACTGAGCACAAAGGAAGATTTTTGTGGTTGTTGGAGACCAATAATTTCAGCCCCAGAACATTACTGTAGGAGTTCCTCAGGGTAGTTCTAAGCCCAACCATCTTCAGCTGCTTCATCAATGATCTTCCTTCCATCATAAGGTCAGAAGTGGGGATGTTCGCTGATGATTGCACAGTGTTCAGTTCCAGTCACAACTCCTCAGATAATGAAGCAGTCCGCGCCTGTATGCAGCAGGACCTGGACAACATTCAGGCTTGGGCTGATAAGCGGCAAGTAACATTCGCGCCACACAAGTGCCAGGCAATGACCATCTCTAACAAGACAGAGTCTAACCACCACCCCTTGACATTAAACAGCATTCTCATCACCGAATCTCCCACCATCAACATCCTGGGGGTCACCAATGACCAGATACTTAACTGGACCAGCCACATAAATACTGTGGCTACAAGAGCAGGTCAGAGCTGGGTATTCTGCAGCGAGTGACTCACCTTGTGACTCCACCAAATGTAGCCCCACTATTTAGGAAAGGAGGGGGAGAGAAAATGGGGAACTACAGATCAGTTAGTCTGACATCAGTAGTAGGGAAAATGCTAGAATCTATTATTAAGGATGTGGTAACAGGGCACTTAGAAAATAATAATAGGATTGGGCAGAGTCAACACGGATTTATGAAAGGGAAATCATGCTTGACAAATCTGTTTTTTGAGGTTGTAACTAATAGAATAGATAAGGGGAAACCAGTGAATGTGGTTTAATTGAATTTTCAGAAGGCATTCAATAAGGTGCCACACAAGAGGTTATTAAACAAAATTAGGGCTCATGGGATTGGGGTTAATATACTAGCATGGATTGAGGATTGGTTAATGGACAAAAAACAGAGAGTAGGAATAAACGGGTCATTTTCGAGTTGGCAGGCTGTAACTAGTGGGGTACCGCAAAGATCAGTGCTTGGGCCTCAGCTATTCCCAATCTATATCAATGATTTGGATGAGGGGACCAAATGTAATATATCCAAGTTTGCTGATGATACAAAGCTGGGTGGGAATGTAAATTGTGAGGAGGATGCAAAGAGGCTTCAAGGGGATATAGACAGGCTAAGTGAGTGGGCAAGAACATGGCAGATGGAATATTATGTGGAGAAATATGAAGTTATCCACTTTGGTAGGAAAAATAGAAAAGCAAAGTATTTTTGGGAAATGTTGGTGTTCAGAGGGACCTGGGTGTCCTTGTACACGAATCATTGAAAGTTAACTTGCAGGTACCGCAAGCAATTAAGAAAGCAAATGGTATGTTGGCCTTTATTACAAGAGGATTTGAGTATAAGAGTAAAGACGTCTTACTGCAATTATATAGGGCCCTGGTGAGACCACACCTGGAATATTGTATACAGTTTTGGTCTCCTCACCTAAGGAAGGATATACTTGCCATAGAGGGAGTGCAACAAAGGTTCACCAGACTGATTCCTGGGATGGGGGGATTGTCCTATGAGGAGAGATTGAGTAGACTAGGCCTATATTCTCTAGAGTTTAGAAGAATGGGAGGTGATCTCATTGAAACAGACAAAATTCTGAAAGGGCTTGACAGGGTAGACGCAGGGAAGATGTTTCCCCTGGCTGGGGAGTCTAGAACCAGGGGTCACAGTCTCAGAATAACAGGTCAGCCATTTAGGACTGAGATGAGGAGAAATTTCTTCACTCAGAGGGTGGTGAATCTTTGGAATTCTCTATCCCAGAGGGTTGTGGAGGCTCAGTCATTGAGTATATTCAAGATAGAGATCGATAAATTTTTGGATATTATGGGAATCAAGGGATATGGAGATAGTGCAGGAAAGTGGAGTTGAGGTAGAAGATCAGCCATGATCTTAAAGAATGGTGGAGCAGGCTCGAGGGGCCGAATGGCCTATTCCTGCTCATATTTCTTATGCTCTTATGTACGGTCCACTTGCCTGGATGAGCGTAGCTACAACAACACTCAAGAAGTTCAAAACCATCCAGGACAAAGCAGCCCGCATGATTGGCAGTGCATCCTCCACCTTAAACATTCACTTCCTCCACTACTGGCGTACTGCGGCTGCAGTGTGTACCATCTACAAAATGCACTGCAGCAACTCGCCAAGGCATCTTTGACAGCACCTCCCACTAC
Organism: Squalus acanthias; assembly: GCA_030390025.1. Lineage (NCBI taxonomy): Eukaryota > Metazoa > Chordata > Chondrichthyes > Squaliformes > Squalidae > Squalus > Squalus acanthias. The sequence goes on along the minus strand of CM059432.1, from coordinate 31,013,948 downwards.
CACCTATAAGGACAAGGGTAGCAAGCGCATGGGAACACCACCACCTGCAAGTTCCCCTCCAAGTCACACACTATCCTGACTAGGAAATATTTCACCGTTCCTTCATTGTCACTGGGTCAAGATGCTGGAACACCCTCCCTAACAGCACTGTGGGAGTACCTTCACCACACGGATTGCCGCAGTTCAAGAAGGCGGCTCACCACCACCTTCTCAAGGGTAGTTCGGGATGGGCAATAAATACTGGTCTTGCCAGCAATGCCTACATCCCATGAATGAATTCAAAAAAATATTGTCTTGTCAGATTAAAACATTTCACACAGTGAATCAGTGCAGTGACTTTGTTGTGTAGGCAACTGTAGTGGCCTTTCTGTGCTGGCAATGAGATGAATGATCAGTTAATCTGTTTTTGGTGGTATTGGTTGAGGGAAGAATGTTGGCCAGGACACCTAGGAAAACCTCATGCTCTTCTTTGAATAGTGCCATGGGAACTGTGCTGCCCACCTGAATCCTCGGAAAAAAATACCGGACCTTGGTTTAATACCTCAACTGAAGGACTCATGATTAATGCGGAGTTATGATTTAGCCAATCATGTTTTAAAAGGAATGTGCAGTAAATAGTAAGTGAAATATACAAAGAAACATAAACATGCATAAAACTGGCAAAGGTTTTCAACCTAAAGTCTGAGCTGGATTCAAGTACATACATAACAGCGATCAAATACACATGTATTTGATAGCTGTACACTGCACACATATGGATGTCCATCAAAAACTATATACACATTCATAGACACATATTGTGAGGGCAGCAGAGCCTGCTGAAAAATTGTGACAATTAAAAACAGAGCACCAAATAAAAGGGGCAGAGAGTTGTAGCATAGAGAGATCTTTGAATCTCATCACTGAATTCTAGGAAAACCTGAAGGGTGGGTCCCGGAATTCTGGGAAACTAGGTCCCACAGATGAAAAACTGGACAGACTACATATGGCTGGGTAGCTTTGAGCTATGAAAGTCAATGTTGTCAGATTGTTTAGAAACCAGCCATGCAAGCCACACCAAGAGTTTCTAAGGAGACATCAAAATGAGGTTCAAACTGAATATTAGAAGTTCCAAGAGTACGTTAAAGACACATGGGCATGCTCTATCACCTACACTTATCTTAGAGAGTAGTGCAGTCGGTTATTCACTGTGCTTAGATATTTGGAACCTGGGTTCAAATCCAATCTAGACCAATGGGGTACAAGTCTCCGTTGTCTGTTAATGCAGTGTTGCAGGCTACAGTACAAAATTACATCTAATTTAGCGCCAAAGTGGTCATAGATGGGAATTGGAAAAATATCAGACTGACCCTCTTGTGAGGCTGGAGTAGAGGGAACTTAACTTTGTGTTTAACCCTGCTACGCCTGGCCTGGTCTGAATGCTGACACCAGCAAAATGTTTCCTCATCTTGCTGAACACAAAATTAAAAAGTGAAACATAAATCAATACACAAATGGGTTTAAACAGTCAGCACACTCAAAGTCACCTTGTTGTTAGAAGCATTTGCAATAAATCAGTGTATGATCAACATTACAGTCTAACCAAGAGCTTTGCCGAGGTATGGAGGTGCTGGCAGTTGGACAGCCTGAAAGCAGCTCGAGGAATCAGACTTTTCTAAGTGTGGACCTGGACTCTTTGTTGGTTCCTTTGTCAGAATGTGTGACTCACCCACCATATAGTACCATGAGTTAAATATATTGCTCAAATGGGCTCACCAATCAAAACATTGATGGGCCCCCCAAGATCCAATAGAGAATATTAAGGTAAAATTCTCAGTGCTTAATGCGTAATTGATATAGGAAGGCAACCTGTCACTGATTCTAGAGTGTTATAAATCCATCTCATTTTACTGTTAATGCACATAGGCCCATTTACGTTGGCAAACACAATCTAAATTTGATTGTTATTAATACTTGTTTTTCATTTTCTTATTAAAACAATAACTTTCATTCCAGGATCTCTGCCATATTTTCTGTAACATCCATAAATAACACCAAATACTTTTAGCTGCTTGCTGTAACTACCGAATAAGGGATAATTTAAAGTTATGAAAGGGGAATGAAGGTAAGTGTATTGGAGTGCTTTTTTGTTCAAAGTTCTCCTCTCTAGCTCCACATGAAAAGTTACAATTAGAAACATCTTGGGGAGGGCAGGGCTGCTTGAAATAGAAAGTGTTCCATTTTCTAATTACTAATGTTCTTCATCTTGATGAGCTTAAAATAAATTAATTAATATTACATTGGGATTCTTTTTCCCCACAATTTACTGCTCTCTCAAAGGCCCTGAGTGTTCCTGGTGAAGGGTTTTATGGACAGTACCTTAGCAAAGTGACGATGTCAGTACACTATTTGACTCTGGAGAGTATTACAGCCCTTTCACAAGTTTATGATAGGAATGGATGAATCAGGCCTTTAGCACATCCATATTCAGCTGTCTACCTTGGCTCAGTGGTGGAACTCTCGTGTCTGAATTAGAAGGTCGTGAGTTCAAGCTCCACTCCAGGCTGACACTTCTGTGCAGTACTGAGGAAGTGTTGCACTGTCAGAAGTGTAAAATTTGCAATTATCGCGATTCGAAATAACGAGATAAAGCAGATTCGTTTCATCAGTTTTATTTCAACGAAATGCTGTCATGATTAAACAGGACACAGAAGCCTGTAAAATGGCTGCTGCGCCTCGTGGCAGAAGCTTCCAGGATTTTCAGTGGGCAGACAAGATGGCGTTCGAATAAACATTTCAGTATAAGATTGGTCAATACGCAGCAAACACTGATAAAGACAGGATGCAACCTGTCTGCATTCGACACAATAGCAAAGATATAAGTGCTGGAATCATTTTCCATGCACAAGTAAGGACCATTGTAATGGGCAATCGAAGGCCCATCCAGATACATCAATACGCAAATTCCCCACGGCTCTACAATGAGAGAGCCATTCTCGGGTGATTAAGTCAGTATTCGAGGAGGCCCCAAAACCAGTCAGGGAGACTCCTAGCCGGTTCGACAATGGGGAAAACATTAACGGATAGTTGGCCAGTTTAAGGTGCTACCGAAACCCATTAAAGGAAAGAATCGCCCCATGCTGGGAGTTTTGTGCACCAGCATTTCACAAAGGACAAACATTAAGATTTGAGCGGGAGATAAGGGAACACAGCACTATAACTATAGTGAACAAATGTCCATCAAAGGCTTATTCTCTGGATTCGACTCTTATCTCTGCTGACTCTTGACTCGGGCTGAACTCTTGACTGTTTTATCTCGCTGATGACTGCTGAACAATTATTCGCTTGCCGCTTCATGGACTCGCTTGACTGGTGAGCTTTTGACTGTCTCTCTGGACTTCTACAACCGTGTCCGAGTTCTGTCGAGTTCGTCATGACAACAGGGAGTCGGGCCTGCCTGCCGCAGCAGCGAAGATAAACAAGTGGGGTACAGAGACCCCTCCAAACACATGACAGTCAGGTGCTGCAGCGAAACGAGCCGAGTGCCTCACTTTAAAATTCTCCGAAGTATCACGAGTGGTGAGCATGTTTCCCGATCCTACAAATCTAGATGTAGTGTAGGTATTAATAGGGGAGGGTGGTTTTATTAAGGATAAAGTATAATGTGTTCCCCCTTTTTTTACGATGTGCCGTGCGTTCTTCATTACCATAGACCAAGCTTTATGAATGTATGTATACTTGTACTATCGTTAATTTGTGCCTATGACATGTACTTCATGATTTTGGACGCTATGCAATAAAGATTTCCATTTCGTACGATTCAACTGGGTCTATTTGAGTTTTCTCTGCATTACTGCTCTCGCACCTAAGTCCAGTGTTAGAACCGTAAGGGCGAGTGGGTCGAACCACTCACAGGTGCTTATTGCAACAAGGCTGGCCGGAGACCAGAGCAAGCAATAGTATTAGGCAACGAAGGCCTAACCCCGCACAAGCACCTACGACCGAACCCCTTACAGAAGTGCCGTCTTTTGGATGAAACGTTAAACATTAATCTGCCCTCTCAGGTGGTAAAAGATCCTACGACACTATTCTTCCTGTGTCCTGGCCAACATTTATCCCTCAATCAACATCACTAAAACAGATTATCTGATCATTACCTCATTTCACTTTGATGCGGAGATGCCGGTGTTGGACTGGGGTGGACAAAAGTGAGAAGTCGCACAACACCAGGTTATAGTCCAACAGTTTTATTTGAAATCACAGGCTTGCGGAGCTGCTGCCCCTTCGTCAGGTGAAGTGAAGGAATACGAATCGGCAAAGCATATATAGACAGAGAACAATGCCTGTGTAGCATACAATGTCAGACGACTACAGTTAATCTTTCTGACTGCCTTTCTTCACACCTCGGCAGAGAAACAATCAGGTCAGCCAGGAAGGCACCACATCAAAGACATAGCAAGATACAACTGAGACAATGAGGTGGGGTCACAGGGTGTCTAATGTGTCAAATGTAGTCTGTATGGAAAACCATAAACATCAAAATGTTACTTTTTTTTACAGGAAATCACATCTGTGAACAAGCCAACGACAACTCGAGTCTGGATGACTCTACGTCATGTAGCGTGAGATGAACCCAAGATCCCGGTTGAGGCCATCCTCATGGGTGCAGAACTTGGCTATCAGTTTCTGCTCGATGATTTTGTGTTGTCGTGCGTCTCGAAGGCCACCTTGGAGAACGCTTCCCCGTAGATCCGAGGCTGAATGTCCTTGACTGCTGAAGTGTTCCCCGACTGGGAGGTAACAATCCTGCCTGGCGATTGTTGCGTGGTGTCCGTTCATACGTTGTCTCAGTGTCTGCATGGTCTCGCCGATGTACCATGCTCCGGTGCATCCTTTCCTGCAACGTATGAGGTAGATAACGTTGGCCGAGTCACATGAGTATATACCATGTACCTGGTGGGTAGTGTCCTCACGTGTGATGATGGTATCTGTGTTGATGATCTGGCATGTCTTGCAGAGGTTGCCGTGGCAGGGTTGTGTGGTGTCGTGGTCGCTGTTATCCTGAAAGCTGGGTAATTTGCTGCGAACGATGGTACTTTTGAGGTTAGGCGGCTGTTTGAAGGCGAGTAGTGGAGGCGTGGGGATGGCCTTAGCGAGGTGTTCGTCGTCATCGATGACATGTTGAAGGCTGCGAAGAACATGGCGTAGTTTCTCCGCTCCGGGGAAGTACTGGACAATGTAGGATACCCTGTTGGTTGTGTCCCGTGTTCGCCTTCTGAGGAGGTCTATGCGATTTTTTGCTGTGGCCCGTCGGAACTGTCGATCGATGAGTCGAGCGTCATATCCTATTCTTACGAGGGCGTCTTTCTGCGTCCGTAGGTGTCCATCGTGTTCCTCCTCGTCTGAGCAGATCCTGTGTATTCGCAGGGCTTGTCCATAGGGGATGGCTTCTTTAACGTGGTTAGGGTGGAAGCCAAACACACGGAACAGCCATGGGGACCAAATTCGCACCCCAATACGCCAACATCTTCATGCACAAATTCAAGCAAGACTTCTTCGCTGCACAGGACCTCCAACCAACGCTGTACACCAGATACATCGACGACATTTTCTTCCTTTGGACCCACGGCGAAGGATCACTGAAAAGACTACACGATAACATCAACAAGTTCCATCCCACCATCAAACTCACCATGGACTACTCCTCAGAATCGGTTTCATTCCTGGACACACGAATCTCCATCAAAGACGGACACCTCAGCACTTCACTCTACCGCAAGCCCACGGACAACCTCACGATGCTCCACTTCTCCAGCTTCCACCCTAACCACGTTAAAGAAGCCATCCCCTATGGACAAGCCCTGCGAATACATAGGATCTGCTCAGACGAGGAGGAACGCGATGGACACCTACGGACGCTGAAAGATGCCCTCGTAAGAATGGGATATGACGCTCGACTCATCGATCGACAGTTCCGACAGGACACAGTGAATAATCGCATAGACCTCCTCAGAAGGCGAACACGGGACACAACCAACAGGGTACCCTACGTCATCCAGTACTTCCCCGGAGCGGAGAAACTACGCCATGTTCTTCGCAGCCTTCAACATGTCATCGATGATGACGAACACCTCGCTAAGGCCATCCCCACGCCTCCACTACTCGCCTTCAAACAGCCGCCTAACCTCAAAAGTACCATCGTTCGCAGCAAATTACCCAGCTTTCAGGATAACAGCGACCACAACACCACACAACCCTGCCACGGCAACCTCTGCAAGACATGCCAGATCATCAACACAGATACCATCATCACACGTGAGGACACTACCCACCAGGTACATGGTACATACTCATGTGACTCGGCCAACGTTGTCTACCTCATACGTTGCAGGAAATGATGCACCGGAGCATGGTACATCGGCGAGACCATGCAGACACTGAGACAACGTATGAACGGACACCACGCAACAATCGCCAGGCAGGATTATTACCTCCCAGTCGGGGAACACTTCAGCAGTCAAGGACATTCAGCCTTGGATCTGCGGGTAAGCGTTCTCCAAGGCGGCCTTCGAGACGCTCGACAACGCAAAATCATCGAGCAGAAACTGATAGCCAAGTTCTGCACCCATGAGGACGGCCTCAACCGGGATCTTGGGTTCATGTCACGCTACATGACGTAGAGTCATCCAGACTCGAGTTGTCGTTGGCTTGTTCACAGATGTGATTTGCAGTAAAAAAAAGTAAAAATTTTGAAGTTTATGGTTTTCCATACAGACTGCATTTGACACATTAGACCCCCTGTGACCCCACCTCATTGTCTCAGTTGTATCTTGCTATGTCTTTGATGTGGTGCCTTCCTGGCTGACCTGATTGTTTCTCTGCCGAGGTGTGAAGAAAGGCAGTCAGAAAGATTAACTGTAGTCGTCTGACATTGTATGCTACACAGGCATTGTTCTCTGTCTATATATGCTTTGCCGATTCGTATTCCTTCACTTCACCTGACGAAGGGGCAGCAGCTCCGAAAGCTTGTGATTTCAAATAAAACTGTTGGACTATAACCTGGTGTTGTGCGACTTCTCATTTCACTTTGTGAGACCTTCTTGTGTGCAAATTGATTGCTGCTTTACCTACATTACAGCAATGACTATAGTTCTAAAGTACTTAATTGGCTGTAAAGCACTTTACAATGTCCCGAGGTCATGAAAGGTGCTATATAAATGCAAGTTCTTTCTTTCTTTCACCCATCCACAAAATGATTGCAGCTTACCCATCAAAATGCCCGGTTGTTTCTTAAATGATTCCAGAGTTCTTGCCTCCTCCTTTACCCTACACAAACTCCACTTCATGATATTCTTTCTGTGAAGAAACCAGGCCATATTTTGCGACCCCTATGGGTGCATACGAGGTGTGTATGCACCCATAGGGGCCACGCAAGTTCCGGGTTTAGGCATGCGAAGTGCATGAGCTAAAACCCGGAACTTGCGATCTGTCAAGAACCTCTTGTCTTCCATTGCCCATGGAACTAATGCAGTCCCTGCTCATTTCCTACCTAAAATGGTAATTGGGCTCCTATTTATGTTATAGGTCCCCGATTTCCATAATAAAAGGGTCTATCGCATCAATCAGGTGGATACTTTGGACACCTGGTGGTAGACCCCTTTTAAAATGGAGCCGGTCACGTCTTCAGTGTTACTGGGGCGAGAAGGCCACCGACCTCATTTTGAGGCCATTATCATCCCGTTAAAGCCAGGTGAAGGCACTCAAAATCGACCCCACTGTGTTACTGTCATTGAAACTGCATTCCCACATCATTACTTTTGAATGACCAGTACCAGTGTGTAAGTGGTTGAGGCATTGCCAGATTGGCCACAGTTCAGAGGCTCCAGCTGGGAGATGTTCATTGGGTTCGATAGCCAGACAATGTGGTTTATTCTGTAGATGTATTCTCCAGGTGTTAATTCTCCACTGTTTCACACTGGAGTCGAGAGAGTTAATGGAGTGCAGGAAGCTGCGTCTCGACTTCAGTCTACTGTGAGCAGGATGGTGCTGGCACAATGGATGGTGAGGATCTTAGCTCTGGCTATGGCTGCTCTTCGTATGTCTAGAGGTGCAATAACTGGCAGCCAGTAAAGATCATCTATTTTGGTAGGTTTAAGGCAGCCAGTAATGCAACAGCAGTGGGCATTAAGATCTGAGTTCAATTTGTTTGCTTGGGCGCACGTTCCTATACAGAGCAAACATATTTGGCAGCAGAAAAACAGCTGTAGTCCTGATAGTGTTTGTATTGGTGCCAGATTTTGAGTTAGCCAGATTTTATAGGATGTTATTCTAAGCTCCAACTTCAGCTTTGGTCTTGATTGTTCCTTGTTACACAAAGTGCGATCCAGTGTCACACCAAGGTAGACAGGGTCTTTTCCTGTACCACTTAATATGTAATTCCCAGTTGGTTTCTCTATTCTTAAGGAGGAACACACAGACCTGTATCTTATCCAGATTGGCCCCCAGTTATTTGGAAGTGTAGTATTGTGTCAGGCCAGCTAGAACATCGCTCAGAGTTAGATTGATTCTATCGAAAGTCTAGCTTTGACCAGTAACACAAAGATCCTCTGCATATAGGAATCTTCTGGCATCAGGATGGATGTATTGGTCATTGGTGTATATATATTGAGCAGCATTGATGCTAGCCCACTACCTTGAGGATCCCATTCCATTGCCTGTGCAGCTGCTTTTGCTAACCACATAGTTCCACGAAAAATGGCAAATCGCTAATAAAGTTCTGATGAACTCTGTGGGATGAACATCCTTCATCATATTGAAAACTGTTTACACAAGTATGCAGTGATTAACAGTGTCATAGGCAGCTGTCAAGTCAACAAAGACAGCTCCAGTTATTACGCTTTGTTTAAATCCATCGGCCTAGATATTCCACTGTGACAATAGCAGCGGGCCTCAGGTAAGTAAGGAAGAGGGGGGAGGCGCGACCGGGGCGGGATGGTTCGGTGATTGGGTCAGGAAGGGTGGGCGATTAGGTAAGAAGGTAACAGTGGCCGGGGGGAAGGAGCGATCGTTGAGAGGTAAGTAGTGGTGGCTGAGGGAGGGCAATCGGTGGCGGTGGCGGCTGCGGCCCGCATTCTTTTAATGTTTGGTCAGTAGGCGCACTCCTGCTCCTCTGGCTCCACCTTCTGGTAAGTATATTTTAAAAACTTAACTTTTTGATTGCGGCCTAATAGGTGATGTCTTTAAAGACCACCTGTTAGGCCACTTGTTGGCCTGGTTTCACTAAATACAGCCGGCGCCGACTGCCTCAGGGCAAACTAATCTTGCATTGGTGCCTCAAACAGGTGTTAGGCCCTTAATTGCATATGGAACGGGCCTAATGCCTGTTTCAGGCGTGGGCACTGCACGCCGATTTTTTGGCCTTTACCAATATGGTGGACGCCACACTTCTGGCTCCTAATGAGCATACGCTTCATGACTGCCATATTGGAGATTTAGGAGACCGTTTTGTGCTGAAAAAACAGGTGCTGCACAGCCAAATTTCTAGGCCACCATCAATATGCCAGATCAGCATATGCAGGACTTTCCAGGCCAGAAAGCTGCCTGTTCTGGGATAAGCTGCTGTTCCACATGGGGAGAGAGCCGGTTCAAAATGAGACATTCAAATAACTTATACGTATGACAAAATAGCAAAATTGGGCTGAAGTTCTTTGGGCTTGTAGGGTCTTTACCAGGTTTCAAAATGGCTATGATCCTTGCACTATGCCATATTTTGAATATGTGGCAGCACTCTGAGCATAAGTTGACCAAATCAAGCAGCCAATGAAATGCTTTCAGTCCAAAGTGTTTGATCTGCTTACATTGGATGTCATTGAGGCCAGCTGCTTTGTTGTTCTTTAATATCTTGATACCATCTATGAGTTTGCACATGGTAAATGGTCTTGTAAACCCAGGGTTAGATATTTGAGAATAGAAACATAGAAACATAGAATCTAGGAGCAGGAGTAGGCCATTCGGCCCGTCGAGCCTGCTCCGCCATTCAATACGATCATGGCTGATCATCCAAATCCAGTACCCTGTCCCTGCTTTAATCCCCACAGTACACATATCCCACCCTACCCCCGTAACCCCACGTATTTAATTCCCCCTAACATATCCCATCCTATCCCCATAACCCCACATATTTAATCCCCCCTAACACTAAGGGTCAATTTATCATAGCCAAATCAACCTAACCCACACATTTTTGGACTGTGGGAGGAAACCGGAGCACCCGGAGGAAACCCACGCAGACACGGGGAGAATGTGCAAACTCCACACAGACAGTCACCCGAGGCCAGATTCGAACCCGGGTCTCTGGCGCTGTGAGGCACCAGTGCTAACCACTATGCCACCGTGTTGCCCTGAATCAAGGGGTCTTGCTAATTTGGTCCTATTAGCACTACAGTTGGAACTTTCTCGGCTATTTAGGAGAAGCTGGTGGGAAACTTGATCTGCTGTGACGTTGAAGTGTGTGTTCAGTTTTGTGGAGTCATTGCTGAATACTCATATAGTCCTCCAAGCTTTCCTGCTGCTGTGAACAATAAAAACAACTTGCATTTATATAGCGCCTTTAATGTAGAAAAAAATCTTAAGGCGGTTTACAGGAGCGTAATCAGACAAAAAATTGACACCGAGCCACATCAGGAGATATCAGGGCAGGTAACAATAAGCTTGGTCAAAGAGGTTGGTTTTAAGAAGTGTCTTAAGTAAAAGAGAGGTAGAGAGACGGAGAGGTTTAGGGAGGGAATTCCAGAGTTTAGGTCCTAGGCAACTGAAGACACAGTCGCCAATGGTGGAGCGATGATAAGCGATGCTGTTAATGTATCAAAAGGGTTTGTCTAGAGGCGTTCTATGTAACCCTCATATGACTCTTTAGCTTTATCAGATTATCCCGGGATATCACTTGTACGGTATCCGCGTGGTATATTCTTTCGAGCAACCTTCCGTATCAATTCCACAAAGCAATCACAGCTCTCCGGTGTTGCAGATATATCTTTTAATGGCCGCATCCAGTTCAACTGAGAAACCTTCCCAATCTGTCGTCTTAAAATTAAAACTATGATGAAACAAGGTGGTCTTCGAGGAGACAGCCGCATTGATTTTAATTCTGATAGTTTGGTGTTTGGGAAGGAATCTAAAACTATTTTCTCACATGGATTGGTAATAATATTACTGACCAATACCAAATCGGAGTTGAATCCACATCTCCAATGACCATTGGTGAATGAGTTGGGAAGCTTAGGGGTCATGTATAAGGAACAGTTAATTTGTTTCTGTCCAGGCTTCAACCAAGTCACCAACTTCATTAGTCTCAGAGTGGTCCCATTGCTATTAAAGTCACCACTCATAACATGAACTGTGTTGTTGGTGAGGTCAGCTGTGTAAGGAAATATGGTGTTGGGTGATTTATAGACAGAATTGATTCATATTCCATTGAGTTGCACAGAGAGAATCTTTATGTTATTTTCTTCAGAAACTTTGGTGAAAGGAAGACTGCAATGTTTTGTACTGAATGGTGGTAGATTTTGTTAAGTAAATACACTCGTGAGTTTCATTTACTGTATTGTAAAGAAAGAATGACTTGCATTTATATAGCGCCTTTCATGACCACCAGACGTCTCAAAACGCTTTACAGCCAATTAAGTACTTTTTGAAGTACACTGTTGTAATGTGGGAAACGCGGCAGCCAATTCACACACAGCAAGCTCCCACAAACATCAATGTGATAATGACCGGATAATCTGTTTTTGTTATGTTGGTTAAGGGATAAATATTGGCCAGGACACTGGGGATAACTCCCCTGCTCTTCTTCGAAATAGTGCCATGGGATCTTTTATGACCACCTGAGAGAGCAGACTTCAGTTTTAATGACTCATCTGAAAGATGGTGGGCTGGAATTTGGTACTGGGGACGTGATGGAGGCAGGACTCCCACTTTTTGGGTTGCAGTCCCGCCTCCATCGACTTGTGGCCAACCCATTGTACTTTCACTTGATTGACCTTGTTGAGCCCGCCCAGCGAGCTCAGCAGGCCAATTAAGGGCCACCCGGCAACAGGTGACGTCACAGATTGACATTTCATCTGTCAAGAGCTTTGACAGATGAAATATCTGCGTTTGACAGCTCTGTGAAGCTGTCAAACACTGACAATCTGTCTTCTAACTTGAGTCCTTCCTCTCAGGCTGAGTTAGAAATCATTCCAGCACAGAAAACAGAGGCTGCAGTTTTTGACAGCACCACGGCCATTGTGCTTTCTGTGCCGGTGAGATTTCTGACTCCCGAGACCTGAAGGGCTGACACCTGCAGGGGGAAGTTAAGGTAAGTAAAACTTTTTCCCACACTTTACACTTACCTTACACACTTACCTCTGCACACATGCACTCATCACTCACCTACCCACCGGACATATCGACACCTCCAACCCCTGCAGACCCACAGTCCGCCTCGCAACTTGGCGTGGTTGGGACCTGTCGGGAAGCCCACATTTCACGAATCAAAATAGGGATTAGGCAAAAAACTGCCTGTTAACTACCTGTTAACAGGCAGTTTATTGCCACTAATCCCCTTCCCGCCTCGGGGAGGTGGGTCCCAGCACAGGTCGGGTACCCGCCTCCAGCGAAACTGGCATGGAGGCGGGTTGGGGACGGGATGGGTTCGGGACCTCCGAATCTGCAACTTTAACCCCCCACACGCCTCCAAACCCGCCTCCACGGGTCAAGGAAAATCCAGCCCGGTACCTCCGACAGTGCAGCACTCCTTCAGCACTGGAGTGTCAGCCTCGATTTTTGTGCTCAAGTCTCTGGAGTGTGACTTGAACCCACAATCTTCTGACTCAGAGGCGAGAGCGCTACCCATTGAGCCATGAGATTGAGCGCCAATTAGAGGAAGTTTCGTGATAAGGACCCATTCCCATGAACTGTAGACATGCCAATGTTTAAATGCTGTACTTGCAACTGGCAGATGACTCATGGCAGATTTACACTGGGGACAATTCGACTGCCAACTAATTTAAACCATTGTTCATTTAAATGAACTTGCCAAGTGCCGTTCATTTGAAGTGATTCTCACTCACTCATTAGTTTAAAAGCATAACTTATTCTGATCTTATTTGACTTAAAAATGAACACAGCTCCATGCAGAAATTCAGTATCGCCCCGTTTGGGGCGGTAACTTTTGAAAGCTGGGAAACTTAGTGCCAGGTGCTAATGATTCCCAGCTTTTAAAAAATTGGGTTTTAGCACTCCAGGAAGGAAGGGGAGCGCTAAATCAAGCGCTCCACTTCCTTCCTGGAGCGCTACAGGATGCAAGCGGGGCGGTAGGTGTGCGGCGCTGCCGCGTTCCGAGGCTCATCCATCCCTTAAAGGGAAGGCCCCTCGCTGCAGTCTCTGCATTGGGACCAGTTAGCTGGTCCCCGACGGCGGCCGCAATCCAGTCCGATCAGCCCCATGCACTCCAGCAGAGTGCCGGGCTGATCAATCGCGGCCCAGGAGAAGTAAAAAAAATTGAACAAAAATATTTCAGAAATTTAGGTACTTACCTCGGCAACCTCCCCTTTAACTTTTGCCCCCTGAATCACCCGGCCTCCCGATCAACGCCTCCTGCAGCTGTCGGTGTTTTCGCCCGACGATGCTGCAGGGGGCGGAACCGAAGTTTGGGTCCGGGGTGCTACCGGGGCGATGTGCACGGCAATGACGTCACGATCTCCGGGCGAAGGAGATTGTGGCGCAAAGTCTTACCGCCGCCACAAACCTCTCACCGAAGTTCGCGGGAGTCGTTCATCTCACCGCGCCCGAACGGTAAGTCGTTAGCGTCCCGTTATCACCCCCAGGGGCGCTAACGGGAGCTGCTAACCCACCGAATTTCTCCCCCACATGTTTAAATGGGGCTTGTGATCTGTCTCACTCTTTTTTTTAATCATAATTCTCACTGTTAACCAATCCCAAACTTGACAACCATGATACAAGGCAGGGCTGGCCTGCTAGACACCATAAATAATGTAAAATGTACCTGTAACATTGTATAAGGATGATAAGGCCTCGCAGTATTGTTCTAGCAGAGATGCAAGCAACGATGAAAAACAGGGCAAGACTACCTGTGAAAAGGAAAATAAAATAAAATCTGCTTACATTTAAATTCAGATAGAAGAGGGAATTATGCATGGCAGTGAGTAAAATATATACAGTAAACTCTTTCGTATCCGGCACCTACGGGACCGGGATGGTGCCGGTTGATGAAAAATTCCGGATAGCAGGGAGGTAGGCAATTTTTAACACAAAAAAAATAAAAACCACGGACTAACTCGGCCACCGCGGGAAACTTGGACTCGGAAAAACATTCTCCTCTCAAACAACACTGTCAAAAACAGATTAACTGGTCATTCATCTCATTACTACTTGTGGACCTTGCTGCTGCACAGCCTCAGCTGTGTTCCTCCACAGAACAGCAGTTGATAGAATCATAGAACCTCACAGAAGGAGGCCATTCAGCCCAACTTGCCTGTGCCGGCTCTTTGAAAGAGCTATCCATTAGCACCACTCCCCTGCTCTTTTTCCATTGCCCTGCAACTTTTTTTCTTTTCAAGTATATATCCAATTCCTTTTTGAAAGTAACTATTGTATCTGCTTCCATCACCCTTTCAGGCAGTCCATTCCAGAACATAACAACTCGCTGCATAAAAAAAATTCTCCCCCTCTGGTTCTTTTGCCAATCACCTTAAATCTGTGTCCTCTGGTTACTGACCCTCCTGACAATTGAAAAAGTTTCTCCTTATTTACTCTATCAAAACCCTTCATAATTTTGAACACCCCTATTAAATCTCCCCTTAGCTTTCTCTACTCTAATGAGGACAATCCCAGTTTCTCTGGTCTCTCCTCATAACTGAAGTCCCTCGTCCCTGGTATCATTCTAGTAAATCTCCTCTGCATCTTCTCCACAGCCGTAACATCCTTCCTAAAGCGTGGCGCCCAGAATTGAACACAATACTCCAGCTGTGGCCTAACCAGTGATTTATAAAGGTTTAGCATAACTTCCTTGCTTTTATATTCTATGCCTCTTTTTATAAAGCCCAGGATCCCATATGTTTTTAACAGCCTTATCAACTTGTCCTGCCACCTTCAAAGATTTGTGTACGTGAACCCCCTTTAAAATTGTACCATTTAGTTTATATTGCCTCTTGTTTTCTTCCTTCCAAAATGAATCACTTCACACTTCTCTGTGATAATTTTAATCTGCCGTGTGTCTGCTCATTTCACTAGTCTGTCTATGGCCTCCTTAGGTTTGCCACTATCCTCCTCACTGTTTACTACATTTCCAAATATTCTGTCATCTGCAAACTTTGAAATGATGCCCTGTATACCCAAGTGCAGGTCATTAATATATATCAAAAAGAGCAGTGATCCTGAAACCAACTCCTGGGGGACATCATGGTGTACTTCCCTCTTGTCTGAACAAATAAAAACACCACTACTCTCTGCTTTCTGTTAAAGTAAGTCATTGAATTTCAAGGCTTTGAGATGTTTTGAGGTGATAAAGTGCTATATAATACTGCAACATTGATTCTTTGTTTATAGAGCAATGCAATATAAACATCAGACAGTAGGTGTCAGGTTTCTCAGCGACATTATAACTAACAGCACTGCCATTGCAGTAATAATTGTATTCAAATAGAATGGGCTAGTTTTAATTTACAATACAGAAATTTTAATTAATTACAGGTCATGCCCTGGGCTCCAAACTGATCATCCTTTACGTCGGAGCATTTTTGTTTTAAGTTTAAAGTGCAAAAGCTTTTTGTGTGCAGTGCATGTTTCTAAGATTTTTTTATATAAATTTGTGGCTCACACACTTCACTGACCATTCAAGATATATATATACGTGTGTGTGTGTGTGTGCATTTAAAATGTAT
This sequence comes from Squalus acanthias, assembly GCA_030390025.1. Lineage (NCBI taxonomy): Eukaryota > Metazoa > Chordata > Chondrichthyes > Squaliformes > Squalidae > Squalus > Squalus acanthias. The sequence goes on along the minus strand of CM059432.1, from coordinate 30,998,028 downwards.
ATGTGTGTATATCACAGTCTTGGTCCCAGGTAAATCATGGTCAGCCTGGCAGATGTTTACCCAATTTTATAGGGCACAAACACAACAGTATTAAGGATTGTCAAGAATGCTGTTTAAATATGGGACCAAGACTGAGATCTTTAGATCACCCAGAGAGTGGTGAACCTGTGGAATTCTCTACCACAGAAGGCAGTTGAAGCCAATTCATTAAATATATTCGAGAAGAGTTAGATATATTTCTTAAGGCTAAAGGGATCAAGGGATATGGGGAGAAAGCAGGGAGAGGGTACTGAATTTGGATGATCAGCCATGATCTCATTAAATGGCGGAACAGGCTCGAGGGGCCGAATGGCCTACTCCTGCTCCTATCTTCTATGTTTACTAATTTTTAATTGGAATGGAGAAACAGAATCAGCACAGAAATATATTTTTAACCCAAACAAAAATGGGCTGATTACACAGACCAATGGCACCTCTTAAACCAGTACGATTTTATTTATTGGGAGCTTTTTCAATCAATTTCTCTCAAGGCCATCAGTTTCTCAGCAGCTGTACTAAATTACAAGATACTTTTATTTTTCTCTTTCCTGGAATTGATTTGCAGGGTTTAATAAAATGAATCAGGTGTAAAAAGTAAAATAGTTAAGGAAATAAATTGTTTTATGTGAATCAAATGCCAAAAAAAGAATTCCAGCAGTCTTAATTTTACTTAAATGTTTCAAAATGTCAGTGAGAGGGTTTTTTGATGTTATTTTTGTTTTTGATTAAACTTTCAATTGCAGGAATATTTCCAGGCCTCTGACTGTCATATTGACTTTTTCAATATGTTCTCTTCCAGTTCTCTGTTCTCCCGAAGCACTGACTCACCGGAGTTTGATTCCACAGGTACCAGATGTCTCAAGTGGTCATTCTTTCAACATGATCTTAAACAGTGAGTGTTGGTAAGGCAACCCACTATGGTTTGTCGGGGGAGCACATCACAGGAGAGCTCTATCCTCTCCTCATCCAACTTCCTTTTGTGTGGGCCCTTCTAGTAATGGTCGCTAAGACTGGGAACTCTGGTTAGATTTTCCCTTCCCTGCTTAAGTAGACTGGGGTTCATTTTCACTTTCAATGGAAAGGAATATTGGGCAGGGGGTGTATAACAGACAGCTTATCCACCACTGCTGAAAGTGAAAATTACCCCTAATCAGGCCCAATGGCCTCCAATTATCCCAAATCAGACAAACGCAGAGCATAATAAAGGATTGATTCAAGGACCTGCACTGTTTGACTTAGTTTCATTCTACAAAGAAAGAAAGACTTGCATTTATTTAGTGCCTTTCACTACCTCAGGATTCCCCAAAGCGCTTTATGGCCAATGAAATACTTTTGAATTGCAGTCATTGTCGTAATGTAGTAAATACGGCAGCCAATTTGTACACAGCAAGGCCCACAAACAGCAATGAGATAAATGACCAGATAATCTGATACCTCCACCACCATCTCAAATATGTCCACCACCATCTGCACCACCTCTACCATCATCTCCATCTCCAACAGCTCCACGACCATCTCTGATACCTCCACCATCTTCACCACCACCAACACCATCTCCAACACCTCCACCTCCATCTCCACCATCATCATCTCCGATACCTCCACCGCCATCTCCACCACTTCCAGCATCACCATCTCTGACACCTCCACCACCATCTCCACCACTAACTCCACCACTTCCACCAGCACCTCCGCCACCATCTCCACTACCATCCCACCATCTCCACTACCATCCCACCATCTCCACCACGTCCATCACTATAACCACCTCCTTCAACAGCACAAACACCACCACCACTACCTCCACCACCATCTCTACCACCATCTCCAGTGAGGGAAGGAATAGGTGGGTGTAAAGAGGCTCTGTGCCCTCAAAAGAGAGCAACAGAAAAGTCACACTCAATGCTGGTATTCAGAATGAGGACTTGTTTCAATTTTTTTCATTCAAACACATAACTGAATTAAACAATTAACAAAGCCAGACTGTTTTCTTTGCTATATTTGATTCATAGTACAATGACCATCTTCAGCCTTTGGGGATTGGTAGATGTGCTTTCCAAATACAATTCCTGAGGCCATTTTCAAAACTATTGGAGCCCCCCAGCAAGAAAATACGACTGGCTTCCTTCCAATGTTAATGTACATGTCTGTTTTTTATGCTTTTTGTTCAGTTGAAAGCAAAGTGTACTCATGAGGTTGCACATCCTGGAACTGCCAGCAGTGCTGTTCAGTGTTCCAGTTATATTTGGCTCATTATTAATTTCCATCTTTGTTTTTAAGCCTTTTGGGCTGCGAGGCTTTCAGGCCACTGAAACCAACCTTGGTAGCAGGAATCTCATGACTTGTGCTGCATGAGCATTCTTTCTATTTCCCACAGTCGTTTCGCCTGAGGTTTCGCAATAGTATGGAAAGACACTAGGCTTTTTGACTTTTGTGCGATCGACCAGTGTGGAGCCCACTGGTCAGCCAATTATTAACCAGGAGAACTCTTTGCACTTTTTCAAATAGTGCAATAGGATCTTTATTGTCCACTTAAATAAGCAAGCAATTAAATACTAAATAAATAAGCAAGTCTTCAGGTTCGGATCTCATCCAAGGAATGAAACCTCTAAAATTGCTGCACTGGAGTTATAGGCTAACAATCCTGGATTAGGGCTTGAACCCATAATCCCTGGCAAGAGTTTTTTTTTTCAATCTCAGGTGTGGGCATAACTGGCAAGACCAGCATTTATTACCCATCCCTAGTTGCCTAGAAGGTGGTGGGGAATTCCAGAATTTTAAAGTAATGGCGATATATATCCAAGTCAGGTTGGTGTATGACTTGGCACAGAACTTGAAGGTGATGCTGTTCCCATACCCTTATCCTTCTAGGTAGTCTAGGTAGCTCCCTGACTTACATTGGCTCATGGTCCTTTTGGTCACCATGTCGGCCATTTTTGTCTGATTGTGCCTCAATAAAGAATCCTGGGACATTTTTCTATGTTAAAGGTGTTATATGAATGCAAGTTTTTGTTATTTTTGCTGCAACAAGAGCAGCAGGAACTCAGTCTTACCGATCCCCACCATTTGCATATTTAAGTAGCTGCATTGAAATCCCATGAAAACATCTGGTGCATTTTCCTTAATATATGTTTTAATAACAATGTACAGCAGGTATGGTATTCCATTCTGGTGACCAGCGTTGCTAAGGCTAAATGGGGGAGGGGTTTCAATATTAAATGTCCTATGAGTTAATCATAGGGTGATAGGCTGCAGCCAGCCACTGTGCCAACCTTAACATTTTAAACAAAAACTTCAGCTGTCCATGAGGCAGCTAGCTGCTCTTGGTTCCTGCAGGCTCCTGAGGATGTATATCAACTATTTACATGGGGTTTCAATGCAGCCACTCAAATGTGAAATGCTGGGGATCGGTACAACTGAGTTCCCGCTGCACACCCTGACATGAATCTTGTCATTCATGGGAAATGACTTATGACATAATACTGGGCGGCCTGCTGGTGGCGTTGTCCAGGGAGAGTATAAATACTTGGGCATGGGCCCAGCTTGCTCAGGACATTCTTTAACAGGAACTAGTGAAGGACAACTAGATCTCCATGTTGTAAAACAGTTGATTAAAGCTTTGTTTAATGCATAGACCAAGTGCATAGTAGTTTTCTTATGTCACACCCGTTATAGCAACAATAACAACGAGTTTCATTCACATAGCGCCTTTAATATACGAAAACCTCCCAAGGCACTTTACTGAGGCGCAATCAGACAAAACTGAATGCCAAGTCAAAGAAGTAACGACATCCCTCCCACTCTCCCAAGGCAGCCTCCCCGGATACCTCGGGAGCTCACTCATCAATATTTAATTGGCTGAGCGATGAAAATTATGTCATGTCATCTCATAAAAGTCATGAGCGGGTATGCAACTACCCTGCCCCAACTTTGGTAAGATTACCATTGAGGAGGAAAATCTAAACATACATCTCTGTGAGTATTATTTGTATTATATTTACCAGTTTCTTATCCAGAACCATGTTCTACCTTGGACTTCTGTGACTATTAGTTACATTGGGAGTCTTTCACGTGGAACTTTGACAAAAGCTTTCCAAAAATCTAAATAATTTATATTATTTTTAATTCCTTTTTTTTATTCGTTCCTGAGATGTGAGCGTCACTGGCAAGGCCTGCATTTATTGCCCATCCCTAATTGCCCTTGAGAAGGTGGTGGTGAGCCGCCTTCTTGAACCGCTGCAGTCGTCGTACTGAAGGTATTCCCACAGTGCTGTTACGGAGGGAGTTCCAAGATTTTGACCCAGCGACGATGAAGGAACGGTGATATATTTCCAAGTCAGGATGGTGTGTAACTTGGAGTGGAAATTGCAGGTGGTGGTGTTCCCATGCGCCTGCTGCCCTTGTCCTTCTAGGTGGTAGAGGTTGTGGGTTTGGCAGGTGCGGCCGAAGAAGCCTTGGCGAGTAGCTGGTAGATGGTATGTATAGATGGTACACATTGCAGCCACGGTGCGCTGGTGGTGGAGGGAGTGAATGTTTAAGGTGGTGGATGGGGTGCCAATCAAGTTGGCTGCTTTGTCCTGGATGGTGTCAAACTTCTTGAACGTTTTTGGAGCTGCACTCATCCAGGCAAGTAGAGAGTATTCCATCACACTCCTGACTTGATGGTGGAAAGGCTTTGGGGAGTCAGGAGGTGAGACACTCGCTGCAGAATACCCAGCCTCTGACCTGCTCTTGTAGCCACAGTATTTATGTGGCTGGTCCAGTTAAGTTTCTGGTCAATGGTTACCCCCAGGATGTTGATGGTGGGGGATTCGGCGATGGTAATGCCGTTGAACGTCAAGGGGTGGTGGTTAGACTCTCGCTTGTTGGAGATAGTCATTGCCTGGCACTTGTATGATGCAAATATTACTTGCCACTTATCAGCCCAAGCCTGAATGTCGTCCAGGTCTTGCTGCATTCGGGCATGGACTGCTTCATTATCTGAGGAGTTGCGAATGGAACTGAACACTGTGCAATCATCAGCGATCATCCCCACTTCTGACCTTATGATGGAGGGAAGGCCATTGATGAAGCAGCTGAAGATGGTTGGGTTTAGGACACTGCTCTGAGGAACTCCTGGAGCGATGTCCTGGGGCTGAGATGATTGACCTCCAACAATCACAACCATCTTCCTTTGTGCTAGGTATGGCTCCAGCCAGTGGAGAGTTTTCCCCCTGATTCCCATTGCCTTCAATTTTACTAGGGCTCCTTGATGCCACACTCGGTCAAATGCTGTCTTGATGTCAAGGGCAGTCACTCTCACCTCACCTCTGGAATTCAGCTCTTTTGTCCATGTTTGGACCAAGGCTGTAATGAGGTCTGGAGCCGAATGGTTCCGGCGGAACCCAAACTGAGCAATGGTGAGCAGGTTATTGGTGAGTAAGTGCTGCTTGATAGCACTGTCGACGACACCTTTCATCACTTTGCTGATGATTGAGAGTAGACTGATGGGGCGGGAATTGGCCAGATTGGATTTGCCCAGCTTTTTGTGGAAAGGACATACCTGGGCAGTTTTCCACATTGTCAGGTAGATGCCAGTGTTGTAGCTGTACTGGAACAGCTTGGATAGAGCCGTGGCTAGTTCTGGAGCACAGGTCTTCATCACGACAGCCGGGATGTTGTCAGGGCCCATAGCCTTTGCTGTATCCAGTGCGCTCAGCTGTTTCTTGATATCACGTGGAGTGATTGGAATTGGCTGAAGACTGGCTTCTGTGATGGTGGGGGCCTCAGGAGTGGATCATCCTCTTAGCACTTCTGGCTGAAGATGGTTGCAAGCGCTTCAGTCTTGTCTCTTGCAAGAGTGTCGCTGTAATATCCTTAAAAATATCTTGGTTTCTCAATTAGGATCATACTCTTATTGATCTCAGCTGGCTGTTTCTTATTGAGGCATTGCTAAGGGTACAGTAGCCAAGTGATTGTGGAACTGGACTATTACCAGAGAGTCATAAAGTCAAATTCCACCATGGGAAGTTATGAATCAAATCTGGCAATTTATGGGCTTGCACCAGATAAAAGGACCATGAAAGCTGCCAGATTGTTCTAAATACCCAACTGGTTCACTGCTGTCCCTTAGGGAAGGGACCAGCCACCTCTACCAGGTCTGGTCTACATGTGACTGTAGCTCCACACTACGTGGTTGACTCTTACTGTCCTCAGAGCAACTAGGGATGGAAAATAAATACGGTTTTGCCACTGTTGCCCATATCAGATGGGATGTGAAACTGAAGTTCTCTCTGCCCGTTCAGATGGATGTTAAAGGTCACTTGGCACTACACAAGGAAGAGCGGGTAGTTCTACCAGTGTCCTGGGGAACATTCCTTCCTCAACCAATACTACCAAAAAGAAATTAACCAGTCATCCATCTCAATGATATTTGCGGGATCTTATAGTGGGCAAAATGGCTGCTGAGTTTGTCTACATAACAGACACTGCACTTCAAAGCGTGAAGTACTTTGAGATGTTTCTGACAGATGTGATAAGGCATTAGTGACTTGTTTACAGCCACTTATCAATGCTTTTTTCTCAGCTTTTTGAATTTGACAGATCATCCACCAGTTTCCCGCTGTGCCTAGACCTTGTCTGTGAAGCCAAGACAGGAGATCAGTGGCCATTGAGTCAGCTGATGAGTTGACAGCTTCAGATGTCAAGTCAAAGCTCCCAGCTGATTGAGAAATGTTCCCTTAACCACTAACTTCTCTAAACTGCATTTCCACTACTGATTCACCATGATGAAAGTCTTTACACAAGTCTCCATCCAGTTTGACCTCGTTACCTCTCCCGCCACTTCTGTCATCTATACTTCACCTGCCATCTATTCCATCAGCATGGGTGCCTTTGAAATTCACTCATCTTGGTCCTCAGAATCCCAACACAATCAGCCCCAACACCCCAGCATCACCAGGCACACCAGCAACACCAGCAACAACACTAACCTTCTCCTCAATCCACTGATGCTGCGCAGGACACAGGGCATCAGCACCCGACCACATTGCTACCCGGGAGGCCAGGGATGGCCTCACCATAGCCAGATTTACTTCACTTGACGCTGTACACCCTGGCTGCCACATAATGTGCCAGGCTGGCACCACCCCACACCAACACCATAAAGCATCCCTACAATGCCCAATCCATTCCTTTTACATTCATGATGTGGAGATGCCGGCGTTGGACTGGGGTGGACAAAAATGAGAAGTCGCACAACACCAGGTTATAGTCCAACAGATTTATTTAATTTTACAAGCTTTCGGAGCTGTCGCTCCTTCGTCAGGTAAGTTAGCAATGAGAGAATCTCCCAGAATTCACAATTTAAACCCAGACAAAATCTATTCACATTATTCGCTACAACAAAGAGCACAGCCAAGACAACTAACACAAGAACACAAATTGACAGGATATGCAGCCAGCAGGTGGTTTGACACGTTGGACCCCCTGGGACACATCTCATTGTCTTGGCTGTGCTCTTTGTTGTAGCGAATAATGTGAATAGATTTTGATGGGTTTAAATTGTGAATTCTGGGAGATTCTCTCATTGCTAACTTACCTGACGAAGGAGCGACAGCTCCGAAAGCTTGTAAAATTAAATAAATCTGTTGGACTATAACCTGGTGTTGTGCGACTTCTCATTTTTTACATTCATGACCACTGTGGGGGTTTACCATTATGTCTCACCATTCACTACATCTCACTAAGCCACTTCCAAAGGTACACACAATTCTGTCCAAGAATGCAAAGTGTTGAAAATAAAGATTTCAATGTTTGACAGCACATTACCAGAAACTTCACATGAACATTACAAAAACCACCCAAGTGCCTACCCTTGTGTGTTGTTAGTTGGTTTGCTTGCAGTCGGGTGATGGTGAGTGTGACGGGCGGCTAGTGAAATGGGGCAACTTCAGTTGCTTAGGGGGGAAAATTCGGTATCGACCATTTTGGGGCGCTAACATCACCCGGGCACAAACTTTAGCGCCCGCCGCTAATTAGCGCCGGCAACCGTGTAATTCAGTTTTTAGCCCCAAGAGGGAAGTGTAGCGCTAAATCAAGCGCTACACACTTTTCTTAGGGCGCTAACGTTGGGAAGCGGGGCGCTACCGCAGAGCGCTACTCAAGTTCAGGCGCTGTCAATTACAAGTACTCAGACAGACTGGAGCCTTCCAGTTCTTAAAGGGGAGGTTTAATCATGCTGCACATCTCACTCTGAGCATTGCTGCTTGTGACCTGGGCCTGCAAGGAGCTGCAATCCATCAACCACAAATCTCATGGCTGATCAGAGGCCCAGGGAGAGAGCTCGCCGGTTCAGTCACCAGGAATTTGAGGCTCAGGTTGTGGCTGTGGAACGGCGACGGGCAGTGCTGTTCCCAGACACTGGCAGGAGGCCATTGCCCCGGGAGTTCAGGAGGATGTAGAGGGAAGTGGCGCAGTATGTCTCGGCCAGAAACGTGGTCCACAGGACTCATACCCAGTGCCGCAAGAAGTTCAACGACCTCACTCGGGTGGTCAGGGTGAGTACATGCTTCAAAAACCTCTACATCCCACCTTCTCAACCTCACTCTGTGCACCGACGGTATAAACCGCCAAATCCCCAACACTCACCCACCAACTATGCCCATCTACTAAAGGTCACATCCACATCTCACGCCTTGCATACATTAACAGCTATTCAACTATGGTAGGCACATCTGCCAAACACATGGCTGCACACTCACTCACACGCTGTCCTTTTTCTTGCAGGCCAAGCTTGCTCATAACAGGAGGAAGCAGCAACACATGGGAGGAGGTTAGGCGGAGCTGCAACCCCCTTGGAGGAGCGAGTGCGCAGCATCATCGCGGCCCAGGTCGTGGGCGCTGTGGCAGTCGGAGAGGTCGACCCCCTTGGGGACAACAATGGTATGTTCATCAGCTCTCCCTGTCGTTCATAATAGCAGGTGCTAAGGCAGGGGCGCAAATGAATTTCCGATCCGGGGCGCTACCGGGGCGATGCAGATCGTGGCGGTAGTGGTTAGCGCCACCGCAAACTGCCAGGTGAATTTCGCTGGCGGTGCTAACATCGCCGCGCCCGGTTGGTAAGTCGTTAGCTCCCCGTTAGCGCCCCCCGGAGGCACTAATGGGAGGCACTAACCAACCGAATCTCTCCCCCTTAATCTCAAGTCAACATTGGACCCGGTATAACCAGATAAACTGATAAATAAGTAACCTTGTTAGAATATATATCAGCCTTTTAAGTTCCTTCTATTTCTGCTTCAGGTCTGCAAAATAAACCATTTTAAGAATAGAAATTACTAATAATGATGAATGATTGAACATAAATGGCAAGCTCATATGTTAGTCCTCTGTCTGCTATTTTGAAGGGTTAAATAATTAATTTTAATTAAGTATCACCTCCTTTAAAGTAGCAGAACTATTATACTTACCTGTTCCCATTCACCCATCACCCTTGTGCTCACTGACCTACATTGACTCCCGGTCCAGCAACACCTAGATTTTAAAATTCTCATTCTTGTGTTCAAATCCCTCCATGGCCTCACCCCTCCCTATCACTGTAATCTCCTCCAGCCCCACAACCCTCTGAGAAATTTCTGTTCCTTCAACTCTGGCCTCTTTTGCACCCCCAATTCCTTCGCCCCACCATTGGTAGCCAAGCCTTCACCCATCTAGACCCTAAGCTCTGAAATGCCCTCCCGAAACCTCTCCACCTCTCTCTCCTTCTTTGATGCATAATTTCAGAATAAGGGGGCACTCTTTTAAATCGGAAATGAGGAGGAATTTCTTCTCTCAGAGGGTCGTGAATCTTTGGAATTCTCTTCCCCAGAGAACTGTGGAGGCTGGGTCATTGAATATATTTAAGGTGGAGATAGACAGATTTTTGAATGATAAGAGAGTCAAGGGTTATGGGGAGTGGGCAGGGAAGTGGAGTTGAGGCCAAGATCAGATCAGCCATGATCTTATTGAATGGTGGAGCAGGCTCGAGGGGCCGAATGGCCGACTCCTGCTCCTATGTCTTATGTTCTTATGTTAAAACCTACCTCTTTGACCAAGACCTGTCCTAATATCTCCTTCTTTGGCTTGGTGTCACTTTTTGTCTGATAATGCTCCTGTGAAACACCTTGGGATGTTTTACTATGTTAAAGGTGTTGTATAAATGCAAGTTGTTGTTGCTCTTTTCTCCCTTTCAGATGCTGTATACTTCCAGAAATTTCTGCTTTTCTTTTTCAGATGTTCAGCATTTCCTTTTTCCTTTCATTTTTGATCCATATGATTTTCTAATCATCAATTTAACAGTTAATCAGCTTAAAGACAGTTTGGATTTAGGTATTTGACTCTGAGGGTGAAGAATGTCTGGAATGCCCCACCAAGGGAAGTAGTGGGGGCTGATCTATCAGCAAGCTCAAGGAGGTAAGACATATATTATGCAATAAGACATTTCCTGGGATCGACCAGTCACAATGCAATAAACCTTTCCGGATCGGCACATTTCTATTTTCTATGCAACACTTGATCAACCTGCTATCATGTTCTTACAATCATTAATCCTTCAGTGTAGGTATTAACACATAATGAAGGGTTGCATTTATAAAGCACATTTAACAAATTAAATGTTGAGAGGGGGAAAATGGACACCAAGAAACAAATCAGGTCACAAATCCCACTGGTGTGCTTCCTGATGGTTGTTGTCAGTCAATTAACTATTACAAAACTGAACCAAACTGTTCCTACTGCTAGCTCCCCTGATTGTTCATTTACAGAGTTCCCTGCTCGGGGTGTTACTAAGCCATGCAAACTAGGATGGTCCCAATTTCAATCTCTGATCTGTGCTGATCCCAGCTAGAGCGTAATAATGACATTACATAGGAACATAGGAACAGGAGTAGGCCATTCAGTCCCTTGAGCCTGCTCCACCATTCAATGAGATCATGGCTGACCTGCGACCCAACTCCATATACCCGCCTTTGGCCCATATCCCTTAATACCTTTGGTTAACAGAAAGTTATCAATCTCCGATTAAGATTAACAATTGATCTAGCATCAATTGCTGTTTGCAGAAGAGAGTTCCAAACTTCTACCACCCTTTGTGCGTAGAAGTGTTTTCTAATTTCACTCCTGAAAGGTCTGGCTCTAATTTTTAGACTATGTCCCCTAGCCCCCTAGCCCAATCAGCGGAAATAGTTTCTCTCTCTCTACCCTATCTGTTTCCCTTAATATCTTGAAAACTTTGATCAGATCACCCCTTAACCTTCTAAATTCCAGGGTATACAATCCTAGTTTGTGTAATCTCTCCTCGTGACTTAACCCTTGAAGTCCGGGTATCATTCTGGTAAATCTACGCTGCACTCCCTCCAAGGCCAATATATCCTTCCTAAGGTGTGGTGCCCCGAACTGCTCACAGTACTCCAGGTGTGGTCTAACCAGGGTTTTGTATAGCTGAAGCATAGCTTCTACCCCCTTGTATTCTAGTCCTCTAGATATAAAGGCCAGCATTCCATTAGCCTTTTTGATTATTTTCTGTACCTGTTCATGACATTTTAATGTTCTATATACCTGGACACCCAAGTCTCTTTGGACCTCCACTGTTTTTAGCCTTTCACCATTTAGAAAGTACCCTGTTCTATCCTTTTTAGGTCCAAAGTGGATGACCTCACATTTGTCTATATTGAAATCCATTTGCCACAGTTTTGCCCATTCACTTAATCTGTCGATATCCCTTTGTAATTTTATGCTTCCATTTACACTGCCTACAATGTCGCATATCTTTGTGTCATCGGCAAATTTGGATATAAGGGGCCGGATATTCCGATCCCTACGAATGTGTACCCACCGTAGGGACATTGGAAATGCCGGTTTCAGGCATGCACAGCGCATGCGCTGAAAACTGGCATTTCCAATCTGTCAAGAATGCTTTCAGCAGGATAAGAGTTGAAAAAAAGTAAAAAAAATATGTTCTCACTCATTTATCATTTAAAAATACTTTACAAAAAAGGTAAGTTTATTTTTAGCCCCCTAAAAAACTTTAATTATTTTTTTCAAAAAATTAAATTTTTGTTTAAAATATTTAATTTATTGTAATTTCAACTAATTTAAAAAAGGTGATGGTTTTTAAAAAATGTATTTAAAGTTTTACTATGTTTTTGGGGTGATCTCCATTCATATATTTGACAGGTCTATCTGTCAAGTGTATGAAGGGAGATTCCCTTCTTTGATTGGCTCCCCATGGCCCACGTGATCCCAGGGACGCTTGCACTTGGAGTTGGAGAGGCCCAGCATCGGAACTATACGCATCTCAGGAGCCCTCAGGTAAGTGCGTACATTTTTTCCAGATCGGAGGCCTCCGCACGTGGGAAGCCTCCGATCGGAAAATACGGCCCAATACTTTCTATGCCATCATCTAAGTCATTAATAAATACTGTGAATAGTTGAGGCCTCAACACAGCTCCCCACGGGACACCACTAGTCACCTCCTGCCAATTTGAGTACCTACCCATTATCCCTACTGCCTGTCTCCTGCCGTTCAGCCAATTTCCTAACCAGGTCAATAATTTGACCTCAATTAGTAGGCTTCTGTCTACAGTCTACTGTATTAAGGGACTGAGTAGGAAGTGCTGGCTTGTCAGCATGACAATGCTGAGCCCAGGCACCCTGAGCATGCGCGTTCTCCCCAGTTTGGAGATTGGTTTCCACTCAGCTCCTGGAGGAGTCTGAGGAAGATCAGTTAACGCCAGGGGCGGCGTTTGCCTTGCGGAGGCCCAGGGCAAAAGCTCCGTTTGGCGCCCTACATTTTACTAGTCAATGATACTCAATACTACCTGCATAAGCTGGTGCCAAACCCACACACACAGGCACTCGCGCACACACACACACACAGATGCACACCTACACGCATACACAATGTCATGAAAAGGTGTGTTTGCAATAGGTAATCTAAAAATAGTTGACAAAATGAAAACACAAGAGTAAATGGCATCCAAGTGGACTAACTGAACAAACTTTCGTTTTTTTCAATTGTTACAGTTGTCATAATCGAGTAGATCCTCGATGAAGGTGTGAAGTTGCTAATGATCGATACAGTCCAGATGGATTTGCCTCAATCCTTAATCTGGATCCGTTCCACAAGGTCCTAACACCGCCAGTTAGCAAACCAGTCGTTCAAAAAAACACGCGTTTCAGAGAAATGACCCCGCTTGGAAATCACACCGTGCGATATTACGGCGTAAACGAATAGTGCGTCTCTGTTAAAACCCGCTGTCCGCTATTTAACAGCGTCGTCAACCCGTTCGAATTGAATGGTTGAAGCCTTTAATATAGGGGTAGAGCAATTCGATACCAAGGTGTTGTGTTTACCTGATTACATTGTCATTATCAGCCTCTTTCTATTAACTCCTTAAACATCTGAATCTCTCAACATGCCCTTAATTGTAATCAATACAGTCAAACTAATACAAATGAGGCTATATGCATATAGCCAGACTGAGACACAAGGAGCGAGCTAGATACATATAGATATTTATATATAAATCATATTTGTCTACATAACATCAGTCACTGTACTCCAAAAGTAAATCGGTTTTGAGAAGTATGGACCTGATCAGACTGCATCGATTCAAGTACATTTTAAATCCGTTTATAACACACGGTTATGATGACTGGTCTTAAAAACGTACAACCTGATGTTTCTTTTTAAAGTTTAAAGAGATCTCCGAACACACACACACATACACACAGTCCCACTTAAAATGAAACTTACATGAAATAGTAAAGTCCAGAAAATCGCCCTCTGTAGAACCATGTTGTTAGCCAGGGTTGCTGGATCTCTCTACTTGCCCCATACCCAGTTAAAGATTTTTTTAAATCTCTCTTTCTGCCGCCGGGCTTTGGGTTTTTAACAAGTTCCTGGTCAGATGAGCGAAGTGCGAGGCAGAGCCTCCCGGGACGTGTTTCTGGGTTTTAGATCACTCGCAGCCTCCTGCAACTTTTGTCGTTGTTACTGTATACACAGAACTACAACTTTTCCTGGCCGACCCTTTAAAACAATCAGTCTCCCTTGATCTTGCGAGAACATCCCAGCTTCTCTCTCCCATCCACGCCGCCCCCTTTATCCTCTCCCTCCCTTGTTCGAGGATGAAGAGCCCCCTGTTTAAGCCGCTGCTCCAGCGGATCCCCAAAGCACTCCTGTGCGGGACGAACGTGCTTCCAAATTGAACCCATCACACAGGCTTGGGTTAGCTTTACAGTACTCTATCCCGCGGTGTGTTGCCATGGATCAGGTTTGTGTGTTGTGGGAAGGGACGGATTGTGACACAGGAGATGATCAGTGTCTCTTGCCTGCAGAATTTCTTCTAAAAATACCATCCCTACACAGTACCCATTCTGAATATGGCACAGCATTAGGGATGGGTGCCATATTCCACTCCCATTCTAAGCCAACACAGAAAGGAAATAAAACAAGGTTGATGCAAGGATAAATGAACACATCTGTTTATTTTCAATACTAATTGGTGTACTATGTCGCAGGGGCAGCCCGAGATCATATTCCACAGACAATGACTGTCCTGCTATCTATATCCCATTCTGACTGTCCTAAAGCTGCAGTGTTGGGTTTCTGAATCTTTGTAATAGTCTAAAGAGGTCTTTAAAGGGGCACAACCATCGTACGGGGGCAAGAAAAGTGCCCTCTAAAGCTTTATTTAAAAAAAAACTCACTTGTTTTCGACCCCCTGATGTAACTGATGTCTAAGTCGCAGCATTCATACGGACTGGTTGGGCCGAATGGCCTGTATACATGTTATCATGTTGTAATTTCTATATTGGCGCTTGTGACTGGGCTAATCACGATGCAGCTCTTCTCTTAGGGTTGCCACATGTTACCAAGTCCAAGACTTGGGAGCAGGATAGGGGCATGGCAGAGGGTGGGATAATGGATTGAGTCTTAAGGTTTGCTTTGTTGCTCATGAATATTCATTGAAACCTCAAGAAATGTATGGCTCAGCATTGCACTGTTCCGAAAGTGATAAGGTATGAAATTCCTCTCCGCTATTTTAATGGATGTGTTTGGCCATTTATTTTAAACAAGAGTACAGTAGCCTTATGGGACTGGACTAGCAGCCCAGAGGTATTGGGGTAGCGTTTCCGCTTTGGGGGCAATCGGCAATCCGGACACTAATTGCACTCAAACAGGCGCTAGTTTTCCGAAGTGAAGTAATGGTTCAAGTTTCTGCTCAAACTCATTTGCATAATCACAAATGTAAATTCTTCCATCAACTAGCGCAATCAGGCAGTGTTTTAGAATGTAATTGGTTTTTTTTCCTTGCGTTAAAAAATATTCCTTGACATATTTAAGAGTGGTAATCAGGAGCGGTTTTATTAATACAGCTGAAAATGGGTTTATCACAAAAAAATAAGCACTTTTAATAAGTGTTTAATCCACCACTTCTGAGTGACTCGATTTTAAATAACTGAAAATGACTTCCAAAACCTCCACTGAACCATTTACTAGTTTCATAGGTGTACACTAGTTTGTTTCTTAGTAAATGAAATATTTTTTTATATTTAAAAGCTTTTAAAAGGTGCCTATTAGTGCTCTTGCACATAAAAAACAGCTTAATAGTAAGAGCTTCCTCGAAGGGCCTCAAACAAGTGCAATTAGTGGAAAATCGCCATGGTGATTAATTCAATCTGGGGGCTTGGCCAGTTTTGAGGGCAAGACTGGCTTCCAGCGTGATGTCTGTTAAACCGTACATAGGTACGGTAGCATAGTGGTTATGTTACTGGACTAGTAATCAAGGGCCTGGACTAATGATCTGGAGATGTGAGTTCAAATCGCACCATGGCAGCTGAGGGAATTTAAATTCAGTTATTTAAATAAATCTGGAATTTAAAAAAAAAGCTAGCATCAGTGACCATGAAACTACTGGATTGTCGTAATAAACCCATCTGGTTCACTGCCTTTTAGGGAAGGAAATCTGCTGGTCTATATGTGACTCCAGACCCACAGCAATGTTAGTTGACTCTTTAACTGCCCACTGAAATGGCCTAGTGAGCCACTCAGTTGTACACAACTGCGACAGTAGAAGTATCACCACATGGAACGCAGCTGGGGATTGGCAATAAATGCCGGCCTTGCCCGTGACGCCCACATCCCAGGAACGAATAAAAAAAGGTTGTGGGAGCTCAAGTTGCGCTGGAAACTCTGCGATCTTTTGTGCTGGTTTGGCCAATTTCGGGTGAATTGCGCTGGAAAAAGCAGCACAATCTAGCGGAAACTTTCGCCCTGAGTTTACGAGGCAAGTTGAAAAATTGAACTCAATAAATCTGGTAATTTGGGGGGCTGGCACCCAGGAAAATGAACTGGGTGTTGTGAAACTCAACTGGTTCATTAACCTCCATCAGGAAAGAATCCTGCTATCTGGCTTGGCCTACATGTAACTCAAGTCCCACATCTACACAAAAGTTAAAATACTGGGCAGAAGAAATTCATGCCAATATCACATTCATTACTGTATTTCAAAATTCTCATCCTTGCTTTCAAATCCCTCCTATCTCTGTAATCTCCTTCAGCCCCACAACCCCCCTGAGATATCTGCGCTCCTCTAATTCTGCCCTCTTGAGCATCCCTGATTATAATCGCTCAACCATTGGTGGCCGTGCCTTCTGTTGCCTAGGCCCTAAGCTCTGGAATTCCCTGCCTAAACCTCTCCGCCTCGCTACCTCTCTTTCCTCCTTTAAGACGCTCCTTAAAATCTATCTCTTTGAGCAAGCTTTTGGTCACCTGCCCTAATTTATCCTTATGTGGCTCGGTGTCAAATTTTTTGTCTTACAATACTCCTGTGCAGTGCCTTCCGGGACGTTTTACCATGTTAAAGGCGCTATATAAATGCAAGTTGTTGTTGTTGTTATCTGCACAGTGCCAACACATTAATAATGAAAAATCCATCTTCTACATCATAAGAGACAGAAAGAATTAGTAAAATGGGCTTGTGTTTTAAAAGCCGAGCTTTTGATCTCCAGTTTATATTATAGAAATTTGCAGATGGCCCGCTCCAAAGCTGATAACCCTACTCCACTCTTTTATCGGGCACTTTCTTTCTTTTCACAACCAGATACTGACCCTTTAATAATAGAGATCATTTACTGGAATTTTTGTAACTGTTGTTACCTCCTCTGCATTCCCAGCTATTTAAATGTAATATCCAGGTGTCAACCGTGGCTCAGAGTTTTGAGCAAACACCACTGTGTTGAGACGAGTGCATGCCCAGATGCTTTAAAGTTGCAATTGTGACTTTTAAACAGCCACACTCGTGCAAGCCGTGTCGTTAAGGTGTCAGCCGTGGCTCAGTGGGCAGCACTCTCACCTCTGAATCAGAAGGTTGTGGGTGAAAGTACTACTCCAGAGACTTGAGAACAAAATCTAAGCTGACACTCCAGTGCTGCACTGTCGGAGGGGCAGTCTGAGGCACCTAAAGTGAGGCTCTGTCTGCCTTCTCAGGCAGAAGTAAAAGGTCCCATAGCATTATTTTGAAGAAGAGCAGTGGAGTACTCCCCAGTATCCTGGCCGATATTTATCCCTCAATGAACATCACTAAAAAAAATACAGATTATCTGGTCATTATCACATTGCTGTTTGTAGGAACTTGCTGTGTGCTACTTGGTTGCTGTGTTTTCTACATTTCAACAGTGATTACTATTGACAACAGTGGTACTATAGTTTAATAGGTCTGATATTAAACAGAACAAAATTGGAAAACTAACATTGAATTTAATTACCACAGCATTACTGGAACTAATTGTAATAGTTAAATAAGGATAATCTTAGTCGTTTGTAGAATGTTTGGTAGCCTTGTGTTTACTATTAATTATTTAGTCATCTAAGTTTTTTGGCCAGAGTTCAGTCCAATGTTTTGGGTGCAGCTGTTGTGGGACTCCTAGAAGGGTACAGTTGACAGGACTTTACATAGTCTGTGACTTTAAAGGGCTAGATGGATGAACACTTCACCTGGAGTTCTCTAACTCCATTTCTGTTGTCCATTTAGAAGTCTACTCAAGTTTGTTGACTCTCTGGGATACTTTGGCATCAGAGATGGTATCTCCTTGAGCTTCCACAATGGCCGCAGCTGAGCCACAGGAAATGAATGTAAATCATAATTGGCTCTCTACAGCGAGTATAGGGTAGCCGGATGGGCCTGCATTAGAGAGCGCAGACTAGCCAGATTGAGTTATTGAAGAAACTAAAAGCAGTTCAGAAGATAGGGGCTGGCTTGGGTTCTGGAGCTATCTTTGTAATTGGGTGGATACTTTGGAGAGTAGAATTGGGCAAAGCACCAAAGTTTGAAAAGTAGATGTATCAGGACCAAGAAGAGTTGACTTAGAAACTAGAATAAAGACCACAATATTCCAATTGAAGCGGGAACATCAGCCTCAGAAATAAATCCAAGAGTTTCTACAGCAGGCTTTGACTTACTCTGACCTGCTACTATCCCCAGGCAATCAGTCATTGATCCACAGGTGTGTTTGAACATGTCTACCCCAATGGATAAAAGCATAAGCAGGCATTGCATGATCAAATTTATTGAGCTTGGCTTCCCCACAAACCATGCACAGTCAGTTCCATCACAGAGTTGACCTACCCCACTCTTGCGGTTTCCAAAAATCAAATCAAGCAACTTCTAGAATACCAATTGAAGTTTCCATCCTACATATACACACACATGAGACTGGTTGTCATTCTTGGCATGACATTTCCATGGTTCCAACACTGAGGAACTATGTTTCAGATAGCTTTTGATGATCTCTGAACTTAATCAACAAATCTGCACTCATCCAACTTTCCATTCAGCTCTTTTTAAAGACATTAATTGGCACACCATTCATTGGGAATCTAGGTCAAATATCTCAAAAAAGGAGTCAGCCATTTGGTCTATCAAACCAGCTTCATACTATTGTTAGTCTTGGCAATTCTATCATTCTATTCACAATTCTCTGTCCTTTGTCTATATCCCTTAACGTTTACTTCCCAAGTAAGTATCTAGCTTCCCTTAAAACATCTCAACTGATTCTGAATCGATTGCCTGCCACATTCTCACAATTCTTTGCAAGATGTTTCCCCTGGATTCACTTTTAACAGGGCTAGCTCAAATTTTAAAATTATGGGGGAGAAATTCAGTATCGCCCCATTTGGGGCGCAAATATCAGCCGGGCGCAAAGATTAGCGCCTGGCACTAATTATCGCCTCCGACTGCAAACTTGACTTTTATCGCCCCTGGAGGTGATTGGAGCGCTAAATCAGGCGCTTCACACCTGTCTTAAGGCGCAAACGCCGAGGAGCGAGGCGCTACCTCAGAGCGCTGGCGAAGCTCATGTGATGTCAGTCAGCAATGGAACACACACACAATGGCGCGGGCCAATTCTTAAAGGGGAGGGTTGATCTTGCTTTCCATCCACATCCTGCTTATTGCAGCCTTGAATCTCGGCCTGGAGAGACCTGTACATCAAATCTGCTGGAAAGAACAATGGAGAGTACCAGGGAAAGAGCTCAGAGTGAAGCCCCCACATTCTCTTCTAAATCGATACAAGGAAGGGCAAATCAAAATGAACCTGCAAAGTGCTGCTCAGTACCCAAAACTCCTTCACACAGCGTTGAATCTCTCCAGAAGTCTCTCTCTCAGAATGCGTGGTTCAAAAATGTCACCGACAATAAAAGGCAGGAAGCGGTCGCCTTTAAATAGCGCTCCCCCAGTCCCTTCCTGACTGCAAAACGCTCCCCTCAACCTGTCGTTGCTAGCGGCAGGCGGTAAGGCAGGGGGCACCACTCAATATCCGGTCCGGGGCACTACCGGGGCATTGCGCACTCGACTGACGTCATGATCTGCCGGCGCAGGAGATCATGGCGGTAGTGTTTAGCGCCGCCGCAAAATGTCTAGTTAATTTCGCGAGCGCCGCAAACATCGCTGCGCCCGGGCGCTAGTTGCTTTGCGCCCCATTAGCGCCCTCTTAAGGCGCTAACGGGAGGCGCAACCAACTGAATTTTTCCCCCTATGTCTTGTATCTATGACTATTCATTGGGGGAAAAATTCAGTTGGTTGCGCCTCCCGTTAGCGCCTTAAGAGGGCGCTAATGGGGCGCAAAGCATCTAGCACCCAGGCGCGGCAAAGTTTGCGCTGCTTGCGAAATTAACTAGATATTTTGCGGCGGCGCTAAACACTACCGCCACGATCTCCTGCGCCGGCAGATCGTGATGTCAGTCGAGTGCGCAACGCCCCGGTATCGCCCCGGAGCGGATATTGAGTGGCGCCCCCTGCCTTACCGCCTGACGCTAGCAACGACAGGTTGAGGGGAGCGTTTTGCAGTCAGGAAGGGACTGGGGGAGCGCTATTTAAAGGCGACCGCTTCCTGCCTTTTATTGTCGGTGACATTTTTGAACCACGCATTCTGAGAGAGAGACTTCTGGAGAGATTCAACGCTGTGTGAAGGAGTTTTGGGTACTGAGCAGCACTTTGCAGGTTCATTTTGATTTGCCATTCCTTGTATCGATTTAGAAGAGACTGTGGGGGCTGCACTCTGAGCTCTTTGCCTCGTACTCTCCATTGTTCTTTCCAGCAGATTTGATGTGCAGGTCTCTCCAGGCCGAGATTCAAGGCTGCAATGAGCAGGATGTGGATGGAAAGCAAGATTAACCATCCCCTTTAAGAACTGGCCCGTGCCATTGTGTGTGTGTTCCATTGCTGACTGACATTACATGAGCTTCTCCAGCGCTCTGAGGTAGCGCCTCGCTCCTCGGCCTTTGCGCCTTAAGACAGGTGTGAAGCACCTGATTTAGCGCTCCAATCACCTCCAGGGTCGATAAAAGTCAAGTTTGCAGTCGGTGGCGATAATTAGCGCCAGGCGCTAATCTTTGCGCCCGGCCGATAATTGCGTCCCAAATGGGGCGATACTGAATTTCTCCCCCATTGAATCTCAATTTTTACTCGAGGCTTCCTAATGTAATACTCATGCGCCCTAGTTTTATATTTAACTTACTTCTAAATATTGACTCTGATACTGAGAGTCGTCGAACAGAAAATAGTTGGATGGTTGATCTGTCTAAAGCTCTGCGCAGCCCTTCCGTCTGTGATCGAACTTGTCCTGAGACTTATATAACATGAACCATTTCACATCATGAACTGGACAGACTGATGGAAAAGAGCCTGCCCTGACATGCCCAACTCCCTACCAAGGCTGTCACCTGATAAAGGTTGAAGATTACAATATCTTGACCAAGCAAGTCATTTTAAGTTGACAGTCAATGTTGCAAACCATATATTCAGTTTGTACACAAGAAAATCATTTAATGCTGGGATTGGATGTTGTTGGATGTTGGCAGGACCAGGTCTCTGCTGATTACTGAGGGCTTCAGCCGCTCTGCTGCCAGAGTTATGGCAGGAGACTGATGGAACGTCCAAACAATTTCAGGGCCATGAACAGTAAGGCTTGGCTCTAAATCCCTTATTTGCTGTTAGGTAATTTTTTTTTATAGTGATTTCACTTAAACATTTTTACTCCCAGTAATACATTAGCTGTGGCCACTGGGAGAAAGAAGTTTTAAAATAGAAAGGAAAATAATTAATTCCCAAATGGCATGAACAGCAGTTTTCAATAAAATTGAATAAGCCTCCTTTCATTTTAAGGTAAATAAAAAAAGCAAAGACCGGTAAGTGTCAAAAACTCACCCTCAGAAAAAAAATCTGGGAGAAATTTTGTCTTCTGGCGGAAAGTGGGCAGGAGGTTATTGGGGTGAGAGCAATGGCTGCTCAGAGGAGTCGGCAGGGGAGTTAACATAAGAACATAAGAAATAAGAGCAGGAGTAGGCCATTTGGCACTTTGAGCCTGCTCCGCCATTCAATAAGATCATAGCCAACTTCTACCTCATCTCCACTTTCTTGCACTATCCCCATATCCCTTGATTCCCTTAATATTCAAAAATCTATCGATCTCTATCTTGAATATACTCAACAACTGAGCCTCTACAACCCTCTGGGGTAGAGAATTCCAAAGATTCACCACCCTCTGAGTGAAGAAATTTCTCCTCATCTCGGTCCTAAATGGCCGACCCCTTATTCTGAGACTGTGACCCCTGGTTCTAGACTCCCCAGCCAGAGGAAACATCCTCCCTGCATCCACCCTGTCAAGCCCTATAAGAATTTTGTATGTTTCAATGAGATCACCTCTCATTCTTCTAAACTCTAGAGAATAAAGCTTGTGATTTCAAATAAAGCTGTTGGACTATAACCTGGTGTTGTGCGACTTCTCACTAGAGAATATAGGCCTAGTCTACTCAATCTCTCCTCAAAGGACAATACCCCATCCCAGGAACCAGTCTGGTGAACCTTCGTTGCACTCCCTCTATGGCAAGTATATCCTTCCTTAGGTGAGGAGACCAAAACTGTACACAATACTACAGGTGTGGTCTCACCAGGGCCCTATATAATTGCAGCAAGACATCTTTACTCTTATACTCAAATCCTCTTGTAATAAAGGCCAACATACCATTTGCTTTCCTAATTGCTTGTTGTAGCTGCATGTTAACTTTCAGTGATTCGTGTACAAGGACACCCAGGTCCCTCTGAACACCAACATTTCCAATTTATGGGTTGCCCCTCATTTCCATGGTTGAGGCAAGCTGCCAGTATGAGATGTGCTCCCCGTAGGCTGCTCACCAATTAGGAGGCGAGAAATCGGGCACTGCTGCAGATTCATAAAGGCCAGCAATGGCTCAAAGGGAAAGTGCCTTCTTTTTGTAGCCAAAACAGGAAAGCAACACTGTGGAGTTGTTGAAAAATGCCTGTGGGCAAGAAAAGTTCCAGAAAGGCCCTAAGGTTTTCAGATGCAGCCATGGAGATGCTGATGGAGCAGGTTCACAACAGAAAGGAGATCCTCTTCCCCAAGAACGGTCGATGAGTATCACAGCAAACTGATGAAGGAGCATGATAAGACATAGCACAGCACATGAATGCTATATACATTTTCTACAGGACCCAACTGGAATGCCGAAATAAATTTAATGATCTCACCAGGAGTGCCAAGATAAGAGCAAAATACTGCAGATGCTGGAAATCTGAAATAAAAACAGAAAATGCTGGGAATACTCAGCAGGTCAGACAGCATCTGTGGGGAAAGAAACCGAGTTAACGTTTCAGGTCAATGACCTTTCATCAGAGTTCTGACAAAAGGTCATCGACCTGAAACGTTAAATCAGTTTCTCTCTCCACAGATGCTGTCTGACCTGTTGACTACCAGCATTTTCTGTTTTTATCTGCTGAGATAAAGTTCACTTTCACAGGTCTCACACTACATGCACAGCCCTGCAGGAACCCATCTTTACCTCAGCACTGCCTTTCCCTTAGCACTGCCTTTCCCTGCCCTGTTTGCTATTGGTTCTCCAAAAATCCACAGGGTGACATGGGTGTGGTTAATGACACCCCAGACTTAAGGGAATCCTGCAATCTGTGCAAACCCCAGAGCCTTATCCTGCTGTTTCCGGATATTCTTGGGGAAAATGATGAAGGCATCAGTCACCTATTTAATATAGAAACATAGAAACATAGAATCTAGGAGCAGGAGTAGGCCATTCGGCCCGTCGAGCCTGCTCCGCCATTCAATACGATCATGGCTGATCATCCAAATCCAGTACCCTGTCCCTGCTTTAATCCCCACAGTACACATATCCCACCCTACCCCCGTAACCCCACGTATTTAATTCCCCCTAACATATCCCATCCTATCCCCATAACCCCACATATTTAATCCCCCCTAACACTAAGGGTCAATTTATCATAGCCAAATCAACCTAACCCACACATTTTTGGACTGTGGGAGGAAACCGGAGCACCCGGAGGAAACCCACGCAGACACGGGGAGAATGTGCAAACTCCACACAGACAGTCACCCGAGGTCAGATTCGAACCCGGGTCTCTGGCGCTGTGAGGCACCAGTGCTAACCACTATGCCATACAGTGTAATGTATCCAAGTTTGCTGATGATACAAAGCTAGGTGGGACAGTAAGCTGTGAGGAGGACACAAAGAGCCTGCAAAGGGATATAGACAGGTTAAGTGAGTGGGCAATAAGGTGGCAGATGAAGTATAATGTAGGGAAATGTGAGGTTATTCACTTTGCTAGGAAGAATAGAAAAACAGAATGGGCCAAAAATTCAGGCACTTGCCAGGTGAGTACGCGCTGTGTACTCACCCGTAAGGCCTCCTGAAGTGCCGGTTTCCTGCATGCACTGCGCATGCGCGGGAAACCGGAACTTCCGGTCTCGTGAAGGGAGGGGTTGAGAGGTGAACCGCGTGTGCGGGAGAGGCTGCGCGCACGCAGCGAACTTAGTTTTTTTTCAAAAATAACAACAGAAAACGTTGGAAAAACTCAGCAGGCCAGGCAGCATCCGTGGAGAGAGAAAGAGAGTTAACGTTTCAGGTCGATGACCTTTCATCAGAACTGTGAAGAGCCGGAAATCAAATAGATTTAAGGCCAGAGTAAAGCTGGGAAAAGGGGGAGGGGATAAAAGAACAAAGGGGGAGATGAAGAGACATTAAGAGACATTAAGAGATATGCAAGGCTAGAGGTGGTGTAAATGTGACAGATTAAGGCTGAAAGAAGTGTGAAATCCACTGGCAGAATGAAGGACAGCTGCCAGCTTCTTGTTTGGCGAACCGACCTCTACCTAGCGGAAGTTGAACGCCAACTCTCTGACACCTCCTCCTACCTCCACCTGGACCATGACCCCACTACTGAACATCAAGCCACCGTGTCCAAGACCGTCACTGACCTCATCTCCTCTGGAGATCTTCCCCCCACGGCCGCCAACCTCATAGTTCCCCAACCGCGCACAGCCCGCTTCTACCTCCTTCCCAAGATCCACAAACAGGACTGCCCCGGTAGACCTATCGTTTCAGCCTGTTCTTGCCCCACGGAACTTATCTCTTCCTATCTCGACTCTATTTTTTCTCCCCTTGTCCAGTCTCTTCCCACCTACATCCGCGACTCTTCCGATGCCCTCCGCCATTTTAACAGTTTCCAGTTTCCCGGCCCCAACCGTCTCCTCTTCACTATGGACGTACAATCCCTCTACACCTCCATTCCCCACCAGGATGGCCTGAGGGCGCTCCGCTTCTTCCTTGAACAGAGGCCCAACCAGTCCCCATCCACCACCACCCTCCTCCGCCTGGCTGAACTTGTTCTCACATTGAACAACTTCTCCTTTGACTCTACCCATTTCCTCCAAATTAAAGGTGTTGCTATGGGTACCCGCATGGGTCCTAGCTATGCCTGCCTTTTCGTGGGATATGTGGAACACTCTTTGTTCCAGTCCTACTCGGGTCCCCTCCCTCACCTCTTTTTCCGGTACATTGATGACTGTATCGGTGCCGTCTCCTGCTCTCGCCCTGAACTAGAACATTTCATTCACTATGCTTTCAATTTCCACCCTTCCTTCACCTTCACATGGTCCATCTCCGACTCTTCCCTTCCCTTCCTCGACTTCTCCATCTCCATCTCTGGGGATAGGTTATTGACTAACATTCACTACAAGCCCACTGACTCCCACAGCTACCTGGACTACACTTCCTCCCACCCCGCCTCCTGTAAGGACTCTATTCCATTCTCCCAGTTTCTCCGTCTCCGCCGCATCTGCTCTGATGATGCCACCTTCCATACCAGTGCTTCCGACATGTCTTCCTTTTTCCTCAACCGAGGATTCCCCTCTACCGTGGTCGACACGGCCCTCGACCGTGTCCGTTCTATCTCCCACACTTCTGCCCCTGCCCCTCCCTCCCGGAACCACGATAGGGTTCCCCTTGTCCTCACCTTTCACCCCACCAGCCTCCACATTCAACGGATCATCCTCCGCCATTTCCGCCACCTCCAGCGTGATCCCACCACCAAACACATCTTCCCCTCACCTCCCCTTTCAGCATTCCGCAGGGACCGCTCCCTCCGCGACACCCTAGTCCACTCCTCTACCACCCCCAGCACCCCTTCCCCTTCGCCCGGCACCTTCCCGTGCACGCGCAGGAGATGCTACACATGCCCTTACACCTCCCCTCTTCCCACTGTCCAGGGCCCCAAACACCCCTTCCAGGTGAAACAGCGATTTACTTGTACTTCCTGCAATTTAGTATACTGTATTCGCTGCTCACGATGTGGTCTCCTCTACATTGGGGAGACCAAACGCAGATTGGGTGACCGCTTTGCGGAACACCTCCGTTCAGTCCGTAAGGGGGACCCCGAGCTCCCGGTGGCCTGTCACTTTAATTCACCGCTTCACTCCCACTCTGACCTCACCGTCCTCGGCCTATTACACTGTTCCACGGAAGCGCAGCATAAGCTCGAGGAACAGCACCTCATCTTTCGTTTAGGCACGCTACAGCCCTCTGGACTCAATATCGAGTTCAACAATTTTAGATCATAACCTCAGCTCCAATCATATTTATATTTTATTTTTTCCACCCTTTTATTTGCCCCCCCCCACCTTTTTTTTCCTCCTAGAAGCTGGCAGCTGTCCTTCATTCTGCCAGTGGATTTCACACTTCTTTCAGCCTTAATCTGTCACAT
Source organism: Squalus acanthias (assembly GCA_030390025.1). Taxonomy (NCBI): domain Eukaryota; kingdom Metazoa; phylum Chordata; class Chondrichthyes; order Squaliformes; family Squalidae; genus Squalus; species Squalus acanthias. Next base: position 30,971,383 of record CM059432.1, on the reverse strand, counting down.
TTACACCACCTCTAGCCTTGCATATCTCTTAATGTCTCTTAATGTCTCTTCATCTCCCCCTTTGTTCTTTTATCCCCTCCCCCTTTTCCCAGCTTTACTCTGGCCTTAAATCTATTTGATTTCCGGCTCATCACAGTTCTGATGAAAGGTCATCGACCTGAAACGTTAACTCTGTTTCTCTCTCCACAGATGCTGCCTGGCCTGCTGAGTTTTTCCAGCGTTTTCTGTTGTTATTTCAGATTTCCAGCATCCGCAGTATTTTGCTATCGTATTAGTTTTTTTTCAGGTTTCTCCGGGAAGGTAAGTATGGAAGAAGCTGCGCTTTTAAAAAGGAGGCGCAAGACCCGTTTTTAACAAGGTAAGTGGTTAATTAATTACAATTTAAAAAAAATTTCAACAGGTTTATCTTTTTTAGATACTTTAAAGAAAGGTAAGTTTATTTTTAGCACTGTTAAAAAGTATTTTAATTTTGTCAAAAATTAAAATTTTTGTTTAAAGTAGTTAATTTATTTAACTTATAGTTATTTTAAAAATGTGATGGTTTTAAAAAAAATTTATTTGAAGTTTAGGTGTTGTTTTGGGGCCGATTTCAATTCATACATTTGACAGGTCTTCCTGTCAAATCTATGAATGAAAGATGGTCTGCTGCCATTGGCTCTCCATGGCCCACGTGATCCCAGGGGACGCATCGCACTAACTACGCCCCTGGGATACGCAAGCACTGCGCGCCGGCAGCTGCAGGAAGCCCAGGAGCTGAAGTCCCCGTGGGCCCAGAGGTCAACGACAGGCGCGGTAGGTAGGTGCGCGCGGGATCCTTGCACCCGCGGGAAGCCAGGGAGCCTAATTTCTGGGCCAATATTTTTTAAATGGTGAGAAACTATTAAATGTTGATGTTCAGAGAGATTAAGGTGCCCTTGTACAGGAAACACAGAAAGTTAACATGCAGGCACAGCAAGCACTTAGGAAGGCAAATGGCATGTTGGCTTTATTGCAAGGGGGTTGGAGTACAAGAGTAAGGAAGTCTTACTATAATTGTACAGGGCTTTGGTGAGATCACACCTGGAGTTTTGGTCTCCTTATCTGAGGAAGGACATACATGCCTTAGAGGCAGTGCAACAAAGGTTCACTAGATTTGTTCCTGGGATGAGAGGGTTGTCCTATGAGGAGAGATTGAATAGATTAGGTCTATACTCTCTTGAAGTTTAGAAGAATGAGAGGTGATGTCATTGAAACATATAAGATTCTGAGGGGGATTGGCAGGGTAGATGCTGAGAGTTTGTTTCCCTGGCTGGACAGTCTAGAACTAGGGGGCAGTCTCAGGATAAGGGGTTGGCCAATTAAGACTGAGATGTGGAGGAATTTCTTCACTCAGACGGTTGTAAATCTTTACAATTCTCTACCCCAGAGGGCTGTGGATGCTGAGCGTTGGGCAGGATTTTGCGGGGGATCAGCGGGCGCGATCGGTGGTGGGTCGGTTGGGAAAGTTTTTTTTCACAGTGGGTCAGGACCCTGCTGTGAACCCGCCACCATGCACCTTGACCAAATGTTGGGTCTGTCAGCGGTGAGCAGACACAACACGCAGAGGTGGGGGAGGCAATTAAAATCATTAGTCGCTTGTTTACAGCCACTTAACAATGGTTTTTTCTGAGCTTTTTGAATTTGACAGATCACCCACCGGTTTCCCACTGTGCCTAGACCTCGTCTGTGAAGCTAAGGCGGGAGGTCAGTGGCCATAGAATCAGCTGATGAATTGACAGCTTCAAATGTCAAGTCAAAGCTCCCAGCTGATTGAGAAATGTTCCCTTAGCCACTAGCTTCTCTAAACTGCATTTCCACTACAGATTCAGAATGCGGCAAGTCTTTACACAAGTCTCCATCCAGTCTGACCTCATTACCTCTGCCACCATTGACAGATCGCTTCTGCCATCTCTACTTCACCTTCCATCTAGGATGCAGGTACAGCAAGCAATTAGGAAGGCAATTGGCATGTTGGCCTTTATAGCAAGGGGTTGGAATAAGGAAGTCTTACTACAATTGTACAGGGCTTTGGTAAGACCACACCTGGAGTACTGTGTACAGTTTTGGTCTCCTTATCTGAGGAAGGACATACTTGCCTTAGAGGCAGTGCAATAAAGGTTCACTAGATTGATCCCTGGGATGAGCAGGTTGTCCTATGAGGAGAGATTGATTAGATTATGCCTATACTCTCTGGAGTTTAGAGGAATGAAAGGTGATCTCATTGAAACATGTAAGATTCTGTGGGGGATTGACAGGGTAAATGCTGAGGGGTTATTTCCCTGGCTGGAGAGTCTAGTACTAGGGGTCATAGTCTCAGGATAAGGGGTCTGCCATTTAAGACTGAGATGAGGAGGAATTTCTTCACTCAGAGGATTGTGAATCTTTAGAATTCTCTACCCCAAAGGGCTGTGGATGCTGAGTCGTTGAGCATATTCAAGGCTGAGATAGATAGATTTTTGGACTCTAGGGGAATCAAGGGATATGGGGATCAGGTGGGAAAGTGGAGTTGAGGTCAATGATCAGCCATGAGCTTATTGAATGGCGGAGCAGGCTCAAAGGGCCGTATGGCCTACTCCTGCTCCTAATTTTTATGTTTTATAAGCATGGAGTGCAGACTGACAGATGTTGCTCATATCCCCTGTCGCAGCCTGGAAGGAGCCAGAGGTAAAGAAGTTCAGGATTGCACTGACCTTGACAACAGGCAATGCAACAGTTGGCTACGGGTCTTCTTGCTGGATCCGACACAATTCTGTCACTGCCTCTCTAGAGAACTGAAGCCTCCTTATGCAGTACTCCTCAGAGGAAATCTGACCAGCTGTAAAAGTAGTAATAAGAACAAACAGTTTATTTTCCATCCATTACTGCCCCTTTTTGTGTGCAAATGAGCTGGTTAGGAACCAAAAATTGCCCTCCTTGTGTCCTCAACACTTGCGTCTCCCTTTATGATTCATCTGGGGTAATGCATACAACACAGTTTCATTTCTCCAGTACAAGTGAAAGAATGTCAGGTATACCCAGGTTAAGTTACAAGCCAGTGTCCCATTGCACTTTCAGTGTCATTACTTGCTTTCAAATGTCAAAGCCTTATATTCAGTGCAGTTTCAGAGATGTCAGCATTTAGGGGGCCTTTTGAGCTTTTTTGAAGCTATTGCTCAGCGTTTGTTAGTTCACATGGTTGGCATGTATGAATTCTTATACCCATCACTTAATTTGCTTGTAGCACTTTCTCCAAACCTGGAACTTGGGACTTTACTTTGGCCATGACCCTAGGTTCCCTGCTGCCCTAGGCCTGAACTTGCATCTTTCTCAAATTGCTCTCCTAGCTCATCTCATGCCCACTCCGAGCTCATCTTGTCCATGAGATCCAGCTCCTGCTTGCTCGTACCTATTCCGACTGCACTGCTGACCACACCAGTTAATTTCCTGGCCATCATACTAGCTGATATTGTAAACCGCTCCCTCTCCTCAGATACTGTCCTCTTCCTTTCAAATCTGCCATCATCGACTCTCCTCAAAAAACCCACACTTGACGCCTGTCCTTGAAAATTAGCACCTAATCTCCAACCTCCCCTTCCTATCCAAAGTTCTTGAATGTGTTGTCACCTCCTAAATCCGTGCCCATCTTTCTCACACTCCATTTTTGAACCTCTGTACTCAGGTGTCCGACTCCTGCCACAGCACTGAAACAAACGATATCCTATCTGACTGTGGTGAACAGTCCATCTCATCCTTCTCAACCACAATGCAGCCTTTGACTAGGTTTACCACATCAACCTCCTCCAACACCTCTCCTCTGTTGTCCAGCTGAGTGTGACTGTCATTGTCTGGTTCCAATCTTACCTATCCAGTCGTATCCAGAATAACTCTTGCAATGGTTTCTCTTCTCGCCCCCTTCACAATTACTTCTGGAGTCCCCCAAGGATGTAACTTTTGCTCCCTCCTATTTCTCATCTACATGCTACCCCTAGGTAACCTCATCTGAAGACATGACGTCAGGTTCCACATATACCCTGCCGACACTCAGGTCTACTTCACCACCACCTCTCTCGACCTAATCCAATGCTTCTTTGTTGTCAGACTGCTTACCTGACATTTGATGAGCCGTGACTTCCTCCAATTTGACATTTGGAAGACCGAAGCAATTGTCTTCAGCCCCAGCCACAAACTCTGTTCCTTCACTACCAATTCCAACCCCCTCCTTGGCCACAGCCTGAGGCTGAACCAGACTGTTCGTAAATTCAGCGCCTTACTTGACGCTGAGTTGAGCTGCCGACCCCATATCCTCTCCATCACAAAGATCACCTACTTCCACCTCTGTCTCTGCCCCTGCCTCAACTTATCTGCTGTTGAAACCCTTATCCATGTTTTTGTTACCTCCAAACTAAACTGTTCCAATGCTCTCCTGGCCAATCTCTCATCTTTCACCCTCCATAAACTTGAGCTTATCTTAAAATCTGCCATCCGTATCCTAACCCCAAAAAAGTCTCCTTCACCCTGTGCTCAGTATTGGTCCACTAACACCTCGATTTTAAAATTCTCATCCTTGAGTTAAAATCCCTCCATGACCCCACCCCTTCTTTTCTCTGTAACCCCCTCCAGCCTTATAATCCTCCAAGAATTCTGCGTTCCTCCAACTCTTGCCTCTTGTGCATCCCCTACTCCCTTCGCTTTATCATTGGCAGCGGTGCCTTCAGCCGTCAAAGCCCTAAGCTCTGGAATGCCCTCCCTAAACTTCTCCACCTCTCCAACTCTCTCTCCTCTTTAAAATGCTCCTTAAAACCTACCTCTTTGACTAAGTTTTTAGACATCTATCCTAATATTTCCTTCTTTGACTTAGTGACAATTTTCATCTGATTCTTCTGAGGCAGTCCCTCGGAACCGAGGATGACTTGCTTCCACATTAAAAATAAGTTCTCAGGTGACTGATGAGTCCAATGCGGGACCTACAGTCTCTGTCACAGGTGGGGCAGAGGGTGGTTGAAGGGGCGGGTGGAGGGGTGCTTGGGTTGACGTGCGCTCCTTGCGCTGCTTGAGCTTGGCTTCCGTTTGCTCCCGGCGAAGAGACTCGAGGTGTTCGGCGCCTTCCTGGATGCTTCTCCTCCACTTTGTGCGGTCTTGGGCCAGGGATTCCCAGGTGTCGGTGGGGATGTTGCACTTTTTCAAGGAGGATTTGATGGTGTCCTTGAAACGTTTCCTCTGCCCACCTGGGGCTCTCTTGCCGTGTCGGAGCGCTTGTTTTGGGAGTCTTGAATCGGATATGCGGACGATGTGACCCGTCCATCGGAGCTGATCGAGCGTGGTCAAAGCTTCGATGTTGGGGATGTTGGCCTGAGTGAGAATACTTACGTTGGTGCGCCTATCCTGCCAATGGATTTGCAGGATCTTGCGGAGGCAGCATTGGTGGTACCTCTCCAGTGCTTTGAGGTGCCTGCTTTATATGGTCCATGTCTCTGAGGCATACAGGAGGGCGGATATCACTGCTGCTCTGTAGACCATGAGCTTGGTGCCGAGTTTGAGGTCCTGGTCTTCAAACACACTCTTCCTCAGGTGACGGAAGGCTGCACTGGCACACTGAAGGCGGTGTTGGACTTCGTCATCGACGTCTGCTCTTGTTGACAGTAGGCTCCCGAGGTATGTAAAGTGGTCCACGTTGTCCAAGGCCTTGTCGTGGATTTTGATCATCGGGGGGCAGTACTGTATGGTGGGGGCAGGTTGGTAGAGGACTTTTGTCTTACGGATGTTTAGTGTAAGGCCCATGCTCTCGTACGCTTCGGTGAAGGTGTTGATGATGGTTTGGAGTTCAACCTCTGAGTGTGCGCAGACGCAAGCGTCATCTGCATACTGTAATTCGACGACAGAGGATGGGACGTCCGTGGATCTGGACTGAAGGCGATGGAGGTTGAACAGTTTCCTGTTTGTTCTGTAAATTAGCTCCACTCCAGCAGGGAGCTTACTGAGGGTGAGATGGAGCATTGCAGCAAGGAAGATCGAGAAGAGCGTTGGTGCGATGACACAGCCTTGCTTGACCCCGGTCTGTACGTGAATTGGGTCTGTGGTGGAACCGTTGGTCAGGATCACGGCTTGCATGTCGTCGTGAAGCAGGCGGAGGATGGTGACAAACTGTTGAGGGCAGCCGAATTTGAGGAGGACACTCCATAATCCCTCAAGGTTGACAGTGTCGAAGGCCTTTGTGAGGTCAAAGAAGACCATGTACAGCGGTTGGTGCTGTTCCCTGCATTTCTCTTATAATTGACGCGCAGTGAAGATCATGTCCATTGTGCCCCTTAATTGGCAGAATCCGCATTGCGATTCTGGGAGGAGCTCTTCAGCCACTGGGAGAAGGCAAATATTTCCTTCTTTGGCTTCGTGTCAATTTTCATCTGATTACACTCCTATGAAGCACACTGGGATGTTTTACTATGTTAAAAGCGCTATATAAATGCAAGTTGCTGTTTGAAGATCCTCAGAAAGCCTGGAGAAATGGTGTAAATGGGAGAATCTCCATGGACAATCAACAACATGATTTTTCGGAATTGGAATATTTCCTTGGGGGCTCTCTCAATTTGCTGCTCTGACTTCAGCGAAATATCAGTCGAAACCATGTTTCCGTGGTGTATCTGGAGTTTCTGACAAAGTTAAGATGGCCGATGAGGAGAACCCCTGAGGGAATTTCTAGCGATATAAGTCTATTATGCATCATGATATCTCTGCTGCCTGTATTAATGCACATTGTAACCTGGCCTTAGTTGCAATGCACTGCCCGAAGTCGCTACAGGGACTAGAGAGAGTTTTATCATTACTACCATTGAGCAGAAAAGTGCCATACTGCTGCATCGCAGTAGGAAAGAGCTATAAAGAATTCTCAACACTCATACCTACAGCATAATGCTGCTTCACCAGAATATGGAAGAGACAATGGATCCATTTTATCATGACTAAGACAGTTAAGCAGGGGAGTGTGGGTCCCAGAATGTGTGTTGTGACTCCAAATGCTGAGTTACCAACAGTTGCCCTCTGAGAAAGTTTCATCAGTGCTCATGATGGAAAGAATGTGATCTGAATAAAGAAAGAAAAATAAATCAAATGGGGCAGGGCTGCCTTGAGGATGAGTTCATTGAGTGTATTAGGGATGGGTTTCTTGAGCAGTATGTAACTGAACCGACCAGGGGGCAAGCAACCTTAGATCTGGTCCTGTGTAACGAGACAGGATTAATTAAAAATGTCCTAGTAAAGGATCCCCTTGGAATGAGTGACCATAACATGGTTGAATTCCATATTCAATTAGAGGGTGAGAAGGTTGGATCTCAAACAAGCGTGCTAAGCTTGAATAAAGGAGACTATGAAGGTATGCGAGCAGAATTGAGTAGAGTGGATTGGGAAAATAGATTAAAGGGTAAGACGACACATGATCAGTGGTGTACATTCAAGGAGTTATTTTACAACTTCCAAAAAAAATATATTCCACTGAAAAGAAAAGGGTGTAAAAGAAAGGACAGTCATCCGTGGCTAAGTAAAGAAATTAAGGATAGTATTCGACTAAAAACAAGGGCATATAAGGTAGCGAAATCTAGTGGGAGGACAGAGGATTGGGAAAACTTTAAAAGGCAGCAAAAAATAACAAAAAGATTGATTAAGAAAGGGAAGATAGATTATGAAAGTAAATTAGCAAAAAATATAAAAACAGATAGTAAGAGTTTTTATAGTTATATAAAAAGAAAAAGGGTGGCTAAAGTAAATGTTGGTCCCTTAGAGGATGAGACCGGGAAATTAATGGTGGGAAATATGGAGATGGCAAAAACACTGAATGAATATTTTGTATCAGTCTTTACAGTAGAGGACACTAAGAATATCCCAACACTGGACAAACAGGGGGCTATAGGGGGAGAGGAGCTAAACACGATCAAAATCACTAAGGAAGTGGTACTCGGTAAAATAATGGGACTCAAGGCGGATAAATCACCTGGACCTGATGGCTTACATCCTAGAGTCTTGAAGGAAGTGGCGGTAGGGATTGTAGATGCATTGGTAATAATTTTTCAAAACTCCCTGGATTCCGCTAAGGTCCCGGCAGACTGGAAAACTGCTAATGTAACACCCTTATTTAAAAAGGGCAGTAGACAGAAGGCTGGTAACTATAGACCGGTTAGCCTAACATCTGTGGTAGGTAAAATTTTGGAGTCCATTATTAAGGAAACAGTAACAGGACATTTGGATAATCATAATTTAATAGGACAAAGTCAGCATGGTTTTACGAAGGGGAAGTCATGTTTGACAAATTTGCTGGAGTTCTTTGAGGAAGTAACATATAGAGTGGATAAAGGGGAACCAGTGGACGTAGTGTATTTAGACTTCCAAAAGGCATTTGACAAGGTGCCACACAAAAGATTATTGCTTAAGGTAAAAAATCACGGGATTGGGGGTAATATTCTGGCATGGATAGAGGATTGGCTATCTAACAGAAAGCAAAGAGTTGGGATAAATGGTTCATTCTCAGACTGGCAATCAGTAACTAGTGGTGTTCCACAGGGGTCAGTGCTGGGTCCCCAACTCTTCACAATCTATATTAACGATTTGGAGGAAGGGACCAAGTGTAACATATCAAAATTTGCAGATGATACAAAGATGGGAGGGAAAGTAGTGAGTGAGGAGGACATAAAAAACCTGCAAGGGGACATAGACAGGCTAAGTAAGTGGGCAGAGATTTGGCAGATGGAATACAACACTGGAAAGTGTGAGGTGATGCACTTTGGCAGGAAAAATCCTAGAGCAATTTATTATCTTAATGGCAAGAAACTGGAGAGTACTGAAGTGCAAAGGGATCTGGGGGTCCTGGTGCACGAAACTCAAAAGGTTAGTATGCAGGTGCAGCAAGTGATTAAGAAGGCAAATGGAATGTTGGCTTTCATTGCTAGGGGGATAGAATATAAAAATAGGGAGGTATTGCTTCAGTTGTACAAGGTATTGGTGAGACCGCACCTGGAATACTGCATACAGTTTTGGTGTCCTTACTTAAGGAAAGACATCCTTGCTCTCGAGGCAGTGCAAAAAAGGTTCACTCGGTTAATCCCGGGGATGAGGGGGTGGTCATATGAGGAGAGGTTGGGTAGATTGGGACTCTACTCATTGGAGTTCAGAAGAATGAGAGGCGATCTTATTGAAACATATAAGATTGTGAAGGGGTTGGATCGGGTGGATGCGGGGAGGATGTTCCCGATGACGGGTGAGACGAGAACTAGGGGACATAGTCTTAGAATAAGGGGCTGCTCTTTCAAAACTGAGATGAGGAGGAACTACTTCACTCAGAGGGTGGTAGGTCCATGGAATATGCTGCCACAAAAAGCTGTAGAAGCTACAACATTAATTAAATTTAAAACAGAAATAGACAGTTTCCTAGAAGTAAAGGGCATTAAGGGTTACGGGGAGCGGGCAGGAATTTGGACATGAGTCTAGGTTCGGATCGGTCATGGCCCTGTGGGTAGTGGAGCGGGCCCAGGGACTGTGTAGCCTGATTCTGCTCCTATTTCGTGTGTGCAATTCTGTTAGATGCAGGAGATGGTTCTGTGATAGATAGTAGATTGGCGGTTAGGATCAGATCAGCCATGATCTTATTGAATGGCGGAGCAGGCTCGAGGGGCCGATTGGCCTACTCCTGCTCCTATTTCTTATGTTCTTATGTTCTTAACTTGCATTCATGTAGCCCTTAGGATGTACCAAAGCACTTATAACCAAAGACATTTCTATGAAATGCGGTCACTCTTATTATATAGACAAATATGGCATCGGCTCTGCACAGAGCAAGGTCCCGCAAACAGCAACTGAGATTAATGATCTTTTTCTGGTAGTTTTGGTTGAGGGACAAGTATTGGTCAGATCACCGGGAGAATTCCTTGCTCGTCTTCAAATAGTGTTATGGGATCTTTTATGTCCGCCTGAACCACTGGAACAGGAACACAGGGTTTCTGTTTAATATTTCATCCGAAGGATGACAACGCCAACAGTGCAGCATTCCCGTAGAACTGCATTTTGTGCAATCAGTTAAGCTATCAGAAAACTATGAGCTCAAAAGAGATGTGAATCTCTTAACTAGAATCGATGCATAACTGAGGGAAAACGTTGGATGACACTATCACCGGAAGTGAAAGTGACTACTGCACTAATCTTCTACTCAATCCTTCCAGGCATCAGTAGTTCCCCACTTTGTTGCAGAGTTAACAGGTGCCCTCTTTCACCACATGTCTGTACACATCAAGTTCAACACCAGCATGCAGCACTATCTGGAGAGCCACGCCCAAGTTTACCAGTTATATGTCATTCCCTGAGTACAATACATCATTGCTTACACAAACTTTGTCATTCTAGCAACCTAAGGCCATGCCCTTCCCTTTATTAATTGAAAAGGTTACTGCTCCCTCACTAGTCACAGGTAGTGAGGGAATATTGAGAAAATCAAGGGGTTCCACAAATTTTCAACGGGAAGACAGAATGCAAGGCTGTGTCCTGCAAAAGTTGGATTATCTGCTCCAAATGACATCACTGCAGAACCCTCAAACATCTCAAGGAAGGGCTTATAGCAACATTCATTCACAAGAAGGAAATAGAGTAGACTTTTGGTTCATTAAAATAACCTCCCCAATGTTTGGACCATCTGCTGCTGCCTTGTAGTATGACCCTAGGCCCGACTTGGCTATTCATCCCATTGCTATTTATGGGAGCTCGCTGCACTCAAAATGGCTGACATGTTTGTTTATATAATGACAATCATTGTACTCCAAAATTAGTTAACTGTGTGAAGCACTGTGTTGTTTGTGAGAGACATGATAAGCCACTTAATAAGTACAAGTATCTTATCATCATTCTAAATATTCATTCATAATATTTATTTATAGAACCACTTACATATCCAAATTTAATTCAAATTAACAAACATTTCATTTGTATTGCATTATTATCTATAAGTTCAATGAATCCTAAAATAACTTTTAATAGCCTCTGAAACAAAATAAGTTTCTAAGTTAAATTAATAGCATGAACCAGATTTTATTCAGTTAGTTAAGGTTTAATCCAGTCTCAGTATATGCCATTTAGCCCACAGAAGTGTGATATACTGTAACCAACAGAGCTCTAACATGCATGTTGTTTCGATTGCCCCTCTAATACTCCTGATGTAACATGGAGTATAATATAAAATGGATCGCTCCTAGCTTCCTCTCACATGACACCATAAACCACACTCTCTTTGACAAGTCTATTAATACAAAAGGATTTGGAGTTGAACTGCTTCCAAGATCATATGGTTGCCAATGAGAGATTGGAACTGAATCATTTCCTTGTGGCAAATTTAGTATTCTGATACCTGAGCCAGGTGTAGTGTTTCAGAGTGCTTTGATGATTGGCTTATTGGTGGTACATGAAGGAATAGTCCTGCTACTGGAGCTGCGATGTTTCTTTCTTGGCTCCAGGTAACTCTGCAACTCAATGTTCTAACCAGTTGGTTGGTCCTAGCTTGATGAAAAGCAAAAACATAAGAACATAAGAAATAGGAGCAGGAGTAGGCAATTTGGCCCTTCAAGCCTGCTCTGCCATTCAACAAGATCATGGCTGATCTTCTACCTCAACTCCACCTTCCCGCACTATCCCCATATCCCTAATTCCCTTCGTTCCCAAAAACTTATCGACTTCTGTCTTGAATATACTCAACAACTGAGCATCCACAGCTCTCTGGGGTAGAGAATTCCAAAGATTCACAACCCTTTGAGTGAAGAAATTTCTCCTCATCTCAGTCCTAAATGGCCTACCCCTTATTCTGTGACTGTGACCTCGTGTTCTAGATTCCCCAGCTAGGGGAAACATTTCCCCAGCCTTAACCCTGTCAAGCCCCTTAAGAATTTTATATGTTTCAATTAGATCACCTCTCATTCTTCTAAACTCTAGGGAATATAGTCTACTCAATCTCTCCTCATAGGGCAACCCCCTCATCCCAGGAACCAGTCTAGTGAACATTCACTGCACTCCCTCTAAGGTAAGTATGTCTTTCCTTAGGTAAGGAGACCAGAATTGTACACAGTACTCCAGGTGTAGCCTCACCAATGCCCTGTATAATAGTAGTAAGACTTCTTTACTCTTATACCCTAATCCCCTTGTAACAAAAGCTAGCATACCATTTGCTTTCCTAATTGCTTGCTGTACCTGCATGTTAACTTTCCATGATTCATGTATAAGGACAACCAGGTCCCTCTGAGTGCAAGCATTTCCCAGTCTCTCACCATTCAAAAAATATTCAGTTTTTTGTTTTTCCTACCAAAGTGGATAACTTCACACTTCCCCACATTGTAATCCATTTGCCATGTTCTTGCCCACTCAGTCAACCTGTCTATATCTCTCTGCAGCCTCTGTGCATCCTCCTCACAGCTTACTATCCCACCTAACTTTGTATCATCAGAAAACTTGGATACGTTACACTCAGTCCTTTCATCTAAGTCATTAATATAGATTGTAAATAGCTGAGGCCCAAGCACTGATCCTTGCGGTACCCTACTAGTTACAGCCTGCCAACCTGAAAAAATCCCGTTTATTTCTACTCTCTGTTTTCTGTCCATTAACCAATCCTCAATCCATGCTAATATATTACTCCCAATACCATGAATCCTAATTTTGTGTAATAACCTCTTGTGTGGCACCTTATCGAATGCTTTTTGAAAATCCAAATACACTACATCCACTGGTTCCCCCTTATCCATCCTACTAGTTACATCTTCAAAAAACTCTAACAGATTTGTCAAACACAATTTCCTTTTCATAAAACCATGTTGACTCTGCCTAATCATATTATGATTTTCTAAGTGTCCTGTTATCATGTCCCTAATAATAGATTCTAGCAATTTGCCTACTACTGATGTCAGGCTAACTGGCCTATAGTTCCCTGTTTTTTCTCTTCCTCCTTTCTTAAATAGCAGGGTTATGTTACTCATCAGTGCCTGGTACTGGTAAACTGCACAGATTTAGCCAAGTTGAACTTCAACTGTAGTCCTATGAACACATAGGGCTGGATTTTCATTGACCCGTGGAGGCGGGTTTGGAGGTGTGTGGGGGGTTAAAATTGCGAAAAGTGGCGGGCGGGCACAAGTCCGCCTCCATCCCGCCTCCACGCAATTTTGATGAAATCGTGTCTGCTGGTCCCGCCTGCGTCCCGCCTTTAAGAGACGGGATAGGCTGTTAAGGCCCTTAACAAGCACTAAATTGGCTCTATAATGCCATTTTGAAAGGCCTTTGTGATTTTAACCCTTGTTCTACGTGAAGCACGCCTGTTCTGAAACACGATTGTGAAACCTGGTGGGAGCACATGTGGATAGCTGAATATCAGTGGCTGCGCTGAGTATCAGTGAGGGAGTGGTGGAGCCAAAAATTTTCTCTCTCTCTCTCTCTCTCTCTCTCTCCACACTTAGAGCTGCTGCTCACTTTGCATCCAGGTCCTCTCACAGCAAAGGCCAAGCAGTCTCTGACCTTCAATGCAGCATCAATGATGACATCATCAGAGGCGACTTTCAGACTGAAACCACTAATTGGTTCATGGGTTCCCACATGCTGGAACTCAATTGCCCAATTAGGTGAAAATTGCATCAATCTCCCACATCCAATTGCAGTCGGGTGGATAACACGAAATGCGGATGACACGACCCCAACCCGCCCCAGTATCAAAATCCAGCCCATATTCTTGACTATTGCTAATTTAGCCTAAACGTGCTGTGGTGTGTCCTCATAGGAAGACAGTATGACGTCCATGTCAGACAAACTGAAACTAGTCAAGGATTTCTTAGGAGTTTGGTTTGGAGACTCCTAAGCATGATGATGGAATCCCACAAGTGTCTGAAACCCAGCTGATCAAAATAATATAATAGGCATTGTTTGTGACATCCAGAGAAAGAGAACTTGTCCTGTATCCAACATATTTAATGTTTGACATGGCAGTGCTTGATACTGGTGGATACGGTAAAAGATTAACTTCACCGCATTTCATAGCAAGTGTTGCCTGATGAATGAACAGTCTCCAATGTAATTCAAGCCAACTCTAAAGCACTAAATTCACTACTCCCTCCTACAGTGGCATAACAAAAGCTCAGCTGGGCTCCAAGTTTCCATTTCATTACTGGAAAGCAAAATTAAAATGTGTTCAAGTCAAAGCTCAACAAACTAGTTTGCTTCCATGGAACTGGTCCAAGTTTAGATAAACTTTAATTCAACTTCTCCCATTCCTTGCCCTAGCTCTGTTGCCTTAGAACCAGAAACCTTTGACCACCTTATTACCATTCAGTGAAAAATGTATTTAATAATCCCGTTTGAAAACAGTGCATATTAATAACTTCTAAAGCCAAGGCTCTGAAATGAGAATGTTCAATACTGGTAGAAGAATGTCCAATGCGTTTGTTTGAAATTCCTCTCCCTCCACTTTTTTTAATGAAGGCTTTAGGCTCTGTAAATGAGTTGACATCTCTTGTTAAAAGAGCTGAACAAGTTGCCGTGGCTTAATCTTCAGGGCTTATTTCTCCATTTCTTTCACATCGAAATACAAGGGATTGAATTTGATGTTCCCGGTCACTAGTTTCCCTCATTCCGTCATCATTGCCTTTTAGACCATTAACTGTGCAGCGAATGAATCACTGAATATTTTCCTGGGATTTTTCCCATTGGAACAGTTAAATGAACTCAGTTGGGGCAGCAGTAGAAATAACACTGCTAGTCTCAGTGCTGCTCCTCACTACCTTACATAACATTAGTCACTGTACTTCATGGTGTGTTCCGCTACTTACCACGCCAAGACTGTCGCAGTGGTGGTGTGGTTCGTTTCACCAAACCATACCTTGGTCTGCCCCCCTACTCCTCTAGCATTTTCTCCTCCTTTGAGCATCTCACTTTGTTCCACCCGTCTCGCCTCTCATTTAAAATCCTCGTTCTCTACCATCCACCCAAGTACTATAAAAATGTTCTCACTGAGACATCTTCACTGCTTTCCTCCCTCAGCCTCTGCATCGAGCGACTTCTCATCCTCGGTGATTTCAACCTCCATCTCAATTCATTATGCCATTCCTCCTCTGAGTTCACTGCCCTCCTATCCTCCCTTAATCTCTCCCTCCATATAAACTCCAAAACACATATTCACGGCCACCCCCTTGACCTTGTTATCTCACGTAGCCATGCTACTCCTTTCATGTTAAACACAGATAATGCCATCTCTGATCACTTCCTTATATCGCTCACCACCCACATCCCCTTCCCCGATGTACCAGGGGGAGTGTTTGCTAGTGCTGTTGGGGAGGGTTTAAGCAAAAATGGCAGGGGGTTTAGAACCTGTGCAGGGAGACAGAGGAAAGGGAAGCAAGGATAGAAGCAAAAGTCAGGAAGGAGAAAAGCAAAAGTGGAAGGCAGAGAAATCAAGGGTGTAAATCAAACAGGGCCACAGTAAATAATAATTCTAAAAGGACTAAGAGTGTTAAAAAAACAAGCCTGAAGGCTTTGTGTCTTAATGCGAGGAGCATTCGTAATAAGGTGGATGAATTAGCTGCACAAATGGATGTAAACGGATATGATATAATTGGGATTACGGAGACATGGCTCCAGGGTGACCAAGTCTGGGAATTCAACATCCAGGGGTATTCAATATTCAGGAAGGACAGACAAAAAGGAAAAGGAGGTGGGGTAGCATTGCTGGTTAAAGAGGAGATTAATACAATAGTAAGGAAGGATATTAGCTCTGATGATGTGGAATCTGTATGGGTAGAGCTGAGAAATACCATGGGGCAGAAAACATTAGTGGGAGTTGTATACAGACCCCCAAACAGTAATGCTGAGGTTGGGGATGGCATTAAACGGGAAATTAGAGATGCGTGCAATAAGGGCACCCCAAGCAGTCATCATGGGTGACTTCAATCTACATATAGATTGGGCTAACCAAGTTAGTAACAATACTGTGGAGGAGGAATTCCTAGAGTGTATACGGGATGGTTTCACAGAATCACAGAATCCCCACAGTGCAGATAGAGACCATTTCAGCCCATCGAGCCTGCACTGACACATATCCCACCCTATCCCCGTAACCCCACGTATTTAATCCCCCTAACACTAAGGGTCAATTTATCATAGCCAAATCAACCTAACCCGCACATCTTTGGACTGTGGGAGGAAACCGGAGCACCCGGAGGAAACCCACGCAGACACGAGGAGAATGTGCAAACTCCACACAGAGAGTCACCCGAGGCCGGTTTCGAACCCGGGGCCCTGGCGCTGTGAGGCAACAGTGCTAACCACTATGCCACCGTGTTTCCTGGAGCAATATGTCGAGGAACCAACTAGAGATCAGGCCATCTTAGACTGGGTATTATATAATGAGAAAGGATTAATTAGCAATCTTGTTGTGTGAGGCCCCTTGGGGAGGAGCGATCATAATATGATAGAATTCTTCATTAAGATGGAGAGTGAAGTAGTTGACTCAGAGACTGCGGTCCTGAATTTAAATAAAGGAAACTACGATGGTATGAGGCGCGAGTTGGCTAGGATGGATTGGGGAGCGTTACTTAAAGGGTTGATGGTGGATAGGCAATGGCAAACATTTAAAGATCGCATGGATGAACTACAGATTTTGTTCATCCCTGTTTGGCATAAAAATAAAACAAAAAAGGTGACTCAACCGTGGCTAACAAGGGAAATTAGGGATAGCATAAGATCCAAGGAGAGGACAGACAAATTGGCCAGAAAAAGCAGCAAACCTGAGGAATGGGAGCAGTTTAGGATTCAGCAAAGGAGGACAAAGGGATTAATTAAGAGGGGGAAAATAGAATATGAGAGTAAGCTTTCAGGGAACATAAAAACTGACTGTAAAAGCTTCTATAGATATGTGAAGAGAAAAAGATTGGTGAAGTCAAGCGTAGCTCCCTTGCAGTCAGAATCAGGGGAATTTATAATGGGGAACAAAGAAATGGCAGGCCAATTAAATACATACTTTGGTTCTGTCTTCACAAAGGAGGACACAAATAACCTCCTAGAGATGTCGGGGAACATAGGGTCTAATGAGAGGGAGGAATTAAATGAAATCAGTATTTGTAGGGAAATGGTGTTAGGGAAATTGACGGGATTGAAGGCCGATAAATCCCCAGGGCCTGATAATCTACATCCTAAGGTACTTAAGGAAGTGGCCCTAGAAATAGTAGATGCATTGCTGGAGATCTTCCAAAATTCTATAGACTCTGGAACAGTTCCCATGGATTGGAGGGTAGCTAATGTAACCCCACTATTCAAAAAAGGTGGTAGAGAGAAAACGGGGAATTATAGACCGGTAAGCCTGACATCGGTAGTGGGGAAAATGCTAGAGTCCATTATAAAAGATGTAATAGCAGAGCACTTGGAAAACAGTGACAGGATCGGACAAAGTCAACATGGATTTACAAAAGGTAAATCATGCTTGACTAATCTACTGGAATTTTTTGAGGATGTAACTGGTAGAATAGATAAGGGAGAACCAGTGGATGTGGTGTATTTGGACTTTCAAAAGGCTTTCGATAAGGTCCCGCATAAGAGATTGGTGTGCAAAGTTAAAGCACATGGGATTGGGGGTAAGGTACTGACTTGGATAGAGAACTGGTTGGCAGACAGGAAGCAAAGAGTTGGAATAAACGGGTCTTTTTCCGAGTGGCAGGCAGTGACTAGTGGGGTACAGCAGGGATCGGTGCTAGGACCCCAGCTATTCACAATATATATTAATGATGTAGATGAGGGAACTAGATGTAATATCTCCAAGTTTGCAGACGACACAAAGCTGGGTGGGCGTGTGTGCTGTGAGGAGGATGCAGAGAAACTCCAGTATGATTTGGACAGGTTGGGTGATTGAGCAGATGCATGGCAGATGCAGTATAATGTGGATAAATGTGAGGTTATCCACTTTGGTGGCAAAAACAGGAAGACAGATTATTATCTGAATGGCAATAGATTGGGAAAAGGGGAAGTGCAACGAGACCTGGGTGTCCTTGTGCACCAGTCGCTGAAGGTAAGTATGCAGGTGCAGCAGGCGGTTAAGAAGGCAAATGGTATGTTGGCCTTCATAGCGAGAGGATTCGAGTACAGGAACAAGGATGTCTTGCTGCAGTTGTACAGGGCCTTGGTGAGACCACACCTTGAGTATTTTGTGCAGTTTTGGTCACCTTATCTGAGGAAGGATGTTCTTGCCATGGAGGGAGTGCAGCGAAGATTCACCAGACTGATACCTGGGATGGCAGGAATGACATATGAAGAGAGATTAGGTCGATTAGGCTTATATTCGCTAGAGTTTAGAAGAATGAGAGGGGATCTCATTGAAACTTATAAAATTCTAACAGGACTAGACAGACTAGATGCAGGAAGGATGTTCCCGATGGCGGGGTAGTCCAGAACCAGAGGTCACAGTCTAAGGATAAGGGGTAAGCCATTTAGGACTGAGATGAGGAGGAATTTCTTCACCCAGAGAGTGGTGAACCTGTGGAATTCTCTACCACAGAAGGCAGTTGAGGCCAATTCATTAACTATATACAAGAAGGAGTTAGATATATTTCTTAAGGCTAAAGGGACCAAGGGATATGGGGAGAAAGCAGGGACAGGGTACTGAATTTGGATGATCAGCCATGATCGCATTGAATGGCGGAGCAGGCTCGAGGGGCCGAATGGCCTACTCCTGCTCCTATCTTCTATGTTTCTATGTTTCTATCCCACCAACCCTACTTTCTTCTGTGTCCACCCCTGGAAAAAACTCTCTCCTAATTCATTTACAATTGCCCTTTCAAAATCCCAACTGTCAAGCCTTTGGCTCTCCATTCACCATGACATTTCTGCAGTCACCGATCTGCTCAAACACACCCTCACCTCCACCTTTCATGCCCTAGTCTCCATTAAAACCATTACTCTCTCTCAACCTAGCCGTTTCCCCTGGTATGGCCCTCATCTCCCGTCCCTTGTACATGGGACGCCGACTTGAACGGATATGGTGGACGACTGGTTCAACTATTTACCACCAGATCTGGCTGGAACACATAAAGCACTATCGGGTCCTGCACTCGACTGCCAAAACTGCTCACTATTTCAGGATCATCCTGAAATGCAAAGATAACCAATGTCCCAAACTCCTCCATCACCTGTGGTGGCACATTGGTATACAGTCGGGAAGGAGTGGCCCTGGGAGTCGTCAACATTGACTCTGGACCCCATGAAGTCTCATGGCTTCATGGGCAATAAATGCTGGCCTTGCCAGTGACGCCCATATCCCATGAACTAATATTAAAAAAAAGTTGACAACTCCATCCTCCTCAACGCCTCTCCACCATTGTTCAGGTGGGTGGGACTGCACTTGCATGGTTCCATACTTATATATCCAGTCTTTGCCAGAGAATCACCTGCAATGGTTTTTCTTCTCGCTCCCACATCATTACCTCTTGTTCCCCAAGGATTCTTGGCCCCCTCCTATTTCTTATTTACATGCTGCCCCTCGGCGACATCTTCTGAAAACACAGTGTCAGTTTCCGCATGTATGCTGACGATGCCCACCTCTACCTCACTACCACCTACCTCAACCCCTCCACAGTCTCTAAATTGTGAGACTGCTTGTCCAACATCCATTACTGGATAAGCATAAATTTCCTCCTACTAAATATGAGGAAAACAATAGCCATCTTTGGTCCCCGCCACAAACTCAGTTCCCTAGCCACCAACTCCATCTCTCTCCCTGGCAACTGGCTGAGGCTGAACCAGACTGTTCGGAACCTTGGTGTCATATTTGATCCCGAGTTGAGCTTCCAACCACATATCTAAGACCGCCTATTTCCACTTTCATAGCATTGCCTGACTCCGCCCGTGTCTCAGCTCATCTGCTGCTGAAACCTTCATCAATGACTTTTATACCTCTAAACTTGACTATTCCAATGCACACCTGGTTGTCCTCCTACGTTCTACCCTCTGTAAACTTGTGGTCATCCAAACCTCAGCTGCCTGTGTCCTAACTCACACCAAGTCCCGTTCACCCATCACCCCTGTGCTCGCTGACCTACATTGGCTCCCGGTTAAGCAAGACCTCGATTTTAAAATTCTCATCCTTGTTTTCAAACCCCTCCATGGCCTCGCCCCTCCCTACCTCTGTAATCTGCTCCAGCCCTTCAACCCTCCGAGATATCTGCGCTCCTCCAATTCTGGCCTCTTGAGCATTCCTGATTTTAACCGCTCCACTATTGGCGGCCGTGCCTTCAGCTGCCATGGTCCTAAGCTCTAGAATTCCTTCCCTAAACCTCTCCACCTCTCTACCTCTCTTTCCTCCTTTAAGATGCTCCACCTCTTTGACCAGACTCTTGGTCATTGTTAGACATCCTAGAGATATGTATGTTGGACATCTTGGGGAGTTAAAAGTTTAACAGTCGAACTTCTTTGTTAGACAGGATGACATTGAATGTCGTAAAAGGAATTAATTGTCAGGCTTTCAGATATAAAGAGGATGACTTTGAAGCATCGTGAGGAGAAAGCATTGCTTGTTTTCTGCAATCTAAAGTGCTTGTGTAAGGGAATAGGTGTCCGTAATGACATCATCCATGAATGGTTTCGTTTTAGGGTAATAAAACAGGGGTAGCGAGTCCATTTGCTAAAGATAACAGTAGGTAAAGGAAGTCTCGTGTAGGGGAAATGATTCTGAGGTAAACAATTGCAAACTGTTTTCATAGATAATCTGTTTTCAGAGGATTTGGGAAATAGATATGTCATTTTGACATTTTCCTTTGATGTAGTTAAAATATGGCCTATAAAGGAGCATGGTTTTCAACAGTTTGTCAGAGTGTACTCGAAAGATACAGAAACCGAATAGCCACTCTCTGTATGCAGTTAAGACTGATCACTTTTACTGCGTATCAATAAAGTTTGTTCCATATACTCCACTACGAAGTCTCATGCTTACTCGAAATGTGTTCTTGTGAACCAGAGGAGAAAGGAGCTTGCTTAACAGTCATCTGCCCTAATATCTCCTGATGTGGTTTGGTGTCAAATTTTGTTTGATAACGCTCCTGTGAAGTGCCTTGGGACATTTTACTACGTTAAAGGCACTATATAAATACATGTTGTTATTGTTGCTGAAGCACTTTGAAATATTTTATAGATGGGAAAAGGTACTCTATACAAGAAAGCCCTTTTTTAGCCATTGATACCTGCTGAAAGCTCAAATGTATGGAAGTTGGATGAATATGGGATTGTGGTCGGCTGTGACAGTGCTGACAATCAAATGGGTTGCCAACACTCACCGCCTAAGCTCACTTGTTAGGAATAGCTTTCTGGGCTGCTGGTGAGTCTGGAATGGTACCTCAGCATGGGTTTGGCGTGGATTCAATCTTCCGAGCATGTATCATGGCCTTCCTGAGTTTTCCCGATAGTCGCAGTCAACAGGTAAGGCTCCTTGCTGGCACTTATTCATGTGGTATTACATTAATAATATTATTTACTTTCTCTTTTTTTGAATGCAACAAGGGGAGATGAGGATAAACTTTTGATCTGGAATGTACTGGCTGAAAGGGTGGAGGAAGCAGATTCAATAGTAATTTTCAAAAGGGAATTGGATATTTCTTCTCTTCTTCTTAGGCAGTCCCTCGGAACCGAGAATGACTTACTGAAGGGATAATTACTAGTCCTAGCCCCTTTAGGGCTACCCCGGATTAGGCGTATTCCCCAGACGTTCACTTTCAACTGAAGTTTGAGGTCGCCGAATCCTAAAGACCCTTAATTGGGTCTAAAGGTCCAGACTATCTCTCCCTAAAGGAAAGGAACAACCTGAAGATGTTACCGTCCTCCAGATAGCACTTTTAATAAGTTTAGCTGGACTGTAACGTTCCGGATATTATGAGGGTCTGGAAAACTCCTTCTGAATTCTGCAACTCTTCACCAAAGAGTGTACAGAGATTGAGTTTGCGAGTTTGATACAGAAGTATTATGTGAGACAATTCTAAAAATATATAGATTTATTAAAGAACCGACATGTAATTTACAGTTGGTGTTTCAATCGCAACATTAACAGTTCCAAAAACAGAAATCTTACAATTCTATTATCAGAGATCCTTATTCTCAAATCTTAACTTCGTTACATTTTTACAGTTCTAAGGGGGAGAAATTCAGTATCGCCCCATTTGGGGCGCAATTATCGGCCGGGCGCAAAGATTAGCGCCTGGCGCTAATTATCGCCACCGACTGCAAACTTGACTTTTATCGCCCCTGGAGGTGATTGGAGTGCTAAATCAGGCGCTTCACACCTGTCTTAAGGCGCAAAGGCCGAGGAGCGAGGCGCTACCTCAGAGCGCTGGTGAAGCTCATGTGATGTCAGTCAGCAATGGAACACACACACAATGGCGCGGGCCAGTTCTTAAAGGGGAGGGTTGATCTTGCTTTCCATCCACATCCTGCTCATTGCAGCCTTGAATCTTGGCCTGGAAAGAGCTGTACATCAATTCTGCTGGAAAGAACAATGGAGAGTACCAGGGAAAGAGCTCAGAGTGAAGCCCCCACAGTCTCTTCTAAATCGATACAAGGAAGGGCAAATCAAAATGAACCTGCAAAGTGCTGCTCAGTACCCAAAACTCCCTCACACAGCGTTGAATCTCTCCAGAAGTCTCTCTCTCTCTCTCAGAAAGCGTGGTTCAAAAATGTCACCAACAATAAAAGGCAGGAAGCGGTCGCCTTTAAATAGCGCTCCCCCAGTCCCTTCCTGACTGCAAAACGCTCCCCTCAACCTGTCGTTGCTAGCGGCAGGCGGTAAGGCAGGGGGCGCCACTCAATATCTGCTCCGGGGCGATACTGGGGCGTTGCGCACTCGACTGACGTCACGATCTGCCGGCGCAGGAGATCGTGGCAGTAGTGTTTAGCGCTGCCGCAAAATGTCTAGTTAATTTCGCGAGCGGCACAAACATGACCGTGCCCGGGCGCTAGATGATTTGCGCCCCATTAGCGCCCTCTTAAGGCACTAACGGGAGGCGCAACCAACTGAATTTTTCCCCCTAAGTCTTTATTCCAGGATATCCACCAAAATCAAATACCTTTGATACCTTTGATCCCCGAGGTACAAAACGTTGTAGACTTACAGAGCTTGCCTCTGAAGCCGTGAATCGCTTTGCCCCTTTACAGCGAGACTATCATCCCATTTGAAAGTCCAATTTTTATTCCTTTTTTCAGTGGTATTTCCTTTGATGTTTTCTGCTGATGTAAGCTAATTATCTCTAGTCATTTTTCTGTTGACCCCCTACTATTCTTACAGTCAGTTCAGCTGGTAGCATTGCAGACTTGTGTCTCTCCTTTAGGTGTTTGAAGCTTATCATAAAAAATGGTGTGACCAGCAGGTGCATCTATTTGATGTCATTCTTACCAAGGTCTTCTATGCAATTCTTAAGTCACCTCAGCTGGTTGTAACACAGACTCGTGTCTCCTAGATGTTCCAAGTTCAACACAAAAACAATGTGATGGCTGGTGCCTCCCCCACTTGATGCCATTCCCATGAAGGCATATGTTTCTTAATTTTCGGTGTTTGTTTCCGAAGTGTTGGTTTAAGACACCTTAACAGGGTGTACCATTGTGTTCTTTCCAAGGCTTCAGACTTCAGGAACCTTTAACCTTCTGTTTCAATAAGGTTATTGATTCAGTGTCAACAACTTATCTTATCTCAATAGCCTGAACGCTGTTTACAGCTTTTCCATTGTTAGGTTTTTTTGATTTTCAAGCCCAGTTTGTCATGTTACAAAGGCCAGAATTATTTCATAGGATGGTGTATTTTTCTGAATATGGCTTATTCCTTCACATTGCTTCCACACTAAAAATGAGTTCTCAGGTGACAGATGAGTCCAATGCGGGACCGACAGTTTCTGTCACAGGTGGGGCAGACGGTGGTTGAAGGGGCGGGTGGGTGGGGTGCTTGGGTTGGCGTGCGCTCCTTCCGCTGTTTGCGCTTGGCTTCCGCTTGCTCCCGGCGAAGAGACTCGAGGTGTTCGGCGCCTTCCCGGATGCTTCTCCTCCACTTTGTGCGGTCTTGGGCCAGGGATTCCCAGGTGCCTGTGGTGATGTTGCACTTTTTCAAGGAGGCTTTGAGGGTGTCATTGAAGCGTTTCCTCTGCCCACCTGGGGCTCTCTTGCTGTGTCGGAACTCCGAGTAGAGCGCTTATTTCAGGAGTCTCGTATCAGGCATGCGGATGATCTGGCACATCTATCGGAGCTGATCGAGCGTAGTCAAAGCTTTGATGCTGGAGATGTTGGCCTGAGCGAGAACACTGACGTTGGTGCGTCTATCCTGCCAATGGATTTGCAGGATCTTGCGGAGGCAGCGTTGGTGGTACCTCTCCAGTGCTTTGAGGTGCCTGCTGTACATGGTCCTTGTCTCTGAGGCATACAGGAGGGTGGGTATCACTGCTGCTCTGTAGACCATGAGCTTGGTGCTGGGTTTGAGGTCCTGGCCTTCAAACACTCTCTTCCTCAGGTGAGGGAAGGCTGGACTGGCACACTGAAGGCGGTGTTGGACTTCGTCATCGACGTCTGCCCTTGTTGACAGTAGGCTCCCGAGGTATGGAAAGTGGTCCACGTTGTCCAAGGCCTCGTCATGGATTTTGATAATCGGGGAGCAGTACTTTGTGGCGGGGGCAGGTTGGTAGAGGGCCTTTGTCTTACGGATGGTTAGTGTAAGGCCTCTAAAGGGAAAAGATTGCAGGGCTATGGGGAAAGAGCAATGGAGTGGGACTAATTACATCGCTCTTTCAAAGAATCAGCACAGGCACGATTGGCCGAATGGCCTTCTTCTGAGCTGTATGATATGACTCGAACAAGTCTGGTGCCTCCCTATTCAGACCACTTCACCACAGAAAGTAATTAAGTAGTGGCCTTAAAGGTCAACAACAGGTTAGTAGCTAAACATCACAAGTGTGCTTCAAATCCCAGTCAATGCGGGAACAACATCATGAGAGATGACATAGTTATAAGGCTAATACTGTAATTTGTTGCCCCTGCGGGATGGAATTGGTAAAGGACTCCATTGCTGGCATGCAGCCTATAATTTTCAGTGCTTTGGAGTTAATGGATGAAAAGAAACATCACAGGCTGTAGGCCAGCAATCTGCCAACTTGCAATGTCATAAGTGCTGGTCTGTGCCTGAAGTAACATGTCGCAAAAAACAGCCATATTTATGTTTTCCTTTTTCTGTGCCACCCTCCTCTTTCCTGCCTTCCTGTTGGAGATTCCCCCTCTTTTGGTAGAGTTGGACAGTTTGGGTTGTAGAGCTGCTAGGAAGCAGAAATTACCGTCGACAGTCGACATGTCAAATTTCTGTCTCTGCGATTGTAGCAGATGTGTTAAATAAACTGGTTAATGCCTCTGCTCAAATACTGGAGAGAGAAATTTGGCATTAGTGAGTTGTGTTCCTAAACATTGGTAATGTTGATTTTTACCCAGCAGTTTGCATGACAACATGGGCTCCTTTACCAATTCCATCCCCCCCCAGAAAAAGAGGGCTGAATTTTGCCGGCGCTCAGAGAGCGGGTTCGCAGTCAAAATAGCAAAGATTGACAGTGGGTAGGGAACCCGCTGTCAACCCAACATCACGCGAGTCTCCCAGGTGTCGGGTCTGTCGGCGCTGAACAGACGCAACACCAAGTGGCGGGGGAGGCAATTCACATCATTAAATGGGCTGTTAACATCCAATTAACAGTTATTTTAAGCCTACATTTCAATTTTACGTGCTCCCCCACGGGGTACCCACTGCTCAGCTCAGCATGTCATGAGTGGATTCATCATTCAATTATCTCATGACCTGACAGCTGCCAAAGTTGTATAAAAGATCCCATGTTACAGCTGTTCACTTTCAAAGCTCAGAAACTGTTGGTTACTGCATTTGGAAGACATATTGAGCTTTCTGCAGCTTGCAAGTGGTTGGAGCCAACTCTCTATCCAGTGCCACCTCATTGGAACAACCTCTCTCACCATTGACAGATCACTTCTGTCATCTCAACCTCACCTGCCATCTATTCCATCAGCATCGGTGCCCTTGAAAATATTTCATCTTGGTCCTCAGAATCCCACCAAGATCAGCCTCAACACCAGCATCACCGGGCACACTAGCAGCAACAACAACAACACCAGCCTTCTCTGCAATCAACTGATGCTGCACAGGATACAGGGCATCAACACCCGACCATATTGCTGCCCGGGACGCCAGGGATGGCCGGATTTACTTCACTTGACGTTGTACACTCTGGATGCCAAATGAAGCCACTTCCTAAGGTGCACACAAATCTTTCCAAGAACGCAAAGAGCTGAAAATAAAGGTTTCAATGTTTAACAGCACATTACCAGAAACTTCACATGAACATTGGCTAAACCACCCAAGTGCCTACCCTTGTGTGTTGTTAGTTGGTATGCTTGCTGTAGGATGAGGGTGAGTGTGAGGGGTGGCTAATGAAATGGGGAAGTGATAATGTAGATAGAGAGGGATGGGGGGAGGTGCAAGGTAAGCTGGTGTGAGTAAAGATGTGCAGGAGTAGGGTAGGGAAGGCAGAGTGATATGGATGTGATGAGTGGCACAGCAGGATGAGGTTGAGTGTGGCTTGGCAGTAACGTTTTGTGATCTATTGGAATCATTGAAAGACTTGTGCCACTGCAGCCTGGTCCTCCTGATGACATACCTGCTTGTGCCCTCCTGTGCAATGTGCAACCAGGCAGCGTTGATCTCCTGGGAGGTCTCTTCCACCCATGGGAAAGGAAGAGGACCTCCCTGCATGCTGTGACTCCCTCCATAAGCATATGGAGGGAGTCATGGGAGAGCCTGGGTGCAGCCGTGCACCTTTGTGCAGTGCTTGTCAGTGTTTGCAGCACCTCAATGCTGTGGAACACTGACAGCACAACTGTCAAAATCAATTTGGACATGGCCCCTTTAAGGAAGCCGGCTGAGGACGCGTCACAAAATGACGTCATTAGACCCGCTTCCGTTGAATTGGCCGGGAACCTCGCAGGGCAGGCTTAACAAGCCCAATCAACGTAAAATCACTTGGAGAGTGCGGGCTGCAGGAGGCAGCGGGCTGGGACCGTGACACTGACACCGGCCACCCCGGACCCGCCTCGGTCGGCGAAATCGCGGCCAGAAAGTGGGCAATAAGGGAGTGATGGGTTATATGGAGCGGGCAGGGAAATGGAGTTGAGCCCAAGATCAGATCAGCCATGATCTCATTAAATGGCGGAGCAGGCTCGAGGGGCCAAATGGCCTACTCCTGCTCTTATTTCTTATGTTCTTATGTTCTTATGCTCCGCTTACTGGTTTCATACTTTGCCAAACCGACAGCTAGCAAAACTGAGCCAATGGAATAATTGGGATAATTCAACTCAAACGGCAATTGAGTGTGGGACTTCCAGAACTGCAGAGAAGTAAATGAACACTCCACTGTTGATACTACAGACTTACTGCCTGTGTGTTTCATTACATGGTGCCTCTCCTTCCTTATTAAGGGAATTCATAACGAAGTCTGGAGTTTGAGGTGCTTGAAATATCAGAGCAATGGCAACTTGGATTTGTACAGTACTGCTCAACACCTGAACTGGGATCAGACCCATGTCCTAGTGGAAAGGCTAAACAGGGAGCTGGCAAATGCTTTAAACTAGTATGATGGGGGGAGGTATCTACAAGAAATGAAACCAGCCTAAAGATAATCAAAACAGGAAAAGAAAGCATAGGAAAGAGGAGGACAATGATGGCCAAGGAATAAATAGGGTAATAGAACAAGAGAGTAAAAAAATGGTTAAAAATAAAGTGAAAGGAACTGCTATTAAAAATAAGTTAAACTGTCTGTACAGCAATGCACACAGTGTCCGTATCAAAACAGGAGAGCTGGAGGAATCATGCATTGTGAGGAATAAGACATAGTTGGGATTACTGAGATATGCCTACAGAAAAATCAGGACTGGGAATTAAACATTGCAGGGTATAACATATTTAGAAAAGATAGAGAGGGAAAAAGGGGAGGTGGAGTTGCTGTACTTATTAGGGATAACATAATGGGAGTAGAAAAAAGTGACGCAGTTATCAGCAAGACAGAAATAGAATCCATGTGGATCAATCACACTAATAGGGGTAGTCTACAGACCATCTAATAGTGGAAGGGAGGTGGAGGAAGAAATATGGCAAACAAATTAGGGAAATGAATAAAAATCATAGAATAATAATCATGGGAGATTTCAACTACCCCGATATTAATTGGACAGAAGAGCTAGGTAAAGGGGATAAGGGAATGGAGTTCCTACAATGTGTACAGGACTCCTTTCTAACCCAATATGTAAAAAGCCCAACAAGGGAGGATTCACTGTTGGATATGGTGATGGGGAATGAACCAGAGTAGATAAGAAAGGTAAAATTAGAGGAACATCCAGGCAATAGTGACCATAATATAATATGCTTTAAGATAATAATTTAGAAGGTCATAAGTATGACAAAGACCAGGGTAAGAGATTGGAGAAAAGCTGATTTTGAGGGGCTGAGAATAGAACTTGTGAAAATAAAATGGACACCAATATTGGCAAACAATGACGTAGAACAGCAATGGGAAACATTTAAAATGGTGTTCAACAGAGTCCAGGAAAAATATATTCCACTAAAAAAAACTAAACACTAATGGGACAACATGGATGAATAAAGCCACATGGGAAAAATTAAGGGTAAGGAAAGACACATACATTAAGTACATGGACAGCAGGGGAGAGTATGATAAGGGAGAATATGAAGAGATTAGGAGAGAAGTCAAAAATTAGGAAGGCAAAGAGGAACTATGAAATGTAATTATCAAGGAACATAAAACAAAATAGTAAAATATTTCACAAGCACATCAATAAAAAAAGGAAGGTTGGGATGGGAATAGGGCTACTAACCGATGGACAGGATAATACCACAGGCAGCGATAGAGAGATGGCAGAAATATTAAATGATTATTTTGCTTCAGTATTTACCAGGGAGATACAACAGGTGGACTTGACATTGGATGATGAGATTAGTAATGAGAAACGTGCATTTAAAATAAAAAAGGGGATATATTCAATAAATTAATCAAACTCAAAGAGGATAAAACTCCAGCATCCACACATTTTAAAAGAATCTAGGGAAGAGATAGCAGAAACACTGCTACGCATATTTAATAATTCATTAAAAAAAAGGAGGACTGGCAGATAGCTAACATAATACCGATATTTAAGAATAGAACATAGGATAAAACATGCCCAGGGAATTATAGAGCAGTCAGCTTAACATCGGTGCTGGAAAAATAATGGAATCCCTACGAAAGGAGAAAATAGAACTATTAGTAACCAGTGTTGGAGGGCGTGAATGTTTAAGGTGGTAGATGGGGTGCCAATCAAGCGGGCTGCTTTGTCTTGGATGGTGTCAAGCTTCTTGAGTGTTGTTGGAGCTGCACTCATCCAGGCAAGTGGAAAGTATTCCATCACACTCCTTACTTGTGCCTTGTAGATGGTGGAAAGGCTTTGGGGAGTCAGGAGGTGAGACACTCACTGCAGAATACGTAGCCTCTGACCTGCTCTTGTTGCCACAGTATTTATGTGGCTGGTCCAGTTAAGTTTCTGGTCAATGGTGACCCCCAGGATGTTGATGGTGGGGGATTTGGCGATGGTAATGCCGTTGAATGTCAAGGGGCGGTGGTTAGACTCTCGCTTGTTAGAGATAGTCATTGCCTGGCACTTCTGTGGCACGAATGTTACCTGACACTTTTCAGCCCAAGCCTGAATGTCATCCAGGTCTTGTTGCATGCGGGCATGGACTGCTTCATATCTGAGGAGTTGCGAATGGCACTGAACACTGTGCAGTCATCTGCGAACATTCCCATTTCGGACCTTATGTTGGAGGGAAGATCATTGTTGAAGCATCTGAAGATGGTTGGGCCTGATGAACAAGGTCAGAGAATGCGGAGTCAGGGACAAGTAGCAGAATGGATTACTGGCTGGCTTCAGGATAGAAAGCAGAGAGTAGGAGTAAAGGGTCACTATTAACAGTGGCAGAAAGTGGGTAGTGGTGTTCCACAAGGATCAGTGCTGGGACCATTGCTGCTCACAATTTACATTAACGATTTAGGCTTAGGAATCAAAAACACAGGCCCAGAAATTGATCTCGCTCTGTTCCCGCGGGGGTAAGCCTTTCCCGCGATGTCTCACCTCGCTTATGCTTTTTCTGATCCAGCTCGCACGAAATTGATGTTCCAGACATCAGCTGTGCTGGGCTTGCGTATCCCAGCGGCGTAGTTAATTCGTGCGAGCTGTGGGATCACGTGACTCAGTTAGAGCCAATGGCAGCACACCATCTTCCATTCATAAGTCTCACAGCATGGCTGAGAGACTTATGAATCTTACACCCCCCCAAAATAACAGCTAAACCTCAATTAAATTTAAAAAAAAACCCATCACATTAATAAAATAAGTATAGTTAATTAAATTAACCATTTTAAATAAAAAATTAAATTTTTGAAAAAATTTAAAATCTTTTAAAAAGTTATAAAAATAAACTTACCTGTCTTTAAAGTCTATAAAAAAGATATACCTGTAAAAAAAAATTCAAAAAAATACTTAATTCACTACTTACCTTCTTAAAAGCGGGTCTTACTCCTCCTTTTTACATTTCCAAAATCTTCAGTACTTACCTGCGTGTCCAAAGCATGAAGTGCACAGCGTGCGCGCAGCCTGTAGCGCGCACGCGATGCACTCCGGCCCCGCCCCCTTTTCGGAAGAGCAATTGCCGGTTTTCAGCGCATGCGCAGGGCATGCAGAAAACCGGCAATTGGAGTGGGAATACGCGAGAGTATGCAGTGCGTACTCTCGCGTCCCGGGATCAATTTTCGGCCCACAATTTCTAAATTTGCGGATGACACCAAATTGGGAGGGATAGTCAATACTGAGGAGGACTGCAACAAGTTACAGGAGGACATTAATAAACTAGCAGAATGGGCATATAATTGGCAAATGAATTTCAACACAGATAAATGTGAGGTATTACATTTTAGTAGGAAGATTACGGAGGTCACTTATTACTTGGAGGGTGCGAGTCTAGGTGGGGTAGAGGAACAAAGGGATCTCAGAGTACAATTACACAAATCACTAAATGTTGTGACACAGATTAGCAAGGCCATAAAAAAAGCAAACCAAGCACTAGGGTTTAGTTCTAGAGGTATAGAATTGAAAAGCAGGGAAGGTATGCTAAACCTGTATTGAACCTTGGTTAGACCACACGTAGAGTACTGCATACAATTCTGGTCGCCATATTATAAAAAGCATATAGAGGCATTGGAGAGGTTACAGAGAAGATTTACAAGGATGATACCAGAAATGCGAGGGAATACATATCAGGAAAGGATGAACAGGCTGGGTCTCTTTTAGTCATAGTCATAGAGTTATACAGCACAGAAAGAGGCCTTCGGCCCATCGTGTCTGCGCTGGCCATCAAGCCCTGTCTATTTTAATCCCATTTTCCAGCACTTGGTCCGTAGCCTTGTATGCTATGGTGTTTCAAGTGCTCATCTAAATGGTTTTTGAATGTTGTGAGGGTTCCTGCCTCTACCACCCTTTCAGGCAGTGAGTTCCAGATGCCAACCACCCTCTGGGTGAAAAAGATTTTCCTCAAATCCCCTCTAAACCTCCTGTCCCTTACCTTGAAACTATGCCCCCTGGTTACTGACCCCTCTACTAAGGGGAATAGTTCCTTTCTATCTATCCTATCTATGCCCCTCATAATTTTGTACACCTCAATCAGGTCCCCCTCAGCCTTCTCTGCTCTAAGGAAAACAATCCCAGCCTGTCCAGTCTCTCTTCATAGCTGAAGCGCTCCAGCCCAGGTAACATCCTGGTGAATCTCCTCTGCACCCTCTCCAATGCAATCACATCCCTCCTATGGTGTGGTGACCAGAACTACACACAGTATTCCAGCTGTGGCCTAACTAGCATTTTGTACAGCTCCATCATAACCTCCCTGCTCTTATATTCTATGCCTCGGCTAATGAAGGCAAGTATCCCATATGCCTTTTTAACCACCTTATCTACCTGTCCTGCTGCCTTCAGGGATCTATGTACATGCACACCAAGGTCCCTCTGATCCTCTGTCCTTCCGAGGGTCCTACCATTCATTGTGTATTCCCTTGCCTTGTTAGTCCTCCCAAAATGCATCACCTCACACTTTTCAGGGTTAAATTCCATTTGTCACTGTTCTGCCCATCTGACCAACCCGTCTATATCGTCCTGTAGCCTGAGGCTTCCCTCCTCGCTATTTACCACTCCACCAATTTTCGTGTCATCTGCGAACTTACTGATCATACCTCCTACATTCATATCTAAATCATTAATGTACACTACAAACAGCAAAGGACCCAGCACCGATCCCTGCGGTACACCACTGGACACAGGCTTCCAGTCACAAAAGCAACCTTCGACCATCACCCTCTGCCTCCTGCCACTAAGCCAATTTTGGATCCAATGTGCCAAATTGCCCTGGATCCCATGGGCGCTTACCTTCTTGACCAGTCTCCCATGTGGGACTTTGTCAAAAGCCTTACTGAAGTCCATGTAGACTACATCAACTGCACTACCCTCACCAACACACCTAGTCACCCCCTCGAAAAATTCAATTAAATTGGTTAGACATAATCTACCCCTGACAAAGCCATGCTGACTATCCTTGATTAATCCTTGCCTCTCCAAGTGGAGACTAATTCTGTCCCTCAGAATTTTTTCCAATAATTTCCCTACCACTGATGTTAGGCTCACTGGCCTGTAATTCCCTGGTTTATCCCTACTACCCTTCTTGAATAATGGTACTACGTTAGCTGTTCTCCAGTCCTCTGGCACCTCCCCTGTGGCCAGAGAGGTTCTGAAAATTTGTGTCAGAGCCCCTGCAATCTCCTCCCTTGCCTCACACAGCAGCCTGGGATACATCTCGTCTGGGCCTGGGGATTTATCCACTTTTAAGCCCACTAAAACCGCTAGTACCTCCTCCCTCTCAATGCTAATTTGTTCAAGTATATCACAATCCCCCTGCCTGATTTCTATGCCTACATCGTCCTTCTCCATAGTGAACACAGATGCAAAATATTCATTTAAAACCTCACCTACATCTTCCGGCTCTACACACAGATTGCCACTTTGGTCCCTAATGGGCCCTACTCTTTCCCTGGTTATCCTCTTGCCCTTAATATACTTATAAAACACCTTGGGATTTTCCTTTATTTTGCCCGCCAGTGTTTTTTCATGCCCCCTCTTCGCTCTCCTAATTTATTTTTTAAGTACCCCCCTGATAGAGTAGATACAGAGAGAGTGCTTGCCCTTGTGTTGAAGATTATAACTAGAGGCCATCAATATAGATTGTCACCAAGAAATCCAATATGAATTCAGAAGAAGCTTCTTTACCCAGAGGCTGGCGAGAATATGGAACTCGCTACCACAGGGAGTAGTTGAGGCAAATAGTATAGATGCATTTAAGGGGAGGCTAGATAAGCATATGAGGGAGAAGGGAATAGAGGGTTATGCTGATAGATTTAGAGGAGGAAAGACGGGAGGAGGCTCGATTGGAACATAAATGCTGGCATAGTCTGGTTGGGCCAAATGGCCTGTTTCTGTGCTGTATATCCTGTGTCATCCTACGTAAAACAACAGAATTACAAGGGGGTGGGGGTAGCGCCTGAAACACCAGCCTCTGATGATGAAATGGAGGGTGCAGGCAATGTGCAGTGGGCCGTATGGGGAAAGAACAGTAATCCAGAGTTACAGGAATACAGGATGTGAGCCGAGATTTATGGGCAGAGAATTTCACTAAAGTAGTCAAATTTCAGTTGTATAACAACAGCGACCGTACTAATTAATCACACATGAAACTCTTTGGGACATTTATCAGGGATGTGATAAGGCACTGTAGGAGTGAAAGTTCTTGCTTTCCATGGCGTGAGGCCATTGAGCGATTTGAAGATGAGGGTGATCTTGAAGTCGAACAGTAGCAAAAGAACTAAATGAATTGGTAGTGGGGCAAAGACTACAAGGTTATTAAAGTAAGGAAGGAAATGAATGAAGTGGACAGAGAGGTATGTTTCATGCAAAAACCAGGAGAGGAGAACCAAGGGACGTGCAGTGTTGGTAATACTTCCGATTCAATCAACAGTCATGTAATTTTTATAAGTTTTTTAATACCCATAATTCATATGGGAAATTAAAACATCGCTCTACATGTTTAAATTTCCCATGTGTGCCGTGAACATTTTTTTTAAAATTTGCAAATCCCACAATTGCTCATGAGGTTTGGCAGTACTGAACATGACCATAGCAACCACTGAATTAAAGAGAGTGAACAAGTCAAATTCCATTTTTACTACGTGGGACTCTGTAAACTTAGATTTGTGTTCAGGAGTTTTTCCCAATATACTTCTAGGCCACAGGTTTGGTGAACCTTTCCTCAGGACGTTAGATGGGCTGAGTAGAGCCCATCAAGTAATGAAACTGTACACGGCCTCTGGAACAAACATAATGGGCTGGATTTTACCAGCCCTGAGGAGGCGGGTTTGGAGGTGGGACTGCTGGCAAAATCAAAAAGAATGGGAGCGGGTCCCGAACCCGCTCCCAACCCGCCTCCAAACAATCTTCCCGGGAGTCGGGTCCCCGATTTACACAGGGACCTGACTCCCAGCAGCGGGAAGAGGATTATAGCCACTTAACTGCCTGTTAACAGGTAGTTAACAGGCAGTTAAGAGGCTTTTTCCCATTTTGAGACTTCTGCTGCAGGCTTCCCGACGTCGGGCAACCCCGCCAGGGTAAGTGAGGCGTGCTGTGGGTCTGTTGTAATGTTTGTGTATAGATGGCAGCTGCAGAACTGGTGTGAAGGATCCAATGGGACACTGGTGAGTATCAGAGGTAAGGAGATGTTGGGAAAGTCATTTTTAATGTGTTTAGATTTTTCTGTAGGTGACAAGCATTGAAGTGTTTGTGTGGCCTCACCTCATTGGGAGAAGTGACAGATCGCTTCTGTAACCTCACCTGCAGCTGCCATCTGTTTTATCCTAAGGAGAGAGTCATTGGAGAGCATGGGTGCAAGAGCTCACCTTTGTACAGTGATTGTCAGTGTTTGACAGCACCTCAATGCTGTCAAACACTGACAAATCATCTGTCAAAAATAAATGGTACATGTCCCTTTAAGTAAACCGGCAGATGAAGCGTCATCAACTGACGTCATCTGACACCGGCTTTCCCTTAATTGGCCAGCAAGCCCGCAGGGCGGGCTTAACAAGGCCAATCAGGGGAAAATAGCATCTGTGCATCTAACATCGCTGGGGGCGGGACTAGAACCCAGAGGCAGCAGTCCCGCTCCCAACACGTCTCGGCAGGTAAAATCCAGCCCATCATGTACGTTCTAGTTACTCTCAACAGAATGATGTATCACACGCGGGCGAGGATTCTGGCTCAGATCCTCATTCTACACAAGTGTGGATTGAAAAGTTGGACTTGGAGGCCAGTGGCCTGAATCATTGCACTCCCAATGTTCTGGTCAATAGTAATGATCCTCCTCTAAGAACAGAGGAGAGTCAGACTGATGGGTGAGCTCCTTGTTGCAGGGGATGCTTCCTCTGGTATCCCGCCTCTCACGGGCATTGCTGTGTGCAAGTTTCTCCAGCAAAAATTTTGTGAAGCTAGTGTTCGTTTTAACCCACAAACATTGTGAAAGACTAGCTGTACAGCTCTTATTTTTAGAAGGTGAAGAGTGTACTGGTGCCTCGGGTAACAAAGGAAGAAAAGAGAGAGAGAAGGGATAAATTTGACTTTTGGTGATCATGTAAAACAGACAATTTCAGATTGGCTACCCTTTATATATCTCTCCCAATTGCCCATTTTACACTATTGCCCACAGTAAAAATTAACCCCAGAGAGCAAAGTGTTACCTTGCCTGCCCTGGCCAGAGAATAATGGATACCTGGGAATCATTACAGGACAATAAAGAAAAATGTGCCTAGTTTATAGCTATCAACCTTGAAGTCACCCCAGGCTATTTTTTAATGTACACTGCAGAGCTCACAGGGATAGGATACTTTGTTTCCCAGTTTTCTCCCTTCCTATCCTGAGTTATAATTCCATGAATGCTGGTCACTCACCAGTACCTTGTCCTTCACACTGAGGACACTCGTCATCGTGTTGTGTGGCACTACCACCGTGCTAAATGGGATAGATTCAGAACTGATCTAGCAGCTCAAAACTGGGCATCCATGAGGGGCTGTGGGCCATCAGCAGCTGAATTGTATTCCACCACAATCTGTAACCTCATGGTTAATGGCCTTTCCACCATCTACAAGGCACAAGTCAGGAGTGTGATGTAATACTCTCCACTTGCCTGACTGAGCGCAGCTCCAACAACACTCAAGACACTCGACACCATCCAGGACAAATCAGCCCGTTTGATTGGCACCCCCATCCACCACCTTAAACATTCACTCCCTCCACCACCGGCGCATCGTGTCTGCAGTGTGTACCATCTACAAGATGCACTGAAGCAACTCACCAAGGCTTCTTCGACAGCACCTCCCAAACCCACGACCTCTTTCACCTAGAAGGACAAAGGCAACCGATGCATGGGAACACTAGCAGCTCCAAGTTCCCCTCCAAGTCACACATCATATTGACTTGGAAACATATTGCCATTCCTTCATTGTTGCTGGGTCAAAATCCTGGAACTCCCTCCCTAACAGCACTGTGGAAGTGCCTTCACCACATGGACTGCAACGGTTCCAGAAGGCAGCTCACCACCATCTTTTCAAGGGCACGTAGGGATGGGCAATAAATG
The DNA here is from genome assembly GCA_030390025.1 of Squalus acanthias. Classification (NCBI taxonomy): domain Eukaryota; kingdom Metazoa; phylum Chordata; class Chondrichthyes; order Squaliformes; family Squalidae; genus Squalus; species Squalus acanthias. The sequence goes on along the minus strand of CM059432.1, from coordinate 30,934,515 downwards.
CTGGCCTTGCCAGCAACGCCCACATCCCGCAAATGAATTTAAAAAACCTGAAAATGCTGGAAATACTCAGCAGGTCAGGCAGCATCTGTGGAGAGAGAAACAGAGTTAACGGGCTGGATTTTACCAACCTTGGCAGGGTCTGTGGCGGGCGATGCCGATGACGGGTCTTGGCCTTGCTGCTGGCTCCATCCTGCTGTCCAAAATTATTTTCCCCTAATTGGGCTTGTTAAGCCCGCCCAGCGCATTTGCCGGCCAATTGAAGGAAGCGGGTCTGATGACGTCATTTGATGACGCGTCATCAGACGGTTTCCTTAAAGGGACCATGCGCAAATTGATTTTGACATTTGTGCTGTCAGTGCTCTACAGCATTGAGTTGCTGCAAACACTGACAAGCACTGCACAGAGGTACACGGCTGCACCCAGGCTCTCCCATATGCTTATGGAGGGAGTCACAGCACGCAAGGAGGTCCTCTTCCTTTCCAATGTAAAAAAAAACATTTTCCCACCTGACCCACCACCGATCGCGCCCGCTGACCCCCCGGAACATTTCCCTCAATGCTTCAGGTCGATGACCTTTCATCAGAACTAACTATGCATATCATTGTCGGGATTGCTATGTGTTTTCCCACATAACAATAGTCACACTGCACTTATGTGAATGGTTTTGAGAGGTTTCTGAGAGATGTATTAATATACTTTACAAATGCAAGTCTTTCATTCTTAATAGTTATGGTAATAAAGTTATTTCTGGTCTTTGAGTAGCTGTTGGTGATCAAAGGGTGAGAGGTAAAACTTGAAAGATACTGGGTAATACAGGGGAAGGGTTTTTCACTGGACATGGCAGTGTGGAAGGAAATCTGTACAAGTGGCAGACTTGTATTGACGTGTCTGAGAAATTTACCTGTACATTCCTGTCACGTTAAAGAGATATTTAGGAGGAATTTCTTTACACAGAGTAGTGAAAATGTGGAACTCGCCGCCAGATGGATTGATTGAAGCATTGATGCATTGAAGGGGAGGCTTGATGCATACATGAGGGAGAAGGGAATAGAGGAATGGAGGCAGGGTATAAGGAATCTCATGTGCAATATAAAAGACCAGTTGGCCTGTTTCTGTACTGTAAATTCTATGTAATTCTATGTAATCTGCCAGAGTGTGGGTAAGAAAACAGATAAAATTATTTCTTGTTTTTCTCAGCTCCTTGCGATGATCAGTTCAAATCCTAAAAACATTTCTATCAGAACTTTTTGTATTTAGGGAAAGGAACAGGTGTCCTGTAGACTGGATGGAGATTTTTGAGTTTGCTGGGGAACAGAGGTTGAGGTTCATTCTGGAATACTTGCGAAGTGATATTTCAAGTTGAATTCATTTTCAAAAGGTACTTTGTAACTTTGATTGCTGGAAGAATTTGCAAGCATGTTTCACATTATTTGCTTGTCTGCTGATCTGCCTCATTTTCTTTTCTGTCTCAATTTTTCTCTGCGGTATTTTCAGAAGTTATCTTACTGCAGTATTTTACAGATAATTGAAATTGTGCACGGCGAGATGAGTAGATTGTGTTTCAGGCCCCCATTGAGTTACATAAAATATTAAGTGGTGAGATAATGTAAATCCAGAGTGTTTATTTAAAATAGGGCAGGATCGGTAGAACAGTCGTCATAAATATAATTAAGTGAAAATTAATTTAAGTTAGATATCAGATGAAACTTATTCACGCAAAGGGGAATAATTTGGCACATATATTAGGAAGGCTTTTGGGATGCTCAGAACACAATGGGCTAAAAATTCTTCTGCCCCCGAAAACGGGTGCGGGGACCGACCGGGATGCCCGATCAACCCGTGCCCATTCAAAGTATTGCAGATAGCATGCTAACTTTGTGCTGCCTGCTGATTAGCATGATTGTGCTGTTCAGCCCAACGCTGAACGCGCTGCTGAGTGGCTGAACGCTCCGCAGGGGGCCCAAGTTCTTGCGAGGGTAGTGCCAATTAAAGCTAGACTGCACTTCTTAAAGGCAGTCTGCACCTCTTAAAGGGGAGGTGCATTCTGCCTGCAGCAGCTCATTCAAGTGGCTGGGGAAGAGAGTGAGAGGAGAAAAAAAAAACCATGATGTTACAACAGGGGAAAGAGCGTGCTCCAGATGCAGCACTGGAGGCCTTGGTGCAGAAGGTCCTGTTTCCACAGGAAGTCCTCCAGGCAAATACATAAAATCCAGTGGGAGCAGATAGCCGTTGTGGTGAATGCCAGCAGTATAGCCCGAGGACCTGGACGCAGTGCAGTAAGAAGATTAACAACCTCACATGAGTGGTCAAGGTCAGTGGATTAATCTTCAAATGCCATATCCCAGCATCTGCACCACTAGCCTCACACACTGCTCAATGCACCACACCCCCATCACTCACCAACGAACAATCTCTACCAAACATGATTCATACCTCACATTCCTAGCTTCACCTCACTCTCACACACACTCCCACTCACAGCATGCACACACTGTCAGCTATTCAACCATGACAGACATATCACCCAAACACATTGCACCACACTCACTGACACACTTCTCCTTCTCTTGCAGGACAAGCTGGCTCACAACTGACGCCAGCAGGGCCTAACCGGCAGGGGACAGGCACACCTTCATAACCTGATGCCCAATGGAGGAGATGGTTCTGGCCATTATTGGGAGGGCTATTGGTGAGCCTGTGGTCAGCGGCGGGCTGAAAGAATACAAGATGCTGGTATCCTCATGCGGAATCCTCCTTCCCATATCCCACTTCCCCCATCCCACAATCTCTTCTGATTTACAAGCTGCAATTGGTGTAAACATGCACCTCTTGCTTCCCCCCACCCCCCCGCCTCCCCTCACCACAACCTTAGCCTTGTGCCTTTCTCCTTTCTGATAGCCAAGAACTGACACCTAGTTAGGCACTGGTGGAGGAGCACGAAATAGATGAGCACCAAAGCACTGATGATGAAGACACAGCACCGTCACTCCTTTTCACACTCGCAGCCACCAGCTCAGATACTGACACTCTGCGTAGTTTAGAGGAGAGGTTAGAGGTGGGATCGGCATGTGGTGAGACACCTGACATGAGTGGCCTGCAGCCAGGGCAGGGGGAAAGGGTAGCGCAGGTGCCAACTTCCCGGAGGGCGAGGTCGCACATGAGTTCTGCTGCAGAGGACTCAGATGAGGACTTCGAAGGGGCAGCCTACAGAAGAATGCTGATGGGTATGCACAGTGAAATGCTTGGTGCATTGGCAGACCTGCCAGAAATGTCAAGGAGCATGAACGAGTCTGGCCCCAACCTTGTACAGCGATTTATGCAGAGCTTGGAGCCCATGATTTCCAGCATGGAAGTGATGGGGAACTCTATTAGCGCACTTTTGGACCCAACCATGATGCAACATCTGATGGCTGGTTTTTTAGCTTCCATTGCAGCACAAGCAGAAGCCACCCAACGACTGAGTGCTGCAGTGGAAGCTCAGACCTCTGTCATGCAAGTTCAGACTGCCCTCATGCAGGTTCAGACTGCTGCCATCATGGCTGGGTTTACCAGTGTGGAAAAGGGCTTGCAGGGTGTCACAGCAGTCCAGCAGTCTGTCCTCCAACAGATTACTAGGATTGCTGAGGTGCCGCTCCGGGGGAGTGGTAGTGGCTCCGTGAAGCACAGACCTGCAGTCCTCTCTCAGGATGACAGCATTCGTCCTCCCACCATTGCCACTCCGCCTTTGCTGTGGCCTGTCAGCCATCCAGACTACTGCTGCCCATGCCGAGGTGGTGCAGTCCACAGCCGGGCCTTCTAGGCACAGAGATGCTCGAGGTCATCCTGCAAGGCCATCTGCAGGCTCCTCCACTGAAGTCAGCAGCCTTCCACCAGCCATGCTGCAGCCACTTGGGTAGCACTTCGACAGGCAAAGGCACACGGAAGACAGGCACTAATGTAATGCACAAGGGTGATTAGTTGATTTTGTTATGTAATATTGGATGGAGTGATGTATAAAGTTGGATTGGCATATTTCTTTTGTGGTGGCTTTTATTTCAGCATTGTGGCCAAGAGGATGCTGTCATGGTCAATAACAGAGGGAAGGTAAGGTGTGGGACTATTGCTGAATGGGGAATTGGGGTCGAGTTCACTGGTGCCATAGGCAGATCACGGACAGCTCGGGCAGAAAGGGGCTGTCTGGGTTGCCTTCTCCCTTCCGCTTCTTCCTCTTCCACTTCTTCCTCCTCCTCCTCAGCTGGTCACCATATGCTTTGTGGCAAGAGCTGTACCCTCACACCAACTGCATATTCAACAAGTGGTAACCTTTGCGGTTGCGGTACATCTCAGGATTTAGATGTAAGTTTGTGGAACTGTTTGGAGCTTTCCAGAGTTCTTTAAAGTTGGTGAGCTGACAGGGAGTGATGCTGCAAGTGGAGAAGGCCTTGGTTCTGACATCAAGGGTTCTGGTCAGACCACTTGCTCACAGTCATGCGTACAGTTGATGACACCCTGCACTATGGGGAAGCCCACTATCCTGGCAAAGCCACATGCACACTCCGCCTGCTTCTCTCTGGTCAGAGAGAACTCCTCTCTCCTGGCATAAAGAGCATCTGTCACCTCTCTTATGCAGTAGTGGACGGCAAATTAGAGATGTTACAGATGTCGCCTGCTCCCCTCCTCCTCCTCCCTCTGCGAGCAGCTTGTCCTCTTCTTTGCTGTCTCTGCTCTATCTCACTGTCATGCTGCAGGCCAAGGGGGGATGACACCTAGAGCATCCATGACTGTGAGCAAGTGGTCTGACCAGAACCCTTGATGTCAGAACCAAGGCCTTCTCCACTTGCAGCACCACTCCCTGTCACCTCACCAACTTTAAAGAACTCTGGAAAGCTCCAAACAGTTCCACAAACTTACACAGAGCCCGTAGAAATTAATGAGCAACTAACCTGAGAATGGTTGCTGATTCCTTTAAATATCACTGGGGAGGGGTCCTTGCTGCTTCTGAACGCATGTTCAGCTGTGCGAGGTTAAGACAGGGTGTTAGCTCCAGCATTGAGGATGAAAAATGGCAGCGCTGGTGTCAAATCAGCGTTGCACACTGAGTGACGTCACGATCTGCCCTCTCAACCTACTTCTGGCATACGCTCCTAACGCCCGCCCTACCTCCCTCACCAAGATGGCATCTGGCGCGGCATGTACCAGAAGTGTATGCGTATGGTGCGGACACCATTTCCGTCACAAAACGGCATGAAAATTGGGTGCTATGGAGCTGAGGGATGTTAGACTGTGAGTATAAGATACTAGAGGGACAAGCCTCGAAGGGCCAATTTTCCTTTTGTCAGCCTTGATTTTTCTTACGTTCCTTGTAGAACAGGGCACAAGAATTATTTTTTGACTTACATAAGGACATAAAAATTAGGAGCAGGAGTAGGCCACAGAGCCCCTCGAGCCTGCTCCACCATTCAATAAGATCATTGCTGATCTTCGACCTCAACTCCACTTTCTCGCCCAATCCCCTTATCCCTTGATCCCCCTAGAGTCCAAAAATCTATCGAACTCAGCTTTGAATAGTTTATGACCTTCCCTGGAACATGAAACATACCTCACCTAAAGTAACAAAGTTAAGTTTGGATGAAGAAGTCTCTTCCACCCAGTTGGTCTCATCCTTCCAGAATATCAACCGTCCTCCCATTATAGCATCTGTTTCTTAAATGAGTCCAGTATCCCAGCCTCAACCATTCATTCCATCTGTTGCAACATGTTGACACTCATTATATGCAAAGACAGAACATAAGATGCAGTGTACGGGGCACAGCTATCAAACAAGCTTTACAAAATAGCTTGTAGATGGTCCTGGGGACTGATTCTGGGGAATGGTGGTAGTGTTGGTATGCTCTGCTTTTGTTACCCATTGAGTTGGTGTCTTGCAACTTTTGGCTATGCCATCCTAGACTATAGGTAGTCATATTTTTTAACAGAGTTAAGGCTGCTGGTGATCAAGAACTGAGTATGTCCCAATCTTAATTGTCTCATGGAAGAAATTAGTAATATATATGGATAATATAATAATACATGGACTTTGTGGAAACAACTGGGGGCAATTTTAACCTAACCTGCCCATCAGAAAGCTGATGGGATCGGGTGCAACGCTGGTTTCACACCCTGCCCGATTTTACTCTCCATTGAAGTCGATGGAGAATAATATTGGCTGGGGTGTAAAACTAGCGTTCCACCCGATCCCGCAGATTTCCCGCCCAGCGAGTTAGATTAAAATAAAACCCAATATTTCAGTGAGTGAGTGGTCAATCTATGGAACAGGTTTCCTCGGGAGATGGCGGAAGCAGTTAGTATTGATACATTCAGATGCAAATTAGGTAGATTTCTTTTAGAAAATAACATATTGGTATCCAGCACGAGTAATTTGAGATATGACATGTGTTAAGTGTAGCATGCTTGGGCGGAACAGGTAACTTTGGACATATGGTTCCCAAAGCTCACCACCGGGGCTCTCCTCGTGTCATTTCTGGGTCTGTTGTGGATTAATTGGTAGAGATTGATTGCTATAATTAGTCAACAACACCATTATCATTGTATCATGCGACTACCAGGATGGTAGAAGGCGAACCAGATGGGCCTTGGTGTTTTTGCATCGAGCAATTCTGATGTTCCTTATTTAGCACCTTGTCATGACAAAATATCTCAAAGCACGTCACATAATGGATTACTTTTGCAGTAATGTTATGTAAGCAAACACAGTAGTCATTCTATGGCAGCAACATCTTACAAACAACAATGAGAAGAATGAACAGTTAATTTGTTTTAGGTGGACTTTGGAAGGACTATTATTTAGGAAACTCTCTGTTCCTCTTCGAATGATACCATGGAATTTTTAATGTCAGAACAGGACCTAAGATTAGCATCTAATTTAAAGGACGGTACCTCCAATAGTACAGTACTCCCTTGGTGCTCCTTTGGAATGTCAGCATGAATTAAGGCCTCAAACCACTGGTGTAGGATAATACTCAGGCCCAGCTGCAAGAAGAATATCAACTGAGCCAAGCTAATGCTTCTATGTCTAGACTCCATCACTTAAGGTTTAATAGCAATATCTTGATGGTTTCCATTCATGACTATGGCAGTCTTTTAAGCTATTACACATTTTCGTGTTCATTGAGGCAAGGAAAAAAATAAAGCTCAGGAATGGGATAGTTTCACCATTTCATGCCGGAATTTTAAGTTTTTGACCTGCCGGGAGCAGGGGGGTCCAGTAGAGCACGGGAAACCTGGATGTCCGGAGATTTTAACTCCACAGCGTGCGTGTGATGTCATGGACATGTTCCCCGCCCGGAATTCAGCCTGATTGACAATCTGGCTTCCAGTCAGGCGGGAAACACTGGACAAGTGGCTGCAACCACAGGTAGGTGCAAGCCCCGACCGCGGGGTGGGGGGGATCTGATCCCGGGGAGGAGTGGGGGGGCACAGTTTGTATGGGGTGAGGGGCTGATGGTGGGGGAGCTTGGGCGCCAGGGTGAAGCCCTCCTGCTCCTCACGGCCCACAAGGATTGCTCCCCGAGGCTGTGCTCGCCTCACTGCAGCTGCTGGGAATCCCGAGGCCTGGGATCCCCGGCCGGCCACAGTTAAACCTGCACAGAAGGTTAAATCAGAGGCTTCCAGCCTTATTATAATATTTAAAGTACCAACCCGCCTCCTGGGAGCGGGTTGGCTCCACATGCTGCCATCCTGCCTCCGTTAAACCCGGAGGTGGGTGGGTTGTAGGTGGGTTGGGGTCAGAATTCACCTTTTTTTGGGTTAAAATTCCCCCCCTAGTGTACTGTCTAATGTTCCCAGATCAGATACAGTATCGGCTAGCTTCAGAAGCTCCCTACACTCCATCCCACAAATTGTCTCAGCTGAAGAGGGCTACCTACTGCATCAGTGTGACGTGTTCATTTGTTGCACCAGCTATTTACCCCTGACTGAGCTAGCAACACATTAGGGGCTGTTTAGTGCTGTTGGCACCAACCAGCATTATTGAATGTGGCAAGTCTGCTGTCGAGTGGAGGCTTCAAAGGTTCTGGAGAGATAATGGAAATAACCAGAAGCTCCCCAGTGGTTCAGTGAGTAAATGCAACACATATGGTAACGACAGATGCCTGGTTTGAACCATGGTCTGTGCAGATCTCAGCCAAGTCTTGGTCAAGTTACAGGCCTCAGTGCTCCTGGGTGGAGAATGGGAAAGGGTCATATAGATCAGCGAGGCCTACTGCATCCTGACCACTGCTCAGAGATTTACACTGGAAAGGACGTGTTACTGGGCATTGGGTGAGGACAGGATCAGGTTCGACTGTGAAGCCAATCCTCTCCCCGTCCCAACAGCTGAGTCACTAGCTGACGCTCACTGTAGGATCATATGTGAAATGTGTCCATTTAGCCTAGCAACTGGAGGGCTGTCACTGTCAGTAGGAGGGAGCTGTCTCTCAATAGGAGTCAACACCCACAGGAGAAAAAAGAAGAGAAAATTATCATTTTCTGTGACGTGCAGGTACTCGTGAATAGAATGCCCCACTTTCGTGGATGCCTTTTGGCCCTGCTTGTGAGTTCAGTAACAATGCTTTCTTTTATTAAAACACAAAGTCCTGCCAATTGATGCCACTGGACCATTCCTGGTCTGTTTACTGAAGTGTTTATTTTCAATTAACATTTAATACATTGCACCAACTACAGAGGACTTTGAATGTTTAAACACATTTAAATGTTTAAAGCAGGCTTGCTGATTAATCCACTGAGAAGACCAGTGTGGTTTAACAAACTGGAAGAATGAGAAGATCATGAATGAAAAGAGCATGAATGTTAATGGTATGAAAATTGATCCCTTCTGTCCTATTTTTTTCAGAAGGATTCCTGGTTGAAGCCAACTAATTAAGACCTGGTTAATGGTAAGGCAGGTTTTTTAATCAGGCATGATTGTTTCCCAGTGTAGTGAAAGAAGCTGTAGATATATACAGTGGATCTCTGTGTCATTGCTCGTGGTTACTCAGGAAATACGTTGATCTGAAAGGAGTCTGCACAAGCTATGAATGGGAAACTTGGTGTTGTTTAGAGTTTATCTTGGGGTAAACTTCTGGCAGAAACTACTGATATTCTTGACAGTGATGCCTAGTGCTATGTGATCAGTTGATTGGATGAAGGGACCATATTATGTGGCCAAGCCCAAAGACTTCTAACGATATCGGGATATATATTTTTTGTCGATTGTATTTCATGGAAAGATAAAATAATAAGTTATGATGTGTATTCTTTCATGAAACGTGCTGATCCTCTGCTGCTACACTGGGGAGGTGGAGCGGGCTAGGCCATGGTAGAATAGTGGAGATGAGAACTTTGTTTAATTTTATGGAGCTGTATTCCACTTCTTCTGTTTGTTCCTGAACAGGTTGTGACAGATAGGGAGACCTGTCATATTTCCAGGGCCCACAAAAATACACCAGCCCGCAGCTGCCACATTTGAGGCCCCCCTCAGGATTGTTCCCCCCACCCCACACAAATCTGACCTGCCTGCCGTCACAGCGTAAAAGCCAGCCAATTTCCTGTACTCCCATAACCGGCAAGCTGCAGCAGGATGCCCATTTGGTGCCCACAGCTCGCCGGTGGCACTTCAATGAAGCCCAAACCCCAATTTGGTTCGGGCCTCAGGTTGGCATGAAATGGCAGGCGGAGCAGACGCTCTGCTGACCGTGCCTGTTCTGGGCAGGAGTCCAGTTTGTCAGTCTCAATGTCTATCACCAAAGGTGGCTCGGCGGTACCAGCACTGACCAAACTGACTGAATTCTGAAAGATTTAGCTGTCAGACTGGACTTGCATCAGGTATTCAGGGAATAACCTACTTGACCTCATCCTCAACAACCTACCTCTTGTATACACATCTGTCCACAAAGGTATTGGTAGGAGTGACCACTGCACAGTTCTTGTGAAGACAAAGGGCTCGATTTTGCCAGTGTGGGCGGGCTGGGGCGTGTCAGGTGGAAATCGTGTCAGGACCCCGACTCTGAAATGAAGTGGGGAAAAAGTGCGATTTTCCCCTAATGGGGCAATTGATTTCCAGCATGTGGGAACCCCTGGCCCAATGAGTCTTTTCATACAGAAAGTCGCCTCCGATGACGTCATCAATGCTGCTGGATTTAAGGCCTGCAAGCAGTCTTGCTTCTTCTGGAGACTGCAAACTTTATGGTGATTGTAGTAAGGAATTCATTGATCGACTATGTCCACCAGCAGGCAAAAGTGTACTCCACGCTTCTATGAGCCCTCCCTCCAAGCTCTAGTGGAGGGAGCAAGATCGAATAAGGAGGTGCTCTTCCCTTCCTCAGTGAGAAAAAAGGTACCCCAGCAGACTAAAGCTGTGTGGCTGCACGTGGACCAGGAGGTCAACTCCATATCGATGAGGCGCAGAACCTGGCTGCAATGCAGGAAGTAGTTTCATGACCTTCTCCGCACAGGAAAAGTGAGTATGACTTTCCCATCTCCTTCAATCTGATCCCCATCGCCTCTCCTCACCAGCACTCTGCTTTGCTAACCTCTTCCTCCACATCCCACTTGAGACTTACATCCCTGCACCCTTACCTATTGCCTCTCTCTTTATGGTCATATTCACTTAACTATTTGACCATGTAGTCCTCACACTCCCTATCACTGTGATGTGACAACAACAACAACAACTTACAACACACAGGGAGGGCCCTTTGTCTCCTTCTAGGCATCTATGCTATGCATTCTCTACACTCACTCCTTCATTCTCACTCAAACTCCACTTGTGTCCCTCATTGCAGGAAAAGAGAGCCCACAATAAGAGGGAAAGAGCTGTGACAGGAGGAGGGCCACCCTCAGTAGCCCAGCTCACCGCCTGGGAGAAGGCGGCCCTGGAAATCGCCGGGATCGAGGAGGATTCCCAAGTGGGGGACGGACAGACGGGCGCATCACAGCAAGCTGGTGACAGAATAGTTTGGCATCTCTCTCATTGACATTGCATGAGTCACTGATAATGAATCTGATGCTCTCACAGATTGACTTATGATCATCTGCACTATTCAATGTGCATGTAACCTTGACCTCACATCTCTAACTCTTTCCTTTACTCCCCCACAGGACTATCGAAAGCCCCCGTCCCCACTGTCCAGGAGAAGAGCCTGAGATTCCAGACTCCTCAGAGGAAGCTGCAACCTCTGAGGGCGCAGCGTCAGCAGAATTCAGCGCACCCAGCACCAGCGCAGACACTCACACCTCGGTGGGACCTTCGCGAGATAGAGTAGTGTTGGCACCTGGTGTATCACAGCTCACAAGTGAGCATCAGCAGATGGTGGAGACAGGGACAGCAGTGGAGTGTCCTCATTGGAGGATCAGCTGCATATCGACCCTCTGCCTCCGGGTCCATCCAGGAGAGCAGTGCTGGAACTCCAGGAACAGGTGCAGGAGTCTCTGGCAGGTTTTGTCTCCAGGGTCGCTGTGAGTGTGGAGCGAATGGAGGAGTCCATCGCGAACATGAGCAGAGCCTTTGTGGAGGCATTGGCGCATGAACACATCACCACGGAAAGGATGGCAACCTCCATGGAAAGGATGGCTAACTCCATGGTAAGGCTGGCTACCGTAGAGGAGAGGATGGCTACGGTAGAGGAGAGGATGGCTACGGCCATGGAGGAGCTTAGTCGCCAGGGTCTTGAAAACATGGTCATTGTTCAGAATAGAATGACATCTCTTGAGGAGCGATGGTCAGCTATTGAGCATAGAAACCAGACCTTCATGGAAGTCCTCTGGAGTACCCTATCTGTTCCCCATAATATCTTGAAAACTTCGATCAAATCACCCTTAACCTTCTAAATTCCAGGGAATACAACCCTAGTTTGTGTCATTTCTCCTCGTAACAATAACAACAACTTGTATTTATAGCGCCTTTAATGTAGTAAAACGTCCCAAGGCACTTTGAAGGAACAATATCAAACAAGATTTGACACCGAGCCACATAAGAAGATATTAGGGCAGATAGCCAAAAGCTTCGTCAAAGAGGTAGGTTTTTAGGAGAGTCTTAAAGGAGGAGAGACTAGAGTAGTGTGGCACTGCTGCCATTGCTCACTTCTTCCTCACCAAAAAGCCAGGAAATCAACCCTGGTTTAATAGGGCGTGTGGAAGGATGTGCCAGAAACAACACCAGGAATACCTTAGAATGAAGCATCAATCTAGTGAAGCTAATAGACCTGATTGCCTGCGAGCTGAATACAGAAAGTATTAGATTTTATACGGATCAGAACTATGTTATATAGCTCTGTCATTTTCTGCCAAGAATGATGGGTGGACCATCAAGTAACGAGCAGGAAAAGGAACCTCCATAAACATCCCCATCTTCAACTATGGTGGTAAAAACCCATTATACCATCTGTACAGAAATACAGCACTAGCACTTCTGTACTCCATTATTGCATTCACAGATGTGCTTGAGTACGCTAGTGGCAGTACCCCAATGTAGATAGACATGTAGACCAGTAACAATTCAGTATAATCTAGTGTTAAAAAAGACTGAAGTAAGGACTCAGGCAGGCTGGACCCCTTCCAGTTAACAGAACCAGGATAGTCTTCACTACCCTTTCATTACTTGTGTTTGCATTGCTTGAAACTTGAAATAGTACCAGGCAGTTTTGAATTATTCATTGTCTGAGTAGGTGGCAGTTTCTAACGAGAATTAGTTGGGCAAAGCAGAGCATGCAGCTCCTTAACCAAGTCTTCCTCATCCTCTCCATCCATTTAATTTTAATGAACTTAGTTATTTAACTTAATTAGTGCCGTGCCTGTTCTACTCTCCAGTCTGTACACATGTTTTATTGATAAGGCTTTTAATAGTTTCTTTTGTCAGTTCCCATGTTTTAAGAGGCTCGTGTTGCAAGTTCTCAAGTTCAATAATGGAAGTTTTGTGGAGTCAGTTGAACAAACAACAGACCAGCTGATGTGCCAACGATAACTGGCACAGTTATTTTGCCTGAGGATGTTGAGAGTATTTTGGGACAATTAGCCACAGTTTTAGCCCAACTATTGCTTAAGAAAGGAATACTTGCATTTATACAGTGGCTTATCAATTCATTGTATGCAGTGATTGCTGTTATGTGGACAAATATGGCAGCCGACATGCATCAATCATGTATTAGAGTCAACAATGTCACGAATTGCCAGTGAATCTATTTTTGGTGGTATTTATTGAGGGTGGAATATTGTCCAGGACACTGCAAGATTTCTCTGCTGTTCCTCAGATAACAATGTGGGATCCTGAACATCTACCTGGGCAGCTTTAACATCTCATCCAAAAGGCAGTACGCCGACAATGCTGCATTCCCTCAGTACTGAACTGGAATGTCAGAAAGAAAGACTTGCATTTATATAACACCTTTCACGACCTCAGGATATCCCAAAATGCTTTACAGCCAATGAAGTACTTTTGAAGTGTAATCACTGTTGTAATGTAGGAAACACAGCAGCCAATTTGCACACAGCAAGCTCCCACAAACAGCACTGTGATAATGTCTAGGAATTCTGTTTTTTTAGTGATGTTGGTTGAGGGTTAAATATTGATCAGAATATCAGGAATAACTCCCCTCTTCTTTGAAACATTGCCATGGGATCTTTTACGTCCACCTGAGAGGGCAGATAGGGCCTCGGTTTAACATCTCATCTGAAAGGCGGTACCTCTGACAGTGCAGCATTCCCTCAGTACATTGGAGTGTCAGCCCAGATTTTGGGCTCAAGTCTCTGGAGTGGGACTTGAACTGACAGCCTTCTGACTCAGAGGTGAGAGTGCTACCACTGAGCCACTGCTGATACCTATGATTAGGTCAGCTTAGATTATAGGGCAAATCACTGATCCCATACTCCCAGCAGGGAGCTGCACTCAAAGGGAATGTGTTGGAAACTCAGCACTACTGTGCTGGAGCCATATCTTTTGCCAGTGCTTCCTTTGAGCACATTTCTCCATTGGGACTGTGGGACTAATGAATTTATCCATACATCCTCAAGTTCTGAACTCACAAATTTCTGATTGAGGGGTGAGAGTGTTACCAACTGAGGCAAGCTAACACACTGTACACCAATCTGTTTCTTTTTTCAGGGCAGTTTACTGCCAATGGTAAATTGATCTCTCAAAACAATATAATGTCAACTAACAATGTAACAACAAGAAATATGCAACATGATTCTTTTTCTGACTTTTTTTGGTGAATATTGTGCTTACCAAGGCAAGGGATGTAAATGCTGAGAAATGGAGCATGGTCCCATTTTGCGCACTCAATATCAACATCAAGCACTCCCAGATCCAGTATAGCAGAGTTAGATACTAAATAAAACTCTTCCTACTTTGCCCCAACAATGAACGTCAACCCCAGTCTAAATAGAGAACCAATGGCTGCACCTGTGTGGCATTTTTTCATTTTCCACTTCAACCATCCTATTGGCCGCTCATTTATTAAGCATCATTTTTGAAGAAAAGGCTTCAAGCTTTTATTGGTTCAGAATTTTAATATGCCGTTTTTTCTTTCAACGTTCTTGCAGTGCTTCCCATGAATGGACCTGAAGAAGACGAGAAGGCCCACGTCTAATTGCGCTAATTTGTGCACTAAAACCTATTTAGGATACAAAAATATTACAAACCAGACCAGGTACATACAATTACTTAAACTCACTACCTTCTGACTCAGAGGCGAGAGTGCTACCACTGAGTCAAGGCTGACACACAACAAAAGGGCATTGAATCAATTTAGTAGTGACAGTGGTTACATTGAACCAAATAACCTCAAACATGTGGGGTCAGTTATACATGAACCACAGAAAAAGCCAACTGCATGAGCAAACAAATCTCTGCCAATTTAGATTGAAACTGTTTTAAAAATAATGCATCCATAAAATTACACAATCCCAGATTGGCTCCATCTTCCATCACAATTTCTGTCAGCTGAGCTGCTGTAAACGTACTTTTCCTGTGTAACACGTAATGAGAAAATTAACTAGCACACAAGATAACGTTGTGTGGTTCCAGGTCAAAGGGATTGCTGTTGAAATAATATTTGGCTAACAAGAGAAGTTAAATATAGTATTAGATCAAAGGAAGAGGCTTATAATGTTGCCAAAAAGAATAGTAAGTCTGAGGATTGGAAAGATTTTAGAATTCAGCAAAGGAGGACCAAGAAATTAATAAAGAAAGGGAAAATAGAATATGAGAGTAAACTAGCGAGAGACATAAAAACGGATTGTAAAAGCTTCTATAGGTATGTAAAAAGGGAAAGATTAGCAAACATAAATGTGGGTCCCTTACAGGCTGAGACAGGAGAAATTATAATGGGGAATAAGGAAATGAAGAGAAATTAAACAAATACTTTGGGCTGGATTTTGTCAGTCCCGAGGAAGCGGGTATGGAGGCGGGACTGCCGATAAAGTTGCAGAATTTGGGGGCGGGTGGCAAGCCTGCCCCCAACCCGCCTAACAGGTAGTTAACAGGCAGAAAATAGGATTAGCACCATTTTTCCATCCGAAGTGCAGGCTTCCCGACCTCGGGGAACCCCGTCAGGGTGTAGGAGATGATTAGGAGGTCTGCGGGGGTCGGAGGGGTCCGAAAGTGCAATGTAGAGGTGAGTGATGGGTGCAAGTGTGGAGTGGTAAGTATGTAAGGTGAGTGTAAAGTGTTAAAAAATGTTCACTTACCTTTGTTTCTGCCTACAGCCTTCAGCCGCTGTGGAGCCGGAGTCCCGACATCTCCACTGTAGATTTCACAGACTGGCTGTTGGATCCTCCGAACCAACAGCCAGGTGATTTCTGCAAAGTTGAAAGGTTTGATGAGTCCTGAACACAAGGGCTCATCAAACTACACAGAATGTCAGTGTTTGACAGCTTCACAGAGCTGTCAAATGCTGACATTGCTTCTTTCAAAAAATCTTGACAGATGGCACGTCATACGTTGACGTGCTCTGTCACTGACTTCCCCCTAATTGGCCTGCTGAGCCCGCTGGGCGGGCTTAACAAGGTCAATCAGGGGAAAATCCCGCTGGTTGGCCAG
Organism: Squalus acanthias; assembly: GCA_030390025.1. NCBI lineage: Eukaryota > Metazoa > Chordata > Chondrichthyes > Squaliformes > Squalidae > Squalus > Squalus acanthias. The sequence continues at coordinate 30,918,464 of CM059432.1, read as the reverse complement.
AAGCTGATGGAGGCGGGATTGAAAGCCGGCAAGCAGCAGTCCCACCTCCAAAAGCTTCCCATTGACAAAATCCAGCCCTTTGTGTCTGTCTTCATGGAAGAAGACGCAAAAAACTTCCTGGAAATAGTGGAAAACCAAAGGCCTAGCGAGAATGAGGAACTGAAAGAAATTATTATTAGTAAAAAAATAGTACTGGAGAAATTAATGGGACTGAAAGCTAATAAATCCCTTAGACTTGATGGTCTACATTCTAGGGTTTTGAAAGAGGTGGCAAAAGAGATAGTGGATGCATTGGTTATCACCTTCCAAAATTCCATTAATTCTAGAACGGTTCCCGCGGATTGGAAGGTAGCAAATGTAACCTCACTATTTAAGAAAGGAGGCAGAGAGAAAGCGGAGAACTACAGACCAGTTAGCCTGACATCAGTAGTAGGGAAAATGCTAGAATCTATTATTAAGGATAATGTAACAGGGCACTTAGAAAATAATTATATTATTGGGCAGAGTCAACACGGATTTCGTGTTTGACAAATCTGTTAGAGTTTTTTGAGGTTGTAACTAGCAGAATAGAAAAAGGGGAACCAGTGGATGTGGTGTATTTGGATTTTCAGAAGGCATTCGATAAGGTGCCACACAAGAGGTTATTAAACAAAATTAGGTCTCATGGGACTGGGGGTAATATACTAGCATGGATCGAGGATTGACTAACGGACAGAAAACAGAGAGTAGGATTAAACGGGTCATTTTCGGGTTGGCAGGCTGTAACTAGTGGAGTACCGCAAGGATCAGTGCTTGGACCTCAGCTATTCACAATCTACATCAATGATTTTGGATGAGAGGACCAAATGTAATATATCCAAGTTTGTTGATGATAGAAAGCTGGGTGGGAATGTAAGTTGTGAGGATGATGCAAGGAGGCTTCAAGGGGATATAGACAGGATTTGAGTCTAAGAGTAAAGACGTCTTCCTGCAATTATATAGGGTCCTGGTGAGACCACACCTGGGAGTATAGTACACAGTTTTGGTCTCCTAAGGAAGGATATACTTGCCATAGAGGGATTACAACAAAGGTTCAACAGACTGATTCCTGGGATGGGGGGAATTGTCCTATGTGGAGAGATTGAGTAGACTAGGCCTATATTCTCTAGAGTTTAGAAGAATGAGAGGTGATCTCATTGAAACATACAGAATTCTTACAGGGCTTGACATGGATCAGATCAAAGCTCTGGAGTCCCGTCACATCCAGTTGTGAATGGTGGTGGACCATTAAACAACTAACGGGAGGAGGAGGTTCCATGAATATCCCCATCCTCAATGATGGTGGACCCCAGCACGTGAGTGCAAAAGACAAAGCTGAAGTATTTGCAACCATCTTCAGTCAGAAGTGCTGAGTGGATGATCTATATCGGCCTCCTCCTGAGCTCCGTAACACCACAGAAGCCAGTCTTCAGCCAATTCGATTCACTCCACGTGATATCAAGAAACGGTTGAGCGCACTGGATACAGCAAAGGCTGTGGGCCCCGACAACATCCCGGCTATCGTGCTGAAGACTTGTGTTCCAGAACTAGCCGCGCCTCTAGCCAAGCTGCTCCAGTACAGCTATAACACTGGCACCTATCCGACAATGTGGAAAACTGCCCAGGTATGTCCTGTCCACAAAAAGCAGGACAAATCCAATCCGGCCAACTACCTGCCCCATCAGTCTACTCTCAATCATCAGCAAATTGATGGAAGGTGTCGTCGACAGTGCTATCAAGCAGCACTTACTCACCAATAACCTGCTCACTGATGCCCAGTTTGGGTTCCGCCAGGACTACTTGGCTCCAGACCACATTACAGCCTTGGTCCAAACATGGACAAAAGAGCTGAATTCCAGAGGTGAGGTGAGAGTGACTGCCCTTGACATCAAGGCAGCACTTGACCGAGTGTGGCATCAAGGAGCCCTAGTAAAACTGAAGTCAATGGGAATCAGGGGGGAAAACTCTCCACTGACTGGAGTCGTGCATAGCATGAAGGAAGAATGTTATGGTGATTGGAGGTCAATCATCACAGCCCCAGGACATCGCTGCAAGAGGTCCTCAGGGCAGTGTCCTAGGCCCAACCATCTTCAGCTGCTTCATCAATGACCTTCCTCCATCATAAGGTCAGAAGTGGGGATGTTCGCTGATGACTGCAGTGTTCAGTTACATTCGCAACTCCTCAGATAATGAAGCAGTCCATGCCTGCATGCAGCAAGACCTGGACGACATTAAGGCTTGGACTGATAAGTGGCAGGTAGGATTCGTGCCACACAAGTGCCAGGCAATGATTATCTCCAACAATCGAGCGTCTAAACACTGCCCCTTGACATTCAACGGCATTACCTTCACCGAATCCCCCACCATAAATATCCTGGGGGGTCACCATTGACCAGAAATTTAACTGGACCAGCCACAGAAATACTGTGGCAACAAGAGCAGGTCAGAGGCTGGGTATTCTGCGGCGAGCGTCTCATCTCCTGACTCCCCAAAGCCTTTCCACCCACAGCCTTTCCACCATCTACAAGGCATAAGTCAGGAGTGTGATGGAATATTCTCCTGGATGAGTGCAGCACCAACAACACTCAAGAAGCTCGACACTATCGAAGACAAAGCAGCCTGCTTGATTGGCACCCCATCTACCACCTTAAAGATTCACTTCCTCCACCACCGGCGTACCGTGGCTGCAGTGTGTACCATCTACAAGATGCACTGCAGCAACTCGCCAAGGCATCTTCAGCAGCACCTCCCAAACCTGCGACCTCTACCACCTAGAAGGACAAGGGCAGCAGACGCATGGGAACACCACCACCTCCAAGTTCCCCTCCAAGTCACACACCATCCTGACTTGGAAGTATATCGCCGATCCTTCATTGTCACTGGGTCAAAATCTTGGAACTCCCTACCTAACAGCACTGTGGGAGTACCTTCACCACATGGACTGCAGCGGTTTAAGAAGGCGGCTCACCACCACTTTCTCAAGGGCAACTAGGAATGGGCAATAAATGCTGGCCTTGCCAGCGGCGCCAACATCCCATGAACGAATGAAAAAAAAGGTAGATGCAGGGAGGATGTGTCCCCTGGCTGGGGAGTCTGGAACCAGGGGTCACAGTCTCAGAATAAGGGGTCAGCCATTTAAGACTGAAATGAAGAGAAATTTATTCACTCAGAGGGTGGTGAATCTTTGGAATTCTCTACCCCAGAGGGCTGTGGAGACTCAGGGCTGGATTTTGTCTTGGGGTCGGGTTGGGGTCGTGTCATCCGCATTTCGTGTTGCCCCCCCGACTCCAGATTAATGTGGATGAATGATGCAATTTTCACTTAATTGGGCAATTGAGTTCTAGCATGTGGGAACCCATGAACCAATTAGTGGTTTCAGTCTGAAAGTCGCCTCTGATGATGTCATCATTGCTGACTGTCTAGACTGAGGCTTGCCTTTGATGTGAGTGGACCTCGATGCAAGATGTGGGGGGAGGACAGAGAGAGAGAGAGAGAGAGAGAGGGAGGGAGAGAGAGAGAGAGAGAGAGTCCTCTCACACCAAATGCCATGCAGTCTCTGAACACATTCAATGCAGCAGCATCAGACGCGACTTTCACACTACTACCTTCATCACATCTCTGTTGTAATAGTGGACTTGCAGCCGATAGTCAGCTATCCACTTGTGCTCCCGCCAGGTTTCACTGGAGTGTTTCACACCAGGTGTGCTTCACGTCAGAAAAGGGTTAAACTAGCTAAAACATTTCAAAATTGCATTACAGAGCCAATTTAAAGCTTGTTAAGGGCTTTAATGGCCTCTCCCGCCTTTTGGAGGCGGGACGGAGTCGGAAACCCCGCAACTGATTTTGTCAAAATTGCGTGGAGGCGGGATGGAGTCGGGAAGGGGTCGGGGCCCCCGACCCCGCAAATTTAACCCCCCACACGCCTCCAAACCCGACTCCATGGGTCATTCAAAATCCAGCCCTCAGTCGTTGAGTATATTCAAGACAGAGATCGATAGATTTTTGGATATTAAGGGAATCAAGGGATATGGGGATAGTGCAGGAAAGTGGAGTTGAGGTAGAAGATCAGCCATGATCTTATTGAATGGCGGAGCAGGCTCAAAGGACCAAATGTTTTCGGAGCTTGAGCAGCAGCTGGCGTCACTGTGGTGCATCTATGAGGCTCTGAGCTATGTGGATAGCACGTTTCTGGAGGTGGTCACCCCGCAGCATAAGAGTGTGCAGGCAGAGAGGGAATGGGTGACCGTCAGACAGACAAGGAGGACCAGGCAGGTAGTGCAGGAGTCCCCTGAGTGCATCTCACTCTCTAACCAGTATTCAGTACTGAATACTGGTGAGGGCGATGGTTCTTCTGGGGAGTACAGTCAGACCCAAGTCCGTACAGGCCGGACGGGTTGCACCTCAACATAGCTGGGACCAATGTCATCGTGGTGAGGGGGGGGGGTTTGCTCGTGCTGTTGGGGAGGGTTTAAACTAATTTGGCAGGGGGATGGGCACCAGAATGTAGCATTAGAAAGGAGACACAAGGTGCACAAAGGATTGGGAGAGACAGATAGCACTAGAGTAAGAAATAGCATGGTATTAGGTGGGGTCAGACTAAGAGAGAATAAAAAAAGGTCTAAGATAGGTTTACAGTGCATGTGTGTAAACGCACGAAGCAGAGTAAATAAGGTTGGTGGGCTGCAGGCGCAAATAGCCACATGGAAATATGATGTGGCTATAACGGAGACGTGGCTCAAAAAAGGGCAAGATTGGGTACTAAATATTCCTGGATATAAGTGTTCAGGAAAGATAGGGAAGGAAAGAAAGGAGGTGGGGTGGCAGTTTTGATGAAGGAGAATATTGCAGTGCGGAGAGAGAGGATATCCTGGAGGGGTCAAGGACCGAATCTATTAATTTAGAATTAAGAAACAATAGAGGTGCCATTACACTACTAGGTGTATTCTATAGGCCACCAACTAATGGGAAGGATATAGAGGAGCAAATTTGGGGGGAAATTGCAAGAACTGTAGAGTAGTGATAATGGGGGACTTCAACTATCCTAATATAGATTGGGATTGTAATAGTGTAAAGGGCAGAGAGGGTGAAGAATTTCTGAAGTGTGTTCAGGAGAACTTTCTTGATCAGTACGTTTCCGGCCCAATGAGGAAGGAGGCATTGCTGGATCTGGTTCTGGAGAATGAGGTGGATCAAGTGGAGCAAGTGTCAGTAGCGGAACATTTAGGGAACAGTGATCATAGTATCGTACGGTTTAGATTAGCTATGGAAAAGGACAGGGAGCAATCTAGAGTAAAATACTTAATTGGAGGAAGGCCAATTTCAGTGGGTTGAGAACGATCTGGCCCAGGTAAATTGAAATCAAAGATTGGCAGGCAAAACTGTAATCGAACAATGGGCTGCCTTTAAAAAGGAGATGATTCAGGTACAGTCAAGGTACATTCCCACGAGTGGGAAAGGTAGGGCAACTAAAGTCAGAGCTCCCTGGATGACGGAAGAGATAGAGAGTAAGATGAAGCAGACAAAGGGGGCGTGTGACAAATATCAGGTTGAGAATACAAGTGAGAACCAGGCTGAATATAGAAAGTTCAGAGGGGAAGTGAAAAAGGAAATAAGAGGGGCAAAGAGAGAGTATGAGAATAGAATGGCAGATAACATAAGAGGGAATCCAAAAGTCATATAAATAGTAAACGGTAGTAAGAGGAGGGGTGGGGCTGATTAGGGATCAGAAAGGAGACCTATGCATGGAGGAAGAGGGTATGGCTGAGGTGCTAAATGAGTACTTTGCATCTGTAAGGAAGAAGATGCTGCCATAGACATAGTGAAGGAGAGGTAGAGGAGATACTGGATGGGATAAAAATTGATAAAGAGGAGGTACTAGAAAGGTTGGCTATATTTAAAGTAGATATGTCACCAGTTCCAGATGGGATGCATCCTTGGATGCTAAGGGAAGTGAAGGAAGAAATCGCAGAGGTACGGGCCATAATTTTCCAATCCTCCTTAGAAACGGGGGTGGTGCCAGAGAACTGGAGAATTGCAAATGTTACACCCTTGTTCAAGAAACGGTGTAAAGATAAACCTAGCAACTACAGGCCAGTCAGTTTAACCTCGGTAGTGGGGAAGCTTTTAGAAACAATAATCAGGGACAAAATTAACAATCATTTGGACAAGTGTGGATCAATTAAGGAAAGCCTGCACGGATTTTTTAAAGGCAAATCGTGTTTAATCAACTTGATCGAGTTTTTTGATGAGGTAACAAAGGGTTGATGCGAGCAATGCGGTTGACGTGGTGTATGTGGACTTCCAAAAGGCGTTCGACAAAGTGCCACATAATAGGCTTGCCAGCAAAGTTGAAGCCCATGGAATAAAAGGGAGAGTGGCAGCTGGATACGAAATTGGCTAAATGACAGGAAAGAGAGAGTAGTGATGAACGGTTATTTTTCGGACTGGGGGAAGGTACACAGTTCCCAGGGGTCAGTACTAGGACCACTGCTTTTCTTGATATATATATTAATGACTTAGACTTGGGTGTACAGGGAACAATTTCAAAATTTGCAGATGACAGAAAACTTGGAAGTATAGTGAACAATGAGGAGGATAGTGATAGACTTCAAGAAGACATAGACAGGCTGGTGGAATGGGCGGACACGTGGCAGATGAAATTTAAGGCAGAAAGGTGCGAAGTGATACATTTTGGTAGGAAGAACGAGGAGAGGCAATATAAACTAAAGGGTACAATTCTAAAGGGGGTGCATGAACAGAGAGATCTGAGGGCTGTATGTGCACAAATCGTTGAAGGTGGCAGGGCAGGTTGAGATAGAGATTAAAAAAGCTTACGGGATCCTGGGCTTTATCAGTAGAGATGCCAGTGTTGGACTCGGGTGGACAAATTTAAGAATCCTCGTAAGAACGGGATATGACGCTCGACTCGTCGATCGACAGTTCCGACGGGCCACAGCGAAAAATCGCATAGACCTCCTCAGAAGACAAACACGGGACACAACCAACAGAGTACCCTGTACTTCCCCGGAGCGGAGAAACTACGCCATGTTCTTCGCAGCCTTCAACATGTCATCGATGACGACGAACACCTCACTAAGGCCATCCCCACGCCCCAACTACTCACCTTCAAACAGCCGCCTAACCTCAAACAGACCATCGTTCGCAGCAAATTACCCAGCTTTCAGGAGAACAGCGACCACGACACCACACAACCCTGCCACGGCAACCTCTGCAAGACATGCCAGATCATCAACACAGATACCATCATCCCACGTGAGGACACCACCCACCAGGTACATGGTACATACTCATGTGACTCGGCCAACATTGTCTACCTCATATGTTGCAGGAAAGGATGCCCCGGAGCATGGTACATCGGCGAGACCATGCAGACACTGCGACAACGTATGAACGGACACCGCACAACAATCGCCAGGCAGGAGTGTTCCCTCCCAGTCGGGGAACACTTCAGCAGTCAAGGACATTCAGCCTCCGATCTTCAGGTAAGCGTTCTCCAAGGCGGCCTTCGAGACACACAACGCAAAATCGGCGAGCAGAAACTGATAGCCAAGTTCCGCACCCATGAGGATGGCCTCAACCGGGATCTTGGGTTCATGTCACGCTACATGTAACCCCACCTGACGTAGAGTCATCCAGACTCGAGTCGTCATTGGCTTGTTCTCTCTACACAGATGTGGCCGGACCTGCTGTGATTTCCAGCAAAAAAAGTTTTTTGTTTTCCCGACAGACCCCAGCATCTGTCACATTTGATCCCTTGTGACCCCACCTCATTGTCTTTGATGTAATGGTTTCCTGACTGACCTGTTTGGACACCATCCACACCTTTGATTGCCGTGATTATCTCTCTGCCGAGATAAAGGGCAGTTAGAAAGATTAACTGTAATCATTTGGCAGTGTTCTCTGACTATATATGCTGTGCCGAAATGCATCTCTTCACTTCACCTGACGAAGGAGCAGCGCTCCGAAAGCTTGTGATTTCAAATAAAGCTGTTGGACTATAACCTGATGTTGTGCGACTTCTCACATTTATAAGTAGAGGCATAGAGTACAAAAGCAAGGAAGTTATGATGAGCCTTTATAAAACACTGGTCCGACTTCAGCTGGAGTATTGTGTCCAATTTTGGGCACTGTACTTTAGAAAGGATGTGAAGGCTTTAGAGAGGGTGCAGAGAAGAATTACAAGAATTTTTTTTTATTCGTTCATGGGATGTGGGCGTTGATGGCAAGGCCAGCATTTATTGCCCATCCCTAGTTGCCCTTGAGAAGGTGGTGGTGAGCTGCCTTCTTGAACCGCTGCAGTCTGTGTGGTGTTCACAGAGTGCTGTTACGAAGGAAATACCAGGATTTTGATCTAGTGACGATGAATGAATGGCGATATACTTCCAAGTCAGGATGATGTGTGACTTGGAGGAGAACTTGGAGGTGGTGGTGTTCCCACTTGCGCCTGCTGCCCTTGTCATTCTAGGTGGAAGAGGTCGCAGGTTTGGGAGGTGCTGTCGAAGAAGCCTTGGCAAGTTGCTGCAGTGCATCTTGTAGATGGTACATACTGCAGCCACGGTACGCCGGTGGTGGAGGGAGTGAATGTTTAAGGTGGTGGATGGGGTGCCAATCAAGCGGGCTGCTTTGTCTTGGATGGTGTCAAGCTTTTTGAGTGTTGTTGGAGCTGCACTCATCCAGGAAAGTGGAGAGTATTCCATCGCACTCCTGACTTGTGCCTTGGTGGAAAGGCTTTGGGGAGTCAGGAGGTGAGAAACTCGCCGCAGAATACCCAGCCTCTGACCTGCTCTTGTTGCCACAGTATCTATGTGGCTGGTCCAGCTAAGTTTCTGGTCAATGGTGACCCCCAGGATATTGATGGTGGGGGATTCAACAATGGTAATGCTGTTGAATGTCAAGGGGCGGTGGTTAGATGCTCGCTTGTTGGAGAATTTACAAGAATGATTCCAGGGTTGAGGGACTTCAGTTACGTGGATAAACTGGAGAAGCTGGGGTTGTTCTCCTTAGAGCAGAGAAGGTTGAGAGGAGTTTTGATAGAGGTGTTCAAAATCATGAGGTGTCTAGACAGAGTAGATAGAGAGAAACTGTTCCCAATTGGCAGAAGGGTCGAGAACCAGAGGACAGATTTAAGGTGATTGGCAGAAGAACCAAAGACGACATGAGGAAAAACATTTTTACGCAGCGAATGGTTAGGATCTGGAATGCACTGCCTGAAAGGGTGGTGGAGGCAGATTCAATCATGGCTTTCAAAATGGATAAGAACCTGAAGGAAAAAAAATTGCAGGGCTATGGGGAAAGGGCGAGGAGTGGGACTAGCTGAAGTGCTCTTGCAGAGAGCTGGCACGAGCTCGACGGGCCAATTGACCATCTTGTGTGCTGTAACCATTCTATGATTCTATGATTCTAAAAACAGGATCTTGGTTTATCGTCTCCTCCAAAGAATGACATCTTTGATGATGAGACATTTTATCAGTATTGAACTGGAGTCTCAGTCTAGATTATGGGCGAAGGCCCTGGAGCATGAGTCGACCTTCTAGCCCAAAGGCAGAAGTGCTTCCAACTGAGTTAAGCCTACACTAATGGGCCCGATTTTGCAGTAGAAATAATGTTGAGGCTAACAGTGCTCACCATTATTAACGTATAAATCGAACAGCAGCTTCCAGCGACTGCACATGTGTAGGTAAGTGTGTAAATCAGGAAGATGCTGCCCGAGATGCCCTGCTCCTCCAAAAGCTGTGGAATAACGATATCTCACTGAGAGACTCACCATTGAAATACATGGAACGGTGTGAAGTTGCTGTACTTACGTGATATATATACACTAAACCCACCAGAAAAAATTAGGGCTTGTCCATTCCAGTTAACATAAATTTTTAACAGCGTGTTAAGTCTTAATTACTGCCAAACAATCTCTATGGCACTGAAAATTATCTTTAACAAGTGTGGAGTCTCAATCCTTCAGATTTTATTTATTGTTGGAGATTTAAAAAAAGCTTTAAATCATTTCTGGCTGATTTATCAACTTAGGTGGGGGCATTAAATGGCCAATATTAGATCAGGCACCCTGCTATACATCCCACCCAATTTTCCTTTCCATTGACTTCAATTGGCAGTGCATTTACCACTAAGCATTCTATGGACACAGGAAGCCAAAACATGTGCGCAGCAGATTTTGTTTGTATTATTGGAATGGAGGACCAGAAATGCTAATAGAGATAAAAACCCTGGAATCATTTAAGGAGCAGTTGGATTCAATGATGGGAGGGACCAAACGTTTCTTCTGGATGAATGCGCCAGGATGCAACAAATGGTTTTCCTGATCTATGACTATCTGACGATCTTGTGATTCTGGAGTGCAACAACAGCATTAGGGAGCATTTCCCATATTCCAGGTGCCTACAGGAACTTTGAAAAGTATAGACTGGAAAAGAAATTGCAGTCCATATGGCCAATTCCAAAAAATCAATACCCCTCAAAACAAGCGATATTAGAATGGCCACCTGTTATACACTCTGCCCGACTGAAATCAATGGAAAGGAAAATCGCGTGGGTTGTATAACGGGGCAGCCAATCCGATCTCGCTTGTTTTACACTCCTGTCTACGTTGAAAGTTCCACCTACTATTGTGGACAGATTTGTCTGCACAGGGTAGATACTATTGAAGGAAAAGCATGAAGATCTCCTAGTGTCCTGGCCAACATACTGGTCATTCATCTCATTGCTGTTTGCTGCTGCAGAATAACTGTCACATTTGCCTAGGTAGCAACAATAAGTGCGTTTAAAAGACATTTAATTGTATGAAGCTGTGTGAGTGTGATAAAGAGCTACATAAATGGGAGCATTGATATTTGCAGTATTGAAATCTGGGGTTACGGGTCGCAGTGCTCCATGGTACACCAGACTGGAGCACGAACCAGCTGCTCCATCCTGCTGGTCCTTGCACAACTCTATTGAAATTCAGCTCCTGTACAAAGGGCATAAGTCTTTCCAGAGCCCTTGCTGTTGTTTTCATTGCTTTAACGATGGTGCATGGGGTTTTACACAGTGAGCTCATTCTAACAACTGGGATTAATCAATTGATGGATCACATCTGTCAATATTCCAGTCACTTCTGGCCAACCTCTTGCTGATCTGATCCTGGTAGGGGAAATGTGTGGATGTATGTTGTACTAGTAACACAATTTCCTCTATTGTAATTCTTTCAGTCCGGTGCAATTGAGTGGCTTCAAGATAAAATTTAATGTGCATTTTTGTTAAGGTCGTCCTTAGCATGTGATTTAATACATGTTTGTTTTTAGCCAATGAAAATGCACATTGGGCCATGAACTGAACTAGTATGTGTCAGCCTTGGCTTAGTGGTAGCACTCTCGTTGCTGAGTCAGAAGGTTATGGGTTCAAGTCCCAGTCCAGAGATTTGAACGCACAATCTAGGCTGACATTCCAGTGCAGTGCTAAGGGAGTGCTACACTCAAAGGTGCCATCTTTTGGATGAGATGTTAAACCGAGGCCTCGTCTGCTCTCTCAGGTGGATGTAAAAGCACTATTGGAACTATTTTGAAGAAGAGGAGGGGAGTTCTCTCTGGTGTCCTGGCCAACATTTATCCCTCAACTTGCATCACTAAAACAGATTATCTGGTCATTATCTCATTGTTATTTTTGGGACCTTGCTGTGCGCAAATTGGCTGCAGCGATTCCTACATTGCAACAGTGACTACACTTCAAAAGTACTGTGGAACACTTTGGGATGTCCTGAGGTTGTGAAAAGCACTATTTAAATTCAAGTTCTTTCTTCAGTATGGGCCATTATATATCCTCCAATTACAACAGTAGGCACACTCAGGAAATCCACTCCCTCATCATTCCAATACTGATTGCTGTACAGGGTAAGATAATTAGTACATAGGAGTCGAGTCCACTGAAAGTGCACTGTGCAATATCAGTAACAATGTGTTGACCGTCATCCATGCCTTCGTTGCCTCTAGACTTGACTATTCCAACAACTCCTGGCCGGCCTCCCATTTTCTACCCTCCATAAACTATTGGTCATCCATAACTCTGCTGCCCATGTCCTAGCATGCTCCAAGTCCCATTCACCCATCACCCCTGTGGTTGCTGACCTACATTGGTTCCTGGTTAAGCAACGCATCGATTTTAAAATTCTCATCCTTGTTTTCAAATCTCTCCATGGCCACACCCTTCCCTAACTCTGTAATCTCCTCCAGCCCTATAACCCTCTGAGATATCTGCGCTCCTCCAATTCTTGCCCCTTCAGCCTTCCCGATTTTAATCGCTTCACTATTGGCGGCCGTCCCTTCAGCTGCCATGGCCCTAAGCTCTGGAATTCCCTCCCTAAGCATCTCCGCCTCGCTACCTCTCTTTCCTCCTTTATGACGCTGTTTAAAACCTACCTCTTTGACCAAGCTTCTGCCCTAATATCTCCTTATTTGGCTCGGTGTCAAGTTTTGTCTGATAATACTCCTGTGAAGCGCCTTTGGATGTTTTACTACGTTAAAGGCGCTATATAAATACAAGTTGTTGTTGTTGGCACATGGGTTGATATTACGGTCTGCTATTTTATTAAAGGCGTCAAGCTATTTGTTTTAACTGGGATTAGACACCTCAGTTAAAATTGCAGTCGGAGGAATTTTGTAAAAACACATTAGTTGCTAGCATCGCACAGCATGTTTTCAACCTCAAAATCCATAGTCAAAATGTGTCTGTGAAGGTTCCCTTTGTTCCCCACTTCAGTGGTTCTCAAACTGGGGTCGGTGGACCTCTGGGTGTCCGTAGAGCCTTTCCAGGGGGTCCTCGAAATAATGTGAAAGTGCTTACCAAGCAGGGGATTTATCCAAACGGCAATTTTTAATAGGGCTGATCTGGAGGATTGGCATCTTGGATCTCCTGTGGCAGGTCACAGACTCCTGCAACCAATGTTAACCAAAGGTTTCTCCCATTCCCGGTCATGCACTAATCCCGAGGATCTAAGTACTTAAAAGTCCTGACCTGCACTTTAAACAAGGTGGGTCTGCGCAAATGTATATTAGGCACTTGGGAATGGTTTGCTGATAGCAGATACTGGACAAGAGCAAACTACGTGCTCAGGTTGCTTCAGATGTGTCATGTCAAACTACCTCATGTCATTGGTAATCTGATCTGAACACTCAGTATGAAAATCCCTGACTCCTGTGAAGGGAAAGGTGAGAAATAACGATCTCTGAAACCTCACAAGTTCATTGAAAGGTGCAATATAACAATGATCACACATCACTTCCAAAGGCACCTGTTAGTCACCATCTCCTTTCAGCAGTGATGCAAACATTTATTGTGAAATCAAAGCGAATAAGCACACTCCAGAATTTGTGAAGCCAGTACCGTTTTGAAAAAAAATACAGTTTTGGAGGTTTATTAATTTTACTAAATGTCACTTGTAAAATAGGTGTCCTCGCAGAGTTTGTGCTTTTTAAATCTCTCTTGTTTCTGTGTTTCTCGTTTTTCTCTGCTGTTTCTGTATTTTGCTGCTTGGTTATCCTTATTTGCAGCTCTCATTTTCTCCTTTCTTATCCCAGTGCCACCCTGTACACAACCCAATCTGAGTTGAGGATTGCGTGCAGTTCTGGGCGCCCCATTATAAGAAATATATTAGAGCTATAGGAATGCTGTAGCTAAGATTAACTCGCATGATTCTAGTTATGAAGAAAGGCGTAAAATATTAGGATATTTTTACTGGAACTGAGAAGATTAAGTGTGGGGAATCTAACAGAGGTTTTCAAAATTGCCATTGTCAAACATCACACCAAGGATAGACAGACTCTGCACTGGGAAGTAGGCATACCCATCTCACTCATATCTGTAAGTAAATACCCGTTTTCTTAAAAGCATTATTAAAACACTCTTTACAGGCAGCACTTTCATATTATGAGTATTATATAGTATTATAATTTAGATGGGGGGTTCGTGATTACTAATCCATTTGAGAAGGGGTCCTTCAACCAAAAAAGTTTGAGAACCACTGCCCTACTTCAACCTACTGTTCCCAAAAAATGGGTAGGTTGTGGTCGGGTGGGAGGTTAAAGTGTTAAAAATCGGAATCCCGTCCCCAACCCGCCTCCAACCCACCCACTTCCAGTTTTAACGGAGGCGGGATGGGGTGGGGGGCGGGCGGGCGGCCAACCCGGTCATAGGAGGATGGTTGGCACTTTAAATATTATAGTGAGGCTGCATGCCTCATTTTGAAGCTCTATTTTAAAATTAACTGTCGGTGGCCAGGTTTCCCAGGCCATGGCAGCTAAAGGAAGGCGAGGACTGCTGGATCCAGCTGGTAAGTGGCTTTGCAGCGTTCCTGCCTCGCCAACCCCCCGTGATCGAACCCCCTCCCCCCCACAACTCTTCTGACCTCACCCCGATCTCTTCCCCTTGGCCTCTGATCCCCCCCTCGGCCTCCGATCCCCCCCCCCCCGCCCTCGGACCGATCTCCAACTCCCCCGATCTCTGACCTAACATCCGGCCTTCCTCCCCTCCCCTCCAATGATCCCTGGCCCCGACCCCCTCGGATGATCCTGGCCCCGACCCCCTCCGACGATTCTGGCCTTCATCTTCTCTGCTCCCCAGGTCTACCCGCCTGACAGTCAGCCAGCATAAAATTCCGGCCATAGTGTTTTTGTCTTAAACTCTCAGCATGTGAATGACATTTGCACTTAATACCCATCCTTCTTATTTTGAACATAGGAACATAGGAACAGGAGAAGACCATTCAGCCCCTTGAGCTTGTTCCATCATTCAATGAAACCATGGTTGATCTGTGACCTAACTCCATATACCCACCTTTGGCCCATATCCCTTAATACCTTGTTTAACAAAAAGCTTTTTTTGAGAAGATAGCGGAGGTGTTTGCATAACTGGTCATGGTCATTATTTTCCTGGTGATACCCATAAATTAGAAGATTTATTGAAGTCAGTTTTACAATTTACCAGGATACATTTTGAATTCATGACATCTAGGTTGCTAGTGTATTACTATAACCATTATATAGTACTACCGAATCCACATTGCTATCCATTGCTGTTCTACCTGAACACATACCCTGTCATGTATCAGGCATAATGGTATTAAAGGCTATACAAAGGTTGTACAATTATTAAAGCTATCAAAGGTTTTATAATTATTAAGGCAGCCAGAGTCTCAATTTAAGGTCTCATCTGAAAGACAGAGGGCTTGGAAAAGATGAATTTGTAAATGAGAGACACACAAAGCCAGAGAGACAGGAAAAAAGAGAAGAAAAATAGAGATTCAAATAAAAATTACAAATATACATTTCTCTGAGCTAAACCTTTGGACTTCTCCTCCCCCTCTTTTTGTTAAACAGGACCTACTGAAAACATTGTCATACGTTGTCAACATCTCTTAGTTCTGTAGCCCTGAGTGAATCTGCAGTGAACAATAGGGACAGGCATTGATTAAATACCCCTATTGGGATATTGAAAGAGTTTATCATTCTGACTGTTTGTCATGTTAAAAGAAAGGTTCTGAGGTCAATACATTCGTTGTTGCAGTGGGATGGATTTTGTAAATGGTTTATTCAAATTTCAAGGTCTCCTGACTCAGTGCTTTGCAAAGTTGAATAATACCGTAGCTTTGAGCACAACTACACATACAGATTTTGATGAAGTGATCCTGCAATATTTTTGCTCTGCCTTCACCCTGTTTATACGGCAGAGCAGGACCACAGCAGAATTTTCAATACTGGTGAAAGCATATACAGAAAGAAAGAACTTGCATTTATCTCTTAGGCAGTCCCTCGGAACGGAGGATGACTTGCTTCCACACTAAAAATGAGTTCTCAGGTGACTGATGAGTGCAATGCGGGATCTACAGTCTCTGTCACAGGTGGAGCAGACGGTGGTTGAAGGGGCGGGTGGGTGGGGTGCTTGGGTTGACGTGCGCTCCTTGCGCTTGGCTTCCACTTGCTCCCGGTGAAGAGACTCGAGGTGTTCGGCGCCTTCCCGGATGCTTCTCCTCCACTTTGTGCGGTCTTGGGCCAGGGATTCCCATGTGTCGGTGGGGATGTTGCACTTTTTCAAGGAGGCTTTGAGGGTGTCCTTGAAGCATTTCCTCTGCCCACCTGGGGCTCTCTTGCCGTGCCAGAGCTCCGGGTAACGCGCTTGTTTTGGGAGTCTCGCATCGGGCATGCGGACAATGTGACCCGTCCATCGGAGCTGATCGAGCGTGGTCAAAGCTTCGATGCTGGGGATGTTGGCCTGAGCGAGAACACTGATGTTGGTACACCTATCCTGCCAATGGATTTGCAGAATCTTGTGGAGGCAGCGTTGGTGGTACATCTTCAATGCTTTGAGGTGCCTGCTGTACATGGTCCATGTCTCTGAAGCATACAGGAGGGCGGGTATCACTACTGCTCTGTAGACCATGAGCTTGGTGCTGGGTTTGACGTCCTGGTCTTCAAACACTCTTCTTCAGGCGACCGAAGGCTGCACTGGCACACTGAAGGCGGTGTTGGACTTCGTTGTCGACATCTGCCCTTGTTGACAGTAGGCTCCCGAGGTATGGAAAGTGGTCCCCGTTGTCCAAGGCCTCGTCATGGATTTTGATAATCGGGGAACAGTACTGTGTGGCGGGGGCAGGTTGGTAGAGGACCTTTGTCTTACGGATGTTTAGTGTAAGGCCCATGCTCTCATATGCTTCAGTGAAGGTGTTGATGATTGTTAGAAGTTCGACCTCAGAGTGTGCGCAGTAATTTGATAACAGAGGATGAGATTACCTTGGATCTGGACTGGAGGCGATGGAGGTTGAACAGTTTCCCGTTTGTTCTGTAGATTAGCTCCACTCCAGCAGGGAGCTTACTGAGGGTGAGATGGAGCATTGCAGCCAGGAAGATCGAGAAGAGCGTTGGTGCGATGACACAGCCTTGCTTGACCCCGGTCCGTACGTGAATTGGGTCTGTGGTGGATCCGTTGGTCAGGATCACAGCTTGCATGTTGTTGTGGAGGATGGTGACATACTTTTGAGGGCAGCCGAATTTGAGGAGGACACTCCATAATCCCTCACCTGCATTTATACAGCACCTTTCATGACCTCAGGGCGACCCAAAGTGATAGCCAGCCAATTAAGTACTTTTGAAATGCAGGCACTGTTGTGATGAAGGAATCAAGGCAGCCAATTTGCGCACAGCAAGTTCCCACAAATAGTAATGAGATAATGACCAGATAATCTGTTTTAGTGTTGTTGGTTCAGGGATAAATGTTGCCCAGGACACCGGCAGAACTCCCTACTCTTCTTCATGGGATCTTTTACTTGACCAGGCAAACAGGGACTCTGTTTAATATCTCATCTGAAAGACAGCATGTCTGACTATGCATCACTCTCTCATCAGTGCAGTGAAGTGCCAGCCTAGATAATGTGCTCAAATTGAAGAGTATAGCTTGACATCACAACCTTCTGATTTAAAGGTGAGAGTGCTATCACTGAGTTATTCCAAAAACCAACTGCTTTCTCAGTGAAATGATGCTTTCTTATATCTCGATTGAATCTATCCTTCCAGTTTAAACTTATGTTCCCTTGCTTTGTTCTTCCATAACAATCAAAATATCGCTCACTGATCTTCTACATTCCTGAGCCTTATTAATTTGGATACCTGAAATATAACCCCCCTCAGTCTTCCCTCCAATGAGAAGAGTCCCAAGAAATTAAATACTCAACAGGATATGATAAAAGTAGTGCTACAGTGGGGTGGGGAATGATGTCTATGGTGGGTAACAGTCCAGTTATAATTGAGAAACATTTACATTCGGTCCAATTCATTCTGTGTGGCAGTTGAACAGTTAGCCTCAAGGCTGTCTCATCCATTGATATTGGAATATCATTTGCTAGTTGGTTTCTCAATTGAATAACTTATGTGGGTTAGAAGGCTGTGGGTTCGAGTTCCTCTCCAGGACTTGAACACCTAACCAAGGATGATGCTCGAGTGCAGTACTGAGACAATGGCCCAGAAATGAAAGACTGAGTGTTGACGCGGGGGTAAGGTTTCCCCGCGATATCTCACTCCACGCCTTCCTTTTTCCTCCGGGCCCACACGAACTTTAGTTTCAAGGCTGCAGCTGTGCAGTGCTTGCGTGACCCAGAGACGGAGTTAGTTCGTGCGAGCTCTGGGATCACGTGATTCAGTTAGAGCCAATGGCAGCACACCATCTTTCATTCATAGTTTTGACAGGAAGACCTGTCAAAGCTATGAATAATATACCCCCCCAAAAGAACAGCTAAACCTCAATTAAATTTTAAAAAAGCCATCACATTAATAAAATAAATATAGTTAAATAAATTAACCACTTTAAACAAAAAATTAAATTTTTGAAAAAGTTTAAAATCTTTTTAAAAGTTATAAAATAAACTTACCTTTCTTTAAAGTCTCTAAAAAAGATAAACCTGTTGAAAAAAATTTAAAATAATACTTAATTAACTACTTACCTTGTTAAAAGAGGGTCTTACGCCTCCTTTCTTTATGTGTAAAATCTTCCATGCTTACCTGCGCGTTCAAAGCACTAAGTGCACTGCATGCGCGCAGCCTGTAGCGCGCACGCGGTTCACCTAGGAACCGCCCCCTTTTGAATTCACGAAGTGCCGGTTTCCCGCGCATGCGCAGTGCATGCTGGAAACCGGCAATTGGAGACCTAAAACGCGAGAGTACACAGTGTGTACTCTCGCGTATTAGGTCTAATTTTCGGGCCAATACTACATTCTTTGAGGTGTCGTCCTTCAGATAAGAGATTAAACCGAAGTTCCATCTTCCTGTTCAGGTGGATGCTGAAGATTTTATGGCACTACTCAAAAAGAGCAGAGAGTTCTATGGGGCTCCTGGTCAATATTCTTCACTCAACCAGCACCGCCCAGGATTGATTAACTGCTCATCCATCACATTGATGTTTGCAAATTCTTGCTGTGAGCAAAATAGCTGCCATATTCACCTACATAGCAACTGTTACTGTACTTCAAAATAATTAATTGTATATGAAATCTTTTGGAACATTTCTGAGAAACATTGTAAAGTTAAGTCTTTTTTTTCTTTTTTTGGGAAGTTAGCACATGGCAACTTCACAAGATCACAGGATTGGTTCAGATGACAAAGGTCCTTTGGACCATTTGATCTCATCTTTCCAGTATACCAGTGCAATATGCTCCCCATTACAGCTCCAGATATTTCTTAAATAGTCCAGTGGCCTGACCTCAGCCACACTTCTTGGCAGCTAGTCTGGCTATTGATGACCCTCTATATAATGAAATACTTCCTGATCTCTATCCTAAATTTGTTTTTCATAACCCTGATCCCTCTTGCCCTGTTGCCGTGGTGTATCTGAAAGCATTGATCCAAGTTTACTGTCCCTATTCCATTAAGTAGCTTATATACCTCTATAAAGTGCCCTTTGAGATATCTCTTTATGAGGCTAAAGAGCTCTAGGTTATTACATCATTCCTCATAACTCATCTCTTTTATATTGGGGTCAGCCTTGTTGTGCTCCTTTTCGCTGTGTCTAGGATATGAATTCTACTCCCCCTCCCCCTCCCCTTTATACCATGGCCATCACAACTGTATGCAGACGTGATGAAAGGCAAAACACTTTATTGGGATGGGAGTTCAACGAGTGGAATGTATCACTATTTATGTCTGCTGCCTCCTCCACAGTTTGGTTTGCAAACTCTGTCCTTTTGTACATCTCCCCGCCTCCCTTAATTCCACCATTAGTGACAAAGATCTCAGCTTGGTACAGTGGGATCACTCTTGTCTCTGAGTCAAAAAGATCATTGATTTAAGCCCCACACCAGGGACTTGAGCACATGATCTAGGCTGGTACTTCAGTGCAGTACTGAGGGAGTGGAAATGAATGAGTTGTTAACTCTGTTACATTCACCTGCCTGTTTAAGCAGATTCTCGTTTCCTACATTACTGGTCAAGGTATAGCGCAGACAATTATAGATCAAAGTTCTTTTTACTCTATTCCAAAAATGTGCCTTAACCACAACTTCAAAGAAGTTGTCTCTGTAGTACCATTGCCAATTTGTTGCGAAATACACCAGCCACCCTTATGACCTTGCTAAATGACGTGTCACTTTTGAGCCAGTTGATGCCAGTTTAGTGAGTTCATGTCGAAAGCTAATTTGCTTTAATTGCTGCTCAAACTCATTTCATGTAAAACCCTTGCATTCATCCCTTCATTCTGGGCTGGATTCAGCCCCAATACACTGAGGTGAAAGGGGCAGTGAGCTAACCTACTGCACCATCTAAGCTTGTAAACTGTTTGACTTGGAGAGACTAGGCCTGCTAACAATCAATGCTCCTGTGTCCCTTTTTTTTTTGCCTGGCAAACCTCCAATACCAATACTATTGAATGCAGTAAAGGGGTCATCTTCTGGCTTTGCAATATCGGTGGGAAACCTCACCCACTGAGAGCACACTTTCAGGTGCACGCTGTGCATGATTTTCCCACAATTTAAATTAATAGTCGGAAAATCATGCAGCCAGTGACACACGGTCTCAGCGGGCGAGGTTCTCTGTTGAGAAAGTTGGAAAACTACCCTTTAAAAGTGATTGCTTAGCTTGGTGGATATTCAAGTATTGAAATTATTGGGAATGTAAGACCAGCAGAGTGCCAGAGAACATCTCTGGCTGCAGACACTGAAGTCTGGCAGTAATTGCTGGGAGTGTCTTCATGATGGGCTAACATTTTCTATCGGGCCAATGTAATGAAGATACTGATTAATCAAGTGGAACCCTGATGCTTGAATAACCACACGAGAAAGAAAACAAAATAGATGAATTAATAGCGCAGATAGCAATAAATGGGTTTGATTTAATAGCCATTGCAGAGATGTGGTTGCAGAGTGACCAAGGTTAAGAACTGAGGGGTAAAAATTCACTTGGTTGCGCCTCCCGTTAGCGCCTTAAGAGGGCGCTAATGGGGCGTTAAGCCGCTAACGCCCGGGCGCAGCGCTGTTTGCGCCGCTCGAGAACTTAACTTGAGATTGTGCGGCGGCGCTAAAACTTACCGCTGCGACCACCTGCGCGCGCAGATTGTGACGTCATTCCATGGTGCAACGCCCTTGGGGCGCCCCGGAGCGGAAATTGAGTGGCGCCCCCTGCCTTACCGCCTGGCGCTTCCAACGACCGGAAGACTGGAACGTTATCAATCGGTGTGGGGCTGGGGGGGGCGCTATTTAAAGGGGGCCTCTTCCTGTCTTTTTCTGTGGTCGACATTTATGCACCACTCGTTCTGAGAGAGAGAGAGATTCGGAGAGAGAGAGAGAGAGACTTCTACATTGACTCAACGCTTTGTGAGGTAGTTTTGCCTAGTTCATCCTAACTTTGTTGCTACTTTAGTTGCTGTACCTCATTACTTTTCTGGCAAAGAGAATATGGGGGCTGCAATGATTGGGGGCGTCGTCCTGCTCCAGCTGAATCGGAGGATACTGAGACGCAGACAGAGAGTGGCAATGATGGCCAGACGGAGGAGGGCCATCAGGCGCATGTACAGGAGAGCTTACCCTCCCAGGGTATATCGTGAACAGCTCTCCTACATCCATATGTCCGAGGAGCTGTGTTTGCGAAGGCTGCGATTCAGCAAGGAGGTGGTCACTGAGCTCTGCCACCTGCTGCAGCCAGATCTGCAGCCTCAGCTGAGGTCCAGGACGTCTCTGTCGGTGGCAGTGAAGGTCACAGTGGCTTTGAACTTCTACGCCACTGGCTCATTCCAAGCTGCTGTTGGGGACCTCGCCAATATCTCCCAGTTTGCGGTGCATCGCTGCATCCGGCAGGTCACCAATGCCCTCTTCAGAAGGAGACGAGACTTCATCTCTTTCCCTATGACCCCAGACAAGCAGCGTGACCGTGCTCTGGGCTTTGCGAGGGTAGCGGGCTTCCCCATGGTGCAGGGCGCCATTGACTGCACGCATGTGGCTTTGCGTGCTCCGCGAGAGAATGCAGAGGAATTCAGGAACAGAAAGGGGTTCCATTCCTTGAATGTGCAGTTGGTCTGTGACCACAGACAGGTGATACTCGCTGTCAATGCCCACTATCCGGGCAGCTGCCACGATGCTTTCATCCTGCGCCAGACTACTGTGGCAGAAGTTTTCGAGGCACCGCATCAGCCAGTTGGTTGGCTTCTGGGGGACAAGGGGTACGCATTGAGCACCTGGCTGATGACACCGCTCCGTACGCCAAACACCCCTGCTGAGCTGCGGTACAATGAAAGCCATCAAGCAACCAGGAACATTATTGAGCGCACAATCGGCGTGCTGAAACAACGGTTCCGCTGTCTGGACCATTCCGGAGGAGCCCTGCAGTACTCGCCTGAGCAAGTTTCGAACTTCGTAGTCGTGTGCTGCATGTTGCACAACATGGCAATCCTCAGGACCCAGCCAATGCCACCAGGCCTTGTAGCACCACCAGAGGAGGAGGAGGAAGAGGAGGAACAGGACGAGGACGATGATCATCAGCAGCACCAAGGCAGGAGGGCGGCCCACAATGGTCAAACTGCAAGGGTCGTCCGTCAACGACTAATAGCAAGCCGCTTCTAGGGCCCCTGCCATTGCTACAAACACTAATCAAACCAGCACGCAACCCCTAAGCCGGCCAAGGCACCAATAATTCCAACCACCAGCCATGTATATTTTGAATACAGAAACTTATTTATTTTACAAACTCTGTGTGTGTCAATTCCTCATGACAAACTCATAGAAATAAACACAAAAAAACAGTCAATAACATAACTGGTTCTCACAACCTGGAGATAATGTCCAAAACACTAAACAAAAGTTGGACCATGAACCTCGGCCTTTAATAAAAAAATGACCAGCATTTTGGCACACCTCCTACTTTTTGCCCTTCGAGGGTGATCTCCTTCCCTTGCGCACTTCCCCCCTTCTAACCCTACTGCTCCTCCATAATGGGACCTCAGTGGCTGCAGCAAGGCTGGTGGAAGGCTGCTGCTCGTCAGACCCTGACACTGCAGATGCCCCTGAAGGACGGCCTCGACCACTTCTGGGCCTGGAGGGCCCGGCTGCAGACTGCACCAACTCTGCATGGGCGGCAGCAGTCTGTCCTACAGGCGGTGGCGAGTGCAGTGGAGAAGTGACAGTGTTGGCAGCAGGAATGCTGTCATCGTGAGAGAGGCCAGCAACTCCCTGCTCGCCCGACACACTGGCACTCCCACGGGGCAGCACTTCAGCATCCGGAGCAATTTGCCGGAGAACAGATTGCTGGCCTGCTGCGGCGCGGTGACAGCCCCGGGGACATGTGCACGAACCATCGAGGTTGGCAGCAGTCTGTGCTCGCGTGGCCTCCATCTGAGTCTGTATGAGAGCAGTCAGAGGTGGGATCACGGCAGCCATTGACTGAATTGCAGCACTAAGCGTTAGTGTGGCATCCGCCTGTGCTACAGCGAAGTGCTCCACACTCCTTGCCAGTGACTCAATGCAATCGGGCACCCTTCCCACTGCACCCATGAGCTCAGTGTGCATGCCCACCGCCTGGGTGTTCATTTCTGCAATCAGCCGCTCCTCCTCTGCGTCCATTGCAGTAGGAGTGTCTGGCATACTCTCCCTCTGGGGAGAAGGCCCCCGTTCTTCCCTACCCCCCCCATGGCGTTGCTGCAGCCCGCTGGGTCCTGGAGCTTCACCATCATCAGCCCCTTCCCCCCTGCTCCCCTCCGGGGAAGGCGTGTTCCCAGTGTGGGCATGGGCTTCCTCGGGAGAGGGTGGCACTGATGCTCCGGCTTCCTCTTCCTCCTCAGCTGCAGCATCACTCCCAGTGGCAGCTTCAGGGCCCGTCTCCTCAGCTGGTGAATCACCATCTGAAAGCAGGGAGGTACAAGAGTGGCTTTAGCGTGAGGACAGGGTGGCAGTAAGGGAGGAATAAGTGCAGCGAGTTAGCAAGTTGGATTGAAAGTGTCAAAGGCTGGTATTGTGAGGGACAAGTGGAAGGACAGAGGACAAAAAGGTGATGACCTTACCATTGCTGTCCACAACGGGGTCGGCGTCTCCAGTGGCGACGGGACCGATCACCCGGCTTGCCACAATCCTGTGGACGCGCTCCTCCAGATCGCTGAGGGGTTGCAGCTGAAGCCGCCCTCCACCCGTCCATTGCTGCTGTCTCCGATTATGAGCCAGCTTAGCCTGCAAGAAAAAGGACAGCATCTGAGTAAATATACAGCCATGGTCTTGCCTGATGTGCCTCCCATAGGTGAATAGCCCTTACTGTATGCAGCCATGGTCTTGCCTGATGTGCCTCCCATAGGTGAATAGCCCTTACTGTATGCAGCCATGGTCTTGCCTGATGTGCCTCCCATAGATGAATAGCCCTTACTGTATGCAAAGTGTGGAATGTGTGTGTGTGTTTGATGAAAGTGCCATAGGTGTTGGATGAGTGTTGTGCATTGGGGTTTTAAGACCCTCTGGCCATAGAGTGAGGTTGAGATGGAGGGATGGAGAGGTATTGAGAAAAAGCCACTCACCCTGACGACCCGAGTGAGGTCGTTGAACTTTTTGCGGCATTGAACATGGGTCCTGGGCACCATGCTCCTGGAGGAGACGCTCTGAGCCACCTCCCTCCACACTCTTCTGAACTCGCGTGGCAAAGGCCTCCTGCCACTCTCCGGGAACAGCATGCATCGTCTGCGCTCCACTGCGTCAACCAGAGCATCCAAGGCCCGCTCGGTGAAGCGATGAGCGCGTTCTCTCACCCTCTCCATGCTTGGCAGCAAAATGGATTACAGGTCTCTCCAGGCTGAGATTCAAGGCTGCAATGAGCAGGGTGTGGCTGGGGAGCAAGTGGCCCCCCCCGCTTTAAGAAGTGTCCGGCGCCATTGTGTCTGTGTTCCCTCGCTAACTGGCAGCAGCTGCGTTGCGCTCGTGCGCTGAGTTAGCGCCTCACTCCTTGGCCTTTGCGCCTTAAAAGAGGTGTGCAGCGCCTACTTTAGCGCTCCACTCACCTCCCGGGGCGGTAAAAGTGAAGTTTCCTGTCAGTGCCGATAATTAGCGCCAGGCGCTAATATTTGCGTCCGGACGATATTTGCGCCCCAAATGGGGCGCGACCTAATTTCTACCCCCTTTACTCTTGTAATAAAGGCCAACATGCCATTTGCTTTCCTAATTGCTTGCTGTACCTGCATGTTAACTTTCAGTGATTCATGTACAAAGACACCCAGGTTCCTCTGAAGACCAACATTTCCCAATCTCTCACCATTTAAAAAATATTCTGCTTTACTATTTTTCCTACAAAAGTGGATAACTTCGCATTTCTCCACATTATATTCCATTTGCCATGTACTTGACCACTCACTTAGCCTGTCTATATCCCCTTGAAGCCTCTTTGCATCCTCCTCACAACTTACATTCCCACCTAGCTTTGTATCATCAGCAAACTTGGATATGTTACATTTGGTCCCCTCATCCAAATCATTGATATAGATTGTGAATAGCTGATGCCCAAACACTGATCCTTGCGGTACTCCACTCGTTACAGCCTGCCAAACAGAATATGACCCGTTTATTCCTACTCTCTGTTTTCTGTCCGTTAACCAATCCTCAATCCATGCTAGTATATTACCCCCAATCCCATGAGCTCTAATTTTGTTCAATAAGCTCTTGTGTGGCACCTTATCGAATGCCTTCTGAAAATCCAAATACACCACATCCACTGGTTCCCCCTTATCTATTCTGCTAGTTGCAAACTCAAAAAACTCTAACAAATTCGTCAAACATGATTTCCCTTTCATAAATCCGTGCTGACTCTGCCCAATCCTATTATTATTTTCTAAGTGCCCTGTTATCACATCCTTAATAATAGATTCTAGCATTTTCCCTACTATTGATGTCAGGCTAACTGGTCTGTAGTTCCCCGTTTTCTCTCTCCCTCCTTTCTTAAATAGTGGGGTTACATTTGCTGCCTTCCATTCCACAGGAACCGTTCTAGACTCTATGGAATTTTGGAAGATGATAACCAATGCTTCCACGATCTATATAGCCACCTCTTTTATAACCCTAGGATGTAGCCCATCAGGGCCAGGGGATTTATTGGCTTTCAGTCCCATTAATTTCTCCAGTACTTTTTTTTACTAATACTAATTCTTTCAGTTCCTCATTCTCGCTAGACCCTTGGTTCTCCACTATTTCCAGGAGGTTTTTTGTGTCTTCTTCCGTGAAGACAGACACAAAGTATTTATTTAATTTCTCTGCGATTTCCTTATTCCCCATTATAATTTCTCCTGTCTCAGCCTGTAAGGGACCCATGTTTACTTTTGCTAATCTTTTCCATTTTACATACCAATATAAGCTTTTACAGTCTGTTTTTATGTCTCTCGCTAGTTTACTTTCATATTCTATTTTCCCTTTCTTTATCAATTTCTTGGTCCTCCTTTGCTGAATTCTAAAATCCTCCCAATCCTGAAGTTTACTACTCTTTTGGCAAAATTATAAGGGGAAACATTCGGTTGATTAGCGCCTCCCGTTAGTGCCTTAAGAGGGCACTAATGGGGCGCAAAGCAACTTGCTCCCGGGCTCGGTGATGTTTGCGCCGCTCGCGAAATTGACCAGACATTTTGCGGCGGCGCTAAACACTACCGCCACAATCTTCTGCACCCGCAGATCGTGATGTCAGTTGAGCGTGCAACACCCCGGTAGTGCCCCGGACCGGATATTGAGTGGTGCCCCCTGCCTTTCCGCCTGCCGCTAACAACGACAGGTAGAAGGGAGCGTTTTGCAGTCGGGAAGGGGTTGGGGGAGTATTATTTAAAGGCGGCCGCTTCCTGCCTTTTTTTGTCGGCGACATTTTTGCACCACGCATTCTGAGAGGGAGAGAGAGACTTCTGGAGAGATTCAACGCTTTGTGAAGGAGCTTTGGGTACTGAGCAGCGCTTAGCATGTTCAGTTTGATTTGACCTTCCTTGCATCAATTTAGAAGAGACTATGGGGGCTGCACTGATTCGGGCGTCGTCCTGTACCTGCAGAATCGGAGGCAGCAGAGACACAGAGAGAGAGTGGCAAACATGGCCAGAGGGAGGAGGGTGAACAGGCCTCTGCACAGGAGACCTTACTCTCCCAGGGTATTCTGGGAGCAATTTTCCTACATTCATTTGTCTGAGGAGCAGTGTTTGCGCAGGCTGCGCTTCAGCAAGGAGGTGGACACTGAGCTCTGCCACCTGCTGCAACCAGATCTGCAGCCTCAACTGAGGACCAGGATGTCTCTGTCGGTGGCAGTGAAGGTGACAGTGGCTCTGAATTTTTATGCCAGCGGCTCCTTTAAATCATCTACTGGGGAGATCACCAATATCTTCCAGTTCGCTGTCCATTGTTGTATCCGGGAGGTGACAAATGCCCCGTATAAAAGGAGACGCCAGTACATCTCTTTCCCCATGACCCGGGCTAAACAGCATGAACGCGCATGTGGCTTTGCTAGGATAGCGGGCTTCCCTATGGTGCAGGGTGCCATTGACTGAACACATGTGGCATTGAGGGCACCGCATGAAAATGCAGAGGTATTCCGAAACCGCAAGGGCTACCACTCCTTAAATGTGCAGTTGGTCTGTGACCACAGACAGCTCATACTCGCCGTCAATGCCCGCTATCCTGGCAGCAGCCACGATGCTTTCATCCTGCGCCAGACTGGTGTGCCAGACCTTTTCCAGGCACCGCATGCTCCAAGTGGATGGCTCCTCGTGGACAAGGGTCTCTGCACCTGGCTGATGACACCCTCCGTAACCCCAACACCCCTGCCGAGCTGCGGCATAATGAGAGCCATATCGCCACCAGGAACATCATTGAGCAGACGATCGGCGTGCTCAAGCAACAGTTCCGCTCTCTGGACCACTCAGGAGGAGCCCTGCAGTACTCGCCTGAGCGAGTCTCCCTCTTCATAGTTGTGTGCTGCATGCTTCACAACCTGGCAATCTTGAGGACCCAGCCAATGCCACCAGGGATTGGTGCACCACCTGAGAAAGAGGAGGAGGAAGAGGAGGAGGAGGATGAGGAGGATGATCAGCAGCAGCACCAATGTGGGAGGGAGGCGCACATTGTTGCCACTGCAAGGGCCGTCCGTCAATGGCTGATAACAAGCCACTTCTAGGCCCCTACTCAGAACATTTATTCCTCTAGGACATAAAAACCCAAAAGGAAAAGTGATCCAACCATGTCTAACAAAAGAAATTAAAGCTAGTATTCAGTCAAAGGAGGAAGCTTATAAAGTTGCCAGAAAAAGCAGTCAGCCTGAGGATTGGGATCTTTTTAGAAAGCAGCAAAGGAGGACCAAGAAATTGATAAAGAAAAGGAAAATGGAATATGAGCACAATCTAGCGAAAAATATAAAAAAGGATTGTAAAAGTGTCAGTTGCGAAGCTGATGCGAAGAGGCTTCAAGGGGATCTCGACAGGCTCAGTGAGTGGGCGAGAACATGGCAGATGGAATATAATGTGGATAAATGTGAAGTTATCCACGTTGGTAGAAAAAACAGAAAGGCAGAGTATTTCCTAAATGGTGAAAGATTGGGGAATGCAGATGCTCAAAGAGACCTGGGTGTTCTTGTACATGAGTCACTGAAAGTGAATGTGCAGGTGCAGCAAGCCATTAGGAAGGCAAATGGTATGCTGGCCTTCATTACAAGAGGATTTGAGTACAGGAGTAAAGAAGTCTTACTCCAATTATATAGGGCCTTGGTGAGACTACACCTGGAGTACTGTGTACAATTTTGGTCTCCTTACCTAAGGAAGGATATACTTGCCATAGAGGGAGTGCAATGAAGGTTCACGAGATTGATTCCTGGAATGGCGGGACTGTCATATAAGAAGAGATTGAGTAAACTAGGCCTGTATTCTCTTGAATTCAGAAGAATGAGAGGGGATCTCATTGAAGCATACAAAATTATTACAGGGCTTGATAAGGTGGATGCTGGGAGAATGTTTCCCTTGGCTGGGGAGTCTAGAACCAGGGGTCACAGCCTCAGGATAAAGGGTAGGCCATTCAGGACTGAGATGAGAAGAAATTTCTTCACACAGAGGGTGGTGAATCTTTGGAATTCTCTACCCCAGAGGGCTGTGGAGGCTCAGTCATTGGGTATATTCAAAACAGAAGTCGATAGATTTCTGACTAGTAAGGGCATCAAGGAATATGGCGATAGGGCCGGTGAATGGAATTGAGGCAGAAGATCAGCCATGATCTCATTGAATGGCGGAGCAGGCTCGAAGGGCCGAATGGCCTACTCCTGCTCCTATTTCTTATGTTCTTATGTAAGATGGCTTCTGGTATGGAGAACAACATCATGGAAAGCAACCCGCACCCGCTATTGCCGGCCAAAGCTGGAATGATTCCAAAGGCCAAAAATATAAATTTAGAATACAACTTTTTTCTTTAACAAACTCTGTGTGTGTCATTTATTCAGGACAAACAAATTGAAACAAACACAATAAATCATGAATTAACGGAACTTGTTCTCACAAGCTGGAGATAAACAACAAAACAGTAAACAAATGTAATCACACGAACCTCGACCTTTACTACAAACATTCCCACCATTTATTTAGACCTCCTACTGTTTGCCCTTCGATGGTGATCTCCATCCCCTGTGCAGTTCCCCCCTTCCCACCTTACTGCTCCTCCGTAATGGGACCCCAGTGGCTGCAGCAAGGCTGGTGGAAGGCTGCTGAATGTCAGATGCAGAGACTACAGATACCCTTGAAGGACGCCCTCGACCAGCTCTGGGCTTGGAGGCCCCGGCTGCAGACTGCACCAACTCTGCATGGGCGACAGCAGTCTGGGCTGGCTGTGTTGCAGGCGGTGGCAAGTGCAATGGGGAAGTGCCAGTGGTGGGAGCTGGAATGCTGTCATCCTGAGAGAGGACAGCAGCTTCCTGCTCGACCAACACACTGGCACTCCCACAGGGCAGTACCTCAGCATCCGGAGCAATCTGCTCGAGCACAGATTGCTGGCCTGCTGCAGCACCGTGAGAGCCCCGGGGCAATGTGGTCGACCCAGCGACGATGGCAGCAGTCAGTGCTTGCTTGACATCAATCTGAGACTGCATGAGAGCAGTCTGAGACTGGAAGGCAGCAGCCAGTGACTGAATTGCAGCACTAAGCTGTTGCGTTGCATTAGCCTGTGCTGCAGCAGAGTGCTCCACACTCCTTGCCAGTGCATCAATGCTTTCAGGCACTCTTGCCATTGCACCCATGAGCTCAGTGTGCATGCTCAAGGCCTGGCTATTCATTTCCGCGATGACGCACTCCTCCTCTGCGTCCAGTGCAGCAGGACTCGCTTGCCTACTCTCCCTCCGGGGAGATGGCCCCCGAGCTTCCCTACCCCCATGGCGTTGCTGCAGCCCACTGGGTCCCGGAGCTTCATCCTCATCAGACCCTTCCACCCGCTCCCCTCCATGGAAGGCATGGTCCCAGTGTGGGCATGGGCTCCCTCGGGAGACGCAGGCGGTGAGGCTCCGGCTTCCTCTTCCTCCTCCTCCTCACCTGGGGCGTCACTGCCACTGGTTAGTTGAGGGACAGGCTCGTCAGCTGGTGGTTCACTATCTGAAAGCAGAGAGGTACAAGAGTGGCTTTAGCGTCAGGACAGGGGGGCAGTAAGGGAGGAAGGACTGGAGACATTTAGTAAGTTGGATTGAAAGTGTAAAAGGCTGGTGTTGTGAGGGGCAAGTGGAATGAGAGAGGAGAGAAAGCTGATGAACATACCACTGCTGTCCCCAAGGGGGTCGACCTCTCCAGCGGCCACGGCACCTATCACCTGGCTGGCAACGATCCTGTGCACGCCGCCTCCAAATCGCTGAGGGTGTGTAGGTCAGCCGGTCCTCCTCCCATGCGTTGCTGCTGGCGCTTGTTATGAGACAGCTTGGCCTGCAAAAAAAGGATGGCGTCTGAGTGAATGTGCAGCCATGTGCTTGCCTGATGTGCCTTCCATAGTTGAATAGCCCTAATTGTATGCAGCCATGTGCTTGCCTGATGTGCCTCCCATAGTTGAATAGCCCTTAATGTATGCAAGGTGTGGAATGCGCGAGTGTGTTTTATGAGATTGCCATAGGTCTTGGATGAGTGTTGGGCATTTGGAGTTTTTAAACCCTCTGGGCACAGAGTGAAG
This sequence comes from Squalus acanthias, assembly GCA_030390025.1. Taxonomy (NCBI): domain Eukaryota; kingdom Metazoa; phylum Chordata; class Chondrichthyes; order Squaliformes; family Squalidae; genus Squalus; species Squalus acanthias. Next base: position 30,887,302 of record CM059432.1, on the reverse strand, counting down.
TTGAGATGGAGGGATGTAGAGGTATTGAAAAGCAGCCACTCACCCTCACCACCCGACTGAGGTCATTGAACTTCTTCCGACATTGGGTGTGGGTCCTGGGTACCAGGCTCCTGGAGGAGTCGTGCTGAGCCACCACCCTCCAGACTCTTCTGTATTTGCGTGGCAATGGCCTCCTGCCACTCTGTGGGTAGAGTACTGCCCTTCGCCGCTCCACAGTGCCAACCAGAGCCACCAAGGCCTGGTCGTTGAAGCGCTGAGCTCTTTCTCTGGGCCTCTCCATTGTTGGTTCCAGCAGAATTGATGTACAGGTCTGTCCAGGCCGAGATTCAAGGCTGCAGTGAGCAGGGTGTGGATGGAGAGCAAGATCGACCCTCCCCTTTAAGAACTGGCTGGCGCCAGTCTGTCTGTGTTCCATAGCGAATTGACATCACCTGAGCTTCGCCAGCGCTGTGAGGTAGCGCCTTGTGCCTTGGCGTTAGCGCCTTAAGACAGGTGTGTAGCGCCCGAGTTAGCGCTCAAATCACCTCCAGGGGTGATAGAGGCCAAGTTTGCAGTCAGAGGCGATAATTAGCGCCAGGCGCTAAACTTTGCGCCCAGCCGATAATTGCACCCCAAACGGGACAATACCGAATTTCTCCTCCTGAGCCTCTTCCTTTAATCTAATACTATCTTTAATTTCTCTTGTTAGCCATGGTTGGACCATTTTTCCCGTGGTGTTTTTATTCCTTAAGGGAATGTATATTTGTTGCGAATTATGAATTATTTCTTTAAATGTTTGGCATTGCTTTTCTACTGTCATATCTTTTAATCTAGTTTCCAAACCCACCTTAGCCAACTTGTCTCTCATACCTACGTAATTTGTTTTGTTCAGGTTTAGGACCCTAGTTTCAGACTTAACTAAATCACTCTCAAACTCAACATAATATTCTATCATATTATGATCACTGCTCCCCAGAGGCTCCTTTACTACAAGGTTATTAATTAACCCTGTCTCATTGCACAGTACTAGATCTAAAATAACCAATTCCCTCTTAGGTCCCTTGACATACTGATTTAGAAAACTATCTTGAATGCATTCCATGAACTCTTCTGCTGCACTATTTCTGCAAATTTGGTTTGCCCAGTCTATATGAAAGCTAAAGTCCCCACATGATTACTGTATTACCCTTGTTACATGCATCTCTAATTTCCTGATTTATACTCTGCCCGACACTACAACCACTGTTAAGGGGCCTATAGATTACTCCCACTAGTGTTTTCTGCCCCTTGTTGTTTCTTAGCTCCACCCAAACTGATTCTACATTTTGTTTTTCCGAGCCAAGATCTTTTCTTTCTACTGTCTTTATTCCCTCCTTTATTATCAGGGCTACCCCTCCTCCTTTCCCATTCTGGCTGTCTCTTCTAAAAGTCAAATATCCTTAAATATTTAGGGGTAAAAATTCACTTGGTTGCGCCTCCCGTTAGCGCCTTAAGAGGGCGCTAATGGGGCGTTAAGCCGCTAACGCCCGGGCGCAGCGCTGTTTGCGCCGCTCGAGAACTTAACTTGAGATTGTGCGGCGGCGCTAAAACTTACCGCTGCGACCACCTGCGCGCGCAGATTGTGACGTCATTCCATGGTGCAACGCCCTTGGGGCGCCCCGGAGCGGAAATTGAGTGGCGCCCCCTGCCTTACCGCCTGGCGCTTCCAACGACCGGAAGACTGGAACGTTATCAATCGGTGTGGGGCTGGGGGGGGCGCTATTTAAAGGGGGCCTCTTCCTGTCTTTTTCTGTGGTCGACATTTATGCACCACTCGTTCTGAGAGAGAGAGAGAGATTCGGAGAGAGAGAGAGAGAGACTTCTACATTGACTCAACGCTTTGTGAGGTAGTTTTGCCTAGTTCATCCTAACTTTGTTGCTACTTTAGTTGCTGTACCTCATTACTTTTCTGGCAAAGAGAATATGGGGGCTGCAATGATTGGGGGCGTCGTCCTGCTCCAGCTGAATCGGAGGATACTGAGACGCAGACAGAGAGTGGCAATGATGGCCAGACGGAGGAGGGCCATCAGGCGCATGTACAGGAGAGCTTACCCTCCCAGGGTATATCGTGAACAGCTCTCCTACATCCATATGTCCGAGGAGCTGTGTTTGCGAAGACTGCGATTCAGCAAGGAGGTGGTTACTGAGCTCTGCCACCTGCTGCAGCCAGATCTGCAGCCTCAGCTGAGGTCCAGGACGTCTCTGTCGGTGGCAGTGAAGGTCACAGTGGCTTTGAACTTCTACGCCACTGGCTCATTCCAAGCTGCTGTTGGGGACCTCGCCAATATCTCCCAGTTTGCGGTGCATCGCTGCATCCGGCAGGTCACCAATGCCCTCTTCAGAAGGAGACGAGACTTCATCTCTTTCCCTATGACCCCAGACAAGCAGCGTGACCGTGCTCTGGGCTTTGCGAGGGTAGCGGGCTTCCCCATGGTGCAGGGCGCCATTGACTGCACGCATGTGGCTTTGCGTGCTCCGCGAGAGAATGCAGAGGAATTCAGGAACAGAAAGGGGTTCCATTCCTTGAATGTGCAGTTGGTCTGTGACCACAGACAGGTGATACTCGCTGTCAATGCCCACTATCCGGGCAGCTGCCACGATGCTTTCATCCTGCGCCAGACTACTGTGGCAGAAGTTTTCGAGGCACCGCATCAGCCAGTTGGTTGGCTTCTGGGGGACAAGGGGTACGCATTGAGCACCTGGCTGATGACACCGCTCCGTACGCCAAACACCCCTGCTGAGCTGCGGTACAATGAAAGCCATCAAGCAACCAGGAACATTATTGAGCGCACAATCGGCATGCTGAAACAACGGTTCCGCTGTCTGGACCATTCCGGAGGAGCCCTGCAGTACTCGCCTGAGCAAGTTTCGAACTTCGTAGTCGTGTGCTGCATGTTGCACAACATGGCAATCCTCAGGACCCAGCCAATGCCACCAGGCCTTGTAGCACCACCAGAGGAGGAGGAGGAAGAGGAGGAACAGGACGAGGACGATGATCATCAGCAGCACCAAGGCAGGAGGGCGGCCCACAATGGTCAAACTGCAAGGGCCGTCCGTCAACGACTAATAGCAAGCCGCTTCTAGGGCCCCTGCCATTGCTACAAACACTAATCAACCCAGCACGCAACCCCTAAGCCGGCCAAGGCACCAATAATTCCAACCACCAGCCATGTATATTTTGAATACAGAAACTTATTTATTTTACAAACTCTGTGTGTGTCAATTCCTCATGACAAACTCATAGAAATAAACACAAAAAAACAGTCAATAACATAACTGGTTCTCACAACCTGGAGATAATGTCCAAAACACTAAACAAAAGTTGGACCATGAACCTCGGCCTTTAATAAAAAAATGACCAGCATTTTGGCACACCTCCTACTTTTTGCCCTTCGAGGGTGATCTCCTTCCCTTGCGCACTTCCCCCCTTCTAACCCTACTGCTCCTCCGTAATGGGACCTCAGTGGCTGCAGCAAGGCTGGTGGAAGGCTGCTGCTCGTCAGACCCTGACACTGCAGATGCCCCTGAAGGACGGCCTCGACCACTTCTGGGCCTGGAGGGCCCGGCTGCAGACTGCACCAACTCTGCATGGGCGGCAGCAGTCTGTCCTACAGGCGGTGGCGAGTGCAGTGGAGAAGTGACAGTGTTGGCAGCAGGAATGCTGTCATCGTGAGAGAGGCCAGCAACTCCCTGCTCGCCCGACACACTGGCACTCCCACGGGGCAGCACTTCAGCATCCGGAGCAATTTGCCGGAGAACAGATTGCTGGCCTGCTGCGGCGCGGTGACAGCCCCGGGGACATGTGCACGAACCATCGAGGTTGGCAGCAGTCTGTGCTCGCGTGGCCTCCATCTGAGTCTGTATGAGAGCAGTCAGAGGTGGGATCACGGCAGCCATTGACTGAATTGCAGCACTAAGCGTTAGTGTGGCATCCGCCTGTGCTACAGCGAAGTGCTCCACACTCCTTGCCAGTGACTCAATGCAATCGGGCACCCTTCCCACTGCACCCATGAGCTCAGTGTGCATGCCCACCGCCTGGGTGTTCATTTCTGCAATCAGCCGCTCCTCCTCTGCGTCCATTGCAGTAGGAGTGTCTGGCATACTCTCCCTCTGGGGAGAAGGCCCCTGTTCTTCCCTACCCCCCCCCATGGCGTTGCTGCAGCCCGCTGGGTCCTGGAGCTTCACCATCATCAGCCCCTTCCCCCCTGCTCCCCTCCGGGGAAGGCGTGTTCCCAGTGTGGGCATGGGCTTCCTCGGGAGAGGGTGGCACTGATGCTCCGGCTTCCTCTTCCTCCTCAGCTGCAGCATCACTCCCAGTGGCAGCTTCAGGGCCCGTCTCCTCAGCTGGTGAATCACCATCTGAAAGCAGGGAGGTACAAGAGTGGCTTTAGCGTGAGGACAGGGTGGCAGTAAGGGAGGAATAAGTGCAGCGAGTTAGCAAGTTGGATTGAAAGTGTCAAAGGCTGGTATTGTGAGGGACAAGTGGAAGGACAGAGGACAAAAAGGTGATGACCTTACCATTGCTGTCCACAACGGGGTCGGCGTCTCCAGTGGCGACGGGACCGATCACCCGGCTTGCCACAATCCTGTGGACGCGCTCCTCCAGATCGCTGAGGGGTTGCAGCTGAAGCCGCCCTCCACCCGTCCGTTGCTGCTGTCTCCGATTATGAGCCAGCTTAGCCTGCAAGAAAAAGGACAGCATCTGAGTAAATATACAGCCATGGTCTTGCCTGATGTGCCTCCCATAGGTGAATAGCCCTTACTGTATGCAGCCATGGTCTTGCCTGATGTGCCTCCCATAGGTGAATAGCCCTTACTGTATGCAGCCATGGTCTTGCCTGATGTGCCTCCCATAGGTGAATAGCCCTTACTGTATGCAAAGTGTGGAATGTGTGTGTGTGTTTGATGAAAGGGCCATAGGTGTTGGATGAGTGTTGTGCATTGGGGTTTTAAGACCATCTGGCCATAGAGTGAGGTTGAGATGGAGGGATGGAGAGGTATTGAGAAAAAGCCACTCACCCTGACGACCCGAGTGAGGTCGTTGAACTTTTTGCGGCATTGAACTTGGGTCCTGGGCACCATGCTCCTGGAGGAGACGCTCTGAGCCACCTCCCTCCACACTCTTCTGAACTCGCGTGGCAAAGGCCTCCTGCCACTCTCCGGGAACAGCATGCATCGTCTGCGCTCCACTGCGTCAACCAGAGCATCCAAGGCCCGCTCGGTGAAGCGATGAGCGCGTTCTCTCACCCTCTCCATGCTTGGCAGCAAAATGGATTACAGGTCTCTCCAGGCTGAGATTCAAGGCTGCAATGAGCAGGGTGTGGCTGGGGAGCAAGTGGCCCCCCCCCGCTTTAAGAAGTGTCTGGCGCCATTGTGTCTGTGTTCCCTCGCTAACTGGCAGCAGCTGCGCTGCGCTCGTGCGCTGAGTTAGCGCCTCACTCCTTGGCCTTTGCGCCTTAAGCGAGGTGTGCAGCGCCTACTTTAGCGCTCCACTCACCTCCCGGGGCGGTAAAAGTGAAGTTTCCTGTCAGTGCCGATAATTAGCGCCAGGCGCTAATATTTGCGTCCGGACGATATTTGCGCTTCAAATGGGGCGCGACCTAATTTCTACCCCTTGGAGTATTGTGTACAGTTGTGGTCTCCTTACCTAAGGAAGGATATACTTGCCATAGAGGGAGTGCAACGAAGGTTCACCAGACTGATTCCTGGGATGGGGGGATTGTCCTGTAAGGAGAGATTGAGTAGACTGGGCACATATTCTCTAGAGTTTAGAAGAATGAGAGGTGATCTCATTGAAACATACAAAATTCTTACAGAACTTGACAGGGTAGATGCAGGGAGGATGTTTCCCTTGGCTGCGGAGTCTAGAACCAGGGCTCACGGTCTCAGAATAAGGGGTTGGCCATTCAGGACTGAGATGACGAGAAATTTCTTCACTCAAAGGGTTGTGAATCTTTGGAATTCTCTACCCCAGAGGGCTGTGGAGGCTCAGTTGTTGAGTATATTCAAGACAGAGACTGATAGATTTTTGGATGTTAAGGGAATCAAGGGATATGGAGATAATGCAGGAAAGTGGAGTTGAGGTTGATGATCAGCCATGATCTTATTGAATGGCGGAGCAGGCTCGAGAGGCCAAATGGCCTACTCCTGCTCCTATTTCTTATGTTCTTATGTTTAATCACTCCCATTTTTCCTAACATGGCAGCGAACTTCTGTTTTTGTCACTTCACTGGATGTGGAAAAAAAAATAAGGAAAACTGGTACAGATGCATTGGGCTGTGAGTCTGCTGTTCCATCGCTACCTACAGATTGAGGGTGTTACTATATAAAACAGTGCCAGTGTGAAACTGGTACCTAGTTAGAAGGTCAACAATTCTGAGCAATACTACTGGCTCCGCACCACTCTCTGGCCTGGGAAAATGGAGCTCTACACACTCGTTGGCTTTCTGCTAACATTGAAATACAGATTACACTTCATTCTTCGTAGCTTGCAGTTATACTGTAGCCGATGTGAAGCTGAAGCCTTCTCCCGTCCTATGTGCCACATGTCCGATGGACTGTGCTGAGAGGGAGGGGCCACAAGTGGGGTCAGTCAATATCCAGCAATTTTCTATTGATTTTTGCAGAGTCCAAGGCACTCAAATTGCCAAATAAGGGGTAAATTTTCTTCTTCACTGATCGGGAGGTAATCTGACAGACCGGATTGCGCACACCTTGTAAAACTCACCTGATTTTCAATTTACAATAGGCGGGCGGTCAGCTCTCAGAGCTCTGAAGATGGAAAATTACCCCTAACTCCAGGCTGAAATTGTAATATTAAATCAAATCGGGTGCTTCATAGATAGTGTGATTCAATTCTGTTACAGTGTGTATTTAACCAGATGAACACTGAAGATCTCTGATACCATAAAATCACAAGATACTTAGAGATGAGGAAGGCCACTCATCCCATCTTAAATCATCCATCCAGAAAGATCCATTGCTGCATATAATTGTTTCTTAATCGATTGCAGGGTTTTTGCCTCCAATCTATATCTGGAAGTCCAGTCCATTCTGTGCATGATTTTCCAACCATTTAAATTAATAGTCAGAAAATCTTAAACTGACCTTTTTACCCGTTTGAACATGTCCCCTTTTCTCTATCTCAGAATTTAATTTAAAGTAATATTTTGCATTTAACTTGTCCATTCCCAGATATCAAAAATAAATGACCCTGATAATCCTGGGTGCTACGAATCAACATTTACACCACCTGCCGGGAACCTGGGCTGTTGACCCCTATAAAAGTTTCTGCAGTTACGATACATCAGAGGTGAAGACCAGAAAGGTCCAGGGTTCAGTTCTCTTTTTGTGCTGAGTCATCTAATCTCGACTGGAGGGTGATACAGTTGCACCACAGCATCTTTATGATATAGAAGGGAGAATCGATCAGGCTTCTCACTCCTGTCCGCTTACAGTGGCCCGTGCTGGAAATCTGTATATGGACGTTAAGTGAAGATAAGATTGGCTCAGCTGTGATGGCCTTCTGAGACTCACTGTCCAGGCTTTCACGTGAATGAGCTCCAATTAGACAAAGTATAAGACTACAGGGAAAGAGTGAAGGGATAATTACAAGTCCTAGCCCTTTTTGGGCTACCCCAGATCAGGCGTATTCCCCAGACGTTCACCTTCAACTAAAGTTAAAGATAGCCTAATTCTATAAGACGCTTAATTGGGTCTAAAGGTCAGACTACCTCTCCCTAAGGAAAGGAACGGCGAGAAGATGTTACCGTCCTCCGGATAGCACTTTTAATAAGTTTAACTAGACTGTAACCTTCCGGATATTATGAGGGTCCAGAATACCTCCCAGAATTCTGCAACTCCTTTGAGTATACAGAAATTGAGTTCGCGAGTTTATACAGAAATACTCTGTGAGATAATTCTAAAAATATATAGATTTATTAAAGAATCGACATTTAGTTAACAGCTGTTATGGCAATCGCAACTTTAACCGTTCAAAATACAAATAGCTTACATTTCTTATCAGAGATCCTTATTCTCAAATCTTAACTTTGTTACATTTCCACACTTCTACTTAATTCTTAATCCAGAATATCCACCAAAATCAAATACCTTGATTACCCGAGACTCAGAGTTATAAACTTACAGAGCGTGCCTGTGAAGTTGAGAAACGCTTGCCCTTCCAGCGACTTCTGACTTTTCATCTAAAAAGCTCTTATTTTTATACTTTTTTTAGTGGTTTATTCTTTGAAGTATTCTGCTGATGTAAGCTAATTGTCTCTCGTGATACTCTATTGAATTGTTTTCTATTCTTACTGTCATTTCAGCTGCCAACTCTTTAAAATTCTGTCTTTACCTTTAGGTGTTTCAAAAACTATCATAAAATGGTTATTATCGATTTATCTATTTGATGCTATTCTTAGGAAGTCTTTCTATTGAATTCTTAATATCACTTAACTGCTTGTAAGTCAGACGTCGTGTCTCCTAACTATTCCATTTTCAATACAAACACAATGTAATTGCTTGGTGTCATCTATTGATATTATATTTTCAAAGCCTTCCTATTTGTACCTTTTATAACTTGTAAACACTTCATCTAGGGTGTTCCCTGAAGTTCTTATTTACTTCAATTGGTTGTATTAAGAATCATGTCTCCTGTTTCTAAGTTTAACATAAAACTATTTTACGGCAGGTATTTCTTTTACTTGATGTCATTTTTTCAAAGGCACTTGTTTTTTTTAATGTTCTGTGCACCTGTTCGACGTGTTAGATTTTGATACTTTACTTGGGTCATTCCATTGTGTTGGTTCCAATGTTTCAATAGGGCCATGTCTTTGTATTTACAAACATTTCCCATTTCAAAGCTTGTGATGTTTACAACTTTGTTAACAACTGATCTTTATCTCAGAAGCCTGTATTTCTGTTTTACGGCTTGTGTCGTTGAGGCTTTTAGATTTTTAACCCCAGTTTGTCATGTTTTAATATTATCAAATCTGTCTATAGGATGATATATTTCTTGGAATATGGTTATTTCCTTCACAAGAGCAGAGCAGTGGGATTCATTTTGGAAGAAGGGTATAACACAGAGAACAGACTTAACATCACAAAGGGATGGATAATAGAAAGGTTTAGGAAGCTGAAGTTTAACAAGGATCCAGACTCTGATATAGTTCATCCAATAATGCTGGTGCAATTGGCGGAGCAGATTACAAATCCCCTCGCTGATATCTTTCAAAGCTCATTGAAATTGGGTAACATCCCAAATTGAAAGTAGAAAATGTTACCCCTACCTTCAAATTACAAACCTGTGAACCTTACCTTGGTTGTGGGAAAGTTCTAAAATTTGATAGGAGACTGCATAAGGGGTCATCTAGAAGTACAGGGGTGAGGCAGTGGATGTTCTCCACCTGGATTTTCAGGAAGGCATTTGACACTGTCCCAACTAACAGACTGAGTCACAAGGTGAGGGCCCATGGGATAGATAGCACAGTATTAGGCTGAATTGATCAATAGCTGAAAGGGAGACAGCAAATGGTGATGGTAGAGATTACACAAACTAACGGTGTATTCAATGTTCTCCTTAAGCTGTGCGGCCACGTGGCCCATGCAGCTGGTTCACCGGCTTTTAAATGGGTAAAACCGCACATGCGCGGTATTTTGAATGGGCACCGAGAAAAAAAATAAAGGGAATATTGGTTTTATTCCTTGGAATTTAGAAAGTTATGGGGTGATGTGATCAAAGTTTTCAATATATTATGGGGAACAGATAGAGTAGATAGAGAGAAACTATTTCCGCTGGTTGGGGAGTCTAGGACTGGGGGGCATGGTCTAAAAATTAGAGCCAGACCTTTCAGGAGTGAAATTAGGGAACACTTCTATGCACAATGGGTGGTAGCATTTTGGAACTCTCTTTCACAAATGGCAATTGATGCTAGATCAATTGTTAATTTTAAAACTGAGATTGATAGATTTCTGTTAACTAAAGCTTTTAAGGGATTTGATGCAAAGGCAGGTATATGGAGTTAGGTCGCAGATCAGCCATGATCTCAGTGAATGGCAGAACAGGCTCGAGGGGCTAAGTAGCCTACTCCTGTTCCTATGTTCCTATGCATGTGGAGGCATCAGTGTGGGAACAGGTTGCCAGTGTTGGGGCTGCTGTTGTTTAGAACTTTTCTAATTGACTTAGAGAATGGAATATTGTTCAAGGTGTTTAACTCTGCAGATAATACCAAATTAGGTGCAGTGGTGAAAGATGCCAACCAATGTGACGTAATAAAGACTCACTACGCACTTGAACATAAAGCAAGAATTTAATCAACTTGTAACAAAACATGGAGGTCTAGTTAGCAGTCACTAGCTTCCTGTTTCCAGATGGTCTCTGCCCAAGGTGGGCCCATGCCTGAGTATTTATACTCCCTGGACGGCGCCCCAGCTGGCCGCCCAGTAGTACTTCCTGAGTTGTTACTTGCGATTTATGACATTCTTCCTCCCTAAAAGGTTTGGAAGTCCAGTCTTCCTTTAACGGACTAGGTGGACCAGAAATAGCCGTAGACGTTTAGCTCTCTGCTTGTGACTGGAAGGCACGTCTCCCCGGACCGTGTCCTGGTCCCTGGGTCGCTTGGCCCGTACCGGTAAGTCAGTAGAGTCCGCGTCATTTTGATCATCCTGTGGAGGACTGGGAATATCATGACTCCGGGTGCGGGTCCCCACAGGTGCTGAGCTGGCCTCATCCCGGGTCGTGGCTGGAGATTGTCCGGCGTCCTGGTTTCGGGTGGCCATCCTACGGGGAGCGTCCAGCTCCCTGAGTTGATCCGGTAGCGTTGCCGGCAGATCCCCCGATGTCCCAGGCGGGGCGTCATTTTCATAGGGGTGCGGAGTGTTGATATCATTGTCGGGGGATCCTTCATCATTCGGGCCCGTGTGACCGGTTGGGCAGGGAGCCAGATCTCGGAGCGAGACGGTGGTCTCCCGGCCATCAGGGTACCGTACGTGCGCATACGTGGGGTTTACCTCCGTTAACTCCACCTTGTCAACGAGAGGGTCGTTTTTGGCAGACCGGACGAACCTCCGGAGTAGCACCGGGCCTGGAGCCACCAACCATGACGGTAGAGACGTCCCATGTGTCGAGCGACGCCGGAATTTGAAGAATCGCTCATGAGGCGTGACATTAGTAGATGTGGAGAGAAGAGACCTGATAGAGTGTAACGCGTCGGGGAGCACCGTTTCCCACTGCTGGTCCGGCAGGTTGCGTGACCTTAGTGCCAGACGGACAGTGTTCCAGATGATGGCATTGTATCGTTCAACCTGTCCGTTACCGATTGGGTGATATGGTGTCGTCCTACTTGAGGCGATTCCCCGTTGGGAGAGATAACTTTTAAGTTCACTCGACATAAAGGAGGGACCCCGATCAGTGTGGATAAAATTGGCCGTCCCGCAAAGGGAAAAGACCTGATCGAGGCATTTAATTACCGTAGAGGTAAGCATATTAGGGCAGGGGAAGGCGAAGGGAAAGCGTGAATACTCGTCCACCATCGTAAGTAGGTAGGTGTTCCTTGTCGACGAAGGCAATGGCCCTTTAAAGTCTATGCTGAGCCTCTGAATAGGCTGCATTGCATGTATGAGTAAGCCATCTGATGGGCGAAAGAATTGTGGTTTCAATTCTGCACAAATCCTACAGGAGGAGCATGTTTTCTTTACGTCCTCGGTTGAAAATGGTAGATTTTTGGAGCGCACAAAGTGCAACATGCGGGTCACACCAGGATGGCATAAGACCATATGCAAATCCGCCAGAGTCGACGTTGACATTGAGGAGCAAAATTCCCGTGTGAAGGTATCTGGGGCCACGTTCTGTTTGCCGGGTCGGTAACAGATAGTATATCCAAAGGCAGCCAGCTCCATCCTCCAGAGTTGAATTTTATTATTTTTGATTTTCGTGCGCCTCCGGTTATCCAACATGAAGGCCACAGAGCGCTGGTCAGTTATAAGCGTAAAATGACGCCGAACAAGAAAATGACCCCATTGGCGTACAGCCTCGATGATGGCCGTAGCCTCCTTCTCGACGGGGGGGTAATGGAGCTCGCTACCCTGCAAGGTTCTGGATAGGAATGCCACGGGTCGGCCACCTTGATTCAAGGTAGCGGAGATCGCCACCTCCGATGCATCGCATTCGACGACAAAAGGAAGATTTTCGTCAATGGAGCGAAGTGTGGCTTTCTCCAGCTGTCGTTTGAGGAGGTTGAAGGCAGAAATAGCCGTAGCTTCCAATGGAAAAGACTTCGCATGAAGCAGGGGCTGTATTTTATCGGAGAAGTGTGGTATCCATTTTGCGTAATAAGCAAACATGCCAAGTGCCCGACGAAGAGAGCCGAGGTTCGTCGGGGGAGGGAGCTCCTGAAGTGGACGAAGTCGCTCTGGGTCCGGTTTAATAACACCGTTGCCCACCCAGTAGCCAAGAATGTTCACCGATGGTACTGACTTCACCGATTTGGATTCGTTTAACGTTAAGTGGCGACGGCGGAGTACGTCAAAAAATCTCTGAAGATTGGCGTCATGCTCCTTTTGATCATGGCCGGCAATAGTGATATTGTCTAAATACGGAAAGGTATCCGTCAAGTTCTCTTGCCGGACTAGGCCATCCATGGCCCGTTGGAAGACGGCCACCCCATTGGTGACCCCGAATGGAAGGCGGCGAAACTGGAAAAGCCGATCATTGGCCTCAAAGGCCGTATACTTCTTGTCGGAGTCTTGCAGTGGCACCTGATGGTACGCGCTTTTTAAATCGAAGGTCGAGAATACCTTGTATTTGGCAAGGTTGTTAACCATGTCATCTATGCGTGGCAGCGGGTAGGCATCCAGATCGGTATATTATAGCGAATAATCGATACACAGACGTTTTTTATGTTGTTTTAAGGGATTCCTCATGATGACGACCTGAGCCCGCCAGGGAGATGAACATGGCTCGATAATACCGTCGACTAAAAGGCGAGAGATTTCCGCCTCAATAAACGCTCGATCGTCTTGGCTAAAGCGCCGCGATTTGGTGGCTATGGGTTTACAGCGGGGGGGAAGATTGGCAAACAGGGAGGGTTCACCGAGTAAGGCCGCCGAGAGTGCACAAAACGGCACCTTAGAAATGGTAAGCTCCGGCCTTGACCCTCCAAACTCAAAAGTGATCTTCTTGTGCTGCTTCTGGAAGTCCTGTCCCAGAAGCACATCGCTACATAAGTTTGAGTACTCCGAGCCGGGTGGAGAGATACGTGCGGCCGTTGAGGATGAGGTTGACAAGACAGAAGCCAGAAGAATTGGTGGTCAGAGTCGTCAGAGCCATTGCAATCTCCCTGTCCGAGGGATAAGTGTGCAGTTTTAACCTGTTGACAGCCCGCTTACTAATGAAGCTGTCAGAGCTGCAGGAGTCGATTAGCGCGCTTAGAGTGTGCCCATTTACTGAAACCTTCGTGGCTGCATGGGACAAACTTTGGGGAAAAACAGCCGTGATGGGAGGAGGGGCAATTTTCCCTTCGGCAACTGTAGCCTTAACAGTGGTTCCTGGGGGAGGAGCAGCTCCATAGATAGCAGCTGTGAAGCTAACAGGAGCTCTCGACCGGTATACTTTAGAGGAGCGGCCTTTCTTGTTAGCAAAGGCCCGTGACTGGCATACCTTGGAAAAGTGTCCTTTCTTGCTGCAATGATTGCAGGTCACATTACGAGCCGGGCAAAATTTTCTGTGATGGCACGCCCCTCCACAAAAGAAACACTTTCTTCCTGATTGCCAGGATGCTGCTAGGGCGGGGTCGTCATCAGCGAAGGCCTCTAGGGTAGAGTCGTCGTCTGTTAGAGTAGAGTCGACATCAGTGGGGGCATCCGCCCGAGACCTACCGAAAGACTCATTAAAGGAGATAGCCGCCGCCCGTGCACGTGGTGGGAGATAAGTGTCTGCATTTTTCTTGGCCAAGTCCAAGGAACACGCCTGGTCATAAGCAGCCCGTAAATTGAGGGTTTTATTTTCCAGCAGGCGCTGATGTATAAAAGGGGACGCGATCCCATTGATAAAGGAATCGCGGATTAGTTCCTCTTGATACTGTTGAGCTGTAACTGCTTTAAGGTTACAATCCTTGCTGAGCCTGCGAAGTTTCTGGAGAAATTCATCGAGTGATTCCCCAGGCTGCTGCCGAGTTGTGGCCAGTAGGTGTCGAGCAAAGATTTCATTTGGGGACTTGACATATAGCTGCTGTAAGATTTCAATAGCAGTGTCATCGTCTATACAGTCCTCAATATAATCATACACATGAGGAGACACGTAGTTGATAAGCATTCGTAACTTATTAGGGACATCCGCCCCACATTCTTCAAGAAAATTGCTAAAGGTACGAAACCAATGCTTCCATACCTTCGCTGCCGCAGGTGCATTCGGGTCCAGGTCGAGACGAGCGGGTCTAAGGAGTTTTTCCATGATGGATCAGTTTCTTGCCCTAGTTCCCTTCTGTGGTTCGAGTTGCAGCTGGTTGTTCCGAATCACCCAAAGCGTGGAGACGATACCAAGTTGATTAAATTGACGTAATAAAGACTCACTACGCACTTGAACATAAAGCAAGGCTTTAATCAACTTGTAACAAAACATGGAGGTCTAGTTAGCAGTCACTAGCTTCCTGTTTCCAGATTGTCTCTGCCCAAGGTGGGCCCATGCCTGAGTATTTATACTCCCTGGACGGCGCCCCAGCTGGCCGCCCAGTAGTACTTCCTGAGTTGTTATTTGCGATTTATGACACAATGCACAATAATTCAAAGGGAAGAGAGTGGGACAATGGGACAAAAGTGGGTAAATGGAGTTCAACGTGCATAAGTGTAAGATTAGATAGATGAAATTAGATTGTGCATGACACATTAGGTAGCAATATGCTTGAGGAACTTAGCACGAATGAGCTCTGGGATTTTATTGGATAGGTCATTAAAACGAGTCAGTTTTAATGATTTATCCGATAAAATGTTAGGTTAAAATTAGGATAGCACAATGGGTTAGAAACTGACCTTTCACTTTTGGCCTAGACCGATGGATTGAAAGTCTCATGTCTTTCCGAGCTGGCCTCCGATCTTCCATCCAAAACTCTGCTGCCCATATCTTAACTCGCACTAAGTCCTATTCACCCATCATCCCTGTGCTTGCTAACCTACATTGGCTCCCGGTCTGGCAACACCTCAATTTTAAAATTCTCATCCTTGTTATCAAAACCCTCCATGTCCTCAGCCCTCCCTATCTCTATAACCTCCTCAAACCCACAAGCCTTCGAGATCTCTGCGCTCCCCCAGTTCTAACATCTTGTGCACCTAGCATCCTCAATTTTAATCGCTCCACCATTGGCAGCCGTGCTTTCAGCTGCTTTGGCCCTAATCTCTGGAATTCTCTCCCTAAACCTCTCCACCACTCTACCTCTCTCCTACTTTAAGATGCTCATGAAAACCTACCTCTTTGACTAGGCTTTTGGTCACCTGTCCTGATATCTCCTTCTGTGGCTCGGTGTCAAATTTGATATCGCTCTTGTGAAGCACCTTTGGACGTTTTGCTACATTAAAGGCGCTATATAAGTGCAAGTTGTTATTGTTGTTGTCTGCCAGCTGTAATGGTCCTATATGGGATGAGTTCAGGCAGTCTAAATCCAATTCCTAGTGGACATGGACTGTACCCGGTTTGGAATTGTTTAATGCTGGTATTGGGTGCCTGAAATGGGAAGAGTTCTGTTCCCCATCACAAACACCAGGCAGGTTAAAATTGGGCCTTTAGAAAATAATTCATTCTTAGGTTTCCAATGGAGGTAATAAGTTTAATATTATCAGATTATTTCTCTGAGTTTTTCTGATAGCTCAGCTCTTAAGTGCATTGCTTAGTGTGCAATACAGACCAGATCAGGAAGAGCCTAGGTTTGGTCTCTGACCTGTTGCCAAGTTAGCTGAGCTCAGTGGTAAGTGGTGTCACAAGCAGTCTCAGTGCACCTGTGCTGGAGAGGAAGCTAAACCAGGTTTTTTGCTTCTGCTCACTATTCAAACGCTGCTGGAAACTTTATGTTCAGAGGTCAGATGTGGACTGGGTTGCACTCGACTATAGCATCCCCCCTCAATAACTGTCTAGGTTGCAGATACTCATTGCCTTACTCACATATAAGCAATATTCGATTGGGTGAGTTGCTGGAAGGTGGCCAGTTTCCGATTCAGTGTTATTAAGTGATAAAGGAAAAAAAATGAAAAAACAAGGAGAATTTATAATAAAAAATATATTTTGAAAGAAGTAATTCATTGTGAGATATTTTGTATCTTGTGTACAATTCTTGCATTGATATAGTACCTTTTCACATTGAAATAGCGCCAAGCACATCACATACCAATTAATATTTGAAACACAGCAACTCTTGTTATGTTGGTTGAGGGAAATGTTAATCAGGATACTGGGAGAATGCCAGGCCCTTCTTCAAATATTGCCATAATGACTAGCTGAACCAGTAATTGGCAGCTTGGTTTACCATATTATTTGAAAGACAGATATTTATCTATCTATATAAATATTTTAGGAGTGATTAACTATTTTGACATTGGCAAGGAGTGCATCCTTGAAATTCTGGGCGTACAGCCTGTGATTTTTCCTCCAGTAAAATGTTTGGTTGGAAAATCATAGGCCGTGTGTTCACAGTTTCCCATGATGCACTTTCTGTGAGTGCTGCACCCCACTAGGAGCGCCAGATAGCTGAATCACCACTATAGATCTACATAATATGCAAAAGTACAGGCTATTTTCAATAAGGCGGCAGAATACAGCACACTGGAAGCTTGTAGAATATGCAATCACCTTATCGTGAACTGTTCAAAATTATGAGGGGTTTTGTTAGAGTAGATAGGGAGAGACTGCTTCCACTGGCAGGAGGGTCGGTAGCCAGAGGACGCAGGTTTAAGATTATCAGCAAAAGAACTAGAGGGGAAGATGAGAAAAAAAAATTATGCAGTGAGTTGTTATGATAGGCAATGTACTGCCAGAAAGGGTGGTGGAAGCAAATTCAATAGTAACTTTCAAAAGGGAATTGGATATATAGTTGAAATGGAAAAATTTGCTGGGCTCTGGGAAATGAGTGGGGGGAGTGGGACTAATTGGATAGCTCTTCCAAAGACATGATATAGGCACAATGGGCTGAATGGCATCCTTCTGTGCTGTAAGATTCTATGGGAGAAAAATTCGTGTTCGCCAGCAAAGCTACCAGTGTCACCGGCAACTGCAGTTAACGGCTGCCGGAAATGGCTGTAACGCTAACCGAGTGAAATTGGTCTGGGGGGCATGGAGATAGGTGGCGCAGTGCCAACCTTCCATGCAACGCCATCCTGGTGGCGCTGCTGGAGGGATCCGAGATGAAGTTTCTGTCCAGGTCCAGCGTTGCAGCTTCCCACCGCCTCTGTGGGCGAAGCTGTGGAGCTCGCAGGGAATTGTGGGCAATGAAGAGGTCTGAGAATTGAAGGGGCCATGCACATTGAAGCAATACAAAATAAAATGCAGTGAATCAATAC
The DNA here is from genome assembly GCA_030390025.1 of Squalus acanthias. Lineage (NCBI taxonomy): Eukaryota > Metazoa > Chordata > Chondrichthyes > Squaliformes > Squalidae > Squalus > Squalus acanthias. The sequence continues at coordinate 30,869,746 of CM059432.1, read as the reverse complement.
ATTTTTCAGCCCCTTCTGCCTTTTAAAAAATATTCAACATTTAAAAGAAGTTCCAAATGTTAAAGCTGAATTACCTTTCTAACCTCAACAAATGGGAAAACTGCCTCAGCACTAACACAAATGACTCAGCAAGGCAGGGAAGGGGCACCCAGGGTCTCACACGCAGCACTCCAGCTTTGTGCAGGGGTTCAACACTGCAAGAGCGGCCCTCTACCCACAGGGGCCAGGAAGCCCTCCAGAAAGAACGATGTGGGAGTACATCACTAAGGCCTTCACTGCAAGCAATGTCACCTCCACTACCTGGCTCCAGTGCCCAAAGAAGCTTCATGAATTCAGACCACTGGTCAAGGTCAGTGAATGCATCTTCAAAAGCCGTCTCCTACTACCTGCACCACTAGCCTCACACACTGCTCAATGCATGACCACCAATCACTCACCTACCAACAATCTGCACCAATCACGAGGCACGTCTCCCATTTCTAGCCTCACCTCACCCCCTTGGCGGAGACGGTGCAGGCCATTCTTGGCAGGGGCATGGTTGAGCCCTTGGCCAGCTGCGGGGCTGAAAGGATAAAATATGCTGGTATCCTCGTACATTATCCTCCTTCTCGCATGCACCTCTTGCTTTCCCGCCTTCCCATGACCACAACTCCACCCTTGTGACTTCCTCATTTCACACACCCAAGAAATGCAGCCTGCCCAGCCAGTGGGTCAACAAGAAGAGAACAGCCTGTCCAGCCAATGGGACCGCAGGTGGATAATTCCATCCCGGATATCCCGGCCACAAAGAGGCTGTCTGGGTTGCATCCTTTTGTCTGATTCCTCCTCTTCAGCTTCCTCCTCTTCTGTGTCTTCTTCTTCTACGTCTTCCTCATCCTTCTGCAAGTGATGCTGTAAATGTGAAAGGATAGCATAAACTGCTGGAAATACTCAGTTGGTCAGGCAGCATGTTGACCTGAGACGTGAACTCTGCTTTTCTCTCCACGGATGTTGCGTAACCTGCTGAGTATTTGCAGCATGTTCTGTCTTCTCAAAGGCCTTCATTTACCATCCGAGCCCTTGCAAGTATCCAGCAGCACTCCCTACACACATAAAAAACTTTTTGCATCTATTGCAGCAAGCCACCACTTCAATAAAATTAAAAAAAAGTCCAAACCCTTAAATTCAAACTTACCTGAAAGATGTGTGTGTCCCTTTAAGAGCTGCAGACATCGCCACACATAGGGCCCAGCGCTGAATTCAGCGCTAGGGTCGAAGTTCGCGTTAGTGATGTTAAGTCGGTGTTGCACACCGATTGACGTCACCTCGCCGTCATGTTTTTGGCAGCGCCAAGGGGGAGAGGAATTCAATTGATTAAAGCCAGGAAATAATTTTACGTAATAAAAACAGAAAATGCTGGAAATACTCAGCAGGTCAGGCAGCATCTGTGGAGAGAGAAACAGAGTTAACGTTTCAGGTCGATGACCCTAATAATTTTACATGTCTGTGCTCCCGTTGGGGAGCTGTGTCCAACAGGAGCACATAAAAAAGTCAGGGGCCACACTCTCTATGATACTATTAACTTTAATAGCTGGAAACCAGTGTGCACCCAGCTTTCTGATACATGTTCGTCCTGATGGGGTGAGGCTCACCATCAGAAGTGTGGTCTGGAGAATCGCAGGTCTCAAAGCTTTACTCACTGGGTTGTCAAATGTCAGTTTGCTTACAACAAATGTTCTTCAGCTGAAAGAATACAGAACGATTTGGCTAATATTATGAGCCAGCTTCCCAATCCTGTTGTACCTGACATTTGTATAGTGCCTTAAACTCAAGAATGTATTTTGACAACCATTCTTGTTTTGACATCAACAGATAGGAATCATCACTCATGCACCTGGCACAAGGGTATTCTCAGAAGCATAGAATCATAGAATGATACCCCACAGAAGGAGGCCATTTGGTCCATCATGCCTGTGCTGGTACTTTGAAAGAGCTATCCAATTGGTCCCACTCCACTACTCTTTCCCCATAGCCCTATACAATTTTTCCCTTCAAGTATTTATCCAATTCACTTTTGAAAGTTACTATTGAATCTGTTTCCAACACCCTTTCAGGCATTGCATTCCAGATCACAACAACGCGCTGTATAAAGAAAAAATCCTTATGTCTGCTCTAGTTCTTTTTGCCTATCACCTTAAATCTGTGTCCTCTAGTTCCCGACCCTTCTGCTATCCAACCTTTATCAAATCTCCTCTTAACCTTCTCAACTCTAAGGAGAACAAGCCCAGCTTCTACAGTCTCTCCACATAACTGAAGTCCCTCATCCCTGGTACAATTCTAGTAAATCTCTTCTGCACCCTCTCCAAGACATTGACATCCTTCCTAAAGTGTGGTGCCCAGAATTGAACAAAATACTCCAGCTGAGGCCTAACCAGTTCTTTAAAACGGTTTAACGTAACTTCCTTGCTTTTGTAACCTATGTCTCTATAAATAAAGCCAAGGAACCCATATGCTTTTTTAATAGCCTTCTCAACTTGTCCTACCAACTTCAAAGATTTGTGTACATACACCCATGGTCTCTCTATTCCTACACCCTTTAAAAAGGTACCATTTAGTTTATCTTGCCTCTCCTCATTCTTCCTACCAAATTGTATCACTTCACACTTTTCTGCGTTAAATTTCATCTGCCATGTGTCTGCCCATTTACACCAGTCTGTCTATGTCTTCCTGAATCACAGAATCATTGAATCATAGAAATTTACGGCATAGAAGGAAGCCATTCGGCCCATCGTGTCTGTGCTGGCCGAAAAAGAGCTACCCAACCTAATCCCACTTTCCAGCTCTTTGCCTGTAGCCTTGTAAGTTACGACACTTCAAGTGCACATCCAAGTACTTATTAAATGCGGTGAGGGTTTCTGCCTCTACCACCCTTTAAGACAGTGAGTTCCAGACCCCCACCAGCTTCTGGGTGAAAAAAATTCTCCTCAACTCCCCTCTAATCCTTCTACCAATTAATTTAAATCTATGACCCCTGGTTATTGACCTCTCTGCTAAGGGAAATAGGTCCTTCCTATCCACTCTATCTTGGCCTCTCATAATTTTAGACACCTCAATTAAATCTCCCCTCAGCCTCCTCTGAAAACAATCCCAGCCTATCCAATCTTTATAGCTAAAATTCTCCAGTCCTGGCAACATCCTCGTAAATCTGCTCTGTACCCTCTCTAGTGCAATCACATCTTTCCTGTAATGTGATGACCAGAACTGTTTGCAGTACATTAGCTGTGGCTAACTAACTCGTGGCTAACTAACTAGTGTTTTACACAGTTCAAGCATGTGTAACATGACAAGCAGTTCAACATGACTGCCCTTTACATCAAGGCAGCATTTTACTGAGTGTGGCATCAAGGAACCCTGGTAAAATTGAAGGTAATGGGAATCAGGGGGAAAACCTTCCACTGGCTGAAGTCATACCTCGCACAAAGGTAGATGGTTGTGGTTGTTGGAGGTCAATCATCTCAGCCCCAGGACATCACTGCAGGAGTTCCTCAGGGCAGTGTCCTAGGCCCAACCATCTTCAGCTGCTTCATCAATGACCTTCCCTTCATCATAAGGTCAGAAGTAGGGATGTTCGCTGATGACTGCACAGTGTTCAGTTCCATTCGCAACTCCTCAGGTAATGAAGCAGTCCATGCCCGCATGCAACAAGACCTGGACGACATTCAGGCTTGGGCTGATAAGTGGCAGGTAACATTCATGTCACACAAGTGCCAGGCAATGACTATCTCCAACAAGCGAGAGTCTAACCACCACCCCTTGAAATTCAACAGCATTACCATCACCGAATCTCCCACCATCAACATCCTGGGGGTCACCATTGAACAGAAACTTAACCGATCAGCCACATAAATACTGTGTGAACAAGAGCAGGTCAGAGGCTAGGTATTCTGCGGCGAGTGTCTCACCTCCTGATTCCCCAAAGCCTGTCCACTATCTGCAAGGCACAAGTCAGGAGTGTGTTGGAGTAGTCTCCACTTGTCTGGATGAGTGCAGCTCCAACAACACTCAAGAAGCTCGACACCATCCAGGACAAAGCAGCCTGCTTGATTGGCACCTCATCCACCACCTTAAACATTCACTTCCTCCACTACCGGCGCACCGTGGCTGCAGTGTGTACCATCTACAAGAAGCACTGCAGCAACTCGCCAAGGCTTCTTTGGCAGCACCTCCCAAACCCGTGACCTCTACCACCTAGAAGGACAAAGGCAGCAGGCGCATAGGAACACCATCACCTGCAAGTTCCCCTCCAAGTTACACACCATCCTGACTTGGAAATATATCGCTGTTCCTTCATCGTCGCTGGATCAAAATCCTGTAACTCCCTCCCTAACAGCACTGTGGGAGTACCTTCACCACACGGACTGCAGCAGTTCAAAGAGGCGGCTCACCACCACCTTCTCAAGGGCAATTAGGGATGGGCAATATATGCTGGCCTCGCCAGCGGCGCCCACATCCCATGAACAAATAAAAACAACGCATAACCTTCCTGCTTTTATATTCTATGCCACGGCTAATAAAGGAAAGTATCCCGTATGCCTTCTTAACCACCTTATCTGCCTGTCCTGCTACCTTCATAATTTGTGAACATGCACTCCATGTTCCCTCTTTTCCTTTACACTTCTCAGTATCCTACCATTTATTGTGTATTCCCTTGACTTGTTAGCCCTCCCCAAATCCATTACCTCACAATTGTCTGGATTCAATTCCATTTGCCACTTTTCTGCCCACCTGACCAGTCCATTGACATCTTCCTGCAGCTTACAGCTTTCTTACTCACTATCAACCACACAGCCAATTTTTGTATCATCTGCAAACTTCTTAATCATCCCCCAACATTGAAGTCTAAATCAGTGATGTATACTACAAAAAGACAAGGGACCTAGTACTGAGAACTGCAGAGCCCCACTGGAAACAGCCTTCTAGTTACAAAAACACCCATCGACCTTTACCCTTTGCTTCCTGCCACCGAGCCAATTTTGGATCCAACTTGCCACTTTCTCTTGGATCCCATGGGCTTTTACTTTTCTGACCAGTTCTGCCATGTGGGACATTGTCAAAAGCCTTTCTAAAATCCATATAGACTGCATCAAATACGCTACCCTCATCAACCCTCCTTGTTACCTCCTCAAAAAATTCAATCAATTTGGTCAGACATGACCTTCCCTTAACAAATCCATGCTGACTGTCCTTGATTTATCTTTGCCTTTCTAAATGACGATTAATACTGTCCCTTAGAATTTTTTCCAATAATTTGCCCACCACTGAGGTTAGGCTGATTGGCCTGTAATTTCTCGGTCTATCCCTTTCTCCCTTTTTAAACAACGGTCAGTACAACGTTAGCAGTCCTCTAGTCCTCCAGCACCACACCTGTAGACAGAAAGGATTGGAAAATGATGGTCAGAGCCTCTGCTATTTCCTCCCTTGCTTCTCTTAACAGCCTGGGATACATTTCAACTGTCTGCTGCCCCTCAGTGCATAGCACACTCGCCTCTGAGTCAGAAGGTTGTGGGTTCAAGTCCCACTCCAGGGACTTGAACACATAAATCTAGGCTGACACTCCAGTGCAGTGCTGAGGGAGTGCTGCACTGTCAGAGGTGCCATCTTTCAGATGAGACATTAAACTGAGGCCCCGTCTGCTCTCTCAGGTGGACATAAAAGATCCCATGGCACTATTTCGAAGAAGAGCAGGGTAGTTATCTCCGGTGTCCTGGCCAATATCTACCTCTCAATCAACATAACAAAAACAGATTATCTGGTCATTAGCACATTACTGTTTGTGGGAGCTTGCTGTGCGCAAATTGGCTGCCACGTATCCCACATTACAACAGTGACTACACTCCAAAAGTACTTCATTGGCTGTAAAATGCTTTGAGATGTCCGTTGGTCGTGAAAGGCGCTATATAAATGCAAGTCTTTCTTTCTTTCATCCAGGCCTGGCGATTTATCTACTTTCAAAGACGCTAAACCCCTTAATATTTCCTCTCTTACCATGTTTATCCCATCCAATATTTCACACTCCTCCTTAACTACAATTTCTGCACTGTGCCACTCTTTTATGAAGACAGACCCAAAGTATTCAGTAAGAACCATACCCATGTCTTCCGCCTCCACACACAGGTTACCTTGCTGCTCTCTAAAAGGCCCTACTCTTTCCTTAGTTATCCTCTTGCTCTTTATGTATTTATAAAACAAGTCTCTTACTATCCTCCTCATTGTTTACTACATTTCCTAGTTTTCTGTCATCTGCAAACTTTGATATTATGTCCTATATACCCAAGTCCCGGTCAGTAATATATAGCAAAAAATCCAGTGGTCTTAATATAGGTCCTTGGGGGACACCACTGTGTACTTCCCTCCAGTCTGAAAAACAACCACTCACCACTACTCTCTGCTTTCTGTTCCTTAGCTAATTTCATATCCACACTGTCACTGCCCCTTTAATCTCATGGGCTTGCATCAACCTTACATTTGCCCTTCCTTTCCCCCTCGTGAGAATGTGTCTAGTCTGTACGTGAACTATCTCGTCTTTGAAGGCCTTCCATTCTTCAATTACTGTTTAGACTACCATTTTTGATGCCAATCCATCTGGGCCAGATCCCTTTTTAACTTACTGAAATTAGCCCTCCTCCAGTTTAGTATTTTTACGCTTGATTGTTCCTTGTCCTTTTCCATAACTATTTTAAATCTGATGATATTGTGATCACTGTGCCCCAAATTCTTCCCCACTGAAACATGCTTCACTTGCCCCACTTCATTTCCCAGAACTTGATCCAACAGTGCTTCCTTCCTCGTTGGGCTGGAAACACACTGCTCAAGAAAGTTCTCTTGTACACATTTCAGGAATTCCTCCCCCTCTTTGCCCTTGACACTGTTACTATCCTTCTATCCCAGTCTATATTAGGATAATTTACGTCACCTATTATCACTACTCCACTGTTCTTTGCTCTGTAATTTGCCTGCAAATTTATTCCTTTATCTCCTTCCCACTATTTGGAGGCCTATAGTATACATACAGCAGCATAATAGCTCCTCTATTGTTCCTTAATTCTAACCAAATAGATTTTGTCTTTGAACCCTCAACTACATCATCCCTTTCCAGTGCTATAATAGTTTCTTTGATCAATACTGCCACCCCCCTCCTTTTTTTCCCTTCCCTGTCTTTCCTGAATACCTTGTAGCCAGGAATATTAAATTCCCAATCCTCCCTTTCTTTGAGCTATTGGCCCAAAAATTAGTGAGTGAGCCTTCGTGCGAGGATAAGGCTTCCCCGCGATCTCTCACTGCGCGCTGGCTTTTTCATTCCCAGCTCGCACGAACTTGATGTTCTGGACAGCAGCTGTGCAGTGCTTCCGTATCCCACAGGCGCAGTTAATTTGTGCGAGCTGTGGGATCACGTGACTCAGTTAGAGCCAATGGCAGCACACCATCTTTCATTCATAGCTTTCACAGCACGGCTGTGAAAGCTATGAATACTATACCCCCCCAAAAGAACAGCTAAACCTCAATTAAATAAAAAAAAACCCCATCACATTAATAAAATAAGTATAGTTAAATAAATTAACCACTTTAAACAAAAAATTAAATTTTTGAAACAATTTAAAATCTTTTAAAAAGTTATAAAAATAAACTTACCTTTCTTTAAAGTCTCTAAAAAAGATATACCTGTTGAAAAAAATTCAAAATAATACTTAATTAACTACTTACCTTGTTAAAAGAGGGTCTTACGCCTCCTTTCTTTATGTGTAAAATCTTCCATGCTTACCTGCGCGTTCAAAGCACTAAGTGCACTGCGTGCGCGCAGCCTGTAGCGCGCACGCGGTTCACCTAGGAACTGCCCCCTTTTGAAATCACCAAGTGCCGGTTTTCAGCGCATGCGCAGTGCATGCAGAAAACCGGCAATTGGAGACAGAATATGCGAGAGTACACAATGCGTACTCTCGCGTAGCGGCACTAATTTTTGGGCCATTACATTGTGAGAAACAGAACTCTGAACATAAGTATTACAATACTATATCATGAGGAGCATTCAGAGTATTACAAGGTTGTTTCTTCAAGCATAAAATTGGATTATCTTTCTTCCTTCATGCTTGAATTTTGGGTTACAGTCATGATCCTCGCATTGAAGCTTCTCATGATATACTATTGTAATACTTATCTTCAGATTTCTGTTCCTCACAATGTGCCATCTCTACTTGGTCTTTGGGATGCTATTCTCCAGCTCTTCTTGATGTAGCATTACTGTGTTATTTCTTAGCGATTGTGGTCCTCAGATTTTTTTATTAAATTTTATTAAATTTGATAATCTTCATGTGTTGAAATTATCTCTTAAAAACGTACAGTACTTAGTTATTTAACAATGCTGTTAGAGCACTCAGGTTTTTCCAAAAATTAAACCTAATTCAGATATTTTTTGAGAGCACCAATTAACCAAACTCTTCTGTCCTGGATGTGGTGTTATAGCTGCTCCAATCCAAGTGAGCGGTGAGTATTTTACCACACTCCTGACTTGAGCATTGTAGATTCTAGAGATGCTTTGAGTGGTTAGGAGGTGAGCAACTCATTAGAGTACCCTGCCTCTGACTTGCACTTGTAGCCACATTGTTGATATGGCTGGTCCAGCATTTTGTCAACAGTAACTCCCCAGGATGTTAATGGTGGTGGACTTTGAAGATAAGGGGAGGTGGTTTTTCCTTTTCTTATTGTAGATGGTCAATGCCTCGCACTTCTGTGCTGCAAATATTACTTACCAATTGTCCGCCCAAAGGACGAAAGAGCAAGTGAATGGGATTAAATAAATTATTTTAATTGATCAGCTATCACTGGCACTGGCACAAGCACAGTGTGCTAATGGTCTCCTTCTGTCTTGTAATTTCCACGATTGGCTGATGGAAGTTCCTGGTCTTTCTGGTGCACAATATAGCATTTCAATGTTCTTCTTCACCTTCCTGTTCTTCATGGTGTTGTCTTGCTGCTTTGCTTTTCATGTTACTGTTCATAATACAGCATTGTTGTGCATCCCTCCAATTCAAGGTCCTTCATGCTTCTGCTATTTTATCACAAATGTAGATCTACAGTAACTGATCCTGTTGTTTAAATGAGTGATCCAGATTGAAATGGTAATGATTCGCTACTTAGCATTGTGACGCTACAGGTTTGCATCAAGAAAAACAATGAAAAATAGTCTGTTTAGGCCCCAAAACATAAAAACATAGAAACATAGAAACTAGGAGCAGGAGTAGGCCATTCGGCCCGTCGAGCCTGCTCCACCATTCAATACGATCATGGCTGATCATCCAAATCCAGTACCCTGTCCCTGCTTTCTCACACAGAATCCCCACATCGAGCCTGCACCTATCCCACCCTATCCCCACGTATTTAATTCCCCCTAACATAACCCATCCTATCCCCATATATTTAATCCCCCCCTAACACTAAGGGTCAATTTATCATAGCCAAATCAACCTAACCCGCACATTTTTGGACTGTGGGAGGAAACCGGAGCACCCGGAGGAAACCCATGCAGACACGGGGAGAATGTGCAAACTCCACAAAACTGGGCCTGGATGGCAGAGTGAGCTGGATGGGCTGCATGGCCTTTTCATATTCCGATATTATTATTGTCCTATCAGTTTATCTCAGTTGGCTTTGGCACTGAGAGGAATGTTAGTTAGTTTCTTGGGACTTTAGGTATTTATTGCCATGGGAAACTGCTAAATGTAGGGCATTTTATTGCTCCATAAAACTTTGACAGCCTTGGAAGCTATTCAGCCAAATCAAATATTTAGTGACTAACAAGAGTATCTAAAATGTAAGTCACATTAAATTAAATTACTGAAGTTGTTGGCTCATTGAAACTTCCCCCTCAAGTGGCACTGGTAAAACAATCCCCCAATATCAGTGTATTTTTATCAGACAAATTGGGCTCCATTTTAAAGTGAGGATGGGAGTGGAGCATGCGATCCCCGAAGTGGACGGCAAACCTGAGGAGTCCCGGGATGTGGTGGCTCAGCCCATCTACTGATGGGCAGAAAAAGCAGTAAGGTGACAGGAGGCCACAACCTGTGGGAATGGTCCCTGGCTATCGGTTGAGGGGGGAGCTCTGGAGGCGATCGTGGTGGAGGGTGGAGGGGTTCTGGGGGAGCTTTCTGGCTGCGATCAGGGGAGAGGGAGGAGCCAGGGGGGAATGGAGGCCCAAAGCTTCCTTTTGAGGCCTAGAAGAGCACTCCTGCCCCTCCTGGTACATAAGTAAACCTAAAATTAAAATTTTAAAATTTACCTTGCTGGGCCTTTTCTGACCAACATTCCTCCCTCAACCAAAACCAGCAAAAAACAGATTAACTGGCCATTCAGTACATCGCTGCTTGTGGGATCTTACCTTGCACAAAATGGCGCAGCATCTGTCTAATAATACATTACTGCACTTCAAAGTGATTCATTATATGCAAAACATTTGAGATGTTTCTGACAGTAGTGATGCGGCTCTATATAAATGCAAGGCTTTCTTTTCATTTCCATCATTCATTGGTGAGCACCAGCCATAATGAATAACCACAGCATTAACTGACATAGAGAGAGAGGCTACAAGTGTCTGACACAGTCACTAACATGTACAGGTGAAACATCTGCTAGAATTGGCAAGTATGATGTGTAACCACAGCTGTCGGAAATGATAATAACTTGTTCAGGTACTTTTAACCAAACAGGAATTCCTGTTTCAGACCTCAGAATAGAATTAGGAGTATGCGCGCAACAGAAAGCTATCCTGTTGCCATGACGCCTCTCCTTAATGTTCTAGGTCAACTTTCTTTTCAGAAGAATCGCATTTGTGAGAGAGAACCTGCTTCATTGTATGAAGTGGCTTGAAATGTTTCAACACAATAAATGCACGTCTTTATGGTTTTGTAGCTTTAACTCTCGATTAGTGCACCACTCATTATGCAATACTAGCCAGTGGAGATAATTTGGCTGGTCACTATGTATAGGACCAATGGAGAAAAAAATGTGCAAAGGTTTCCTGTGGTTGATATTCTGGTTGCCAGTCCCTCTGGTTGATATACTTAAGTCATCCCACTTGTTCTCAGGTTGAACTCTGATCTGCATTGATGTGGATAATCTCAGCCAGTTTATCAGTAACGGTGGTACAACTGGGCAAGGTGCCTCGGGCTAGGGTGGATAAGGATGTCAACCAGGGATTCTTCATTTGATCGTTATCCATGGACCACTGCTGGAAACGGTGTGTGTAGGGGCAATGGACAGGAACGGCTGTGAGGTTCTCACATTTGAGTAGCCAACCGACGCTCACTGCCTAAGCTCGCATAAGAACAACAATGATTTGGAGGCAGAACCAGAGGGTGCTGGTTCCAGTGGAACCGTACTCCATCAAAAGTAAGGAGAGGAGAGGAGAAAACTAGGACAAAATAAAAAAACACTTAGAAAAAAAAGCTGAAACTTCTGGTTTTCTGGCCTCTCAGCTACAGTGCTGCGAAAGGCCAGGTTGCTTTGATGTCATATCTTTCATCCTGATCAGTTTATAGACAACCAACAGACTGACAGTGAGCTGAGGGCCTCTCCTGAAGCATGGGCTTTCTATATTTTCAGAAGTAGCATTTTATCAGACTGAAACAGATGTGCTTGGAGACTGTTGTCAGGGTTACGATTTTGTTGCTCTTAACACCGGTAGTTATGTCTGACATAGCTATCTTTTATCAGAGCAACACCTGGACATAGCAGAGCTATATAGATTTACACACATGCTAAAAGGAGCATTATTACCTCATGAGGAGGCTTGGTTACTGGCAAAATGTCCCCCATATCTATTAGCTGCCAAGGAAACTTAGTGCAGCTGGAAAGGGTAAATTTAAAGTGACTAAGACCTTAAAATTATGATGTGCAATTATAGCATCCAAACACTAAACATTTCTGTATTTTAACAGAGGTTTTCAGTCAAGGCCTATTCCAAGGCTTGAGCACATAATCTCATGACAAAAGTCAGAGCATGTGGAGTCAGGAGCCAGATAGCAGAATGGATTAAAAGATGGCTACAATCCAGAACACAGAGGGTAGGAGGTAAGGGACATTTCACAAACTGGCAGTAACTGGGAAGTGGTGTCCCACAGGGATCCGTGCTGGGACCATTGTTCTTCACCATATGCATAAATGATTTTGACCCACAAATTGGAGGTATGGGGCTCGATTTTAACTCCCGGGCAGGAATACGCCAATTTGGGAGCAGCAGCAGGGCCGATTCAGCAGATTTTAATGTACGAACCTCATTAGTATGCCACTTGCTGATTCTACCTAATCTCGGCTAATACTTCAGTGCAGTACTGAAGCAGTGTTGGAGGAGCCATCTTTTGGATGAGATGCAAAACCAAGCCACCATCAGGTGTTCAGGTGGATGTTAACAATCCCATGGTGCTCTTTGAAGAACAACATGAAGTTCTCCCAGTGTCGTCATCAATATTTATCCCTCAACCAACACCATCCAAACAGTTAAACTGGCATTCATTTGATGGTTTTTTGCAGGACATTGCTGTGTGCAAATTGGCTTCCACATTTGCTAACATAACAATGGTGATTACACTACAAAAGTAGTTCATTTTAAAGCACTTTGGGACAGCCTGAGGACATGAAAGGTGCTGTATAGTGGAAGAGTCACATATAAGTAACACTGTACCGAGACGTTCTGTCTGTTATAAAGTGGACTGCGTTCATTAAACTAAGTTACATGGATCCAATATCATTATTAATATGGTCGCACCAGTGTTCTCAAGGTCTTCCTTTCAGTCTCATTCCTTCTATATAAAAGAGTTCCTAATGGATTTCACCAATCTGTTATCACACATTACTTCTTTGAACTACCAGAGTCATCTTTTAGTGTTCTGTGGTCAACGACCATTTTGTTCAGTCTAGGTTTCCTTTGAACTGTGTTCCTGTTAGGACATAGAAATGACTGGAATACATTTCAGGTAAACCATTTCACCCTGAGGCCCCATCTTTCATCCGCATTCAATAAAAGAAATCAAAAGAAATTCTTGCATTTATATAGCACTTTATCATGGCATGGAAATCTCTAGGAATGAATGTGCCATTACTGACTGCTATGCTGGCAAACACAGCGGCCATTCAGGGTCAACAATAACCCATAAACATCAATTAGTTGAACGACCAGTTCATTTGTTTGTTGGCACCAGTCGAGGTAGACCACGGCACAAGATGAGCAATACAGAAGCTTCATATAGACTTTTGTTTGCAAATACAACCCCACTTTCCACATCATTGTCAAGTTGCAGCATGTGGCAGCTGACTTTCTATTTAGATTCCTTGGGGCTGAAATTGGGTGCCTTTGCCTTTAAGGGCGGGAAGGAGCCTTTGAACGCGGCAGCGTTGAACGGCCCAGTGTGCAGCGCTGCTGAAGTCTCCGCCCCACCTGCTGCCGATTGCGCTCCAAAAGGAAGTGGAACGCTTGATTTAGCGCTCCACTTACTTCTTGGAGCGCAAAACCGAATTTTTTTTAAAGTTTGGAAACATTAGCGCCTGGCTAACTTTCCAAGCTTTTAAAATTTAGTGCCCCAAGTGGGGCTATAATGAATTTCTCCCCCTACATCTCCCACTATCTCAAATTATTCCATCCATATAGATCAAGCCCCACTCCAGAGACTTGAGCACACAATCTAGGCTGGCACTTCTGTTCAGCACTGAGGGAGTGCTGCTCTGTCGGAGGTGCCATCTTTCGGATAAGACCCTGTCTGCCTTCTCAGGTGAATGCAAAAGATCCCACGACACAGAATAATTTTTAAATGGTGAGAAACTATTACATGTTGGTGTTCAGAGATATTTAGGTGTCCTCATACAGGAAACACAGATAATTAGCACGGACTCGATGGGCACGAATGGCCTCCTTCTGTGCTGTTATGACTCTTTGGCCGTGATTTTGCTGGCGTTCAGAGGGCGGGTTTGGAGGCGTGTCAGAGGTTAAAGTTGTTTTGGTTGATGGCGGGTTCCACACCCGCTGTTATCCCGCCTCCACACAACCTTCCCAAGTGTCGGATCCCCAATTTGCGAATGGACCCGACACCCAGCGGCGGGAAACGGATTAAAGGCAATTAACTGCCTATTAACAGGTACTTGTGAACAACTTTCAGGGTCTTTTTCGATTTTCCAGCTTCTGGGTCGGGTTTTGGTGTGGCGTGTTGTGAGTCTGGTTTGATGTTTGTGAAAAGATGACAGCTGCAGAAGTGGTGTCAAGGATGCCATGTTGCACATGGTGAGTTTCAGAGCAAAGAAAATGTTGGTTACTGCATTTTTAATACATATACAGATTCCTTTAACTTACAAGTTTTTAAATCCAACTGTATGTCCAGTGCCACCTCATTGGGAGAACCTCTCTCACCAGTGACAGATCACTTCTGTCATCTCACCTGCAGCTGTCATCTATTCCAGCAACATCAGAGCCAATGAAACAATCAGACCTTGGTCCTCCGAATCCTTCCACAATCAGCCCCAACACCAACATCACCAACCTCCGCCGCCATCACCTGATGCTGCACTGGACACAGGGCATCAGCCCCGGACAAAATTGCTGGCCGAGAGGCCAGCGATGGCATCACCATGGCCAGACTTTCTTCACTTGATGCTGTAAACCCTGGTTGCCACATGATGTGCCAGGTTGACACCATCCCACACCAGCACCGTGAAGCATCCCTTTAATGTCCAAGCCATTCCATGCACACACATCACTATAGCTGGGTGGGGGGGGAGGTGGAGTTATGACTGAACAATCACTGGAGCTCAGTAAGACACTTCTCAATGTGTGCTCAGATCTGTCCAATAAGGGGCACTTTTTGATAAAGAAATTTTACTGTATGACAACACATTTCCAGAAACTTCACATGGGCATTGGCTAAACCTCTCAAGTGCCCACCCTTATGTGTTGTTAGTTGGTATGCTTGCAGTAGAATGAGGGTGAGTGTGAGGGGTGGCTTGTGAGATGGGGAAGTGATAAAGTAGATAGAGAGGGTTGGGTGGAGGTACAAGGTAAGTTGGTGTCCTGGGGAGGTCTCTTCCACCCTTGGAAGGGAAGAGAACCTCCCTACTTACTGTGACTCCTTCAATCATTGGAGAGCCTGGGTGCAAGAGTTCACCTTTTGCAGTGATTGTCAGTGTTTTAAGCACCTCAATGCTGTCAAACACTGAAAAATCAACTGTCAAAATAAAATTGTGCATGGTCCCTTTAAGGAAACCGGCAGATGACGCGTCATCAAATGACATCATCAGACCCGCTTCCTGTTAAGTGGCCGGTAAGCCCGCCCCCATCTTGACACCAATGAGAAAATCGCAGCGTATGACTCTATGAGGTACAGCAAGCAATTAGGAAGGCAAATGGCATGTTCGCCTTTATTGCAAGGGGGTTGGAGTTTAAGAGTAAGGAAGTCTTACTACAATTGTACAGGGCTTTGGTGAGATCACACCTGGAGTACTGTGCACAGTTTTGGTCTCCTTATCTGAAAAAGGACAGACATGCCTTAGAGGCGATGCAACAAAGGTTCACTAGATTGATCCCTGGGATGAAAGAGTTGTTCTATGAGGAGAGATCGAGTAGATTGGGTCTATACTCTCTGGAGTTTAGAATACTGAGAGGTGATCTCATTGAAACATATAAGATTCTGAGGGGGATTGACAGGGTAGATGCTGAGAGGTTGTTTCCCCTGGCTGGAGAGTCTAGAAATAGGGGGCATAGTCTCAGGCTAAGGGGTCGGTCATTTAAGACTGAGATGAGGAGGAATTTCTTTACTCAGAGAGTTGTGAATCTTTGGAATTCTCTACCCGACTGGATGCTGAGTCATTGAGTATATTCAAGGCTGAGATAGATAGATTTTTGGACTCTAGGGGAATCAAGGGATATGGGGATTGGGTGGGAAAGTGGAGTTGAGGTTGAAGATCAGCTATCATCTTATTGAATGGTGGAGCAGGCTCGAGGGGCCATATGGCCTACTCCTGCTCTTATTTCTTATGTTCTTATGGCACTATTCGAAGAAGAGCGGCTGAGTTCTCTCGGTATTCTGGCCAACATTTATCCCTCAACCAACATCTAAAGCAGATGATCTGGTCATTTATCTCATTGCTGTTTGTGGGAATTTGCTATACGTAAATTGGCTGCCACGTTTCCTATATTAGAGCAGTGACTGCACTTCAAAGTACTTAATTGGGACATCCTGAGGTTGTGAAAGGTGCAATTTAAATACAAGTCTTTCTTTTTCTAACAAATATATATATACATATATATATATATATATATATACACACATACACACAAATGTACCCATTTTAAGTTCTCCTGTATTGATGGTACTCAGTGTTTTCCAGTCCTCTGGACATGAATACAACTGTTGTGTTGTCTGTGTTTCTACTTAAGCCAAGTTTTTTGTTTATTTAATAAATTCTGTTTGTTGGTCCCTGGAGGTCATCCCCAATTTAGCACAATGCTGACACCGCCAGCCAAACTCAGCTTGTTTACACAGCAGTTTCCTAACTTGGCGTCTGTATGTTTGGCATCAATAATATCTCGATCATTGCCTCCAACATTAAAATGGTGCTTTTACGCTGTGCTGTTGGTTTTAGGAGATCGGCACTAAACCAACCTTCTGGTGCCACGCTCTCCCATTTACAGTTCCACCCAGCAACATTCTCTTATCAGAAGCAAGGAAGAGCAGAGTGGTAAACTCACTGGCAGCTCATAAGGCCTATGAAAGAATTGGTTACTGTAGTGGGCAGAACAAAGTGAGAGCCGTGTGTTTGCTGCCAGCTGCAGTTTTTTAAATGTAAAGGAATATTGGAGGCAGAATGTAATCTTCCTGCACTCTTATATTCAAGCAATTAAGAAAGACAAAAACAGCCATAAGATTATCTGAGAGATCTCTGGAAAAGAAGATGGTGAGTAATTATGGCAGTAATAGCAAAAGCTTTTTTTTAGCTATGTCAGAAGTCAGAAGACCATAGAGGATCGTATAGGGCCACTAAAGGATACTGTAGGGCAGATTCAAACTGATTCCCAGGTTATGGCAGAGTTGCTAAATGGCCTCAACCGGGATCTAGGGTTCATGTCACGCTACATGACGTAAAGTCATCCAGACTCGAGTCGTCGTTGGCTTGTTCACAGATGTGATTTCCAGTAAAAAAAAGTAAAAATTTTAAAGTTTATGGTTTTCCATACAGACTGCAGCATTTGACACAGTAGACCCCCTGTAACCCCACCTCATTGTCTCAGTTGTATCTTGCTATGTCTTTGATGTGGTGCCTTCCTGGCTGACCTGATTGTTTCTCTGCTGAGGTGTGACGAAAGACAGTCAGGAGGATTAAATGTAGTCGTCTGACATTGTACGCTACATATGCATTGTTCTCTATCTATATATGCTTTGTCGATTCGTATTCCTTTACTTCACCTGAAAAGGGGCAGCAGCTCCGAAAGCTTGTGATTTCAAATAAAACTGTTGGACTATAACCTGGTGTTGTGCGACTTCTCACTTTTGTCAAAAAAAAAGGTTGTGCCTACTACATTTTATAAGCGTTTTTTGAGGATGTCATTCGGGTAGTGGATGAGGGAAATCCAGTAGACATTGTCTTACTGGACTTTCAGAAAGCCTTTGATAAGGCACCTCCATCTAGGTTACTAGATAGAATCTTGTGGTATCAGTAGAAATTTGAAATATTGGATTAGGAATTGGCTCCAATCCAGCAGCCAAAAAGTTGTAGTTAACTGTTGTGGTTCAGCTAGGAGACAGGATACCAGTGGTGTTGCCCAGGAATCGGTCCCAAGCCCTTTACTCTTTATAATGACCTGGACAGTGGTGTTGGGAGTACGGTAAGTAAGGTTGCAGATGCCACCAAAATATGTGAAAGGGTTAAGACGGTAGAGGAGTATAATCAAATCCAAAAAGAATTAGATGTGCTCGATGTGGGCCACACATTGACAAATGGCATGTAATTTAGATAAATGTAGTCATGAATTTTGTTAGGGCAAACATTGCACCTCTATCACTTGCAGGGAACAATATTGAAAGAGGATGCGAGAGAAAAAGATATTGGGCTTATTGTGCACAGATCACTAAAGGTTCAAGACAAATGTAGAGAACTGTAGCTAACGCTAATAGGGGTAGAAATTAGGTCGCGCCCCATTTGGGGCGCAAATATCGTCTGGACGCAAATATTAGTGCCTGGCGCTAATTATCGGCACTGACAGGAAACTTCACTTTTACCGCCCCGGGAGGTGAGTGGAGCGCTAAAGCAGGCGCTGCACACCTGTCTTAAGGCGCAAAGGCCAAGGAGTGAGGCGCTAACTCAGCGCGCGAGCGCAGCGCAGCTGCTGCCAGTTAGCGAGGGAACACAGACACACTGGCGCCGGACACTTCTTAAAGCGGGGGGGGCCACTTGCTCCCCAGCCACACCCTGCTCATTGCAGCCTTGAATCTCAGCCTGGAGAGACCTGTGAATCCATTTTGCTGCCAAGCATGGAGAGGGTGAGAGAACGCGCTCATCGCTTCACCGAGCGGGCCTTGGATGCTCTGGTTGGCGCAGTGGAGCGCAGACGATGTATGCTGTTCCTTGAGAGTGGCAGGAGGCCTTTGCCACGCGAGTTCAGAAGAGTGTGGAGGGAGGTGGCTCAGAGCGTCTCCTCCAGGAGCATGGTGCCCAGGACCCATACTCAATGCCGCAAAAAGTTCAACGACCTCACTCGGGTCGTCAGGGTGAGTGGCTTTTTCTCAATACCTCTCCATCCCTCCATCTCAACCTCACTCTACGGCCAGAGGGTCTTAAAACCCCAATGCACAACACTCATCCAACACCTATGGCCCTTTCATCAAACACACACACACATTCCACACTTTGCATACAGTAAGGGCTATTCACCTATGGGAGGCACATCAGGCAAGACCATGGCTGTATATTGTAAGGGCTATTCACCTATGGGAGGCACATCAGGCAAGACCATGGCTGTATATTGTAAGGGCTATTCACCTATGGGAGGCACATCAGGCAAGACCATGGCTGTATATTTACTCAGATGCTGTCCTTTTTCTTGCAGGCTAAGCTGGCTCATAATAGGAGACAGCAGCAACGGACAGGTGGAGGGCGGCCTCAGCTGCAACCCCTCAGCGATCTGGAGGAGCGCGTCCACAGGATTGTAGTAAGCCGGGTGATCGGTCCCGTCGCCACTGGAGACGCCGACCCCGTTGTGGACAGCAATGGTAAGGTCATCTGCTTTTTGTCCTCTGTCCTTCCACTTGTCCCTCACAACACCAGCCTTTGACACTTTCAATCCAACTTGCTAACTCGCTGCACTTATTCCTCCCTTACTGCCACCCTGTCCTCACGCTAAAGCCACTCTTGTACCTCCCTGCTTTCAGATGGTGATTCACCAGCTGAGGAGACGGGCCCTGAAGCTGCCACTGGGAGTGAAGCTGCAGCTGAGGGGGAAGAGGAAGCCGGAGCATCAGTGCCACCCTCTCCCGAGGAAGCCCATGCCCACACTGGGAACACGCCTTCCCCGGAGGGGAGCAGGGGGGAAGGGGCTGATGATGGTGAAGCTCCAGGACCCAGCGGGCTGCAGCAACGCCATGGGGGGGGGTTAGGGAAGAACGGGGGCCTTCTCCCCAGAGGGAGAGTATGCCAGACACTCCTACTGCAATGGACGCAGAGGAGGAGCGGCTGATTGCAGAAATGAACACCCAGGCGGTGGGCATGCACACTGAGCTCATGGGTGCAGTGGGAAGGGTGCCCGAATGCATTGAGTCACTGGCAAGGAGTGTGGAGCACTTCGCTGTAGCACAGGCGGATGCCACACTAACGCTTAGTGCTGCAATTCAGTCACTGGCTGCCGTGATCCCACCTCTGACTGCTCTCATACAGACTCAGATGGAGGCCACGCGAGCACAGACTGCTGCCAACCTCGATGGTTCGTGCACATGTCCCCGGGGCTGTCACCGCGCCGCAGCAGGCCAGCAATCTGTTCTCCGGCAGATTGCTCCGGATGCTGAAGTGCTGCCCCGTGGGAGTGCCAGTGTGTCGGGCGAGCAGGGAGTTGCTGTCCTCTCGCACGATGACAGCATTCCTGCTGCCAACACTGTCACTTCTCCACTGCACTTGCCACCGCCTGTAGGACAGACTGCTGCCGCCCATGCAGAGTTGGTGCAGTCTGCAGCCGGGCCCTCCAGGCCCAGAAGTGGTCGAGGCCGTCCTTCAGGGGCATCTGCAGTGTCAGGGTCTGACGAGCAGCAGCCTTCCACTGCAGCCACTGAGGTCCCATTACGGAGGAGCAGTAGGGTTAGAAGGGGGGAAGTGCGCAAGGGAAGGAGATCACCCTCGAAGGGCAAAAAGTAGGAGGTGTGACAAAATGCTGGTCATTTTTTTATTAAAGGCCGAGGTTCATGGTCCAACTTTTGTTTAGTGTTTTGGACATTATCACCAGGTTGTGAGAACCAGTTATGTTATTGACTGTTTTTTTGTGTTTATTTCTATGAGTTTGTCATGAGGAATTGACACACACAGAGTTTGTAAAATAAATAAGTTTCTGCATTCAAAATATACATGGCTGGTGGTTGGAATTATTGGTGCCTTGGCCGGCTTAGGGGTTGCGTGCTGGGTTGATTAATGTTTGTAGCAATGGCAGGGGCCCTAGAAGCGGCTTGCTATTAGTCGTTGACGGACGGCCCTTGCAGTTTGACCATTGTGGGCCGCCCTCCCGCCTTGGTGCTGCTGATGATCATCGTCCTCGTCCTCTTCCTCCTCTTCCTCCTCCTCCTCTGGTGGTGCTACAAGGCCTGGTGGCATTGGCTGGGTCCTGAGGATTGCCATGTTGTGCAACATGCAGCACACGACTACGAAGTTCGAAACTTGCTCAGGCGAGTACTGCAGGGCTCCTCCGGAATGGTCCAGACAGCGGAACCGTTGTTTCAGCACGCCGATTGTGCGCTCAATAATGTTCCTGGTTGCTTTATGGCTTTCATTGTACCGCAGCTCAGCAGGGGTGTTTGGCGTACGGAGCGGTGTCATCAGCCAGGTGCTCAATGCGTACCCCTTGTCCCCGAGAAACCAACCAACTGGCTGATGCGGTGCCTCGAAAACTTCTGCCACAGTAGTCTGGCGCAGGATGAAAGCATCGTGGCAGCTGCCCGGATAGTGGGCATTGACAGCGAGTATCACCTGTCTGTGGTCACAGACCAACTGGACATTCAAGGAATGGAACCCCTTTCTGTTCCTGAATTCCTCTGCATTCTCTCGCGGAGCACGCAAAGCCACATGCATGCAGTCAATGGCGCCCTGCACCATGGGGAAGCCCGCTACCCTCGCAAAGCCCAGAGCACGGTCACGCTGCTTGTCTGGGGTCATAGGGAAAGAGATGAAGTCTCGTCTCCTTCTGAAGAGGGCATTGGTGACCTGCCGGATGCAGCGATGCACCGCGAACTGGGAGATATTGGCGAGGTCCCCTACAGCAGCTTGGAATGAGCCAGTGGCGTAGAAGTTCAAAGCCACTGTGACCTTCACTGCCACCGACAGAGACGTCCTGGACCTCAGCTGAGGCTGCAGATCTGGCTGCAGCAGGTGGCAGAGCTCAGTGACCACCTCCTTGCTGAATCGCAGCCTTCGCAAACACAGCTCCTCGGACATATGGATGTAGGAGAGCTGTTCACGATATACCCTGGGAGGGTAAGCTCTCCTGTACATGCGCCTGATGGCCCTCCTCCGTCTGGCCATCATTGCCACTCTCTGTCTGTGTCTCTGTATCCTCCGATTCAGCTGGAGCAGGACGACGCCCCCAATCAGTGCAGCCCCCATATTCTCTTTGCCAGAAAAGTAATGAGGTACAGCAACTAAAGTAGCAACAAAGTTAGGATGAATAGGCAAAACTACCTCACAAAGCGTTGAGTCAATGTAGAAGTCTCTCTCTCTCTCTCTCTCTCAGAACGAGTGGTGCATAAATGTCGACCACAGAAAAAGACAGGAAGAGGCCCCCTTTAAATAGCGCCCCCCCCCAGCCCCACACCGATTGATAGCGTTCCAGTCTTCCGGTCGTTGGAAGCGCCAGGCGGTAAGGCAGGGGGCGCCACTCAATTTCCGCTCCGGGGCGCCCCAAGGGCGTTGCACCATGGAATGACGTCATAATCTGCGCGCGCAGGTGGTCGCAGCGGTAAGTTTTAGCGCCGCCGCACAATCTCAAGTTAAGTTCTCGAGCGGCGCAAACATCGCTGCGCCCGGGCGTTAGCGGCTTAACGCCCAATTAGCGCCCTCTTAAGGCACTAACGGGAGGCGCAACCAAGTGAATTTTTACCCCATAAGGTTTTGGGTTGTATTAATAAATCCATTCAGTATAAATCAAAGGACACCATTTTGACACTATGGACGCTAGTCAGACCAAATCTAGAGTACTGTGCCCAGTTTTAGTCCCCCCACATGGTGGGTGATAAAGTGGCCTTGGAAAAGGTCCAGAGGAGAGCTACAAAAATGATTCTGAGCTTAAAGAACCTCAGCTACTCGGATAGGCTCAAGGACCTTGGTCTATTTACTCTAAATCAGCGTAGACTTAGAGGTGACCTGATAGAGGTCTATAAAATAATTAAAGGGCTGGGTGGTGTCCCTATTGATAGATTATTCCAGTTCAACAGATTGGGCAGGGCCAGAGGACACGAGTTTAAACTTTGTAAGAATAGGAATAGACTGAATGTTTGGCAGTTCTTCTTTTCCCAGAGAGCAGTGAGCCTCTGGAATACATTGACGGCTGGTGTGGTGGTGCTGACACTCTGCATGCCTTCAAGACGGAGCTGGACTCATTTTAACTTTACATCCAACGGAGTGAAGTTCTAACAATGCTGACTGGGGCAGAGATCACATCATATAGAAGGCAAGTGCCTTTATAATTAACACTTGGTCCATGTGATCTCCTGAAATGGTTTTGATTACCCGAGGGGGGTCAGTGAGGAATTGTACAAGTGTATATTTTTCCATTATTGCCCCAGGGTTTTTTCTCTGTATTTTTGCTCTCCCAGGAGATTACTTGGCTGCAGGGGTGGGTGTGAGGTGGGGGTGGCGGGAAGGTCGGGGGAGGGAAGAAGTGTTTACCCATGATGCTCCGGCCATCATGGTGTGGGGCAGGCTTGATGGACCAGCTGGTCTTTTCCTACCCGTCAATTTTGTATGTTCATATTTCATCATCAAGGGCATAATCTGATAAGACTGTTCCTTATCTCAGTCCAAATGTCTAAACCCAACAGAATTGTTACAGAAAGACTTTCATCCATAAAGCACCTCATCACATCTCTCGGAAACGTCGCAAAGCGTTTCAGTTATAATGAACGACTTTGAAAGTGGCTGGTGTTATGAGGCCAAATGTGGAGGTACTTCGAGTGAGCAAGCGCTCATGAACAGCAAGTCACCTGTTAATTTATTTTTGGTAACATTGTTTGAGAGAGGAATATTGTCCATGGCACCAGCAGAACTCTTCAAATAGTGCCCTGGGATCATTAACACCCACCTGAGACCTGAGCAAGAGGACTGGGCCTCATTTTCACTTTGCATCCAAAGGACTGCAGTTCCAACAATACTGCACTCCCTCAGCATTGCACTGGAGTGTTAGCCTAGATCATTTGCTGGAGTGGGGCTGGAACCTACAACCCTCTGATTTAAAGGTGATAATGAAAGCAACTGAACCAAGCTTACAATTACATCAGCAATGGAATGATTGGTTCTCATAATGTTTATTATCTATTGCAGCATGAATTTTCTTGATTCAGTGGTAGCTTTTATTTGATACCTTTTATTCAAAACTTTTACAAAACATACATGATCACAGGAGTACAATTCCCCAATCAACAACTGTCCCCCAGTATCTTGACCAAATGGCCAATCTTCATTGCTTAGCCTTGATATTCAGTGTCTGAAGGCTATTTAGCCTCAGTGTGAGCAGACTATTTGATCTTAAGGAGCTACAGAGTAATATCCTTTTCTCACATATACACTTTACAGCAGAGGTCAGTGAATAACAGCCAAGGAACTTAGTTTCATTTTCCCCTCCCTAACCCAAAAGAGCAGAGGGTAATTATATTACCAGAACTGCTGGATAGCAATCAGGAGCATGTGCTGATGTTTCCCCTCCCTTGTCCTGGGGTTCACAGGCCAATTATAGAACCCAACCCATGATAGAGTTGGAATTGAACCTGGGACCTCCCGTTTCGAAACATATGAAGGTTAAAGCATTGTGTCTCTTCTGTCTGGTCCCAAAATTTGAATATTCCCATACACTACTCGATCTCTCATGCCTCTCAATAGCTTTCTCTATCCAATATCTATCCAGCTACATTTGAAATTTTTTGAGACTATCCCACTTCATTGCCCATCCTGGCAGTTGATCACGTGAAGTAATTAAAGTGAAACCATCTGCGCACCTTGTCTATTTACTGACTTTGAGTCCTTGTCCTTTGCTGTAAGAATAAAGGTTGCAGTGGTGTAAATGATTATGGTACTGGATTTGCATTGTAGAGGTTGTGAGCTGAAATCCTAACAAGGCAAATTGTGAAGTGAATTTAATACACTTGACTATTTATGGACCGCCATTAAGAGATGATCATAGCTACTGTTTTTATTAGTGCTGTTTCCTCCAGCCCTAAACCCTCTGAGAACTCTGCATTCCTCCAATTCTGACCTCTTGTGCATCACTGAATTCCTTCGCCTCTCCACAGGCGGATGGGAACACCATCACCTCCAAGTTCCCCTCCAAGTCACATACCATTTTGACTTGGAAATAGATCACTGTTCCTTCATTGTTGCTGGGTCAAAATCCTGGAACTCCCTCCCTAACAGCACTGTGGGAGTACCTTCACCACACGGACTGCAGCGGTTCAAGACGGCGGCTCACCAGCACCTCCTCAAGGGCAATTAGGGATGGGCAATAAATGCTGGCCTTGCCAGCGATGCCCACATCCCATGAACAAATAAAAAAATATCAGCTGTCTAAGCCTACACTCTGGAATTCCCTCCCTAAACCTTTTTGTCTCTCCATCTCTCCCTCCTCTTTTAAGACCCTCCTTAAAATGTACCTCTTTGACCAACCGATACGAACATCTCCTTCTTTGACTCAGTGTCAATTTTCTGTCTGATTAAACTCCTGTGAAGCACCTTGGGGCGTTTTATTACGTTAAAAGCAAGTTGTTGTTGTTTTTGGTTCACTAATGTTCTGTAACAATGGGAACCTACCACACTTACTCAAGATGGCCTATCAATCTACACTATTTGTAGTTGAATCTTAATGCCATAAGAGTAATAAATGTGGCCTTGCCAGTCTTTCCCAAAACCAGAGAACCAAAAGAAATTGTGATTATATAAGGTTTAAGCGCTGCACAGGACAGTGCATTTACCCACTGACATTTAATGGTTCTTTTCTATTCCTTGTTACCGTGGTAACTTTGCTATGCCAAAATTAGTCTGTGTTCCTTTGTTCACACACATGCTTGAACCATTGTCTGTATAACATTTCTGTAATTAGAGACATATATTTAATTACTTTCCATGCAGAAATGCGGCTGCTCGGGGAATATTGCTTTGCCATTTTCAAAAATCAATTAGTTCTGGTTGTCACATTTCTAAGGGTCCCTTGCAGAACTGGGAGACAATTGATTTTAAAAATGCCAAACCAATAACCCACTGCGCTGATATTTATAACAGCCCTTTTGCGATGTCTTCAGAACTAGCTGATGAACAGAAACTAAAATATCAGCATCGACAGGTTTAAAATCTCACTGCTGGGGTGGTGTAGCGAAAGGTTACACACACACACATAAAATAGTGTCCTGTAAAAATAAATCAGATTAATGTGCAGGTCAGGCCACATGGCACACCCGCAGGAGCTGTCTGTCTGAAAGGTGATTGATTTACAAGTTCATTGCAGATCTGCTGTGGAAACATAAAAACATTAGGTTTGTACATCTAACACAGCCTGATACAATATTTTTGATATCTGTGAGAGAGTCTGGGATAAAGAAAGAAAGACCTTGTATTTATCTGGTGCCTTTCTCAACTTCAGGACATCCCAAAGTGCTTTACAGCCAATTAAGTACTTTTGAAGTGTAGTCAAAGTTGTAATGTGGGAAACGCGGCAGCCAATTCACACACAGCAAGTTCCCACAAACAGCAATGGGATAATGACCGGATAATCTATTTTCGTGATGTTGGTTGAGGAGAACTCCCCAGTTCTCCTTCAAAATAGTGCCGTGGGATCTTTTACATCCACCAAAAAGGGCAGACAGAGCCTCAGTTTAACATCACATCTGAAAGACAGCACACTCCGATGTACAGCACTCCCTCAGTACTGCACTGAAGTGTCAGTTTAGATTAGGTTCAGAAATCTCTGGAGTACGGTTATGAACCCACAACCTTCTGACTCAAAGGCGAGAGTCCTACCACTGAGGTACGGCTGATGGATTGTGTTTGATAGAGAGTGTGCATAGGTGAGCATGAGAGTGTGTGATTGTTACAAGTGTATGAATGTGCGCGAATCTGTGTATCTGTGTGAGAGATTGGGCTGAATTTCCCTGCCCTTGGTGGTTTTACAGGAGGGCAGGACTTCAAGAAGGAAAATCGGATGGAAACCCAAGTCCTGTGCCCACTGTAATTACATGCAGCGGGTGGGTCAGCAACGTGGGAGGGAGAAGGGGCAAATTGAGATATGGGCGGGAACACGGTGGTAGTCCTCACTGCCTGATTTTCCTGCCGAATACCCCACCACCCTGCCTGATTTCAGCCGGGATATTGGAGGACAATCCAATGCACTGTGCTAGAGAATGCTCAAGAGTGCACGTGTAGTGTGTTTGTAAGTGCGTGAGTGTACATGAGAGTGCATGAGTGCACACATCTGCGAGGTTGAATGTGAGGGAGAGCACAATTACGAAAGTGGAAGGAACTTATGGCTGGAATGTAACCTGTTGATTAATGTGGATCTACCCGATGCATTTCTGAGGCCTAAATAGACAAACAACCTACAAAGGGGAGACAGCCTGCACCTAAATATTCCCGCTGTATGGGAAGCCTGGAAGGTGGGGGGAGGGCATGCTGTCGAATATTACCATATCTTTATGCAATTACAATGTGTTTCCATGTAACTGATCTGCATTGCTGTGTAAATATAGTAACCTGATTTATTTAATGCACATCAAACAACTCTGATCCCCTCTGTGACATGTGCTTGACATGAAACAAATAACAAGCTGGGAAATCTCAGAGAGAATATCGTTGGAAGGTTCATCATGTTTAAATGACTTTCATTGACTATAATTTCTTTTGTGACTGACATTGTCTGTTGAATTACAAGTTTCTAAACAGACATACGGTACAGTATACAAATTAAAACTTGGTGGGGAAAAAAAATCTGTTTTGTATATAATGGGGACCCTTAATTGTAGCATGACACTTGACAAAAGAGTAAGGCTAATTATATCACATTATATAAACAGCATTCCTGACTCCACTTCACGCTAAATCTAAGGATGAAGCAATATAATGTCAAAGGTAGTTGCCATGGGTCCCACGCTAATACCATAACACAGTGCCCTGTTAAAAGGATTCCTTTTCTCAAATAAATTTGTATGCACCACGAGATATTTTTTGCCAAATGGCAATACTTGTGTTTATAGAGCACTTTCTCATACAGAATCATACAGCACAGAAGGAGGCCATCGTGCCTGTGCCAGCTCTTTGAAAGAGCTATCCAACTAGTCCGACTCCTCCCCCTCATTCCGTATAGCCTTGCAAACTTTTCCTTTCCAAGTATATATCCGATTCCCTTTTGAAAGTTACTATTGAAACTCCGTCCACCAACCTTTCAGGCGGTGCATTCCAGATCATTAAAAAAATTCTCTTCATTTCCCTTCTGCTTTTTTTGCCAATTACCTTAAATCTGTGTCCTCTGGTTACTGACCCTTTATTGAATCGCCCTTAACCTTCTCTGCTCTAAGGTGAACAATCCCAGTTTCTCTAGTTCCTCCACATAACTGAAGTCCCCAATCCCTTGTATCATTCTAGTAAATCTCCTCTGCATCCTCTCATAAGAACATAAGAAATAGAGCAGGAGTAGGCCATTTGGCCCCTTGAGCCTGCTCCGCCATTCAATGAGATCATGGCTGATCTGATCTTGGGCTCAGCTCCATTTCCCTGCCCGCTCCCCATAACCCTTCACTCCCTTATTGTTCAAAAATCTGTCTATCTCCACCTTAAATATATTCAATGACCCAGCTGCCATCGCTCTCTGGGGCAGAGAATTCCACAGATTTATGACCCTCAGAGAAGAAATTCCTCCTCATCTCAGTTTTAAATGGGTGACCCCCTATTCTGAAACTATGCCCCCTAGTCCTAGATTCCCCCATGAGGGGAAACATCTTCTCTGCATCTACCTTGTCGTGTGAAGGAATAAGCCATATAACCTATTTAGAAAAATACACTATCTTATGAAAGAATTCTGGCCTTATTAAAACATGACAAACTGGGTTTGGAAATTTAGAAACCTAACTATGAAATAGCTATGAAAGCATTCTGGCTATTGAGATAAGACAGTTGTTGACCCTGAATAAATAACCTTATTGAAACAGAAGGTGCACGGCTCCGACAAGCTGACCTTTTGGGAACAAAATAATGGTTTACCCTGGATAAGGTGTTCTAATTTAAACTTCGTAAAGATGACATAAAATAAGGAACACCTGCTGTTCACACCGTTTTTATATGGTCAACCCAGAACACCTGGAGATGAGACAAGATTCTGGCTGATGTGGCAGTAAGAGTTGCAGAGGTCCGCAGAAAGATGAATAGAGATAATTAACTTGCATCAGCAGAAAACCTTAAAGGAAATACCACTAGAAAAGGGTATAAATATTGAACTCTCAAATGGGATATCAGACTCGTTTTAATCAGGCAAAGCGATTCTCGGCTTCAGAGGCGGTTCTGTAGTCTACCACTCTATGTACCTCGGGGATCAAAGGTATTTGATATTGATGGATATCCTGTATAGAGAACTTTAAGAACTGTAATACTGTAGCAAAGTTAACATTTAAAAGTAAGATTCTCTGTTAAAAAGATCGTATTTCTTCTCTTTTTAGAACTGTTAATGTTACGATTGACTGATTCACCAACTGTAAAGTGCATGCCGGTTATTTTAATAAATCTCTATATATTTTTAGAATTATCTCACATAAGTCTTCTGTATCAAAAACTCGCGAACTCAATCTCGGTACACTCTTTGGTGAAGAGTTGCAGAATTCTGAGGGAGTTTTCCAGACCCTCATAATATTCGGGACGTTACAGTCTAGCTAAACTTATTAAAAGTGCTATCTGGAGGATGGTAACAGTCTTGGGTTATTCCTTTCCTTTAGGGAGAGATAGCCCAGACCTTTAGACCCAATTAAGCGTCTTTAGGATTCGGCTACCTCAAACTATAGTTGAAAGTGAACGTCTGAGAAATACGCCTGATCTGGGGTAGCCCTAAATGGGCTAGGACTAGTAAATATCACTTCAGTCGAGCCCACTCAGTATCTTATATGTTTCAATAAGATCACCTCTCATTCTTCTAAACTCCAATGAGTATAGGCCCAACCTGCTCAACCTCTCTTCATAAGTCAACCCCTTCATCTTAGGAATCAACCTCGTGAACTTTCTCTGAACTGCCTCCAATGCAGGTATATCCCTCCTTAAATAAGGAGACCAAAACTGTATGCAGTACTCCAGGTGTGGTCTCACCAATACCTTGTACAGTTGTAGCAGGACTTCCCTGCTTTTATACTCCAACCCCCTTTCAATAAAGGCCAACATTCCATTTGCCTTCCTGATTACTTGCTGTACCTGCATGCTAACTTTTTGTGTTTCATGCACAAGGACCCATGCAGCATTTTGTAATCTCTCTCCATTTAAATAATGATTTGCTTTTTTATTTTTCTTACCAAAGTGGATAACCTCACACTTTCCCACATTATACTCCATCTGCTAAATGTTTTCCCACTCACTTCGCCTGTCTATATCCCTTTGCAGATTCTTTGTGTCCTCTTCACAACTTGCTTTCCCACCTATCTTTGTATCATCAGCAAATTTGGTTACATTACACTCGGTCCCTTCATCCAAGTCATTAATATAGATTGTAAATAGTTGAGGCCCCAGCACTGATCCCTGTGGCACCCCACTAGTTACCGTTTGCCAACCGGAAAATGAACCATTTATCCCAACTCTCTGTTTTCTGTTAGTTAGCCAATCCTCTATCCATGCTAATATATTACCCCCAACCTCATGAGCTCTTATCTTGTGCGGTAACCTTTTATGTGGCACCTTATCGAATGCCTTCTGGAAATCCAAATACACTACATCTACTGGTTCCCCTTTATCCACCCTGCTTGTTACATCCTCAAAGAACTCCAGCAAATTTGTCAAACATGATTTCCCTTTCATAAAACCATGCTGACTCTGCTTGACTGTATTATGATTTTCCAAATGTCCTGCTACTGCTTCCTTAATAATGGATTCCAGTCCAAAGCCTTGACATCCTTCCTAAAGTGTAGTGCTCAGAATTGGACACAATACTCCAGTTATGGCCTAACCAGTGATTTATAAAGGTTTAGCACAACATCTTTGCTTTTGTACTCTATGCATCTATTTAAAAAGCCCAGGATCCCGTATGCTTTATTAATAGCCTTATCAACTTGCCCTGACACCTTCAAAGATTTGGTCTTAAAGTGCTTCGCACAATAAATTACATTTGAAAGAAGAAAAAGCTTCCATTTATATAGCACTTTTCACATCCTTAAGACATCTCAAAATGCTTTACAGCCAATAAAGTACTTTTGAAGTGTAGTCACTGTTGTAATGTGGGGAAAAGTGACAGCCAATTTGAGCATTGCATGGTCCCAAAAAGAGCAGGGAGATAAATTACCAGATAAGTTGCTTCTGGTGGTGCTGGTTGAAGGATAAATGCTGTCCAAGACATTTAGAAAACACACTTACACTACTTTGAATAGTGCCATGCGCACTCCCACAGTGCTGCACTGAAGTGTCAGCCTAGATTATACGCACAAGTCTCTGGAATGGGGCTTGAACCCACAACCTTCTGACTCAGAAGTGAGAAACTGCAGTGACTGTAGTTATGGAGGAAAACATTGCAGCGATTTTACTGCTTGAGCTTGTCTTATGGAGTCAATCGTTCCCCTTCCTCTGGTTCCCTCAATTGCACTCACACCTCCCCACTGATTATGGATTTTGTGTCATATAGTATGAACTGCATCTTTTACAATTCAGCCTTTGTCTCAATTGTGACACATATTCTCTGTCTGTCTGTCTGTCTGTCTCTTTCTCTCCTTGCTTTCTAGTTGTCTTTCCTTTCCAGCTCTCTCTCTCCTGCTCCAAAATGTTATTTTCTCTCTTTCCATCACCTCCGTCTGACCTTTCTTTTTTCCTGTTCCACATTCTATCGCTCACCAATATTCTGTCTCCCTGTTTCCCCTTTACTTTCTCTTTGTCTCACTCTGCCTATCTCCCTATCCTTTTCACATTCTAACAAAATAATTACACT
Source organism: Squalus acanthias (assembly GCA_030390025.1). Classification (NCBI taxonomy): domain Eukaryota; kingdom Metazoa; phylum Chordata; class Chondrichthyes; order Squaliformes; family Squalidae; genus Squalus; species Squalus acanthias. The sequence goes on along the minus strand of CM059432.1, from coordinate 30,838,128 downwards.
GGGATAAAATACCTTAAATAAGCGCTGGGGGAAATAGAGCACTGAATCCTTTGCCACATCCTCACACAACAACAACAAAAGCAAAGTACTGCGGATGCTGGAACTCTGAAATAAAAAACAGAAAATGGTGGAAACACTCAGCAGGTCAGGCAGCATCTGGGGAGAGAGAGACAGAGTTAACGTTTCAGGTCGGTGATTGTTGTCACACCCTGATTGGCTCAGTGTGTAAGAACACCATAGGGTGTGGTGCTGCTCCGTACAGTGCAGGGCACCCTCAAGTTCAATCTTTGATCAGTGCTCAGTTAGCTACAATGCTACAATTGACAATAGAATCCTTTACTCGGAGGAAGGAAATAAATGTAAGAGCATTCGGGTTTTCTGTGCGTGGTTACCATTCAGTGATCCCTGGAGACGGTGAGTGTTCAAGTGCTGGGTGAGAACAGAATGAAGCTCAGGTTTTAAAGCACTCGCATGGTAGAATAGCCTGCTGACGCTCACTGTCTGGATTTATATGTGAGTGAGGGATCTGTTACTGGAATTGCACCCATGGATGAGTCTGCACTTTCAGGAGAGAAAACTGCAACTTCCAACAAATATTTCTATGCATTATCACCACTGGGCCTGTCTAGGAAATGTCCCGTAAAATCAGCCTCTTTGTTTCCTGTATAAACATGACATATAGCCAAGATGAAGTTTACAAGACATATCCTTAAATTTCACTGTTTCAGGATATCTAATACACTGGGTAGCTGCCAGGATCCTGTTCTCACAGACCAGTTTGGATATCAGGTAGCCTGGATTGGATTCCATGTCTATTCTTAGATGCTGGACTATATTTTCCTTTTTTTGTATTTCAAAGCCCGCACCACACAAGCCTTTAAGGAATGAGTGTCACCATCAGTTCATCATGCTCGACATTTAATAGTTACAGTTTACAATTCATATCTTTTTTGTTTCCTATTTACATCACTTTCTTTTCAAGCACAGAATGGGGGAGTAATTTCAGTGCAGTGTCCTCCCCAACATCTATTATTCAACAGAAAAACAGATATCTCCCTCAAGTGACTATCTTTCAACTGTGTGTCTAGACAGTGAATGTCAGTATGCCATTCAAGCATGCGGGTGATATTAAAGGAAACAGGCTTGTGCCTACATTCATGCAAGGGATTCAAGCCTAGAAAGGCAGAGCTATAGTGATGGGTTGGTGGGGGGCACGGTCGCGCGGTCAAAGTAACCGAGAGGGGAGAAATGAAAGGTGGCATGACTGGAGATATGCCCGAGAGCAGCTAAGAAGAAAAAGAAAGTGAGTTATAACTAATGTGCATCAAATTCAGAGCTAAAGGGCTTCTTTGTCACTATGATTGAGATTATCCATCCATCTGCCTCTGCTGCTTCCTCCCCATCATCCCCTTACTCAACATTTTAAACCTCCTCTAAAGCTCCCTCCCGTCGTCCTAGCTCTGAACCCTCATCTTCTCTAATTTCTTTCCTTTTTCTCCTCATTCAGGAGTTCAGCTTGTCCACGAGACATACCTCCTGCTGCCTTGACCCTTTCCTGCTGAACTGCTGACCACCTAACTTCTCTTCCTAGCCCCCAAGATAGCTAACATTGCAAATGGTTCCCTGTCCGCTGTCCCTTTCCCTTTCAAAACTGCCATTATCACCTCCCCTCTCGAAGAACCCATCCTCAAACCCTTTATCATTGCAAACTATCACCCCATCTACAAGCTACTTTTTCTTTCCAAAGTTCTTGAATGTGTTTCCGCCTCACAAATCTGTGTCCATCTTTCCCACAGATCCATGTTTCAATTTTTCCAATCAGGATTCTTCCCCGCATCATCTTTGAAACAGCCCTAATGAAAGTCACAAATTACATCCTCTGTGACTATGACTGTGGTGCACATATCCCTCCTCATCCTTCTCAACCTCTCTGCAGCCTTTGGCACGGTTAACCACACCATCCTCATCGAACACAGTTCCTCCATTGTGCAGCTCAGTGGGACTGCCCTTGGTTCCACTCTTACCTATTCAATCATAGCCAGAGTATCTCCAGCAATGGCTTCTCTTTCCACCCCACAACATTAACAATCCTCTATCTTTGATCCCCTCCTCTTCCTCATCATTGTCGTAAAATCCCTCATGATCTCACCTCTCCCTATCTCTGTAACCTCCTCCAGTCCTACAACCCCCTCCTTTGAAGTGCTTTTTGATGTTTTTTTCTATATTAAAGTCACTATATAAATGCAATTTGCTTTTGCTGTTGTTGTTGTTGCATGACTTCAGCAAATGAAGACTGATGAACTGAGCCATTGTTTTGCTGGGTTGCAGTGAGTGAGGAAAGACATTTGCTAATTGGGTGAAGGGGGATGGGGGCACTGGTAAAATCATAGAGTTATGTCCCAGAGTGTTGAATGTTCAAAATATCCCAGCCACTCTTGTAAATGTTATACAATCACGTTATATTATCAATTACACCATGACACTGTCCTATTGCCAATCACATCATCCCATTGTCAGTCCCATCGTCTCATCGCCAATCATAGCCTCATAGCAACTGCACCAATCCTTCATCAGTCACACAATCACAACAGTCATAGCATCCAAGCACATTGTCCCTTCATCAAAATACTATCCAATCCCTAAACACATGATCCAATCAACAATCACAGTATCCAGCCATACCACTACATCACTAATCACATCAGTGCCTCAGCAATCACCCATTTAAAATTTGAATAGTTTGCTGTGGTTACAGTTATACAGTTACAGCTGATTGAAACTGAAGTTTGGCTAGTTCCCCTTTTCTCACCTGAATGTTCTAATTCATAGTTTGGTACAGTTTCATGGGTGCCATCCACCCTCTGATATCTCACCAAAGTGGCCATCGCTCATGTATGAGCATAGACAGAGAGTGTTAACAATCTATTCGATCCAATCGCTTTCTTACCCAGAAGTTCCTGAATAGTAATCAGGAGAGGGAACTGAATTGCCACTCACTACAGCTGGGTCACTGAGGTTAATTGAATTTCCCCTAGATGAGATCAGCTACCTTAACAAAGAGCAGGGATAAAACTTAGGCATTCTTGTAGTCTTTATGGCCCAGTGCCATATGACAGTGGACAGAAGACTTACTCAGTAAGCCACTAAGGAAAATCCTACCTATCTGAATAGTATTTATTCTGTGAGCATGTCAGATACTAGAAGCTAAACTTAAGTTCCATTGCATTCATGACAGGAAGGTAAGTTGTCCTTGAGCTGGTTTGGAGCTAAAGGCTCTTAATTAACAGTAATTAACATAGTTGGTGCAGACAAACAATAATCTGGGTTGCTCTACTGTGTAGCATAGCTAATTACAACCCAGTGACCTAATAAGTGTCCCAAATGAATTCTATTGCAATCTTGCTAATTAAGTAAAAAGCTTAATTGGACTTCATCCCAAAAAGACACACGTTGTGCATCAGATAAAGGTTATGTGTTATTAGTGAGAATCATTGGTGCTAAATCAAATTGTCAGTCTAAATCAATTCAAGTTAGGATCATTTAAATAAACACTTTTTTATTGTGAAGTCTGATTGGCAGGTTAAGACACATAGGCCTAGAAATTCGTGGCCACCACAAAAGTTGCCGGTGTCACTGCGGCCTTGAATTAGCGGCAGCTGAGAATGGTCGCGATGATGGGAGGGAAAAATTCATATTGGGGACTAAAGATTTTTAGCCCAGCGCTAACTCACCATGTAAGGGCCTCCTGGTGGTGTTAGTGCAGGCATCGGTAGCGAAGTTGGCATCCAGAAGTGGCATTCCATCTTCCAACAGCCTCTGGAAGTGAGGCAATGAGTTTGCTAGGCATTGTGGGACATTAAAAAGGCAATGTATTAAAAGGGCCATGTCTCTGAACTGATAAAAATAAAAAGAGGAAGACGCAGAAGAGGAGGGAGTAGAAGGAAGGATGCAACCCAGACAGCCCCTTTCTGGTCGGGATATCTGGGATGGAATCATCCGCCTGTGGTACCAGTGACCACAATCCCAATTCCCCTTTCAACATTAGTCCCACACCTTACCTTCCCTCTGTTACTGACCACAGTGTCCTCTTGGTCAAAATGCTGAAATAAAAGCCACCAAAAAGCAAACTTTCCAATCCAACTTTATACATCTATCAATCCAATATGACATCAAGAAATCAACTAATCATCCTTTTGCATTCCATTAGTGACTGTCTTGTTTGTGCCTTTGCCTATTCTACTGATGTCACGCAGTGCTACCCTAGTGGCTGCAGCATAGCTGGTGAGAAACTGCTGACTTTCAGTGGGGGGCCACTGCAAATGGCCTTGCAGATCGACGTTGAGGAGCAGGTGTCTGGGTGTGTGAAATCGAATGACGGTGCTTCTTTTTCTTCACTCTCCTCTCCCTCTTCTTGGTCAATTACTGGCTGGGCAGGCTGCATTTCTTGGGTGTATGAAATGAGGAAGGCACAAGGGTGGAGTTGAGGTGAGGGGAGGGCAGAAAAGTAAGAGGTGCATGCGAGATGAGGGATAATGTCTGAGGATACTAGCATCTTGTATCCATTCAGCCCTGCTACTGACCAAGTGCTCAGCCATGCCCCTGCCAAGAATGGCCAGCACCATCTCCTCTAAGGGTGTGAGGTGAAGCTAGGAATGGGAGGTGTGCATCGTGTTTGGTACAGATTGTTGGTAGGTGAGTGATTGAGGGGGGGAAGAGTCGTGCATTGAGCAGTGTGCGAGGCTAGTGGTGCAGTTGATAGGAGATGGCTTTTGAAGATGCATTCACTGACCTTGACTACTGGTCTGAGGTCATGAAGCTTCTTTGGGCACTGGCGCCAGATCGTGGGGGCGACACTGCTGTCAGTGACGGCCTCGGTGATCTGGTCCCACGTCCTTCTTCTGGAGGGCCTCCTGGTACCTGTGGGTAGAGGACCTCTCTTGCAGTTTTGACCCCCTGCACAAAGCTGGAGTGCTGCATGCAAGACCACTGGGTGCCCCTTCCCTGGCCTGCTGAGCCATTTGTGTTAATGCTGAAGCACTTTTCCCATTTGTTTAGGTGCAGAAGGCAATTCAGTTTAAGAGCTGAAGACTGCTATTTGGGAATTCTTTTTAATGTTTATTTGTTTTTCAGAAGGCAGTTGATCTCCAAGGGCTAAAAACTGCTTATTTTTAGATGATTTTTAGTTTTTTCATTTTAGAAGGCAGTTCCCCTTTAAGGGACTGCACTGCTTTCTAAAATGGCAGCGTTGCTTTAAGAGAAGGCTGTTCCTGCTCCAATGTTGCTACAGCCACGCTACATTGGGCCTCCTGCTGAGACTACCACCAGGAAAACTGGCCTTGCACTGTGAGTTTAGTGTTGCACTAATGTTAATTAGCAAGTAGCATCAATATACCGGTGCTGCCAGCGCTATTAATTTTGGTGGCCATTAACTGTGGCCAGCGGTGGCACAGGCAGGTTTCCAGCGCTCTGGAATTTCTAGACCAATAAGTAGTGTTCATCAATGTTCCCCCAAGTTTGTTTTTGGTGTGCAGCCCCTTTAAATGTGCGGCCGCGCTCGCGCTGTATCCTTTCTAGCAGCAGCAGCCGGTGAACGGCCTGCGCGGGACCTCCTGGCGCGCCCGCGCACCTTAGGGGGAACATTGGTGATCATGTGACACCAACCCTGCTTTAAACACACCAACAACAACTTGCATTTATATAGTATTTTTAAAGTAGTAAAACATCCCAAGGTGCTTCCAATGAGTGTAATTCGACAAGAAAAGACACCAAGCCAAAAAAGGATACATTGGGACAGGTGAGCAAAAGCTTGGTCAAAGAGTTAGGTTTTAAGGAGAAATAGAAGGGAAAGCAAAAGGGAGATATAAGTAACGGGCTCGGGTCTGGAGAGGCAGTCATAATGCACATGTGAATGGACACAGGGAAACTCAGGTTACATAGGCATGGCAAAGATTAGGCAAAGCAAAGAAGCTCAGTAAGGAGCTACCAGCCCAGGAGCCATCTAGAGCTTATAAGGAGAAAGGAAGACTGAGAGAAGTAAAGAGATCCAAATTTAGAGCGCCTAGAAAAGAATTTACTAGAATACAAGATTGTGTAATAAGTCATGATTTCAACACAGTGGAGATGCAGGGAGGAGCATGCGTGCCTAGGATAACCTATTTAGAGCTGGTTCTGTTTCTGGATCTTTTCTATGCTTCTTACACTCAAATATTTCAGCTCTGACTGAATTGCACCTCCCCATTCCTTTTCAGAGAGTGTTTATCTTTGTCTTGAGTTCTAGGTAAGCTTTTGGTAACATGCCAGGGAAAACAAACAACAACCCCTGTCTGGTGATTGCTTTCTGTCTCCAGTCTTCAGAAGCAGTAGAACATCACATCAGACGGCATTTTAAGTTTAAAATATTGAGCAAATTCATCTTATGAAAGATGAACAAACATGTAAGTAATTGTTATATAATAGATATGTATTTATGATAGACAAATTTATAACCAGCTCCTCAAATGGACATGATTGCAACTCTGAGAACTAAGCTAATCCTTTGTACATAACCTTTAAATAGACACAGTGAGGTAGATTTGAATGGAAATAAAAATTGAGTGGTCTCTATAATGGGTGGCCGCTCAATGTCAGTCTTACATCAGGGTGGCAAGTTGAAAATCTACCTAAATGTTTCTCCTTTCATCTATATCGAACTGTCAGTCATTTTCAAGCTGGCTCCCAGTTATTTTGTCTTTCTTAGATTACAAACTGTTGCCTCCCTTAATTCTCTTTTATATCTTGAAGAAGAGTTTCCTGGACTTCCTGAATTCTAAATGTTTGGCCCTTCAAATTCAAACAGGAACTGTCAGTCAACTACAAACTGAACCACCACCAACAACAACTTTCATTTATATAATGCCTTTAATGTAGTAAATGTCCCAAGGCACGTCACATGAGTGTAACCAGACACAAAATTGACACTGATCCAAAGAAGAAAACATTAGGACAGGTGACAAAAAGCTTGGTCAAAGAGGTAGGTTTTAATGGACATCTTAAAAGGAGGAGAGAGAGGTTGAGAGGCAGAGAAGTTTCAGAAGGGATTTCCAGAGTTTAGGGCTGAGATACCTGAATGCAGCCACCTCTGGAGAAAGTAAGAGCAACAGGCATTACCACTACAGTTGACTTCAATGGACTAGGGCGTGGCAGTGTTACCAACAGCTGTTTTAATATATTGCTAGTTGATCTCCTGTGGCATTGTATAAGGGGAGTCAAGATCAAGTGCAGTCTTAATGTGAAGTTAGGATTACATAGAATTACATACAGTACAGAAACAGGCCATTTGGCCCAACTAGTCTGTGCTGGTAATTATACTCCACACGAGTCTCCTCCCATTCCATTTACCTCATCTCAGCCTTTCAACATATCTTTCTATTCCTTTTTCTCTCATGCACTAGTCTGGTTTCCTTTTGAAAGCATCAAAGTTATTTACTTCAACCACTTCCTGTGGTAGCGAGTTCCACATTCTAACCACTCTGAGTAAAGACATTTCCTCTTAATTCCTGATAAAATGTATTAGTAACCATCTTGTATTTATGACCCCCAGTTTTGGATTCTCCCATAAGTGGAAATATTCTCTCCACATCTTCCCTGTCCAACCCATTCATAATTTTAAAGACCTCTATCAGGTCACCTCGATGTCTTTTCTTTTCTAAATAGAAAAGCCACAACCTGTTCAATCTTTCCCAATAGTAGCGAGTTGTTACGATCTGGAATGCACTGCCTGAAAGGGTGATGGAAGCAGGTTCAATAATAACTTTCAAAAGGGAATTGGATATATACCTGAAAAGGAAAAGATTGTAGGGCTCTAGGGAAAGAGCAGGGGAGTGGGACTAATTGGATAGCTCTTTCACAAGAGCCGGCACAGGATACTTTAGGCACTAAAGAGTCTTTTAGCATGCCAAGATGGGATCTTGAGCTGCAATGCCTTTAGCACAATATGCCATCTTGGTAAAGGAGTTGAAGTATTAGGAACTGCCGCCCCGAGGATGATGAAGGTTCTGATGACCAATTAAAGTGGTTCCTAATGCTCATTAAATAGGCTGCACGCCATTTTGCTGGCTTACGCTGCAATGAATGACCTCTCCTAACAGTGACCAGTTGTACAGGAGTAAAGAAGTCATTGGTGAGGATTGCAAGCGCGACTTAAAGTCATGCTCAGCTTTCACTGTTCACTTGCTGCTGGAGATTGACTGACTACACTGCATTTGAAGAGGACTTTTGATACACATCGGAGACTTTCTTGGGGCACTTTGCCAAGGCTTCACCAACACTCTATCAACATTTATTTTGCAAATTCTCTGAGGACTAAAGAGAATGAGTGCTGTGCTACTGTACCTTATTGCAGACCTTATAGGAGTTACCAGGAAAAAGGGAGTGCTTGGACATGGGGATCTTGCTAGGGGTCCTCCTTGGTCTGGACGAGGATATTGGGAGGAGGAGATGAGGCCAGGCAGAGCAGTACCAGCTGCTGGAGGAGAGAGGAAGAGGAGGGACAGGAGGGCAAGGAGGGTTCCAGATTCGTGGTGACTTGTTGCATGTTCCACAATCTGGTGATCATGAGAGACCAGCCGTTACCATCAGCAATTGTGCCAGACGGTCAAACTGAGGAGCCACAAGAGGAGGAGGAGGGGGAGGAGGTTGAAGAGGAGGAGGACCGGGGGAGCACCGGAGGAGGATGCTCACCGCCATCTAATTGAAGATTACTTTTGAGAGACGTCCTCCACCATCAAACTTCGGAGCACTGCTGCCACATGACTTACCTTCCGCGACTGAGGATCCATCAAGAAGTCCACCATCTGTACTCAATCCTTTCATCCCCTTCCCCATGAAGAACACAATAAAAATGATCAACAATTCGAGCACTACACAATTACCATAATCACTCTTTATTAATGAAAACATGACATAACCAACAGCACTCACAAATATTAAACTATTCACCCTCGTGCTTACCCTTAGTGGCTATCCTATAAGTACTCCTGCCTACTCTGATGCTTCTATGAAGTGCAACCTGAGTGGCTGCAGCACGCAAGGCGGACGGCTGCTGAGAATCTGGGACGCCCTCAAGAGGCTGAAGGCCCTGATGGCCCCGCCTCAGACTGCACCATCTCAGCATGAGCTTAAGCAGTCCGGGCTGCCTGGTTGACAGGCAATTGCGTGGGCAATGGTGAGCAGCAATGCTGCCATCCGGAGAGAGGCAGTAGGTTCCTGCTCCATGATTCACATGCCACTTCCTCCAGCCAGCCCACTGATCTGCTGAAGGACAAATTTTTGGGCTGCTGAGACACCCTGCAAGCTCCTTTCAACCAAGGAGCCAAGCACCACCATGGCAGCTGCCTGAGCTTCCATTGCAGCACTTTGTCATTCCATGGAAGCTGCAATGACTGAAGTGAAAACTCCTCCATCCCTCTAACCACGATCCGTAGGCTTTCAGGGAGACTGTTCAATGCACCAAGCATTTGGTTTTTTAAACCCATCAGCCTTCTTCTGAAGCTTGGCCCTGCGAGGTCCTCATCGGACTCCTCTATAGCAGAACTAGTATGCGACCTTGCCCCCCAGCAAGGTGGCACCTGTGGTCTCCCTTCCACCCGGAGTGGCAGCTGCCCACTTGTGCCCAGTGTGTCCCACTATGGGGATCCGTGTTCTACACTAGCCTTGAAGTTATGCGTGGTGCTGGTCTCTGAGCTGGTGCCTGCGACAGTGATGCAGTGCCGCCTTCCTTGTTTTCCTCCTCCTCTTCCTCCTCCTCCGGGAGGTGAGGTGGCTCTTGCTCCTCTTCCAGTTCCTCCGGGGAGCGAGGTGGATCTTGCTCCTGGGTGCCTGCAATGATAAATCTAGAAGGGTTAGGGTGTAGCACGTGTGGCCACGATAGGAGGATGTGCGTGATGAGACCATATGGAGCTTGTGAGTGAGGATAGGTTTGGGGGATTAGGGATCAGGAATAGTTGTGGATATGGAAGGAAGCTGGAGTGGTTACATACCTATAGATGAGATGTCTCCTGCTCTGCCTGTGGCCACGGCATCTTCCAATCCCCTGATCAGCACCAGCACTACTTCCTCAAGGGGAGTGATCTCATGCAGTCATGCATCTCCTCCCCCAGTCAAGTTCTGCTGCTGCCTGTTATGTGCTATCTTGTCCTGGAAGAGAAAGAGTGGTGATTGTGAATGAGTGTATTGTCAGATATGTTTGTATGTGTGTGAGATGCCTCACATTAGTTGAAGAGCTGTGAGATGTGTCTGAGGTGTGAGTAGTGCCTGTGAAGGATGCAATAGTGTAGGGTGTGAGAATGTAAGTGTATAGTTAGATAGTGGATGCAGTGTTGAGGTTGTGATTCTGGTGGTGGTGCAGTTATTTAGTGTTTGTGAAATGAGATCTTACCTTGACCACTCATGTCAAATTGTTAAATTTTTTCCGGCACTGGGGCCTGTCCTGGGGACAGGGCTCCTGGCTGTGACCTCCTCAGCAATCCCCTCCCACATCCGCCGCAATATTTGTCTCTGTGGCCTCCTTCCCCCTGCGAGTGCAGGACATCCCTCCTCCTCTGTACGTCCTCCACCAGGACCTCCAGTACCATGTCCATGAAACCCTCTCCCTCGGTCCCTGAGCCCTCCTGATTTTTGCCATTGTCTATCAGCCAACGTACTCCACATCTTCAGTGGAAGTACGTGCGTGGAGGCGACAGATACCACTTCATGAAAATTGCTCCTAATCAGTGCTTGAGTGCTGAACATGCAGGTCTCCGGTTTAATGCCTCCAGGCACGTTTAAATCATGCTAATCAGCAATTAGCCCCAAATTGCAGGCTAAAACCAGACTTTTAAACAGGCGTATCTTATTAGCACATCACCTACTTAGTGCCTGTTTTCACCCTATCCCCAAAGTACCCCCATATCTTCGCATCTCACTGGGAGTTTCTCTGGTTAGTAGCAAGAGGGGACTAAAAGTTAGCATAAACATTTTTATTTGTTTTAATTCCCTACACCAAAAGAAATTGTTACAACACTGACATCATCTGAATTTCAGATTTTAGTATCCAATTTTTAAAAAGAATTCAATATGAATTTAAATGGCTTAAATTTACGAAGTGATATAACAGCAAAATGCCAGAAATGCACAGCACGAGGGAAAGTTGCTCCAATCATTGTGCAGTAGTGACATTGGAAATGTATTCAAAAGTGTGTTTATGATGTTCCTAATGCCTCAGGTTGGAGATCTCATGATTTCTATGAACGTTCCTCTCCTGTTCCTACTAATCTCCAAATGCACCATCTTTCACACTTTTCCTCCTCTCTTTGTTCTCACTGTGTTGAAACCAAGGGGATAATTTTAACCTAACCCATCGGGCAGGAAACGGGCAGGTTCAGGTTGGACACCGTCCAATTTTACTCTTCATTGACTTCAATTAGAGGCTGACCCGAACCCGCTTCCTGCCCATCGCATTTGGTTAAATTTACCCTGAAGACTCCTACTCTAACTCACTCTTTGCTAGAACTGCAAAACTGTAGAACTCCTTATCTTTCTCAGCCTTCCCTTCCTCCTACAATCTACACTCTTTTAAAACCCAAGCTTGAGGTCACTGAACTGATTCGCCTCATTTTCTTTCCTACTCTTTTTAACCCTGGTGATGTCATGCATTACAGAACTTGGTCTTAACCTAGATTTCTCAATTAAAGCTATCTGGTATTTGAAAACAAGATAAAAAGCAAGGTGGGCTGATCTTATCATTATGACCAATACTTGAGTAAGCTGACATTAATAACGGTGTAAAGTTGTAAATCCAAATTCAAAACATTGTCTTGCTTCCTCTTTGGGGTTCACAGAGGATTATGAACAAATCTTCATCTAAATATGTTGTGTAGTGTATTTGTCCTGAGTTGTGTGACCTAGGCACTGTTATGTCCGAATAAACACTCGTATCGGTGTGATAATAACTAGCTGATTTTATTTTCAGACCCTCTAGAATATTCCGTCAAAGAATAACATGAAAAACCTTGGAGTGTAATTGTTACAATGTGCTTCCATCAGGAGGCCCAGAGCCCATGATTTTTCCATCTGTTATTGATGAGCTGTGGGCCTACGATTTCCCGACCTTTGCTGCCTGCGAGGGCAAAAAAATCTTAAAAGTATAACAACAGTTGAATCTTTCTTTGCAGTCTAAACCAATTACTTCTGCCTGACTCCATTCGTATCTCATCCCTACCAATGCTAAAGACCTCAACCAATGCTTTTGTAACCTACAGGCTCGATTTCCCCAGTGCTATCGTCAGCAGCCACCTGAGTTGAATCTTACATAACCTCCAATTCATCCAAAACTCTGCATCCTATTCCATAATGGGTCCCACTTGCCTATAACCTCTGTCATTGCTACTTCCACTGATTTTACCTTCCTCAACTCATTGACGTCAAAATTCTCATCCTAATCTACAAATCCTTCCAAATTTGTGCTCGTCCTCCAGCTCTACACCCCCTGAGTTTCTGAGTCTCAATTATTTTGTGTGCCCCATCTCTCTCTCTTTCCACAATCAGTACCAGACCCTTCAGCCATCGTGGCCTTGTATCCTAGAATTCTCTTTCTATACCCATCCGTCTTGCTACATCTCTCACCATATTTAAAAGGATCCTCAAAACATACCTCATCAGCCTCACCTTCTGCTACGTCCCCTAACTTTTCTCCCAATCATTGCTTAATGTTGGATTTTTTTTGAAGAATTAATTATGTTAAGGGCAATATATAAAAGTAAGTTACTGCTGCAATCAGTAACTGTCTCAGTTCCCAAAGGAAAGCCAACCTAAGGATCTACGAACATACGAACATACGAATTAGGAGCAGGAGTAGGCCACTCGGCCCTTCGAGCCTGCTCCGCCATTCAATAAGATCATGGCTGATCTGATTACTCCACATTCCCGCCTACCCCCGATAACCTTTCACCCCCTTGCTTACCTAGAAGCTATCTACCTCTGCCTTAAAAATATTCAAAGACTCCGCTTCCACCGCCCTCTGAGGAAGAGAGTTCCAAAGACTCACGACCCTCTGTGAGAAAAAATTTCTCCTCATCTCTGTCTTAAATGGGCGACCCCTTATTTTTAAACAGTGACCCCTAGTTCTAGATTCTCCCACAAGAGGAAACATCCTCTCCACATCCACCCTGTCCAGACCTCTCAGGATCTTATATGTTTCAATCAAGTCACCTCTTACTCTTCTAAACTCCAGCGGATACAAGCCTAGCCTGTCAAACCTTTCCTAATAAGACAACCCGCCCATTCCAGGTATTAGTCTAGTAAACCTTCTCTGAACTGCTTCTAACGCATTTACATCCTTCCTTAAATAAGGAGACCAATACTGTACACAGTACTCCAGATGTGGTCTCACCAATACCCTGTATAACTGAAGCATAACCTCCCTACTTTTGTATTCAATTCCCCTCACAATAAACGATAACATTCTATTAGCTTTCCTAATTACTTGCTGTACTTGCATAGTAACCTTTTGCGATTCATGCACTAGGACACCCAGATCCCTCTGCATCTCAGAGCTCTGCAATATCTCATAATTTAGATAATATGCTTCTTTTTTATTCTTCCTGCCAAAATGGACAACTTCACATTTTCCCACATTATACTCCATTTGCCAGATCTTTGCCCACTCACTTAAACTATCTATATCCCTTTTTAAGCCTCCTTATGTCCTCTTCACAATTTACTTTCCTACCTATCTTTGTGTCATCAGCAAATTTAGCAACCATACCTTCGGTTCCTTCATCCAAGTCATTTATATAAATTGTAAAAAGTTGAGGCCCCAGCACTGATCCCTGTGGCACACCACTCGTTACATCTTGCCAATCAGAAAATGACCCATTTATGCCTCCTCTGTTTCCTGTTAGCTAGCCAATCTTCTATCCATGCCAATATGTTACCCCCTACACCATGAGCTTTTATTTTCCACAATAACCTTTGATGTGGCATCTTATCAAATGCCTTCTGGAAATCTAAGTACAGTACATCCACTGGTTCCCCTTTATCCACAGCACATGTTACTTACTCAAAGAACTCCAATAAATTGGTTAAACATGATTTCCCTTGCACAAAGCCATGTTGACTCTGCCTGATTACTTTGAACTTTTCTAAGTGCCCTGCTATAACATTTTTAATAATAGCTTCTAACATCTTCCCTATGACAGATGTTAAGCTAACTGGCCTGTAGTTTCCTGCTTTCTGTCTCCCTCCCTTTTTGAATAAAGGAGTTACATTCGCTATTTTCCAATCTAATGGAACCTTCCCCGAATCTAGGGAATTTTGGAAAATTAAAACCAACACATCAACTATCTCACTAGCCATTTCTTTTAAGATCCTAGGATGAAGTCCATTAGGACCCGGGGACTTGTCAGCCTGCAGCTCCAACAATTTGCTCAGTACCACTTCCCTGGTGATTATAATTTTCTTGAGTTCCTCCCTCCCATCCATTTCCTGATTTACAGCTATTTCTGGGATGTTACTTGTATCCTCTATAGTGAAGACCGATGCAAAATACCTGTTCAATTCAACTGCCATCTCCTTATTTTCCATTATTAATTCCCCAGACTCACTTTTTATAGGACCAACGCTCACTTTGTTAACTCTTTTCTTTTTTAAATATCTATCGAAACTCTTACTATCTGTTTTTATATTTCTAGCTAGCTTTCTCTCGTACTTTAATTTTTCTCTCCTTATTAATCTTTTAGTCATTCTTTGCTGTTTTTTATATTCTGTCCAATCTTCTGACCTGCCACCCATCTTTGCGCAATTATATGCTTTTTCTTTAAGCTTAATACTATCTTTAACTTTTTTAGTTAACCATGGATGGTGGGTCCTCCCCTTGGAATTTTTCTTTCTTGTTGGAATGTATATATTCTGTGTATTTTGAAATATTCCCTTAAATGTCTGCCACTGCAACTCTATTGACCTATCCCTTAACCTAATTTGCCAGTTCACTTTAGCTAGCTCTGCTTTCATGCCCTCATAATTGCCCTTATTTAAGTTTAAAATACTAGTCTTAGATCCACTCTTCTCTCTCAAACTGAATGTAAAATTCAATCATATTATGATCGCTGCTACCTAGGGGCGCCTTCACTATGAGGCCATTAATTAATCCTATCTCGTTGCACAATACCAGGCCTAGTATAGCCTGCTCTCTGGTTGGCTCCAGAACGTGCTGTTGTCAGAAACTATCCTGAAAACATTCCATGAACTCCTCATCTATGCTACCTTTGCCCATCTGATTTTTCCAGTCTATATGCAGATTAAAATCCCCTATGATTATTGCCGTACCCTTCTGACAAGCTCCCATTATTTCTTCCTTTATACTCCATCCTACCATGTTGTTACTGTTAGGGGGCCTATACACCACTCCCACAAGTGACTTCTTGCCTTTATTATTTCTCATCTCTACCCAAACCACTTCTATAGCCTGGTTTCCTGAACTTAGGTCATCCCTCTCTATTGTACTAATACCATCATTAATTAACAGAGCCACCCCTCCAACTTTTCCCATCTTCCTGTCCTTCCTAAATGTCATGTACCCTTCAATATTCAGGTCCCAATCTATGTCATCCTGAAGCCATGTTTCTGTAATGGCTATTAGATCATATTTATTTATTTCTATTTGCGCTATGAGTTCATCTGTTTTATTTCGAATGCTACGTGCATTCAGATGCAGAGCCTTTAGTTTTGTCCTTTTATTATTTTTGTAACCTCTAGCCTTATCTGTTGATTTACTCTTAGATTTGTACTCTCTATCCCTTCCTGTCACGGTCTGTTTATCATTTCCCATATTAATACTTTTCTCTATTGCCTTGTCTCTAATCTTTGAATTACCACATCTTCCCAAATTTGATCCCATGCCCCCAATATTTAATTTAAAGCCCTCTCTACCGCCCCAGTTATACGACTCACCAGAACACTGGTCGCAGCACGGTTCAGGTGTTGATTTAGAATGTGAGAACATTATATAAGAACTTAGGAAAGGGCCCAAGAATTCTTTTTGATAGATTAACCTTTCTGCCTCTTCACCATATCCCTCAATCCCTTGTCCCTTCAGACATGTATTTAATTGCCTCTTATTGAAGTATTATCATAGAATTATAGAAATCTCAGCCATTTGGCCCATTATATTTGTGCCAGGCTACTAGAGCTATCTTCTCGATTGGATTTTCCAGATCCCACCCCCTTTCTTTAATCTTTTTCTTCCTAAAGCGTTTGTCTAACTTACTCTTAAACACTTTGATTGACTTAGTTTCAACAACTTCTTGTGTTGTATTCCATAATCTAATAACCTGTTTTGCAAAAACAATTCTTCTAACCTTCCCCTTTATTATTTCATTCTAATCTTAGATTTACAGCCCCTTGTTACTGATTCACTAAACAGTGGAAATAATCGTTAACTACTTACCCGCTCAAGCCCTTTCATAGCTTTCATTAAATCTTCCCTATTCCTTAAGCAGTAGTTATCATTCTTCTTCTTCGGTAGTCCCTCAGAGCCGAGGATAACTTGCTTCCACATTAAAATGAGTTCTCAGGTGACTGAGGAGTCCAATGCAGGACCTACAGTCTCTGTCACAGGTGGGGCAGACAGTGGTTGAAGGGGCGGGTGGGTGGAGTGCTTGGGTTGACGTGCGCTCCTTGCGCTTGGCTTTCGCTTGCTCCCGGCGAAGAGACTCGAGGTGTTTCGGTGCCTTTCCGGATGCTTCTCCGCCACTTTATGCGGTCTTGGGCCAGGGATTCCCAGGTGTCGGTGGAGATGTTGCACTTTTTCAAGGAGGCTTTGAGGGTGTCCTTGAAGCGTTTCCTCTGCCCACCAG
Organism: Squalus acanthias; assembly: GCA_030390025.1. NCBI lineage: Eukaryota > Metazoa > Chordata > Chondrichthyes > Squaliformes > Squalidae > Squalus > Squalus acanthias. The sequence continues at coordinate 30,821,260 of CM059432.1, read as the reverse complement.
TTATCATTACTAGTTATGTAAGATACATTTATATTTTAAATATATCCAATAAAATTAATAGTCTGATGGGTCATCTATTACTCACTCTACACACACATGCACTCTCAAGTACAATCAACAGCATTTAATATGAGTATTTATAGATAGTCTTATGAAACAAACACAACTGGGGTTCTTTTGTCATTTAATCTCTTCTGCCTTCCATCCTATCACAGACCTTCCCTTTTGTTCTTTCCTCCTCTCCCCCCTTTCCCTGCCTCTGTACTTACTTAAAACCTGTTACATCTTTAACTTTTTCCAGTTCTGACAAAACGTTATCGACCTGAAACGTTGGGCTGGATTTTACCAACCTCGGCGGGTCTGTGGCGGGCGATGCCCGTGGTGGGTGTCGACCCTGCAGCTGTCTGGATCCCAGCCTCTGACATGATTTTACTTTAATAGGGCTTGTTAAGCCCGCCCTGCGAAGGTTCCCAGCCAATTAAAAGGAAGTGGTTCTGATGACATCATTTGATGACGCATCATCAGCCGGTATCCTTAAAGGGACCATGTCCACATTCATTTTGACAGTTCTGCTGCCAGTGTACTGCAGCATTGAGGTGCTGCAAACACTGACAAGCACTGCACAAAGGTGGATGGCTGCACCCAGGCTCTCCCATGACTCCCTCCATTTGCTTATGAAGGGAGTCACAGCACGCAGGGAGGTTCTCTTCCCTTCCAATGGGCGGAAGACACCTACCCACGACACCAATGCAGCCTGGTTGCACAATGCACAAGAGGACACAAGCAGGAATGTCATCCGGAGGACCAGGCTGCATTGGCACAAACCTTTCAATGATCTCAGTAGATCACGAAACGTTACTGCAAAGCCATACTCAACATCATCCTGCTGTGCCTCTCATCACATCCCCATCACTCTGCCTTCTCTACCCTACTCCTGCACATCCTTACTCACACCAACTTACCTTGCACCTCCATCCATCCCTCTCTATCTACATTATCACATTCCCATCTCACTAGCCACCCCTCACACTCACCCTCATCCTTGTCAAATCATACCAATGAACAACACACAAGGATAGGCACTTGGATGTTTTAGCCAATGTTCATGTAAAGTTTCTGTTACTGTGGTGACAAACATTGAAACCTTTATTTTTAACAGAATTAACCTTTATTTTGGACAGATTTGTGTGCATCTTTGGAAGTGTCTTAGTGAGTTCCAGTGAATGGTGAGACATAACGTCCCTCCCCGCCCCCCGCCCACCTCCCAGTGGTGATGGCTTGGACATTGTAGGGATGCTTTATGGTGCTGGTGTGGGTGGTGCCAACCTGGTGCATCATATGGCAGCCAGGGTGTACAGCGTCAAGTGAAGTAAATCTGGCCATGGTGAGGCCATCGCTGGCATCCCGGGCAGCAATGTGCTTGGGTGCTGATGTCCTGTGTCCTGTGCAGCATCAGGTGATTGTGGAGAAGGTTGGTGTTGTTGTTGGTGCTGCTGATGTGCCTGGTGATGTTGGTGTTGGGGCTGATCATGGAGGGATTCTGAGGAGCAAGGTGAGATTTTTTCAAGGGTACCGATGCTGCTGGAATAGATGGCAGCTGAAGTTGAGATGACAGAAGCGATCTGTCAATGGTGTGATAGGTTGCTCCAAGGAGGTGACAGTGGATAGAGAGTTTACTCCAAACACTTCCAAACTGCATACAGCTCAAAAGTGTCCTCCAAATCCTGAAGGCCCAAGCTTCTGACATTGGAAAGTGAACAGCTGTGAAATGGTAGCTTTTATACCACTTTTGCAGCTGTCACCTATTCACAGCAATGGAAGAGTCATAGAGAACCCGACACACTTACCTGACGAGATCCCCGAGCAATGGAAACCTTGTGGAAAAGTTGGATAAATGGCTAGAAGGTGGTAAAATGCTGTTAAACTACCTTTAAAGGCCCTCTTAACTATCTCAATTGGCTGACCCGCCGCTTAGTGCCGGGTCTGCAAAGCGCAGGCAGACCCCACACTTGGGAAACTAACACAAAGGCGGGTTCAGAGCGGGATCCCAACCACCGGAGCAGCAGCGGGACCTGAGAGAAGGTGGATTGGCCAAAAAAGAGCGCTGCAATGGAGGCCCAACACCGGAATGCTGCGAGTTGGGAAAGAGTCCGGGAGTGGGAGCTGTCAAACAACAACAACTGCAAAACCGCTAAAGTGATGTCACAACCAGGGAAGGAGCTGATTGGTAAGTAGGACCTGGTGAGTATTTCTACAGTCCAGTCGTTGAAGTAAAAGTAAGGTCTCTAGTTTAGAGTAAGTGGTATTTAAAGGGAAGTAAGGTCCCTAGTGTATTTAATATTCTTTAATTCAAAGGAAGTAAAGGGAGTAAATTAAGGGTAGGACATGGCAGGGCAGCTCGGCACCGTGGAGTGCTCCTCCTGTACTATGTGGGAAGTTAGGGACACTTTCGGTGTCCAGGGCGAACACATGTGCAGGAAGTGTCTCCAGCTGCAGCTACTCAAAATCCGCGTTTCAGAGCTGGAGCTGCGGCTGGAGTCACTGTGGAGCATCCGCGAAGCTGAGATCTTCATGGATAGCACGTTTAACAAGGTAAAGAGTGCACAGGCAGACAGGGAATGAGTGACCGCCAGACAGAGTAAAAGAACTAGGAAGGTAGTGCAGGAGTCCCCTGGGTCCATCTCCCTCTCCAACAGATTTTCCGTTTTGGATACTGCTGGGGGAGATGGTTTCTCAGGGAAATGCAGCAAGAGCCAAGTCCGTGGCACTACGAGTGGCTCAGCTGCACAGGAGGGGAGGAAAAAGAGTGGGAGAGCAATAGTGATAGGGGATTCTATCGTAAGGGGAACGGATAGATGTTTCTGTGGCTGCAGACGTGACTCCAGTATGGCATGTTGCCTCCCTGGTGCCAGGGTCAAGGATGTCACTGAATGGCTGCAGGGCATTCTGAAGGGGGAGGGCGAACAGTCAGAGGTCGTGGTTCACATTGGTACCGACGACATAGGTAGAAAGAGGGATGAGGTCCTGCAACAAGAATTTAGGGAGCTAGGTAGCAGATTAAAAAGCAGGACATCAAAGGTTGTAATCTCTGGATTATTCACGGTGCCATGTGCTAGTGAGTATAGGAATAGGAGGATAGAGCAGATGAATGCGTGGCTAAAGAGTTGGTGCAGGAGGGAGGGCATTAGTTTCCTGGGTCTGCTTCTGGGGAAGGTGGGACCTGTACAAGTCGGACGGGTTGCACCTGAACCGGAACGGGACCAACATCCTTGCGGGGAGGTTTGCTAGTACTGTCGGGGGGAGTTTAAACTAACTTGGCAGGGGGATGGGATACGGAGTGGAGCTATATTAGGGGGTGATGCACAGCCAAATATAGAGGAAAAAACAAGTCAGCCTGGAAGGCAGAGCAAATATGTAATGGCACAAGGGAGTATGGCAAGGCTGGATGGCATTTATTTTAATGCAAGGAGTCTTGCGAGTAAGGCAGATGAATTGAAGGTGTTGATGATCACATGGGAGTATGATATTGTAGCTATCACAGAGACATGATTGAGGGAGGGGCAGGACTGGCAGCTCAATATTCCGGGGTATAGAATCTTCAGGCGAGACAGAGGGGGGTGTAATTAAGGAGTCAATTACTGCTGTAAGGAGGGAATATATCTTAGCAGGTTCCTCTAATGAGGCCATATGGGTAGAACTTAAAAACAAAAAGGGGGCAAGCACTTTGCTGGGAGTGTACTATTGGCCCCCAAACAGTCAGGGGGAGATAGAGGAACAGATAGGCAGGCAAATCTCAGAGAAGTGTAGAAATAATAGGGTAATAATAGGGGATTTCAACTTCCCCAATATTAACTGGGATAGTCAGAGTGTGAAAGGCTTAGAGGGTGCGGAATTCTTAAAGTGCATCCAGGAAAGCTTTTTGGGCCAGCATGTAGAAAGTCCTACAAGAGAGGGGGCAATACTGAACCTAATTCTAGGGAATGTAGCCGGGCAAGTGGTAGAAGTGTTAGTAGGAGAGCATTTTGGTGACAGTGACCATAATTCGGTGAGATTTAAGGTAGTCATGGAAAAGGTTCTAAATTGGGGGAAGGCCGATTTTAATATGATAAGGCAGGATCTGGCCAAAGTGGACTGGGAAATCCACATCAGAGCAGTGGGAGTCTTTCAGAAAGGAAATAGAGAGAGTACAATGCCAACATGTTCCCGTAAAGGTCAAGGGTGGGACCAACAAGCCCAGGGAACCCTGAATGTCAAGGGATATACAAGAATGGATTAGGAAAAAAAGGGAGGCTTTTGGCAGATACAAAGGACTAAAAACAGTGGAAGCCCTAGAGGAGTGTAGAAAGTGCAGGGGGGTACTTAAAAAAGAAGTTAGGAGAGCGAAGAGGGGGCATGAAAAAACACTGGCGGGCAAAATAAAGGAAAATCCCAAGGTGTTTTATAAGTATATTAAGGGCAAAAGGATAAACAGGGAAAGAGTAGGGCCCATTAGGGACCAAAGTGGCAATCTGTGTGTAGAGCCGGAAGATGTGGATGAGGTTTTAAATGAATATTTTGCATCTGTGTTCACTATGGAGAAGGACGATGTAGGCATAGAAATCAGGCAGGGGGATTGTGATATACTTGAACAAATTAGTATTGAGAGGGAGGAGGTACTAGCAGTTTTAGTGGGCTTAAAAGTTGATAAATTCCCAGGCCCAGAAAAGATGTATCCCAGGCTGCTGTGTGAGGCAAAGGAGGAGATTGCAGGGGCTTTGACACAAATTTTCAGAATCTCCCTGGCCACAGGGGAGGTGCCAGAGGACTGGAGGACAGCTAACGTAGTACCATTATTCAAGAAGGGTAGTAGGGATAAACCAGGGAATTACAGGCTAGTGAGCCTAACATCAGTGGTAGGGAAATTATTGGAAAAAATTCTGAGGGACAGAATTAGTCTCCACTTGGAGAGGCAAGGACTAATCAAGATAGTCAGCATGGCTTTGTCAGGGGGAGATCATGTCTAACCAATTTGATTGAATTTTGAGAGGGGGTGACTAGGTGTGTGGATGAGGGTAGTGCAGTTGATGTAGTCTACATGGACTTCAGTAAGGCTTTTGAAAAAGTCCCGCATGGGAGACTGGTCAAGAAGGTAAGAGCACATGGGATCCAGGGCAATTTGGCACATTGGATCCAAAATTGGCTTAGTGGCAGAAGGCAGAGGGTAATGGTCGAAGGTTGTTTTTGTGACTGGAAGCCTGTGTCCAGTGGTGTACCGCAGGGATCGGTGCTGGGTCCTTTGCTGTTTGTAGTGTACATTAATGATTTAAATATGAATGTAGGAGGAATGATCAGTAAGTTCGCAGATGACACGAAAATTGGTGGAGTGGTAAATAGCGAGGAGGGAAGCCTCAGGCTACAGGACGATATAGACGGGTTGGTCAGATGGGCAGAACAGTGGCAAGTGGAATTTAACCCCAAAAAGTGTGAGGTGATGCATTTTGGGAGGACTAACAAGGCAAGGGAATACACAATGAATGGTAGGACCCTAGGAAGGACAGAGGATCAGAGGGACCTTGGTGTGCATGTACATAGATCCCTGAAGGCAGCAGGACAGGTGGATAAGGTGGTTAAAAAGGCATATGGGATACTTGCCTTCATTAGCCGAGGCATAGAATATAAGAGCTGGGAGGTTATGATGAAGCTGTACAAAACGCTAGTTAGGCCACAGCTGGAATACTGTGTGCAGTTCTGGTCGCATTGGAGAGGGTGCAGAGGAGATTCACCAGGATGTTACCTGGGCTGGAGCGCTTCAGCTATGAAGAGAGACTGGACAGGCTGGGGTTGTTTTCCTTAGAGCAGAGAAGGCTGAGGGGGGACCTGATTGAGGTGTACAAAATTATGAGGGCATAGATAGGGTAGATAGAAAGGAACTTTTCCCCTTAGTAGAGGGGTCAATAACCAGAGGGCATAGTTTCAAGGTAAGGGGCAGGAGGTTTAGAGGGGATTTGAGGAAAAACTTTTTCACCCAGAGGGTTGGAATCTGGAACTCACTGCCTGAAAGGGTGGTAGAGGCAGGAACCCTCACAACATTCAAGAAGCATTTAGATGAGCACTTGAAACGCCATAGCATACAAGGCTATGGACCAAGTGCTGGAAAATGGGATTAGAATAGATAGGGCTTGATGGCTGGCGCCGACACGATGGGCCGAAGGGCCTCTTTCTGAGCTGTATAACTCTATGGGGTAAAAATTCAGTTGGTTGCGCCTCCCGTTAGCGCCTTAAATGGGCGCTAATGGGGCGTTAAGGCGCTAACGCCCGGGCGCAGCGCTGTTTGCGCCGCTCGAGAACTTAACTTGAGATTGTGCGGCGGCGCTAAAACTTACCGCTGCGACCACCTGCGCGCGCAGATTGTGACGTCATTCCGTGGTGCAACGCCCTTGGGGCGCCCCGGAGCGGAAATTGAGTGGCGCCCCCTGCCTTACCGCCTGGCGCTTCCAACGACCGGAAGACTGGAACGTTATCAATCGGTGTGGGGCTGGGGGGGGGCGCTATTTAAAGGGGGCCTCTTCCTGTCTTTTTCTGTGGTCGACATTTATGCACCACTCGTTCTGAGAGAGAGAGAGAGATTCGGAGAGAGAGAGAGAGAGACTTCTACATTGACTCAACGCTTTGTGAGGTAGTTTTGCCTAGTTCATCCTAACTTTGCTGCTACTTTCGTTGCTGTACCTCATTACTTTTCTGGCAAAGAGAATATGGGGGCTGCAATGATTGGGGGCGTCGTCCTGCTCCAGCTCAATCGGAGGAGAGTGAGATGCAGACAGAGAGTGGCAATGATGGCCAGACGGAGGAGGGCCATCAGGCGCATGTACAGGAGAGCTTACCCTCCCAGGGTATATCGTGAACAGCTCTCCTACATCCACATGTCCGAGGAGCTGTGTTTGCGAAGGCTGCGATTCAGCAAGGAGGTGGTCACTGAGCTCTGCCACCTGCTGCAGCCAGATCTGCAGCCTCAGCTGAGGTCCAGGACGTCTCTGTCGGTGGCAGTGAAGGTCACAGTGGCTTTGAACTTCTACGCCACTGGCTCATTCCAAGCTGCTGTTGGGGACCTCGCCAATATCTCCCAGTTTGCGGTGCATCGCTGCATCCGGCAGGTCACCAATGCCCTCTTCACAAGGAGACGAGACTTCATCTCCTTCCCTATGACCCCAGACAAGCAGCATGACCGTGCTATGGGCTTTGCGAGGGTAGCGGGCTTCCCCATGGTGCAGGGCGCCATTGACTGCACGCATGTGGCTTTGCGTGCTCCGCGAGAGAATGCAGAGGAGTTCCGGAACAGAAAGGGGTTCCATTCCTTGAATGTGCAGTTGGTCTGTGACCACAGACAGGTGATTCTCGCTGTCAATGCCCACTATCCGGGCAGCTGCCACGATGCTTTCATCCTGCGCCAGAGTACTGTGGCAGAAATTTTCGAGGCACCGCATCAGCCAGTTGGTTGGCTTCTGGGGGACAAGGGGTACGCATTGAGCACCTGGCTGATGACACCGCTCCGTGCGCCAAACACCCCTGCTGAGCTGCGGTACCAGGAAAGCCAACAAGCAACGAGGAACATTATTGAGCGCACAATCGGCGTGCTCAAACAATGATTCCGCTGTCTGGACCATTCCGGAGGAGCCCTGCAGTACTCGCCTGAGCAAGTTTCCAAATTCGTAGTGGTGTGCTGCATGTTGCACAACATGGCAATCCTCAGGACGCAGCCAATGCCACCAGGCCTTGCAGCACCACAAGAGGAGGAGGAGGAAGAGGAGGAACAGGCCGAGGACGATGATCAGCAGCAGCACCAAGGCAGGAGGGCGGCCCACAATGGTCAAACTGCAAGGGCCGTCCGTCAACGACTAATAGCAAGCCGCTTCTAGGGCCCCTGCCAGTGCTACAAACACGAATCAACCCAGCACGCAACCCCTAAGCCGGCCAAGGCACCAATAATTCCAACCACCAGCCATGTATATTTTGAATACAGAAACTTATTTATTGTACAAACTCTGTGTGTGTCAATTCCTCATGACAAACTCATAGAAATAAACACAAAAAAACAGTCAATAACATAACTGGTTCTCACAACCTGGAGATAATGTCCAAAACACTAAACAAAAGTTGGGCCATGAACCTCGGCCTTTAATAAAAAAATGACCAGCATTTTGGCACACCTCCTACTTTTTGCCCTTCGAGGGTGATCTCCTTCCCTTGCGCACTTCCCCCCTTCTAACCCTACTGCTCCTCCGTAATGGGACCTCAGTGGCTGCAGCAAGGCTGGTGGAAGGCTGCTGCTTGTCAGACCCTGACACTGCAGATGCCCCTGAAGGACGGCCTCGACCACTTCTGGGCCTGGAGGGCCCGGCTGCAGACTGCACCAACTCTGCATGGGCGGCAGCAGTCTGTCCTACAGGCGGTGGCAAGTGCAGTGGAGAAGTGACAGTGTTGGCAGCAGGAATGCTGTCATCGTGAGAGAGGACAGCAACTCCCTGCTCGCCCGACACACTGGCACTCCCACGGGGCAGCACTTCAGCATCCGGAGCAATTTGCCGGAGAACAGATTGCTGGCCTGCTGCGGCGCGGTGACAGCCCCGGGGACATGTGCACGAACCATCGAGGATGGCAGCAGTCAGTGCTCGCGTGGCCTCAATCTGAGTCTGCATGAGAGCAGTCTCAGATGGGTTCCTGGCAGCCAGTGACTGAATTGCAGCAGTAAGCTTTAGTGTGGCATCCGCCTGTGCTACAGCGAAGTGCTCCACACTCCTTGCCAGTGCCTCAATGTATTCGGGCACCCTTCCCACTGCACCCATGAGCTCAGTGTGCATGCCCACCGCCTGGCTGTTCATTTCTGCAATCAGCCGCTCCTCCTCTGCGTCCATTGCATTAGGAGTGTCTGGCATACTCTCCCTCTGGGGAGAAGGCTCCCGTTCTTCCCTCCCCCCACCATGGCGTGGCTGCAGCCCGCTGGGTCCTGGAACTTCACCATCATCAGCCCCTTCCCCCCTGCTCCCCCGTTCTTCCCTCCCCCCCCAATGGCGTTGCTGCAGCCCGCTGGGTCCTGGAACATCACCATCATCAGCCCCTTCCCCCCTGCTCCCCTCCGGGGAAGGCGTGTTCCCAGTGTGGCCATGGCTTCCTCGGGAGAGGGTGGCACTGATGCTCCGGCTTCCTCTTCCCCCTCAGCTGCAGCTTCACTCCCAGTGGCAGCTTCAGGGCCCGTCTCCTCAGCTGGTGAATCACCATCTGAAAGCAGGGAGGTACAAGAGTGGCTTTAGCGTGAGGACAGGGTGGCAGTAAGGGAGGAATAAGTGCAGCGAGTTAGCAAGTTGGATTGAAAGTGTCAAAGGCTGGTATTGTGAGGGACAAGTGGAAGGACAGAGGACAAAAAGGTGATGACCTTACCATTGCTGTCCACAACGGGGTTGGCGTCCCCAGTGGCGACGGGACCGATCACCCGGCTTGCCACAATCCTGTGGACGCGCTCCTCCAGATCGCTGAGGGGTTGCAGCTGAAGCCGCCCTCCACCCGTCCGTTGCTGCTGTCTCCGATTATGAGCCAGCTTAGCCTGCAAGAAAAAGGACAGCATCTGAGTAAATATGCAGCCATGGTCTTGCCTGATGTGCCTCCCATAGGTGAATAGCCCTTACTGTATGCAAAGTGTGGAATGTGTGTGTGTGTTTGATGAAAGGGCCATAGGTGTTGCATGAGTGTTGTGCATTGGGGTTTTAAGACCCTCTGGCCATAGAGTGAGGTTGAGCTGGAGGGATGGAGAGGTATTGAGAAAAAGCCACTCACCCTGACGACCCGAGTGAGGTCGTTGAACTTTTTGCGGCACTGAACATGGGTCCTGGGCACCATGCTCCTGGAGGAGACGCTCTGAGCCACCTCCCTCCACACTCTTCTGAACTCGCGTGGCAAAGGCCTCCTGCCACTCTCCGGGAACAGCATGCATCGTCTGCGCTCCACTGCGTCAACCAGAGCATCCAAGGCCCGCTCGGTGAAGCGATGAGCGCGTTCTCTCACCCTCTCCATGCTTGGCAGCAAAATGGATTACAGGTCTCTCCAGGCTGAGATTCAAGGCTGCAATGAGCAGGGTGTGGCTGGGGAGCAAGTGGCCCCCCCCGCTTTAAGAAGTGTCCAGCGCCAGTGTGTCTGTGTTCCCTCGCTAACTGGCAGCAGCTGCGCTGCGCTCGTGCGCTGAGGTAGCGCCTCACTCCTAGGCCTTTGCGCCTTAAGAGAGGTGTGCAGCGCCTAATTTAGCGCTCCACTCACCTCCCGGGGCGGTAAAAGTGAAGTTTCCTGTCAGTGCCGATAATTAGCGCCAGGCGCTAATATTTGCGCGCGGACGATATTTGCGCCCCAAATGGGGCGCGACCTAATTTCTACCCCTATGACTCTATGACACTGTCAATCTTTTAGAATTTGACAGCGGACCCACCTCCGAACCCGCCCTCTGACAGCCGCCAAAATTCTGGCCGTTAACTCTGTTTCTCTCTCCACAGATGCTGTCTGACCAGCTGAGTACTTGCAGCCTTTTCTGTGTTTATTTCAGATTTCCAGCATCCACAGTATTTGGCTTTTGTGTTTGGGATTCTTCATCTATTGCCACAAAATGAAAATCCGTCCTGAATGAGCCGTTAATTTTATGCCCTGGGTTTTTGCAATTTAGACTAGTCATTTAACACATCAAAACTCACAAATTAGCAACCATTTGCCTGTGATGTATGTGTGTGTTGCTTATTAAAGAACTCATTAACTATCTCGCCTGCATTTTTTTCTCTGCACGAGATGTGCTTGATTATGCAGAGTGGTTGGCAAGTATTTAAACATTTGTTAACATAAGCAATATGTTCTTCCAATGACTAAAAGTTTTATTTGGCTTCTCTGAGTATCTGGGTCAGACCAAATAAGTTAATAGTCTCTCTGTTGGCAAGACTGAGCACTCAGCGTTCACTTAATCCCGCGTTGCCTCCTGAAGCTTTCATACTACAGCACATAAAGAGAATCGCTCATGAAACATCTGGAAATCTGAATATTTATGGCTTCATATTACTATAATTTCAGTTATCCTTCCCTCTACAATCTTCTGAAGCCCTACATCCCAGCTTTGCACCCTCTGCCCCTTCGACTCTGCAAGAGCAGAGGGTCTGTGTTCGCAACCCCCTTCTGATGCTTCTTGAGTGTCCGTGTATGTGAGGTGGATGCTCCTGTGTCTCAATATGAGCCTCTTGGGGCTGATGTGGCAGGTAAATCCTGAGGTGGACCTGCTGAAGGCTGCACCTCTTGTGCTGCTGCTGCACGGACAGCCTGACCCGGCTCTATTCATGCCACATCTGAGGGAGCTGGTGGAAAGGCATGCATGTGTTTCTATCCTGAGAGAGTGCAGCATCATATCAGCACATTCCTGCCATGTTACTGGAACTGCTTCTGCATGGCCACAGTTCAGCAGGAAAGCAGACCTAATGATAGCATACAACAACTTGTATTTATATAGTGCCTTTAACGCAGTAAAATGTCCCAAGGTGCTTCACAGGAACGTAATCAGAACAAAAATTGACACCGAGCCAAAGAAGGAGACATTAGGACAGGAAACCAAAAGTTTGGTCAAAGAGGTAGGTTCTGAGGAGTGTCTTAAAGGGGAAGAGAGAGGTGGAGAGGTTTAGGGAGGGAATTCTAGAGCTTAGGGCCTAGAAGACTGAAGGAATAGCCACCAATGGTGTGGACAAAGTGAGTGGGGGATGCACAAGGAGGGCAAAATCAGACCAGTGGAGCAGAGGTGGCTGGAGGATGAAAGAGACAGCCCTCTCAAATTGGGTGTCTATGTTACCATGGATGAAGGAGCATCCCTATTAGAAGCTAAGAATGTCATTAGGACCTCTGTGGTGGGGGCCTCCATTGTAGATTGGTCTGGAGCTGACAGATGCTCCATTCTGTACTGCAGTGCTGCAAGTCCATCCATCATGGTGTGGAAGATTCACACAGTGGTCTCCTTCAATTTCCCCACTATCTGTTGCACATTCTAATGTCTATTCCCAGTGCCTAAAATACATGTGATGCTCTGCAAACATTCTTCTTTTAAAAGAAGACCAATGAGAACTGAATCCTAAGGTTCTTTAAGCCAATGGTCAATGTCTTCTGATCTTCTAGTCAATAATGTCTGCCTCCTCATCTTCCACCCCAGCTGGTCACTTGTGCTCTGTGCATTATCTTGTGCACTTCCCTCTGGCTCACTGTCTAAATCCCCTTGGAGGGATGTTTATGAGCTGGTGCTTTGCAGCAAGCAGGTGAATGATAGAAACATAGAAACATAGAAACTAGGAGCAGGAGTAGGCCATTCGGCCCGTCGAGCCTGCTCCACCATTCAATACGATCATGGCTGATCATCCAAATCCAGTACCTTGTCCCTGCTTTCTCACACAGAATCCCCACAGTACAGATAGAGGCCATCTCGGCCCATCGAGCCTGCACCGACACATATCCCACCCTATCCCCGTAACCCCACGTATTTAATTCCCCCTAACATATCCCATCCTATCCCCGTAACCCCACATATTTAATCCCCCCCTAACACTAAGGGTCAATTTATCATAGCCAAATCAACCTAACCCGCACATTTTTGGACTGTGATAGAACATGTAATGAAATGCTGGCAGATCTTCATTCTCCTCCTCTTCTTCTTACGGTGTGACATCTTGGGAAGAAGAAGAAAGATTAGAATGAGTTGCAGAGAAGTAGAGTTAACATGTGTCTTTCAGTAGAAGGAGTGTTTCATATGTAGCTTGCGAACAGGTTATGTGAAGTTCAATAGCATGAGAAGAAAGAGAAACAAAACATAATGATGAACCCCCAGCTGATACCTTCTGTGGTAACACTTTTCAGCTTCCTGTATGACATCACTTCCTGTAATCAGTCCAGGATAAATACTGGACTGATCAGTTAGCTCTGGAAGAGGCATAGGGTAAGACCTCTTTTGTATGCAGCACCGTTTTAAGTTGATTAAAGCTTACATTAAGTTTACCACGCGTAAGGCTCATTCTTACGACAATTTAATCAACTTTTGAAAAACTTCGCACTCAAACTTTTTGGACGAACTCGGAGCTAAGGATCCAGGGAATCACCCATCATGGAAAACATCCTTAAACCATCGCGTCTTGACTTGGACCCAAACACCCCAGCAGCCGGTAAGGTGTGGAAACACTGGTATCGCACGTTTGAGAATTTTCTTGAGTATTGCAAAGCTGATGATAACTCAAAGTTGCGGATACTCATCAACTGTGTCACCCCGAATGTATTCCAGTATGTGGAAGACTGGGACAGTTATGAGGAGGCAATTCAGACGCTTAAGAGACTATATACTAAGACACCGAATGAGGTCTATGCTAGACATCTACTAGCTACAGCCCAACAAGGGCCGGAGGAATCCATTGATAAATTCCTCCAAGAGCTTCGCAGACTTAGTATGGACTGTAACTTTCGGGCAGCCTCAGCTGAGCTATACCGCGAAGAAATGATCCGTGATGCGTTCATCTGCGGGCTTGCCTCCCCATTTATACGCCAGCGTCTACTGGAAAGTAAGACACTTGAGCTGCAGAGAGCTTATGACCTGGCTTGCTCTCTAGATCTGGCAAAAAGAAATGCAGACCTTTTTACAGTGCCCAGACCTCGGTCTGCTGCCTTAACTACAGTCAGGCAATTTAAGAGGCCACAGGTGAACTCTATTAGGGAGGACTTTATCCCTGACGATCGATCTGATGACTTCACTGATGAAGAGGATGATGACCCCACTGTGGCAGCCTCTTGGCAATCTAAGAAATGCTTTTTTTGTGGTGATGAGTTTCACCCTCGGAGATTCTGCCCTGCTCGCAATGCGTTTTGCAGTCATTGCAACAAAAAGGGTCATTTTGTAAAGGTTTGCCTATCAAGAGCCTCTACGAGGGCTTATCAAGCTAAGTCCTACCGAACTGCCCCAGTAAGGGCCTATCAGGATGTTCCAACTAAAAACTATCGTGCTTCCTCTCGGGTTTTTTCTCGAAGAAACACACCTAGAATTTCAGCCACTCTTTGTGCAACGACACCAATTACAGCTGCTTGTCCTCAGAATCTATTCCATGCAGCTACAAAAGCATCAATTAATGGACATACTTTAGATGCCTTAATTGACTCAGGTAGCACTGATAGTTTCATTAGGGAACAGACTGTTGCACAGTTAAAGCTACATGTTTTTCCATCGGACCAGGCAGTTGCGATGGCTCAGTCATCACTTAATACCAGAATTTCTGGCTTCTGTGTAGTTGAAATAATGCTTAAAGGTCACAGGTATCCCTCCACCCGGCTTTCGGTGCTCAAGGACTTATGTAGTGATCTTATCTTAGGGCTGGATTTTCAAAAGCAGCATAAGAAGCTTACCATTGAGTTCGGCGGATCCAAACCTGAACTCACTATTTCTAATATACGACCTCGATTACCGTTCTGTGCCTTGTCAGCAGCTTCACTGGATGAACCCTCACTGTTTGCCAGTATCCCTCCTCGATGCAAACCGATTATAACAAAGTCACGCCGTTTCAGTCAGGAAGACCAGTCTTTTATTGCGGCTGAGATTTCTCGGCTTTTAGCAGAGGATATCATCGAGCCTTGTTCGTCGCCATGGCGCGCCCAGGTCGTTATTGTTAAGAACCCTCTACAACCTCACAAGAAACGGCTGTGCATTGACTATTCACAGACCATCAATCAGTATACGGACTTGGACGCATACCCATTGCCGCGCATCGATGATATGGTTAATAAATTGGCTGAGTATACGGTGTTCTCGACTTATGATCTGAAAAGCGCCTATCATCAGGTACCCTTGAAGGTCTCAGACAAGCAGTATACAGCCTTTGAAGCCAATGGGCGGCTGTATCAATTTCGTCGCCTCCCCTTTGGGGTCACTAATGGAGTGGCTGTCTTCCAGCGAGCAATGGATGACCTGGTGAAACAGGAAGACTTGAAGGATACGTTTCCTTATCTGGACAATATTACTGTCGCAGGTCGCAATCAGCAGGAACATGACGCCAATCTCCAACGATTTTGGGATGCACTCCAGCACCGTAATTTGACATTGAATGCGGCTAAATCCATTGAGTCACAACCAACTATCAACATCCTTGGCTATTGTGTGGGCAATGGCATCATTAAACCTGACCCTGAAAGGCTTCGCCCACTCCAAGAACTCCCGCCACCTAAGAATCCGGCCTCCTTGCGCCGGGCCCTCGGCCTGTTTGCATACTATGCGAAATGGATTCCTAACTTCTCGGACCGAATCCAACCTCTACTGAAGGCCAGCACATTCCCACTAGACACAACGGCTGTTGCAGCCTTTAACCTCCTGAAAAAGCAGTTGGAGAAAGCGGCTCTTCACTCCATCGATGAGAGTCTTCCTTTCGTGGTTGAGTGTGATGCCTCGGAGGTGGCAATCTCAGCCACTCTGAATCAGGAAGGTCGTCCGGTGGCATTTTTGTCCAGGACTTTTCAAGGGGCTGAGCTACATTATCCTCCAGTCGAGAAAGAAGCTACAGCCATCATAGAGGCAGTACGGAAGTGGAGTCATCTCCTGGCTCGCCAGCACTTTACCTTAATCACGGACCAGCGATCGGTCGCCTTCATGCTCGATAATCGAAAACGGACCAAAATTAAAAATAATAAAATCCAGCTTTGGCGGCTGGAATTGGCCTCTTTTGGTTACACCATCCACTATCGACCTGGCAAGGAGAATGTGGCTCCGGATACCCTCACACGAGCATTCTGCTCCGCCATGGCACCCTCTACGCTCGTAGACATCCATGATGGGTTGTGTCATCCAGGCGTTACTCGCATGCTGCACTTCGTGCGGTCCCGAAATCTCCCATTCTCTACCGGGGATGTAAAGAAGATGTGCTCGGACTGCAGAGTCTGTGCGGAATTGAAACCTCGGTTTTTCCGCCCCTCGGGTGGTATACTCATACATGCGACCCAGCCAATGCAAAGGCTTAGCATCGATTTTAAGGGGCCGTTGCCCTCTTCGACTCGCAACACTTATCTATTAACAATGGTTGATGAGTATTCTCGTTTTCCGTTTGCCTTTCCCTGCCCCAATATGCTGACAACCACGGTTATCAGCTGCCTTGAACAGGTATTTGCTTTCTGTGGCATGGCATCCTATGTTCATTCAGATCGGGGCCCTTCTTTTATGTCGGGAGAACTCAAGGCCTATCTCTCGGAACGGGGTATTGCTGCCAGCAAAACGACGCCTTATCATCCGGTTGGGAATGGGCAAGTCGAGCGTTTTAACGCTATCATCTGGAATGCGGTACGTCTGGCTTTGAGATCTCGGGGCCTACCCAACCAGCATTGGGAAGCAGTACTTCCAGACGCATTACACTCCACACGGTCCCTCCTTTCGACCGCCACAAATACGACGCCTCATGAACGGTTCTTCCGATTTCAGCGTCGCTCATCCTATGGGACATCTCTCCCGTCGTGGCTGACTGCACCGGGACCAGTGCTACTCCGAAGATATGTCCGGGCGTCTAAGAATGACCCCCTGGTAGATGAGGTTGAGCTCACTGACGTCAACCCTACCTACGCCTATATTCGGTATCCTGACGGTCGGGAATCTACCGTGTCATTGCGGGATCTGGCTCCCTGCCCGCCGAAACATAGAGGGACACCAGGGGATGATATTGTACCAGGCACATCTCTGGGCTTGCCAGGTGCCTCTCATCATGATCGGGATCTGACGCCGGCTGGTACCTCACTCCAGCGTGCCGACCTGGGGCAGACTGACTATGAGCCCGTCGGGGCTCGCACGCGCAGCCACGATCAACCCTGTACCGTACGCTCAGAAACGGATCTGCCACAGCCCTGCCCGACACCCATTCGGGTACCAGTACACAGTCAGGATCGTTCTGACCCCTCACAGAGCGGGCTGGAGCACTCGGACTCTGGTCCATGGCCCGCAGCGGGTAAACGGGCTAGGGGCCCTCTACCGCTACGAGAACCCAAACGGGTGCGGCTCTCCCTCATCCAACGGCTACGAAATGGAGGGAGCATTCCGGCCTCCTAATCTTTTGGGGGGGGAGAATGTGGTAACACTTTTCAGCTTCCTGTATGACATCACTTCCTGTAATCAGTCCAGGATAAATACTGGACTGATCAGTTAGCTCTGGAAGAGGCATAGGGTAAGACCTCTTTTGTATGCAGCACCGTTTTAAGTTGATTAAAGCTTACATTAAGTTTACCACGCGTAAGGCTCATTCTTACGACACCTTCTCTTCAACTTTCCTGTCTCTGATTCACACTTCTATTTGCCCCTTAGGAGCTCCAAATCTTCCTCCTCATAAAAGGTGAGAGACCAGAGATTGGGTGGACCAACACTTCTAATTAATTTATTTCTGCTGTTGTGGGTTGGCTTCTCCTTTAAGAATGCCAAGAGTCAGAATAAGATACAATGAAACCCAGACTGTAGCAGGTGGACAGTCATGGGGCTGATGATAGGTACTTGAAACAAGCAATTACATTCCATTTGAGGCTTTTCGTGGTGTCTATGAACGTAAGGCTGTGAATAAGGGAACACTTGCAGGTGAAGACTGTTGGTGTAAAGAACTCCACCGAACCTCATGAACATTAATGGTAAGCTCTTGAAGCACTTCAACACAATAAAGGGAAGGTGGTTGTAAGTAAAGTGCATTCTTGGAACGTGCGGCTGATTCCTCTAAATGACTTTTTATGGTCATTCAACTTCTTGCAGCACCCAGAGAAGCCATGCAGGGAGTTGTAGAGCTGCCATTTATTGCCAGGTCCTTTGCTTTTAGTTATGCCTGGGCAATTCTCAATGTGAGACTTCTGTCCTATTTTGCAAACAGGACCTTTCTGCTCATCTAAATCTGGGCCAGCAGCAGATCTATTGATGCCTCTAAAAATTTGGGGGCTCTTTGTCCTGTGTCCAAATTCTCCAACATTTCACAACTGGTAATCCTGCTTGTCAGAGAGAAATAAAATTCTCCTTCTGATGTCTGGCTCCATAAATCTTGCAGCAGCCGACCATTTCTCAACACCCACCCCTCCAGTGATGATCCCCCAATTGGAGTCGGGAATAAATTTAGCTGACACTGGAAATTTTAAAGATTGATAAGATTCCTGAAAGTCCAGTGGTTATAGATTGTACCAATGTGACCCTATGGTTCCATTACACAATAACACTACTTACATAAAGGGGAAAGGATTCCACACTCTAAGTGTATAGCTTGTTTTCAACCATCAGCACCAGATTATACAAGTCAATGCTCATTTCGCAGACAGCTGTCACGATGCTATTAATTTAAGGCGGTCAACTGTCTCCCTCCCATTAGCCAATCCACAAAGGCAAGTGGCAGGTTGGCTCCTGGCATTAAAGCTATATTCTGACACTTGTTTAGTATTCTAGGACACCAGCAGAGCACAGGTACAATGATGCACCGCCAATCACCATAGTGAGCATCAAGCAGACTGAATATTGAATTAGCACTTGAGGTTCCTTGGTTAGGATTTTTGGCTTTTTCCAATACAGTTCAGCAAAAGTTTCAAAAATTGTTGATGTAGCTGCACAACTTTGCTAAAGAGAGGAGTCCAAAGTGGGTGTAGAGCAATACCCAATGCTGGCAATGAAAGCCATTTCAGAAGCTCCCATATTGGCCACCTCTTAACTTGCAAATGTGGACACTGCCCTGTCCAGCCCTTTTCCCCATTCTCTCACCAAATATGCCTTCAGCTACAATGCATTACATTTCCCCTGAAGTTCAAATATCTACCAATTATAAGAACTGTAAGCAAACTTTACCAACAACACTATGTACACAAATTAGTGTTACCAGATTCTTTTAATGTACAACCATGTCACGTGTGAGTGTTTGCAACCATATTGGGGCAGAAATTAGGCTCGCCACGGGTGAGTACGCACTATGTACTCACCCGTGGACGGAACGAAAGTGCCGGTTTCTTGCATGCACTGCGCATGCGCAGGAAACCGGCACTTCCGTTCCCCTGAAGGAAGGGGTTCAGAGGTCGAACGCGCACGCCGGAGGGCCAGCGCGTTCGCCTCGCACTTCGGGTTTTTTTACAGGTTCCTCCGTGAGGGTAAATACGGAGAAGATACACATTGAAAAAGGAGGCGCAAGGCCTTCTTTTAACAAGGTAAGTGTTGATTTTATTAAAATTTAAACATTTTTTTCACAGATTTATCTTTTTTAATTACTTTAAAGAAAGGTAAGTTTAGTTTTAACCCCGTTAAAAAGTGTAATTAATTTTTTCAAAAATGTAAATTTTTGTTTGAAATAGTTAATTAATATACAGTTATTTTAAAAATGTGATTTAAAAAAAAATTATTTGTAGTTTTAGGGATGTTTTGAGGCCGATCTGTATTCATAGATTTGACAGGTCTTTCTGTCAAATCTATGAATGAAAGATGGTCTGCTGCCATTGGCTCTCCATGGCCCACGTGATCCCAGGGGACGCATCGCACTAACTGCGCCCCTGGGATACGCAAGCCCTGCGCGCCGGCAGTTGGAGGAGGCCCAGGACCCGAATTCCTCGCGGGCCCAGGGGTCAACGGCAGGCGCGGTAGGTAGGTGCGCGCGCGATCCTTGCACCCGCGGGAAGCCAGGGAGCCGAATTTCTGGCCCATTGTTTCCACTTGGTGATAGTGTGTAATGTATGTGGTCTTAACCATAGTCTGGGGCTTCATTTAAGTGCTGCCTTAGTGGCAAAAGTAAGAAAGGTGGCTGGCTGCTGAATGTGCAAGAGCTCTTGGGATTGCAGTGACCCTCATTTCCCAACAACTGAGTTTTGAGGTGGACCGCTACTGATTGTCTCACTTCTTCTGTTGGGTGGGCATCCTGTCAGCTTTCTGGCACATGCACAGCCAAGAGAGACGGGATGTGTTGGCATCCTGAAAGAAAGCACCATCCTGCCACTGGTATTGGGAACTGCCTCATCTTGGCTACTATGGCTTCATGACCGACTTAATGGCACCTGTGAGTTCATTGAAGCCCTATCGTATGATTCTCTAACCAATGTCCAAGTCTGCTGAAGTTGAACAGAATTGCCCACTGAAAACCTGCCATCTGCTGCACACTGCCTGGCACGGTGCCTCATGCTTGCACTGCAGCTACTCGCCAAGGCTTCTTCGGGAGCACCTCCCAAACCCGCGACCTCTTCCACCTAGAAGGACAAGGGCAGCAGATGCATGGGAACACCACCACCTCCAAGTTCCCCTCCAAGTCACACACCATCCTGACTTGGAAGTATATCGGCGGCTCCTTCATCGTCGCTGGGTCAAAATCTTGGAACTCCCTCCCTAACAGCACTGTGGGAGTACCTTCACCACATGGACTGCAGTAGTTCAAGGAGGCGGCTCACCACCACCTTCTCAAGGGTAACTAGGGATGGGCAATAAATGCTGGCCTTGCCAGCGACGCCCACATCCCATAAACGAATAATAAAAAAAATAATGTTTCCTGCTGAGAGAACATTCTTCTTTTAAAAATAGACCGCATGAAGTCCAGATCTACAGGCTCAACAGCGAGGGCGG
This sequence comes from Squalus acanthias, assembly GCA_030390025.1. Taxonomy (NCBI): domain Eukaryota; kingdom Metazoa; phylum Chordata; class Chondrichthyes; order Squaliformes; family Squalidae; genus Squalus; species Squalus acanthias. The sequence continues at coordinate 30,800,670 of CM059432.1, read as the reverse complement.
GATGCCTACTGGTCCCCCAATATGCTTCTCCTTGGTCACCACTACCTGTTTCTGCTTCACTTTAGTGCATTCAGAGAGGTAAAGAGTTCCACTATTTGTTAGTTAGGGTAGGAGGTGGTGTGATGAGTCATAATCTCAACATAGTGAAGATGCAAAGAGGAAGGAGAATGCAGAACAGCTTCGTTAGAATTTAGGAGGAGCAAAAGGAGAAAGTTCAATGCCTGTAGTAAGTGTCAACTAACAAGAGTGTACAGAGAAAGAGAGCAGCAGCTGTCTGGGGATCAGAAAAGGATATCCTACCTGCTCAGTGTGGCTCAGTGGTAGTATGCTCGTCTCTGAGTCAGAAGGTTGTGGGTTCAAGTCCTACACCAGAGAATTGAGCACATAATCTAGGCTGACACTCCAGTGCAGTACTGAGCGATTACTGCACTGTTAGAGGTGCCATCTATCAGATGAGGCGTAAAACTGACTTCTGCCCTCTCAGGTAGGGGTAAAAGATCCCAGGGCACTAGTCAAAGAAGAACCTTTACCTAAACATAAAGCCAGCAGTAAAGTTACACAGTAGCTTTCTGGTACACTGACCAAGTGACAATTCTTCATTGTGGGTCAAATCAGTGCGTGTTGGGCTATTTGATCATGTAAGGCATCGCAGCTGAGCTCAATCTTCTCTTCACCTGATGGTCATGCTTACCATAACCTCCTGCAGGAATGGTGACCAGGAGCAGGAAACCTCATTGACTTTTCCCTTCATACCCACTGGCCATGGGGGTGATTTAAACCAATTATAGCACCTTAACCACTAGCCCAGCTGTATTCAAGTTACTCTTCGCAAACCAGGAGTGGAGCATTATGCCTGTGGCAGTGCACAGCTGCTGGAAGTAGTTACTCTGGGAGGCGAAGAAGAAAATTGAAAATAAAATATCGTAATCTGTTTACCAAGAGATAATGACTGCTGGCTAAACTTTAGATTTTTACCAGGGGCTGTTTCCTTCACCACTTAATTGAATATTTTACTTTCCCTTGCAGTGAATCATCATTGAAAGAGCAGAGACAATTGCCTGGATAAACTTATCAACGCTCTGATTTATTGATTTTCTCTGCTAAATCCATTATTCTATCTGGCATCTCTGTCAGGTTCCTGCAACATGGCTCATGGGTCCCAGTGCTACTGCTCCAAGCACCATTTGTAATCTCTTCACTGCGTTTAATGAATCCGTCTTTCAGATAAGATGTTAACTGGCCCTCTTGGGTGGCAATATTCAAAGAAGAACAGGGAGTTCTCCTTTGTGCCCTGGTCAATATTTATCTTTCAACCAACATCATTAAACAACAGATTATCTGGACATTACCACATTGCTGTTTGTGGGATCTTGCTCTGCTCAAATTGGTTGCTGTGTTTCCTGCATTACAATAGTGACTACATTCAAAAGTACTTCATTGTAAAGCGCTTTGGGATATCCTGAGGTTGGGAAAGGTGCTATATAAATGCAGGTTCTTTCTTTCTAATTATATTTCCGCACTACAGTTAATGCTCTGTGTGAGGAAATCTTGTTCTTTTTTCTTTATATTGACAACTTCAATTAATACTCTTAACATATGCTTCAATTGCACCCTCTTTTGCTAATTACATAATTTTATAGATTTCCACTCAGGCGTATGCTGAACTAGGAATACAGGAGGAGTCGCCGCTCTAACTTTGATGCACAGACCCTTCACTGACCTCCTGACCGTAATGTGGCTGAGCTGTCGGTGTTGCAAATGCCTCACCAACTGGTCGGCGAGAAGTTAGGAAACACTTCTTCGCACAAAGGGTGGTCGAAGTGAGGAACTCTCTCCCACAAAAAGCAATAGATGTTAGCTCAATTAATAATTTGAACTCTGAGATTGATAGATTTTTGCTAGCTAAGGGTAATAAGGGTTATGGAGTCAAGACAGGTGGATAGAGTTCATATACAGATCAGCCATGATCTCATTGAATGGCTGAACAGGCTCAAGGGGCTGAATGGTCCATTCCTGTTCCTATGTTCCTAAATGTGGTGGTGCTGCAGGATTTAAAGGCCTGCAACAGCGTAAAGGAATGGGATTCATGGTTTATTAGCTTGCAAGCCAGCACTTTTTCCAAACGTGCCTGTAAAAAGCTCAGCAGGCAACCTCTTGGATGAGGCTATTGAAATTTTCCTGGCAGAGGTGAGGCACAGGAGGATGGCCCGCTTCCTGGAGGATCCCCGACTGAGTTACTCATGGGGAATGAAAGGAGGTGGCTCTAACCATCACTGCCTTAAGCACCATACTGCTCTCCTGAAAGTAATTCAGGGATGAAGTTTTATGGCCTCACCCAGTCAGCAAAGGTAGGAGAACTCGCCATTACCTTTTTATTAATACGCTGTGCTCAGTATTACGTATGGCACTTATAATTACCTCCCTCTCACGTTGCCTTAAAGCATTTCAGTGGCTATCGTAATGCCTATTATGCAGCACTTTACACCACTATCCTTCCCTAGCAAGTATTCCTTCACTCACATCCTTACTTGCATTCTAGCCAAATGAATCCTGTCATCTAACACAGCCACTCACACCATGTGTCGTCACACCTGTAAGAGCTACAATCTGACAATCGGGCATCACCCCATATCATCTTGGAATTTTGTTGCAGGTGAAGACAGTCCATAGCCAGAGATCGTGCTGTTGGAGATACCCTAATATTTCTCCTCTTATCCTATATGGGCAGGAAAGCCTACAGATCCTGTGAAGGGAGACCAAAGAGGATGGTGCCAATGCAGAAGAGGGAGGACTGCCCCCTAGCTCAGGATTTGGGCAGACCTTTTCCTGCTCTTCCTCCTCATCCTAATCTTTCAATTGCTCACTGTTAACAAACTATATATTCAAGCAGTTTACCATGGAAATCCAAGAAGGGCACTATTGTAACCTCTCTTCCTCTACACTTTCTTTAGCTGTGCCAGAGAAGCTAAGCCAGACCACACAATCACTGGGCATGACAGCACTTCATAGCACATGCTGTCTCTCACTCTATCACTCCCAAGCACCAGCTCAGATACACCCACCCCAAGAGAGTTAGACAGCGAGCTAGGAGGGAGTGCTTCAGGTGAGACACACAACACAAGTGAGCATGAACAGGTGGTGGTGGCCAAGGAAGAGTAGGATATTGCTGTCCAGAGTCTGATCTTGCATTCCACCTCACCTATTGAGCCTGGGGACCTGGATCTCATAAGACCTGTTTTTAAAAGAAGGATGCTTTCTGAGTGTCATGTGTTGGTGCTGTTGTTAAGGACCATGCCATGCTGCATGTTAGAGATGGCAACTTGTGTGGAGGAATCCGCAAGTTGCACTTGTCCTACCAATGGTTTTGTAACACTGCAGTGTACCCTGGAGTATGTGGCAAGTACAGGGACATCTGCAGAGGAGCCCTGCATTGCAGAGACCCTAAGGCCAGTAAGTCCAACTTCTGCAAATGTTCAGACTGCTGCAATAGAGGATTTTGGTTCCAAGGTGGAAGAGGTTATCTCTTCCAACTGCGACAGGCTTGGTATTGGCTAGAGAGAACTATTATGCATGATCTAAATCCTGCTGTTAGATCTACTTTCACATGGATTAGTGGCTAGGATGAGGCAGTGTCCAGCAACAGGGGTGTGTCGGGAATGATTATGGATGCCGGTGCAGTCTCTCAGGACAGCAGCAATTGAGTAGCCTTCCATCAGACCCCTACTGCGCTTGCACATGTGCCAGAAAATGTGCAAGGTCAGGAAGCCCAGAGCTTGCAGCTGGTACAGGTTAGAGTTCAAATTCCGGGGGTGGGGGGTGTGGTCATGTTAATCCCAAGGTTCTAATGACACACAACCACCCAGTCACTGAGTTGTCACTTAGCGAAGTACCAGAATAAGTCTCAAAGTACATATATCACACACTGTCACCAAGGGCAGCACTCTGGAAGGAAACAGTAGGCACTCTCACACAGTACATGACATATAGGATTATTAATAACCTGATTGCACTGAAGTTGTACTGTGTGCAGAGGTGTTCTTGAAAACGTTTCAGAGCACGCTCAATCAGACCTTCCCCTAGCTTGCAAATGTGAATTGTAAGTGACTGAATGAAGGCCTTCACGAATATGCCTTCATTTGGTCACAAATCTTTTACACAACTCCCAGATCTCCCATTCCTGGCAGCTGATTAAGCCAATGGTGGATGTTTAGGCTAGTGGATGAGGTGCCGATCAAGTGAATTGCTTTGTCTTGGATGTTGTCGAGCTTCTTGAGTATTATTACGGTTGCACCCATCCAGGTAAGTGGATCGGTGCAGCTGCAAAGATACTTCCGTCCACCTGCGTTACTGCTGCTTCTCCGGACCACTGGTGATAGGCCCCGGAAGTGGCAATAAAGACCCTGAGGTGTCCTCCATGGATGCACGGGAGACCTTCAGCAGGAATCCCACCACAAAGAGGGAGCCCGCCCATATGAAGAGGACAATCCCGATGGTGCTGCACAATAGAAGTAATGGTGAAGGTTATTAAAGGCGCATGAGTACACCAAAGATCAGAATCAATATCCCAGGTGAGACCGAGGCCTTCAGCAGGTAAATGTTGGGGCTAAATGGAGGGGGAAGAGGCCACTACAGGACCCTCTCCCGCCACAGTGGAGGCAATATATACGATCTACTGGATACTATACCGGATACGCTACAGCAAATCACCAAGACTTCTTCGGCAGCACCTCGTAAAATTCGCAACCTCCACCACCTAAAGAGCTAAAGAGAAAAAGACAGCAGCTGCATGGGAACACCATCACCTCCAAGTTCAACTCCACGTCACACACCATTTTGACTTAGACATATATCGCCAGTCTTTCATCGTCGCCAGGTCAAAATACTAGGGCCTAAAAAATGGTTGCTTTGCGCCGCCCATTAGTGCCCTAAGAGGGTGCTAATGGGGCGCAAAGCAACTTGCGCCCGGGCACGGCGCCGCCAACTCCTCCCGCAAAATTCAGCGGGAGGTTAACGATGGCGGAAACCGTTAGCACCCCGCGGCGCTGCGCCGCCGCCGCTGACGTCATCGCCATGCGCAGCATCCCGCTCGCACCCCAGCCGCGATCTTTGGTATGTCCGACGGGGTCAGGGAGTCCTACCTGCGGCCGGGGCAGCGCTAATTAAAGGGAAAGTGCTGGGAGGCCATTTTTGTTGCTGGCCGCCTGCCAACACCTGCCCGCTCTGCCGTCCCCGGCGTCCTCTGAAGCCCCCCCGTGGAGTGTCGGCTGCGCTCCGTGAGCCCGGCACTTCTCTTGAATGCTGGGCTCTTTTGCTGGCACTCCGATCCCTGGTGACCCAGCTGGGCCCGGGTCGTGTTGCGCAAGGCCCCTCCCCTTTAAGAAGGTGAGGAAGGCCTGTAGTACCGCGATGCGACGTGCCGCAGTGCATGGTGTTGTGGCACGTAGCGCCGCGGTATTCACTCACAGCGCCCCAAGAGGGAGGCGGGGCGCTTCTAGTAGAACTCTGCTTCCCTATTGGGGTACTACTGATGAATTTCCACCGTGGGGGCGCTACTTTTAGCGCCCCGGCGAAGTTAGCACCCCAAAGGGGGCGCGACTCAATTTTTCCCCCTAGAACTCCCTACTTAATAACATTTTGAGAGCAGCTTCGCTATATCGACTGCAATGGTTCAAGAAGAAGGCCCACCACTACCTTCTCAAGGGCAACTAGGGATGGGCAATAAATGTTAGCCTTGCCAGTGACGTCAACATCCAAAGACTGAATTTTAAAAAATCTGTATCCCTGTGATCATGATCGGGGGAGGAAGGCAAACTCCTGCTCCTTCTGGCCAATAAAGAAACTTAAAAAAAATATATAAAACTTTCCTGCCTCTGCCTCTTCTGGCCCATGATTCACCTCCCGGCATGTTTGGCCTGACGGGGAAGCCGTCACTGCTTCCAATTCAGGTCTCTGACTAAAATTGCAGTCAGGTCCCGATTACATCATTGGGACCCGATCTGTATATATAAAGGACCCCGCTGCCTTCCTGCAAGTGTCCCGCTCGCCTGCTCAGAAGAGCAGCTAAACACTGGGACCTGTCGGGAAGGCAGTGGGATTACAGCGGGTATGTCGCTGCTCTTATTTTAACTTTCCCCTGCCCGGTTTCTGCTAGATGATCGGGGGGTGGGGGGAGGTGCGGGGCTGGGGCGGGGGAGTTAAAATTGGAGCCTATATCTTGAAGTTGATCACAAACCTTTTCATAGATAACTGTGCTTTTCCAGTTTTGACATGCACTTATACTCTTCCAGATCATTTATACATATTGGAAAGAGAAATGGTCCTAACATTGACCCTTGCAGTTCATCACAATTCATATCTCTCCAGTCCAAATAACTACTCTCTGTTTATTGTCCTATAGACAAATTCCTATCCATAGGGTTCCTATCCATGCTGTCACATTACCTTTACTACAATGCACCTTAATTTTATTAACAAGCCCCCTGTGTGGTTGAACCGTCATGGGATTGAAATTCCACAGAGTGCTGCTTTTAGCACACTGGCTAACATGCTTGTGTGAAATGCCTGTGCGTGCTATTTTAATCGTGGTTAACCTGTTTAAAATAAATGGTGTACCAACTTTGTTAAAATACCGCACATTTTATATGATTGCATTAATCAATGTGCTAAAAATAGCACTCATCAGAAATTTTATCCCCAATTTGCTAAATATTATAGCGCAAGTCACATGTAGTTTCTGGCTTCTTTAGTTTATAATCACCGTGATTAATTCTGAAGTAAGTATACCTTTCTATCTTAAGTGAATGCAGTGCACTGCTTCAAGGTAAACTGGTAAAAAGTCTGATTTCAGGTAGAATTGTCTTCACACAAAGAGTGAGTAACACTTGGAATGGTTGTCCAGTGGTTCTCGCTCAGGCCAACATCCCCAGCATCGAAGCTTTGACCACGCTCGATCAGCTCCGATGGACGGGCCACATTGTCTGCATGCCCGATACGAGACTCCCAAAACAAGCTCGGAGCTCCAACATGGCAAGAGAGCCCCAGGTGGGCAGAGGAAATGCTTCAAGGACACCCTCAAAGCCTCCTTGAAAAAGTGCAACATCCCCACCGACACCTGGGAATGCCTGGCCCAAGACCGCACAAAGTGAGGAGAAGCATCCGGGAAGGCGCCGAACACCTCAAGTCTCTTCGCCGGGAGCAAGCGGAAGCCAAGCGCAAACAGCGGAAGGAGCGCACGTCAACCCAAGCACCGCACTCACCCGCCCCTTTAACCATCGTCTGCCCCACCTGTGACAGAGACTGTAGGTCCCGCATTGGACTCATCAGTCACCTGAGAACTCATTTTTAGTGTGGAAGCAAGTCATCCTCGGTTCCGAGGGACTGCCTAGGAAGAAGAAGGTTGTCCAGTTAGGGTTCTGAATGCACAAACCTTAGATTCATTCAAGATCCAGTTAGTAATGGGGCCGGAGAAGGAATATTATTTTCTGAATAGTTGAACTAAAATAGGCTGCATGGTCTCCTTCAGCTGTACTTATCTTGCGATCTGTCAAATAAACTTAATACACAGTCGAGAAGGGAATGCTAGCTTTGTAAATCTTTTATGACCTCAGTTAACAAACGTTCCTTACTCATTCCCCTTGATGTGTTGAGCGGGTGATAAAAATGAGAACTTCTTATGAAACTAGCGAATGATGTAGAATTAAAATCAACAGTATTTTAATTATTTTACATCCAGATTTGAACAAGTTACACAGAAATTACAACACAGAAATAAGCTATTTGGCCCAACCACTCCCTGTTGGTGTTTAAAAAGAAAGACTTGCATTTAATAGCCTTTCATAACCTCAGGGAGTTCCAAGTCGTTACTGTTGTAATGTGGGAAACACAGCAGCCAAGCTGCACACAGCAAGGTCCCACAAACAGCAATGAAACAAATGACCAGATAATTTATTTTAGGTATTGGTTGAGGGACAAATGTTGGCCAGGATACTGGGAGAACTGCTCTGCTGTACTTTGAATAGTGCTGTGGGATCCTTTACGTCCAGCTGAGAGGGAAGATGGGGCCTTGGTTTAACATCTCATCTGAAAGGAGTATATCCTCATGAATTGTACTCCTAAACCCATGTGGCCACCTTGTTCCTATATCCCTTTATTCACCTTTCCATCAACCTGCTATCTAACCTATTGATATTGGCTCCTGGTTAAGCAATGCCTCAATTTCAAAATTATCATCCCTGTTTTCAAATCCCTCCATGCCTCACCCCTTCCTATCTCTGTAATCTCCTTCAGCCCCACATCCCCCCGAGATATCTGCGCTCCTCTAATTCTGCCCCCTTGAGCATCCCTGATTATAATCACTCAACCGTTGGTGGCCGTGCCTTCTGTTGCCTAAGCCCCAAGCTCTGGAATTCCCTGCCTAAACCTCTCTGCCTGCCTACCTCTCTTTCCTCCTTTAAGACACCCCTTAAAAACCTAGCTTTTTTACCAAGCTTTTGGTCACCTGCCCTAATTTCTCCTTATGTGGCTCAGTGTCAATTTTTTTGTCTTATAATACTCCTGTGAAGCGCCTTGGGATGTTTTATTATGTTAAAGGCGCCATATAAATACAAGTTGTTTTTGTTGTGTAAAACAGTTTTGGCTGCTCTGTCCTAAATCTGTTATATTTATTCCCTTTATTCCAGACTCCTCAATCACAGAAAACTGTCCATTTCTATCTATCCTGTCGTATCCCTTGATAATTTTAAATACCTGTCAAATAATCCCTTAATCTTCTCAGTTCTAACAAATATGGACCCAAGTTTACAATCTTTATTTGTATTTCCTCATACCAGGCAGCAAACTCGTGAATCTGTGCTGTGCTCTCTCTATTGCCTCAATATCGTCCCGGTGGCTGGAATTTTGCCGGCGCTCAGCAGATGGGATGGGTGATGGGTCAGCTGTTAAATTTAAAATGATTGACAGCGGGCCGTGAACCCGCTGTCAAAATGTGCACACTGGACTTTCCCGATGTTGGGTCTGCCAGCGCTGAGCAGACCCGAGGCAGCAGCGGGGGACCCAATCTAAATCATTAGTGACTTGTTTACAGCCACTTATCCATGGTTTTTTTCCAGCTTTTTGGATTTGACAGGTCACCGACCGGTGTCCCGCTGTGCCTAGGCCTCGTCTGTCAAGCTGAGGCGGGAGGTCACTTGCCATTGAATCAGCTGTTGAGTTGACAGCTTCAAATGTACAGCAAAAGCTCCCACCTTACAGAGATATCTTCTCTGAGCCACAAACTCTTCCTCACTGTATTTCCACAACAGATTCACCATGCTGCAAGTCTTTACACAAGTCTCCATCCAGTCTGACCTCATTACCTCTCTCACCATTAACAGATCGCTTCTGTCATCGCTACTTCACCTGCCATCTATTCCATCAGCATGAGTGCCCTTTATACTCTCTCACCTTGGTCCTCAGAATCCCCCCACAATCAGCTCCAACACCAGCATCACCAGGCACACCAGCAGCACCAGGCACACCAGCAGCAGCACCAACAACACCAACCTTCTCCACCATCAACTGATGCTGCACAGGACACAGGGCATCAGCACCCGACCACATTGCTGCCCGGGCCATGGCCAGACTTACTTCACTTGACGCTGTACACCCTGGTCGCCACATGATGCGCCAGGTTGGCACAACCCCGCACCAATACCATAAAGCATCCCTACAATGCCCAAGCCATTCCTTTCATAGTCACCACCATTGTGGGTTATACCGTTCTGTCTCACCATTTACTGCAACTCACTAAGGAACTTCCAAAGGTGCACGCAAATCTGTCCAAGAACGCAAAGGGCTGGATTTTGATACTGGGACGGGTTGGGGTCGTGTCATCCACTTTTCGTGTTATCCACCCGACTGCAATTGGATGTGGGAGATTGATGCAATTTTCACCTAATTGGGCAATTGAGTTCCAGCATGTGGGAACCCATGAACCAATTAGTGTTTTCAGTCTGAAAGTCGCCTCTGAAGATGTCATCATTGCTGCTGCATTGAAGGTCTGCAAAGACTGCCTGGCCTTTGCTGTGAGAGGACCTGGATGCAAAATGAGCAGCAGCAGCCCTAAGTCTGCTCCCAGATATTTTTACACCACCACTCCCAGATATGTCTCCTCCCCATCCATCCATATATGCATCCATCCACATAGCCATCCATATATGCATCCCCACATCCATCCAGCAGCCAGCCAGCAGCCAGAGGCATGCTTCATGTAGAAAAAGGGTTAAAATCACAAAGGCCTTTCAAAATGGCATTATAGAGGCAATTTAGTGCTTGTTAAGGGCCTTAACAGCCTATCCCACCTCTTAGAGGTGGGACGGAGTCGGGACCAGCAGACACGATTTAATTAAAATTGCGTGGAGGCGGGATGGAGGTGGGCTTGTGCCCGCCCGCCAGTTTTCGCAATTTTAACCCCCCACACGCCTCCAAACCCACCTCCACGGGTCAATGAAAATCCAGCCCAAAGTGTTGAAAATAAAGGTTTCAATGATTGACACCACATTAACAGAGAGGGCGAAACTGGGTACCTTTGCTCCTCCCATTAACGTGGGCGCTAATGGGGCACAAATGGCTTTGCAACCGGGCGCGGCGCTGACATCAACTCCCGCCATATCATTTGGCGGTAGTTTTCTGGCGGCGCTATGGTGTTGCGCCCCGATCTCCTTCGCCCAGTGATCGTGACGTCATCACCGTGCGCATCTCCCCGGTAGCACCCAGGACCCGAAATTGACTTCCACCCCCTGCAGCAGCGCCAGTTGAAAACACCGCCAGCTGCAGGAGGCGTGCATCGGGCGGCTGGCCACTTTGGGGGTGATGATTAAAGACGAGGTGGCCGAGGTAATTGGAAAAAAATTTACCTTTCTTCTTCCACTTTTTTTCGCGGGCTCCTGCCCGCGATTGATCAGCCCGGCACTCTGTTTGAGTGCCGGGCTGATCGTGCGGGATCGCGACTACCTTGGTGGTCCAGGTAGGTACTTTTTAAATTGCAGAGCCTGCAGTGATGGCCCTTCCCTTTAAGGGCGGGAAGAAGCCTTTGAACGTGACAGCGCTGCACGGCCCAGTGTGCAGAGCTGCTGAAATCTCCGCCCCACCTGCTGCCGATTGCGCTCCAAGAAGGAAGTGGAACGCTTGATTTAGCGCTCCACTTACTTCTTGGAGCGCAAAACCGAATTTTTTTAAAGTTTAGAAACATTGGCGCCTGGAGCTAATTTTCCAAACTTTTAAAATTTAGAGCCCCAAATGGAGCTATAATGAATTTCTCCCCCAAAAACTTTACATGAACATTGCATAAAACACCCAAGTGCCTACCCTCATGTGTTGTTAGTTGGTATGATTGCACGAGGATGAGGGTGAGTGTGAGCGGTGGCTAGTGAGATGGGGATGTGATAATGTAGATAGAGAGAGATGGGTGGGTGGGGGTGAACGAAAAGTTGGTGTGAGTAAGGATGTGCAGGAGTAGGGTAGGGAAGGCAGCGTGATGGGGATGTGATGAGAGGCACAGCAGGATGAGGTTGAGTGTGGCTTTGTACTTATGTTTCGTGATCTACTGAGATCATTGAAACATTTGCGGCACTGCACCCAGGTCCTCCTGACCACATCCCTGCTTGTGATCTCCTCTGCAATGTGCAACCAGGCTGTGTTGGTGTCCTGGGGAGGTCTCTTCCGCCCATGGAAAGGGAAGAGGACCTTCCTGCGTGCTGTGGCTCCCTCCATAAGCATATGGAGGGAGTCATGGGAGAACCTGGGTGCAACCCTGCACCTCTGTGCAGTGATTGTCAGTGTTTGCAGCACCTCAATGCTGTAGAACACTGACAGCACAAATGCCAGAATAAAGTTGGCCATGGTCCCTTTAAGGAAACCGGCTGATGACGCGTCATCAAAAGACGTCACCAGACCCACTTCCTCTAATTGGCTGGGAAATGCGCTGGGCGGGCTTAACAAGCCCAATCAGGGGAAAGTCATTTCAGAGTCTGGGATGGAGACAGCGGCGGGGTCGGGACCCGCCATTTATGTCGTCCCGCCGAGGTAAGTAAAATTGCAGCCATAGTGGCCTTTGGCACAAACCCTGTATCCTCGGCACCAACACCATCCCACTCCCTAATCTATTCCTCTTTGGCTCGATGTCTGTTTTTCTCATGCTTCTATTGTGTTCACCTGACCTGCCCAATTTAATATTTTCATATCCCTCAGTAAGGTCCCCTCATAACCAACTTCTTGCTGGTCTGTTGAGTTTAAGCCTCTCTAATCTTTCCTTACAGCTCTCCTCTTTACATGCTCCCGATCAGAACTGTACACACCTCTCCAAATGAGGTCTGCCCAGCACATTATAAACTGACAGCATAGCCATTGCAGACTTAGGGGCTGAATTTACATTAGGGTTCTCCCGCTCATCCACCATAACTTCAGCAGAAGATTGGCAGAAACCCGGGAGCAATGGCGTAAAGGGCGTTTAAGCCTTTTCACCGATGTTTCTGCAGACCTCCGCCAAAGCTAGGGCAGTCGTTTGGGAGAAACCCTGTGGAAGTTCAGCACCTGATACTCCACTGTTCTGGTTACGTTGCTCTACGTTTTCTCAACATTGCAAGTGACAAGTCTATGCCAGTCCCAAATCCCTTTCTCAGCCTCCCTGTGCTAATTCTATTCACTTCATTCTATGCTACTTGTATGCTATTGTATAATACTTTATTGAATAAAGCAGATTGGGGTTTAGCATGAGCGTGTTAATGCACACTCTAAAAATGGGGCAGAGACCAATTTTCTGTCTTTACGCAATCTACTTATTTCCACAGTTTGGTCCTGTTGGCCACAATAACTTGTCCATTGCTAGTGCTGCTCTTGCTATGATCATCTGATTCCTCTTGATGTTGTCAATTGCAGTGAATACAGTGGAATACGAGCGTAGTGATTGATTCAGGCAGTATCCAAGCAATTTCTGTAATAGGTACAACATGAGGTAGCTATCCTGTGTTGTGCCAGGGGTCACATTACACCCAATTTTTCCGAAAAAAACTTGCAATGCAAAAATTTATTAAATAATCGGTCAAAAGATTTCTAAAATACTCTGTAATTTTTTTTGTTCTGTTTTGGCAGCTTCCAAGGAAACATTGCAAGGAAACCAAACAGTATAACGAGCTCCAGTTGGCGCCATTTTGTAGTTTCAGCTGCAGTTAATTACGAGACAATTGGATAATGAGATGCAGAATACAGAGTGCATACAGAACAGCTCATGCAACTTCAAATCAAAACCGGAAATGTTGGAAAGGCACAGCGGGCTAGAAATCTGGCTTGTAGGGGGTGGTGGTGGTAGGGGTCAGCCTTTCCCCTGACTCAGTGAGCGGTTCCAATCGCTCCCACGCCCCAGGTTCAAAACTTGGACTTATTTAGGGGTTGTGAATAAAGATGCAGTAGACAACAGGTTCCGATGAAAGAATTATAACTTTTATTAAAAATAAAAGGTAACAAACTTAAACACACTTCACACTTAAACAGGTTTGGGGAACATACGGTTACAGGCGAGGGAGAATGACAGTATACAAGAAAAACCTTTATCCCTCCCAAAAATCCCACTTTCTAGCTAGGTTTCAGTTTCAGGAGATCAGCGATAATGCTCACCAAACAGGGGTATTAACAGTACGAAATCCAGTCAGGTAAGTTGATGGTGATTCTGGACATCGAATGTCTTCCTTTACCATGCAGCTTCTGGGCAGAGCTGAGAGGGAGAGTTGTGCCAGCGTTGTCGGCGAGTCAAAAGAGAAAGAAGTCTTGGGTCATGCTGCAATTATAGTCCTTTTCGCCCCCCCCCCAAAACTCCTCACGAAAACTGGTTTCGTAATGAAGTGAGTATGTTTCACATGAGGCCTATTCATTCTCTTGTTAAATTTTGATGGGCCTTCAACTATGCTAAACAAAATCAAATCCTGTTCAATTGACAAACCTCGTTACAGTAACGGCTTTTACTGAATCAAATGGCTTGCGTCCTGTTGAGCTGTTGTTTTATGGAAATTTGCATTGTTCTCATGTTTTGGGTTCCTTGCTGGGCCTAGCATTCCTATGGGTTCTGTGTTTTGGGTGGGGCGGCCTTCTCCCAGGGCCTATTGTCCAAATGTTAATGTTTGCTGGGCTTTGAATTCCCAGACAATGCAATCCTCAAGCCTACTATTCACAGAGGTAGATCCACGTACTGTACATGTCCAGACATGTTCCTTTAAAGTTCCAAAGTCCTTATTTTTTTCCCTTAGATTTTTGGGGATCTGCAAATTTTGGAAACTTTACAGTCCCTCCTGCGATACTTCCAGTTCACTACAATATCGTCCTGGGTGGACAAAATTCCTGATCCCCGAAAACCAACCTTCCCCTGTAATACCTAAACTAAAACCCAAACATACACTCCCCTTTAAATGGGGAAACATGGTCTTGTGCCATTACATCCATGGTACAGTTTATAGGTCATGCGCCCGCAGCTTTAAACCCACACTGTGGTTTAGAATAGGCGTTCAAGTGCTGGGGACACAGTATTATGTGTGAACCCCGGCTCCGGCACCCGGAGAGGTCAGTACCTGTCATAGCGTGCTCCCACTTCATGACATAAGGTGGGACTGCTGTGAAACGGATGTGTGCACCCCCTTGAATGACTCCAATGTTCTCCACCCTGTATACCAGTGCGGGTCGGGCGGTCCCACCCGTGACCGGCATCCTCACCACTATCCCCATGATACTGTGATTGGAACACCCACAATCTACTGGTACAGGGTAGGCTTCAGAGGCTAGACGGAGCTGACACGGGCTTAGTGAATTCTCAAATGGGTGGAGGGCTGCGAGGTGCTTGTTGCTGATCCAGGAGGGGACTAAACCTTGCTTTAAATCCTTCAGGTTACTCTGGCCCTCGCCTAGCAACCATGCCCCGTACAGTATGCACACCTCGTTCTGTGCAGCCTGGTCTGATGCATTCCTGTCCTCCCGTATGAGTGCATTTACTGTCTTTGCGTGCCTTTCCAGCTCAGCAATGATTTCTTTTAAATGGACTGTCATAGCTTGGTCCTCGTGTAACTCTGAGCCCACTACTGTATTTTCATCCATTAAGATTTTGCGCAATTGTGTTTTTAAACCGTTTATTTGTGTCTGCAATTCTATGTCATCCAGACTGTTGATGACAGAGGACCCTGTATTTTATGCTGTAAAAATATAATTCCAGGCTCCCCTCCTTTGTCTCCCCGTATTGTTAAAATACTCAGTGTGTGCAGTGCACAGTTCTGCTTTGTCTACGTTTGTGAAATCGAACTCGTAGAACTTCCTGAACATTTCTCTGAACAGGGCCTGGTATAGCTGTTCCGTCTCTTTGGGGCACCACTCAGGTAAGTTTACCTCCGTGAGGTTTAGGATCACGGAAGCTACCACGTAGTGTACCCCCTGGTATAGCACCTTTTCGGTTGGCACTAGTACCATGGCTTTATGAAGGGGAAATCATGTCTGACAAATTTGCTTGAGTTCTTTGAGGACATAACGTACAGGGTGGATAAAGGGGAACCAATGGACGTAGTGTATTTAGACTTCCAGAAGGCATTCGACAAGGTGCCACATAAAAGATTATTGCTCAAGATAAAAAATCACTGGATTGGGGGGAATATTCTGGCATGGGTGGAGGATTGGTTATCTAACAGGAAGCAGAGAGTTGGGATAAATGGTTCATTCTCGGACTGGCAACCAGTAGCCAGTGGTGTTCCGCAGGGGTCGGTGCTGGGTCCCCAACTCTTTACAATCTATATTAACGATTTGGAGGAGGGGACCGAGTGTAACATATCAAAGTTTGCAGATGATACAAAGATGGGAGGGAAAGTAGAAAGTGAGGAGGACATAAAAAACCTACAAGGGGATATAGACAAGCTGGGTGAGTGGGCAGAGATTTGGCAGATGCAATACAATATTGGAAAATGTGAGGTTATGCACTTTGGCAGGAAAAATCAGAGAGCAAGTTATTATCTTAATGGCGAGAAACTGGAAAGTACTGCAGTACAAAGGGATCTGGGGGTCCTAGTGCAAGAAAATCAAAAAGTTAGTATGCAGGTGCAGCAGGTGATCAAGAAGGCCAACGGAATGTTGGCTTTTATTGCTAGGGGGATAGATTATAAAAACAGGGAGGTATTGCTGCAGTTATATAAGGTATTGGTGAGACCGCATGTGGAATACTGCATACAGTTTTGGTGTCCATACTTAAGAAAAGACATACTTGCTCTCGAGGCAGTACAAAGAAGGTTCACTCGGTTAATCCCCGGGATGAGGGGGTGGACATACGAGGAGAGGTTGAGTAGATTGGGACTCTACTCATTGGAGTTCAGAAGAATGAGAGGTGATCTTATTGAAACATATAAGATTGTGAAGGGGCTTGATCGGGTGGATGCGGTAAGGATGTTCCCAAGGATGAGTGAAACTAGAACTAGGGGGCATAATCTTAGAATAAGGGGCTGCTCTTTCAAAACTGAGATGAGGAGAAACTTCTTCACTCAGAGGGTAGTAGGTCTTTGGAATTTGCTGCCCCAGGAAGCTGTGGAAGCTACATCATTAAATAAATTTAAAACAGAAATAGACAGTTTCCTAGAAGTAAAGGGAATTAGGGGTTACGGGGAGCGGGCAGGAAATTGGACATGAGGCTGAGTTCGGATCGGTCGAGGCCCTGTGGGTGGCGTAGCGGGCCCAGGGGCTGAGTGGCCGGGTCCTGCTCCTACTTCTTGTGTTCTTTAGATTTGAGGTGAGGATCAGATCAGCCATGATCTTATTGAATGGCGGAGCAGGCTCGAAGGGCCGATTGGCCTACTCCTGCTCCTATTTCTTATGTTCTTATGTTCTTATTCCCTGGTCCCTTGGTGGTGGTAGGGCATGTCTCTGTGTGTGTCCTTGCTGTCTGGGTCGTGGGCAGGGACTTACGGGCATGTGCCACGAGTTCAGTGGCCTTGACTGGGGCTGGAGAGGGCAGGACTATGCAAGTGTGTAGGTGGGAATCCCATTCCACCCCCTTCCCCTTATGCAGCCATGCTGCGGAAAAGATAATGGATATGCCCGTGGGGCAGGCCTTCCGCAACCCCCACATGCAGACATAAATCCCCTGTTCCGATTTCCACCACTTGTCCCAGCACACGCTCACCGCCCTATGGTCCCCTGTAATGGTCCGATGGGTGTCATTCCCCAGTCGCTCCCAGTCAGCTGTATGGTCCCCCATGTCTCTGCTCAGCTTCCTGAGCCACCACCACCTTCCCAGGGGAATCTTTCCTCTGCAAGTCAGGCACACGTGTTTCCCCTCAGTGACCCCGACCCGAGTGGCTACAACCTGTATGCTGGGACAGGGGAGGGAGGCCTCCCCGTAGGTGAGCCCGGTCTGACTGGAGTATCGGGTGGAGTTAGATCCCAGCCACCCTGGCCATCTTCCCACGTGGGAATAGGTAGCGAGCTCCTTCACGCCTCGCTTGCTGCCATCCGCAGTCACCACCGGTGCTCTCTCTCCTGAGCACCCAAAAATGTGGGAGTCCTCCACGTCACCTCGCCTCCCAGCGCGCATTCCTATCAGAGCGAGTAGGAGAATGCCCCCCTTCATATCGACAATCCCTTCTGTAAGGAGACACAAGAGCATATAGCCAGGTCCCGAGTAGATTCTCTGGCTTGGGTGAAGCATAGTCGGGTCTTGCGACCTCGACTCAATACAAAACACGCTTGAAACTATAACATTTAAAACTACCAACCACCTTACTTAAAATTTAACTAAAAATACCCAAACTTAACAATCTCAAAATTTAACAACAAAAGCTTTGTACATTCGCCGCCCGTCTCCGAGCGGCCAGACTAAACCCTGTTAGGGCTGCAGCACACTACTCCCTTTGGTGTGGCCCTGTCCTGTACCTTTGGTCCCTTGCAGCCTATGGCTGCTGGCTGGGAACCTCTGTCCTCAGATCGATCCCTGGTTTGAGGGGCGGCCCTTTTAAATTGGGGAGCCGGTGACCACGGTTTCTTTGGCTGTGGCGTTCGTGGGGACCTTCTAGGGGCTCTGGCTGGTGGGGGTTTTCTGGCTGGTGGGTCTTTAACACGAGCCACTGCCCCCTGTTGTGTGGTCTGTGAATCTTCCACTGCCACTGGCTGGGGATTTCTATCCTCAGACTGTACCTCTTCTAAACCTGTGTCAGGGTCAGGTGACTCTTCACAGCCTGGTGCTGGTTCAAAACCTGGGTCGGGGGCGGGGCTATCTGGTTCCGGCTCCTCCTCCTCTAAATCCCAGAGGATTGGGGGAATGTCCCAAATGGTGGGTGGGGTGGCCCCTCCCCTAAGACAGGCCACCGCCCCTGCTTGTGCAGTCTGTGAATTTTCTCCTGCTGCAGGCTGAGGATTTTCGCCTCCAGGTTCAAAACCTGGGTCGGGGGCGGGGCTATCTGGTTCAGGCTCCTCCTCCTCCCCACCTGAGTCCCAGAAGAGAGGGGGGGGTGGTTTGAACAGGGGCCTGGGTGACTCCTCCCTCAAGACAGGCCACCACCCCTGCTTGTGCAGTCTGTGAATTTGGTCCTGCTGCAGGCTGAGGATTTCTATCCTGTTTTAGTTTGATCAACTCTGCTACCATGGCTTGCAACTGCGGGGTGATGAATTCCCCCGGGGTTGTTGAGCAAACCATCCCTCTGGCTTTGGATAGGGCTTGGGTCAGACCTTTTATCCTTTCCTCACAGGGCCCATGGTTTAAATCCTCATACTCCCTGCTCCTGGCTGCCCTGTAGGCTGCCTTTATGTCTCTAAGCTGCCCCTCTAGCCCGTCTACTTTCCCCATTAAGCGGGCGTTCTCCTCCAGTAAGGCCTGCTCATTTAACCTGGCCTCCTTACGGGAGGTCTCTTCCTGTGCGTGTCTTTCAAGGGGACACAGGTAGGCAGGCTGCGCTGGTTCCAGTCATAGGTCTGGGTTGTATGGGGCTGCTGCTACCTTCCCTGGGCCACTCAATAGGGACCTCATGGCATCCAAAAATGACTCGACCGTGGCGGGAGGGATCCCTGTCTCTGCCTTTTGGGCTGGGGCTGAGGAATTCTTTCCCTTGTTATCCTTCCAAAGATTCTTACACTCCTTCCTCCAGTGACCATCCTTCCCACACCCATAACAGTTAAGCTTTGTGCTGGAAGGGTTATTCCCCTCCTGATGCCACTCCTTCCTACTCTGGCCGGGTTTTATTTCATGTACTTTCCCTTTTTGTGGGGGCTCTTCCACCCCTCTCCCGTTCCGGTAGGCCAGGTTCAGCTGTCTGACCACTGCCTCCTCGGTGACCTGGGGGTCTTTCGGGTCAAACCAAAGCTCAGCCTGGGTTTTGATCCGAGGCAAGCTGTTTGCCACTAGGCTACGGAGCCAGTGGGCCAGCTCGTCCCAGTTTAGGTGAGCCCTGTTAAGATCCCCACCACAAGCACCCCTGTACACGGGCCACAGCCTGTCTGCAAAAGCCTGTGGGGTCTCTCCTGCGAGCTGCACTGTTTTCTCCACCCGGGAGAAAGGACTGCCCTCATTCATCCCCATGGCCTCTAAAACTTCCTCTCTGATGGCTGCATATCCATTCTGTCCTCTCTTGCTCTCAGCAGAGAGAGACTGGTATAGCCGGCTATCCAGTGAGAACAGGAGCAGTTTTGCCATCTCGGCATCGTCACAGTCGTTGATGCCTGCGGCCTGTTCTACCTCTATGAAGTGAACTGAGGGGTCCCCTTGTTGGGTGAGTTTACTCAGGTGGCTTACCATAACCCTAAGCTGTTGTGTACCGTGGCGAGCCACAAACTGGCTTTGGAGGGTGGGCCAAACCTTTCCTGCCGGGCCGGGCACATCGGCCCCGGTCCCAGCCTCTCTTGCGGGGGTTTTTTCCACCTCAGCTTCTACCCCTAACTCCACCCCTTCTACTTGCCAGACTGTGCTAAAGCTTGGCGCTATGGGTGGTGGTCGTGGGCCCTCCCGCTCCTCAACCGGGTCGTCCCTTGGCGCTATCTTTGGTGTCTGAACCGTTCTCCCCAGGTTCCCTGTAAAGTCAACCTGGGCTGCACTTGGGCTTATGAGGCACGCCACGCCTCTTGCGTTCCTTAGAGCAAGGCTGAGATTCTCTATATGCTTCTGGCAGGGGCAATGGTCTGCATCCTCAAACCCCTGTGCGCTCATTACCTTATAGGCTGCCTGTAAGCCTTTTACTGTCTCCTCCTGCTCTCTTGCTTGTTTTGCCAGGCGGGCATTCTTTCCCGCAACCTCAGCTCATTGTTCTTGGCCTCAGTGACCTGGCACTGTAAATATTCCTGCCGGGTCTTGTGTTCCCCCACTAACTGCACCCTTTCCTGGTTTAGCGCCTGCAATGCTAACAGTAACTTCTCCCCTGCTAGGGCCTTTGTTTGGACTTCCAGGGCTGACTCCCGAATCTCGGCTGCCTGTTCTTCAATGAGTCTGTCCAAAAGTTGGATCTGTTTCTTGAAGCACATCAGCCAGACTGCCTTTTCTAAGGATTTTTTTATGATCCTTCCCTTCTGTCCATTTAGCTGCTGCATCTACCGGGCGCCCAGTTTTTAATAGATTAGTGACCCATTTCTTTTCCATATTCACTTTGCTGAATACATAATCTGAAATCCTCTCTTCCATTACAGTTCTCTCTTCCGAATCAGTGTCTACTGCTTCACAACCCTTTTGCCAAGTCCTGCCGCGGTCACCATTTTTGTAGGGGGTGGTGGTGGTAGGGGTCAGCCTTTCCCCTGACTCAGTGAGCGGTTCGAATCGCTCCCACGCCCCAGGTTCAAAACTTGGACTTATTTAGGGGTTGTGAATAAAGAAGCAGTAGACAACAGGTTCTGATGAAAGAATTATAACTTTTATTAAAAATAAAAGGTAACAAACTTAAACACACTTCACACTTAAACAGGTTTGGGGAACACACGGTTACAAGCGAGGGAGAATGACAGTATACAAGAAAAACCTTTATCCCTCCCAAAAATCCCACTTTCTAGCTAGGTTTCGGTTTCAGGAGATCAGCGATAATGCTCACCAAACAGGGGTATTAACAGTACGAAATCCAGTCAGGTAAGTTGATGGTGATTCTGGTCATCGAATGTCTTCCTTTACCATGCGGCTTCTGGGCAGAGCTGAGAGGGAGAGTTGTGCCAGCGTTGTCGGCGAGTCAAAAGAGAAAGAAGTCTTGGGTCATGCTGCAATTATAGTCCTTTTCGCCCCCCCCCCAAAACTCCTCACGAAAACTGGTTTCGTAATGAAGTGAGTTGGTTTCACGTGAGGCCTATTCATTGTCTTGTTAAATTTTGATGGGCCTTCAACTATGCTAAACCAAATCAAATCCTGGTCAATTGAAAAACCTCGTTACAGTAACGGCTTTTACTGAGTCAAATGGCTTGCGTCCTGTTGAGCTGTTGTTTTATGGAAATTTGCATTGTTCTCATGTTTTGGGTTCCTTGCTGGGCCTAGCATTCCTATGGGTTCTGTGTTTTGGGTGGGGCGGCCTTCTCCCAGGACCTATTGTCCAAATGTCAATGTTTGCTGGGCTTTGAATTCCCAGACAATGCAATCCTCAAGCCTACTATTCACAGAGGTAGATCCACGTGCTGTACATGTCCAGACATGTTCCTTTAAAGTTCCAAAGTCCTTATTTTTTTTCCCTTAGATTTTTGGGGATCTGCAAATTTTGGAAACTTTACAGGCTCTGTAGCGCCTGATTTTTAGGCGCTACAGGTGCCGTTTTGTGTCGAAAATGGCATCCGCGCCATGTGCGCGCAATACTGGTGTGGGCCACGCTGGACACCATCTGGAGGGCGGTAGGGCAAGCTGCCATTTTCATCTTCAAAACTGGAGATGCAGGCGGAACGTGCAAGTGGCTCTGCCAGGATAGCGGGCTTGCCCATGCTGCAGAGCGCCATCGACTGCATGCACGTGGCTTTGCGGGCACCGTCTCTAAATGCTGAGATGTACTGCAACCGCAAAGGTTACCACTCGCTGAATGTGCAGCTGGTGTGCGACCATGCTCAGCACATCATAATGGTGAATGCCCAGTATCCTGGCAACAGTCATAATGCTTTTATTCTGCAACAGTCCACTGTTCCCTCAGTCTTTGAGCCACCATGACAAATCACAGGGTGGCTACTGGGTGACAAGGGCTATCGGCCGACCACCTGGCTCATGACTCTGCTGCGCATCCCATGCACACGTGGGCAGCATGCGTACAATGAAAGCCATGCTGCCACACGGAATCTGATAGAGCAGCATTGGCATCCTTAAACAACGCTTCTGCTGCCTGGACCGCTCTGGAGGAGCCCTGCAGTACTCAAGATTCATCGTGGTCTGCTGCATGCTCTACAACCTCGCCATCATGAGCGCACAGCCCTTGTCACCAGGCATACAGCAACCAGCTGAGGAGGAGGAGGAGGAGGAGGAGGAGGAGGAGGAAGAGGAGGAGGAGGAGGAAGCAGAAGAAGAGGAAGCGGAAGGGAGGAGGCAACCCAGACAGCCCCTTTCTGCCCGGGCTGTCTGTGATCGACTCATACGACGGTGGTTCCAGTGAATGCAACCCCAATTCCCCTTTCCACATTAGTCCCATACCTTCCCTTCCCTCTGTTATCGACCATCACAGCGTCCTCTTGGCCACAATGATGAAATAAAAGCCACCACAAAAGAAACATTCTCATCCAACTTTATACATCAATCCATCCAACATTACATAACAAAGTCAACTAATCACCCTTGTGCATTCCCTTAGTGCCTGTCTCCCGTGTGCCTTTGCCTGTCCTAGTGCTCCAACGAAGTGCTACCCCAGTGGCTGCAGCAGGGCTGGTGGAAGGTTGACTCTTAGTGGGGGAGACTGCAGATGACCCTGCCGGACGACTTTGAGCAGCTCTGGGCCTAGAAGGCCCGGCTGCGGACTGCAGCACGTCAGCATTGGTGGCTCGGCGTGGGTGGCAGCAGTCTGGGCTGGCTGGCTGACAGGCAACAGCAAGGGCACTGGCAGAGTGGCAGTGGTGGGAGGACGAATGCTGTCATCCTGAGAGAGTTGAGAGGTCGCACAACACCAGGTTATAGTCCAACAGTTTTATTTGAAATCACAAGCTTTCGGAGCTATCGATTTGCTCCTTCCTCAGGTGAAGTAAATTAGATACAGAATCTCCAAAGCATATATAGATGGAAAACAAAGCATGTGTACTTTACAATTGCAGACCAATAAATTAAATCATCCTGACTATCTGCTGAGGTGTGATAAAGTTAATTAAGTCAGCCAGGAAGGTACCACATCAAAGACATAGCAAGATACAACTGAGACAATGAGGTGTAGTCGCAGGGGTTCTAACGTGTCAAAAGCTGCCGTCTGTATGTAAAACGAAAAGCTTTAACATTTTTTTACTTTTTTACTGGGAAAATTTTTACTTTTTTACTGGGAATCACATCTGTGAACAAGCTAACGACGACTCGAGTCCGGATCACGTCATGTATCGTGACATAAACCCAAGATCCCGATTGAGACCGTCTTCATGAGTGCGGAACTTGGCTATCAGTTTCTGCTCGATGATTTTGCGTTGTCGTGTGTTTCTAAGGTTGCCTTGGAGAACGCTTACCCGCAGATCCGAGGCTGAATGTCCTTGACTGCTGAAGTGTTCCCCGACTGGGAGGTAACAATCCTGCCTGGCGATTGTTGCGCGGTGCTCGTTCATACGTTGTCTCAGTGTCTGCATGGTCTGCATCCTGAGAGAGGACAGCAGGTTTGTGCTCCACGGAGCCACTGCCACTCCCCCAGGGCAGCACCTCAGCATTCCAAGTAATCTGTTGGAGTGCAGTTTGCTTGACTGCTGTGACACCCTGCAAGCCCCATTCCACACTGGTAAATGCAGCCACAATGGCAGCAGTCTGAGCTTGCATGACAGAAGACTGAGCTTCCACTGCAACACTCTGACGTTGGGTGACTTCTGCTTGTGCGGCAATGGAAGCTGAGACCTCAGCCATCAGATGTTGGGTCCACAAGTGCACATGCACGCTGGAAATCATGGAAGCTCTGCGCAAAGCCCTGTGCAAGGTTGGTGCCGGGCTCTTCCATGCTCCTTGACATTGCACTCAGGCTTTCTGGCAGGCCTGCCAGTACATCAAGGGGGAAAAATTGGTGATCGCCGGCAAAGCAGTCGGTGTCACCGCTAACTGTCATTAACGGCCGCCTGAAATGGCCGCAGCACTAACCAACTTAAATTGGTGTGGGGGGGCATGGAGGTAGGTGGCACAGCGCTAACCTTAGGTACAACGCCGTCCTGGTGGTGTTGCACGAGGGAGCCGAGATCAATTTGTAGTCCTGGTGCGGCATTGATGCTTCCCCGAGCGCCTGTGTGCGAGTCTGTGAAGCTCGCAATGCATTGTGGGCAGTGAGGAGCTCTGAAATTTAAAGGGGCCACACACATTAAAGCAAGACAAAATAAATTGCACTGATTCAGTACATTTTTACAAATGTTCAATATTTAAAAGAAGTTTCAAATGTGATTATTCAGCTCTTAAAGCTGAATTACCTTCCTCAAGAACAAATGGGAAAACTGCTTCAGCACTAACAGAAATGGCTCAGCAAGCCAGGGAAGGGGCACCCAGGGTCTCGCACGCAGCATTCCAGCTTTGTGCAGGGGGTCAACACTGCAAGACTGCCCCTCTACCCACAGGGGCCAGGAGGCCCTCCAGAAAGAACAATGTGGGACCACATCACCAAGGCCATCACTGCCAGCATTGTCGCCCTCAACACCTGGCTCCAGTGTCGAAAGAAGCTTCATAACCTCAGACCACTGGTCAAGGCCAGTGAATGCATCTTCCAAAGCCATTACCTACCAACTGCACCACTAACCTCACACACTGCTCAATGCAGGAGTCCCCAATCACTCAGCTCCCAACAATCTGCACCAATGACGAGGCACATCTACCATTCCTAGCATCACCTCACCCCCTTGGAGGAGACGGTGCAGGCCATTCTTGGCAGGGGCGGGGCTGAAAGATGCGGGTATCCTCGTACGTTATCCCCCTTCTGGCATGCACCTCTAGGTTTCTCGTCCTCCCGTCAGTACAACTCCACCCTTGTGTCTTCCTCATTTCACACACCCAAGAAATGCAGCCTGCCCAGCCAGTGGGTCAACAGGCAAGGTAGCCTTCTTAGCCATTGGGACCACAGGCAGATGATTCCATCCCAGATATCCCGGCCACAAAGGGGCTGTCTGGAATGCATTCTTGCATCTGATTCCTCCTCTTTTGCTTCTTCCTCTGCTGTATCTTCCTTTTCCCTCTGCTAGCGAATGCTGTAAATGTGAAATGACAGCATAAGATGCTGCAAATACTCTCAGTTGGTCAGGCAGCATGTCGACCTGAGACGTGAACTCCACGGATGTAACGTGACCTGTTGAGTATTCGCAGCATGTTCTGTCTTCTCAAAGGCTTTCACTTACCATCCGAGCCCTTGCACGTGTCCAGCAGCACTCCCAAAACACTTAAAAAAAACTTTTCACATATATTGCAGCAAGCTACCACTTCAATAAAATCCAAAAAACCAAGGCCAAACCCTTCGATTCAAACTTACCTGATTGATGTGTGTGTCCCTTTAACAGCTGCAGATATCGCCCCTGTCAGCACCTGTCAGCCTGCATGCACGCCAGGTTAACCTGGCATGCTTAGGAGCCAGCGCTGAATTGAGCACTAGGGTCGAAGTTCGCGTAGGTGATGTTAAGTTGGCATTGCACGCCGACTGACGTCACTACGCCGCCATTTTTTTTTACAGGGCACTGCCAGTAATCGGCGGCACAAAGGGGCCCATGAATATGATGGCTGCCATGGGGACTGCCTCCAGCTGGCACAAGAGCGGCAGCCACCATTTTTTCGAGAATCGCCGGCGCTAGCAGGTGGCGGTAAGTATATGAATTTCTCGCCCCAAGCATTTAATTGTGCATAGCCATCAGCCTTCTTCTGTAGGCGACCCCATCGAAGTCCTCATCTGAGTCCTCTGCAGCAGAACTCGTGTGCGACCTCGTCCTCCAGGGAGCTGGCACCTATGCTACATTTTCCCCCTCCCCTGGCTACAGGCCACTCGTGCCCGGTGTCCCACCATGTGCCAACCCTGCCTCTAACCTATCTTCTAAACTATGTGGAGTGCCAATATCTGAACTGGTGGCTGCAAGTGTGAAACTGAGTGACGATACTGTGTCTTCATCATCAGTGCTTTGGTGCTCTTCTATTTCATGCTGCTCCACCAGTGCCTGGCCAGGTGTCAGTTCTTGGCTGTCTGAAAGGAGAAAGGCACAAGGCTGAGGTTGTGGTGAGGGAGGCGGGGTGGGGGGTGGTGCTTGGAAATTGAAGTGCATGCTAACACCATGTGCAGCTTGTAAATCAGAAGATATTGTGGGATGAGCGGGTAGTGGGATGTGAAAAGGAAGATTACATATGAGGATACCGGCATCTTGTATTCTTTCAGCGCCGCAGCTGTCCACGGGTTAAGTGATAGCCCTCCCAATAATGGCCAGCACCGTCTCCTCCATCGGGGTCAGGTTATGCAGGCACGCCTGTCCCCCACCAGTTAGGGCCTGCTGGCACCGGTTGTGAGCCACCTTGTCCTTCAAGAGAATGTGAATTGTGTCAGTGAGTGTGGAGCAATGTGTTTGGATGATATGCCTGTCATGGTTGAATAGCTGACAGTGTATGCAAGCTGTGAGATATGGGTGTGAGACTTGCAGCAGTGGTAAGTGTGTGAGGGTGAGGTGAAGCTACGAATGTGAGGTATGAATCGTGTTTGGTAGAGATTGTTGGTATGTGAGTGATGGAGTTGTGGTACAGGATATGGCATTTGAAGATGAATTCACTGACCTTGACCACACCTGTGAGGTCATTAAACTTCTTCCTGCACTGTGTCCAGGTCTTTGGGGCTATGCTGCTGGCATTCACCATAACGGCTATCTATTCCCATTGGATTTTACGCAGTTGCCTGGAGGGCCTCCTAGCCCCCTGTGGAAACAGTACCTCTCTTCTCATGTTCACCTTCTGCACCAAGGCCTCCAGTGCTGCATTGGAGAACCTTGGAGCCTGCTCTCTCCCCTATTGTGGCATCATTGTTTTTTTTTTGCTGCTCTAACTCTCTTCCCCAGCTATTTGAATGACCTTTAAGAGGTGCAGACTGCCTTTAAGAAGTGCAGGGTAGCTTTAATTGGTGATAGCCTCACACGAACTTGGGCCCTATGCAGAATGTTCAGCCACTCAGCAGTCTGTTCAGTGCTGGGCTGAACGCCACAAACATGTTAATCAGCAGGCAGCATGAAGTTAGCATGTGCCTGCATTACTTTGAACAGGCGTGGGTTGATCATGCATCTCGATCCCAGCATTCGTTTTCGGGGGGGGGGGGGAAATGAATTTTTATTCCAGCAGGTCTAACAGCATCTGAAAAGAGAAAAGGTTAACACTATGGGTGTAGATCTGTTCTGGTGACGGGTCTACATTTGAAAGATTACCCTGTCTTTTTTTTCGGGGGCAGGGGGAGGTTCATATGTTGATGAACCTGCTGTGCAATTCCAGCAATTTATTTCAGATTTTCGGTATTTGCAGTTTTTTTCAGGATACAAGAACTCTACCCTTCTTTGAATTGTGTCACTGGGTCTTTATCGTTCTGTTGCCTAAGGTTAATGCCTTCTTTCGACCATGCAGCAGCAGCTCATTGCCGCAGTGAAGTGTCGGCCCAGATTACATGCTCAATTCATGAGGCGAGACCTGAACCTGCAACCTTCTGATGCGAAGGCAACAGAGGCCACCAATTTAACAAACCTGGCACTTAATTGGCATAACAACTGCTAAATAATTGAAATTAAAAAGGTGGCTGGCTGCTTAAATGTCACAAATAGCAAATGGCATTTACTGGAGACAGAGAACGGAATTAAATCTTGCCCGAGACTTGTAAGTAGACAATGGGCCAGATATTCCGATCCCTATGGGTGTGTATGCGCTGTGCACCCACCCGTAGGGATATCGGAAATGCCGGTTTCAGGCATGCACAGCGCATGCGCTGAAAACCGGCATTTCCGATCTGTCAAGAATGGTCTTGACAGATCCTCCGGCTGCCCTGGAGAAGGGCCTCTGCGGGCGGATAGTTTCGCTTTTTGGAGACCCTCCGCCCGCAGAAAACCCTTACAATTCTTACGCCTGGTAAAAGTGTAAGGCCTGCTTTTACCAGGATAACAGTTGAAAAAAGTAAAAAAAAATTTTCACTAATTTAACATTTAAAAATACTTTAAAAAAAGGTAAGTTTATTTTTAGCCCCGTAAAATACTTTAATTATTTTTTTTTTAATTACATTTTTGTTTAAAATACTTAATTTATTGTAATTTCAAGTCATTTTAAAGATGTGATTAAAAAAAATTATTTAAAGTTTTACTATGTTTTTTCATTGATCTCCATTCATATATTTGAAAGGTCTTCCTGTCAAATGTATGAAGGGAAATTCCCTTCTGTGATTGGCTCCCCATGGCCCACGTGATCCCAGGGACGCTGCAAACTACATGCGCCTCTGGAATATGTGAGCCCTGCACTCTTGCAGTTTGGAGAGGCCCAGCATCGGAACTGTGCACGTCCCGGGAGCCCTCAGGTAAGGGCCAATGTGTCAGAAAATTGAAGGGTTAATGTTCCATTTCACACTTCTGGTGCAGTGTCTTGCATGCCAGGAATGCAATTCAGAAATTTGTGTTAATGCTGCGAATGATTTTTCATCCACTTGAAACGAATTCTCGTAAGACCATGCTTGGCACACGCCCAAATTTCCGATCTGCGTTCTCAGTGGATGAGGTTCTTCACCAGAGGAGCAAAGTCGGAGAATTGCTTCTTTAATTCCGAATTCTAGCTGCGCCTGTAAAATATATTCCATCCACAGAAATCACAAGTTTCTGTATTACCCGGAGAGAATGCCCGAACACTACAATCTCCAACCTTTTCACCCTCCTAACAAGTCTCCAGTGAGAAATAATAAAGCACAAGGTTCTCCTTTTCACAGGAAGTGTGTTCTTGCAGTTATTAAATCTTTCCATTTCCACATGAAATTGCTGATGCAAAAGTAATGTTTGCGACTAACTGCAGTGGCAAATAGTCAAAAACTGAAGAGGAAATGGAAACCCAAAGGACATCTACATCATGGGCCTCACACAAATTAGTTTGCTTCTCCTGCCATCAGCTTGTTTAGGTGTCAGGTTGGTTGCAATGCTACGTAAATTTTATATCATCGATAGCTTGAGGAAAACACCTGCCTCCACTGGATGACTAGTTTTGTTTGTTTTCAGCTCATGGAGTATGACATTGACACAGACACTAATATTACTGTAATAAAACGGACTCAAACATCAGTAACGACTCTATTACTGTACTAAAATGAACACCTAAGACCATTTAACAATAAAATAAAGACACATAAGGAAAACTGTGCTCTCCCTGATATGAAAATTGACATATGAGTGACCATACCTTTAATACAAAAATTGGGTCCAAATCAGAAGGCGCTACACAGACAGCCAAGCATCATCCAGACCAGTAATCTGATCCACTGCACTTGAGGAGTTAAAACGCAAGAGCAGATCATAATATTTCAAAGAGAAAACAATCTAGTTTGTTAATCTGATTTTGTGACATTTAATAGTTCAGAAGATTTTGGCTGAGGAAAATCATTACTGATTGATTCACATGCAAAGACATTTTGAAACCTTAATCACAATAGATTTCTGCATCTGACCTTTCAAGCCCTAATTGCACTATTTGTTGTGGTGCTCCTGTTCATGCAAACATTGAGCTTTTGTCAAATGGATGTCATTCTAGTAATATTTGGTAAAATAATGAACTTTGATAAATTACTCACGATTTGATGTCGCTTTTAAATTATGAACCCATTTCCTATAGAACTCATTCTGTAAACATGACCCATAAACAGAAAGAGAAAGAACTTGCATTTATAGAAGTGCCTTTCACAACATCATAAAGTGCATCACAGCGAGTGTAGTCACTGTTGTAATGTAGGGAAATACAGCAGCCAATTTGTATACAGCAAGGTTCCACAAACAGCAGATGAGATAAATTACCTGTTAATTTATTTTAGTGGTGTTGGTTGAAGGATAACTGCCAACCAGGACACCAGAGAGACCTCCCCTGCCCTTTTTCCAAAAGTGCATGGGATGCTTTATGTCACCTGAGAGCGAAGATGGAGTCTCATCCAAAAGGTGGCACCTATGACAGTGCAGCACTCCCTCAGTACTGCACTGGATAGTCAGCCGAGATTATGTTTTCTATCTGGTTATAGACTGGGCAACACAAGAACAACTCTGCATGTGCAGTTGCCCAACAGTGATGATTCTCCAAGTTTGGCTGCAGACCCATGGATAAGTAATGCTATGGGCTGGATTTTCTCAATGGGAAGCTTTTGGAGGTGGGACTGCTGCTTGCCGGCTTCTAATCCCACCTCCATCAGCTTCTGGCCAATCAGCGGGATTTTCCCCTGATTGACCTTGTTAAGCCCGCCCAGCGGGCTCAGCAGACCAATTATTGGGAAGTCAGTGACAGAGCACGTAAACATATGACGTGCCATCTGTCAAGAACTTTTGAAAGAAGAAATGTCATCATTTGACAGCTCTGTGAAGCTGTCAAACAGACATTCTGTGTAGTTTGATGAGCCCTTGTGTTCAGGACTCATCAAACCTTTCAACTTTGCAGAAATCACCTGGCTGTTGGCTCAGAGGATCCAACAGCCAGTCTGTGATATCTGTGATGTCTATGACTAACAAATCTAGAGCCCCCTCGATTTCTAGGGACATTCAGGGTAGGATAAAGAAAAAAAGGGAGGCGTATGACAGATACCGAGGGCTAAATACTCCAGAATATTTAGAGGAGTACAGAAAGTGCAGGGGTGCAATTAAAAAGGATATTAGGAAAGCAAAGAGAGAGCATGAAAAATTCTTGGCAAGTAAAATCAAGGTTAACCCAAAGATGTTTTATAATTATATTAAGAGTAAGAGGATAACTAAAGAAAGGGTAGGGCCTATTAGAGATCATGAGGGTAATCTGTGAGTGGAGGCGGGAGTTGTCGGTAGGGATCTTAATGAATACTTTGCATCTGTTTTCACAAAGGAGAGGGGCGAAGCAGACATTGCTATCAGGGAGGAGGAGTGTGAAATATTAGATGAAATAAACATAGTGAGAGAGGAAGGAGGGTTTAGCAGCTTTAAAAGTGGATAAATCCCCAGGCCCGGATAAAATGTATCCCAGGCTATTAGGCGAAGCAAAAGAGGAAATAGCAGAGGCCCTGACCATCATTTTCCAATCCTCACTGGCTTCAGGTGTGGTGCCGGAGGACTGGAGGACTGCTAATGTGGTACCCTTGTTTAAAAAGGGAGAAAAGGATAGACCGAGTAATTGCAGGCCAGTCAGCCTAACCTTGGTGGTGGGAAAATTATTGGAAAGAATTCTGAAGGACAGGATAAATCTTCATTTAGAAAGACACGAATTAATCAAGGATAGTCAGCACGGATTTGTTAAGGGAAGGTCGTGTCTGACAAACTTGATTGAATTTTTTGAGGAGGTAACAAGGAGGGTAGATGAGGGTAGTGCATTTGATGTAGTGTATATGGACTTTAGCAAGGCTTTTGATAAGGTTCCACATGGCAGACTGGTCACGAAGTTAAAAGCCTATGGGATCCAGGGTAAAGTGTCAATTTGGATTCAAAACTGGCTCGGAGGCAGGAAGCAGAGGGTAATGGTTGATGGATGTTTTTGTGACTGGAAGGCTGCTTCCAATGGGATTCTGCAGGGCTCAGTACTAGGTCCCTTGCTTTTTGTGGTATATATCAATGATCTAGACTTGAATATAGGGGGTATGATTAAGAAGTTTGCAGATGATACTAAAGTCGGCTGTGTGGTTGATACTGAAGAAGGAAGCTGTAGACTGCAGGAAGATATCAATAAATTGGTCAGGTGGGCAGAACAGTGGCAAATGGAATTCAATCCAGAGAAGTGTGAGGTAATGCATTTGGGGAGGGCTAACAAGGAAAGGGAATACAAATTAAATGGTAGGACACTGAGTAGTGTAGAGGAACAAAGGGACCTTGGAGTGCATGTCCACAGATCCCTGAAGGTAGCAGGCCAGGTAGATAAGGTGGTTAAGAAGGCATACAGAATGCTTGCCTTTATTAGCCATGGATTCTGTATCTATTTATTGACACGTTAGACCCCCTGCGACTCCACCTCATTGTCTCAGTTGTATCGTGCTATGTCTTTGATGTGGTACCTTCCTGGCTGACCTGATTAACTTTATCACACCTCGGCAGATAGTAAGGATGATTTAATTTAGTTGTCTGCAATTGTAAGGTACACATGCTTTGTTCTC
This sequence comes from Squalus acanthias, assembly GCA_030390025.1. NCBI lineage: Eukaryota > Metazoa > Chordata > Chondrichthyes > Squaliformes > Squalidae > Squalus > Squalus acanthias. The sequence goes on along the minus strand of CM059432.1, from coordinate 30,768,262 downwards.
TATCTATATATGCTTTGGCGATTCTGTATCTATTTACTTCACCTGAGGAAGGGGCAATCGATAGCTCCGAAAGCTTGTGATTTCAAATAAAACTGTTGGACTATAACCTGGTGTTGTGCGACCTCTCAATAGAATACAAGAGCAGGGAGGTTATGTTTCAACTGTATAAAACACTAGTTAGGCCTCAGCTAGAGTACTGCGTGCAGTTCTGGTCACCACATTACAGGAAAGATGTGATTGCACTAGAGAGGGTACAGAGGAGATTTACAAGGATGTTGCCAGGAGTAGAGAATCTTAGCTATGAGGAAAGACTGGATAGGCTGGGTTTGTTTTCCTTGGAACAGAGGAGGCTGAGGGGAGCCCTTATTGAGGTGTATAAAATTATGAGGGGCCTAGATAAAGTGGATAGAAATGACCTATTTCCCTTAGCAGAGGGGTCTAAAACCAGGGGGCACAGGTTTAAAGTAATTGGTGGAAGGTTTAGAGGAGATTTGAGGGGAAATTTCTTCACCCAGAGGGTTGTGGAAGTCTGGAACTCACTGCCTGAAAGGATGGTAGAGGCAGAAACACTAACCACATTTAAAAAGTATTTGGATGTGTACTTGGGATGCTCTAACCTGCAGGGCTACGGACCAAGAGCTGGGAAGTGGGATTAGGCTGGATAGCTCTTTGTTGGCCGGCGCGGACACGATGGGCCGAAATGGCCTCCTTCAGTGCTGTAACTTTCTATGATTCTATGATCTACAATGGAGATGTCAGGACTCCGGCTCCACAGCGGCTGAAGGCAGAAACAAAGGTAAGTGAACATTTTCTAACACTTTACACTCACCTTACATACTTAGCACTCCACACTTGCCCCCATCACTCACCTCTACATCGCACTTTCAGACCCCTCCGACCCCCTACTCGTCCCCTACACCCTGGCGGGGTTCCCCGAGGTTGGGAAGACTGCACTTCGGAAGGAAAAATGGGGATAATCCTATTTTCTGCCTGTTAACTACCTGTTGACAGGCAGTTAATAGGCTTTAATCCCTTTCCCGCCTCGAGGAGACTGGACCCGGGGCAGGACGGCTTCCCGCCTCCTGGCAAGAGGGCACGGAGGCGGGTCGGGGGCGGATTTGCTAACCGCCCCCAAATTCTGCAACTTTACCGGTAGTCCCGCCTCCATACCCGCCTCCTCGGGGCTGACAAAATCCAGCCCATATGTCTCCAAAGGTACAGACCAAGGGGGAGAAATACGGTATCGCCCCGTTTGGGGCGCAATTATTGGCTGGGCGCAATGTTTAGTGCCCGGTGCTAACTATCGCCTCCGAATGCAAACTTGGCTTCTATCACCCCTGGAGGTGATTGGAGCGCTAAATCAGGTGCTACACACCTCTCTTAAGGCGCTAACGCCGAGGAGCGAGGCGCTACCTCAGAGCGCTGGCGAAGCTCATGTGATGTCAGTCAGCAATGGAACACAGACACACTGGCGCAGCCAATTCTTAAAGGGGTGGGTCGCTCTTCCTCTCCATCCACACCCTGCTCATTGCAGCCTTGACTCTCGGCCTGGAGAGACCTGTACATCAAATCTGCTGGAAAGAACAATGGAGAGGCCCAGGGAAAGAGCTCAGAGTGCAGCCCCCCGAGTCTCTTCTAAATCGATGCAAGGAAGATCAAATCAAAATGAACCTGCAAAGTGCTGCTCAGTACCCAAAACTCCTTCACACAGCATTGAATATCTCCAGAAGTCTCTCTTTCTCACTCAGAATGCGTGGTGCAAAAATGTCGCCGACAAAAAAGGCAGGAAGCGGTCGCCTTTAAATAGCGCTCCCCCAGTCCCTTCCCGACTGCAAAACGCTCCCCGCAACCTGTTGTTGCTAGTGGCAGGCGGTAAGGCAGGGGGCGCCACTCAATATCCAGTCCGGGGCGCTACCGGGGAGTTGCACGCTCGACTGATGTCACGATCTGCGGGCGCAGGAGATCATGGTGGTACTGTTTAGCACCGCTGCAAAATGTCTGGTCAATTTCGCGAGTGGCGCAAACATCGCCGCGCCCAGGCGCTAGTTGCTTTGCGCCCCATTAACGCCCTCTTAAGGCGCTAATGGGAGGCGCAAACCAACCGAATTTCCCCCCCCAAAACTTCTTTTGAAGTAGGTGGGGTTCGAATATTGACCTGAATATCACACAGGGATTATCAACAAGTTTAAAATCCACCAACGATTTGTGACCTTGGTAAAGCATTAGAACTACATGGTAGCTATAGAAAATGCAGCAGTGGCTAAAGCTTCAAGAGAGGTGCAGTTGACTGGATTACTACAGTAAGCAAATCAATGGCCATAGTTCTGGAGACCTATCCTTCTTGAGTTAATCTTGTGGAATTTTGTTTCACTTGAATAAGAAGCATCTGAGGCATGAAAGGTTGATGCGGAGGAAAGTGCATGGCAGCCATCAACTGCCCAGATGATGAAGATTGCACATATTCCCAGAATTTCGAATAACAGAGAACAGAAATAAGGAAGACTCTTAAATGTCTTGCATCATCATCCCTTTTGTTATTTAATCACTCCTGCACTCCACCCTATCACAGACCTTCCCTTTTTTTCTTTCCCCCTGCTTATCCCTGCCTCTACGTTTGCTTAAAAACAGTTACATCTCTAACATTTTCCAATTCTGACGAAAGGTCATCAAACTGAAACGTTAACTCTGTTTCTCTCTCCATGATGCTGCCCGACCTGCTGAGTATTTCCAGCATTTTCTGTTTTTATACCAAAGCCACTATGCTATTGTACCCATTACATGACATGTTATTATGTTGAAATGTCACAAAGAGTTTATTTTTAATGCGTTGTTATCTCAACAAAAGCAACAGCCATTCCACACCAAATTTGGTTTGAGATGTTTTTGAGAGAAGTGAAAAGGTACTATGTAAATGCAATTCTTCATTGCTTCACTTTAAGAGTTCATTGTAAAGTCCTTTCCCCATCCAGTTAATCTAAAAACATGTAAAGGCCACCCCCTCGCTTGCGATATTTGATACATGTTGTAATTTTTACAGCTGCAAAGAGATCTTCTAATATTGGTCTCCAATCTCAACAGGGCATTGTTTGGCTGGAGCCAGCTATGTACCTCATCAGTGTGTGGCTGTATAAAGCTCATCCCAGATTCTAATGTTTTCCGGTCCTGCATACCCATTTCGCAAGTATCCAAGCTTGAAAATGAGTACATATCTGAGCCGTGATCTTCTGCTGCTCCAGCCTCTTGGTCCAATTCCCGTTCTTTCTGTACGCCAATGAAAGCTCTCTCACTATTTTCCATGGCACCAATCCCAGTTTCAGTCAATAGAACACGGTGATGATGCGTGATGGGGAAACATTATTAAAAATTGTAAAGACCAAAGCCATGTGATGACAAAACATTGCTCCAGGGCTGAAAGGACCTCAAATGATAAGTTATTTTCTGTCTGTGTGTTGCTAATTTACTGGTTCGCAGACATAATAATAATATCCAGTTATGCCTGGAGGGGTTGTGATTATTTCTTAAGTTTATTGTCCTCTCAATCAACCTGCCAACTGCAAAGTTAATGGCCCGCTGAATCTCCGACTTGGATGTCGCCTAAGTTTGTTCAAGTCTCGTGGCTGCTTAATCTTGAAGATCATTAATAATGCCAAGTCATTGTCACATGCTAATGAGATGCTCCTCCGTCATCTGGTTTCCAAGCACTTGTTAATATCTTGACCTGTAGAATTTAGTTAGGACCTGAAACAATGTCACTGCATAATTACTAATTTCCAGATCAGTCAAACTGCCCTGGTCCTGGGGACAATTTGTCTCTGATCTTCATTTTTGAATTTGTATTTTGGTAAGGAAAGACAGCCACCATTTTAACTGTAGCTATTTCAGAAGTGTATGAAATTTAAAACAAATCAGAAATCTCCTCATTTTGTCACATCGCTATGGTTAGAGAGCAACTCTCAAATCATACCTGCAAGCTCGGCTTACAATGGAAAAGGAGAGGAATACAACAGAGACTGAACTTTAGGACGGCAGATTTTGAGGGAATGAGGAATGAACTAAGGAGGTTGAATTTCATTAAATTGTTAGAATGGAGTAATTTGAAGAATACATTACAAATGTAATGAGATACAACAGCAATAGACCCCATCTGGAGTACTGCAGTCAGTTCTGGGCACCGCACCTCAGGAAGGAGTGAAGGGATTTTTACTAGTCCTAGCCCCTTTAGGGCTACCCCGGATCAGGCGTATTTCTCAGATGTTCACTTTCAACTAAAGTTTGAGGTAGCCGAATCCTAGACGCTTAATTGGGTCTAAAGGTCCGGGCTATCTCTCCTTAAAGGAAAGGAACAACCCAAGAATGTTACCATCCTCCAGATAGCGCTATGAACAAGTTTAGCTAGACTGTAACGTCCCGGATATTATGAGGGTCCGGGAAACTCCCTCAGAATTCTGCAACTCTTCACCAAAGAGTGTACAGAGATTGAGTTCACGAGTTTTTGATACAGAAGTCTTATGTGAGACAATTCTAAAAATATATAGAGATTTATTAAAAGAACCGACATGCAATTTACAGTTGGTGAATAAGTCAATTGCAACTTTAACAGTTCTAAAAAGAGAAAACATACGGGGGTAAAAATTCAGTTGGTTGCGCCTCCCGTTAGCGCCTTAAGAGGGCGCTAATGGGGCGCAAAGCCGCTAACGCCCGGGCGCAGCGATGTTTGCGCCGCTCGGGAACTTAACTAGAGATTGTGTGGTGGCGCTAAACCTTACCGCTGCGAACACCTGCGCGCGCAGATTGTGACGTCATTCCATGGTGCAACGCCCTTGTGGCGCCCCGGAGCGGAAATTGAGTGGCGCCCCCTGCCTTACCGCCTGGCGCATCCAACGACCGGAAGACTGGAACGCTATCAATCGCTGTGGGGCTGGGGGGGGCGCTATTTAAAGGGGGCCTCTTCCTGTCTTTTTCTGTGGTGGACATTTTTGCACCACTCGTTCTGAGAGAGAGAGAGAGATTCGGAGAGAGAGAAAGAGAGACTTCTGCATTGACTCAACGCTTTGTGAGGTAGTTTTGCCTACTGATCCTAACTTCGCTAGTACTTTAGTTGCTGTCCTTCATTACTTTGCTTGCAAAGAGACTATGGGGGCTGCACTGATTGGGGGCGTCGTCCTGCTCCAGCTGAATCGGAGGACACAGAGACGCAGAGAGAGAGTGGCAATGATGGCCAGACGGAGGAGGGCCAACAGGCGTATGTACAGGAGAGCTTACCCTCCCAGGGTATATCGTGAACAGCTCTCCTACCTTCATATGTCTGAGGAGCTGTGTTTGCGAAGGCTGTGATTCAGCAAGGAGGTGGTCACTGAGCTCTGCCACCTGCTGCAGCCAGATCTGCAGCCTCAACTGAAGTCCAGGACGTCTCTGTCGGTGGCAGTGAAGGTCACAGTGGCTCTCAACTTCTACGCTACTGGCTCATTTCAAGCTGCTGCTGGGGACCTCGCCAATATCTCCCAGTTCGCAGTGCATTGCTGCATCCGGCAGGTCACAAATGTCCTCTTTAAAAGGAGACGAGAGTTCATCTCTTTCCCCATGACCCCAGACAAGCAGCGTGACCGCGCTCTGGGCTTTGCGAGGGTAGCGGGCTTCCCCATGGTGCAGGGCGCCATTGACTGCACGCATGTGGCTTTGCGTGCTCCGCATGAGAATGCCGAGGAATTCCGGAACAGAAAGGGGTTCCATTCCTTGAATGTTCAGTTGGTCTGTGACCACAGACAGCTGATACTCGCTGTCAATGCCCACTATCCTGGCAGCTGCCACGATGCTTTTATCCTGCGCCAGACTACTGTGGCAGAACTTTTTGAGGCACCGCATCAGCCAGTTGGTTGGCTTCTCGGGGACAAGGGGTATGCATTGAGCACCTGGCTGATGACACCGCTCCGTACGCCCAACACCCCTGCTGAGCTGTGGTACAATGAGAGCCATCAAGCTACCAGGAACATAATTGAGCGCACAATCGGCGTGCTGAAGCAACGGTTCCGCTGTCTCGACCATTCTGGAGGAGCCCTGCAGTACTCGCCTGAGCGAGTATCCAACTTCGTAGTTGTGTGCTGCATGTTGCATAACATGGCAATCCTCAGGACCCAGCCAATGCCACCAGGCCTTGGAGCACCACCAGAGGAGGAGGAGGAAGAGGAGGAAGAGGACGAGGAGGATGATCATCAGCAGCACCAAGGCGGGAGGGCGGCCCACAATGGTGAAACTGCAAGGGCCGTCCGTCAACGGCTAATAGCAAGCCGCTTCTAGGGCCCCTGCTGTGGAAATGGCTTCTGCCATTGCTAACAACATCAATGAACCCAGCACACAACCCCTAAGCCGGCCAAGGCACCAATAATTCCAACCACCAACCATGTATATTTTGAATACAGAAACTTATTTATTTTACAAACTCTGTGTGTGTCAATTCCTCATGACAAACTCATAGAAATAAACACAAAAAAACAGTTAATAACATAACTGGTTCTCACAACCTGGAGATAATGTCCAAAACACTAAACAAAAGTTGGACCATGAACCTCGACCTTTAATAAAAAAATGACCAGCATTTTGTCACACCTCCTACTTTTTGCCCTTCGAGGATGATCTCCTTCCCTTGCGCACTTCCCCCCTTCTAACCCTACTGCTCCTCCGTAATGGGACCTCAGTGGCTGCAGCAAGGCTGGTGGAAGGCTGCTGCTCGTCAGACCCTGACACTGCAGATGCCCCTGAAGGACGGCCTCGACCAGTTCTGGGCCTGGAGGGCCCGGCTGCAGACTGCACCAACTCTGCATGGGCGGCAGCAGTCTGTCCTACAGGCGGTGGCAAGTGCAGTGGAGAAGTGACAGTGTTGGCAGCAGGAATGCTGTCATCGTGAGAGAGGACAGCAACTCCCTGCTCGCCCGACACACTGGCACTCCCACGGGGCAGCACTTAAGCATCCGGAGCAATCTGCTGGAGAACAGATTGCTGGCCTGCTGCAGCGCGGTGACAGCCCCGGGGACATGTGAACGAACCATCGAGGTTGGCAGCAGTCTGTGCTCGCGTGGCCTCAATCTGAGTCTGCATGAGAGCAGTCAGAGATGGGATCACGGCAGCCAGTGACTGAATTGCAGCACTAAGCGTTAGTGTGGCATCCGCCTGTGCTACAGCGAAGTGCTCCACACTCCTTGCCAGTGACTCAATGCATTCGGGCACCCTTTCCACTGCACCCATGAGCTCAGTGTGCATGCCCACCGCCTGGGTGTTCATTTCTGCGATCAGCCGCTCCTCCTCTGCGTCCATTGCAGTAGGAGTGTCTGGCATACTCTCCCTCTGGGGAGAAGGCCCCCGTTCTTCCCTACCCCCATGGCGTTGCTGCAGCCCGCTGGGTCCTGGAGCTTCACCCTCATCAGACCTTTCCCCCCTGCTCCCCTCCAGGGAAGGCGTGTTCCCAGTGTGGGCATAGGCTTCCTCGGGAGAGGGTGGCACTGATGCTCCGGCTTCCTCTTCCTCCTCGGCTGCAGCTTCACTCCCAGTGGCAGCTTCAGGGCCCGTCTCCTCAGCTGGTGAATCACCATCTGAAAGCAGGGAGGTACAAGAGTGGCTTTAGCGTGATGTAGAATTCGCAATATATCGCGATTTTATTTAATAAGGAGAAAACACAGAGTCTCGTTCAAACAGCTTTTATTTCAGCAGAATGCTGCCAGGTTTCTCAAAGTAGACACAAGCAGCCTGTAAAATGGCCGCCGCACCTCGTGACAGAACATTCTAGACTTTTCGACAGGCAGACAAGATGGCGTTCCAATAAACATTTGTGCAAGATCGATTAAGATTCAGCACAGTGAAGATAATACACGAGACATTATGGGTTTGCAGTATACACATAAATACTGAAATCGGTCTCCCAGGTACGAATGAAAGCCATTGTACCGAGTAATCAAGGGCCCATCCAAAAGACATTAATATGTAAAATCCCAACGACTCTACGATGAGAGAGCCGTTAGCAGGTAGTTATACAAAACACTTGGAAGCCCCAAAACCCCTCCAGGGAGAACACCGACCGATTTAACAATGGGAGAAATATTAACAGGTACTCAGACATTTACGAGTAGCCCCGAAACCCATTAAGAACGGAGATCACCCATACAAGACATTTGAGCGCCAGACCCTAACAAAAGAAAGGACATTAAGGTTGGGCGGGAAACGGAGGATTTTGCACTATAATTACAAGATCCAACCGTCCATCTTTCTCTTATCCTCGTGGCTGCTCCTGTGCTCTTATGCTCTTATCCGATCGATTCGTAACCTCGTGGCTGCTCCTGTGTTTTGACTCGTAGTCGGGTTCCTGCTTGCCTGGTGCCTCTTTGAAAAAGACTGTTGAACTTTCTGATCCGTTCGGATCTACCTCGTGTCGCGTAACGAAGACCTATGTTGGTAACTGGCAGCGGAACCAAAGGCCCGAGATGAGATGAGATGAGATGAGATGAGATGAGAAGAGAGGAAGACCATACTCATCGCCACGGTCAGTAAATCCCGACCGCGCCTGTAGGTCGAATAGCCAAGTTTTCCTTGCCAGGAAGACTTCTTTGAACTTGCAAGAACGGTTCATCATCGATGATATTGACTGAACTGTGAAACCTGCTCGGAAAAGTACCTGTTAAACCAACCAACACAGATCTTCATCACAGCAGACGGTCCAGCCTGCTAGCCGGAGCAGAAGCAAGTAAACAAGTGGGACCAGGAGATCTCCTGACCGACACGTGGGTGCTGCGGTGAAAAACATCCGATCAGCTATTCGGAATTTCTCCGAGTTATCACGAGTGGTGAGCATGAGTCTCGAAATCCTACGAATCTAGTTAGGATAGATACTGATAGGGGAGGGTTTAAGTATTAAGGATACTTGTAACGTGTGCCCCTATTTACGGTGTGTCGTTCGTTCCTCGTTTCCCTAGGATCAGCTATATAACTGCTTGTAAGATTGTACTGTCATTAATCTGTGCTTATGACATGTATTTCATAATCTTAAATATCATGCAATAAAGATTTTCCATTTCGTACCATTCAACCGAGTCTACATGAGTTTCATCTCCATTACTGCTCTCGCATCTAAGTCCAGTGTCTAGAACCGTAAGGGCGAGTGATTCGAACCACTCACAGGTGTGTCTAGTGCTCCCAGACTGGCTGGAGACCAGAACAGGCAACAAGGCCTAAACCCGCACTGACATACAGGCTGCACAGAGCCGCGTGAATCTCACAGGCTGCGAGACACGCAGGGTCAGAATCCCTTACAGTGAGGACAGGGTGGCAGTAAGGGAGGAATAAGTGCAGCGAGTTAGCAAGTTGGATTGAAAGTGTCAAAGGCTGGTGTTGTGAGGGACAAGTGGAAGGACAGAGGACAAAAAGGTGATGACCTTACCATTGCTGTCCAGAACGGGGTCGGCGTCTCCAGTGGCGACGGGACCGATCACCCGGCTTGCCACAATCCTGTGGACGCGCTCCTCAAGATCGCTGAGGGGTTGCAGCTGAGGCCGCCCTCCACCTGTCCATTGCTGCTGTCTCTGATTATGCGCCAGCTTGGCCTGTAAGAAAAAGGACAGCATCTGAGTAAATATACAGCCATGGTCTTGCCTGATGTGCCTCCCATAGGTGAATAGCCCTTACTGTATGCAGCCATGGTCTTGCCTGATGTGCCTCCCATAAGTGAATAGCCCTTACTGTATGCAAAGTGTGGAATGTGTGTGTGTGTTTCATGAAAGGGCCATAGGTGTTGGATGAGTGTTGTGCATTGGGGTTTTAAGACCCTCTGGCCATAGAGTGAGGTTGAGATGGAGGGATGGAGAGGTATTGAGAAAAAGCCACTCACCCTGACGACCCGAGTGAGGTCGTTGAACTTTTTGCGGCATTGAGTATGGGTCCTGGGCACCATGCTCCTGGAGGAGACGCTCTGAGCCACCTCCCTCCACACTCTTCTGAACTCGCGTGGCAAAGGCCTCCTGCCACTCTCAGGGAAGAGTATACATCTTCTGCGCTCCACCGCACCAACCAGAGCATCCAAGGCCCGCTCGGTGAAGCGATGAGCTCGTTCTCTCACCCTCTCCATCCTTGGCAGCAAAATGGATTCACAGGTCTCTCCAGGCCGAGATTCAAGGCTGCAATGAGCAGGGTGTGGCTGGGGAGCAAGTTGGCCCCCCCGCTTTAAGAAGTGGCCGGCGCCAGTGTGTCTGTGTTCCCTCGCTAACTGGCAGCAGCTGCGCTGCGCTCGCGCGCTGAGTTAGCGCCTCACTGCTCGGCCTTTGCGCCTTAAGACAGGTGTGCAGCGCCTGATTTAGCGCTCCACTCACCTCCCGGGGCGGTAAAAGTGAAGTTTCCAGTCAGTGGCGATAAGTAGCGCCAGGCGCTAATATTTGCGTCCAGACGATATTTGCGCCCCAAATGGGGCGCGACCTAATTTTTCCCCTACGATCTTTTTAACAGAGAATCTTACTTTTAAATCTTAACTTTGCTACAGTATTACAGTTCTTAAATAAAAAAAGAAAACGCTGGAAAAACTCCGCAGGCCAGGCAGCATCCGTGGAGAGAGAAACAGAGTTAACGTTTCAGATCGAAGACCTTTCGTCAGAACTGGAAAAAAGCAGGAAATGAAATAGATTTAAAGCAAGGATAAAGCTGGGAAAAGGGGGAGGGGATGAAAGAACAAAAGGAGAGATTAAGAGACATTGAGAGACATTAAGAGATGATCAAGGCAAGAGGAAGTGTTAATATGACAGGTTGAGGCTAAAAGAAGCGTGAAATGCACTGGCAGAATGAAGGACAGCTGCCAGCTTCTGGGAGGAAAAAAAAAAGGGGAGGGGGGCCAAACAAAAGGGTGGATGAAAAAATAAAATATAAATGTGAACGGGGCTGAGGTTATGATCTAAAATTGTTGAACTCAATATTGAGTCCAGAGGGCTGTAGGGTGCCTAAACGAAAGATGAGGTGCTGTTCCTTGAGCTTACGCTGAGCTTCCATGGAACAGTGTAATAGGCCGAGGACGGTGAGGTCAGAGTGGGAGTGGAGCGGAGAATTAAAGTGACAGGCCACCGGGAGCTCGGGGTCCCCCTTACGGACTGAACGGAGGTGTTCCGCAAAGCGGTCACCCAATCTGCGTTTGGTCTCCCCAATGTAGAGGAGACCACATCGTGAGCAGCGAATACAGTATACTAAATTGCAGGAAGTACAAGTAAATCGCTGTTTCACCTGGAAGGGGTGTTTGGGGCCCTGGACAGTGGGAAGAGGGGAGGTATAAGGGCATGTGTTGCATCTCCTGCGCGTGCATGGGAAGGTGCCGGGCGAAGGGGAAGGGGTGCTGGGGGTGGTAGAGGAGTGGACTAGGGTGTCGCGGAGGGAGCGGTCCCTGCGGAATGCTGAAAGGGGAGGTGAGGGGAAGATGCGTTTGGCGGTGGGATCACGTTGGAGGTGGCGGAAATGGCGGAGGATGATCCGTTGAATGTGAAGGCTGGTGGGGTGAAAGGTGAGGACAAGGGGAACTCTATCATGGTTCCGGGAGGGAGGGGCAGGTGTGAGGGCAGAAGTGCGGGAGATAGAACGGACACGGTCGAGGGCCGTGTCGACCACAGTAGAGGGGAATCCTCGGTTAAGGAAAAAGGAAGACATGTCGGAAGCACTGGTATGGAAGGTGGCATCGTCAGAGCAGATGCGGCGGAGACGAAGAAACTGGGAGAATGGAATAGAGTCCTTACAGGAGGCAGGGTGGGAGGAAGTGTAGTCCAGGTAGCTGTGGGAGTCAGTGGGCTTGTAGTGAATGTTAGTCAATAACCTATCCCCAGAGATGGAGACGGAGAAGTCGAGGAAGGGAAGGGAAGAGTCGGAGATGGACCATGTGAAGGTGAGGGAAGGGTGGAAATTGGAAGCATAGTGAATGAAATGTTCTAGTTCAAGGCGAGAGCAGGAGACGGCACTGATACAGTCATCAATGTACCGGAAAAAGAGGTGAGGGAGGGGACCCGAGTAGGACTGGAACAAAGAGTGTTCCACATATCCCACGAAAAGGCAGGCATAGCTAGGACCCATGCGGGTACCCATAGCAACACCTTTGATTTGGAGGAAATGGATGGAGTCAAAGGAGAAGTTGTTCAATGTGAGAACAAGTTCAGCCAGGTGGAGGAGGGTGGTGGTGGATGGGAACTGGTTGGACCTCTGTTCAAGGAAGAAGCGGAGTGCCCTCAGGCCATCCTGGTGGGGAATGGAGGTGTAGAGGGATTGTACGTCCATAGTGAAAAGGAGGCGGTTGGGGCCGGGAAACTGGAAACTGTTAAAGTGGCGGAGGGCGTCGGAAGAGTCGCGGATGTAGGTGGGAAGAGACTGCATAAGGGGAGAAAAAATAGAGTCGAGATAGGAAGAGATAAGTTCCGTGGGGCAAGAACAGGCTGAAACGATGGGTCTACCAGGGCAGTACTGTTTGTGGATCTTGGGAAGGAGGTAGAAGCGGGCTGTGCGGGGTTGGGGAACTATGAGGTTGGCGGCCGTGCGGGGAAGATCTCCAGAGGAGATGAGGTCAGTGACGGTCTTGGAAATGGTGGTTTGATGATCGATAGTGGGGTCATGGTCCAGGTGGAGGTAGGAGGAGGTGTCGGAGAGTTGGCGTTCAGCTTCTGCTAGTAGAGGTCGGTACGCCAAACAACAACAGCACCACCCTTGTCAGCAGGTTTAATGACAATGTCGGGGTTGGATCTGAGGGAATAGAGTGCTGCAAGTTCAGAGGGAGGTAGGTTGGAGTGAGAGAGTGGAGCAGAGAAATTGAGACGGCCGATGTCACGCCGGCAGTTAGCAATGAAACGATCTAGAGAGGGTAAGAGGCCAGAGGGAGGGGTCCAGGTAGAACGGGAATTCTGAAAGCGGGAGAATGGGTCAGCCGTGCGGGCGGAAGACTCCTGGCCAAAGAAGTGGGCATGGAGGCGAAGGCGGCAGAAAAAGAGCCCAGCATCGTGCCGAGCTCGAAATTCATTGAGGTGGGGGCGTAAGGGGATGAAGCTCAGGCCTTTGCTGAGGACTGATCGTTCGGGGTCAGAAAGGGGGAGGTCAGAAGGGATAGTGAAAACGCAGCAGGGGGTGAGATTGGGAGAAGGGGGGTCAGAGGAAAATGAAGGGGAAGAAGGTTCCGGAGGGACGTTGGTGTTCAAGAGTTGATGAAGCTTGCGATCCTTGACATCAGAAAGGAAGAAAAAAAGTTTTTTGTTGAAGCGTCAGATGAGTCTTAAGGTTCTCTTTACAGGATATCCATCAATACCAAATACCTTTGATCCCCGAGGTACAAAGAGTGGTAGACTACAGAGCCGCCTCTGAAGCTGAGAATCACTTTGCCCGATTAAAGCGAGTCTGATATCCTATTCGAGAGTTCAATATTTATACCCTTTTCCAGTGGTATTTCCTTTAAGGTTTTCTGCTGATACAAGTTAATTATCTCTATTCATTTTTCTGCCGACCTCTGCAACTCTTACTGCCACATCAGCCAGAATCTTGTCAAATCTCCAGGTGTTCTGGGTTGACCATATAAAAACGGTGTGAACGACAGGTGTTCCTTATTTTATGTCATCTTTATGAGGGCAGATGTTCCTTATCTTATGTGCCATCTTTACAAAGTTTAAATTAGAACACCTTATCCAGGGTGAACCATTGTTTTGTTCCCAAAAGGTCAGCTTGTCAGAGCCGTGCACCTTCTGTTTCAATAAGGTTATTTATTCAGGGTCAACAACTGTCTTATCTCAATAGCCAGAATGCTTTCATAGCTATTTCATAGTTAGGTTTCTAAATTTCCAAACCCAGTTTGTCATATTTTAATAAGGCCAGAACTCCTTCATAAGATGGTATATTTTTCTAAATAGGTTATATGGCTTATTCCTTCACAGGAGAGTGTACAGCGCAGATGCACCAGAATTATCCCAGACCTTAACAGGTTAAATTATGAGGATATGTTGCATAAACCTGGGATGTATTCCTTTTAGTTTAGAAGGTTGAAGGTTGATCAAGTTGAAATTTTAAAATGATAAAAGGAGTCAATAGAGTAGATATGGTAGCATATTGGTTATGTTACTGGACTAGTCATTCGGGGGTTCAATTCCCACCATGGCATTTTGTGAACTTGAATTCAGTTAATTAAATAAATCTGGAACAAAAAGCTAGTATTAGTAATGGTGACCATGATTAGTCATAAAAACCCAACTGGTTCACTAATGTCCTTTAGGGAAGGAAACCTGTCGTCTTTTCCCAGTCTGGCCTATATGTGACTTCAGACCAACAACAATGCAGTTGACTCTTAACAGCCCTCTGAAATGGCTTAGCGAGCGACTCAGTTGTATCAAACCACTACAAAAAGGTATAATAATAATAAAACCGTACGGGTCAACCTAGGCATCGGACTCGGACACAACCCAGCCCAGTCGACCCGGCAAAGTCCTCTCACTAACATCTGTGGACTTGTGTCAAAATTGGGAGAGCTGTCCCACAGACTTGTCAAGCAATATCCTGACATAGCCATACTCACAGAATCAGACCTATCAGCTAACATCCCAGACTCCTCCATCATAATCCCTGGGTATGTCCTGTCCCACAGGATTCAACACAGTTATATACTGTGGAGAGGGAGTGGCACTGGGAGTCCTCAACATTGACTCTGGACCCCATAATGTCTAATGGCATCAGGTCAAACATGGGCAGGGAAACCTCCTGCTGATTACAACCTATCACCCTCCCTCAGCTGATGATTCAGTATTCTTCCATTTTGAACACTATTTGGAAGAAGCACTGAGGACAGCAAATGCACAGAATGTACTCTGGGTGGGGCACTTCAATGCCCGTCACCAAGAGTGGCTCGGTAGCACTACTACTGACTGAGCTGGCCAAGTCCTGAACGACATAACTGCCAAACTGGTCTTGCGGCAGATGGTGAGGGAAAAACCTTCTTGACCTTGTCCTCACCAATCTACTTGTCGCAGATGTATCTGTCTATGACAGTATTGGTAGGAGTGACCACTGCACAGTCCTTATGGAGACGAAGTCCCATGTTCACACTGAGGACACCCTCCATCGTGCTAAATGGGATAGATTCAGGACAGATCTAGCAGCTCAAAACTGGGTATCCATGAGGTGCTGTGGGCCATCAGCAGCAGCAGAATTAAATTCCACCACAATCTGTAACCTCATGGTCCGGCATATCCCTCACTCTACCATTACCATCAAGCCAGGGGACCAACTCTGGTTCAATTGAAGTGTAGAAGAGCATGCCAGGAGCAGCACCAGGCATTCCTAAAAAATGAGGTGTCAACCTGGTGTTGCTACAACACAGCATGCATGCTAAACAGCAGAAGCAGCATGCTATAGACAGAGCTAAGCGATACCACAACCAATGGATCAGATCAAAGCTCTGCAGTCCTGCCACATTCAGTCGTGAATAGTGGTGGACAATTAAACAGCTAACGGGAGGAGGAGGCTCCATGACAATCCCTATCCTCAATGATAGAGGAGCCCAGCATATAAGTGCAAAAGTCAAGACTGAAGCATTCACAACCATCTTCAGTCATGCGTGCCGAGTGGATGATCCATCTTGGCCTCCTCCTGAGATCCCCACCATCACAGATACCAGTCTTCAGCCAATTCGAATCACTCCACGTGATGTCAAGGAATGGCTGAGCGAACTGAATACAGCAAAGGCTATGGGCCCCAAAAACATCCCGGCTGTAGTGCCGAAGACCTGTGCTCCAGAACTAGCCGTGCTCTAGCCAAGCTGTTCCAGCACAGCTACAACACTGGTGTCTACCCGACAAAGTGGAAAATTGACCAGATATGCCCTGTCCACAAAAAGCAGGACAAATTAAATCTGGCCACTTTCCACTCCATCAGCCTACTCTCAATCATCAGCAAAGTGATGGAAGGTGTCGTTGACAGTGCAATCAAGTGGCACTTACTCACCAATGCTAATGTTTGGGTTCCACCAGGACCACTTGGCTTCCAGACCTCATTACAGCCTTGGTCCAAAATTGGACAAAAGAACTGAATTCCAGAGGTGAGGTGAGAGTGACTGCCCTTGACATCAAGGCAGCATTTGAAACCCTAGTAAAATTGATGTCAATGAGGATCAGGGAAAACTCTCCACTGGTTGGAATCATACCTAGCACAAAGAAAGATGATCATGTTTGTTGGAGGCCAATCATCTCGGCCCGAGGACATCAATGCAGGAGTTCCTCAGGGCAGTTTCCTAGGCCCAAACAACTTCAGCTGGGGAAGTGGGGATGTTCGCTGATGATTGCATTGTGTTCAGTTCCATTCGCTATTCATCAGATAACGGCGCAGTCCGTGCCCGCATACAACATGACCTGGACAACATCCAGGCTTGGGCTGATAAGTGGCAAGTAACATTTGGGCCACACAAGTGCCAGGCAATGATCATCTCCAACAAGAGAGTCTAACCACTTCCCCTTGACATTCAATAGCATTACCATCATCAAATTCCCCACAAGCAACATCCTGGGAGTCACCATTGCCCAGAAACTTAACTGGACCAGCCACATATATACTGTGGCTACAAGAGCAGGTCAGAGGCTGGATATTCTGTGGTGAGTGACCCACCTCCTGACTCCCCAAAGCCTTTCTACCACCCACAAGGCACAAGTAAGGAGTGTGATGGAATACGCTCCACTTGCCTGGATGAGTGCAGCTCCAACAACACTCAAGAGGCTCAACACCATTCAGGACAAAGCAGCCCACTTGATTGGCACCCCATCCACCACCTTAAACATTCACTCCCTCGACCACCAGCGCACCGTGGCTGCAGTGTGTACCATCTACAAGATGCACTGCAGCAACTCTCCAAGGCTTCTTCGAGAGCACCTTCCAAACCCGCGACCTGTACCACCTAGAAGGAGAAAGGCAGCAGGAGCATGGGAACACCACCACCTCCAAGTTCCCCTCCACGGCACGAATGATCCTGACTTGGAAATATATTGCCGTTCCTTCATCGTCGCTGGTTCAAAATCCTGGAACTCCCCACCTAACAGCACTGTGGGAGTACTTTCACCACACGGACTGCAGTGGTTCAAGTCATGGCTCACCACTATCTTCTCAAGAGTAATTAGGGATGGGCAATAAATGCTGTCCTTGCCAGCGACGCCCACATTCCATGAATGAATAAACTAAAAAAATGCTGAGAAGTTATTACCTCTGGTTGGGGAATCCAGAACATGACGGGCACAATGTTAAAAAATAGAGCGAGGCCATTCAGGAGTGAAAGCAGGAAGCACTTTTTCACACAAAAAGTCATGGAAAGGTGAAATTATGTCTCCAAAAGACTGCTATCAATTGGAATTTTCAAGACTGAGATCGATAAATCTTTGCTAGCTAGAGGTATCAAGGGATATCGATCAAAGGCGGGTAAATGGAATTGAGGTACAGTTCAGCTATGATCTGATTGAATGACAGAACAGGCTCGAGGGTCTGTACGGTCTACTCCTGTCCCTATGTAACAACAATAACAAAGCTTGTATTTATACAGCACTGTCCAGAGTCCAGAGGGGATTTCAGATAATTGATACGAAGATGTCGTTATTAAGTTAACTTCTGCTCAAAATGGATTAAATCCACAGAATAACCATTTGTTAAGAATGCAAATTAAATCCAATTGAATGAGGTTCATTAAGACATTCTAGTAAACATACATACATATTATGTTAGTGTAGCTTTTTTCATGTGAGCCTACTGAGGGAGGGAACAGCAGCCAGGAGCCTAACCCTAGGAGGGCAGTAATCTGGTTTGATTGGAAATTCAATTGGCCCAATCCTTGGATGGGAGAGCAGGAGACAGGGCAGAGTTCAAGACTTTGGCTTCTTGTCCAGCTAAGAAAGGACAGTAGATCTGCCTCCAACTTCTGCGACTGAAAATGCAATGGCTCCACTGCTATGTTCAGTAACAAAGATTAATTTGCGCACCTGCACCATGGTGTCCATTTACATAAGAACATAAGAACATAAGAAATAGGAGCAGGAGTAGGTCATTTGGCTGCTCGAGCCTGCTCCGCCATTCAATAAGATCATGGCTGATCTTCTACCTCAACTCCAGTTTCCTGCACTATCCCCATATCCCTTGATTCCCTAAATATCCAAAAACCTATCAATCTCTGTCTTGAATATACTCAACGACTGAGCCTTCACAGCCCTCTGGGGTAGAGAATTCCAAAGATTCACCACCCTCTGAGTGAAGAAATTTCTCCTCATCTCAGTCCTAAATGGCCGACCCCTTATTCTGAGACAGTAACCGTTGGTTCTAGACTCCCCAGCCAGGGGAAACATCCTCCCTGCATCTAACCTGTCAAGCCCTGAAAGAATTTTGTATGTTTCAATGAGATGACCCCTAATTCTTCTAAACTCTAGAGAATATAGGACTAGTCTACTCAATCTCTCCTCAAAGGACAATCCCCCCATTCCAGGAATCAGTCTGGCGAACCTTCGTTGCACTCCCTCTATGGCAAGTATATCCTTCCTTAGTTAAGGAGACCAAAACTGTACACAATACTCCAGGTGTGGTCTCACCAGGGGCCCTATATAATTGCAGTAATAACTCTTTACTCTTATACTCAAATCCTCGTGTAATAAAGGCTAACATACCATTTGCTTTCTTAATTGCTTGCTGAACCTGCATGTTAACTTTCAATGATTCATGTACAAGGACACCCAGGTCCCTCTGAACACCAACATTTCCCAATCTCTCACCATTTAAAAAATACTCTGCTTTTCTAATTTTCCTACAAAAGTGGATAACTTCACATTTCTCCACATTATATTCCATTTGCCATGTTCTTGCCCATTCACTTAGCCTGTCTATATCCTCTTGAAGCCTCTTTGCATCCTCCTCACAACTTACATTCCCACCTAGCTTTGTATCATCAGCAAACTTGGATATATTACATTTGGTCCCCTCATCCAAATCATTGATGTAGATTGTGAGTAGCTGAGGCCCAAGCACTGATCCTTGCGGTACCCCACTAGTTGCAGCCTGCCAACCCAAAAATTACCCATTTATTCCTATTCTCTGTTTTCTGTCCATTAACCAATCCTCAATCCATGCTAGTACATTACCCCCAATCCCATGAACCCTAATTTTGTTTAATAACCTCTTGTGTGGCACCTTATCCAATACCTTCTGAAAATCCAAATGTACCACATCCACTGGTTCCCCCTTGTCTATTCTGCTAGTTACAACCTCAAAAAACTCTAACAGGTTCGTCAAACATGATGTTCCTTTCATAAATCTGTGTTGACTCTGCCCAATCCTATTATTATTTTCTAAGTGCCTTGTTACCACATCCTTAATAATAGATTCTAACATTTTCCCTGCTACTGACGTCAAGCTAACTGGTCTGTAGTTCCCCATTTTCACTCTCCCTCCTTTCATAAATAGTGGGGTTAAATTTGGTACCTTCCAATCCACGGGAAACGTTCTAGAATCTATGGAATTTTGGAAGATGATAACCAATTCATGCACCATCTCTATAGCCACCTCTTTTAAAATCCTAGGATGTAGGCCATCAGGTCCAGGAGATTTATTGGCTTTCAGTTCCATTAATTTCTCCAGTACTATTTTTTTTACTAATACTAATTTCTTTCAGTTCCTCATTTTCGCTAAACCTTTGGTTCGCCACTATTTCCAGGAGGATTTTTGCGTCTTCTTCCGTGAAGACAGACACAAAGTATTTGTTTAATTTCCCTGCCATTTCCTTATTCCCCATTATAATTTCTCCTGACTCAGCCTGTAAGGGACTCATGTTTACTTTCATTAATCTTTTCCTTTTTACACACCTATAGAAGCTTTTTCAGTCTGTATTTATGTCTCTCCCTAGTTTACTCTCATATTCTATTTTCCCTTTCTTTATCAATTTCTTGGTCCTCATTTGCTGAATTCTAAAATCCTCCCACACCTCAGGCTTACTATTCTTTTTGGCAACATTATAAGCCTCTTCCTTTAATCCAATACTATCTTTAATTTCTTTTCTTAGCCACGGTTGGACCATTTTTCCTGTGGTGTTTGTATTCCTTAAGGGAATGTATATTCGTTACAAATTATGAATTATTTCTTTAAATGTTTGCCATTGCTTTTCTACTGTCATATCTTTTAATCTAGTTTCCCAACCTACCTTAGCCAACTTGTCTCTCATACCTACATAGTTTGCTTTGTTCAGGTTTCGGACCCTAGTTTCAGATTTAACTAAATCACTCTCAAACGCAACATAAAATTCTATCATATTATGATCACTGCTCCCCAGAGGCTTCTTTACTACAAAGTTATTAATTAACCCTGTCTCATTGCACAGTACTAGATCTAAAATAACCAATTCCCTCTTTGGTTCCTTGACATACTGATCTAGAAAACTATCTTGAATGCATTCCATGAACTCTTCCTCTGCACTATTTCTGCAAATTTGGTTTGCCCAGTCAATATGAAAATTAAAGTCCACCATGATTACTGTATTACCCTTGTTACATGCATCTCTAATTTCCTGATTTATACTCTGCCTGACACTACAACCATTGTTTGGGGGCCTATAGACTACTCCCACTAGTGTTTTCTGCCCCTTGGTGTTTCTTAGCTCCATGCAAACTGATTCTACATTTTGTTTTTCTAAGCCAAAATCCTTTCTCTCTACTGTCTTTATTCCCTCCTTTATTATCAAGGCTATACCTCCTCCTTTTCCATTCTGCCTGTCTCTTCTAAAAGTCAAATATCCTGGAATATTTAGTTTCCAACCTTGGTCACTCTGCAACCTATAATGGCTATTAAATCAAACCCATTTATTTCTATCTGCGCTATTAATTCATCTATTTTGTTGCGAATCTTTCATGCATTCAGATATAGTACCTTTAGCTTTAACTTTTTTCTATTTTTCCCTGATATCACTTTACTCACTAATGCCCTGTTACCTTTATTAATCGTTCTGTCCTTCCTGACCCACTCTGCTTATCTTTACCCAGATCACTACTCTGCTCTACAGCCTTGACCTTTCTCTCACTGCTTTTGAATTTACCATTTCCTGATTCCTCCCTGTCATTAGTTTAAAGTCCTATCTACTGCCTCAGTTATTCGATTTGCCAGGACTGTGGTCCCAGCCCGGTTTAAGTGGAGCCCGTCCCCACGGAACACCTCCCTCTTTCCCCAGTACTGGTGCCACTGCCCCATGAATTGAAACCCCTGCCTCCCACACCACTCTTTGAGCCACGCATTTAACCTTCTAATCTGTTTGTCCCTTTGCCAATTTGTATGTGGCTCAGGTAAAAATCCAGAGATTATTACCTGTGAGGTTCTGCATTTTAATTTTGACCCTCGCTCCTCAAACTCTCTCAGCAGAACCTCATTCCTAGTTCTATCTATGTTGTTGGTTGCTACATGTACCATGACAACTGGATCCTCCCCCTCCCACCCCAAGTTCTTCTCCAGCCGCGAGGAGACATCCTTTACCCTGGCACCAGGCAGGCAACGCAACCTTCGGAACTCCTGGTCGCGGCTGCAGAGAAGTATCTATCCCTCTGACTATACTGTCCCCTACCACTACCACGTTCATTTTCACTACCTCCATTTGTATGGCCTCCTGCATCATGATGCCATGGTCAGTTTGTTCATCCACCCTGCAGTCCTTGTTTTCATCCCCACAGGTAACAAGTATTTCATACCTGTTGGTCAAAGTCAAGGGCTGAGACTCCTCCATCACTACATTCTGGGTCCCCATACCTTGTTGACTCGCGGTCACACCCTCCTGTCCCTGACCATTGACAAACTCTAAAGTACTACTTAATCTAAGGGGTGTGACTGCCTCCTGGAACAAAGTGTCCAGGTAACCCTCCCCCTCACTGAGGCTCCGCAATGTCTGCACCTCAGACTCCAGCTCAACAACTCTGAGCCAAAGTTCCTCGAGCTGCAGACACTTTTTTTTAATTTGTTTATGGGATCAGGGCGTCGCTGGCAATGCCAGCATTTATTGCCCATCCCTAGTTGCCCTTGAGAATGTGGTGGTGAGCCACCTTCTTGAACCGCTGCAGTCCGTGTGGTGATGGTACTCCCACAGTGCTGTTAGGTAGGGAGTTCCAGGATTTTGACCCAGCGACGATGAAGGATCAGCGATATACTTCTAAGTCAGGATGGTGTGTGACTTGGAGGGGAACTTGGTGGTGGTGGTGTTCCCATGCGCGTGCTGTCCTTGTTCTTCTAGGTGGAAGAGGTCGCGGGTTTGGGAAGTGCTGCCGAAGAAGCCTTGGCGAGTTGCTGCAGTGCATCTTGTAGATGGTACACACTGCAGCCACGGTACGCCGGTGGTGGAGGGAGTGAATGTTTAAGGTGGTGGATGGGGTGCCAATCAAGTGGGCTGCTTTGTCCTGGATGGTGTCGAGCTTCTTGAGTGTTGTTGGAGCTACACTCATCCAGGCAAGCGGAGAGTATTCCATCACACTCCTTACTTGTGCCTTGTAGATGGTGGAAAGGCTTTGGGGAGTCAGGAGGTGAGACACTCGCCGCAGAATACCTAGCCTCTGACCTGCTCTTGTTGCCACAGTATTTATGTGGCTGGTCCAGTTAAGTTTCTGGTTAATGGTGACCCCCAGGATGTTGATAGTGGGGGATTCGGCGATGGTAATGCCATTGAATGTCAATGGAAGGTGGTTAGACTCTCGCTTGTTGGAGATAGTCATTGCCTGGCACTTCTGTGGCGTGAATGTTACCTGCCACTTATCAGCCCAAGCCTGAACGTTGTCCAGGTCTTGTTGCATGCGGGCATGGACTGCTTCATTATCTGTGGAGTTGCGAATGGTGCTGAACACTGTGCAGTCATCAGCGAACATCCCCATTTCTGACCTTATGTTGGAGGGAAGGTCATTGATGAAGCAGCTGAAGATGGTTGGGCCTAGGACACTGCCCTGAGGAACTCCTGCAGCGATGTACTGGGGCTGTGATGATTGACCTTCAACCACCACAACCATCTTACTGCAGATGTGGTTGCTCGGGGTCTCGCTGGTCTCCACAAACTCCCACATGCTGCAGTTACAGCACACCACCTGCACTGCCATGTCTATCTAACCTTCTTTATTTATTTGATTAGTTAATTAATTATTATTATTTTTTTTTCTATCAATTATTTTATTTGGCCAGCATTCAACGCTAGTGTCAAAAAGCCAGTGTTGACATTGTTAAAGTCTGAGTTATTCAGAATTACCTTCTCAGGTTAACACCCCAGCCAGATGTAGTTTCACTTTTGAGTGACATTGGCCAGGAAACTCCTCAGAGCTGTTCCCACTCTCCCAACGTTACTTCTCAATAAGAGAAAAATCCAAGAAAATTCTCTTAACTTCTCTCTTCATTCTCAGTGACAATTTCAAATTGATGACCTTATTATTGATGCCCAGGGGAAATAGTCTTTCTCTATTCACTCTATGCTTTGTAATTTTATAAACCTTATTTAAATTTTTAAACCTTCATTACTACAATGGAAATAGTCCTGGGACATCAAGTCTCATAACTATAGTTTCTCATCCCTGACAACAGCCTGGTGAATTTTCATTTAACACTCTATATGGTTTTAATATGTTTTCTATAATAGAATTCCCTAAATTGTACACAGCACTCTAACTATGAATTAACTGATGTTTTGTACAATTTTATCATAACCTCTTTCCTTTTGTTTTCTATACTCCTTTTTATAAAATCCATAATATCACTGTCCTTTTCTTTGTGGCTTTACCTTCCTGCACTTACACTTTCAGGGAATTCTTTCTTTCTTTTTGAAAGAGTTTATTATTTGGCTAAAAAAAGACAACCATAAGAAATTTTCATAACGCTATCTATGAGGTCAATCCATATAGCGAACATTTTGTGAAGAGTTCTGGTCAGACACCGATTAATTCTTTAAAAATTTTAAAACTACTGAAGCCCAGGCTGTTCTGTTGACGTTTTATGAGTATTAAAAACTAAAGGGCAGTCTGGATGACTTTCAACCCAGACTGGTGGAATGGACGCTAAGTCAAGCTGGACAGACAGGCCCAGACCATATTTCAAGTTACAGGGTTGGAGTCATTTGAATACATGGGATGGGCACAACGCATCAGTAAGTGGCGCCCATCATGATGTCCTGGCTAGAATTTAGGAGTGGCAGGCCCCTCTAGGGGCCCTAGAAGTGGCCAACAAAAATCCACATTTTTAAATCGTCTGCATCCAACAGAGCAAGCAGACCTCTTAGGGAAGATAATTGATTCCACCTGGAATGAATTACCCTCAGTGGGACTCATGCCAGCTTGAATGGGTAGAATTCCCAGGGTAATCTGGGAGCTCCCCCAGAAATGACCTCTTGATGTGTGGTGGGGCGAGGGCGGAGAAAAGATCCACCTAGACCCCCAGCCCCTCCCCCCACCTGGAGATGGCTAGGTGGAAGAAATGGGGTGGGATCCTGACAGAACCTGGTTGTGCCCCAAATTTCATCCACAGCTGGCTGATCGAGTTGCTCGCCAAGGCTCCTTATGTCCTTTTTCTTTAAAGCTGGATGATATACCAAGGCAGAAGGGCAACAGGTCATAGAACTAGGATTATGAAAGGTGCGTTTAGAATGGATAGCAGGAAGTATTTCTTTATGGAGAATATGATTGAGGCCAGGGCACTAAACTCACCTGGCAACTACAGACCCATTAGTTTTAAATCAATTCCATGTAAAATAATGGAATTGTTCATTAGGAGTAAACTTCAGGATCATCAGTACAACAATAGCCTAATAAAGAGCAGTCAACATGGCTTCATAAGGAGAAGATCCTTAGTGAGCAATCACCTCATTTTTTTTGAGGAAGTGACAACCCAAGTTGATTACGGTAAATGCTATGGCGTGATGTACCATGACTTCTCTCTGCCCTCTCAGGTGGACGTAAAAGATCCCATGGCACTATTTCGAAGAAGAGTAGGGGAGTTATCCCTGGTGTCCTGGCCAATATTTATCCCTCAATCAACATAACAAAAACAGTTTATCTGGTCATTATCAAATTGCTGTTTGTGGGAGCTTGCTGTGCACAAATTGGCTGCCACGTTTCCCACATTACAACAGTGACTACACACCAAAAGTACTTCATTGGCTGTAAAGCGCTTTGAGACATCTGGTGGTCATGAAAGGTGCTATATAAATGTAAGTCTTTCTTTCTTTCCAAAAGACATTTGACGAAGTTCCATATAAAAGGCTAATTGTCAAACTCAAAGCTGTGGGGCTTCAGGGTTAATCCTGTGAATTGCGAAGAAATTTTCTGAAGAGTAGACAATAATGGGTACTCATTAGAAGAGTTATATCAGATAAGGGGAAGTACTGAGCTGGGTGCCTAGTACTCACTGTTGGGGCCACTACTCTTTCTATTTTACACAAATGATCCAGACTCAGAAAACCTTTGCAAAGTGATCACATTAATAGATGATGTCAAACTAGGAGGGGCAGTGAAATTGGAAAAAGCAGCTCAGGAATTACAGAATGAGTTAGACAAAATATGCAAGTGTGCAGAACAATGGCAGATGAAATTTAATGCAGTCAAATGTGAAGTACTGCACTTAGGAAGAAAATAATAAGTGAGACATATAAATTCCACGAATGGTGTTGAAATAAATAAGAATAAAGACAAAAGAGGCCTTAGTAGACTTGACGCTCAAATTGTCCAATTAATGCAGAACAGTAATCAACAAAATCAATAGGATGTTGAACTACATAGCCAAAATATTAGAATACAAGTCACACAAAATTATAATTAAACTGGACAGTGCTCTGGTGACACCACACTCAATTCTGATCGCTGAGGCACAAGGGAGACATTCAAGTGTTGGCGGCAGTGCAGAGAAGAGCTACAAGTTTGGCCACGAGTGTCATGGGTCAAGTATTGAGGAAAGACTGGAGAAACTTGGGTGCCAACCTTTATTAGGGAACAGTAATTTACCTCGAGCCCAGTTTGGTCTGAAGATTGAGAAGCAAAGTTCCACGGCAAGCCCTACCTGTTGTCCTCTCTGCTGTCCGAGTGGCATTGCGCCATCTCAAACATTCCGACTGGCAGTTCATGGCAGGCACTGCTGAAGCAACCCTGCAAGCGCAATGTGCCTGCCCAAGACTTGCAAATGACCCTGTCCCTCTAATTTGGGACAGGGCCAGCCTAAGCAGGCATGGGTAGATGGAGTGCAGCCTCAAGGAATTTCAGGGTTTTGGGCTTTTCAGCCTGGAAAGGAGGCATCTGACCGGTGATCTTATAGAGGTATATAAGATAGTTAAGGAAATGAAACAGATAAATCCGAAAAATTTGTTCAAATTAAATTGCAAGAGTAGGACAAGGGGTACAAAAGAAAGGTAAATTAGGACTGATGTCAGCAAATTCTTCTTCCCTCAAAGAGAGATCAATGAAAGGAATAGGCATTTTAAAAGATTAATTAAGGTGAAAAAAATTGGATGCTGAAATGGGGGGACTTTAGGATCTCTTTGGATGGAGGATTAAGATGGGCCAATGACCATCCTCATCTGTAATTGTCTTGTGATCTGGTGATTTAAGAAAAAACTAAGGCCTAGAAATTCGGGGGTTTAGCGCCGGCCGTTAAAGCCCATTTTGAAGAAAAAATGGCAGCCGACTTGCTTCCGTCCCCTTCCGGCGGGTCCCGCAGCGGCCGCCATTTTGGGAAGGTCGGCAGTGTTGCCGTTGCCTGTGCTCGCTGCAGAAATGGAAATGAGGCAGGTCGTGACGTCAATGAGTGTGCAACACTGATTTGACGCATGATCTGCCAAATTTTGACGTCGCCGCTCCACATACCGGCCTCTCCTAATCACGACCAGCTGCAGGAAGGAGCCCCCAGCAGCACTATTTAAAGTGATCATCATCAACAACTTGCAGCTGACATGCTTTTTCAGTTCTACTGGCTCTGTCTAAGTGTTTGCAACTCTTGGAGCTTTCTAAACTTGTTTAAAGTTGCTAAGGTCACAGGGAGTGTTGGTGCAAGTGGAGAATGCCTTGTTTCTCATTTAAAGGCTTCTGCTCACACCGCTTGCTCACAGTTATAGGGGCTCTACTTGCAGTCCCCCTCTCGCTCGAGTATCATTGGGACATCAGAGGCAGCGAAGAAGAGGAGAAGATACTCGCAGAGGGAGGAGGAGTGGGGCCAGGAGGGTTCTCAGCAGGAGGCCTTATCCACCTAGGGTCTTCCGAGAGCACTTCTCTTATCTGCACTTAAGCCAGGAGCAGTGTATTAGGTGGTTCCGCTTCACCAAGGAGCTGGTCACAGAACACTGCCACCTCCTGCAACCAGACCTGCAGCCTCAGAGAACAGTGACCAAGGCTCTCCCAGTGGCCCTCAAGGTCAATTTTTTTGCCATCGGATCCTTCCAGTCTGCAGCAGGAGACATAGCTAACATCTCACAGTTCGCCGTCCATCGCTGCATCCGGGAGGTCACAGAGGTTCTCTGCTCCAGGAGAAGGGACTTCTTTGTTTTCTCTCTGAACAGAGAGAAGCAGGATGAGCGTGCATGTGGCTTTGCCAGGATAGCGGCCTTCCCATGCTGCAGGACACTATCGACTGCACACACATCTTACCATCCCTCTGTCATGGAATATCACAGCGTCCTCCTGGGCACAAAGCTGAAATGAGAGCCACTACAAAACACACATTCCAACAAAATTGATAAATTTATCAAGATCCAATCACAATGACAATCTCAACTATTCACCCTTGTGTATTCCCTTCGTGGCTGTCTTTCGTGTGCCTTTACCTACTCTAGTACTCGCAGTGCTCACCCAGTGGCTGACTTTCAGTGGGGGAGACTACAGATGGCCTTCCAGGATGACCTCGACCAGCTCTGGACCTAGAAGGCCCAGCTATAGATGCACCACCTCGGAATGGGCGGCAATAGTCTAGGCTGGCTGGCTAGTAGGCAATGGCGCAGTGGCAGTGGTGGGAGTAGGAATGCTGTCCTCCTGAGAGAGGACAGCAGGTTCTTGCTCCAGACACACTGCCACTCTCCAGCGGCAGCACCTCAGCATTCCTAGCAATCTGCTGGAGGACAGATTGCTGGACTGCTGCGACACCCTTTCGAGACTCATAAACCCAGCGATGATGGCAGCAATCTGAGCTTCCACTGCAGAAGTGAGATGTTGGGTCACTTCCACCTGTGCTGTAATGGAAGCTGCAAGATCACCCATCACACCCAGCATCATCCGTGGGTCCAGAAGGTCTCTCCTGGAGTTGTACATCATTTTCATCCTGGAAATAATGGGTTGCAAGCTCTGAGCAAAGCCCCGTGCAATGTTGGAGCTGGATTCCTCTATGCTCCTTGACACTGACAAGAGGCTCTCTGGCAGGCTTGCCATTGCACCCAGCATTTCCGTGTGTATGCTCATCGCCCTTCTTCTGAAGTCCGCCCCTTCGAGGTCACCATCTGAGTCCTGTGGAGCAGAACACGTGCGTGAAATCGCCCACCGGGAAGCTGACACCATAGCTACCCTTTCTCCCTGGCCTGGCTGCAGCCCACTCATTCCAAGTGACTCACCATGTGCAGATCCCGCCTCTAAAGTGCACAATGCCATTTTCTGAGCTGGTGTCTGCAAGTGTCAAATTCCCTGCTGGTATTTCTTCTTCATCTTCTTCTTCTTCGTCTCCTCCATCAGTTTGTTAATGATGATAAGGGATAGGCTGTGCTGGTGGCACTTCTTGGGTATCTGAAAGCAGAAAGGCGCAAGGGTTGGGTTGTGGTGAGGGGAGGGAGGAAAGCAAGATATCCACTCATACACCATCAGCAGCTTATAAGTGAGAAGAAATTGTGGGGTGAGGGGGAAGTGGGATGTGAGAAGAAGGATTAGGTATGACCATACCGTCATCATCAGCAATGGTTTCAACTTCACCGCTGGCCACGGACTCTGTTACTGCCCCTCCAATAATTTCAAAGGTGGATTCCTCGAGGTCAGTCAGGATCTCAATCCTGGCTTGGCTGCCTCCGATCTGTTGTTGCTCAGGTCTGTTCTGTGCCATCTTTGCCTGCAAGAGAAAGGGAAGTGTGTGTGGTGAAATGTGTTTGGATGATGTGCCTGTCATGGTTGAATAATTGTCAGTGTGTGCAAGGTGTGAGATGTGGGTGTGAGTGTTGCAGCAGTGGTAATTAGTGAGGGTGAAGTGAAGCCTTGATTGTGAGGTATGAGTGGTGATAGCTAGAGATTGTTGGTAGGTGATCGATGGGCGTATAATGCATTGAGCAGTGTGTGAGGTTTGTGGTGCAGATGGTGGGATATGGCATTTGCTGAAGCCTTCACTCACCTTGAATAGCCGTGTGAGGTCATTAAACTTTTTGCGCCACTGAATCCAGGTCCTTGGGACAACACTGGTGGCCGTAACGGATTGTGCGATCTCCTCCCAAATCCTTCTGCTGACGAGGTTGGATGGTGTCTTGCCTCCCTGCGGGTAAAGGACAGACCACCTTTGTTGGACCCCCCAGGACCAAGGCCTCCAGCGCAGCATCGGATAATCGTCTGTCTCTGCCTCTTGGTTGTTGGGCCATTGACAATGAGGTGCTTCTGCAACAAAGCACCTGTCCTTTGAGTAGTGGAGAGAGCTGAGGCCAAACTTTATTGGCCATTAGAATGCACCCGATATTGGCTCCCCCGTTGAGCACTAAGCCAATCAGCTGCACGTTTAGTGCTGAGATCAGCGCGCCAATCATGTTACGGCGCAAAAAGCTTGAATTTTGCGTGCTGCCTGCACCACTTAGAAGAGGCACAGGCAAATAGCACTGGCCGGGACCCCACCCCCGTTTTTGGGCCTTATCCAATTTCTAGGCCTAAGTGTTGTAATGGGAAGATGGTAGAATTAGATATTTTGAAAACAGGAAATTGATTGCTGTCAAGGGATTTCATCATGTGATGGCGTCACACCAATTACAGTTATGAAGTGACGTGATCTAAAGGGTGTAAATTCACGATCATATGCTCAATGGGGGTGTGGGTTGGGGTATTGGGGCTACAATTTTGTAGCACTATCTCTGACTTGCACTTCCATTGAGTGCAGTCTGCTGATTGTGAGCCAAGGATCATGGATTTACTGTGTCAGCAGTGGCTCAGTTGGTAGCACACTCGCCTCTGAGTCAGAAGGTTGTGGGTTCATAGTCCCACTCCAGAGACTTGAGCAGAAAAATCTAGGCTGACACTCCAGTGCAGTGCTGGGGGAATGTTGCACTGTCGGAGGTGCCGTCTTTTGGATGAGACGTTAAACCGAGGCCCCGTCTGCCCTCTCAGGTGGATGTAAAAGATCCCATGGCACTATTTCCAAGAAGAGCAGGAGAGTTATCCCTGGTGTTCTGGCCAATATTTATCCCGTAATCAACATAACAAAAACAGATTATCTGGTCATTATCACATTGCTGTTTGTGGAAGCTTGCTGTGCACAAATTGCCTGCCGTGTTTCCGACATTACAACAGTAACTCCACTTCAAAAACGTGCTTCATTGGCTATAAAGTGCTTTGGGACGTCCAGTGGTTGTGAAAGGTGTTATATAAATGCAAATCTTTCTTTTTACCTCACTGTGACATCCAACAACAACTTGTATTTATATAGCGCCTTTAATGTAATAAAACATCCCAAGGCACTTCACAAGAGGTAGGTTTTAAGAAGCGTCTTAAAGGAGGAAAGAGAGGTAGAGAGGCGGAGAGGCTTAGAGAGGGAATTCCAGAGTTTAGAGCCTAGGCAACTGAAGGCATGGCCACCAATGGGTGAGCGATTCGAATCAGGGATGCTCAAGAGGCCAGAATAAGAGGAGCACAGATAAGTCAAAGGGCTGTGGGACTGGAGGAGATTAGAGAGATAGGGAGGGGCGAGGTCATGGAGAGATTTGAAAACAGGTATGAGAATTTTATAATTGAGGTGTTGCTTAACCGGGAGCCAATGTAGGTCAGCGAGAACAGGGGTGATGGGTAAATGGGACTTGGTGCGAGATAGGACACGGGCAGCCGAGTTTTGGCTGACCTCAAGTTTATGGAGGGTAGAACGTGGGAGGCCGGCCAGGAGTGTGTTGGAATAAAAACAGAAAATGCTGGAAATACGCAGTAGGTCAGGCAGCATCTGTGGAGAGCGAAACATTAATGTTTCAGGTCGATGATCTTTCGTCAGAACAGTGTGTGGGAATAGTTGTCTAGAGGTAACAAATGTACACCAGATACATCGACGACATCTTCTTCCTTTGGACCCATGGCGAAGGATCACTGAAAGGACTACACGATAACATCAACAGGTTCCATCCCACCATCAAACTCACCATGGACTACTCCTCAGAATCGGTTTCATTCTTGGGCACACGAATCTCCATCAAAGATGGACACCTCAGCACTTCACTCTACCGCAAGCCCATGGACAACCTCACGATGCTCCACTTCTCCTGCTTCCACCCTAACCACGTTAAAGAAGCCATCCCCTATGGACAAGCCCTGCGAATACACAGGATCTGCTCAGACGAGGAGGAACGCGATGGACACCTACGGACGCTGAAAGACGCCCTCATAAGAACGGGATATGATGCTCGACTCGTCGATCGACAGTTCCGACGGGCCACAGCGAAAAATCGCATAGACCTCCTCAGAAGGCGAACACGGGACACAACCAACAGAGTACCCTACATCGCCCAGTACTTCCCCGGAGCGGAGAAACTACGCCATGTTCTTCGCAGCCTTCAACATGTCATCGATGACGACGAACACCTCGCTAAGGCCATCCCCACGCCTCCACTACTCGCCTTCAAGCAGCCACCTAACCTCAAAAGTACCATCGTTCGCAGCAAATTACCCAGCTTTCAGGAGAACAGCGACCACGACACCACACAACCCTGCCACGGCAACCTCTGCAAGACATGCCAGATCATCAACACAGATACCATCATCACACGTGAGGACACTACCCACCAGGTACATGGTACATACTCATGTGACTCGGCCAACGTTGTCTACCTCATACGTTGCAGGAAAGAATGCACCGCGGCATGGTACATCAGCGAGACCATGCAGACACTGAGACAATGTATGAACGGATACCGCGCAACAATCGACAGGCAGGATTGTTACCTCCCAGTCGGGGAACACTTCAGCAGTCAAGAACATTCAGCCTCTGATCTGCGGGTTAGCGCTCTCCAAGGCGGCCTTCGAGACACACGACAACGCAAAATCATCGAGCAGAAACTGATAGCCAAGTTTCGAACCCATGAGGACAGCCTCAACCGGGATCTCAGTTTCATGTCACGCTACAGAACGTGACTCGACATCGTTGTCTGGTTTTCCAGTTTTAAAAAAAAAGTTAAAAGCTTAACTGCAGACTGCAGCATTTGACACGTTGGACCCCCTGTGACCCACCTCATTGTCTTAGCTGTACTCTGCTGTGTCTTTGATGTAATGCCTCCCTGACGGATTGTATCTCTGCAGACACATTGTTCTCTGTCTATATATACTGTGTAATCGATTTGTATTCCCTCACTGTACCTGACGAAGGAGCAGCGCTCTGAAAGCTCGTAATTTCAAATAAAACTGTTGGACTATAACCTGGTGTTGTGCAACTTCTCATAGAGGTAACAAAGGCATGGATGAGTGTTTCAGCAGCAAATGAGCTGAGGCAGAGATGGAGTCGGGCCATGTTATGGAGGTGGAAATAGACGGTCTTAGTGATGACACAGCTATGTGGTCAGAAGCTCATCTTGGGGTCAAATATGACACCAAGGTTGCGAACAGTCTGGTTCAGCCTCGGACAGTTGCCAGGGAGAGGGATGGAGTCGGTGGCTAGGGAACGGAGTTTGTGGCAGGGACCAAAGAAAATGGCTTCGGAGGAGGATGGTGTAGTCAACTGTGTCAAAGGCTGCAGACAGGTCGAGAAGGATGAGGAGGCATAGTTTACCTTTGTCACAGTCACATAGGATGTCATTTGTGACTTTGATAAGAGCCGTTTTGGTACTGTGGCAAGGGCAGAAACCTGATTGGAGGGATTCAAACATGGAGTTCTGGGAAAGATGGGCTCGGATTTGGGAGGTGACAACAACTTTGGAGAGGAAAGGGAAGTTGGAGATGAGCAGGTAGTTTGCAAGGACGGAGGGGTCAAGGGTTGTTTTTTTGAGGAGAGAGGTGATGATGGCAGATTTGAGGGACAGAGGGATAGTACCTGAGGAGAGAGAACCATTAACAGTATCAGCAACTGTCCGAGGCTGAACCAGACTGTTCGCAACCTTTTGTCATATTTGACCACAAGATGAGCTCTGACCACAATATGAGCTAACATGGGAGCCAGGAAGGGAAGTTGGGTGGTCAGCGGTTTAGTGGGAATAAGGTCGAGGGAGCAGGAAGTGGGTCTCATGAGCTTGGAGAGGGCATGAGGGGAGATAGGAGAGAAACTAGACAAAGATGCAAGTTCAGGGTTAGGACAGGGAGGTACCTGAGAGGAAGTTTGGCCTGGTGGGCTAGGGGAAGGGAGGGAAGTGGCAGAGGCAGCTGATTGGATGGTCTCAATCTTAGTGACAAAGAAGTCCATGAGCTCCTCGCACTTGTTGTTGGAGGTGAGGGTGGAGGAGTCAGGGGTTTCTTTTCCCAAAGCATTTTGATTGTTGGATATGAAGCTGCCAGCAATAGGCCTGTTTTGTAGAACATGGCTGTAGCACATGAGCACTTCAGAACCAGCCACAGAGTCTCACATTGGTGGCACCATGTTGCCGACCCATGTACATAACACTGGGGTTAAAATTGCAAGGTCTGATATGCATTGACACGTCCAGATGAAACTGCTCTTCTGCCACTTCAACAAAGGAGTTAACCCATTTAAAATAAAAGATTTGCTAAAATAGCAGGCAAAAAGAATCAATGGGGGCAAAATGAATCTTGGGTGGTCTTGCAAAAGGGGTGAAAGTGTATCGGCAGCCCATTTTAAACTCCACCCGAATCAGGCTGCTGATTCGCTATCGTGCATTTTGTGCTCCCACCTAAGAGGAATTTCACCCCCAATGTATCTGTTTCTGATACTGTCTACAGTTCAATTGCTTCCCCACTGTTATAATACTGATCGAAATGTCTCAACATTCAGTTTGTTCCACCTCCTTTTAATATTCTCATCAATGGCTGCCATCACTCTCAAGCCTGTACCTTGGAGAGCAGATGTTAACCAGGGCTTGAGGTTTTAAAGGTGGTCACTCATTCGCAAGTCAGATTACTTTCATGAGAAGTGCTGGTTAATGAACATGTGTTTCTGATTCAGACAGAAGCAAGTATGTAACGGTTTAATAATTGTGATTGGGCAGCACACTGGGTTTTTAAAAATATAATAGGGTCGGATTTCTGCCAGGATTCTCCCTCTGAACATTAGTTTGAATCTTCTACATTCACCACCCCACCTCCCCTGCACCGGCCCCAACCCTCCCAGAGGTGCAACCATATACAGCGAGTTGGGGAGGGCCATCAGAGGAATTTGGAATATGTAGTCAGCGGAAGGAAAAATCTGGGGGTCATATACTTCTCATCCCCCAAACAGTTTGTTCACCATTTACATAAGTGATTTGGACTCGGGATTCGGAAGTACAACATCAAAATTTGCGAACGGCACCAAATTGGAGTGTATAGTTAATACTGAGGAAAACTGTGGCAAAAAACAAGAAGACGTTAACAAACTTGCGGAACTGGCATGTTAATGCCAAATGAATTTCAATATAGATCAGTGCAAGGTAATGCATTTTGGTAGGAGGAATAAGAAGGCCACATACTACTTGGAAAATAGGACTCTAAATGGGGTAGAGGAGCAAAGGGATCTAGAGGTGCAGATTCACAAATCATTAAAAGTAGCAATGCAGGTTAACAAAGCCATAAAAAATGCAAACCTAGCACAGATTAATTTTTAGAGGAATATAATTCAAGAGCAGTGAAGTTATGATAAACTTATATGGAACCTTGGTTCGATCACACTTAAAGTATTGTGCTCAATTCTGGTCTCCATATTACAAAAGGGATATAGAAGCACTTGAGAAGGTGGCAAAAAGATTTACAAGGGTGATACCAGAACTGAGAGGTTATATCTATCAGGAAAGACTGAACAGACTGGGACTTTTTTCTCTAGAAAACTGAAGGCTGAGGCGTGACCATAAAGAGGTCTTTAAAATTATGAAGGGGTTCGATAAGGTAGATGTAGAGAAGATGATTCCAATTCTGAGGGAGCCCAAAACTAGGGGCCATAAATATAAGATAGTCACTAATAAATCCAATTCGGAATTCAGGAGAAACTTCTTTACTCAGAGAGTGGTTAGAATATGAACTTGCTACCACAGGGAGCAGTTGAGGCGACATGGTAGATGTATTTGAGGGAAAGCTAAATAACTAGATGAGGGAGAAAAGAATAGAAAAAAAATGTTGATAGATGAAGTAAGGTGGGAGGAGGCTCGAGTGGAGCATATACACCGGTATAGACCTGTTGGGCCAAATATTATGTAATACTATGTAACTTATTGTTTCCCAGGAACTCCTTAACCCCTCAGTCTTCGCATCTTCTTACAATCTAAAGGCTTTTAAAACTAAAGCTGCAGCCCTGACTTTAACCTAACCTGCCCAGTTATAAGAGTAAGATCGGATGGGGTGCAAAACGGCGCCTGACCCCAACCCGCCCCATTCCTGCCGAGTAAGTTAGGTGAAATTTGGGGCTTTAGTGTCACCATGATCACTACTTCTTGTTCTAACTCATCTTATGACTTACTCACTGCCACCTTGGTGGTGTCGTGCACTGGACCTGTGTGAAAACATTTAGGCCGCAAAATTCGGCTCCTTTGTGCCTGCCATTAGCACCTCTGGGGGGCGCTAACGGGCGCAAAGGGCTTATCGCCTGGGCAGGGGCGCTAATAGCGACTCCCGAGAAATTCGACGGGGCGCGACTGAGGCGCTAGCTGATAGCGCCATGCCCCCGCCAGTAGCACCCCGGGCCACTGCACCGCTGGCGATGACATCATCGCCATGCGCCACGACCCCATAGCGCCCTGCTGCGACCCCTTACCACCCCGCGGCAAAAGTTTGGCTGTGCCCCACGAGGCTGCCAGCACCAGCCTTGCTGGTTGTGAGCTGGGCCAACCTCCGCTCGCGGGGCACTAATTAAAGGGAGGTGAAGCCGCGACCCGTGCCGCCATTTTATTTTTTTTGGCTGACATCTAGGTCGGCTCTCGGCATGATCTGTGGCTGCCACCACGTCTCGGTGCCGGGCTGCAGCCACGGCACCCTGGTGGGCTAGTGTGGGCCATCGGAGGCCCTGCAGAGCTCGCAGCGACCCTCCCCTTTAACGGAAGGGGAGGGGCTCTGAAACGCATCAGTGTTATGCGGAGCAGCCGTGTAACGCTCCGGCGCTACCGTCCTTGGCGCCCCTAACACCGTCCCGAGAGGAAGTGGCGCGCCCAAGATAGCGCTCTTCTTCCTCGCTTGGGCGGTAAGCCGAATTTAGCAGGCAGGGCGGTACTCCCGCGCCAGGCACTAAATCTCCGGCGATAATTCAGTTACCGCCCCCAAACGGTATAGACAAATATTCAAGTCTAGATGTAACAAAGGCATAGATGAGGGTTTCAGCAGCAGATGTTACGGCGGTCTCAGTGATGTCGCGGATATATGGTCGGAAGCCCCTCTTGGAGTCAAATACGAGACCAAGGTTGCAATAGTCTGGTTCAGCCTCGAACAGTTGCCAGGAAGAGGGATGGAGTTGGTAGCTAAGGAATGAAGTTTGTGGTGGGGTCCGAAGACAATGGCTTCGGTCTTCCCAATATTTAGTTGGAGGAAATTTTTCCTTGAGTACTGGATTTTTTTTTTTATTCGTTCATAGGATGTGGGCATCACTGGAAAAGCCAGCATTTATTGCCCATTCCTAATTGCCCTTGAAGGTGGTGGTGAGCCACCTTCTTGAACCACTTCTTTGTAGAGGTTAGATAGTTGCTTGGCCATTTCAGAGGGCAGTTAAGAGTCAACCACATTGCTGTGGGTCTGGGGGTCTGGAGCCACACATAGGCCAGAGCAGGTAAGGACAGCAGATTTCCTTCCCTATATAAGGGCATTAGTAAACCAGATGGTAGTTTCATGGTCACCCTTACTGATACTTGATGCTTTTTATTCCAGATTTATTTAATTGAATTTAAATTCCCCAGCTGCCGTGGTGGGATTTGAACTCATGTCTCTGGATCATTAGTCCTCTGGATTATTAGTCCAGTAATATAACCACTATGCTACCATACCCATATCAGATAAACAGTCTGACAATTTAGATAGATCCTTGGGGGACTCCAGAGGTAACGGTGCAAGAGCACGAAGAGAAGCCATTGCAGGTAATGCTCTGGCTACAACTGGATAGATAATAATGGAACCAGGTGAGTGAAGTTCCACCCAGCTGGAAGGCAGAGGAGAGGCGTTGGAGGAAGGTGGTGTGTGGTCAACCCTGGTCAACCGTGTCAAAGGCTGCAGGTTAATAAAAGTTACTTATAGAAGCATATGGGAATTTCAAAATGTTTTTTAAACGTATTCAGCAACTTACTTAGAATCATAGAATCATAGCATTGTTACAGCACAGTAGGAGGCCATTCGGCCCGTCGAGCCCGTGCCCGCTTCGTGCAAGAGCACTTCAGCTCATCCCACTCCCCCGCAGCCCTGCAATCTTTTTTCCTTCAGGTGCTTATCCAATTCCCTTTTGAAAGTCACGATTGAATCTGCCTCCACCACCCTTTCAGGCAGTGTATTCCAGATCCTAAACACTCGCTGCGTAAAAAAGTTCTTCCTCATGTCGCCTTTGGATATTCTGCCAATCACCTTAAATCTGTGTCCTCTGGTTCTCGACCCTTCCGCCAATGGGAACAGTTTATCTCTACCTACTCTGTCTAGACCCCTCGTGATTTTGAACACCAGCCTTACTTAAAGCCTTTTAACTAAAAGAACACATGTGGCACACTCCCTGAAACTGGCCTCAATAAAAAAAATCCCACCAAAAAATCCTTGTAATGCACACCTTTGATAATTTAGAGCAGCCGTTACTTATTGATATTCAACAGTTGAGTTTCATAATTTTTTAGATGTGCCATTTCTGAATTCAGAATGTTTAATGTTTCAGTCAGAATAAATCACAGTGTGGTAATAAAACTACTAATTATGGCTAAATTTAGTTGGCCTTTAAAATTGATGTGAGTGCTGGTAGCAGTCCAAAGTTTTTCTTCACTCTCTACTAAACAATTTAATTAATAGGGATTTGATCAACGAGCTTGGCATTTACTTGTGACGAGGCTGATTTCTCAAGCGGCTGTTTAACTTTCCCTTCTTAATTCTATGTCTGAGACGTTCAACATCCTCTGTACCAATGACAGGTCAGCCAGCTTTCAGATCCATTCTACAGATAACTTTTTAGTATTGGCTGCCCGAAGGGATTTTAATCCTTTATGCAAGAATTCCATTTCAACCCTTTACATTTTTTAATGCATTCCCCAACTTGATAAACACAAAGGTTCACTAAAAAAAGTACCAATTGCAAATGAATCTGCCTGCATTGGCCCCTATTTTAAAATAAGGCCAGTCACTCCCCCCCCCCTCTGATGCCACTGCCCTCCCTCCGTGTCCCGATGTTAACCTTCTCTTCTGAGCAGGCTAGCGGTACACATGCAGGAAGGGGCCTGATGATGTCAACGGGACCTGATCTTGCAATTTTAGTTGGAGGCCTGATTGGTGGGGCCCCGTCTGGCCAAACCTGTCGGGAGCTGGGTTGTGGGCCAGAAGAGGCCCAGCAAATAAGTTTTAATTTCTTTTTAGGTTTCCTTGTGTGCCAGGAGCATTCCCACGGGTCCCTGTCTGCCGCCTCCTGCCACCGAATTCCCGTCCCCGCCCGCCAGCCAGACATTAGATCTGACCAGATTCAGGCGGGGCTCCAGCAAAATTTATGCAACCAAGGCCCGGCCGTTAATATTGGACAGATCTCCACATCGACAGACTCCCTGAGTTCGTCACCCGCTTCGGGGCTCGCGTGCACCATACCCATCCCCTTTTAAAATCGAGGCCATCATTTCAAATTGGTGGTCTTCCTAAATACTGAAATAAGGGGACAGGTGTTTTTGAACCTGTTCTCGTATACCTAGGGTACCAATCTAAAGCCTGTAAGCTCTGTACGGTCCTTGAGCTCTAGCAATATGGCTCTCCAAACCCAAAGAACTCAGTCCTGTTTATCCTTACGTTTCTTATTCACAATTTGTCCCGTATGAAATTTGTGGGCCTAGAGGTTTGGAAAGGGCTGGTTTTAGTGTTATTGCCTCTTTGGTGGAAAAATCCTACATCAGAACACCAAGACCTGTTACTATCAGAAACTTGAGGTAGATACAGATTAATGGAAGCATGGATTTAAACATTTTTTGTAGCTCCCAAAGCTCCATGGTCTTCGCCTACACAGCCCATGATAACAAAAACCTGGACACCCCTGTCCTATATGACTATGTGTGTCCATTCTGAAATGTTTGTCCTCGTCTATACTCATATCTACTGTGACTAGTGCACAGAGCATTATGTATCCATGTTATAATGTAGGGTAAAGTTGCTGGCATTTACATGGAATGTTATGACTTTGAAACATCTCAAAGTGCTTTCACACAAATATTATTGAAGTGCAGTGACTGTAGCAGCAGGCATTCTGTGCTAGCAATGTCCCACAGACAGCAATTTGTTTTTTTGATGTTGGTTGAAGTTGGACTGTCAAGACACTGGAAGAGCTTTCTGCTCTTCTTTGAGTAGTACTGTGGGAGCCTTAAAATCGAGAATCACCAGAAGAAGGGAATCAGCAGCCTGTTATAGACCAGGCCCAATTTTCCTTTCGATTGAAGTCAATGGAAAGAAAAATCAGGCGAGGTGTATAATGAGTGGCTGATCCACTACTGTCTGTTTTGTGCCCCTGCTGAAGTTTGATTTTATCTCTGCCCCTCTGGATCTCCTTGCTGTAGGACGGTGACCAGATGTGTACATGGTACTCCAGGTATGGCTGTGTAAAACCACGTTATCACCTCCTGGGATTAGCGCTCGATCTCTCTGGCTATATGTCCCAAGATCCGGTTAGCCTTTGTTACTGCTGCTGTGGACTGCTGCTGCTTTCATTGAGCTACCCATCAATACCGATCCTCTGAGAAAAAAAATGACAACTTGCATTTGAGTGTGGAATATGTCCCTAGGAGCTTCACAGTGAAAACAGATGCTGAGCAGCAGTGGGAGAGCAAGTGATCAAAAGCTTGGTGAAAAAAAAGCATGAGAAAAAAAATCTCAAAAAAGGGCTTTTGTCCTTAAAATAAAACACATGGCCAAAGACACGCAACGTGACCTATAAATATTGAGGCAGCCAGCGTTATTTGTGATTTATTTCTATTCCTGATGACTGAGGATAACCAACTTATGACACAAGGGTAAATTCAACGATTCCACACTCCCACAGAGGTAGCACAGGAACATAGGAACAGGAGTAGGCCATTCAGCCCCTCAAGCCTTCTCCGTCATTCAATTAGATCATGGTACGCCAACTCTATTTACCCGCCTCAACTCCATTTCCCTTGATACCCTTACCTAACAAAAATCTATCGACCTCAGTCTTGAAAGCTCTAATTGTCCCAGCATCCACAGCCTTTTAGGGGAGACAATTCCATGATTTCTACTGCTCTTTGTGCGGAGAAGTGATTCCAGATTCCAAATGACCTGGCTCTAATTTTAAGATTATGTCCCCTCGTTCCTGATTCCCCCACCAGGGGAAATAGTGGAGGAAAATCACTGCCGCATCAGTGTTGTGCCCTGTCTCCAACACAAGGACAATCACCCACTGGGAGCATTGGGATGGTGGATTTACGCTATGAAGCTTGGCTCACTCGTGGAAATTAATTTGCTGTAGCCCATTATCCGTTTATATGTATAACACATTATATGGTAAGGAGGACAGGTCGGTCACATACATTTGGTAAATCTGGAGGAACTAATGTGAAGTATTTTAATTGAGGCTGATAACATGAAACCAGATGTAATGAGATCAAGGCATTGACTTTCTGACCGATGAAGGAGCCATCTGCAACTAATTAGAACAGGAAATTGCACTCCATAGGCGAAATGCACCTTACTATTGTTCAGATTATCTTCATGGACTAACCCAAGACTTGCTCTTCAAATCTGGTGCCAAAGAGTAAACACAACCCAGGCAGTGTTAATGAATTCATATGTCACTCACTTCTCATAAAGGAAGACTTCTAGACAATGAGATTATTTATTAACTTGTGTACTCAGCCCTCAACACAACTTATTTTTTCGTCAGAGCCGAAACACAATTTGCTTTAACATAATAAGGGCAGCCTAGTTTACGTGCTCACATGGGATCAAGTTCCACTCCCGAGACCTGAACACATAATCTAGGCTGATACTTCATTGCGGAATTGAAGGAGAGCTGCATTGTTGGAGGAGCTATCCTTTAGGTAAGACAATAAACAGAGGTCCTGTCGATCTGTTTAGATGGACATTCCGCACTTCAAAGGAGAAGTACAAGGAGCTCTCCCAGTTTCATGGCCAACATTCCCCTCCCCTCAACCAATACCACTATAAAACAAATTAACTGATCATTTATCTCATTGCTGATTGTGGGATCTTGGTGTGTACTAAATGGCTGACATATTCACCCACATAGCGATGGCACTTTAAAGTAATTAATTATACTTGAAGCACTTTGGGACATGCTAGTGGCATGCCTTCTAGTGGTCAGCCATAGGGTAGCACTGACAGACGGCTACAAGCATGTTTAGCTGTACACCCTCTTGTCTGGAAATAGTATACTTGATGGGAGAGACTTTGAAAGGCAAAATGAGAAAACAAGTGGATACAAGTAGCCAGGATGCTACCAACTATCTAAATCCTGGTACGCAATTAGTGCACAGGTGTCATGGTGTCATTAATAAAGAAGGGCTAATGCTCTAATGCGAAATAACTATTGATGTTTCCACTTGTGGGGAAGTTCAAAAGTAGGGCAGAGATATTCGGCATGTTAGCGCCTCCCGTTAGTGGCGAATCCAATGCCGCACGTGAAATTCACCCGGGATTTAGCGCTGGCGCTAACATTTAGCGGCTGCCAGATCGTGACCTCAATGAGTTTGGAACGCCCCGTTAACGGCCCAGATGCAAAATTGACTGTCGCCCCTGCCTTAGCGCCTCGCCTGAACAATGGCAGGAAGAGGAGGCATTATGCATTCAGATGGCCGCTGTAGGAGCGGTATTTAAAGGGATCAACATCCGGTTTCATTTTAGTGGCCAATCAATGCGGCCTTCTCAGTTTCACACTGCAAAA
Organism: Squalus acanthias; assembly: GCA_030390025.1. NCBI lineage: Eukaryota > Metazoa > Chordata > Chondrichthyes > Squaliformes > Squalidae > Squalus > Squalus acanthias. Next base: position 30,725,896 of record CM059432.1, on the reverse strand, counting down.
CAGCCGTTTTCAGTGAGTTAAAAGTTTCTTACTTTCAGGGGTGTTCTGCCTGCTAAAAATTTGTCATTTCATTCTGCTAAGATTTCAAAGTCCTACACTTGATTACGTTAATGGGGGCTGCACTGGCCCTCGACCTCGCCCTCCAGCATCAACATCGGAGGCAGCAGAGGCAGAGACAAACATTGGAAAATGTGGCCAGAAGGAGGAGGGCTCTCAACAGGAGGCCTTATCCTCCCAGGGTATTCTGGAAGCACTTCTTCTACATAAATTTAACTGAGGAGCAGTGTATTAGAAGGCTCCGCTTCACCAAGGAGGTGGTCACAGAGCTCTGCCACCTCCTGCAGCCAGCCCTCGAGCCTCAGATCAGGACCACTCCCAGTGGCAGTCAAGGTCATCGTCTCCCTCAATTTCTACGCCAGCGGATCCTTCCAGCCTGCAACAGGAGACATATCTAACATCTTGCAGCTCGCCGTCCATTGCTGCATCTGGGAGGTCACAGAGGCTCCCTACAGAAGGGGACTACATTTCCTTCCCCATCACCAGAGTGAAGCAGGATGAGCGTGCATGTGGCTTTGCCAGAATAGTGGGCTTCCCCATGGTGCGGGGTGCAATTGACTGTATCCACGTCGCTTTGCGAGCACCCCGTAACAATCCTGAGTTCTTCCGTAACCACAAAGGCTACCACTCACTTAATGTCCAGTTGGTGTGCGACCACAGACAGCGAATCCTCACCATCAATGCCCGCTATCCTGGAAGCAGCCACGATGCCTTCATCCTGCTCCAGACCAGCTCGCGGCTGGCTGGTCGGAGACAAGGGCTATCCAATCTCCACCTGGCCATGCCGCCACCAGGAACATCATCGAGCAGACCATCGGAGTGCTCAAGCAACAGTTCGGCTGCCTTTACCGCTCGGGAGGGGACTTCCTGTACTTGGCTGAGCAGTTGTCCCTTTTCGTGGTGGTATGCTGCATGCTGCATAACTTGGTCATCATGAGGACCCAGCCATTGCCACCAGGCATCGTGGGATCATCTCAGGAGGAGGAAGAGGGAGAAGAGGAGGAGGAGGAGCACCAGGAGGAGGAACAACAGCGAGGGAGGAGGCAGCCACTCAATCGGCCTTCTGGAAGGGCGGTCAATGACCGCCTCATCAGACTGCGGTTCCAATAAGGTCTACCCCACATCCCAGTTGCTCACCACATCCCCATTATTCCATCCATTTTGCATGCCATATCACAGCACAAAGCTGAAATGAGAGACAGCACAAATTCTGCAAAATTCCATTAATAAATTTATCAACATTCATTAAACATATATATACAACAATATTAACTAATCACCATTGTGCAAACCCTTACTTCCCCTCTTTACAATGCCTTTTTCGAATCTACTGCTCCTTCTAGTCTATCCCCGGTGGCTGCAGCAGGGCTGGTGGAAGGCTGCTGAGTGTCAGTGCAGGATGCCCTCGAGCAGCTCTGAGCCTGGAAGGCCTGGCTGTACACTACACCACCTTAGTTTGGGTGGCGGCAGTCTGGCCTGATTGGATTACAGGCAGCGACAAGGGCAATGGCGGAGTGGCAGTGGTGGGAGCAGGAATGCTGTCAGCCTGAGAGAGGACAGCAGGTTCCTGCTGCACTGACCCACTGCCACTCTCCCGGGGCAGCACCTCAGCATCCCTACCAATCTGCTTTAGGTCCCTCTTTGGAGCTGGTTTTACACAGTCCCATTTCCCATCTGTCTCCTTTTTTTTACCCCTTTTATATGCCTCTTCTTTAAGTAATTATCCAATGTTTTTTGGAATTCCTGAAGTGATTTAACATTGATCACCAAGTGATTCCACGTTCCAACAGCTCTTTGCATGAAAAAGCTTCCTCTAAATTCCAGCCTTTCCTGTTTTATTTCAGGTTCCCAATAATTGCTGTTCTTTTCTCTTTGATCTCGATAACCAACAATCTTATGACCAAACTACTATAGTATAAACCTCAAACATATTGTTCTTCTGTGAGACAACCCATTATGCTTTGTTTTCGATAGCAAAATACTGCGGATGCTGGAAAATTGAAACAACAACAGAAAACGCTGGAAAAACTCAGCAGGCCAGGCAACATCCGTGGAGAGAGAAACAGAGTTAACGTTTCAGGTCGAAACCCTTCGTCAGAACTGAGAAAAAAGCAGGAAATGAAACAGATAAAAAAGCAAGTGGGAGGCTGGGGGGAGGACTTCTGAGCCACCTTTTGTTTCTTAACCTGTCCTATTACCATCTCGTCTTGCCTTGAGCATCTCTTAATGTCTCTACTTACCATAGACCACCCCTTTTGTTCTTTTATTCCTCCCCCCAGCCTCCCACTTGCTTTTTTATCTGTTTCATTTCCTGCTTTTTTCTCAGTTCTGACGAAGGGTTTCGACCTGAAACGTTAACTCTGTTTCTCTCTCCACGGATGTTGCCTGGCATGCTTTGTTTTCAGTTAGCCGTGCAGTGAATCAGTACCAGGCTATCACTGTTCATCTGCATAACTGCGCCTGAAATAGTTTCAAGTTCCACGCTGTATTAAGGAACTGGCTTGAAAATATACTTCAGTGTCAGTTACACAAAAAATAAACATTGGTTGTGATCTGTGCCCATCTCAGTCATTCCTAACATAGTTAATGAATGTTAGTGCGGAGAGGAGGACTTCAACAGTAAGACCTCTGCTTATATAATGTAAAAAATTGAGAGGTCGCACAACACCAGGTTATAGTCCAACAGTTTTATTTGAAATCACAAGCTTTCGGAGCTATCGATCGCCCCTTCCTCAGGTGAAGTAAAGAAATACAGACTCGACAAAGCATATATAGATAGAGAACAATGCATGTGTACCTTACAATTGCAGACAACTGTCTGTATTTCTTTACTTCACCTGAGGAAGGGGCGATCGATAGCTCCGAAAGCTTGTGATTTCAAATAAAACTGTTGGACTATAACCTGGTGTTGTGCGACCTCTCAATTTTGTCCACCCCAGTCCAACACCGGCATCTCCGCATCATATATAATGTAAAGAATTGTATGGTTGGATACTGCTGTGTGCTCTTCGTAGCTCTGGTGCTTCCAGATCAGCGGTAAGGCCAGTCCAATTGCAAACTTCCATGTGAATGAGTGGAGCTGCTCTGTAATGTGTCTGGGCTACCCCCTGCAGATCTTCTTCCTGGAGCAGTTCCAGCTTCATGCAAGGAACCAAAATGGCAAATGTTCATGGAAGAAAACGCCTGACGATATTGAAGTTACCTCTTATCTGTTACCTCCTTCAATTCAGAATAATATTTTGAACAATGTGACAAAATAGATACTAAATAAAAGACAAAAAATATGTTAAAGTCAATCAGGCCCCCAGGGGTGAATTTGGCAGAAGTGCAGAGAAAACCATTCTGGGCATTTATTAAGAAATAGCCGACCTGAAATGTTAACTCTGTTTCTCTCCCCACAGATGCTGTCTGACCTGCTGAGTAGTTCCAGCATTTTCTGTTTTTATTTCATATTTCCAGCATGCGCAGTATTTTGCTTTTACCCAGGACCCTTTGGCAGTTTAAAAGTCAAAAATAGATGAGAGAATTTACAAAAAATAAAAATGGATTATGAATGAGGAATATTTGAGACGTTGCCTTATCCTGGAAATGCCCATCTGGAGTTTCCATTGCTTTACAAAACCTTATCATTTTAGCAATGATTTTAATTGAAGCCATCTGGTGCCAGTTGTTTTCAACAGTCCATGGCCAAGTCAATAAAACCAGTGGAAACATTTAGGAAAATAAATTTTAAATTAAATCAGCAGAGAGCTTGCAGCAATTCCTGTTCATCTGTTATTCTTACTGTTAAACACTCATTTGCGGTACTGAGCGGCTGCTGCAGTAGTGAACCCTTAAGATGAGACAAGAGATTGAGGCTACGTCTGCCTGTTCTGGTAGTGATAGTAGGTTTTGAAAGCTCCACAGGACTATTCAAAGAAGAACAGGGAGTTCTCCTGGTGCCAAGAAAGAATGGAAGAAAGAATGGAAGAAAGAAAGAAAGAAAGAAAGAAAGAAAGAAAGACTTGCATGCCAAAGCGCTTTACAGCCAATGAAGTACTTTTGAAGTGCAGTCACTGTTGTAATGTAGGAAATGAAGCAACCAATTTGCACACAGCAAGCTCTCACAAACAGCAATGTGATAATGGTCAGATAATCTGTTTTAGTGATGTTGTTTGAGGGATAAATACTGGCCAGGGCACCGGAGGGAACTCACCTGCTCTTTTTCGAAATAGCACCATGGGATCTTTTACGTCCACCTGAGAGGACAGATGGGACCGTGTTTTAACATCTCATCTCAAAGATGACACATCCAGCAGTGCAGCACTCCCTCAGTACTGCACTGGAGTGTCAGCCTGGATTTTGTGCTCAAGTCTCTGGAATGGGACTTGTACCCGTAACCTTCTGACTCAGAGGTGAGAGCCTCTTAGCCAACAGATTGTGGGGGGAAAATTCGTCCTCTTAGTGCCTCCCGTTAGCGCCGCATGCCAAATCCCAACCCGTAGCGCCGCCGATAAGAGGTATCGCCGGGAACGTCAACGCCAGGTGGATCGTGACATCAGTGAGTGTGCAATGCTCACTGACCACCCGATCTGCTAAATTGATTCTCGACACTTACCTTAGCGCCTGGAGTAAACACCGACAGAGAGAGCTGGCGTGAAGCACTAGGAAGCCGGCTCCAGGGACATTATTTAAAGGGATCATCAGTAATCACTCGCAGCTGTCAGGTAAGTGCAGTTTCAGTGGTTTCTTTTCAGTTTCACATACTGCAACAGTTTCATTCAGTAATTTCAAGGTTCTTTTGTATCAGGAGTCTTATGGCAACAAAAAAAGTAGCTCCATTTACTCTTCAAAGAATCAAACTGCTACACTTGGTAACATTAATGGGGGCTGTACTGCTAGTCAACCTCGCCCTCCAGGATCTATGGCAGAGGGAGCGGAGGAAGCGAGAAAGATGGAACATGTGCGCAGAGGGAGGAGGAGGGGCATGAGGGCTCTCAACAGGAGGCCTTACCGTCCAAGGGTATTCCGAGAGCACTTCCCCTGCCTCCAATTAAGCGAGGAGCAGTGTACTAGAAGGCCCTCCTTCACCAAGGAGGTGGTCACAGAACTCTGCCACCCCCTGCAACAGGACATCTAGCCTCAGACCAGGGTGACCACGGCTCTTCCATTGGCAGTCAAGGTCACCGTCGTCCTCAATTTCTTCACCAGCGGATCCTTCCAGTCTGCAACAGGAGATATAGCTAACATCTCGCAGCTCGACATCCATCGCTGCATCTGGAAGGTTACAGAGGCTCGCTACAGTAGGAGAAGGGATTACATTTCCTTCCCCATCACCAGAGAGAAGCAGGACAAGTGTGCTTGTGGCTTTTCCAGGATAGCAGGATTACCCATGGTGCAGGGCACCATTGATTGCACCCACGTGGCTTTGCGGGCACTGCATAACAATCCTGAGATCTTCCGTAACCGCAAAGGCTACCACTCACTTAACGTGCAGTTGGTGTGCAACCACAGACAGCGAATCCTCAATGTGAATGCCCGCTATCCTGGCAGCAGGCATGATGCCTTCATCCTGCGCCAGACCGGTGTGTCAGCACTCTTCCAGCTACCACATCAAGCTCACGGCTGGCTGCTCAGAGACATGGGCTATCCACTCTCCAGCTGGCTCATGACGCCCCTCCGCAACCCCAACTCTCATACCCAGCACTCATATAATGAGAGCCATGCTGCCACCAGGAACATCATCGAGCAGACCATTGGCCTGCTGAAGCAACGGTTCCGGTGCCTTGACCACTCGGGAGGAGCCTTCCAGTACTCGGCTGAGCAGTTGTCCCTTTTCATGATGGTCAGTTGCATGCTCCACAACTTGGCCATCATGAGGGCCCAGCCCTTGCCACCAGGGATTGCGGGACCACCTCAGGAGGAAGAAGAAGAAGATGAGGAGGAGGACGGGGAGGACGGGGAGGAGGAGGAACAGGGTCGAGGGAGGAGGCAGCCACTCAATCGGCCTTGCGGAAGGGCGGTCCGTGACCACCTCATCAGACTCCGCTTCAAATGAATTAAACCCCAGATCCCCGTTGCTCACCACATCCCTATCATTCCATCCCTGACGCAGGCCATATCACAGCGCAAAGCTGAAATGAGACACACCACAAAAGAATCCAAACTGAATTAATAAATTTATCAAACATTAGTGAACACATGTTTACAACAAAAATATTGGCCCAAAAATTCGTGAGGAAGCCTTCGTGCGAGGGTAAGGCCTCCCCGCGATCTCTCACTCCGCGTTGGCTTTTTCAGTTCCAGCTCGCACGAACTTGATGTTCTGGACAGCTGCTGTGCTGGGCTTGCGTATCCCACCGGCGTAGTTAATTCGTGCGAGCTGTGGGATCACGTGACTCAGTTAGAGCCAATGGCAGCACACCATCTTCCATTCATAACTTTCACATAAGTGCTGTGAAAGTTATGAATACTATAGCCCCCCAAAAGAACCGCTAAACCTCAATTAAATTTAAAAAAACCATCACATTAATAAAATAAGTATAGTTAAATAAATTAACCATTTTAAATAAAAAATAAAATTTTTGAAAAAATTTAAAATCTTTTAAAAAGTTATAAAAATAAACTTACCTGTCTTTAAAGTCTCTAAAAAAGATATACCTGTTAAAAAAAATTCAAAATAATACTTAATTCACTACTTACCTTGTTAAAAGTGGGTCTTACTCCTTTTTTTATGTAGACATAGAAACATAGAAAATAGGTACAGGAGTAGACCATTCGGTCCTTCGAGCCTGCACCGCCATTCAATGCGTTCATGGCTGAACATGCTACCTCAGTACCCCATTCCTGCTTTCTCGCCATACCCCTTGATCCCCTTAGTTGTGAGTGTTATATCTAACTCCCTTTTGAATATATTTAGCGAACTGGCCTCAACAACCTTCTGTGGAAGAGAATTCCATAGATTCACCACTCTCTGGGTGAAGAAGTTCCTCCTCAGCTCAGTCCTAAATGGCTTCCCCTTAATCCTTAGACTGTGACCCCTGGTTCTAGTTTTCCCTACCATTGGGAACATTCTGCCCGCATCTAATGTGTAGAATCTTCCGTACTTACCTGCGCGTTGAAACCACTAAGTGCACAGCGTGCGCGCAGCCTGTAGCGCGCACGCGGTTCACCTAGGACCCGCCCCCTTTTCCATTCACCAAGTGCCGGTTTTCAGCGCATGCGCAGTGCATGCAGAAAACCGGCAATTGGAGACAGAATACGCGAGAGTACGCAGTGCGTACTCTCGCGTAGCGGCACTAATTTTTGGGCCATTAACTATTCACCCTTGTGCAATCCCTTAGTGCCTGTCGTTACTGTGCCTTGGCCTACTCTAGTGCTCCTATGAAGCAGGGCTGGTGAAAATCTGCTGAGTGTCCATGTAGGAGACTTCAGATGGTCTTGCAGGATGCCCTCGACCAGCTCTGGGCCTGGAAGGCCCGGGTGTAGACTGCACCACCTCAGCACGGGCGGCAGCAGTCTGGCCTGGTTGGATGACAGGCAGCGACAAGGGCAATGGCAGAGTGGCAGTGGTGGGAGCAGGAATGCTGTCATCCTGAGAGAGGACAGCAGGTTCCTGCTCCACTGACAACTGCCATCCCCCCGGGGCAGCACCTCAGCATCCAATCTGCTGGAGCACAGAATGCTGGCCTGCTGCGACACTGTGAAAGCCCCGGTCGACGGTGGTAGACCCAGCCACGATGGCAGCAGTCAGAGCTTGCATGGCATCAAGCTGAGACTGCATGAGAGCAGTCTGAGATTGGATGCCACCAAGCATAGACTGCATTACAGCACTAAATGTTGCATCGCTTCCGCCTGTGCTGCAATGGAAGCTGCCAGATCGCCCATCACACATCAGGTCTGGGTCGCCACAGTCTTTCTGGGAGTCTACCATCCTTTGCAGACTGGAAATGATGGGCTCCATGGTGTGCGCAGAGCCTTGTGCAATGTTGCAGGTGGACTCCTCCATGCTCATTACCATTGCCAAGAGGCTCTCGGGGACCCTTGCCATTGCACCTATCTGTGTGCATGCCCATCACCCTTCTTCTAAACGCCTCCCCATCGAGGTCCTCATCTGAGTCCTGTGCAGCAGAACTCATGCTCGAATTCGGCCTCCGGGGAGCTGCCTCCGAGCTACCTTTTCCCCCTGGCTTTGCTGCAGCCCACTCATCCCCGTTGCCTCACCCTGTGCAGATCCAGCTATTATACTATCCTCTAAAGAACGCATAGTGCCAGTATCTGAGCTGGTTTCTGCGGGTGAGACACGCAGTGACGCGGTGTGTTCTTTCTCCTCCTCTTCTCCCATCTCGCTCTCTACCATGCCCTCAGGGACAGGCTGCTCAGGTGCTTGCTCATTATCTGAAAGCATAAAAGCACAAGAGTCGGGTTAAGGTGAGGTGAGGGGGCAGGAAGGGAGAAATGCATGCATACAGCATGATTAGCTGGAAAGTGAGAAATGCTTGTGGGGTGAGGAGGAAGTGGGATGTGACAAGATGGAGTAGGGAAAAACAGCGCCCACCACCTGGTGCCCAATAATCTGCAGCACTCGATTCTCCAGCGCAGACTGTGGTTGGGTATCGGCTTGTTCCCCACCTGTGTGCTCCTGTTGTGAGCCACCTTGGCCTGCAAGAGAAAGGAAAGTGTATGAGCGAGTGTGGAGCAATGTGTTTGGGTGATGTGCCTGCCATAGTTGAATAGCTGTCATTGTGTGCAAGGTGTGAGATGTGGGTGAGTGTTGGTAGGTAGAGATTGTTGGTGGGTGAGTGCTGGGGATGTGGTGCTTTTGGCAGTGTGTGAAGAATGTGGCTCAGGTGGTTGCATGTCGCATTTGTTGAAGCATTCACTCACCCTGACCACTCGAGCGAGGTCCTTAAATTTCCTCCTGTACTGTGTGTGGGTCCTGGGGAACCACAGTGCTGCCCGAGACGTGCTGCACTACCCCCCTCCACATGGTGCGGAAGACTTGTGGTGAGAGCCTCCTGCCACTTGCCATGTAGAGCACCGCCCTCTGTCTCTCCATAGCGAAAACCAATGCCTCCAATGCTTCATTGCAGATTCTGTGGGCTCTCTCCCTAGGGCGTAGATCTGCCATGAGCACACCTGGTTCAGTCCTCTGGCTCCTTCTTCTTGTCCTGCTTCTGTTTGCTGAGGTAGCTGCACAGCCAGCAATGCTGAGAATGAGGTGCTGCAGCATCAATGAATCTCCCCTTTAAGTAGTGAAAAAAGCCTGTGGTAATCATGACTTGCTATTAGACTGCATCTGATATTGGTCCACCCTTTGAGTTTAACGCCAATGAGCCTGGGTTTTAAGACTTGAATTAGGACTCCAATCATTTTTTTGAGCAGTGAGCATGAATTTTGCATGCAGTCTAAAGCACTAGCGCCTGGCGCTAATTCTCCAACTTTTCTACTGACACCGCCCATTCTTTGGCTATAATGGATTTCTAGCCCTGTGAGTTCAAGTACAATATCAGGATTTTCAGAATGTCATCTAAGCTGGCACTGTAGTGCAGTACTCAATGAGTGCTACATTGTCATTCCTACATTACAACCGTGTCTACACTTCAAAAGTACCTCATTGGCTGTGAAGCACTTTGGGACATGATGAAAGGTGCTATATAAATGTGAGTTCTTTCTTTCTTTAGAAGTGCTGTCCAATATGATTCATTAAACTGAGGTCCCATCGATCTGTTCCAGTGGTTCAGCTCGATGTGTCATCTCCCCTGCCACATTCCTCCACCAACCAACACCACCACCAAAAAAAATAGAAGGGTACTTTCCTCTGGGGCCTCCCACTCGAAAAGAGCAGTGGACCTGAGGTATGTTGCACCTGTGAGAGGGGATGTGACCTTGAATTTCCTGTCCCGGGGAATTTGCATGGTTCAGGCTCACTCCTGGCACAGGCCCATCCATTGGAGTGCAGCTCAAGGGCTACAACTGCACTCCTAGCCGCCAACTGGGAGGGTCCATTCAGTGAGGCTGTACTCTCAACACAGGGCCTTGCTGGATGGGAACACGGATCGCAGATATGGCCTATCTGTGACCCATGCTCCTATTGAGCAAGGCTCAGTGCCAGGCCCGCAGTCTCACTGTTTTACTCCATATTTCTTGTACTCTAATTGTTATATGTTATATTTCCGCTTTTTAAAAAAGTTTAAAGCTCTTAAATGCCCTTTTTGCTCATCCCCAGTATCCTACTGTCCATTTGATCTATGATTGGCTGAAAACCAAATGGCAATTATTTTCAACCATTTTAAGCCCATAAACTCTCTGCCTTCTTTCAAAATTCTACCAAAAACCTATTTCTTCAACCGTGCCTTCGGTTTCCTCCGCTATTTAATCATTCCGATATCCTGCTCAGCGATTTCTCCGCGCACACTTATTAATCACTCTGAGATGTTCTTTTCTTACGATGGGTGTGTACAAATACAAGTAGTTGCTGTTGTAATGATTGGAATAATTTCCGCCTTCATTGGCAGGTAGGTAATCTGGTGGAATGGACCAAGTACTGGTTGTGGAACCCACCCAAGAACTGAGCGGGCTGTATAATGGGCGGGCGATCCGCCAAATTACCACCCAGGCAGCGAAGGTGAAAATAACCTCCAGTGACATGTTTGAAGGATTGCCATGGCTGTCTCATAAGCATGGCCAGGTTATTGATCATTTTGTTGATGCAAATTTCCAGCATAACGCCAGCACTTGATCAGTTATCGTGCAGCTCAATTGGACCCTGATACTCATCAGCATCAACATGTAAAGGTTAAGTGAAAAATCTCTTTGATATGTTTATCTGCTGACTGCTGGTCCCCAGACAAGCTCAGCTTTTAAGCCTGTTTTATATAGTTTAGAAAGTATGTCAGATGCTGACTTTAGCTTCACAGCAGCAGCCTTCTGGTGCTGAGTACTTGTTAATACTTCAGATCAGCATCCACTGATTCGAGCCACTAATTCGAGAATCCAGGGCTGATGTCAGCCAATCATCAGCCTGACCTGTAAATATGTGTATGAAGAGTTAATCAGTAAAAAGATTAGATTATTAACGAGGCAGGAGGATATTAACAATGAGAAATGTATGCTGCCTTGTATACATTCTTTATCCAGTACCATTCTCTTATAAATACGTGTAGTTAGATTTGGGCGGGAGAGTCCTTTAGACCATATTTGGTTCCCAAAATCCTCGGCAATCTGTCCCTTGAAGCCCAGGCAACTGTGTCCTATTTGTACTTATATTTGCTGGGTTGTCCAGTTTAAATTTTGCGGCCTTGGAGGTTTGGAAAGGGTCGCTTTATCTCTGATGTCTCATTGGCAGATAGGTTACGGCACTTCAAGTGCATATCCAAGTACTTTTTAAATGCAATGAGGTTTTCTGCCTCTACCACCCTTTCAGGCAGTGAGTTCCAGACCCCAACCACCCTCTGGGTGAAAAAAATTATCCTCAACTCCCCTTTGATCCTTCTACCAATGACTTTAAATCTATGCCCCCTGGCTATTGACCTGTCTGCTGTGGCTCAGTTGGTAGCACACTTGCCTCTGAGTCAGAAGGTTGTGAGTTCAAGTCCAACTCGAGGGGCTTGCACACATAAAGCGAAGCTGACACTCCAGTGCAGTGCTGAGGGAGTGCTGCACTGTCGGAGGTGCCATCTTTCAGATGAGACGTTAAACCGAGGCCCCGTCTGCCCTCTCAGGTGGACGTAAAAGATCCCATGGCACTATTTTGAAGAAGAGTAGGGGAGTTATCCCCGGTGTCCTGGCCAATATTTCTCCCTCAACCAACATAACAAAAAAAAAACAGATTATCTGGTCATTTTCACATTGCTGTTTGTGGGAGCTTGCTGTGCGCAAATTGGCTGCTGCATTTTCCACATTACAACAGTGATTACACTTCAAAAGTACTTCATTAGCTGTAAAGTGCTTTGAGATGTCCGGTGGTCGTGAAAGGTGCTGTATAAATGCAAGTCTTTCTTTCTTTTCTGTCTGCTAAGGGAAATAGGTCCTTTCTATCCACTCTATCTGGACCCCTCATAATTTTATACACTTCACTTAAGTCTCCACTCAGCCTCCTCTGTTCCAAAGAAAACAACATCAGCCTATCCAATCTTTCCTCATAATTAAAATTCTCCAGTCCTGGCAACATCATCGTAAATCTCTTCTGTGCCCTTTCTAGTGCAATCACATCTTTCCTGTAATGGGGTGACCAGAACTGTACGCAATACTCTAGCTGTGGCCTAACTAATGTTTTATACGGTTCAAGCATAACCTCCCTGCTTTTATATTCTATGCCTCGGCTAATAAAGGAAAGTATCCTGCATGCCTTCTTAACCACCTTATCTACCTGTCCTGCTACCTTCAGGAATCTGTGGACATGCACTCCAAAGTCCTTCTGTTCTGCTACACTTCTCAGTATCCTACCATTTATTGTGTATTCCCTTGCCTTGTTTGCCTTCCCCAAATGAATTACCTCGCATTTCTCCGGATTAAATTCCATTTGCCACTTTTCTGCCCACTTGACCAGCCCATTGTTATCTTCCTGCAGTCTACAGCTTTCTTCCTCACTATCAACCACACGACCAATTTTTGTATCTGCAAATTTCTTAATCATGTCCCCTACATTGATGTCTAAATCATTCATATATACTACAAAAAGCAAGGGACTACTGAGCCCTACAGAACCCCACTGGAAACAGCCATCCAGTCACAAAAACACCAGTCAACCATTACCCTTTGCTTCTTGCCACTGAGCCAACTTTGGTTCCAACTTGCCACTTTCCCTTGGATCTCATGGGCTTTTACTTTTTTGACCTGTCTGCCATGCGGGACCTTGTCAAAAGCCTTGCTAAAATCCATGTAGACTACATCAAACGCGCTTCCCTCATCAACCGTCCTTGTTACCTCCTCAAAAAATTCAATCAAGTTAGTCAGACATGACCTTCCCTTAACAAATCCATGCTGACTGTCCTTGATTAATCCGTGCCTTTCTAAATGATGATTAATCCCTCAGAATTTTTTCCAATAATTTGCCCACCACCGAGGTTAGACTGACTGGCCTGTAATTACTTGGTCTATCCCTTTCTCCCTTTTTAAACAACAGTACAATGTTAGCAATCCTCCAATCCTCCTGCACCATACCTGTAGCCAGAGAGGATTGAAAAATGAAGGTCAGAGCCTTCGCTATTTCCTCCCTTGCTTCTCTTAACAACCTGGGATACATTTCATCTGGGCCTGGCGATTTATCTACTTTCAAAGATGCTAAATCCCTTAATATTTCCTCTCTCACTATGTTTATCACATCTAATATTTCACACTCCTTCTCCTTAATTATAATGTCTGCATTGTCCCTCTCTTCTGTGAAGACAGACGCAAAGTATTCATTAAGAACCATATCCACGTCATCCGCCTCAACACAGTTTACCTTCTTGGTCTCTAATAGGCCCGACTCTTTCTTTAGTTATCCTCTTGCTCTTCATGTATTTTTAAAATATCTTTGGGTTTTCCTTGATTTTACGTGCCAATATTTTTTCATGCCCTCTCTTTGCTGGAAGATGGAATTCAGTATGCAACCTCAAAATGATGGTAAAAAAAAAATCCCAGAAGCCAATATAATAATATGAAATATGACTTACTGGGGTAGATGTTCCTCTTTAGCACTTGGGTGTAAAGCAATCCCTGGGCGGGATCGCATGCGTGTAACAGAGCCAAACTGATTTTTCTGTCCATTCATTTAATTTTTAAATGAAAACATTTCAAAGCGGTCAAGAAATATTTCAAGTTTAATCTCTCTCACAGAACCTGTTTACCCCAGTGAGCTCTGTAGGAATTCCATATAGTGAAATAATGAGGAGGAGGAATTCCTTGAGTGTTTAAGGGATGGTTATCTGGATCAATATGTCGAGGAACCAACTCGGGAACAGGCTATATTGGACTGGGTACTGTGCAATGAGAAGGGACTAATTAGTAATCTTGTTGTACGGGGACCCTTGGGTCAGAGCGATCATAACATGATCGATTTCTCACTCGAAATGGAGAGCGAAGAAATTGACTCAGAGACTCAGGTCCTGAATTTAAACAAGGGGAATTATGATGCCATTAGACGGGAACTGAGTAGGTCTGATTGGACAACGTTCCTGGGAGGACTGGAGGTAGATAAACAATGGCAAGCATTTAAAGATAGAATGACAAAATTGCAAAAATTGTTTATACCAATCTGGCATAAAAGGAAATCTAAAAAGGTGACTCAACCGTGGATAACAGGGGAAATTAGAGACAGCATAAAATCCAAAGATAGGGCGTATAAAATAGCCAAAAAACGCGCCAGAGCGGAAGATTGGGAACAGTTTAAGATAGAGCAAAGGAGGGCAAAGGGCTTAATCAAGAAGGGCAAAATAGCTTACGAAAGCAAGCTGGCGGAAAATATAAAAACTAACTCCAAAAGCTTTTATAAGTATATCAAGAGGAAAAGACTGGTGAAAACCAAAGTTGGTCCATTGCAGTCAGATACGGGGGAATATATAATGGGAAATAAGGAAATGGCAGACCAACTAAATGCATACTTTGGGTCAGTCTTTACGAAGGAAGACACAAAAAACCTCCCTGGGATATCGGGAAAAATAGGGACATTGGCAAAGGAGGAACTGACGCAAATCAATATCTCTAAGGATATGGTGTTAAGGAAGCTAAAGGGATTGAAGGCGGACAAATCCCCAGGGCCTGATAACATGCATCCTAGGGTACTGAAGGAGGTGGCCCTAGAGATAGCGGATGCACTAAGCATGATTTTTCAGAATTCATTAGACTCGGGAACAGTGCCCATGGATTGGAGGGTAGCTAACGTTACCCCACTATTCAAAAAGGGGGGTAGGGAAAAAGCAGGTAATTACAGACCTGTAAGCCTTACATCAGTTGTGGGCAAAATGCTGGAGTCCATCATTAAGGATGAAATAGCCGAGCACTTAGCAAATGGGGACAGGATAGGACAGAGTCAACATGGATTTACAAAGGGTAAATCGTGCTTGACTAATCTATTGGAATTTTTTGAGGGAGTAACTGGTAAAATAGATGGGGGAGAGCCAGTAGATGTGGTGTACCTGGACTTCCAAAAGGCCTTCGATAAGGTCCCACATAAAAGATTAGCATGGAAAATTGAAGCTCATGGGATAAAGGGGAAAGTATTGACGTGGATAGAGAACTGGCTGTCAGATAGAAAACAGAGAGTTGGAATAAACGGCTCATTTTCTGAATGGCAGGCAGTAACAAGTGGGGTACCACAGGGATCTGTCCTGGGTCCCCAGCTGTTCACAATTTATATTAATGACCTGGATCAGGGAGTCGAATGCAGCATTTCCAAATTTGCAGACGACACTAAACTAGGAGGGGGGGTGGGCTCAGAGGAGGAGACCAGGAAGCTCCAGAGCGATTTGGACAGACTGGGTGATTGGGCGGATAAATGGCAGATGCACTATAATGTGGACAAGTGCGAAGTTATCCACCTTGGGTGCAGGAACGGGAGGGCAAATTATTATTTAAATGGCAATAAATTGGGAGAGGGGGAAGTACAGAGAGACCTGGGTGTTCTTGTACACCAGTCACTGAAGGCGAGCATGCAGGTGCAACAGGCGGTCAAGAAGGCAAACGGTATGCTGGCCTTCATAGCAAAAGGGTTGGAATACAGGAACAGGGATACCTTGCTGCAGCTGTACAGGGCACTGGTGAGACCACACCTCGAGTACTGTGTACAGTTTTGGTCGCCTCATCTGAGGAAAGATGTTCTTGCCATGGAGGGGGTGCAGCGGCGATTCACCAGGCTGATACCAGGAATGGCGGGATTGACCTATGAGGAGAGACTATGTAGTTTAGGGATGTACACACTGGAGTTTAGAAGATTGAGAGGGGACCTCATAGAAGTGTATAAAATTCTGACAGGTCTAGACAGATTAGATGCAGAAGGAATGTTTCCCTTGGCGGGTGAGAACAGAACTAGAGGACATAATTTAAGGATAAGGGCTAAACCATTTAGGACAGAAATGAGGGGGAATTTCTTCACTCAGAGAGTGGTGAACCTGTGGAACTCATTGCCACAGAGGGCAGTGTACGCCAGCTCATTAAATATATTTAAGAGGGAATTAGATATATTTCTACAGGCAAAAGGGGTTAAGGGTTACGGAGAGAAGGCGGGGACGGGATACTGAATTGAAGGATCAGCCATGATCTCATTAAATGGCGGAGCAGGCTCGAAGGGCCGGATGGCCTACTCCTGCTCCTATCTTCTATGTATCTATGTATCTATGAAAGAATGTCAGGCACTGATATATCAAGGTTGGGCATTCAGCAGGACTCACAGGTAGAGTTATAGTTACAGTAGGAAAAGAAGCCAATAAATGAAGCATTGTAGATGGCTCTGAAATGTGTGGAAGCTCCAGGACTACAGGTGAAAGTAACCATGTTGTAGACTGTCCTATGAGAGTTTTACTGATAAACTCGAGCATAACCTTACGTTTGATATGACTATAACTAGCAACTCAAGAGGGATAAACTCCTCCTGTCAATAGCTAAAGACAAACAAACTTGCATTTACATATCAGCTTATCACATCTCTCAAAATATCTCAAGGCTCTTCACATACAGCAACTGCTGTTAAAGTGGCAGACATTTCACACACAGAAAGATCCTACCAATGAGAGAAATGGCCAGCACATAATGTCATTGGGATCTTTAACGTCCACTTCAATAATTAAAAAGGGCCTTGGTTTAACACTTTATCTGAAGCATGGCACATCCAATAAGGCATCACTACCTCAGAACTGCACTGAAGTGTCAGCTTAGATTATATGCTCAAGTCTTAGCATGGGGCTGCAATCCCAGAATCTTTTGACTTATATGCTCAAATCCTGGAGTGAGGCTTATCTTAAGCGACCCCTGAGCCAAGTTGACAGCTGAAGGGCAATTTTCCAAATTTGTGTGGAGGTCAGTGCATACTGCACAAGTTTCTGTCCCGAAAAATTAATGAACGGAAAATCCTGTGGAGCCGCAGGCCTCCGCAGCTGAATTTCTGATATGCGCTCCCAATGGGCGAAGCTCTACACCATGAGTGCGAATTTGTACTATTAGCAACAGGAGCAATTCCAGCTGCTCAGTCTCTTTATCCTATTTTCCAACTCACAGCTCTCACGCTTTGTATCAGCTGAAAGCATGCGTACTATAACCAGATGTAATAGTGTGCAACGCTATAGCAAGCTGGTTCACCTACATTACAACAGTGACTACACTTCAAAAGTACTTCATTGGCTGTAAAGTGCTTTGGGACGTCCTGAAGTCATGAAAGGTGATACATAACTGGAAGTCTTTCTTTCTTAACTGACAATGTTGTTGTATTACAAAATGGTTTGAATTTAGTTAATTGATTTAACTCTGCTTTGCTCAGCTCTATGCACGTGGAGCTTGCTAAAACAGGCCTCGTTGTGTCTCTTGTCAAGTTAAATTTGCTACACATTGCAGAACTTATGAGTGAATCAGGAGTGATGGCTGTGCTCCCTCCTGGAGAGCAGCTTGCCGCAGTCACTGCTAACCTGCTTCTGCATCCCAATATACTGGTTTTGCTTTACTCGTCTCTGCCCTGGGAACCTTTAGAACTTGGTAAAAGGGAGATAGTCTTGCTCCAAGAGCCTGTGAGGCAACAGGAACCCTTTCGTACTGGCAATGGGTTAAAAATGTTTGATTCACTAACAGTGACACTGCAAATGCTAAGCATATAAGCAAAAGATTGGAAAATATTTCAGTATCTGAATGCAGGCCAATTTCACTCAACAAACAATCAGGATTTGTATATTCCAATTTTCTCCCTTCCTCTCCTGAAGGTGCTGACTAATGCTGGGAGATGGTTCTACAGGTGCTGAAAGAAAAGAAGAAAGAACTTGGAAGAATGGCCTCAGGACATCCCAAAGTGTTTCACAACCAATGAATTACTTTCTAAAGTGCATTCACTGTTGTTTTATAGGCAAATGCAACAATCAAATTGCACACAGCAATGTCTCCTGAACAGGAATGAGATGAATAGCCAGTTAATCTGTTTTGGTGGTGTTGGTTGAGGGATAAATGTTGGCCAGGACACTGGGAGAACTCCCTTCTTCAGATAGTGCCATGGGATCGTTTACATTCACCTGAAGAGGCAGAAGAATTCTTGGTTTAACATCTCATCTGAAAGACAGTACCTTCAACAATGTAGTCCTCCCTTAGAGCTGCACTGAAGTATCAGCTATCAGTGACATTCTAACACAAAGTCAAGAGAAGTACCATTGAGACAGGCTGATACCAGGCACTCAAGTGGCTCATCAAAATGCCCATGTGTGAGTCTAGGCAGTGGATTTCAGCAGGCTATTTAACCATGAAGGCCACTATAGCTGAGCCCGGTTTGAGAAAATCAACTGGGGGATATAGGTGAACTCGCCACTCTTCTTAAACTTTGGCGAATGAAGCAAAACATTCCGATTGCTGTTGTCCTATGCTCAACTGTAAGGGGTTTTTGTCTCAGGGGCTTATTTGTAGGTCAGCCAGTTATGTTTTCCTGGGCTGTTCTGCCTGCTGTGCGGTTGCGAATCGCTATCCCCTTCCTAGTTCTGAGCCCAGGACTTATCGAGCGGCGATTAGGACAAACGAACAGACCTGTGGATTGGTGCAAGGAAAACCAATGTTTATTTACAGAAGTAAAACTACAGAGAAACCGTATTATATGAAGAAAACAAAATCACTATGCAGTATGGTTTTACACTTAACTGGGGAGGAGAACGGACACATCGAGGGAAAATCCTAAAATTACAATTTTAGCAATATCCCCATTAATTCCCACCCTTACGCCTAACTAAAATTGTCTTGTGACAGCCAGAAGAAGATAATGCTCACCGGTGAAATGGATGGAAAACCTGGCCCTGTACCCTGTCTCTGCCGTCGAAACGTGGCTACGAAGTTTCTGGATGGTCTTCCTTCTTGGCTGCTAGCAGACAGGCAGGGTACCTGGTACCGAGGCAGAGAGAGAGAGAGAGAGAGAGAGTGGCTGGATCTTCCCAGTTATACCCTCCCGGTTGTCGTAATCTCCAGCCAGATCAGCTCATTTCTATTGTCTGATCTGGGCATAATGAATTTTAACAAAAGGTTCCGATCTTGGCCCATCATGTTAGATGGCCGGTAATTGTATCATGCCAGTTCTCCAACTGCTCCCTTTTGTCCGACAGGTTCATTGATGGGGGCCAGCCCAGTCTCAATGTCCCCGCTGATTATTTGAGCAAACACCTTGAAAGCCTTATGCGTAGACCTGATTGTAATTGGGTTTGTCCCCAATGCATAAGGAAAGGTCCTGTCTGGTTTCGTGAACTTCCTGCTGCAGACATCGGAATACACAAGCTGATAGCTTGCCAGAGTCTGAAATAAAACTGCCAGGCTCTTGGTCACGAGGTCTGACCGCAGCCATTTTGTTATGCCCTGGATTTTAAAACTCAGTCTGACTAGGGTTCCTTTTAATAAGTCCAATAAAATCTTCGGGGGGGGGGGGGGCGGTGGGTGGGTGGACACATGAAATTTTGCGAATCCTTTCAAACCTGCAGCCACAGATTTCCAGTAGAGGTCACTAGAGAGTTATGATGTGGAGATGCCGGCGTTGGACTGGGGTGGACAAAAATGAGAAGTCGCACAACACCAGGTTATAGTCCAACAGATTTATTTAAAATTACAAGCTTTCGGAGCTGTCGCTCCTTCTTCAGGTAGGGTAGCTGTGAGAGAATCTCCCAGAATTCACAATATAAACACAGAAAAAATGTATTCAAATCTTTCCCTACATTTTTCTGTGTTTATATTGTGAATTCTGGGAGATTCTCTCACAGCTACCCTACCTGAAGAAGGAGCGACAGCTCCGAAAGCTTGTAATTTTAAATAAATCTGTTGGACTATAACCTGGTGTTGTGCGACTTCTCACTAGAGAGTTATGCAGAGCAGGAAGCCAGGCTAATTTTTCCCTTTCTTAGCCCAGAGACAATTAGTTCAATTGGATTGGCCCTGCTGTAATTGCTTATCAGTAGAGAGTGAACATTTCAAAATCTTCCCTTAAGTATCAGTGTTGCAATTAACCAAATGGTTAGATCCAGATTGGAGTTGGTTGGACTGCAAAATGGAGTTTGCAAGCTGTTGAAGATGAAAATGTTTAAAACCTTGCCTTTACTGTTCAATGTAGGATTATTAAGGAAGAAATTACATTTTTGGCACATATTATAATTTCTGTCAGGAGGTTCCAAAGTGCTTCACGTACAAATAATTTGAAGTGCAGTAATTTTTGCAATATAGTCAAACAAAGTGGCAACCATTCTATGCACACCAAGTTTCCCAAAAATCAACAAGATGAATGACCAGTTAATCTATTTTTGATAGTGTTTGTTGAGGGAAGAGCATTAGCTAGACACCAGGAGAACTAGACGCTGTGCTTTAGGTGTCAGCTATGGCTCAGTGGTAGTATTCTTGTCTCTGAGTCAGAATGTTGTGGGTTCAAGTACCAACTCCAGAGAGATGAGCTCAAAATCTAGGCTAATACTCCAGTGCAGTACAGAGGTGCTGTCTTTCATATGAGGCATTAAACTGACTCCCTATCTGCACACTGAGGAATATGAATATAGCACAATTCAAAATAGAGCAGGGAAGTTCTCCCTGTTGTCCTGACCAATAAAACAACATCACTTAAAAAAAAAGCAGAACATCTGGTCATTATCATATTGCTGTTTGTGGGAGCTTGCTATGTGAAAATTGGCTGCTGTGTTTTCTACATTACAACAGTGACGACACTTCAAAAGTACTTGGCTGTAAAGCGCTTTGGGATGTCGTGAAAAGCGCTATATAAATGCAAGTTTTTCTTGTTTGAATAGTGCTGTATGATTTTTAACAGCCCCTGAACAGACCAATGCCGCCAAGTTGAACATCTGGCAATGCAGCAGTCCCTCAATACTGTAGTGTCAGCCTAGATTATGTACTTACATCCTGGAGTGGGGTTTGAACTTCCAAAGTTCTGACTCAGTGGAGAGTATTACCAACTAACAGAAGAAAAAGACATCTACTGATACTGTTTGCATTCAGTATGAAGCAGGGTTTGAAATTGGCTTATATAGCTCAGCGCCACACTGGGCAGGTCAGTTAGCCACAGGCTTTGACCTGTACAAACAATAGGGTTATTTATCATTCAAGTCCTTTGACTGGCAGCTGCAATAAGAGGGTGGTTATTTGTGGGCTGGTGTCTGATTATCTGTCCCACTTGTACTGATAGATCATCTGCACCAGTGACCGGATTGTGATTAATTTTTCTGCAGGACAAAAGCCTGGTCAGTGCATGAAAAATTATTGGCCCAAAAATTTGGCCGTTCTCGGGTGAGTACTCAGTGCGTACTCACCCGTATTCGTTCCCGAAGTGCCGGTTTCCTGCATGCACTGCGCATGTGTGGGAAACCGGCACTTCCGGTATGGCGAAGGGGGCGGTTCCTAGGTGAACCGCGTGCACACTAGAGGCTGCGCGCACGCAGCACACTTAGGTTGTTTTTCAGGTTTCAACGCGAGGGTAAGTATGGAAGATTCTACGCAAGTAAAAAGGAGGCGTAAGACCCCTTTTGAACAAGGTAAGTAGTTAATTAAGTATAATTTTAATTTTTTTTCAACAGGTTTATCTTTTTTAGAGACTTTAAAGAAAGGTAAGTTTATTTTTATAACTTTTAAAAAGTATTTTAATTTTTTCAAAAATTTAAATTTTTGTTTAAAGTGGTTAATTTATTTAACTATAGTTATTTTATTAATGTGATGGTTTTAAAAAAAAATTATTTGAGGTTTAGCTGTTCTTTTGGGGCCGATTTCAATTCACAGATTTGACAGGTCTGTCAAATCTATGAATGAAAGACGGTCTGCTGCCATTGGCTCTCCATGGCCCACGTGATCCCAGGGGTCGCATCGCACTAACTGCGCCCCTGGAATACGCAAGCACTGCGCGCCGGTTCTTGGGACCCGAAGTTCCTGTGGGCCCAAAACACAACGGCCGGCGCGGTGGGTGATATCGCGCGCGATCCTTACCCCCGCGGCAAGCCTCCGAATCGAATTTCTAGGCCATTTTGTCTCTGGCATGTGATCGAAGAATCGTCAACATATCAATTAAACAAATTCCCTCCCTCAATCAATGAGCAGATTACCTTTTATACACTGCACCCTGCAGCTTAAAATATGGATTCTTTCAAACAGCATTGACTTTGTGCCAAGAACTGGTTGGAAAAAAGTATGCTGGGAATTTCATTTTGACCTTGACACTCAGTGGAAAGTTTGTGCTTGGGCAGGGGCTGACAGACAGTTTACTTTCCAGCCCTCAGTCCTGCTCCGACAAATGCATGGAATCTTCGCATTCTTTTTATCTATTTTTTTCCCCATTGCTTTTGGTCAGCTGGGTGCCTGCCATGGACATAAGCCCATCACTGTGCTTAAAGCTCCTCAATACGAGCTACAGAGGTAGTGCTCTTGTTTGACATAGGAGCATCAGAACAGAAGTCGGCCATTCAGCCCCTCAAGCCTATTCCGCCATTCAACTAGATCATGGCTGACCTGTACCTCAACTCCAGTTACCCGCCTTTGCTTCATATCCCTTGATAACCTTACATAACAAAAATCTATCAATCTCAGTTTTTAAATTTTCAATTGATCCAGCATTGTGAGGGAGTGCAGATTTCAACTACCCTTTTGCGTGAAGATTTGCTTCCTGAATTCATTCCTGAATGTTGGGCTTTGGGCAGGCATCTTAGTCGGGGCTTGTAAATGAGGCCTGGGATTTAAAATCACCAAGGTTTCATGCTCGGGGGCGACGGGGGGGGGTGGGGGTGGTGGTTGCAAATGGTCCGCTGCAGCTTCAGCCCCTCGATTCCCAGCCCAAGTTAAAATCGGCTCTATATACTCAGTACTCTCATATCCTGGCAACGTCCAGGAATATATTGACTCTTAAACTTAACTCGTATGTGTGGTGATTTATTTTAAGTAAGAGAGTGTCGTCAATTGCAACATTCGCTTAAGCCACATGGGTTACGAAGATTTCTGGCACAGTTATAACTTATATATATAGCCTCAAACTTTAGTGAAAGCAAGTAAACTGCACAAAGATTAACTGAAACTGACTGAATGCCTGCAAGGCATATGATATAACTTTAAAACTAAGGAAAGGAAAGACAATATGTTGTCATAAACTGTGATGGAAGAACTCATGCAGTTCATACATTCAGCTAAGCCTCGAGCTTGGAATACAATGTATATTTCTATCTCAAAAAGGAACTTGCATTTATATAGTGCCTTTCACGACCTCAGGCCGTCCTAAAATGCTTTCCAGCCAATGAAGTACTTTTGAAGTGTAGTCACTGTTATAATCTCCAATCTCCCTTCCCTCTAGAAAGTCCTTGAACGTGTTATCGCCTATCAAATCTGTGCCCATATTTCCCGGATATCCATGTTTGAACCCCTCTAATTAGGTTTCCGCCCCTGCCACAGTACCGAAACGGCTCTCATCAAAGACACAAATGATATCCTTTGTGACTGTGACAAAGGTAAACTATCCTTCCTCGTCCTTCTCGACCTGTCTGCAGCCTTTGACATGGTTGACCACTCCATCCTTCTCAAACGCCTCTCCACCGTCGTCCAGCTGGGTGGGACTGCACTCGCCTGGTTCCATTCTTATCTACCTAATCGTAACCAGAGAATCACCTGCAACGGCTTCTCTTCCCGCTCCCGCATCATTACCTCTGGTGTCCCCCAAGGATCTATCCTTGGCCCCCTCCTATTTCTCAGCTACATGCTGCCCCTTGGCGACATCATCCAAAAACACAGCGTCAGTTTCCACATGTACGCTGACGACACCCAGCTCTATCTCACTACCACTTCTTTCGACTCCTCCACGGTCTCTAAATTGTCAGACTGCTTGTCCGACATCCAGTACTGGATGAGCAGAAATTTTCTCCAATTAAATATTGGGAAGACCGAAGCCACTATCTTTGGTCCCCGCCACAAACTCCGTTCCCTAGCCAACAACTCCATCCCTCTCCCTAGCATCTGTCTGAGGCTGAACCAGACTGTTCGCAACCGTGGTGTCATATTTGACCCTCAAATGAGCTTCTGACCTCATATCCGCAGCATAACTAAGACTGCCTTTTTCCACCTCCGTAACATCGCCCGTCTCCGCCCCTGCCTCAGTCCATCTGCTGCTGAAACCCTCATCCATGCCTTTCTTACCTGTAGACTTGACTATTCCAACGCACTCCTGGCTTTCATCCCACATTCTACCCTACGTAAGCTTGAGGTCATCCAAA
The DNA here is from genome assembly GCA_030390025.1 of Squalus acanthias. NCBI lineage: Eukaryota > Metazoa > Chordata > Chondrichthyes > Squaliformes > Squalidae > Squalus > Squalus acanthias. The sequence goes on along the minus strand of CM059432.1, from coordinate 30,701,480 downwards.
ACATGACTGCTCTTGTCCTAACTCGCAACAAGTCCCATTCACCCATCACCCCTGTGCTTGCTGACCTACATTGGCTCCCGGTTAAGCAATGCCTCAACTTTAAAATTTTCATCCTTGTTTTCAAATCCCTCCATGGCCTTGCCCCTCCCTATCTCTGTAATCTCCTCCAGCCCCACAACCCCCCAAGATATCTGCGCTCCTCTAATTCTGCCCTCTTGAGCATGCCTGATTATAATCACTCAACCATTGGTGGCCGTGCCTTCTGTTGCCTAGGCCCGAAGCTCTGGAACTGCCTGCCTAAACCTTTCCGCCTCTCTACCTCTCTTTCCTCCTTTAAGACACTCCTTAAAACCTACCTCTTTGACCAAGCTTTTGGTCATCTGCCCTAATTTCTCCTTATGTGGCTCAGTGTCAATTTTTTTATTTTATAACACTTCTGTGAAGAGCCTTGGGACGGTTTGCTATGTTAAAGGCGCTATATAAATACAAGATGTTGTTGTTGTTGTAATGTAGGAAAAGCGGTAGCCAATTTACGCACAGCAAGGTCCCTAAAACAGCAATGTGATAATGACCAAATAATCTGTTTCCTATTGATGTTGGTTGAGGGATAAATATTGGCCAGGACACCGGGGAGAATTCCCCTGCTCTTCTTTGAAATCGTGCCATGGGATCTTGTAAGTCCACCTGAGAGGGCAGACGGGGCCTCGCTTTAACATCTCATCCAGAAAGACAGCAGCTCCGACAATACATGGAAACATAGAATCATAGAAGATAGGAGCAGGAGCAGGCCATTCAGCCCCTCGAACCTGCTCCGCCATTCAATGCGATCATGGCTGATCATCCAAATTCAGTACCCTGTCCCTGCCTTCTCTCCATATCCCTTGATCCCTTTGGCTTTAAGAAATATATCTAACTCCTTCTTGAATATATTTAATGAATTGGCCTCTACTGCCTTTTGTGGTAGAGAATTCCACAGGTTCACCACTCTCTGGGTGAAGAAATTCCTCCTCATCTCTGTCCTAAATGGCTCACCCCTTATCCTTAGACTGTGACCCCTGGTTCTGGACTCCCCAGCCATCGGGAACATCCTTCCTGCATCTAGTCTGTCTAGTCCTGTTAGAATTTTATAAGTTTCAATGAGATCCCCTCTCATTCTTCTAAACTCCAGTGAGTATAAGCCCAATCGACCCAATCTCTCCTCATACGTCATTCCTGCCATCCCAGGTATCAGTCTGGTGAATCTTCGCTGCACTCCCTCCATGGCAAGAACATCCTTCCTCAGATAATGCAGTATTCCCTCAGTAGTATACCAGAGTTTAAGCTTAGATTATGCCCTCAAATCTCTTGAGTTGGACTTGAACCCATGACCTTCTGACTATGTTAACAAGGGATGTAATGCCTGTTAAAGGACACCTCAAAAAATTTGTTATCATGCAGGCATCAGGCCTGCCCCGGTCAGGATTCCTAAGTGGCCCCTGCAGCTGCCAACTAAATGTAAGTTTGTTTATAATTTTTTTTGAAAAATATCTTTCTGTGGAGCCAGGAGGAGCAGGAGTAACTCTCCGACTCCACATACCTCGCATCGGCCCCTCCGTCACTCGCTCCAAACCTCCTGTCAGAACTTACCTGAGGGCATGCGGCCTGAAATTGATGTTTCTAAAATATGTAGATCAGGCCTGAGGGCTGATTTCTGGTGATCCTCGGGCCTTTTGGTTCAGGCACGCCCTGCCTCTGCACAAATGGGCACAGGTGAAAATCTACCCCCCCTATTTTGCACACACTTATGCAGAAGATACGCTAAAGTTATGGCAGTAGAGCGGGAGAAGCCCCAAAGAAATTCACAGCACTAGTACTTACAACCATTTTCACCTCAGCCTCATTAAGGCCCCAGATTTCAAGCATCATGCACAATTCCATGTGATTTGACCTTGGTTCCCTCTTTTCCTTGTATACCCATTTGGAATTATTTATTTATTCGTTCATGGGATCTGGGCATCGCTGGCAAGGCCAGCATTTATTGCCCGTCCCTAGTTGCCCTTGAGAAGGTGGTGGTGAGCTGCCTTCTTGAACCGCAGCAGTCCGTGTAGTGATTGGGCTAACTAAATTAGTAACAATACTGTGGAGGAGGAATTCCTAGAGAGTATACGGGATGGTTTCCTGGACCAATATGTCGAGGAACCAACTAGAGATCAGGCCAACTTAGACTGGGTATTATGTAATGAGAAAGGATTAATTAGCAATCTTGTTGTGCGAGGCCCCTTGGTGAGGAGCGATCATAATATGAATTCTTCATTAAGATGGAGAGTGAAGTAGTTGACTCAGAGACTAGGGTCCTGAATTTAAATAAAGGAAACTACGATGGTATGAGGCGCGAGTTGGCTAGGATGGATTGAGGAGCATTACTTAAAGGGTTGACGGTGGATAGGCAATGGCAAACATTTAAAGATCACATGGATGAACTACAGAATTTGTTCATCCCTGTTTGGCATAAAAATAAAACAAAAAAGGTGACTCAACCGTTTCTAACAAGGGAAATTAGGGATAGCATAAGATCCAAGGAGAGGACATATAAATTGGCCAGAAAAAGCAGCAAACCTGAGGATTGGGACCAATTTAGGATTCAGCAAAGGAGGACAAAGGGATTAATTAAGAGGGGTAAAATAGAATATGAGAGTAAGCTTTCAGGGAACATAAAAACTGACTGTAAAAGTTTCTATAGATATGTGAAGAAAAAAAAATTGGTGAAGTCAAGCATAGGTCCCTTGCAGTCAGAATCAGGGGAATTTATAATGGGGAACAAAGAAATGGCTGACCAATTAAATACATACTTTGGTTCTTTCTTCACAAAGGAGGACACAAATAACCTCCCAGAGATGTCGGGGAACATAGGGTCTAATGAGAGGGAGGAATTGAATGAAATCAGTATTTGTAGGGAAATGATGTTAGGGAAATTGAAGGGATTGAAGGCCGATAAATCCCCAGGGCCTGATAATCTACATCCTAGGGTACTTAAGGAAGTGGCCCTAGAAATAGTAGATGTATTGCTGGTCATCTTCCAAAATTCTATAGACTCTGGAACAGTTCCCATGGATTGGAGGGTAGCTAATGTAACCCCACTATTTAAAAAAGGTGGTAGAGAGAAAACGGGGAATTATAGACCGGTAAGCCTGACATCGGTAGTGGGGAAAATGCTAGAGTCCATTATAAAAGATGTAATAGCAGAGCACTTGGAAAACAGTGACAGGATCGGACAAAGTCAACATGGATTTACAAAAGGTAAATCATGCTTGACTAATCTACTGGAATTTTTTGAGGATGTAACTGGTAGAATAGATAAGGGAGAACCAGTGGATGTGGTGTATTTGGACTTTCAGAAGGCTTTTGATAAGGTCCCGCATAAGAGATTAGCGTGCAAAGTTAAAGCACATGGGATTGGGGGTAAGGTACTGACTTGGATAGAGAACTGGTTGGCAGACAGGAAGCAAAGAGTTGGAATAAATGGGTCTTTTTCCGAATGGCAGGCAGTGACTAGTGGGGTACCGCAGGGATCGGTGCTAGGACCCCAGCTATTCACAATATATATTAATGATCTAGACGAGGGAACTAGATGTAATGGCCCAGAAATTCGGTCGAATACGGGAGAGTACGCACTGTGTACTCACCCGTATTCGGTCCCGAAGTGCCGGTTTCCTGCATGCACTGCGCATGCGCGGGAAACCGGCACTTCCGATATTGCGAAGGGGGTGGTTCCTAAGTGAACCGCGTGTGCACTACAGGCTGTGCGCACGCAGCACACTTAGGTTTTTTTTTCAGGTTTGAACGCGAGGGTAAGTATTGAAGATTTTACACATGAAAAAAGGAGGCGTAAGACCCCCTTTTAACAAGGTAAGTAGTTAATTAAGTATTATTTTACATTTTTTTCAACAGGTTTATCTTTTTTAGAGACTTTAAAGAAAGGTAAGTTTATTTTTATAACTTTTAATAAGAATTAAAATTTTGTCAAAAATTTAGATTTTTGTTTAAAGTGGTTAATTTATTTAACTATAGTTATTTTATTAATGTGATGTTTTTTTTAATTTAATTGAGGTTTAGCTGTTCTTTTGGGGGCAAGTTGTATTCATAGTTTTGACAGTTCTTCTGTCAAAACTATGAATGAAAGATGGTGTGCTGCCATTGGCTCTAACTGGCCCACATGATCCCAGAGGTCGCATCGAACTAACTGCGCCTCTGGGACACGCAAACACTGCGCGTCGGCACCAGGGAGAGGCCCAGGAGCAGAAGTTCGTGTGGGCCCGAACCATAAAGGCAGGCGTGGAGTGCGATATCGCGGGGGATCCTTACCCCCGCGGCAACCATCGAAGTCTAATTTCTGGGCCAATATCTTCAAGTTTACAGACGACACAAAGCTGGGTGGGCGTGTGTGCTGTGAGGAGGATGCAGAGAAACTCCAGTATGATTTGGACAGGTTGGGTGATTGGGCAGATGCATGGCAGATGCAGTATAATATGGATAAATGCGAGATTATCCACTTTGGCGGCAAAAACAGGAAGACAGATTATTATCTGAACGGCAATAGATTGGGAAAATGGGGAAGTGCAACGAGACCTGGGTGTCCTTGTGCACCAGTCGCTGAAGGTAAGCATGCAGGTGCAGCAGGCGGTTAAGAAGGCAAATGGTATGTTGGCCTTCATAGCGAGAGAATTCGAGTACAGGAGCACAGATGTCTTGCTGCAGTTGTACAGGGCCTTGGTGAGACCACACCTTGAGTATTGTGTGCAGTTTTGGTTGCCTTATCTGAGGAAGGATGTTCTTGCCATGTAGGGAGTGCAGCGAAGATTCACCAGATTGATACCTGGGATGGCAGGAATAACGTATGAAGAGAGATTGGGTCGATTAGGCTTATATTCCCTAGAGTTTAGAAGAATGAGAGGGGATCTCATTGAAACTTATAAAATTCTAACAGGACTAGACAGACTAGATGCAGGAGGATGTTCCCGATGGTGGGGGAGTCCTGAACCAGAGGTCACAGTCTGGGGATAAGGGGTGAGCCATTTCGGACTGAGATGAGGAAGAATTTTCTCACCCAGAGAGTGGTGAACCTGTGGAATTCTCTGCCACAGAAGGCAGTTGAGGCCAATTCATTAAATATATTCAAGAAGGAGTTAGATATATTTCTTAAGGCTAAAGGGATCAAGGGATATGGGGAGAAAGCAGGGACAGCGTACTGAATTTGGATGATCAGCCATGATCTCATTAAATGGCGGAACAGGCTCGAGGGGTCGAATGGCCTACTCCTGCTCCTATCTTCTATGTTTCTATGGTGAAGGTACTCCCACAGTGCTGTTAGGGAGGGAGTTCCAGGATTTTGACCCAGCGACGATGAAGGAACGGCTATATACTTCCAAGTCAGGATGCTGTGTGACTTGGAGGGGCACTTGGAGGTGATGGTGTTCCCATGCGCTTCCTGCCCTTGTCCTTCTAGGTGGTAGAGGTCATGGGTTTGGGAGGTGCTGCCGAAGAAGCCTTGGCGAGTTACTGCAGTGAATCTTGTAGATGGTACACACTGCAGCCACTGTCCGACAGTGGTGGAGGGATTGAATGTTTAAGGTGGTGGATGGGGTGCCAATCAAGCGGGCTGCTTTGTCTTGAATGGTGTTGAGCTTCTTGAGTGTTGTTGGAACTGCACTCATCCAGACAAGTGGAGAGTATTCCATCACACTCCTGACTTGTGCCTTGTAGATGGTGGAAAGGCTTTGGGGAGTCAGGAGGTGAGACACTCGCTGCAGAATTGCCAGCCTCTGACCTGCCCTTGTTGCCACAGTATTTAATGTGGCTGGTCTAGTTAAGGTTCTGGTCAATAGTGCCCCCCAGGATGTTGATGGTGGGGGATTCGGCGATGCTAATGCCGTTGAATGTCAAGGGGTGGTAGTTACCTGCCACTTATCAGCTTAAGCCTGAATGTCGTCCAGGTCTTGCTGCATGCGGGCATGGACTGCTTCATTATCTGAGGAGTTGTGAATGGCGCTGAATGGCAATGGGAGCAAGGTACACTTGATGGACGATGGAGCTCTTAATGTGGCACTGGCTTTGTATGATTTTTGCAGAGCTTGTTTAGTTGTGGTATTTTAATTAGTAGTTTTTTTTCCATATTGCTAATTTTTTTAAAATAATAATGGTCTGGAGGTGCTGGGTTCACTGTTGTTCAGGAGTTGGGTTGACCAGTCCTGCACGGAACTGATTTTAAACCATAATGCAAGGTCAGCTCATTAACATAGTATCACAATGCTTCTCCTGCACAGCATACGACACAGTGGGAGTGCACCCGGGTCAGGGGGTGAGCTATGGGCACAGGAACTCTTAAAGTGCTGCTCCTCTCTCTTAAATGGCTGTCGAAAAGAACCACAGTCAAAGAGTTCCTGAATGAAGCAGCTTTGGTGATGGGGCTGCAGGAGTTCCCAGAAATAACTATGGTCTTTCCTGGAGCTAAGGGCCACCCTGCACTCAATGGCAGTGCCAATGCAGCCTGGGTGGAGGTGGCAGAGGTTCAACGCTGTATTGCTTGTGCACTGAATCTGGGAGCACGCAAGGAAGAAATTTGTTGGCCTCAGGAAGGTACTCATTTAGTGCTTAATTATACAAAATAAGAACAGAAAATGTTGGAAATACACAGCAGGTCAGGCAGCAACTGTGGAGAGAGAAACAGAACTAACATTTCAGTTCAATATCGACCTGAAACATTAACTCTGTTTTCTCTCTCTCCACAGATGCTGCCTGACCTGCTGAGTGTTTCCAGTGTTTTCTGTTTTAATTTCAGATTTCCAGCATCCGCTGTATTTTGCTTTTATTTTAGTGCTTTTGCTTAATTATACAATGTGGCCTCACAGTGCATCGTGTCAGGATTTCACCTTAAGCTTGGTGTGGCTCATAGAGGGTGAATGACCATTTCTTGGGTAAATGGTCATGTACTTTCCAAAAGCATGAGTGCCCAGGTTTTAAAAAGGCAGCCTGTATTGTTGCCACGACAAAGCATTTGACCTGTGGCAAGCAGATTGTTGACACAAGGTACCTGCATGTTGCATGTTCATAGCTTCACTTAAGGTGGCTGCTGGCCTGGTTAATTGTATGAAACTCATCTTCTATCACAGTCCAGCATATGTCCCTTTTCTACTTCCTTGCAAGAGAGGCTGCACATAATTGACACCAGGGGAGGCGTTTATGGGTATGCATAAGAAGCAATAAAAGAGCTGTATAGTTGTGTGAGGGCTTGGCATGGAAGAGCAGTATATGTGGAACAGGTTAATAGGAACATTATTTGGCATGCAAATTTGGACCATCTATCTGGTATATGGTATTACTGTGTAGTCTTACCTTGCCAGCTTCCTCAAAGTGTGTCATCTTCTCCCTTAATTGTTCTCAGGTGCTTAAATTGGCCAGCTCCTACCAGGCAAGGTGTACTCTTTTGGATTGGACAGAAAACCAAATGACTGTAAATCAATTAAAACTTTAAAGGAAACTTAATAAATTAAATTAAAATTTGGTTGTCCAGGGTGACGATGCACTCCAGTCCCCGCGGCGCCCACCGGTCGCGGAAAAACTCAAGCGTGCCGGCGGACACCGCGTGCTCCATCTCCAGGGCCACCCGGGCGCGAACATGGCCGCGGAAGAGAGGCAGGCAATCGGGCCGAACGACCCCCTCGACCGCCCGCTGCCTGGACCAATTAATGGCCTTCTTGGCCAGGCCCAGGAGCAGTCCTACAAGGAGGTCCTCCGACCTGCCCGCTCCCCTGCCGCACCGGGTGTCAGGCAAGGTGTACTGCCAGCTTAGAAAGAGGGCTGGATTTTGCCAGCCCCGAGGAGGTGGGTATGGAGGCGGGACTGCTGGTAAAGTTGCAGAAAGTGGGGACGGCTGGCAAGCCCGACCCCATCCCGCCTTTGTGCCCTTTTGCCAGGAGGCGGGAAGCCGTCCTGGCCCGGGTCCCGTCTCCTCAAGGCAGGAAAGGGATTAAATCCTTTTAACTTCCTGTTAACAGGTAGTTAACAGGCAGAAAAAAGGATTAGTCCCATTTTACCTTTTTAAGTGCAGGCTTCCTAACCTCGGAGAACCCCGCCGGGGTGGAGGAGTCGAGTAGGAGGTCTGCGGGGGTCGGAAGGGTCTGAAAGTGCAATGTAGAGGTGAGTGATGGGTGCAAGTGTGGAGTGGTAAGTATGTGAGGTGAGTGTAAAGTGTTAGAAAATGTTCACTTACCTTTGTTTCTGCCTACAGCCTTCAGCCGCTCTGAATCCGGAGTTCTGACATCTTCATTGTAGATTTCACAGACTGGCTGTTGGATCCTCCGAACCAACAGTCATCTGATTTCTACAAAGTAGAAAGGTTTGATGAGTCCTGAACACAAGGGCTCATCAAACTACACAGAATGTCAGTGTTTGACAGCTTCACAGAGCTGTCAAATGCTGACATTTCTTCTTTCAAGAAATGTTGACAGATGGCACGTCAGACGTTGACATGCTCTGTCAGTGACTTCCCCCTAATTGGCCTGCTGAGCCCGCAGGGTAGGCTTAACAAGGTCAATCAGGAGAAAATCCCGATGGTTGGCCAGAAGATGATGGAGGCAGGACTGTGACCCGGCAAGCAGCAGTCCCACCTCCAACACGTCTCCATTCAGAAAATCCAGCCCAGAGAGTCCCCTGAAGAGTCAAGCAGGGCTAAAACTACTCACATCCACTTCATACAGCAGCTCATTTACTTTACAAGCCATCAAACAGTCGTCATTGGCTTTGCCGCTCCATAGACTGCTCACATACTATGTTTCTGGTCCCAACGCAGGGACCCCTTAATTTGCTTGCTTCATCACACTTCTTTCTTCCCCACACTGCCTTTGGAAAGGTTGACAAATATTTTCCGCCTTTTTAAAAGCTGAAAGAATTATTTACCCCTTCCCCAAGTGTCTACTTAACTTTTTAAGTGGCTGCCCTTTAAATTTTCTAGCATCCTTAAGTATATCCCATCCTTCCATTGGCCTGTGCAGGGAGCATTTTGTAATATTGCAAATGCCCTAACCTAGCAAACTCGGGCAAGGGCATTAATGTAGCAGTGGCATCACCACCGCGGTATTGGTATCCTGAGCCTAGCAGCAGTAACCATGGTACATCATTGTGGCTTGAGGCTTTGTTTTGACTCCTATGGGTTTAATATCCTCTACGTACTATTTTTAGTGAATTGGTTAATACAATGTGATAGTACAGGATTATTTCTTTTAAAGTGTTAACAAAAAAAAATGTGCATGGATGATCTAGTCAGTGGTGTGAGCCACTATTTCATGGTTGATGTTAATAACTAATTTTCACCATGCTCCTTCTTCGCTGTACTTGAACATCAAGAGGTAAGAAATGGCCTCATGCAGCACCGCATTTCAAATACTGGAAGGTATAGCTGATGTAGATATAAGCAGGCTATTTGAATTAGACAAGAGGTTTAAAATTAAACTGCCTCAAGTGAAATTATAAAATAAAACTTGTTTTCCCTCACAGAGAAGTAGATGTGTAGAGTTGATTCAGAGCAAGAGCAGTTGAGTCGAAGAAGATTAACTCATTCGAAAGTGTTTTTTTAATTTATTCATTCGGCAGATGAGGGCATCACTGGCAAGTCGATCAATTATTGCCTATCCCTAATTGCCCTTTAGAAGATGGTAGTGAGCCACCTTCTTGAACCACTACAGTCCATGTTCTGAAGGTACTCTCACAAAAGACAAGGCTGAAGCATTTGCAACCATCTTCAGCCAGAAGTGCCGAATGGTTAATCCATCACGGCCTCCTCCTGAGATCCCCACCATCACAGAAGCTAGTCTTCAGCCAATTCGATTCACTCCATGTGATGTCAAGAAAAAGCTGAGCACACTGGATACAGTAAAAGCTATGGGCCCCAATAACATCCCGGCTGTCATGCTGAAGACTTGTGTTCCAGAACTAGTCGCGCCTCTAGCCAAGCTGTTCCAGTACAGCTACAACACTGGCATCTACCTGACAATGTGGAAAACTGCCCAGGTAAGTCCAGTCGACAAAAAACAGGGCAAATCCAATCCGGCCAATTATAGCCCCATCAGTCTACTCTCAATCATCAGCAAAGTGATGGAAGGTGTTGTCGACAGTGCTATCAAGTGACACTTACTCACCAATAACCTGCTCACTGATGCCCAGTTTGGGTTCTGCCAGGATCACTCGGGTCCAGACCTCATTACAGCCTTGATCCAAACATGGACAAAAGAGCTGAATTCCAGAGGTGAGGTGAGAGTGACTGCCCTTGACATCAAGGCAGCATTTGACCGAGTGTGGAATCAAGGAGCCCTAGTAAAATTGAAATCAATGGGAATCGGGGAATAACTCTCCACTGGCTGGAGTCATACCTAGCACAAAGGAAGATGGTTGTGGTTGTTGGAGGCCAATCATCTCAGCCCCATGACATCGTTGCAGGAGTTTGTCAGGGCAGTGTCCTGGGCCCAACCATCTTCAGCTGCTTCATCAATGACCTTCCCTCCATCATAAGGTCAGAATTGGGGATGTTCACTGATGATTGCACAATGCTCAGTTCCATTCACAACTCCTCAGATAATGAAGCAGTCTGTGCACGCATGCAGCAAGACCTGGACGACATTCAGGCTTGGGCTGATAAGTGGCAAGTAACATTCGCACCACATAAGTGCCAGGCAATGACTATCTCCAACAAGCGAGAGTCTAACCACCATCCCTTGATATTCAATGGCATTACCATTGCCGAATCCCACACCATCAAGATCCTGGGGGTCACAATTGACCAGAAACTTAACTGGACCAGCCACATAAATACTGTGGCTACAAGGGCAGGTCAGAGGCTGGGTATTCTGCGGCGTCTGTCTCACCTGCTGACTCCTCAAAGCCTTTCCACCATCTATAAGGCACAAGTCAGGAGTGTAATGGAATACTCTCCACTTGCCTGGATGAGTGCAGCTCCAACAACACTCAAGAAGCTCGACACCATTCAGGACAAAGCAGCCCACTTGATTGCCACCCCATTCACCACCTGAAACATTCATACCCTCGACCACCAGCGCACCGTGGCTGCAGTGTGTACCATCTACAAGATGCACTGCAGCAACTCGCCAAGGCTTCTTCAACAGCACCTCCCAAACCTGCAACCTCTACCACCTAGAAGGACAAGGGCAGCAGGCGCATGAGAACACCATCACCTCCAAGTTCCCCTCCAAGTCACACAGCATCCTGCTCTTGTAGTCACAGTATGTGGCTGGTCCAGTTCAGTTTCTGGTCAATGGTGATCCCCAGGATGTTGATGGTGGGGGAATTCAACAATGGTTATGTCATTGAATTTCATGGGGACATGGTTAGTCTTTCTTGTTGGAGATTGCCATTGCCTGGTACTTGTGTGACGTGAATGTTACTTGCCACTTATCAGCTCAAGCCTGGATGTTGTCCAGGTCTTGCTGCATGCAGCCATGGGCTGCTTCATTATCAGAGGAATTGCGAATGGAACTGAACACTGTGTAATCATCAGTAAACATCCCCACTTCTGACCTTATGATGGAGGAAAGGTTATTGATGAAGCAGCTGAAGATGGTTGGGACTAGGATATTGCCCTGAGGAACTCCTGCAGTGATGTCTGGGCTGCGATGATTGGCCTCCAACAACCACAACCATCTTCCTTTGTACTAGCTATGACTCCAGCCAATGGAGAGTTTTTCCCCTGATCCCCATTGACTTCAATTTTACTAGGGCTCTTGATGCCACACTCTCACCTCACCTCTGGATTTCATCTCTTTTTTCCTTGTTTGGACCAAGGCTGTAATGAGGTCGGGAACACACGGACTGCCGCGGTTCAAGAAGGTGGCTCATCACCACCTTCTCAAGGGCAATTAGGGATGGGCAATAAATGCTGGCCTTGCCAGCGACGTCCACATCCCATAAACGAATAAAAACAAAAACAAGTGGTCCTGGCGGAACCCAAACTGGGCATCAGTGAGCAGGCTATCAGTGAGTAAGAGCCGCTTGATAACACTGATGATGATACCTTCCATCACGTTGCTGATGATTGAGAATAGACTGATGGGGCGGTAATTGGCCAGATTAGATTTGTCCTGGTTTTTGGTGGCTCGGACATACCTGGGCAATTTTCCAATTTGTTGGGTAGATGCAAGTTTGTAGCTGTACTGGAACAGCTTGGCTACAGGCGTGGCTAGTTCTGGATCACAAGTCTTCAGCACGACAGCCAGGAAGTTGTCGGGGCCCATAGCCTTTGCTGTATCCAGTGTGCACAGCTGTTTCTTGATATCACGTGGAGTGAATCAAATTCGTTGAAAACTGGCATGTGTGATGGTGGGGACCTCAGGAAGAGGCTGAGATGGAGCATCCACTTGGCACTTCTAGCTGAAGATGGCTGCGAACGCTTTAGCCTTGTCTTTTTCACTCACATGCTAGGCTCTTCCATCATTGAGAATGGGAATGTTCATGGATCCTCTTCCTCCCATTAGTTGTTTAATTGTCCACCACCATTCACAACTGGATGTGGCAGGACTGCAGAGCTTTGATCTGAACTGTTGGTTGTGGGATTGCTTAGCTCTGTCTATAGCATGCTGCTTCTGCTGTTTAGCATGCACGTATTCCTGTGTTGTAGCTTCACCAGGTTGGCATCTCATTTTCTGGTACGCATGGTGCTGCTCCCAGAATGCTCTTCTACACTCCTCATTGAACCAGGGTGATGAATAAACCTCTAGGATGAATGTTTGCTTTGTGGGTGAAGTGGAATAAAATATGGTAAGTGTAGCATGCTTGGGAAAAGCTTTCCACCACGGGGATTATCCTTGCGTCATGTTGTACATTAATTGATAGGGATTGATTGCCATGATTAGTCAACGTCTCAAATCGCGAAGGCCATTTTGACCATTGCCGAAGCCCTTCAGCGATTTCCCCTCAGCCTTGATGACCGATGGCGAAATGCTTGGAAGAACTGTGACATACGGAATGGATTCTTTATAGAGGACCCCACAGTACAACCTGAAGGATCAAACCTTCCTCGCAAACAGTGGACAACCATCAACCACCTCAGAACTGGTCATGGTAGATGTTGCCACCTTCTTCTAAAGCAACCCCATCATGTGTCTGTGGAGTTCCTGATCAGACCCTGGAGCACATTATTGAGCACTGCCCTCAGAGGAAATTTGCAAGATGTCCATGCTGTTGCACCGGAAGCTTTGGCCTGGATAGCTGACATAGATATTGACATCTGATTTGTTTTACTACTACCATACAAAAGAAAGAAGAGAGTCAACAACTCCATTATCGTTGTATCATGCGACGACCAAGATGGTAGAAGGTGAACTAGATGGACCTTGGTCTTTTTTGGTCTAGTAATTCCTATGTTCTTATGTTTGTGCCAATACCTGCTGAGCCCCACACTTACCTTGGCCTACCTTCTGATACCAACACAATTCTTCCTCATTTGCACTATCTAGTCGCTGTGTGATTGCATTGAACTCATCAGCATTAATGCTTCCAATAGAAGCCGGCCATGCCAAACGCCTGCCTCGCTCATCGATAACTAATCTTGTAAAGGGGTTCTTCAATGTCCGTCTGGGACACCTAAAAAATGGACCTACAAATTTAGCAGTGGGACCAACGCCTGCACTGATGGGCCGTTCCATTGCTAAATTGACCACTAAAAAATGGGTGTAACTCATACCAATTCCTACCCCTAAAGGCTTAGTGAACCTGTTGTCTACTCTTACATGATGCTGCAGCTACAGTCCACATCCTGGAAAATATCCAAATACTTCCATAGCTCTGAGTTTCTTCATGAGAGATGTGTGAGGCCCTAGGTTGAGAGCCTTAGGAAAGTCAATTAAAGCAATGTAAGTGTGCTTCCCCTGAGCCTCACTACATTCCACAACCTCATATAAACCTCCTTGGATAGTCTTTTCTACCGAGGCAAGCTAATTGGCAGTCACACCCATATATAGTAATGTAAAATAATTGACAGTCCTACCCATATGTGACATTGTGAGACTGACTGTGAGATCCGTTGTTTATCTTGGCACTTTTCCTGAAATGGACTCTTATTTTTCCACATCATTGCAAGCACAGGAGGTTAGCAAGGACGTTTTGACTCCTGCACTTGACCCTCTGTTTAATGGTGCTTGCTAAATTGTACAGGGTATTTCTCTGTTCCCTCAGGGTATCAGAACAATCTGAAGGGCCTCATCAGTAAAGTGGACTTTTCTACACATTATCCTCCCTTCAGCATTGCAATTGGTACACTCCACAGCTGGATTCACACATGGAGTATATTTTACAGTACTTACATGCCAACTCAGTGGGTTTACCAGAAGATCTCATACCATTACTGTAGGACTTTACCTTATTGGCTGCTCAGTTGTGTATTAGCTATGAAGCACCAAGTCCAGAGAATGCACAATGAGTAAACCTGGTTAAAAAAAAAAAATGATTAACTGTCATTTAATGCACAATCATTGCATTGAGCAAATTGGAGCCAGAAGATTTTGAACTGCCAGAGGTAAGAGTGTAATATAGGGCAAAGAGAATCGACACCTACTGTGAAATTAAAGCCAGTTGTTCCTACTCTGAATGTAGTTGGATCCTCTTACTTGCTCTGTCGCTTGTGATTAATTATACTTTATCTTAAATGACCAGTGCCAAGAAGGCAAGAGCATAAGAAGTCATGGTATATGGAGAGGTTCTTTAACCCATTGACAATGCTCCTTCCACCCACCACCTACAGCTTTTCAGTCAACCCATGGATAAAAAAGTTCCACAAGTTCCTCCCGGAGGTAATTAGATTAAATGTGAGAACGTTGCAATATATATAGCGCCTTCACGTAACAAAATGTCCTGGTCTACCTTTTCAAGAAAAAACTAACATTAATAGCGTCTTCCATGACTTCAGGATTTCCCAAAGTGCTTTTCAGCTAATAAAGTACTTTTGAAATGTAGTCACTCTTGTAATGTAGGACACATGGCAGCCAATCTGCGTACAGCAAGGTCCCATAAACAGCAATGTGATAATGAGCAGATAATCTGTGTTTTGTTGAGTGATGTTGGTTGAGGGATAAATATTGACCAGGACATGGGGGAGAACTCCCCAGCTCTTCTTTTAAATAGTGCCATTGGATCATTTACATCCACCTGAGAGGTCAGACAGGGCCCCGGTTTAACATCTCATCTGAAAGACGGCATCTCCAACAGTGTGAAACTCCCTCAGTACTGCGCTGAAGTGTCAGCCGAGATTTTGTGCTTAAGTCTCTGGAGTGGGGCTTGAACCCACAACCTTCTGACAGAGAGTGCTACCACTGAGGAAGCAATTAATACCATCAGGTAATGAGAGAACAGTTAAAGGCATGGTTAACGTTTTCAGAAGGCGTTTAAATCAGCGAGGGAGTTAGCAAGGAAAAAAATTTAGGAAAAGAATTCCAGATGAAAGTGTGTTAGCTGAAGGCTCTGCCATTGATGGTGGAGTAGAGGAAGTGGAGAAGCCCAGGCGATCGAAGTTGGAGATCAATGGGGACAGTGAAGGTGGGTGGTATAAGAATTTGCGATAGGTAGATATGGACTGCAGAGCTGGAGTTTATATAGGGTGGGGCTGATGAGGAAAGTTTTGTCGAAGTTGAGCTTTGAGTTGATGAAGTTGTGGATGAGGGTTTTTGCAATGGTCAGGTTGAAGTAGTGCCACAACTGGACAATGTTCTCTTAAGTGGAAGTAGGCTCCTTGAATCGTCAGGATCATGCCTGATGCTGCCCTCCAACACTGACCCCACCAGAGTTTGTAGGTCAGTGAAGGGGAGCTAATTTAGATGGAGTAGGCAGGTACAAGCATCACTTTGGGTGCATCATTGGCACTCCCCTATCCGATGCGCCCAAAAATTGGCACTCATCCATGGGGGACGCATGGTCCTTCCACTCCCCCCCTCCACCCCCCAGTTTTTTCTCAGCTTCAATCAGCTTCTAGGCAATTGGACCGATTCACAATTATTCCTTTTCAGTACCTGTAATAAATGGACACTTTGTAATTCAATTACTACTCAGGCCCTCCAGGTGCATTATGGGGATGCCCCTTGGTAGATGCTAGCTGCCCATATCGTGGCATGTTAGGTGCCTTGGACATAATGAATACCTTGGGCCTCCGTGCCTGATAATATGAGGAGCCTGCCATCGCATTATCAGTCCCTAGACGTATTCATCCTTATAAGAACATAAGAAATAAGAGCAGGAGTAGGCCATAAGGCCCCTCGAGCCTGCTCCGCCATTCAATAAGATCATGGCTGATCATCAACCTCAACTTCACTTTCCCGCCCGATCTTCATATCCCTTGATTCCGCTAGAGTCCAAAAATCTATCTATCTCAGCCTTCAATATTTGGGCTGGATTTTGTCTTGGGGTCGGGTTGGGGTCGTGTTACCCCCCTCGACTCCAGATTAATGTGGATGAATGTGGATGAATGATGCAATTTTCACTTAATTGGGTAATTGAGTTCCAGCATGTGGGAACCCATGAACCAATTAGTGGTTTCAGTCTGAAAGTCGCCTCTGATGATGTCGTCATTGCAGGTCAGAGACTAACTGCCTGGCTTTTGGTGAGAGGACCTGGATGCAAAATGAGGAGAGAGAGAGAGAGAGAGAGAGAGAGAGATTGTTGTGCATCCAGGTCCTCTCACAGCAAATGCCATTCCATGCAGCAGCATCAGAGGTGACTTTTACACCTAATATTACTACTGTCCCTTCATCACATCTCTGTTGTAATAGTGGACCTGCAGCTGATAGTCAGCTATCCACATGTGCTCCCGCCAGGTTTCACTGGCG
Source organism: Squalus acanthias (assembly GCA_030390025.1). Taxonomy (NCBI): domain Eukaryota; kingdom Metazoa; phylum Chordata; class Chondrichthyes; order Squaliformes; family Squalidae; genus Squalus; species Squalus acanthias. The sequence continues at coordinate 30,684,627 of CM059432.1, read as the reverse complement.
TGTTTCACATCAGGCATATTTCATGTCGGAAAAGGGTTAAACTAGCTAAAACGTTTCAAAATGGCATTACAGAGCCAATTTAGGGATAGTTAAGAGCGTTAATGGCCTCTCGCACCTCTTAAAGGCGGGACGGAGTCAGGAATCCCGCGACCCATTTTGTCAAAATTGCGTGGAGGTGTGTTGGAGTCGGGAGTCGGAGTCGGGAGTCGGGAGTCGGGATCTGCTACTCTAACCCCCCACACGCCTCCAAACCCGACTCCACGGGTCATTCAAAATCCAGCCCAAAGACTCAGCATTCACAGCCCTCTGGGGCAGAGAATTCCAAAGATTCACAACCCTCTGAGTGAGGAAATTGTTCCTCATCTCAGTCTTAAATGGCCTACCCCTTATCCTGAGACTATGCCCCCTAGTTTTAGACACACCAGCCAGGGGAAATTGTGAAGGAATAAGCCATATAACCTATTCAGAAAAATACACTATCTTATGAAAGAATTCTGGCCTTATTAAAACATGACAAACTGGGTTTGGAAATTTGGAAATTTAGAAACCTAACTATGAAATAGTTATGAAGGCATTCTGGCTATTGAGATAAGACAGTTGTTGACCCTGAATAAATAACCTTATTGAAACAGAAGGTGAAGGGCTCCGACAGGCTGATCTTTTGGGAAAAAAACAAGGTGTTCTAATTTACACTTAGTAAAGAAGCACATAAGATAAGGAACATCTGCCCTCGTAAAGATGACATAAAGTAAGGAACACCTGCCGTCACACCGTTTTTATATGGTAAACTTAGAACACCTAGAGATGAGACATGATTCTGGCTGAGGTGGCAGTAAGAGTTGCAGAGGTCAGCAGAAAAATTACGAGAGATAATTAGCTTGCATCAACAGAAAACCCGAAAGGAAATACCACTGGAAAATGGTATAAATATTGAACTCTCAAATGGGATAACAGACTCGCTTTAATCGGGCAAAGCGATTCTTGGCTTCAGAGGCAGCTTTGTAGTCTCCAACTCTTTGTACCTCGGGGATCAAAGGTATTTGATATTGGTGGATATCCTGTATAAGAACTTTAAGACTGTAATACTGGAGTGAAGTTAAGATTTAAAAGTAAGATTCTCTGTTAATAATAAGATAGCATTTTTTCTCTTTTTAGAACTGTTAATGTTGCGATTGATTGACTCACCAACTGTAAATTACATGTCGGTTCTTTAATAAATCTATATATTTTTAGAATTGTCTCACATAAGACTTCTGTATCAAAAACTCACAAACTCAATCTCTGTACACTCTTTGGTGAGGAGTTGCAGAATTCTGAGGGAGTTTTCCGAACCCTCATAATATCCGGAACGTTACAGTCTAGCTAAACTTATTAAAAGCGCTATCTGGAGGACGGTAACATTCTCGGGTTGTTCCTTTCCTTTAGGAAGAGATAGCCCGGACCTTTAGACCCAATTAAGCGTCTTTAGGGTTTGGCTACCTCAAACTTTAGTTGAAAGTGAACATCTGAGAAATACGCCTGATCCGGGGTAGCCCTAAAGGGGCTAGGACTAGTAATTATCCCTTCAAAATAACCTCTCAGCATCTACCCTGTCAATCCCCTTCAGAATCATGTATGTTTCAATGAGATCACCTCTCATTCTTCTAAACTCCAGAGAGAATAGGCCCATTCTACACAATCTCTCATCATAGGACAGCCCTCTCATCCCAGGAATCAATCTAGTGAACCTTTGTTGCACCGCCTCCAAGGCAAGTATATCCTTCCTTAAATAAGGAGACCAAAATTGCACAGTACTCCAGGTGTGGTCTCACCAAGGCCCTGTACAATTGTAGCAAGACTTCCTTACTCTTATACTCCAACCCCCTTGCAATAAAGGCCAACATGCCATTTGCCTTCCTTATTGCTTGTTGTACCTGCATGCTAGCTTTCTGTGTTTCTTGCACGAGGACACCCAAATCTCTCTGAACACCAACATTTGAAAGTTTCTCACCATTTAAAAAATATTCTGTTTTTTTATTTTTCCTACCAAAGTGAATCACCTCACATTTCCCTACATTATACTCGATCTGCCACCTTACTGCCCACTCACTTAGTCTATCTATATCCCTTTGCAGACTCTTTGTGCTCTCCTCACAGCTTACTGTCCACCTAACTTTGTATCATTATAATGTAGTGCCAGTGTGCCAGTGCAGCCTTCAGTCACCTGAGGAAGAGAGTGTTTGAAGACCAGGACCTCAAACCCGGCACTAATCTCTTGGTCTACAGAGCAGCAGTGATACCCGCCCTGCTGTATGCCTCAGAGACATGGACCATGTACAGCAGGCACCTCAAAGCATTGGAGAGGTACCACCAACGCTGCCTCTGCAAGATCCTGCAAATCCATTGGCAGGATAGGCGCACCAACGTCAGTGTTCTCGCTCAGGCCAACATCCCCAGCATCGAAGCTTTGACCACGTTCGATCAGCTCCGATGGACGGGTCACATTGTCCGCATGCCCTATACGAGACTCCCAAAATAAGTGCTCTACTTGGAGCTCCGGCACAGCAAGAGAGCCCCAGGTGGGCAGAGGAAATGCTTCAAGGACACCCTCAAAGCCTCCTTGAAAAAGTGTAACATCCCCACCGACACCTGGGAATCCCTGGCCCAAGACCGCACAAAGTGGAGGAGAAGCATCCAGGAAGGCGCCGAACACCTCGAGTCTCTTCGCCGGGAGCAAGCGGAAGCCAAGCGCAGGCAGCGCAAGGAGCGCACGTCAACCCAAGCACCCAACCCACCCGCCCCTTCAACCACCATCTGCCCCACCTGTGACAGAGACTGTAGGTCCCGCATTGGACTCATCAGTCACCTGAGAACTCATTTTTAATGTGGAAGCAAGTCATCCTCGGTTCCGAGGGACTGGCTAAGAAGAGAAGAAGAAGATAATGTAGAATCCTTTTTAAAAAGTGATTCTTTCCACAGAGCTTCATTTGAAGTGTGAATTTCACGCTGATGAAAAAGACAAAGGAAAATACCTTTTGAGACTGTTGGAGAGCAAATACTAAAAACCGGCGAGTGAGAAAGTAGGCTAATAGCACTTGTGGCAGATACCCAGGTGAACTAAGAGACACTCAGGATGGGCCAGGAAGCAGTCAAGGCCAAACAACAAGAAACATAAAAAGAGACTGCAAATCCCAGAAATCTGAAACAAAATCACAGCAGATCAGTCAGAATCTATAAAGAATGAACATAAATTAATGTTATAGTTATGTAACCTTTTTCATATCTTGGATCATCGGGCTAGGAAGGACTTGGGGCAAGTGAATGAATGGCTACGCCATCAAGTTGAGGTCAGTGGAAGAGCTGGGGATGTGGAAATCAGTCCTCGAAAACACATTTGCCTGAAATTTCCAAGGAGGATCTCCTGATCTCCTAACATAACTTCCGTGGAAGAATAGCAGAAGCCCTGCATAAACAGCATAAGTAGAATTTTCACCAAGATCTCCACCAATCTTCTGCTGAAGTTACATCAGGTGATTGGGAGAATCCCATGGGCAGTTCTACCCCTCTGTAGCAGATTGTAGATTGGGCCTATTGGGAAGATTGGGCCTATATTCTCTGGAGTTTAGAAGAACGAGAAGTGATCTCATTGAAACAGATAAGATTCTGAGGGGGATTGACAGGGTGGATGCTGAGAGGTTGTTTCCCCTGGCTGGAGAGTCTAGAACTAGGGGGCATTGTCTCAGGATATGAGGTTGGCCATTTAAGACTGAGATGAGGAGGAATTTCTTCACACAGAGGGTTGTAAATCTTTGCAATTCTCTACCCCCAAAGGGTTGTGGATGCTGAGTCGTTGAATATATTCGAGGTTGAGATAGGTCAATTTTTGACTCTAAGGGAATCAAGGGAAATGGGGATCGGGCGGGAAAGTGGAGTTGAGGTCGAAGATCAGCCATGATCTTACTGAATGGTGGAGCAGGTTCGAAGGGCCGTATGGCCTAATCCTGCTCCTAATTCTTATGTTCTTTTGTTCTTATATAGCACATAAGTGTCAGATTAGTTCACTTGGCAGCACTCACATCTCTGAGTAAGGTAATTTGGGGTTCACACCTCAATACAGGACTTGACCACTGAATCGAGAGTGGCACTTCAGTGTATGGCAGAGGGAGTGCTACATTGTTGGCTGTGGTTTTTTTTACTGATACATTAACATGAGGTCACGTCTGCCTGTGACAACCTTAAGAGAATGATATCTGTGAGACTCTGCTGTAGATATAACACAACAGAGACAATGACAACAATAGGTTAAAAGTGAGAAGTCGCACAACACCAGGTTATAGTCCAACAGCTTTATTTGAAATCACAAGCTTGTGATTTCAAATAAACCTGTTGGACTATAACCTGGTGTTGTGCGACTTCTCACTTTTGTCCACCCCAGTCCAACACCGGCATCTCCGCATCATGAACAATAGGTTAAGCACTAACTCCTGTGGCAAGTGTTTCTGAAGTAATATACAAAAATAGCTGATGCAAGTTACTAACAAGAAAATGTTTTTTCCTCCATTACAAAAGTGACTACACTTCAAAAAGTACTTAATTGGCTGTGAAGCGCTTTGGGATGTCCTGAGGTCGTGAAAGGCGCTATAGAAATGCAAGTCTTGCTTACTTGCTTGCTTTAAGGGCATTTTCCCAACAACCAATTGATTCCAAATGCACTGCACTTGAATCCATTTTGTTTAATGAGATGATCTGATGGTTGGGATTATTTCATTTCCAACTGCTTCAAGTAGAGATATACTTGTATATCTAGACCCAACTTTAGATATAGATCCAAGTTTCCATGAAAAGCCTTATTATTTAACAGCCTAGGGAACTGGCCAAGGTCCATAGTGCTGGATCAGCATGGGTGAAAACAGTAGAAATGAAGACCAGGTAAATCAGAAAGTAGTGGTGCGGTGATGCCAAGGTTGGGTTTTAAAAGCCAGAAAATTATACGAAGAAGGGAAGACTGGTTTGAGCTTATGGGAAAGATACAATAACAATAGGAGTCTTGGTTTCAACACAGTGAAGATGGAGGGAGGAGGATAAGCTTGTAGGATAGTTTATTTCAAAGGAACACTGACCAGAGTAGTGCCCCTTATTTATCCTTTATCCGGATCCAGTCTTGTCTCAGATTATAACTGACCATTGTAGAAAGCAAAGAGTGCACACTTGGTAAAAACAGATTTTTGTCCCAGTTCCAAGCAGACCTCAATGGAAAATGTTCCAAACACACCACAGCCATATTTTGAATATGTATCCATATGGAAAATTCTGGATATTTTGGTGGGTACAACTGTGGCTCTGGCAGGGAGCCATGGTTACGTAGGTTTGCCATCTTTTGCAAAGAGTCCAAAATTAGATGGGGAGACATGGGATAAAAAGGTAGGATTACAGCTTGGGTTCTAAAAGACATGTAGGGTAGCATAACGGTTAAGATACTGAATTGACAAACCTGCAATCATGAGTTCAAATTACTCCATGACAAGCTGTCAAATTTAATTCAATAAATCTGGTAATTTATGGACTAGCACCAAGGAGAAAAACTGACCATGAGAGCTGCTGGATTGTTGCAAAAACCCAACTGGTTCACCAATGTCCTTCAGGGAAGGGATCCTACTAGCCCTACCTGCCTACATGTGACTCCAAGTCCCACTCTATAGGGTTGACTCTTAATGCTCTCTGAAGTGTTTTAGTAAACCATCCAATTTTAAACAATTGCTAGTCGTTCAAGGAGAAGCCCCAGCAACACCTTCTCAGGGCAATTAGGGACAGGCAATGAATGTTGGTCCCATCTCAATAACACATTTTTAAAAACATAAATTAAATATAATGAAAATTCATTTGAAACCTCATTACTTAACACCTCCACACCATGAAACAGGGATGTAAGTGGGGGAAAAACAGTATTTGGTTTATCTTTTAGAAATTTCTGGACATCTTACTGAAAAAAACAGACCTTTGGTTAACAATTGGCAGATGAGATAGTCTCACTGATGGAATTTTGAAAGCCAAGATGTTCATTCATATATTTTTATTTTTGCCATTGGAAATAGCATTTGAATAAATAAAATAACACTAAAATAAATGTAGCGACTAATTCTGTGTCCTATATCCGTATTAGGAAAGAGAAACATCAGCACAGAGTATACATTGTTTTACAAGCTTTTATTCTTGGCACTGACAGATTGTGTACAGCTAATCGAAACCAGAAAGCTGGTTGACTTGAGAGCCAACTCTGAAACGTTATAACTTAATATGCATTCTGTAGAACTATTCTGCATTTTCTGAGGACGGTTGCTTTAGTAGCCTTGTACAAATAGATGAATAAATAACTGATATGCTTCACCTGGGAACCATGGAAGCTAGTTGAACATAGGATAATTCACAAGTAAGAAGCTGTGAATGAGTTATTAGGAGCACTGTGATAACTAAGATACACTTTACCTCAAACTCCCTAAAGCATCCTCTATGTATTTTTTTCCCGTGTATGGTTAATAAATCTCTCTCTCCTCCAGTTTCTTTGTTTTTTCTGGGTCTTGTGTAATGGTGAAGAAGGCACTTTAGCATTCCGCTATGAAACCATCCATTTCCACACAGATATTCTGTCTTGCATTTCTGCAGCTGTATTATTGCCTTTTTTTAGCACACTGGTATATCTCTTTTCTTTTTATCACACAATTAGGCATGGGAGCCAGATGGATGTGGATAAACACCTTTTTTTCAGCCACTGCAGTGGTTTCATTGAGGCCAGGACAACACTGACATCTACAACATCGAAGAAACAGACTGTTTAAAAAATAATAATTTTCTCAAGAAACTAAAAGTTACAGATATAAGAAAGAATTATTATAGAAAAGTTATTATATAAGCTGATTTTACATACATACATTTTACGTGGACAGATTTTATAACCATATAAAAATTTCCATTTACTTGACTTTCATTATATAAACTAATGCATGTGAACAAGTAATATCTCTCTGTTTTAAGAACATAAGAACATAAGAAATAGGAGCAGGAGTAGGCCAATCGGCCCCCCGAGCCTGCTCCGCCATTCAATAAGATCATGGCTGATCTGATCCTAACCGCCAATCTACTATCTATCACAGAACCATCTCCTGCATCTAACAGAATTGCACACACGAAATAGGAGCAGAATCAGGCTACACGGTCCCTGGGCCCGCTCCACTACCCACAGGGCCATGACCGGATCCGAACCTAGACTCATGTCCAAATTCCTGCCCGCTCCCCGTAACCCTTAATGCCCTTTACTTCTAGGAAACTGTCTATTTCTGTTTTAAATTTATTTAATGATGTAGCTTCTACAGCTTTTTGTGGCAGCATATTCCATGGACCTACCACCCTCTGAGTGAAGTAGTTCCTCCTCATCTCAGTTTTGAAAGAGCAGCCCCTTATTCTAAGACTATGTCCCCTAGTTCTAGTCTCACCCGTCATCGGGAACATCCTGCCCGCATCCACCCGATCCAACCCCTTCACAATCTTATATGTTTCAATAAGATCGCCTCTCATTCTTCTGAACTCCAATGAGTAGAGTCCCAATCTACCCAACCTCTCCTCATATGACCACCCCCTCATCCCCGGGATTAACCGAGTGAACCTTTTTTGCACTGCCTCGAGAGCAAGGATGTCTTTCCTTAAGTAAGGACACCAAAACTGTATGCAGTATTCCAGGTGCGGTCTCACCAATACCTTGTACAACTGAAGCAATACCTCCCTATTTTTATATTCTATCCCCCTAGCAATGAAAGCCAACATTCCATTTGCCTTCTTAATCACTTGCTGCACCTGCATACTAACCTTTTGAGTTTCGTGCACCAGGACCCCCAGATCCCTTTGCACTTCAGTACTCTCCAGTTTCTTGCCATTAAGATAATAAATTGCTCTAGGATTTTTCCTGCCAAAGTGCATCACCTCACACTTTCCAGTGTTGTATTCCATCTGCCAAATCTCTGCCCACTTACTTAGCCTGTCTATGTCCCCTTGCAGGTTTTTTATGTCCTCTTCACTCACTACTTTCCCTCCCATCTTTGTATCATCTGCAAATTTTGATATGTTACACTTGGTCCCTTCCTCCAAATCGTTAATATAGATTGTAAAGAGTTGGGGACCCAGCACTGACCCCTGTGGAACACCACTAGTTACTGATTGCCAGTCTGAGAATGAACCATTTATCCCAACTCTTTGCTTTCTGTTAGATAGCCAATCCTCTATCCATGCCAGAATATTACCCCCAATCCCGTGATTTTTTACCTTAAGCAATAATCTTTTGTGTGGCACCTTGTCAAATGCCTTTTGGAAGTCTAAATACACTACGTCCACTGGTTCCCCTTTATCCACTCTATATGTTACTTCCTCAAAGAACTCCAGCAAATTTGTCAAACATGACTTCCCCTTCGTAAAACCATGCTGACTTTGTCCTATTAAATTATGATTATCCAAATGTCCTGTTACTGTTTCCTTAATAATGGACTCCAAAATTTTACCTACCACAGATGTTAGGCTAACCGGTCTATAGTTACCAGCCTTCTGTCTACTGCCCTTTTTAAATAAGGGTGTTACATTAGCAGTTTTCCAGTCTGCCGGGACCTTAGCGGAATCCAGGGAGTTTTGAAAAATTATTACCAATGCATCTACAATCCCTACCGCCACTTCCTTCAAGACTCTAGGATGTAAGCCATCAGGTCCAGGTGATTTATCCGCCTTGAGTCCCATTATTTTACCGAGTACCACTTCCTTAGTGATTTTGATCGTGTTTAGCTCCTCTCCCCCTATAGCCCCCTGTTTGTCCAGTGTTGGGATATTCTTAGTGTCCTCTACTGTAAAGACTGATACAAAATATTCATTCAGTGTTTTTGCCATCTCCATATTTCCCACCATTAATTTCCCGGTCTCATCCTCTAAGGGACCAACATTTACTTTAGCCACCCTTTTTCTTTTTATATAACTATAAAAACTCTTACTATCTGTTTTTATATTTTTTGCTAATTTACTTTCATAATCTATCTTCCCTTTCTTAATCAATCTTTTTGTTATTTTTTGCTGCCTTTTAAATTTTTCCCAATCCTCTGTCCTCCCACTAGATTTCGCTACCTTATATGCCCTTGTTTTTAGTCGAATACTATCCTTAATTTCTTTACTTAGCCACGGATGACTGTCCTTTCTTTTACACCCTTTTCTTTTCAGTGGAATATATATTTTTTGGAAGTTGTAAAATAACTCCTTGAATGTACACCACTGATCATGTGTCGTCTTACCCTTTAATCTATTTTCCCAATCCACTCTACTCAATTCCACTCGCATACCTTCATAGTCTCCTTTATTCAAGCTTAGCACGCTTGTTTGAGATCCAACCTTCTCACCCTCTAATTGAATATGGAATTCAACCATGTTATGGTCACTCATTCCAAGGGGATCCTTTACTAGGACATTTTTAATTAATCCTGTCTCGTTACACAGGACCAGATCTAAGGTTGCTTGCCCTCTGGTCGGTTCAGTTACATACTGCTCAAGAAACCCATCCCTAATACACTCAAAGAACTCATCCTCAAGGCAGCCCTGCCCCATTTGATTTGTCCAATTAATATGATAGTTAAAATCCCCCATAATTATAGATGTTCCCTTATTACATGCCTCAACTATTTCCTGATTGATACTCCGTCCAACAGAGTTGCAACTGTTCGGAGGCCTATAGACTACGCCCACTAGTGTTTTTTTCCCCTTATTATTCCTTATCTCCACCCAAACTGTTTCATTATCATGATTTTTTGACCCAATATCATTACTCTGTATTACAGTGATTCCTTCCTTTATTAACATAGCCACCCCATCTCCCCTTCCTTCCTGCCTGTCCTTCCTGATCGTTAAATAACCTGGTATGTTTAATTCCCAGGCATTGTCACCCTGCAGCCATGTTTCTGTAATGGCCACAATATCATAACCATATGTAGTTATTTGTGCCATTAACTCGTCTATTTTGTTACGAATGCTACATGCATTCAGATAGAGAACTTTCAAATATGCTTTGTGGCACTTAGTTCCTGCTTTTTCACTTTTTACCACTTTACCTTTTACTCCACACACTTTGTCCCTTCCTGCCACGCTCTGATTTGTGATTCCCCTACTGCTACCTATGTCTATGACCCTCTCTGTTGTCATTTTTATTTTTTGCTCTCTTGAAACCTCCCCCCCACTAATTAGTTTAAAGCCCTCTCCACAGCCCTAGTTATTCGATTCGCCAGGACACTAGTCCCAGCACTGGCCAAGTGAAGTCCGTCCCAACGGAACAGCTCTCTCCTGCCCCAGTACTGGTGCCAGTGTCCCAAGAAGCAAAACCCATTTTTCCCACACCAGTCTTTGAGCCACGCATTCAACTCCCTGATTTTATTTACCCTAGCCAAATTTGCTCGTGGCTCAGGTAGTAATCCAGAGATTATTACCCTCGAGGTTCTGCTTTTTAATTTGGCCCCTAGCTGCTCAAACTCCCTCAGCAGAACCTCTTTCCTTGTCCTATCTATGTCATTGGTACCAACATGGACCACGACAACTGGATCCTCCCCCTCCCACTCCAAGTTTCTCTCCAGCCCAGAGGAGATGTCCTTAACCCTGGCACCGGGCAGGCAACACAGCCTTCGGGACTCTCGCTCTTGGCTGCAAAGAACCCTATCTATCCCCCTAATGATACTATCCCCTACCACTACAACATTTCTTTTTACTCCCCCCACTTGAATGGCCCCCCTTACCACGGTGCTGTGGCCAGGTTGCTCATCCTCCCTGCAGTCCCCGCTCCTATCCACACAGGGAGTAAGAGCCTCGAACCTGTTGGACAAGAGCAAGGGCTGCGGCTCCTCCAACACTACCTCCTGGATCCCTGTACTCACTCGTAGTCATTACAGAAACATGGCTGCAGGGTGACAATGCCTGGGAATTTATCTTTGAACTTGATAAGTAGCTTTCAATATTAATGTTCTGCCATTTGATATAGTTGACCGTGCCATTCTTCTCCAATGCCTCTCCTCCATCCTCCACCTTACATGCTTCAATTCCTACCTACCCTCCAGGAGTCCCAAGGATCACGAGTTGGCCCCATTCTCTTCCTTATCTATAGGCTTCCCCTTGACAATATGATCCACAGGCACAAGGGGAATTTCCATATGTAAACTGATGACCCTGCTCTACCCCACCTGCACTAATAGATCCCTTTCTCCTGTCCTTTCCCTCTACATTAAAAAAATCTTTTTCATTTCCCTTTTAAAAGTTATTATGGGTTCTCTGCTATTCCCTCACTCTCAAAATGGACAGCTTGAGTGTTCCCATCCCTTCAAGTATCCTTAATGATCCATCAAGAATCCGTGCTATTTCCCTTTATGTTGACTGCTAATCTTCTTTCATAGTTCCTCTTAGCCTTCTTAATCTCCTTTTTGCCTTCCTATATTGTTATTGTATTTCTTATAGTTTTATTCTGTAATATCCCCCTCCACACCTATATTTATTATATACCTCCTTTTAAAACAAATTTTTGTTCCAAAATCTCTACCAATTCACTGACCCTCTTTACTGTTAGTCAGAATCGCCTGGAATTTCCACAGTGGTTCTGGGAGAACTGTGGAACTGCTGGTCAAATGGCGTAAATGACTGGTTTACACTGTTTCTCCAGGGTTTCTGTCAATCTTCCACTGAAATTATAGCAGGATTTTGGGAGAACACTCCAGAAATTCAGGGCCAATGTATTTAACTTGTATTTTATTGATCTCATATTGAAATATCTCACACAGCTGGTCCACTGTTTGATCTTCTACTTTTTCTCGCCAAATTATCTAGGCTAGATTCCCTTATGTCCCACTGTGCTATTTTCCAGTCCAAATCTTAGCCTTTGATTCCTTTTTTTCTTTATATATCTTCAATATAAAACTAATTAGGTTCTGCTCATTATTTCCCAAGGGTTCTCCTACCTTCACATCACTTATATGCTCTGCATCATTATCCAGAATCAGACCCACCACTGCATCCTTCCTAGTTGAATATGTAGCATACTTGGGCACATAATCTATGCTGACACCTCAGTGCAGTACTGAGAGTAAGAGAGCTGCACTGTCGCAGTCACTGTTTCCAACATTACAACAGGGATTACACGTCAAAAGTACTTCATTGGCTGTAAATTGCTTTGGGGCATCCTGTGATCATGAAAGGCGCTATATAAATGCAAGTCTTTCTTTTCACTGTCAGAGGTGCCATCTTTTGGAAGAGACATTAAACCGTCTGCACGGAAGATCTCCCGATACCCTGGTCAATATTTATCCCTCAACCAACATCATTAGGAAAAAAAACAGATTGGCCAGAATTTTCTTTGGGGAGGCGGGTTGGGAGCAGGTGGGGGAGGGGGGAGGGGTGCTCCGAGGCGGGATTTTACCACAAGGGCCAATTCGAATGTGAGGCCTCAGTTTCCCGCCCGCAGCCAGCCAGCTTAAGAGGTTGGCAGGCTGCGGGCGGGTAGGCCTCAGTTGCGAGGGGTCGGTCCGGGGGCGGGAGGGGGGTCGGGGATCGGGAGGAGGGTCGGGAATCGGCGGGAGGGGGTCGGCAATTAGTGGGAGGGGGAGAGAGGGTCAGCAGGGGGTCGGGAATCGGCAGGCGATGGGGGCTGGTCGGGGATCGCGTTAGGGGATTGGGGATCGTGGGGGGGTCAGCCAGGGTTTGGGGGGAGGAGGGGCGGAGGATCTGGGCCAGCCACTGGAGGATCGTGGCCGGCCTCATCATCATCGTTGGGGGTGGGGGTGGAGACCTGGGGGGGTGTGAGGGAGGCCTGGGAAGGTTATTGGAGGCCTTGTGGTGGGGTGTCCAATTGCGGGGAGTGTGTTAGGTAGGTTCCCTGGATTCAGAAGGTAGGTATAAAGTGTAGGGGGTGGTGGTTTTGTGTCAGCTTCACCTCTGACTTCTGAACGGTTCGAATCGCTCCCACTCCCTTGGTTCTAGACCTTGGACTTATTTGGGGGTTGTGACAAAAGGTGCAGCAGACAACTGAGTTTGATGAAAGAACTTCAATCTTTATTAAAAGGTAAAACACAAATAACAACACTCTTAACACTCTTAAGGTGGGGAACACTTCGGTACAAGCGAAGGAAAAGACAGTAGATCAAAACTTCACCCCTCCCAACCCCACTTTACTAGCTAAGTTAGGTTTTGAAGGACCAGGGATAATGCTCACCAATCCTTTGACAGTTGGGCTAAATCGCGGTTTTGGGGTTCGCTGTTTATGGCAGTTAGTGTCTGCCGTACCCCGTACGCGGTAGAGGACTTCACCTGCGTATCTGGTCAGTCTCCGCGAGTCCGCTGATGCGGTAGGATGTCGTTTTGGATTTATCTGGTGAGTACCCAATTTCTTTGGTTTAGCAGTAGGGTTTAGAGTCTTTGGGGAAAATCTTACCCAGGGGTAAGTCAGGAGTAGATTGTAGAGTGGTAACTTTGCAGTTCTTCGGGTTTTCTTCCCTTGAGTTGGTCTTTGTTGGTCGCGGTGGCCTGCTATTACCTGGTCAGTTGGGGGTAATATGTGATTGTTGGTTTCTTGAGGCCTTTGGTTTCCGCGATGGTTTTAGGCCTTGTCTAGTGTGTCGGTCGACCTCGTGGAGCCGTCGGTGACTTGTTGCTGCTTGTTTCTCCGGATGACTGTGTTGGGACCGTTGTTGGAGGTCCGTCGAGGTGGTATCTTCACGAGTTGGACTCATGTGTGTCTGAGTGGTGAGCGATGCCGACTCGCTTACAGCTCGGCTGGTCTTCTTCCTTGTTTCTTCTTCTTCTGATGACCACTCTGAACTGCTTAACGGGCCTTCAATTATACTGAATTGAAGTGGCCTTATCTACCCGCCAAATCTGCTCAGTTCATTGTCTGATTTTGGCGGGCCTGTTAATCGGTAACGACTTACTAGCGTGTTAACTAGTTTTTTTAACAGGCCTTCAATCTCACCCATTGGACATGGCCTTATCTATCTGCCAAATCTGCTCAGTTCATTGTCTGATTTTGGCGGGCCTGTCACCAGTAACTGCTCTGTAAGTGTCAAATGGCTTTTGGGATGGCTTGCATCCTGTCGCTCTCCTTGGTTGATCACTGGTGATTGATTTCGTGTTTGGGTTTCTAGGCTGGACTCTATAGAATGGTCCTGAGTGGGTTTTATTATGCATGTTTCTGATGGGCCCTGTAATCGGTTTTGATGGGGCCTGTATTTTGGGTGGGACTGTCTTCTCCCAGGGTCTATTGTTCAAATGTTAATTTCTGCTGGGGCTTGAGTGAGGTCATCACGGTTCCCCAGACAGTGTAATTAACTGCAATAGCCAAACTGCTTTTACAGAGGTCGAGCCCACCTCCTTGTCCCTTTACAGGCCCAGACATGGTTTTAAAATGCCAAAACTTGGTTTTTGGTCTTAAATTCCTTAGGTTAGGCCCAAATGCATTTGTATCACTCTGAGGTAGTTCCAAAGTCCTTTTTCCTTAGGTTTTGGGGATCTGCAAATTTTGGAAACCTTACAAAAGCCACTTACTTCCTGGATGCAGCAGACCCTGCCTTTGTTTAACTGCCGAGTTTCACGAATTGTGTGAAACCCGTCCACAGACAGTTAAACAAAAAATGGAGGGGCAAATAGAGGCTTCGAGCCTCATTACAACATTTAAATTGAGATAATGCCCCCTGGCAGCGGGTTGGTTGCCCAGGCCCCGCCACCACTCCCCCCCCCTGTTCGCCTCTGGCAAAACCAGAAGTGGGCGGGTTGGAGTGGAGGCGGGGTCAGGTCTGGAATCCTAATTTTAACACTTTAACTGCCCCCCACGCTCCAAACCCACCCATTTTTAAATGGGAAAATTCCAGTCATTATCTTCTCATTTATCTCATTGCCCTTTATGGGACTATGCTGTGTGTAAATTTCCTTGCATAACAATAATGGCTGTAGTTCAAAAGTGCTTAGGGGTACCGTGGCATAGTGGTTATGTTACTGGACTGCGATATAAGTTCAAATCCCATGATGACAGCTGGGGAATTTAAATTCAGTTAAATAAATATGGAATTAAAAATATCAGTGACCATGAAACTACCAGATTATTGTAAAAGCCCATCAGGTTCACTAATGTCCTTTAGGGAAGGAAATCTGCTATCCTTACCTGGTCTGGCCTATATGTGATTCCAGACCCACAACAATGCGGTTGACTCTTAACTGCCTTGTGCCATTCAGTTGTATTCAAGAAGGCGGCTCACCACCAACTTCTCAAGGGCAATTAGGGATGGGCAATAAATGCTGGCCTTGTTAGTGTCACCCACATCCTATGAATGAATTAAAAAAATTGGCTGTTAAACACTTTGGGACATCCTGAAGCCATGAAAGGTGCTGTATAAATGCAAGTTCTTTCTTTCTATATGAACATGTTGCTAATGCCATACAGTGTCATTTCAACAGGATAGCAAAGAGCTGCAGATTAAACTATAGGAATTTGTTTTTGTGTGTGGTTTTAGAGGAGTGTCATTTTAAAAGGCAAAGAATCCAAAAAAATGTTAGGAATCATAGCCACCGGCAGGAAACACCAGTCTCCCAGCAGATGCACCTGCTATTGATTTTAGTCCTGGATAAATGATCCGTTGTTGTAACTGTAATAATCCCTCTTCATTTTAAAATATATTAGAGCACTGGCTGTCAACATTTAAATTGTAGCACAGTAGGTGTACAATAATGACCCACATGGAAGGTTACTGTTATTGAAACTCTGTGCCAATTAAGAGCACACAGCGTTCTTTTTATTATTTTAGTTTTATACCATAAGTTGCACTGCTCCTTATTTCTGCCTGCTTTTCAACTTTTCTTTCATGTAAATGGCACCTTCCACATGCTCAGGATGTCGCAAAGTGCTTCACCTCCAATGAATTACTTTTGAAGTGTAGTCACCGTTGTATTATAGGCAACTATAATAGTCACCAAATTTAAAAAAATCATTGTCAGAATGTGGGCATTTATTGCCCATCCTTAGTTGCAGTTTATACAACTGAGTGGCTTGCTTGGTCACTTCAGAGGGCAGTTAAGAGTCAACCAAGTTGTTGTGGGACTTTTTAAATTTATTCACAGGCTGTGGGCGACGCTGGCAAGGGCAGCATTTATTGCCCATCCCTAATTGCCCTCGAGAAGTTGGTGGTGAGCCGCCTTCTTGAATACAACTGAGTGGCACAAGGCAGTTAATAGACAACCACATTGTTGTGGGTCTGGAGTCACATATTGGCCAGACTGGGTAAGGACAGCAAGTTTCCTTCCCTAATGAACATTAGTGAACCAGTTGGGTTTTTATGACAATCCGACAGCATCGTGGTCACTTTCATTAATACCAACTTTTTATTTACAGATTTTTAAAGTAAATTCAAATTCTCAAACAGCCATGGCATCATTTGAACTCACGTTTTCTGGATTACTAGTCCAGTAATGTAACTGCTATGCTACTGTACCCATATATTTGCATACACCAAGGTCCCACAAGCGGCAATGAGATATATAACCAGTTAATCTGTTTTTGGTGGTATTGGCTGACAGATAAATGCTGATAAGGTCACGCAGAGAACTCCCCTATTCTTCAAATAGTGCCATGGGATCTTTTACTTGAGAGAGCAGATGGATCTTTCAGTTCAATGTCACATCGAAAATGGCACCTTCAACAATGCAGTGCTCCCTCAGTATTACACAGTATTTCTCAAGGAAAGAGAAGACGGAGAGGTGACCTGATAGAGGTCTTTAAGATTATGAAAGGGTTTAATTCGGTAGACGTAGAAAAGATGTTTCCACTTACGGGCAAGACTGGAGCTAGGGGGCATAAATATAAGATAGTCACTAATAAATTCAATAGGGAATTCAGGAGAAACTTCTTTACCCAGAGAGTGGTTAGAATGTGGAACGAGCTACCACAAGGAGTAGTTGAGGTGAATTGCATAGATGCATTTAAGGGGAAGCTAGATAAACACGAGGGTGAAAACAATAGAAGGATATGCTGATGGGTTTAGATGAAGGAGGGTGGGAGGAGGTTCGTGTGGAGCATAAATACTGGCATGGATCTGTTGGGCCAAATGGTTTGTTTCTGTGTTGTAAATACTATGTAATACTATGTAAATGTCAGCCTAGAATAGGATTACAATGAAGTTTTTTGGCTTTAAATGTAGGCTGCAAGCTGTCTTTGCCCAGGCTGCAGAGCTATTGGGCACATGGCACAGTAGTCTGGCTGTTCTCTAGCTCTGCCTGAAACACTGGGTCTTCTTACCCACAACAATTCCTTGTATTTTCCATGATGGAGAGTTATAGAGTCTTCACTCCCCAAGATTATCATTGCTGACTATAATTTCTCTTCAAATACCAACTGTATATAAAGGAAAGCATCACCTTTTATAACTCGGGGGAAACTTTGTGCTTAGAAAGGTGAGAGATGTTAGCATTGGAAAATAGAACACTTGCTAGTTTTTGTACCATGGGTCAATATCAAGCATTCCCTTGCCATGGCTAGGTGCAAGATAAAACAATGTGCCTCAGCGCCAAAACTCACAAAAAGCACCCCTAAGTTTGACCCCTGCATTTCAATTCAGTAAACTTTTATTGTGAAAGGGGATGATTTGTTAAATAGAAAATGTTTTATAATCATTGCCTCAAATTTAAAGCATAAAAGGATAAAGTCATCACTGGATAGATCTAGCTGAGCTTCAAAGTTGGTCATAAATTGAGCCCAGCTTGGAATTCTCTCTCTCTGAAAGCAGTAGCAAGTGCTCACTGAAAACAATATGGGGCAGCCAGTGTCTGAAGACACTGTGCTGTACACCAATGCCCATAAGCGCCAAGTTGGCCTCAAATGTATCACAAACTTACTAGTTTGCCAATCGACTCTGAGATGCCATGATAGGAATATGGGAAATGGAAAACTCATGCCAGTGTGTTGTTGGTCAAGGTGGTAGAAGTGAACTCTGTTGAGGGCCATTGTCAGGTTATGTAGCAGGCAGTGGGGGTGGGGTGGTGTGTGCTCTGCATGTGACCTGGAAGTACTTGATTTGCATTGGGACACGGTGAAAAAACATTCCATTCACACACATGCCAGCTTAGTCTCATTTCAAGGATGACACCTTTCTTTTGGATCAGTAACGTGCATTTATGTTTAATGCACTTCTCATTGCTTCATTTCTATTAAATAGAACAAATGAAGGACTTATGACAACCTAAAGCTTTGGTGGGGGATGGGGGCAGGGACTAAAGTGACCCCTGAATCTCCAGCAATTTTGGCTGCAGCTCAACTGTTTTGATTGGCATCTGATGGAGAATTCTGCCAGATGGGAATGTAAATGAGTATAACATCACTCTCCAAAACCAGTGCAGCCACATAAAAGTGCCTATCCACTGTAAAAATGCCACAGGAATCTCTGTGTTTGACCATCTGTGTTTATCCTTATCCTTTGAACCTTTATTCCAGTTTTTCAACAGATATTTATTCAGCTCAACACGGTATTAATTGCTTTTTTGGGCATACATTCCCCATATCCAGTACTGTGTGTGGAAAATATTATGCTAAAGTTTATTCCCGCACCCGCAAGCACTATCCTCACACTCTAGTACACCAGCTTTCAGTTCAATTGTGCTCCTCCTACTTAATAAGGTGGACACTGAGCAGGAAAAAATGGAGGAGCATGATTTTGGATAGAGGCTGAAGGCATAATCACAGAGGAGGGTTTTTAGGAAGATTTTGTAAACAAAGAAGTGTCAAAGTAAAGAGATTTTGAAAGAAGGAGATCCAGAGGACTGAGATGCAATGAATAAAAGTTCAGCCACTCATGGTAGAATGGGTGGATCAGATAATGAACACTAACCCAGTCGGAAGAGTGAAGGATGCATGTAGGGACGTACAGCTGGAGAAGATTTCTCAAATGAGGGAGAACACGACTGTTGAGGGGTTTGAATGTTAAGTAATCTATTTACATCTACAATATGAATGCCTCTCACCGTGTTGAAGACCTGCATAGTGTTCCTGTTCAATTTTCTTCAGTGAACACTGATTCTTTGAGTCTCTTCTCATAATCCTAGATCCTCAAGTGCTAAAATTATTTTTGTTCCTCGCTCTGAAGTCTTCCCAACGAACTAATAAATCTATATAACCGTTTTGAGAGTGTGCAGCACGTTTCTGTTGCCACACTTCAAAGTGTCAAAAGTAGAACAAAAGAGAGGAAGAAGGCTATCATTCCTAGCTGGGGTTTTTCCCCCATGAAGTGGAGCCAGAAACTTACCAGCACCTGCCACTGCAAACTTTCCTCAGCAAACAACAATTAGACTCTGACTGGCCCCGAGCTTTGTTTAATTTTTGGAATTAGATTGTTGACACATTGAAGGGAAAAAGCAATGTAAATGCAGCTCCACTTTAGCAACAGAATAACATATTGTGCATTATGTGGTGTAATACATACTTTCATTATAAAACAGCTCATCTGTGGACTAACATTGAGCAACACCATGGGGGAGCCAAGCTATAGACCTCACTAATTAGCTTGGCTTCTTAGAACATAAAAAGATCCGAGGTGAGAGAAGGCCATTTGGCCCATAAATCCATGTAGCATTATTCTATAGTGGACTTTCTCACATCCCACCCCTTTCCACACAACCTCTTGATTCCCTGCTTCATGTTACAAATTTGCGCCGCTGGCATAGGGTTTCAAAAATTAATACTGAGCCTGCTGAGCTCCATGCCAGAATGCAAGGGTCCGTACTGGGAAGACAAGTTCATAAAATCACCCCTTGAATTCCCTGACCTACCCGGAGAAAATAAATCAAACAATGCTATTAATATGTTTATATCGCTCAATCTTCCTTCTTAATAGACATTGATACAGTTATCTTTTCAAGATGTTTATTGACCCCAAATCAATTACCTTTTCTTGGAGTCTGTTCCACAGTCCACTGCCAGGCTTCAACTGTAGTCAAACCTTTCACAGCTTATTTTCTCCTATTAGCTCTTTGTAAGTTGTTCAGGTGTCCTCATTATTTTTATTTTAGTTTCGACCAAACTGATTTAACTTTATGAGCAATGTTTGCCCAGACTGCACAACAAACATTATGGGGTCGGGACAGATGTTAACATTTTAAAAATCTAAACCCCGACCCCAACCTACCTCCAACCCACCCACTTCCAAGTTTAAGGGGACAAGGGGCGGGCAGCCAACCCGCTCCCAGGCATCGGACCTCCCCGCCCCCCCACCTGGGTTGTGGATTGAAGCTACCTACTCCTGCGGCCTGCTCCGGAGTGCTCCCCGCCCGACTGGAAACCAAGCCTGTCAATCAGGCTGACTTCCGGGCAGAGAACCTGTGAATGACAGAAGATGCAAGCTGTGGAGTTAAAACAGCCTGTCCGAAACTCCGACCCCACCCCCCTCCACTTACGTACCCCGCCCCTGTTAATATCCAGGCCAATGAGATCATAAGATACGTACAGATGAAGACCCTTCATCTATTCCATCCAGAATACAAATCACTACCACCTTCCCATTACAGCATCCAACCGTTTCTTAAATGAGTCCAGAGTTCAGGCCTTAAACATCCTTCCTGGCAATCCGCTTCATCTGTTAATCATTCTCTGTGTACCTCCTGACCTGTACCCTAAACTTGCCCTCATAATCCTTAACTGTGCCCTATTGTCCTGTAACTGAAACTATTGCTCTATGTTTGTTTTCTCTGTTATGTTAAGTATCTTACATCCATCTCCAAGGTCCCATTTGAGAACCAACTTTCTGAGGCTAAAGAACCAGCTAATAAAGTCTTCCTCATCTGGTGCAGAAGCATATTTGGAAGGAGAATTACCAAATATGGCTTCATGCAACAGAAAATTTAATGTCAGGTTTTGTAAAAAGTGGCTTCCTTACTGACCTTATTCTGCCTCTCCCCCATCATCATGTTCCAATCATTACCATCAATAAGCATTTGGAAAGATCTGTCTTGGAAAACTGATGTGAAAGAACAGTGAAGAGGAACAAAGGAAGAGGAGTAGGCCATTCAGCCCCTTGAGCCTTTTTTGCCAAAAAGGATTGGCTATGCTAGGTAAGGCTCAAGCTCACAACTTGACATTGCCTAAGCCTGTACTGTCACATTATTACAGAGTGCTGATCTATTGAGCCACTAGAGCTGTAGATGTAAGGCCATTATTTAGGCAAGGCAAGATAATGCTATTGACATCCTAGAAGCTTAGTTAGAGGAGTGTTTGGCTACTTCATAGGGCACTCGTGAACTCTGCACTTGTCCATAGTTCTGGACATACTGGTGCAGCTGTGCCAGCTCAACGCAGCCGCTTGAGTTAGCCCACTTGGCAGGTTGTGTGCTGTTGATAAAATACCATACATCTGTTCAGCATTAGGAAAAGTGATTCCACTATTTTATTGTTTTGTTTATTTTGTTAATGCTTTATTAAATTTGTGACTTAATGGCTCATTAATGTTCCAAATGCTATCAGATGTGAATGAAGCTTACTTCAAGTGTAAGTGAGAAAGGAATCCCTCCTGTGTTTATTTATCAATTCTCAAAGTCTTCCCTCCCCAATTTTCACCCCATTTCTTCCCTACTCTCGTGATTTAAAATGGTTTAATGAAAATAGCACAGAAGAAATTTTACGAGCGGTTAAGCAAAGCCTTACCATTGGAAATTAAAAGGTAGATTTTCCGAGCCAACCTGGCCCTCAGGCTGTGGCACCAGTGTGCTGCACAGCTTTACGCTTCTATGAATTAGGAATGGCTGACCCCAACAGATCCTCTCAGCTCACTCTAATTATAGGCTGAATTTTAATGGAGAAGACGGGTTGGGAGCGGGGGAGGGGGCAAGGGGGTCTCCGAAGTGGTCGAGAAACCCGGGAGAATGGGTTTAACGGCAGGGTCTGATTTGCATGAGAAGCCTCTGTTTCTCACCCGCAGCCAGCCAGATTGGCAGGCTGGCTGGCTCCGGGCAGGTAGGCCTGCAGCACTAGGCCGCACAGAGGAGAGAGGGAAGGATCGCGAGGGGGCCGGTAGCAGCCGGAGGAGAAATGTGGGGTTGGGGCGGGGGGGGGGGAGTTGATGAAAGATCGTGGCTGGGAGGAGAACAGGATGGGGGGGGGGTCAATAAGATCGTGATTGCAGGCTGGAGCGGGGTGAGGTCCACAAGATCATGATCCCAGGCAGGCTGGAGGAGCAAAGGAGGCGGTCTCCAGAAGATCGTGATCGCAGGCTGGCCAGAGGATCAGGGGTTGGGTCGCCAGAAGATTGTGGGCTGTGGAGCGGCCAGAGGAGCAGGGGGAGAAGGCCCCATGAGGGGATCGGAGGCCCGGGGGGGAGTCTCTGATCACGGGGTTGGGTTAGGCAGGGATTCTGGATTCAGGAGATTAGTCTAAAGGCACTTACCTCCTGGATCCAGCTGTCCTCGCCTTGCTTTAGCTGGCGGGTTTCACGAGGCCTGCAAAACCTGACCAGTTAAAGTTAAATACAAAATGCAGGTTAAAGCAGAGGCTTCCAGCCTCATTATAATATTTAAATAGACGACCCGCCTCCTGGCAGCCCGCCCCCGATAAAACCAGAAGTGGGTGGGTTGGAGGCGGGTTCAGGTTGGGATTCAGATTTTTAACACTTTAACTACCCACACGCCCCCAACATAGGAACCCAGGAACAAGAGTAGGCCATTCAGCCCCTCGAGCCTGTTCCGTCATTCGATGAGATCATGCTGATCTGCGCTCTAACTCCATTTACCTGCCTTTGGCACATATCCCTTAATATCTTTGGTTAACAAAAAGCTATCAATCTCTGATTTAAAATTAACAATTGATCAAGCATCAATTGCCATTTGCGGAAGAGAGTTCCAAACTTCTACCACTCTTTGTGTGTAGAAGTGTTTCCTAATTTCACTCCTGAACGGTCTGGCTCTAATTTTTAGACTATGCCCCCTAGAATCCCCAACCATCTCTACCCTATCTGTTCCCCTTATTATCCTGAAAACTTCGATCAGATCACCCCTTAACCTTCTAAATTCTAGGGAATACAACCCTAATTTGTGTAATCCCTCCTCGTAAATTAACCCTTGAAGTCTGGTTATCATTCTGGTAAACCTACGCTGCACTCCCTCCAAAGCCAATATATCCTTCCTTAGGTGTGGTGCCCGGAACTGCTCACAGTACTCCAGGTGTGGTCTAACCAGGGCTTTGTATAGCTGCAGCATAACTTCTACCCCCTTGTATTCTAGTCCTCTAGATATAAAGGCCAGCATTCCATTAGCCTTTTTGATTATTTTCTGTACCTATTATGACATTTTAGGTACCTGAACCCCCAAGTCTCTTTGGACATCCACTGTTTTTTTTTAGCTTTTTACCATTTAGAAAGTACCCTGTTCTATCCTTTTTTGGTCCAAAGTGGATGACCTCGCATTTGCCTACATTGAAATCCATTTGTCACAGTTTTGCCCATTCACTTAATCTGTCGATATCCCTTTGTAATTTTAAGCTTTCAACTACACTGCCTACAATGCCATCTATCTTTGTGTCATCGGCAAATTTGGATATATGGCTTTCTATGCCATCATCTAAGTCATTAATAACCTGTTTTTTTAAGTTAAAATTCCTCCCATTATCTTAGATTGGACCTGCCACTGGAAATGATATACTGGATCAGGCATGTCGCCAGGAGGTCATTCAATAGGGAAAGTGAGACAGTGAATTCAGTACAGCAGCAGTTGCCATATAAGGGGAACATGCTGCACAATTTTGGACGGAGACTGCCTGCTAGATAAAGAAGGTGGGTGGAAGAGCTGAAAGAGCTGCTACCTTCACTGAAGAGTTTCAACTGGAAGAAGTGGCTATTTTGGGGTAGAGAGGATTCGTCCTAATAGAGCAGCAGGTATGGCAGGAGGAAGAATACAGAGTGAATGCGGTCTCCTGTATCCATAAGTCATGGGACCAAATGCCGAATACATTCCCAAGACAACAATGTTCCCTCTTACTTTTTTTTTGGTTGCGCGGCCCTTTTAAGGGGCTGCATGGCCCATTCAAGATACCGTGCATGCACGGTTATTCACATTGGAAAGCCAGTGAGCCGGCTGTGCAGGAGGTCCCGAGAGCTGCGTGGCCAAGCAGCTTAAAGGGAACATTGGTGCAAAGGTTTGCTATTGACAAACAGCAAGACAAATTTAACCTGGCCAAGTATTACCCTTTTAGCCTCCTTGCAATAATCAGCAAAGTGGTAGAAGTATTCATCAATGAAAACATCAACACAGACTCACAAATAACATGCTCACCAATGCTCAGAACCAAGCAGCTTTAGAGAAAATGACAGGCAGGAAAAGACCAGCTGGTCCACCAAGCCTACCCGACACTCATGATGACAGAAGACACTTCCTAATCCGCCCTCCCCCAACGCTACCCCACCCCCCCTCCCCGGCAGCCATGTAATCTCCTTGGGGAGGAAAAAAACGGGGGAAAAACAGTGCCAATAAGAGAAAAAAAACTCTGGAAAGTTCCTCTCCAGCCATGTCAGAGTCAAGAGTATAATGCCAGAGCAGAAGTGAGAGTAACTGCCTTTGACTTCAAGGCAGCATTCAACTGCATATGGCACCTAGGAGCCCTAGCAAAACTGAGGTCAATGGGGGTCAAATGAAAAACCTGCCAGTGGCTGGAGTCATGCCTGACATAAATGAAGATGGTCATGGATGTTGGAGGCCAATCATCACAGCCCTAGGACATTACAGCAGGAGGTCCTCAGGTAAGCATCTGCAGCCCAACCACCTTCAGCTGCTCCATTACAATGACCTTCCCTCCATCAAGCTGGTGTCAGCTGTGGCTCAGTAGGTAGCACCTTTGCCTCTAGAGTCAGAAGGTAATGGGTTTAAGTCCCACTCCATGAGACTTGAGCACAAAAAATCTAGGCTGACACTCCAGTGCAGTACTGAGGGAGTGCTAGCATGGTCAGAGGTGTTGTCTTTCAGATGAGACTTTAAACTGAGGCCCTGTCTGCTCTCTCAGGTGGATGTAAAAGATCCCATGGCATTATTTCAAAGAAGAGTAGGGGAGTTATCCCTGGTGTCCTGGCCAATATTTATCCCTTAATCAAAATCACCAAAACAGATTATCTGGTCATTATCACATTGCTGTTTGTGAGAGCATGCTGTATGGAAATTGGCTGCCACGTTTCCTACATTACAACAGTGACTACATTTCAAAAAGTACTTCATTGGCTGTAAAGCACTTTGGGATGTCAAGTGGTTGCTTTTTTTTCTTTTCTCATAAGGTCAAGAATGGGGCTGCTTGCTGTATATATGTGGGTAGAACAAATGAAGGACAGAGACACAATGGGCGAGAAATTTGGCTCTTTTGCACCTGCTGTTAGTACCTCCAGGGGGCGCTAATGGGGCGCAAACAGCTTATTGCCCAGGGCGGGGGTGAAAAAGTGGGGCGTTGCTGAGGCACTACTCAATAGCATCGCGCCCCGAGCCGCTGCGCCACCGGCGATGACATCATCGCCGTGCACCGTGACCCCTTACTGCCCCGCGGCAGAAATTCAGCTGTGCCCCGCGAAGCTGCCAAGGGCAATGTCAGCGCCAACCTCGCGGGTCGCAAACCGGGCCAACCGCCACTCGCAGAGTGGTATTTAAAGGGGAGGTGCGGACGTGACCCACGCTGCCATTTTCTTTTTTTGGCCGTGGTGTGGTCCTAGCCACCATCATGCAGCCCGGCACCGCATCTCGGTGCCGGGCTGCGGCCGCGGCACCACGCCGCGCTCGTGGCCTAATGTGGGCCATCAGAGGCCCTGCAGAGTCCGCAATGGCCCTCCGCTTTAACTGAAGGGGAGGGGCGTTGAAATGCAGCAGCACTCCGTGGAGCCTCTGCGGAGCGCTGCCGATCACGCCCCGGCATTGCCTGCGATTTCAGAACAGACCCGACACCAAGCGGCGGGGGAGGCATTTAAGATAGTTAAATGCTTGTAAAATGCTTGTTAACTACTATTTTGCTAGCCTATTTATATTTTACCACTTTTTTAACGAGGTTCATGTCATTCGGAGATCACGTCAGGTAAGTAGGTCGGGTTCTCTATGTCTCCACATTGCTGTGAATAGGTGACAGCTGCAAAAGTAGTATAAAAGCTACCATTTCACAGCTGTTCACTTTCCAATGTCAGATGCTTGAGCCTTCAGGACTTGGAAGACACTTTTGAGCTGGTTGCAGTTTGGAAGTTATTTGGAGGAAACTCTCCATCGCTTGACAAATCGCTTGACAAATCGCTTCTGTCATCTCAACTTCAGCTGCCATCTATTCCAGCAACATCGCTGCCCTTAAAAAATCTCACCTTGGTCCTCAGAATCCCTCCATGATCAGCCCCAACACCAATATCACCAACAACAACACCAACAATCTCCGCAACCACCTGATGCTACACAGGACACAGGGAATCAGCACCCGACCACATTACCGCCCGGGAGGCCAGCGATGGCCTCACCGTGGTCAAATTTACTTCACTTGACACTGCACACCCTGGCTGCCACATGATGCGCCAGGTTGACAGCACCCCACACCAGCATCATAAAGCATCCCTAAAATGTCCAAGCCGTCCTTTCACACTCATTGCCATTGGGGCGGGGAGGGAGTGGGGAGAAGTTATGTCTCAATATTTACTGCAACTCACTAAGACACATCCAAAGGTGAGCACAGATCTGTCCAATAAGGCAAAGTGTTGAAAATAAAGATTTCAATGTCTGACAACACATTAACAGAAAATTTACATGAACATTGCATAAAACACCCAAGTGCCTACCCTTGTGTGTTGTTAGTTGGTATGATTGCACTAGGATGAGGGTGAGTATGAGGGGTGGCTACTGAGATGGGGAAGTGATAATGTAGATAGAGAGGGATGGGTGGAGGTGCAAGGTAAGTTGGTGTGAGTAAGGATGTGCAGGAGTACTGAAGGGAAGACAGAGTGATGGGGATGTGATGAGTGGCACAGCAGGATGAGGTTGGGTATGGATTTGCAGTAACGTTTCATGATCTACTGAGATCAATGAAAGGTTTGCACCACTGCAGCCTGGTCCTCCTGACGACATCCCTGCTTTTGCCCTCCTGTGCAATGTGCAAGCAGGCTGCGTTGGTGTCCTGGGGAGGTCTCTTCCGCCCATTGGAAGGGAAGAGAACCTTTCTGTGTGCTGTGACTCTCTCCATAAGCATATGGAGGGAATCATGGGAGAGCCTGGGTGCAGCTGTGCACCTCTGTGCAGTGATTGTCAGTGTTTGCAGCTCCTGCTGCAGAACACTGACAGAACAACCGTCAAAATGAATGTGGCCATGGTCCCTTTAAGGAGACCGGCTGATGACGCATCATCAAATGACATCATCAGACCCGCTTCCTTTTAATTGGCCGGGAACCTCGCAGGACGGGTTTAACAAGCCCAATCTACGTAAAATCATTTTCACAGAGCGGCTGGAGCCAGGAGCGGGACCAGGACCTGCCAACGACCCTTCCTGCCATGATCCCGTCTCCGATGGCGAAATCGCGGGACATGTGTTTCACTTCAATCCACTTTAAGTGACTATCTACAAGTGCCAGGAAATAATCATTTGCTTTCTCGAAGAAGTCTACATGTACTCTCTGAAAAGGTCTACTTGGCCGTGACCAGGGTTGTAGTGGAGTTTTGGGTGGCTTGTTTCTGCAATTTTAGCAAACGCTGTATTTGCTGACAAGTAACTCACGCTCACTGTCCAATCCAGGGCAATAAACAAAGCTTCTTGCAATTGATTTCATACTGATGATTCCTGGATGTTCAGTATGAAGTTCAGCTAGAATTCTATCTCTCAAAGAAGTAGGTACTACCACTCTGTTTCCCCACTTGATACAAACTTGCTCACAAGACAATTCAGTACGACCGTTATGTAATGGTTTCAACTCTGTGTCTAGACACTGATCAGTCCATCCATTCAAGGTGTTTTCATACACTCTTTTCAGTATTGAGTCCTTTTGAGTCTCATTTTCAATCTCAGTTGCATTCATGGGAAAGTCTTTGTCAACTGCACCTAGTGTGAAAATCTTACCTTCACTCCCAACACGAGTCCTCATGTGGCAACCTGGACAAGGCATCTTCAATTGTGTTTTGCTTTGAAGTACGATATTCAATCGCGTAGTCATATTGTGACAACAACACTACCCAACATTGCATTCTTGATGCAGCCATTGCAGGGTTGGCAGATTTGGGCTCCAATATTGCTAGGAACGGTTTGTGATCGGTTATCAGGGCAAACTTTCTGCCGCTCAGGAACTGTTGAAATTTCTTGATTCCAAACACTATGGCGAGTGCTTCCTTTTCAATTTGCATGTAGTTTCTTTCGCTCTTTGTGAGGATTCGCGATGCGAACTCGATTGGTTTCTCTTGGCCGTCATCCATTTTGTGGCTTATAACAGCTCCCACACCTTAACTGGAAGCATCACATTCTAACTTAAGCTCACGCTCTGTGTCGTAGTGCACAAGTAAAGCATTGCTAGAGAGACTTCTCTTATAAGCATCGTAAGCTTCCAGTTGTGCTTTTGTCCACTTCCACTGGACATCCTTCTTGATGAGCTCGTGCAATGGAGCTAACATGGTCGCTAACTCAAGTAAGAAACGTACATAGTACTGGACCATTCCAAGGAAAGATCTTAACTCAGACATGTTCCGTGGCTTTGGAGCATTGATGACAGCATCTAACCTTTTCTTTCACTGGTTGCAAGCCATTTGCATCAACTTTCAGACCAAGGTGCACAACCTTGGGCTGCACAAAAGCACATTTGCTCCTTTTCAATTTGACATTGTGGGAATTCAACCTTTGAGGCACTAAATCTAACACTTCTAGATTATCTTCCTTGCTGCTTGTTGCGATCAGCACATCGTCTTGATTGCATAAGCAATTTGGAATTCATTGCAAAATCTTATCCATCGTAGCCTGGAAGATTTTGGGGGAGGACTTTACACCATACAGCAACTTGGTGTATGAGTACAGTCACTTGTGTGTGTAGTTAGTGAGATACTATTGACTCTCTTTGTTAACATTCAGCTGAGCGTGAGCATGCGACAGGTCAAGCTTGGAGAAAACCTTTGACTCAGAGAGTGCTGCATACAAATCGTGGGATGTAGATAACGGGTGGCCAATATTTATCCCTCAACCAACATAACAAAAACAGATTATCTGGTCATTATCACATTGCTGTTTGTGGGACCTTGCTGTGCGCAAGTTGGCTGCCACGTTTCCTAAATTACAACAGTGACTCCACTTCAAAAGTACTTCATTGGCTGTAAAGCACTTTGAGATGTCCAGTGGTCGTGAAAAGCACTATAGAAATGTAAGTCTTTCTTTTCTTTTTACTGCTCATCATCAACTGCTTGGTTGATAGTAACTTTGTAGTCACCGCACAAGCGTACAGTTTTGTCTGCTTTGGGCACTACCACAATCGGGGTAGCCCATTCACTTTTGTCAGTTTCTACTAGCATTCCGTTCTCTCTGAGTTTCTCTAGCTCTTCCTCCACCTGACTTTTCAACGCATAGGGGACTGGCCTTGCCTTACAATAGACAGACTTCGTGTTGGATGTGATGTGGATATGCACGTCATACCCAGTGATGCCTTCATAACTGTCTGTGAACATGCTTTCGTGCTTCCATAGACAGCTGGCCCGATCTCCGTTAGAAAAATTGCTTTTTTCCGTTCACGAATTACTTTATTTTGAGCTTGAACATTCTCATCTGCACCTTCGGTCTCAACAATGTTATTGGCCCTAAAAAATATCTCCATCCGCTCAATGTGAGAACTGACTGGTTTGCGAGCTCAGTCATACATGCCGAGGCTTCCAATGAATCCCGTAGGCGCGGCCATGATTGTCTCGATCCCGTCAAACAGTGACTCAGCATGCTATCTGTGTACCTGTGAGAATCAACACCACTGTTGCCGTGTATGCATACACGTAAAGGCAAAGCACAGATGATTCTGCATGAGCATTAACAGTAAAACATCTCAAAAATTCAGTTTAGGTGTCACAAATTCACCTTAAACTTTTCCCCTCGAAGGTTGAACACTGTGTCCTTCCATGATCCTTAAAAATGGCTTTGGGATCCCATTCTCATCACCAAAATGTAATATCTGTGGGTAGAACAAATGAAGGACAGAGACACAATGAGTTGCTAGTCTAAGTGCTTGTTTACTAGGCCAGAGCGAACTGAACATGCTCATACTAAATACATTACACTTGCCAATGATTCCACATTATCCATCTCCATTCAGGAGTCCTCTGATAGTGAAGCAGCTCATACTAACCCAAAGCAGGACCTGGTCAACATCCAGTCTTGGGCCAACAAGAGACAGCTAACATTCACACTACTAAATGCCAGGCAATGAGGCATAGAGTACAAAAGCAAGGAAGTTATGGTAATCCTTTATAAAGCACTAGTTAGGCCTTAGCTGGAGTATTGTGTTCAGTTCTGGGCACCACACTTTAGGAGGCTTGTCAAGACTTTGGAAAGGGTGTAGGGATTGTTCTCCTTTGAGCAGAGAAGGTTAAGGGGAGAATTAATAGAGGTGTTCAAAATTATGAAGGATTTTGATAGAGTAGATTTGGAAAAACTGTTTCCACTGGCAGGAGGACAAGATTTAAGACAATTGGTAAAAGAACCGAGGGGGAAGATGCGGAAATGGTTTTTTTACGCAGCGAATTGTTATGATCTGGAATGCACTGCCTTGATAAAGGGAATTGGCTATATAAATGAAAAGGAAAAATTTGCAGGGCTGTGGAGAAAGAGCAGGGGAGTAGGGCTAATTGGATAGCACTTTCAAAGA
The DNA here is from genome assembly GCA_030390025.1 of Squalus acanthias. Classification (NCBI taxonomy): domain Eukaryota; kingdom Metazoa; phylum Chordata; class Chondrichthyes; order Squaliformes; family Squalidae; genus Squalus; species Squalus acanthias. The sequence goes on along the minus strand of CM059432.1, from coordinate 30,653,770 downwards.
GCCGGTACAGGCACGATGGGCCGAATGGCCTTCTTCTATGCTGTATGATTCTATTCTATGCTATGAATTAGATCATTATGAGGAGACTATTTCATAGGATCACAAAATTGACATCTTCAATACATATAAAGGGACTATCATGAGGAAAGCTCTCAGACAGCAACATGGAGCTGTGCTTAGCTTGACCTGTTTCTTTAAGGCCATAAATTGTACTTCTTTGTGGCGAAGTGCTCTAATTAAGTGCATACTAAGCTGAATTGGATATTATTTGCTGCTGCTAAGGAGAGTTTGTCATTATTTTGGTAGCTGCTTGTAAAACCTCTGCTCCTCCCTTTAGAGAAGAGATCATAAGAACATAAGAAATAGGAGCTGGAGTAGACTATTTGGCCCTTTGAGCCTGCTCTGCCATTTAATAAGATCATGGTTGATCTTCTACCTCAACTCCACTCTCCTGAACTATCCTCATATCCCTTGATTCCCTTAATATTCAAAAATCTATCGCTCTCTGTATTGAATATACTCAACGACTGAGCCTCCATAGCCCTCTGGGGTAGAGAATTTCAAAGATTCAACACCCTCTGAGTGAAGAAATTTCTCCTCAACTCAGTCCTAAATGGCCGACCCCTTAGTTTGAGACTGTGACCCCTGGTTCTAGACTCCCCAGCCAGGGGAAACATCCTCCCTGCATCTACCCTGTCAAGCCCTGTAAGAATTTTGTATGTTTCAATGAGATCACCTCTCATTCTTCTAAACTCTAAAGAATATAGGCCTAGTCTACTCAATCCCTCCTCATAGGACAATTTCCTCATCCCAGGAATCAGTCTGGTGAACCTTCGTTGCACTCCCTCTATGGCAAGTATATCCTTCCTTAGGTAAGGAGACCAAAACTGTACGCAATACTCCAGGTGTGGTCTCACCAGGGCCGTATATAATTGCAGTAAGATGCCTTTACTCTTATACTCAAATCCTCTTGTAATAAAGGCCAACATACCATTTGCTTTCGTAATTGCTTGCTGTACCTGCATGTTAACTTTCAGTGATTCATGTACATGGACACCCAGGTCCCTCTGAACACCGACATTTCCCAATCTCTCACCATTTAAAAAATACTCTGCTTTTCTATTTTTCCTACCAAAGTGGATAACTTCACATTTTTCCACATTATATTCCATTTGCCATGTTCTTGCCCACTCACTTAGCCTGTCTATATCCAATTGAAGCCTCCTTGCATCCTCCTCACAACTTACATTCCCACCTAGCTTTGTATCATCAGCAAACTTGGATATATTACATTTGATCCCCTCATCCAAATCATTGATGTAGATTATGAATAGCTGAGGTCCAAGCACTGATGCTTGTGGTATCCCACTAGTTACAGCCTGCCAACCCGAAAATGACCCAATTATTCCTACTCTCTTTTTTCTGTCCATTAATTAATCCTCAATCCATGCTAGTATATTACTCCCAATCCCATGAGCCCTAATTTTGTTTAATAACCTCTTGTGTGGCACCTTCGCGAATGCCTTCTGAAAATCCAGATACACCACATCCACTGGATCCCCCTTATCCATTCTGCTAGTTACAACCTCAAAAAACTCTAACAGATTCGTCAAACACGATTTCCCTTTCATAAATCTGTGTTGACTCTGCCCAATCCTATTATTATTTTCTAAGTGCCCTGTTACCACGTCCTTAATAATAGATTCCAGCATTTTCACTTCTACTGATTTCAGGCTAACTGGTCTGTAGTTCCCCGTTTTCTCTCTCCCTCCTTTCTTAAATAGTGGGGTTACATTTGCTACCTTCCAATCCACGGGAATTGTTCCAGAATGTATGGAATTTTGGAAAATGACAACTAATGCATCCACTATCTCTATAGCCACCTCTTTCAAAACCCTAGGATGTAGGCCATCAGGTCCAGGGGATTTATTGGCTTTCAGTCCCATTAATTTCTCCAATACTATTTTTTTACTAACACTAATTTCTTTCAGTTCCTCATTCTCACTAGAGCCTTGGTTCTCCACGATTTCCGGGATAGTTTTTTGTGTCTTCTTCCATGAAGACAGACACAAAGGGGGGTATTTGTTTAATTTCTCTGCAATTTCCTTATTCCCCATTATAATTTCTCCTGTCTCAGCCTGTAAGGGACCCACATTTACTTTCGCTAATCTTTTCCTTTTTACATACCTATAGAAGCTTTTACAGTCTGTTTTTATGTCTTTCGCTAGTTTACTCTCATATTCTATTTTCTCTTTCTTTATCAATTTCTTGGTCCTCCTTTGCTGAATTCTAAAATCCTCCCAATCCTCAGGCTTACTACTCTTTTTTGCAACATTATAAGGCTCTTCGTTTGATCTAATGCTATCTTTAACTTCTCTTGTTAGCCACGGTTGGACCACTTTTCCTGTGGGGTTTTTGTGCCTTAAAGGAATGTATATTTGTTGTAAATTATGTATTCATTCTTTAAATACTAGCCATTGCTTGTCTACTGTCATACCTTTTAATGTAGTTTCCCAATCTACTGTAGCCAACTTTCCCCTCATACCTACGTAATTTGCTTTGTTTAGATTTAAGACCCTCGTTCGGATTTAACTGAATCACTTTCAAACTCAATATAAAATTCTATCATATTATGGTCACTCTTCCCTAAAGGCTCCTTTACTACAAGGTTATTAATTAACCCTTTCTCATTGCACAATACTAGATGTAAAATAACCTGTTTCCTAGTTGGTTCCTTATGTTATCCATGCCATCTGAACCCAATAAGAAATGTCTGGCTTTCTTTTTCTTATTTTTAAGATCATTTCATCGTGATTTGTTGCTGTTTTATGAATATGATACTTGAGCTAATCAGATGCAAGGGTGACATAATTTTGCAGGTGTCGCACTTTCAAGTATGAAGTTTGAGGTGTGATGGGTATGCTATACACAAGACTTCGTTATATGTACACATAGATATTTATTTTTAAATTGATATTGGAGGAGTACTTTAATCCCTAAACTCTCCTCCTCCTTTGAATAATCAACTTGCAGCTACATTTCTGTGGATTCGAATTTTAAAAGACCATATATCCAGAATAATTTAAGGGATTGAGGGATTGGATTATGAGGAGCTAATTGGGCACATTCTCACTGGAAAAGAAAAGGTTGAGAGGTGATATAATTGCTATTTTTCCGATTCTAAAGTGACTAGATAACGTATATCATGAAAAGTTATTTCATCTTGTCCAAAACAGTAGAACCAGAGGACACAGCCTGATCTTGAAGGAGGGTAAATTCAAAAATAATCTGCGGAAACAATGGCACCGATACTAATCTGAGGGCAGCTTCCAAGTGGGGAGGGGTGGAATTGCATGGGCGAAACCTGGAAGTCACATCAGTGGGTTGGAATCTGCAATCGCAACTGCGTTGAAGCAATTAGTTTTTTACTGTTGGAATTTGTGACTCCAAGCTGCACAGCAGATGTGATGTGCACCCTCTTGACGCGATCTCAGTATTTAAAGGGACAATGCATAAATGGAAATTGGAAGTGATCACAATGAATAGTGCACATAGAGCGAGGGCAGCACCCAGATTCAATGCTGCATCGCTGGAATTACTGCTGTGTGCAGTCAAGAGCAGGAGGGACATACTTTCCCGCAGCAATGTGTGGAAGAAACCTGCAGCTCTCACCAAGAAGGTGGGGTTGGAGGTAGCTGAGGAGGTAAGCAGCAGGAGCATGGTGCCTAGGTCATGGTTGCAATGCAGGAAGCAGTTTAATGACCTAACCAGGTCAGGAAGAGTGAGTACCTTTGCTGATTCACCTACATCCTTTGGGTTAAGCCCCCAATCCCTTTCACTCTGTCTTGCCAAGCATTCTCCATCGCATCACTCCTCACACCCACTCAACTTTCAGCAGCACCCAGCCTTCACTTTCTGTGCACTTTATCACCTCCCCATTTATCTAGCCACCATTGCCACTTATCCCAGTCCTTATGCAAGGTGATGCATCTGTCTCATAGTCACCCTCACTGAATGCACTGCATTAAACAGATTAGGTCATTAAACCACTTCCTGCATTGCAACCAAGACCTGGGCACAATGCTCCTGCTGCTCACCTCCTCCGCTATCGCCAACCACGCCTGGGGTGAATACCTGACCGTCACTCACTCACCGGTCTGTATCGTTGTTAAGTTTTCCTTTTTCTATAATGCCAAATAAAATGTATTGATTAGCACCACTTTCAAGTCTTGACCATTATTACATCCCGAGTACCAACTTGACCTTGTTTCATGATAAATGTCAATACATGATGAGACCCATTGGGCAGACGGGCAATGGGTGGATTAGTGGTTGAAGGACTGTTTAATGCAAAGGGAGGGGTTGGAGGTGGTTCTGGTGGTGGGAGAGGACTGCAGGATTTCACCTCTTATTTTTGCTGTGTGAGTCAACACTAGGTGAACCTTCGTGATATTATGGCATCCCGGGCAGCAATGTAAGTGGCTGGTCTGTCAATGGGTGCCCCGTCTTCCTCCTCCTCCTCCTCCTCCTCCTCCTTTATGTTCTCCTCATCTGGAGATGCATGATATGCCCCTTCATCCTTCTCCACCTGCAATCCTCTCTGCTGTGCAATGTTGTGCAGGATGCAGCACACCACTATTATTCTGGACACTCTCGCTGGTGAGTACTGAAATGCACCTCCAAACCTATCTAGGCACCTGAAGCACACTTTCAACATTTCGATGGCTTACTCTATGACACATCTGGTGGTCCTGTTGTAGCGCTCCTGCGCCTCATTGGTGGGGTTCATCACAGGTGTTATGAGCCAAGTTTGAAGGGTGTATCCCTTGTCTCCTAAGAGTAGCACTTAAGCATGCTTTCTGGAAAGAAAAGGTCTAGCATGTTGGACTGCTGCAGTATGAATGCATCATGACAGCTCCCAGGGAATCTGGCGCAGACCTGCACAAACATTTTCTTGGTGGTTGCACACCAGCTGTGCTTTGATGGTTGAATATCTCTTGCGGTTTATAAAAACTCCTAGCTGCTGTGGTAGTGCTCAGACTGCCACATGTGTGCAATCGATGGCACCCTATACCTTTGGGAATCCAGCCAAGGCTGCGAATTGGAATGTCCGCTAATTCTGGCTATTGTCATCACAGAGGAAGTTTACATAACTCCCAGCCCTGGCAAACAATCCATCCGTCACCTGCCTTATGCACTTATGTGCAGCGGACTGCGAGACCCTCAGAATGTCTCCGGTAGCGCCCTGGAAGGAACCAGAGGCAAAAAAATTGAGGGTAATGGTTGCCAGGTCCAGCAGGTCTTCTTCTAGGAGGTTGCAGATGTCTACCACCACCTGAAGTGACAACCTCAGCCTATGGAAGCACTATTGACCTGAGGTCATGGAAGCTGAGCCTCTGTCTATAAACATTGCTAACTTACCTGATGAAGGAGCGAACTGCTTCGAAAGCTTGTAAAATTAAATAAATCTGTTGGACTATAACCTGGTGTTGTGCGACTTCTCATTTTTGTCCACCCCAGTCCAACGCCGGCATCTCCACAATATAAACCTTGTGGCATGGGTAGTGACTCCTGCGGCCTTGACCTCCCTCCTGTGTACCTCCTTCCTGTGCACCTCCCTCCTGTGCACCTCCCTCCTGTGTACCTCCCTCCTGTGTACCTCCCTCCTGTGCACCTCTCTCCTGTGTACCTCCCTCCTGTGCACTTCCCTCCTGTGCTCTTCCCTCCTGTGCATATGCTGATCCCACCACAGCACGTCATTGCTGCCGTGGATAGTGATGGTCTTTCTCTTCTAATGTGCTGTCAAACACATCCAATGCGTGTCCCATCCAGATTTTGTCAATTTCAAAGCCTCCAAAGTTTAGAAAAAGCTGTATCCACACAAGAACTTTCTCAGGAAGGAACTGAGACACCAGCTGTAATAAATGAAGTTTTATTCAGATGGGGCAATCACAAGTTTAAATAACCACCTGAACAGCCACTCAATCTTGTGTCTGTTTCACTGGTCAGTTACCCGAGCCCCGGGAAACCCATGCTGGAGATGTTAAATTTAAACCTAAGTACATTTAATGAAAATACCTCATTAACATCTCCTAACAATGTTAATTGGTGCACTAGATGGACCTTGGTCTTTTTTGTCCAGCGATTCCTATGTTCCTATATCCTTGCTGAGGTTTCATTTCCTCTGGTATCATACCCCTTAACATATTTATTTAAAATTCCTTTGTGTGCTACTTTAATGCAGTTGGTAACCAAATAGGTAAGCGACTGTGTTAAAATAGCACACATGGGAACTTTATATGACTGTGGTAAGCAATGCACCACCAGATGAAAGTTAACCCAAGATCTTGCTTCTCTGGTGAAAAGTTCCAATTTGGGGGCCCTCTTCATCACTTATGGCTCTGTCTTGGGATTACCTTTGATGCTCTTCTCTGACTCCTCTGTAAAACGTTAACGTTCTGTTGAAGTTACGGAGCCCAAAGTTACACAACAGTATTCCAAATGCGCCATTGCCAGTTATCTGTACAATGTTATGATAAATTAGTTTTGACATTTGATCAAATGCCCTTAAGGTGCCTTGTTGAGAACAGCTTCACATTGAATGGATATTTTCAGTGGATGGTGAATGAGCGATAAATAAATCAAACATTACATTTCATTTCAGTCTCAAAATATTAAGCTGAATACCACATGAAAATAAAAAAAGCAGCAATCCCAAGTGAATCAGTAAGCTGCTTTCAAACACAGAAACCAAATCAATTATGTTCAACTATTTTCTTTTAAGAAATTTATAGCCCCAGCAATTCGCCAAAAAGCATCAAGCGTGAACGTGGCAGTAGTGAGCTTCAAATGTAAATAAAAAAATAAACTTACTGCTCACTTGCTGCCCAAGGCCCAACTGGTTCGATTTTGGAGTGGACCTCGATTTAGACGGCCAATGCTCCTGTCTGAAATTGCGCAAGCCTCTATAGTATATTTTAATTGTAGTCCTAAGACGTGTTAGGCCTGCCACTGGCTGCGCGCGCTCCACCCAATGGAACTGAGCATAGAGTAGCCAAACAAGTGGACCTTAAAAGGGACCATTGCAGGCCGCTACCAAATAAATTTGCAAAAAAGCTTTATACTCCTCTTGGCCCCATTAAAGTCTTCTTACCAGCTGCCAGCTCTTCCATGGTCCCTTTACAGGATTGTCACCCCCAGCCCGCACCTCATTTAATGAGGAATTCCGGATGGATCCATGGAGGAGCTGCTGGATTCCTTTCCCACCCCCACCTCCAACCATGAACATGGATCAGGCCTCCCGCTGACCTCATCCTCCACATGCCTGACATGCATTGGTTACTAAGATCGACCCCGATGTATCTTAATGGGATTAGAACATGAGAACATAAGAAATCGGAGCAGGAGTAGGCCATTTGGCCCCTCGAGCCTGCTCCGCCATTCGATAAGATCATGGCTGATCTAATCTTGGCCTCATCTCCACTTCCCTGCCCACTCCCCATAACCCTTGACTCCCTTATCGTTCAAAAATCTGTCTATCTCCATCTTAAATATATTCAATAACCCAGCCTCCACGGCTCTCTGGGGTAGAGAATTCCAAAGATTCACGACCCTTTGAGAGAAGAAATTCCTCCTCATCTCAGTTTTAAATGGGCGACCCCTTATTCTGAAACTATGCCCCCTAGTTCTAGATTCCCCCATGAGGGGAAACATCCTCTCTGCATCTACCTTGTCGAGCCCCCTCAGCATCTTATATGTTTCAATAAGATCACCTTTCATTCTTCAAAACTCCAATGAGTATAGGCCCAACCTGCTCAATCTTTCTTCATAAGCCAGCCCCTTCATCTCAGGAATCAACCTCATGAACCTTCTCTGAACTGCCTCCAATGCAAGTATATCTCTCCTTAAATAAGGAGACCAAAACTGTATGCAGTACTCCAGGTGTGGTCTCACCAATACCCTTTACAGTTGTAGCAGGACTTTCCTACTTTTATACTCCATCCCCCTTGCAATAAAGGCCAACATTCCATTTGGCTTCCTAATTACTTGCTGTACCTGCATGCTAACTTCTTGTGTTTCATATACAAGGATCCCCAGATCCCTTTGTACTGCAGCATTTTGTAATCTCTCTCCATTTAAATAATAATTTGTTTTTTTATTTTTCCTACCAAAGTGGATAACCTCACATTTTCCCACATTATACCCCATCTGTCGAATTTTTGCCCACTCACTTAGCCTATCTATATCACTTTGCAGATTCTTTGTGTCCTCCTCACAACTTGCTTTCCCATCTATTTTTGTATCATCAGCAAATTTGGCTACATTACACTCAGTCCCTTCATCCAAGTCGTTAATATAGATTGTAAATAGTTGAGGCCCCAGCACTGATCCCTGTGGCACCACACTAGTTACAGTTTGCCAAACAGAAAATGACCCATTTATCCTGACCCTCTGTTTCCTGTTAGTTAGCCAATCCTCTATCCATGCTAACATATTACCCCCAACCCCATGAACTCTTATCTTGTGCAGTAACCTTTTATGTGGAACCTTATCGAATGCCTTCTGGAAATCCAAATACACTACACCTACTGGTTCCCCTTTATTCACCCTGCTCGTTACATCCTCAAAGAATGCCAGCAAATTTGTCAAACATGATTTCCCTTTCATAAAACCTGCTGACTCTGCTTGACTGTATTATGATTTTCTAAATGTCCTGCTACTACTTCCTTAATAATAGACTCCAGCATTTTCCCAATGACAGATGTTAGGCTAACTGGTCTATAGTTTCCTGCTTTCTGTCTCCCTCCTTTCTTAAATAGGGGCGTTATATTTGCGGTTTTCCAATCCGCTGGGACCTCTCCAGAATCCAGGGAATTTTGGTAGATTGCAAACAATGCATCCACTATCTCTGCAGCCATTTATTTTAAGACCCTAGGATGCAGACCATCAGGTCCAGGGGACTTGTCCACCTTTAGTCCCATTATTTTACCATGTACTTTTTCTCTAGTGATAGTGATTGTTTTAAGATCCCCCCTCCCTGTAGCCCCTTGATTATCTATTATTGGGATGCTTTTAGTGTCTTCTACCGTGAAGACCGATACAAAATATTTATTCAGTCTCTGCCATTTCCCTCTTTCCCAGTATTAATTCCCCAGTCTCATCCTCTAAGGGACCAACGTTTACTTTAGCTACTCTCTTCCTTTTTATATACCTGTAGAAGATCTTACTGTCTGTTTTTATACTTCTTGCTAGTTTACTCTCATAATCTATCTTCTCTCTGTTTATTATTTTTTTAGTCATCCTTTGCTGGTTTCTAAACAGTTCGCAATCTTCTGGCCTGCCACTAATCTTTGCAACATTGTATGCCTTTGTTTTCAATTTGATGCCATCCTTTACTTCCTTAGTTAGCCACAGATGGTTCATCCTTCTCTTAGAGTCTTTCCTTCTCACTGGAATATATCTTTGCTGAGAGTTATGAAATATTTCCTTAAATGTCTGCCACTGCTTATCTACCATCTTACCCTTTAATCTATTTTCCCAGTCAACTTTAGCCAACTCTGCCTTCATACCTTTGTAAATGCCTTTATTTAAGTTCAGGACACTGGTTTGAGACCCAACTTTCTCACCCTCAAACTGAATTTGAAATTCTATCATGATATGATCACTCTTTCCTGGAGGATCCTTTACTATGAGATCATTAATTAACCCTGTCTCATTACAGAGTACCACATCTATGGTCACCTGCTCCCTGGTTGGTTCCACAACATATTGTTCTAAGAAACCATCCCAAATATACACTATGAACTCTTCCTCAAGGCTACCTTGGCCAATTTGATTTGTCCAATCAATATGAAGATTAAAATCGCCCATGATTATTGCAGTACCTTTTTTTACAAGCCTCCATTATTTCTTGATTTATGCTCTGTCCTACAGTGTAGCCACTGTTAGGGGGCCTATAGACTACTCCCACCAGTGACTTCTTTCCCTTATTATTTCTTATCTCCACCCAAACTGATTCTACATCTTGATCTTCTGAGCCAATATCATTTCTCACTCCTGCACTGATCTCATCCTTTATTAACGGAGCTACCCCACCTCCTTTTCCTTTCTGCCTATCCTTCTGAAATGTCAAATACCCTTGAATATTCAGTTCCCAGCCTTGGTAACCTTGCAACCACCTCTCTGTAATGGCTATCAGATCATACCCATTTATTTCTATTTGTGCCGACAACTCATCCATCTTGTTACGAATGCTGCGTGCAGTCAGATAAAGAGCTTTTAATTTTGTCTTTTTACCATTTTTGCCTACTCTGACACCACTTTCTGATGCATTCTTATGTTTATACGTTGTGTCCCTTCCTGTCACACTCTGGTTATCATTACCCCTATCGCTACCCTGCACTATTGCCTTCTCCTTTCTCTTTGACTTTTAAAATTTCCGCTCACCTGAACCCTTCCCCCCCCACTATTTAGTTTAAAGCCCTATCTATAGCCCTAGTTATTCGATTCGCCAGGACACTAGAACCAGCAGGATTCAAGTGAAGCCCATCCCAACAGAACAACTCTCTCTTTCCCCAGTACTGGTGCCAGTGCCCCATGAATCGAAACCCATTTCTCCCACACCAATCTTTGAGATCTTATTTACCCTATGCAAATTTGCTCGTGGCTCAGGTAGTAATCCAGAGATTATTACCTTTGTGGTTCTGCTTTTTAATTTAGCCCCTAGCTGCTCATACTCCCTCAGCAGAACCTCTTTCTTTGTCCTACCTATGTCATTGGTACCTACGCGGACCACGACAACTGAATCTTTCCCCTCTCACTCTAAGTTCCTCTCCAGCCCAGAGGAGATGTCCTTAACCCTGGCACCAGGCAGGCAACACAGCCTTCGGGTCTCATGCTCTCAGCTGCAGAGAACAGTATCACTACCACTACTAGATTTCTTTTTACTCCCCCCACAGTAAGAACCTCATACCTATTGGACAATTGCAAGGGCTGAGGCTCCTCCAATGTTACCTTCTGGATCCCCATACCTGCCTCACTCATAGTCACACCCTCCTGTCCCTGACTACAGACCAAATTTGAAGTATTTAACCAAAGGGGTGTGACTGCCTCCTGGAACACAGTGTCCAGGTAACTCGGCCCCTCCCTGATGTATCGCAGTGTCTGAAGCTCGGACTCCAGCTCATCAACTCTGAGCCGAAGTTCCTGGAGCAGCCAACACTTAGTGCAGGTGTGGTCGCTGTGGATCACACTGGGTTCCACCAGCTCCCACATGCTGCAGCTGCAACACATCGCCTGTCCTGCCATCTAATGTATTTTATTTAATTAGGTTTTCAAGTTTTGAAATTTCAATGATCTATGTATAGCTTTTAATCTGTAATCACGGCTCCCACTTTGAACCAATGCCCAAGTTTAGAAAAAAAGAGAAATAGAGGAATACTCACCAGCCAATCACTTACCTGCTTTCCTGTGACATAGATACATAGATACATAGAAGATAGGAGCAGGAGTAGGCCATCCGGCCCTTCGAGCCTGCTCCGCCATTTAATGAGATCATGGCTGATCCTCCAATTCAGTATCCCGTCCCCGCCTTCTCTCCGTAACCCTTAACCCCTTTTGCCTGTAGAAATATATCCAATTCCCTCTTAAATATATTTAATGAGCTGGCGTACACTGCCCTCTGTGGCAATGAGTTCCACAGGTTCACCACCCTCTGAGTGAAGAAATTCCCCCTCATTTCTGTCCTAAATGGTTTAGCCCTTATCCTTAAATTATGTCCTCTAGTTCTGTTCTCACCTGCCAAGGGAAACATTCCTTCTGCATCTAGTCTGTCTAGACCTGTCAGAATTTTATACACTTCTATGACGTCCCCTCTCAATCTTCTAAACTCCAGTGTGTACATCCCTAAACTACATAGTCTCTCCTCATAGGTCAATCCCGCCATTCCTGGTATCAGCCTGGTGAATCGCCGCTGCACCCCCTCCATGGCAAGAACATCTTTCCTCAGATGAGGCGACCAAAACTGTACACAGTACTCGAGGTGTGGTCTCACCAGTGCCCTGTACAGCTGCAGCAAGGTATCCCTGTTCCTGTATTCCAACCCTTTTGCTATGAAGGCCAGCATACCGTTTGCCTTCTTGACCGCCTGTTGCACCTGCATGCTCGCCTTCAGTGACTGGTGTACAAGAACACCCAGGTCTCTCTGTACTTCCCCCTCTCCCAATTTATTGCCATTTAAATAATAATTTGCCCTCCCGTTCCTGCACCCAAGGTGGATAACTTCGCACTTGTCCACATTATAGTGCATCTGCCATTTATCCGCCCAATCACCCAGTCTGTCCAAATCGCTCTGGAGCTTCCTGGTCTCCTCCTCTGAGCCCACCCCCCCTCCTAGTTTAGTGTCGTCTGCAAATTTGGAAATGCTGCATCCGACTCCCTGATCCAGGTCATTAATGTAAATTGTGAACAGCTGGGGACCCAGGACAGATCCCTGTGGTACCCCACTTGTTACTGCCTGCCATTCCGAAAATGAGCCGTTTATTCCAACTCTCTGTTTTCTATCTGACAGCCAGTTCTCTATCCACGTCAATACTTTCCCCTTTATCCCATGAGCTTCAATTTTCCCTGCTAATCTTTTATGTGGGACCTTATCGAAGGCCTTTTGGAAGTCCAGGTACACCACATCTACTGGCTCTCCCCCATCTATTTTACCAGTTACTCCCTCAAAAAATTCCAATAGATTAGTCAAGCACGATTTACCCTTTGTAAATCCATGTTGACTCTGTCCTATCCTGTCCCCATTTGCTAAGTGCTCCGCTATTTCATCCTTAATGATGGACTCCAGCATTTTGCCCACAACTGATGTATGGCTTACAGGTCTGTAATTACCTGCTTTTTCCCTACCCCCCTTTTTGAATAGTGGGGTAACGTTAGCTACCCTCCAATCCATGGGCACTGTTCCCGAGTCTAATGAATTCTGAAAAATCATACTTAGTGCATCCGCTATCTCTAGGGCCACCTCCTTCAGCACCCTAGGATGCATGTTATCAGGCCCTGGGGATTTGTCCGCCTTCAATCCCTTTAGCTTCCTTAACACCATATCCTTAGAGATATTGATTTGCGTCAGTCCCTCCTTTGCAAATGTCCCTATTTTACCCGATATCCCAGGGAGGTTTTTTGTGTCTTCCTTCGTAAAGACTGACCCAAAGTATGCATTTAGTTGGTCTGCCATTTCCTTATTTCCCGTTATATATTCCCCCGTATCTGACTGCAATGGGCCAACTTTGGTTTTCACCAGTCTTTTCCTCTTGATATACTTATAAAAGCTTTTGGAGTTAGTTTTTATATTTTCCGCCAGCTTGCTTTCGTAAGCTATTTTGCCCCTCTTGATTAAGCCCTTTGTCCTCCTTTGCTCTATCTTAAACTGTTCCCAATCTTCCGCTCTGGCGCTTTTTTTGGCTATTTTATACGCCCTATCTTTGGATTTTATGCTGTCTCTAATTTCCCCTGTTATCCACGGTTGAATCACCTTTTTAGATTTCCTTTTATGCCAGATTGGTATAAACAATTTTTGCAATTTTGTCATTCTATCTTTAAATGCTTGCCATTGTTTATCTACCTCCAGTCCTCCCAGGAACGTTGTCCAATCAGACCTACTCAGTTCCCGTCTAATGGCATCATAATTCCCCTTGTTTAAATTCAGGACCTTAGTCTCTGAGTCAATTTCTTCGCTCTCCATTTCGAGTGAGAAATCGATCATGTTATGATCGCTCTGACCCAAGGGTCCCCGTACAACAAGATTACTAATTAGACCCTTCTCATTGCACAGTACCCAGTCCAATATAGCCTGTTCCCGAGTTGGTTCCTCGACATATTGATCCAGATAACCATCCCTTAAACACTCAAGGAATTCCTCCTCCTCATTATTTTTACTGATTAGGCTAGTCCAATCTATATGTAAGTTAAAGTCACCTATGATGACAGCTGTGCTCTTATTGCACGCTTCTCTAATTTCCCTCGTGATGCCCTCCCCAACCTCTGTTTTACTATTTGGAGGCCTATATACCACTCCTATTAATGTTTTTCGCCCCTCGCTATTTCTTAGCTCCACCCATATAGATTCTGTATTAACTGAGTTAATATCCTTCCTTTCAATTGCATTTATCCCCTCTTTTACCAGCAATGCTACCCCTCCTCCCTTTCTTTTTTGTCGATCCTTCCTAAATACTGAATACCCCTGTATGTGACGTCACACTTAGATTTTATTTTTTTCCCCCCTCACAGGACCAGCGCTGCTCCCGCTCTCCCGCTTCCCGCTACTCCGGGCTCCTCCCGCTCTCCCGCTCTCCCGCTACTCCGGGCTCCTCCCGCTCTCCCGCTCTCCCGCTCTCCCGCTCTCCCGCTGCTCCCGCTCTCCCGCTCACCCGCTCTCCCGCTCTCCCGCTGCTCCTGCTCACCCGCTCTCCCGCTCACCCGCTCACCCGCTCACCCGCTCTCCCGCTCACCCGCTGCTCCCGCTCACCCGCTGCTCCCACTCTCCCGCTCTCCCGCTGCCCCGCTCTCCCGCTCACCCGCTCTCCCGCTGCTCCCGCTCTCCCGCTGCTCCCGCTCTCCCGCTCTCCCGCTCACCCGCTGCCCGCTCTCCCGCTCTCCCGCTGCTCCCGCTCTCCCGCTGCTCCGGGCTCTTCCCGCTCTCCCACTCTCCCGCTGCTCCTGCTCTCCCGCTCTCCCGCTCTCCCACTCTTCCGCTGCTCCTGCTCTCCCGCTCTCCCGCTCTCCCGCTCTCCCGCTCACCCGCTGCTCCCGCTGCTCCCGCTCACCCGCTGCCCCGCTGCCCCGCTCTCCCGCTCACCCGCTCTCCCGCTCTCCCGCTCTCCCGCTGCTCCCGCTCTCCCGCTCTCCCGCTCTCCCGCTGCTCCCGCTCTCCCGCTCTCCCGCTGCTCCCGCTCTCCCGCTCTCCCGCTCACCCGCTGCCCCGCTCTCCCGCTCTCCCGCTGCTCCCGCTCTCCCGCTCTCCCGCTGCTCCCGCTCTCCCGCTGCTCCGGGCTCTTCCCGCTCTCCCACTCTCCCGCTGCTCCTGCTCTCTCGCTCTCCCGCTCTCCCGCTCTCCCGCTCTCCTGCTCTCCCACTCTCCCGCTCTCCCGCTCTCCCGCTCTCCTGCTCTCCCGCTCTCCCGCTCTCCCGCTCTCCCGCTGCTCCCACTCTCCCGCTCTCCCGCTGCCCCGCTCTCCCGCTCACCCGCTCTCCCGCAGCTCCCGCTCTCCCGCTCTCCCGCTCACCCGCTGCCCCGCTCTCCCGCTCTCCCGCTGCTCCCGCTCTCCCGCTGCTCCGGGCTCTTCCCGCTCTCCCACTCTCCCGCTGCTCCTGCTCTCCCGCTCTCCCGCTCTCCCACTCTTCCGCTGCTCCTGCTCTCCCGCTCTCCCGCTCTCCCGCTCTCCCGCTCTCCCGCTCACCCGCTGCTCCCGCTGCTCCCGCTCACCCGCTGCCCCGCTCTCCCGCTCTCCCGCTCACCCGCTCTCCCGCTCTCCCGCTCTCCCGCTGCTCCCGCTCTCCCGCTCTCCCGCTCTCCCGCTGCTCCCGCTCTCCCGCTCTCCCGCTCACCCGCTGCCCCGCTCTCCCGCTGCTCCCGCTCTCCCGCTCTCCCACTGCTCCCGCTCTCCCGCTGCTCCGGGCTCTTCCCGCTCTCCCACTCTCCCGCTGCTCCTGCTCTCTCGCTCTCACGCTCTCCCGCTCTCCCACTCTCCCGCTGCTCCTGCTCTCCCGCTCTCCCGCTCTCCCGCTCTCCCGCTCTCCCGCTGCTCCCGCTCTCCCGCTCACCCGCTGCTCCCGCTCTCCCGCTCACCCGCTCTCCCACTCTTCCGCTGCTCCCGCTCTCCCGCTCTCCCGCTGCTCCTGCTCTCCCACTCTCCCGCTCTCCCGCTCTCCCACTCTTCCGCTGCTCCTGCTCTCCCGCTCTCCCGCTCTCCCGCTCTCCCACTCTTCCGCTGCTCCCGCTCTCCCGCTGCTCCTGCTCTCCCGCTCTCCCGCTCTCCCGCTCTCCCACTCTTCCGCTGCTCCTGCTCTCCCGCTCTCCCGCTCTCCCGCTCTCCCGCTCTCCCGCTGCTCCCGCTCTCCCGCTCTCCCGCTCTCCCGCTCTCCCGCTCTCCCGCTCTCCCGCTGCTCCCGCTCTCCCGCTCACCCGCTCTCCCGCTCTCCCGCTGCTCCTGCTCACCCGCTCTCCCGCTCACCCGCTCACCCGCTCACCCGCTCTCCCGCTCACCCGCTGCTCCCGCTCACCCGCTGCTCCCACTCTCCCGCTCTCCCGCTGCCCCGCTCTCCCGCTCACCCGCTCTCCCGCTGCTCCCGCTCTCCCGCTCTCCCGCTCACCCGCTGCCCGCTCTCCCGCTCTCCCGCTGCTCCCGCTCTCCCGCTGCTCCGGGCTCTTCCCGCTCTCCCACTCTCCCGCTGCTCCTGCTCTCCCGCTCTCCCGCTCTCCCACTCTTCCGCTGCTCCTGCTCTCCCGCTCTCCCGCTCTCCCGCTCTCCCGCTCACCCGCTGCTCCCGCTGCTCCCGCTCACCCGCTGCCCCGCTCTCCCGCTCTCCCGCTCTCCCGCTCTCCCGCTGCTCCCGCTCTCCCGCTCTCCCGCTGCTCCCGCTCTCCCGCTCTCCCGCTCTCCCGCTGCTCCCGCTCTCCCGCTCTCCCGCTCACCCGCTGCCCCGCTCTCCCGCTCTCCCGCTGCTCCCGCTCTCCCGCTCTCCCGCTGCTCCCGCTCTCCTGCTGCTCCGGGCTCTTCCCGCTCTCCCACTCTCCCGCTGCTCCTGCTCTCTCGCTCTCCCGCTCTCCCGCTCTCCCACTCTTCCGCTGCTCCTGCTCTCCCGCTCTCCCGCTCTCCCGCTCTCCCGCTCTCCCGCTGCTCCCGCTCTCCCGCTCACCCGCTGCTCCCGCTCTCCCGCTCACCCGCTCTCCCACTCTTCCGCTGCTCCCGCTCTCCCGCTCTCCCGCTGCTCCTGCTCTCCCGCTCTCCCGCTCTCCCACTCTTCCGCTGCTCCTGCTCTCCCGCTCTCCCGCTCTCCCGCTGCTCCTGCTCTCCCGCTCTCCCGCTCTCCCACTCTTCCGCTGCTCCTGCTCTCCCGCTCTCCCGCTCTCCCGCTCTCCCGCTCTCCCGCTCTCCCGCTCTCCCGCTCTCCCGCTCTCCCGCTCTCCCGCTCTCCCGCTCTCCCGCTCTCCCGCTCTCCCGCTCTCCCGCTCTCCCGCTCTCCCGCTCTCCCGCTCTCCCGCTGCTCCCGCTCTCCCGCTCTCCTGCTGCTCCCGCTCTCCCGCTGCTCCCGCTCTCCCGCTCTCCTGCTGCTCCCGCTCTCCCGCTGCTCCGGGCTCTTCCCGCTCTCCCGCTCTCCCACTCTCCCGCTGCTCCTGCTCTCCCGCTCTCCCGCTCTCCCACTCTCCCGCTCTCCCGCTGCTCCCGCTCTCCCGCTGCTCCCGCTCTCCCGCTCTCCCGCTGCTCCCGCTCTCCCGCTCTCCCGCTGCTCCCGCTCTCCCGCTCTCCCGCTCTCCCGCTCTCCCGCTGCTCCCGCTCTCCCGCTCTCCTGCTGCTCCCGCTCTCCCGTTGCTCCGGGCTCTTCCCGCTCTCCCGCTCTCCCACTCTCCCGCTCTCCCGCTCTCCCGCTGCTCCCGCTCTCCCGCTGCTCCCGCTCTCCCGCTCTCCCGCTGCTCCCGCTCTCCCGCTCTCCCGCTGCTCCCGCTCTCCCGCTGCTCCCGCTCTCCCGCTCTCCCGCTCTCCCGCTCTCCCGCTGATCCGGGCTCCTCCCGCTCTCCCGCTCTCCCTCTCTCCCGCTCTCCCGCTCTCCCGCTCTCCCGCTCTCCCGCTGCTCTGGGCTTCTCCTGCTCTCCCGCTCTCCCGCTGCTCCGGGCTTCTTCCACTCTCCCACTCTCCCGCTCTCCCGCTCTCCCGCTCTCCCGCTCTCCCGCTGCTCCCGCTCTCCCGCTCTCCTGCTCTCCCGCTCTCCCGCTGCTCCCGCTCTCCTGCTGCTCCGGGCTCCTCCCACTCTCCCGCTACTCCGGGCTCCTCCCGCTCTCCCGCTCCTCCGGGCTCCTCCCACTCTCCCGCTCCTCCGGGCTTCTCCCACTCTCCCGCTCCTCCGGGCTTCTCCCGCTCTCCCGCTGCTCCGGGCATTATCCTGCTCTCCCGCTGCTCAGGACTTCTTTGTCTCCATTAACCTGCCTAATAGATTATTCCTAACATTTATCACTCTCTGAAACATTTTTAGAATATGTTTTGAATTAACTTTTTAATTTACTATTCCTTAGCCCATGTTTTCTTTGGTCCAAATTCCTTCGAATACGAGCAGTCTTCTTTCCCCTTGTCACCAGGCCAGTTAAGTTACTGCCACCAGCACAATTTGTACTATTGCTGGAAATATCCTGCTCTATATTTGTCAGACAATGTATGAATAGCAAGAGACCCATAATTAACCACTATGGAACTCAGCCAGTCACTGACCTCCAATCCCATTCCAATGCTTTTTTTATTTGTCTTTACATTCTGTTTTCGATTATCAAGCCAATTTTTCAATTGACAGAAAATGCTCGGAAATATTCAGCAGGCTTGTCAGCATTTGAAAAGAGAAAGGACAGGCTAATGTTATGTCAATGTTCCAAAATATTAACCTGCAATTCCTTTTCCTGGATGCGAAAAGATCTGCTTGTGTATTTCCAGCAATTTCTGTTATCAAATCAGACTTTTCAACAACAACAACAACTTGCGTAGTAAAATGTCCCAAGGCGCATCACAGGAGCAGACACCGAGCCATATAAGGAGATATTAGGACAGGTTTATGTGGTTTGTCTGGGCACACCGATCTTCCACTGAAGTTATCGCAGCCGATCAGGAGACCTTTTGGGTAAAGTCCAGCGTCTAACTATAACATTTTCTTTGCCTTCTATCCTTTTATGTAACTTTTACTTGATCTGTAATACAGCAATAACAACAACTTGCATTTATATAGCACCTTTAACATAATAATACATCCCAAGACGCTTCACAGGAGCTTTATCAAACAAAAGTTGACGCCAAGCCACATAAGGAGATATTAGGACCAGTGACCAAAAACTTGGTCAAAGAGGTAGGTTTTAAGGAGCATCCTAAAGGAGGAGAGAGAGAGGCAAAGAGTCAGAGAGGTTTAGGGAGGGAAATCCAGAGCTTAGGGCCTAAACAGCTGAAATCACTGCCGCCAATGGTGGAGCGATGAAAATCGGGGATGCGCAAGAGACCAGAATTGGAGGAGCGCTGAGATCTCTGATGGTTGTAGGACTGGAGGAGGTTACAGAGATAGGGAGGGGCAAGGCCACGGAGCAATTTCAACACAAGGATGAGAATTTTAATTTCGAGGCATTGCTGGACTGGGATCCATTGTAGGTCAGCGAGCACAGGGGTGATGGGTGAATGGGACTTGGTGCAAATCAGGATTCAGGCAGCAGAGCTTTGGATGAGCTCAAGTTTATGAAGTGTGCAAGGTGGGAGGTCGGCCAGTAGAGCATTGGAATAGTTGAATCTAGAGGTAACAAAGGCATGGATGAGGTATATATTCTAACTATTTTCCCTATTGTTCTAAGCATTTTTTAAACTTAGAAACAATTTACTTACTGTAATTTGTTTAAGTCGGTTGGCAGTTAACTGTCAGTCAACTATAAGCAGGTCATTGGCCATGTGTTAATTAGATACTGTGTAGTTGAGGGCTGACTGACGAGCTGAAACTGCTTTATGTCAGCAAGGTATATAAAGAGAGATAGTCGTGAGAGCTTTCATTTATATCCCTTTCCTTATGGCTCTGTGTGTCAGCTGTAACTCAGTTGGTAGCGCACTCACCTCTGAGTCAGAAGGTTGTGGGTTCAAGTGCCACTCCAGGGACTTGAGCACATAAAGCTAGGCTGACACTCCAGTGCAGTGCTGAGGGAGTGCTGCGCTGTCGGAGGTGCCGTCTTTTGAATGAGACGTTAAATCGAGGCCCCGTCTGCTCTCTCAGGTGGACATAAAAGATCCCAAGGCACTATTTCGAAGAAGAGCAGGGGAGTTATCCCTGGTGTCCTGGCCAATATTTATCCCTCAACCAACATAACAATAACAGATTATCTGGTCATTATCACATTGCTGTTTGTGGGAGCTTGCTGTGCGCAATTTGGCTGCCGCATTTTCCACATTACAACAGTGACTCCACTTCAAAAGTACTTCATTGGCTGCAATAGTGCTTTGAGATGTCTAGTGGTCATGAAAGGCGCTATATAAATGCAAGTCTTTCTTTCTGTTGTGCATGCATGTCTCTGCACCAGCCAAAACTCATTGGCTCCACTCTGTCTAGCTTCAACCAGCCATTATCTTACACAGACCACTGTGTCCTCGTTTACCCAGAATTAGGCGTGAACTCCCTCCAACCAACTGTCAAAGCATGCAATCAATAAGTTGTTAACAGTTAACGAGGTTGAGGCCGTCTAACAATGATTTTCAAGAGTTAATTTATTGGCCCGTATTTTCCGATGCCTACGGTCACCCAATCTTTCCGCTTTGCGGAACACCTCCGTTCAGTCCGTAAGGGGGACCCCGAGCTTCCGGTCGCCTGTCACTTTAATTCACTGCTCCACTCCCACTCAGACCTCACCGTCCTCGGCCTCTTACACTGTTCCAATGAAGCTCAGTGTAAGCTCGAGGAACAGCACCTCATCTTTTGATTAGGCATTTTACAGCCTTCTGGACTCAACATAGAGTTCAACAATTTCAGATCATAACGTCGGCTCCTATCATATATATATTTTTTATCCACACCTTTTGTTTGTGTCTTTTCTTCTCTCCCACATGGCAGCTATCTTTCATTCTGCCAGTGCAATTTACACTTCATCTAGAGCCATCCTTTGTTTTTTAACCTGTCCCATTACCATCTCCTTTTGCCTTGAATATCTCTTAATGTCTCTTAACTTCTCCTGCCTTCTATCCTATCACAGACCTTCCCTTTTGTCTGTTCATCCCCTCCCCCTTTCCCGGCCCCTACACTTGCTTAAAAATCTGTTCCATTTCCTGCATTTTTCCAGTTCTGATAAAAGGTCATCGACCTGAAACATTAACTCTGTTTCTCTCTTCACAGATGCTGCCTGACCTGCTGAGTATCTCCAGCATTTTCTGTTTTTATTTCAGATTTCCAGCATCTGCAGTATTTTCTTTTTGTATTAGTCACAATGATATGTTGTTCTAGTACAGCTATAACACTGGCATCTATTCGATAATGTGGAAAACTGCCCAGGTATGTCCTGTCCACAAAAAGCAGGACAAATCCAATTTGGCCAATTACTGCCCCATCAGTCTACTCTCAATCATCAGCAAAGTGATGGACAGTGTCATCAACAGTGCTATCAAGCAGCACTTACTCACCAATAACCTGCTCACTGATGCCCAGTTTGGGTTCCACCAGGACCACTCGGCTCCAGACCTCATTACAGCCTCGGTCCAAACATGGACAAAAGAGCTGAATTCCAGAGGTGAGGTGAGAGTGACTGCCCTTGACATCAAGGCAGCATTTGACCAAGTGTGACATCAAGGTGCCCTAGTAAAACTGAAGTCAATGGGAATCGGGGGTGGGGGGGGGGGGGCGGTTGGGAAACACTCCACTGGCTTGAGTCATACCTAGCACAAAGGAAGAAGGTTGTGGTGGTTGGAGGTCAATCAACACAGCCTCAGGACATTGCTGCAGGAGTTCCTCCGGGCAGTGTCCTAGGCCCAACCATCTTCAGCTGCTTCATCAATGATCTTCCCTCCATCATAAGGTCAGAAGTGGGGATGTTTGCTGATGATTGCACAATGTTCAGTGCCATTCACAACTCCTCAGATAATGAAGCAGTCCATGCCTGCATGCAGCAAGACCTGGACAACATTCAAGCTTGGGCTAATAAGTGGCAGGTAACATTCACGCCACACAAGGGCCAGGCAATGACTATCTCCAACAAGCGAGCGTCTAACCACTGCCCCTTGACATTCAACGGCTTTACCATCGCTGAATCCCCCACCATCAACATCCTGGGTGGGGGTCACCATTGGCCAGAAACTTAACTGGACCAGGCACATAAATACTGTGGCAACAAGAGCAGGTCAGAGGCTGGGTATTCTGTGGCAAGTGTCTCACCTCCTGACTCCCCAAAGCCTTTCCACCATTTACAAGGCACAAGTCAGGAATGTGATGAAATACTCTCCATTTGCCTGGATGAGTGCAGTTCCAACAACACTCAAGAAGCTCGACACCATCCAAGACAAAGCAGCCTGCTTGATTGGCACCCCATCCACCACCTTAAACATTCACTCCCTCCACCACCGGCGTACCATGGCTGCAGTGTGTACCATCTACAAGATGCACTGCAGCAACTCACCAAGGCTTTTCGGCACATCCCAAACCAGCGACCTCTACCACCTAGAAGGACAAGGGCAGCAGGTGCATGGGAATACCATCATCTGGAAGTTCCCCTCCAAGTCACACACCATCCTGACTTGGACGTATATCGCCGTTCCTTCATAGTCACTGGGTCAAAATCCTGGGACTCTCTCCCTAACAGTACTATAGTAGTACCTTCACCACACAGACTGCAGCAGTTCAAGGTGGCGGTTCCCCACCACCTTCTGAAGGGCAACTAGGGATGGGCAATAAATGCTGGGCTTGCCAGCGACACCCACATCCCATGAACAAATAAAAAAAAAGTTACTTCCTAGGTGCTAGGGTAAGGGACACATCGCGTACACTGGAAAGAATTGTGCAAGGGGAGGGAGAGCAACCAGTCATCATGGTCCACCTGGGAGGTAACAAGTTAGGTAAAGAAAGGTCTAAAAACTTGAAAGATGAATTTAGGAGATCAGGAAGCAGGCCTTCATGGTGATAATCTCAGAATTACTTACCCAGCCATGCTGGGATGGACAGGAAGATGAGGGAAATCAATGCATGGCTAAAGGTGTGGTGTCAGGAAAAGGGATTCCACTTTGTTGGGCATCGGCACAAGTTCTGGGACAGAGGGGAGCTATTACGCAAAGACGAGCTACATCTGATCAGACGGAAGCTAATATGCTGACAAAGTGGTTAAACAGGGTAGTGATTGTGGGAGATGGGGGATGGGAGGGTAGGAAAATAAAACTAACCAGGATTAGTTAATGGTGAAGGGAGAAATAGATGAGCATAATAATAATGCAGAACATATTTAGCAAAAGAGATATGGAGCAAATGGATGAAATCAAATAGATTGGTTCAGACAAAAAGAAATCATGGGAAAGGTAGTAGATAGTTAAAGTGCAATTATTGCAATGCACAGAGTGTGGAGAATAAACTGGGGGACTGAAAGCAATTATTTTACAGGAAGATCTAGACTAAATAGCAATAAAGAAATCTGGCTGCAAACTGGATAAGAGCAGAAAGTGAACATATGGAGATATACTATATTTAGGAGGAATAGAAAAGTTAAGAAAATAGGCAGAGGGTCAATATTGATAACTAGATAAAGAGAAAATAATTAGAAGTAACCAGGACGGAGTTCAAAAGGGACAATTATGCTTTCAAACCAAATAGAATTCTTTGAGAAGGCAACAGACATGGTAAATGGAGGAAATGCAGTGAATGTAGAAGACCAAAGAGAACTGGAAAGGGATATCGATAAGGCACGAATGCAAGGAAAAGTAGAAATCCAGTGGACTGGGAGAGCTTTGAAAAGCAATAAAGGGATACAAAGAAAGTAATAAGAGATGTAGAAAGGAATATGAAAAAACTTGCAAGGGATATCAAAGCTATTAGCAACAATTTTTATCAATATATTAAGGGAAAGGGGAATGTGGAATGTAGGTCCATTAAAGACAGCTGCATAAAAGACTAATGGACAATAAGGAAGTGATAGGTTTGTTTAATGAATACTGTATCTATTTTCACAATGGACAAAGAGGACAGATACCAGCAGCACAATGGAACCTACAAATAAATCAAGAACAACAACTTAGTTAATTTAGTATAAGTAAAAAGATAGTAATGGAGAAAATAGTGAGACTTAAGATAGACAAATTTCCAGGTCCTGATGGTTCCCACCCCAGGGTATTAAACAAAATAGGTAAAGAAAGAAAGATTTGCATTTATATAACACCTTTCATGACCACCGGATGTACAACACACTTTACAGCCAATGAAATACTTTTGAAGTGTAGTCACTGTTGTAATGTAGGAAACACAGCAGCCAATTTGTGCACAGCAAGCTCCCACAAACAGCACTGTGATAATGACCAGATAATCTGTTTTTGTTATGTTGATTGAGAGATATATATTGGCCAGTACACCAGGGATAACTCCTCTGCTCTTCTTCGAAATAGTGCCATGGGATCTTTTACATCCACCTGACAGAGCAGACAGGGCCTCGGTTTAACGTCTCATCTGAAAGACAGCACCTCTGACAGTGCAGCACTCTCTTAGCGCTTCACTGGAGTTTCAGCCTAGATTTTTGTGCTCCAATCTCTGGCGTGGGACTTGAACCCACAACCATTCTGACCCAAAGGCAAGAATGCTACCCATTGAGCCACAACTGACACCAAAGGTGAGGAAATAAGTTTCAGTCATAATTTTCCACAGCTCTCTAGATTCAAGAATTGTGCCTTTTGATTGTAAAATTACAAATGTCACTCCATTATTTAAGAAGGGAGAGAGAGAGGAATCAGGAAACTACAGACCTATCAGTTTAACATCAGTTGTGGAATCTATCATCATTGACAGACCACATGTCAGCATTGGTTCTTACCTCTGAGTTACAAGGTTGCATGTTCAAATACCACTCCTGAGACTTGAGCACATAATCCTTAAGTGCAGGACTGTTGGAGATGTTCCCTTCAGTTGAGATGGTAAATTGAGGCCTCATCTGCCCTCTCAGGTGAACGTAAAAAATCCCACGACACTATTCGAGGAAGAGCAGGGGAGTTCTCCCAGTGTCCTGGCCAAAATTTATCCCTCAACCAACATCACTAAAACAGATTATCTGGTCATTTAATATAAAAACAGAAAATGCTGGAGATACTCAGCAGGTCAGGCAGCATCTGTGAAGAGAGAAACAGAGTTAACATTTCAGGTCAATGACCTTTCGTCAGAACTGGAAAAAAGCAGGAAATGGAACAGATTTTTAAGCAAGTGTCAAACACGAGAAGGGAGACAGAAAGCAATGAAGATGAACAAGGTAAAAGAGACAAACGGAAATCCCGTCACAGAGAAGAGCAGAACTTCTTCAAGGTGGGCATTCCTGGAAGAGAGGTGGCAGTGAATTAAACACTAATACAAAAAGAAAATACTGCAGATGCTGGATCTGGTCATTTATTTAATTACTGTTTGTGGGACCTTGCTGTGTGCAAATTGGCTGTTGCGTTTCCTACATTACAATAGTGACTACACTTCAAAAGTAATATATTGGATGTAAAGCACTTTGGGATGTCCTGAGGATGTGAAAGGCGCTATGTAAAGGCACATTTTTGTTTTTGATCAGCTCATACTTGTTCAAAGGGAGTCAACATGGATTTGTAAACAAGTAGTTCATTATCTCACTAACCTCGTTTAAATTTTTGAGGAGATCACTAACATGGTGGATAAGTAAGTGTGTATTTATGTTATCTATATGGATTTCCAGAAGGCATTTGATAAGGTTCTGCATAAGAGATTATTAGCAAAAATGACAGGACACAACATTAGAGTTAACCTTGTGACATGGGTTGGTAACTTGGTTGTGAGGTAAGAGACAGATAGTAGGGATAAAGGAAATGTTTGGCAGACAAAAGTAATGTCCCCCAAGGATCTGTACGAGGGCCTCAGCTTTTCACCGTATATATTGATGACTTGGATGAAGATATAGAGTTATACATTAAGGTTTTCAGATGACAATAAGTTAGGTGGCACAGTAAGATGGGAGCAGAAAGTTACAAAGAGACATAGGCAGATTAACTGAGTGGGTAAAACTATGGCAGACAGAATTTATTGTGGACAAGTCTGAGGTCATCCACTTAGGGTTAGAAATAGACAAATTGGAATATGGTGAGAGACTAGGGGGGAGAAATTCACTATCACCCTGTTTGGGGCGTTAATTTTTAAAAGTTTGAAAAGTTAGCACCAGGCACTAACAATTTCAAACTTCTGAAAAATTCGGTTTTGCGCTCCAAGAAGGAAGTGGAACACTAAATCAAGCGCTCCACTTCCTTCTTGGAGCGCAATCGGCAGCAGGCGAGGCGGAGACTTCAGCAGCGCTGCACACTGGGCCGAGCAGCGCAGCCACGTTCAAAGGCTCCTTCCCTCCCTTAAAGGGAAGGGCCATCTCTGCAGGCTCTGCAATTTAAAAAGTGCTTACCTGGACCCCCAGGGTAGCTGCAATCCCGTGCGATCAGCCCGGCACTCAAGCTGAGTGCCGGGCTGATCGATTGCGGGCAGGAACCCGTGATAAAACTGGCACAAGAAAGGTAAGGGTTTTTTTTACTTACCTCGGCCACCTCGCCTTTAATCCTCGCCCCCGAAGTGGCCGGCCGCCTGATGCACGCCTCCTGCAGCTGTCGGTGTTTTCGACCGGCGCTGCTGCAGGGGGCGGAAGTCAATTTCGGGTCGGGGGTGCTACCGGGGCGATGCGCACAGTGATGATGTCACGATCTCCGGGTGAAGGAGAGCGGGGCGCAACAGCCTAGCACCGCCACAAAACTCCCGCCGAATATGGCGGGAGTCGCTGTCAGCGCCGCGCCTGATCGCAAATCCATTTGCGCCCTGTTAGCGTCCCCCGGGGGCGCTAACGGGAGGCGCAAAGGCACCCAATTTCGCCCTCGAGCTTTGGGGGAACTTATTGATACCAGCTTTTTATTTCCAGATTTTGGTTTTTTTTCTAATTCACAAGCTGCCATGGTGGTTTTTAAACTGCTATGTGGTTCTAGATTATGAGGCTAGGCCTTTGGATTACTTGTTCAGTAATATAACCACGACACTACCAGACCCTCAAACCTAAGAGGGTGTTGCATGACACCTAAATTTTACTCATTTTTTTTCAGTAGAAACATAGAAACATAGAAGATAGGAGCAGGAGTAGGCCATTCGGCCCCTCGAGCCTGCTCCGCCATTCAATGCGATCATGGCTGATCATCCAAATTCAGTACCCTGTCCCTGCTTTCTCCCCATATCCCTTGATCCCTTTAGCCTTAAGAAATATATCTAACTCCTTCTTGAATATATTTAATGAATTGGCCTCAACTGCCTTGTGTGGTAGAGAATTCCACAGGTTCACCACTCTCTGGGTGAAGAAATTCCTCCTCATCTCAGTCCTGAATGGCTTACCCCTTATCCTTAGACTGTGACCCCTGGTTCTGGACTCCCCCGCCATCAGGAACATCCTTCCTGCATCTAGTCTGTCTAGTCTGACAGGTTAAAACAATTTTCCTCCATGCATTTTCTGGAAACTTGTGTATGTTATAACAAACACACAATAGTGCAATCAGTCAGAACTCAACTGAGCCATGCGTTCAGCTGCTAACTATACACTTACCGAGCTTAAACCTAAAAAACATGACTAACTCTCCTGTGTAAATCACGTATTTCTAATGCTTTTCGCCCTGCTTAGGTGTTAGCCATGGCTTAGTGGTAGCACACTTCCCTGTAAATCAGGAGATTGGGGATTTAAGTCCCACTCCAGAGATGAGTGGATAATCTAGGCTGAAAATTCAGTGCAGTACTGAGGAAGTGTTGTACTGTTGGAGGTGCTATCTTTTGGATGAGACATTAAGCCAAGGTCCTTTCTGCCCTCTCAGGTGGACGCTATTTGAAGAAGAGTTGGGGAGTTCTCCCAGGGTCGTGGCAAAAATGTATCCCTCAGCTAACACCACCTAAAGCAGAATCTTTGGTCATTGACCTCATTGTTGTTTGTACAAGCTTTCTATGCACAAACTGACTGTGGTATTTATCGACATTAAAACAGTGCTTACATTTCAAAAACAATTCAATGGAACATGAAGTGCTTTTGGACATCCTGAGATTGTGAAAAGTGCTAAATAAATGCAAGTTCTTTCCTGCTAGAAAATGCTCTCCATTGATTCATGGAGCAGCACCATCATTTTTGCAGAGACCTGTGGATAGAAAGATATCAGAATCATAGAATGTCTACAGCACAGAAGGAGGCCATTCGGCTCGTCCAGCCTGTGCCGGCTCTCTGTAAGACCACTTCAGCTAATCCCACTCCTCTGCCCTTTCCCCATACCCCTGCAATTTTTCTTCCTTCAGGTACTTATCCAATTCCCTTTTGAAAGCCATGATTGAATCTGCCTCCACCACCCTTTCAGGCAGTGCATTCCAGATCATAACCACTCGCTGCATAAAAAAGTTTTTCCTCATGTTGCCTTTGGATCTTCTGCCAATCATCTTAAATCTGTCTCAACCTGCCCTGCCACCTCAACGATTTGTGCACATATGCCCCCAGGTCTCTCTGTTCCTGCACCCCCTTTAGAATTGTACCCTTTAGTTTATATTGCTTCTCCTCGTTCTTCCTACCAAAATGTATCACTTCGCACTTTTCCATGTTAAATTTCATCTGCACCGTGTTCGCCCATTCCACCAGCCTGTCTATGTCCCCTTGAAGTCTATCACTATCCTCCTCACTGTTCACCATACTTCCAAGTTTTGTGCCATCTGCAAATTTTGAAATTGTACCCTGTACACTCACATCCAACTCAATAATATATATCAAGAAAAACAGTGGTTCTAGTACCGACCCCTGGGGAACACCACTGTATACCTTCCTCCAATTCGAAAAAAAAACATTCACCACTACTCTCTGTTTCCTGTCACTTATCAAAAGCCTTTTGGAAGACTGGGTATGGACAGCAGATTTCCTTCCCTAAAGGGCATTAGTGAACCAGATGAGTTTTTACAACAATCCAGTAGTTACATAGTCACCATTAGTGATAGTAGCTTTTTGTTCCAGATTTATCTATTAACTGAACTTAAACTCCCCAGCTACCATGGTTAGATTTGAACTTGTGTTCTCTACAGGATCATTAGTCCAGGTCTCATGGATTACTAGTCCAGTAACATAACCACTATGCTACCATTTCCTTGATAAAACCAGCTGGTCCATCAAGCCTGCCCCACACTCATGAGGCCTGAAGCATCATGACTAGATACTTCCTTTCCCCCCACCCCCCCACCCCACTTCTTCCCCCACTGTAGCCATATAATTTTTTGGGAGAGAAAAAAAACAGGGCCAATAAGTGAAAAAAACCTCCGGAAAATTCCTCTATGACCCCCTCAGGCAATCAAAACCAATCCAGAAGATTACATTAACCATGCATATGTTAACTATTAATCCAGGGTTAATCCAGGAAGGTAGGTTAACATTTCCGTTGACGATCTCTCAGCAGTTCTGACAAGGAGTAAATTGGCGGGGGGTTGGGGGGGGAGGCGGGTTTCCGGGCTGACCACGGCTCTTCCGCCAGAGTTACAGTGGACATTAAAGCAATTGAACCCCATGGAAAATCCTCCCGCCTCCGCCCAAGTGACTTGCATTTTCTGCTTTGATTTCCAATGCAATGAAGTAGTGCTTGCCGTATTGGAGATGTTTCATAACCACTCGTGATATTTATAAACTTGTTTTTGCAATGTACGTTGTGGAAAAGCGATAAAGCATGCAAGTAATCCACGACTGACAGTAACAGCAGTTAAGTCCAATGCTTACAGTAAGTACATCTGAGACTCAGGAATACTTTCTGGGTCCTCAACTCAAGTGCCTGTACTGTATGGAAAAGTTACACTTGGTCATGCCATCCAATTACAAGTTGAATGCCAACAAGTGTAGTAAATGTTGACTGCCCTGTCAGTAACATGCTGTGCCTGAGTATATAATCATTCACAATGAAAAGTGAACAGAATTTGTACACTACTTTTCAGCTCTGCTTTCTCGAAGGCTGTATCGCAGCAACTTAACTGGTTGCCTTATTTAAAATTTATTTCATTCTCAAGATATGGGCAATACTGTCATAGGCATTATTTCCTAGAACCAACCCATAAATAACCAGATTTATTAAATGCAATTTCATAACTTGCTATAATGGGATTTGAACCCATTTGAACCACTATAGCACCAGCTGCATGAGGCACCAATATGTGGTGGGTTGCGAAAGATGCAGCCATTTCCCAGCAGCATAGCCTGGGGTTTTCTGCATCCTCTTTACTGTTCTATAACTTTGTTTCCACCTCCCCTTGTCTCACATGTTTCAGGACAGTTTCCACAGCTTCCTGTTACTGTAATGCCAGGTCTTCTCTGTTAAAAATCAAATGTAATATTTAAGGAGCTATTGTGGCTGCCGCGAAGCACGAATTGAGGCCGAGTCAATATGTGGAGCACATGGCTTTTAATTACATACTCCTTGGCAAAATGGCTGCTACAACTTCTCTCTGCAAAACCCTACTGGTTGAGGGCGACGCCCGCTCTTTTTAAGTTCACACTGAGGGCGACGCCCACTCCTTTTTTCCTGCCTTAAAGGCAGCATGCGCCTTAAAGGCAAGGTGCCCGATTTATTGTCCACGGACGGAAAAGTGGATTGCGCCCGTTTAGGTGGCGATCCGCCACAGAGCAACCCTATCTTAACAGGATTATGAGATGGGCAGTTTGAAAAGTACCCATCAACAATGATGAGCAAAACTACATCCTAACAAGTAATCAGTATGCACACTTGCTATAATACAAACCAGGTTCCTTGAAATCAATGGGCATGAAAATGAGGCAGTTTCTATAACAGGCCCTGCCCCGTGCCAATTTTATGCCCGGGCAGCAATTTGGGAGGCTCTGAACCCCCATCCCCCAGATCTCTTTGAGTCAATGCCTGCAGAAAGGGAGTAATGAGGTACGATAGTGAAGTGATTATGTTACTGGACGAGTAATTCCGACTACCTGGACTAATAATCCAGAATTCAAATCCCACCATGGCGGTTTGAGAATTTGAATTCAGTTTTAAAAATCTGGAAATAAAAAGCCGGTATTGATAAAAGT
Source organism: Squalus acanthias (assembly GCA_030390025.1). Lineage (NCBI taxonomy): Eukaryota > Metazoa > Chordata > Chondrichthyes > Squaliformes > Squalidae > Squalus > Squalus acanthias. The sequence goes on along the minus strand of CM059432.1, from coordinate 30,622,749 downwards.
GACTGTCGTAAGAATGAGCCTTACGCGTGGTAAACTTAATGTAAGCTTTAATCAACTTAAAACGGTGCTGCATACAAAAGAGATCTTACCCTATGCCTCTTCCAGAGCTAACTGATCAGTCCAGTATTTATCCTGGACTGATTACAGGAAGTGATGTCATACAGGAAGCTGAAAAGTGTTACCACATTCTCCCCCCCCAAAAGATTAGGAGGCCGGGATGCTCCCTCCATTTCGTAGCCGTTGGATGAGGGAGAGCCGCACCCGTTTGGGTTCTCGTAGCGGTAGAGGGCCCCTAGCCCGTTTACCCGCTGCGGGCCATGGACCAGAGTCCGAGTGCTCCAGCCCGCTCTGTGAGGGGTCAGAACGATCCTGACTGTGTACTGGTACCCGAATGGGTGTCGGGCAGGGCTGTGGCAGATCCGTTTCTGAGCGTACGGTACAGGGTTGATCGTGGCTGCGCGTGCGAGCCCCGACGGGCTCATAGTCAGTCTGCCCCAGGTCGGCACGCTGGAGTGAGGTACCAGCCGGCGTCAGATCCCGATCATGATGAGAGGCACCTGGCAAGCCCAGAGATGTGCCTGGTACAATATCATCCCCTGGTGTCCCTCTATGTTTCGGCGGGCAGGGAGCCAGATCCCGCAATGACACGGTAGATTCCCGACCGTCAGGATACCGAATATAGGCGTAGGTAGGGTTGACGTCAGTGAGCTCAACCTCATCTACCAGGGGGTCATTCTTAGACGCCCGGACATATCTTCGGAGTAGCACTGGTCCCGGTGCAGTCAGCCACGACGGGAGAGATGTCCCATAGGATGAGCGACGCTGAAATCGGAAGAACCGTTCATGAGGCGTCGTATTTGTGGCGGTCGAAAGGAGGGACCGTGTGGAGTGTAATGCGTCTGGAAGTACTGCTTCCCAATGCTGGTTGGGTAGGCCCCGAGATCTCAAAGCCAGACGTACCGCATTCCAGATGATAGCGTTAAAACGCTCGACTTGCCCATTCCCAACCGGATGATAAGGCGTCGTTTTGCTGGCAGCAATACCCCGTTCCGAGAGATAGGCCTTGAGTTCTCCCGACATAAAAGAAGGGCCCCGATCTGAATGAACATAGGATGCCATGCCACAGAAAGCAAATACCTGTTCAAGGCAGCTGATAACCGTGGTTGTCAGCATATTGGGGCAGGGAAAGGCAAACGGAAAACGAGAATACTCATCAACCATTGTTAATAGATAAGTGTTGCGAGTCGAAGAGGGCAACGGCCCCTTAAAATCGATGCTAAGCCTTTGCATTGGCTGGGTCGCATGTATGAGTATACCACCCGAGGGGCGGAAAAACCGAGGTTTCAATTCCACACAGACTCTGCAGTCCGAGCACATCTTCTTTACATCCCCGGTAGAGAATGGGAGATTTCGGGACCGCACGAAGTGCAGCATGCGAGTAACGCCTGGATGACACAACCCATCATGGATGTCTACGAGCGTAGAGGGTGCCATGGCGGAGCAGAATGCTCGTGTGAGGGTATCCGGAGCCACATTCTCCTTGCCAGGTCGATAGTGGATGGTGTAACCAAAAGAGGCCAATTCCAGCCGCCAAAGCTGGATTTTATTATTTTTAATTTTGGTCCGTTTTCGATTATCGAGCATGAAGGCGACCGATCGCTGGTCCGTGATTAAGGTAAAGTGCTGGCGAGCCAGGAGATGACTCCACTTCCGTACTGCCTCTATGATGGCTGTAGCTTCTTTCTCGACTGGAGGATAATGTAGCTCAGCCCCTTGAAAAGTCCTGGACAAAAATGCCACCGGACGACCTTCCTGATTCAGAGTGGCTGAGATTGCCACCTCCGAGGCATCACACTCAACCACGAAAGGAAGACTCTCATCGATGGAGTGAAGAGCCGCTTTCTCCAACTGCTTTTTCAGGAGGTTAAAGGCTGCAACAGCCGTTGTGTCTAGTGGGAATATGCTGGCCTTCAGTAGAGGTTGGATTCGGTCCGAGAAGTTAGGAATCCATTTCGCATAGTATGCAAACAGGCCGAGGGCCCGGCGCAAGGAGGCCGGATTCTTAGGTGGCGGGAGTTCTTGGAGTGGGCGAAGCCTTTCAGGGTCAGGTTTAATGATGCCATTGCCCACACAATAGCCAAGGATGTTGATAGTTGGTTGTGACTCAATGGATTTAGCCGCATTCAATGTCAAATTACGGTGCTGGAGTGCATCCCAAAATCGTTGGAGATTGGCGTCATGTTCCTGCTGATTGCGACCTGCGACAGTAATATTGTCCAGATAAGGAAACGTATCCTTCAAGTCTTCCTGTTTGACCAGGTCATCCATTGCTCGCTGGAAGACAGCCACTCCATTAGTGACCCCAAAGGGGAGGCGACGAAATTGATACAGCCGCCCATTGGCTTCAAAGGCTGTATACTGCTTGTCTGAGACCTTCAAGGGTACCTGATGATAGGCGCTTTTCAGATCATAAGTCGAGAACACCGTGTACTCAGCCAATTTATTAACCATATCATCGATGCGCGGCAATGGGTATGCGTCCAAGTCCGTATACTGATTGATGGTCTGTGAATAGTCAATGCACAGCCGTTTCTTGTGAGGTTGTAGAGGGTTCTTAACAATAACGACCTGGGCGCGCCATGGCGACGAACAAGGCTCGATGATATCCTCTGCTAAAAGCCGAGAAATCTCAGCCGCAATAAAAGACTGGTCTTCCTGACTGAAACGGCGTGACTTTGTTATAATCGGTTTGCATCGAGGAGGGATACTGGCAAACAGTGAGGGTTCATCCAGTGAAGCTGCTGACAAGGCACAGAACGGTAATCGAGGTCGTATATTAGAAATAGTGAGTTCAGGTTTGGATCCGCCGAACTCAATGGTAAGCTTCTTATGCTGCTTTTGAAAATCCAGCCCTAAGATAAGATCACTACATAAGTCCTTGAGCACCGAAAGCCGGGTGGAGGGATACCTGTGACCTTTAAGCATTATTTCAACTACACAGAAGCCAGAAATTCTGGTATTAAGTGATGACTGAGCCATCGCAACTGCCTGGTCCGATGGAAAAACATGTAGCTTTAACTGTGCAACAGTCTGTTCCCTAATGAAACTATCAGTGCTACCTGAGTCAATTAAGGCATCTAAAGTATGTCCATTAATTGATGCTTTTGTAGCTGCATGGAATAGGTTCTGAGGACAAGCAGCTGTAATTGGTGTCGTTGCACAAAGAGTGGCTGAAATTCTAGGTGTGTTTCTTCGAGAAAAAACCCGAGAGGAAGCATGATAGTTTTTAGTTGGAACATCCTGATAGGCCCTTACTGGGGCAGTTCGGTAGGACTTAGCTTGATAAGCCCTCGTAGAGGCTCTTGATAGGCAAACCTTTACAAAATGACCCTTTTTGTTGCAATGACTGCAAAACGCATTGCGAGCAGGGCAGAATCTCCGAGGGTGAAACTCATCACCACAAAAAAAGCATTTCTTAGATTGCCAAGAGGCTGCCACAGTGGGGTCATCATCCTCTTCATCAGTGAAGTCATCAGATCGATCGTCAGGGATAAAGTCCTCCCTAATAGAGTTCACCTGTGGCCTCTTAAATTGCCTGACTGTAGTTAAGGCAGCAGACCGAGGTCTGGGCACTGTAAAAAGGTCTGCATTTCTTTTTGCCAGATCTAGAGAGCAAGCCAGGTCATAAGCTCTCTGCAGCTCAAGTGTCTTACTTTCCAGTAGACGCTGGCGTATAAATGGGGAGGCAAGCCCGCAGATGAACGCATCACGGATCATTTCTTCGCGGTATAGCTCAGCTGAGGCTGCCCGAAAGTTACAGTCCATACTAAGTCTGCGAAGCTCTTGGAGGAATTTATCAATGGATTCCTCCGGCCCTTGTTGGGCTGTAGCTAGTAGATGTCTAGCATAGACCTCATTCGGTGTCTTAGTATATAGTCTCTTAAGCGTCTGAATTGCCTCCTCATAACTGTCCCAGTCTTCCACATACTGAAATACATTCGGGGTGACACAGTTGATGAGTATCCGCAACTTTGAGTTATCATCAGCTTTGCAATACTCAAGAAAATTCTCAAACGTGCGATACCAGTGTTTCCACACCTTACCGGCTGCTGGGGTGTTTGGGTCCAAGTCAAGACGCGATGGTTTAAGGATGTTTTCCATGATGGGTGATTCCCTGGATCCTTAACTCCGAGTTCGTCCAAAAAGTTTGAGTGCGAAGTTTTTCCAAAGTTGATTAAATTGTCGTAAGAATGAGCCTTACGCGTGGTAAACTTAATGTAAGCTTTAATCAACTTAAAACGGTGCTGCATACAAAAGAGATCTTACCCTATGCCTCTTCCAGAGCTAACTGATCAGTCCAGTATTTATCCTGGACTGATTACAGGAAGTGATGTCATACAGGAAGCTGAAAAGTGTTACCACAGTGACCATGAATTTATTGTGAATTGTTATAAAAATTTGCAACTGCTTTGTGAATGTCCTTTCGGAAACCTGCTGACCTTACCTGATATGGCCTATGTGTAACTCCAGTCCCTCAGCAAGGTTGACTCTGAAGTGGCCTGGCAAGCCATTCTTTTGTTTCACCACCTGCTCAGGGCAGCTAGAGATGGGCAATAAATGCTGGCCTTGCCAGTGAAGCCCACACCCCAAGAATGAATTATAAAATGAATAAACAAAATCTGTATCCAGTGAGAAATAGAGGGATTGTCACTTGCCCAAGACAGAAAGCACAAATGAGCAGAAAGAGCTGAATTGATGATAGTAAATCAGAAAATATTTTCTTACACAACACAAAGGTCAGAAGGTTTCCATCTCTCTAATTTACTTTACAGTTTTTCAGAACAGCTACTGAAGACTTGAGTCCCATCTTTAAAAAAATGAAAGGAATGCAGTTAATGCTTTCTGGACTTCTGGGATGACAGCTAATTGGGACTGAAAGCATGCTGTCTTGTGGAGGCTGATATTCAGGAGACAGTAACTTCTGAAAATAAACAAAGCTCTGTCGTACTCCACATGCCAAGCTGACTGCACCATGATTAAGTACCTCTCAGTTGCTTCAAAGGCTTTCTAAGTGTCTTGAGAATCGTTCTAATTTTGCAGTGAATGGTTCAATATATAGAAAATTCCAGAACAATCGACAATGCGGCATTGGACGATGTTCGGATGCACTCGGTGTGGTGCTATTTTTATAGGGAACAATGACAGCTGTTCTCAGTCTTGTTGGTTTTCCCTAATAATCGAGTGTGATAACTATTGAGGAGATTTTTCCATACCTGTACAATCTAGTTGGAGGTAGCTAACAGCTGGAGCAAATTTCAAATAGTTAAAAATAAAATTGTTCTCAGAAGGCAATGATGTATTTATTGCCCGTCGATAGCTAACCTGAGAAGGTAGTGGTGGGACTCCTGTCCAATAATGTCTACCTAGTCATTATTGGTATAACTGAGTGTCTTGCTCAGCTATTTCAGAGGGTATAAAGAGCTGCCACAATGTATGAAACAGAATTACAGGACTGAGTAGAGGTGGCAAGTTCCCTTCTCTGAAGGACATTAGCAAACCAGTAACATAACCATTACATCTACCACCACATTCCTTTTATACCTTTGTATTCTTGAGTTCCATCATGGAACTATCCATAGCTTTATCATCGACGTCTGCCCTTGTTGACAGTAGGCTCTCGAGGTATGAAAAGTGGTCCACGTTGTCCAAGGCCTTGTCGTGGATTTTGATAATCGGGGGGCAGTATTGTGTGATAGGGGCAGGTTGGTAGAGGACCTTTGTCTTACGGATGTTTAGTGTAAGGCCCATGCTCTCGTATGCCTTCAGTGTGCCAGTGCGGCCTTCGGTCGCCTGAGGAAGAGAGTGTTTGAAGACCAGGACCTCAAACCCGGCACTAAGCTCATGGTCTACAGAGCAGCAGTGATACCCACCCTGCTGTATGCCTCAGAGACATGGACCATGTACAGCAGGCACCTCAAAGCACTGGAGAGGTACCACCAATGCTGCCTCCGCAAGATCCTGCAAATCCATTGGCAGGATAGGCGCACCAACGTCAGTGTTCTCGCTCAGGCCAACATCCCCAGCATCGAAGCTTTGACTATGCTCGATCAGCTCCGATGGACGGGTCACATCGTCCGCATGCCCGATACGAGACTCCTAAAACAAGCGCTCTACTCGGAGCTCTGACACGGCAAGAGAGCCCCAGGTGGGCAGAGGAAACACTTCAAGGACACCTCAAAGCCTCCTTGAAAAAGTGTAACATCCCCACCGACACCTGGGAATCCCTGGCCCAAGACCGCACAAAGTGGAGGAGAAGCATCCGGGAAGGCGCCGAACACCTTGAGTCTCTTCACCGGGAGCAAGCGGAAGCCAAGCGCAGGCAGCGCAAGGAGCGCACGTCAACCCAAGCACCCCACCCACCCCACCCACCCGCCCCTTCAACCACCGTCTGCCCCACCTGTGACAGAGACTGTAGGTCCCGCATTGGACTCATCAGTTACCTGAGAACTCATTTTTAATGTGGAAGCAAGTCATCCTTGGTTCCGAGGGACTGCCTAAGAATCCATAGCTAGTTGAGCTCTTCTCGCAGTTCAACCATACATTGACACAAGAGAAAATTTGCTCCCTGATAGGTGATTCTTCTCTTACCTTTTGCTTCCCACCAATCTTTCTTGTCTGTTGTCTCTACTTATAAATACTATTGTGACATTTTTTTTCCTGGACTTTCCTCTCTTCTGAGGAACATAGGAACACTCGGAGCAGGAGTAGACTATTCAGCCCCTTGGGCCTGCTCCGCCATTCAATTAGATCATGGGTGATCTGCACCTCAACTCCATTTACCCACCTTTGCTCCTTTGATACCCCTTTCTAACAAAAAATCTATCGATCTCAGTCTTGAAAGCTCCCATTGTCCCAGCATCCACAGCCTTTTTAGGGAAAAGAGTTTCAGATTTCTACTACCCTTTATGTGAAAAAGTGCTTCCTGATTTTGCTCCTGAATGGCCTGGCTCTAATTTTAAGATTTTGTCCTATCGTTCTGGATTCCCTCACCAGATCAAAAAGTTTCTCCATATCTATGCTATCAAATCATTTTAGCATTTTAAACATCATTCAGATTACCCCTCAATCTTCTACACTCAAGGGAATACAAGCCAAGTTGATACAACCCGTCCTCATAATTTAACCTCCCAAGCCTCAGCTTCATTCTTCTTCCTAAGATCTACATACACCACACTTACCTTGCTCCTTACACTGTTGAAATCAAGACTGTGCTCCAGTTCATTCTTTCCCCAGATCTTAAATCTGTGGAACTCCTTATCACCTTCATTCATCCCTTCCTCTTACAATCTATAAGCCTTTATAACACTATCTTGGCATCATCTGAATACTATTTCTTGATTGATCTTCTGCTCTACTCGGTTTTACCTTGGTGACAGCCTGCACTATGGGCTTTGCCTCTTTACCTCAGGTTCTCAATTTAAAAAACATCCATATTCTCCACATTGTTTTACTCTTTCTATCAACTGTGCAATCATTTTGTGAGATTAGACAAAGAAAATGTGACGGATGGCAGCACTAAAGGAAAATACAAATCAGGAATAAATTGCAAAACAGACTGATTCCACTGACAGTTTGTACTGAGGCATAACTTGATTAATAACTTGGCTTTCAAAACTCAAACTTCCCTTGACATACGGATCTGTTCTTCAAATCTAACCATCTGCATATGTGTGTTTTAAGTTTTCCAGTGCTCAATCAATGACTTCTCTACTTTCTATCCAGATAAAGTGCCTGTTAGTCAGCTGATATTGGGAAGTTGTGTGACAACATAATTCCCTGGAATGGCTGGGAGAAGCTAGCCGCAAAAATTAAATTGAAAAATCGCCATGTTGGCCTCTCAAAGAAAGGCATTGAAAAGCAGCAGAAAAGTTGCTGTACTTATTTGGGTTTTGTTTGTGCTCCTAGCGGGGGAGGGATGTCAGTGGTAAGTATTAGAACTCTTCCAATTTGAGAATGTCCCTACCATGCAACTAATCCCCAGTCTTAGGTGACCAGCCAGCTGTTCCAGCCATATTTATGTCCTCTCCCACTCTGGTTGCTCGTTTGTGCTAAACAGTGGTCAGATTTGTACTGCAGGTCCATATCTATAGAAAATGCATTGAGGGTGCCAGTACTCACTTCAGATGAGATTCTTACAGCCAGCAGAGACCTTTAACCTATTAATCTGAGTTGGATTCAAATCAGGAAGTCCCACGTCTGAATGGCAGTTTTAACCAACTGAGCCCTTGGTATTTATCTATAAAGTTTGCAATTTGTTCAACCAATCTCACCTCTCCTTTCTTCCCTAAGCATTGCTCCCATAAAAAAGCAAATTACCTGGTTCCCAATATCCATTCTGGAGCTTCAGAAAAACTGGCATTTTATTTGGCCGAAGACTGGATTTCTACTAGGTACTTTACAGCCTTCTGGTTTTAACATTGAGTTAAACTTTAGATCTTAACCACGACTCCCATTTTCACTCAGACAGCAGGTGCTGGTAATGGAGAATGGCCACACAAGAGCCACTGAGAGTGGAGGATGTGTGGCCTGGTGCTTGGGGTGGGGATCTCCTATCAGTATTCGGCCAGCAGGTGGTCCGCAGCCTTGGGGTCTACCAGCCTTTCTTTTGCCACATTCCCAGACCACAGCAACCTTCTCTGCTTCCCCAGATTTTCCATGCTATCCTCCCAATCTGCTATAATTATTTACACCTCCTCTGGACCCATCTTTTGTTTCTGTACTTGTCCCATTATTACCTCCTTTTGCTTTGCATCATTATCCCTTTTGTCATTTAATCACTCATGCCTTCCACCCTGTCATAGACCTCGCCCCTTTGTTCTTTCCTAGCCCCCCGCTTTTTCCTGACACTTTTCTTGCTTGAAACCTGTTCATCTCTAACATCTTCCAGTTCTGATGAAAGGTCATCGACCTGAAATGTTAACTCTGTTTCTCTCTCCACAGATGCTGCCTGGCTTGCTGAGTATTTCCAGCATTTGCTGTTGTTATTTCAGCTTTCTAGCATCTGCAGTATTTTACTTTTGTTAGAGTGGATATGAAGGGTGCTTGCTCGTTCAATTGAAGAACTGTTTCCTCAGCATATATTTTAGTTTTATAGCATACTATTACACCAACACATTTGTTCCTAATATTGGAGTAGCTTTAGTACTGTAATATCAGTGTTACTTCTCATGTCATAATTGGCTGAGCTGAGAGCAAATAAAACTGGTTCCCCCAGGGAGACAGAAATCAATAATACTGTTAAAACAATCATACTGCGTTGGGAAGGGGGAAACATTTATTCAAACTATATTCCAATATCTGTACATTGGAAATTAATTGATATCAAGTAAGCCGTCCATATCTGCGTATCATATTACCATAACATTGTTGAACCAAAATCAGGTTAGATGCTGTGGGGATAGGGAAGGGAAAGTCCATTTGCATTGATAATCTTCCAGAAGCAAAATGGGAAACTATTCCACTGTGGGTTCAGAACACAATCTCCGCAAGCAGAAGACTTCTGCTAACATCAGGTCCGAATAATTTTCTGGGACACTTGGAAGGGAGGAGTTACGGTGTGTGTAGTAACATGTTAAATGTGTTCATGAAAATTTCCTTCTGGTCTGTATTTCGGGCAAAACCATAGATGCTAGCTTAAGCACTAGAGGAAATCTTCATGAAAGGTCTTACCATGATGCTACCCATAGCAACCAGAGTAGTTCTTCTCCTCATTAAAGTTTGAAAGTGGACTTTAAGAAAATGGTTTAACTCCTTTATTACAATAGTGGAGTAAGGAATTCAGATTGTATTCATTGACCCTGCAAATTCGCTGTGGAGCACATCCTGCTGTGACTGCTGAGATATACCCACCTCCACTGCTGTTACTGACAGACTTTAAACATAGCCATATGCTCCTATATGCTCCAGCATGACATCCTATAGATGAACCACATGCGCTTTATAGAGACAACTGGAGATGGAGAAAACTGGAGACAGGGACAACTGGAGACTGGATATGCTTTCTTACAGTCAGGGTGAGGGTCCTTCATTTGATTGCTAATGGTAGGTGCCCGCAAGACTAAGGTCACCTGCCTGTCGAATTGTTCCTCCAACTGGACCCCCGGGTGGGACTCACAACCACCAGTTTTTGGGGAGACACAACTGGTCTGACCAGGCGTACCTCTGCTAGCGTTGTATCTGGTCCCACTGAGGGGCAGGAAAGTTGGAACTCCCGATCAAGTGAGTCTCCAAGCCCACCTACTCAATGCAAATGGTCATGTATCCGGTCCCACTGAGGCTCCCCGCCACCCCCAGGATCCACAACATAAAGCCAGGACCCAGTTTATCTGGGTCCCAGCTTAGTTTCTGGCCCTTCCAACAGACTGCTACCAAAGCTATATCTCCCAACCCTACTTCCTTCTGTGTCCACCCCTGGAAAATCTTTCCAATTCACTTACAACTGCACTTTCAAAATCCCAGCTGTTTAGCCTTGACCCTCCATTCACCACAACATTTCTGCAGCTACCAATCTGCTCAACCACACCCTCACGTCCATCTTTGATGCCTTAGTCCCCATTAAAACCATTACTCTCTCTCACCCTGGTCATTCCCCCCGGCCCTCATCTCTGCTCCCTAAAGTCCAAGGAACGCAGACTTGAATGGATATGGTGTACAACTGGTTTAGTCATTCCACATTCAGATCTGGTTGGACCACATAAAGCATTATCGGGTCCTGCTCTCGTCTGCCAAAACTGCTCACTATTCCAGGATCATTCTGGAATGCAAAGATAACCCGGCTTCTATTCTCCACTGCTAACCATCTTAAACCCCTCTCCCCTGTCTCCTCCACATTCACCTCCAACAACAAGTGCAAGGAGCCCATGGACTTCTTTGTCACTAAGATTGAGACCATCCAATCAGCTGCCTCTGCCGCTTCTCTCCCTTCCCCTCGCCCACAGGGCCAAACTTCCCTGCCCTAGCCCTGAACTCGCACCTATGTCTAGTTTCTCTCCTAGCTCTCCTCATGCTTTCTCCGAGCTCATCTTGTCCATGAGACCCACTTCCTGCTCCCTTGACACGATTCCCGCTAAACTGCTGACCACCCAACTTCCCTTCACATATTAGCTGATATTGTTAACGGTCCTCTCTCCTTAGGTACATTCCCCCGCTCCTTCAAATCTGCCATCATCACCCCTCTCCTCAAAAAACCAACCCATGACCCTTCCGTCCTTGCAAACTACCGCCCTTTGTTCTGCAAAGTCCTTGAATGTGCTGTCACCTCCCAAATCCGTGCCCATCTTTCTTGGAACACCATGTTTGAATCCCTCCAATCAGGTTTCCACCCCTCCCACAGTACCGAAACGGCTCTTATCAAAGTCACAAATGACATCCTATTTGACTGTGACAGTGGTCCTTCTCAACCTGTCTGCAGCCTTTGATATGGTTCACCACACAACCCTCCTCCAACACCTCTCCACCGTCATCCAGCTGGGTGATACTGCCCTCGCCTGGTTCCATTCTTATTTATCCAGTTGCAGCCAGAGCGCCACCTGCAATGGCTTCTCTTCCCGTTCCCGCATCGTTATCTCTTGTGTCCCCCAAGGATCTATCTGTGGCCCCCTCCTATTTCTCATCTACATGCTGCCCCACGGTGATGTCATCCAAAAACACAGCATCAGTTTCCACATGGATGCTGACGACACCCAGCTCTACCTCACCACCACCTCTCTTGACCCCTCCACTGTCTCTAAATTGTCACACTGCTTGTCTGACATCCAGTACTGGATGAGCAGAAATTTCCTCCAACTAAATAATGGGTATACCGAAGCCATTGTTTTCGGTCCCACTACAAACTCTGTTCCCTAGCCACCGACTTCATCCCTCTCCCTGGCAACTGTCTGAGGCTAAACCAGACTGTTCGCAACCTTGGTGTTATATGTATTTGACCAGGAGATGAGTTTCCAGCCACATATCCGCGCCATTACTAAGACCGTCTATTTCCACCTCCATAACATCGCCCGACTCCGCACCTGCCTCAGCTCATTTGCTGCTGAAACCCTCATCCATGCCTTTGTTACCACTTGACTTGACTATTCCAATACACTACTGGCCGGCCTCCCATCTTTCACCTTCCGTAAACTTGAGGTCATCCAAAACTCTGCTGCCCGTATTCTAACTTGCACCAAGTCCTGTTCACCCATCACTCCTGTGCTCGTTGACCTACAACATCTCGATTTTAATATTCTCATCCTTGTTTTCAAATCCCTCCATGACCTTACCACTCCTTATCTCTGTAATCTCCTTCAGCCCCACAACCCCCTGAGATATCTGCGCTCCTCTACTTCTGGCCTCTTGTGCATTCCCGATTTTAATCGCTCAACCACTGGGGGCCGTGCCATCAGCTGCCAAGGCCCTAAGCTCTGGAATTCCACCTCTCTACTTCTCTTTCCTCCTTTAAGACGCTCCTTAAAACATCCTGTGAAGTGAATTGGGACGTTTTACTACGTTAAAGGCGCTATATAAATACGCAACACGGCAAAAAAAAGGCAACACGGTGGCATAGTGGTTAGCACTGGTGCCTCACAGCGCCAGAGACCCGGGTTCGAATCTGACCTCAGGTGACTGTCTGTGTGGAGTTTGCACATTCTCCCCGTGTCTGCGTGGGTTTCCTCCGGGTGCTCCGGTTTCCTCCCACAGTCCAAAAATGTGCGGGGTAGGTTGATTTGGCTATGATAAATTGACCCTTAGTGTTAGGGGGGGATTAAATATGTGGGGTTATGGGGATAGGATGGGATATGTTAGGGGGAATTAAACATGTGGGGTTACGGGGCTAGGGTGGGATATGTGTACTGTGGGGATTAAAGCAGGGACAGGGTACTGGATTTGGATGATCAGCCATGATCGTATTGAATGGTGGAGCAGGCTCGACGGGCCGAATGGCCTACTCCTGCACCTAGATTCTATGTTTCTATAAATACAAGTTGTTCTTGTTGTTGAAGTATGCTTGAGGCACCGTATTTGCTTGAGGCCATTAAGCTTTCATATGTTAGAATCCCATGGCATAATTTCAGGATCTTAGCCTGATTATTAACGTAAATAGATATCCCATGGCATTGTTAGCAGTGGCTCAGTGGGTAGCACGCCACCTCTGAGTCAGAAGGTCGTGGTTTCAAGTCCCACTCCAGAGTCTTGAGCATAATATCTAGGCTGACACTTCGGTGCATTATTGAGGGGGCGTTGCACTGTTGGGGATGCCATCTTTCAGATCAGACGTTAGCCCAAGGCTCTGTCTGTCCTCTCAGGGGGACGTAAATGATCCTATGACACTATTTCAAAGAAGAGCAGGTTGAGCTCTCCCCGGTGCCCTAGCCAATACTTATCCCTCAATTAACGTCACTAAAAAACAGATTATCTGGTAATTATCACATTGCTGTTCATGGGATCTTGCTGTGTGCAAATTGGCTGCCTCGTTTCCTACATTACAAACGTGACTGCAGTTCAAAATGGCTTTAAAGTTTTTTGGGAGGTCCTGAGGTCGTAAAAGGTGCTATGTAAATGCAAGTTCTTTCTTTTTTATTGTGCATGGCTAGACTGTGGCCAGAATTGCAATTGTGCTATTTTGGTGATGTTTTTAATAGTCAAATCCAGATACCTGTTGCTCCTTGTAAACTGTCAAGATCAATCAGAGGGCTGTTGCAATCGATTTTAAATTTTAGGTTACATGTCAATGACTGGCACTTATTTTAAAAGGTTCTTGTCGATCTGTAGTCAAGTGTGACATTTTGAAGTGTGACTTTTGATGCGTGGCATATGACATTCAGATTTGAGTTGTGACTGCCTTACATTAGACACAAAACATGTGTATACACTCGTGGACCTCCCATAGCACTGCTCATGGTAAGTGAAAGGATACGCAATGTTATGAGTGTCACACCATAAAACTTTCAGTTTAATCAGTATGCTGTCAGTTCTGCCTCTTTCAACCCGACTAAGAACAAAGAAGGTTTTAAGCTGGAACAGCTGCTCAAACAGTTGCCACGTGCTCTGCTGACTGGCACTTTAAACCAAACTGTAATTTAAAACGATGTCGGTGAGCTGAGCACTTGCCAGCTGCATCGCCAGCTGTTACAGTAACCAGCTGCAACCTACTCCAATACTGGATGGGGTGAGGGAGGCAGAACACGGGCACTTAAAAAAAAATCTGCCAATTAAAATTACGTTGTCTCCAACTCTCTCACACTCTCCCGATTGTGCCTTTCTCATTGATTCCTCTATTCTGTATGTGCCTCACACAGTTTCTGTATATTTTTCTTTCCTTCTTGTTCTGTGTAACCTTGTCACACTTTCTTTTTCTCTCTCTCTCACCTATTCCTTTGGTTGGGGATTTCTTTGGAGCTGCTCCCACGCCGCTTCTTTAACTTTGCCGGAAACGCAGTGAAAACCTCTCTCTGTCTCTCTCACAGGCTGACACTCCATTGCAGAACTGAGGGAGTGCTACACTGTTAGAGGCGACGTCTTTCAGATGTGACGTTAAACCGAGGCCCCGTCTGCCCTCTCAGGTGGACGTAAAAGATCCCATGGCACTATTCGAAGAAGAGCAGAAGACTTCTGGTATCCTGGCCAATATTTATCCCACAACCAACATCACTAAAACAGATTATCTAGTCATTTACCTCATTGCTGGTTGTGGGACCTTGCTGCGTATAAATTGGCTGATGCGTTTCCCTACATTACAGCAGTGGCTACATATCAAGAAAGCACTTCATTGGCTGTGAAGCATTTTGGAACCTCCTGAAGTTATGAAAAGGTGCTACAAAAAGGCAAGTTCTTCTTTCTCTTAAATAAAGACATGGCTCGTTTAATAAACATGAGTTAGATAAAGAAACAACCTTGGCACAAACACAACCAAGAATTTTTATTCAATGGCTTACTGCATACTGGAAATATTAATTTATTTTGACTATGCATGCATTTTGGTATTTATAAGTTTTGAGACTGGGTAACAGAATGCTCTGGCCATTGTTAGAATAGTTGCATAATGACATCTTTTTGTGAATAATAATTGCTTTTGAATTCCAAGTATAAGCTAAAAAAAACTCACAGGTGCTATAAATCATCCATCTATTTTGTCTGTCTCTGAACCAGAATGAGATTAGCAGTTGACAATAAGAAATGTTGGCCCAGATTTTCCTCCCATTTATAACCCGATTTTGGGTGGTTTCCATGTGAGCAGGGGAGGGAAACGGGTCAAGGAGGCCGAGTGGAGTTTCACCGCCCAATTACAAAAAAGCAAGTCGTGCTTCCCACTAAAATCCCATGGGGTAAAAATTCAGTTGGTTGCGCCTCCCGTTAGCGCCTTAAGAGGGCGCTAATGGGGCGCAAAGCCGCTAACGCCCGGGCGCAGCGATGTTTGCGCCGCTCGGGAACTTAACTAGACATTGTGCAGCGGCGCTAAACCTTACCACTGCGACCACCTGCGCGCGCAGATTGTGACGTCATTCCATGGTGCAACGCCCTTGTGGCGCCCCGGAGCGGAAATTGAGTGGCGCCCCCTGCCTTACCGCCTGGCGCATCCAACGACTGGAAGACTGGAATGCTATCAATCGCTGTGGGGCTGGGGGGGGCGCTATTTAAAGGGGGCCTCTTCCTGTCTTTTTCTGTGGTTGACATTTTTGCACCACTCGTTCTGAGAGAGAGAGAGAGATTCGGAGAGAGAGAAAGAGAGACTTCTGCATTGAGTCAACGCTTTGTGAGGTAGTTTTGCCTACTGATCCTAACAGTTGGGCCCCCCCCCGCTTTAAGAACTGGCCGGCGCCAGTGTGTCTGTGTTCCCTCGCTAACTGGCAGCACCTGCGCTGCGCTCGCGTGCTGAGTTAGCGCCTCACTGCTCGGCCTTTGCGCCTTAAGACAGGTGTGCAGATCCTGATTTAGCGCTCCACTCACCTCCCGGGGCGGTAAAAGTGAAGTTTCCAGTCAGTGGCGATAATTAGCGCCAGGCGCTAATATTTGCGTCCAGACGATATTTGCGCCCCAAACGGGGCGCGACCTAATTTTTCCCCCCATGTGCCTCATGCAAATCCAACTAAAATGAACCAGTAGTACTTCCTGCTCCATTTCCCTCTCCTACCGCCTGTGACCTCCCTACCTTAACAAACACCTCTATAACAGAAATGCGGCCGATTGCTAGGCATCGGCAGACAGGTGGAAGTATTGTAAAAGGCCTCCTTTACTGCAATGGTGGCAACTTCGCTGCTAAAGATTTTTCATCTGCTAAAGATTTGTTTACCTCAAGGTTTACCTCGACACTTATCTCAGCATTACTCCTGGTACTGTGTTTTCTTTTCACAATACGGTTCACCACAGGGCAGAAGAACAGTGTTTCTGCTGGCAATGCTCCTTTACTGCACTTATGATGAGGAAGGAGATGGAGGTTATGGAACCTCTGAGGGCCACAAAACGTGTCAAGCACCATAGGAGGCATCTGGTGCCCAAGCCCAGGTACTCAAGGTGCTCCTCGCTGGATCTCACCAATGAACAATGAGTGAGAAGACTACACTTCCTTCAGGAGGTTGCTGGTGCGTTGTGGCACCTATTGGACCCAGGCCTAGAGCCCACCTCCACCAGAGGCACTGAATTGAAGTGGCAGTAAAAGGCATTACAGCTCTCTGGTCAGAGGTCACAGTCAAGAGCACATTGTTGTGAATTAGATAGAATTTTGCTGCGCTTTTAAGTTGTGTTATTCCTTACCTGGGAACGACTGATGCAGACGCTGGGTAACAAAAAGTATAAAAGCATTTGACTGCCATCTAACACTTTGATGACATTGTACTTCTCCTGACATCTGTAATATTTAAAGAGATTAAGAAATATCAATCGCATGAATATACTAAATTAGTGTCAGGTACAGCTTCAAAGTATTAAATCTGTCTTTGTTTTGCAAGTATGACCCTGCGCATGTAGCTATCTCAGAGATTGACACTGTGAAAAATATTGACGCTCATTATGAAAAAAGTAAATGAAGTACATCTACTGTGAGTAGAGGCAATAAATCCAAGGTATTGTGGGTTTATGGAAGGTAAGTCATGCATAGCTGTTTATTGGAATATCTTAAGGGTGAGACAGGACTGGCAGAGTGGCAGTAATGCGGCTAATGTTGTGGATCTTGATTTTCAGGAAAGATTTTATCAGAGCGTTTGCAAAAGGAAAGCAGCTAAGCTGAAAGAACATGGAAGCATCAAGGAAGGAGGTGAAAATTTGATATTGAATTAGCTTGAAAACAAGAAACAAGTTTTCAAACGAATAATACTGCTGGTGCTGGAAATCTGAAATGAAATAAAGAAACAGAAAATGCTGGAAACACTCAGGCAGCATCTGTGGAGAGAGAAACAGAGTTAAAGTTTCAGGTCGATGACCTTCCATCAGAAGAAACAAGTTTTTGCTAGGAGAACTTTGCTCCTAAATCATCAGAAAACCTGTCCCACTCTTTAATATCAGCTCTGTCACCAAAGTTTCCTGCTTATCCAATGCAGTGACATTGATAAATATGGTAGCCTAATTCTGTGCTGGCACATATAAACTTTTGCAAGATGAATACATCTTGATGTAATACTGTCCCACAGGCAGCAGCAGCCTTCCCGATAATTGGTTGGGAGGTAGAAGATAAAGACTAAGGAATAAGGAAATGTAGTCTGATTGGCAGGATGTGTCAAGTGGTGTTCCCCAGGGATCTATACTGGGGCCTAAGCTTTACACCATATATATCAATAACTTAGATAAATGAATAGAGAGTTGCATATCCAAGTTTTTAGATGACTCTAAGTTAGGAGGCACAGTTAATTGTGTAGATGGGGACAAAATGTTTCAATGGGACATTAAGTAAGTAGGCAAAACTATAGCAGAATGGAGTTCCTTGTGGGATAGTGTGAGGTCATCCACTTTGGATCTGAGAAAGACAAAATGGGATATTTTCTTAATGGTGAGAGACTGGGAACTGTAGAGGAGAAAAGGGATCACTAAAAGCTGGTGCAGAGGTACAAACAATAAAAAAAAAAGGCGAATGGAATGTTGGCTTTTATCTCAAAGGAATTGGAATACAAAAGTGAGTAAGTGATATTTCAGTTGTACAGAGTCTTGGTCAGATTCCATCTGGAGTACTGTGTTCAGTATTTTCATCGAACCTCAGGAAAAATATATTGTTCTAGGAGAGGGTACAGATCTGATTCACCAGAATAATACCGGGGTTTAAAGGGTTATATGGTGATAGGTTGCATAAACATGGCTTGTTATTCATTTAGTTTAGAAGGTTGATGGGTGATCTAATCGGCGTATTTAAAATGATAGGGCAGATACAGATAAACTATGCTGAACTAGGTTGAATAGCCTACTCCGGAATTTGCATGTTCCTATATCTCAGCCATTCTTCATTGTGAGATTAGCCAGTGAGTATCAGTGGGAATTTTGATTGAGGGCACGACTGTCCTCATCTGCGGTCCACACATGTAAAGTTTCAGGCAGAGGCCCCTGGACAGTGATTGAGGGGGTTATTTTCATTTTCAAGATCCCAGAGGCTTGTGGTCAATTATAAAACCGCCACCAGTAAACTCGCTGAAATTCTTTTTTTATTAAATTGTTCTCAGGATGTGGGCAATACTGAGAAGGCTAACTTTATAGAATCGTAGAACAGTTACAGCACAGAAGGAGGCCATTTGGCCCGTCGCGCCCGTGCTGGCTCTCTGCAAGAGCACTTCAGCTAGTCCCACTCCCCCGCCCTTTCCCCGTAGCCCTGCAATTTTTTTCCTTCAGGTACTTATCCAATTCCTTTTTGAAAGCCACAATTGAATCTACCTCCACCACCCTCTCAGGCAATACATTCCAGATCCTAACCACTCCCTGCGTAAAAAAGTTTTTCCTAATGTCGCCTTTGGTTCTTCTGCCAATCACCTTAAATCTGTGTCCTCTGGTTCTCAACCCTTCCACCAATGGGAACAGTTTCTCTCCATCTACTTTGTCCAGACCCCTCATGATTTTGAACACCTCTATCCAATCTCCTCTCAAATCTTCTCTGCTCTAAGGAGAATAACCCCAGCTTCTCCAGTTTATCCACGTAACTGAAGTCCTTCATCCCTGGAACCATTCTCATAAATCTTTTCTGCACCCTCTCTAAGGCCTTCACATCCTTCCTAAAGTGCAGTGCCCAGAATTGGACACAATACTCCAGTTGAGGCTGAACCAGTGTTTTACACAGGTTCATCATAACTTCCTTGCTTTTGTACTCTATGCCACTATTTATGAAGCCCAGGAGCCCTTATGCTTTTTTAATCGCTTTCTCAACCTGTCCGGCCACCTTCAATGATTTGTGCACATATACCCCCAGGTCTCTCTGTTCATGCATCCCCTTTAGAATTGTACCCTTTAGTTTATATTGCCTGTCCTCATTCTTCCTACCAAAATGTATCACTTCGCACTTTTCTGCATTAAATTTCATCTGCAACGTGTCTGCCAATTCCACCAGCTTGTCTATGTCCTCTTGAAGTCTATCACTATCCTCCTCACTGTTCACTATACTTCCAAGTTTTGTGTCATCTGCAAATTTTGAAATTATGTCCTGTACACCCAAGTCCAAGTCATTAATATATATCAAGAAAAGCAGTGATCCTAATACCTGCCCTTGGGGAACACCACTGTACACCTTCCTCCAGTACGAAAAACAACCGTTCACCACTACTCTCTGTTTCCTGTCACTTAGACAATTTCGTATCCATGCTGCCACTGTCCCTTTTATTCCATGGGCTTCAACTTTGCTGGCAAGCCTATTATATGGCACTTTATCAGATCAGCCATGATCTTATTGAATGGCGGAGCAGGCTCGAGGGGCCAAATAGCCTACCCCTGCTCTTATTTCTTATGTTCTTATGTTCTTATGTAAATGCATTTTGGAAGTCCATGTACACCACATCAACCGTATTGCCCTCATCAACCCTGTCTGTTGCATCTGCAAAAAACTCACTCAAGTTAGTTAAACACGATTTCCTTAATTGATCCACATTTGTCCAAGTGACTGTTAATTTTGTCCCGGATTATCGTTTCTAAAAGCTTCCCCAATACCGAAGTTAAATTAACAGGCCTGTAGTTGCTGGGTTTAATCCTTACACCCTTTTTTGAACAAGGATGTAATATTTGCAATTCTCCAGTCCTCTGGCACCACCCTTGTATCTAAAGAGGATTGGAAGATTATAGCCAGTACCTCTGCAATTTCCACCTTTACTTCCCTCAGCATCCGAGGATGCATCCCTTCCGGTCCTGGTAACTTATCTATTTAAGTACAGCCAGCCTTTCTAGTACCTCCACTTTATCAATTTTTAACCCATCCAGTATTTCAACTACCTCCTCTTTCACTATGACTTTGGCAGCATCTTCTTCCTTGGTAAAGATAGATGCAAAGTACTGATTTAGTAACTCAGCCATACTCTCTGCCTCTTTGCATAGGTCTCCATTTTGGTCCCTAATTGGCTCCACCCCTCTTCTTACTACCCATTTACTATTTATATGCCTATAGAAGACTTTTGAAATTCCTTTTATGTTAGCTGCCAATCTATTCTCATACTTTCTCTTTGTTCCTTTTATTTCCTTTTTCACTTCTCCTCTGAACTTTCTGTATTCAGCCTGATTTTTCACTTGCATTCTCAACCTGACATCTGTCATACACTCCTTTTTCTGCTTCATTTTACTCTCTATCTCTTTCGTCATCCAGGGAGCTCTGACTTTGGTTACCCTACCTTTCCCCCTTGTGGGAATATACCTCGACTGTACCTGAACCATCTCCTCTTTAAAGGCAGCCCATTGTTCAATTACAGTTTTGTCTGCCAATCTTTGATTCCAATTTACCCAGACCAGATCGTTCTCAACCCACTGAAATTGGCCTTCCTCCAATTAAGTATTTTTACTCTAGATTGCTCCCTGTCCTTTTCCATAGCTAATCTAATCCTTATGATATTATGATCACTGTTCCCTAAATGTTCATCTATTGATACTTGTTCCACTTGACCCACCTCATTCCCCAGAACCAGATCTAGCAATGCCTCTTTTTTGATTGGGCCTGAAACATACTGATCAAAAAAGTTCTCCTGAACACACTTCAGAAAATCTTCCCCCTCTCTGCCCTTTACACTATTACTATATTAGGATAGTTGAAGTCCCCCATTATCACTATAGTTCTTGCACCTCTCTGTAATTTCCCTGCAAATTTGCTCCTCTATATCTTTCCCACTAGTTGGTGGCCTATAGAATACACCTAGTAGTGTAATGGCACCTCTACTGTTTCTTAACTCTAACCAAATAGATTCGGTCCTTGACCCCTCCAGGACATCCTCTCTCTCCAGCACTGTAATATTCTCTTTAATCAAAACTGCCACCCCACCTCCTTTCTTTCCTTCCCTATCTTTCCTGAACACCTTATATCCATGATGCGGAGATGCCGGTGTTGGACTGGAGTGGACAAAAATGAGAAGTCGCACAACACCAGGTTATAGTCCAACAGTTTTATTTAAAATTACGAGCTTTCGGAGCTCTGCCCCTTCTTCAGGTAAAGGTACAGTGAGTGAATCTATTACACAGTATATATACACAGAGAACAATTTGTCTGCAGAGATACAATCTGTTAGGGAGGCATTACATCAAAGACCCATCAGAGTACAGCTAAGGCAATGAGGTGGGTCACAGGGGGTCCAACGTGTCAAATGCTGCCGTCTGCAGTTAAGCTTTTAACTTTTTTTTTTGTTGTGATTTTTTTTTTAAACTGGAAAGACAGACAACGATGTCGAGTCACGTTCTGTAGCGTGACATGAACCCGAGATCCCTATTGAGGCCGTCCTCATGGGTGCGGAACTTGGCTATCAGTTTCTGCTCGATGATTTTGCGTTGTCGTGTGTCTCGAAGGCCGCCTTGGAGAACGCTAACCCGCAGATCCGAGGCTGAATGTTCTTGACTGCTGAAGTGTTCCCCGACTGGGAGGTAACAATCCTGCCTGGTGATTGTTGCGCAGTGTCCGTTCATACGTTGTCTCAGTGTCTGCATGGTCTCGCCAATGTACCATGCCGCGGTGCATTCTTTCCTGCAACGTATGAGGTAGACAACGTTGGCCGAGTCACATGAGTATGTACCATGTACCTGGTGGGTAGTGTCCTCACGTGTGATGATGGTATCTGTGTTGATGATCTGGCATGTCTTGCAGAGGTTGCCGTGGCAGGGTTGTGTGGTGTCGTGGTCGCTGTTCTCCTGAAAGCTGGGTAATTTGCTGCGAACGATGGTACTTTTGAGGTTAGGCGGCTGCTTGAAGGCGAGTAGTGGAGGCGTGGGGATGGCCTTAGCAAGGTGTTCGTCGTCATCGATGACATGTTGAAGGCTGCGAAGAACATGGTGTAGTTTCTCCGCTCCGGGGAAGTACTGGACGACGTAGGGTACTCTGTTGGTTGTGTCCCGTGTTCGCCTTCTGAGGAGGTCTATGCGGTTTTTTGCTGTGGCCCGTCGGAACTGTCGATCGACGAGTCGAGTGTCATATCCCGTTCTTACGAGGGCGTCTTTCAGCGTCCGTAGGTGTCCATCGTGTTCCTCCTCGTCTGAGCAGATCCTGTGTATTCGCAGGGCTTGTCCATAGGGGATGGCTTCTTTAACGTGGTTAGGGTGGAAGCTGGAGAAGTGGAGCATCGTGAGGTTCTCCGTGAGCTTGCGGTAGAGTGAAGTGCTGAGGTGTCCGTCTTTGATGGAGATTCGTGTGTCCAAGAATGAAACTGATTCTGAGGAGCAGTCCATGGTGAGTTTGATGGTGGGATGGAACCTGTTGATGTTATCGTGTCATCCTTTCAGTGATCCTTCGCCGTGGGTCCAAAGGAAGAAGATGTCGTCAATGTATCTGGTGTACAGCGTTGGTTGGAGGTCCTGTGTAGCGAAGAAGTCTTGCTCGAACTTGTGCATGAAGATGTTGGCGTATTGGGGTGCGAATTTGGTCCCCATGGCTGTTCCGTGTGTTTGGGTAAAAAACTGGTTGTCGAAGGTGAAGACATTGTGGTCAAGGATGAAGCGGATGAGTTGTAGGATGGCGTCTGGAGATTGGCTGTTGTTGGTGTTGAGTACTGAGGCTGTCGCAGCGATGCCGTCATCGTGGGGGATATTGGTGTAGAGTGCCAATACGTCCATCGTGGCGAGGAGTGTTCCTGTTTCAACTGGTCCATGTGTGCTGAGTTTCTGCAAGAAGTCTGTAGTGTCGCGACAGAAGCTGGGGGTTCCCTGTACGATGGGTTTCAGGATGCCCTCGACGTACCCAGAGAGGTTCTCACACAGGAAATATTTCTGCAGAAATATTTAGTACCCATTCCTGCCCTTTTTTGAGCCAGGTCTCATTTATTGCCACGACATCATATTCACATGTGGCTATTGTGCCTGCAGCTCACCAACCTTATTTACCACACTTTGTGCGTTTACACACATGCACTGTAAACCTATCTTAGACCTTCTTGTATTCTCTCTTAGTCTGACCCCACCTAATACCGTACTATTTCTTACTCTAGTGCTATCTGTCTCTCCCAATCCTTTGTACACCTTGTTTCTCCTTTCTAATGCTACATCCTGGTGTCCATCCCATGGCAAGTTAGTTTAAACCCTTCCCAACAGCACTAGCAAATGCCCCCTCGAGGACATTGGTCTTGGCTCTGTTGAGGTGCAACCCGTCCGGCCTGTATAGGTCCCACCTCCCCACAGAACTGGTCCCAATGTCCCAGGAATCTAAAGCTCTCCCTCCTGCACTATCTCTTCAGCCACTCATTCATCTGCTCTATCCTTCTATTTCTATACTCACTAGCTCGTGGCACCAGGAGTAATCCGGAGATTACTACCTTTGAGGTCCTGTTTTTTTAATCTCTTTCCCAGCTCCCTAAATCTGCTTGAAGGACCTCATCCCTCTTTCTACCTATGTCGTTGATACCGATATGGACCACGACATCTGGTTGTTCAACCTCCCCCCTCACAATGTTCTGCAGCCGCTCAGTGACATCCTTGAACCTGGCACTAGGGAGGCAACATACCATCCTGGAATCACGTCTGCGGCCGCAGAAACGCCTGTCTGCTCCCCTAACTATCGAATCACCTATCACTATTGCTTTCACAATCTTCCTCCTCCCAACCTGTACAGCTGAGCCACCCGTGGTGCCGTGGACTTGGCTCTGTCTGTACTCACCAGTGGATCCATCGCCCGCACCAGTATTCAGTACTGGTTACAGAGTGAGATGCACTCAAGGGACTCCTGCACTACCTGCCTGGTCCTCCTTGTATGTCTGGCGGCCATCCATTCCCTCTCTGCCTGCACACTCTTGCGCTGCGGGGTGACCACCTCTGAAACGTGTTATCCACGTAGCTCTCAGCCTCACAGATGCACCGTAGTGACGCCAGCTGCGGCTCAAGCTCCAAAACCTGGAGCTTGAGCTCCTCCAGCTGACGACACTTCCTGCACATGTGCTTGTCCAGGATATGGGACGCGTCCTGGAGTTCCCACATGGCACAAGATGTGCATTCCGTGGGACTGAGGTGCCCTGCCTTGCCTCTATTTAATAGACTATTAAATAACTTAACAGAAATAAACTCAAAACTTAAAAAAATACCTGCTACTCACCAATCAGCTCCTTCCCTTGTACTGACGACACTTTATTTTATCTCGCTCCCTGACGCTTGCGCTCCCATCCGGGCTCTTGGCTGTCGCACCTACCTTTATCTCCAGCCACTCATCTCACTATCCTGCAGGTCCGCTCTCGGGCCTATTAACTTAGAGTTCTTGGGTTCTGTGGCTCCACTCCTCCTTTTCAGTTAGACGCCTCAGCTGCCTTCCTCCTCTCCACCAAATTCCTGCTCTCACCAAACTCTTCCACTCTGCTTGCGATCCAGTCCGATTGCGTTCACCCAGCTCTGTCTTCAGGCTCTGTGCTCTGTGTTCAAGCTTTATAGCCATCACTAGTTTCCCTGTGAAGATGATGGTGGGCCTTCTGTTTGAAACGCATTCCTTTTGTTGATGGTCCTACCACAATGGCACTAAGTAAGGAATTCTGGGATTTTGACCCAGTAATGATACAGGAACTGAGATGAGCTAACTCAGCACAGACAAATGATCAAACCTGGTTTCCTCCTTGTATGGGTGGCTCAGTACAAATTTATGCAGAGCACTGAGCTATGACTGGAGAATTGGCTATGGTAGTCCCGTGGTTATGGTACTGAACTAGCTACCAGAGCTCATGAGTTCAAATCCCACCATGATAAGTTGTGAAATTGAATTCCTCTCTTGTCGGGCTAGCTCAGTCCTACATCATGGAGTGCTCTGGTTTGTAGGCTAGCACCAAAAAATCACTGTGAAGGCAACCAGATTGTTGTCAAAATCCAACTGGTTCATTAATGTCCTTCAGGGAAGGGACTCTGCCACCCCTACGTAGACTGCCTTACATATGACTCCACTTTGTGTATGACTCTCAGCTCAACTAAGGTTGGGCATTGCATACTGGATTAGAAATTAAATAGGCTGCTGCAAACTGGCAAGCCCGAGGCCAGATTAATATACGTCCTCCGGCCTAATTTTAACAGGTCCGGCAAGCTGCAGACACCGACCACGCATCCCCAGGCAGCTTGCTAGCGAAGCGGAGGTCAATTTCGAGGACGCTGCAATGCCAATAGCGCCCCTCAGGTAAATGCTGGGAGGTGGGGGAAGGAGAAAGTGATGAGGTGGCCGTGGGCCGGCGGCAGCCCTAAGGAGTGCTGTGAAGAAAACCTTGCCATTTGGTGGCAACAGCTTGTTAGGCTGCATCTACTCCTGGAAAAGCTGAGCAGAGCTCGCCTGGTCCCTGCTCCAGTCAGGGCAGCCCAATTTTAGGAAGGGGTCCTTAAATAGGCATTAGGCCCCACATTAGCAGATGTAAGGGGCCTAACGCCTAATTTAGATTTACACCAGGAACGCCTCTAAAGCGCCAGAACCAAAATTATGTCAAACGTGTCTCTGACAATATTCGAGCACAGGAGGTTGGCCACCTAAATTGGACCTCTTTCCACTCAGAATATGGGTGCAATGAGGTCCAAATTCTACCGAACTGTGTTGCCCCAAGAGCAAAATATGCTGTCCTCTCCCATTATTATTATTATTGTTGCATTAATACTGAAGGTACACAGTACGGCTCCTCACCGTACCCTGCTGGCCCAGGAGATGTGGGATTTGGGGCCTGACAGTTCCATCCACTACTGACGCATCTTAGGTCTCTGTGACAGCTCCATTCGTGGAAAGAGAAACAGGTGAAAGGAAGAGACCAGCTAGATTCCTTGGCTGTGATTTTCCCTACCTCAGCGGGTCCGTGGCGGGCGACGACGGTGGCAGGTCCCGGCCCTGCTCCTGTCTCCATCCCAGCCTCTGAAATGACATTCCCCTGATTGGGCATGTTAAGCCCGCCCAGCGCGTTTCCCGGCCAAAGGAAGGAAGCGGGTCTGATGACGTCATTTGCTGATGCGTCATCAGCCGGTTTCCTTAAAGGGACCATGCGCAAATTTACTTTGACATTTGTGCTGTTAGTGTTCTACAGCATAGAGGTGCTGCAAACACTGACAAGAACTGCACAGAGGTGCGGGGCTGCACCCAGGCTCTCTCATTACTCCCTCCATATGCTTATGGAGGGAGTCACAGCACTCAGGGAGGTTCTCTTCCTTTCCAACTGGCGGAAGGGACCTTCCCAGGAGACTAACGCAGCCTGGTTGCATATTGCACAGGACACAAGCAGAGATGTCTTCAGGAGGACCTGGCTGCAGTGGCGCAAACCTTTCAATGATCTCAGTAGTTCACAAAACATTACTGCAAAGCCACACTCAACCTCATCCTGCTGTGCCTCTCATCACATCCCCATCACTCTGCCTTCCCTACCCTACTCCTGCACATCCTTACACACACCAACTTACCTTGCACCTCCACCCATCCCTCTCTATCTACATTATCACTTTCCCATCTCACTAGCCACCCCTCACACTCACACTCATCCTAGTCCAATCATACCAAATAACAACACACAAGGGTAGGCATTTGTAAGTTTTAGCCAATGTTCATGTGAAGTTTCTGTTAATGTGCTGTCAAACATTGAAATCTTTATTGTCAACACTTTGTGTTCTTGGACAGATTTGTGTGCACCTTTGGAAGTGGCTTCGTGAGTTGCAGAGAATGGTGAGACATAAGGGTACCATCCCCCCCCCCCCCACCCCCAGCAATGGTGATAAGTGTGAAAGTAATGGCTTGGGCATTGTAGGGATGCTTTATGGTGTTGGTGTGGGGTGGTGCCAACCTGGCGCATCATGTGGCAGCCAGGGTGTACAGCTTCAAGTGAAGTAAATCTGGCTATGGTGAGGCCATCCCTGGCCTCCGGGCAGCAATGTGATCGGGTGCTGATGCCCTGTGTCCTGTGCAGCATCAGTTGATTGTGGAGAAGGTTGGTGTTGTTGTTGGTGCTGCTGGTGTGCCTGGTGGTGCTGGTGTTGGGGCTGATCGTGGTGGGATTTGAGGACCAAGGTAAGAGAGTATAAAGTGCACCGATGCTGATGGAATAGATGACAGGTGAAGTAGAGATGACAGAAGTGATCTGTCAATGGTGGGCAAGGTAATGAGGTCAGACTGGATGGAGACTTGTGTAAAGACTTGCAGCATTCTGAATCTGTAGTGGAAATGCAGTTTAGAGAAGCTAGTGTCTAAGGGAACATATCTCAATCAGCTGGGAGCTTTGACTTGACATTTGAAGCTGTCAACTCATCAGCTGAAACAATGGCAAGTCGCCTCCCACCTCAGCTTCACAGACGAGGTCTAGACACTGCGGGAAACCAGTGGGCAACCTGTCGAATTCAAAATGCTGGGAAAAAAGCATTGTTAAGTGGCTGTAAACAAGCCACTAATGATTTTAAATGCCTTGCCCGCCGCTGCCTGTCGGGTCTGCTTGACCCGACATCGGGAAAGTCCAGTGTGCACGTTTTGACAGCAGGTTTCCAGCCCGCTGTCAATCATTTAAAATTGAACAGCTGACCCGCCACCCATCGCGTCTGCTGAGCTCCGGTAGAATTCCTGCCCTTGACTCTGCAAATGAACTGGTGCAGCTGCCAAACAGTTTCTTAACACATGGAGCCTTGAGGCAAACGTCAAGTAGATCTGTTTCAAATGTTTAACTTAATGAATTGAAGAGCTTATTTTGCACGACAATGATTTTGATCAAATGAGAAAAAGATGTCATACATCAACATGGATGTAATAAAGCTGCAAAGAGCCCTATAAAAAAGCACCACAATGTTTGAAAATCAGACACAAAGATGAATTATGATGATCTCAGTACTGTGCTTTTTCCTTCATGTGAAATAGTCCGACAGCTTCTAGACTTTGAGCTTCTAATAATATATATACTTTTAGATACTTACGTTTATATATGCCGAATCATTTTACAATGTTTCAAAGCAGTTCACACAACGGATTACCTGTAAAATGCAGCAAGCGTGGTGACTGAGTTATGGTTATGAAATCACCCTTTCTTGTGAGTCCTGAGGCACACATCTACTTTGCCTTGTGCCGTGATCTGGTCTTGAGTCGTCTATGTCAAAACCAGAGCCGCAAGCTTCAGTACAATCGTACAAATCAAACTGCTCATTGCAGTCGTCGTGTGGCCCTTCAACTATCCGGGGATTAAACTACTAGGAAAACCAACAGTGATGGCCCAGCTACAAGCCCACTGACTCCACTGCAGCTGCTCCCTTGAGGAATTTGATTTTATCTGCTGAATTCTAAATAATGTGCTAGTGAATTTCCAAAGCGTAGTTTAATCACAGAGCTTTGCAAACAAATTAAGCTAGATAAATCTGACAAGACTGCTTTAAAACACAGCCAAATAAAGGGAAACTGTTACACCTAGTTAAATTCATTGAAGAATTCTACTGTTGTAGAACGAAAGACGAAGGAGATAGAAAAGGCAGCAATATTTTTTTTCATCATTATTCGCGTCGCTGGCAAGGTCGGCATTTATTGCCCTTCCCTAGCTGCCCTTCAGATGGTGGTGGTGGGCCTCCTTCTTGAACCACTGCAGTCCAAGTGGAGAAGGTGCTACCACAATCTGTTAGGTAGGGAGCTCCAGGATTTTGACCCAGCGACAATGACTCAGGCTAGAATATGCTGTGACTTTTGAACTCCAGTAGTGACTGACTATTGTTACGATCGGTGCTCTATTTGTAGAATGTGTATACAATAATGTGCTAAAGTACCGACTTCTTGCAATTTGCATTGAACTACCGTCTATGTTACCAAAAATGTGTCCAGGTTAATATCATTTATTCTTAAGCAAAGTTTCTTTTTATTTGTTCTTAGGATATTGGCAACATTGACAGGTCCCTATTATTGCCCATCCCCTGTTGCCCTGAGAAGGTGGTGGAGGGCTTCTCTCTTAAACCCTTTTAGTTTATTTTTTATTCATTACTGGGATGTGAGCATGGCTGGCAAGGCCAGCATTTACTGCCCATCCCTAATTGCCCTTGAGAAGGTGGTGGTGAGCTGCCTTCTTGAACTGCTGCAGTCCAGGTGGTGAAGGTACTCCCACAGTGCTCTTAGGTAGGGAGTTCCAGGATTTTGACCCAGTGACGATGAAGGAACGGCGATATACTTCTAAGTCAGGATGGGGTGTAACTTGGAGGGGAACTTGGAGGTGTTGGTGTTCCCATGCGCCTGCTGCCCTTGTCCTTCTAGGTGGAAGAGGTCGCGGGTTTGGGAAGTGCCGCCAAAGAAGCCTTGGCGAGTTGCTGCAGTGCATCTTATAGATGGTAGACACTGCAGACACGGTACGCCGGTGGTGGAGGGAGTGAATGTTTAAGTTGGTGGACGGGGTTCCAATCAAGCGGGCTGCTTTGTCCTGGATGTTGTCGAGCTTCCTGAGTGTTGTTGGAGCTGCACTCATCCAGGCAAGTGGAGAGTATTCCATCACACTCCTGACTTGTGCCTTGTAGATGGTGCAAAGGCTTTGGGAGTCAGGAAGTGAGACACTCACCGCAGAATATCCAACCTCCGAACTGCTCTTGTTGCAACAGTATTTATGTGGCTTGTCCAGTTAAGTTTCTGGTCAAGGGTGACCACCAGGATGTTGATGGTGGGGGCTTTGGCGATGGTAAAGCTGTTGAATATCAAGGGGCAGTGGTTAGACTCTTGCTTGTTGGAGATAGCCATTGCCTGGCACTTGTGCGGCATGAATCTTACTTGCCACTTATCAACCCAAGCCTGAATGTTGTCCATGTCGTGCTGTATGTGGGTATGGACTGCTTCATTATCTGAGGAGTTGCGAATGGAACTGAGCATTGTGCAATCATCCACGAACTTCCCCACTTCTGACCTTATGATGGAGGGAAGGTCATTGATACAGCCGCTGAAGATGGTTGGGCCTAGGACACTGCACTGAGGAACTCCTGTAGTGATATCCTGGGGTTGAGATGATTGACCTCCAACAACCACAACCATCTTCCTTTGTGCTTGGTATGACTCCAGCCAATGGAGAGTTTGTCCCCTGATTTCCATTGACTTCAATTTTACTAGGGCTCCTTGACGACACACTCGATCAAATGCTGCCTTGATGTCAAGGGCAGTCACTCTCACCTCACCTCTGGAATTCAGCTCTTTTTGTCCATGTTTGGACCAAGGCTGTAATGAGGTCTGGAGCCAAGTGGTCCTGGCAGAACTCAAACTGAGCATCGGTGAGCAGGTTATTGGTGAGTAAGTGCCGCTTGATAGCACTATTGATGACACCTTCCATCACTTTGCTGATAATTGAAAGTAGATGGATGGGGTGGTAATTGGTCGGGTTGGATCTGTCCTGCTTTTTGTGGACAGGACATACCTGGGCAGTTTTCCACATTGTCTAGTACATGCCAGTGTTGTAGCTGTACTGGAACAGCTTGGCCAGAGGCACGGCAAGTTCTGGAGCACAAGTCTTCAGCACAACAGCCGGGATGTTGTTGGGGCCCATAGCCTTTGCTGTATCCAGTGCGCTCAGCCGTTTCTTGATATCACGTGGAGTGAATCGAATTGGCTGAAGATTGGCTTCTATGATGGTGGGGACCTCAGGAGCAGGCCGATATGGATCATTCACTCGGGACTTCTGGCTGATGATGGTTGCAAATGCTTCAGCCTTGTCTTTTCACTCACGTTCTGGGCTCTGCCATCATTGAGGATGGGGATATTCATGGAGCCTCCTCCTCCCGTTAGTTGTTTAATGGTCCACTACTATTCACGACTGGATGTGACAGGACTGCAGATCTTTGATCTGATCCGTTGATTGTGGGATCGCTTAGCTCTGTCTACAGCATGCTGCTTCCGCTTTTGAGCATGCAGGTAGTCCTGTGTTGCAGTTCCCCAGGTTGACACCTCGTTTTTAGGTATGCCTGGTGCTGCTCCTGGCATGCTCTTCTGCACTCCTCATTGAACAAGGTTTGGTCCCCTGAGTTGATGGTAATGGTAGGTGAGGAATATGCCGGACCATGAGGTTACAGATTGTGGTGGAATACAATTCTGCTGCTGCTGATGGCCCACAGCACCTCATGGATGCCCACTTTGGAGCTGCTAGATCTGTTCTGAATCTATCCCATTTAGCACGGGTGTTAGTGCCACACAATACGATGGAGGGTTCAGTGTGAAGATGGGACTTTGTCTCCACAAGGACTGTGCGATGGTTACTTCTACCAATGCTGTCATGGACAGATGCATCTGCAACAGTAGATTGGTGAGAATGAGTCTTTATGGTGATAGCATTTCTACGATTGTGATAGGTATGGAATTCCAGGATTTTGACCCACCAACGATGAAGGAAGTAAGAGACGTACAGATTTTTAGTGACATCAGCAGCAGTTTGATCTCCTTGAGGACATTAGCTCATTTTAGTTGGAGCAGCAGGGACCAATTTCAAGCTAAATAGAAGATAATTTAATTGCTAAGATTATCAGCCTTGGCTGAGTGGTAGCAATCCCGCCTCTGAGTCAGAAAGTTCTCGTTTTCACTCCAGGAACTTGAGTACATAATCTAGGCTGACATTCTAGTCCAGTACTGAGGGAGTGCGGCACTGTCGGAGGTGCTGTCTTTAAGATGAGACATCAAATAAAGACTCTGTCCTCTCAGATGGATAACAACAACAACAACTTGTATTTATATAGCGCCTTTAACATAGTAAAACATCCCAAGGCACTTCACAGGTGAATATGGGTTGGGGAGTTTACATGGAGAGAGCGATTAAGGGAGGATAGGAAGGTAGTGAACTCAGAGGAGAGAGAGCATGATGAATTGAGATGGAGGTTGAAATCACTGAGAAGTCGCTCGGTGCAGAGGCTGAGAGAGGAAAGCAGTGAAGATATCTTGGTGATAGTTTTTATGGTACTTGGGTGGGTGGTAGAGAACGAGAGTTTTAAATGAGAGGTGAGAGGAGTGGAATAAGGTGAGATGCTCAAAGGAGGAGAAAGTGCCAGAGGAGTGTGGGGACCAAGCTGTGATTTGGTGATGAGAGCCATACCGCCACCATGGCGGTCTGGGCGGGGCAAGTGGTGGAAGGTATAGCCAGGCGGGGAGGCTTCATTTAAGGGTAAGGTGTCATCATCCCTCAGCCAAGTTTCCGTCAGGGCCATGATGTCGATGCAATCATCCACAATAAGCTCATGAATGGCAAAGGCCTTGTTCGCAAGTGAACAGATATTCTGGAGGGAGATGCGGGGAGGATCAGTGATGGCTGATCCACTGCCAGTGCTCACAGGGTCAGCGCTAGGAGAGGTCAGTTGGATGGAGAGGAGAATTGCAAGGTTATCCCCCAGCGGACGCGCTGGGCGGGAAGGATGGCGAGAGAATAGGGTGGGACAGTTGGGGTTGCTGCTCATGACCTTCCCTACCCTACTCCTGCACATCCATACTCACACCAACTTACCTTGCACCTCCACCCAGCCCTCTCTATTTACATTATCACATTCCCTTCTCGCTAGCCACCCCTCACACTCACCGTCATCCCAGTGCAATCATACCAACTAACAACACACAAGGGTAGCCACTTGGGTGTTTCAGCCAATGTTCATGTAAAGTTTCTGTTAATGTGCTGTCAAACATTGAAACCTTTATTTTCAACACTTTGCGTTCTTGGACAGATTTGTGTGCACCTTTGGAAGTGGCTTAGTGAATTGCAGTGAATGGTGAGACATAACGGTACCCCCCGCAATGGCGGTGAGTGTGAAAGGAATGGCTTGGGCATTGTAGGGATGCTTTATGGTGTTGATGTGGGTTGTTGCCAACCTGGCGCATCAAGTGGAAGCCAGAGTGTACAGCATCAAGTGAAGTAAATCTGGCCATGGTGAGGCCATCCCTGGCCTCCTGGGCAGCAATGTGCTCGGGTGCTGATGCCCTCCGTCCTGTGCAGCATCAGGTGATTGTGGAGAAGGATGGTGTGCCTAGTGCTGCTGGTGTTGGGGCTGATCGTGGTTTGATTCTGAGGACCAAGGTGAGACAGCATAAAGGGCACCGATGTTGATTGAATAATAGATGGCAGGTGAAGTACAGATGACTGAAGCATTCGGTCAATGGTGAAAGATTTCTTCCAATGAGGTGAGAGTGAATGGAGAGTGGAAAGTGGAAAGCCTGCAGAATCTGTGCTGGAAATGGACTGAGCAACAGCTTATGGCTGAGGAAAGTGAAGATCTCTCAGGTGGGAGCTTTTACTGTACATTTGAAGCTGTCAAAGAATCAGCTGGAGCAATGGCCACTGAACTCCCGCCTCAGGTTGACAGCCGTGGTCCCCGAACAGTGTGGTCCCTGTGGCTATGAAGTTAAAGTGAAAAGGTAAGTTGAAAAAGCCTGTTAATGATCTGTCAACAAGGTAATAATGAGCTTAATTAATCCCCTGCCGCTACCTGTCGGGTCTGTTCAGCGCTGACAGACCCAACATTGGGAAAGGTGCGTGGCGGAGGGTTGACAGCGGGGTTCCGATTCGCTGTCAAAAAAAACATTTTGCCACCCGACCCGCCACTTATCCCGCCTGCTGACCCCCCCTCCCCCGCAAAATTCCAGCCATAGCCTTGATGTCCAGAGAAGTACAGGAATTCGGAAACCAAATTTGAGAAGAGAATTCAGCAGCTTAGCGAGAGAAGCAGAGAGCAGGGGTAGGGAATGGGTAATAGCAGTTTGAAACAGTTAACTTGTAGTTAACTTGTAGTTAGAGCTAAAATGCACCAACTGGAAGCCAGGGGAACTTGAACAGTGGAAGCGAGGAGATTTGGGAGAGAAAGGGCAAAGGATTGCAGCAGATTCCCATGGATAGAGGTGAAGCAATGAAGAGCTTCTTATGGAACTGCCAGCCTAGCAGCAGCCATCTTGGTCTGCCAGTGTAAAAGATCCTATTGCACTATTTTGAAGAAGAGTAGGGAGTTACTCCCATTGTTCTGGCCAATATTTATTCCTCAGCCAACATCAATAAAACAGATTATCTGGTTATTTTGTCATTACTATTTGTGGGATCTTGCTGTGTGCAAATTGGCTGCTTCAAAAATACTTAATTGGCTGTAAAATGCTTTGGGATGTTCTGAGGTCATAAAAGATGCTATGGGCAGATATTGCAGGAGAGGGGCATCTCATGGCATGCCCCGTTAGACATACAATTGCATATAGAGTCATAATGGCACAGAAGGAGGCCAGTCAGCCCATCGAGTCCATGCCAGCTCTCTGTAGAGCAATCCAGTAGGTCCCATTCCCCCGCTCTATCCCCGTAGCCCTGCAATTTATTTCCTTCTCCAATCCCCCCTTTATATCCAGTCTCCCCTTGAAAACATTGAGTGTTTCCGCTTCCACCACTTCCATCGGCAGCGAGTTCCAGGTCCTCACCACTCGCTACGTAAAAAAGTTTTTCCTCACATTTAGGTTTCAAAAGTTGCTGGAAATGCAAGCTGATAATGGTGCAGCAAGGGCAACAGGGAATCTGAGACCTTGGTGAACAATGGGATAACAGTCTATCTCCTTAACCAATGAGATTTAAGGATTGAGAAATAAACACAGAAAGGACTGAGGAGAGTGAATTAGAGTGGGTGAATTCAATGTCAAATCAGGTACAGAAAGAGAAATACAGAGAGGGGAAAGAAAGATTGGTTGAAAGGGAAAAAAAGAAACAGAAAGGAAAAGTAAGAAAAAAATGTAAACATTTAAAATTTAACCTTTTTAAAATCTCCTAAAACAATTCACATTTTCAAAGAATGAGACTCCACACTTATAATTGTATATTTTCTGGGCGAGTTGATTGGCAGCCATTAACAATTATCACGTCGTTAAAGGGTAAATACATCGATAATTACTAGACTTATATTTCTATGGCAAGTTAATGGGCAAATGCAGCAACTTCATGAAGCTGACCGGGAGGTTAAATGCAAGATGGCATTTTCGCGAAGCTAACAGTGGAGTGGCGCAAATCGGACACCAACTTGTGGCGATTCGCAATCTCCTGCTTGCTACAAATTGCTGGCCAATTTGCACATAAATAACAGCGTGTGTCATGGTAGAGAGAAAATGGAGAATTATAGGTAAGCCGGTAAGCCTGACATCGGTAGGGGAATTATAGGTATACCGGTAAGCCTGACATCGGTAGTGGGGAAAATACGAGAGTCCATCATAAAAGATGTAATAACAGAGCACTTGGAAAACAGTGACAGGATCGGACAAAGTCAACGTGGATTTACAAAAGGTAAATCATGCTTGACTAATTTGCTGGAATTTTTTGAGGATGTAACTGGTAGAATAGATAAGGGAGAACCAGTGGATGTGGTGTATTTGGACTTTCAGAAGGCTTTCGATAAGGTCCAGCATAAGAGATTAGCGTGCAAAGTTAAAGCACACGGGATTGGGGGTAAGGTATTGTCTTGGATAGAAAACTGGTTGGCAGACAGGAAGCAAAGAGTTGGAATAAACGGGTCTTTTTCCGAGTGGCAGGCAGTGCCTAGTGGGGTACCGCAGGGATCGGTGCTAGGACCCCAGCTATTCACAATATATATTAATGATCTAGACGAGGGAACTAGATGTAATATCTCCAAGTTTGCAGATGATACAAAGCTGGGTGGGCATGTGTGCTGTGAGGAGGATGCAGAGAAACTCCAGTATGATTTGGACAGGTTGGGTGATTGGGCAGATGCATGGCAGATGCTGTATAATGTGGATAAATGCGAGGTTATCCACTTTGGTGGCAAAAACAGGAAGGCAGATTATTATCTGAACGGCAATAGATTGGGAAAAGGGGAAGTGCAACGAGACCTGGGTGTCCTTGTGCACCAGTCGCTGAAGGTAAGCATGCAGGTGCAGCAGGCGGTTAAGGCGGCAAATGGTATGTTGGCCTTCATAGCGAGAGGATTCGAGTACAGGAGCAAGGATGTCTTGCTGCAGTTGTACAGGGCCTTGGTGAGACCACACCTTGAGTATTGTGTGCAGTTTTGGTCGCCTTATCTGAGCAAGGATGTTCTTGCCATGGAGAGAGTGCAACGAAGATTCACCAGACTGATACCTGGGATGGCAGGAATGACGTATGAAGAGAGATTGGGTCGATTGGGCTTGTATTCGCTAGAGTTTAGAAGAATGAGAGGGGATCTCATTGAAACTTACAAAATTCTAACAGGACTAGACAGACTAGATGCAGGAAGGATGTTCCCGATGGTGGGGGAGTCCAGAACCAGGGGTCACAGTCTAAGGATAAGGGGTAAGCCATTTAGGACTGAGATGAGGAGGAATTTCTTCACCCAGAAAGTGGTGAACCTGTGGAATTCTCTACCACAGAAGACAGTTGAGTCCAATTCATTAAATATATTCAAGAAGGAGTTAGATATATTTCTTAAGGCTAAAGGGATCAAGGTATATGGGGAGAAAGCAGGGACAGGGTACTGAATTTGGATGATCAGCCATGATCGCATTGAATGGCGGAGCAGGCTTGAGGGGTCGAATGGCCTACTCCTGCTCCTATCTTCTATGTTTCTATGCCTTTATTTTTCAGCAGAATCTGGCGCTATATAAATATAAGTTCTTCTTTAAGCATAATTAAAGTTGGGTAAGGCATCATTTCAGTTGTCAAAAGGATATTTCAAGGTTGTGAGAAGTTCACAAATGCATATGAATGAGGGCCTCAGGTACACAGGGAAATGGAAAGTGCAACAAGAGTAGCACTGCATTATATATACAGTTATCAGGGTTGAGGAGCTCAGGCATAGCAATTGTTGTCAATTCTGTTTGCCATTCAAAGGGTGAAGAAGCAGAAGGAGAAAGGATAGTAGAATTGGAAAGTAGCATGATTGGTGAGTGTGAAAGGTCAATGGCATAGGACTCTAGGGTGGATTTTTGCCAGGTTCAACAAACAAGTAGTCTCCTCAACCGATTATACAAACCATGCTCATAAATAGTGAAGCTTTGTTATCAGCATGCAACCAATATCTACCATAGTAAGAGAGAAATCTGAGAATGCATCTGTATCAGCTGGAGAAAGACAACGAAGAGCATGTTGTGAAGTGATTGGTAAAGAATATCACAACAATGAGGGGGAGCAACAGAGAAGTAAAGGAAGGGAGGAGGACGAGAAAGGGAAGTGAGGTCAGAGGTGGAAGAAAATGAAAGTGAGGGAAGTGAGGGAGGAAAAGGAAAGTGAGGGAAGAGGGGAGGAAAAGGAAAGTGAGGGAAGAGGGGGAGGAAAAGCGAAGTGAGGGAAGAGGGGGAGGAAAAGCGAAGTGAGAGTAATGGAGAGGAAAAGGGAAGTGAAGACAGAGGGGGAGGAAAAGGAAAGTAATGGAACAGAAGGGGTTCAAAAGACAGAAGTAGAAAGCTTTTTATTTGCAAACTTACCAGTGTCCTTAGAGGAATGCGAGGGGTTTTGAGGATTTTGTTTTGACTTGGGCTCAGCCTAAAACGTTGGAACCACGAGTATGACCAACGATAATCAAGCATCTATGAGTGCAGGAGTCTGTCTCAATAAACAAATTTTATTTCAGCAATGCTGCAGCCTGGGAAATGACAGAGAAATAGGTGCTGTTGGGAGAGAGGGAGAGAGACATCCCTGATTAGGGGGAGGGAGACTGGCTGCAGAGACAGACAGAGGCATCGATTGAGTGGGTGGGCCAGAGTAGCACTTCATATCGGAGCTGAGGAGAGAGAGAGAGACCCTATTGAGTGGGAGCGAGGAGGGGGCAAGAAGAGCGAGGGCATCAATATAAGATAGTCACCAAGAAATCAAATAGGGCATTCAGAAGAAACTTCTTTACCCAGAGAGTGGTGAGAATGACTTGCTATCACAGGGAGTGGTTGAAGCTAATAGTATAGATGCATTTAAGAGGAGGCTAAATAAGCATATGGTGGAGAAAGGAATAGAGGGTTATGCTGATAGGAGTTAGATGAGGACAGACGGGAGGAGTACAGGAGCAAGGATGCCTTACTACAGTTATACAGGGCCTTGGTGAGACCACACCCGGAGTACTGTGTGCAATTTTGGTCTCCTTACTTAAGAAAGGATATACTTGCCATAGAGGGAGTGCAGCGAAGGTTCACCAGACTGATTCCTTGGATGGCAGGACTGTCGTATGAGGAGAGATTGGGTCGACTAGGCCTGTATTCACTAGAGTTTAGAAGAATGAGAGCGGATCTCATTGAAACGTATAAAATTCTGACAGGGCTAGACAGACTGGATGCAGAGAGGAGGTTTCCCCTGGCTGGGGAGTCGAGAACGAGGGGTCACAGTCTCAGGATACGGGGTAGGACATTTAGGACTGAGATGAGGAGAAATTTCTTCACTCAGAGGGTGGTGAACCTGTGGAATTCTCTACCACAGAAGGCTGTGGAGGCCAAGTCACTGAATATATTTAAGAAGGAGATAGATAGATTTCTAGACACAAAAGGCATCAAGGGGTATGGGGAGAGAGCGGGAATATGGTATTGAGATAGAGGATCAGCCATGATCATATTGAATGGCGGAGCAGGCTCGAAGGACCGAATGGCCTACTCCTGCTCCTATTTTTCATAGAAACATAGAAACATAGAAACATAGAATCTAGGAGCAGGAGTAGGCCATTCGGCCCGTCGAGCCTGCTCCGCCATTCAATACGATCATGGCTGATCATCCAAATCCAGTACCCTGTCCCTGCTTTAATCCCCACAGTACACATATCCCACCCTACCCCCGTAACCCCACATATTTAATTCCCCCTAACATATCCCATCCTATCCCCATAACCCCACATATTTAATCCCCCCTAACACTAAGGGTCAATTTATCATAGCCAAATCAACCTAACCCACACATTTTTGGACTGTGGGAGGAAACCGGAGCACCCGGAGGAAACCCACGCAGACACGGGGAGAATGTGCAAACTCCACACAGACAGTCACCCGAGGTCAGATTCGAACCCGGGTCTCTGGCGCTGTGCTAACCACTATGCCACCGTTTTCTATAGTTCTATGTTTCTAGGAGGCTCGAGTGGAACATAAACACCGGCACGGACTGGTTGGGCCGTGGCCTGTTTCTGTGCCGTATATCCTATGTAATCCTATGTAAGGGAGATATATTCTTGTTTACACAACAGAGGGAAAGGAAATAACAACAGAAAACGCTGGAAAAACTCAGCAGGCCAGGCAGCATCCGTGGAGAGAGAAAGAGAGTTAACGTTTCAGGTCGATGACCTTTCATCAGAACTGGGAAGAGCCGGAAATCAAATAGATTTAAGGCCAGGGTAAAGCTGGGAAAAGGGGGAGGGGATAAAGGAACAAAGGGGGAGATGAAGAGACATTAAGAGACATTAAGAGATATGCAAGGTGGTGTTAATGTGACAGATTAAGGCTGAATGAAGTGTGAAATCCACTGGCAGAATGAAGGACAGCTGCCAGCTTCTAGGAGGAAAAAAAAGGTGGGGGGGGAACAAATAAAAGGGTGGATAAAATAAAATATAAATGTGATTGGAGCTGAGCTTATGATCTAAAATTGTTGAACTCGATATTGAGTCCAGAGGGCTGTAGCATGCCTAAACGAAAGATGAGGTGCTGTTCCTCGAGCGTACGCTGAGCTTCCGTGGAACAGTGTAATAGGCCGAGGACGGTGAGGTCAGAGTGGGAGTGAAGCGGTGAATTAAAGTGACAGGCCACCGGGAGCTCGGGGTCCCCCTTACGGACTGAACGGAGGTGTTCCGCAAAGCGGTCACCCAAGAGGGAAAGGAAAACTTGTTGAGGGGAACAGACGGTGTAGGGGAGACAGAGAAATACATGTTGAATGGACTGCAGAGGAAAAGAATGAGACAGGGAAGGCTCTGTTGAGAGCAGGAGAAACTGGCTCTGTCAGGGTTGAGCTGGTAGACATTATAAAAGCGCAGCCTCAGCCTCAGCCTCACCATAAACAAAGCCAAATGGGGTCCACTAATATATCTGACAAAGGGTCATCGACCTGAAACGTTAACTCTGTTTCTCTCTCCACAGATGCTGAGTATTTCCAGCATTTTCTGTTTTTATTTCAGATTTCCAGCATCAACAGTATTTTGCTTTTCCTCTCGTATATTAGTGTATTAAGAATAGCAAGGCTCCCAAGACAGATCCTTGCATACTCTGCTCATAACCTATTTTCAGTCTAAAAAACTCCCATTTATGACTATCTGTTTCCTGTTTTAAATTAATTTAAAATCCAGCAGCCTACCTTACCTCCTATTTCACTAATCCTTACTCCTGTCTTTAGTTACTGATTGGAACCTGGATAAACGGCTTACAATCTAGGCTTGTAATATTAGCTGCATTTACTCTGTCATAGATTTTCAGCACTGCTTCCAAAAAGCTCCAGCAGGTTAGTTTAACATGACCTTCCTTTCATGAATCCATGCTGACAAGTTTGGATTAAAAATTGCATCAACTAATGTGGAGCATAAATGATCCTCACAGAGGAGCAAGGAAAAATTCCAGCTATGAAATCTTAGTTCTTTTGAAAACCTGAACAAATTTCTCTTTCCATCTCTCTCTCTTATCTCAAAACTCGACTATTCCAATGCTCCCCTGGCTGGCCTCCCACCTTGTACCCTCCTTAAACTTGAGCTCATCCAAAACTCTACTGCCCGTATCCTAACTCGCACAAAGTCCTTTTCACACATCACCCCTGTGCTCGCTGACCTACATTGGCTCACGGTCTGGCAACGCCTCGATTTTAAAACTCTCTCCATGGCCTCGTCCCTCCCAAGCTCTGTAACCTCCTCCAGCCCTCTACCCCTCCGAGATCTCTGCTGTCCTCCAATTCTGGTCTCTTGCGCATCCCCGATTTTCTTCACTCCACCATTGGTGGCCGTGCCTTCAGCTGCCTCGGCCCTAAGCTCTGGAATTCCCTCCCTAAACCCCTCCGTCTCTCTCTCCTCCTTTAAGAAGCTCCTTAAAACCTCCCTCTTTGACCAAGCTTTTGGTAGAAATTGGTATGCGTTGTGCTCGTTTCCAGGCGTAAAGCGTGTCAATTTAGCAGTGGGATGGTCTGCGCCCAATCTACACAAGCATAGGTCCCACTGCTAAATTTGTGGGGCCCTTTTTTTGGATGTCAAAGGCAGGACATAAATTAAGGGCCTAACACCTGTTAAGGACTTCTTTTTAAAATTCGTGGAAAATAAGCAACAACAACAACAACAACAACTTGTATTTATATAGCGCCTTTAATGTAGTAAAATGTCCCAAGGCGCTGCACAGGAGTATTATAAGACAAAAAATTGGACACCGAGCCACAAAAGGAGAAATTAGGGCAAGTGACAAAAAGCTTGGTCAAAGAGGTAGGTTTTAAGGAGCGTCTTAAAGGAGGAAAGAGAGGCGGTGAGGTTTAGGCAGGGAATTCCAGAGCTTAGGGCCTAGGCAACAGAAGGCACGGTCACCAATGGTTGAGCAATTATAATCAGGGATGCTCAAGAGGGCAGAATTAGAGGAGCGCAGATATCTCAGATCTCTGGAGGAGATTACAGAGATCGGGAGGGGCGAGGCCATGGAGGGATTTGAAAACAAATGAGAATGTTGAAATCAAGGCGTTGCTTAACCAACAGCTAACAGGTAAGCAACAGGTAACAAGCCGCTAAAAACATGTCCGTTTAAATATATTTTCAACCCAAATTGTGCAACAGGAGAGCTCTACCGACTCCACAGGAGTCGCAATCAGCCTCACCCCCATAGCGCACTCCACTCCCGGGTCCTACCTGAGATCCACTGCTGGCGAAGCAGGTGGCCCAACATTAAAGTCTTTGCTCGGGCAAGCTGCCTGTGCAGGCATGACTAGCACCGGCAGCTCTTGCTGAGTATGCTGATGAGGCCCGAGGGCTGTAAACATATGGGGGGAAAAATTCGGTTGATTTGCGCCTCCCGTTAGCGCCTTAAGAGGGCGCTAATGGGGTGCAAAGCAACTAGCGCCCGGGCGCGGCGATGCCTGCGCCGCTCGTGAAATTGACCAGACATTTTGCGGCGGCGCTAAACAATACCGCCCCGATCTCCTGCGCCCGCAGATCTTCATGTCAGTCGAGCGTGCAACGCTCTTGTGGTGCCCCGGACCGGATATTGAGTGGCGCCCCCCTCCTTTCCGCCTGGTGCAAGCAACGACAGGTAGACTGGAATGTTTCCCAGTCGGTGTGGAGCTGGGGGGGCGCTATTTAAAGGCGACCTCTTCCTGGCTTTTTCTGTGGTAGACATTTTTGCACCACTCATTCTGACAGAGAGAGAGATTCTGAGAGAGAGAAGGAGAGACTTCTGCACAGAGTCTATGCTGTGTGAAGTAGTTTTGGCTACTGAGCATCACTTTGCAGGTACTTTTGGATTTGGCCTTCATTACTTTGATTAACAAGATACTTAGGGGGCTGCACTGATTCGGGGCGTCGTCCTGCGCCTGCAGAATCGGAGGCAACATAGACGCAGAGAGAGAATGGCAATCATGGCCAGATGGAGGAGGGCCAACAGGCCTCTGTACAGGAGACCTTACCCTCCGAGGGTATTCCGGGAACAATTCTCCTACATTAATTTGTCTGAGGAGCAGTGTTTGCGCAGGCTGCGCTTCAGCAAGGAGGTGGTCACTGAGCTCTGCCACCTGCTGCAGCCAGATCTGCAGCTTCTACTGAGGACCAGGACGTCTCTGTC
Source organism: Squalus acanthias (assembly GCA_030390025.1). Lineage (NCBI taxonomy): Eukaryota > Metazoa > Chordata > Chondrichthyes > Squaliformes > Squalidae > Squalus > Squalus acanthias. The sequence continues at coordinate 30,579,542 of CM059432.1, read as the reverse complement.
GGTGGCAGTGAAGGTCACAGTGGCTCTAAACTTTTATGCCACCAGCTCCTTTCAAGCAGCTACTGGGGACATCGCCAATATCTCCCAGTTCACGGTCCATTGCTGTATCCGGTGTAAGATTCTCAAAATTCACAGATCCCCCAAAACTCGGAGAAAAGCCCTAAAGAAAAGGACTTTGGACTCTTTTCTAACCACTTCAGGGTGATAAAATGTATTGGGCCTAACAGAGGGAGATTCTAGGTCAAAAACCAAGATTTGGTATTTTAAAAAGGCATGTTTGAGCTTGTAAAGGAAAAGGCTGCAACAGGAGATGGGTTCAACCTCTGTAATAGACGGTTTGAGTATTGGAGTTAATCAAACTGTCTGGGGAACTGTTTAACGTCACTCAGCCTCTATCAGACAATTTACATTCTAACAATAGACCCACGGAAGAGCAGTCCCCACCCAAATTACAGGACCCATCCAAAACCTGCATAAAACAAATCACCTCGCCCCACTCCATAGAAATCTCAGGCCCAGTCAGGAAACTCGAAACCTGAGCACAATGACTACAATCAAGTAAGAGCTCAACAGCTCATGGAACCCTCCCGAAACCACTTCACACAATAATAAACAAGTTACTATTAACGAGCCCGCCAAAATCTTACAATAAACCGGGACTGATTTGGCGCGCAGATTAGGAGGCCCCAATTAGTATAATTGAGGGCCTGTTTTCTCAAGAAGACAGTTCAGCAGTTACACAGTTACAACAAGTTCTCTACAAGCTCTACAGTTCTCGGCAGTTCTCAGGAGTTCATCGAGTTCAAAGAAGTTCACAGTTCTAGAAGCAGGTCAACACACAAGAAGAGACCAGAGCAACAGTTCCAGTGACCATCAGACACCTCACGGCAACAAGGGCCTTACGAAACAACCAACCGAATATTACCACCAGCCAACAGGGTAATATTGGGTCACTGCGACCAAAGAAAACCAGCTCGGGAGAAAACCGAAGATTTCGCAAGTTTTCCACTCTGCAATCTATTCCTGACTTACCCCTGGGTAAGATTTTTACTTAAAAAGACTCTAAACCCTATCTCTAACAGAAGAAAAATGGGTACTCACCCGATAAATCCAATACGCACCCTACCGCATCAGCGGACTCGCGAAGACTGACCAGACACGCAGTCGAAGTCCTCTACCGCGTCCGGGGTACGGCAGGCACCAACCAACACACCCAGCGAACCCCGAAACCGCGAACCAGCTCAACTGTCAAGGATTCGTTTGGTGAGCATTATCCCTGGTCCTCTAAAGCCTAACTTAGCTAGTAAAGTGGGATTGAGAGGGGTGAGGTATTTTTCTGCTGTAATTTCCCTCGTGTGTATCGAAGTGTTCCCCATTTTATTAGAGTGTTAAGATTGTTGTGTTATATTTTGTCTCTTGAATAAAGATCAAAGTTTCTTGCACCAAAACCAGTTGTCTGCTGCATTTTTTGTCACAACCCCCAAATAAGTCCAAGGTCTAGAACCAAGGGAGTGGGAGCTGTAAGATTCTCAAAATTCACAGATCCCCCTAACTCTAAGAAAACCCTAAGGAAAGAGACTTTGGACTCTTTTCTAGCTATTACAGGGTGATGACGTGCATTGGGCCTAACCGAAGAACCTTTTGAGCAAAAACCAAGATTTGGTACTTTTAAAACATGTCTGGGCTTTTAAGGGAGAAAAAGGCTGTGAAGGAAGGTGGGATCAACCTCTGTAAAAAACAGTTTGGGTATTGGAGCTAATGGGAACTGTCTGGGGAACCGCATGATCTCGCTGGGAGTGTAAATCGGCCCCTATCAGACATTAGCATCCTAACAATAAACCCGAGGAAAAACAGTCTCCACCCCAAGTAACAGAGCCCATTAAGACGTGCATTAAAACAGATTACTTCGGCGTACTCTATAGAAATCATAGGCCCAGCCAAGAAAACCCAAAACATAAGAACAATCAAACTCCGATTAAGTGGCAAATCGACAGGATGGGGGCCATCCCGGAACCACTTCACACCTTAACAAACCAGTTACCGTTAACGAGCCCGCCAAAACTAACAAAGACCGAGACCTGATTTGGCGCGCAGATAAGGAACCTTCAATGGGTATAATTGAAGGCCCGTTCTCAAGCTGAAGAAGAAGAGGAGGAAGGAAGAACAAGAAGACATCGACGGAGGCATTCTCCGCAACACAGTTCTAAAACCAACACCGTTCAGCGTTCCGTGTCCAGCCAGGGGGTCGACAGCTCGAAGGCCAGACCATCCAACAAAGTAGGCTGACACGAGAAGAAACCAGAACGACCGCCTCAGGGACCACCGGACACCTCGCGGCAATAAGGCCCTCACGAAACAACCAACCAAACACCAAGGGGTAAAAATTCACTTGGTTGCGCCTCCCGTTAGCGCCTTAAGAGGGCGCTAATGGGGCGCAAAGCCGCTAACGCCCGGGCGCAGCGATGTTTGCGCCGCTCGAGAACTTAACTTGAGATTGTGCGGCGGCGCTAAAACTTACCGCTGCGACCACCTGCGCGCGCAGATTGTGACGTCATTCCATGGTGCAACGCCCTTGTGGCGCCCCGTAGCAGAAATTGAGTGGCGCCCCCTGCCTTACCGCCTGGCGCTTCCAACGACCAGAAGACTGGAACGCTATCAATCGCTGTGGGGCTGGGGGGGGCGCTATTTAAAGGGGGCCTCTTCCTGTCTTTTATTGTTGGTGGCATTTTTGAACTACGCATTCTGAGAGAGAGAGGGAGAGACTTCTGGAGAGATTCAACGTTGTGTGAAGGAGTTTTGGGTACTGAGCAGCACTTTGCAGGTTCATTTTGATTTGCCATTCCTTGTATCGATTTAGCAGAGACTGTGGGAGCTGCACTCTGAGCTCTTTGCCTGGTACTCTCCATTGTACTTTCCAGCACATTTGATGTGCAAGTCTCTCCAGGCCGAGATTCAAGGCTGCAATGAACAGGATGTGGATGGAAAGCAAGATTAACCATCCCCTTTAAGAACTGGCCCGTGCCATTGTGTGTGTGTTCCATTGCTGACTCACATTACATGAGCTTCGCCAGCGCTCCGAGTTAGCACCTCACTGCTCGCCCTTTGCGCCTTAAGAGAGGTGTGCAGCGCCTGCTTTAGCGCTCCACTCACCTCCCGGGGCGGTAAAAGTGAAGTTTCCTGTCAGTGCCGATAATTAGCGCCAGGCGCTAATATTTGCGTCCGGACGATATTTGCGCCCCAAATGGGGCGCAACCTAATTTCTACCCCCAAGTATCAATATTTGGGCCACCGCGACCAAAGAAAACCAACTCGAAGAAAAACCAAAGAACCGCAAAGTTTCCACTCTACAATCTACTCCTGACTTACCCCTGGGTAAGATTTTCCCTTAAAAAACTCTAAACCCTACTTCTAAACTAAAGAAAAGTGGGTACTCACCTGATAAATCCAATACGCACCCTATCGCATCAGCGGACTCGCGAAGACTGACCAGATACGCAGTTGAAGTCCTCTACTGCGTACGGGTTACGGCAGACACAAACCGACATATAGAGTGAACCCCAAAACCGCGAACTAACCTAACTGTCAAGGATTCTGGTGAGTATCATCCCTGGTCCTCTGGAGTCCAACCTAGCTAGCGAAGTGGGATTGGGAGGGGTGAAGTATTCTTCTAATGTTATTTCCCTCGCTTGTACCGAAGTGTTCCCCATTTTTAGAGTGTTAAGAGTGTTTGTGTTGTGTTTTACTTTCTTAAATAAAGATCAAAGTTCTTGCATCAAAACCAGTTGTCTGCTGCACTTTTTGTCACAACCCCCAAATAGGTCTAGAACCAAGGGTGTGGGAGCGATTCGAACCGCTCAGAAGTCAGAGGTGAAGCTGACACACACCACCACCCCCTACACTGGCAGGTCACAAATGCCCTCTATAAAAGGAGACGCCAGTACATCTCTTTCCCGATGACCTGGGCCAAACAGCATGAACGCGCAATGGGCTTTGCGAGGAAAGCGGGCTTCCCCATGGTGCAGGGCGCCATTGACTGCACGCATGTGGCATTGCGTGCACTGCATGAGAGTGCAGAGGTTTTCCGAAACCGCAAGGGGTTCCACTCCTTAAACGTCCCGTTGGTCTGTGACCACAGACAGCTGATACTTGCTGTCAATGCCCACTATCCTGGCAGCAGCCATGATGCTTTCATCCTGCGCCAGACTACTGTGCCAGAATTTTTCCAGGCACCGCATCAGCCAAGTGGTTGGCTCCTCGGGGACAAGGGTTATCCACTGTGCACCTGGCTGATGACACCATTCTGTAACCCCAACACCCCTGCTGAGCAGCGGTACGACAGCCATCTCGCCACCAGGAACATCGTTGAGCAGACGATCGGCGTGCTCAAGCAACGGTACCGCTGTCTGGACCACTCAGGAGGAGCCCTGCAGTATTCGCCTGAGTGAGTCTCCCTCTTCATAGTTGTGTGCTGCATGCTGCATAACCTGGCAACCCTCAGGACCCAGCCAATGCCACTAGGCCTTGGAGCACCACCGGAGGAGGAGGAGGAAGAGGAGGAGAAAGAGGAGGAGGAAGAGGAGGAGGATGATCATCAGCAGCACCAAGACGGGAGGGAGGCCCACAATGTTGAAACTGCAAGGGCCGTCCGTCAACGGCTGATAGCAAGCCGCTTCTAGGCCCCTACTGAGGAAATGGCTTCTGCCATGGAGACAACATGAATGAAACCAACCCGCAACCCCTAAGCCAGCCAAGGCAGCAATGATTCCAAAGACCAAACATGTACATTTTGAATACAAAAACTTATTTATTTTACAAACTCTGTGTGTGTCATTTTTTCATGACAAACTAATAGAAACAAACACAAAAAATCATTCATTAACATAACTGGTTCTCACAACCTGGAGATAATGTCCAAAACACTAAACAAAAGTTTGAACATGAACCTCGGCCTTTAATAAAAAATTGACCAACATTTCGTCACACCTCCTACTTTTTGCCCTTCGAGGGTGATCTCCTTCCCTTGCGCACTTCCCCCCCTTCCCACCCTACTGCTCCTCCGTAATGGGGCCCCAGTGGCTGCAGCAAGGCTGGTGGAAGGCTGCTGATTGTCAGAACCTGAGACTGCAGATGCCCTTGAAGGACGGCCTCGACCAGCTCTGGGCCTGGAGGGCCCGGCTGCAGACTGCACCAACTCTGCATGGGCGGCAGCAGTCTGGGCTACAGGCGGTGGTAAGTGCAGTGGGGAAGTGACAGTGGTGGCAGCAGGAATGCTGTCATCTTGAGAGAGGACAGCAACTCCCTGCTCGACCGACACACTGGCACTCCCACGGGGCAGCACATCAGCATCCGGAGCAATCTGCTGGAGCACAGATTGCTGGCCTGCTGCGGCGCGGTGAGAGCCCCGGGGAAATGTGTCCGATCCAGCAACAATGGCAGCAGTCAGTGCTTGCGTGGCCTCAATCTGAGTCTGCATGAGAGCATTCTGAGATGGGATCACGGCAGCCAGTGACTGAATTGCAGCACTAAGCTTTAGCGTGGCATCCGCCTGTGCTACAGCGAAGTGCTCCACACTCCTTGCCAGTGCATCAATGCATTCGGGCACCCTTCCCACTGCACCCATGAGCTGAATGTGCATGTCCACCGCCTGGGTGTTCATTTCAGCGATGAGCCGCTCCTCCTCTACGTCCAGTGCAGCAGGATTCGCTGGCCTACTCTCCCTCCGGGGAGAAGGCTCCCGAGCTTCCCTACCCCCATCGCGTTGCTGCAGCCCGCTGGGTACTGGGGCTTCACCCTCATCAGACCCTTCCCCCCTGCTCCCCTCCAGGGAAGATGTGTTCCCAGTGTGGGCATGGGCTTCCTCGGGAGAGGGTAGCGCTGATGCTCCGGCTTCCTCTTCCTCCTCGCCTGCAACTTCACTCCCACTGGCAGCTTGAGGGCCCATCTCCTCAGCTGGTGAATCACCATCTGAAAGCAGGGAGGTACAAGAGTGGCTTTAGCGTGAAGACAAGGGGGCCAGTAAGTGAGGAAGGAGTGCAGCGATTTAGTAAGTTGGATTGAAAGTGTCAAAGGCTGGTGTTGTGAGGGACAAGTGGAATGAGAGAGGAGAAAAAGGTGATGACCTTACCATTGCTGTCCAGAACGGGGTCGGCCTCTCCAGGGGCGACGGGACCGATCACCTGGCTTGCCACAATCCTGTGGACGCGCGCCTCAAGATCGCTGAGGGATTGCAGCTGAGGCCACCCTCCACCCATCCGTTGCTGCTGTCTCCTATTATGAGATAGCTTGGCCTGCAAGAAAAAGGACGGCGTCTGAGTAAATATATAGCCATGGTCTTGCCTGATGTGCCTCCCATAGTTGAATAGCCCTTAATATATGCAGCCATGGTCTTGCCTGATGTGCCTCCCATAGTTGAATAGCCCTTAATGTATGCAGCCATGGTCTTGCCTGATGTGCCTCCCATAGTTGAATAGCCCTTAATGTATGCAAAGTGTGGAATGTGCATGTGTGTTTCATGAGAGGGCCATAGGTGTTGGATGAGTGTTGAGCATTGGGGTTTTAAGACCCCCTGGCCACAGAGTGAGGTTGAGATGGAGGGATGGAGAGGTATTGAAAAAAAGCCAGTCACCCTTAGCAAAGCTTAATACTAAAGAACAGTAAAAGGCGATTACATTTGATTATATTTCAACAAATCAAAAGTTATCAGCGCATTCCTGCAGACAAATAATGCTGTAGACACTGTTTTTCCCTCTCTTCTAGCAATAACAATTAGTTTTTGCAATAACAAGGACACATGTGATCGTACATCATCTGGGGAGTCCGAAAGCCATGGAGTGTGCAGAACAGCAGTTCTAACGAAAAGCTTAGGGTCATTTAACTCTAGCAATGCCTAATCCCTCTAAATATCCTCATAAGCCCATGGGGAGAAATTCAGTATCGCCCCGTTTGGGGCGCAATTATCGGCCGTGCGCAAAGTTTAGCGCCTGGCGCTAATTATCGCCTGGAGGTGATTGGAGCACGAAATCAGGCGCTGCACACCTGTCTTAAGGCGCAAAGGCCGAGGAGCGAGGCGCTAACTCAGAGCGCGAGTGCAGCGCAGGTGATGTCAGTTAGCGATGGAATGCAGAAAAACTGGCGCCGGACAGTTCTTAAAGGGGAGGCTCGATCTTGCTCTCCAGGCACACCCTGCTCATTGGAGCCTTGATCTCGACCTGGAGAGACCTGTGACTACATTTTCCAGCCAAGGACTATGGAGAGGGTGAGAGAACGAGTTCAGCGCTTCAGCGAGCGGGCCTTGGAGGCTCTGGTTGGCACGGTGGAGCGCAGAAGAGGTCGTTGAACTTTTGCGACATTGAATATGGGTCCTGGTCACCATGCTCCTGGAGGAGATGCTCTGAGCCACCTCCCTCCACACTCTTCTGTAGCCGCGTGGCAAAGACCTCCTGCCACTCTCAGGGTAGAGTATAGATCTTCTGTGCTCCACCGCGCCAACCAGAGCCTCCAGGGCCCGCTCGCTGAAGCGCTGAGCTCGTTCTCTCACCCTCTCCATAGTCCTTGGCTGGAAAATGTAGTCACAGGTCTTTCCAGGCCGAGATTCAAGGCTCCAATGAGCAGGGTGTGGCTGGAGAGCAAGATCGAGCCTCCCCTTTAAGAACTGTCCGGCGCCAGTTTTTCTGCATTCCATCGCTAACTGACATCACCTGCGCTGCACTCGCGCTCTGAGTTAGCGCCTCGCTCCTCGGCCTTTGCGCCTTAAGACAGGTGTGCAGCGCCTGATTTAGCGCTCCAATCACCTCCAGGGGCGATAAAAGCCAAGTTTGCAGTCGGAGGCGATAATTAGCGCCAGGCGCTAAACCTTGCGCACGGCCGATAATCGCACCCCAAACGGGGCGATACTGAATTTCTCCCCATGGGCTTATGAGGATATTTAGAGGGATTAGGCATTGCTAGAGTTAAATGACCCTAAGCTTTTCGTTAGAACTGCTGTTCTGCACACTCCATGGCTTTCGGACTCCCCAGATGATGTACGATCACATGTGTCCTTGTTATTGCAAAAACTAATTGTTATTGCTAGAAGAGAGGGAAAAACAGTGTCTACAGCATTATTTGTCTGCAGGAATGCGCTGATAACTTTTGATTTGTTGAAATATAATCAAATGTAATCGCCTTTTACTGTTCTTTAGTATTAAGCTTTGCTAGATTGTAGTTTAATATTAAGTTTGCAAGCATGCAGTTTTATTTGGGTCATTCTCAGTGTAGAAGAGCTAAGGAGGAGAGCAGACAGGTGTACAAGCATATGTGAGTAGGCTGGTATGAGGAATGGGCCACGCCTTCTACCCAAGGATCAACAGAGTAATGTAATTCTCAATTGTTCTTTGTAAACTGCTGCTTAAATACAGTAATGTATTAATTCTCACTCATGGTTAAATAAAATCATAAGTGTTACTAATATGAAATCAGCTTCAAACTATTGAACAGACAGTTGTAGAATTCGCAATATATCGCGATTTTATTAAATAAGGAGAAAACACATAGTTTCGTTCAAACAGCTTTTATTTCAGCAGAATGCTGTCAGGTTTCAAAGTGGACACAGGCAGCTTGTAAAATGGCCGCCGCACCTCGTGGCGGAACATTCTGGACTTTTCGACAGGCAGACAAGATGGCGTTCCAATAAACATTTGTGCAAGATCGATTAAGATTCAGCACATTGAAGATAATACACGAGACATCATGGGTTTGCAGTATACACATAGATACTGAAATCGGTCTCCCGGGTACGAATAAAGGCTATTGTACCAAGTAATCAAGGGCCCATCCAAAGACATTAATATGTAGAATCCCAACGACTCTACGATGAGAGAGCCGTTAGCGGGTAGTTACAGAAAACACTTGGAGGCCCCAAAACCCCTCCAGGGAGAACACCGACCGATTAAACAATGGGAGAAATATTAACAGGTACTCAGACATTTACGAGTAGCCCCGAAACCCATTAAAAACGGAGATCACCTATACAAGACATGTGAGCGCCAAACCCAAACAAAAGAAAAGACATTAAGGTTGGGCGGGAAACGGAAGATTTTGCACTATAATTGCAAGCCCCAAACCGTCCATCTTTCTCTTATCCTCTTATCTTGCTGGTGTTCATCCTCATGGCTGCTCCTGTGTTCTTGACTCGCCGTCTTGTTCCTGTTTGCCTGGTGTCTCTTTTAAAAGACTGTTGAACTTTGTGATCCGTTCGGATCTACCTCGTGTCGTGTCACGAAGACCTGTGTTGGTAACCGGCATCGGAACCAAAGGCCCGAGAAGAGATGAGATGAGATGAGAAGAGACGAAGACCATACTTATCGCCACGGTCAGTAAGCCCCGACCGCGCCTGTAGGTCGAATAGACATTTCTCCTTGCCAGGAAGACTTCTTTGAACTTTAAAGAACGGACCCCGGAAGATTCTTCTTTGAGATATTGACTGATCCTCATGACGGACACTGAGAGATTATTCTCTTAAGTGTTGACTGGTGCGTGAAACCAACCAACACAGATCTTCATAACAACAGACGTTCCAGCCTGCTAGCCGGAGCAGAAGCAAGTAAACAAGTGGGGCCAGGAGACCCCCTGATCGACACGTGGGTGCTGCGGTGAAAACATCCGATCAGCTATTCGGAATTTCTCCGAGTTATCACGAGTGGTGAGCATGAGTCTCGAATCCTACGAATCTAGCTAGGACAGATATTGATAGGGGAGGGTTTAAGTACTAAGGATAATTGTAATGTGTGCCCCCATTTACGGTGTGTCGTTCGTTCCTCGTTTCCCTAGAATTAGTTACATAACTGCGTGTAAGATTGTACTGTCATTAATCTGTGCTTATGACATGTATTTCGTAATCTTGAATATTATGCAATAAAGATTTTCCATTTCGTACCATTCAACCGAGTCTACATGAGTTTCATCTCCATTACTGCTCTCGCATCTAAGTCCAGTGTCTAGAACCGTAAGGGCGAGTGATTCGAACCACTCACAGGTGTGTCTAGTGTTCCCAGACTGGCTGGAGACCAGAACAGGCAACAAGGCCTAAACCCGCACTGACATACAGGCTGCACAGAGCCACGCGAATCTCACAGGCGGAGAGACACGCACGCAAACCCTTACACAGTCCAAAGGGACTTCAAATTTATTACCAGGGCCAATTTTCATCAATCCCTCAGGCCTCTTGGTTCGAGCGAGCGCTAAAAAATGGTACCAGACCAAAGTCTGATCCTTTCTCTCTATACCTCTGTATCTTTTTCTTTGCCTGTCAGTCTTTGTCTCTCTTTGTCTTTTTATGGGGGTAATTTTTACCTTCACTGCTGGTAATTTCTTCACTCAGAGGTGGTGAATCTTTGGAATTCTCTACCCCAGAGGGCTGTGGAGGCTCAGTTGTTGAGTATATTCAAGACAGAGATCGATAGATTTTAGAATATTAAGGGAATCAAGGGTTATGGAGATAGTTCAGGAGAGTGGAGTTGAGGTAGAAGATCAGCCATGATATTATTGAATGGCGGAGCAGGCTCGAAGGGCCAAATGGCCTACTCCTGCTCTTATTTCTTATGTTCTTATGTTCTTATTAATCTATCAGACCATATCATCCCTTGTTATAGAACCCTCCTGATTTCATCCCATAATCAGGCTGGTTTTACAACCAGGGGATTCACTCCTTCAGACTACTGCCCAGGCTGCTGGATTCAAAAATAAAGGATGACCATAAATTACAAAAAGTATCCCTGTGTCTCTTGGCATATATATGTGTGTGTGTTTTTGCGTGTGTGTCTTTCTCTCAGTCTCTCTCTGTCTGTATCTTTCTTGTTGTCTGTGTGTCTGTTTGTCTGACTCTCTCTTTCTGTTTCTGTCTGTCATTTTGTGTGTGTCTCTCTCTCAGTCTCTCTAGTTGTGTGTGTGTGTGTGTGTCTTTCTCTCTCTGTGTGTCTCTCTCTCTCTCTATCTATTTCTGAAGAAACATCAGATATTCTTTGATTACGTTATATCTAAATAGCAAACCAACATTTAATCTGGGCACAGTTCCAGAGAGAGATTCTGTGAAGGTTTGGAGAATCTTTAAAGAACTAACACACACAAAGACTCAAAGATCACACAATCCAAACGATTGGGTTTTGGAATAATTTCCAAGTTGGCTACAAGCCAGTAGGAAGCAGGACACAAAAAAACCTGAAAGAAAAAGAAAGAAAGATTGACTTAGAACATAAGAAATAAGAGCAGGAGTAGGCCATACGGCCCCTCGAGCCTGCTGCACCATTCAATAAGATCATAGCTGATCATCGACCTCAATGCCAATTTCCCGCCCGATCTCCATATCCCTTGATTCCCCTAGAGTCCAAAAATCTATCGATCTCAGCCTTGAATATACTTAAAGACTCAGCATTCACAGCCCTCTGGGACTTGCATTTATATACCGCCTTTCCCGACCACCGGACGTCACAAAGCCCTTTACAGCCAATTAAGTACTTTTGGAGTGTAGTTACTGTTGTAATGTGGGAAACGCAGCAGCCAATATTGCGCACAGCAAGCTCCCACAAACAGCAATGTGATAATGACCAGATAATCTGTTTTTGTTATATTGATTGAGGGATAAATATTGGCCAGAACACCAGGGATAACTCCCCTGCTCTTCTTCGAAATAGTGCCATGGGATTTTTTATGTCCACCTGAGAGAGCAGACGGGGCCTCGGTTTAACGTCTCATCCAAATGACGGCACCTCCAACAGTGCAGCACTGGAGTGTCAGCCTAGATTTATGTGCTCAAGTCGCTGGAGTGGAATTTGAACCCACAACCTTCTGACTCAGAAGACAGTGCGCTACCAACTGAGCCACAGCTGACAGCGAGGAATGTATCTTTCTGAAACGCGATACTGAGGGGTGGGAGAAAATGAATGATTTATTTTGCTTTTCAATTGACATGCAGTAAGACTAAATGCAAAGTATTTTTAAAAATAATTCTGTAATAATTCTATTGAGAGTGGAAAAATATATTGGTTGGAAAAAGACCCATCTGCTACCAGATAAGAAATTATTTTGCCCTAAGGTCACCTCTTTGAAGAATTTCTCACGGATCATTTATGAGTTTAATAACTACAGTGTAATAAAGAATTTTTTCACTACATTCTGCGGTTCCAATACATCCCAGTTAGATTTTCACTACATCATGAAGTTCTTTTACCTCCTAGTTATGTTTTTGCTGCATTTGGAAATTCTTCTACACCCCAGTCATTTTTACACTGTGTCACTTTTACATCTTAGTTATGTTTTATTATTTCTATAAATACTAGCAAATCTCCCATGGCGTTTCTCATGGTAACTTGGGGATAATTGTCTTAGAATTTCTGCGGAGGTTCTCCTGATCTCCTGCTGTGACTTTGGAAGGATGTAAATGCGTTGGAAGCAGTTCAGAGAAGGTTTACTAGACTAATACCTGGAATGGGCGGGTTGTCTTCTGAGGAAAGGTTGGACAGGCTAGGCTTATATCTGCTGGAGTTTAGAAGAGTAAGAGCTGACTTGATTGAAACATATAAGATCCTGAGGGATCTTGGCAGGGTGGATGTGGAGAGGATGTTTCCTCTTGTGGGAGAATCTAGAACTAGGGGTCACTGTTTAAAAATAAGGGGTCGCCCATTTAAGCCAGAGATGAGGAAATGTTTTTCTCACAGAGGGTCATGAGTCTTTGGAACTCTCTTCTCAGAGGGCGGTGGAAGCAGAGTCTTTGAATATTTTTAAGGCAGAGGTAGATAGATTCTTGATAAGCAAGGGGGTGAAAGGTTATCGGGGGTAGGCGGGAATGTGGAGTAATCAGATCAGCCACGATCTTATAGAATGGCAGAGCAGGCTCGAGGGGCCGAGTGGCCTACTCCTGCTCCTAATTCGTATGTTCGTATGTATGGTGGGAGAGTGGCAGAAACCCTGGAGAAATGGTGCAAACGGCCGTCCATGCCCTGTCTCTGGGTGTGCACCAAGCCTCAGTCGAAGATATGGCGGGAGATCAAGAGAGAGCAATGGATGTTCTTCCCCCAACATGTTTTATAAGGACTGGAGCATTACTGCATGACGCACTGTGTATCATTCTGCTTCTAAGGCACTGAGTCCCTTCATGGCTGCAATTGTCTAATTGTGACAAATAGGCACATCCTGAGATCAACAAGAGGGCAGTCGTTTTTCTGTAGATTGGAAGTTGCTTGTGAATCTCTGAATCCACCACAAGTAGCAGAATGCCTAGCTAGCTGGCTTCAAGATAGAGGGCAGAGAGTAGGGGTAAAGGGTAGCTATTCAGAGTGGTAGAAGGTGGATAGTGGTGTTCCACAAGGATCAGTGCTGGGACCACTGATGTGCACAATTTATATTAACGAATTAGAATTTGGAATCAAAAACACAATTTCTAAATTTGCAGACAACACCAAATTAGGGGAGATAGTCAATACTGAGGCAGACTGCAACAAATTACAAGAAGACATTAATAAACTTGCAGAATGGGCATATAATTGGCAAATGAAATTCAACAACAACAACTTGTATTTATATAGTGCCTTTAACGTAGTAAAACGGTCCAAGGCGCTTCACAGGAGTATTAAAAGACAAAAAATTTGACACCGCGCCACATAAGGAGAAATTAGGGCAGGTGACCAAAAGCTTGGTCGAAGAGGTAGGTTTTAAGGAGCATCTTAAAGGAGGAAAGAGAAGTAGCAAGGCGGAGAGGTTTAGACAGGGAATTCCAGAGTTTAGGGCCTCGGCAACAGAAGGCACGGCCACCAATGGTTTGGTAAGAAAAATAGGGAGGTCACATATTACTTGGATCTAAATGGGGTAGAGGAGCAAAGGGATCTCGGAGTACAAATACACAAATCAATAAAAGTATCGACACAGGTTAACAAAACCATTAAAAAAGCAAACGAAGCATTAGGGTTTATTTCTAGAGGGATAGAATTGAAAAGTAGTGAAGTTATGCTAATTTTGTATCGAACCTTGGTTAGACCACACTTGGAGTACTGCATACAATTCTGGTCGCCATATTATAAAAAGGATTTAGAGGCACTGGAGAGGGTGCAGAGAAGATTTACAAGGATGATACCAGAAATGCGAGGGTATACATACCAGGAAAGGATGAACAGGCTGGGTCTCTTTTCTCTTGAAAAGAGAAGGCTGAGGGGTGACCTATAGAGATCTTTAAAATTATGAAAGGTGTTGATAGAGTAGACACAGAGAGAGTGTTTCCACTTGAGGGGAAGAGCAAAACTAAAGGCCATCAATATAAGATAGTCACCAAGAAATCAAATAGGGAAAATAGGGAATTCAGAAGAAACTTCTTTACCCAGAGAGTGGTGAGAATGTGGAACTCGCTACCACAGGGAGTGGTTGAAGCGAATAGTATAAATGCATTTAAGGGGCAGTTAGATAAGCATATGAGGGAGAAGGGAATAGAGGGCTATGCTGATAGAGTTAGATGAGGAAAGACGGGAGGAGGCTCTAGTGGAGCATAAACGCTCGGTTGGTTGGTTGGACTGAATGGCCTGTTTCTGTGCTGTATATCCTATGTAAGGTCAGCATAATGTTTTTTTTTTAATTGGTTTTTGCCTCTGTAACAAAGTGCGATGGTTCAAGTGCGATGGACTCAAATGTTTTTATATATGCACCAGTAGACCTCCTGTGGCATTGCTCGGAAGAAAGTTTTGTCTTAAATATAAGGGCCAGGAGCGTTATGTCATGTAATACACAATGATTTATTCTGCTGAGCTGGAGCTGGGTCCCTTTGCTGTAAAGTAAACACAGGAGGCTGGCTTAAAGTCAATCAGAGTTTTGATGTTCTTTGGTCAGACACATTTACAAATTGACAAATGCTTGTCAGTTTCGAGCTGCACCTCAGAAGCACCCAGCATTTTAAGATTGTTTTGTAGCAATGCATCTAGAGTGCGATGTTTGCAAACACAAGACACAATTAGATACATTTTCCTCTCCTGTGTACCTGGGAACATTCTGTGGTGGTTTTCATCTCACTATCACCTCATTTTTCAGTGTGAACGGAGCAGTAGTGAGATAAAAAATATAACAAAAACCTACCACTAACTTGCTGCCCAAGGCTCACTAAATGCAAATTTGAAGCATAAAATTTCATATTTTCATTAATTCAAAGTTATGCCCTGTGATCCTATTTGTCTGATTACTCTGGATGCAGCTTATCTATATTATTTAATATTTTACATACCTCAGTGAAATTCTCCATTCCCACCTTCTCTCCAGACTGTGAAGCTTAAGCTTCTCTATTCTTCTCTCTCAGCGCATCCACTTTACGCTTGGGATCACTTTCTTTTTCTCTTCTGTGCATCGCTGTCCTTTATTTAGCATTGCCCCATAGAGATTGTGGGGTAACGTTTCGCTTTGGGGGCAATCGGCAATCTGGGCGCAAATTGCGCTTAAACATGTGCTGGTGTTCCTAAGTGAAGTGATGGTTCAAGTGACCGCTCAAACTCATTTACATATTCACAAACTTAAAATCTGACATGAACCAGCGCATTTGGGCTGCGTTTTAGAACATAATTGTTTATTATTTTCCCTTGATATATTTAAGAGTGGTAACCCGGTGCAGTTTTATTAATATAGCTGAAAATGCATTTTTAATAAGAGCGCCCAGTCTCCACCTGTGAGTAACCCGATTTTAAATAACTAAAAATGATTTACAGAACCATTTACTAATTTCATTGGTGTGCACTAGTCAGTTTCTTAGTAAATTAAATATTTTTTATTATTTAAAATCTTTTTAAAAGTGCCTATTAGTGCCCTTGTGCCTAAATAAACAAACTTACTTTGAAGGGCCACAAACAGGCACAATTAGCGGAAACTCGCCATGGTGATTAATTCAATCTGAGGGCGTAGCCAGGTTCGTGGGCTGCGCAGGCTTCCAGCGCGATGTTTTTTAAACCAGCGAAAAAGTTTGTGGAGACTCGATTAGCGCTGGACGTAACTTGCGTTTGAGATTCCTCGATCTTATGCGCTGGTTTGGCCAATTTCAGGCGAATTGTGCTGGAAAAACCAGCGCAACCTACCACTATTCATAATTTATTATTGAAGGGGTTAAAAGTTAGATTAGCGGCTTAACTGACTAGCTGGCTGATGTAATGAAGGAGAAGTCTGGCAGAACAAAGACAGTTGGAAAAAGCATATTACACGATGATTGGGGGAGTAAAAGAATCAAGGAGGCCATACATTGAACAATGGGCCGCCAAGATGTGATTTGCGAAGATGTGGTTAAGCGTACGTAAATTGGATAGAACAATGGCAGATATGGAAACAGGGCAAATGAGATAAACAAGATGTGTTTTGTGGAGATGTGATTAAGTGTACGTGACTTGGACAATTAATTGGCCAAGTCCCAAAGATGTGAAGGAAAGAAGATGTAAGATTGTATATAAGCCAACTGCTCGAATGTAAAAATTAGACTCCTGTCTCAGCTCAGACTGAGAGGGCCTCGCCCTGCACGTGCTTGAATAAAGATTGCTTGGAACCAGTATACGCTCGTCTCCGTCTGCTTTGAGGCAGAGAGAAATCCCACAACATTGGCCCGAAAATTAGACCTAATACGGGAGATTATGCACTGTGTACTCTCGCGTATTAGGTCCCGAAGTGCCGGTTTCCTGTATGCACTGCGCATGCGCGGGAAACTGGCACTTCGGGTATTGCGAAGGGGGCGGTTCCTAAGTGAACCGCGTGCGCGCTACAGGTTGTGCGCACGCAGCGCACTTAGTTTTTTTTTCAGGTTTGAACGCGCAGGTAAGTGTTGAAGATTTTACACATAAAGAAAGCAAGCATAAGACCCCCTTTTAACAAGGTAAGTAGTTAATTATGTATTATTTAAAAAAAAATTCAACAGGTTTATCTTTTTTAGAGACTTTAAAGAAAGGTAAGTTTATTTTTATAACTTTTAAAAAGAATTTAAATTTTTTCAAAAATTGAAATTTTTGTTTAAAGTGGTTAATTTATTTAACTATAGTTATTTTATTAATGTGATGGTTTTTAAAAAAAATTTAATTGAGGTTTAGCTGTTCTTTTGGGGGCTTGTTGCTGTCAAAACTATGAATGAAAGATGGTGTGCTGCCATTGGCTCTAACTGGCCCATGTGATCCCAGAGGTAGCATCGAACTAACTGCGCCTCTGGGACACGCACACACTGCGCGCCGGCACCAGGGAGAGGCCCAGGAACTGAAGTTCGTGTGGGCCAAAACCATAAAGGCAGGCACGGAGTGCAATATTGCGGGGGATCCTTACCCCCGCAGCAACCATCGAACTCCAATTTCTGGGCCATTATTATTGAATAAAGTACTTAATTAATGTTTGTAAGCTACACTTTGTTTTCACAGTTGGGGTAGAGGAAGGAGCTAATGGTACTGGCATGAATCTGATTTGCAGGCCTGTTGAGTAGGATTAAGGTTACCCAGGCAGGGGTGTTCTTTGCGGTTTGGGGGAGAATCTGATGAGCAGATGGGTCATGTGGACAGCAGCAGGAGGTTAACAATTGGATAAGTAGAAAGGCCCCAGTAACACTGCCTTTAATAAGAACATAAGAAATAGGAGCAGGAGTAGGCCATTCGGCCCTTCGAGCCTGCTCCGCCATTCAATAAGATCATGGCTGATCTTCTACCTCAACTCCTCCTTTTCGCATTATCCCTATATCACTTGATTCCCTTAATATCCAAAAATCTATCGATCTCTGTCTTGAATATACTCAACAACTGAGCATCCACGGCCCTCTGGGGTAGAGAATTCCAAAGATTCACAACCCTTTAAGTAAAGAAATTTCTCCTCAGCTCAGTCCTAAATGACCGACCCTTTATTCTGAGACTGTGGCCCCTTGTTCTAGACTCCCCATCTCAGGAATCAGTCTGATGAACCTTTGTTGCACTCCCTCCAAGGCAAGTACACCCTTCCTTAGATAAGGAGACCAAAACTGTGCACAGTACTTCAAGTGTGGTCTCACCAAGGCCCTATATAATTGCAGTAAGACTTCTTTACTCTTATACTCCAATCCTTTAGTAATAAAAGCTAACATGCCATTTGCTTTCCTAATTGCTTGCTGTACTTGTATGTTAACTTTCATCGATTCATGTACAAGGACACCCAGGTCCCTCTGAATACCAACATTTCCCAATCTCTCACCATTTAAAGAATATTCTGCTTTTCAAAATGCTTTCATCTTGTGTGCTGAATTGTTCCAAGACAAACTTGCCTGAGTGAGCTCGAAGGTGCATTTGAGATGTATTTTCCTGACAGTATCCAGAATACACATACTGAGCTAGCTAATCAGCTTTACCCAGGCTAGCTATGTGTCATGTGAATAATTAACGGCCAATATAAGGTAATTATATGCAGTACCAGTAAACACGGAAAGAACAAATCGAAACAGAAAATGCAAGGAAAGCACAGCCTCGGAAACAAAAAAAAGGTTAACGTTTCAGGTGATTCTCATCACCAGAACTGTGCAGCTCCCTACCTAACAGCATTGTGGATGCAACTTCAACATGGACTGGAGTTGTTCAAGAAGAAGGCTCACCACCACCTTCTCAAGGACAACTAGGTATGGGCAATAAATGCTGGCCTTGCCAGCGATGCCCACATCATAAGAATGAATGAAAGAAAGAGGCAGGAAGGACTGACCAAAGCAAAGGGGAGAAGGGAGAACCACAGGTGAAGTCCGAAAGCACAGATATTCAAAATACTTTTACAAAGAGGCAGCTATCGGGTTTAAAGGAATGTAAGCAGATTCTAAAATGATGGAAAAAGCCAGGACAAAGACTATCAATGAATATAAACATGTCCAAAATAGAAGGAAAAGCACAGATTTGTGAATGGGAGAAGCCAGCAGAATAATCCAGGAGTCAGCTCGAGCCTGAGGTTGTTAAAATTAATATTCCAACTTGTGGCCTGTAGAGTGCCCAGGAGGAAGAGGGGCAGCTGTTCTTGGAGTCTGCATTGAACTTGGTTGGAACAGTGTAGACAAGGCGTACATTAAGAGAACAAAGCCAAAATGCAGAGCTCCTGAGAAGATGCAGACAATTGCCACAAAACCTTTCCAGGTTTATTCACAAGAATTCTTGCTGATAGTGACAAAGAATGATTACATAAGATAGATGCCTCAGCAGTTGAATATTCCTGCAGAAGTGCAGTAAGATGATTCCTAAAATGCTCATTATATCTCGAATGGGTTTGATGAAAGCATTAACAACGCATCAAGAAGATTCTCTATGCACTTATATGTGTATTCGGCAAGGGGAATGAAATGAATGCAGCTCTGTCACATTTTTCCTCCAGTAACAACAGAGAGTACACTCGGGTGTCACGCACCAGATATAAAGGGGCTCTCTTTCTGAGTATGTGCTGGCAGCAGGAAATCTTCGCCAGCTGTCAGCGCCTGTCACAAGATCACAGGCAGCCCGCCCGCAGTAAGCCGATCAGTGTGTAATCAGAAAACGTAAGCTTAAGCGCGGTTGCTCTCCGTGTATTTCAGCACCACCCTCAGACGAGTATAGCCTGCTTCAAATGGTGGTGGAATTGGGATAGGATCCGTTGTGGGATCATCCAGTCAAACCTCATTTTAGGCTGTGAGAAACGATTCCACTTAATGGCCCGAAAATTAGACCTAATACATGAGAGTACGCACTGTGTACTCTCGCGTTTTAGGTCTCCAATTGCCGGTTTTCAGCATGCACTACGCATGCACGGGAAACCGGCACTTTGTGAACTCAAAAGGGGGCGGTTCCTACGTGAACCGCGTGCGCGCTACAGGCTGCACGCACGCAGTGCACTTAGTGCTTTGAACGCGCAGGTAAGCATGGAAGATTTTACACATAAAGAAAGGAGGCGTAAGACCCTCTTTAAACAAGGTAAGTAGTTAATTAAGTATTATTTTAAATTTTTTTCAACGGGTTTATCTTTTTTAGAGACTTTAAAGAAAGGTAAGTTTATTTTTATAACTTTTAAAAAGATTTTAAATTTTTTCAAAAATTTAAATTTTTGTTTAAAGTGGTTAATTTATTTAACTATAGTTATTTTATTAATGTGATGGTTTTAAAAAAAAATTAATTGAGGTTTAGCTGTTCTTTTGAGGGTAAATTGTATTCATAGCTTTGACAGTTCTCCTGTCAAAACTATGAATGAAAGATGGTGTGCTGCCATTGGCTCTAACTGAATCACGTGATCCCAGAGCTCGCACGAACTAACTGCGTCTGTGGGTCACGCAAGCACTGCACAGCTGCATGTGGGACTGGCCTTGAAACTAAAGTTCGTGTGAGCCCGGAGGGAAAAGGTAGGCGCGCAGTGAGATATCGCGGGGAAGCCTTACCCCCGCAGGAACGCTCCGTGTTTAATTTCTGGGCCAATAATACTTGTACTTATTTAGGAGCATAGGATCAGGAATAGGCTATTCATCCCCTCAACCCTGTTCTGCCTTTCAATTAGATCATGGCTGATCCGTACCTCAAATCCACTAATCTGCCTTGGTTCTATATCCTTTAATAAAAATCTAGCAATCTCAGTCTTGAAACTTTCAATTGACCGAGCTTCTACATTCTTCTGAGGAGGGAGTTCCAGATTTCCACTACCCTTTGTGTGAAGAAGTGCTTCCTAACATCACCCCTGAATGGCCTAGCTCTAATTTTAAGGTTATGCCCCCTAACTCTGGACCCCTCCAGAAGAGGAAATAGTTTTTCTCTATCTACCCTATCAAATCCTTTAATTATTTTAAACATCTCAATTGGATCGCCCCTTAGTCTTCTATACTCAAGGGAATACAAGCCTAGTCTATGCAACCTGTCATAATTTAATCCTTTTAGCCCTGGTATAATTCTGGTGAATCTGCGCTACACCCCCTCCAAGGCCAATATATCCTTCCTACGGTATGGTGCCCAGAACTGAACGCAGTACTCTAGATGCGGTCTGACCAGAGCTTTATATAACTGTAACATAACTTCCAGCCCTTTGTATTCCAGCTCCCTTGAGAAAAAGGCTAACCTTCCAGCAGCCTTTTAAATTATTTTTTGTATCTGTCCACTAGTTTTTAGTGATTTCTGTACATGGATCCCTAAATCTCTCTTCTCCTCCACAGTTCCTAGCTTCTCACCATTTAATGCCTTAACATATCAAAAAACCTTAAAATGTTTTCATAATGAATTACCTTTTGAAATACAGTGACTGTTATGTAAGGAAATGATTCAGCTATTCTGCACCAGTAGTATCCAGTGAACAGCATTGAACAACAGTTAATCTGTTTTCGGTGGTGTTGGTTGAGGGAGGAGTGTTGCCCAGGAAACCGACATTTTCATGAATAGGGCCAAGGGAATCTTTACAATCCAGCTGAACCATCAGAACAGTCCGATAAGACCTTGGTTTAATGGTTCATTTGAAGGATGGCACCTCTAACAATGCATCACTGCCTCAGTACTGCACTAGAGTGTCAGCCTAAATAGTGTACCCAGTCTAAGTGTGACACCAGGCCTTCAAGGGGTGAGGACAAATTCACTTACACACACGTGAGACAACCTCTGATTCACAGGGCTGATTTTACAAATGCGAGCTCCTAGTTTAGAGCCTCAACTGCTGGGGGTGCATATTGGGGAATTATAGATGCAGTCCTAAAGACATCCCAATATGTGGCCCTGGTGGGGAAGGCTCTGCAGTAGCAGTGTGCGCTCATAAAGCGTACTCTTATAAGTCTAGAAATGACTATTGGTCATATTAGCTGGAAACCCACTGGCCGTTAAAATTCCCGCCCCCCCCCCCCAACCCCCCTCCCCTGCCCGGCGTCAACATGGCAGAAGCTCTTGATCTGGAAGTACCCGATCAGTCAACAGAGTGGCTGGCCTCTTCCTTCAAGGCACCCTCCATGATGTGAAAGACAGTGGAGCTTGTATAGCTGGGCACACAATGGCACTTCTGCCACTCGCACTTCCACTGACTCATCAGAAAAGCTTGCGGCCCCTCCAGCTGCTGACACCCCTGAGGCTGCTGCTCTTTCTGCTTTCCTGCTGAGAAATAATACTGCCCTGTTACTGGCTGCAGCCTTTTAAACACCGCACCAGAACTGCATTCTCCTCCCTCCTAGTGGCAGCAAACCAATGAGGGGCAGTGTTTCGGCCTCCAAACCGCCCTGGCTGGTTAATGAGGGTTCTGGAAGGGAATTGGAAGTGAGTTAGCCATGGTTTCACATTGACAGGTGTCAAGACTACCCTGCCCCAAACCCATGAATGGGAGGAGAATTCAAGCCACTGGCTCTTGTTGGGTATGGTGCTACACAGGCTGGCAACTCTCTGCGCCTTATTCAGGTAGTTCTTGTTCATGGGTGACCATAGACAGTGAGTGCTGGCAAGCTATTTGACTGCAGAGTGCATCATAGTCAAAACCAATCCTGTCCTCATCCAAGATCCTCAAGCATGGATTTTGCAGCAGGGTCCACTGGATAGCAATCAAGAGCTGATTTATTTTTCCTGACTTCAGGCCAGGATTGCTGAGGCTAACTGTCGCACCCTATTTTCTCTAGCTAAGATCAGCTCAGTCAGCGCAGACAAGGATAAACCCAAGGAACTTCTGCTCCCTGTGGCACAGTACTGCACTCGGCCGTACTGTTATTCACAAGGGCTAGGCTATCAGGAGAATCAGGCTGAGGCACAGTAAATGTTGACTTCCTTCCCTGATACCTGGGAAAGGATGTGCAGCATTGGGGAGGCAATCAAAAGAGTGAGGTGAAGAAGTAATTAAAAATGGAAGGCAAAGAAGAATGAATATCATTTATTGAACAAATGGCCTTAGGAAATGCTGTCATAACCCAATCTACACAAAACACTGTGATGTTTTGCACTGTGGATTCACATTGACTGAGTCTACACAATTCCCTTCTCTTTGGAGAGCTCTCTTTTTTATTTTAACCTCAGGCTTAGAGGTAAAGGGACCAGATTTTAATGTCGACTAACAGCAACAATTGAAGAAAAATATTTCTATCCATTGTTGCCTATGGGACCAAATTGATGGGACTAACACAATCTTCTGTTGATTCCCTTCTTAAGCAGATCCAGTTCCATTTTGTACACATTTGAACTGATTTGTACTTTCTGTACACTTAAAACCATGGTTACGTTTCAACCAACCAGCTTGTATCCATCTTAGAATGACTCTGATTTGGACCTTGCTTTGAGCTCATCCAGATAAAACAACTCCAACCAAACTCGGACTATGTAAATAGTTGTCGGTAGTGTCCCCATGATCATCTGTATAACATATTAATGGTCCTACCTATTCAGGAAAGATATGCAATACATTTTGAGTTTTAATAATGAGCTTATTTTTTTAATAATTGCTTTCCTCCCAATATTACTGAACCAATGAATAAATCTGACAGACAATTTAGTCAAAATAATTGACAATCTTAATTCTTGACAAATATTTGGTGACCCACAGTTTTGATTAGTGCTTCAGATACCAAAATATTGCATTTGATAATCTGTTTTGGTCCTTGTTAATTCACCTGTGGATTTATTTTATACAGCATTTGCTCCTTTATTAAAATAAGGCTGGTGAGCACAAGCAGTAACACCAGAGCGTGCTTGAAGCCTGAATGCTGGACCAAAGAGTAGTGAGAAGAAAGCAACATACTCACAACACCAGCTTATGGGGTTCAGTAGCAGGAACCTTTGTTGAGGGAAGGAGCTGGGTTGTAGCCATACTTAAGTGTGGCTTAATTCTTGAAGACCTCAGGTGAGTTCAGTAGTGATAATGCCCTGAGTGCTCACCTTGTTGCAACAAATCCCTATAGCTGAGCGAGCTAATGGATTCCTGGTATAGTCTGAATATAGAATCATAGAATCATAGGTACAGCACAGAAGGAGGCCATTCGGCCCATCGAGTCTGCGCCAGCTCTTTCAATGAGCAATCCAGTCAGTCCCACTCCCTCGTTCTTTCCCCATATCCCTGCAATTTTTTCTCCTTCAAGTATTTACCCAATTCTCTTTTGAAGGCTGCTATTGAATCTGTATCCACCACCCTATCATAGAGTGCATTCCAAATCCTAACCACTCATTGCATAAAAACATTTTTCCTCATGTCGCCTCTGGTTCTTTTGTCAATCACCTCAAATGTGTGCCCTCTCATTATCGTCTCTTCATCATTGGAAACAGTTTCTCTTTATTTACTCTATCTAAACCCTTCATGATTTTAAACTCCTCTATCAAATCGCCTCTTAGCCTTCCCTGCTCCAAGGAGAACAACCCCAGCTTTTCTAATATATTCACACAACTGTAATCCCTCATCCCTGGAACCATTCTAGTAAATCTCTTCTGTACCCTCTCCAAGGCCTTCACGTCCTTCCGAAGTGTGGTGCCCAGAATTGGACACAATACTCCAGCTGGGGGCGAACTAGTGTTTTATATAGGTTCAGCATAACTTCCTGGCTTTTGTATTCTATGCCTCTATTTATAAAGTCCAGGATCCCGTATGCTTTATTAACTGCTGCTAACCTGTCCTGCCACCTTCAAAGATTTGTGCACAAGCAACCCCAGGTCTCTCTGTTCTTGCACCCCCTTTAAAATTGCACCATTTAGTATGTATGGTCTCTCCTCATTTTTTCTACCAAAATGTATCACCTCACAATTTTCTGCATTGAATTTCATCTGCCATGAGTCTGCCGATTCCACCAGCCTGTCTATGTCTTCTTGAAGTCTATTACAATCTTCCTTACTGTTTACTACACTTCCAAGTTTCGTGTCATCTGCAAATTTTGAAATTGTGCTCTATACCCCCAAGTCCAAGTCATTAATGTATATCAAAAACAGCAGTGGTCCTAGTATTGAACCTTGGGAAACGCCACTGTATACCTCACTGAATTAGTTTAAGCCCACCCTCACAGCACTAGTTAACTTGCCCGCAAGGATATTGGTTCCAGCTCTGTTCAGGTGCAACCCGTCCATCTTGAACAGGTCCCTACTGCAACAGAACTTGTCCCAGTGTCCCAGGAATCTGAAGCCCTCCCTCCTGCAACATGCCTCTAACCACGCATTAACCTGCCATATCTTCCTATTTCTACTCTACTAGCACGTGGCACTGGGAGTAATCCAAAGATTACTACCTTTGAGGTCTTGTTTTTTAACTTCCTCCCTAGCTCCTTAAACTCTGACTGCAGAACCTTAACCCTCTTCCTCCTTATGTCATTGGTTCTGACATGGACCACGACTTCTGGCTCTTCCCCTTCCCCCCACAGAATGTTCTGCACCCTCTCAGTGATTTCCCTAATCGTGGCACCAAGGAGGCAACATACCATACGGGTCTCACGTCAACGGTAGCAGAACTGCCTGTCTGTCCCCCTGACTATTGAATCCCCAATTACTACCGCAATTGGGGATGTGGGACTAGCTGAAGTGCTCTTGCAGAGAGCTGGCACGGGCTCGATGGGCCAAATGGCCTCTTTCTGTGATGTAACCATTCTATGATTCTATTCTATGATTCATTCCTACACTTTTCTGTAGCCCCCTGTGCAGTCCTTTGCCTCACGGTGCTAGGCCTGGAACTGCACTCCTTTGAGATGTCGTCACCCTCACCGGTATTTTTGAGAGTGCCACACTCCCAGAGGAATCCTGCACTGCCTGCTCTTCCTACCCTTCCAGGTGGCCACCTACTGGCTAATCTAAATATGGTGTAAAAGAAAGAATTTGCATTTATAATGGGGCTGAAATTCCTAGTGATCTTTGGCAGTCACGCCATAGTTATAGTTACACAGTTATATTGCTAAAAAGATCGAGGAATTTGTGATTTAGCCCGTTACGCTGCTTTTGTGCCACTATTGTACTAAATGCACATTTCCTTGATCTTTTTAGCAGTGCAAATATAATACCCATCAAAGCCCCAAAGCTACAATATTCAAGCACACAGTGATATATATTGCACTTTCATGATGTTAATTGAACACTAGAGGGCTCCCTGATGGGAGTAAGCACACTGTGGCAATTACATTACAGGGTCTCCTCTTCTGCTGAGTGTTATAGCCAACGAGAATGTTCCAGACTCTGGAATAAAAGCAGTCATTACATTACTATAACAACTTGAGTATTTATCAGACATAACATCACTGGGTAGGCCTCCGCTGGGGTATTGTGGGCAATTCTGGGTACCACACTTCAGGAAAGATGTAAAGGCCTTAGAAAGGGTACAGCGGAGGTTTACCAGGATGTTACCAGGGATGAGGGACTTCAGTTATGAGGAGAGGCTGGAAAAGTTAGGACTGTTCTCCTTGGAACAGAGAAGGTTAAGAGATGGCCTAATAGAGGTTTTCAAGATATTGAGGGGTTTTGATAGAGTAGATAGAGAAAAAATATTGCCCCTGGCGAGTGAGTCAATAACCAACAGTCATAGATTCAACATCATTGGCAAAAGATCTAGAGTGGAGATGAGGAGACATTTTTTCACTCAGAGTTGTCGGAATCTGGAATGCACTACCTGAAAAGGTGGTGGAAGCAGATTCCATAAATAATTTTAACAGTGACTTGGACAGGGATTTGAGGATGAGGAACTTACAGGGTTACGGACAAAAAGCAGGGATGTGGGACTAAGCACGACTGCTCTTTCAAAGAGCCAGCACAGGCACGATGGGCCGAATGGCCTCCTTCTGTACTGTAGTTTCTCTGATTCTATGAACATACAGAGATTTCCTAAGTTAACGCCACTCCTGCAATTGAATATACAAAAATGACGGGCAGGGAAGTATTAGCTGCTCCATCACGTCTGCCCCACACCCATGATGGTTGAAGCATCATGACTAGACAATTCCTACCTTCCCCCCGCAACAATGTAATCTCATGGGAGAGGCAAAAAACTGAGAATAACCTAGGGCCAATAAGGGGTTACATTAGACCCCAAAAAACAGGTCCAGCATTATAGACAAGTGTAAGTGTAGGACTGGTAGTTGAAGAGGACACCAACTTTACTTACTGATTACAGGCTTCTGAGGAACTTTTATTTGAATCCCCTTCCTTCACATTTTTAAACACTGACATCTGCACTTCATTTTACCATAGTGCTTTCCTCTCTTCCCAGAAAAAAAACTTGGGACCCCCGACTTCCCTCACCCTATAAAACCTACACTCGGATCGACTTCGGACAAGGAATGGCTTTCCCCATCGGCAGTCTATGCCATCAGAATGGAGGAGGAGTTGCAGCACCACAGTCGATGCCAGGAGAATCAGGCAGCATTGAAAAGGACAGCCGCCCACTAGGTACAGCACGTGTAAAAGCCACATCGGTCCTACGATGACTTCTCTGAGGGGCTGCACATCTCCAAGCACTTTACAGCCAATGAACTATTTTGAAATGCAGTCGTTGTTGTTTTGTCGGCAGTCGGCTCAGCCAATTTGCACACAGCAAGGTTCAAGAAACAGTGATGAGATGAAATGACTAGTTAATCTGTTTTAGGGGTATTGGTTGATGGATGAATATTGGTTCGGACACATGGAGAATTCCCTGCTCTTCGAAAAGTGCCGTGCGATGTTTTACATCCCTAAATAGGCATATGGGGCCTCATTTCGTCATGTCTAGTTATTGCCAATAATTCCAAGCTGATGAAATCTTAAAACAAATTTGACTCCTGTCAGATTATGAATTCAAAGCTCATTACTTGTTTCTCTATATCTTCATAAGGGGCTAGATTTCAATTATGAAAGTAATGTCAATGTGTTCTCTTATCAAGGGAGAACTTTCAGCCTTGCCAGGCTATTCATATTACATTTTTTGAGCACTTCAATATAAAATCCAGTTTTCTCACAAAGTGTAAACTGATACTATTGCTGGCAACAGGGTCTTTGATGTCTGATATTACAATACAGTCATAAAGAATCTTAAAGGCCTGCAGTATATTAAAATTCCCCAAATCACAATAGTATAGCTGTAACGCGTTTGATGAGAGCTCTACATTCAGCTCCTGCTCAAATGAAGACTTAGTGGGGATGAAATTAGTCTACGCAAGTAGCGCAAAAGTTCAGTGGAAAAGAAAATTGCGCACAGAGGAAAACAGGCTGCTGACTCGCTATGAGCCTGTTTCACACTCCTGGCGTATACCAATTTCAGCCTCAATATTTTCTGGTTCTGTTGAAAGGTCATCGCTCTGAAATGTTAACCCTACCTTCCTTTCTACACAGATGCTGCCTGACCTGCTGAATGGCTTCAGCATTTTCTGCTTTTATATTATAGCGCCGTTCACAACCTTAGGACATCCCAAAGTGCTTTACAGCCAATTAAGTACTTTAGCAAATGCCTTCTGGAAGTCCATATAGATAATGGTGCAGAAATTACGATCCCTACGGGTGTGTACGCGCTGTGTACTCACCCGTAGGGACATCGGAAATGCCGGTTTTAGGCATGCACTGAGCATGTGCTGGAAACCGGCATTTCCGATCTGTCAAGAAAGCTCGTGACAGATCCTCCGGCTGCGCTGGAGCAGGGCCTCTGCGGGTGGAGAGTTCCGTTTTTTGGAGACCCTCCGCCCGCAGAAAACACTTACAATTCTTGCGCCTGGTAAAAGCAGGCGTAAGGCCTGCTTTTACCAGGATAAGAGTTGAAAAAAGTAAAAAAAAAAAATTTCCAATGATTTATCATTTAAAAATACTTTAAAGAAAGGTAAGTTTATTTTTAGCCCCGTTAAAAACTTTAATTATTTTTTTCAAAAAATAAATTTTTTATTTAAAATACTTAATTTATTGTAAGTTAAAGTCATTTTAAAAATGTGATTTTTTTTTAATTTATTTAAAGTTTTACTATGTTTTTGGGGGTGATCTCCATTCATATATTTGACAGGTCTTCCTGTCAAATGTATGAAGGGAGATTCCCTTCTCTGATTGGCTCCCCATGGCCCACGTGATCCCAGGGACACTGCGAACCGCCTGCGCCTTTGGGATGCGCGTGCCCTGCGCACCGGCAGTTTGAAGAGGCCCAGCAGCGGAACTCTGCGCCTCCCGGGAGCCCTCCGGTCTTGGCGCAAATTTTTGCAGATCGCAGCCCTCCGCCCGCGGGAGGCCTGCGATCAGAATATCTGGGCCAATATCCTTAGACATTTCCATATCCACCATGTTAGTGACCTCCTCAAAAAAATCAACTAGATTAGTCAGGTAATGATATATCCTTCGTAAATCCATCCTGACTCTCTTAGATTAGCTCATACTTATTCAAAAAGAAATACTTGCCATTATATAGCGCCTTTATGACCTCAGGACATCCCAAAACGCTTTACACCCAATTAAGTACTTTTGAAGTGCAGTCACTGTTATAATGTAGGAAATGTGGCAGCCAGTTTGTGCACAGCAGGGTCCCACAAACAGCAATGTGATTATGATCAGATCATCTGTTTTAGTGACGTTGGTTGAGGAATGCATATTGGCTCTTCCTCGAATAGTGCCATGGGATCTTTTACGTGCACCTGAGAGGCCAGGCGGGCCCTTGATTTAACAGCACCTCCGAAAGTGCAGCACTCAAACAGTACTGCACTGGAGGGTCAGCCTAGATTGTGTGTTCAAGTCTCTGGAGTGGGACTTGAACCCACAGCCAGCTGACTCAGGCGAGATTGTCACTGGTTCTTAATTCTTCATTGTCCCTTTTAGCAATGGTTACTTTTCACAATTCCACATAGCAACTCCTGTACAGCAGTCAAAAGTGAGGCCTCATGATGAAAGGAAATGTGCTTCACTTTAAAGAATATTGTAACAGTGAGTAAAAACTTGAAAGTTTTATAAAATCGCTGCCCTGTAAACAGCTTTTGTTCTTGATACAATACTGTCTACCGTAAAGGTTAAAAAAAATGACAGAACTGAAGATCTATTCCTTTTCTTCCCCTGAATTTGTACACCCTCATCATGACTGTTCTTTACCTCACACTCGGTGATTGTGTCCATGCTATGTGCTCATTGAGAGGGTTGCCTGTTCCCGGTGCTGGACTGTGTAAATGATTGTGGGTTGTCATTTAGCTTAACTGTGCCTTTTTTTGTATATTGTGTGTTTTCTTTACCTCAACTGATGTTGCAAATAATAATGGACTTTTACTGATTTCTTCAAGTAGACCTGTTTTCTAGGGGGTTCCATTTTCCCCTGATTTCCTCTTACTTTTTGACACCAAATGCAGAAAGAAGAAAGAACTTGCATTTATGTATCTTTCACATCCTCAGGATGTTCCAAAGCACTTCAAAGCTATTGAATTACTCGTAAACCACAGTCACTGTTGCATTGTATGCAAAAGCAACAGCCAATCTGCTCACAGCATGATCCCCCATAAATGAGAAGTCGCACAACACCAGGTTATAGTCCAACAGATTTATTTAAAATTACGAGCTTTCGGAGCTGTTGCCCCTTCGTCAGGTAGAGTTACAATGAGGGAATCTACAATATTTCACAGTATATAAACACCGATGTTTTCTGATTCTCAGAACCTCCAACAATACAGCACTCCTTCACAGAATTGTAAGCATAGATTATGTGCTCAAGTCTTAGACTACGGCTTGAACTCACAACCTCTGGATTCAGAAGGAAGAATGTTCCCAGTGAGTCAAGCTGACACTGAAACAAATTAGTTTATAAATCAGCAACAACAACTGACTTTAGTGATCCTTAAAAATGAAGAGCGCAGAGTTCTCGGAGGGTCTGCGCACAGCAAACTCCCACAAACAGCAATGAAATAACTGACCAATTCACCTGTATTAATGGGGATGGTTGAGGGGTAACTATTGGCCAGGACTCCAGGGAGAACTCCCCTGCTCTTCTTCGAATAGTGGAACCTTTTACATACACCTGAGAGGGCAGACGGGATCTCAGTTTAACGTCTGATCCGAAAGACAGCACCTCCGACAGTGCAGCACTCCCTCAGTATTGCACTGAAGCGTCAGCCTAGATTTTGTGCTCAAATCTCTGGAGTGGGACTTGCACTCACAAGCTTCTAACTCAGATGCAAGAGTGCTACCATTGAGGTAAAGCTGACACTAAAGTCTTCCGAGTGCTTCTTGACATCGGTCCCAAACTCACCTTTGTCCTGCAGTTGTGGTTCTAAAAACAGTGCTGCAGATTGACTTTTCTCTGTTCTCCTTAGTATCTCGATAAGGTCCCCTCTCATTCATCTCCTTTCAAGGTTTAATAATCTGAAAGCATACTCAAAAAATCTAAACTTGGAGCTCAGCCACCTTTTCACTGACAGTGTTGATTTACTGACTTCACTCATCCAAATCTGGGACCACGTTCAATAGCCGTGGATCTATTTCAAATTGAAATAAGTCCAGAATGTGTCCAAGGCTAGCATAATTATTCCCAGTGTTGATTTTGAAAATATTACTCTTTAGTTTTGCTTTTCGCAATTGAGTTGGTAATTTGGCATTTAAATTTGGAACAGCATTTCTCTCCTGCCCACGATCTTCTATGCTGAATTTTAAGACCTAGAAATTCGATGCCTTAACGCCGGCCGGATGTTTTTCTATTTTCTCCTTTAGTAGAGATTCCATTATTTTTCCTACTACAGATGTTAAGCTGACTGGTCTATAGCTCCTTGGACATGTTTGCTCTCCCTTCTTAAATATCCGTATAACATCAGCTATCCGCCAGTCCTCCTTTTACCTCCTCCCTTCCCACTGTCCAGGGCCCCAAACACCCCTTCCAGGTGAAACAGCGATTTACTTGTACTTCTTGCAATTTAGTATACTGTATTCGCTGCTCACGATGCAGTCTCCTCTACACTGGGGAGACCAAATGCAG
This sequence comes from Squalus acanthias, assembly GCA_030390025.1. Classification (NCBI taxonomy): domain Eukaryota; kingdom Metazoa; phylum Chordata; class Chondrichthyes; order Squaliformes; family Squalidae; genus Squalus; species Squalus acanthias. Next base: position 30,547,769 of record CM059432.1, on the reverse strand, counting down.
ATTGGGTGACCGTTCAGTCCATAAGGGTGACCCTGAGCTTCCGGTCGCCTGTCACTTTAATTCTCCACTTCACTCCCACTCTGATCTCTCTGTCCTCGGCCTCTTACATTGTTCCAATGAAGCTCAACGTACGCTCGAGGAACAGCACCTCATCTTTCGATTAGGCACTTTACAGCCTTCTGGACTCAACACTGAGTTCAACAATTTCAAACTATAACGCCTGCTCCCATTTTTCATGCTGTATGATTTTGCCATGCCCATTTGCAACATTTTGGGCTGGATTTTCAATGACCCGTGGAGTCGGGTTTGGAGGCGTGTGGGGAGTTAAAATAGCGAAAAGTGGCGGGCGGACCTGATCCCGACTCCATTCCGCCTCCACGCAATTTTGACAAAATCGGTCGCGGGGTTCCCGACTCCGTCCCGCCTCCAAGAGGCGGTAGAGGCCATTAAAGCCCTTAACAAGCTCTAAATTGGCTCTGTAATGCCATTTTGAAACTTTTTAGCTAGTTTAACCCTTTTCCCATGTGAAGCACGCCTGATGTGAAACACGCCAGTGAAACCTGGTGGGCGCACAAGTGGATAGCTGACTATCAGCTGCAGCTCAACCATTAAATAGGAGATTTGATCAGCCATCAATTGCAGGTGGCAGGACTTTGTTGTCACAGGTCTGGGGGAACTTTAGAAGGCATGACCACAGCTCTGGAAGTTTGGAGCCTGACACCCATCTCCAGTGTGACCTCCTGGGAAACCCCTCTCGCCACCCTCATTGAGCGCTTCCTCAACTGAGACATATACCAGAGGCATGGGAGCCATTTATTTCCTTCCCTCCTGGGCATCCGATGAGGACGAACAACAGCCGCGGCACCAGCAGAACCATGAACAACAGCAGCACCAACAGCAGCAGCAACAGCAGGAGCGTCAAGCTGCTGCTCACCCACCTGAAGCTGCACAGGACAGAAGGGGCCAGCGCCTGGAAGGCCGTCGGCGCAGGAGATACACCCGAAACAGGGTCTACAGACAGAGGATCAGCTACCTCAACATGTCTGAGCAGCAGTGCCAAAGGCGGCTCCGACTTTCGCGAGAGGTAGTGGGTGACATCTGCGCAATGCTGCAACAAGACCTGGAGCCCAGAGGACCAGGTGGATGCCCCTTACCAGTGGCCGTCAAAGTCACCACCGCACTCAACTTTTTTGCCTCAGGCTCATTCCAGGGATCAGCAGCAGACATCAGCGGCATCTCTCAGGCGGCCGCACACACCTGCATCACGCAGGTAACCGATGCCCTCTTTGCCATCGCGCACAATCACATCCATTTCACCAAGGATCGAGCAAGTGTCACGACGCGTGCAGTTGGATTAGCTAATCTGGCAGGCTTTCCAAGGGTGCAGGGCGGCGTTGACTGCACACATGTGGCCCATAAGGCACCCCATCGCAATCCAGGTATTTTTGTCAACCGCAAGGACTTCCACTCCCTCAACGTTCAGCTGGTGTGTGACCACAAGAATGAAGTTCTGCATGTTTGTGCCAAGTACCCTGGCAGTTGCCATGACTCCTTCATACTGCGCCAGTCTAGTGTGCCTCTGCTATTAAGTCCGCTAGACCAACTTCACGGATGGCTACTTGGAGACAAGGGCTATCCCCTGAAGATGTGGCTAATGACGCCGTTGAGGAGCCCATCCAACGCAGCTGAGGATAGCTACAACTCCGGCCACATTTCCACCAGAGCCATAATCGAGCAAACCATCGGTATGCTGAAGATGCGCTTCAGATGCCTGGATTGATCAGGAGGAGCCCTGCAATACTCAGCAGCCAGGGTCTCCAGAATCGTCGTGGTTTGCTGTGCACTTCACAACATGGCACAGCGTCGTGGCTTGCAGATGCCGGAGGACCAAATGGCTCCTCACATAGCCTCCTCAGATGAGGAGGAGGAGAGAGAGAACGAACAACTTGCAGAGGCCCCTCAACCAACGGCAGCATTACGCGAGACCATAGCTGCCCGGAATGCAAGGAACGCTCTCATCTTGGCCAGATTTGCTTAGCCTAGACAAGCAAGCACTTTTGCCTCACAGCTTCTTACCAGAGCTACGACAATGGCCCAGACCCAGCGGATCCCTAACAATGTGACCACCATACTGACAATTATAAGTTATCCTAAGGCCTCATTGTGGAAGTCCCATTAGCAAAATGACAGACGCCACAACTGCAGCTGTAGCCATCAGAGTTTTTATTTACACTTTACGCCTGATGCCTTTTTCACATTAAACATCAAAATTCACCCAAGTGACTACCCTTGTGACTATTTGTGCAGTTTCTTTCTCTTACGTGTGCTCCTACGTGGTGCTTCCCCTGTGGCTTCAGCAGAAGTGGAGGCTCCCTGCTCAGTTTGTTGCTGCTCCTGTCTCGACTCTTTTGGCGGGCGTCCTCTGGGGTTGCGAACCTGCGAGGGCTCAGCAACAGTCTGCTGCTCCTGCGGCTGGGCAGGGGTTGAGACACCGATCTCAATTGGGTGCGGACTCTGGTGGGGCTCTGACCGAGGCCTTGTCAGTGGCATGGAAGTGTGAGCGCTTGGAGAGGAGCCCCCACCTCCTTGTTGTGTGCCACCAACATCCCTCTCATGGGTCAGGTCCACCTCAGCGCTTGCAAGTGGCTTGAGAGCACCTTGCTGCACATCAGGGGGGCCATGGGGACCCGTATCTGCACTGGAAGTCCTACTCAGAAGGACTTCCATGAAGGTCTGGTTTCTTTGTTCAATAGATGACCATCGCTCCTCAAGAGATGCCAGTCTATTCTGAACAATTACCATGTTTTCTACACTCTGGCGACTTATCTCCTCCATAGCCGTAGCCATCCTCTCCTCTACTGTAGCCATCGTTTCCACGGAGGTTGCCATCCTTTCCGTGGTGATGCGTTCATGCGCCAATGACTCCACAAAGGCTCTGCTCATGTTCGCTATGGACTCCTCCATTCGCTCCACACTCGCAGCGACCCTGGAGACAAAACCTGTCAGAGACTCCTGCATCTGTTCCTGGAGTCCCAGCACCGTTGATTTTATGGATGGACCCAGAGGCAGATGGTCGACATGCAGCTGAGCCGAGCTAGGAGAGTCCTGCGCCCTCCAACTAGGACTCTCCACTGCTGTCCCTGTCTCCACCATCTGCTGATGCTCACTTGTGAGCTGTGATACACCAGGTGACAACACTACTCTATGTCCCGAGGGTCCCACCGAGGTGTGAGTGTCTGCGCTGGTGCTGGGTGCGCTGATTCCTGCTGACGCTGCGCCCTCAGAGGTTGCAGCTTCCTCTGAGGAGTCTTGAGGCTCATGCTCTTCCTCCTGGCTAGTGGGGACGGGTGCTTGCGATGGTCCTGTGGGGGAGTAAAGGAAAGAGTCAGAGATGTGATGCCAAGGTTACATGCACATTGCTTATTGCAGATGATCATAAATCCATCTGTTAGAGCTTCAGATTCATTATCAGCAACTCATGCAATGTCAATGAGAGAGATGGAACACTATTCAGTCACCAGCTTGCTCTGATGCACCTGTCTGTCCGTCCCCCACTTGCGTATCCTCCTCTACTCCCATGATCTCCAGGACCGCATCCTCCCAGGGGATGAGCTGGGCTATTGAGGGTAGCCCTCCTCCTGTCCTGGCTCTTTCCCTTTTATTGTGAGCTCTCTTTTCCTGCAATGAGGGAGACAAGTGGAGTTTGAGTGAGATTGAAGGAGTGAGTGTAGAGAGTCCATAGCATAGATGCTTAGAAGGAGACAAAGATGGATTGAGGTGGCGAGACTAAGGGCCCTCCCTGTGTGTTGTAAGTTATTTTCAAAGCATGACAGCGATAGGGAGTGTGAGGGCTGCATAGTCGAATAGTAAGGCGAATGTGACCAGAGAGGGTGAGGGAATGGGTAAGGGTGCATGGATGTCAGTGTCAAGTGGGATATGGAGCAAGAGGTTGCTAAAGCTGAGTGCTGGTGAGGAGAGGCAATGGGGATCAGATTGAGGGTGAAGGGAAAGTCATACTCACTTTAGCAGTACGTAGAAGGTCATGAAACCTCTTCCTGCACTGGATCCAGGTTCTGCAGGTGAATGATAAAGAGGTGACCTCCTGGGCGATCTGGACCCACACAGGCTTGGTCTGCTGGGGAGGCTTCTTACTCCCTGAGGAGGGGAAGAGCACCTCCTTGTTGGCTCTTGCTCCATCCACCAAAGCCTGCAGGGCAACGTCATCGAACCTGGGAGCAGACCTGGGTCATTGGCTGGCCATTCCTGCTGCAGGTGCCTTTAGATCAGAGGTCCAAAAGCTTGGCAGCCTGCAGAGGAAGCAAGGCTTGTTGCAGACCTTAAATGCAGCAGCAATGATGACATCATCGGAGGCAACTTTCAGACTGGAATAACTCATTGGCCATGGGTTCCCACATGTTGGAACTCAACTGGCCAATTAAGTTAAAATCGCATCATTCATCCACATTAATCTGGAGTCGGGTGGGGGCAACACGAAATGCGTGTAACATGACCCCAACCTGACCCCAAGACAAAATCCAGCCCTTTATCTTTCCTGCCTCTTACCTCAGCACAGTATATTCCTTCAATTCCTTCCTCCCCTCCCACCCAACCCCCCGCCCCCTGTCTCTGCACCTGCTTAATATCTGTTACATCTCCAGCTTTTTCCAGTTCTGATGAAGGGTCACAGACCTGAAACGTTAACTCTGTTTCTCTCTCCACAGATGCTGCCTGGCCTGCTGAGTGTTTCCAGCATTTTCTGTTGTTATCCCAGTAATCAACAGCCTGTTTTGCATTCTGCTCAGTTTCAATGGAAAAGAACATCGGGCAGAGTGTAAAACGGGCTACCGATCACTATCGCCCGAGTTTGCACTACTGTCTAAGACAAATTTATACCCCCTTATCTTTCTAACCAATTCTGATTTATCATTCCCTGACACTAAGGTCAGCCTAATGGCCCCTCTCTGCACTACGTCCAGGGTTTGAATGGTTTCCACTTGTACCTTGCTGACCAGAAGTGAACACAGTGCTCTGTCCGTGTAGAGTGTTTTTCAGCTGAAACCTTCTCATGTCATGTAATAAAGATTTAAAAAATAATAATCATTCCAGAAAAAACACAAATAAGGGAAATGTTCAGGATTGAATGCAGCAGGGCAAGAGACGTGTCAGCTAATGGGTCTGGTGCCTTCAGCAGCTGCTATGTTGAAGTATTGGACAGAGAAAAATGATCGCTTTAACTTTTATTTTACATGGATAAAACCTTGGTGAGGTTCATAGTGCAGGACAACACCAAGGCTGAAGAGTGGGAGGGAAGATAAAGTAAATCAAAAGCTTGGGATTTAAATCCAGAAGATTGTACCAGGAAGAGAAGTCTGAGAGAAAGAAAGAAGTTCCATGGTTTTTTGGGTTCTGAAAAAAAGATTGAGTTAAGAGTTGGAGAGAGTGCGATGGGTTACGTGTCGTGAAAGTAGAGGGTCGATTTTCTGAGTTTGTGCTGCTGGTGTGGAGCCTCACTCACTGAGAGCACATGTGGGGAAATCAAGGGTGTGGTGGCCATGATTGTCCATCCCTCCATTTTAATGAACGGATAATCATGGGCACCATGCCTGCAATCTCACGATATCTGAAGCCTGTGCTGGGGCTCCCACCAGCAATGCAAACTTGGAAAATTCCCTCCAGATTTTGGAGTATGAAAATCCTTCCCTTGTTTTTTTTTAATGGAGGCATTAACCCATTTAAAATAAGTAGCTCAACGTCTATATTAAAAGGATACAAACGATCATACGCTAGTACTCAACCCTCATTTCAAGGCATTGATTTTTGGCACGGTAAGAATGCAGAGAAGGGCAAGCGCATATTTGGAGGCTAGGAGGAACAAGAAAGAAAGAACTTGTGCCTTTCACATCCCCAAAGTGCTTTATAGCCAATGACGTACTTTTGACGTGTGGTCGCTGTTGTGACATAGGAAAGACTTCAGGCAATTTTCACACAGCAAGGTTCTACAAACAACAATGTGATAATGACCAGATATTCTGTTTTAGTGATGTTTGTTGAGGGATAAATTGGCCAGGACACCAGGGAGAACTCCGCTGCTCTTCTTCGAATAGTGCCGTGGAATCTTTTACATAGTAAATGGCTGTTTTTCAGACTGGAGGATGGTAGACAGTGGTGTTCCCCAAGGGTCAGTGCTGGGGCCACTGCTTTTTTGATATATATAAATGACCTGGATATTGGAATACAGAGTAGAATTTCTAAATTTGTCGATGACACCAAACTTGGGGGTGTGGCGAACAGTGAGGATGATACCAATCGACTGCAACAGGACACAGAAAGGCTAGCAGAATGGGCAGACAAGTGGCAGATGGAATTTAATACAGAGAAGTGTGAGGTGATGCATTTTCTCAGAAGGAACAGGGAGAGGCAATATACACTTAATGGCACAGTTTTAAAGAGCGTGCAGGGACAGAGAGACCTGGGAGTTAATGTGCATAGGTCCCTGAAGGTGGCAGGACATATTGAGAGAGTGGTTAGCAAAGCATATGAGATCTTGGGCTTCATAAATAGAGGTATTGAGTACAAAAGTAGAGAAGTAATGCTGAACCTTTATAAAGCACTGGTTAGGCCACAACTGGAGTATTGCGTCCAGTTCTGGTCACCACACTTTAGGAAGGATGTGAAGGCCCTTGAGAGGGTGCAGAGGAGATTTACCAGAATGGTTCCGGGGATGGGGGATCTTAGCTACAAGGACAGGTTGGAGAAGCTAGATTTGTTTTCATTAGAGCAAAGGAGGTTGAGGGGTGATTTGATAGAGGTGTTCAAGATTATGATGGGTTTGGATAGGCTAGACGAGGAAAGGCTGTTCCCACTAGTTGATGGTACAATGACTAGGGGACACAGATTTAAGGTTTTGGGCAAGAGATACAGGGGGGATGTGAGGAAAAACTTTTTTACGCAGCGAGTGGTGAGGACCTGGAACTCGCTGCCGACGGAAGTGGTGGAAGTGGAGACACTCAATGTTTTCAAAGGGAGACTGGATAGGCTTGAGGGAAATAAACTTGCAGGGCTACGGGGATAGAGCGGGGAATGGGACTGACTGGATTGCTCTACAGAGAACCGGCACTGACTCGATAGGCCGAATGGCCTCTTTCTGTGCCGTCATGACTCTGTGACATCCACCTGAGAGGGCAGACGAGGTTTAACATCTCATCCAATAGACGGCACCACCGATAGTGCAGCATCCTCTCAATACGGCACTGGATTGTCAGCCTAGATTATATGCTCTAGTCTCTGGAGTGGAACTTGAACCCATAACCTTCTAACTCAGAGGAGACATTGCTACCACTGAGCCATGGCTGACCCAGGAACATAAGTGACCATAGTAATATGGATAAAACTGTTGCTCTGTATCCAATCCAGTATAAAAGCTGCTGGTTCAATCAGAATTTAACATGAATGTAACCCTCTGACTATCCAGAGAGGACAGCCAGTGTCAAAGTCTACAATTCCAATCTTGTTTTTATGACTGTCTAGCATTTCAAATTCTTTAGTTGGACGCACTGCAAGAATGTACCATAAAAGGCAGAGTTACATTCTTGTTTTACAACCTGGGAGCAGAGGTCATTTGGGGGAGTACTTTGATGATATTAAAGCAAATTACATGTGATAGAGTGTTGCATTCGTACACCATGTGTAAAAACATTCTGCAAAAATGGTGCAGTGGTTATTTAATATACAGATAATGATTTTTATAGTTACATTATAACTCAGAATTAAGTTGACAATTATACTTCGGAATATGTAGTGCATTCGGGCTAGAGGCCAAACTCTCTGATCTCGTGTCACAGAGGGGACCTGCGCTCAAACAGACTGCGGGTCAGAGCATTGGCACTACAGTGTTGTAGCCTTATCGCTAACGTATGCTGTCCTTTGGGAGTTGCTCCACACTGGGAGCACAGCAACAGTGAATTTATCCTTAGATTGGTGCAAGATATATGTCAGGGCAGTAGCGTAATAACTCAGTCATCAGGCTTAAATCCAAAGGACCACGTCCTTCTCCCTCCCTGTCCCCAGTCCCATACAACCCTAGCCTCAACCGTCAAATCTCCCTTAACACCTTTGGTTAACAGAAATCTATCAACCTCAGATTTAAAATCAACAATTGTCCCACCATCAAGAGCCATTTGCGGAAGAGAGATCCAAACTTCTACCACCCTTTGTATGTAGAAGTGTTTCCTAATTTCACTCCAGAAAGCCTGGCTCTAATTTTTAGGCTATGTCCCCTAGTCCTAGATTCCCCAACTAGCGGACATAGATTCTCTCTATCTATCCTATCAGTTCCCCTTACCTGACCTTTACCTGACGAAGGGGCAGCAGCTCCGAAAGCTCGTAATTTTAAATAAAACTGTTGGACTATAACCTGGTGTTGTGCGACTTCTCATTTGAGTTCCCCTTAATATCTTGAAAACTTTGATCAAATCTACTTAATTCCTTAATCTCCTCAATCTTCTAAATTCCAGGGAATACAACCCTAGTTTGTGTAATCAATCATCGTAATTTAACCCTTGGAGTCCAGGTTACATTCTAATAAATCTACGCTGCACTCCCTCCGAAGCTAATATATCCTTCCTAAGGCATGGTGTCCAGAACTGCTCACAGTACTCCAGTGTGTTCTAACCAGGGCTTTGTATAGCTGCAGCATGACTTCTAAACCCTTGTATTCTAGTCCTCTAGGCCAGCTTTGCATTAGCCTTCTTGATTATTTTTTGTACCTGTCATGGCATTTTAATAATCTATGTACATGGACCCCTAAGTCTCTTTGGACCTCCACTGCTTCTAGCTTTTCACCATTTCTTGCTGCCTCCTGTTATGCGCCACCTTCTCCTGCAAGAAAGAGGGAAGTGTGTCAGTGAATGTCCTGTAAAATGTTTGGGTGATGTGGCTGTCATGCCAGTGTGTGCGAGCTGTGAGTAGTGGGTGTGAGGCTTGCAACAGTGCTAAGTGTGTGAGGGTGAGATAAACTGTATGAATTGAAGGGTTGAGTACTGATTGATATGGTTGGTAGGTGATTGATGGGTACGTAATGAATTGAGCAGTGGATGAGGCTAGTGGTGCAGTTGGTAGGATATGCCATTTGAAGATGAACTCACCTATCATAACAACTCGTGTCAGATCGTTAAACTTCTTCCTGCACTGCATCCAAGTTCTTGGAGCAACACTCCTGGCATTGACTTCTGCCATTACTTCTTCTCACTGCCTTCTTGAGGGCCTCTGGATACTGAATATTCTCCTTCTTTCCACCTCTTCCACCAAGACCTCCAGTGCATTGTCACAAAACGTTGATGCACACTCTTTCGCATGTTCAGCCATTCCTCAAAGTATCACAGCCCAAATTCACTTTTCAAAAATCTCCCACCACTTCTTGCAGCCACAATGCACCTCCACTTTAAGAGGTACAGACTCCCTTTAAGTCGCGCTAGCCACTCGCGATATTGGGCCCCCCTGCTGATGCGTGCAGCCAATGCACAGCATGGGCAGTGCTGGCTACATGCAGAAATATTTGAAAGCAGTAGGCAGCACCAATTTAACATGCTGCCTGCAACGCAATGAATGGGCACTGGTTAATCGCGTACCACGATCCCCACAGGCGTTTTCGGGGGTTAGCCAATTTAAGCCCCCAGAAAGTTTTCTTACATAGACAGATATGTACAGTAATGCCTCTTGCAAGAAAACAATGGATCATTACATTTACAAATACATTAGACATTTCCCAAAAGTCCTTTCCTGTATGTCGATAAATCCCAGCTCTATCATAACCATTTGCAACAACATGAAAGGTTTATTGTGAACATGTATTTCATTGAGTCGATGTATTAAACCCTAATTGAAATTGGTCTAAATATCTCCCATGGTTCCCATTCCAAAGGTAATAAAATGAAAGTAATTTGCTTCTTAAGTGTTAAGACAACAACAACTTGCATTTATATCATGCCTTTAACATAGAAAAATGTCCTACGGCGCTTCAGAGAAAAAGGAAGGTAGGCATCACTACTCTTCGAGCTTAAAATACTGACTTCATTTCCCAAAACTCATTCGGCATTGAACAATAAAATCTTTCCAAACACTAATGCTCTTTCTAAAATGAAGCATGAGATTTATTGGGCTGGATCTTGCTGGAGCGAGGCCATCTCGCGGTGAAAACCATGAGTTGTATTTTTTTCCCTCACCTTCAGCTCCAATGAATTTTGCGCCGCCAATGGCTGGAAGCATTCATTGATAACGAGGCATCTGGGACCTTGGTGAACGATGGGACCAACCATCTATTACCTGAGCCAATTAGATTTAAGAATAGAGAAAGAAACAGAGCAAATGACGAAGAAGGAAATAGGGTGCATTGGAGTCAAATTAGATTCGGAAAGAGAAATAAAGAGATGGAAAGATAGATTGGATTACATGAGAGAGAAAAAAAGACAAAAAGGAAGAAGTAAGAATTTTTTTTTTATTTAAAATTTTAAAAACCTCTAGGAACGATTTACTACCTGCAGGAATGGGACTCCACAGTTTCAATTGTTCCCTTTCTGGGCCTTCAAGGTTGAGTGGCATTGCAGGAACATAAATCTCGTCATTAAAAAGGTCCTTCCGTCAAAAAATACCAGCCCTAACTTTCCGCGCCGAGTTTAATTTGTATTTACACCACAAATCCAGCAACTTTTTGAAACTCATGGGGAACTAAACAGCGACCCATTTTTCTGGTTTGGGGTCATTTAAATAAGCAGAGTAGGTTCCAGCAGAATATCCACCACACACAGGGAGCCTGAGCAGAATGTCCACTCCACACAGGAAGCCTGAGCAGAATGTCCACTCCACACAGGGAGCCTGAGCAGAATGTCCACTCTTCAGAGGGAGCCCGAGCAGAATGTCCACTCTTCACAGGGAGCCCGAGCAGAATGTCCACTTCACACAGGGAGCCCGAGCAGAATGTCCACTCTTCACAGGGAGCCTGAGCAGAATGTCCACTCTTCAGAGGGAGCCCGAGCAGAATGTCCACTTCACACAGGAAGCCCGAGCAGAATGTTCACTTCACACAGGGAGCCCAAGCAGAATGTCCACTCTTCACAGGGAGCCTGAGCAGAATGTCCACTTCACACAGGGAGCCCGAGCAGAATGTCCACTTCACACAGGGAGCCCGAGCAGAATGTCCACTCTTCACAGGGAGCCTGAGCAGAATGTCCACTCTTCACAGGGAGCCCGAGCAGAATGTCCACTTCACACAGGGAGCCTGAGCAGAATGTCCACTCTTCACAGGGAGCCCGAGCAGAATGTCCACTCCACACAGGGAGCCTGAGCAGAATGTCCACTCTTCACAGGGAGCCCGAGCAGAATGTCCACTTCACACAGGGAGCCCGAGCAGAATGTCCACTCTTCACAGGGAGCCTGAGCAGAATGTCCACTTCACACAGGGAGCCCGAGCAGAATGTCCACTCTTCACAGGGAGCCCGAGCCCATTTTCTCTAATCCAATTTTCCTGTCTATATTCCTTTTACATTTTTTTCTTCAAGTGCTTATCTAAATGCCATAATTGACTCGACTCCAACAGTCACTTGTGGTAATGGATTCCAATACTACAATTCTGCCCACCGCCTTTATATTTCAGCACTAATCGTAAACCTATGTCTCCTCGTTTCATGAACAGTGGAAATAATTTCTCACTATTTATCCTCTCAAACCCTTTCATAACTTTGAACACTTCTATTCGATCCCTCCTTAACTTTCTGAGCTATATTATGGACATGCGTAATGTAATTGCAGGGAAATGCACACATTTTTTTTGATTTAAAAAAGTGGTAAAGTCAGGATCATACCAACCAGCCTGGTGTCAGCCTTGGCTATGTCACGGGAGACAAATTAAACTTCAGTTTTTGATGTTAGTAAGTGGTGGAGGAATGAGTGTGCAGAGTGGCGGAATGAATTTATATGATACAGTGGAATAAATGTTATAAATATTTTAAATGTTGAATAAATCCATATTAAAAAAATGGTAGCACTCTTGCCTCTGAATCAGAAGATTGTGGGTTCAAGTCCCACTCCAGAGACTTGAGCACATAATCCAGGATGACTCCTCGAAGGTGCCGTATTTTGAATGAGATTCTAAATCAAGGCCCTGCCTGCCCTCTCATCTGGACATAAAAGATCCCGTGGCACCTTTTGAAGAAGAGCAGGGGAGTTGTTTATCCCTCAACCAACATCACTATAAACAGTTTAACTGGTCATTATCACATTGCTGTTTGTGGGACCATGCTGTGCGCAAATTGGCTGCCACATTTCCTGCATTACAACTAGTGGCTACACTTCAAAAAAAGTGACTGTGAAGAACTTTGGGACGTCCTGGGGTTGTGAAAGGCGCTAAGTAAAGTCCTTTCTTTCATGTAGCCAGTCCACCAGCCATTGGACAAGTGCTTCACTCAGTTTATCTTTTTCATGTTCTCGTCAAGCTGTGAGAGAACATGCAATTACTTACATATGTGATTTTATTTGTATATTAAAAATCCCTCTTGACTATCTAAATCAATCATTCCTGTCAGTTGTTGAAAAGCGCACAGAGATATAAAAAATTATTTTTACTTGGAGTCTGACTGCACTTGCTCAACTTAAGCTCCTCTGGTGCCAGTCCCACTTCAATGCTGCTAATAATGAGATATGTTGCAGGAGTTCTTATATTACATTATCACCCGGAGGAATCAAGTGGATGTTCATGGAGTAAGGAGCGTGTGAACTGATGGAGTTTGACATTTGCTGTACAGTTTGACCTGAGCGTTCCTAATATAGTAAAGCAACAATGAGAACCAACGTGCTAAAATTGCCATTTTCTAATGATTTGGACATTTAAAAGGAATTGGTGGTGTTGACTTCCTGCAATCAACAAGGTGGAAGGCATCAGTTAACAAGCATCCAGTTGTCAGCAGAAAGCAATCCTAGGTTGAGTACAACATGAACTGGATCTTGTTCCACTGTCTTAACCTCACTTTCTGATTAGTAGTCCTTGTTGCACTAATGTGAATCTTTAACTTCCCACACCAGTCATGTGAAAGCACTCGGAGTACGATTGTTGGTTTTGCACATGTTTTGGAAAGTTTTCTTCAGTGGGGCTTATCCATTGGGAACTGAATTGAAACTTCCTGACCCTAACAACCGCCATAAGCTATCATCCCATCGCCGTGGGCTATATACGGACTAAGGGCCCAGAGATTAAATAATAATGTACTTACCCATAGCACCACCCAGTCTCTAAAGGATGTACAGTCAAAGCATAAATGCACAATAAATTCAGAAGCAACTGAAGGAGAAATGGGAAGAGTGGCAGAGGGAGAGACGTGTTTGAATGAGGAGAAGGACCTAGAGGAGAAATGCTGAGATGAAAACTCGAGATGAGCCCCATGCCACCTCTGCAGTGGGTTCAGCAGGAAGCATAATGCAATGTAAAGCTAAGTGACCACAGTGAGATGGAAGGATTGCCCAGTGGTGAGTAAACTTTCTTCTCTCTCTCCCTTTACCTTGTTCGTTCCTATACATTAACCTTACTTTTTTTCAGATGCCGATGAACCTGCTGTATATTTCCAGCATTTTATACTTTTATATCAGATTTCCAGTATTTGTAATTTTTGTTCGATTGATAAATCTAATTTTGTGATGACAGTTAACTCCACTAATCAGTAGTGATTGGGATCAACGCTCCAGCCCTAGGACAGGAGACACACACACAAATGCACCAGAGTTAATTTAAAAACTGTATTTTTATTTTATTGTTAATGGAAGTATCAGGCTTGATTTCCCCCTATATTTATTTTGTATTTTCTCATCCCTTATCCTTTGTCTTCCTGGCCTCGCCCTCACCAAAAGCCACTTAACTCACTGCCATAAAGTGCCAGTTTCCCCGCCATAACTCTCCCTTCCAATTCCCCCCACCCTCACAACTGAGAGATGCCAGATCCTCCGCTCATAGCCATGATGAGCCACTGATCAGGAACTGAGGAGACTTGCGCCAGCATCCATCACCATTCAGTGCCACTGCATCACACCGAATGATAATCTTTAACAAAAGAATTAAGGCTCCAGCTCCAAATCCCTTACAAATTTTGAGACGCGTCGGTGTACATGCACCATGCACCTTTAAGAATATGGCAGCTGGGTATTTAAGGGGACAGGCGAGTTGGAAACTAAACTCGTGCAAACGGGGTTCAATTTAAGAAAAATGGAAATAAATCCAGAATGGGCTCATCGGTATTTTCAGTTACAAACTCAACTCAGTGATCGACAGATAACAGAATTTTGGCCATTCAGCACCATCTCCTCACTGAAGCTGTACCACAAGTTGTTTTAAAACAATATATAAATAAGTTATGCGCCAGCTCTTGGCACTACATTTGCTTGGCATCGGATAATACAAATCAGGCCGATTGAATTAAAGAGAGGCATGCTGTGCTGACAGGCCCCATGCATGGAGTTTGGAGTGCTTGCAGCTGCAGATTTCTCATCTCCCCAATGTTTACAAGAGAGATTTTAGCACAAAACAGCTAAAACGTACATTGTGCAAGAGGCACAATCAGTCTAATCTGTTTATTTGTTAGTCAGTTTTACCTTGGCACACAGCTGCCATATGCTGTTGTTTTCTTCAACTGGTAAACTTATTTCAAAAGCCAACTCATATGGCACAGGGTCGGAAAGTGTGAGGTAGATGTAAAGTTTTGGAGCAGCCGTGTCTCATCTATTGAGTTTTTCCTCAAGCTATTTTACTCGTACTCAAAGTCGAAGACTACTCCTGAAAGCAAGCCCTCACTCCCTTCGAACCGGACTGTACCTTTATATACCCAGTGTCTGGCACTGTAGTGAGCCTAGTGATTGAACAAAAAACCTTGTCACCTATTTAGATTATTGGATATGACACAAGCCTTATTGTGATCTCCTAGACTTCAGAAACCAGGATATTAAACACTCCATTGGATCATTGTTTTGGCTATAATCTATGGAACAGATTTATGAGTAATAACAGATTACAGTGTTTTACAGAACATTTAATTCATGCTTCTTCCTCAGATACAAAAATAAATTAACAAACTTTACACCTCCACATCCTTACTGGTACCAAGCCTGGGCTAATAGTAATGCTCTGCATGAAAAATCTTATGACTCACGGATCTCAATCTGCCACATCCACAGAGGGAAGAAGGAGGTAAGTGTTGTGGTCCTGGGAAAGAATGAGTTAGAGTGGAAGACAGTGAATGAGTCTTAATCTCAATGTAGTGAGGATAAAGGGAGGAGGTAAAATATGCAGGTCAGTATATTCAGAGCTCAAGAATCACAAGAGTACCCAGTTCACAGGAGCATTGACCAAAGTAGTACCAATAACATAGAGGGATAAGAAGGGTTGTGATAGAGAGAGAGGTCACAGAAGGATCACCCATCAGACAGTAGCTTTATGCTATATTCTATCTAAATGTACCAGAATTTCTGCTCGAGGAGCCTTCTTAGGGATGAGAGCAGAATTCATTGGGTAACTCACCATCAACATCATGGGGGCTGTCATTGACCAGAAACTCAACTAGACCAGCCACATAAATGCCGTGGCTACTCGAGGAGGTCAGAGGTTGAGTATTCTGCGGCGAGTGTCTCACCTCCTGAGTCCCCAAAGCTTCTCCACCACCTAAAAGGCACAAGTCAGGACTGTGATGGAATACCCTCCACTTGCTTGGATGGGTGACTGCAACAAGACTCAAGAAGCTCGACAGCATCCAGGACAAAGCAGTCCACTTGATTGTCAGCCCATCCACCACCTTAAAAATCCACTCCCTCCACCACTGGCGCACCGTGGCTGCAGTGTGTACTATCTACAGGCTGCACTGCAGCAACTTGCTAAGGTTTCTTCGACAGCACCTCCCAAACCCATGACCTCCACCACCTAGAAGGACAAGGGCCACAGTGCATGGGAACACCATCACCTTCAAGTCCTTTTCTACGCCACACCATTCCGACTTAGAGACATATTGCCGTTCCTTCATCGTCGCTGGGTCAAAATCCTGGAAGTCCCTCCCTAACAGCACTGGGAGTACATGGTCTACAGTGGTTAAAAAAAGGATCACCACCACTTCTCAAGGGCAACGAGGGTTAGGCAATAAATACTGGCCTCGCCAATGATGTCCACATCCTGAGAATAAATATAAAAATAAACTCTACAATGTGAAGAGGTGGATGGCTAATCTGCTCCTAGACCTTTCTCAATGCTACTCTTTTCTATTTGATAGGAAGTATGCCATGTTGGTTGATTGCCAGAAGTACCTCCGCCATAGTGGTGCAGCAAGATCAAGAACTAGACAGTAAAGGTCAACCTGCAGCCCCAGCCATCCAGATAGCTTTGAGAGAAAGTCTTTGGGCCTGGAATTCTGGGGGGCAGGATGGACATAAGGCAGGCGGAGGGAGGGGGGACCGCTATTTGGAGTGGAACCGGATCCACTAAGTTTCTGCCTCATTTAAATTCTGTCCCAAATTCTGTTCAGCAGAGAGGGACGGGTGAATCTTCTGCCCATTCCCATTATATCCAAAGATTGTGATGTGGACATTTCAGGGAGAGTTCCCAGGTTATTCATATAAATCCAAGTTGTTGTGGTACCCTGGGAATTTCCCCCACTAGCCCCCGTTAGGCCAGCTGAACTCTTGCCAGCGAAGAGCTGATGTGAGTTCCATTGAGGGCATAGAAAACATAGAAACATAGAATCTAGGAGCAGGAGTAGGCCATTCGGCCCGTCGAGCCTGCTCCACCATTCAATACGATCATGGCTGATCATCCAAATCCAGTACCCTGTCCCTGCTTTAATCCCCACAGTACACATATCCCACCCTACCCCCGTAACCCCATGTATTTAATTCCCCCTAACATATCCCATCCTATCCCCACATATTTAATCCCCCCCTAACACTAAGGGTCAATTTATCATAGCCAAATCAACCTAACCGCACATTTTTGGACTGTGGGAGGAAACCGGAGCACCCGGAGGAAACCCACGCAGACACGGGGAGAATGTGCAAACTCCACACAGACAGTCACCCGAGGTCAGATTCAAACCCGGGTCCCTGGCGCTGTGAGACACCAGTGCTAACCACTATGCCACCGTGTTACCCAGTGGGCAGTGTTACCTAGTAAAGGCCCCAACACTGCCCAAAATAAAGATATTTGATCCTGGAGGGAATTGAAGAGATGGCCTTTTGCTTCCTAAGGAACAGAAGAAAAATAAACATACTTTTTCTTTGGCCCTTGTTGGCTCTCAGTGGCACCTTTTTGGATTGGCTAGTTTCTTCCACGAGTACAGTGGGAGGGAGGTGCAACTGAAGTGCCTGTATAGATGCAGGCCACCTGCTTGATTATGATAATGATACTTTGCCCACTATTTGGTAGGGGGTCTGCGTCACTGCCCATTGGCGGCCGGATGTCCTGCTTTGCGGAATTTTGGGCCCTTTTTCTCTAAGTCATACAGACCAGGAAAGCTCCAGGTTTGATCCCAGGTCTGGGTTTAGTTACTCAATGGGTAGCATAAAGCTGCTAGAATTGACTGCAGAACTCCTGAGTTCTGGAAAATTCCTTCTCCTAATTACCTATCAGAAGAATGAGTATATGGGTGAGCTTGGGACTGGGCTCAGTTGTGATGTACTCCTTAGTGAGCCTGCTGACAGTTACTGTCAAGGCTCAGACACATGTAATGGCCAATTGGGCATGATAGCACAGGCAGAGCACCAGTGATCAATCCTCATTGAACCACAGCCCAGTGAGGGAAATGAAGCCTTCATGATAGGCCAGGAAGAGAAGGGAGAAAACCTGAAGGAGAAACCTTGTGTCCTCCATTGCCACTGTGTAGGACTATGTTGATGCTCCAACTCATCATGTTACCCAACAACAACAACAACAACTTGTATTTATATAGTGCCTTTAACATAGTAAAACGTCCCAAGGTGCTGCACAGGAGTATTTTAAGACAAAAAAATTTGACACCGATCCACATAAGGATAAATTACGGCAGGTGACCAAAAGCTTGGTCAAAGAGGTAGATTTTAAGGAGCGTCTTCAAGGAGGAAAGAGAGGTAGCGAGGCGGAGAGGTTTAGGCAGGGAATTCTAGACTGCTGTTAGGTTTGTACTCTTAACTATGTAATTAATATTCATTTACAGAAGGTTTAGCTAGCTCTATAACCCACCTTACACCATAAGAGGGTGTCTTGCAACTGCCTTGTTATCTCTGGTAGTAAATCAATCAGTCATAACAGTCTGGCTGTACCTGCCACAAGAATTCACTCTTATGTTTCACCCCCACCCCCTTACAGCTTCCATTGTTATCTGTCTATTGTCCACCTTTCATTCAAGCCAATCTGTACACAGTCCAACCATCTCAGCTTTGATAGTCTTGCTGCACATTACATATTCATAAACTACTATTAAGAGAACCCTACAGTGCTGATCTAAATATTGTTGCCTTGAAATTGGATTCTTTTGACATTTCTGTATGAACTCTTAAATGTGTTCATGCCAAATTCCTTTACCCATTGTTTTAATGGAAGCATTAACCCATGTTGTTCACTAATACAGCTGCATACAAGTATAAAAACACTCAGTACAACAAACCTGCAGTTTAGCTCGGTGTATGAATCCTTGTTACAAGCCACAATCTAATCAGCATATTGGAAACAGATTATCCTTTGCAATTCAACATGCAATCTGAGCCAAAGTATATTTTTGCTTTGATAGGGAAATTTGTTTAACCTTTAATAAAATGGCATTCTGAACAAATTAGACTATTCAGTAATTCATTTATTTTAATCAGCCTGGAGCTAGAAGATCTGACTCACATCTATTTTTTGCTGACCTCTGTGGACCTTTAAACGATGTGAAGTAAGTTGGTGCCTGCAGGTTTCATTCCAACATTGCTGGATATCAGTTTTGTTCCTTTACATTCAGAGGAAGCAGATTTAAAGTACTTGTTCAGTTGCTTCCACTGATAATTGTCTCAGTGAATGGTTGCAAGAAATTGGTCGTGATGGTTTTTTTTCTTATTTCTTTTTAACTGCAAAACCATTTTCTGTATCCTGCAGCACTAATCACTGAAGTTGGCACTCTGCTAGAAAGGATGAAACAACAGAATGAAAATGTTGTAAGTGGCTCAGCTGGTAGCACTCTTGCCTCTGAGCCAGAATTTGTGCTTTTGGGCTGCGATCCAGGATTTGAGCACATAACCTAGTCTGACACTTCAGTGCAGTACTGAGGGAGTGCTGTATTGTCAGAGGTACTATCGAGTGAACAGTATTGAGGGAGAGCTGCATTGTCAGAGGTGCCAGTTAGTGAACAATATTGAAAGATTGCTGCTTTATCGGAGGTACTGTATTTAGGGTAGTTCGGAGTCAGTGCAGCATTCTCAAAGGTGTCATCCTTAGGGCAGTACTGAGGGAGTGCTGTATTGCCGGAGGTGTTGACTTTTGAATAAGACATTAACCGAGGCCTGCATGCCTGTTCAGGTGGGTATAAAAGATCCTATGGCTCTATTAGAAGAAGAGTAGGGACTTCCACTAGATTATGGTATTTGTTAATAGGAGAGGGTGGAAAGAGACTTGCCTTGGTCATTATGTGTAGTGATACCACAAATACATTCATTAAGCTATTATTTTATGAAAAGGGTTTACAATTTCACTAGAAATAAAGACCAGAGGACATATTTCTGACTGCATTTAAAATGTCACTACACAACTGTGCCCTCCCCCACACATTTTCAGCTTTTAAAGGCTATATATTGCTCTACTCTTCTTTACATAGTATTTCAGAAACAGTAGCCCCGGTATTACCTGAAGGCAGCTTCCGAGTGGGGACTGGAATTGCGTGGGGGAAACTCGGAGGTCGACTGAGCAGGTCAGAATTCACGTTCGCAACAGAATTGTACCAATTAATTTTGACTTCCAGGCTTTGCATCTCCAACCCGTGCAGTGGGTATGAAGCGCACACGCATGACGTGATCTCAGCTCTGTTTAAAGGGCCAGGACACAAATGGAAATTGGAGGTGTTCAGAATGGATGGTGGGCATAGAGCAAAAGCAGCACCCAGAATTCATGACGCCTTGCTGGAATTACTGTTGGGTGCAGTCAGGAGTAGGAGGAGGGACATACTTTTCCCCAGCAATGGGAGAAAGAAGCCTGTTGCTCTCACCAAGGAGGCGTGGTTGGAGGTAGCTCAGGATGTGAGCAGCAGGAGTGTTGTGCCCAGGTCATTAATGCAACGTAGGAAGAAGTTTAATGACCTAATCAGGTCAGGAAAAGTGAGTACATTTGCTGATTCGACGACATCCTGTGCTTTAAGCCCCTCCCCCTTACACTCTGTACTGCTAAGCATTCTCCATCACATCACTCCTCACACCCACTCAACTTTCAGCAGCACCCAGCCTTCACTTTCTATGCAATTCATCAGCTCCCCATGTATTCATCCACCATTGACACTCACCCAAATCCTTTTGCCATGTGATGCATCTGACTCAAAGTCACTCTCACCCATTGCACTGCATCCATCGGATGAATACTTCATCTTCACTCACTCACAGGTTTTATTTATTCATTAGAGGATGTGGGCGTCACTGGCAAGGCCAGCATTTATTGCCCATCCTAATTGCCCCATAGAAGGTGGTGGTGAGCCGCCTTCTTGAACCGCTGCAGTCCGTGTGGTGAAGGTACTCTCACATTGCTGTTAGGGAGGGAGTTCCAGGATTTTGACCCAGCGACGATGAAGGATCGGTGATATACTTCCAAGATGGTGTGTGACTTGATGGGGAACTTGGAGGTGATGGTGTTCCCATGCATTTGCTGCCCTTGTCCTTCTAGGTGGTAGAGGTCGCGGGTTTGGAAGGTGCTGCTGAAGAAACCTTGGCGAGTTGCTGCAATGCATCTTGTAGATGGTACACACTGCAGCCGCAGTACGCCAGTGGTGGAGGGAGTGAATATTTAAGGTGGTGGATGGGGTGCCAATCAAGCAGGCTGCTTTGTTCTGGATTGTGACGCGCTTCTTGAGTGTTGTTGGAGCTGCACTCATCCAGGCAAGTGGAGAGTATTCCATCACACTCCTGGCTTGTGCCTTGTAGATGGTAGAAAGGCTTTGGGGAGTCAGGAGGTGAGACACTCGCCGCAGACTCCCTAGCCTCTGACCTGCTCTTGTTGCCACAGGTTTTATGTGGCTGGTCTAGTTAAGTTTCTGGTCAATGGTGACCCCAGGCTGTTGATGGTGGGGATTCAGCGATGGTAATGCTGTTGAATGTCATCGGGAGGTGGTTAGACTCTCGCTTGTTGGAGATAGTCATTGCCTGGCACTTGTGTGGCGCAAATGTTACTTGCCACTTATCAGCCCAAGCCTGAATATCGTCCAGGTCTTACTGCATGCGGGCATGGACTGCTTCATTTTCTGAGGAGTTGCGAATGGAACTGAACACTGTGCAGTCATCAGCAAATATCCCCACTTCTGACCTTATGATGGAGGGAAGTTCATTGATGAAGCCGTTGAAGATGGTTGGGTCTAGGACCCTGCCCTGAGGAACTCCTGCAGCGATGTCCTGGGGCTGAGATGATTGACCTCCAACAACCACAACCATCTTCCTTTGTGCTAGGTAGCACCCTCGCCTCTGAGTCAGAAGGTTGTGGGTTCAAGTCCCACTCCAGGGACTTGAGCACAAAAATCTAGGCTGACACTCCAGTGCAGTACTGAGGGAGTGCTGCACTATCAGAGGAGCTGTCTTTTGGATGAGACATTAAACCGAGGTCCCGTCTACTCTCTCAGGTGGATGTAAAAGATCCCATGGCACTATTTCGAAGAAGAGTAGGGGAGTTATCCCCAGTGTCCTGGCCAATCAATCCCTCAATCAACATAACAAAAGCAGATTATCTGGTCATTATCACATTGCTGTTTGTGGGAGCTTGCTGTGTGCAAATTGGCTGCCACGTTTCCTACATTACAACAGTGACTACACTCCAAAAGTATTTAATTGGCTGGAAAGCACTTTGAGACGTTCGGTGGTCGTGAAAGGCGCTATATAAATGCAAGTCTTTCAAGTCTTTCTAGGTATGACTCCATCCAGGTCTGTTTTTTGCTCTTTGTAGAAGAGGGTGCAAACAACAAGGGAGAGGGACAGGACTGCTGGTGAATTCCCACAAATAGTCCAGCTCACTGTTGCAGGGAAGGACGCCCTGGAGATAAACGTCATATCTGCGTCCCTCTCAGTCAGAGATGGAGAGACAGGGAGTTTTCAGATAGCTGGTGACAGAATTACAAATATCTTTGACACACATATGCTAACTTCATTTCATCAATAACTGAACTATGAGAAGACTGAGTATGGTGATTGTCAAGATTATGACTTTGCCACGACTAAATCATATCTCTTTCTTTTGTCTTCCAAGGCCTTCACGCATACAGCAATTGTCACAGGAAATCCATGAGGACGATTCCTCGGAGGACCTCATTCCTTCTGAGGGTGCACCATCACAGGATGTACAGCCATGCACCAGCGCAAATACTCGCATTTTGGTCAGTCCACGTAGACAGTTAGTTGGATTTTCACCTGATGATTCACCACCTCACAAGTGAGCACGAGCAGACACTGGTGGCAGGGACAGCTGTGGAGAGTCCGCATCGAGGGGCGCAATCCTTTCCAAGCTCTGCTCAGCTGGACACAGATGTTGAACCACGGGGATCATTGTTGCGAAGGAGAATGCTAGAGGCGCATCAGCAACTTATCCAGGTACTGACAGATGTGCCACGCACACTCTCCAGCATAGCAGAGGGGATGGAGGAGTCCAACTCAATCGATAGTGGTGCAGGGAATTGCAAGAATGTCTGCCATGGAGAGAGAGAGTCCGCCTCCATGGAGCTTCAAGCAAGGCTCTCCGATGAGTCCAAGCAGGCCATGACCATGGCCGTGCAGACTTTGGATGCCAACTTGTCTGCTGCCTTAAACAGGAGGGCAGATACCTTATCTGTGACCTTACTGATCTTCACCTCTACCTCTGCTGAAGCCGAACGGGATGCACCACTGGAAGTGGTAGGAAGCGTAAATTCAAGAAATTGTTATTCACCAAGGGTATGCACATGGGTGTTTGACAAAATGTTATGTTGTTAAGTTTTCTTTTTTCTAATGCCACATAAAATTTATTGATTAGCACCATGTTGGACATCCTGGAGAAATGTATGCTGGACCTCTTGGGGAGTTAAGGGTTAACAGTCGAACATCTTTGTATCTTAAAGCAACAGGCTTTCCAAGATATAAACAGGATGATTTTGAAGTGTCGTAAAAGGAATGCATTGCTTGTTTTCTGAGATGTAAAGTGCTTGTGTAAGGGCATAGTGGTAGTAATGTTGTCACCCATGAATGGTTAATGTTTAGTCTTAGGGTAATAAACATTGGTAGTAGAGATCCATTAGATACAGGTAGCAGTTGGTAAAGCTTTTACTTCAAAGATACTAGCAAATGTTAAGTCAGGAAGTCTCGTGTAGGGGAAGTGGTTCTGAGGTAAACAATTGCAAACTGTTTAAATGGATATTCTGTTTTCAAAGGATTTGGGAAATATATACCTCATACAGGCTTATCGGTGGCATTTTCTTTTGATGTAGTCAAAATATGGTGTATAAAGGATCATGGTTTTCAACAGTATCTTAGAGTGTACTCGAAAGATACAGAAACCGAATATCCACTTTCTGTATGCAGTTAAGGCTGATCACCTTTACTGTGTATCAATAAAGTCTGTGCCGTATACTCGTCTATGATGTCTCATGCTTATTCGAAATGTGTTGTTGTGAACCAGAGGAGAAAGGAGGTTGACTGCTAACACACCACTTCCACGTGTTGCCCATTACTGCGTCCAAGGGCCAGCTCGCCCTTTCACTTGTTTCATGATGAATGTCAATACATGACATGACAAGACCCATTCGGCCGACATGCAGTGGGTGGGTGAGTGGTTGAAGGACTGTTTAGTGCAAAGTGGGTGGGGAGGGCGGGGGTTGGTCCTGGTGGTGGGAGCGGACCGCGGGATTTCATTTCTGTGTAGTGCGTCTGTGCAGCCATGAAGCTCTGTGGCCTTGTCAGTTCTTCATCACATAGAAAACACTTAATGCCTTATAAATTTAGCAGGTACCAATTATCTGGCTTAAATAAAGTGCAGTGTGGAGCTTACAGAATCAAAAAGCACTAAAGCTGCAAAGGGTCAATTTATAAATATGATAACTGTACAATGAAGAATGAGCAAACCCCAAGCTAATCCCTAACTCCTGATTATTTTATTGATTTATTTATTTGCGAAACCTAGGTGAAGGCTTAATGCACTGTGTGCAGATTACCAAGATTGAGAAGACTACAAGATATGTCAAGAAGTAGTAATTAGGTAATGTCAAGTTTAAGTTAAAAAAAATCTGAGGGTTGTATGAGAAAGGGAAGTCTAAGGAAGGCAACACATTTCATAGCTTTAAACTCCTGGGAAAGGCTGAGCAAGGGATGGTGCAATTCAATCTTGATTTCAACAAAGAAAAGAGGAAGAATGGATAGAAAAGTATATATTTTGCCATAGGAACAGGAGTAGGCCATTCAGCCCCTCGAACCTGATCCGCTATTCAATTAGTTCACGGCTGATCTGCACCTCAACTCCATTTACCCGCCTTTGCTCCATATCCCTTGCTACCCTTACTTAACAAAAATCTATCTGTGACAGGCAACAGAAAGGGCACTGGCGGAGTGGCAGGAGTAGATCACGAATGCTGTCATCCTGAGAGAGGACAGCGGATTTGTGCTCCACGGAGTTACTGCCGCTCCCCGGGGCGGTGCCTCAGCATTCCTAGTAATCTGTTGGAGGATAGATTGCTGGTCTACTGTGACACCCTGCAAGCCCCTTTCCACACTGGTAAACGCAGCCATGATGGTAGCAGTCTGAGCTTGCGTGGCAGAAAGCTGAACCTGCATGAGAGCAGTCTGAGCTTGCATGACAGAAGTCTGAGCTTCCACTGCAGCACTCAGACGTTGGATGGCTTCTGCTTGTGATACAATGGAAGCTGAGACATCGGCCATCAGTCGCTGCATCATGGTTGGGTCCACAAGTACACTAATGGAGTTGACCATCACTTCCATGCTGGAAATCCTGGGCTCCAAGCTCTGCGCAAAGCCCTGTGCTAGGTTGGTGCCCGACTCCTCCATGCTCCTTGACATTGCACTCAGGCTTTCTGGCAGGCCTGCCAATGCACCTAGCTTTCATTGTGCATACCCATCAGCATTCTTCTGTAGGCCGCCCCATCGAATTCCTCATCTGGGTCCTCTGCAGCAGACCTCGCTCTCCGGAAGCTGGCATCTGCGCTACCCCTTCCCCCTGCTGTGGCTGCAGGCCACTCATGCTCGGTGTCTCACCATATTCAGATCCTGCCTCTAACCTATCCTCTAAACTACGCGGAGTGTCATTATCTGAGCTGGTGGCTGCGAGTGTGAAATCGAATAACAGGGCTGTGTCTTCATCATCAGTGCCTTGGTGTTCTTCTATTTCCTGCTCCTCTATCCATGCCTGGCCAGGTGTTAGTTCTTGGCTATCTGAAAGGAGAAAGGCACAAGTTTGTAGCAAGAGAAGAGGGGGAAAGCAAAAAGTGCCTGCTTACACCATGTGCAGCTTGTAAATCAGAAGAGATTGTGGGATGAGTGAGACGGGGATGTGAAAAGTAGGATTATGCAGGAGGATACCAGCATCTTGTATTCTTTCAGCCGCGTCACTGGCTCAGTGATGTCCCACCCAAGAACGGCCAGCACCGTCTCCTCCATGGGGGTCAGGTTATGCAGGCGATCCTGACATCGCCAGTTAGGTCATGCTGGCGCCGGTTGTGAGCCACCTTTTCCTGCAGGGAAAGGGAAGTGTGTCAGTGAGTGTGGTGCAATGTGTTTGTGTGATATGCCTGTCATGGTTGAATAGCTGATAGTGTGTGAAAGCTGGGAGATGTAGGTGTGAGGCTTACAGCAGTGGTAAGTATGTGAGGGTGAGGTGAAGCTATGAATGTGAGGAATGAGTCGTGTTTGGTAGAGATTGTTGGTAGGTGAGTGATGGGGGTGTGGTGCATTAAGCAGTGTGTGAGGATAGTGGTGTAGATGGTGGGATATGGCATTTGAAGATAAATTCACTGACCTTGACCACTCGTGTGAGGTCATTAAACTTCTTCCTGCACTGCGTCCAGGTCCTCAGGGCTATACTGCTGGCATTTACCACAGCGGCTATCTGCTTCCATTGGATTTTACACATTTGCCTGGAGGGCCTTCTCGCCCCCTGTGGAAACAGTACCCCTCTGCTCGAATTGACCTCCTGCACCAAGGCCTCCAGTGCTGCATCGAAGAACCTTGGTGCACATAATTGTTTTTTTCCTCCTCTCACTCTCTTCCCCAGCCAGTTGAATGAGCTGCTGCAGGCAGAATGCATCTCTCCTTTAAGAGGTGCAGATTGCCTTTAAGAAGTGCAGGCTAGCTTTAATTGGTGCTGCTAGCCTCACACAAACTTGGGCCCCATGCTGAGCGTTCAGCCACTCAGCAGTCTGTTCAGCACTGAGCTGAACGCCGCAATCATACTAATCAGCAGGCAGCACAAAGTTAGCGTGCTTTCTGCATTCCTTTGAACGGGTGCCCGTTTTCAGGGGAAGACAAATTTCTAGGCCATTCTCTCCATAACACGTCCTTATTACACTGGCGTTTTTAGTGGATTATAGAAAAGATCTTCAACATATCGTTCCTACAGAGTTTATGTGAGTACATTATGTGACGTAAGTGACAAGTGTTTTCATATCCTGTTTGGCCTTTCTGTTCTGAGAGGGTTAGAGAAGGAATTAAAGATATGCCTATTAATAAACTACAACAACACAAGAAAAGTATGAGACTGAAATGTAAGATTCATAGTGGCTTTATGTATGTTGAACACCATTACGTGTTTACATCACCATACAGTCAATAAAGGAACAGCTAATGATGGGATTAGAAATGCACAGCAACAAGATTTCATAAGCTCCACTTGGCTGTATTTGTCCATTAACTGCAGGTGTCTGTACACCATGGAAATTTGTTGGTCTTTTCTTGATGTTTGATCTGTGGTCATAAAATGTCAGAAATATTAGGTTACCAAGTGTTACTTTGTTGGGTGGAAAAGCTTTGAAGAATGTCCATTAAAGCTCTGATAAATATCAGGCACTGCTGATCAGGGTGCGACAATAAGAAACACTTGTATTTATCTAATGTCTCATCATATCTCTCAGAAACGTCTCAAAATCGCTTACTTTGAAATGTTTGCATGCCAGTCAATCTGTTAATCATATTGGGCCAGAAATTAGGCACTTGCCGGGTGAGTACGCGCTGTGTACTCACCCGTAAGGCCTCCTGAAGTGCCGGTTTCCTGCATGCACTGCGCATGCGCGGGAAACCGGAACTTCCGGTCTTGTGAAGGGAGGGGTTCAGAGGTGAACCGCGTGTGCGGGAGAGGCTGCGCGCACGCAGCGAACTTCGCTTTTTTTTCAGGTTTCTCCGGGAAGGTAAGTATGGAAGAAGCTGCGCTTTTAAAAAGGAGGTGCAAGACCCGTTTTTAACAAGGTAAGTGGTTAATTCATTACAATTTAAAAACATTTTCAACAGGTTTATCTTTTTTAGACACTTTAAAGAAAGGTAAGTTTATTTTTAGCACTGTTAAAAAGTATTTTAATTTTTTCAAAAATTAAAATTTTTGTTTAAAGTAGTTAATTTATTTAACATAGTTATTTTAAAAATGTGATGTTTTTAAAAAAAAATTATTTGAAGTTTAGGCGTTGTTTTGGGGCCGATTTCAATTCATAGATTTGACAGGTCTTCCTGTCAAATCTGTGAATGAAAGATGGTCTGCTGCCATTGGCTCTCCATGGCCCATGTGATCCCCGGGGACGCATCGCACTAACTACGCCCCTGGGATACACAAGCACTGCACGCCGGCAGCTGCAGGAGGCCCAGGAGCTGAAGTCCCCGTGGGCCCAGAGGTCAACGGCAGGCGCGGTAGGTAGGTGCGCGCGCGATCCTTGCACCCGTGGGAAGCCAGGGAGCCAAATTTCTGGCCCATTGTTGGTTGAGGGACATCTATTGGCAGGGCTCTGGGAAAACTCCCCACTCTTCTTCAAATGAATCCCTAACATTTGCATGAATCACGAGAGAACACTGTAACCCTGTAGCAATGAACTCTTCTTACCCAAGTCCAGAAAGCTTAGGAACAGGTTGAGAAGAATCAATGCTTAAGGAGTTTCAAGCATGAACAGAAGTAATGGTGAATTTTATCCAACTAAAGCTATACAGCTTACCAGTACATAACACTGCTTGCCCAGCCAGGGCCACCCTGCCTTTTTGGAAATTGGTTTTCAGGATTATCTGGAGCCAACTGAGAAGAATCCCAGCCCCTAGTGTCAGGCTAATCCCTTTAGGTTCAAATAGTAGCTGATCAATCATCAACAGAACCTTGGAGTACTGTGGACCTGCCTTGCACAGGTACTGGATTACGAAATCATCCGGAGAAGCTTGGTTCTGAATTTCTATCGACAGCTGTGTCATTTTAGAGCTGATTTGACCCCAAGCTTACCTCATTCCCAAGGACTATAGCCACTAGTTGGCCGTTAGACAGCTGACAAGACAGAATTTAGGGCTTTGCTGGTGGACTTGAAGTTCCCAAAGAGCATGGTGAGCAGCAACAGGCACCTACCTTGAGCTGATGTACAATTAAAACAAACCAGGATATAAACGTTATGTATAGGAAGGCGTCCGAGGGAGAGGCAAAGTCATTTAATTCAAAGCATCCTGTGTGAATGCATTGCCACCATCTTGGTGAGCACAGTGGGCACATACCATAACCCATCAAATATTGATGCCACCTGTTGAAGGTGCAGCTTTAGCAGCTGCTTGCCTCTTTGTAACCCAATCATGGTAGGTATCAAACCCTGGATATATGAGCACATTCTCAAATCCAGCCACCAGATAATGCCTTCCAGCAGTTGTCATCCTAAAGTCACAGTTTCTCCATCAGCTATACAATGGGCATCGGTCTTCAACAAGGTGAAAAGACCTATGTGGAGCAGCTTATGTTCTGTCACAGTACATAGAGAGTTAAAAGCCAGATACACTCTCAGAAAATGGCCATGTTTTCTTTGGTACACAGTTAAATCAAGAACAGCCAGGATCTAGGTGTTATGTCTGACCAGGTGTCTAAAGAAAAGGCCAAGCCATTCAATTCCAATACAGACTTCATGTAGGTTTATTTTCTGAACATTAAGCCCTGAAATTTGGCCATGCAGCTCCCATTTTTCAGGTGCTAAATGGTCTGCTACACTCCCAACATGGTAGGCAGGAATTTCCAGGAGGCTGGGAGTGCTCGCTCCTGCCTCATTTGAATCCTTATTCTGGACCTGCATCTATTCCAGTCCCAGTACTACTCATCAGGGGATGCCAAGGAAATTCCACCATAGTGTAGTAGGAGCAGGAGACATAACTGTTTTCCTCTTTTCTGGACTTGGGAACTGAGGACTCCCCAGAAACTGTGAAGAGGAAAATTAGCCCTCCTATTTTTTTCGATCATGGCTTCAGTCCCTCCGTCCACCTCAATCTCTCTTTTCCCTGTTCATTGTTTACTTTCTCTTCACTGAAAAGTGCCCTGAGGTGCTCTCCTAGGGAAAGGCACTAGGCACTAGGCAATTTGCTACAGGCAGGGATGATCTGCCTATTATATGTTAAAATTGCTGAGTAGGGTTATTTCAAAATACATAAACAATTCTTATGTCTCCATGAGAAAACACATTTTAAAAGTGTCATCACTTACCTGCAGTACCTGTTACACCAGTAGGTGGAGCTGTGATAGAGCGCTGCATTGTTAAAAGGTCATGTAACATTAGGTCAGAAATGAACTGTTGCTGTTCCGTTGTGGCTGAATAATTCAGCTTGCAGTTCAATACCCAAGCCATTGAGGAAGATTTTGTAATGTTTGGCGAAGTATAATAATTTACTTTTGAGAATTGCAGGGCAATTCTGAAGCTCTTTAAAGTGCATAGTTTATTTTTCCCTGAATATGCACAGGTCAATATTAAATTCCCAAAACAAGCGCTCTACTCGGAGCTCTAACACAGCAAGAGAGCCCCAGGTGGGCAGAGGAAATGCTTCAAGGACACCCTCAAAGCCTCCTTGAAAAAGTCCAGCATCCCCACTGACACCTGGGAAACCCTGGCCCAAGACCGCTCAAAGTGGAGGAGAAGCATCCGGGGAAGGCGCCGAACACCTCGAGTCTCTTCGCCGGGAGCAAGCAGAAGCCAAGTACAAGCAGCGGAAGGAGCGCACGTCAACCCAAGCACCCCTTCAACCACCGTCTGCCCCACCTGTGACAAAGACTGTAGGTCCCGCATTGGACTCATCAGTCACCTGAGAACTCATTTTTAATGTGGAAGCAAGTCATCCTCGGTTCCAAGGGACTGCCTAGGAGAGAGAGATTAAATAATTATTTTGCTTCAGTATTTACCAGGGAGACGGATGAAGTGGACATGACATCAGAAGATGAAATTAGAAATGATATAACCGCATTTAAAATAAAGAGGAGAAATGTTAAATAAACTAATCAAACTCAAAGGGGATAAAACCCCTGGTCCGGACAGATTGGATCCGCGCATTGTAAAGAATCTAGGGAAGAGATAGCAGAGGCACTATTACACACATTTAATGACTCATTAGAAAAAGGTGTAGTGCCAGAGGACTGGCGGATAGCTAACATTATACCTATATTTGAGAAGGAAATAGAACATGTCCAGGGAACTATAGAACAGTCAGATTAACATTGGCAGTAGGAAAAATAATGCAATCCCTATTAAAGGATAAAATAGAAAACATCTAGAAACCAAAAATATAATAATGAATACTCAAAATGGATTTCAAAAGGGAAAGTCTTGCTTGACCAACCTCATTGAATTCTTTGAAGAGGTAACAGAGAGAGTGGACAAGGATAATGCAGTAGATGTAATATATCTAGATTTCCAAAAGGCCTTTGATAAGGTACCACATAATAGACTAATAAATAAGGTCAGAGCAGGCAGAGTCAGGAGACAAGTAGCAGAATGGATAGCTGGCTGGCTGAAAGACAGAAAGCAGAGAATAGGGGTGAAGGGTAGCTATTCAGAATGGCAGTAAGTGGGAAGTGGGGTCCCACAAAGATCAATGCTGGGACTACTGTTGTTCACAATTTATATTAATGATTTAGACTTTGGAATCAAAAACACAATTTCTAAATTTGCAGACAACACCAAATTGGGAGGGATAGTCAACACTGAGGAGGACTGCAACAAATTACAAGAATACATTAATAAACTTGCTGAATGGGCATATAATTGGCAAATGAATTTCAACATAGATACATGTGAGGCATTACATTTTGGTAAAACAATTAAGGAGGTCACATATTACTTGGAAAATAAGAATCTAAACGTGTTAAAGGAGCAAAGGGATCTGGGAGTACAAATAACAAATCACTAAAAGTTGCAACGCAGGTCAACAAGGCCATAACAAAAGCAAACCAAGAGCTAGGGTTTATTTCTAGAGGGATAGATTTGAAAAGTAAAGAAGTTATGCTAAACTTGTATCAAACCTTGGTTAGACCACACTTGGAATACTGTGTACAGTTTTGGTCGCCATATTATAAAAACGATATAGAGGCACTGGAGGGGGTGCAAAAAAGATTTGCAAGGATGATACCAGAACTGCAAGTTTATACTTATCAGGAAAGGATGAACAGGCTGGGTCTCTTTTCTCTTTATAATAGAGGTCTTTAAAATTATGAAAGGTTTTGATAGAGTAGAAACAGAGAGTGTGTTTCCACTTGTGGGGAAGAGCAAAACTAGAGGCCATCGATATAAGAAATCAAATAGGGAATTCAGAAGAAACTTCTTTACCCAGAGTGGTGTGAATGTGAAACTCGCGACCACATGGAGTAGTTGAGGTGAACAGTATAGATATATTTAAGAGGAAGCTAGACAAGCATATGGGAGAAGGGAATAGAGGGTTATGCTGATAGAGTTAGATGAGGAAGGATGGGAAGAGGCTTGAGTGGAGCGTAAATGGACTGGTTGTGCAGAATGGCCTGTTTCTGTGCTGTATAGAAGACACTAACAACATCCCAATAATGGATAATTAAGGGGCCGGCCGCAGGGAGGGGGGACCTAAAGACAATCACTATCACTAAGGAAAAAGTACTTGGTAAAATAATGGGACTAAAAGACGACAAGTCCCCTGGACCAGATGGCCTGCATCCCAGGGTTTTAAAAGAAGTGGCTGCAGAGATAGTGGATGCATTGGTTGCAATATACCAAAATTCCCTGGACTCTGGAGAGGTCCCAGCGGATTGGAAAACCGCAAATGTAACATCCCTATTTAAGAAAGGAGGGAGACAGAAAGCAGGAAACTATAGACCAGTTAGCCTAACATCTGTCGTTGGAAAAATGCTGGAGTCCTTCATTAAGGAAGCAGTAGCATGGCATTTGGAAAATCATAATGCAGTCAAGCAAAGTCAGCATGGTTTTATGAAAGGGAAATCATGTTTAACAAATTTGCTGGAGTTCTTTGAGGATGTAACGAATAGGGTGGATAAGGGTGAGCCAGTGGATGTTGTGTATTTGGATTTCCAGAAGGCATTCGATAAGGTGCCACATAAAAGGTTACTGCATAAGATAAGAGCTCACGGAGTTGGGGGTAATATTTTAGCATGGATAGAGAATTGGCTAACTAACAGAAAGCAGAGAGTCGGGATAAATGGGTCATTTTCCGGCAAACGGTAACTAGTGGGGTGCCACAGGGATTGGTGCTGGGGCCTCAACTATTTACAATCTACATTAATGACTTGGATGAAGGGACTGAGTGTAATGTAGCCAAGTTTGCGGATGATACAAAGATGGGTGGGAAAGCAAGTTGTGCGGAGGACTCAAAGAATCTGCAAAGGGATATGGACAGGCTAAGTGAGTGGGCAAACATTTGGCAGATAGAGTATAATGTGGGAAAGTGCGAGGTTATCCATTTTGGCAGGAAAAATAAAAAAGCAAATTATTATTTAAATGGACTCAAAGAATCTGCAAAGGGATATGGACAGGCTAAGTGAGTGGGCAAACATTTGGCAGATAGAGTATAATGTGGGAAAGTGCGAGGTTATCCATTTTGGCAGGAAAAATAAAAAAGCAAATTATTATTTAAATGGAGAGAGTTTACAAAATGCTACAGTTCAGCGGGACCTGGGGGTCCTTGTGCATGAAACACAAAAAGTTAGCATGCAGGTACAGCAAGTAATCAAAAAGGCAAATGGAATGTTGGCCTTTATTACAAGGGGGTTGGAGTATAAAAGCAGGGAAGTCCTGCTACAACTGTACAGGGTATTGGTTAGACCACACCTTGAGTACTGCGTACAGTTTTGGTCTCCTTATTTAAGGAAGGATATACTTGCATTGGAGGCAGTTCAGAAACGATTCACACGATTGATTCCTGAGATGAGGGGGTTGACTTATGAAGAAAGGTTGAGCAGGTTGGGACTATACTCATTGGAATTTAGAAGTATGAGAGGTGATCTTATTGAAACATATAGGATACTGAGGGGGCTCGACAATGTAGAAGCAGAAAGGATGTTTCCCCTCGTGGGGAAATCTAGAACTCGGGGTCACAGTTTCAGAATAAAGCGTCGCCCTTTTAGAACTGAGATGAGGAGGAATTTCTTCTCTCAGAGGGTCGTAAATCTGTGGAATTCTCTGCCCCAGAGAGCCATGGAGGCTGGATCATTAAATACATTTAAGGTGGAGATAGACAGATTTTTGCAAGATAATGGAGTGAAGGGTTATGGGAAGTGGGCAGGAAAGTGGCTTTGAGCCCAAGATCAGCCATGATCTTATTGAATGGCGGAGCAGGCTCGAGGGACCAAGTGGCCTATTCCTGCTCCTATTTCTTATGTTCTTATGTTCTTATATTCTATGTAATTCTATGTCAGCTAACTTGCTGTACCCTGAAGATGCCACTACATTCTCCTTTGCATACCAAATCAAAGGCAAATAAAATTAAATCGGTACGCAGTCACCCACAACCCCCTGCACAAGTATGTGTCCCAGTCGTTCCTAAGCCCCCGTCCCGACAAATAAGGCTATCTATTTTGCTAGAACCTACTGAACACATGGAAGGTGCCCATGCCCCTTAACTTGATCTTCACTGATTGAAGGCAACAGTCACAACCTCCCACCGAGGCAGAAGGGAAAAGGGAATCTTACCGATGCCCTCACCTCAGTGAGTAAAGTCCAACATGCCCGTCACCCCCATTGAAGGAAGATAAAGCTAAGCTCTTCGCCCCATCAAATCCCTGTAGGACGGTAGATGAAGCTCACCATAACAGCATCCCCTATGCTGAGACAAAAATATAGGTCTGCAGAAGGGAAAGGTG
Source organism: Squalus acanthias (assembly GCA_030390025.1). Classification (NCBI taxonomy): domain Eukaryota; kingdom Metazoa; phylum Chordata; class Chondrichthyes; order Squaliformes; family Squalidae; genus Squalus; species Squalus acanthias. The sequence continues at coordinate 30,513,265 of CM059432.1, read as the reverse complement.
AAACTCAGTAATGCTCCCCTTAGTTTAAAATCAGGACCTGGAGGATAGAAGGTGGCTTACTAGAACCCCCTTCCCCCATTGAGAGAGGCAGGTTCCTTGCCTTTTCCCTCCTCTTCCCCACCACCCTTCCCCAATACCCCTCTCCTCCCTCGATTTGCCTCCTCTTACCTCTCCCCTCTCTCTACGCCACTTACTCTCTCCGTTCCTCCCTGCCCTCCCATCCTTGCCCACCTCCCAATCTTCTTTCGCCATCACGGTCTGGAGTTTCCGCCCAGAAGCACATGTAATTAGGGCACAGCCCAATTACGTGGCTTAAAAGATGGCAGAATTTTGGCCGTAAGTGAGTTACACACGTAACTACAATACGCCCAAGTCTCCTCAATCTTTTACGACCAACCATCAAACCTCTGCCTGAATGAATCTCCACCCACAAAACTGGCCACGCCCTCAACTTGCAAATGCAAGTATCCTCCAATTGTGCTTGTTCAGCGGGTCTAATAATGTGACCAGATTCTCAGGCGCAGCAGGAAGTGATTCTTCTGGTGTTTTATTGCAATTTTCTGAAATTAATTTTTTTTTTTATCCTCATTGAGACCTGCTTTGTATTTGATGTTTCTTTTATTGCATTTTTATGGCAGAAGTATAAGTTACATTAAAAATTGAAAAGCTTCCCCAATTCTTAACACGCTGTGACTGATGTGCATGAATTATGATTAAATGGGTTGAAACTTAAATTTTCATACTTTTAAGTTTGGGCGTACTCTAATGAGATTGGGAGGACACTTGGATCCAATTATTCCCCTACCCACGAACCCTACTGGCATGGGCTCAACGGGCTGAATGGCCTCCTTCTATGCAGTAACCATTCTATGATTCTATACTTGACCTCAATAATGCACTTGATCCTGACTCCCTGTACACCTCATTAGATCGAATAGTTCTGTGAAGTAATTAGTATTTAAGGCAATTCCAAGTTAGTAAGCTGTGGCATTCAGATTGTTTGTACATAGAAATAGTAACTACCTGGGAGTGAATGCAAACCAGTAATGTAATCAAGTGATGCTGACTGTTTGGGGTAAAAATTGAGTCGCGCCCCATTTGGGGCGCTAACCTCGCCGGGGCGCGACTTTTAGCGCCCCGAAAAAATTAGCGGCCCCGCGCCGGAACTTCAGTGGTTGCGCCCCAAGAGGGAAGCGGGGCGCAACTGGAACCAGCCCGCATCCCTCTTGGGGCGCTGCGAGTGAATATCCTGGCGCTACGTGCCGCAGCGCCACGCGCTGCGGCACGTCGCGCCGCGGTATTGCAGGCCTTCCTCCCCTTCTTAAAGGGGAGGGACCCTGCGCAGCGCGAACCGGGGCCCAGCTGGGCCCCCAGGGATCGGGAGTGCCGGCAAAAGAGCCCGGCACTCAAGAGAAGTGCCGGGCTCTTGGAGCGCAGCCGGCACTTCACGGTGGGGGGGCTTCACGGGGGCCGGGGGCAGGTGCTGGCAGGCGGCCAGCAACAAAAATGGCCGCCTGCCACCTCCGCTTTAAATATCGCCGCCCCGGCCGCACGTACGCCTCCCTGAACCCGTCGGACATAGCGTCTGGCGGTAAATCAGGGGGCGCGACTGAAGATCACGGCCGGGGCGCGAGCGGGGTGCTGCGCACGGCGATGACGTCATCGCCGGCGGCGCAGCACCACAGGGCGCTACCGGCTGCCGCCGCCGCTAACCTCCCACTAAATTTTTCGGGAGGCGTGGGCGGCGCTGCGCCCGGGCGTTAGCTGCTTTACGCCCCATTAGCGCCCTCTTAAGGCGCTAACGGGAGGCGCAAGCAGCTGAATTTTTCCCCCTTTATATTTAGAACATCAGAAAGCCAGGAATAATTAGAGGGCAGATGGATAGCCAGTGTATTTCTTACCATTGATGTAGGATGGCATTTACACAATAAGATTACTAATGTGGTTCTTGCAGGTTTGTTGAGAAATAATTTGTTGGTGATTGCCAGGAAATTCTATCTCGAGTACTTCCACGTGTTGAATTGTTGTGGACTATTAGCAGAGCAGGGCCGATTTACTTTTTAAACCTTGGCTAGTTTAATCAAGCACAAAACTAGCAGCTGGTTTCACTTAACCCTTTGGTCCCTTGTGGAAGTGATTCAGGATTAGGTTCACTGCAATTGCTCTATTCAGAAATACATCAGTTTTCATGGGACTGCTCCTGGGCCTGGCCAAAGTGGCCATCAACTGGTCCAGGCAGCGGGCGGTCGAGGGGGTCGCTCGGCCCGACTGCCTGCCTCTCTTCCGCAGCCACGTTCACGCCCGGGTGGCCCTGGAGATGGAGCACGCAGTGTCCGCCGGCACGCTCGAGGCCTTCCGCGACCGGTGAGCACCGCAGGGACTGGAGTGCATCATCACCCCGGGGAATAGAATTTTAATTTGATTTGTTAAGTTTCATTTAATGTTTTTTTAAGTTACAGTTTATGGGTTGCACAAAAGGAGTACACCAGTTTTCATTCGCTCCCTATTGTTTGCTCAGTCTCTTTGACAACTAGTTCTAACCATTATCGTAACTAAATTGTCTCCAACACCTTTCAATTCCATAAAGAACTATTAGCATTCAACAGTTAAGGCTTGGCTTGCCTTTTATAAATTTTCAAAGTGGGAGTAATTGTTGCAACTTTACACCTAAAAGCAGGATTTAACAATTTCCAGGAGTAAGGCCATGGCCCTGGTATTTATGGGAAGGTGGGGAGGAAGTGGGGGTGCGTAATTGCGGAGGGGGGGAACCCGGAAATGCTGGGAACACGGCGGTCCTGCCAAATTTAACGGCAGGACTTCATTATCACTTTTTTATTCCGTTTCCATATTGAGAGGCTGGCCGGCTGCCGGGTGGGAAAGCCAACGGTAGAAGACCATAGCCAGCGACCACTGGGGACGGTCCCCGACAACCGGAGATGATCGGGACATTGTGGGGGGCCTCGGAGTACGGCAGTGAGAAGGGAGGCAAAAATCGGGGCATAGTGGGGGGCTCGGAGGGCTTACAGCCCTTAACCTATTTGGAATTTGACCATTATCTATTTGGTAATATAACCCAACAGGCTAACATGGCCTGCCCCCTTTAAGGTTATTGCTCAAGGACTCCCAGTGGGAATCCAGATGATAGTAGATGCTTCAAAATTCCTGAGGTCAGTTACAGGTCATTAAATTGTTTGGAAGTTTAGGCTCCAATTTGCACACAGCAAAGCTCACAAACAACAACAAGATAACTGACCAGATAATCTGGGGTAGGAATTGGACATCGTTGCACCCGCTTTTCAGGTATAAGTTTCAGGGGCCTATGTCCTGCACCCCAAGTGCACCTGGAAAACTACCAACCTGAAATTAGGTCAAGCAATTTTTTAGGCAGCCTCGGCAACCGCCTAAAACAGGCATTAGGTCCCTTAAATATGGAAATGAGAGGCCTCATTTTAGCCTGAGGGAGGGTCAGCTAGAAGGGTCCGAGTAGGATACAGTGCAACTAACTCTTGTTTGCATTAGACTGAGGGTGGAGGGAGGAGGAACCGTATATGTGGGTTAAAATGTTTAGGGGGAGAAATTTGGTATCGCCCCGTTAGGGACGCAATTATCGGCCGGGCACAAAGTTTAGCGCCTGGCGCTAATTATCGCCTCCGACTGCAAACTTGGCTTCTATTGCCCCTGGAGGTGATTGGAGCGCTAAATCAGGCGCTACATACCTCTCTTAAGGCGCTAATGCCTGAGGAGCGAGGCGCTACCTCAGAGCGCTGGCGAAGCTCATGTGATGTCAGTTAGCAATGGAACACAGACACACTGGTGCCGGTCAGTTCTTAAAGGGGAGGGTCGATCTTGCTTTCCAGCCACACCCTGCTCATTGCAGCCTTGAATCTCAGCCTGGAGAGACCTGTACATCAATTCTGCTGGAAAGAACAATGGAGAGGCCCAGGGAAAGAGCTCAGACTGCAGCCCCCTCAGTCTCTTCTAAATTGACGCAAGGAAGGTCAAATCAAAATGAACCTGCAAAGTGCTGCTCAGTACCCAAAACTCCTTCACACAGTGTTGAATCACTCCAGAAGTCTCTCTCTCTCGTTCAGAATCTCTCTCTCTCTCTCAGAATGCGTGGTGCAAAAATGTCGCCGACAAAGAAAGGCAGGAAGTGGCCACCTTTAAATAGTGCTCCCCCAGCCCCTTCCCGACTGCAAAACGTTCCCCTCTACCTGTCGTTGCTAGCGGCAGGCGGAAAGGCAGGGGACGCGACTCAATATCCAGTCCGGGGCGCTACCGGGGTGTTGCATGCACGACTGACGTCACGATCTGTGGGTGCAGGAGATCGTGGCGGTAGTGTTTAGCGCCGCTGCAAAATGTCTGGTAAATTTTGCGAGTGGCGCAAACATCGCCGCGCCCGGGCGCTAGTTGCTTTGCGCCCCATTAGCGCCCTAAGAGGGCGCTAACGGGAGGCGCTAATCAACCAAATTTTTCCCCCTTACAAATTCGACATTTTCTTCTGATGAATTAACAAAGGACATAGAAGCTTAGAAGTTGTCATTGCTGATATTGTACACACCCCTAATATTTCTGGGACATTCCTCTGTCCGTTATTTTAACAGTGGTGTTAACCTATTTATTCCAAACAATTCACACATCTGTTAAATAATAAACAGCGAAATGTCATGCATACACATTGAGCACTCACCTGATAACATAAAAAGTAATTTCTAGCATCTAGTTCCAGCAATTAAAATGTCTTCATTTCAATAAAAAGTAACATGAAAAATGTATATTATGATATTATTAAATTACATAAAGTAATGTTAACCCCATTCAATGTTAAATTCCAGTAACTATGTAATGTTTGCATCATATATTCCAGCCTGTAACTCCCTCCATAGTACAGATCATCTCAATTAGATTCCAGCCTGTAACTCACTCCCAGAAATCCGTTATTCTATATATAAACCATCTGAACCCCTCGATCACATTCCAGCCTGTAACTCACTCCTAGGAATCCATTATTCTATATATAAACCATCTGAACCCCTCGATCACATTCCAGCCTGTAACTCACTCCTAGGAATCCATTATTCTAAATATAAACCACCTGAACCCCTCGATCACATTCCAGCCTGTAACTCACTCTTAGGCAGCCATTATTCTATACATAAACCACCCAAACCCTTCGATTTAATTCCAGCCTGTAACTCATTCCCAGGTGTCCATTGTTCTATATATAATCCATCCACCTTTAACTTCTAAATAATATTTGTGACCAAAACATTTACAATGGTTTCTCTTTCAGTACAGAAAGGCAGGTGTAAAAATCTCCAAAATATAAGGCCCACATGAAAATGTCTATGTATATAAAGAATATAAAGGCTAACACAAGAACACAAATTGACAGGATATGCAGCCAGCAGGTGGTTTGACACAACAACAGAAAATGCTGGAAAAACTCAGCAGGCCAGGCAGCATCCGTGGAGAGAGAAAGAGAGTTAACGTTTCAGGTCGATGACCTGAAACGTTAACTCTCTTTCTCTCTCCACGGATGCTGCCTGGCCTGCTGAGTTTTTCCAGCGTTTTCTGTTGTTATTTCAGATTTCCAGCATCCGCAGTATTTTGCTATCGTATTAGTAGTAGGTGGTTTGACACGTTGGACCCCCTGGGACACATCTCATTGTCTTGGCTGTGCTCTTTGTTGCAGGGAATAATGTGAATAGATTTTGTCTGGGTTTAAATTGTGAATTCTGGGAGATTCTCTCATTGCTAACTTACCTGACGAAGGAGCGAACTGCTTCGAAAGCTTGTAAAATTAAATAAATCTGTTGGACTATAACCTGGTGTTGTGCGACTTCTCATTTTTATATAAAGAAAGAAAGACTATATTAAAGAAAGAAAGATTATATATAACAGAGATGGATGGATTATATATAGAACAATAGACACCTGGGAATGAGTTACAGGCTGGAATTTAATCGAAGGGTTTGGGTGGTTTATATATAGAAGTTAAAGGTGGTAAAAGGTATGTGAAAATAAAACCAGACAATATCCCATTAATTTATGGTTCATTACTGCCTTCTATTCACTTCCAAATAGATTGGAACTTGTAATTATTTGGGCAAGAGTAGATCATCAACCTATCTGGCCTACCCTTCTAAAGGTCCCATCAGTTTCATTACTGATTCCAGAACAAATAGCCCAGTATCTTTTTTCCTAATTGAAATTCACCTGGTCTGTTTATAAAACCTACCATGGTTTTCTGTTCCTGCACTCTCGCTAATAACCTGTTCTGCAACTCTATCACTCTCTTACTAAAAAAATGTTGCATAAATTTCATATTTTCCTTTTGACAACTTAGGGAAAAAAGAGCGATAATGAATTGACTTCAATGGAAACAAAAATCAGGCGGAGCGTGTAACAGACTGCCGATTCGCTATCGCCCATTTTGCGCTCACACCCAATACAAAATTATATCCCTTTAACTTTAAACTGTATCCTATTGCCTTGAATCCTGTTCCCTGACTGTCCTAGATCCAAATTCTCCAGGAAAATCTTAAACATCTATCAAGCCTCCTCACCCCCTACCACTGCCAGTTTGTTTTTTATTTTGTTCTTGGGATTTGATCATGACATTTAGTAAGTGGCAATAGACTACAACTGAATGTGAAGATTTTGGAGATGATTCATTATTCACTTCTTATTATGTAGTCAAAAAATTACTATGTGCAATGTTAGCATCCAAATGCTAAACATGTTTGCATGACATTACATTGTCTGCTATTTTAATTGAGGCATGAAGCCATTCAAATAACACTTTTGGAAGCTAATATCAAGCGCAATTATTTCTGAGCGCTGGGATTATTATTACTGAGAGTGGAAGCTCTGCAGACGTGACTACAGCCCTTGATTTTAAGAACACTCGGATTGGTACCATGACAAGAATATTTATCAAGGTCACCAGATAAATCCGTAACCCTTTGCCTTAACTTCCCAGCAAAGAACTGTCTGGGTTTAACGAGCCTAAAACAAAAGCAAAACACTGCAAATGCCGAAAATCTGAAATAACAACAGTAAAATACTGGAAACACTCAGCAGGTCAGGCAGCATCTGAAACAGAATTAACACTTTATCGACCTGAAACGTTAACCCTACCTTATTCTCTTCACCGATACTACCTGATCTGCTGAGCATTTCCAGCATTAACTCTTTTTATCTGAAAACCCTAAATTTGACAAGCTGCATTGCAAGTCTTACTGACATCAACCAGTTCAGATTATATTAGCACTTACAATACGAACCTCCCAACAGGATACACTGAGTGAATGAATTAACCCCAACTCATCAAAGAAACAGCAAGGCAACCATTGTTTATTCAGCTCAGAATCATCATAAGCAGCATGTAAACTTAAATGTTGTTCATTAAATAAGGTTAACAGACAAAAGATATAAAAGAGGTTGCAGAGGCAGATCAGCTATGCCATGGATTAATTGGCTTGCTGAGTATAATTTTTCAGTTAGGGTCAGTGTCCGAGATTAATAGAAATTGGTGAGATTGACCAGCACTATTGCCTCGAACTTCCGTGGACTTTTCCTGATCTCCTGCTAAAGACAGTCACTAATGCTGTCTCAGTTACGGCTGAAGTTACGGCTGGACAGAACCCCACAGAAATGGCCCCCTATAAGTAGAAGAGCAAAGAATTATTCTATTGTTCTGGCCAGCATTCCTCCCTCAATCAGTGCCACCTAAAATTTAAAACGATTAACCGGTTATTCAGCGCATTATTGTTTGTTGGACCTTCCCGAATGCAAAATGGCTGTTACATGACTGCTTACATAACAGCAGGTGTCATTCGTGGCTCAGTGCTAGGTAGCACACTCGCCTCTGCGTCAGACAGTTTTCAGTTCAAGTCCCACTCCAGACACTTGAGCGCAAAATCTAGGCTGATACTCCAGTGCAGTACTGAGAGAGTGCTGCATTGTCGGAGGCGCCACCTTTCGGATGAGACGATAAACCAAGGCTCCATCTGCCCTCTTAGGTGGATGTAAAAGATCCCATGGCACTATTTCGAAGAAAAGCAGGGGAGTTCTCCCTGGTGTTCTGGCCAATATTTATCTCTCAACCAACATCACTAAACAGATTATCTGGTCATTTAGTTCATTGCTGTTTGTGGGAGCTTGCTGTGAGCAAATTGGCTGCTGTGTTTCCTACATTACAACAATGACTACACTTCAAAAGCACTTCACTGGCTGTAAAGCGCTTTGGGACATCCTGAGATCATGAAAGGTGCTATATAAATGCAAGTTCTTTCTTTAGCAGGTACTTTATTTCAATCTATGTGAAGCACTGAAAGATATGACAAGGTGCTATATAAATGCAAGTATTGCAGTTTCTTTAAATTTTACCTGAAAATTAGATGGAGCTTAGCACAAGCAGAGAGAAGAGATTATTTGAGACAAATGAGTTATAGAAGAGAGGAGACAGAGACAAGGAGAGAGAAAAGAGTTGTAGACAACTGCAGAGATACAGAGAAAGCAACAAGAGAAAGTATGAGAGATAGAGAGGAGATAGAAAGAGTCAAAGACCAACAGGAGAGAGCGAGACAAAATGAGTTAGAAAGTGAGAGACAAGCAGAAGAGACTGTTAGGAAAAGAAAAACATAGGCCCAGAAATTGATCTCGCTCTGTTCCCGCGGGGGTAAGCCTTCCCCGCGATCTCTCACCTCGCTTGTGCTTTTTCAGATCCAGCTCGCACGAACTTGATGTTCCAGACATCAGCCGGGCAGTGCTTGCGTATCCCACCGGCGTAGTGAATTCGTGCGAGCTGTGGGATCACGTGACTCAGTTAGAGCCAATGGCAGCACACCATCTTCCATTCATAAGTTTCACAGCACGGCTGTGAAATCTATGAATCTTACACCCCCCCAAAATAACAGCTAAACCTCAATTAAATTTTTTTTAAAAACCATCACATTAATAAAATAAGTATAGTTAAATAAATTAACCATTTTAAATAAAAAATTAAATTTTTGAAAAAATTTAAAATCTTTTAAAAAGTTATAAAAATAAACTTACCTGTCTTTAAAGTCTCTAAAAAAGATATACCTGTAAAAAAAATTCAAAAAAATACTTAATTCACTACTTACCTTGTTAAAAGTGGGTCTTACTCTTCCTTTTTACATTTCTAAAATCTTCAGTACTTACCTGCGCGTCCAAAGCATGAAGTGCACAGCGTGCGCGCAGCCTGTAGCGCGCACGCGATGCACCGAGGAACCGCCCCCTTTTCAAAAGAGCAATTGCCGGTTTTCAGCGCATGCGCAGGGCATGCAGAAAACCGGCAATTGCAGAGGGAATACGCGAGAGTACGCAGTGCGTACTCTCGCGCACCGGGATGAATTTTTGGGCCATAATTTTTGTTTATTAATGTGCATCCACAACACCACAAAAGAGCAATTCTGAAGCGGAAAGGTGATGGTCAGGTCAAATACTTGAAGTAGCGGTGTTAAATGCTTGGGGTATACTGTCCAGGGACGCGATCGAGGCTAACAGCATCAAGAACTTTAAGGAAGAGTCGGGACACAAGAAAATCAATTATGGGATTGAGGTTGTGAACACAGCATTCCATTTGAACTCTGGAGCTGGCCAGATGGACAAAAATGATCTTTTCCAGTCCTGTGCATTCTTATATTCCTACATAAATTTAAACAGAACAATAAATATCAATTTAATCAGAATCAAATGGAGGTTCAATGGACAGTCACACCAGTTGTGGAAGTAGCAGCATAAATAGAGGTGAGGACACAATGAACAATATTGGTGGAGATAGTCCTGCTGTTGTTATGCTGCAGTTCCATGTTTTACCAGGCCAAAATAATCCAACTACCCAATGGTACCACGTTCAAACCAGTACAGTTGAACAAGTAAACATTTAACAGATAAATCAGTCTCTTGGAACAGTTACTTCTCCATATTGCAAGCACATGCTGGATGGTCTCACTTTCAAAGTGGCCCACATTCAGTTCAATATTATTCCAGCTGTAGATTTCAGGATTTTAGAATCATAAATGTTGTCGAGTGCAGATTACATACCAGTTTCTAGCAAACATGTTTTTGTAATATGATAAAATGTTATTAAAATAAATGTTTGGAATTAATATTGGTATGAAGTTAATAGGGTCTTCACTGCTTCTGTTAAACTGCAATCATTACAGTCATTTTATTTTCTATAATATTTGTTATTCTACTTCATTTTAATTAATTCTCTCCTTTCTCAAATATCCTTCATCAGCTGAGAGAACATGAAGGCAACATTTTTATTTAGGCTTCTGCCATTTCTGTTTTAGAGCCAACTACGAGAAATGTTGCATTCCTTCATCATGATCACAAAAATTGATTGACTGTATTAATTGAAAATTGAAAGCATCTGGGCTATTTCGTCTCTTTATTGACGTAGTTTAAATTTACAGCATCTTTGTTATTTCAAAGAGAGGAATATCTCCATTATCATTGGCGGTGACCAAATGGCCATGGGCATTCAACATGGTTGAGTGAAGAGCATAAAAGATAGATTTGTCAACCAGGTTGCCAGTAAAAACTGCACAGTGGCTAAAGGATCATACTCATCGATCATTCTTCTTTTCACAAGATCACAAGATAGATCCAGACAAGGACGGCTATTTTGTCTTTGTAGCTCATCCATCTGGAACCTATAATCTTCCTCATCACAACACCCAGTTGCTTCTTCAATGATTCCAGAGTTAATACCTCCACTGTGCTACTCATGTGTTGGTTGCTCTTTGTATGAAGAAGAAATTGTTGGCATCAATCCTAAATTTGCCTTTTAATAGTTTGAACCTGTGTCCCCTTGTCCTACTAACATGGTTTAACTTGAAATAATACTCCAGATTTACCATTTCTATACTATTTACTCTCTCATATACCACTAGAAAGTCTAGTCTCAGTCACTTCCTTTCAAGGGTCAATGGCCTAGAAGTCCGATAATGTGTGAAAAAGGGCAGTGCCACCTCGGGGTGAGGTTAACTCGCGCCCGTAAAAAGAGCGCAGGCAGCGCCATTATTTTGATGCTGCCTGCTGATTTAAATGATTGCAGCGCAGAACCTACCGTGCAACGCGCTGTTTCAGGTGGTGCGCTCAGCAGGAGGCCCAATGTAGCATGACTGTTGCATTCCTGGAGTGAGGCAACGTTTTCTTAAAGCTAGGCTGTTATTTTAGAAAGCAGTCTCGAGCCCTTAAAGGGGAACTGCCTTCTAAAACAAAAAAATAAAAATTATTTAAAAATAAAATATTAAAAATAATTCCAAAACAGCAGTCTTCAGCTCTTAAAGCTGAACTGCCTTCTGCACATAAAAAAATGGTAAAAGTGCTTCAGCACTAACACAAATGGCTCAACAAGCCAGGGAAAGGGGGAGGTGGGTTTGGAAGTGGGACTGCCGGGAACATGGCAGAATCGGGGGGGGGTACCCATCCCGCCCCCAACCCACCTCCGTGCCATCTTCGAAGGAGGCAGGTACCCGACCCCCGCCGGGTCCCGTCTCCTGGAGGCGGGAAGCGGGTTACAGCCACTTAACTGCCTGTTAACAGGCAGTTAACAGGCATTTAAGAGGATTATCCCCATTTTTCCAGCAGAGGTACGGGCTTCCCAACGTCAGGAAACCCCGCCAGGGTCACTGAGGTGAGCAGTGGGTTTACGGGGGTCGGAGGGGTGCAAAAGTGCGTTGTGGTGGTGAGTGATGGGTGCAAGTGTGGAGAGGTAAGTGTGTGAGGTGAGTGAAAAGTGATAGAAAACATTTTCTTACCTTTGTTTCTTCCTGCAGGCTTCAATCATTGGGGTTGCAGAGGCTCCGGCATCTCAATGGCAGAGATGACAGATGGCTGCTGCATTCTCCGATGCAACAGCCATCTGCTTTCTGCTCACAAAATAGGTTTGGTGAGCCTTGAGTACAAGAACTCACGAAACAACAGAGAATGTCAGTGTTTGACAGCTTCTCAAAGCTGTCAAATGATGACAATTCATCTGTCAAAAATTTTTGACAGATGAAACGTCATACACTGACGTTCTCTGTAACCGGCTTCCCATTAATTGGCCTGCTAAGTCCGCTGGGCGGGCTTAACAACGTCAATCAAGGGAAAATAGCGTGGGTTGGCCACAAGTCAATGGAGATGGGACTAAAACGGGGTAGATGCTGAGAGATGTTAACAGGCAGTTAAGAGGCTTTTCCCCATTTTGAGCCTTCTGCTGCGGGCTTCGCGACATCAGGGAACCCCGTCAGGGTAAGTGAGGCGTGCTGTGAGTCTGTTGTGCTGTTGGTGTTTGGATGACAGCTGCAGAATTGGTGTGAAGGATGCAAAGTGGCAATAGTTAGTATCAGAGGTAAGGAAATGACAAAATGCTACAGTTCGGAGGGACCTGAAGGTCCATGTGCCTGAAACACAAAAAGTTAGCATGCAGGTACAGCAAGTAATCAAAAAGGCAAATGGAATGTTGGCCTTTATTCCAAGGGGGTTGGAGTATAAAAGCAGGGAAGTCCTGCTACAACTGTACAGGGTATTGGTGAGACCACACCTTGAGTACTGCGTACAGTTTTGGTCTCCTTATTTAAGGAAGGATATACTTGCATTGGAGGCAGTTCAGAGATGATTCACTAGGTTAATTCCAGTGATGAGGGGGTTGACTTATGAGGAAAGGTTGAGCAGGTTGGGCCAATACTCATTGGAATTTAGAAGAATGAGAGGTGATCTTATTGAAACATATAAGATACCGAGGGGGCTCGATAAGGTAGATGCAGAGAGGATGTTTCCCCTCGTGGGGAAATCTAGAACTCGGGGGCATAGTTTCAGAATAAAGGGTTGCCCTTTTAGAACTGAGGTGAGGAGGAATTTCTTCTCTCAGAGGGTCGTAAATCTGTGGAATTCTCTGCCGCAGAGAGCTGTGGAGGTTGGGTCATTAAATACATTTAAGCTGGAGATAGATAGATTTTTGCAAGATAAGGGAGTGAAGGGTTATAGGGAGCAGGCAGGGAAGTGGCTTTGAGCCCAAGATCAGCCATGATCTTAATGAATGGCGGAGCAGGCTCGAGGGGCCAAGTGGCCTATACCTGCTCCTATTTCTTATGTTCTTATGTTCTTATGAAATGTTAGGAAAGTAATGTTTAATGTGTTTAGATGTTTCTGCAGGTGACAAGCTGTGAAGTGTTTGTGTAGCCTCATCTCATCGGGAGAAGTGTCAGATGGCTTCTGCAATCTCAGCTGTAGCTGCCATCTGTTTTATACTAAGGAGAGAGTAATTGGAGAGATTGGATGCAAGGGCTCACCTTTAGACAGTGATTATCAGTGTTTGACAGCACCTCAATGCTGTCAAACACTGTCAAATCATCTGTCAAACAAATGTGGTGCATTTGCCTTTAAGAAAACCGGCAGATGAAGCATCATCAACTGACGTCATCTGACACCGGCTTTCCCTTAATTGGCCAGCAAGCCTGCAGGGCGGGCTTAACAAGGCCAATCAGGGCAAAATAGCGGCAGTTCATCAGACGTCGCTGGGGGCGGGACTAGAACCCAGAAGGCAGCAGTCCCGCCCCCAACCCGTCTCGGTAAGTAAAATCCAGCCCCTTGTGTCTGTCTTCTCAAAAGAGAGGGACGATGCAGACATTGTAGTTAAGGAGGACGAGTGTGAAATATTGGATGAGATATACATAGTTCGAGAGGAAATATAAAGGGGTTCAGCATCTTTGAAAGTAGATAAATCACCAGGCCCAGATGAAATGTATCCCAGGCTGTTAAGAGAAGCAAGGGAGGAAATAACAAAGGCTCTGACCATCATTTTCCAATGCTCTCTGGCTACAGGTGTGGTGCCAGAGGATTAGAGGACTGCTAATGTTGTACCGTTGATTAAAAAGGGAGAAAGGGATCGACCGAGTAATTACAGGCCAGTCGGCCAAACCTCAATGGTGGGCAAGTTATTGGAAAAAATTCTGAGGGACAGTATTAATCATCATTTAGAAAGGCACGGATTAATCAAGGTCAGTCAGCATGGATTTGTTAAGGGAAGGTCGTGTCTGACTAACTTGAATTTTTTGAGGAAGTAACAAGGAGGGTCGATGATGGTAGCAGATTTGATGTAGTCTACATGGATTTTAGCAAGGCCTTTGACAAGGTCCCACAAGGTCCCACATGGCAGTGGCAGGACGCAAATGGTAATGGTCAACGGGTGTTTTTGTGACTAGAAGGCAGGAGGTGTGCAGGATGTGTCGTCAGCCGGAGGAGCTCGAGTGCCGGGTTTCAGAGCTTGAACAGCAGCTGGCGTCACTGCGGTGCATCCGTGAGGCTGAGAGCTATGTGGATAGCACGTTTCAGGAGGTGGTCACCCTGCAGCTAAGGAGTGCGCAGGCAGAGAGGGAATGTGTGATCACCAGACAGAAGAGGAGGATCAGGCAGGTAGTGCAGGAGTCCCCTGAGTGCATCTCGCTCTCCAACCAGTATTCTGGCCCAGGTAAATTGGAATCAAAGATTGACAGGCAAAACTGTAGTGGAGCAATGGGATGCCTTTAAAGAGGAAATAGTTTGGGTACAGTCGAGGTACATTCCCACTAGGGGGAAAGGTAGGGCAACTAAAGTCAGAGTGCCCTGGATTATGAAAGAGGTAGAGAGTAAGATGAAGCGGAAAAAGAGCACGTATGACAGATGTCAGGTCGAGAATACATCTGAGAATCAGGCTAAATATAGAAACTTCAGAGGAGAAGTGAAAAAGAAAATAAGAGGGGTAAAGAAAGGGTATGAGAATAGAATGTCAGCTCACATAAAAGGTAATCCAAAAGTCTTCTATAGGCATATAAATAGTTAACGGGTAGTAAGAGGAGTGGTGGGGCCGATTAGGGACCAAAAAGGAGACCTACACAAGGAGGCAGAGGGTATGATGGCTGAGGTACTAAATGTGTACTTTGCATCTGTCTTCACTAAGGAAGAAGATGCTCCATAGACATAGTGAAGGAGGAGGTAGAGGAGATACTGGATGGGATAAAAATTGATAAAGACAAGATAAAAAGAAAAGAAAGACTTGCATTTATACAGCACCTTTCACTACCACCAGACATCCCAAAGCACTTTACAGCCAATGAGGTACAAGAAAGGCTGGCTGTACTTAAAGTAGATAAGTCACCAGGACTGGATGGGATGCATCCTAGGATGCTGAGGGAAGTGAAGGAAGACGCGGAGGTACGTGCCATAATCTTCCAATCCTCCTTAGAAACAGGGGTGGTGTCAGAGGACTGGTGAATTGTAAATGTTACACCCTTTTTCAAAAAAAGATATAAAGATAAACCCAGCAACTATAGGCCAGTCAGTTTAACCTCGGCAGTGGGGAAGCTTTTAGAAACAAAAATCAGGGACAAAATTAACAGTCACTTGGACAAGTGTGGATTAATTAAGGAAAGCCACCACGGATTTGTTAAAGGCAAATCGTGTTTAACCAACTTGATTGCGTTTTTTGATGAGGTAACAGAGAGGGTTGATGAGGCCAATGTGGTTGACATGGTGTACATGGTCTCCAGAAGGCGTTCAACAAAGTGCCACATAATAGGCTTGCCAGCAAAGTTGAAGCCCATTCAATAAAAGGGACAGTGGCTGCATGGTTATGAAATTAGCTAAGTGACCGGAAACAGAGTAGTGGTGAATGGTTGTTTTTTAGACTGGAGGAAGGTATACAGTGGTGTTCCCCAGGGGTCGGTTCTAGAACCATTGCTTTTCTTCATATCTATTAATGACTTGGTCTGGCTGAAGTGATTAACTTCGCCAGACCAAGCCAAAAATGAAAATTTATTATTATAAAGCCTAGAACTGAAGTAATACACATAAAATATATGGAACAAATCTGCTAACACTGTGTGATCCCTTAGCCCTAGCATCTTCCAAAAAAAGAGTTTACGAGTTTTGTCTGATGCAAATGTTGAAGCCCCATAAAGGCTTCCTAAGCACTTGTGTGTCAACATTTTGATAAATAGAAGCTTCAGAAGGGGGATAAAGAACAATCCAATGTTGCTCTAAATAGTTCAACAATCAGCTCGTACTAAGTCTGTTGTTACAGAACGAGGGCCAAATTTCACGGAGCAGTCAGATTTATACTAAGCTCATGAATTGTCAGGGCAAATGAGGCAATGTATTTACTGCTGAAGCCAATGCTCTGAACACTGATGCCAAGAAATTACTTTCTTGATGCGGAGTTCCCATAGCCATGAACTCTTGTATTGTACAGGAAAGACCTAGTCAGAAAAAAAGATGGAAAGCTGGTGAACGGCAAAGGAATGGGTTGAAAAAGGAGCCAGAAATATCTGCGGTAATAGCAGCCAAACACTCAATGCACATGTCTGACATTCTCTGTCCGCTATTTTAAGGGAAGTGTTACCTGTTCAAAACAGTTTAATTCACTGCCACTTCTCTTCCAGGAATGCCCACCTTGAAGAAGTTCTGCTCCTCTCTCCGACGGGATTTCCGTTTGTCTCTTTTACCTTGTTCACCTTCATTGTTTCCTTTCTTGTGTTTGATCAGTTATCTACCAAAACTTGCTTTCACAGCCACATCTCTTTCCCCAGCAACTGTCCCCGGCTCCGACTTATTTCACATGGATTCCAACCAAAATTCTACCCTTCGTATTTCGGATCCACCCATGATTACAGATATCTCTGCATGATATTCAGCGTTCCTCGAACCACTGCTCTCGCCGCTTCGTAAGATCCATGCTCAATGCTATGGTCTGCCACATACACACTCTTGACTGCTCTCTTCTGCAGCACCGACTCATAGAATCATAGAAATTTACAGCACAGAAGGAGGCTATTTGGCCCATCTTGTCCGTGCCGGCCGAAAAAGAGCTATCCCCTAATCCCACTTTCCAGCACTTGGTCCGTAGCTTTGTAGGTTACGGCACTTCAAGTGCATATCGAAGTACTTTTTAAATGTGATGAGGGTTTCTGCCTCTACCACCCTTTCAGGCAGTGAGTTCCAGAACCCCACCACCCTCTGGGTGAAAAAATTTCTCCTCAAATCCCCATTAAACCTCCTACCAATTACTTTAAATTTATGCCCCATAGACTCACTCTATCTCAAAGCTGCCCTGGTCCGCAGTGCCATTTCATCCTTCGCCTCATCTGGAGCTTTGACAAAAAAATGTTTTACTTCCTTTCAGGTGTCAAGGACCGCGAGCTTCAACAACTCGTGAATACCAACGCCCCCCTCCAAATCTTTCTTCCCCTTCACTTTCTCTGACCCCATCCCTCCTTCCAATCTCACCCTTTGCCGTGTTTTCACTATCCTCTCTGACCTTCCCCTCTCTGACCCCGAACGATCAGTTCTCAGCAAAGGCCTCAGCTTCATCTCTTTATGTCCCCACCTTGAATTTCGATCTCGCAACAATGCTGAGCTCTTCTTCCATCGCTTTCTCCTCCGTGCCCACTTCTTTGGCCAGGAGTCTCCCCCCACCCCGCACATTGGAGCCTTTCTCCCGTCTTCAGAATTCTCGATCCACCTGGGCCTCTCCCTCTAGCCTCTTATCCTCTCTAGATCTTTTCATTGGGAACTGCCGACGTAACACAAAAGGAGACACAGCCATAGAAAGTTTGCTGGAATCTCTTTAATTCCAAACTGAAACTCAACCAGGCATGCGAAGCAAAACAGGCAGAAGAGTAAATATTCCAATTTAGCGCTTCAGAGCTTCATTTGATGGCAACACATATTGGGAATTCACATGTCAAAGTCATGGATCCAGTTTTCTATCCATTAATGACAGTTGCAGCCCAATTCCTGATATGCACGTGTGTTACACCAATCATACAATTTACCCTAATGTGCAGCTTTCTTGCAGACGCAAACAGGTATCGCCAAATTAGTAACCTTTAGCGCACGAGGCCCAGGTGTCAGCGTGAGCTTTATTACTGTAATATTAACCCGAAGCTACAGAATTCATGCCAAAGCTACATTAACTAAACCTAAATGTAAACAGTCCAGCCCGGAAATGTCTGTTGGTGAACACAATGCTTTTGTATGTCATTCCTTTGCCTGCTATTCTGACCCATTTATTTTAAAAATAGTCTAACGCTTGCTTTAAATAGCAAGACCACATTAAGATCTCATTCACTAATATCAGCTACAGTAGATTTCAGGCTTATATTTCCTTGTCCTGTTTTCCTCTGACCCCATTCGCTCACTGCTATTTCTTTTATTTTAAATTTATTTCTAGTAAACACTACTTACAGCGTTGGTGCTAACGCGATTTGCCCGCTCTACGCGTCGGGCAGTTTTATCCTCTCCATTTGCAACGCCCGTGATGTTCAGAAGAGATAACTGAAATATTAACCAAATAGATTTGACGCTAAAATGTCGACAACTATGTACAAAATGAATTCATTTCTCAAGCTTTAGCTATTCCTTTGCAGAAGTGTGTGATGATTTTGGATATTTTAGAATATTTTTTTGGTAGGTGTGGTCAAAAAGCTGAAAAATAAATGGTGATAAGTGAGGTACAGTCGTAAGGGGTGGTGGTGGTTGTACTACAGCGGAGGTGAAGAGTTATCTGTCAGCTACTTTGTACTTTGGACCTTATCAGGTGCTATTTACGTTGTTACAGCAGTTAGTGCTGAGTAGTGCAAGCTGTAACCAAGCTAAAGAAACATAGGGGTAAAAATTCACTTGGTTGCGCCTCCCGTTAGCGTCTTAAGAGGGCGCTAATGGGGCGCAAAGCCGCTAACGCCCGGGCGCAGCGATGTTTGCGCCGCTCGGGAACTTAACTAGAGATTGTGCGGCGGCGCTAAACTTTACCGCTGCGACCACCTGCGCGCGCAGATTGTGACGTCATTCCATGGTGCAACGCCCTTGTGGCGCCCCGGAGCGGAAATTGAGTGGCGCCCCCTGCCTTACCGCCTGGTGCATCCAACGACCAGAAGACTGGAACGCTATCAATCGCTGTGGGGCTGGGGGGGGCGCTATTTAAAGGGGGCCTCTTCCTGTCTTTTATTGTTGGTGGCATTTTTGAACTACGCATTCTGAGAGAGAGAGGGAGAGACTTCTGGACAGATTCAACGTTGTGTGAAGGAGTTTTGGGTACTGAGCAGCACTTTGCAGGTTCATTTTGATTTGCCATTCCTTGTATCGATTTAGCAGAGACTGTGGGAGCTGCACTCTGAGCTCTTTGCCTGGTACTCTCCATTGTTCTTTCCAGCACATTTGATGTGCAAGTCTCTCCAGGCCGAGATTCAAGGCTGCAATGAACAGGATGTGGATGGAAAGCAAGATTAACCATCCCCTTTAAGAACTGGCCCGTGCCATTGTGTGTGTGTTCCATTGCTGACTGACATTACATGAGCTTCGCCAGCGCTCTGAGGTAGCGCCTCACTCCTTGGCCTTTGCGCCTTAAGACAGGTGTGCAGCGCCTGATTTAGCGCTCCACTCACCTCCCGGGGCGGTAAAAGTGAAGTTTCCAGTCAGTGCCGATAATTAGCGCCAGGCGCTAATATTTGCGTCCAGACGATATTTGCGCCCCAAATGGGGCGCGACCTAATTTTTCCCCCAAAGACTTGTATTTATATAGCACCAGTTACGTCCAGCTCAGAAGGCAAACCAAACTACACCAAGAAATAACTTTTATTGATATAGCGTCTTTCATAATCTCGGGACATCCCAAAGTGCTTTACAGATAAATTTTGAAGTTAGACATTGTTATAATGTAGGAAATGCGGCATCCAATTTGTGAAGAGCAAGGTCCCACAAACAGCAATGTGATATGACCAGATAATCAGTTTTCGTGATGTTGGTTGAGGGATAAATATGGAGAACTCCCCTGCTCTTCTTTGAATAGTGTTATGGGACCTTTACTGTTCACACAAGAGACAGACGTAGCTTCGCTTTAACCTCTCATCTGAAAGACGGCACCTCCGACAATGCAACACTCCCTCAGTACAGCACTGAGGTGTCATTAGGTGCTCACGTCTCTGGAGTGGAACTTGAACCCAATTCCTTCTGACTCAGAGGCAAGACTGACCTTCTGCTGCAGCCAATCTCCACTCTCCTGCCAATGACACTGACCTTAGAAAATCGTCCAGTGTCAGTGGCACATCTTGCAGTGAAATGGAACGCCTGCCTGCCGCACTTCTGCCACCATAACGACCAAGAGGAAAATCCAGGCCGATCTCATGGCTGCCTTGAAGACCCAGCAAGTGTACTGTCTAGCGTGGAGCAAGATTTTGGGAAAGGAATGTACCAGTCTCTGCTGGGTTAGCTGTTCTCATCTAGAGCAGTATAAGGGTTCAACAATTGATCTCACCACCCCTAGACTCGGGTGGGAGGAAGAGTAATCAACCGAGTTTCATGCAGCTGAGGGAATAAATTTATTTTAAAGAAAAGGCTTACAATGTTATTGCAAGTGGTAAATATTCACCCCTCCCCCTCTTATCACAATACACTGTCTTCTTGTGGAAAGCACATGCATGCATAGACATCGCTCTCAAACACCACCACCTCTCAGAATGTGGGCTAAGAAACAGTGGAATGGTGGGACTAGCTGTTGCGTGGGCGATTTTGTGAAGTCTTTGGTGCAGATTAACTGTCTTAGTCATTTCTTCATTTTCACTGTGTGGATATAGATGGGTGGAGGTGAGCATGCATTCAGTATTATTACAAAATGTGTGTGAACACTTGTGCCTTTCCTTACCTTGGCCAACCTGGTGAGGTCCTTAACATGTTTCTGCCACTGTATTGCCAGGAATGCAGTGGTTGATGTTCTTACTGACTGCCTGTGCCACCTCCCTCCATAATCCCTGCACCAACCTTTTCTGGGGCTTCCTTTCTTGGGTTCCAAATACTCTTGCCCTCCTTGTCCTTATGTCTGCCAACATCACCTCCGTGGAATCTTGCAAAGATCTTGTGGCCTTGGCCACAGCAGATACCCCTGATGCTAGTCTATCTTCTGCCATTCTCCTATCACTGGGCTCTTGCTCTTCTTCTGCCTGTTCCAATACCTCCTTTAAGCAACAGCGAATGCAGCTACACTATATTTTCCCTCTCTCCCAGTTGGAAAAAGCCACTCAGCAGCAAGATTCCAGCCTTGAATCCATCCTTCATATTTAATGAATTAAACCTCAAAAGGATTATAATGTCTGTGCTAAACTGTTGACTTAATCTGTGCTATTGCTGCTGCAGCAAAAACATTGCTATTTCTGCGCTCAAATGATTGAAACACATTGGCCAGCAATTAGACGCAGAACAACCGTCAGCCTAAGGCACGTGTACTGGTGCCATGCTCCAGTGAGTTGCTGAATGCTAACATGCAACAGCTGCTGCCATTGCCTTTCATTGTACTTACAGCACGGACGGATCAAAGGAGTCGACAACACGTCCACATTCACAGCTACGCTGTCGTTAAGCAGGACCTAACAGTACATTAATGGACGTGTGAATATTGTAATATTTTGAAACCGAGGCAGCCGAAGGAGTAAATTTCAATCCATCATTTTATTTTATAACGTTATCACAGTGCCGTAGGGACAGGTATTTTAGAAAGTAGGGAAGTCTCTATAAAAAGAATTTAGTCTGTTGTCTGCAATGAGATCCATGTTTCATGTTCACAAAGGGCCCTATTAGAGCTGGGAATGTGCTGAGATGTAGCTGTCTTTGCTTTGGTTCTTTCCCTTCTCCCATCTCCTTGTACAAGAAGAATAGCCACTTCTGTGAGGTGCTGAAGGGTGACCAGACTCTGTGGATCATATCCGAGAATGAGTCACTGCCCGCAGGGAAGGAGGAGAGTAGACTGGAGGAAAATAAACCAAAGGCTTCGAAATTGCACATGCAAGTTGTCTTGGACCATGTGCAAATTGGCATAGAAGCAGACAGATCAGGAGAATTAACACGTGGCTAAAGGGCTGGTGTGGGAAAGAGGGGTTCCTTTTCATGGGACACTGGCACCAGTTTTCTGGGACAGGAAGGAGCTGTACCAATGGGACGGGCGCCACCTGAACCAGGATGTGACCTGTGTCCTAGTGGAAAGGGTAAATAGGGAGGTAGCAAAGGCTTTAAACTAGTAAGAAGGGGGAAGGGATCTACAAGAAACATAAGCAGCCTAAATATAAACAAAACAGGAAAAGTGAGCATAGGAAAGAATAAAGTAATGGAGGACATTGACGGCAAGGGAACAAATAGAATTATAGAACAGGAGTCTAAAAAGATGGTTAAACATAAAGTGAGAGGAAATCCTATTAAAAATGAGTTAAACTGTCTGTACAGCAATGCGCACAGTGTCCGTAATAAAACAGGGGAGCTGGAAGCGATCATGCGTTGGGAGGAACCAGACATAGCAGGGATTACTGAGACTATAGGCACGATCTTGCCAGCCCTGGGGAGGCGGGTACGGAGGCAGGACCGCCGGGAAAATGGCAGAATCTGGGGGCAGGTGCCCATCCCGCCCCCAACCCGCCTCCATGCCATCTTCCCAGGGTCCCGTCTCCTCGAGGTGGGAAGGGGATTACAGTCACTTAACTGCCTGTTAACAGGTAGTGAACAGGCAGTTAAGAGGATCATCCCCATTTTTCCAACAGAGGCGCGGGCTTCCCGAAGTCGGGAAAACCCGCCAGGGTCACCGAGGCGAGCAGTGGGTCTGTGGGGGTCGGAGGGGTGCAGAAGTGTGCTGTGAAGGTAAGTGATGGGTGCAAGTGTGGAGAGGTAAGTATGTGAGGTGAGTGAAAAGTGATAGAAAATGTTTACTTACCTTTGTTTCTTCCTGCAGGCTTCAACAGTTGGGGATGTGGAAAGTATCGCATCTCACCGGCAGAGATGACAGATGGCTGCTGCATTCTCTGATGCAACAACCATCTAATTTCTGCTAAAGAAAGAGGTTTGATGAGTCTTGAATGCAAGAACTCTTCAAACAACATAGAATGTCAGTGTTTGACAGCTTCACAGAGCTGTCAAACGATGACAATTCATCTGTCAAAAATTTTTGACAGATGAAAAATCATACGCTGATGTTCTCTGTAACCGGCTTCCCCTTAATTGGCCTGCTAAGCCTGCTGGGCGGGCTTAACAAGGTCAATCAAGGGAAAATAGCGTGGGTTGGCCAGAAGTCGATGGAGGCGGAACAACGACCCGACAAGCAGCAGTCCCGCCTCCAACGCGCCCCCATTGGCAAAATCTCCCCCATGGTTACAGAAAAATCAGGATTGGGAATTAAACATATTTAGAAAAGATAGAGAGAGGAAAAGGGAGGTGGAGTAGCTGTACTTATTAGGGATAACATAATGGCAGTAGAAAAAAGGGATGTGGATATCAGCAAGACAAAAATAGAATCCATATGGTAGAGATAAAAGATAATAAAGGATCAATCACACTAATAGGCATAGTCTACAGACCACCTAATAGTGGAAGGGAGGTGGAGGAAGAAATATACAGATAAATTAGGGAAATGAGTAAAAAACATAGAATAATAATCATGGGGGATTTCAACTACCCTGATATTAATTGGACAGAAGAGGTAGGTAAAGGGGATAAGGGAATGAAGTTCCTACAATGTGTACAGGACTCCTTTCGAACCCAATATTTAAAAAGCTCAACAAGGGAGGATTTGCTATTGGATCTAGTTATGGGGAATGAGCCAGAGCAGATAAGAGAAGTAAAAGTAAGGGAACATATAACAACAACAACAACTTGTATTTATATAGCGCCTTTAACGTAGTAAACATCCCAAGGCGCTGCACAGGAGTATTTTAAGACAACAAATTTGACACCGATCCACATAAGGATAAATTAGGGCAGGTGACCAAAAGCTTGGTCAAAGAGGTAGGTTTTAAGGAGCGTCTTAAAGGAGGAAAGAGAGGTAGAGAGGCGGAGAGGTTTCGAGCGGGAATTCCTGAGCTTAGGGCCTAGGCAACAGAAGGCACGACCACCAAAGGTTGAGCGATTATAATCAGGGATACTCAAGAGGGCAGAATTAGAGGAGCACAGCTATCTCGGGGGGTTGTGGGGCTGAAGGAGATTACAGAGTTAGGAAGGGGCGAGACTATGGAGGGATTTTAAAACAAGGATGAGAATTTTGAAATCAAGGCGCTGCTTAACCGGGAGCCAATGTAGGTCAGCGAGCACAGGGGTGATGGGCGAATGGGACTTGGTGCGGGTTAGGACACAGGCAGCCGAGTTATAGAGGCATAGGGCTGGATTTTGTCAATGGGGACGTGATGGAGGCGGGACTCCCACTTTTTGGGTTGTAGTCCCGCCTCCATCGACTTGTGGCCAACCCACTCGATTTTCCCTTGATTGATCTGGTTGAGCCCGCCCAGCGGGCTCAGCAGGCCAATTAAGGGCCACCCGGCAACAGGTGACGTCACAGATTGACATTTCATCTGTCAAGAGCTTTTGACAGATGCAATATCAGCGTTTGACAGCTCCTTGAAGCTGTCAAACACTGACAATCTGTCGTCTAAGTTAATTCCTTCCTCTCAGGCTGATTTAGAGATCTCTGCAGAACAAAAAGCAGAGGCTGCAGCTTTTGACAGCTCAACGGCCATTCTGCTTTCTGTGCCGGTGAGATTTCTGACTCCCGAGACCTGAAGGGCTGACACCTGCAGGAGGAAGTTAAGGTAAGTAAAACTTTTTTCCACACTTTACACTTACCTTACATACTTACCTCTGCACACATGCACCCATCACTCACCTGCCCACCGGACATATCGACCCCTCAAACCCCTGAATACCCACGGTCCGCCTCGCTAAAACAGCGTGGTTCGGACCTGTCGTGGGAAGCCTACACTTCAGGGCTAAAAATAAGGATTAGGCAAAAAACTGCCTGTTAACTACTATTGTCACTAATCCTCTTCCCGCCTCGGGGAGGTGGGTCCCAGCACAGGTCGGGTACCCACCTCCTGTAAAACAGGCATGGAGGCGGGTTGGGGCAGGATGGGTTTGGGACCCCTGAATCTGCAATTTTAACCCCCCACAGGCCTCCAAACCCGCCTCCATGAGTCAATGAAAATTCTGCCCATAGAGTCATAATAGAGTTATACAGCACAGAAAGAGGCCCTTTGGCCCATCGTGTCCACGCCGGCCATCAAGCCCTGTCTATTCTAATCCCATTTTCTAGCACTTGGTCCGTAGCCTTGTATGCTATGGCGTTTTAAGTGCTCATCTAAATGCTTCTTGAATGTTTTGAGGGTTCCTGCCTCTACCACCCTTTCAGGCAGTGAGTTCCAGATTCCAACCACCCTCTGGGTGAAAAAGTTTTTCCTCAAATCCCCTCTAAACCTCCTGCCCCTTACCTTGAAACTATGCCCCCTGGTTATCGACCCCTCTACTAAGGGGAAAAGTTCCTTTCTATCTACCCTATCTATGCCCCTCATAATTTTGTACACCTCAATCAGGTCCCCCCTCAGCCTTCTCTGCTCTAAGGAAAACAACCCCAGCCTGTCCAGTCTCTCTTCATAGCTGAAGCGCTGCAGCCCAGGTAACATCCTGGTGAATCTCCTCTGCACCCTCTCCAATGCAATCACATCCTTCCTATAGTGTGGCGACCAGAACTGCACACAGTATTCCAGCTGTGGCCTAACTAGCGTTTTGTACAGCTCCATCATAACCTCCCTGCTCTTATATTCTATGCCTCGGCTAATGAAGGCAAGTATCCCATATGCCTTTTTAACCACCTTATCTACCTGTCCTACTGCCTTCAGGGATCTATGTACATGCACACCAAGGTCCCTCTGATCCTCTGTCCTTCCTAGGGTCCTACAATTCATTGTGTATTCCCTTGCCTTGTTAGTCCTCCCAAAATGCATCACCTCACACTTCTCAGGGTTAAATTCCATTTGCCACTGTTCTGCCCACCTGACCAACCTGTCTATATCGTCCTGTAGCCTGAGGCTTCCCTCCTCGCTATTTACCACCCCACCAATTTTCATGTCATCTGCGAACTTACTGATCATACCTCCTACATTCATATCTAAATCATTAATGTACACTACAAACAGCAAAGGACCCAGCACCGACCCCTGCGGTACACCACTGGACACAGGCTTCCAGTTACAAAAACAACCTTCGACCATCACCCTCTGCCTCCTGCCACTAAGCCAATTTTGGATCCAATGTGCCAAGTTGCCCTGGATCCCATGGGCTCTTACCTTCTTGACCAGTCTCCCATGCGGGACTTTGTCAAAAGCCTTACTGAAGTCCATGTAGACTACATCAACTGCACTACCCTCATCCACACACCTAGTCACCCCCTCAAAAAATTCAATCAAATTGGTCAGACATGATCTCCCCCTGACAAAGCCATGCTGACTATCCTTGATTATTCCTTGCCTCTCCAAGTGGAGACTAATTCTGTCCCTCAGAATTTTTTCCAATAATTTCCCTACCACTGATGTTAGGCTCATTGGCCTGTAATTCCTGGTTTATCCCTACTACCCTTCTTGAATAATGGTACTATGTTAGCTGTTCTCCGGTCCTCTGGCACCTCCCCTGTGGCCAGAGAGGTTCTGAAAATTTGTGTCAGAGCCCCTGCAATCTCCTCCCTTGCCTCACAGCCTGGGATACATCTCGTCTGGGCCTGGGGATTTATCCACTTTTAAGCCTACTAAAACCGCTAGTACCTCCTCCCTCTCAATACTAATTTGTTCAAGTATATCACAATCCCCCTGCCTGATTTCTATGCCTACATCGTCCTTCTCCATAGTGAACACAGATGCAAAATATTCATTTAAAACCCCACCTACATCTTCTGGCTGTACACACAGATTGCCACTTTGGTCCCTAATGGGCCCTACTCTTTCCCTGGTTATCGTCTTGCCCTTAATATACTTATAAAACACCTTGGGATTTTCCTTTATTTTGCCCGCCAGTGTTATTTCATGCCCCCTCTTCGCTCTCCTAATTTCTTTTTTAAGTACCCCCCTGCACTTTCTATACTCCTCTAGGGCTTCCACTGTTTTTAGTCCTTTGTATCTGCCAAAAGCCTCCCTTCTTTTCCTAATCCATTCTCGTATATCCCTTGACATCCAGGGTTCCCTGGGCTTGTTGGTCCCACCCTAATACATATATTATAATGAGGCCCAGCGGCACTTCAGCTCCAAGTTTCCTGCTTTTACACTTGCAAGGCACTCGGGGGGAAAGTAGACAGAGAATTAAAAGGTACAGCTTTTGCCAGGATCATCTGAGACAGGCGGAAATGAGGAGTTTGTGATCCTGAAGAGTATGGATAGTTTCAATGGTGATTTCTGCAGCTGAGAATGACATTTTGCAGCGATAGTTTTGTGGTAATCTGTCTTGCTTCTCACTGCTTCTGACATTTAAAGGAGTCAACAGGGTAGATAGAGAGAAACTATTTCCTCTGGTGGCGGAGTCCAAAACACGGGGGCATAACCTTAAAATTAGAGCTAGGCCATTCAGGGGTGATGTCAGGAAGCACCTCTTCAAACAAAGGGTAGTGGAATTCTGGAACTCTCGCCCAAAAAGTGGTTGAGGGTAGGTCAATTGAAAATTTCAAAACTGAGATTGATAGATTTTTGTTAGGCAAGGGTATTACGGAACCAAGACAGGTAGATTGAGGGAAGATACAGATCAACCATGATCTAATTGAATGGCAGAACAGGCTCGAGGGGCTGAATGGCATACTCCTGTTCCTATGTTCCTATGACAGTGTAAGAGCACTGGGAGATTTGAATGCCCCCGCCACCCACAGTGACGAATTCTCAGGAGCATGAATGACATTCCCTATGGGGATATCCTTCTATGCCATTATCATGGAGCAGGAGGAGCAGCATAGGATGGAGCAAAGGAGACTAAGGTGACATTTAAGGATGATAGACGCACCGGATTTCTCCCCCCCCCCCACCCCCCCCGTCCCCATTGAACATATGGGCAACACAGGTCTTTTGAGCGCCTTAGTGAAGAGATGTGTGTTAGAAATATGCGCACCACCAAAGAGGCAAAAGGGCAGCTCTGCCACCTACTGCATGAAGACCTGAAGCCACTGTTATCTGCAAGTAGTGGTTGACTCCTGCATCTGGAACTCTTGGTCCTGGTGCATAGAAAAGGACAACAGCCTCTTCCTATCCTAACATTGTCGGCACATGACGGGACTTGAGTTAAAGGCTTTTCATCAGCTATGCAACTCGCCTTGCAATTTATGTTTTATTTTGCTGAGTTCTTTTTCAAATAGTGTGCATATGGCTAGTTCAAGTGAAAAATTGACTTTAGTAGTCATAACAGAGAAAATGATTTTACAAAGTAGATAGAAAGCTAGCAATTAAGGAATATAAATGCCTAATTAAGAAATTAATCATACAGGGATTATTAATATGACTTATGGCAGTAATTAAGATATTAGCCAATTAGCAATTAACCAAAGAAAATAAAAAGTGCGAAATAAAGGAGAAATAAAGGTGTAATGGTCCAATGGTTATGTATAACTTGTCAGGCATAGAGTCATAGGGGGAAAAATTTGGTTGCTTTGCGCCTCCTGTTAGCGCGCTAAGAGGGTGCTAACGGGGTGCAAAGCAACTAGCGCCAGGGCGCGTCGCCGCCAACGCCTCCCGCGAAATTCAGCGGGAGGTTAGCGGCGGCGGTAACCATTAGCACCCCGCGGCGCTGCGCCACCGGCAATGACGTCATCGCCATGCGCAGCACCCCGCTCGCGATCTTCGGCAGCACCCCTGACTTACCGCCGGACGCTATGTCCGATGGGGTCAGGGGGGCCTACCTGCGGCCGGGGCGGCGCTATTTAAAGGCGAGGTGCCGGGCGGTCATTTTTGTTGCTGGCCACCTGCCAGCACCTGCCTCCGCTCCCGCTCCTCCTCCTGAACCCCCCCCCCCCCACCACCCCGCAGAGTGCCGGCTGCTCTCCGTGAGCCCGGCACTTCTCTTGAGTGTCGGGCTCTTTTGCCGGCACTCCCGATCCCCGGCGGCCCAGCTGGGCCACGGGCCGCGCTGCGCAAGGCCCCTCCCCTTTAAGAAGGGGAGGAAGGCCTGCAATACCGCAGCGCGATGTGCCGCAGCACGTAGCACCGCGATATTCCCTCATAGCGCCCCAAGAGGCAGGCGGGGCACCTCCAGTTGCGCCCCGCTTCCCTCTTGGGGCGCTACCACTCAATTTCAGCCGTGGGGGCGCTAATGTTTCCGGGGCGCTAAAAGTAGCACCCTGGCGAAGTTAGCGCCCAACTCAATTTCTCCCCCATAGAGTCATAACGGCACAGAAGGAGGCCATTCGGCCCATCGAGTCCAGAACAATGCTCAAACCATTGCAATAAATTAAAGGAAATTGTACAGGAGGGGAATAATAAGTTAAAAGCTCGCAAAGCTGTTACCTAGACCTTCACCCCACCAGGCTTGGGTGAAGGTCTGATCTGATAACATTGTGGGGGTTTTATTTATTCGCTCAAGGGATGTGGGCATCCCTGGCAAGGCCAGCATTTATTGCCCATCCTTAATTGCCCTTGAGAAGGTGGTGGTGAGCCGCCTTCTTGAACCGCTGTAGTCCGTGTGCTGAAGGTATTCCCACAGTGCTGACTTTGTCATAGCGGTTTGGTACAACCAGATGGCTTGCCATTTCAGAGGCCAGTTAACAGTCAACATTGTGGATCTGGAGTCACATATAGGCCAGACCAGGTAAAGATGGCAGATTTCCTTCCCTAAAGGACATTAGTGAACCAGATGGGTTTTTACAACAATCCAGTAGTTTCATGGTTACCATTACTGATACTAGCTTTTTATTTCCAGATTTATTTAATTAACTGAATTTAAATTCCCCCAGCTGCCATGGTGGGATTTGCACTCATATCTCCAAATCATTCGTCCAGGCCTCTGGATTATCTAGTCCAGTAGCATAACCACAATGCTACCATAGCCCTATGCTACCATTTGCTACCGTACACAACCCACATCCCCTGAGTAAATAAAGTGGCATAACAGGAGGGCCAATTCAAGCCTGAGATTTTTAGTCAGTATAGAACTGGGTTAAGTAGCAAACATCAGAGATTGAAAGACAACATTGAAATGAGAGAAAAAGGACAAGTTTTCTTCAATAGAATAAGGTGAAGAAACAAAATGTCTCTTTCCGACTTTAGACACAACCTATTCCAGGATTTTCATATTCTGTCTCTTTAAATATACGTGAAGCTGCTTCTTTTGTGCAGCTTCGGTGCTTTAGCTAGCTTCGCTCCTTTTCACAGTCACTCTCTGAAGTGATAACCCTTTTGTAGTCCTTAGCTTTGTTAGCATTAAGAATGTTACAAATATTCCAGATTTTTTTCTGCAAACTAATTTTTCCTCAGTTATATTCAGCAGATTTCTAGATTATCTACAAGGCATGCCGAAGCAAGAAGAAAGACGATGACTTGTAACCTACTGGATGTTTGTAACTATATGCTGACTTAGCTTTTCCACTATATACGTATGTGCTAATCTGAGATACTGGGGTATAAATTCATCTTGGGTGGAAGCAGAAAATGAGCAATAGCAAATCTGCCGGCCGTTTTACACTCTGTTCATTCGCTTTGAAGTCAATGAAAAAGAAAATCAGGCAAAGGCTGCAGATTCGCTTGCTTTGCACTACCGCCCAGCTGAATTTATACCCCATTGATTCCTGCTGTTTTTGGGTCTGAACTGAATGAGAGTAATTGATGCTAACTCACCTGAGCTTACACACCGAGTGTCTGATCAAATTATTCAATTATGAATACTACTGTAGTTTTCTGCAGGTGGCCACTGCAGAAAGCTGGTTGAGTAAATATGTGAACACTGCTTGGGCACGCGAAGCGGGTTTGTCACGTAAAAATTGGCACTTCTGAGTTCATCACTATTGTTACCCTTCATATTTCTGTGAATTAGGGAATTAATTATTTAAGCTGTAGTAGAGTAAATAAGTAGTGAATGTTGTATAATTAAGGTAACCAGAATTATGTTAAATATTGGAGAATGTTAATACAGTTGATATCTCAGAAACCCTAGATAAAATGCAAGACATTAATGAAATTATGCCTTTGAAGGATTCATTCCAGCTTAATACCTTGCCCCAAATTATTGGGAGATTCAAGGTCGTCCTGCTTTTCTCATTCATTTTGCTCAATTTTTAAAGAAATTACAACAGTTAATTCAGCCTGGATGTACTGGGTTAAATTAGGTTAATGAATGGCTGTCAGGAAAGTAAGAGCACCCTTTGGAGTTTTGTGACCGAGTGTAATCGTGATGGACCCGAGTCAAGGAAAACACTGGAGTTATTGCATTCCTGAAGGTTACAGTGGAGGCTCTTCTGCCATCTCTATGGCAACAACTGGAGACACCCTGTGATTGGACTATACTGACTGAACCCCAGGTCAAAACTGCTTTATCGCTTATACAAAAGAATCAATAAAATAAGCTGAGTGAGTCAAGAAGGGACAGAGAGAGTAACAAAGGTAATAGGGCATCAGTGACTAAGGTGACATCAGGGAAAAATAGAAAAAAAAGTCAAAGCTAAATATCTGAATGTGCGACGCATTCGCAACAAAATAGATGAATTAATAGCGCAGATAGAAATTAATAGGTTTCATCTAATAGCCATTACGGAGAATTGGTTGCAAAGTGACCAAGGTTGGGAACTAAATATTCTCAGATACTTAACGTTTAGAAGAGATAGACAAAATGGAACAGGAGGAGGGGTAGCCCTGATAATAAAGGATGGGATAAAGACAGTAGCGAGAAAGGATCTTAGCTCTGAAAATCAAGAAGTAGAATCAGTTTGGGTGGAGCTAAGAAAGAGCAAGGGGCAGAAAACATTGATGGGAGTTGTTTATAGGCCCCCAAACAGTAGTTGTAATGTAGGGCAGAGTATAAATCAGGAAATTAGAGGCGCATGAAACAAGGGTAATACAGTAATCATGGGGGACTTTAATTTACATATAGACTGGGCAAACCAAATTTGCAGTAATAGTGTAGAGGACGAATTCATGGAATGTCTACAAGATAGTTTTCTAGATCAGTATATTGAGGAACCAACAAGGGAACAGGCTATTTTAGATCTAGTATTTTGCAATCAGAAAGGGTTAATTAATAACCTTGTAGTAAAGGGGCCTTTAGGGAAGAGTGACCAGGATATGATAGAATTTTATATTGCGTTTGAAAGTGATTTAGTTAAAACCGAAACTAGGGTCTTCAATCTAAATAAAGCAAACTACATAGTTATGAGGGGCGAGTTGGCTAAGGTAGATTGGGAAACTACATTAAAAGGTATGATGGTAGACAAGCAATGGCAAGCATTTAAAGAATTAATACATAATTTACAACAAATATACATTCCTTTAAGGTACAAAAGCCCCACAGGAAAAGTGGTCCAACCGTGGCTAACAAGAGAAGTTAAAGATCGTATTAGATCAAAGGAAGAGTTTTATAATATTGCCAAAAAGAGTAGTAAGACTGAGGATTGGGAGGATTTTAGAATTCAGCAAAGAATATGAGAGTAAACTAGCAAGAGACATAAAAACAGCTTGTAAACGTTTCTATAGGTATGTAAATAGGAAGAGATAAGTGAAAGTAAATGTGGGCCCATTAGAGGCAGAGACAGGAGAAATTATGATGGGCAATAAAGAAATGGCAGAGACATGAAATAAATACTTTGTATGTGTCTTCACGGTAGAAGGCACAAAAAAATTCCGGAAATAATGGGGAACCAAGGGTCTAATGAGAATGAGGAACTTAAAGAAATCAGTATAAGTAAATACATAGTACTGGAGAAATTAATGGGACTAAGTGGCGACAAATCCCCTGGACCTGATGACTTGCATCCTAGGGTTTTAAAAGAGGTAGCTGCAGAGATAGTGGATGCACTGGTATTAATCTTCCAGAATTCCCTAGATTCTAGAACAGTCCCCAAGGATTGGAAGGTAGCAAAAATAACCCCGCTATTTAAGAAAGGGGGAAGAGGAAAAAACAGGGACTACAGGCCAGTTAGCCTGACATCAGTAGTAGGTAAAACGCTGGTGTTCAGATCCATTCACAACTCCCCAGATAATGAACCAGCCTTTGCCCACATGCAGCAAGACCTGGACAACATTCAGACTTGGGCTGATAAGTGGCAAGTAACATTCGCACCACACAAGTGCCAGGCAATAACTATCTCCAATAAGAGAGAGTCTAACCACCGCCCCTTGACTTTCAGTGGCAGTACCATCGCTGAATCCCCCAGCATCAACATCCTGAGGGTCACCATTGACCAGAAACTTAACTGGACCAGCCACATAACTATTGTGGCTACAAGAGCAGGTCAGAGGCTGGTTATTCTGCGGCGAGTGTCTCACCTCCTGACTCCCCAAAACCTTTCCACCATCTACAAGGCACAAGTCAGGAGTGTGATGGAATACTCTCCACATTCCTAGATGAGTGCAGCTCCAACAACACTCATAAAGTTCAACACCATCCAGGACAAAGCAGCCCGCTTGATTGACACCCCATCCACCACCTTAAACATTCACTCCCTCCACCACCGGTGTACCGTGGCTGCAGTGTGTACCATCTACAAGATGCACTGCAACAACTTGCCAAGGCTTCTTCAGTAGCACCTCCGAAACCCGCGACCTCTTCCACCTAGAAGGACAAGGGCAGCAGGCGCATGGGAACACCACCACCTCCAAGTTCCCCTTCAAGTCACACACCATCCTGACTTAGAAGTATATCGCCGATCCTTCATCGTCACTGGGTCAAAATCCTGGAACTCCCTACCTAACAGCACTGTGGGAGTACCTTCACCACACGGACTGCAGCGGTTCAAGAAGGCTTCTCACCACCACTTTCTCAAGGGCAATTAGGGATGGGTAATAAATGCTGGCCTTGCCAACGATGCCCACATCTTTTAAATGAATTTTAAAAAAAATTCTTATGTTCTTATGTTCTTATGATCCAGATACGTGAGTTCAAATCCCATGATGGCAGCTGGGGAATTTAAATTCAGTTAAGTAAATAAATCTGGAACAAAAGCTAGTTTTAGTAATGGTGACCATGAAACTATCGGATTGTCGTAAAAACCCATCTGGTTCACTAATGTCCCTTTAGGGAAGGAAATCTGCCATCCTTACCTGGTCTGGCCTAAATGTGACTCCAGACCCACAGCAATGTGGTTGACTCTTAACTGCTCTCTGAAATGAGAAGTCGCACAACACCAGGTTATAGTCCAAGGGGGAAAAATTCAGTTGGTTGCGCCTCCCGTTAGCGCCTTAAGAGGGCGCTAATGGGGCGCAAAGCCGCTAACGCCCGGGCGCAGCGATGTTTGCGCCGCTCGGGAACTTAACTAGAGATTGTGCGGTGGCGCTAAACTTTACCGCTGCGACCACCTGCGCGCGCAGATTGTGACGTCATTCCATGGTGCAACGCCCTTGTGGCGACCGGAGCGGAAATTGAGTGGCGCCCCCTGCCTTACCGCCTGGCGCATTCAACGACCAGAAGACTGGAACGCTATCAATCGCTGTGGGGCTGGGGGGGGCGCTATTTAAAGGGGGCCTCTTCCTGTCTTTTATTGTTGGTGGCATTTTTGAACTACGCATTCTGAGAGAGAGAGGGAGAGACTTCTGGAGAGATTCAACATTGTGTGAAGGAGTTTTGGGTACTGAGCAGCACTTTGCAGGTTCATTTTGATTTGCCATTCCTTGTATCGATTTAGCAGAGACTGTGGGAGCTGCACTCTGAGCTCTTTGCCTGGTACTCTCCATTGTTCTTTCCAGCACATTTGATGTGCAAGTCTCTCCAGGCCGAGATTCAAGGCTGCAATGAACAGGATGTGGATGGAAAGCAAGATTAACCATCCCCTTTAAGAACTGGCCCGTGCCATTGTGTGTGTGTTCCATTGCTGACTGACATTACATGAGCTTCGCCAGCGCTCTGAGTTAGCGCCTCACTCCTTGGCCTTTGCGCCTTAAGACAGGTGTGCAGCGCCTGATTTAGCGCTCCACTCACCTCCCGGGGCGGTAAAAGTGAAGTTTCCAGTCAGTGCCGATAATTAGCGCCAGGCGCTAATATTTGCGTCCAGACGATATTTGCGCCCCAAATGGGGCGCGACCTAATTTTTCCCCCCAACAGTTTTATTTAAAATTACGAGCTTTCGGAGCTCCGCTCCTTCTTCAGGTACAGGTACAGTGAGGGAATCTATTACACAGTATATATACACAGAGAACAATTTGTCTGCAGAGATACAATCTGTTAGGGAGGCATTACATCAAAGACACATCAGAGTACAGCTAAGACAATGAGGTGGGTCACAGGGGGTCCAACGTGTCAAATGCTGTATTTTACCTGAAGAAGGAGCAGCGTTCCGAAAGCTCGTAATTTTAAATAAAACTGTTGGACTATAACCTGGTGTTGTGCGACTTCTCATTTTTGTCCACCCCAGTCCAACACCGGCATCTCTGCATCATGCTCTCTGAAATGACCTAGCATGTCACTCAGTTGTACACAACCGCTACGGGAAACAATAAGAAGAATAAAACCAGAAGGACCACCTGTCATCGACGTAGGCACCGGCTTCGGACACGACAAAGGCACACCCAGCCCAGTCGACCCTGCAAAGTCCTCCTCACGAACATCTGGGGACTTGTGCCAAAATTGGGAGAGCTGTCCCACAGACTAGTCAAGCAGCAGCCTGACATAGTCATACTCACAGAGTCATACCTTTCAGCCAAGATCCCAGACTCCTCCATCACCATT
Organism: Squalus acanthias; assembly: GCA_030390025.1. NCBI lineage: Eukaryota > Metazoa > Chordata > Chondrichthyes > Squaliformes > Squalidae > Squalus > Squalus acanthias. Next base: position 30,477,577 of record CM059432.1, on the reverse strand, counting down.
CCTGGGTATGTCCTGACACATCGGCAGGACAGACCCACCAGAGGTGGCGGCACGTGGTACACAGTCGGGAGGGAGTGGCCCTGGGAGTCTTCAACGTTGACTCTAGACCCCATGAATTCTTATGGCTTCAGGTCAAGCATGGGCAAGGAAACCTCCTGCTGATTACCACCTACTGCCCTCCCTCAGCAGATGAGTCAGTACTCCTCCATGTTGAACACCACTTGGAAGAAGCACAGAGGGTAGCAAGGGCACAGAATGTACTCTGGATGGGGGACTTCAATGTCCATCACCAAGAGTGGCTCAGTACCACCACTACTGGCCAAGTCCTGAAGGACATAGCTGCCAGACTAGGCCTGCGGCAGGTGGTGAGAGAGCCAACACAAGGGAAAAACCTACTTGTCCTCGTCCTCACCAATCTACCTGTCACAGATGCATCTGTCCATGACAGCGTTGGTAGCAGTGACCAGCGCACAGTCCTTGTGGAGACAAAGTCCCGTCTTCACACTATGGACACCCTCCATCGTGTTGTGTGGCACGACCACCGTGCTAAATGGGATAGATTCAGAACAGATCTAGCAACTCAAAACTGAGCATCCATGAGGCGCTGTGGGCCATCAGCAGCTGCAGAATTTATTTCCACCACAATCTGTAACCTCATGGCCCGGCATATCCCTCACTCTACCATTACAATCAAGCTAGGGGACCAACCCTGATTCAATGAGGAGTACAGAAGAGCATGCCAGGAGCAGCACCAGGTGTACCTAAAAAAAAATGAGGTGCCAACGTGGGGAAGCTTCAACACAGAACTACATGCATGCTAAACAGCGGAAGCAGCATGCTATAGACAGAGCTAAGCGATCCCACAATCAACGGATCAGATCAAAGGTTTGCAGTCCTGTCACATCCAGTCATGAATGGTGGTGGACAATTGAACAACTAACGGGAGGAGGAGGCTCCATGAACATCCCCATCCTCAATGATGTCGGAGCCCAGCACGTGATTGAAAAAGACAAGGCTGAAGCATTTGCAACCATCTTCAACCAGAAGTGCCGAGTGGATGATCCATATCGGCCTCCTCCTGAGGTTCCCACCATCACAGAAACCAGTCTTCAGCCAATTTGATTCACTCCACGTGATATCAAGAAACGGCTGAGCATACTGGGTAGACCAAAGGCTATGGGCCCCAACAACATCCCGGCTGTCGTGCTGAAGACTTGTGCTCCAGAACTAGCCGCGCCTCTAGCCAAGCTGTTCCAGTACAGCTACAACACTGGCATCTACCCGACAAGGTGGAAAACTGCCCAGGTATGTCCTGTCCACAAAAAGCAGGACAAATCCAATCCGACCAATTACCGCCCCATCAGTCTACTCTCAATCATCAGCGAAGTGATGGAAGATGTCGTCGACAGTGCTCTTACTCACCAGTAACCTGCTCACCGATGTTCAGTTTGGGTTCCGCCAGGACCACTCGGCTCCAAACCTCAGTACAGCCTTAGTCCAAACATGGACAAAAGAACTGAATTCTAGAGGTGAGGTGAACGTGACTGTCCTTGACATCAAGGTAGCTTCTAACCAAATGTGGCATCAAGGAGCCCCAGTAATATTGAAGTCCATGGGAATCAGGGAGAAAACTCTCCACTGGCTGAAGTCATACCTAGCACAAAGGTGCATTGGCAGGCCTGCCAGAAAGCCCGTGTGCAATGTCAAGGATCATGGAGGAGTCCAGCACCAACTTGGCACATGGCTTTGCACAGAGCTTGGAGCCCATTCTTTCCAGCATGGAAGTGGTGGCCAACTCCATTAGCACACTTGTGGACCCAAACATGATGCAGCGTCTGATGGCTGATGTCTCAGCTTCCACTGCAGCATAGGTAGAAGCCATCCAACGTCTGGATGTTGCAGTTGAAACTCAGACTGCTACCATCGTGCTTGCGGTTACCAGTGATCCAGTGATCAACGGGGCTTGCAGAGTGTCACAGCAGTCCAGCAATCTGTCCTCCAACAGATTACTAGGATTGCTGCGGTGCTGTCCTGGGGGAGTGGCAGTGGCTCCGTGGAGCACAAACCCGCTGTCCTCTCTCAGGATGACAGCATTCGTCCTCCGACCCCTGCCACTCCGCTCGTGCCCTTGCTGTTGCCTGTCAGCCAGCCAGTCTAGACTGCTGCTGCCCATGTCGAGATGGTGCAGACCGAAGCCGGGCCTTCTAGGCCCAGAGCTGCTTGAGGTCGTCATGCAAGGCCATCTGCAGGCTCCCCCACTGAAAGTCAGCAGCCTCCCACCAGCCATGCTGCAGCCACTGGGGTAGCACTGCGTAAGATCACTGGGACAGGTAAAGGCGCACGGAAAACAGGCACTGCGGGAATGCACAAGTGTGATTAGTTGACATTTGTATGCAATGTGGCATGGTTTGATTTATAAATTTGGTTTGGAATGTTTATTTTGATTTTTACTTTAATTTTGCATTGTGGCCAAGAGGATGCTTTGATGGTCAGTAACAGAGGGAAGATAAGGTATGGGACTGTTTGTGAATGGGGAATTTAGATTGCATTTACCGGTATTGCAGCTGGATGAATCGGTCACAGACAGCCCGGCCAGAAAGGGGCTGTCTGGGTTGTGTAGGGGGTGGTGGTGGTAGGGGTCAGCCTTACCCCTGACTCAGTGAGCGGTTCGAATCACTCCCACACCCCAGGTTCAGACCTTGGACTTATTTAGGGGTTGTGAATAAAGATGCAGTAGACAATAGGTTCCGATGAAAGAATTTTGACTTTTATTAAAAGAAAAAGGTAACAAACTTAAAACACACTTCGCACTTAAAAAGGTTGGGGAATACACGGTTCAGGTGAGGGAGAATGACAATATACAAAAACCCTTATCCCTCCCAAAAATCGCACTATCTAGCTAGGTTTCGGTTTCAGGAGATCAGGGATAATGCTCACCAAACAGGGGTTTTAACAGTGTGAAATCCAGCCAGGTAAGTTGATGGTGGTCTGGTCATCGAGTGTCTTCCTGGAACGTGCTGCTTCTGGAACAGAGCTGAGAGGGAGCTGTGCCAGCGTTGTCAGAGAGTCCGGAGAGAGGGCCTCTTGGGGAATTAGGCCCCCCAATTATACGTGTTCAGCTCCTTTGTTCTTTTCGCTCCCAGAACCCCTTACTAAAAATGGTTTTGTGCTGAAGTGATTTGGTTTCAGTTGAGGCCTGTTCATTCCATTGTCTTGGTTTTGCGGGCTTGTTAAGTTTTGATGGGTTTAACTTGGTGTTAAAATGTTCTGAACTCTCTTCTTACTGAACTGTTGTAACTGCTTGATGGGCCTTCAATTATGCTAAACCAAATCAAAACCTGGTCATTGTAAGACCTCGTCAACAGTAATGGCTTTTTACTGAGTGTCAAATGGCTTGCGTCCTGTTGATCTGTTGTTTAATCGGAGTTTGCATTGTCCTCATGTTTTGGATTTCTTGCTGGGCCTAGCATTCCTATCTTTATGCGTCTCTTTAATGGGTTCTGTGTTTTGGGTGGGGCTGCCTTCTCCCAGGGCCTATTGTCCAAATGTTAATGTTTGCTGGGGCTTGAATTCCAGCCTTTTAAAATGCCAAAGCTTGGTTTTGGTCTTAAATTCCTTATGTGAGGCCCAAATGCATTGTTATCACTCTGGGGTAGTTCCAAAGTCCTTTTTCCTTAGATTTTTGGGGATCTGCAAATTTTGGAAACTTTACAGTTGCCTCTACCCTTCCTCTTCTTCCTCCTTCTCTTCCCTCTCCTCCTCTTCCTCCTCCTCCTTCTGCTCTTCCTCCTCCTGAGCTGGTCGCCATATAGCTGGTGGCAAAGGGTGTGCTCTCTTGAACTGTCGTAGGATGAAAGCATTATGGCAGCTGCCTGGGAATCTTGCGCACACCTGCATAAAAATCTTTTTTGTGGTCACACACCAGCTGCACATTGATGGAGTGGAAGCCCTTGCGGTTGACAAATATTCCTGGTTGTTCTTGGGTGCCCGGATTGTCAAGTGCTTGCATCAATGACACCCTGCACCTGTGGGAAGTCAGCCAGAGCCATGAACCTGAGCACCTTCTCATTCTGACTGGCATCATCGCAGGCAATAATTGCCAGTCCCGGAAAACAAGCCATCAGTCACCTGTCTTATGCATTTGTGGGTTGCTGACTGGGTGATCCGGCATATGTCTGCGTTAGATTCCTGGAAGGAACCAGAGGCAAAAATGTTGAGGGCGGTGGTGACTTTGACAGCCACTGGTAACGTGTGGCCACCAGGTCCAGCAAAGAGCAGGTCTTCTTTTAGGAGGCTGCAGATGTCTGCCACCACCTGATGTGACATTCTGAGCTTCCTGAGAGACTGCTGTTCATACATGTCAAGGATATGTCGTGGGTAGTGCCTCCTGTGAGCTGCACCTCTCTGCCAGTCCCCTCTCTGCTGGTCCCCTCTCTGGTATGCAGCTACAGGTCTGTGACCAGCAGTCTGCTGATACTAGTGCTGCTGCTGCTCATGTTGTTCCTTATCTGAGGTCCAATCTAAGGCAGCATAAGCGGCGCCCATCCTGATGTGATGGAGCAAACCTCCAAAGTGTAGATCAAACCGCCAAGTTTTTGAAGAAACCTCCAAAGGGTAGAAAGTCAACTCCAAGCAAAAGCACTGTGAACAAACCCTTTCCCACTTGCATGTAAGACAGCAGCTGTGAGTACTGAGTATTTATTGCCATATTTCCCTGAGATTGATTCAGCCCCCTCAATTGCCGCTGTGTACTTGCCTTGCTTTCACTGGCAAGTTTCAAGAAGCCTGGGAAACCCGTGGACCCGACGTTAAAGTCAAAAATCGGTGTCAATATCGCTTTAATTGAGCGATTAACATATGTTAATCGACAATCCGCCTCTCCCGCGCATGCAGCCTAAAGCACTGGAGTGAAACCCGGAAGTCAGCAGTTGGAGCCGGCTTCCCAACACGCTGTCAATTTCCCTGGTTTTGACCCTCCACCCGCTCCCAAACCCATGCTCTCCACCACATTAAAATTCACCCCTTTTGAGTCTAATGCCTACTTCCACGCCATCACAGCCCTGATTCAGATACATTCCTGCTGTGAACCAGTAGAAAATATAGAGAAACCATTGGCTTATCAAGAAGATTTGATGCCAGCTTGCTCCAAAAACTCACCAATTGTTGCTCTGCAAGCCATCATGTTCAGTCTGCACTGTGACACGTGCTTGGAGAAAGAGACCCAATAAGCTCAACCCTTGTTCATATATCTTAACTCTGTGTACTTCCCAGTACCCAGACCAATTGTAGATCCCATTACTGAGATTAGCTAACTCATCACAGACCAGGGATAAAACCTGGATCTTCTTGGTCTGGATGTTTTAGCTCTACACCAGACATTCCAGCAAACAAAGTGAGCCATTGGGTAAGATACAGAGCCATTTTAATGTTAATGACTGCTTGGCTTGGTTGGTAGCACTTTCACCTTCTGGTTAGAAGGCTGTGAGTACAAGTTCCTACTCAAAGACTTGAGATCATAATCTAGGCTGATTGTTCCAGTGCAGTACTGAGAAAATGCTGCATTGCCAGAGGTGCCATCCTTCAGATGAGACTTTAAACCAGTCCTCAGCTACTGTTTCAGTGGCTCAGGTGGATGTTAAAAACTGCAGGACACTATTCGAAGAGCAGGGAGTTCTCCTGGTGTCCTGACCAATATTCCTCTTGTAGCCAACAGATTAGTTCGTCACCCAATCCCATTGCTGCCAATGGGATCTTGCTGTGTTCAGAGTGGCCATTGAATTTTTTACTCAACAGCTGTCTCTGCACTTCAACAAAATTGATTTTTCAGTGAAGCGTTTTGAGAGACATGGTAAAGTTCTATATAAATCCAAATCTTCCTTTTTGTTGTATGGTGCCGAGATTTAAATAGTCAGATTTTTCTTTATCTTTTCTTTGATAGCTAGGATACATCTTCATGATTAGCTGGTCTGTATCTGCTCTACTAATAACAAATGTGAGACATTAATTTTTCACTTGTATTAAATGCTAAGGTTAAGCTTCATATTAAAGCCCAATGTGGTGAGAGACAGATGAAGCTGTACCTCAAGCATACTTTTATCAAATTGATATCTGCGCTATCTGCATCTTGGCACCTCTATAAAAACAAGTCGGTGGTTTTAACTGATTTGAGGATTAATCCATCTTAAAGGCACTTGCTGAAAAATAAATAGAGTACTTGACTCTGGAGTTAGGTCCGAATGAGACTACTAACCATACATAGAGATCAAAGAAAATAAGCACATATGCTAGAAATATACAATGGGTCCAACAGAATCATTGAATTGTACAGCACCAAAGGAGAGATACAGAGATCAAGAGATACAGAGTTTGCGCCAAACATTAGCAAACTCCATAAAGCTCAGTCTGTCTTCCAAAGGCAGTAAGCAACAGCTTCTAACCTTGGAAAGTGAACAGCTATGAAATGAGAACTTTTATAGAGGATTTGCAGCTGTCAAGTTAAGCAATCAACCCATGCTGACACAACTCCCGAACTCCTTACCTGACGTGATCCCCGAGCATCAGGGAAGCCGTGGACGAACTCTTAAAATCTAAAGGTGACCTTAAAATAGTTTTTAAGTGTTTGTTTTCAAGCTATAAATAATCTAAATTGCCTCCCCTGCCGCTTGGTGTCGGGTCTGTTCAGTAATGACAGACCCGACATCTGAGCGATTAGTGTGGAGGCGGGTTAACAGCGGGTTCCCTACCTACTATCAAAAAAAACATTTTCCCACCCAACCCGCCACGAAATGTGCCCGCCGACTCCCCGAAAAATTCCCCCCAGTGTCATTAATAAATACAGTGAATAGTTGAGGCCCCAACACAAATTCTTGCGGGACACCACAAGTCACATCCTGCCAATTAGAGTACCTGCCCATTATCCCTATTCTCTGATTCCTGCCGCTCAGCAAATTTCCTAACCAGGTCAATAATTTGCACTCAATTCCATGAGTTTTAACTGTAGCTAACAGTCTCTTATGAGGGACTTTATCAAATGATTTCTGGAAGTCCATATAAATAACATGCATTAACAGTCCCCTGTAAGAACATAAGAAATATGAGCAGGAGTAGGCCATTTGGCCCTTCGAGCCTGCTCCACCATTCAATAAGATCACGGTTGATCTTCTACCTCATCTCAACTTTCCTGCACTATCCCCATATCGCTTCATTCACTTAATATTCAAAAATCTATCGATCTCTGTCTTGAATATACTCAACGACTGAGCATCCACGGCCCTCTGGGGTAGAGAATTCCAAAGATTCACAACCCTCTAAGTAAAGAACTTTCTCCTCATCTCAGTCCTAAATGGCCGACCCCTTATTCTGAGATTGTGACCCCTGGTTCTAGACTCCCTAGCCAGGGGAAACATCCTCCCTGCATCTACCCTGTCAAGCCCTGTAAGAATTTTGTATGTTTCAATGAGATCATCTCTCATTTTTCTAAACTCTAGAGAATATAGACATAGTCTACTCAATCTCTCCTCATAGGACAATCCCCCCATCCCAAGAATCAGTCTGGTGAACCTTTGTTGCACTCCCTCTATGCCAAGTATATCCTTCCTTAGGTAAAGAGACCTAAACTGTACACAATACTCCAGGTGTGGTCTCACCAGGGCCTATATAATTACAGTAATACTCTTATACTCAAATCCTTTTGTTCTAAAGGCCAACATACATTTGCTTTCCTAATTGCTTGCTGTACCTGCATGTTAACTTTCATTGATTTGTGTACAAGGACACCCAGGTCCCTCTGAACACCAACATTTCCCAATCTCTCACCATTTAAAAAATACTCTGCTTTTCTATTTTTCCTACCAAAGTGGATAACTTCATATTTCTCTACATTATATTCCATTTGCCATGTTCTTGCCCATTCACTTAGTCTGTCTATATCCCCTTGAAGCCTCTTTGCATTCTCCTCACAACTTACATTCCCACCTAGCTTTGTATCATCAGCAAACTTGGATATATTACATTTGGTCCCCTCATCCAAATCATTGATCTAGATTGTGAATAGCTGAGGCCCAAGCACTGATCCTTGCGGTACCCCACTAGTTACAGCCTGCCAACCCAAAAATGACCCGTTTATTCCTACTCTCTGTTTTCTGTCCGTTAATCAATCCTCAATCCATGCGAGTATATTACCCCCAATCCCATGAGCCCTAATTTTGTTTAATAACCTCTTGTGTGGCACCTTATCGAATGCCTTCTGAAAATCCAAATACACCACATCCACTGGTTCCCCCTTATCTATTCTACTAGTTTAAACATCAAAAAACTCTAACAGATTTGTCAAACACAATTTCCCTTTCATAAATCCGTGTTGATTCTGCCCAATCCTATTATTACTTTTGTAGTGCCCTGTTACCACATCCTTAATAATAGATTCTAGCATTTTCCCTACTACTGATGTCAGGCTAACTGGTCTGTAGTTCCCCATTTTCTCTCTCTCTCCTTTCTTAAATAGTGGGGTTACATTTGCTAACTTCCAATCCGCAGGAACCAGTCTAGAATCTATGGAATTTTGAAAAATGACAACCAATGCATCCACTATCTCTATAGTCACCTCTTTCAAACCCCAGGATGTAGGCCATCAGGTCCGGGGGATTTATCAGCTTACAGTCCCATTAATTTTCCAGTACTATTTTTTTTACAAATACTAATTTCTTTCAGTTCCTCATTTTCGCTAGACCCTTGGTTCTCCACTATTTCTGAGAAGTTTTTTGCGTCTTCTTCTATGAAGACAGACTCAAAGGCCATGATTTTGCCAACGCTTAGAGGGTGGGTTTGGAGGCGGGTCAGAGGTTAAAGTCGTTTTGATTGACAGCAGCTTCCGCACCCGCTATCAACCCGCCTCCACACAACCTTCCCAAGCATCGGGTCCCCGATTTGCGAATGGACCCGACACCTAGCGGCTGGAAACGGATTAAAGGCAATTAACTGCCTATTAACAGGTACTTGTGAGCAATTTTCAGGGTCTTTTTCGATTTTCCAGCTTCTGGGTCGGGTTTTACGACATCCGGACAACACGCCAGGTAAGTATGGTGTGTTGTGAGTCTGGTCTGATATTTGTGAAAAGATGACAGCTGCAGAAGTGGTGTCAAGGATGCCATGTTGCACATGGTGAGTTTCAGAGCAAAGAAAATGTTGGTTACTGCATTTTTAATACATATACAGATTTCTTTAGCTTACAAGTTTTTAAATCTAACTGTATGTCCAGTGCCACCTCTTTGGGAGAACCTCTCTCACCAGTGACAGATCGCTTCTGTCATCTCACCTGCAGCTGCCATCTATTTCAGCAACATCGGAGCCAATGAAACAATCAGACCTTGGTCCTCCGAATCCTTCCACGATTATCCCAAACAGCAACATCACCAACCTCATCACCAACCTTCGCCGCCATCACCTGATGCCGCACTGGACACAGCCCCTGACAAAATTGCTGGCTGAAAGCCAGCAATGGCATCACCATCACCAGACTTTCTTCACTTGATGCTGTAAACCCTGGCTGCGACATGATGCGCCAGGTTGACACCATCCCACACCAGCACCGTGAAGCATCCCTTTAATGTCCAAGCCATTCCATGCACTCACATCACTATAGCGGGGTGGAGGGGTGGGGGGGGGCGGGTGGAGTTATGACTGAACAATCACAGGAACTCAGTAAGACACTTCTCAATGTACACTCAGATCTGTCCAATAAGGGGCACTTTTTGAAAAAGAGATTTCACTGTATGACAACACATTACCAGAAACTTCACATGGACATTGGCTAAACCTCTCAAGTGTCCACCCTTGTGTGTTGTTAGTTGGTATGCTTGCAGTAGAATGAGGGTGAGTGTGAGGGGTGGCTAGTGAGATGGGGAAGTGATAAAGTAGATAGAGAGGGTTGGGTGGAGGTGCAAGGTAAGTTGGTGTCCTGGGGAGGTCTCTTCTGCCCTTGGAAGGGAAGAGAACCTCCCTGCCTACTGTGACTCCCTCCATAAGCATATGGAGGGAGTCATTGGAGAGCCTGGGTGCAAGAGTTCACCTTTGTGCAGTGATTGTCAGTGTTTTCAGCACCTCAATGCTGTCAAACACTGAGAAATCAACTGTCAAAATTAAATTGTGCATGGTCCCTTTAAGGAAACCGGCAGATGACGCGTCATCAAATGACGTCATCAGACCCGCTTCCTGTTAATTGGCCAATGGGCTTAACAAGGCCAATCAAGGGAAAATCATATCTAGAGAGCGGAGGCAGCTGGGGGTGGGACTGGAACCCAGAAACCAGCTGACTCGCCCCGACACCGCTGAGAAAATCACGGCCAAAGTATTTGTTTAATTTCACTGCCATTTCCTTATCCCCCATTATAATTTCCCCTGTCTCAGCCTGTAAGGGACCCACATTTACTTTCACTAATCTTTTCCTTTTTACATACCTAAAGAAGCTTTTACAGTCTGTTTTTATGTCTCTCGCTAGTTTACTCTCATATTCTATTTTCCCTTTCTTTATCAATTTCTTGGTCCTCCTTTGCTGAACTCTAAAATCCTCCCAATCCTCAGGCTTACTACTCTTTTTGGCAACATTATAAGCCTCTTCCTTTGATCTAATACTATCTTTAATTTCCCTTGTTAGCCACGGTTGGACCACTTTTCCTGTAGGGTTTTTGTGCCTTAAAGGAATGTATATTTGTTGTAACTTATGTATTCATTCTATAAATGCTAGCCATTGCTTGTCTAGCATCATACCTGTAGTTTCCCAATCTACCTTAGCCAACTCACCCCTCATACCTATGTAGTTTGCTTTGTTTAGATTTAAGATCCTAGTTTTGGATTTAACTAAATCACTTTCAAACTCAATATAAAATTCTAGCATTTATGGTCACTCTTCCCTAAAGGACTCTTTACTACAAGGTTATTGATGAACCCTTTCTCATTGCACAATACAAGATCTAAAATAACCTGTTCCCTAGTTGATTCCTCAACATACTGTTCTAGAAAACTATCTTGCATATATTCCATGAATTCGTCCTCCACACTATTACTGCAAATTTGGTTTGCCCAGTCTATATGCAGATTAAAGTCCCCCATGATTAATGTATTACCCTTACATGCGCCTCTAATTTCCTGATTTATACTCTGCCCTACATTACAACTACTATAAACAACTCCCACCAATGTTTTCTGCCCCTTGCTGGTTCTTAGCTCCACCCAAACTGATTCTATTTCTTGATTTTCGGAGCAAAGATCCTTTCTCTCTACTGTCTTTATCCCATCCTTTATTATCAGGGCTACCCCTCCTCCTTTTCCATTTTGCCTATCTCTTCTAAACGTTAAGTATCCTGGAATATTTACAGTAGTTCCCAATCTTGGCCACTTTGCAACCACGTCTCCGTTATGGCTATTAGATCAAACCTATTAATTTCTATCTGCGCTATTAATTCATCTATTTTGTTGCGAATGCTTCACGCATTCAGATATAGTGCCTTTAGCTTTGACTTATTTCTATTTTTCCCTGATGTCACCTTAGTCACTGATGCCTTATTACGTTTGTACTCTCTCTGTCCCTTCCTGACGCACTCTGCTTATTTTTACCCAAAACTCTACTCTGCTCTAGAGCCTTGACATTTCTCTTACTGCTTTTAAATTTACTCTTTCCTGAATCCTCCCACCCCCTCCCCCCTTCATTAGTTTAAAGCCCTGTCTACTGCCCTAGTTATTTGGTTCAGGCATGACCTACCCTTTACAAATCCATGCTGGCTCTCTCTGATCAGCTGAAAATTTTCAAGGTGTTCAGTCACTCCATCCTTAATTATAGACTCTAGTAATTTCCCGACAATAGATGTGAGGCTAACTGGTCTATAATTCCCTGGTTTCCCTCTCTCACCATTCTTAAATAGCGGAGTGACAAACACAATTTTCCAATCTAAAGGAATAGTTCCTGAATCGAGAGAACTTTGGAAGATTAAAGTTAGGGCATCTGCAATGTTCTCACCTACTTCCTTTAATACCCTGGCATGAAAACCATCTGGTCCTGGGAATTTGTCACTCTTTAGTGTTATTATTTTCTTCATTGCTGTTATTTTGCTAACGGTAATTTTTGGGGAGTCCCCATCCCTGATTCAATATTAGTTTTCTTTGCATGTCCGGCATGCTATCCTCTTCCTCTACTATAAATACTGACAGAAATTAATTATTCAACATGCCGCCACTTCCTTATTTTCATTGACAATATCACTGTTATTAGTTTTCAAGGGGCCCACATTGCTCCTGACCACCCTCTTTTCCCTAATACAATTGTAAAAAAAATTGTGTTGATTTTGATATCCATTGCATGTTTCTTTTCATAATCCCTTTTTGTAGCTCTTGCTATCTGTTTTCTCACCTTTTGTTGTTCTTTGTATCTGTCCCAGTTGCTAGGATCTGTGCTAGTTTTTGCATTTTTGTATGCTTTTTCTTTTAGTTTTATGTTGTCCCTTACCTCTCAGTCGTCCATGGCTGGTTTTTTTGGCAAGTAGAGGTCTTGCCTCGTCGGGGTATAAATTGGTTCTGTATCGCATTAAATCCTTTTCTGAACACCTTCCACTGATCTTCTGTTGTTTTACCCAGTAACAGATTTACCCAGTTTACAGTGGACAGTCTCTGCCTCATTGCATTGAAGTCAGCCTTACCTAAATCTAGAATCTTAGTAGCTGTTTCGCGCTTTCTCCCGTTCAAACACTACATTGAACTCGATCATATTATGATCGCGATTAGATAAATGTTCATGCACCAGGGAAATGTTCATGACCACGAGTCTTCAGAGAAGCAGAACTATGGCATTGATCCTGATTGATGCTGAAACACAACCATACCTTCAGGAGCCGACATTTCACTCCTATATTTCTCTGCTTTCTTTCCGTGTATCTTCAGATAATTTCCATCTGCTCTTGTTGGAATTATCTGGCAAATGTTGTTTTTATTGTGCACATAGCTGGCCAATTCTGCCTCCGCTTGTTGAAAATTGCCTGAAATTTTATCTTCACCAAACTTCTGAGGGCTATAATTCATCTGCTGGCTGCTAAGTTAATGGTGGGGAATATTTCATTTAGGCTGTTGAAATTGCTAATGCGCCATGTAATGAGCAGCAGCTTTCTGTATGCCTCCAGACTTTAGAACAGGCACCACTATGAGCACAGTACTATCCTCATAGTAGTGCCTTAAATGGCATTGTTCACTGCATTTTTGGGCAGGCTGAGTTCCAATTTACGCTTCTCTGAGCATATTGGAAGAGTGGTAGTGGTGCAGGGAGTGGGGTTGGAGAGGGTTGGTAGAGGGTAGGTGTTTTATCTATGGAGGATAGCAGGCCAGGGCTCAATTGTAAAGATGCAAGGATGGATGAACCGTATGGGGCTTTTTTGATTGGGGAGCTGTTTGATTGGCTATTTCATACAATCACGGGATCACAGACATTTCAACACAGAAGGCCATTCAGCCCATCATGCATGCACCAGTGTTATTCCTATGTCAGAGATATCTACCATAATCCCATTCCCCGGTCTTCCTCTTTAATAATTTATTTTTCAATGTCAGTAATTTCTGGATAGGTTCTCCGATTATCTGTTGTAGCTTCGGCAAAAGATTGGTGGAAACCACAGAGAAACGGTGTAAACTGAAGATGGGGGAACATCCATGGAAATTCTACCCCTAAGTCTTTATCTAATTCCCTCCATAATGTCATAATTGATTCAGCGTCAATAGCCATTGTGGTAAAGCAATCCATATTCTAATAAACATTTTTGTTAAAAGGTATCTTTTCAGCTAATCTACACTGAGCTTTCCTTCAGGAGAGGAAATAGTGAAGTCGATTCTCTGATAGGATAGATTCCATGTAGTTTGTAGAATGGGAAGTTTGATAGGTCAAGTGACCTTTCCTCATTTCAAGCCTTGTTATGCTCCATGTTCTAAGCTTGTTCCAAAATTATATGTTGGCCATTTGGCTACTGGGAGTTTGTACTCATTCAGATACTGTATTTGTTTGACCATAACATTTTCCTGACCAAAAAAATGAATAAATAAATGAATAAAAAAAGTTCGCTTTTTCGGTGTGGTGACTCAAACTGAGGTGTGGTTCTGCAAATAATCAGCAGCCCTCTGGCAGATCATCCATATGGCCATCTTCCATATGTAAACCTGTGTAGTGAGTGTTAGAAAACTTCATAGTTGTTGAGGGCAACACAACCCAGCCCGATCCTGTCTTCTATTTTCCAGCAGGAGTCATTAGATAGCCATCAAGCGCAAGAACAATGGCTGACTTGCTTTCCCTTTGTAAAGCTCTCCGATGATGCTCGTCCATTGTTAGGAGAAATTGTTTCCACTGGCGGGTGGGTCGGTAACAAGAAGACACAGACTTGAGATAACTGGCAAAAGAACCAGAGGGTAGATGAGGAGAGTTTATTTACGCAGCGAATTGTTATGATCTGGAATGCGCTGCTTGAAAGGGTGGTGGAAGCAGATTCAATAATAACTTTCAAAAGGGAATTGGATATATGCTGGAAAAGAAAAACTGTTGCAGTTCTATGGGGAAAGAGCTGGAGAGTAGGAATAATTGGATAGCTCTTTGAAAAAGCTGGCACCGGCAGGATGGGCCAAATGGCTTCCGTCTGTGCTGCAAGATTCTATGTTCTATAACCTGCCAACAATCCCTCAATAGGATCTCAGATTCAGATGAACCACTTGGGAGGGGTACTGGAGGGCTTTTGGCATCCATCACCATCTTCTGAAGAAGAATAAAAAATACTAACATTATTTTGAAATGAGCCCAACTTCACTCTGCTACATGTGCCACAAAAATAAAATTAAATGAGTGAGTCAGCTTTTTAAACAATGAGGATTGGCACTGAAATATCTGCATATAGTTTGGATGAAAAAATGACCCCAAACAAGAATCATATGGTCCATTTTCTGGAAGCATTTTTGGCAGACTGATTGCAACTGATTGATGCACAGACTAATATGAATGTGTATACAGAGTGACGTGCCTAACAAATGGGGGAAAAGGGAGCTGTCTGGTATCATTTCATGCTTGATGGTGGGTGGATTATGGGAATTAGATGTGTAAGAAGACTGAAATAGTTTGGATGGGGAAGAAAGATTTTTACCCTTAATGATTTTCTAGCTGGCCTCAATTGTTGGTGGAAGGACCTCTTGGAGGGTAGACCATGAGAACGAAAGAAAGAAAGAAAGATAGATCACCATCGCAAAGACTGCCTGCTTACAGCTCTCTAACATCGCCCATCTCTGCCCCTGCTTCAGCCCATCTGCTACTGAACCACTGATCCAACACTCAACTATTCCAATGCTCTCCTGAGCAGCTTCCAACCCTGCATAAAAAGTTGAGCATTGATTTGGAACAGATCCACCAAAACTAAGGCATTGAGCAGAAACCTCAGAGAACTTGTGTCTAACTATTAGTGAATAAGCAATTCAGAGGTTCGGATTACATTTCTGACTCCACTATTTGAATGCAGGTGTTAATCTGTTTATTTAAGATGGATTAGTGCATCTGCTAAGATTGCAGGCAGAGGAATGTCATGTAATATGTTGAGCATTCATCCACTCTTACAGACAACCAGCATTCCTCAGATCTAGCTTTGTTTCAGGAGAAACTAAACGCAATCAGAGCCAATATATGGATGAGAGATACAATCAGCAAGGAAATCAATCTTTTTGAATGGTTCCACTCCAGAAATGACAGCAGAAAAAATGCCATGTTGATTTCTGAATACTGTTGGCAGATGGTGAACCACTAAAGGATTAAAACAGCATTCGTGGTGTTCTGTCAAGAATTATATAAAGTACAGGCTGCTTCTTAAGAGGGAGATCTAGCAGTCTTTTTTAATCTTTTGTGAGCTCCCCACTGGATGCAATAATCTTCTAAGCAGAAGCCATTGTACTCATAAAAATATGAATGCAGTGATAGAGATTTAAGTACATAATCCAGGCTGACACTTCGGTGCAGTACTGAGGAAGTGCTGCACTGTCAGAGGTGCAGTCTTTCAGATGAGATGTTAAACTGAGGCCCCGTCTGCACCTCTCAGGTGAACGTAAAAGATTCCATGGCAGTATTTGAAGTAGAGCAGGGGAGTTCTTCCTGATGTCCTGGTCAATATTTATCCCTCAACCAACACAACTAAAAGGTTATCTGATCATTATCACATTGCTGTTTGTGGAACTTTACTGTGTGCAAATTGAATGCCGCATTTCCTACATTACAAACTACACTTCAAAAGTACTCAATTGGCTGTAAAACACTTTAGGCTGTCCGTGAAAGGTGCTATATAATTGCAAGTTCTTTCTCTTTAACACTGGGTTGCTAGCTCTGACAGCCCTGACTCCAACTGGTCCCCTGAGCCAAATCCCCAATTCCTGTGAAAATTCTGGCAGCCCTGATTTCTCTGCAGATTGTGGCAGATAAAGGGGATATGCATATAATGGCAGCTCTGATAATCAAGGTGCCTAATCATTAAGGCAAAAAAATAAATCAAAGGGTGTTATCATCCAAGTTGATTATTGGGAGACAGGTCAAAGTAATCAGGAGTCAGGTTCCAGGACTGGGATCTTCTCCATATGCAGAACTGACTCAGACTGGCTTCGCACAACGGGGGCGCATACCGGGAACGTGGGCATGGAGACTGGCGCACCCCACATGATTTTCCATCCATTAATTTTATATTAGAACCCAGAATAGTAGAATCTCATGCCATGTTGCTCATCTAGTATGACAACATTTTCAGGATATGTTGGTACTTTCTGACATGGGATAATAATTCCACTCTGCTCCTCCTTAGCACACAACAGGACTGCGTATCGCAAAACTGTGCACTCCCAGTCCATGAGTTTTTGTCCAAAAAGATGCAACATCGTAGATTGGGAATGCACATGTTTTCAGTATCCATTTCTGGTATGTAAACGAACGGCATAGCATAATGGTACCATATTGGTAACGTCATGTCACCTGTTTGTAACAGTGCATCAAAACCTTCCACACCACCCTCAGAAGTGAATGGCATGACAAAGTCAGTAAAAGATGAAAAGGTAACATTTCGGATATAAGTTCCAAATTAGAAAATAATTCTGCGCATAATCTTTAGCTCTAACTGAATCCTGACAAATGGGTAAATATCATGCCAAAAAAAATCTCTGTGTTTTGGCTTGGGAGCCATACTTGCATTATGATTTCTGTGGATAAATAAAGTTGGCTTGCCTGTACCACAGCCTAATCCATCAATCGTTCAATTTAAACAGACCAGAAGACTCTTGAACTAATATATTTTGCAGAGAATGTACGGCTTTCTCTAGAGAAAACTTGGCAGTGAAATGCTTATAATTATTATACTGAGCATGTGGATAATTGGGAAACATTTTATATGCAATCATGGATTTTTCCCCATGTCTTTCGTATGGATCTAGAATATTATATAATTGGTAAGAAATAGGATACTGGTTTGGCGCATTGAATTATATGCTTTTATCTAATAGGCCTCCATAGCTCCTCTTAAAATAGCACAATTCCCTAACCTCTTTTGATCCATTCCCAGACTCTTCAGTGCTGTGAAGGGAATCTGCAGCTGCCAAGAAAGTGATTCTGGTCTCAAACTGAAGTCCTTGCCCGTACTGAACTGCTGAGGTCACATCATCAATCCCAAAATTAGCCTTCCTGGCTTTCTCCTGCTGCTGGGTGGAGTACCCCATGTGTTGGGAGACAGTAAACAGTGTGGCCATCACCACAAGGATGGCCAGGATACAGGCAGCACTGGGAGTTAGGTCTGTAGATGTTAGACTTTGGGCTGGATTTTGCCAGTGTGGGCGGGCTGGGGCGTGTCAGGTGGAAATCGTGTCAGGACCCCGACTCCTAAGTGAAGTGTTGAAAAAGTGGGATTTTCCCCTAATTGGGCAATTGATTTCCTGCATGTGGGAACCCCTGGCCCATTGAATCTTTTCATACAGAAAGTCGCCTCCAATGACGTCATCAATGCAAGCAGCCTTGCTTCTTCTGGAGACTGCAAACGCTTTGCAAATTGTATGAAGGAGTTGATTTCCCGACAATGTCCACAATCAAGCAAAAGTGTGAACCTCAGTTTGATGAGCCCTCCCTCCAAGCTCTGGTGCACGGAGCCACATGTAATAAGGGGGTGCTGCTCCCTTCCTTAGGAAGAAAAAAGCCACCCCAGCAGACAAAAGCTGTGTGGTTGCAAGTGGCCGAGGAGATGAACTCCATTTCAATGAGCCGCGGAACCTGGCTGCAATGCAGGAAGAGGTTTCATGACCTACTCCGCACAGGAAAAGTGAGTATGACTTTCCCATCACTCTCAATCTGATCCCCATCGCCTCTCCTCACCAGCACTCTGCTTTGCCAACCTCTTCCCCCACATCCCACTTGACACTTACATCCCTGCACCATTACCCATTCCCTCTCTCTCTATGGCCACATTCACTTAACTATTCGACCATGCAGCCCTCACACTCCCTATCACTGTGATGCAATGACAACAACAACTTACAACACACAGGGAGGGTCCTCTGTCTCCTTCTAAGCATCTATGCTATGGGTTCTCTACACTCACTTCTTCATTCTCACTCAAACTCCACTTGTGTCCCTCATTGCAGGAAAACAGAGCCCACAATAAGAGGGAAAGAGCTATGAAAGGACGACGGCCGCCCTCAGTAGCCCAGCTCACCCCCTGGGAGGAGGTGGCCCTGGAAATTGCTGGGATCGAGGACGATACCCAAGTGGGGGATGGACAGACAGGCGCATCACAGCAAGCTGGTGACAGAATAGTTTGGCATCTCTCTCATTGACATTGCATGAGTCACTGATAATGAATTTGATACTCTAACAGATTGACTTATGGTCACCTGCACTATTCAATGTGCATGTAACCTTGACCTCACATCTCTAACTCTTTCCTTTACTTCCCCACAGGACCATCCAAAGCCCCCGTCCCCACTGTCCAGGAGGAAGCTTCCAGGCTCCTCAGAGGAAGCTGCAACCTCTGAGGGCGCAGCATCAGCAGAATTCAGCACACCCAGCACCAGCGCAGACACTCACACCTCGGTGGGACCTTTGCGAGATAGAGTAGTGTTGTCACCTGGTGTATCACAGCTCACAAGTGAGCATCAGCAGATGGTGGAGACAGGGACAGCAGTGGAGTGTCCTCGTCGGAGGGCGCAGGACTCTGCCAGCTCGGCTCAGCTGCATGTCGACCCTGTGCCTCCGGGTCCATCCAGAAGGAGAGCGGTGCTGGAACTCCAATAACAAGTGCAGGAATCTCTGGCAGGTTTTGTCTCCAGGGTTGCTGGAGCAAATGGAGGAGTCCACCACAAATATAAGCAGAGCCTTTGTGGAGGCATTGGCGCATGAACGCATCACTGCGGAAAGGATGGCAACATCCGTGGAAATTATGGCTACCTCCATGGTAAGGATGGCTACCTCTCTGAAAAGGTGGCTACGGTAGAGGAGAGAATGGTTACGGCCATGGAGGAAATAAGTCGCCAGAGTCTGGAAAACATGGTGAATGTTCAGAATAGACTGACATCTCTGGAGGAGCGATGGGCAGCTATTGAGCAGAGAAACCAGAGCTTAATGGAAGTCCTTTGGAGTAGGACTGCCAGTACAGCTATGGGTCCTTATGGCCCCCCTGATGTGCAGCAAGGTGCTGTCAAGCCACTTGCTAGCACTGTAGTGGGGCTGACCCATGAGAGGGATGTTGGTGGCAGGCAGCAAGGAAGTAGGGGTACCTCTCCAAGTGCTCACACTCCCATGCCACTGAGTAGCCCTCAGTCAGAGCCCCACCAGATTCCTCACCCAACTGAGATGGGTGACTCAGCCCCTGCACAGACGCAGGAGGAGCAGACTGTTGCTGAGCCCTCACAGGCTCACAAACCCAGAGGACGCCCGCCAAAGGTATCGAAGCAGGCGCAGCATGAAAGTGAGCAATGTGTCTCCAAATCTGCTGAAACCACAGGGGAAGCACCACGTAGAAGCATGCATAAGAGGAAGATAAAGCATAATTAGTCACAAGGGTGGTCACTTGGGTGTTCTGTTCTGTTCTGTATCAATTTTGACATTTTCATCCTTTTGTGAATGGATTAAACAGAAGTGATGGCAAACAGTTGAAGTTCTGGCCTGTGTAATCTGGGAAATGAAAGTTCCACATTGAGGACGACTTACAATTGTAATGATGTTGGTCAGAGTGATAGGAACCCACAGGTTCTTGTCCATTGTCTATGGTGTGTTAAGAAGGTGCCAGCCACATTTGTTTGCGTCATCTACTTAAGCAAATCTGGCAAAGATTAGTGCATCCCTTGCACCACGGGCAGCAATGTGCTCGCGTGCAGCTGGAACTGGTGCATCCGCCTCCGCAAGGTCTTCCTCCTCCTCCTCCTCCTCATCATCTGAGGAGGCTATGCACTGAGCCACTTGTTCCTCAGGCAGCTGCAAGCCACGATGCTGTGCGATGTTGTGCAGTGCACAGCAGACCACGACGATTCTGGAGACCCTGGCTGCTGAATACTGCAGGGCTCCACCTAATCTGTCAAGGCATCTGAATCGCATCTTCAGCAAGCTGATGGATTGCTCGTTGATGGATCTGGTCGAAATGTGGCTGGCATTGTAGCGCTCCTCAGCTTCATTCGACGGCCTCCTCAATGGTGTCATCAGCCACGTCTTCAGGGAATAGCTCTTGTCTCCAAGGAGCCACCTGGAAAGTTGGTTTGGCAGATTGAAGAGCGGAGGCACACTAGACTGCCACAAGATGAACGAGTCATGACAACTTCCAGGGTACTTCGCACAAACATGCAAAATGTCCTTCCTGTGATTACACACCAGCTGCACATTGAGGGAGTGGAAGCCTTTGCGGTTGACAAAAACAGCTGGGTTGTGATGGGGTGCACTAAGGGCCACATGTGTGCAGTCTACGATGCCCTGCACCCTTGGCAAGCCTGCCATATTTGCAAAGCCAACCGCATGCGTGGTGACACTTGCTTGATCCGTCGTGAAGTAGATGTAGTTGTGCGCCTTGGCAAAGAGGGCATCGGTTACCTGTGTGATGCAAATGTGTGCGACCGACTGGGAGATGCCACTGATGTCTGCTGATGAGCCCTGGAAGGACCCTGAAGCAAAAAAATTGAGTGTGGTGGTGACTTCGACAGCCACTGGTAAGGGGTGTCCACCTGCTCCTCTGGGCTCCAGGTGTTGGTGCAGCATTGCGCAGATGTCACTGACCACCTCTCGCGAAAGTCTCAGCCTCAATATTGGCACTGCTGCTCAGTCATGTTGAGGAAGGTCATCCTCGGCCTGTAAACCCTGTGTTGGGGGTATCTCCTGCGGCGACGTGCATCCCTGCGCTGACGCCTTTTACCCTGTGCAGCATCAGGTGGGTGAGGAGAATGTTGGCACACCTGCTGTTTTTGCAGCTGTTGTTCCTGGTTGCGCTGCTGCCGTGGCTGCTTTTCCTCCAAATCTGAGGACCAGGTTGAAAGGAAATAAATGGGTCCCATGCTGCTGGTAGATATCTCCGTTGAAGAAGCGCTCAGTCAATGTGGGGAGAGGGTTTGCCCAGGAGGTTACAGTGGAGATGGATCTCAGCTTCACCACTTCCAAGATCAGTAGACCTGCAAAAAGTTTTCCAAGAATTGAAAAACAAAGTTCTGCCATCTGCAACTGATCCTTGTTGAGAGCTCAGTTTTTATGCTGGAGCTGCAGCTGTCAAGAAGGCAGCCACTTGGTGAACCCGACACAATCAGCTGGCGTGGTTTGGGAACAGCGTGGAACACGCAGATAAAGTGGTAAAATGTAAAACGGCTGTCAAAATGGCATTATCCAGGCAGTTAACAAGCAGTTAACTGCCTTAAGGGCCTATCCCGCCGCTTGATGGTGGGACCAAACGGGAGTCTGGGAGCCCGCCTTTGGCAAAGTTGAACGGAGGCGGGTTGACGGCGGGATCGGAACCCGCCATCATTTTTTCCTATTTTACCACCTTACCCGC
Organism: Squalus acanthias; assembly: GCA_030390025.1. NCBI lineage: Eukaryota > Metazoa > Chordata > Chondrichthyes > Squaliformes > Squalidae > Squalus > Squalus acanthias. Next base: position 30,455,534 of record CM059432.1, on the reverse strand, counting down.
CTCCAAACCCGCCCCCTGAGCGCTGGCAAAATCGCGGCCACTGTTTTTAATCAGGACAAGTTCCTTTCCGAAAGATCTCCCAAATCAAGTCAGTAATTTTATATTTTGTCTGCCTCATATATTATTACAGAAATCACAATTCTCTTTAGAAGAACTGTCCCAACACTCTCCCAGTAATAACTTGCTTTGATGATTGCCACTCTATCCTTTTGAAGCTGAAATTCAATAGGTGGCAGGTTTGAACTTGCATGAAAAGACCCTGGAGGATTATTAGAGTTACACTGATAGTCCAAGGCCATAAATAATGATGTAGCATTGAAATCGATCCGGCTGATTATTAAGGCAAACCATTCTTGGATTAATTGGGAGGCAGCAGAGCACAATGATGCATAATTGGAGTCTGGCCACTCAGTATCCATGGCTGTCATACAATATAGATTCAATCCTCCTCATTGCTGAGTCCTGAACCCATTGACTATCAGTCAGGATGGAGTATTTTTCTGAACAATTTTGGGGTATGAGTTTCAACCAGCTTGATTTTCTTGCTACAGAATGGAAAGAAAGAACTTGCATTTATATAACACCATAAAAATCCTCAGAATATAAACATTGAATTAATTTGAAGTACTATTGTTATGCAGGCAAGTGATGCAGCCAATCTCCACACAGCGAAGTCTATCAAACAGAAAATTCAATGAAAACACAGATAATCTGCATTTCATGTTGTCTGAGGGACAAATATTGGCTCGGACGGTTGAAGAACTTGCTTTTCTTCAAATGGTGCCCTGGGATCCATTACATTCACTTGAATAGGTAGGTAGTCATAGAGTCATAGAGTTATACAGCACAGAAAGAGGCCCTTCGGCCCATCGTGTCCGCGCCAGCCATCAAGCCCTGTCTATTTTAATCCCATTTTCCAGCACTTGGTCCGTAGCCTTGTATGCTATGGCATTTCAAGTACTCATCTAAATGCTTCTTGAATGCCTTGCTGCAGTTGTACAGGACCTTGGTGAGACCACATCTTGAGTATTGTGTGCAGTTTTAGTCGCCTTATCTGAGGAAGGAGGTTCTTGCCATGGAAGGAGTTCAGCGAAGATTCACCAGGCTGATACTGGGATGGCAGGAATGATGTATGATGAGAGATTGGGTCGATTGGGCTTATACTCACTGGAGTTTAGAAGAATGAGAGGGGATCTCATTGAAACTTATAAAATTCTGAAAGGACTGGACAGACTAGATGCAGGAAGGATGTTCCCGATGGTCGGGGAGTCCAGAATCAGGGGCCACAGTCTAAGGATAAGGGGTAAGCCATTTAGGACAGAAATGAGGAGGAATTTCTTCACCCAGAGAGTGGTGAACCTGTGGAATTCTCTACCACAGAAGGCAGTAGAGGCCAATTCATTAAATATATTCAAGAAGGAGTTGGATATATTTCTTAAGGTTAAAGGGATCAAGGGATATGGGGAGAAAGCAGGGACAGGGTTCTGAATTTGGATGATCAGCCATGATCGCATTGAATGGCGGAGCAGGCTAGAGGGGCCGAATGGCCTACTCCTGCTCCTATCTTCTATCTTCTATGTGAGGGTTCCTGCCTCTACCACCCTTTCAGGCAGTGAGTTCCAGATTCCAACCACCCTCTGGGTGAAAAAGTTTTTCCTCAAATCTCCTCTAAACCTCCTGCCCCTTACCTTGAAACTATGCCCCTTGGTTATTGACCCCTCTACTAAGGGGAAAAGTTCCTTTCTATCTACCCTATCTATGCCCCTCATAATTTTGTACACCTCAATCAGGTCCCCCCTCAGCCTTCTCTGCTCTAAGGAAAACAACCCCAGCCTATCCAGTCTCTCTTCATAGCTGAAGCGCTCAGCCCAGGTAACATCCTGGTGAATCTCCTCTGCACCCTCTCCAATGCAATCACATCCTTCTTATAGTGTGGCGACCAGAACTGCACACAGTATTCCAGCTGTGGCCTAACTAGCGTTTTGTACAGCTCCATCATAACCTCCCTGCTCTTATATTCTATGCCTCGGCTAATGAAGGCAAGTATCCCATATGCCTTTTTAAACACCTTATCTACCTGTCCTGCTGCCTTCAGGGATCTATGTCCATGCATACCAAGGTCCCTCTGATCCTCTGTCCTTCCTAGGGTCCTACCATTCATTGTGTATTCCCTTGCCTTGTTTGTCCTCCCAAAATGCATCACCTCACACTTTTCAGGGTTAAATTCCATTTGCCACTGTTCTGCCCACCTGACCAACCCGTCTATATCGTCCTGTAGCCTGAGGCTTTCCTCCTCGCTATTTACCACTCCACCAATTTTTGTGTCATCTGCGAACTTACTGATCATACCTCCTACATTCATATCTAAATCATTAATGTACACTACAAACAGCAAAGGACCCAGCACCGATCCCTGCGGTACACCACTGGACACAGGCTTCCAGTCACAAAAACAACCTTCGACCATCACCCTCTGCCTCCTGCCACTAAACCAATTTTGGATACATTTAACATCTCACCCAAAATACAATGCAGCACTCCCTCAGTATTGCTTTGAAATGTCAGCCTAGATTATGTACTTAAATTCAAGAGTGGGATAGGGTTGATTACAAAGGTTGATTTTCCTAGTTTTGCATCTGGGAATGCTGAGTTTCTGGGGTGAATAACATGCAAACTGCTGAACAGAAAAAGAATTGATCAAAGAATCATACAGCACAGAAGGAGGCCATTCAACCCCATTGTGTCTATGCTAGATCTTTGAAGAGCTATCCAATTAGTCCCACTGCCCTGCTCTTTCCCCATAGCCTTGAAAATTTCTCTTTTTCAAATATATATCCAACTCCCCTTTGAAAGTTAATTGAATCTACTTCAACCACCCTTTCAGGCAGTGCATTCCAGGTCATAACAGCTTGCTGTTATAACAATCATAACAAAATTCTTCTCATCTTCCTACTGGCTTTTTTTCCAATTATCTTAAATTTGTGTCCTCTGGTTACCAACCCTCCTGCCAGTGGAAACAGTTTCTCCCTATCTGCTCAATCAAAATGCCTCATAATTCTGGACACTATTAAATCTCCCCTTAACCTTCTCTGCTCTAAGAATAATCTCAGCTTCTCTAGTTTCTATACATAACTGAAGTCCCTTATCCCTGGTACCATTCTTGTAAATCTCCTCTGCACCCTCTCCAATGCCTTCATAAAGTGTGGTGCCCAGAATTGGACACAATACTCCAGCTGAGGCCTAACCAGTGATTTATAAAGCTCTACTATAACTTCCTTGCTTTTGTACTGTGCCTCTATTTATAAAGCCAAGGATACCATATGCTTTTTAACAGCCTTATCAACCTGTTCTGTCACCTCCAAAGATTTGTGTATGTGAACCCCTAGGTCTCTCTATTCTTGCAACCCCTTTAAAACTGTACCATTTAATTTATATTGTCTCTCCTCATTTTTCCTTCCAAAATGCATCACTTCACACTTTGTTGCATTAAAGTTCATCTGCCATGTGTCTGCCCATTTCACCAGTCTGTCTATGTCCTCCTGAAGTCTACCACTATCTTCCTCACTGTTTACTACATTTCCAAGCTTGATGATATAAGATCATCAATGAGACAATGAAAAGAGAAAATAAGAACATGCAGATAGCTAAAAGAAAAGACCTGAGTGAGGCCCACATAAAAAATGGTGGGAAAATGGAAAAATTGAAGAAAACGAAAAAACCCTGCAAGTGAAGGAAATGTTAAATGAACACTGAAAATAATTGTAAAACACAAAGGTGTCCATTTTACTGTCTGGTGCACACAGTGTTTGGGCCCAGTTGGGGTCGACTGGACCACAAAATAAGGCAGAAAGGAGTCCAGTCAGCTCGGGGTATGTGTTGGAAGCTCCTGTGCTAAGCAGGCGGGTGCCTCATTAGTGCATTCTGCATGGGGCAGGACAAGCACCTCTCCATTTTGTGACTGGCAGCCGTCCCGAATGCCAGGTTCCCAGCACACCCAGGATACATGGTGGGAAGATGACCTCTGGGCCAACCTTAAGCCCACAGATTTTAAAGGCAATTGTTTCTGAGCTCTTTTTGCAAATTTTTTGTGTTTTTTTTATTCACTGGCACTTGGTTTTTCATGAGTCTTTGTGCCATTTTTTTGCCTTTCCAGCTGCCTGTACTGGCACCAAAGGATTTGCTAATGGGAATCCTCTGAGCAGGCGTGTTTGGAAGAAATGGACAACCTGCTGAGTGATGCCAGGATGTCAGCAATAGAATAAACCTGGAAACGAGGACATTTTTCTATGACTGCTCAAGGTAAACAAGCACTGGGGTATCCATAAGTCCTCACAATCACAGCAATTAGCAACTTTTTATATCTGCATATCAAACTCCTTTCGAACCTTTTTATGGCTTACATGAGATTTTGAGCTATCTGTTTGCATGCATGCTCTGGCTCTATTATTGTTTTTCAGAGTGTACAATGGTTAAGTATTTTCTGCTGCCAAAGTACATTTTGTTCATACAGCATGTGTGGGAGAGTATCTTAACATATTTGGTATTGTTGGACATAGTTGGATAGCGTTACAGCCCCAGAGGATAAAGAGCTCAGCATTTAACTTCTTTTGGAGAACACAACCCGCAAGACCTGGGAAGGATGCCCATCATTCTCCTGCAGTGACAGTTGACTGGCCAAGTGCTGACTTCACCCACTGTCTTCTCATTGTAAGATGTCTCCAGTAAAATGCTGCCAATTGATGAATATACAATGTCCAATAGAAGAATGCCTTTCTTGGGCAACACGGTGGCATAGTGGTTAGCACTGGTGCCTCACAGCGCCAGGGACCTGGGTTCGAATCTGACCTCGGGTGACTGTCTGTGTGGAGTTTGCACATTCTCCCCGTGTCTGCGAGGGTTTCCTCCGGGTGCTCCGGTTTCCTCCCACAGTCCAAAAATGTGCGGGTTAGGTTGATTTGGCTATGATAAATTGACCCTTAGTGTTAGGGGGAATTAAATACGTGGGGTTACGGGGGTAGGGTGGGATATATGTACTGTGGGGATTAAAGCAGGGACAGGGTACTGGATTTTGGATGATCAGCCATGATCGTATTGAATGGTGGAGCAGGCTCGACGGGCCGAATGGCCTACTCCTGCTCCTAGATTCTATGTTTCTTCAACAACCTTTATGGTGGACAATTGTATTTTACATTCAAAGTACTTCTGCCAGGGCTCCCTTGATGGCTTAGTAAATAAATCCATCACATGGTGTGACACAAAGCCATGTAGACCCTGAAGGACCAGGCTTGATCCCAAGTCCCTGCTGAATCAGCAGATCTCAAGCAGAGCATCGATGGTGTCACTAAAATTGACTACCTTCCCCAAAACTATAGAAAAGGGAAAGAAAAAAAATCAGCCAGTGTTCCTCCTGCTGCCAGAAACAGGAAAATTGTTGGACGAGAACAGGATCGGGCTCAAGTGCATTGTTCCCCATGGTTGAAAAGCTTGCCCATATAGTTTATGGCCTCACATAAAATGAATGGCCACTTAAGCAAAGTGCCAGATTATTACCAGCCCCCTTGGAACTGCGACCAAGAGCAGTGCAGGAGGCACAATCTTTAGAAGGGGTTCTCCCAATCTCCCACCATACCTTCAGCGGAAACCCGAGAGAAATAACATCAATGGCTGTTTTTATCCACTTACGCCATTTCACAAGAGATGCAGTTAGGAAGGCATCTAAACTAAGCTTCTATTGGGCTCCAGAGAGGGGATAATGGGGTTGGGAGAAGGAGTGTCACCATGGGCAGGCCAAGAATGCAGTGTACCTGATTTGGTTTTTTAAAAAGGTGCTTGGTGATCATTTGGCACATCCATTTATTGTCAATTTGGTGGCCTTCTCACCACTGCATCTCCAGCACTCAGCTATTGTTCAAGGGTTGCTTCTGGAGGATGGACTGGAGTATGGTAATGTCCCAAAGCTAACCTTATTTTAATACAGATTGAAACTGAGGGCTCTGCTTGGCAGACAGAATCCCAGTCAGCATTGGATAGGATTATTCGTTGTTTTTGTATATACTCCCCTGAGGCTGAACCAGGGGAAATTCTTTGAAACCAGACCATTGCTAGTGGCTAGTCAGCATGGTGATAACACAGCCCACAAAGCTCGTAAGCCAAGTAATTGAAACACATGGCACCGTAACCTTCCAAAATCTGATGGCGCAAACAAAGCAAATCAGACACGGACATAGTGCTGCACACTAAAACTACTGCCTCTCCTTGGAGGTCAATGTGCAGAACTCTCTACTGGCTGGAGTAATACCTAGCACAAAGGAAGATGGTTGTAGTGATTGAAGGTCACAATCTTCAGCGATTCCCTCCAACATAAGGTCAGAAATGGGGATGTTCGCTGTTGACTGTACATTGTTCAGTGCCATTCACAACTCCTCAGATAATGAAGCAGTCCATGCCCGCATGCAACAAGACCTGGACGACATTCCGGCTTGGGCTGATAAGTGGCAGGTAACATTCGCGCCACACAAGTGCCAGGCAACGACTATCTCCAACAAGCGAGAGTCTAAACACCACCCCTTGACATTTAATGGCATTACCATCGCCGAATTCCCCACCATCAACATCACCATTGACCAGAAACTTAACTGGACCAGCCACGTAAATACTGTGGCAACAAGAGCAGGTCAGAGGCTAGGTATTCTGTGGTGAGTGTCTCACCTCCTGACTCCCCAAAGCCTTTCTACTATCTACAAGGCACAAGTAAGGAGTGTGATGGAATACTCTCCATTTGCCTGGATGAGTGTAGCTCCAAAAACACTCAAGAAGCTCGACACCATCCAGGACAAATCAGCCCGCTTGATTGGCACCCCCTCTACCACCTTAAACATCCACTCCCTCCACCACCGGCGTACCATGGCTGCAGTGTGTACCATCTACAAGATGCACTGCAGCAACTCGCCAAGGCTTCTTCGGCAGCACCGCTCAAACCCACGACTACTACCACCTAGAAGGACAAGGGCAGCAGACGTATGGGAACACCACCACCTCCAAGCTCCCCTCCAAGTCACACATCATCCTGACTTTCATCGTCGCTGGGTCAAAATCCTGGAACTCCCTAACTAACAGCACTCTGGGAGTACCTTCACCACACGGACTGCAGCGGTTCAAGAAGGTGGCTCACCACCACCTTCTCAAGGGCAATTAGGGATGGGCAATAAATGCTGGCTTTGCCAGCGACGCCCACATCCCATAAAAACGAATTTAAAAAAGAATAGTCTAAATCATTCATTAAAGCTCACTATCACAATGGTGTGGATTTATGGGTTAGAAACTGGACTGAAATAATGACATTTAAGCTGCTATACATAGTTTTAAGATGTCTTTGCGCTTTTTAATTTGCACTATGGGTAGGCAGAGGTTTTTAATCACCATTCTCACTGATGATGTATTTTTCTTTTTTACAATACCACTGACAGCGGGCTCTTGCTCGAAAATGGGGAGGTGATGAAAGGAAAAGTGAAGACAAAGTAACAACAGGAAAATAACATTCTGATAAAACCAAATATTGTATTTTTATTCTTTTTTTCAGTACCACGTACAGCACATACTATGAATGAAATTTATATCCACATATTAAGGAATAATTGCCATAAAAGAAGTATAAAAATTGGTGGCAGAGATACAGAGGGCCCTGCTGATGTTGAAAGCAGATAGAACTTTACTGTCAAGATCTATGATCCTCAGAATTCCTCAGTTTAATTTATGTCTCAGTGTTAGAGATCTATAATCCTCAGTGTAAAACAATGTAGGGCTAAAAATTGGATTGCCCCGAAAACGGGCACAGGGAGCGTAATGCGTGATCACCTCATGCCTGCCAAAAGGAATGCAGGCAGCCCGTAACCTTCAATCTGCCTGCTAATTATAATGATTGTAGCGTTCAGCCCAGCGCTGCTGAGTGGCTGAACGCTCAGTAGGGGGCCCACCTTCATGCGAGGCTAGCAGCACCAATGGAAGCTAGCCTCCACTTCTTAAAAGCAGTCTGCACCACTTAAAGGAGACATGCATTCTCCCTGCAGCAGGTCATTCAACTGGCTGGAGAAGACAGTGCAAAACAACTGCTGATGTCACAACAGGGGAGAGCCTATGCACCAAGGTTCTTTGATGCAGCACTGGAGGCCTTGGTGCAGGAGGTGGAAAGGAGCAGAGAGGTCCAATTTCTACAAGGGGCCAGGGGACCCTCCAGGCAAAATTGAAAACATCAATGGGAGCAGATGGCCATAGCTGTCAATGCCAGCAGTGTAACTCCAAGGTCTTGGCTGCAGTGCAGAAAGAGGTTTAATGACATCACACGAGTGGTTAAGGACATTGAATTCATCTTCAAATGCCATATCCCACCACTAGCCTCACACACTGCTCAATGCACCACACCCCCATCACTCACCTACCAACAATCGCTACCAAACACGACTTATACCTCACATTCATAGCTTCACCTCACCCTCACACACATACCACTGCTGCAAGACCCCCACCCACATCTCACATCTTGCACAAACTGTCAGCCAATCAACCATGACAGGCACCTCACACATTGCACCACACTCACTGACACACTTCCTTTTCTCTTGCAGAACAAGGTGGCTCACAATTGGAGCCAGCAGGGGCTACCCGAAGGGACACGGGCGCGCCTGGGTAATCTCACCCACTTGGAGGAGATGGTGCTGGCCATTCTTGGAAGGGCAATCGCTGAGCCCGTGGCCAGCGGCGGGGCTGAAGCAATTCAAGATGACGGTATCCTCATACCTAATCCTCCTTCTCACATCCCACTTCCCCCTCATCCCACTATCTCTTCTGACTTATAAGCTGCAGATGGTGTAAGCATGCATCTCTTGCTTTCCCCCCTCCCCTCACCACAACAGTACCCGTGTGCCTTTCTCGTTTCAGATTGCAAAGAACTGCAACCTGGCCATGCACTGGTGAAGGAGCAGGAAGACAGTGATCATGAAGACATAGTGTCACTCGATTTCATAATCCCAGCCACCAGCTCAGAGACTGACACTCCGCGTACTTTAGAGGATAGGTTAGACGAGGGAACTGTACGTGGTGAGACACCGGGCATGAGTGGCCTGCAGCCAGGGCAGAGGGAAAGGGTATCGCCAGTGCCACCTCCTCAGAGGGCGAGGTCACACATGAGTTCTGCTGCAGAGAACTCAGATGAGGACTTCAATGGGGTGGCCTACGGAAGAAGGGTATGCACAATGAGATGCTAGGTGCATTGGCAGGCCTGCCAGAAAGCCTGAGTGTAATGTCAAGGAGCATGGAGGAATCCGGCTCCAACCCTGCACGGGGCTCTGCGCAGTGCTTGGAGCCCATGATTTCCAGCACGGAATTAATGGCCAACTCCATTACTGCACTTGTGAACCCAACCAGATGCAGGGTCTGATGGCCCACAGCTGCTCGAGGTCATCCTGCAAGGCCATCTGCAGTCTCCCCAACTGAATGTCAGCAGCCTTCCACCAGCCATTGTGCAGCGACTGGGGTAGCACTTCATAGGAGCATTAGGACAGGCAAAGGCAAATGGAAGACAGGCACTAAGGGAATGCACAAGTGTGATTAGTTGACTTTTTATAAAATATTTGATGGATTGCTGTATAATGTTGATTTGGAATGTTTATATTTGATGGTGGCTTTCATTTCAGCATTGTGGTCAAGAGGATGCTGTGATGGTCCCTATCAGAGGGATGGTGAGGTGAATGTGGAATTGGGGTTACGTTCACTGGTGCCGCAGTTGAATGAGTCGATTACGGACAGCCCGGTCAGAAAGGGGCTGTCTGGGTTGCCTCCTCCCTTCTGCTTCCTCCTCTTCCGCTTCCTCCTCCTCCTCTTCGTCCTCCTCCTCCTCTTCCTCCTCCTCCTCCTCCTCCTCCTCTTCCTCCTCCTCCTCCTCTTCCTCCTCCTCCTCTTCCTTCATCTCCTCAGCTGGTCGCCATATGCCTGGTGGCAAGGGCTGCGCCCTCCTGATGGCAAGGCTGTGGAGCATGCAGCAGACCACGACGAATCTTGAGACGCCCTCTGGTGAGTACTGCAGTGTTCCTCCAGAGCGGTCCAGGCAGCGGAACCATTGCTTCAGCATCCCAATGCTCTGCTCTATGATGTTTCATGTGGCAGCATGGCTCTCATTGTACGCATACTGGCCACGTGTGGTTGGGTTGCGGAGCGGAGTCATAAACCAGGTGGTTATGGGATAGCCCTTGTCGCCCCTGGTTTGCCTTGGTGACTCAAAGACTGAGGGAACAACGGACTGGCACAGAATAAAAGCATCATGACTTCTGCCAGGATATCGGGCATTCACCATCATGATATGCCGAGAATGGTCACACACCAAGTGCACATTCAGTGAGTGGAAACTTTTGCGGTTGCAGTACATCACAGCTGAGTTGCGGTACCCGCATAGCCACGTGCGTGCAGTCGATGGCACCCTATCGCTAAGCTCGCTGTCCTGACAAAGCCACATGCACGCTCTGCCTGCTTCTCTCTGTTCAGAGAGAAGACAATGAAGGCCCCTCTCCTGGCATAAAGAGCGTCTGTCACCTCTTTTATGCAGCAGTGGATGGCGAACTGAGAGATGTTACAGATGTCGCCTGCTCCAGCCTGGAAGGATCCCAACGCGATGAATTTCTAGGCCATGGTCACCTTCACAGCCATTGGCAATGCTGCCCTTGCCCTGGCGTGAGGCTACAGGTCTGGTTGCGAGAGGTGGCTGAGTTCTGTGAACACCTCCTTCGTAAAGCGCAGACACCTCACACACTGCTCCTGGCTTAGGCTGAGGTAAGAGAATTGCTCTCGGAAGACCCTAGGTGGGTAGGGCCTCCTGCTGAGAGCCCTTCTCCCCTTCCTCCTCTCTCTGCGAACAGCTTGTTCTCTTCTTTGCTGCCTCTGCTCCATCTCCCTGTCATGCTGCAGTCCAAGGGGGATGACAACTACAGCACCCATGATTGGGAGCAAGTGGTCTAACTAGAAACCTTAAAGTCAGAAGCAAAGCCTTCTCCACTTGCAGCACCACTCCATCACCTCACCAACTTTAAACAACTCTAGAAAGCTCCAAAGAGTTCCACAAACTTACACAGAGCCAGTGGACATTAATCAGCAACTAACCTGAGAGTGGTTGCTGATCCCTTTAAATAATGCTGGTGGGGAGTCCTTGCTGATGCTGAACGCATGTTCAGCTGTGCGAGGTTAGCTCCAGTGTTAACGATGAAATTGGCAGTACTGGAGTCACTTCAGCGTTGCATGCTGATTGATGTCATGAACTGCGCACTCTGCATACTTCTGGCGCACGCTCCTAACGCCCGCCCTATTGCCCTCACCAAGATGGTGTCTGGCGCGGCACGCACCAGAAGTGTGTCTGCGCGGCACAGACACCATTTTTGGCACAAAACGGCACCCGTAGCGCCGAAAACTCAGGCACTACGGAGTCAAGCTTTTCGCCAATAGAATTTAAATGAGTGTAATAAAACATTAGCTATCATTTAATATGTATATGGTCCCAATCAACCCTCAAGCCACTTTTTTATGGTGTGGGCAGGACTTGTGATTTTAATTATATGCTGGTTTAAAGATGTGTTGCTAGGGGTCTCTACTATGGCATTATATAATAATAAATATTTGCCTTTGGCGTTAAACCATCTCAAAGTGCATTTGCTCTATGAACTTAGGAAGTAAGGTAACTGTTGCTTTTGTAAAGAAAAGAAGAAAGGAAGGAAACTGAGTCCCCAGCCACCCTCTCAGGTGGACAGAAAAGATCCCACGGCACTATTTAGAAGATCAGGGTAGTTCTCTCGGTGTCATAGCCAACATTTATCCTCAATCAACATCACTAAGAACAGATTATTTTGTCCATTATCTCATTGCTGTTTGTGGGATCTTGCTGCACACAAGCTGGCTGCCATGTTTGCCTCCACAACAGTGACTACTCTTCAAAAAAGTACTTCATTGGCTTTCGGATGTCCTGAGGATTTGAAAGGTGCTAGATAAATGCAAGTCCATCTTTCCTCCCTTGCTGCCTTTCTTTCTATCAATTTTCTTGTGCTATTTTATCAGGTTCCCGGATCTGGTCAATGCCTGCATTGAATCGCACAGAAGGGAATTTGGTAGCAATAGGTTAAGTGATCGTAACCCTGATGCTAATTGAGTAGACATGAAATGGTTTGCCCTAGCCTGAAAAAAAATGTGAATTTGTGCAATAATCCATTAAATCTAATTGTCATTGAGTAGGTCAGCAAATGAAATCCAAATACAGATTTATTTGAGCTTGAACTCACTTTACTAATTTTGATGGCTTATTGCAAGGACTCTCTATTTTTGCAACATGCCCGTCCTTTTCTGCATTTTACCCCCGTGTCTAATTTTAATTGCAGACTTTTTGATGAGCGGACATGTTACCAGAATGGAACTTTTTACAAATGCTGGTTCTGGTACTGATTTCCCAAGCTGGATAGGGATGAGATGTGGCTGGGAAGCTGTTTAAGTAAATCACAGTACAAAAGGCCTTTGTGGCTTGGCGAGCTTTACAGAGGAGCAGCCAAATGATGCTGCAGATAATACTGTGTTCTTGGCAAGTGGGACATTACAAGTGTGGAGATTTCAGTGAGGAGACTGTGGAGCCCACAGCAGCATGACATTAGACCTTAGAGACACTTTCTACCTCTTTGTCTGTTCTCAGTATCTGAGGCCTTGATTTAACTCTCCCCGCCTGCCAGAAACCAGGCGGGGGGTCAGGGTGAGCAGTAAACGGGGGACTTAGCCAGTTCTTTCCTGCCCCGATCTGACCAACTGCAATTTTAAGTTGCAGGCAACAAGGACACTTGCCCCAAGCTGACGGTCCCGTTCTTTAAACATGCAGATCAAGCCCCGGTGATGAGAAGATCTCTTGCCCATGTTCCCCACATCAAGTTTGGTTTAGGAACTCTGAACATGGTGATGGATTTCTGGACAAAACATCCAGCTAAACAAGACTAACATTGAAATATACTTACTTGGGGCTAAATTGGATAGCCCCCGAGAACGGGCGCAGGGATCGCGATGCACAAATACTCCGTGCCCGTTCAATGTAATGCTGGCAGCACACCATCTTCGTGCTGCCTGCTCATTATCGATTGTTGCATGCAGCTAGAGCTAACTGTGCTGCTCATTGACTGCATGTATCAGCAGGAGGCCCAATATCATTACTTGCTAGCACTACTTAAAGCTAGCCTGCACCTCTTAAAGGGAAGGTGCATCGTGGCTGCTGGAGGTGATGACATCATTCGGATTAGTGCTATGCAACAAAGAACAATTAGCTGACCATGGAGAGAGCGTACACCAAGATTTTTCGACGCTGCACTGAAGGTTTTGTTGGAGGAGGTGGAAAGGAGGAGAGATATCCTGTATCCGTAGGGGGGGTAGGAGGCCCTTCAGACACACAATGAGAAGGCAGTGGGAACAGATAACCACGGAGGTAAATACCAGGAGTTTAGCTCGAGGACCTGGATGCAGCGCCACAAGAAGTTTAATGACCTCACATGAGTGGTCAAGGTCAGTGAATGCATCTTAAAATGTATATCCTATCAATTACACCACTGGCCTCAGCCACTGCTCAGTTCACCACACCCCCATCACTCACCTACCAACAATCTCTGTCAATCAGTACTCATACATAACATTAATATATCTCACCTCACCCTCACACACTTAGCACTGGTGCAAGCCACACATCCACATCTCACAGCTTGAACACACTGCCAACTATTCAACCATGACAGCCACATCACCCAAACATACTGCATTACATTCACTAACACACTTCCCTCTCTCTTGGAGGAGAAGGTGGTGCACAACTGGAACTAACCGGAGGGGGAGTGGCGCACCTGTATGTTCTAAACCCCATGGAGGAGACAGTGCTGGCCATTAGCGGAAGGGCCATTGCTGAGGCCGTGGCCACCGGCGGGGCTGAATCCATTGAAGTTGATGGTATCCTCATAGCTAATCCTCATTCTCACATCCCACATCCCCCTCATCCCACAATCTTTTCTGACTTACAAGCTGCAGATGATATAACTATGCATTTCTTACTTTCCCCTCTCCCCTCACCACAGCCTTACCCTTGTACCTTTTTCCTTTCAAATACCCAAGAAGTGCAACCTGACCATGCAGTGGAGGAAGAGCAAGAAGACAGTGATGATCAAGACACACCGTCGCTTGATTTCACACTCGCAGCCACCAGCTCAGATACTAAAACTGCGCATGTCTTAGAGGATAGCATAGAGGCGGGGTCTGCACGTGGTGAGACACCGGGCATAAGTGCAATGCAACCAGGCCAGGAAGCAAGGATAGCATAGGCGCTGGCTTGCCGGAGGGTGAGGTCGCACATGAGTTTTGCTGCAGAGGACTCAAATGAGGACTTTGATGGGCTAGGCTACAGGAAAAGGCTGATGGGTATACACATCGAAATGCTTGGTGCATTGGGAAGCCTGCCAGAAAGCCTGCGTTCAATGTCAAGGAACATGGAGGAGTCTGGCACCAACTTGGCACAGCGCTTTGAGCAGAGCTTGGAGCCCATCCTTTCCAGCATGGAACTGGTAACCAAATCCATCAGCATACTTGTGACCCCAACCATGATGCAGCGTCTGATGGCCAATGTCTCAGCTTCCATTGGAGCAGAAGCAGATTCCACCAAAAGTCTGAGTGTTGCCATGCAAGCTCAGAATGCTGTCATGCAAGCTTCAACTGCAGCCATCATGGCTCAGTTGGTAGCACACTCACCTACTGAGTCAGAAGGTTGTGGGTTCAAGTCCCACTCCAGGGACTTGAGCACATAAAGCTAGGCTGACACTCCAGTGCAGTGCTGAGGGAGTGCCGCACTATTGGAGGTGCCCTCTTTCAGATGAGACGTTAAACCGAGGCCCCGTCTGCTCTCTCAGTTGGACGTAAAAGATCCCATGGCACTATTTCAAAGAGCAGGGGAGTTATCCTCGGTGTCCTGGCCAATATTTATCCCTAAACCAACATAACAAAAACAGATCATCTGGTCATTATCACATTGCTGTTTATGGGACCTTGCTGTGCGCAAATTGGCTGCTGCGTTTCTCACATTACAACAGTGACTACACTCCAAAAAGTACTTCATTGGCTGTAAAGCGCTTTGAGACGTCCGGTGGTCATGAAAGGCGCTATATAAATGCAAGACTTCTTCTTTTCTCCAACAGATTACTAGGATTGCTGCGGTGCCGCCCCAGGAGAGTGGCAGTGGCTCCATGGAGCACAAATCTGCTGTCATCTCTCAGGATTTGGCTTTTAGCCTCCTCAAGATTCTGTATTGCAGCGCCGGCATGAACTGCATTAATACTCTGCTGTTGTATTATTGCTGTTGCAGCACCGATTTGTCCTTGAAGGACTTCTTGTTCATTGTTTAATTCTACAGCTTCTTTTTCCCATTTTAATTTCTCACCCTGTAATGTTAGATTCTCTTCTATAAGCCGTAGTTTGTCTTTTTCTAATTTATCCTGTTCATCTTCCATCTCTAGGAAGGTTTCTTTATCTTGTTCTACACAATACACTGCGGCATAGGCCATTAGCTGCGCTACCCTATCTGGCTTCAATTTCTTTTCCTTAACTTGTCTTTCAATGAACGCCACAACGTCCTCGAAAAGTACCTTCACATCCTTTGTTAGACATTCTACTAACATCTGTAACTGGCCTCATCGCACTTCTTCATTAACTTCGCTTTATAATCTACAAGAAAATTCTCACTCGACATTCTTTTGTACGTTAAAGAGACACTATCTGTTAGAAAACCTAACTTTCCACGAGGATCCTCGTTGATCAGACAAAAACCAAGTGAAAATCCAAATGTCTGCTTTATGCACAATAGACCTGGTTTCAGTTAATAGTCACAGCCTCACGTTGGACGCCAAATTGTAGTTTCCAAAAGCTCTTATAATAATTTGTCCGTGACTACACAAACCACTCTGGGTACAGGTATATTGTGTATCAGTAAAACAGGTTTATTAAGCATTAAACATCCAGTACAAAGAAGTAATACTTAACAAGGAGATAGTCACAGTCTTGTTTGTTTGAGCTCGGCGTTCCTTCCGAGCGACTGTGGCACGGTCTCTTTCTTCTCTTGCTGTCTTCTCTCGACTGAAGCTCGCTTCTCTGGTTTCTTGCTGTGTTCTGTCGACTGAAGCTTCTTCAACTCTGGTTCACGCTGCCTTCAGTGTTCAAGATCCGTATCTTTATACACCTTTTTCCCTCTTCCTACGTGACTGCAAACAGCTATCCGACACCTGGTACATGTTTTACGACCTTGTTGATCCCACTCGGACTCGCTTTGTGCATATCAAAGGGCCCTTTTAACTTTAGATATTCTCTTTCCAAAGACCATTTCCCAAGATGTTGTCTAAACAATTTGTCCATTTTATAGTAGTATCACTGAGGGGTACTTCTCTTATCTCTCTCTCTTCTCCAACTCTTATCTCTTTTCTATCACATTACTGAATACCACGTCCTGATAGTCTCCATAAACTTAGCATTACAGTCCATTACTTCAGTAATTGCAAACAGAGCGAGTTTCAGTCAGGTTAGCACAATTTCCCATCCTGCTTTTCTCTCAGCCATTCGCCATTTTATACAGGCTTTTAGGCTTTTAACATACGATTTCACATATTATAGTTATACAAAAATGTTTTACTAAATCATACAAATACACCCTATCCTACACATGAGCCTACCCCTGTCACTCCGCCAGTGTCCTTGCTGTTGCCTGTCAGACAGCCATCCCAGATGGCTGCCACTCATGCTGAAATGTTGTAGTCTACAGCCAGGCCTTCTAGGCCCAGAGCTGCTCAATGTCGTCCTCCAAGGCCATCTGCAAAGTCAGCAGCCTTCCACCAGCCATGCTGCAGCCACTGGGGTAGCACTGCGTAGGAGCACTAGGACAGGCAGAGGCACACGGAAGACAGGCACTAAGAGAATGCACAAGGGTGATTAGTAGGTTGTGAACCAGAGTCATGAACCATGTCGTCAGCGGATAGCCCTTGTCGCCCAGTAGCCACCCTTTGGTTTGCTGTTGTGGCTGAAATACAGCTGGCACAGCAGACTGCCGCTGAACGAAGGCATCATGACTGCTGCCAGGATACCGGGCACTGACCTGCATGATGCGCTGCCTATGGTTACACTTTAACTGGACGTTGAGGGAATGAAATCCCTTTCGGCTCCGGTACATGGCAGAGTTGACATGCAGCGACCGCGAAGCAATGTTCATGCAGTCAATGGCACCCTGCACCATTGGGAAGACTACAAACCTTGCAAACCCTTGTGTTTGCTCTGCCTGCTTCTCTCTGGCAAGAGGGAATGAAATGAAGTAATGTTTCTTTGAATAGAGAGCCTCAGTGACTTCCCTTATGCAACAGTGGACTGCAAACTGCGAGATGTTGCTAATATCTCCAGCACCAGCCAGGAAGGAGCCAGACACAAAGTTCACAGCCACTGGCAATGCGGTCCTTGCCCTGCTCTGATGTTGGAGTTGTGGCTGCAGCAGGTGGCAGATTTCAGTGACCACTTCCTTAGTGAAGCGCAGACGTCTTAAACATTGATCGTCGCTGAGGTTCAGGTAGGAGAATTGCTCACTGTACACCCTGGGCAGATATGGCCTCCTGCTGAGAGCCCTTCTCCCCTTCCTCCCTTTTCTAGCAGCTTGTCCTGCTCTGCATATCCTCTGCTCATTTTCCCAGTCATGCTCGATTCCAAGAGGAAGGCCTACTAGTGCACCCATGTCTGGGAGAAACTGGTTTGTGCAGAAGCCTTGAAGTCAGCAAGAAGTTCTTCAGCATCTGCCACACCGCTCTGTGTAGACGTTTGAAACTTCAAACAACTATAGAAAGCACCAAAAATGTATAGAATTGTAGCAACAGCCAGAAGAAATCAACCAGCAACTAATCTGTAAGTAGTTGATGATCCCATTAAAATAGTACTGTTGGGGGGGTCCATCATGCTGCTTAATGTGTCTTCAGCTATGCGAGGTTAAGATAAAGCGTTGGTTGCAGCGTGGAGCTCCAAAATGGCGGTGTTGGTGTCAAATCGTGTTGCGGGCTGATTGACGTCATGAACTGCCTGCTCTACATATCTCCGGTGAACATTAAGTACTCGCGCGCTAACCCATTTACCAAGATGGTGTCCAGCACGCTTTGTGTCAGGAATGTGCACACGGGCTGCGGATGCCGTTTTGAAACCGTACGGGCTTTCATAGCACCAAAAAAACAGGTGCTACCGAGCCCAATTTCACACCCCCTATCTGTTGCACAAAATAAATACAAAATATTGAAAAATGCACACAAATGATTTAGTCTTTTAATTCCTCAATAAGCACAGTTCCTGCATGCCCAATTTCACAGGTATGACCAACAACCACCACAACCTTTGCTGGCTCCACCCTTAGTCTTTCTTCATCTAGCCACAGTCTTGGTCTCACATTCTCACTTTGACCTCAAATGGAACTCCCACATGTCATCCATGCCCATAGATGCCTCCAAGAAGGTTGTTTTTCTCTTTTGCGTTAACATTTTTCTTCCTCGCCAACAAGTTGTTACTTTCTAATAAGCATCAATGACTTAAATGCTGCTTCCAAATCTGAGGAGGCTGCACCTAACACCTCCCTCACTCCTGGATAAAATCTAAGAGAAAGCTTATTGTCTGACCCCACTCCTGGTTCTACCATCCAACCAATGTCTTTGGTGCAGCCAAACCTTTTTTATTTGTGCAAATATATTCCGATGAACCTTCCTCTCTCGTCCCTCATAAGCTGCAAATAGGTTACCCTAAACATTCTGTTACAGATTTTTTTTTAAATTACAAACTCTGTTTTTCTATTTAATGTTTCTCCCTTACTCCTATGTCCCAACCTTTATTTCACTTCCTGTACAATGATTTAAATGTAATTTATATTTCCTGTTTTTTACTTCCTGCTTTGCTGTCTATGTGTGTCAATTTCTTCAATTTTTCAATTTGATTGGTTGAACAGCCTCCCTGCTGTGTACAGTTGCCACAGATACCCTTTAGAGGGCACCAAGTTCAAAAAGACACCAGTAGAGAGGAAGGGCTGGATTTTGAATGACCCGTGGAGTCGGGTTTGGAGGCATGTGGGGGGTTAAAGTAGCAGATTCGGGGGTCCCGACTCCAACACGCCTCCACGCAATTTTGACAAAATGGGTCGCGGGGTTCCCGACTCCGTCCCGCCTCCAAGAGGCGCGAGAGGCCATTAACGCTCTTAACTATCCCTAAATTGGCTCTAAAATGAGAAGTCGCACAACACCAGGTTATAGTCCAACAGATTTATTTAAAATTACAAGCTTTCGGAGCTGTCACCCCTTCCTCAGGTAAAGTTACAATGAGTGAATCTACAATATTTCACAGTATATAAACACAGAGACTGCAGAGATACAATCTTTGAGGGAAGGTGTCCTTACATCAAAGACACATCAAGAGCACAGCCAAGACAATGAGATGTGTTACAGGGGGTCCAACGTGTCAAATCCTGCTGTCTGCAGTTGTTTTTTTTTTGCTCTTGGTGTGTCTTTGTTTTAAGGACACCTTCCCTCAAAGATTGTATCTCTGCAGTCTCTGTGTTTATATACTGTGAAATATTGTAGATTCACTCATTGTAACTTTACCTGAGGAAGGGGCGACAGCTCCGAAAGCTTGTAATTTTAAATAAATCTGTTGGACTATAACCTGGTGTTGTGCGACTTCTCATTTTTGTCCACCCCAGTCCAACGCCGGCATCTCCGCATCATAAATTGGCTCTGTAATGCCATTTTGAAACGTTTTAGCTAGTTTAACCCTTTTCTGACATGAAGTACGCCTGATATGAAACACGCCAGTGAAACCTGGCGGGAGCACAAGTGGATAGCTGACTATCAGCTGCAGGTCCACTATTACAATGGCGATGTGATGAAGGTAGTAGTAGTATTAGGTCTGAAAGTCGCCTCTGATGCTGCTGCATTGAATGTCTTCAGATTTATTCTCTCTCTCTCTCTCTCTCTCTCTCTCCTCCTCATCTTTTCTCTCTCTCTCTCGCTCTCTCTCTCTGATGCTGCTCATTTTGCAGCCAGGTCCTCTCACACCAAAAGCCAGGCAGTCAGTCTCTGACCTGCAATGATGACATCATCAGAGGCGACTTTCAGACTCAAACCACTAATTGGTTCATGGGTTCCCACATGCTGGAACTCAATTACCCAATTAAGTGAAAATTGCATCATTCATCCACATTAATCTGGAGTCGAGGGGGCAACACGAAATGTGGGTAACACAACCCCAACCCGACCCCAAGACAAAATCCAGTCCAAAATCTCCGTTGACAAGCCTGTTAAAAGTCTGTGGGCAACTGTACACGAGGTGAACGGCAAAAGCTGTTCCTTCGCCGCTCACAGTAAAATCCGGGTCAATATTCAGAGCATTAACTGGGGCACAGCTGAATTAGAAAGATTTATTCAGTGGTCTGTTCTCCCACACACATTATGAAGATAAGTACAACAGTTGGCTGTCTGTGCTCCTCTCCCTGTTGTTGTGAATGTTCATCTGTTTTTCATCTGTCAGTGACACTGTAATCATTTGCACTGTAAAGGCCAGTCCTCTCCTGAGTTGTAAATGCAAAAATAACCACAAAGTTCAAAATTGAGTTCATTTGTGATTGAAATGTGTGAAATGCTTTCAATTTTGCTTGATTGCACTTCGAGCAGTCAAAACCAGCCCGAACATTGAAAAGTGCAAAATGAACCCAACTTAAAGTAACACCCACAAACTATGTTCAAAAAATACACCCTCTGGACTCTGGAATAAAATGAGCATTTTTGGGACTGCAATGATGGCCGGAATTTTCTGGGGTGTCAGGAACCCGCTGTCAATCTGCCGCAATGTGCCTTTCCCAATGTTTGGTCTGTCAGCGCTCAGCAGACCTGACAGGCAGCGGCGGGCGACCCAATTAAACTAACTATAATGTACTTACCAGACCCTTAACAGGCTTTTTTACCTTGCTTTTTAACTTTAACTTCATGGCCACGGGAACCACACTGTTCGGTGACCACGTCTGTCAACCTGAGGTGGGAGTTCAGTGGCCATTGCTCCAGCTGATTCTTTGACCACTTCAAATGTACAGTAAAAGCTCCCACCTGACAGAGATCACTTCCCTCAGCCACAAGCTGTTCCTCACTGCATTTCCACAACAGATTCACCATGCTGCAAGTCTTTCCACAAGTCTCCATCCAGTCTCACCTCATTACCTCTCCCACCATTGACAGATCGCTTCTGTCATCTGTACTTGACCTGCCATCTCTTCCATCAGCATGGGTGCCCTTTATACTGTCTCACCTTGTTCCTCAAAATCGGACCACGATCAGCCCCAACACCAGCAGCACCAGGCACACCAGCAACACCAACAACAACACCAAACTTCTCCACAATCACCTGATGCTGCACAGGACGGAGGGCATCAGCACCCGAGCACATTGCTGCCCGGGAGGCCAGGGATGGCCTCATTATGGCCAGATTTACTTAACTTTACGCTGTACACCCTGGCTGCCACATGATGAGCCAGGTTGGCACCACCCCACACCAACATCATAAAGCATCCCTACAATGACCAAGCCATTCCTTTCACATGCATCACCATTGCGGGGGGTACCGTTATGTCTCACCACTCACTGCAACTCACCAAGCCACTTCCAAAGGTGCACACAAATCTGTCCAAGAACGCAAAGTGTTGAAAATAAAGATTTCAATATTTGACAGCACATTAACAGAAACTTTACATAAACATTGGATAAAGCACCCAAGTGGCTACCCTTGTGTGTTGTTAGTTGGTATGATTGCACTAGGATGAGGGTGAGTGTGGGGGGTGGCCATTTTGATGGGGAAGTGATAATGTAGATAGAGAGGGATGGGTGGAGGTGCAAGGTAAGTTGATGTGAGTAAGGATGTGTGGGAGTAGGGTAGAGAAGGCAGAGTGATGGGGATGTGATGAGAGACACAGCAGGATGAGGTTGAGTGTGGCTTTGTACTTTCGTGATCTAATGAGATCATTGAAATGTTTGCGCCACTGCACCCAGGTCCTCCTGACCACATCCCTGCTTGTGCCTTCCTGTGCAATGTGCAACCAGGCTGTTTTGGTCTCCTGGGGAGGTCTCTTCCGCCCATTGGAAGGGAAGAGGACCTCCCTGCGTGCTGTGACTCCCTCCATAAGCATATGGAGGGAGTCATGGGAGAACCTCAGTGCAGCCCCACACCTCTGTGCAGTGATTGTCAGTGTTTGCAGCACCTCAATGCTGTAGAACACTGACAACACAAATGTCAAAAGAATGTTGGCCATGGTCCCTTTAAGGAAACCGGCTGATGACGCGTTACTGTGACTCTACCTGAGGAAGGGGCGACAGCTCCGAAAGCTTGTAATTTTAAATAAATCTGTTGGACTATAACCTGGTGTTGTGCGACTTCTCATTTCTATTTATGAAGCCCAGGAACCCGTAAGCCTTTTTAACTGCTTTCTCAACCTGCCCTGCCACCTTCAACAATTTGTGCACACATACCCCTAGGTCTCTCTGTTCGTGCACCCCTTTAGGATTGTACCATTTAGTTTATATGTCCTCTCCTCATTCTTTCTGCCAAAATATATCACTTCACAATTTTCTGCGTTAAATTTCATCTGGCACGTGTCCGCCCATTTCGCCAGCCTGTCGATGTCTTCCTGAAGTCTATCACTTTCCTCCTCACTGTTCACTATCCATATTTCTAGTGAAATCATGACCACGTTCAAAAAGAACATGTTTACGATTTCACTAGAAGTTACAAGGGAAATCATCCATTTCAAAGAAGAGCAGGGGAGTTATCCCCGGTGTATTGGCCAATATTTATATAAGAATTAACATCAATAAAACGGATTATCTGATCATTATCACATTGCTGTTTGTGGGAGCCTGCTGTGCGAAAATTGGCTGCCGCATTTCCTATATTACAACAGTGACTATACTTCAAAAATAATTCATTGGCTGTAAAGTGCTTTGGGACTGAGGTCTCGCCAACAGTAATAAAATTCTCGTAGTCTTATTTTGGTACTTGTCTTCTCCTGATACTGCACCAAAAATTTCACATTGGTTACAGTGGATGAGCAGGTGATAAAAAGGCACTTCTTCACACAGGAGTGATTTAATACCTCAATACAAAATAAGTCCTGAGGTCATGAAAGGCACTATATAAATGCAAGTCTTTCTTTTCTTTGCATTTTCTTGCAACACACAGCGAGCAGAGAAAATTACCCCCACTTCACAAAGGTACGTTCAGATGAAGTAGGCCATTCGGCCCATCTACCTCATCCATCCACAGAAACTTACCCTGAATGAATCCAGAATTTTATCCCCCACACTCACAAGACAATATGAGATATTAAATCACTCCTTGTGTGAAGAAGTGCTTTTTGAAGTCCGGCATCAACCTTGCACAGAGCTTGGAGCCCATGATTTCCATACTGAATTGATGGCCAACTCCATTACCACACTTGTGGACCCAAACATGATACAAGGCCTGATGGTTGCAGCTTCCACTGCAGCATAGGTAGAAGTGACCCAACATCTTAGACTGCTGCCATCATGGCTGCGTTTATCAGTGTGGAAAGGGGCTTGCAGGGTAACACAGCAGTCCAGCAACTTGTCCTCCAACAGATTACTAGGATTGCTGAGGCGCCGCCCCGGGTAAGTGGCAGTGGCTCCATGGAGCATAAACCCGCTGTCCTCTCTCAGGATGACAGCATTCGTCCTCCGACCCCTGCCACTCCGCTAGTGCCCTTGCTGTTGCCCGTCAGTCAGCCAGCCAAGACCGCTGCTGCCCATGCCGAGGTGATGCCCACAGCTGCTTGAGGTCATCCTGCAAGGCCATCTGAAGTCTCCCCCACTGAAGGTCAGCAGCCTTCCACCAGCCATGGTGCAGCTACTGGGGTAGCACTTCGTAGGACAGGCATAGGTATATGGAAGACAGGCACTAAGGGAATGCACAAGTGTGATTAGTTGACTTTTTTTGTAATATTGGACGGATTGATGTATATCGTTGATTTAGAATGTTTCTTTTGTGGTGGCTTTCATTTCAGCATTGTGGCCAAGAGGACGCTGTGATGATCCGTATCAGAGGGATGGTAAGGTGTGGGACTATTGTTGAATGTGAAATTGGGGTTGCGTTCACTGGAACCGCAGTCGGATGAGTTGATCACAGACAGCCCGGGCAAAAAAGGGCTGTCTGGGTTGCTTCCTCCGTTCCACTTCCTCCTTCTCCACATCCTCATCCTCCTTCTCCTCCTCTTTCTCCTCCTCCTCAGCTGGTCGCCATATGCTTGCTGGCAAGGGCTGTGCCCTTATGATGGCGAGGTTGTGGAGCATGCAGCAGACCACAACGAATCTTAAGACACGCTCTGGTGAGTACTGCAGGGCTCCTCCAGAGCAGTCCAGGCAGCGGAACCTTTGCTTCAGCACCCCAATGCTCTGCTCTATAATGTTTTGTGTGGCAGCATGGCTCTCATTGTACGCATACTGGTCACATGTGCTTGGGTTGTGGAGCAAAGTCATGAGCCAGGTGGTCAAGGGATAGCCCTTGTCGCCCAGCAGCCAGCCTCTGGTTTGACGTGGTGGCACAAAGACTGAGGGAATAGCGGACTGGCGCAGAATAAAAGCATCAGGACTGCTGCCAGGATACTGGGCATTCACCATCACAATATGCTGAGCATAGTCACACACCAAGTGTGAGTGGAAACCTTTGCGGTTGCGGTACATCTAAGCATTTAGATGCGGTGCCCGCAAAGCCACACGAGTGCAGTCGATGGCGCCCTGCACCATGGGTTGTAGGCAGAAGGCTGGAAATTATAGACCAGTTAGTCTAACATCTGTGGTGGGTAAAATTTTGGAGTCTATTATTAAGGAGACAGTAACGGAACATTTAGATAAACATAATTTAATAGGACAAAGTCAGCATGGCTTTATGAAGGGGAAGTCATGTCTGACAAATTTGCTCGAGTTCTTTGAGGACATAACGTACAGGGTGGATAAAGGGGAACCAGTGGATGTAGTGTATTTAGACTTCCAGAAGGCATTCGACAAGGTGCCACATAAAAGATTATTACTCAAGATAAAAATCACTGGATTGGGGGTAATATTCTGGCATGGGTGGAGGATTGGTTATCTAACAGGAAGCAGAGAGTTGGGATAAATGGTTCATTCTCGGACTGGCAACCAGTAGCCAGTGGTGTTCCGCAGGGGTCGGTGCTGGGTCCCCAACTCTTTACAATCTATATTAACGATTTGGAGGAGGGGACCGAGTGTAACATATCAAAGTTTGCAGATGATACAAAGATGGGAGGGAAAGTAGAGAGTGAGGAGGACATAAAAAACCTACAAGGGGATATAGACAGGCTGGGTGAGTGGGCAGAGATTTGGCAGATGCAATACAATATTGGAAAATGTGAGGTTATGCACTTTGGCAGGAAAAATCAGAGAGCAAGTTATTATCTTAATGGCGAGAAACTGGAAAGTACTGCAGTACAAAGGGATCTGGGGGTCTTGGTGCAAGAAAATCAAAAAGTTAGTATGCAGGTGCAGCAGGTGATCAAGAAAGCCAATGGAATGTTGGCTTTTATTGCTAGGGGGATAGAATATAAAAACAGGGAGGTATTGATGCAGTTGTATAGGGTATTGGTGAGACCGCACCTGGAGTACTGCATACAGTTTTGGTGTCCATACTTAAGAAAAGACATACTTGCTCTCGAGGCAGTACAAAGAAGGTTCACTCGGTTAATTCCGGGGATGAGGGGGTGGACATACGAGGAGAGGTTGAGTAGATTGGGACTCTACTCATTGGAGTTCAGAAGAATGAGAGGCGATCTTATTGAAACATATAAGATTGTGAAGGGGCTTGATCGGGTGGACGCGGTGAGGATGTTCCCAATGATGGGTGAAACTAGAACTAGGGGACATAATCTTAGAATAAGGGGCTCCTCTTTCAAAACTGAGATGAGGAGAAACTTTTTCACTCAGAGGGTAGTGGGTCTGTGGAATTTGCTACCCTAGGAAGCTGTGGAAGCTACTTCATTAAATAAATTTAAAACAGAAATAGACCGTTTCCTAGAAGTAAAGGGAATCAGGGGTTACGGGGAGCGGGCTGGAAATTGGACATGAGTTTGAGTTCAGATCGGTCAAGGCCCTGTGGGTGGCGGAGCGGGCCCAGGGGCCGAGTGGCCTGGTCCTGCTCCTACTTCTTGTGTTCTTTAGAGTTGAGGTTGGATCAGATCAGCCATGATCTCATTGAATGGCGGAGCAGGCTCGAGGGGCCGATTGGTCTACTCCTGCTCCTATTTCTTATGTTCTTATGTTCTTATGAAAGCCCGCTATCCTGACAAAGCCACGTGCATGCTCTGCCTGCTTCTCTCTGTTCAGACAATGAAGACAATGAAGTAATCTCTCCTGGCATAAAGAGCGTCTGTCACCTCTTTTATGCAGCAGTGGACGGCGAACTGGGAGATGTTACAGATGTTGCCTGCTCCAGCCTGGAAGGATCCCGAATCGAAGAAATTCATGGCCATGGTCACCTTCACAGCCACTGGAATTATTTTCCTTGCCCTGCTGTGAGGCTGCAGGACTGGTTGCAAAAGGCGGCAGAGATCTGACAGCTCCTCCTTTGTAAAGCGCAGACTCCTCACACACTGCTCCTGGCTCAGGCTGATGTAAGAGAATTGCTCTCGGAAGGCCCTAGGTAGGTAAGGTCTCCTGCTGAGAGACCTTTTCCCCCTTCTCCACCTCCCTCTGTGAGCAGCTTGTCCTCTTCTTTGCAGCCTCTGCTCCATCTCCCTGTCATGCTGCAGGCCAAGGGGGATGACAACTAGAGCACCCATGACTGGGAGCAAGTGGTCTGAACAGGACCTTCTCCCGCAGCACCACTCCCTGTCACCTCACCAACTTTAAACAACTCTGGAAAGCTCCAAACACTTCCACAAACTTACACAGAGCCAGTAGAAATTAATCAGCAACTAACTTTAGAGTGGTTGCTGATCCCTTTAAATAGCGTTGGTGGGGGGTCCTTGCTGATGTTGACTGCATGTTCAGCTGTGCGAGGTTAAGACAGTTGCACCCTGATTGACATCACGATCTTCGCACTCTGCATACTTCCGGTGCCGCTCCTAACGCCGCCCTACCGCTCTCACTATGATGGCGTGCGTCGCGGCACGCACCAGAAGTGTGCGTGCATGGTGTGGGCACCATTTTTGACATAAAACGGCACCCATAGCGCCGAAAAAATGAGGTGCTACGGAGCCGAATTTTTCACCCATTGTGTTTTCCAGTACTTTCTCTTTTTAACCTGGGAGTCTGCCATTGGATTTAGGAGCCATGCCTTCAGCTGATAGCTTCTGCTTTCTAAGAAAGACAGAAAAATATTGAGTGCAAAATGGAACAGGAACAGTGACTTTTTCTACCTATGAATTTTCACACGGTGAGTTTATGATCTTGGTCATGCCGTCAGACAGTGATGCTGAGCAGAGGTTAGGTGCTTCAGGCTGCCTCTATATGCCTATTATTGGCTGGTTACAGAGCTGAGAATTGAATTGGTCACAGCTTTGGTAACAGATAGTCTGTCTGTCTTTTTTTGGATAGGCACGAGGGGGGGGGCAAAGCTAAAGAGTAGAAAACAATGAGATAACTCAGCAATTTTACAGCATCTTTAAAAAGAACTTGCATTTATATAGCACCTTTCACATTCTCAAGACATCCCAAATTATTTCTCAGCCAATGAATTATTTCTGAAGTGTAGGTTTGCAGCCAAGCTCAGCAGCTAATTTGCTTGCAGTAAAGTCCCACAAGTTAAATGACCAGTTAATCTGTTTTGGTTGAGGGATGAATGTTGTCCAAGACACCAGGAGAACTCCTTGCTCTCCTGTGAAAAAGTGTAGTGGAACCTTTAACATCCATCTGAACAGGCAGGGCCTTGTTACAGCATCGCATCAGAAAGATAGCACTGCCAAGAATGCAGCACTCTCTGTGGCTGCACTGAAGTGTCAACCAACATTATATACTCAAGTCCAAGAGGGAGGATTGAACCCTGACTCAGAAGCAAGAGTGCTACCACTTAGCCACACTGGTTGTGACTAGAGGCAACAATTTTGTTCCAATGAATACAGTGTTAAATCTTCTCTCCATTCCTGGCTAGCCTCTCACGTTCTACCCTACGGAAACTTGAGGTCATCCAAAACTCGGCTGCCCGTGTCCTAACTCGCACCAAGTCCCATTCGCCCATCACCCCTGTGCTCGCTGACCTACATTGGCTCCTGGTTAAGCAACGCCTCCATTTCAAAATTCTCATCCTTGTTTTCAAATCCCTCCATGGCCTCTCCCCTCCCTATCTCTGTAATCTCCTCCAGCCCCACAACCTCCTGAGATATCTGCGCTCCTCTAATTCTGCCCTCTTGAGCATCCCTGATTATAATCGCTCAACCATTGGTAGCCGTGCCTTCTGTTGACTAGGCCCTAAGCTCTGGAATTCCCTGCCTAAACCTCTCCACCTCACTACCTCTCTTTCCTCCTTTAAGACGCTCCTTAAAACCTACCTCTTTGACCAAGGTTTTGGTCATCTGCCCTAATTTCTCGTTCTGTGACTCGGTGTCAATTTTTTTGTCTTATAATACTCCTGTGAAGCGCCTTGGGACATTTTACTATGTTAAAGGCGCTATATAAATACAAGTTGTTGTTGCTATTCAATCAGCGATTAGAGAAAGATTAGGTGAGGTGACTGGAGACAAGGTCAAAGTGGTAGGTTTTGAGGAGGCTTTTGAAGGAAGGAACAGAGTTAGAAAGATTTAAGGAGAGCATTCTAGACTGCAGAGTCAAAGCTGCTGAAGGTAGAGTAGGAATGGTGGGAGGAATTCAAGGAAGGCCAGAGCTGTAAAAGCAGAGGATACGAACTGGGAGGCAGGGCTGGATGTATTTGTAGAGGTGAAGAGGAAGGAGGCCGTGATGGGACTTGTAAACAAGGACATGGATTTTGAATTTGATGCATTTAGGGATGGGGAGACAATGGTGGTTGGCAAGGACTTGCGTTGCAGGATCTAATGTGGGATAGAATGCAGTTGGCAGAGCTTTGAATGCATTGCAGTTTCTGAAGGGTGGAACTTGAGAGACCAGCAAGGAAAGTAATGATGGCAGATGGGAAACAGGTGGTCTTGATGGTTGCTATGATGTGAAGTTTGAAGCTTAGCTCAGAGTCAAACTGGACACAGAGGTAAACAACCATTAGGTTCATCCTGAGCAAACAGTCAAGGAGGGGGATGTAATCAGACTCCAGGGTGCAGAGTTTTTGCTGGGAGCCGATCAGGCTGGATTCAGTTTTGCCGATGTTAAGTTAAAGACAATTTTTGCTCATGTATGATTTGATGTTGAAAAAAATGGTATGGCAGCATAGTGGTTATGTTACTGGACTAGCAATCCAGAGGTCTGGACTAATGATCCAGAAATATCAATTCAAATCCCACCACAGCAGATGGGGAATTTAAATTGAGTTAATTAAATAAATTTTGAATAAAAAGCTAGTATCAGTAATGGTGTTGATGAAACTATTGGATTGTTGAGAAAACTCAAATTACAGAGAGGTGCAAGAACTATAGAGTAGTAATGATGGGGGACTTCAATTATCCTAATATAGACTGGGATAGTAATAGTGTAAAGGGCAGAGATGAGGAAGAATTTCTGAAGTGTGTTCAGGAGATCTTTCTTAATCAGTATGTTTCCGACCCAATGAGGAAGGAGGCATTGCTGTATCTGGTTCTGGGGAATGAAGTGGGTCAAGTGGAGCAAGTGTCAGTAGGGGAACATTTAGGGAACAGTGATCATAGTATCATAACAGTTTAAGTTAGCTATGGAAAAGGACAGCGAGCAATCTAGAGTAAAATTACTTGATTGGAGGAAGGCAAATTTCAGTGGGTTGAGAATGGATCTGGCCCGGGTAAATTGGAATCAAAGATTGGCAGGCAAAACTGTAATCGAACAATGGACTGCCTTTAAAGAGGAGATGGTTCAGGTACAGTTGAGGTACAGTCCCACAAGGGGGAAAGGTAGGGCAACTAATGCCAGAGCTCCCTGGATGATGAAAGAGATAGAAAGATGAAACA
This sequence comes from Squalus acanthias, assembly GCA_030390025.1. Lineage (NCBI taxonomy): Eukaryota > Metazoa > Chordata > Chondrichthyes > Squaliformes > Squalidae > Squalus > Squalus acanthias. The sequence continues at coordinate 30,425,329 of CM059432.1, read as the reverse complement.
GAAAAAGGAGCGTATGACAGATGTCAGGTTGAGAATACAAGTGAGAATCAGGCTGAATAAAGAAAGTTCAGAGGGGAAGTGAAAAAGAAAATAAAAGGGGCAAAGAGTGAGTATGAGAATAGATTGGCAGCTAACATAAAAGGAAATTCAAAAGTCTTCTATAGGCATATAAATAATAAATGGGTAGTAAGAGGAGGGGTGGGGCCGATTAGGGACCAACAAGGAGACCTACGCATGGAGGCAAAGGGTATGGCTGAGGTACTAAATGAGTACTTTACATCTGTCTTCACCAAGGAAGAAGATGCTGCCAAAGTCATAGTGAAAGAGTTAACAGTCACTTGGACAAGTGTGGATTAATTAAGGAAAGCCAGCACGGATTTGTTAACTAACTGGATCAAGTTTTTTGATGAGGTAACAGAGAGGGTTGATGAAGGCAATGCGTTTGACGTGGTGTATATGGACTTCCAAAAGGCGTTTGATAAAGTGCCACATAATAGGCTGACCAGCAAAGTTGAAGCCCATTCCATAAAAGGGACAGTGGCACCATGGATACGAAATTGGCTAAGTGACAGGAAACAATGGGCCGAAAATTGATCCCGGGACGCGAGAGTACGCACTGCGTACTCTCGCGTATTCCCACTCCAATTGCCGGTTTTCTGCATGCCCTGCGCATGCGCTGAAAACCGGCAATTGCTCTTCCGAAAAGGGGGCGGGGCCTGAGTGCATCGCGTGCGCGCTACAGGCTGCGCGCACGCTGTGCACGTCATGCTTTGGACGCGCAGGTAAGTAGGGAAGATTTTGGAAATGTAAAAAGGAGGAGTAAGACCCGCTTTTAAGAAGGTAAGTAGTGAATTAAGTATTTTTTTGAATTTTTTTTTACAGGTATATCTTTTTTATAGACTTTAAAGACAGGTAAGTTTATTTTTATAACTTTTTAAAAGATTTTAAATTTTTTCAAAAATTTAATTTTTTATTTAAAATGGTTAATTTAATTAACTATACTTATTTTATTAATGTGATGGTTTTTTTAAAAAATTTAATTGAGGTTTAGCTGTTATTTTGGGGGGGTGTAAGATTCATAAGTCTCACAGCCATGCTGTGAGACTTATGAATGGAAGATGGTGTGCTGCCATTGGCTCTAACTGAGTCACGTGATCCCACAGCTCGCACGAATTAACTGCGCCGCTGGGATACGCAAGCCCAGCACAGCTGATGTCTGGAACATCAAGTTCGTGCGAGCTGGATCAGAAAAAGCATAAGCGAGGTGAGACATCGCGGGGAAGGCTTACCCCCGCGGGAACAGAGCGAGATCAATTTCTGGGCCAGAGAGTAGTGGTGAACGGTTGTTTTTCGGACTGGAGGAAGGTATACAGTGGTGTTCCCCAGGGGTTGGTACTAGGACCACTGCTTTTCTTGATATATATTAATGACTTGGACTTGGGAGTAGAGGGTACAATTTCAAAATTTGCAGATGACACAAAACTTGGAAGCATAGTGAACAGTGAGGATAGTGATAGACTTCAGGAAGACACAGACAGGCTGGTGAAATGAGTGGACGTGTGGCAGATGAAATTTAATGCAGAAAAGTACAAAGTGATACATTTTGGTAGGAAGAACGAGGAGAGGCAATATAAACTAAATGGTACAATTCTAAAGGGGATGCACGAACAGAGAGACCTGGGGGTATATGTGCACAAATCATTGAGATGGCAGGACAGGTTGAGAAAGTGCTTAAAAAAGCATACGGGATCCTGGGATTCATAAATAGAGGCATAGGGCTGGATTTTGATACTGGGGCGGGTTGGGGTCGTGTCATCCACTTTTCGTGTTATCCACCCAACTGCAATTGGATGTGGGAGATTGATGCAAATTTCACCTAATTGGGCAATTGAGTTCCAGCATGTGGGAACCCCTAAACCAATTAGTGTTTTCAGTCTGAAAGTCGCCTCTGATGATGTCATCATTGCTGCTGCATTGAAGGTCTTCAGAGACTGCCTGGCCTTTGCTGTGAGAGGATGCAAAATGAGAGAGAGAGAGAGACTGAAGGCAAAATGAGCAGCAGCAGCCCTACGTCTGCTCCCAGAGATTTTTCCGACTACTACTACTACTCCGTTGTAATAGTGGACCTGCAGCTGATAGTCAGCTTTCGAAATGTGTTACCGCCAGGTTTCACAATCGTGGTTCAGAACAGGCGTGCTTCACGTAGAACAAGGGTTAAAATCACAAAGGCCTTTCAAAATGGCATTATAGAGCCAATTTAGTGCTTGTTAAGGGCCTTAACAGCCTATCCCATCTCTTAAAGGCGGGACGGAGTCGGGACCAGCAGACACGATTTAATGAAAATTGCGTGGAGGCGGGATGGAGGCGGACTTGTGCCCGCCCGCCACTTTTCGCAATTTAACCCCCCACACGCCTCCAAACCCGCCTCCACAGGTCAATGAAAATCCAGCCCATAGAGTACAAAAGCAAGGAAGTTATGATGAACCTTTATAAAACACTGGTTCAGCCTCAACTGGAGTATTGTATTCAATTCTGGGCACCGCACTTTAGGAAGGATGTGAAGGCCTTAGAGAGGGTGCAGAAAAGATTTACGAGATTGATTCCAGGGATAAGGGACTTCAGTTACATTGATAGACTGGAGAAGCTGGTGTTATTCTCCTTGGAGCAAAGAAGATTGAGAGGAGATTTGATAGAGGTGTTCAAAATCATGAGGGGACTAGACAGAGTAGATAGAGAGAAACTGTTCCTATTAGTGTAAGGGTCGAGAACCAGAGGACACAGATTTAAGGTGATTGGTAAAAGAACCAAAGGTGACATGAGGAAAAACTTTTTTACGCAGCGAGTGGTTAGAATCCGGAATGCACTGCCTGCAAGGGTGGTGGAGGCAGATTCAATCGTGACTTTCAAAAGGGAATTGGACAAGTACCTGAAGGAAAAAATTCTGCAGGGCTATGGGGAAAGGGCGGGGGAGTGGGACTAGCTGAAGTGCTCTTGCAGAGAGCCGGCATGGGCTCGACGGGCCGAATGGCCTCCTTCTGTGCTGTAACCTTTCTATGATTCTATGATTCTATGACTCTATGGTTCACTAATCTGCCGTCCTTACCTGGTCTGGCCTATATGTGACTCCAGCAATGTGGTTGACTCTTAACTGCTCTCTTAAATGGCCCAGCAAGCCACTCACTTATACCAACCACTACAAAAAACAATAATAAGAATAAAACTGGACGGACCATCTGGCATCGACCTAGGCACCGGCTTCGGACATGACAATGGCACACCCAGCCCAGTCGACGCTGCAAAGTCTTCCTCACTAACATCTGGGGACTTGTGCCAAAATTGGGAGAGCTGTCGCACAGACTAGTCAAGCAACAGCCCGACATAGTCATACTCACAGAATCATACCTTCCAGCCAATGTCCCAGACTCCTCCATCGCCATCCCTGGGTATGTCCTGTCCCACTGGTAGGGCACAGTGGTAAGCAATCAGGAGGGAGTGAACCTGGGAGTCCTCAACATTGACTCCGGACCGCATGAAGTCTCATGGCTTCAGGTCAAGCATGGGCAAGGAAACCTCCGGCTGATTACTACCTACCACCCTCCCTCCCTCAGCTGATGAATCAGTACTCCTCCATGTTGAACACCAGTTGAAGAAGCACTGAGGGTAGCAAGGGCACAGAATGCACTCTGGATGGAGGATTTCAATGTCCATCACCAAGAGTGGCTCGGTAGCACCACTACTGACCGAGCTGACTGAGTCCTGAAGGACATAACAGCCAAAGTGGGCCTGCGGCAGGTGGTGAGAGAACCAACACAAGGGAAAAACCTACTTGACCTCATCCTCACTAATTTACCTGTCGTAGATGCATCTATCCATGACAGTATTGGTAGGACTGACCACTGCACAGTTCTTGTGGAGACGAAGTCCCGTCTTCACACTTAGGACCCTCTATCGTGATGTGTGGCACTACCACATGCTAAATGGGATAGATTCAGAACAGATCTAGCAGCTCAAAACTGTGCTTCCATGAGGCGCTGTGAGCCATCAGCAGCAGCAGAATTGTATTACACCACAATCTGTAACCTCATGGCCCGGCATATCCCTCACTTTACCATTACCGTCAAGCCAGGGAACCAACCCTGGTTCAATGAGGAGTGCAGATCAAAGCTCTGCAGTTCTGCCACATCCAGTCATGAATGGTGGTAGACAATTAAACAACTAACGGGAGAAGGAGGCTCCATGAATATCCCCATCCTGATTGATGGTGGAACCCAGCACGTGCGTGCAAAAGACAAGTTTGAAGCAGGCTCGAAGGACCGAATGGTCTACTCCTGTACCTATTTTCTATGTTTCTATGTTTCTATTTCCAACCATCTTCAGCAAGAAGTGCCGAGTGGATGATCCATCTCGGCCTCCTCCTGACATCCCCACCAACACAGAAGCCAGTCTTCAGCCAATTCAATTCACTCCACGTGATATCAAGGAACAGCTGAGTGCCCTGACAACATCCCGGCTGTCACGCTGAAGACTTATGCTCCAGAATTAGCCGTGCCTCTAGCCAAGCTGTTCCAGTACAGCTACAACACTGGCATCTACCCGATAATGTGGAAAACTGCCCAGGTATGTCCTGTCCACAAAAAGTAGGACAAATCCAATCCGGCCAAATACCGCCCCATCAGTTTACTCTCAATCATTGGCAAAGTGATGGAAGGTGTCATCGACAGTGCTATCAAGTGGCACTTCCTCACCATAACTTGCTCATTGATGCTTAGTTTGGGTTCTGCCAGGATCACTCAGCTCCAGACCTCATTACAGCCTGAGTCCAAACATGGACAAAAGAGCTGAATTCCAGAGGTGAGGTGAGAGAGACCGCCCCTTGACATCAAGGTAACATTTGACCGAGTGTGGCATCAAGGAGCCCTCGTAAAATTGAAGTCAATGGAATCAAGGAGAAAACTCCCCACTGGCTGGAGTCATATCTAGCACAAAGGAAGGTGGTTGTGGTGGTTGGAGTTCAATCATCTCAGCCCCAGGACATCGCTGCAGGAGTTCCTCAGGGCAGTGTCCTAGGCCCAACCAACTTCAGTTGCTTCATCAGTGACCTTCCCTCCAACATAAGGTCAGAAGTGGGAATGTTCACTGATGATTACACAGTGTTCAGTTCCATTCGCAACTCCTCAGATAATGAAGTAGTCTATGCCCGCATGCAGCAAGACCTGGACAACGTTCAGGCTTGGGCTGATAAGTGGCAAGTAACCTTCGCGCCACACAAGTGCCAGGCAATGGCTATCTCCAACAATCGAGCGTCTAACCACTGCCCCTTGACATTCAACGGGATTAACAATGCCAAATCCCCCACCATCAACATCCTGGGGGTCACCATTGACCAAAAACTTAACTGGACCAGCCACTTAAATAGTGTGGCTACAATAGCAGATCAGATGCTGGGTATTCGGCGATGAGTGTCTCCCCTTCTGACTCCCCAAAGCCTTTCCACCATCTACAAGGCACAAGTCAGGAGTGTGATGGAATACTCTCCACTTGCCTGGATGAGTGCAGCTCCAACAACACTCAAGAAGCTCGAAACTATTCAGGACAAAGCAGCCCGCTTGCTTGGCATCCCATCCACCACATTAAACATTCACTCCCTCTACCATTGGTGCACCGTGGCTGCAGTGTGCACCATCTACAAGATGCACTGCAGCAAATCGCCGAGGCTTCTTCGACAGCACCTCCCAAACCTGCGACCTCTTCCACCTAGAAGGACAAGGGCAGCAGGCGCATGGGAACACCACCACATCCAATTCCCCTCCAAGTCACACACCATCCTAACTTGGAAATATATTGCCGTTCCTTCATCGTCACCGGGTCAAAATCCTTGAACTCCCTCCTTAACAGCACTGTGGGAGTACCTTCACCACACGGACTGCAGCGGTTGAAGAAGGTGGCTCACCACCACCTTCTCAAGGGCAGTTAGGGTTGGGCAATAAATGCTGGCCTTGCCAACGACGCCCACATCCCAGGAACAAATTTTAAAAAACTGTGATGCCTTAACTAAAAAGCTTAATTGCGCTTTTTTTCTCTGGTTGCTCATAAAAGTGGATTTAAACGTGAGAACTTGCACTGTATGATATTAACACATTTAAATGATTTTTTTACTGTATCACAGTTTAATTTGAATCGTACAGCGTACAGATATTAATATTACAGTAGAAGTTGTGTACAGCTATTATTATAATTAGTTGAAAAAATAAGCAATTACCTCTTTAATTATAGGCCCGAAAAGAACTGAGAGAAAGGATGTGCTGCTGTAAGAATTGATGCTGAGCACAGATTCAGGAAATGTAACATTTCAATCACAATAGTGAGAAAATCAATCACACTTTATGAGTGTGTGTGTGTGGGAGAGTTTGTCTGATTTGTTCCATTTTAGGTAGAATGCTTCTATACAATCATCAAGTATCAAACATTCAAGGAAAGTGCCTGCCATAAAGTAATGACTCTCCATTGAAGGTTAAAACCTTTTAAATACAGATGATAGGAGCCCAATGAAACATTGCATTGCCTGCATTCAGTTCAGCTGAATAGACAAATGTCTCTCTCCACTTTAAACGACAGAAAACAGCAGTTAATTGCAAATCTATTATATAGAGAATAACAGTTGGCTGAACACCAAAGAGTTTGAATGTCATTCAAACTCTTCTACTGTTTACAACCTTGAATACAATCATCCTTTTTTTTCTAATGTTTACAGTGTAGCATCTTCTCTCCATTTCTGAGCTTTCTTATTCAAATTCTGACACTAAGGGGGAGAAATTCGGTGACGCCCCGTTTGGGGCACTAACTTTTCAAAGTTGAAAAAAATAGCGCCAGGCACAAATATTGGAATATAATGTGGAGAAATGTGAAGTTATCCACTTTGGTAGGAAAAATAGAAAAGCAGAATATTTTTTAAATGGTAAGAGATTGGGAAATGTTGGTGTTCAGAGGGACCTGGGTGTCCTTGTACACGAATCACTGAAAGTTAACATGCAGGTACAGCAAGCAATTAGGAAAGCAAATGGTATGTTGGCCTTTATTACAAGGGGATTTGAGTATAAGAGTAAAGACGTCTTACTGCAATTATATTTTCTTCTTCTTAGGCAGTCCCTCGGAACCGAGGATGACTTGCTTCCACATTAAAAATGAGTTTGCAGTTGACTGAGGAGTCCAATGCGGGACCTACAGTCTCTGTCACAGGTGGGGCAGATGGTGGTTGAAGGAGCAGGTGGGTGGGGTGCTTGGGTTGACGTGCGCTCCTTGCGCTGCCTGCGCTTGGCTTCCGCTTGCTCCCGGCGAAGAGACTCGAGGTGTTCGGCGCCTTCCCGGATGCTTCTCCTCCACTTTGTGCGATCTTGGGCCAGGGATTTCAAGGTGTCGGTGGGGATGTTACACTTTTTCAAGGAGGCTTTGAGGGTGTCCTTGAAGCGTTTCCTCTGCCCACCTGGGGCTCTCTTGCCGTGTCGGAGCTCCGAGTAGAGCGCTTGTTTTGGGAGTCTCGTATCAGATAAGAGTAAAGACGTCTTACTGCAATTATATAGAGCCCTGGTGAGACCACACCTGGAGTATTGTGTACAGTTTAGGTCTCCTTACCTAAGGAAGGATATACTTGCCATAGAGGGAGTGCAACGAAGGTTCACCAGACTGGTTCCTGGGATGGGGGGATTGTCCTATGAGGACAGATTGAGTAGACTAGACCTATATTCTCTAGAGTTTAGAAGAATGAGAGGTGATCTCATTGAAACATACAAAATACTTACAGGGCTTGACAGGGTAGATGCAGGGAGGATGTTCCCCCTGGCTGGGGAGTCTAGAACCAGGGGTCACAGTCTCAGAATAAGGGGTCGGCCATTTAGGACTGAGATGAGGAGAAATGTTTTCACTCAGAGGGTGGTGAATCTTTGGAATTCTCTACCTCAGAGGGCTGTGGAGGCTCAGTATTGAGTATATTCAAGACAGAGATCGATAGATTTTTGAATATTAAGGGAATCAAGGGATATGGGTATCGTTCAGGAAAGTGGAGATGAGGTAGAAGATCAGCCATGATCTTATTGAATGGCGGAGCAGGCTCGAAGGGCCAAATGGCCTACTCCTGCTCCTATTCCTTATGTTCTTATGTTCTCGACCTCAGGATGCACCGTAGTCGTAGAATTACATTTGGAATTTGGATTGTCTTCACTTCAGATTGTGAATACTGACTGAGATGTACATGTTTTCATTGTTGCTAATTAAAGAAAGAACTTGCATTTATTCATGACCTCAGGTCGTCCCAAAGTCTGGAGATGACAAATCATCTTTGACTACCTTGATTCAGTTCTTTGATGAAGTAACAGAGAGAGTTGATGAGCGTGGTGCAGTTGATGTTGTGTATATGGACTTTCAAAAGCTGTTTGACAAAGTACCACTTGTTAGCAAAATTAAAGCCCAAGGTATTAAAGAGGCAGTGGCAGTGTGGATACGAAATTGGGTAAGGGACAGAAAGCAAAGAGTAATGGTGAACGGTTGTTTTTCAGACTGGGAGGGAAGTATACATGGTGTTCCCCAGGGGTAGGTATTAGGACAACTGGGGGTAAAAATTGGGTAGCGCCCCCTTTCGCGGGAGGCGTTAGCGATGCCGCACCCAGGCGCTGGTTGATTTGCGCCCTGTTAGTGCCCTCTTAGGGTGCTAATGGGCGGCGCAAATCAACCGAATTTAGCCCCCCTGCTCTTTTCGATATATATTAATGACCCTGACTTGGATATACAGGGCATAATTTCTAAGTTTGCAGCTGACACGAACTCAGAAATGTAGTAAACAATGAGGAGGATAGTAACAGACTTCAGAAGGACACAGACAGACTGGTGAAATGGGCGGACACATGGCAGATGAAATTTAACGCAGAGAAGTATGAAGTGATACATTTTTGTAGGAAGAATGAGGAGAGGCAATATGAACTAAATGGTACAATTTTAAAGGGGGTGCAGGAACAGAGAGACCTGGGGGTATGTACACAAATCTTTGATGGTGGCAGGACAAGTTGAGACGGCTGTTGAAAAGCATATGGGATCCTTGGCTTTATTAATAGAGGCATATAGAGTACAAAAGCAAGGCAGTTATGCTAAACCTTCATAAAACATTGGTTAGGCCTCAGCTGGAGTATTGTGTTCAATTCTGGGTGCCACACTTTTGGAAGGATGTCAAGGCTTTAGAGAGAGTGCAGAAGAAATTTACTAGAATGGTACCAGGAATGAGGGACTTCAGTTATGTGGAGAGACTGGAGAAGCTGGGGCTGTTGTCCTTAGAGCAGAGAAGGTTAAGATGAGATTTGATAGAGGTGTTCAAAATCATGAAAAGTTTTGATAGAGAAAATAGGAGAAAGTTTCCAATAGCAGAAGGGTCAGTAACCAAAGGACACAGATACCCCGTGCCTGCCTGAAATAACCTGGTGGCATAACTTACACAGAATTACATAGAATATACAGCACGGAAAAAGGCCATTCGGCCCAACCAGTCCATGTCGGTGTTTATGCTCCACTCGAGCCTTTCCTCATCTAACTCTATCAGCCTAACCTTCTATTCCCTTCTCCCTCATACGCTTGTCTAGCTTCCTCTTAAATGCATCGATACTATTCACCTCAAATACTCCCTGTGGTAGCGAGTTCCACATTCTCACCACTCTCTGGGTAAAGAAGTTTCTACTTCCTATTTGATTTCTTAGTGACTACCTTATATTGATGGACTCTAGTTTTGCTCTTCCCTACAAGTGGAAACACTCTCTCTGGCCTGGATATTAACAGGGGAGGGTTACGTAGGCGGGGGGAGGGGGGAGGCGGGTGGAGTTTTGGACGGGAATTCCGGGTGTCTTTTGCCCCTGACAGGTTCCAGCCCATGTCTATGAAAAAAACTCAAAAACCTATTTCCCAGCTCCAATATTCCATAGATAAATATTCATAGTTCCTCAGGCTCACAAGTTCCTCACTTCTGCCTGTCTCAGATGATCCGGACAAAAGGAATGCCCTAAAAAACTCAGAACATAACTTCTGGAATTTCCTGTGGCAATGCCACTGGCCCTCAATTTGATATATTTAAATAAGCACCATGGGGGATTTGAGGAAAGACTCAAAAAACGATTGCAAACTCGGATGTAATGATTTTGGGGGCGGAAGACCAGCAGAAATGGTTTCCACCACAATTTGCAAGCCAAGATATGGAGGTGTCTCAATTTTAGACCCCAGAAATACTGAAAACAATAAGCAATTTCAAGGCCTATTAAATTTGACAAACATGATTTGCCTTCTTCAAATCCAACTGACTATCCTTCATGAACCAATGTATTTCTAAGTGCTGAAACCAAAAAGAGAAAATGCTGGAAACACATAGCAGGTCAGTCAGCATCTGTGTAAAGAATGGACAAGTTAACAAGTTGTCCAAATCTTGGGCCAGAAATTCGGCTCTTGTCGGGTGAGTACGTGCTGTGTACTCACCCGTAAGGCCACCTGAAGTGTCGGTTTCCTGCATGCACTGCGCATGCGCGGGAAACCGGAACTTCCGTTCCCTTGAAGGGAGGGGTTCAGAAGTCGAACGCGTGCGCGGGAGAGGCTGCGCGCACGCAGCGAACTTCGGGGGGTTTTTCAGGTTTCTCCAGGAGGGTAAGTATGGAAAAGCTGCACTTTTAAAAAGGAGGCGCAAGGCCTGTTTTTAACAAGTTAAGTGGTTAATTAATTACAATTTAAACATTTTTTCAACAGGTTTATCTTTTTTAGATACTTTAAAGAAAGGTAAGTTTATTTTGAGCACCGTTAAAAAGTACAACTAATTTTTTCAAAAATTTAAATTTTTGTTTAAAGTAGTTAATTTATGTAACTTATAGTTATTTCTAAAATGTGATTTTTTTAAAAATTTATTTGAATTTTAAGTGTGGTTTTGGGGCCGATCTCTATTCATAGATTTGACAGGTCTTCCTGTCAAATCTATGAATGAAAATGCCCTGCTAGGATTGGCTCTCCATGGCCCACGTGATCCCAGGGGACGCTTCGAATTAACTGCGCCCCTGGGATACGCAAGCACTGCGCGCCGGCAGCTGGAGGAGGCCCAGGAGCCGACGTCCTCGTGGGCCCAAAGCACAACTGCAGGCGCGGTAGGCAAGTACGCGCGCGATGCTTGCACCCGCAGGAAACCGGAGAGCCGAATTTCTGGCCCCTTATGTCTAATTCCGTTTCTCACTCCCATACAGACCTACACACAGCCACATAAGCATCATGTACAGTTAATACTTGGTATTGTGAGTTCCAGTAGAAGATGTGTCTTTAGCCAACATTTGCTTTTTTTTGTCATTTATAGGGCTGGAGCAGGTGCCTGCCAGTACTGCCAGTGGTCCAGGACAAGACAGCACCACGCAATACTGCACATTCCTCTCACCCATGTTTGCAAGCACCAGCACAGCTGCGCATATCCTGGAGGATGTAATTATTAAGGTTGAGAAGGTAGTACCAGGTACACAGGAGAGAAGGAGCAAGTGGTGGTGTCAGAGGAGGAACAGCACCCTACAGACTAAACGGCCACATTACTGCCATCAATGACCTCCCACTTTAAGAAAAGATTGCAGTGACATTGGGTAGCTCTTTCACGCGCCTGTTGCTACGTGGTGGGAAAGGAGATGAAAATGCTGGCCAATGCTGACCAATGCATCAGTCACCTGCTTGATACATGTGTGCGCAACACATTGGCTGTTTCTGTAGATGATGCCTATGATAGCACAAAAGTGAGAAGTCGCACAAAAGTTCTCACTTTTGTCCACCCCAGTCCAACACCGGCATCTCCGCATTATGATAGCACAGGCAGTGTTTCTCCTTTGTTTGAGGTTAGCTACAGGTGTTCTTGCAGACGATAGCAAAGCTGTGCAACTGGCTTTGCGCTGACCCAGACCCTGCAAGTGTAGCTATCCTCGGTCATTGCCAGGTATGTGTGGCAAGACCTGTTGGTACTGTTGCTGATGTAATGGCTTACCTTGGGTGCATGCTGATCTCCCTGGCATGCCTTCTTTCATCTTGTATCACTTCAATGAAAGAAACACCAGTGATTAATTTTAAATCCTCTTGCCAAAAAACATGAGACTCTGTAGCTTTAGTAAGATGGCTAGTTTCTCTCAATGATGAGTGAACATCTGTACTGTGATGGTCCTTTTTCTTGTCTGATCTTCTTTTATCATCATCCTGTTCTGTTGAATTCTTGTAAGTGCTTCAGTCACAATCGACTTCATGGGAACTTTGCAGACATTATGCAGTGAACACTGCTTTGCTGACTTCCTTCAAGTGAGAGCTGGACCTGTTTCTGGCTGGAACGATCACCTCGCATGAAAGGTACGACATTAATCAGGGCCAGAGTGGTCTCCTGGACTAGTTACAATCGCCTAAGAGGGTCGGAGAGGAATTTTCCAGATGTTTTTTCCCTAAATGGCCTGGGACTTTATGGGCTAAAAATTGAGTAGCGCCCCGGAAAAATTAGTGCCTCCGTGACGGAAATTGAGTGGTAGCGCCCCAAAAGGGAAGCGGGGCACAACTGGAAGCGCCCGCCTCCCTCTTGGGGCACTGCGAGGGAATATTGCGGCGCTACATGCCACAGTGCCACATAGCGCCGCGGCATTGCAGGCCTTCTTCCCCTTCTTAAAGGGGAGGGGCCTTGCGCAGCGTGACCCGGGGCCCAGATGGGTCCCCGGGGATCGGGAGTGTCGGCAAAAGAGCCCGGCACAAAAGAGAAGTGCAGGGCTCATGGAACGCAGCTGGCACGCCGTGGGGGGGGGCGGGTAAGGAGCACGGGGACGGGAGCGGAGGCAGGTGCTGGCAGGCGGCCAGCAACAAAAATGGCCGCCTCGCACCTCGCCTTTAAATAGCGTCTCCCCAGCCGCAGGTAGGCCCCCCTGACCCCGTCGGACATAGCATCCGGCGGTAAGTCAGGGGGGCGCTCCCGAAGATCGCGGACGGGGCGCGAGCGGGGCACTGCGCATGGCGATGACGTCATCGCCGGCAGCGCTGCGCCGCAGGGCGCTACCGGTTACTGCCGCCTCTAACCTCCCGCTGAATTTCGCAGGAGGCGTTGGCGGCGCCACGCCCGGGCGCTAGTTGCTTTGCGCCCGTTAGCGCCCCGTTAGCCTCTCCCGGGAGATTACATGACTTCTGGGTGGGGTGGGGAACAATGTTCCCTGTAATTTTGTTCAGCGCCATGCAGGGCTGCGCGGGCCACTCAAAATAGCATGCATGCACGATTTTTCTCATTGAAAAGTCGGCAAGCTGGCTGTGTGGAGTCCCTGGAGCACTGCGCGGCCGCACAGCTTACCGGGAACATTGGTGGGGAATGGATATATTGTGATGCACAGGAATTGCAGTTGTGTGGGACAGGCTGGATGTTCATCATTGTTCGTACTATTCAGATACTTATGTATCCAGAGAAACATTCCAGCCATGTTTTTGATGCCAAAAAGAAACGTGAGCAAAGAAAAGCCAAGAAAACTGGAAACAGCAAATAGAACATTCAAAAAACCACAGTAATCAAGAAGCATTGAGAAAGAATAAAAAATCATAAAAATGACTTTGCTCCTCCAGGATCTTTTTGCAGAAAGCTCTATTCTACACCCACTGCAGATGGGTGAGCTGAGTGCACTGCATACTTCCTTGAATGGCAGAAAAGCACGTGCACTCACATTTACATGTATAATTTGCATATTTAAATGTTTAGAAACATAGAAACATAGAAGATAGGAGCAGGAGTAGGCCATTCGGCCCTTCAAGCCTGTTCCGCCATTCAATGAGATCATGGCTGATCATCCAAATTCAGTACCCTGTCCCTGCTTTCTCCCCATATCCCTTGATCCCTTTAGCCTTAAGAAATATATCTAACTCCTTCTTGAATATATTTAATGATTTGGCCTCAACTGCCTTGTGTGGTAGAGAATTGCACAGGTTCACCACTCTCTGGGTGAAGAAATTCCTCCTCATCTCAGTCCGAAATGGCTTACCCTTTATCCTTAGACTGTGACCCCTGGTTCTGGACTCTCCCGCCATCGGGAACAGCCTTCCTGCATCTAGCCTGTCTAGTCCTGTTAGAATTTTTTAAGTTTCAATGAGATCCCCTCTCATTCTTTTTAAATTAGCTTCTCACACAAAATGTGTGAGAGCAGTCCACATGGGTGTTAAGCCTGAGTAGAACAATCACGGGAGGTGGGATCCCAGCAGGGGACTGGGGACATCCCATGTTGTCAAACCCTCACGGTCCCTGCCCACCCGAGTCATGGAAGTGATCCTGCGAGCCGGAAGAATTCCCCTCACATGGGCATCCTTCTCGTCATGTCCAATAGCTGTTTTGTGTAGGTTGTTATCTTAAATCTTGGAGTAAATTACATCCTCTTTGCTCACTCCAGCCATTTTCAAATTTAACACATATATTTTACACATAACAACATTATAATAGCCTGTCATAGTCTACAATCATGTAATTTCAACTCTGTTTTAACTGTCAAGGGCAGTGTTTACTTTCTATTCAGATAATTATACGTATTATAGATGGTAGGAAAAAACCCTTGTGGAATTTCAGGTCCTCTGTCTTAATAACTAGTTATGGTGAAGCATTCCATGTCTTAGTACCCTTCTGTGAGAAAAAAAATCTTCTAACTTGCCCCTTCCTTATTTTAATGATCGTCCTCAGTCCATGTATTTTGAATCAAAATAGCTGAAAGTTAAGGGAAGACATTGTGTTATGGTGGAAATACGGTGATGTATGTGCCTGCAGCATTCGTCCAACGTGGCAGTCGGCCAGCTGCAGGCTCTGAACAGGCGCCACGCTGAAGCTCACTGGTTTCCCTTGGTGAAAAATGAGCTGGCTGGCAGGTCCGGCAATTCTTGGGGGGGCGGTGGGGGGGAGGGGACGGAATGGATGCCGGAAGGTTGGACAAGAACGTGCCGGCCGAAGTCCGGAAGGTTTTTTTGACCCCCGGCGGAACACTCCTGCTCCTCCTGACCCCACAAAAATCTTTCAGTAGAAAACCCCCATAAACTTACCTTTTGGAGAGGCTTTAAGGACCACCGATTAGGCCTCTCAATGCCTGGAGAAATGGGACTGCCATGCACTGTGCATGCTCTGCCCATTTCTCTTTGGAAGTTGCAATTGGGGACCCACAACAAGCGTAGGACCCCAATTCTCATAAATAAATAGCCTCCCACCTGGTTTGGGCAAAGTTGATTCAGGTCGGCAAATGGACGCACATGACCCCCGTAAGACAATCAACTGCAGGTTGCCCGTTTTTCAGGTGAGAAACGGGTGGACAGGAGTCGGACGTCTCTCCCTTAGATGTAAATTTTACTTCCAATTGGGAAAATATACTAAAATGTGGATCTTGGAGTGACATTATCCTAAAACTATTTCTTTTTTTTTACAATGCTGCCTGTTCCCAATATTGTCATCTCCATTAAAGATGAAAAAGTGTATTGTGGAGGTGACATTGATGTAAGTAAGTTTAATATTGGAGAGATGAATAGATTAGAACAGACTGAGACACAGATATACACAAATGCATGGATAGATTAATAGATAAATAGACAGATACCGTTTTATTTTCAAAACTGTGGATACCAAGATTAAATCAAATCATTTTATCAACAACACCTTGGATTTTAATCTACTTTTTTCTGCACCTGCTTTTCTTTATAATTGAGAGACTGAGGTACAGGGCCCGGGCCCACAGTGTAGGAACCACTGAAGTCAAAAACAGTGTCAAAGAAAAGGCTGCAGATTGTAGGAGGAAGAGAAGACTTGGGCTTAAGGTCCAGAGAAAGACCGAGTTAGTGCAGAACAGTGCTTCACTCAACCTGTGCTATTGCAGCTCTACCAGTAGCGACATGGCACTGGCTCTTGACCATGTATCTATGGATGGATTGACACGGGTGATGTGGTGTGAGCACCAAGAAAGTATCCTCCATTTATTCTTCTTCTTCTTTCACCAACTCACTTCCTTAATTCTCACAGGAGGGACTATATTTGCAAAGCAGATGCATGAAAGTGTCTTCTGATAACACCTATCTTTGAAGACCTTGGGCTCGATTTTGCCATTGGGGACGGGCTGGGGCGTGTCAGGTGGTTTTCGTGTCAGGGCCCCGACTCCGATGTGAAGTGGGAAAAAATTGCGATTTTGCCCTAATTGGGCACTTGATTTCCAGTGTGTGGAAACCCCTGGCCCAATGAGTCTTTCCATACAGAAAGTCACCTCCGATGACGTCATCAATGCTGCTGGATTTAAGGCCTGCAAGCAGCCTTGCTTCTTCTGGAGACTTTAAAATTTATGCCCATTGTTGTGATCGCTTCATTCAGCAACTATGTCCAGCAGTAGGCCAAAGTGTGCTCCAAGGTTCGATGAGGCCTCCCTCCAAGCTCTGGTGGAGGGAGCAAGATCAAATAAGGAGGTGCTCTTCCCTTCCTCAGGGAGGAAAAAGCCTCCCCAGCAGACTAAAGCTGTGTAGATGAAAGTGGCCCAGGAGGTCAACTCAATCTCTATGTGCCGCAGAACCTGGCTGCAGTGCAGGAAGAGGTTTCATGACCTTCTCCGCACAGGAAAAGTGAGTATGACTTTCCCATCACCCTCAATCTGATCCCCATCGCCCCTCCTCACCAGCACTCTGCTTTGCCAACCTCTTCCTCCACATCCCACTTGACACTTACATCCCTGCATCCTTACCCATTCCCTCTCTCTCTATGGTCACATTCACTTAACTATTCGACCATGCAGCCCTCACACTCCCTATCGCTGTGATGCAATGACAACAACTTACAACACACAGGGAGGGCCCTTTGTCTCCTTCTAAGCATCTATGCTATGCTTCTCTACACTCACTCCTTCATTCTCACTCAAACTCCACTTGTGTCCCTCATTGCAGGAAAAGAGAGCCCAGAATAAGAGGGAAAGAGCGAGGACAGGAGGAGGGCCACCCTCAGTTACCCAGCTCACCACCTCGGAGGAGGCGGCCCTGGAAATCGCCGGTGTCGAGGAAGATTCGCAAGTGGGGGACGGACAGACGGGCGCATCACAGCAAGCTGGTGACAGAATAGTTTGGCATCTCTCTCATTGACATTGCATGAGTGACTGATAATGATTCTGATGCTCTAACAGATTGACTTATGATCATCTGCACAATTCAATGTGCATGCAACCTTTACCTCACATCTCTAACTCTTTCCTTTACTCTCCCACAGGACCATCGACAGCCCCCGTCCCCACTGTCCAGGAGGAACAGCCTGAGCTTCAAGACTCCTCAGAGGAAGCTGCAACCTCTGAGGGCGCAGCGTCAGCAGAATTCAGTGCACCCAGCACCAGCGCAGACACTCACACCTCGGCGGGACCTTCGCGAGATAGAGTAGTGTTGGCACCTGGTGTATCACAGCTCACAAGTGAGCATCAGCAGATGGTGGAGACAGGGACAGCAGTGGAGAGTCCTCGTCGGAGGGCGCAGGACTCTGCCAGGTCGGCTCAGCTGCATGTCGACCCTGTGCCTCTGGGTCCATCCAGAAGGAGAGCGGTGCTGGAACTCCAGGAACAGGTACAGGAGTCTCTGGCAGGTTTGTCCCCAGGGTCGCTGCGAGTGTGGAGCGAATGGAGGAGTCCATTGTGAACATGAGCAGAGCCTCTGTGGAGGCATTGGCACATGAACGCATCACCACGGAAAGGATGGCAACCTCCTGTGGAAAGAATGGCTATGGTAGAGGAGAGGATGGCTACGGCCATGGAGGAGCTAAGTCGCCAGAGTGTTGAAAACATGGTCATTGTTCAGAATAGACTGGCATCTCTTGAGGAGCGATGGTCAGCTATTGAGCATAGAAACCAGACCTTCATGAAAGTCCTCTGGAGTAGGACTTCCAGTGCAGAAATGGGTCCTCATGGCCTCCCTGAAGTGCAGCAAGGTGCTGTCAAGCCACTTGCTAGCTCTGAAGTGGGGCTGACCCATGAGAGGGATGTTGGTGGCAGACAACAAGGAAGTGGGGGCTCCGCTCCAAGCGCTCACATGACCATGCCACTGCAAAGCCCTCGGTCAGAGTCCCACCAGAGTCCTCACCCAACTGAGATGGGCGTCTCATCCCCTACACAGCTGCAGGAGCAGCAGACTGTTGCCGAGACCTCACAGGTTCGCAACCCAGAGGATGGCTGCCAAAGGTGTCGAGACAGGAGCAGCAAGAAAGTGAGCAAGGGGCCTCCGCATCTGCTGAAGCCACAGGGGAAGCACCACGTAGGAGCACGCATAAGAGGAACGTAATGCACAAGTAGTCACAAGGGTAGTCACTTGGGTTGTAGGGGGTGATGGTTTGTGTCAGCTTCACCTCTGACTTCTGAGCGGTTCGAATCGCTCCCACTCCCTTGGTTCTAGACCTTGGACTTATTTGGGGGTTGTGACAAAAGGTGCAGCAGACAACTGAGTTTGATGAAAAGAACTTCAATCTTTATTCAAAAGGTAAAACACAAATGACAACACTCTTAACACTCTAAAGGTGGGGAACACAGTGCAATTAACTGCAATAACCAAAACTGCTTTTACAGAGGTCGAACCCACTCCTTGTCCCTTTACAGGCCCAGACATAGTTTTAAAATGCCAAAACTTGGGTTTTGATCTTAAATTCCTTAGGTTAGGCCCAAATGCATTTTTATCCCTCTGAGGTAGTTCCACAGTCCTTTTTCCTTAGGTTTTTGGGGATCTGCAAAATTTTGGAAACCTTACAGGTGTTATGTTGTGTTTATTTTTGAAATGCCATCAGTTGCTTGTTGTGATAAAAAAAATTCTGATGGCAAACTGTTGAAGTTGTGGCCTGTGTCATTTCGCTAATGGGACTTCCACATTGAGGGCTTAGAGCGACTTGCAATTGTTAGTATGGTGGTCAGAGTGATAGGAATCTGCAGGTTCTTGTCCATTGTCGATGGTCTGGTAAGAAGGTGCGAGGCAAAAGTGTTTGATTGTGCAGGCTAAGCAAATCTGGCCAACATGTGTGCGTCCCTTACATCCCGGGCAGCAATGTGGTCGCGCGCTGGCGCCTTCTGGCCTGTGCAGCTTCAGGTGGGTGAGCAGCAGCTTGGCGCTCCTGTTGTTGCTGCTGCTGTTGGTGCTGCTGTTGTTCATGGTTCTGCTGCTGCCACGGCTGGTCTTCGTCTGAATCTGACGTCCAGGAGGAAAGGAAATAAATGGTTCCCATGCTTCTAGTATATGCCTCAGTTGAGGAAACACTCAGTCAAGGTGGGGAGAGGGGTTTCCCAGGAGGTCACACTGGAGATGGGTGTCAGGCTCCAAACTTCCACAACAATGAGTATGCCTGCTAAAAGTTCCCCCAGACCTAAGACAACAAAGTTCTGCCACCTGCAAATGATAATTGGTGAAAACTCATTTTTAATGGTGGAGCTGCAGCTGTTAGTAAGCAATCCACTTGTGAGGCCACCAGAATTAACTGGCGTGTTCCAGAGGAGACGTGCAGGATGGGGGAAATGTGTTAAAATCAGAAAGGCCTCTCAAAATGGGATTACAGAGGCAATGAACTGGTTGTTAAGGGCCTTAAGGGCCTATCCCACCTCTTGGAGGCGGGATGGAAACTGGGTCTGAAACCCCGATTCTGGGAAAATTGCTTGGAGGCGGGCTGGAGGCGGGATCAGAGCCGCCCGCCATTTGTTTACGATTTTAACACCTCACATGCCTCCAATCCCACCTCCTCGGGTCTGGCAAAATCGAATCCATTGTCTTGGGGATGCACTGTAAACCTTCTTCCCTTTCTCTTCCTGTAAGTTCTTCCCAAGATGATGAAGCACCCCAGAAAATGTAGGCAATGAGTGCATCAGGCGAGTCACAAGTGAGGAGAAAGCAGTGCATATGACTGACTAGGAAGAGGAAAGATGTGGCCAAGGTGAGGGCCCAGGCATTTACCTGCTGTATGGGCAATAAATTAGTATCCTACTAAGCCTGCATTTAGAATGCAGTTAATTTAAGAGCAGGAGGCATTTTCCATGATCTTTCAGTCTGTAGTGGGCAACCCACAGCAGTTGGCAGACAGTGTGCAGCAGTGCAACTTTGACATCACTTCAGTCATGCACGAGGGATTTACTGAAATGTGAAGTGCTATGGAATGAATGGAAACTGCAAGGCCATCTGCAGGGGAGCCCCAGAATGTAGAGGGAGCAAGAGCAGAATAACATGCTCTCATGAACGTGGTAACTGGTGGTGTCGAGACCTTGGCCATCCATTTACAGCAACCTGTCACTGCTGTATTTGACAGATTGGCTGCAAAGAGCAATTACAACAGAATTAACTCACATTGCAGACACCCTACTGACTGCTGTCATGCAGATCACGGTCATGCAGCTGGGGTGGTCAACTAGAGGCTTGGCAAGATAAGGATTCAATGAAGCGGCTTCCTGTCAGGGTGTTCGCTCAGCTAGGCCCCTCAAAAGCTTGATGCAATGCCAGGGAAGGGGCCGATGCTTACTGCTGCTGCATGGTCAAGCATGGCTCCAGCTGCTGCAGAGACATCCCATAAAATGTACCCAGAGGTTCAAGGCCGCAACTATCCCAATAGGATCTGAGCACCCAACAACAACCTGCCACTACAGTTACTCCTCCCAGTTAGGAAGCAGTCTTAGGTTACATAGTAGGACAAGAATATCATAGAAAGGGGAAGTACAGGGCTTAAAGCTGATCATTGATGTAGTTAGCACAATGTAAATTGTCCTTGGTATGAATAGTGTTTGCTGAGATAGTAATGCTTAGCAGAGGCTGAAAGGTAGCAGTTCAGCTTCTGTAAAGGCAATGCGTGCATCTATTGAGGGAGACAACGGTGGTTTAATCAACAGATCAGATCAAAGCTCTGCAGTCCTGCCGCATCCTGTTGTGAATGGTGGTGGACAATTAAACAACTAACGGGAGGAGGACACTCCATGAATATCCCCATCCTCAATGATGGCAGAGCCAGTACAAAAGACAAGGCTAAAGTGTTTACAACCATCTTCAGCAAGAAGTGCCGAGTGGATGATTCATATCGGCCTCCTCCTGAGGTCCCCACCATCACAGAAGCCAGTCTTCAGCCAATTCGATTCACTCCATGTGATAGTAAGAAATGGCTGAGCGCACTGGATACAGCAAAGGCTGTGGGCCCCGACAACATCCCGGCTGTTGTGCTGAAGACTTGTGCTCCAGAACTAGCTGCGCCTCGAACCAAGCTGCTCCAGTACAGCTACAACACTGGCATTTATCTGACAATGTGGAAAACTGCCCAGGTAAAACAGTCCACAAAAGGAGGACAAATCCAATCCCGCCAATTACCGCCCCATCAGTCTACTCTCAATCATCAGCAAAGTGATGGAAGGTGTCATCGACAGTGCTATCAAACGGCATTTACTCACTGATAACCTGCTCAGCGATGCTCATTTTGGGTTCCGGCAGGACCACTCGGCTCCAGACCCCATTACAGCCTTGGTCCAAACATGGACAAAAGAGCTGAATTCCAGAGGTGAGGTGAGAGTGACTGCCCCTGACATCAAGGCAGCATTTAACTGAGTGTGGATTACATAGGATTACATAGGATATATGGCCAGAAACAGGCCATTCGGCCCAACAAGTCCATGCCAGTGTTTATGCTCCACTCGAGCCTCCTCTCGTCTTTCCTCATCTAAATCTATCAGCATAACCCTCTATTCACTTCTCCCTCATATGTTTGTCCAGCCTCCCCTTAAATGCATCTATACTATTCGCTTCAACCACTCCCTGTGGTAGCGAGATCCACATTCTCACCACTCTTTGGGTAAAGAAGATTCTTCTGAATTCCTTATTGGATTTCTTGGTGACTATCTTATATTGATGGCCTCTAGTTATGCTCTTCCCCACAAGTGGAAACATGCTCTCTGTATCCACTCTATCAAAACCTTTCATAATTTTAAAGACCTCTATTAGGTCACCCCTAAGCCTTCTTTTTTCAAGAGAAACTAGACCCAGCCTGTTTATCCTTTCCTGATATGTATACCCTCACATTTCTGGTATCATCCTTGGAAATTTTCTCTGCACCCTCTCCAGTGTCTCTATATCCTTTTTATAATATGGCGACCAGAACTGCACACAATACTCTGGGTAGAAATTAGGTCGCGCCCCATTTCGGGCGCAAATATCGTCCGGACGCAAATATTAGCGCCTGGCGCTAATTATCGGCACTGACGGGAAACTTCACTTTTACCGCCCCGGGAGGTGAGTGGAGCGCTAAAGCAGGCGCTGCACACCTCTCTTAAGGCGCAAAGGCCGAGCAGTGAGGCGCTAACTCGGAGCGCTGGCGAAGCTCATGTAATGTCAGTCAGCAATGGAACACACACACAATGGCACGGGCCAGTTCTTAAAGGGGATGGTTAATCTTGCTTTCCATCCACATCCTGTTCATTGCTGCCTTGAATCTCGGCCTGGAGAGACTTGCACATCAAATGTGCTGGAAAGAACAATGGAGAGCACCAGGCAAAGAGCTCAGAGTGCAGCTCCCACGGTCTCTGCTAAATCGATACAAGGAATGGCAAATCAAAATGAACCTGCAAAGTGCTGCTCAGTACCCAAAACTCCTTCACACAACGTTGAATCTCTCCAGAAGTCTCTCCCTCTCTCTCTCAGAATGCGTAGTTCAAAAATGCCACCAACAATAAAAGACAGGAAGAGGCCCCCTTTAAATAGCGCCCCCCCCAGCCCCACAGCGATTGATAGCGTTCCAGTCTTCTGGTCGTTGGAAGCGCCAGGCGGTAAGGCAGGGGGCGCCACTCAATTTCCGCTACGGGGTGCCCCAAGGGCGTTGCACCATGGAATGACGTCACAATCTGCGCGCGCAGGTGGTCGCAGCGGTAAGTTTTAGCGCCGCCGCACAATCTCAAGTTAAGTTCTCGAGCGGCGCAAACATCGCTGCGCCCTGGCATTAGCGGCTTTGCGCCCCATTAGCGCCCTCTTAAGGCGCTAACGGGTGGCGCAACCAAGTGAATTTTTACCCCTAAGTGTGGTCTAACCAAGGTTCGATACAGCTTTGCATAACTTCCCTACTTTTCAATTCTATCCCTCTAGAAATAAACCCGAGTGATTGGTTTGCATTTTTAATGGCCTTGCTAACCTGTGGCGCAACTTTTAGTGATTTGTGTATTTGTACTCCGAGATCCCTTTGTTCCTCTACCCCACCTTTCAAGTGATAAGTGACCTCCCTATTCTTCCTACCAAAATGTAATACCTCACATTTGTCTGTGTTGAACTTCATTTGCCAATTATTTGCCCATTCTGCAACTTTATTAATGTCCTCCTGTAATTTGTTGCAGTCCTCCTCAGTATTGACTATCCCACCCAATTTGGTATCATCTGCAAATATAGAAATTGTGTTTTTGATTCCAAAGTCTAAATCGTTTATGTAAATTGTGAACAGCAGTGGTCCCAGCACTGATCCTTGTGGAACACCACTACCCACCTTCTGCCACTGTGCATAGCTACCCTTTATTCCCACTCCCTGCTTTCTGTCTTGAAGCCAGTTAGCAATCCATTCTGCTACTTGTCCCCTGACTCTGCATTCTCTGACCTTATTCATTAGTCTATTATGGGGTACCTTATCGAAGGTCTTTTGAAAATCTAGATAAATAACATCTAATGCATTACCATTGTCTACTTTCTCTGTTACCTCTTCAAAAAATTCAATAAGGTTGGTCAAGCAAGATTTTCCCTTTTGAAATCTATGCTGACTATTCATTATTATACTTTTCGTTTCTAGATGTTCTTCTATTCTCTCCTTTATTAGGGATTCCATTATTTTTCCTACCACCGATGTTAAGCTGACTGGTCTATAATTCCCTGGGCATGTTCTATCCCCCTTCTTAAATATAGGTGTTACGTTAGATATCCGCCAGTCCTCTGGCACTACACCTTTTTCTGACGAATTATTAAATATGTGTAGTAATGCCTCTGCTATCTCTTCCCTAGATTATTTTAAAATGCGTGGATGCAATCCACCCGGACCAGGGGTTTTATCCTCTTTGAGTTTGATTAGTTTATTTAATATAGCCCCTTTTTTTTATTTTAAATGCACTTATCTCATTACTCATCTCATCATCCAATGTCATGTCCACCTGTTCTATTTCCCTGGTAAATACTGAAGCTAAATAAAGATTTAATATTCTGCCATCTCCCTATCGTTACCTGTGGTATTGTCCTGTCCATCCTTTAATGGCCCTATTCCCATATCAACCTTCCTTTTTTAATGATGTGCCTGTAAAATATTTTACTAGTTTGTTTTATGTTCCTTGATAATTTAATTTCATAGTTCCTCCTTGCCTTCCTAATTGTTTTTTTGACTTCTCTCCTAATCCCTTCGTATTCACTCCTCTGCTGTCTATGTACTTAATGTATGCCTCTTTCCTTACCCTCAATTGTTTCCTTATGTCTTTATTCATCCATGGAGTCTCATTAGTGTTTAGTCTGTAAGGGTGACCCCGAGCCTGTCACTTTAATTCTCCGCTCCACTCCCACTCAGACCTCACCGTCCTCGGCCTCTTACACTGTTCCAATATAGCTCAATGTAAGCTCGAGGAACAGCACCTCATCTTTCAATTAGGCACTTTACAGCCTTCTGGACTCAACATAGAGTTCAACAATTTCAGACCATAACCTCTGCCCCTACCCTTTTTTTTCCATTTATTTTTTTCTCTCTCCCACATGGCAGCTGTCTTTCATTCTGCCAGTGCCATTTACACTTCTCTAGAACCATCTTTTGTTTCTTAACTTGTTCCATTACCATCTCCTTTTGTCTTGCACCATCTCTTAATCTCTCTTAATGTCTCTAAATCTCTCCTGCCTTCCATCCTATCACAGACCTTCCCCTTTGTTCTGTCCTCCCCTCCTCCCTTCCCTGCCCCTACACTTGCTTAAAATCTGTTACATCTCCAGCTTTTTCCAGTTCTGATGAAGGGTCAGCGACCTGAAACATTAACTCTGTTTCTCTCTCCACAGATGATGCCTGACCTGCTGAGTATTTCCAGCATTTTCCATTTTTATTAGTGAATCCTCCCTAGTTGGGCTTTTTACATATTGGGTTAGAAGGAGTCCTGTAGACATTGTAGGAACTCCATTCCCTTATCCCCTTTACCTACCTCTTCTGTCCAATTAATATTGGGATAGTTGAAATCCCCCATGATTATTATTCTATGTTTTTTACTCATTTCTCTAATTTCTCTGTATAGTTCTTCCTCCACCTCCCTTCCATTATTAGGTGGTCTGTAGACTACGCCTATTAGTGTGATTGATCCTTTATTATCTTTTATTTCTGTCCATATGGATTCTATTTTTGTCTTGCTGATATCTATGTCCATTTTTTCTACTGCCATTATGTTATCCCTAATAAGTACAGCTATTCCACCTCCCTTTTTTCCATCTCTATCTTTTCTAAATATGTTATACCCTGCGATGTTTAATTCCCAGTCCTGATTTTTCTGTAGCCATGTCTCAGTAATCCTTACTATGTCTGGTTCCTCCCAATGCATGATTGCCTCCAGCTCCCCTGTATTATTTTGGACACTGTGCGCATTGCTGTACAGACAATTTAACTCATTTTTAATAGGATTTCCTCTCACTTTATGTTTAACTTTCTTTTTAGACTCCTGTTCTAGAACTCTATTTGCTCAGTTGCCGTCAAAGTCCTCCCTTACTTTATTCTTTCCTATGTTCACTTTTCCTGTTTTGTTTATATTTAGACTGCTTACGTTTCTTGTAGATCCCTCCCCCCTTCTTACTAGTTTAAAACCTTTGCCACATCCCTATTTACCCTTTCTGCTAGGACACAGGTCCCATCCCGGTTCAGGTGGAGCCCGTCCCTTCGGTACAGCTCCTTCCTGTCACAGAACTGGTGCCAGTGTCCCATGACAAGGAACCCCTCTTTCCCACACCAGCCACGTATTAATTCTCCTGATCTGTCTGCTTCTATGCTAATTTGCATGTGGCTCGGGCAATAACCCAGAGATTATTACCCTCGAGGTCCTGGCAGGCACAGGCAGGTAGTGCAGGAGTCCCCTGTGGACATCCCCCTCTCAAACAGATATACCACTTTGAATGCTGTTGGGGGGGATGGCTTATCAGAGGAAGGCAGCAGCAGCCAACTTCCTGGCACCAGGGGTGGCTCTGCTGCACAGGACGGGAGGAAAAAGAGGGGTAGAGCTATAGTGATAGGGGATTCTATTGCAAGGGGAATAGATAGGCATTTCTGCGGCCACAAACGAGACTCCAGGATGGTGTGTTGCCTCCCTGGTGCAAGGGTCAAGGATGTCTCAGAGCGGCTGCAGAACATTTTGGAGGGGGAGGGTGAACAGCCAGTTGTCGTGGTGCATATAGGTACCAACGATATAGGTAAATAAGGGGATGAGGTCCTAAAAGCTGAATATAGGGAGTTAGGAGGTAAATTAAAAAATAGGACCTCAAAGGTAGTAATCTCCGGATTGCTACCAGTGCCACGTGCTAGTCAGAGTAGAAATAGAAGGATATTTCAGATGAATACATGGCTAGAGGAATGGTGCAAGGGGGAGGGATTCAAATTCCTGGGACATTGGAACCGGTTCTGGGGGAGGTGGGACCAGTACAAACCGATGGTTTGCACCTGTGCAGGGCCAGGACCGATGTCCTAGGGGGAGTGTTTGCTAGTGCTCTGGGCAAGGGTTTAAACTAAAATGGCAGGGGGTTGGGAACCTGAGCAGGGAGACAGAGGAAAGGGAAACAAGGATAATAGCAAAAGATAGGAAGGAGAAAAACAAAAGTGGCAGTCAGAGAAATCAACGGTTTAAATCAAACATGGCCACAGTAAATAATAATTCTAATAGGTGTAAGAGCATTAAAAAAACAAGCCTGAAGGCTTTGTGTCTTAATGCGAGGAGCATTCGGAATAAGGTGGATGAATTAGCTGCGCAAATAGAGGTAAACGAATATGATTTAATTGGGATTACGGAAACATGGCTCCAGGGTGGCCAAGGCTGGGAACTCAACATCCAGGGGTATTCAATATTTAGGAAAGATAGGCAAAAAGGAAAGGGAGGTGGCGTAGCATTGCTGGTTAAAGAGGGGATTAACACAATTGTAAGGAAGGATATTAGCTCTGATGATGTGGAATCTGTATGGGTAGAACTGAGAAATACCAAGGGGCAGAAAACGTTAGTGGGAGTGGTATATAGACCTCCAAACAGTAATGCGGAGGTTGGGGATGCATTAAAAGGGAAATTAGAGAAGCGTGCAATAAGGGCACAGCAGTCATCATGGGTGACTTTAATCTACATATAGATTGGGCTAACCAAATTAGTAACAATACTGTGGAGGAGGAATTCCTGGAGTGTTTACGGGATGGTTTCCTGGACCAATATGTCGAGGAACCAACCAGAGAGCAGGCCATCTTAGACTGGGTATTATGTAATGAGAAAGGATTAATTAGCAATCTTGTTGTGCGAGGCCCCTTGGGTCGGAGCGATCATAATATGATAGAATTCTTCATTAAGATGGAGAGTGAAGTAGTTGACTCAGAGACTAGGGTCCTGAATTTAAATAAAGGAAACTACAATGGTATGAGGCGCGAGTTGGGTAGGA
Organism: Squalus acanthias; assembly: GCA_030390025.1. Classification (NCBI taxonomy): domain Eukaryota; kingdom Metazoa; phylum Chordata; class Chondrichthyes; order Squaliformes; family Squalidae; genus Squalus; species Squalus acanthias. The sequence goes on along the minus strand of CM059432.1, from coordinate 30,397,690 downwards.
TTGATTGGGGAATGTCACTCAAAGGGTTGACGGTGGATAGACAATGGCAAACATTCAAAGACCGCATGGATGAACTACAGAATTTGTTCATCCCAGTTTGGCATAAGAATAAAACAAAAAAGGTGACTCAACCGTGGCTAACAAGGGAAATTAGGGATAGCATAAGATCCAAGGAGAGGACATATAAATTGGCCAGAAAAAGCAGTAAACCTGAGGATTGGGAGCAGTTTACGATTCAACAAAGGAGGACAAAGGGATTAATTAAGAAGGGGAAAATAGAATATGAGAGGAAGCTTTCAGGGAACATAAAAACTGACTGTAAAAGCTTTTATAGATATGTGAAGAGAAAAAGATTGGTGAAGTCAAGCGTAGGTCCCTTGCAGTCAGAATCAGGGGAACTTATAATGGGGAACAAAGAAATGGCAGACCAATTAAATACATATTTTGGTTCTGTCTTCACAAAGGAGGACACAAATAACCTCCCAGAGATGTTGGGGAACATAGGGTCTGATGAAAGGGAGGAACTGAAAGAAATCAGTATTTGTAGGGAAATGGTGTTAGGGAAATTGGCGGGATTGAAGGCCGATAAATCCCCAGGGCCTGATAATCTACATCCTAGGGTACTTAAGAAAGTGGCCCTAGAAATAGTAGATGCATTGCTGATCATCTTCCAACATTCGATGGAATCTGGAACAATACCCATGGATTGGAGGGTAGCTAATGTTACCCCACTATTCAAAAAAGGTGGTAGAGAGAAAACGAGGAATTACAGACCAGTAAGCCTGACATCGGTAGTGGGGAAAATGCTAGAGTCCATTATAAAAGATGTAATAGCAGAGCACTTGGAAAACAGTGACAGGATCGGACAAAGTCAACACGGATTTACAAAAGGTAAATCATGCTTGACTAATCTACTGCAATTTTTTGAGGATGTTACTGGGAAAATAGATAAGGGAGAACCAGTGGATGTGATGTATTTGGACTTTCAAAAGGCTTTCGATAAGGTCCCGCATAAGAGATTAGCATGCAAAGTTAAGGCACATGGGATTGGGGGCAAGGTATTGACTTGGATAGAGAACTGGTTGGCAGACAGAAAGCAAAGAGTTGGAATAAACGGGTCTTTTTCCGAGTGGCAGGCAGTGACTAGTGGGGTACCGCAGGGATCGGTCCTTGGACCCCAGCTATTCACAATATATATTAATGATCTAGACAAGGGAACTAGATGTAATATCTCCAAGTTTGCAGATGACACAAAGCTGGGTGGGCATGTGTGCTGTGAGGAGGATGCCAAGAAACTCCAGGATGATTTGGACAGGTTGGGTGATTGGGCAGAAGCATGGCAGATGCAATATAACGTGGATAAATGCGAGGTTATCCACTTTGGTGTCAAAAACAGGAAGGCAGATTATTATCTGAATGGCAATAGATTGGGAGAAGGGGAAGTGCAACGAGACCTGGGTGTCCTTGTGCACCAGTCGCTGAAGGTAAGCATGCAGGTGCAGCAGGCGGTTAAGAAGGCAAATGGTATGTTGGCCTTCGTAGCGAGAGGGTTTGAGTACAGGAACAAGGATGTCTTGCTGCAGTTGTACAGGGCCTTGGTGAGACCACATCTTGAGTATTGTGTGCAGTTTTGGTCGCCTTATCTGAGGAAGGAGGTTCTTGCCATGGAAGGAGTTCAGCGAAGATTCACCAGGCTGATACCTGGGATGGCAGGAATGACATATGAGGAGAGATTGGGTCGATTGGGCTTATACTCGCTGGAGTTTAGAAGAATGAGAGGGGATCTCATTGAAACTTATAAAATTCTGAAAGGACTGGACAGACTAGATGCAGGAAGGATGTTCCCGATGGCGGGGGAGTCCAGAACCAGGGGTCACAGTCTAAGGATAAGGGGTAAGCCATTTAGGACTGAGATGAGGAGGAATTTCTTCACCCAGAGAGTGGTGAACCTGTGGAATACTCTACCACAAAAGGCAGTAGTGGCCAATTCATTAAATATATTCAAGAAGGAGTTGGATATATTTCTTAAGGCTAAAGAGATCAAGGGATATGGGGAGAAAGCAGGGACAGGGTTCTGAATTTGGATGATCAGCCATGATCGCATTGAATGGCGGAGCAGGCTAGAGGGGCCGAATGGCCTACTCCTGCTCCTATCTTCTATGTTTCTATGTTTCTATGTTTTAATTTAGAACCTATCTCCTGAAACTCTTTCAGCAGGACCTCCTCCCTGTTCCTACCTATGTCGTTTGTTCCAACATGGACCATGACAACTGAATTTACCCCCTCCCTTTCCAAGTTCCAGCCACCTTGAGATATCCCTTACCCTGGCACCGGATAAGCAACACACCCTTCGGGAATCCTGTTCATGGCTGCAGAGGATGCTATCTATCTCCCTAATTATAGAGTCCCCGATCACTACCACATTTCTATTCTGCTCTCCCCCCCCCACCTCTTGGACAGCCTTCTGAGCCACGGTGCCTTGGTCTGCATTGTGGCTGTCCTCCCTGCAGTCTTTCTCCTTGTCCTCACAGGTAGCGAGTACATCGTACCTGTTGGACAGGACCAGTGTCTGCAGGACCTCCTTCGCAACCTCTTGTAAGTCCCTGCTACCCGGCTCCCTAGCAGTCACACCCTCCCCTTCCTGAACCTGTGCTTTCCTCTGGGGTGTGACTGTTTTCTGGATAAAACTGTCCAGAAATTCATCCTCCTCCCTCATGTGTCGGAGTGTCTCCAACTCGCACTCCAGCTCAATGACACTGAGCCAGAGAGATTCGAGATGGAGACATCTCCTGCAGACATGTTTGCCATCCACAAACTCCCACATACTGCAGTCCAGACACACAACCTGCCCTGCCATATCTTAGACTAGCCTTATGTTATTTATTTAATTAGTTAAAGTCTTTATTCAACGATTATTTATAGTTATATTAAATAGTTTAACTAGTTAAGCTATAAATTTAATGCAGTTATAGTTTCCCACAACAAGTTTAAACCACTATCCTAGGTTAGAGAGAAAAAAAACCTTAATACTACCAATCAATCACCTACCTGCTGACCTGTGGTGTCAATCTTCATTTTTTGGGGGGAAATCGTTAACGGTTCCGCCGCGCCTGGTGTCTCCAATCAGGTCGGGTCTGTTTCCCCCGCTGCTTTATGCTCCGCTGCTCTTGGTGGCATCAAGGAGCCCTAGAGTTAATGGGAATCAGGGGAGAAACTCTCCACTGGCTGGAGTCATACCTAGCACAAAGGAAGATGGTTGTGGTTGTTGGAGGCTAATCATCTCAACCCCAGGACATCGCTGCAGGAGTTCCTCAGAGCACTGTCCTAGGCCCAACCATCTTCAGCGGCTTCATCAATGACCTTCCCTTCATCATAAGATCAGAAGTGGGGATGTTCGCTGATGATTGCACAGTGTTCAGTTCCATTCGCAATAATATAAGTGGCAAGTAACATTCTCGCCACACAAGTGCCAGGCAATGACTATCTCCAACAAGCGAGAGTCTAACCACCGCCCCTTGTCATTCAATGGCATTACCATCATCAAATCCCCCACCATCAACATCCTGGGGGTCACCATTGACCAGAAACTTAACTGGACCAGCTACATAAATAATGTGGCCACAAGAGCAGGTCAGAGGCTGGGTATTCTGCTGCGAGTGTCTCACCTCCTGACTCCTCAAAGCCTTTCCACCATCTACAAGGCACAAGTCAGGAGTGTGATGGAATACTTTCCACTTGTCTGGATGAGTGCAGCTCCAACAACAGTCAAGAAGCTCAACACCATCCAGCACAAAGCAGCCCGCTTGATTGACACCCCATCCACCACCGTAAACATTCACTCCCTCCACCATTGGTGCACCGTGGCTGCAGTGTGTTCCATCTACAAGATGCAATGCAGCAACTTGCTAAGGGTTCTTCAACAGCACCTCCCAAACCCATGACCTCTTCCACCGAGAAGGACAAGGGCAGCAGGCACATGGGAACACCATCACCTCCAAGTTCCCCTCCAAGTCACACACCATCCTGACTTGGAAATATATTGCCGTTCCTTCATAGTCGCTGGGTCAAAATCCTGGAACTCCCTCCCAAACAGCACTATGGGAGTACCTTCACCACCACCTTCTCAAGGGCAATTAGGGATGAGCGATAAATGCGCGGCGCCCACATCGCAGGAATGAATTTAAAAAAAATCTGAACCTGAGGTCCCACCTACCTGTGTTGATGGTTTTGAATCAATGTTAAAAATAACATGGCGCTAGCAGAGAGTTCTCCCAGGCCAATACCGCTCTCTCAAGCAATATGAGATAGAGTAGGAATCTCACCTACATTCTGGGAAATAATAGTGAGCACAGTTACAATGGTGAGATGTGAACGGCTGTGATATTTTTTTTTTAATTTGTGCTTTATAAGAGCAAATGAATCAATTTCAGAAACAGCAATGTTCCAATGAACTAAAATGGAATAGTTTATCATCCATCAGAGCAATACATTGTGACCTGTCAACTACTCTTACACATGAAGAGACTAACGTTCTCTTGTGTCAGTCAAGCAGTAATGAAACAGTCACATCACATCTCTTCTAGTTCATTCTCCAGTCATATGTGTTTAAGAGTGTCAAGAGTTCTCAAGCAATTACTCAGTGGAGAATCACGCTACCGTTTAACCATTTCACTAGTCATGATTCCACAGGAGCTCCTAGGCCAGAATTTTAACTTGGAGGCGGGTTGAGAGTGGCAGAGGTGGGGGGAGGGTGGTGGGGCTTGATTGCATTCGGAAAACCTGGAAGAACGGGTTTCCTTCAGGTCCTGCCGAATTTAATGACAAGACCTGAATAATATTTTGCTTCTCTGTTTTCTGCCCGATAGCCAGCCAGATGGAGAGGTTGGCTGGCTATCGGGCGGGTAGGCCTGCAGCACCAGGCCACAGAGAGGAGGGAGGGAGAGAGGGATGGCAAGGGTGGTTAGAAGGCTGGAGATCGTCAGAGGGGGTCAGAAGGATGGAGGTTGCAGGGGGTCGGAAGGTTGGAGGTTGTAGGGGGGGTCAGGGGCCGGGTATCGGACGCCGGAGGGGGGGATTGGAGATCGGAGACCTCGTGAGGGTGGGTTGGGGAGAAGTTGGAGGCCCCGTGTGGGGAGGTCAAGGGAGATTAGAAAGGTTAGGGTGGGGGGGGTTCTGATCACGGGGGGTTGGCAAGGCAGTTACGCTGGATCCAGTGAAAGGCAAGGCACTTACCTCCTGGATCCAGCAGTCCTCGCCTTCCTTTAGCTGGTGGGTTCCCCGAGGCCCAGGAAACCCAGTCAGCCAGAGTTAAATTTAAAATGGAGCTTCAAAATGAGGCACGCAGCCTCATTATAATTTTTAAAGTGCCAACCCGCCTCCTGGGAGCGGGTTGGGCATCCGCCCCCCCATCTCGTCGCCGTTAAAACAGGAAGTGGGCAGGTTGGAGGGGGGTTGGGGTGGAGATTCAGATTTTTAACACGTTAACCTCCCACCCGACCCCAACCCACCTGTTTTTTGGGGTTAAACCTAATCCCTCCCATCAGTTTTGGTAGCTCTCAGGGAAGCAGCCAAGCGTTTTGGATAAAGAAACGCATTTCACGATCTCAGGTCATCCCAAAGCACTTCACAGCTCATGAAATACTTTTGATGTGTAGCTACTGTTGTAATGTAGGGAAACACAGCAAGGACCCCCAAACAGTAATGTGATAATGACCAGATAATCTGTTTTAATGATGTTGGTTGAGGGACTATTGGCTAGGACACTGGCAGAATGCCCCTGCTCTTCTTTAAAATAGTGCTCAGGGATCTTTTATGTCCACCTGAGAGGGTAGACAAGGGCCTCAGTTTAACATCTTATCTGAAAGACGGCACCCCCAACAGTACAGCACTCCCTCAGTACTGTACTGAAGTGTCAGCCTAGATTATGTGCTCAAATCCTTGAAGTGGGGCTTGAACCCATGACCTTATGGTCCCGATTTTAATTGGGGGGGTGGGCGGGAATGGTGACTGTGAGACCTGAAGCGGGTGACGCACTCGGACGTAACTTAAAGGTCAAGGCATTGCTGATTTATTTCCATACATTTTCTCCGAACCCAGCCCGATCCACTACCTGGCCGCCAGGTGGGAGGGGGGATTCGGCAGTAAGAGGCTATATGAATTGAGAGTTAAATTTACTGATCCTGCACTTCCAGTCGGCAACCAGTTCGAAAGGAATGTGGGTCAGAGATAAAGCTACAGAACTGCACCAATTCTTAAAACATGCTTCCTTCGAGTATAGTTTCCCACTGAGATTGTGGATTGGACATTTACTCAAAGATGTTAAACTGAGGCCCTGTCTCCCAGTTCTGGGGGTTATTAAAGATTCCACGACACTATTTAAATGAGCAGGGTGCTGGCCAACATTTGCCCCTCAATCAGTACCACCAAAAATAGATTTGCTGGTCATTTGCTTCATTGCTGTTTGTGGGATCTGGGCGTCAAAGAAGCCTTGGCGAGTTGCTGCCGTGCATCCTGTAGATGGTGTCGAGCTTCTTGAGTGTTATTGCAGCTGCATGCATCCAGGCAAGTGGAGAGTATTCCAACACACTGCTGAAGTGTGCCTTGTAGGTGGTGGAGAGGGTTTGGGGAGACAGGAGGTGAGACACTCACCACAGAATACCCAGCCGAGTAGCCACAGCAATTATGTGGCTGGTCCAGTTGAGTTACTGGTCAATGGCATTGGCGACCCCCAGGATGTTGATGTTGGGGACTCGGAGATGATTCAGCTGCGCGAAGGTTTCATTCTCAGCGCCTGAATGATAAGGCCCGAGGCACTCCTGATATTGGGCCTCATCTCAACAGAGCTGACAGAGAATTGTCAATGAAGATCAAGTCACTGCTTGCGTTGCAGTGGCTTTCAGGTAAGTGAGGAAGCATAGGTGATTGGGACTCTGGCCGGAGGCGATGGTTGGCCGGTGGGGAGCGATTGTTGGTCAGAGGAAGTGATGGTTGGCCGGTGGGGGGAGGGGAAGTGATCATTGACTGGTGGGGGGGTGGGGAAGTTAGTGGTGGCTGGGAGGGTGGTAGCGTTGGAAGTGGTGGGGTGATAGCGTTGGTTGGGGTGGGGGGGGGGTGAATGTAGCATTGGCCTGAGAGAAGCGATCATTGGCTGGGAGAGGGGCAGGGTGGGGGATAGAGCTGGCTGGGGGCAGGTGGGTGAGGGGGGATGTAGTGTTGGCCTGGGGGAGTTATAGTTGGCCGGGGGGTGGGGGTGGGGAGGGCGTAGCATTGTCCAGTGGGGGCGGGGGAGTGATTTAACAGAAATGGAACTAAAGCTTTCAAAAGGAAATAAAGGGAGGAATTCTGCTTAGTGCTGGCAGCAGTTATGAATTCTCAGTCTGGAGAAGTGCCTTCGGTTTTCCGCACTCCCTTTCTTTACTCATATTCATTGCAGACAAATAAACAGCAGTTGAGTGCAAGTGGACAGGGACGTTATGAATTTTGTAGCAGATGGGCCTCCTCACAGCTGCTGAGCAATAATTGAAAAACTGTAATGCTTGTAAAGTCTATAATGAATGTTAATTGATTAATCGCTTTGACTGGCAGTTAATCATGGATGTTTCCATGAGTGTGTGAATTGAGTATAAACACTGCCTTGGGACCACTTAAACTGAGTGATAAGAAATCAATGGGAAATTGCGGGACCTTTGGTTTTATTAGACGGCTCATAATATTTGTCTAAGAGAGAAATTAAACACAGATGGCCATCTGTCATTTTAATAAAGCAAAAAGTATTTGAAGCAGACTCTGTGATAAAGAGCACTGATCATTCTGAGACCTGTGTTTGACTCTAACCCAGAGAGATGGGAGGAAGATCCCAGCCAACTTTATCTCTGATTTACTCAGTGCACTGTCTGCTGTGTTACTCAGCCATACAGACTAGGAAGGTCCCCGGTTTGGTTCTGGGTCTGTGTGTTGGGTTAGGTGATCTCAACTTGGTGGCCGTGATGGTCTCTAGATCCTAAGGGAGTGGGGAGGGGGAAATCAGCCACAGTTCCTGCTCCTGATCACTATCCATTGACCCCTGCTGGAAACTGTATTTACGTGAACATTGGGTGAAGACAGGATCAGGCTGTATCAGTGATGCTGCCCATCATAGTCAAATAGCTGCTGACACTGCCTAAGCTCATAAATGAAGAATGGGCACTTGAGTGGTATATTGAAGAGCTACTGGTGCCTGTGAAAGAGTATCTCATCGAGAATCGGACAGTAGGGGAATAATAGAGAAGACTGACAGGAAAAGTAAAAGGTGGTTTAGTAAACGCAAGTCCATAGAGAAAAGACCCTTAGATTAGCCGGCAGCTCTTTTTTGGTCAGCCAGTTATCTGACATGTGCAGGTAGTCACCACCACATTTCACTGTCTCCAAACCAAACTAATGAGAAGTCTACCACTAAATGCATCTTTCCTTCCCCTCCCCTCTCTTCTTTCCAAAGGGACCATTCTCTCCATGACACCCTAGTTCACTCTTCCACAACCCTGACCACTGTTCTTCCCCTCACACTTTCCTGTGAAAATGTATGAGATGCAGTCCCTGCCCATTCACCTCCTCTCACACTACTGTCCAAGGTCAAATACTTCTGCCTTGTGAAACAGCAATTTAGGTGTATTTCCTCCAACTTACTAACCACATTTGCTGTTCACAGTGCGGTCTCCTCTATGCTGGGGAGAGCAAATGCAGAATTTGTCACCACTTTGTCAAATTTCTCCATTATGTCCGTAAGTTCGACCCCAAGCTCCTTGTTGCTTGCTACTTCAATTCCCCGTCCACATCCATTCTGATCTCTCCATCTTTGACCTTCTATACTGTTTCAATGAAACATAGAAACATAGAATCTAGGAGCAGGAGTAGGCCATTCGGCCCGTCGAGCCTGCTCCACCATTCAATACGATCATGGCTGATCATCCAAATCCAGTACCCTGTCCCTGCTTTAATCCCCACAGTACACATATCCCACCCTACCCCCGTAACCCCACGTATTTAATTCCCCCTAACATATCCTATCCCCATAACCCCACATATTTAATACCCCCCTAACACTAAGGGTCAATTTATCATAGCCATATCAACCTAACCCGCACATTTTTGGACTGTGGGAGGAAACCGGAGCACCCGGAGGAAACCCACGCAGACACTGGGAGAATGTGCAAACTCCACACAGACAGTCACCCGAGGTCAGATTCGAACCCGGGTCCCTGGCGCTGTGAGGTACCAGTGCTAACCACTATGCCACCGTGTTGCCCGAAGCTCAATGCAAACCTATTAGGCAATTTGCAGACCTCTGGTCTTAATATTGACTTTAATAACGTCAGACCCTAACTTTTGCCACTTTATCAGCTTCTCCTGTTTAAATTTCAGATCCGTCTTACCGCCCTGAACACCTCAGCAATTCACACATTCCCTCTGTCACTATCGCAAGCTTGGGAGGAACAGGTGATTTTGGACCTGTGGTTCCCAGAGCTCGCCACCACTGGGGTTTTCCTCACCTCATGTCTGGCTCTATTGTCAACTAATTGATAGAGATTGATTGCTATAATTAGTCAACAACACCATTATCATTGAATCATGCGACTACCAGGATGCTAGAAGGCGAACCAGATGGACCTCGGTCTCTATTCATCGAGCAATTCTTATGTCTCTTAAATGTCTTCACTTTATTTTATTATGCATCTTCCTATTGTCTCATGCTAATATCACTTCAATCATTTAACCATCTCCTGCCTTTGATTTAAGCTTCTTTTCAGGTTATTCTACTTTTCTCTCGTGTGTGTGATATTTTCCTCCCCTTCCCTTCGATCTGTTCCTTTTCAACTGCTGTAAATCTGTAATTGTTTCTTGTTCAGATGAAGGGTTATATTCCCAAAACGTTAACTTGGCTGTGCGCTCCACAGATGCTGGCTCACCTGCTGAGTGTTTCCACAATTTTCTGTTTTTATTGGAGCATGTAGTTTGATATTTGCATTCACCCACTCTTCATTTACTGCCCTAAAAGGATGTTTGAATTGCACATAATTTGGGATGAATGCAGAGTCTGCTTTGCAAACTAAATCTTGCAAACTCCCAACCTATGCTTCGGTCGGGATTCACCTTAGTCTTACAGCCTAGATAAGAAGCAATAGAAGCTCTGTGAAAATCCAATTAAATGCATTTAACTTCAAGCTCAGAAGCATCTCTTTTTCCTCCCCCCTCCCTAATAGCACCAGTGTGACAGCTCCACTTCTGACACTGGCCATCGTTCTGGCTTTATCAGGTTCATCAGCAGCACCACAAATTGTGGAAGTTCCCCAGGTTCAAGTCATTTCTCTCACTCTCTTTCTCACGCATTGTTTTGTGACCTCTGATCCTATGCTATCATGAATGCTCCCACAATCAGCAGGCACCCAAGATTCACATACGGTGAATGGGATGCCTGATTGATCCCAGTTTGTGTGCTTGCCGTTGCATCTGACTGTAGACTGGTGACGCTGCACATAGAGGCGAAATGAGCCCTTTGTAGTTTGGCAACCATTCTTCTTCTTCTTCTTCTTAGGCAGTCCCTCGGAACTGAAGATGACTTGCTTCCACATTAAAAATGAGTTCTCAGGTGACTGACGAGTCCAATGCGGGACCTACAGTCTCTGTCACAGTTGGGAAAGACGGTGGTTGAAGGGGCGGGTGGGTGGGGTGCTTGGGTTGATGTGCACTCCTTCCGCTGTTTGCGCTTGGCTTCCGCTTGCTCCCGGCGAAGAGACTCGAGGTATTCGGCGCCTTCCCGGATGCTTCTCCTACACTTTGTACGGTCTTGGGCCAGGGATTCCCAGGTGTCGGTGGGGATGTTACACTTTTTCAAGGCGGCTTTGAGGATGACTTTGAAGCGTTTCCTCTGCCCACCTGGGCACCTTGCCGTGTTGGAGCTCTGAGTAGAGCACTTGTTTTGGGAGTCTCGTATCGGGCATGCGGACGACGTGACCCGTCCATCGGAGCTGATCGAGCGTGGTCAAAGCTTCGATGCTGGGGATGTTGGCCTGAGCGAGAACACTGACGTTGGTGCGCCTATCCTGCCAATGGATTTGCAGGATCTTGCGGAGGCAGCGTTGGTGGTACCTCTCCAGTGCTTTGAGGTGCCTGCTGTACATGGTCCATGTCTCTGAGGCATACAGCAGGGCGGGTATCACTACTGCTCTGTAGACCATGAGCTTGGTGCCGGGTTTGAGGTCCTGGTCTTCAAACACTCTCTTCCTCAGGCGACCGAAGGCTGCACTGGCACACTTAAGCTTATTGTGGATAACAGAATCAAAAGCCTTGGTTACCATCCATAAAACTGCAACTGTGACACAATCCATCTTAATATCTGTTTCCAAAATGAGCTATCGATTGACAAGTTACAACAGAATTTTCAGCTGTTCATAACAGCACTATAAATATACTACATCATATTCTGTGTTACAGAACTCTTTTTCTAGCGTTAGCTTCACCCAGTGCTAGTGATGAGATTAACTGAACTGTGCTGTAGCCTAGGGAACTCACTAGTATGTCATTGCATGCAGTTTCGTGACTAGGTGTGAGCACACTGTGGAGAACACTCCCAGCATGCACATTGGTGACTAGGTGTGAGCACTCTGTGGTGAAAGAATAAGGCAAATGTAAAATTCATATCCTTGTCTGAATCAGTCCATAAGCCCTCCTAACCCTACAACCTGCCCCTCAAACTCCCCATTCCTCTTTCTGACTTCTTGTGCATGCCTTCCGCCTTTTGCTCCCCCATTGGCGACTGTGGCTAGGTTCCTCCCCTAAATCCCTCAGCCTCTCCACCTCCCACTCCTTCTGTTAGACCCTTGTTAAAAACAACCTCTTCAATCAAGCTTTTGCCCACCACTCCTAGGCCTAGAAATTCGAGAGCACTGGAAACCCACCAGTGGCACCGTAGGCCGCAGTTAACGGACGCTGAAATTAATGGCCCTGGCAGCACTGGTATACTGATGCTGCTTGCTAAATAGCGCAGCGCTAAACTCACTGTGCAAGGCCGGTTTTCCTGGCGGTAGTCTCAGCAGGAGGCCCAATGTAGCGTGGCCGTAGCGACATTGCAGCAAAAACAGCCTTCTCTTAAAGCAAGGCTGTCATTTTAGAAAGCAGTGCGGTCCCTGAAAGGAGAACTGCCTTCTAAAATGAAAAAGATTTTTTAAATCTTTTAAAAATAGGCAGTTTTTAGCTCTTAGAGCTCAATGTCTTCTGAAAAAAAAATTAAAATTAAAAAGAATTTCCAAATAGCAGTCTTCAGCTCTTGAAGCTGAATTGCCTTCCGCACCTAAAAAATGGGAAAAGTGCTTCAGCACTAACACAAATGGCTCAGCAAGCCAGCGAAGGGCACCCAGGGTCTCGCACTGCAGCACTCCACCTTTGTGCAGGGGGTCAACATTGCAAGAGAGGTCCTCAAACCACAGGGACCAGGAGGCCCTCCAGAAAGAAGGAGGTGGGACCAGATCATCGAGGTCGTCAATGCCACAGTGTTGCCCCCACGACGTGGCTCCAGTGCCCAAAGAAGCTTCATGACCTCAAAACAGTGTTCAAGGTCAGTGAATGGATCTTCAAAAGCCGTCTCCTACCAACTGCGCCTCTAGCCTCGCACGCTGCTCAATGCACACCCCCTCGCCCCCCCCCCGCACCCCGCCAATCACTCACCTACCAACAATCTGTACCAAACACGAGGCACACCTCCCATTCCTACAATAAAATAGTGAAATAAACACTGCAAAAGCTGAAATGCAAACTTACCTGAAAGATGTGTGTATCCATTTAAGAAGTGCTGACAGCGTCTCTGTCAGTCTGCTGCACGCTCGCTTTTCAGAGCAAGCATAGGACCAACTCAACGCAAAGGTCCAGGTTCGCAGAGTGTGGCGTTAAGTCGGTGTTGTACGCTGACAGATGTCACGCTCTCCATATTTGCATGTCAGGGCCAGCGCTGCTAACGGCAGTGCTATGGCCCTCAGCAAAATATCGGCGCCCGTGTCCCATGCCAGAGGTGGGCATTAGAGCGGCGGCCACCATTTTTTTTGAGGATTCTGCCGCTAACGGGTGGCAGTAACTGGCCCAATTTCTAGGCCCTAATCTCTCCCTTTTTTGGCTCGGCGTCAATTTTGCTTACATCACTGCAAAAAGGGAACGGTAGCATAGTGGTTATGTTACTGGACTAGTAATCCCGGGAAAATGGCAGAATCTGGGGGCGGGTGCCCATCCCGCCCCCAACCTACCTCCGTGCCATCTTGCCAGGAGGCGGGTAGCTGACCAGCACTGGGTCCCGTCTCCTTGGAGGCGGGAAGGGGATTACAGCCACTTAACTGCCTGTTAACAGGTAGTTAACAGGCAGATAAGAGGATTATCCCCATTTTACCCACACAAGTGCGGGCTTCCCGAAGGCTGTGAACCCTGCCAGGGTCACCGAGGCAAGCAGTGGGTCTGCGGGGGTCTGCGGGGTGCAAAAGTGGGCTGTGAAGGTAAGTGATGGGTGCAAGTGTGGAGAGGTGAGTATGTGAGGTCAGTGGAAAGTGTTAGAAAAAGTTTACTTACCTTTGTTTCTTCCTGCAGGCTTCAAGAGTTGAGGATGCGGAGTCTCGGACCTCCGCGGCAGAGATGACAGATGGCCGTTGCATTCTTCAATGCAGCAACCATCTAATTTCTGCTAAAGAAAGAGGTTTGATGAGTCTTGAATTCAAGACCTCATCAAACTACAGAGAATGTCAGTGTTTGATGAGGTCTTCACAGAGCTGTCAAACGATGACAATTCATCTGTCAAAAATTTTTGACAGATGGAACGTCATCCACTGACATTCTCTGTAACCGACTTTCCCTTAATTGGCCTGCTAAGCCCGCTGGGTGGGCTTAACAAGGTCAATCAAGGGAAAATAGCATGGGTTGGCCAGAAGTTGATGGAGGCGGGACTGAAACCCGACAAGTGGGAGTCCCGCCTCCAAAAGCTCCCCATTGACAAAATCCAGCCCTTAGTTTCAGTTATGGTGATACCATGAAACTATCAGATTGTCATAAAAACCCATCTGGTTCACTAATGGGAAGGAAATCTGCAGTCCTTACCTGGTCTGGCCTATATGTGACTCCAGACCCACAGCAATATGGTTGACTCTTAACTGCCTTATGAAATGGCCTAGCAAGCCACTCAGTAGTAAAAAAAACGCTGCGAAAAACAATAAGAAGAATAAAACCAGACGGACCACCTGCCATCGGCTTCGGTCATGACAACGGCACACCCAGCACAGTCGACCCTACAAAGTCCTCCTCACCAACATCTGGGGACTTGTGCCAAAATTGGGAGAGCTGTCCCACAGACTAGTCAAGCAACAGCCTGACACAGTCGTACTCACAGAATCATACCTTTCAGCCAATGTCCCAAACTCCTCCATCACCATCCCTGGGTATGTCCTGTCCCACCGGCAGGACAGACCCACCAGAGGTGGCGGCACAGTGCTTTACAGTCGGGAGGGAGTGGCCCTGGGAGTCCTCAACATTGACTCCGGACCCCATGAAGTCTTATGGCTTCAGGTCAAGCATGGGCAAGGAAACCCCCTGCTGATTACCACCTACTGCCCTCTCTCAGCTGATGAATCAGTACTCCTCCATGTTGAACACCACTTGGAAAAAGCATTGATGGTAGCAAGGGCATAGAATGTACTCTGGGTGGAGGATTTCGATGTCCATCACCAAGAGTGGCTTAGCAGCACCATTACTAACTGAGCTGGCCGCGTCCTAAAGGGCATAGTTGCGAGACTGGGCCTGCGAGAGGTGGTGAGAGAACCAACACGAGGGAAAAACCTACTTGACCTCGTCCTCACCAATCTACCTGTCGCAGATCCATCTGTCCATGACAGCATTGGTAGCAGTGACCACTGTAGAATCCTTGTGGAGATGTAGACCCGTCTTCACACTAAGGACACCCTCCATCGTGTTGTGTGGCACTACCACCGTGCTAAATGGAATAGATTCAGAACAGATCTAGCAGCTCAAAACCGGGCATCCATGAGGCGCTGTGGGCCATCAGCAGCAGCAGAATTGAATCCACCACAATTTGTAACCTCATGGCCCAGCATATCCCTCACTCTACCATTACCATCAAACCAGGGGACCAACCCTGGTTCAATGAGGAGTGCAGAAGAGCATGCCAGGAGCAGCAGCAAGTGTACCTAAAAATGAGGTGCCAACCTAGGGAAGCTACAACACAGGACTACATGCATGCTAATCAGTGAAGCAGCATGCTATAGACAGAGCTAAGTGATCCCACAATCAACGGATCACATCAAAGCTCTGCAGTCCAGCCACATCCAGTCGTGAATGGTGGTGGACAATTAAACAACTAACAGGAGGAGGAGGAGGCTCTGTGAATATCCCCATCCTAAATGATGGTGGAGCCCAGCACGTGAGTGCAAAAGACAAGGTTGAAGCGTTTGCAACTGTCTCCAGCCAGAAGTGCTGAGTGGATGATCCATATCGGCCTCCTCCTGAGGTCCCCACCATCACAGAAGCCAGTATTCAGCCAATTAGATTCACTCCACGTGATATCAAGAAACAGCTGAGAGCACTGGATACAGCAAAGGCTGTGGGGCTCAGACAACATCCCGGCTGTCGTGTTGAAAACTTGCGCTCCAGAACTAGCCGCACCTCTAGTCAAGCTGTTCCAGTACAGCTACAACACTGGCATCTACCCAACAATGTGGAAACTGCCCAGGTATGTCCTGTCCACAAAAAGCAGGACAAATCCAATCCGTCCAATTACCACCCCATCAGTCTACTCTCAATCATCAGCAAAGTGATGGAAGGTGTCGTCGACAGTGCAATCAAGTGGTACTTCCTCACCAATAACCTGCTCACTGATGCCCAGTTTGGGTTCCGCCAGGACCACTCGGCTCTCGACCTCATTACAGCCTTGGTCCAAACATGGACAAAGCAGCTGAATTCCAGAGGTGCGGTGAGAGTGACTGCCCTTGACATCAAGGCAGCATTTGACCGAGTGTGGCATCAAGGAGCCCTAGTAAAATGGAGGTCAATGGGAATCGGGGTGAAAACTCTCCACTGGCTGGATTCATACCTAGCACAAAGGAAGATGGTTGTGGTTATTGGAGGTCAATCATCTCAGCCCCAGGATATCACTGCAGGAGTTCTGCAGGGCAGTGTCCTAGGCCCAACCATCTTCAGCTGCTTCATCAATGACCTTCCCTCCAACATAAGGTCAGAAGTGAGGATGTTTGCTGATGATTTCACAGTGTTTAATTCTATTCGCAACTCCCCAGATAATGAAGCAGTTCCTGCCCGCATGCAGCAAGACCTGGACAACATTCAGGCTTGGGCTGATAAGTGGCAAGTGACATTCGCGCCACACAAGTGCCAGGCAATGACTATCTCCAACAAGCGAGAGTCTAACCCCCGCCCATTGACATTCAATGGCATTACCATCGCCGAATCCCCCACCATCAACATCCTGGGGGTCACCATTGACCAGAAACTTAACTGGGCCAGCTACATAACTACTGTGGCTACAAGAGCAGGTCAGAGGCTGAGTGTTCTGCGGCGAGTGTCTCACCTCCTGACTCCCCAAAACCTTTCCACCATCTACAAGGCACAAGTCAGGAGTGTGATGAAATACTCTCCACTTGCCTGGATGAGTGCAGCTCCAACAAAACTCAAGAAAGTCGACACCATCCAGGACAAATCAGCCCGCTTGATTGGCACCCCATCCACCACCTTAAACATTCACTCCCTTCACCACCGGCGTACCGTGGCTGCAGTGTGTACCATCTACAAGATGCACTGCAGCAACTCGCCAAGGCTTCTTCAGCAGCACCTCCCAAACTCGGGATCTCTACCACCTAGAAGTACAAGGGCAGCAGGCGCATGGGAACACCACCACCTGCAAGTTCCCTCCAAGTTACACACCATCCTGACTTGGAAATATATCGCTGTTCCTTCAACGTCGCTGGGTCAAAATCCTGGACTCCCTCCCTTACAGCTTGATGGGAGTATCTTCACCACAAGGACTGCAGCGGTTCAAGAAGGTGGCTCACCACCACGTTCTCAAGGGCAATTAGGGGTGGGCAATAAATGCTGGCCTTGCCAGCGACACTCACATCCAAGGAACGAATATAAAAAAAAGCACCTTGGGATATTTTTCTATGTTATATGCACTAAATAAAGTATGTTGTTATTGTTGTTGTAAAAGAAAGCTTACAGATTCAAAGGAGAATTCAAATGGGTAGCACTGTCTTCGCACCTCTGCGTGTTGAGTTCAAGCCCAGTTGACACTGCTAGATGAAAAAAAAAATTTCTCTGTAGGCTCAAATGGTCCTATTTTAAAATGATCTAGGGCAGACTCAGCCCAATTCTTAGCAGCTACGGGTCCACAGTATAGAACCATCCAAGTTAAATTCTAGCTGCACTAAATTCACAGACTTATTCAAGGAGGTCATGTGATATATTCCAATCATCAACACTATTACATATGAAAAGAAAGGTGAGGAAAGACTCTCGGCCCCATCAAGTCTGCTCCAATTGTTATTTTCAGTTCAGCTGATTTGATTAAAGAATTATTAATTATTAAATTAAGCCAATGGTTGAAATGGTGTCTGTATTTGACACATTGGCCGCAATTTTACTAATGGAGGCGGGTTGGGTGCCGCTCCCGCCTCCACTGTCAGGCGGGATAAATTTGCGATTTTGCCCTAATTGGGCAATTGATTCGCTGCGTGTGCGCTCCTCTGGCCCAATTAGTCGTTCGGGTCTGAAACTCGCCTCTGCTGACGTCATTTATCCAGCTGCTTTTAAGGGCTCCAAGCAGCCTTGGTTCATTTTCTCCCTCTGTACTTCCAGAGTGACTACTGTGCTAAGTGTTTGATACTCCTGAAATGTCTAGCTCAAGGCCCAAGGCCTCACCTCGCTTCGATGATGACTGCCTCCATGCTCTGGTGGAGGGAGCCAGAGCTCAAAAGGAGGTGCTCGTTCCTTCCTCTGGGAGGAAAAATCTCCCCAGAAGACCAAAGCTGTGTGTCTACAAGTGGCACAGAAGGTAAGCTCCAGATCGTTGTGCAGCAGAACCTGGCTGCAGTGCCGAAAGAGGTTCAATGACCTTCTCCGCACAGGAAAAGTAAGTAGACCATCACCTTTACCTTCATTCTGCTCCCCATATCCTCTCAGCATCAGCACTCTGCATTGTCAACCTACTCCTACACATCCCACTTTACCCTTACATCCCTTGCACCCTTAACCATCCCTCTCTCTCTATGTACACAATCACTTCACAATTCGACTATGCTGCCCTCACACTCCCTATCACTGTTATGCAATAACAACAACACACAGGGAGGGCCCTTGGTATTGGGACCTCACTCCATCTTTGTCTCCTTCTAAGCATCTATGCTATTAATTCCCTACACTCACTCCATCATTCTCACTCAAACTCCACTTGTGTCCCTCATTGCAGGAAAAGAGAGCCCACAATAAGAGAGAAATGGCGAAGACAGGAGGAGGGCCACCCTCAGTAGCCCATCTCACCAGCGCTGAGGAGGCAGCCCTAGAGATCGTGGGAGCCGAGGAGGATCTGGAAGTGGGGGACGGACAGACGGGCGCATCAGAGCAAGCTGGTGACAGAATAGTTTTACATCTCTCTCATTTACATTGCATGAGTAACTAATATGGCTTCTGATGCTCATACAGATTGACTTATGATCATCTGCACAAGTCCATGTGCCTGCTACGTTAATATCACATGTCTAACTCATGCCTTTACTCCCCCACAGGACCATCGACAGTCCCCCTCCCCACTGTCCAGGAGGAAGAAGCAAAGCCAGAAGACTCCTCAGAGGAAGCTGCAACCTCTGAGGGCGCAGCGTCAGCAGAATTAAGTGCACCCAGCACCAGCGCAGAAACGCGCACCTCGGTGGGACCTTCGGGAGATAGGGTAGCGTTGTCACCTGGTGTATCACAGCTAACAAGTGAGCATCAGCAGATGGTGGAGACAGGGACAGCAGTGGAGAGTCCTCGTCGGAGGCCGCAGGGCGCTCCCAGCTCTGCTCAGCTGCATGTGGACCCTGTGCCTCTGGGTCCATCCAGAAAGAGAGCGGTGCTGGAACTCCAGGAACAAATGCAGGAGTCTCTGGCAGGTTTTGTCTCCAGGGTTACTGCAAGTGTGGAGAGGATGGAGGAGTCCATGTTTAATACGAGAAGTGCCTTTTTGGAGGCAATGGTGCATGAACGCACCACCACGGAAAGGATGGCAACCTCCGTGGAAAGGCTGGCTATGGCCATGGAGGAAATAAGTCGCCAGAGTCAGGAAAACTTGGTGAATGTTCAGAATAGGCTGACATCTCTGGAGGAGCGATGGGCAGCTATTGAGCAGAGAAACCAGAGCTTCATGGAAGTCCTTTTGAGTAGGACTGCCAGTGCAGATACGGGTCCTCATGGCCCCCCTGATGTGCAGCAAGGTGCTGTCAAGCCACTTGCTAGCACTGAAGTGGGGCTGACCCATGAGAGGGATGTTGGTGGCAGGCAACAAGGAAGTAGGGGGCTACCTCTCCACGCGCTCACACTCCCATGCCACTGAGTAGTCCTCAGTCAGAGCCCCACCAGAGTCCTCACCCAACTGAGATGGGCGTCTCAGCCCCTGCACAGACGCAGGAGGCAGCAGACTGTTGCCGAGCCCTCACAGGTTCGCAAACCCAGAGGACGCCCGCCAAAGGTGTTGAAGCAGGAACAGCATGAAAGTGAGCAAGGTGCCTCCACATCTGCAGAAGCCACAGGGGAGGCACCATGTAGAAGCACGCATAAGAGGAAGATAAAGCACAATTAGTCACAAGTGTAGTCACTTGGGTGTTCTGTTCTGTTGTCTTTTGTTTTCTTTAATATTTGACATTGTCATCCTTTTGTGAATGGATTAAACAGAAGTGATGGCAAACAGTTGAAGTTCTGGCCTATGTGATCTCGGAAATGGAAGTTTCACATTGAGGGCTCAGGGCGACTTGCATTTGTAATGGTGGTGGTGAGAGTGATAGGAACCCACAGGTTCTTGTCCATTGTCTATGGTGTGTTAAGAAGGTGCCAGCCACATTTGCTTGATTCGTCTGCTTAAGCAAATCTGGCAAAGATTAGTGAATCCCTTGCATCACGGGCAGCAATGTGCTCGCGAGATGCTGGAACTGGCGCATCCGCCTCCGCAATGTCTTCCTCCTCCTCCTCCTCCTCCTCCTCCTCACTGTGGAGGCTATGCGCTGAGTCACTTGTTCCTCAGGCAGCTGCAAGCCACAATGCTGTGCGATGTTGTGAAGTGTACAGCAGACCACGACGATTCTGGAGACCCTGGCTGCTGAATACTGTAGGGCTCCACCTGATCTATCAAGGTATCTGAATCGCATCTTCAGCAAGCCGATGGTTTGCTCGATAATGGATCTGGTGGAAATGTGGCTGGCATTGTAGCGCTCCTCAGCTTCATTCGATGGCCTCCTCAACGGCGTCATCAGCCACGTCTTCAGGGAATAGCTCTTGTCTCCAAGGAGCCACCTGGAAAGTTGATTTGGCGGATTGAAGAGCGGAGGCACACTAGACTGGCGCAGGATGAACGAGTCATGACAACTGCCAGGGTACTTCGCTCAAACATGCAAAATGTCCTTCCTGTGGTTACACACCAGCTGAGGGAGTGGAAGCCTTGCGGTTGACAAAAACAGCTGGGTTGTGATGGGGTGCCCTAAAGGCCACATGTGTGCAGTCTACGACACCCTGCACCCTTGGCAAGCCTGCCATATTTGCAAAGCCAACCACATGCGCGGTTCCCCTTGCTTGATCCGTCGAGAAGTGTATGTAATTGTGCGCCTTGGCAAAGAGGGCATCGGTTACCTGCGTGATGCAAGTGTGTGCGGCCGACTGGGAGATGCCGCTGATGTCTGCTGATGAGCCCTGGAAGGAAACTGAAGCAAAAAAATTGAGGGTGGTGGTGACTTTGACAGCCACTGGTAAGGGGTGTCCACCTGCTCCTCTGGGCTCCAGGTGTTGGTGCAGCATTGCGCAGATGTCACTGACTACATCTCGTGAAAGTCTCAGCCTCCTTTGGCACTGCTGCTCAGTCATTTTGAGGAAGGTCATCCTCAGCCTGTAAACCCTGTGTTGGGGGTATCTCCTGCGGCGACGTGCATCCTTGCGCTGACACCTTCTGCCCTGTGCAGCATCAGGTGAGTGAACAGGAGGTTGGCACTCCTGCTGTTGGTGCTGCTGTTGTTCCTGGTTCTGCTGCTGCCGCTGGCTGCTCTTCCTCCGAATTTGAGGACCAGGATGACAGGAAATAAATAGTTCCCATGCTGCTGGTAGATATCTCAGTTGAAGGAGCGTTCAGTCAATGTGAGGAGAGGGTTTTCCCAGGAGGTCACAGTGGAGATGGATCTCAGCTTCATCACTTCCAAGATCAGTAGACCTGCAAAAGGTTTTCCAAGACCTGAAGAAACAAAGTTCTGCCACCTGCAACTGAGCCTTGTTGAGAGCTCAGTTTTTATGCTGGAGCTGCAGCTGTCAAGAAGGCAGCCACTTGTGAACCCGACACAATTAGCTGGCGTGGTTTGGAAACGACGTGGAACATGCTGAAAATGTGGTAAAATTTAAAAGGGCAGGCAAAATAGGATTACACAGGCAGTTAACAAGCAGTTAACTGCCTTAAGGGCCTATCCCGTAGCTTGGTGGCGGGACCGAACGGGAGTCTGCAAGCCCACCTTTGGCAAAGTTGCACGGAGGTGGGTTGACAGTGGGATCGGAACGCGCCGGCATTTTAGCCATTTTACCACCTGACCCGCCTCCAAACCTGCCTCCTCAGGGCTGGTAAAATCAAGCCCATTATCACTGCAGGCCGACTCACAGACTGGTCTCACAATGCTCCAAATAAGGTGCACTGTGAATATCAGCACTAAGCATACACCATTCTTCCCCTCCCATCCTGTCACCGGACCATCCAACTCAAGCGCATTTCAAAGGCGACATTGATGAATAGTCATCCGCTCAGCCGCAACCTGTCAAACGTCTCCTGCATTTTAAAAACCGAGTCCACTACTTTCATTTTAATGACATGTTTTGTGTCACAGATCAAATGATGTGATTTTGACAACCTTCAGTTGGCTTTGGTGTTAGTAGAATCAATCACACAAACCACTAGTGATTACACTCATGAGGAACTGTGTGTGTTTCCCATTAGCTTTACCCAGCGTCCAACCCAATCAACGCAAGCATTCTGCTAAGATACACAGAGCTGAAAGTTACCAATAGCAAGACTACAGAGATGAGGCAGGGAGGGTCAATTCACCAATCGGCATGTAAGAAATGCTGGAGAGGGTGGGAAGGGTTTGGCTGGTAAGGGTGTGTTTCAAAGGGAAAGGGCACTACGCTGTCACACACCACAGCTGAAAGTCAGCAATCAGGAAGTTAGGTATAAGAAGGGAAGTCAGGCAGAATCTTTTCACACAAAGGATGAGCAACTTACTGATTATGTTACCAGGGAAGGTTGGCAAACTGGCATTATAAATGGGTTTAGGAGACAATTAGATGACAGGAGTGATTGAAGAATATGGTGAGAAGGAAGGGCTGATTTAATTTTTTTTAAAGCTGGGCTTGTTGTACCTGAAGGCTTCATCCTTTACTTATATCAGATTTTTCAAATGAGCGGCACATTTTACTGAATGGTTACATTATGTGATATTTTATAAAGTGCATCAGTAAACTTCTTACTGACTCTTAGCCAACTCTTCTTGTGTGTTATACTCTTTGGGCTCGATTTTGTCATGGGGCGGGCTGGAGTTGTGTCATCCTCTTTTCGTGTTAGCCACCCGACTCCAAGTCGAGGAGGGAGAGTTATTCGATTTTCCCCTAATTGGGCACTTGAGTTCCAGCGTGTGGGAACCCATGACCCAATTAGTTTTTTCAGTGTAAAAGTTGCCTCCGATGACGTCATCATTGCTGCTGCATTTAAGGTCTGCAAGAAGCCTTGCTTCTTCTGCAGACTGCCAACCTTTTGTCCTTTGCTGTGAGAGGGACCTGGAGGCAAAATGAGCAGCAGGAGACCTAAGTCTGCTCCCAGATTTGATGACGTCGCCCTGCATGCTTTGGTGGAGGGAACAAGAGTTAATAAGGAGGTGCTCTATTCCCTTCTTCAGGGAGGAAGAAGCCTCCCCAGCAGACGAAGGCTGTGTGGGTCCAGGTGGCACAGGAGGTCAACTCGTTGTTACTGATCCGCAGAACCTGGCTTCAGTGCAGGAAGAGGCTTCATGACCTTCTGCGCACTGGAAAAGTGAGTGTGACTTTCCCATCACCCTCAATCTGATCCCCATTGCCTCTCCTCACCAGCACTCAGCTTTAGCAACCTCTTCCTCCACATCCCACTTGACACTGACATCCCTGCACCCTTACCCAATCCCTCTCTCTGTATGTTCACATTCACCTAACTATTGACTATGCAGCCCTCACACTCCCTATCGCTGTGATGCTATGAAAACAACTTACAACACACAGGGAGGGCCCTTGGTCCTGCCACCTCACTCCATCTTTGACTCCTTCTAAGCATCTATGCTATGGATTCTCTACACTCACTCCTTCATTCTCACTCAAACTCCACTTGTCTCCCTCATTGCAGGAAAAGAGAGCTCACAATAAGAGGGAAAGAGCGAGGACAGGAGGAGGGCCACCCTCAGTAGCCCAGCTCACCCCTTGGGAGGAGGCGGCCCTGGAGATCGTGGGAGTCGAGGACGATGCGCAAGTGGGGGACGGACAGACGGGCACATCAAAGCAAGCTGGTGACAGAAGAGTTTTCATCTCTCTCATTGACATTGCATGAGTCGCTGATAATGATTCTGAAGCTCTAACAGATGGACTTCTGACCATCTGCAATATGCACTGTGCATGTAACCTTGGCCTCACATCTCTGACTCTTTCCTTTACTCCCCCACAGGACCATCGCAAGCACCCGTCCCCACTCTCCAGGAGGACCAGCCTGAGCCTCCAGACTCCTCAGAGGAAGCTGCAACATCTGAGGGCGCAGCGTCAGCAGAATTCAGCCAACACAGCACCAGCGCAGACACTCACACCTCGGTGGGACCATCGCGAGAGAGAGTAGTGTTGTCACCTGGTGTATCACAGCTCACAAGTGAGCATCAGCAGATGGTGGAGACAGGGACAGCAGTGGAGAGTCCTAGTCGGAGGGTGCAGGACTCTCCTAGCTCGGCTCAGCTGCATGTCGACCCTCTGCCTCTGGGTCCATCTAGAAGAACAGCGGTGCTGGAACTCCAGGAACAGGTGCAGGAGTCTCTGACAGGTTTTGTCTCCAGGGTCACTGCGAGTGTGGAGCGAATGGAGGAGTCCATCGCGAACATGAGCAGAGCATTTGTGGAGGCGTTGGCGCATGAACGCATCACCACGGAAAGGATGGCAACCTCCGTGGAAGGGATGGCTACCTCCATGGTGAGGCTGGCTACCGTAGAGGAGAGGATGGCTACGGTAGAGGAGAGGATGGCTATGTCCATGGAGGAGCTTAGTCGCCAGGGTATGGAAAACATGGTAATTGTTCAGAATAGAATGACATCTCTTGAGGAGCGATGGTTAGCTATTGAGCACACAAACCAGACCTTCATGCAAGTCCTCGGGAGTAGGACTTCCAGTGCAGAACCGGGTCCTCATGGCCCCCCTGAGGTGCTGCAAGGTGCTGTCAAGCCACTTGCTAGCTCGGAGGTGGGGCTGACCCATGAGAGGGATGTTGGTGGCAGAGAACAAGGAAGTAGGGGCTCCTCTCCAAGCGCTCACACGACCATGACACTGCAAAGCCCTCGGTCAGAACCCCACCAGAGTCCCCACCCAACTGAGATCGGCGTCTCAACCCCTGCTCAGCCGCAGGAGCAGCAGACTGTTGCCGAGCCCTCACAGGTTTGCAACCCCAGAGGACGCCCGCCAAAGGTGTCAAGACACGAGCAGCAAGAAAGTGAGCAAGGGGCTTCCACATCTGCTGATGCCAAGGGGGAACCACCACGTATGAGCACGCGTAAGAGAAAGATACTGCACAAATAGTCACAAGGGGAGTCACTTGGGTGAAATGTGATGTTTAATGTTGAAAAGCCATCAGTTGGTGACTGTAAATAAAAATTCTGATGGCAACTGTTGCAGTTGTGGCATGTGTCATATCGCTAATGGGACTTCCACATTGAGGGCTTAGGATGACTTGCAATTGTCAGTATGGTGGTCAGAGTGCTAGGATTCCGCTGGTTCTTGGCCATTGTCGATGCTCTGGTAAGAAGCTGCGAGGAAAAAGTGCTTGATTGGCTAGGCTAAGCAAATCTGGCCAAGATGAGTGCGTTCCTTGCATTCTGGGCAGCAATATTCTCGTGCACTGCTGCCGCTGGTTGATGCGCCTCTGCAAGATGAGCGTTTTCACCCTCCTCCTCCTCCTCATCTGACGAGGATATGTGAGGAGCCACTTGGTCCTCAGGAATCTGCAAGCCATGACGCTGTGCCATGTTGTGAAGTGCACAGCAAGCCACGACGATTCTCGAGACCGTGGCTGCTGAGTACTGCAGGGCTCCACCTGATCTATCCAGGCATCTGAAGCGCATCTTCAGCAAGCCGATGGTTTGCTCGATTATGGATCTGGTGGAAATGTGGCTGTAGTTGTTGCACTCCTCAGCTTCGTTGGATGGGCTCCTAAACGGTGTCATTAGCCATGTCTTCAGGGGATAGCCCTTGTCTCCAAGTAGCCATCCGTGAAGTTGGTCTGGCGGACTGAAGAGTGGAGGCACACTAGACTGGCGCAGGATGAAGGAGTCATGGCAACTGCCAGGGTACTTGGTGCAAACATGCAAAATTTCCTTCTTGTGATCACACACCAGCTGTACGTTGAGGGAGTGGAAGCCCTTGCGGTTGACAAAAATACCTGGATTGTGATGGGGTGCCTTAAGGGCCACGTGTGCAGTCAACGACGCCCTGCACCCTTGGAAAGCCTGCCAGATTGTCAAACCTGGCTTGATCCTTGGAGAAATGGATGTGATTGTGCGCGATGGCAAAGAGGGCATCGGTTACCTGCGTGATGCAAGTGTGTGCGGCCGCCTGGGAGATGCCGCTGATGTCTGCTGCTGATCACTGGAATGAGCCTGAGGCAAAAAAGTTGAGTGCGGTGGTGACTTTGATGGGCACTGGTAAGGGGTGTCCACCTGCTCCTCTGGGCTCCAGGTCTTGCTCCACCATTGCGCAGATGTCACCCACTATCTCTTGCAAAAGTCGTAGCCGCCTTCGGCACTGCTGCTCAGTCATGCTGAGGTAGCTGATCCTCTGTCTGTAGACCCTGTTTTGGGGGTATCTCCTGCGCCGACGTGCTTCCATGCGCTGGCACCCTCTGGCCTGTGCAGCTTCAGGTGGGTGAGCAGTAGCTTGGAGCTGCTGCTGTTGCTCCTGCAGTTGGTGCTGCTGGTGTTCAGGATTCTGCTGCTGCCATGGCTGGTGTTCGTCCTCATCTGATGTCCAGGAGGAAAGGAAATAAATGGTTCCCATACTTCTGGTATATGACTCAGTTGAGGAAGCGCTCATTCAAGGTGGGGAGAGGGGTTTCCCAGGAGGTCACACTGGAGATGGGTGTCAGGCTCCAAACTTCCACAGCAATGGTTAGGCCTGTTAAATGTTCCCCCAGACATGAGACAACAAAGTTCTGCCACCTGCAAATGATGATTGATCAAATCTCCTTTTTAATGGTGGAGCTGCAGCTGATACTCAGCAATCCAATTCTGTTACCGCCAGGTTTCACCGTCGTGTGTCAGAGGAGGCGTGCATCACGTGGGAAAAGTGTTAAAATCAGAAAGGCCTCTCAAAATGGGATTATAGAGGCAATTAAGTTGTTGGTAAGGGCCTTAAAGGCGTATCCCGCCTCTTGGAGGCGGGACGGAGACGGGATCAGAAACCACGCATTGGGGAAAATTACTCGGAGGCGGGATGGAGGCGGGGTCAGGCTCGCCCGCCATTTTTTGCTATTTTAACACCCCACACGCCTCCATTCCCTCCTCCTCGGGCCTGGCAAAATCCAGCCCTATAACTCTGAGTTAGAGAGAATGAGGGCTTAATTCAGTTGATTTGCGCCTCCCGTTAGTGCCCTAAAAGGCCGCTAACAGGGCGCAAATCAACTAGCGCCTGGGCACAGCGCTGCTAACGCCTCCCGCGAAATTCAGCGGGAGGTTAGCAGTGGCGCTAACATTAGCGCCACGCGGTGCTGCGCGCCGGCAATGACATCATCGCCGTGGGCAGCACCCCACTCGCGCCCCGGCTGTAACATTGGGTGGCGTCCCCCGACTTACTGCCAGACGCTATGCTCGCTGGGGTCAGGGGGGCCTACCTGCGGCTGGGGCGGCGCTAGTTAAAGGGGAGGTGGCTGGCGGCCATTTTTGTTGCTGGCCGCCTGCCAGCACCTGCCCCCGTTGCTGTCCTCGGCCACCGTGAAGCCCCCCCGGGGGGTGCCGGCTGCTCTCCATGAGCCCGGCACTCCTCTTGAGTGCTGGGCTTGTTTGCCGGCACTCCTGATCCCTGGTGGCCCAGCTGGGTGCCGGGACGTGCTGCGCCAGGCCCCTCCCCTTTAATAAGGGGAGGATGGCCTGCAGTACCGCGGCACATAGCGCTGCGATATTGGCTCACAGCGCCACAAGAGGGATGCGGGGCACTTCCAGTAACGCCCCTCCTCCCTCTCGGGGCGCTACCTGGGAAAATCGGCCGCGGGGGCGCTAAATTTTTCAGGGCGCTAAAATTAGCACCCCGGCGAAGGTAGAGGGGGCGCTACCCAATTTTTACCCCAATGTATGAGTAGACCTCACTCGGGTTGCCCTGTGTAGTGACATTGTGATTGTGTTTGTGTAGATTCTTTTTGTTTATAGCAAAATCAGAATCATGTTCTTCTAGAACACACTGAAGGTTTGACTCAAAATACCAGAGAAAACCTTTGCAAACAAAGCACTGCAGAAGACCAATTTGATCCATCTTGTCAGCCTCAGAGATCAATAACATTTCACTACCTAAGTTTGTAAATTAACCTGAGTAATTCTAACCCCAACCAATCCAGAGTAGAAATCACCAAAGCCGATAGAGTTGAATTACGTAGCCAAAAGAGTACGATATAAGTCTGAAGAAGTGGCGATCAAACTGTTCTGTACTCTGGTCAGACTGCACCTTGAGTACTGTGACCCGTTCTGGTCACCGAGACACAAAGGAGACCATCAGATGAGAAGAGCCACAATACTGATGGCTAGGGCTGGATTTTCCTCTGCAATACCACCTGAACTCGGAGGGAAAGGGGCAAAATTGGGCAGTAAGGGCCTGCTGCTGGGTTACAGCGCCAAGCTAAATTATCGTCCCTCAGCCACCCTCGTTGGGACCACTTCTGGCCTCCCCTCCCCCACGCGCTGTATGTAAGTGCGGATTTTCCTGCCATCCGTCTGTCTTAACACCGTGCCCCTGGGCCGCCTGGAGAAAGGTGGCAGCAGACTTGAGGAAGCAGCAGTAATGGTCCTGATTTTTCTAAATGGAGGGAGAGGACCAAGTAGAGGCCCCCTCCCCATGCAATCCAATCTTCCATTTATCTTTATAGGCCTCAGGAAAAACGAGTCGGGGTTGCGTCGAACAGAAGCCCCACCCCGCCATGATACCGCTGTGAAGAGAACAATCCAGCTGGTATGAGTTCTACATAAACACTGGAGAAACTTGAGCTTTTCAACCAAGTAAGAAGGCGCCTGAGGGGTGATCTTATAGGTGTATATAAGATAGTTAAGGGAATGGAAAAGGTAAATCTGGCATAATACTTTAAATTAAATTGTGAGAGACAAGATGACATAATTTCTGAGTAGTATAGGGTAAATTTAGGATTCATTATTCACACACAGAATGGTCAGTGTATAGAATAGACTTCAGATTAAGTAATGGAGGCAAAATCTCTGGAATTATTTAAGAATCAATTGGATGCTGCAAGGCAGAGACTCCAGATGGATGAATTTAGAGAGGCTGAATGGCCTTCTTCATCCGTAACTATGATGATCTGTGATTTCCCCTTGAACTTCACTCAATGAGATCATGACTGGGAATAGCGTTCAGTGGGCAGCTTTCCACTGGAGCATGGAATCATGGAATTACTCCTAGAGGCAAGAAACCACAATTGATTTCATCGCTTATCACTTTGGTTTTCCCAACATGTGAAATAGATATGCTTCATTTAACTTTGTCCAGCCTTTGGCCCTCCATTCACCGCGACATTTCTGCAGCTACCGATCTGCTCAACCACACCCTCACCACCACCTTTGATGCCTTAGTCCCCATTAAAATAATTACTCTCTCTCTCACCCTGGCCGTTTGCCCTGGTACGGCCCTCATCTTCGCTCCCTTAAGTCCTAGGGATGCAGACTTGAACGGATATGGCGGACAACTGGTTTAGCCATTCACCACCAGATCTGGCTGGACCACATAAAGCATTATCGGGTCCTACTCCCGTCTGCCAAAATTGCTCACTATTCCAGAATCATTCCGGAATGCAAAGATAAACCCCGGCTCCTATTCTCCACTGCTAACCAACTTCTTAAACCCCTCTCCCCTGTCTCCTCCACCCTCACCTCTGACAACAAGTGTGAGGAGCTCATGGACTTCTTTGTCTCTAAGATTGAGACCATCTGTTCAGCTGCCTCTGCCACTTCCCTTCCTTCCCCTAGCCCACTGGGCCAAACTTCCTCTAAGGTTCCCCCCCTGCCCTAGCCCTGAACTCACATCTTTCTCCAGTTTCTCTCCGATCTCTCCTCATGACCTCTCCACGCTCATCTTGTCCCTGAGACCCACTTCCTGCTCCCTCGACCCTATTCCCACCAAACTGCTGACCACCCAACTACCTTTTCTGGCTCCCATGTTAGCTGACATTGATACCAGTTCTCTCTCCTCAGGTACTGTCCCCCTCTCCCTCAAAACTGCCGTCATCACCTCTCACCTCAAAAAACTAACCCTTGATCCCTCCATCCTTGCAAAATACCAGCCCATCTCCAGCCTCCCTTTCCTCTCCAAAGTCCTTGAACGTGTTGTCGCCTCCCAAATCCGTGCTCATCTTTCCCGGAACTCCATGTTTGAATCCCTCCAATCGGGTTTCCGCTACTGCCACAGTACTGAAACAGCTCTCAAAGTCACAAATGACATCCTTTTGACTGTGACAAAGGTAAGCTATCACTCCTTGTCCTTCTTGGTTTGTCTGCAGCCTTTGACACGGTTGACTACTCCATCCTTCTCCAACGCCTCTCCACCGTCGTCCAGCTGGGTGGGACTGCACTCGCCTGGTTCCATTCTTATCTATCTAATTGTAGCCAGAGAATCACCTGCAATGGCTTCTCTTCCCACGCCCGCATTGTTACCTCTGGTGTCCCCCAAGGATCTATCCTTGGTCCCCTCCCTTTTCTCATCTACATACTGCCCCTTGGCGACATCATCCGAAAACACAGTCTCAGTTTCCACATGTATGCTGATGACACCCAGCTTTACCTCACCACCCCTTCTCTCGACCCCGCCACGGTCTCTAAATTGTCAGACTAGTTGTCTGACATCCAGTTCTGGATGAGCAGAAATTTTCTCCAATTAAATATTGACTCTCGACTTGACTATTCCAACGCGCTCCTGGCTGGCCTCCCACGTTCTACCCTACGTAAACTTGAGATCATCCAAAACTCGGCTGCCCGTGTCCTAACTCGCACCAAGTCTCGTTCACTCATCACCCCTGTGCTGACCTACATTGCCTCTCGGTTAAACAACGCCTCGATTTCAAAATTCTCATCCTTGTTTTCAAATTCCTCCATGGTCTCGCCCCTCCCTATCTCTGGAATCTCCTTCAGCCCCACAACCCCCCAAGATATCTGCGCTCCTCTAATTCTGCCCTCTTGAGCATCCCTGATTATAATCGCTCAACCATTGGTGGCCGTGCCTTCTGTTGCCTAGGCCCTAAGCTCTGGAATTCCCTGCCTAAACCTCTCCACCTCTCTACCTCTCTTTCCTCCTTTAAGATGCTTCTTAAAACCTACCTCTTTGACCAAGCTTTTGGTCATCTGCCCTAATTTCTCCTTATGTGGCTCAGTGTCAATTTTTTGTCTTTTAAAACTCCTGTGAAGCGCCTTGGGACGTTTTACTATGTTAAAGGCGCGATATAAATACAAGTTGTTGTTGTTGTTGTTCATTTATCTAGAAATCTGATACATAAGCCTGACTGACATGCAGATTTTTGTGGCCTATGAACTGCAGCTCATAAACCATTGACAACAATAATTTTACTTGAAGGCCTATCCAGTATGTGCAACTTGTGCTTCACTGCAATATATAAGCCATTTGCTTGTAGAATGTACCCACCAATAGGTGATTGGTGCGTGGTCTGTGATTTTGATTTGCTCTGTATCCATAGCGACATGTCTCATTTTCATTCAGTGCTTCCCTTCAATAACCTAGCAAAGTTGAAGGACTAAACATAGGCACATTCATGTGGATAAACCCAGTTCTACCAGTCTTTGATGCAACATGCTGCTCACTACCAGAACCCTTTGCAGATATCCTCCGACAGCTCAGCAGGTAAGTGCATGGTGTAATGCAGTGCGATCTTCCATCCCTGGCCTCTGCTGAGTTAATAATTTCAGTTGGAGCAAAGATAGAGAGCAGGTCGTTACTTGTCCCATTGAAGGGATAATTACTAGTCCTAGCTCCTTTAGGGCTACCCCAGATCAGGCGTATTCCCCAGACGTTCACTTTCAACTAAAGTTTGAGGTAGCCGAATCCTAAAGACGCTTAATTGGGTCTAAAGGACCATCTCTCCCTAAAGGAAGGGAACAACCTCCAGATAGCACTTTTAATAAGTTTAGCTAGACTGTAATGATATTATGAAGGTCCGGAAAACTCCCCCAGAATTCTGCAACTCCTCACCAAAGAGTGTACAGAGATTGAGTTCGCGAGTTTGATACAGAAGTATTATGTGAGACAATTCTAAAAATATATAGATTTATTAAAGAACCGACATGTATTTTACAGTTGGTGAGTCAATCATAACATTAACAGTTCCAAAAACAGAAAGCTTACAATTCTATTATCAGAGATCCTTACTCTCAAATCTTAACTTCGCTACAGTTTTACAGTTCTTAGTTTATTCAGGATATCCACCAAAATCAAATACAGTACCGTTGATCCCCGAGGTACAAAGAGTTGTAGACTTGCAGAGCCTGCCTCTGAAGCCTGAGAATCATTTTGCCCCTTTACAGCGAATCTATTATCCTATTTGAGAGTTCAATATTTATACCCTTTTCCAGTAGTATTCCCTTTAAGGTTTTCTGATGATGTAAGCTAATTACCTCTAGTCATTTTTCTGCTGACTTCTGCAATTCTTCGTCACCTCAGCTGGTAGCAATACAGACTCGTGTCTTGTAGAATTCGCAATATATCACGATTTTATTAATAAGGAGAAAAACACAGAGTTTCGTTCAAACAGCTTTTATTTCAGCAGAATGCTGTCAGGTTTCAAAGTGGACACAAGCAGCTTGTAAAATGGCCACCGCACCTCGTGGCGGAACATTCTAGACTTTTCGACAGGCAGACAAGATGGCGTTCCAATAAACATTTGTGCAAGATCGATTAAGATTCAGCACATTGAAGATAATACACGAGACATCATGGGTTTACAGTATACACATAAATACTGAAATCGGTCTCCCAGGTACGAATAAAAGCTATTGTACCAAGTAATCAAGAGCCCATCCAAAGACATTAATATGTAAAATCCCAACGACTCTACGATGAGAGAGCCGTTAGCGGGTAGTTACAGAAAACACTTGGAAGCCCCAAAACCCCTCCAGGGGGAACACCGACCGATTAAACAATGGGAGAAATATTAACAGGTACTCAGACATTTACGAGTAGCCCCGAAACCCTTTAAAAACGGAGATCACCTTATGCAAGACATTTGAGCGCCGGGCCCTAACAAAGGAAAAGACATTGAGGTTGGGCGGGAAACGGAAGATTTTGTACTATAATTACAAGCTCCAAACCGTCCATCTTTCTCTTATCCTCGTGGCTGCTCCTGTGCTCTTGACTCGCCGTCTTGTTCCTGCTTGCCTCGTGTCTCTTTTCAAAAGACTGTTGAACTTTATGATCCGTTCGGATCTACCTCGTGTCGTGTCGCGAAGACCTGTGTAGAGCTGGGCTCTGAAGCCTTGAAGCGGGCGCACCATTCCGATAAGTCGGTAAACGGTATCGGAACCAAAGGCCCGAGATGAGATGAGATGAGATGAGATGAGATGAGATGAGAAGAGAAGAAGACCATACTTATCGCCACGGTCAGTAAGCCCCGACCGCGCCTGTAGGTCAAATTGACATTTTCCTTGCCAGGAAGACTTCTTCGAACTTTACAGAACTGACACAGGAAGATTCTTTTTTTTTGAGTATTGTCCGGACTCTGAAAGCCACCAACACAGATCTTCATGACAGCAGACGTTCCAGCCTGCTAGCCGGAGCAGAAACAAGTAAACAAGTGGGGCCAGGAGACCCCCTGATCGACACGTGGGTGCTGCGGTGAAAAACATCCGATCAGCTATTCGGAATTTCTCCGAGTTATCACGAGTGGTGAGCATGAGTCTCGAATCCTACGAATCTAGCTAGGACAGATATTGATAGGGGAGGGTTTCAAGTATTAAGGATAATTGTAATGTGTGCCCCCATTTACGATGTGTCGTTCGTTCCTCGTTTCCCTGAATTTAGTTACATAACTGCGTGTAAGATTGTACTGTCATTAATCTGTGCTTATGACATGTATTTCGTAATCTTAAGTATTATGCAATAAAGATTTTCCATTTCGTACCATTCAACCGAATCTACCTGAGTTTCATCTCCATTACTGCTCTCGCATCTAAGTCCAGTGTCTAGAACCATAAGGGCGAGTGATTCGAACCACTCACAGGTGTGTCTAGTGCTCCCAGACTGGCTGGAGACCAGAACAGGCAACAAGGCCTAAACCCGCACTGACATACAGGTTGCACAGAGCCACGCGAATCTCACAGGCTGAGAGACGGTCAGAAACCCTTACAGTCTCTCCTCTAGGTATTCTAAGCTTACCATAAAAAACGGTGTAACAGCAGGTGCTATTTATTTGATGTCATTTTTACGAAGGCCTTCTGTTTGTGCCTCTTTACGAAGTGTAAATTAGAACACCTTATACAGGGTGAACCTTTGTTTTGTTCCAAAAGGTTCAAACTGTCGGGAGCCTTTAACCTTCTGTTTCAATAAGGTTATTGATTCAGTGTCAACAACTATCTTATCTCTATAGGAGAATTCTATCACAGCTTTAGATTGTTGAGGCTTCCAGATTTCCAAACCCAGTTTGTCATGTTTTAATAAGGCCAGAATTCTTTCATAGAATGGTGTATTTTTCTGAATAGGTTATATGGCTTATTCCTTCACACCATTACCCCCCCCTTTTGCCCTGCACCATCATCCCTTTTAATATTTAATCACTCCTGCTTTCCACCCTATCACAGACCTTCCCTTCTGTTCTTTCCTCCCCTTTCCACACCCCCCTGACTTCCCTGCCTCTGTACTTGCTTAATAACTGTTACATCTCTAACTTCTTCCAGTTCTGATGACAGGTCATCGACCTGAAACGTTAACTCTGTTTCTCTCTCCACAGATGCTGCCTGACCTGCTGAGTATTTCCAGCATTTTCTGTTTTTATTTCTGATTTCCAGCATCTGCGGTATTTTGCTTTCGTGTAGAGGACAGATTAGTTGGTTTCAGGGTGCAAAGGAGAATAAAAAATCACACAGGATTCCCACTCCTGATCACCGAATAGTGTCAGAAAGTGCACATGTATCGCTATCAAGCACGGCAAGGAGCAGTCCGGTTGAGAAGCCCCTCACAGCCCGTGCCCCTTACAAGTGAAGTTGCCAGAGGGTCTCATTGCACTCCAGCACTAGTCACCACCTTCAGGAGATAAGAGGAGAAAAGTGGAAAGATAAACACCTGTTTATGGTGAGACCTGGATTTTCAGCTTCCTGTGTTTCACAGGGCTGAGTTGATTTATTGTGCCAGCCAGAGAGAGATGTGACCTGCAGGTATCAACCATGGCTCAGTGGTAGCTCACTTGCCTCAAGGTCAAAAGGTTGTGGGTACAAGTCCCCTCCAGAGACTAAGGGCTGGATTTTGAATGACCCATGGAGTTGGGTTTGGAGGCGTGTGGGGGGTTAAATTTGCAGGGTCGGGGGTCCCGACCCCATCCTGACTCCATCCCGCCTCCACGCAATTTTGACAAAATCAGTCGCGGGGTTCCCGACTCCGTCCCGCCTCCAAGAGGCGGGAGAGGCCATTAAAGCCCTTAACAAGCCCTAAATTGGCTCTGTAATGCCATTTTGAAATGTTTTAGCTAGTTTAACCCTTTTCTGACGTGAAGCACGCCTAATGTGAAACACTCCAGTGAAACCTGGCAGGAGCACAAGTGGATAGCTGACTATCAGCTGCAGGTCCACTATTACAACGGAGATGTGATGAAGAAGAAAGTTGCCTCTGATGCTGCTGCATTGAATGTCTTCAGAGACTGCGTGGCCTTTGCTGTGAGAGGACTTGGATGCAAAAAATTCTCTCTCTCTCTCTCTCTTCTCTTCTCTTCTCTCCTCTTCTCTCTCTCTCTCTCTCTCTCTCTCCACATTTTGCATTCAGGTCCACTCACATCAAAAGCCAGGCAGTCTCTGAGGCCAGGCAGTCAGCAATGATGACATCATCAGAGGCGACTTTCAGACTGAAACCACTAATTAGTTCATGGGTTCCCACATGCTGGAACTCAATTGCCCAATTAAGTGAAAATTGCATCATTAATCTGGAGTCGGGGGGGGGGGGGGGGAACACGAAATGCGGATGACATGACCCCAACCCGACCCCAAGACAAAATCCAGCCCTTAATCTAGGCTGACCCTCTAGTGCTGCACTGTTGGAGGTGCACCTTTCAGATGAGATGTTAAACTGTGGCCCCATCTACCCTCTCAGGTGGATGTAAAAGATCCCATGGCACTATTTTGATGCAGGGAAGGCCTGACCAAAATGTATCCCTCAACCAACGCAGATTATCTGGTTATATATCTCATTGCTGTTTGTGAGACCTTGCTGTGCACAAATTGACTGCCGCATTTCCCTAAATTACAACAGCGACGTCCTGAGGTTGTGAAAGGCGCTATATAAATGCAAGTTCTTTCTTTCCCTACAGAATGGCGATAAATGCAACCTGAGTTACAAGCACCATAAAAGGTGTCGTCTGGACCATGACAGTGTTCTATCAGTGGGAACCAGTAGCCATGAAAATAGATTTATCAGCATTTAGACAATACCAACCGTTAGCACCGAGAATTATCAACAAAGGGGAAATGGTAAAATGTTGCACTCTCCAGCCTTAGCAACTCCACACTCTAATCAATGTTGAGAAAAGGGGGGGGGGGGGCGGCGGAGAGAAAAACTGCTGGCTGCTGTGCCCCACATCACCACAAATTGCAGCAGCACAGCCTTTGTGACACTAACACAGTGGTTGATGATAGCAGAGGCAGAAAGCGCCCACACATGTAATTGCAAATAGGTCTAATTTTCTGATGCTGAGCAGAATGAATGCACGTAGTCAAACAAAGCCCTAGCTGTTGTCAAGCAAGAACGCACAAAAAAAACCCCGATGTGCCTGGTACAGAAGCAATCAGTTTCACACACTGAGGAAGTAATGACAAGGAATCAGTAACAGGAAAGCAACAGGGAGCTTGTGCAAGCAGTCGATTCTTTTTAATAAATCGGGATTCATTGTCACTTTGCTCTTCGTAATACATAGAAAATTGTGTTTCCTTTGACATTCTAGATGTGCTTAAAGTGTAGAGGTACAACACACTGAGGTGGTAGGGTTCCAATTATTAATTTTCAAACCGAATCTCGGCAATACAGTAGCAGCAAAAACATGACAGAACTAATGGAACGTATGGCAATTTATTGCTTCCAAATAGCTCTGTACACCAAAGGCTGTGAATTGAATTGTCAAAGAGGTAAGATAAATTGAAGAGCCCATTTTAAATTGGCCACATCTTGATTTTTTTTAAGAAGAGCTCTCCAAATTGTTCTTTGTTTGCTTGGAAATGTGTTACTGTGAAATACATCATGACATTAAGCATCCTCTTAAGCTTGACAACGCTGTGATAAAAATGAGACATGGCAAGGAGGGGGAGGGGATGAGGGGAAGAGTTCCATCCATTAGAACATCATACATATGGCAGGAAGAAGTCCTGTCGTCGTTATAGCCTGGAAATTACTGAAGGCGATGCGAGCATCAAACAAATCACATGTTCCAATGACATTTCGCGCCCCCCCCCCCCCCATACTATTTTAATAGAAGCAGTGTTTCTCCCTGACGCCCCAAAGGAAACGGTTGCCTTGGGAATCTTGGTACTGCATTTACGGTGTCTAAGATAGTGAAGGGAGAAAATCTTCCAGCTGCATTTACAGTGTCTCCAAGACGCAGTGGTGGGTGAAAATGTTCCTGCTATATTTATAGTGTCTCTAAGATGCAGCAGAGGGAGAAAATCTTCTCGCTGCATTTACAGTGTCTCCAAGATGCAGCGACCAGGGGAAGTCTTCCCACTGTGTTTATAGAGTCGATAGTACACAGTGATTGGAGGAAATCTTCCCACTCTGTTTACAGTGCTGATAACACACAACTTCCTGCTTTGTTTACAGTGTTGATAATACACAGCGACAGGAAGAAATCTTCCTGTCATATTGCGTTAAGATGGTGGGACCAAATTTTCTGTAGTTTACGCACAAGGAATCATTTGCCTCATGCGCAAAGCACATGAAATAGGAGCGGAAACATTTTACGCCATTTTTCAGCCTCTTTAAATTGCCCTAGGATTTCCAGTGCTTTTCATGGGATGGAGGGGGGCGGCGGGGGATGGGGTGCTATGGAGAGTAGGAAGAGGCAAAGCTTGATCAATTAAATAAAGCAGGAGGTAACTTTCCAGTCCTCCTACCTCATATACCTGAAAGTTCATCGGAAGGTTGCCCAGACACAGGGACACCCAAAGAGTTGGTGTTAAGCCTTGTGCCTGGACTTCCCTCAGACTGTAGGATCTAAGGGGGGGGCGGGGGTGGGAGAGGAGTACGTTGTCTTAATCTTCCAGCCTTCCCATGGAACTTTCGGCCTGGAGACCTTCTTGATACTGCTTCCCTTGGTGTCTGCTGTGGCTCAGTGGTAGCACTCTTGCCTCTGGGTCAGAAGGCTGTGGGTTCAAGACCACAATAGAGCACATAATCCAGGCTGACACTTCAGTGCAGTACTGAGGGAGTGCTACACTGTCAGAGGTGCCGTCTTTTGAATGAGACGTTAAGCCGAGGTCCTGTCTGCCCTCTTAGATAAAATTAAAAGATCCCGTGAAGTTCTCCTCAGTGCCCTAACCAATATTTATCGCTCAACCAACATCATTAAAATAGATTATCTGGCCATTATCTCATTGCTCTTATGGGACCTTGCTGTGCACAAATTGTCTGCCACGTTTCCTTATGTTGCCACAGTGACTGCACTTCAAGAGCACTTCATTGGCTGTAAAGCACTTTTGGATGTCTGAGGTTGTGAAAGGCGCTATATAAATGCAAGTCTTTCTTGTATTGTCACGGAGTTTCCCCAATCTCATGAGGGGGTTGGGTATTTGCAGAAGAAGATAAATCCTTATTAGTTTCTTCCTGATGCCCCAAAGGAATTAGAGCTAACCTCCAGCATGTCAATCTAACATTGCATTCCACAGGTGACGTTCCCATGACCCCAGCACTGCTACTGTAGCAGAGAGCTAGTAAATTAAATAAACATAAGCCAAGAAGACATTGTCAAAAATTAACTTCCAATCATATTTTGCTTGGAATACTTTTGTTCATTTTCTTAAAAATATTTTAACTTTTAGAATTTTCCCTTCATGAGAGAAGGACAGAGTTGAACAACTTAAAACAATATTTAGGATTCTACAGTTAGTATTGTAGAATTGAAGAGGAGAGTGGCTGTTGGAAATTTTTCAGATATACTGTGTTGCTGTTCAATGTACCATCATATCCTGCATGTGTTCCGAGCTCATACACTCTCTATACTCTCCCTATTCGAGCTGGACTCTCGCTGGTCAAAACATGGAGGAGAATATACTAAATCTGATAGATGTGTCTATCACAAAGAGAAAGAACCTGAATGTATATAGCACCTTATCATGTCCTCAGGATTTCGAAACATAGGAATTGCTAGACAAAAAAGTTCAAGGTCCATCTCGCTTGCCTTTTACCACCCTGGTAGTCGCATGGTACAACAATAATGGAGTTGTTGACTAATCATAGCACTCAATCTCCAACAATTAGTCCACAACTGACCCAGACAGGAGGCGAGGAAAATCCCAGTGGTGGAAAGCTTTGGGAGCCATAGATTTCAATGTCACCTGTCCCTCCCAAGCATGCTGCACTTACCATATGTCATGCCTCAAATTGCTCATATGATATATATCTCAAAATATTATTTTCTGAAAGAAATGTATCTAATTTGCATTTGAGGAAGTCAACACAATCTGCTTACACCATTTCCCGAAGGAGCCTGTTCCGTAGATTTACCATGTGCTCACTCGTTTCCGCAGATCAAGTGCAGGCCGTGACCTCTGGTTCTACTGTTATGGAGAAGGTGAAACAGCTTGTCATGACTTACAGGTGATGGATTACTTTTGAATTGCAGTCACTGTTGTTATGTTGTTACGCAACATCCAATTTGTACAAAGTAGGGTCCCACAAACAGCAAATGGGATGAATAACCAGATAATCTATCATTGAGTCTATTGGTTGAGGGAGGGATGCTGAACAGAACATTGGGAGAATTCACTGCTCTTCTAATGAGACCTTTTACGTTCACCTGAGCAAACAGATCGTGCCTCAGTTTAATGTCATATCTGAAGGACTTCACCTCTGACAATACAGCATTCCCTTAGTAATGCAGTACTGCTGAAAGCCTCATCCATGCTTTTGTTACCTCCAAACTCAACTATTCTGATGCTCTCCTGGTTGGCTTCCCACCCTCCATAAACTTGAGCTCATCCAAAATCCTGTTGTCCATATCCTAACTCGCACCAAGTCCCATTCACCCATCACCCCTGTGCTCGCTGACCTACATTGGATCCTGGTCCAGCAACCCCTCGATTTTAAAATTCTTATCCTTGTGTTCAAATCCCTCCATAGCCTTGCCCCTCCCTACCTCTGTAACCTCCTCCAGCCCCACAACCCTCCAAGAATTCTGCATTCCTCCAATTCTGGCCTCTTGTGCATCACCAAATTCCTTCGCCCTATCATTACAGCCGTGCCTTCAGTTGCTTAGGCTCTAAGCACTGGAATTCCCTCCCTAAACTTCTCCGCCTCACGATGTCTCTCTCCGCCTCGAAGATGCTCCTTAAAACCTACCTCTTTGACCACGCTTTTGGTCACCTGTCCTAATATCTCCTTATATGGCTCGGTGTCAAATTTTGTCTAATAACACTCCTGTGAAGCACCTTGGGATGCTTTACTACATTAAAGGATCTATATAAATGCAAGTTGTTGTTATTATTGTTGTTGAAGTATTATATTAGATTATGAGCTCAAGCTCATAGTGCAACTTGAACCCAGAACATTCTGACTCAGAGTCTCGATTACTACCAACTTAGACAAACTGACATACACTACAAGAGTGAATTTATTGTGTTCCGCAACAGCAGAATACAATTGAAGACAACTGTATTAAAAAAATGGTCTCACTAAATTGGCCTTATGCTGACAAAGTCATCTATTGTCAGACAACATTCATGAAAGAAAGTAAGAAAGACTTGCATTTATATAGCGTCTTTCACGACCACCGGACGTCTCAAAGTGCTTTACAGCCAATGAAATACTTTTGAAGTGGAGTCACTGTTGTAATATGGGAAATGCGGCAGCCAATTTGCGCTCAGCAAGCTCCCACAAACAGCAATGTGAAAATGACCAGATAATCTGTTTTTTGTTATGTTGGTTGAGGGATAAATATTGGAAAGGACACTGGGGATAACTCCCCTGCTCTTCTTCGAAATAGTGCCATGGGATCTTTTACATCCACCTGAGAGAGCAGACGGGGCCTCGGATTAATGTCTCATCCGAAAGATGGCACCTCCGACAGTGCAGCGCTCCCTCAGCACTGTACTGGAGTGTCAGCCTAGCTTTATGTGTTTAAGTCCCTGTGCTCCTCCAGAACAGAGGATTGGGAGTACATGCACTGCACCATTACATATACAGCACCAACAGAGATACTGCACCAATATACACACAGCAACAGTACACAGATAGCAACAGTACATATACATTACTAGTCATGATCTTGTCACACTTTTGTCAGGCTTGTTGTAGTGCCTAGGTAAATCATTACTGTTAAATTGCCTAGGAATGGTTTTAAACTGCATTCTTGCTGCTACTTACCTTCTAGGTCTTCCAACATTAGCTGATGTTGCCTAGTCCAAATCCAGCTTTATCCACAGCCAGTCTTCACAAAACTTAATATTTTCAAATTATACAGTATTTTGCTGAACAAAACTCACCCTTGCTCCCTTCCCCACCCTCGTTGCTTTGTGGATCTTCTACCCTCACTACCTCACTGTCCATTTAAAATTTCTCATCCTTGTTTTCAAATCCCTCATGGCCTTGCCCCTCCCTATCTGTGTAACCTCCTCCTACAACCCTCTGACATCTCTGCACTCCTCCAATTCTGGCCTCTTGCGCATCCCCTATTATAATTGCTCCACCATTGGCGGCCATGTTTTCAGCTGCCTCGGCCTTTAAATCTGGAATTCCATCCCTAAACCTTTCCGCCTTTTTATCTCACTCTCCTCCTTTAAGACGCTCCTTAAAGCATAACTCTTTGACCAAGCTTTTGGATATCTGTTGTTAGAAATTAGGGGTGCCTAAAAATATATATGGTTATGCGAATGAAACTATAACGTGAATAATACTCTGTTTAAATGATTGTATATTTCTGTTCAAGACAAATAAGAGGCT
Organism: Squalus acanthias; assembly: GCA_030390025.1. Lineage (NCBI taxonomy): Eukaryota > Metazoa > Chordata > Chondrichthyes > Squaliformes > Squalidae > Squalus > Squalus acanthias. The sequence goes on along the minus strand of CM059432.1, from coordinate 30,355,564 downwards.
AATGTATAAGTTGTGTCTTACTGGAACTGTGTAGGTTTTGTTTTCCTGGAGATTTGTATCAGACTTTGAGACAAAATATCTTCAGTTAGTTAGATTAGATAAGGCATAACATTTCACACCGGGACCCAGAGCATGGCCTTGCCCTGCCAGGCTAGCTATCTGTTGTTTATAAGTTAGGGTTTTGACTTTGTTAATGTATCTTTAATTTGGCCAATGAAGGCCCAACCTATGTTTCTTCCATTATTACTAATAACCATATTATAATGCTGAGATAGAATTTGAAGTTTGTTTAACAGAACTGCTTGCGAGGATAATTAAAAGTTAATTAGTATAAAGGACATAGAATAGAAGAATTTATGGGAGTTAAGGTACCATCTCAGGATGGAATAGTCTGTTAGATTAAGGGGTGATAGTTTGGATGGCAGCTGGTTGAGTAAGACAGCTCTGGCTTGGGCCTCTGATTTAATGGCCCAAAGCTGTGCCTGGTACACGCACTGGCTGCACCAGGGGGGACAAGACAGGATGAGATAAGAGACTATTGCTTTGGAAGAAAGGGCTGGATGAGATAAGGGAAGACAGTCCTCAACATGCTGTAAGGCCATGATTGGTCAAGTACAGAAAGCATGTGTAATGGTTATGAAGACCCCTTGAGGGAGGGTCTTCATTGGTAAGTTGAGACAAAGAACTCGACATGCCATTGGGCACCTTGATTTAAGGGGAACCTCTATAGGTTAAATGGTCTTGTCCATTATTCTACCTCAGGCCCACCCCTAAAAAGAGAATAAAAGGAAGAGCTAAAGAACTCTCAGCTCAGACCATGGAGCAAGGGGCTCCCAAGAGTGGAAACGGTGGTCGAATACTCTTCAGAGAGTGGACTCATGCGGACCCTAGTCTAACACTCTTGGGTAGTTCAGAGAAAGAGAGAGAGAGGCACGTGAGACAAGAAGGAGAACGCATAAGAAGAGATGTTTGTGCACGCCAGCCGTCTGTCTGATCGGGTCCGGTATCAGCTATTTGTCACGGTCGTATGTTTTTGCTGTATAACTAGTGTGTTATATTCCATCCTAAACTCCGATTAAACACAATATACCCAACATATTGGTTTGCACTTGATCCTGTTTACCAGAGATACGTGAATCTCTACACTGTCCTAATATCTCCTTATGTGGTTCGGTGTCAATTTCTGTTTGATCCTGTGAAGTGCCTTGGGACATTTTACTACACTAAAGGTGCTATATAAATGCAAGTTGTTGTTGTTGTTGCCAATGCGCCCTCACTCTCTGAATGACTGCAGCCATTCACTTCCCAGGTCCACTTCTTCTTCCACCCTCAGCCTCACGTCATCACCAATTTCTGTTCCCTCACTAACCTTGGTCACAATGCTCACCAACCTTCTTCTTCTGCTCCTCTGCCTCAGCCCTCCCGTCCCTCCATTGGCCTCAGCATTAAGCTGAGAATACCAAGCTGGAACAGACAATTTGGCTTTTTTTAAGAGGGCTTGACAGGATTGATGCTGAGAGGTTGTTTCCCCTGGCTGGAGAGTCCAGGACTAGGGGGCATTGTCTCAGGATAAGGGGTCGACCATTTAGGACTGAGATGAGGAGAAATGTCTTCACTCAGAGGGTTGTGAATCTTTGGAATTCTCTGCCGCAAAGGGTTGTGGATGTTTAGGCATTGAGTATATTCAAGGCTGAGATAGATAGATTTTTGGAATCTAGAGGAATCAAGGGATATGGGGATCACGTCAGAAAGTGGAGTTGAGGTCGAAGATCAGCTATGATCTTATTGAATGGCGGAGCAGGCTCAAGGGGCCACATGGCCTACTCCTGCTCCTAATTTTTATGTTCTTATGTTCTTATGAAGGGGGGAAGAAAGAGGTTTGGAGCGGGAGAGAGGATCGAAGGGGGGAGAGAGGATCGAAGGGGGGGAGAGCGCGGATCAGAGGGGGAGAGGAGGGGGAGAAAGGAGCTTGGAGACTGGGGAGAAAGTCAGGAACTCGGGCGGGGGGAGAAGGTCAGGAGCTTGGGGGAAGGGGGGAGGGGAAAGATCAGGAGCTCGGGAGGAGGTCAGGAGCTCGGGAGGAGGTCAGGATCTCGGGGAGAGAAAGTCAGGAAATTGTTGGCGGAGGGAGCGCGGTGAGAACAGTGGGGAGGGGGTGAAGAACATGATCCAGGTCTAAAGGAGATGGGGGGGGATGAGAACAAGGACGTGATCCAGATGGAAGATAGGTCACGTTCTCCTGCCCTCTGTTAGGCCTGGATCACCTTCTTCCACCCCCACCCCCATTACATCTGCACCATGTTCTCCCTTTCCTACCCCACCCCCCTCCCCCACCCGAACCGCAGTGGTTCAAGAAGGCAGCTCACTACCACCCTCTCAAGGGCAACTAGGGATGGGCAATAAATAAATGAATTTTAAAAAATGAGAGCATATTCTGTGTTGGTCCTACAACATGCATAACATTACATTGACGTGTTATTTACATAAGAACATAAGAACATAAGAACTAGGAGCAGGAGTAGGCCAATTGGCCCCTCGAGCCTGCTCCGCCATTCAATAAGATCATGGCTGATCTGATCCTAACCGCCAATCTACTATCACAGAACCATCTCCTGAACCTAACAGAATTGGACACACGAAATAGGAGCAGGATCAGGCTACACGGCCCCTGGGCCCGCTACGCTACCCACAGGGCCATGACCGATCCGAACCTAGACTCATGTCCAAATTCCTGCCTGCTCCCCGTAACCCTTAATTCCCTTTACTTCTAGGAAACTGTCTATTTCTGTTTTAAATTTATGTAATGATGTAGCTTCTACAGCTTTTTGGGGCAGCATATTCCATGGACCTACCACCCTCTGAGTGAAATAGTTCCTTCTCATCTCAGTTTTGAAAGAGCAGCCCCTTATTCTAAGACTATGCCCCCTAGTTCTAGTTTCACCCATCATCGGGAACATCCTCCCCGCATCCACCCGATCCAACCCCTTCACAATCTTATATGTTTCAATAAGATCGCCTCTCATTCTTCTGAACTCCAATGAGTAGAGTCCCAATCTACCCAACCTCTCCTCATATGTCCATCCCCTCATTCCCGGGATTAACCGAGTGAACCTTCTTTGTACTGACTCGAGAGCAAGTATGTCTTTTCTTAAGTATGGACACCAAAACTGTACGCAGTATTCCAGGTGCGGTCTCACCAATACCTTGTACAACTGAAGCAATACCTCCCTATTTTTATATTCTATCCCCTTAGCAATGAAAGCCAACATTCCATTGGCCTTCTTAATCACTTGCTGCACCTGCATACTAACCTTTTGAGTTTTGTGCACCAGGACCCCCAGATCCCTTTGTACTTCAGTACTTTCCAGTTTCTTGCCATTTAGATAATAACTTGCTCTACTATTTTTCCTGCCAAAGTGCATAACCTCACACTTTCCAGTATTGTATTCCATCTGCCAAATCTCTGCCCACTTACTTAGCCTGTCTATGTCCCCTTGCAGATTTTTTATGTCCTCCTCACTCACTACTTTCCCTCCCATCTTAGTATCATCTGCAAACTTTGATATGTTACACTCTGTCCCCTCCTCCAAATCGTTAATATAGATTGTAAAGAGTTGGGGACCCAGCACTGACCCCTGCGGAACACCACTAGTTACTGATTGCCAGTCTGAGAGTGAACCATTTATCCCAACTCTCTGCCTTCTGTTAGATAGCCAATCCTCTATCCATGCCAGAATATTACCCCCAATCCCGTGATTTTTTATCTTAAGCAATAATCTTTTGTGTGGCACCTTGTCAAATGCCTTTTGGAAGTCTAAATACACCATATCCACTGGTTCCCCTTTATCCACCCTGTGTGTTACTTCCTCAAAGAACTCCAGCAAATTTGTCAAACATGACTTCCCCTTCATAAAACCATGCTGACTTTGTCCTATTAAATTATGATTATCCAAATGTCCCATTACTGTCTCCTTAATAATGGACTCCAAAATTTTACCTACCACAGATGTTAGGCTAACCGGTCTATAGTTTCCAGCCTTCTGTCTACTGCCCTTTTTAAATAAGGGTGTTACATTAGCAGTTTTCCAGTCTGCCGGGATCTTTGCTGAGTCCAGGGAGTTTTGGAAAATTATTACCAATGCATCCACAATCCCTACCGCCACTTCCCTCAAGACCCTAGGATGTAAGCCATCAGGTCCAGGTGATTTATCCGCCTTGAGTCCCATTATTTTACCGAGTACCACTTCCTTAGTGATTTTGATCGTGTTTAGCTCCTCCCCCCCTATAGCCCCCTATTTGTCCAGTGTTGGGATATTCTTAGTGTCCTCTACTGTAAAGACTGATACAAAATATTCATTCAGTGTATTTGCCATCTCCATATTTCCCACCATTAATTTCCCGGTCTCATCCTCTAAGGGACCAACATTTACTTTAGCCACCCTTTTTCTTTTTATATAACTATAAAAACTCTTACTATCTGTTTTTATATTTTTTGCTAATTTACTTTCATAATCTATCTTCCCTTTCTTAATCAATCTTTTTGCTATTTTTTGCTGTCTTTTAAAGTTTTCCCAATCCTCTATCCTCCCACTAGATTTTGCTACCTTATAAGCCCTTGTTTTTAGTCGAATATTATCCTTAATTTCTTTACTTAGCCATGGATGACTGTCTTTTCTTTTACACCCTTTTCTTCTCAGTGGAATATATATTTTTTGGAAGTTGTAAAATAACTCCTTAAATGTACACCACTGATCATGTATCGTCTTACCCTTTAATCTATTTTCCCAATCCACTCTACTCAATTCTGCTCGCATACCTTCATAGTCTCCTTTATTCAAGCTTAGCACGCTTGTTTGAGATCCAACCTTCTCACCCTCTAATTGAATATGGAATTCAACCATGTTATGGTCACTCATTCCAAGGGGATCCTTTACTAAGACATTTTTAATTAATCCTGTCTCGTTACACAGGACCAGATCTAAGGTTGCTTGCCCCCTGGTCGGTTCAGTCACATACTGCTCAAGAAACCCATCCCTAATACACTCAATGAACTCATCTTCAAGGCAGCCCTGCCCAATTTGATTTGTCCAATTAATATGATAGTTAAAATCCCCCATAATTAAAGATGTTCCCTTATTACAAGCCTCAACTATTTCCTGATTGATACTCCGTCCAACAGAGTTGCAACTGTTTGGAGGCCTATAGACTACGCCCACTAATGTTTTTTTCCCCTTATTATTCCTTATCTCCACCCAAACTGTTTCATTATCCTGATCTTTTGACCCAATATCATTTCTCTGTATTACAGTGATTCCTTCCTTTATTAACATAGCCACCCCACCTCCCCTTCCTTCCTGCCTGTCCTTCCTGATCGTTAAATAACCTGGTATGTTTAATTCCCAGGCATTGTCACCCTGCAGCCATGTTTCTGTAATGGCCACAAGATCATACCCATATGTAGTTATTTGTGCCATTAACTCATCTATTTTGTTACGAATGCTACGTGCATTCAGATAGAGAACTTTCAAATATGTTTTGTGACACTTAGTTCCTGCTTTTGCCCTTTTTATTACTTTACCTTTTACTCCATACCTTCTGCCCCTTCCTGACACACTCTGGTTTTTAATTTCCCCACCGCTACCTAAGTCTATGACCTTCTCTGTTGTCATTTTTATTATTTGCTCTCTAGGAACCTCCCCCCCACTAGTTAGTTTAAAGCCCTCTCTACAGCCCTAGTTATATGATCCGCCAGGACTCTAGTCCCAGCACTGGCCAAGTGAAGCCCGTCCCAACGGAACAGCTCCCTCCTGCCCCAGTACTGGTGCCAGTGTCCCAGGAAGCAAAACCCATTTCTCCCACACCAGTCTTTGAGCCACTCATTTAACTCTCTAATTTTATTTGTCCTAGCCAAATTCGCTCGTGGCTCAGGTAATAATCCAGAGATTAATACCCTTGAGGTTCTGTTTTTTAATTTGACCCCTAGCTGCTCATACTCCTTTAACAGAACCTGCTTCCTTGTCCTATCTACGTCGTTTGTACCAACATGGACCACGACAACTGGATCCACCCCCTCCCACTGCAAGTTTCTTTCCAGCCCAGAGGAGATGTCCTTAACCCTGGCACCGGGCAGGCAACACAGCCTATGGGACTCTTGCTCTCGGCTGCAGAGAACTCTATCTATCCCCCTAATAATACTATCCCCTACCACTACAACATTTTTATTTACTCCCCCCTCTTGAATGGCCCCCCGTTCCACGGTGCTGTGGCCAGGTTGCTCATCCTCCCTGCAGTCCCTGCTCCTGTCCCCACAGGGAGTAAGAACCTCGAACCTGTTGGACAAGAGCAAGGGCTGCGGCTCCTCCAACACTACCTCCTGGATCCCCGTACCTGCCTCACTCGTAGTCACACCGTCCTGTCCCTGACCATGGGCTACATCTGAATTAATTAACTTCATAGGTGTGACCACCTCCTGAAACACAAAGTCCAGGTACTTCTCCCCCACCCTGATGTGTCACTGTGTCTGAAGCTCAGACTCCAGCTCATCAATACGGAGCTGAAGTTCCTGTAGCAGCAGACACTTGTCACAGATGTAATCACCGTGAGCCTCAATGGGGTCCACCGGCTCCCACATCTCGCAACAGTAACACATCACCTGCTCCATTCTATGTAATTAATTTAAAAATTTTTATTGTTAGTTATGGACACTCTGCCGGACTCGACTATTCCAATGTTCTCCTGAACTTGAGCTCATCCAAAACCCTGCTGCAGGTATCCTAACATGCAACAAGTGGATGAATTGGTTTTGATCTTCCAAAATTCCCTAGATTCTAGAACGGTCCCAGCAGATTGGAAGGTCGCAAATGTAACACCGCTATTCAAGAAAGGAGGGAGAGAGAAAACAGGGAACTACAGGCCAGTTAGCCTGACATCAGTCATCGGGAAAATGCTGGAATCCATTGTTAAGGAAGTGGTATCAGGGCACTTAGAAAATCATAACATGATTAGGCAGAGTCAACATGGTTTTATAAAAGGGAAATTGTGTTTGACAAATTTATTAGAGCTTTTTGAGGATGTAACTAGCAGGGTAGATAAAGGGGAACCAGTGGATGTAGTATATTTGGATTTCCAAAAGGCATTTGATAAGGTGCCACATAAAAGGTTATTACACAAGATTAGGGCTCACGGGGTTGGGGGTAATCTAGTAGCATGGATAGAGGATTGGTTAACGGACAGAAAACAGAGAGTAGGGATAAACAAATCTTTTTCAGGTTGGCAGGCTGTAACTAGTGGGGTGCCGCAAGGATCAGTGCTGGGGCCTCAGCTATTTATAATCTATATTAATGACCTAGATGAAGGGACCGAGTGTAATGTATCCAAGTTTGCTGATGATACAAAGCTAGGTGGGACAGTAAGCTGTGAGGAGAACACAAAGAGTCTGCAAAGGGATATAGATAGACTAAGTGAGTTGACAGTAAGGTGGCAGATGGAGTATAATGAAGGGAAATGTGAGGTTATTCACTTTAGTAGGAAGAATAGAAAAACACAATATTTTTTAAATGTTGAGAAACTTTTAAATGTTGCTGTTCAGAGAGATTTGGGTGTCCTCGTGCAAGAAACACAGAAAGCTAGCATGTAGGTACAGCAAGCAATAAGGAAGGCAAATGGCATGTTGGCCTTTATTGCAAGGGGGTTGGAGTATAAGAGTAAGGAAGTCTTGCTACAATTGTACAGGGCCTTGGTGAGACCACACCTGGAGTACTGTGCACAGTTTTGGTCTCCTTATCTAAGGAAGGATACACTTGTCTTGGAGGCGGTGCAACGAAGGTTCACTAGATTGATTCCTGGGATGAGAGGGCTGTCCTATGAGGAGAGATTGTGCAGAATGGGCCTATACTCTCTGGAGTTTAGAAGAATGAGAGGTGATCTCATTGAAACATACAAAATTCTGAAGGGGATTGACAGGGTAGATGCTGAGAGGTTGTTTCCCCCGGCTGGAGTGTCTAGAACTAGGGGGCATAGTCTCAGGATAAGGGGTAGGCCACTGAGATGAGGAGGAATTTCTTCACTCAAAGGGTTGTGAATCTTTGGAATTCTCTGTCCCAGAGGGCTGTGAATGCTGAGTCTTTGAGTATATTCAAGGCTGAGATAGATTTTTGGACTCTAGGGGAATCAAGGGATATGGAAATCGGGCGGGAAAGTGGAGTTGAGGTCGATGATCAGCCATGACCTTATTGAATGACGGAGTAGACTTGAGTGGCTGTAGGCTTACTCCTGCTCTTATTTCTTATGCTCTTATGTCCCATTCACCCATCACCCCTATGCAGCTGCCTGGAGGTCCCGTGCAGCCCGTTAAAAAAAAAAATTCGGGGGAACATTGCCCACCAACACCTTGATTTTAAAATTCTCATCCTTATGTTAAAATCCCTCCATGGTCTCATCCCTTCCCATCTGAACTCAGCAGTGTGCGTGCTCCTAACCCAAGAGGGTGAGCCCTGTCTGTTCTCTGAAAGCAGTAGTGTTATGGATCAAATGACACATTGCAAAGATCTTGATTACTCAGGCAGGCAGGATCTAATTACACATTCCAGACAAACTGTGTGTGCCTTGTCCGCCAAGGGGACCAATCAGAAACCTTGTCTTGTCCTCCATTGGGACCGATCAGAACTTTGGTGTTAGAAATAGTTACAGCCATATGAATAGCACCAGTACATGGACAGCATCAGTACAGGGACAATACCAGTACATTGTCCATGCCAGTATATGGACAACACAATACAGTGACAGCAACAGTGCACATACAACATCAGTATACAGACAACAACAATTTGCATTTATATAATGCCTCTAATGTAGTAAAACGTCCCAAGGCGCTTTACATGAGCGTTATCAGACAAAAATTCACATCGAGGGAAAGAAGGAGACATTGGTGCAGGGGTGGAGCGGTGATTGATCCAAGAGGTAGGTTTTAAGCAGGGTCTTAAGGAACAGACAGAGGAGAGGCAGAGGGGTTTTGGGAGGGAATTTCAGAGTTTAGGGCCTTGATGGCTGAAGGCACAACTGCCAGTGGTGGGGTGAAGGGAGTGGGGGATGCATAAGAAGTCAGAGTTGGAGAACCGTAGAATTATCGGAGGGTTGTAGTCGGGCTGGAGGAGGTTAAAGAGCTAGGGAGGGATGAGGCCGCAGAGGGATTTGTACGCGAGGATAGAATTTTAAATTTGAGGCGTTGGTGAACCGGGAGCCAATGTAGGTCAGCGAGCACAGGGGTGATAGGTGAATGGGACTTGATGCAAGTTAGAAAACAGGCGGCAGAATTTTGGATGAGCTCAAGTTTATGGAGGGTGGAAGGTGAGCGGCCGGCCAGAAGGGCATATAGCAATAGTTCAGTCTGGAGGTAACAAAAGCATGGAGGAGGGTTCCAGCAGCAGATGATCTGAGGCAAGGGCAGAGACGGGTGATATTAAAGAGGTGGAAGTAAGTGGTCATTGTGACGGAGTGGATATGGGGTCAAAAGCTCAGTTCCGGGTCAAATAGAACGCCGAGGTTGCAAATAGTCTAGTTCAGCCTGAGTTAGTGGCCAGGTAGGAAAATGGAATCAGTGGTGAGGGAACAGAGTTTATGGAAGGGGCCGAAGACAATGGCTTTGGTATTCCCAATACTTAATTTGAGAAAATTGCAAATCATCCAGGACTGGACGTCAGGAAAAAAAATCTTTAAAGCAGCTAATAGGATGGTTAGTCCTATACGGCGGATGATTTTACGGACTGCCACACTGCATACGATGAAGGAAGGCCCTCCACACCCAGGTATCCCGCTGGATGTTAACCCAGAATTCAGAGCTGGAGCTCTGGTCTCCTCTCACCGGGGCTATTTGGAGCACGGTTCAAATCCTGCACAATCTGGGAATGTTACCACTAAGCCAAAGGCTCGCTCCCGATTAACAGGTGACACTCGTGGACAAAAATAGGTGAACTTTCACTAGTTCTATAGGAAAAAATAGAAGCCATTATGGTCTATTTAATTCTCAGCTAAAGCCTGATATTGATTGAGAAACATTGAAACATGGAAGATGATGCAACAGTCAGTTGACAAGAATAGAAATCTCCTACACAAGGTTAACTGTCTTAAGATTTTAGTACTTTCTTCCAGCCATTTCCTACCCAGAGATCTTCTGTAGGGGTTCTGGATGTTAACTGGCATATGCTGTTCCAGCAGAGCACTGATCAATGTTAAATTCATTCGTTCTCTGACACTTCAGGCAGAACTGAAGCTAAAAAGACATTAATTCGGACTAAAGGATGTAATAAAAGAGCAGTCCACTTGTGGAAGCTGAACTAATCTCAAGGAGATTGTTTTTCCACCATCTACATCAAAGGTTTTAAACAGTGCATCTCACCCTCAGTACTACAACTACTTCATATGGCTGATGCAGAGGTAGAGCAACAACTATAACTTTACATATTACATTACCCTCAGTAATCCATCTAAAATACAAACATTTTTGCACTTTTTAAAGAAAAATTGCATAAATATTTGAAGCAGAGGAAAAATTAGGGCTGGCAGGAAAGAGCGGGGCAGTGGAATTAATTTTAGATTGCTCTAGCAGAGAGCACAGACACAATGGGCCAAATTGCCTCCTTCAGTGCTGTGAATTTCTATGGCTTTAGAGAGTTATCATTAACCTTTAAAGAGAAAATTGGAAATAAATGTCAGTGACGGCGAGTGAAACACCTTTTCCGTATTTGTCACTCAATATCAAGTCAGGTACAAGTCAGGTACAGCAATCAGCTGCAGAGTAAAACTTCTGCTTCAACCATGGGACCATGGGGGAAGATTCCCCATGTTTGCTATTTGTGGCAAAAGGACAAATGCGAGTGCAAAAAAATGATTTCTCATTTTACTGCTAATAGCAGACAGTGAAAATCTTCCTTCATGCGTCTTATATCCCAAATCAGAAGAGGACAACCTGCAGCACCAATTTGAATCTTTTCACTCCCCACACCAGAACAGCCTCTCTTGAGTGAGATTGCCAGTTTTAGTGCCAATTTGGTGCTGTGGGCCTTTGTACATTAGGAAGCTAACTGAGTCTACGCCAAACTCATTCATATTGAGCCGTTATAGCCAACAGACAGAATAAAACTTTATTACCATCAGTCTGAACGGGATACAGACCTAGATCCCAGAGCTGAAAGGCCAATGTCTAACTCACTTCATCACCCAGCCCCATCCAACCATTTTTTGTGACTCTCTATTTTATCCCGAGTCCCCAATCCCCAATTTATAGGATCAGTGATTTCCTGCCATACTTCTATCATGGGAGTTCAAATCACACTATGGCAGTTTGAGAATTTGAATTCAGTTTAAAAGGTATCAGGAAATAAAAAGCTGGTATCAGTAAAGAGACCATGAAGCTAGCGGATTGTCATTAAAAACCCAACTGGTTCACTAATGTCCTTTAGGGAATGAAACATGCCGTCCTTACCTGGTCTGGCTCCAGTATCTGACTCCAGTTCCACACCGACGTGGTTACCTCGTAACTGCCCTCTGAAGTGGCCTGGCAAGCCATTTAGTTGACCCACCACGACTCTCTCAGGGCAGCTAGGAATGGGCAATAAATATTGGCCTTGCCAGTGATGCCCACATCCCGAGAATGAATTTAAAGAAAAGTTATGCTGGGCTCATGCCCACCAATGCTCTCCAGTGCTTACTCCACCAGAGTTCACAGGGTCAGCAGGAGAGCAAGGTTCTTGCATGGGGCCAGTACTCATCGGCAGCACATGGGGCATTTCTCCAGTGTGGCCAGAAAGTACGGTAACTACCCGCTATTGAGGGAAGGGTGCCCAGGCCATATCCAGCTCTCCATCAGCCTAGGGGCTTATCCAAATTATCGAAAGAAAAATTACCAAAGCTGCTCTTTGGTGTACAAGCTGCTCCGCTCAGTTGGACGCCCACCCTGTATGGGGCCCACTTTTGCCCCTCTGGAAGCTGATAAGCATTTTCTCTAATCATACCAACTTCCAGTGTTATGGGCCAGGGATATGGAAACTCCTGGCGTAGAGAGTCCACGCTCCCATTTCCCCTCCCTTTACATCATTGGCCTTGTGAAGGATAGGAAGAGGTTCTGACCCTCACAAGGTCAGCAAGGAATTCCCAGAGTTACTGGGTCTCCAGCCTTTTTATGGTAGGTTCCGCTGAACACGCACCAGAGTTACAGCGAGAGTCTGGCGGAATCCTTGAGGGCTAAAATCTGGGGCTGATCCGGAACTTTGGGGAAACAATCTCCATCAACAGTTCAATAGAGATCCTGCTGTACTTTGTTGCCAGAATTTATACACTCATGTACCATTGTCAGAATCAGAAGGTCATGTATTCAAGCCCCACAACAGATTTGATTATTTTATCTTGGCTGACAATTAAGTGAAGTATTGAGGGGGTGCTGTATTATTAGATGTTAAACTAAGACTAAGGGGTAGAAATTAGGTCGCGCCCCATTTGGGGCGCAAATATCGTCTGGACGCAAATATTAGCGCCTGGCGCTAATTATCGGCACTGACTGGAAACTTCACTTTTACCGCCCCGGGAGGTGAGTGGAGCGCTAAAGCAGGCGCTGCACACCTGTCTTAAGGCGCAAAGGCCGAGCAGTGAGGCGCTAACTCAGAGCGCTGGCGAAGCTCATGTAATGTCAGTCAGCAATGGAACACACACACAATGGCACGGGCCAGTTCTTAAAGGGGATGGTTAATCTTGCTTTCCATCCACATCCTGTTCATTGCAGCCTTGAATCTCGGCCTGGAGAGACTTGCACATCAAATGTGCTGGAAAGAACAATGGAGAGTATCAGGCAAAGAGCTCAGAGTGCAGCTCCCACAGTCTCTGCTAAATCGATACAAGGAATGGCAAATCAAAATGAACCTGCAAAGTGCTGCTCAGTACCCAAAACTCCTTCACACAACGTTGAATCTCTCCAGAAGTCTCTCCCTCTCTCTCTCAGAATGCGTAGTTCAAAAATGCCACCAACAATAAAAGACAGGAAGAGGCCCCCTTTAAATAGCGCCCCCCCCCCAGCCCCACAGCGATTGATAGCGTTCCAGTCTTCTGGTCGTTGGAAGCGCCAGGCGGTAAGGCAGGGGGCGCCACTCAATTTCCGCTCCGGGGCGCCACAAGGGCGTTGCACCATGGAATGACGTCACAATCTGCGCGCGCAGGTGGTCGCAGCGGTAAGTTTTAGCGCCGCCGCACAATGTCAAGTTAAGTTCCCGAGCGGCGCAAACATCGCTGCGCCCGGGCGTTAGCGGCTTTGCGCCCCATTAGCGCCCTCTTAAGGCACTAACGGGAGGCGCAACCAACTGAATTTTTACCCCTAAAGACCTTGTGGTACTATTTGAACAAGAGCAGAGAATTGGCCTGGATTTTCGACTCATGTTCCTCCTTAAAGCAGCATCACAAAAAAATTAACAAAACAAACAACCTGCATTTATATCGCACCTTTAATGTCGAGAAATGACCCCAAGTATTTCACAGAGGTGTGAGGGGTGAAAATGAATGTTGAGCCTAAGGAGATATTAAGAGGGCTGATCAAAAGCTTGGTCAAAGTGTAAGGGCGAGAAATTCATTATAGCCCAGGAATGGGCGGTAACTTTGGAAAAGTTTGAGATTTAGCAGCAGGCACCAATGAATCTCGCTGCACACAAAATTCATTGTCATCGCTCAAAGAAAGGATGGGAGCGCTAAATCAAGCGCTAACGGCCTAGCTCAGTGGTGTTGCACTCAAAGCGCTAACCAATATCAGCTGCAGTCTAATCGCAAGTCATCATTGCCACAGGCTCTTTCCAGTTCTTAAAGGGGAGGTTCATTCATGCTGCAGAACCTCATTCTCAGCATTGCTGGCTGTGAACCTGTGTCAGCAAGCAGGAGCAGGCCAAGTCCAAGGTGCCAGATGAGTCAACCAGCTGTACTCATGGCAGATCCACGCCCCAGGGAGAGAGCCCGCAGATTTTCGGACCAAGTATTGGAGGAGTTGGTGTCTGCTGTGGAGAGACGGAGGGCGGTGCTCTACCCGACAATTGGCAGGAGGCCCTCGCCACAAGTCTTCCGCGCCATGTGGAGGGGGGTAGTGCTGCATGTCTCGGGCAGCACTGTGGTCCCCAGGACTCACACACAGTGCAGGAAAGCCGACACCCAACCACTGTCTGCGATGGAAAATAGAGTGCTGGAGATTATTAGGCACCAGGTGGTGGGCGCCGTGGCCACCAGCGACGTTGACCCCCTTGGGGACAACAACGGTATGTTCATCCCTACTCCTTCTTCTCACATCCCACTTCCCCCTCACCCCACAAGCCTTTTGCACTTTCCAGCTAATCATGTTGCATGCATGCAATTCTCCCTTCCTGATCCCCTGCCCTCACCTTAACCCGTCTCTTGTGCTTTTATGCTTTCAAATAATGAGCAAGCACCAGAGCAGCCTGTCACTGAGGGCACCATTGAGAGCGATGCGGGAAAAGAGGAGGAGGAAGAGCACACCGCGTCACTGCATGTCTCACCCGCAGCCACCAGCTCAGATACTGGCACTACGCATTCTTTAGAGGCTAGTATAGTAGCGGGATCTGCACAGGGTGAGGCACCAGGAACGAGTGGGCTGCAGCAAGGCCAGGGGGAAAGGGTAGCTCGGGGGCCAGCTCCCCGGAGGGCAAGTTCGTGCGTGAGTTCTGCTGCACAGGACTCAGATGAGGATTTCGATGGGGAGGCCTTTGGAAGAAGGGTGATGGGCATGCACATGGAGATCATAGGTGCAATGGCAAGAGTGTCTGAGAGCCTGTCGGCAATGGTAAGGAGCGTGGAGGAGTCCACCTGCAACATTGCACAAACCTCTACGCACACCATGGAGCCCATCATTTCCAGTCTTGAAAGGATGGTGGACTCCCAGAGAGACCGTGCTGACCCAGACCTGATGCCACGTGTGATGGGTGATCTGGCAGCTTCCATTGCAGCACAGGCGGAAGCGACGCAACGTCTTAGTGCTGTAATGCAGTCTATGCTTGATGCCACACAAGCTCTGACTGCTACCATCGTGGCTGGGTCTACCACCGTCGACCGGGGCTTTCACGGTGTCGCAGCAGGCCAGCAATCTGTGCTCCAACAGATTGCTAGGGATGCTGAGGTGCTGCCCCGGAGGAGTGGCAGTGGGTCAGTGGAGCAGGAACCTGCTGACCTCTCTCACGATGATAGCATTCCTGCTCCCACCACTGCCACTCCGCCATTGCCCTTGTCGCTGCCTATCATCCAGCAAGCCCAGACTGCTGCTGCCCGTGCTGAGGTGGTGCAGTCTACAGCCGGGCCTTCCAGGCCCAGAGCTGGTCGAGGGCGTCCTGCAAGGCCATCTGAAGTCTCCCGCACGGACACTCAGCAACCTTCCACCAGCTATGCTGCAGCCACTGGGCCAACACTTCATAGGAGCACTAAAGTAGGCAAAGGCACAATAACAAGAGGCACTAAGTAATTGCACAAGGGTGAATAGTAAATATTGTTGTTGTAAAGATGTGTTCACTGATTATTGAGAAATTTATTAATTCACTTCGGATAATTTTGCACTGTCTCTCATTTCAGCTGTGCGCTGTGATATGGCCTGCGACAGGGATGGAATGATGGGGATGTGGTGAGCAACGGGGATCTGAGGCTGAATTTACTGGAACCACAGTCTGATGAGACGGTCACGGACCGCCCTTCTAGCAGGCCGATTGAGTGGTTGCCTCCTCCCTCGCTCCTATTCCTCCTCCTCCTCATCATCATCTTCCTCTTCCTCCTCGTCCTCCTCCTCCTCTTCCTCCTCCTGAGGTGGTCCCACAATCCTGCTGGCAATGGCTGGGCCCTCATGATGGCCAGATTGTGGGGCATGCAGCAGACCATGATGAAATGGGACACCCGCTCCGGCGAGTACTGAAGGGCTCCTCCCGAGTGGTCAGCTTGTCAGTTGGTAGCACACTCGCTTCTGAGTCAGAAGATTGTGGTTTCAAGTCCCACTCCAGGTACTTGAGCACATAAAGCGAGGCTGACACGCCAGTGCAGTGCTGAGGGAGTGCTGCACTGTCGGAGGTGGCGTCTTTCGGATGAGATTTAAACCGAGGCACCGTCTGCTCTCTCAGGTGGACGTAAAAGATCCCATGGCACTATTTCGAAGAAGAGCAGGTGAGCTATCCCTGGTGTCCTGGCCAATATTTCTCCCTCAACCAACATAACAAAAACAGATTATCTGGTCATTATCACATTGCTGTTTGTGGGAGCTTGCAGTACGCCAATTGGCTGCCACGTTTCCCACATTACAACAGTGACTCCACTTCAAAAAGTACTTAATTGGCTGTAAAGCGCTTTGAGACGTCCGGTGGTCATGAATTTCAAAATAATTAATTG
Source organism: Squalus acanthias (assembly GCA_030390025.1). NCBI lineage: Eukaryota > Metazoa > Chordata > Chondrichthyes > Squaliformes > Squalidae > Squalus > Squalus acanthias. Next base: position 30,339,163 of record CM059432.1, on the reverse strand, counting down.
TATGTGAAGTGCCTCGAGATGTTTCTGAAAGAGTTTCTTTTTTTTGCTCATTGTGGCAAAATATTTAAATACCAGGGCCAAAAAGGTTAAAATTAGGAATAAGAAGGGAAATCAGTTTGAAATGATTTTCTCCAAGTGTTAGTACAGTTGTGAAGTAAGTTGCCAGGGAAGGCCATTGAAGCAAATGCAGATCGTGTCAGCCTTGGCTGAGTGGTAGCACTCTCCCCTCTGAGTCAGAAGGTTGTGGATTCAAGCCACACTCCAGAGACTTGAGCACAAAATCTAGGCTGACACCCTAGTGCAGTACTGAGGAAGTTGCTGCACTGTCGGAGGTGCCACCTTTCGGGTGAGGGGTTAAACCGAGGCCCCATCTTCCCTCTCAGGTGGATGTAAAAGATCCTTCGGCACTATTTGAAGATGAGCAGGGGAGTTCTCCTGGTGTCCAACATTTATCCCTCAACCAACACTTAAAAAAAGATGATCTGGTCATTTATTTCATTGCCGTTTGCGGGAGCTTGCTGTGCACAAATTGGCTGCTGTGCTTCCTGTAATACAACAGCGACTACACTTCAGAATTACTGTAAAGTGCTTTGGGATGTTATTTAAAGGTGCTATGTAAATGCAAGTTCCTTCTTCCTTTTGGATGGCTTCATGAGAAAAGTGATGCTGAGAAAGTGGCAGATGGGGATTTAGATCAATCAAACGAGAATGGTCTTCTGGGTCTAATAACCTATTTTGTCCGATTAAAACTCTTTTCTGTAAAAAGTTTCTTCAAATTATATAATTGAGGCTCAAAGGAGTTGCTGAGCCTGACAGTGGGTGTGAGTCAAGTTAACATCATTAGAAGTACAGTCACCCAATGTGATTCATCAATCATGCCATTTCAATTGTGTGCACATTAATTCAACTCCCTCGCACTGCTGGCCTCAGAAACTCCCCGAAGCCAGTACCCATATAATATTCTTGGTGCACACTACGCAAAACAAAAAATACGACTAAAAATTCAACAGAAAAAAAGATATAAAATCCCCCTGAAGATGTTACACTTGATTGTATTGTTTTGTAATTGCTTGATTTTTTCCAAACAGGGTTCCTGATGGAGAGACGCACTCTTTAAACTGTGCTGGAACAACTACATTATTTAACATCTACATTAATTACACACTTTTATTCCACTACTATTCTATTTCACAATCTCCTTTAAGTACAGGATTTATTGCATTGAAAGTAAGACTTACACTTTAACAGCACATCTTAAAGTGTCCCAATTGTAATAAATTTACAAAATTTTTAGCTAGGCAAATGAGGCAGCCATTTTGCACACAGATGTCACACACATCCATGAGATGAGTCGCACAACACCAGGTTATAGTCCAACAGTTTTATTTGAAATCACAAGCTTTCGGAGCGGCTGCTCCTTCGTCAGGTGAAGTGAAGAAATACAAATGGGCACAGCATATATAGACAGAGAACAATGCCTGTGCAGAGAACAATGCCAGACGACTACCAGTTAATCTTTCTGACTGCCCTTTATCACAACTCGGCAGAGAGACAATCACGGCAATCAAATACAACCAGGTCAGTCAGGAAGACATTACATCAAAGACGATAGCAAAATACAACAAAGACAATGAGGTGGGGTCACAGGGGGTCTAACGTGGCAGAGGCTGCAGTCTGTATGGAAAACCAAAAACTTTAAACTTTTTACTTTTTTTTTACTGGAAATCACATCTGTGAACAAGCCAACGACGACTCGAGTCTGGATGACTCTACGTCAGGTGGGGTTACATGTAGCGTGACATGAACCCAAGATCCCGGTTGAGGCCGTCCTCATGGGTGCGGAACTTGGCTATCAGTTTCTGCTCGATGATTTTGCGTTGTCGTGTGTCTCGAAGGCCACGCCCGTTCCATCAGTGCTGCAGTGGAAGCTGACTGAAGTTATGCAAGCTCAGCTTGTTGCCATGCAAGCGCAGTTTGCTGCCACACAAGCAGAGACTGCTGCCATTATGGCTGCGTTTACCAGTGTTGAAAGAGGCTTACAGGGTGTCACAGCAGTCCAGCAATCTTTCCTCCAACAAATTACATGGGTTGCTGAGGCGCCGCCCTGGGGGAGTGGCAGTGACTCCATGTAGCACGATCCTGCTATCCTCTCTCAGGAAGAGAGCATTCGTCCTTCCACCACTACCACTCTGCCAGTGCCCTTGTTTTTGCCTGTCAGCCAGCCAGCTCAGACTGCTGCTGCCCATGCCGAGGTGGTGTAGTCCGCAGCCGAGCCTTCTAGGCCCAGAGCTGCTTGAGATCGTCCTCCAAGGCCATCTGCAGTCTCCCCCACTGAAAGTCAGCAGCCTTGTACCAGCCATGCTGCAGCCACTGGGGTAGCACTGCGTAAGAGCACTGGGACAGGCAAAGGCACATGGAAGACAGGCACTAAGGGAATGCACAAAGGTGATTAGTTGACTTGGTATGTAATATTGGATGAGCTGATTTATAAATTTGGTTTGGAATGTTGTTTTGTGGTGCCTTTTATTGTAACATTGTGGCCAAGAGGACGCTGTGATGGTCAGTAACAGAGGGAAGGTAAGATGTGGGATTGTTGGTGCAAAAATAGGGCAGTAATAGTAGGGGATTTCAACTTCCCTAATATTAACTGGGATAAAATTAGTGTGAAAGGCATAGAGGGAGCAGAATTCTTAAAATGCATTCAGGAGAACTTTTTTAGCCAGTCCATAGCAAGCCCAACAAGAGAGGGGGAGGTTCTGGACCTAGTTTTAGGGAATGAAGCTGGGCAGGTAGAAAGGGTATCGGTGGGAGAGCATATTGGTGGTAGTGATCATAATTCAGCTAGATTTAGGATAATTATGGAAAAGGACAAGGATAGACCAGGAATAAAAGTTCTCAATTGGGGAAAGGCCAATTTTACTAAGCTGAGAGGTGATTTAGCCAAAGTGGACTGGAGACAGACACTTGAAGGTAAATCAGTGTTGGAGCAGTGGGAGGCATTCAAGGAGGAGATAGTGAGGGTTCAGAACAAGTATGTTCCCTTAATGCAAAAGGGTGGGACTAACAAATCTAGAGCTCCCTGGATGTCAAGGGGCATACAGGGTAGGATAAAGAAAAAAAGGGAAGCTTATGACAGATACCGAGGATTCAATACTGCAGAAAGCCGAGGAGTATAGAAAGTGCAGGGGTGAAATTAAAAAGAAAATTAGGAAAGCAAAGAGAGGGCATGAAAAAATATTGGCCAGTAAAATCAAGGAAAACCCAACGATGTTTTATAAATACATTAAGAGCAAGAGGATAATTAAAGTAAGAGTAGGGCCGATTAGGGACCATAAAAGTAACCTGTGTTTGGAAGCGGAAGACATGGATATGGTTCTTAATGAATACTTTGTGTCTGTTTTCACAAAGGAGAGGGATGATGCAGGCATTGCAATCAGGGAGGAGGAGTGTGAAATATTAGATGAAGTATTAAGGGGTTTAGCATCTTTGAAAGTGGATAAATCCCCAGGTCCAGATGAAATGTATCCCAGACTGTTAAGAGAAGTAAGAGAGGAAATAGCGGAGGCTCTAACCATCATTTTCCAATCCTCTCTGGCAACAGGTGTGGTGCCAGAGGACTGCTAATGTGGTACTGTTGTTTAAAAAGGGAGAAAGTGATAGACCGAGTAATTACAGGCCAGTCAGCCTAACCTCGGTGGTGGGAAAATTATTGGAAAAAATTCTGTGGGACAGGATAAATCTTCATTTAGAAAGACACGGATTAATCAGGGACAGTCAGCATGGATTTATTAAGGGAAGGTCATGTCTGATTAACTTGATTGAATTTTTTGAGGAGGTAACAAAGAGGGTCGATGAGCGTAGTGCGTTTGATGTAGTCTATATGGATTTTAGCAAGGCCTTTGATAAGGTCCTGCATGGCAGACTGATCACGAAAGTAAAAGCCCATGGGATCCGAGGCAAAGTGGCAAGTTGGATCCAAAATTGGCTCAGAAGCAGGAAACAAAGGGTAATGGTCGAAGGGTGTTTTTGTGACTGGAAGCCTGTTTCCTGGGGTTCCGCAGGGCTCAGTACTGGGTCCTTCGCTTTTTGTGGTATATATCAATGATTTGGACTTGAATGTAGGAAGTATGATTAAGAAGTTTGCAGATGATACAAAAATTAGCTGTGTGGTTAATAATGAAGACTAGAGGAAGATATCAATGGACTGGTCAGGTGGGCAGAACAGTGGCAAATGGAATTCAATCTGGAGAAGTGTGAGTTAATGCATTTGGAGAGGGCTAACAAGGCAAGGGAATACACAATAAATGGTAGGACACTGAGAAGTACAGAAGATCAGAGGGACACTGGAGTGCATGTCCACAGATCCCTGAAGGTAGCAGGACAGGTAGATAAGGTGGTTAAGAAGGCATACGGGATACTTGCCTTTATTAGCCGAGGCATAGAATATAAGAGCAGGGAGGTTATGCTTGAACTGTATAAAACACTAGTTAGGCCACAACTAGAATACTGCGTGCAGTTCTGGTCACCACATTACAGGAAGGATGTGATTGCACTAGAGGGGGTGCAGAGGAGATTTACGAGGATGTTGCCTGGACTGGGGAATCTTAGCTATGAGGAATGATCGGATAGGCTGGGGTTGTTTTCTTTGGAACAGAGGAGGTTGAGGGGAGACCTAATTGAGGTGTATAAAATTATGAGGGGCCTAGATAGAGTGGATAGGAAGGACCTATTTCCCTTAGCAGAAGGGTCGATAGCCAGGGGGCATAGATTTAAAGTAATTGGTCGGAGGTTTAGAGGGGCATTGAGGAGAAATTTTTTCACCCAGGTGGTGGTGGGGGTCTGGAACTCACTGCCTGAAAGGGTGATAGAGGCAGAGACCCTCATCACATTTAAAAAGTACTTGGATATGCACTTGAAGTGCCGTAACCTACAAGACTACGGACCAAGTGCTGGAAAGTGGGATTAGGGTGAATAGCTCTTTGTCGGCCGGCAATGGCCTCCTTCTGTGCTGTAAATTTCTATGATTCTGTGAATGGGAAATTGGAGTTGGGTTCACTGGTACCGTAATCAAATGAGTCACGGACAGCCCGGCCAAAAAGGGGCTGTCTGGGTTGCCTCGTCCCTTCCTGCTCCTCCTCCTTATCCTCAGCTCTTCGGCGTATACGTGGTGGCAAGGGCTGTGCCCTCGTGATGGCGAGGTTGTGGAGCATGCAGCAGACCACGACAAATCTTGAGACGCGCTCTGGCGAGTATGGCAAGGCTCCTCCAGAGCGGTCTAGGCAGCGGAAGCGTGGTTTAAGCACGCCAAAGTCTGCCTTTTCAGATTCCATGTGGCAGCATGGCTTTCGTTATATGCATGCAGTATCTCTGGGAATGCATCATGCCCTCAGCACTGCACTAGAGGATCATTGATGGTATATTATATGGTTAAGTCCTTGAATGGGACTTCAACCCAAAATCTTCTCATTCAGAGGTGAGAGGGCTACCAACTGAGCCAAGCAAACATGCCAGAAATAAGTTCTGTACAGATACAAGAAGCAGAAAAGCTAGGAATCTATACTGCAATAAGAGTTAGAAATAGAGAGAGAGGAAAAGGGCCTGCTGCATTTAGGAAAACGTGGTCTACATGCAACCTTCAGGCCGCCACCAAAAAGGTAAGCTTCTAAAAATACTTACCTGAATGTGGAGCTGGGAGGTGCAGGAGCGCTCCTCCTGACCCGATTGCACACCCTTCCCCCCCACCTCCTGATCGCGCCCCCTTCACCCCCCCTCTCGATCGCACCCCCTTCCCCCCACCTCCCAATCGCACCCCCTTCTCCCCACCTCCCGATCGCACCCCTCCCTCTTGCAATCGTCACCTCCCTCTCCCGATCGCTGCTTCTCTCCCTCTAATCCACATTTCCAACTCTGCAGAGAAAGTTATGTGCAATTTATAAAAACACAGAGAAAAACTATTGTGCAGTGGAGGGGATTTATCCAGCAAAGTAATGCATTAGATAGGCCTTAGAGCACCTAAACCAGAGAATAGTAATTTGGTTAAATCGAAACAAGCACGGGGATAACTGATCAAAAAATGATCAAAACACGTCTGCCAGGTGCACAAAGTTAATTACACACACCATACAAGATTGGATGACAGCATTCATTTATTTAAAAATTAATCTTTTAATTAGTAAATTGAAAATAAAATCCTAATCATGCCTCGCACAAACGTTTCAGTAATATCGTAGCTTAAGGATAATAGTTGAATCAAAATGTTGGACGGACAATCATCAGTTTAGGAATATTCTTTCATCAGATTCAGATTTAAGGAATACTTTCATCCCCAGAATTATTGATCACAATAAGAGCACAGTCATACGAGCCAATAAATTCTTATTAGGAGCACATAATCTCGGCTGACACCTCAGGGAGTGCTGCACTGTCGGAGGTGCGATTGTTCAGATGAGGCGTTAAACCGAGGCTCTGTCTGCCCTCTCAGGTGGATGTAAAAGATCTCATGGCACTATTTTAAAGAAAAGCAGGGAAGTTCTCCCCAGTATCTTGGCCAGTATTTATCCTTCAATCAACATCATTAAAACAGCTTAACTGGTCATTATCTCATTGCTGCTTGTGAGAGGTTGCTGCGTGCAAACTGGCTTCCGTGCTTCCTACATTACAACAGTGACTAAAATTCAAAAGTAAGTTATTGATTCTCAAGTGCTTTGGAGCATCCTGAGGTTCTTAAAGGCAATTTTTGCAGGTTCTTCCTTCTTTATTTGCTTAATGCAAAACCATGGCATTCATCCATTCACCATTTCAATAGAGAGGTAAAGGGGAAAAAATTCAGTTGGTTGCGCCTCCCAGTTAGTGCCTTAAGAGGGCGCTAATGGGGCGCAAAGCAGCTAGCGCCCGGGCACAGCGATGTTTGCGCCGCTTGCGAAATTAACTAGACATTTTGCGGCGGCGCTAAACACTACCGCCACGATCTCCTGCGCCGGCAGATCGTGACGTCAGTCGAGTGCGCAACGCCCCAGTATCGCCCCGGAGCGGATATTGAGTGGCGCCCCCTGCCTTACCGCCTGCCGCTAGCAACGACAGGTTGAGGGGAGCGTTTTGCAGTCACGAAGGGACTGGGGGAGCGCTATTTACAGGTGACCGCTTCCTGCCTTTTATTGTTGGCGACATTGTAGAACCACGCATTCTGAGAGAGAGAGAGAGAGACTTCTGGAGAGATTCAACGCTGTGTGAAGGAGTTTTGGGTACTGAGCAGCACTTTGCAGGTTCATTTTGATTTGCCCTTCCTTGTAACGATTTAGAAGAGACTGTGGGGGCTGCACTCTGAGCTCTTTCCCTGGTACTCTCCATTGTTCTTTCCAGCAGATTTGATGTACAGGTCTCTCCAGGCCGAGATTCAAGGCTGCAATGAGCAGGATGTGGATGGAAAGCAAGATCAGCCCTTCCCTTTAAGAACTGGCCCACGCCATTGTGTCTGTGTTCCATTGCTGACTGACATCACATGAGCTTCGCCAGCGCTCTGAGGTAGTGCCTCGCTCCTCGGCCTTTGCGCCTTAAGACAGGTGCGAAGCGCCTGATTTAGCGCTCCACTCACCTCCAGGGGCGATAAAAGTCAAGTTTGCAGTCGGTGGCGATAATTAGCGCCAGGCGCTAATCTTTGCGCCCGGCCGATAATTACGCCCCAAATGGGGCGATACTGAATTTTTCCCCCAAAATGTTTAAAATAAATGGGTTAATGATTCCATTATGATTCTATTACAGCTCTTCTTCAAATACATATACGGGAGTACTTTGAGTGCTGTAAAATATATCGGCTTCTTTTTTTGAAAATTTCTTTGAAGGTATCTGCAAAATGATTATAGAATCAACACAGAAGAGGCTATTCAGCCCATCGTGCTGGTTCGCATCTCTGCTCTATCCCTTTAGACATTTTCTTCTTCAAATGTTTTTCTAAAACTGAACTGTAACAAGTCTCAAGCCTCCAACCTTTACATTTTTTTCACGCGCAGTCTACTTAGGAGTCCAACAGGCCCTCTCTGTTGTTCTGCTTGCAACTAAGAACTCTTAGACAGGATTTGCTGGTGCACCCATGTTCCAGTATCTGTCACGCAGAGCCAGCAGGAAGAATAGTTTCAGCAACCAGAATGTGGGACTACATTATTGCTATCATTATGCCCTCCCCAAATAAAGATATACCTGGTAAAATCAAGAGCTTCATTATTAATGAGATAGAAGGCCGAGACAGGCTAAATGGGATAGAGTGCTGAGTAAGACCAGGAGGAGATTTGTGAGGTACTGACAATCATTATAATAGAATCGATTGACAATGGGGAAGTACCCATAGACTGGAAACAGGAAACAGGCTAATGTCATCCCCATATTGAAAAAGGGTGACAAAACGGACACAGGCAACTACAGACCTATGGGGAAAAAATTCAATTGCTTTGCGCCTCCCATTAGCACCGTCTGCGAAATTCAGCGGGAGGTTAGCGGCAGCGGTAGCCGATAGCGCCCCATGGCGCTGCACCTCCAGCGATGACGTCAATGCCGTGCGCAGCACCCCGCTCGCGCCCCAGCCGCAAACTTGGCTCACGCCCCTGACCTACCACCGGGCAATCTGTCTGACATGGTCAGGGTGGCGTTTTTGCGGCCAGGGTGGCGATAATTAAAGGGCAGGAGCTGGGCGGCCATTTTTTTGGGGGGCCGCCTGCCAGCACCTGCTCCCTCTGGCCTCCTCCTGCGGGGTGCTGGCTGCGATCCATCAGCCCGGCATTCATCTTGAGTGCCGGGCTCTTTGCCAGCACCCCGCTCCCTGATGGTCCAGCAGGGCCCCGGTGCTAGGCCCCTCCCCTTTAATCAGGGGCGGGAGGCCTGCAGTACTGCGGCGCTACGTGCCGACGCGCGTGGTGCTGCTGCACGTAGCGCCGCAATATTCAATGGGAGTGCCCCAAGAGGGAGGGGGAGTGCTTCCAGTAGCGCCCCGCCTCCTGCTTGGGGCACTACCATTGAATTTCGGGTGCGGGGGTGCTAACTTTTTCAGGATGCTAAAAGTACTGCCCCAGCGAAGTTATCACCCCAAACGGGGCGCGAGCCAATTTTTCCCCCTATAAGTCTTACTTCCAGTTCATGTAAAATAACTGAATTATCAGGAGTAAACTTGAGGATCATCTGCACAACAATAATCTAATTAATAGCAGTCAGATTCAGAAGAGGAAGAACTTGCCTGAACAACCTCCTCAATTTCTTTGAGGAAGAGACAACCTAAATGGACTGTGGTAAGCTCAATGAGCTGGTGTACCTTGACTTCCAAAAGGCTTTTGATAAAGGTCCACATGAAAGGCTACTAATTAAAATCAAAGCTGTGGGAATTCAGGTAAACTCTGGGAATATATAACAAATCGGCTGAAGGATAGGAAGCAACGAGTACTCATAAGAGGAGTTCCACCAGAGTGGGAGGAAATTCTGAGTGGGATGCCTCAGGGCTCAGTGCTGGGACCACTACTGTTTCTAATTTACATAAATTTACTTGGATATGCACTTGAAGTGCCATAACCTGCAAGGCTACGGACCAAGAGCTGGAAAGTGGGATTCGGCTGCATAGCTCTTTTTCGGCCGGCACAGACATGATGGGTCGAATGGCTTCCTTCTGTGCCGTAAATTTCTATGATTGTATGAAATGGCCTGGATTCTGAAACTCAATGTAAAGTGGTCAAATTTGCAGACGATACCAAACTAGGAGGGGCAGTGGAATTGAAAGAGACAGCTCAAAATGATATAATGAGTTGGACAAGTTATGTAATTGGGCAGATGAAATTTAATACAGACAAGTGTAAATTGCTGCACATAGAAAGAAAAAAGAACAAAAAGGTACTTCATGAATGCTATTGAAATAGGTCAGGATGAAACTGAAAAGCCGGAATTTTCCCTCGGCAGGTGAGTTGGGGGCGTGGGGCCTCTGAGGCGGGCAGGAAACCCAGTAGGCCGATTTTAACGGCAGGGCCTGATTTGACTGTGAGGCCTCGGATTACCGCCCACAGCCAGCCAGCTTGAGAGGCTGGCTGGCTGCGGGCGGTTAGGCCTCAGAAGTGAGGGACCAGTCCGGGGGAAGGATCGCGGGAGAAGGATCGGCAAATAGCAGGGGTCGGGGATCGAGAGGGAAGGAGAGCATCGGCAGGGGTCGGGGATCGCGGGGCAGGGAGAGAGAGCATCGACAGGGGTCGGGGATTGGGAGAGGGATGTCGGCCAGGGATCGGGGGGGTGCGGGTCGGCCAGCGATTGGGTGGGGTTCGGCCGGGGATCACAGGGGGGGTGGCGGTGGGGGTCAGCTGGGGATTGGGGTGGGGGTTCCGACAGGGATCGGCGGTGGTGGGGTCGGCCAGGGATCAGCGGGGAGGAGAGAGGATTGGGGCCAGCCTCATCATCATTGTTGCTGGGGGAGGCCTGGGGGGCGGGGGCGGGCGGAAGCCTGAGAAGGCGATCGAGGGCCTCATGGTGGGGTCTCCGATTGCGGGTGGTGGTTATGGTCAGGACCCTGGATCCAGCAGGTAGGTATAAAGCCACTTACCTTCTGGATGCAGCAGTCGCTGCCTCTGTTTAACTGCCGGGTTTCATCAATTGTGTGAAACCCGTCCACAGACAGTTAAACACAAAATGGAGGGGAAAAAAGAGGCTTCCAGCCTCATTACAATATTTAAATTGAGGTATCGCTCCTGGCAGCGGGTTGGCTGCCAGCCCCCCCGTCCCGCCCCGTCCCACCTCCAGTATACCAGAAGTGGGTGGGTTGGAGGTGGGATCAGGTCGGGAATCCCATTTTTAACACTTTAACTGCCCCCACACTCCAAGCCCACCCATTCTTTCAGGGGGAAATTCTGGCCAAAGAGTCTGAGGAGTATTAATCGACTTGATGCTAAACATGTCCAACAAATGAAGAGCAGCAATCAATAAAACCAATAGGATGTTGAACTACATAGCCAAAGCAGTAGAATAAAGGTCAGAGGAAGTAGGGCTGGATTTTCATAGGGCCGTTGAGGCGGGATTGGAGGCATCTGGGGTGTTAAAATTGCAGAAACTGGCGGGCAGGCCCGATCCCGCCTCCATCCCGCCTCCACGCAATTTTGATGGAATCGTGTCTACTGGTCCCGTCTCCGTCCCGCCTCCAAGAGGCGGGAGAGGCTGTTAATGCCCTTAACAAGCCCTAAATTGCCTCTGTAATGCCATTTTGATAGTTATTTGCTAGTTTAACCCTTTTCCCACGTGAATCACGCCTGATCTGAAACATGCTGGTGAAACCTGGCGGGAGCACAAGTGGATAGCTGACTATAGAAACTTAGAAACAGAGAAGATAGGAGCAGGAGTAGACCATTCGGCCCCTCGAGCCTGCTCCACCATTCGATGAGATCATGGCTGATCATCCAAACTCAGTACCCTGTACCTGCCTTCTCCCCATATCCCTTGATACCTTTAGCTTTAAGAAATATATCTAACTCATTCTTGAATATATTTAATGACTTGGCCTCAACTACCTTCTGTGGTAGAGAATTCCATAGGTTCACCACTCTCTGGGTGAAGAAATTCTTCCTCATTTCTGTCCTAAATGGCTTACCCGTTATCCTTAGATTATGACCCCTGGTTCTGGACTCTCCGACCATCGGGAGCATTCTTCCTGCATCTAGTTTGTCCAGACCTGTCCGAATTTTATATGTTTCAATGAGATCCCCTCTCATTCTTCTATATTCCAGCGAGTATAAGCCCAATCGACCCAATCTCTCCTCATATGTCATTCCTGCCATCCCAGGTATCAGCCTTGTGAATCTTCGCTGAACTCCTTCCATGGCAAGAACATCCTTCCTCAGATAAGGCGACCAAAACTGCACACAGTACTCAAGGTGTGGTCTCACCAAGGCCCTGTACAACTGCAGCAGGACATCCCTGTTCCTATACTCAAACCCTTTCGCTATGAAGGCCAACATACCATTTGCCTTCTTCACCGCCTGCTGCACCTGCATGCTTACTTTCAGCGACTGGTGCACAAGGACATCCAGGTCTCGTTGCACTTCCCCTTCTCCCAATCTATTGCCATTCAGATAATAGTCTGCCTTTCTGTTTTTGACACCAAAGTGGATAACCTTGCATTTATCCACGTTATATTGCATCTGCCACGCTTCTGCCCACTCACCCAACCTGTCCAAATCATCCTGGAGTTTCTCGGTATCATCCTTGCAGCACACACTCCCACCCAGCTTTGTGTCATCTGCAAACTTGGAGATATTACATTTAGTTCCCTTATCTAGATCATTAATGTATATTGTGAATAGCTGGGGTCCAAGGACCGATCCCTGCGGTACCCCACTAGTCACTGCTTGCCACTCGGAAAAAGACCCATTAATTCCTACTCTCTGCTTTCTGTCCGCCAACCAGTTCTCTATCCAAGTCAATACCTTGCCCCAATCCCATGTGCCTTAACTTTACACGCTAATCTCTTATGCGGGACCTTATCGAAAACCTTTTGAAAGTCCAAATACACCACATCTACTGGTTCTCCCTTATCTATTTTCCCAGTTACATCCTCAAAAAATTCCAGTAGATTAGTCAAGCACGATTTACCTTTTGTAAATCCATGTTGACTTTGTCCGATCCTGTCACTGTTTTACAAGTGCTCAGCTATTACATCCTTTATAATGGACTCTAGCATTTTCCCCACTACCGATGTCAGGCTTACCGGTCTGTAATTCCCCGCTTTCTCTCTACCACCCTTTTTGAATAGTGAGGTAACATTAGCTACCCTCCAATCCATGGGTACAGTTCCAGATTCCATCGAATGTTGGAAGATGATCAGCAATGCATCTACTATTTCTAGGGCCACTTCCTTAAGTACCCTAGGATGTAGATTATCAGGCCCTGGGGATTTATCGGCCTTCAATACCATCAATTTCCCGAACACCATTTCCCTGCAAATACTGATTTCTTTCAGTTCCTCCCTTTCATCAGACCGTATGTTCTCCAACATCTCTGGGAGTTTATTTGTGTCCTCCTTTGTGAAGACAGAACCAAAATATGCATTTAATTGGTCTGCCATTTCTTTGTTCCCCATTATAACTTCCCCCGCTTCTGACTGTGAGGGACCTACACTTGATTTCACTAATCTTTTTCTCTTCACATATCTATAAAAGCTCTTACAGTCAGTTTTTATGTTCCCAGCAAGCTTACATTAATATTCTATTTTCCCCTTCTTAATTAATCCCTTTGTCCTCCTTTGTTGAATCCTAAACTGCTCCCAATCATCCGGGTTTTCATCTTTTTCTGCCCAATTTATATGCCCTCTCCTTGAATCTTATGCTATCCCTAATTTCCCTTGTTAGCCACGGTTGAGTCACCCTTTTTGTTTTATTCTTATGCCACACTGGGATGAACAAATTCTGTAGTTCATCCATGCAGTCTTTGAATGTTTGCCATTGCCTATCCACCGTCAACCCCTTGAGTGACATTCCCCAATCAATCCTATCCAATTCGCACCTCATACCATCGTAGTTTCCTTTATTTAAATTCAGGACCCAAGTCTCTGATTCAACTACTTCACTCTCCATCCTAATGAAGAATTTTATCATATTATGATCACTCTGACCCAAGGGGCCTCGTACAACAAGATTGCTAATTAATCTTTCTTGTTACATAATACCCAGTCTAAGATGGCCTGATCTCTGGTTGGTTCCTCGACATATTGTTCCAGAAAACCATCCCGTACACATTCTAGGAATTCCTCCTCCACAGTATTTTTACTAATTTGGTTAGCCCAATCTATATGTAAATTAAAGTCACCCATGATGACTGCTGTGCCCTTACTGCATGCTTCTCTAATTTCCCTTTTAATGCCGTCCCCAACCTCCGTATTACTGTTTGGAGGTCTATATACCACTCCCACTAACGTTTTCTGCCCCTTGTTATTTCTCAGTTCTACCCATACAGATTCTGCATCATCAGAGCTAATATCCTTCCTTTCAATTGTGTTAATCCCCTCTTTAACCAGCAATGCTACCCCACCTCCCTTTCTTTTTTGCCTATCTTTCCTAAATATTGAATAACCCTGAATGTTGAGTTCCCAGCCTTGGCCACCCTGGAGCCATGTTTCTGTAATCCCAATCAAATCGTATTCATTTACCTCTATTTGCGCAGCTAATTCATCCACCTTGTTTCGAATGCTCCTTGCATTAAGACACAAAGCCTTCAGGCTTGTTTTTTTAACGCTCTCAGACCTATATGAATTATTATTTACTGTGACAATGTTTGATTTAAACCGTTGAGTTCTTTGCCTTCTACTTTTGTTTTTCTCCTTCCTGTCTTTAGCTTTTATCCTTGTTTCCCTTTCCTCTGTCTCCCTGCTCAGGTTCCCAACCCCCTGCCACTTTAGTTTAAACCCTCCCCAACAGCACTAGCAAACACTCCCCCTAGGACATCGGTCCCGGCCCTGCCCAGTTGCAGACCGTCCCGTTTGTACTGGTCCCACCTCCCCCAGAACCGGTTCCAATATCCAAGGAATTTGAATCCCTCCCCCTTGCACCATTCCTCTAGCCATGTATTCATTTGAAATATCCTCCTATTTCTACTCTGACTAGCACGTGGCACTGGTAGCAATCCTGAGATTACTACCTTTGAGGTCCTATTTTTTAATTTACCTCCTAACTCCCTATATTCTGCTTTTAGGACCTCATCCCGTTTTTTACCTATATCGTTGATGACTATGTGCACCACGACAACTGGCTGTTCGCCCTCCCCCTCCAAAATGTTCTGTAGCCGCTCTGAGACGTCCTTGACCCTTGCACCAGGGAGGCAACACACCATCCTGGAGTCTCGTTTGCGGCCGCAGAAACGCCTATCTATTCCCCTTACAATTGAATCCCCTATCACTATAGCTCTTCCACACTTTTTCCTCCCAGCCTGTGCAGCAGAGCCACCCATGGTGCCAGGAAGTTGGCTGCTGCCGCCTTCCCCTGATAAGTCAACCCCCCCAACAGCATCCAAAGTGGTATATCTGTTTGAGAGGGGGATGGCCACAGGGGACCCCTGCACTACCTGCCTGCACCTCTTACTCTGCCTGGTGGTCACCCATTCACTTCCTGCCTGTACACCCTTTACCTGCGGTGTGATCAACTCGCTAAACGTGTTATCCACGACGTTCTCAGCGTCGCGAATGCTCCAATATGCATCCATCCGCAGCTCCAGCGCCGCAATGCGGTCTGTCAGTAGCTGCAGCTGGATACATTTCCCATACACACGGTCATCAGGGACACAGGAAGCGTCCCTGATTTCCCACATATAACAGGAGGAGCATGTCACGAGGTGGAGCTCTCCTGCCATGACTTACCCTTTAATTAATTAATTAAAATAAACTAATTGAATCCCACCAATTTCACTTCAATTAAATGATATACTCAAGGGCCCTTGCTTAACAGCAGTCCCCGCTACACCACAGAGACTCTAGAAACTATAAACCACAGAATTTAAGTATGGAAAACTTTGCTCTCGCTCACCTTTGAAATCTCCCGAGGTTTGGCGCTCTCCAGCCGCTCTCGCTCACCTTTGAAATCTCCCGAGGTTTGGCGCTCTCCAGCCGCTCTCGCTCACCTTTGAAATCTCCCGAGGTTTGGTGCTCTCCAGCCGCTCTCGCTCACCTTTGAAATCTCCCGAGGTTTGGCGCTCTCCAGCCGCTCTCGCTCACCTTTGAAATCTCCCGAGGTTTGCCGCTCTCCAGCCGCTCTCCGCTTTAATTAATTGAACTTAAATTAAATCAAATCAATCCCACCAATTATACTATAATTAAATGATATATGGCCCTTGTTTACCAACTTTCCCCGCTACACCACAGAGACCCTAGAAACTTTAAACCACAAAATTTAAGTTTGGAAAAAGGAGAAAAAGAGAAATACTCACCAACCAATCACTTACCTGCTTTCTGGTGACGTCACACTTTGATTATTTTTTACTTCTCTCTCTTCCGCTCTCGGAGCTTAGATTGGTCGCCTATCTGGTCGCTGCCGCCTCTGTGGGCCTACCTGGTCACTGCTGCCTTTTATGGCCGCTGCCTCGCCGCTGTCGCTGCACCCAGGTCCGCCGCCTCTGCTATCAGCTGCAGCTCAACCATTAAATAGGAGATTTGATCAGCCATCATTTGCGGGTGGCAGAACTTTGTTGTCACAGGTCTGGGGGAACTTTTAGAAGGCATAACCACAGCTCTGAAAGTTTGGAGCCTGACACCCAACTCCAGTGTGACCTCCTGGGAAACCCCTCTCGTCACCTTCATTGAGCGCTTCCTCAACTGAGGCATATACCAGAAGCATGGGAGCCATTTATTTCCTTCCCTCCTGGGTATCCGATGAGGACGAACACCAGCCGCAGCACCAGCAGAACCATGAACAACAGCAGCACGAACAGCAGCAGCAACAACAGGAGCGCCAAGCTGCTGCTCACCCGCCTGAAGCTGCACAGGACAGAAGGGGCCAGCGCATGGAAGGCCGTCGGCACAGGAGATACCCACCAAACAGGGTCTACAGACACAGGGTCAGCTACCTCAACATGTCTGAGCAGCAGTGCCAAAGGCGGCTCCGGTAGTGGGTGACATCTGCGCAATGCTGCAACAAGACCTGGAGCCCAGAGGACCAGGTGGACACCCCTTACCAGTGGCCGTCAAAGTCACCACCGCACTCAACTTTTTTGCTTCAGGTTCATTCCAGGGATCAGCAGCAGACATCAGCGGCATCTCCCAGGCGGCCGCACACACCTGCATCACGCAGGTAACCGATGCTCTCTTTGCCATCGCGCACAATCACATCCATTTCACCAAGGATCGAGCAAGTGTCACGGCGCGTGCAGTTGGATTAGTTAATCTGGCAGGCTTTCCAAGGGTGCAGGGCGTCGTTGACTGCACACATGTGGCCCTTAAGGCACCCCATCGCAATCCAGGTATTTTTGTCAACCACAAGGGCTTCCACTCCCTCAACGTTCAGCTGGTGTGTGACCACAAGAAGGAAATTTTGCATGTTTGTGCCAAGTACCCTGGCAGTTGCCATGACTCCTTCATACTGCGCCAGTCTAGTGTGCCTCCGCTATTCAGTCCGCCAGACCAACTTAACGGATGGCTACTTGGAGACAAGGGCTATCCCCTGAAGACGTGGCTAATGACACCATTGAGGAGCCCATCCAACGCAGCTGAGGAGAGCTACAACTCCAGCCACATTTCCACCAGATCCATAATCGAGCAAACCATCGGTATGCTGAAGATGCGCTTCAGATGCCTGGCTAGATCAGGTGGAGCCCTGCAATACTCAGCAGCCAGGGTCTCTGGAATTGTCGTGGTTTGCTGTGCACTTCACAACATGGCACAGCGTCGTGGCTTGCAGATGCCGGAGGACCAAGTGGCTCCTCACATATCCTCCTCAGATGAGGAGGAGGAGGTGCAGGAGGAGGAGGAGAGAGAGAACGAACATCTTGCAGAGGCCCATCAACCAGCGGCAGCATTACGCGAGACCATAGCTGCCCGGAATGCAAGGAACGCACTCATCTTGGCCAGATTTGCTTAGCCTAGACAATCAAGCACTTTTGCTTCGCAGCTTTTTACCAGAGCTACGACAATGGCCCAGACCCAGCGGATCCCTAACAATTTGACCACCATACTGACAATTGCAAGTTATCCTGAGGCCTCATTGTGGAAGTCCCGTTAGCGAAATGACAGACGCCACAACTGCAGCTGTAGCCATCAGAGTTTTTATTTACACTTAACATCTGATGGCTTTTTTACATTAAACATCAAATTTCACCCAAGTGACTACCCTTGTGACTATTTGTGCAGTATCTTTCTCTTACGCATGCTCCTACGTGGTGCTTCCCCTGTGGCTTCAGCAGAGGTGGCGGCCCCCTGCTCAGTTTGTTGCTGCTCCTGTCTTGACACCTTTGGCGGGCGTCGTCTGGGGTTGCGAACCTGCGAAGGCTCGGCAACAGTCTGCTGCTCCTGTGGCTGGGCAGGGGTTGAGACGCTGATCTCAGTTGGGTGCGGACTCTGGTGGGGCTCTGACCGATGACTTGTCAGTGGAATGGAAGTGTGAGTGCTTGGAGAGGAGCCCCCACTTCCTTGTTGTCTGCCACCAACATCCATCTCATGGGTCAGGTCCACCTCAGCGCTTGCAAGTGGATTGAGAGCACCTTGCTGCACATCAGGGGGGGCCATGGGGACCTGTATCTGCACTGGAAGTCCTACTCAGAAGGACTTCCATGAAGGTCTGGTTTCTGTGTTCAATAGATGACCATCGCTCCTCAAGAGATGCCAGTCTCTTCTGAACAACGACCATGTTTTCTACACTCTGGCGACTTATCTCCTCCATAGCCGTAGCCATCCTCTCCTCTACTGTAGCCATCCTTTGCATGGAGGTTGCCATCCTTTCCATGGTGATGCGTTCATGCGCCAATGACTCCACAAAAGCTCTGCTCATGTTCGCTATGGACTCCTCCATTCGCTCCACACTTGCAGCGACCCTGGAGACAAAACTTGTCAGAGACTCCTGCATCTGTTCCTGGAGTTCCAGCACCACTGATCTTATGGATGGCCCCAGAGGCAGAGGGTCGACATGCAGCTGAGCCGAGCTAGGAGAGTCCTGCGCCCTCTGACTAGGACTCTCCACTGCTGTCTCTGTCTCCACCATCTGCTGATGCTCACTTGTGAGCTGTGATACACCAGGTGACAAAACTACTCTATGTCCCGAGGTTCCCACCGAGGTGTGAGTCACTGCGCTGGTGCTGGGTGCGCTGAATTCTGCTGACGCTGCACCCTCAGAGGTTGCAGCTTCCTCTGAGGAGTCTGGATGCTCAGGCTCTTCCTCCTGGCTAGTGGGGATGGGTGCTTGCGATGGTTCTGTGGGGAGTAAAGGAAAGAGTCAGAGATGTGATGCCAAGGTTACATGCACATTGCATATTGCAGATGATCATAAATCCATCTGTTAGAGCTTCAGATTCATTATCAGCGACTCATGCCATGTCAATGAGAGAGATGGAAAACTATTCTGTCACCAGCTTGCTGTGATGCACCCGTCTGTCCGTCCCCCACTTGCGTATCATCCTCCACTCCCACGATCTCCAGGACCGCATCCTCCCAGGGGGTGAGCTGGACTACTGAGGGTGGCCCTCCTCCTGTCCTGGCTCTTTCCCTTTTATTGTGAGCTCTCTTTTCCTGCAATGAGGGAGACAAGTGGAGTTTGAGTGAGATTCAAGCAGTGAGTGCAGAGAATCCATAGCATAGATGCTTAGAAGGAGACAAAGATGGAGTGAGGTGGCAAGACCAAGGGCCCTCCCTGTGTGTTGTAAGTTGTTTTCATAGCATGACAGTGTTAGGGAGTGTGAGGGCTGCATAGTCGAATAGTAAGGTGAATGTGACCATAGAGGGGTAAGGGTGCATGGATGTCAGTGTCAAGTGGGATATGGAGGAAGAGGTTGCTAAAGCTGAGTGCTGGTGAGGAGAGACAATGGGGATCAGATTGAGGGTGAAGGGAAAGTCATACTCACTTTTGCAGTGCGTAGAAGGTCATGAAACCTCTTCCTGCACTGGAGCCAGGTTCTGCGGGTTATGGATAAAGAGTTGACCTCCTGGGAGACCTGGACCCACACAGCCTTGGTGTGTTGGGGAGGCTTCTTCCTCCCTGAGGAAGGGAAGAGCACCTCTTTGTTGGCTCTTGCTCCCTCCACTAAAGCTTGCAGGGCAACGTCATCGAATCTGGGACCAGACCTGATCTTTGGCTGGCCATTCCTCCTGCAGTTGCCTCTAAGACACAAGTCCAAAAGCTTGGCAGTCTGTAGAAGAAGCAAGGCTTGTTGCAGACCTTAAATGTAGCAGCAATGATGACGTCATCGGAGGCGACTTTCAGACTGGAATAACTCATTGGCCATGGGTTCCCACACGTTGGAACTCAATTGGCCAATTAAGTTAAAATCGCATCATTCTCCCACATCGATCTAGACTCGGGTGGGCAACACGAAAAGCGGATAACACGACCCCAACCTGCCCCAGTATCAAAATCCAGCCCGTAGCGTTCAAACTGCACAGTGCTCTGGTCAGACTGTACCTTGAATCTAGCTCTGGTCACTAAGTAATGATTTTTTTAAACATTGCTGTGAGAAATTTGCAGGCCCAGAAAACAAAAAGACTTGCACCAATACAACACCGTATCACAAGACTCAAAGGGGGAAAAATTCAGTCGCGCCCCGTTTGGGGCGCAAATATCGTCTGGACGCAAAAATTAGCACCTGGCGTTAATTATCGCCACTGACTGGAAACTTCACTTTTACCGCCCCGGGAGGTGAGTGGAACGCTAAATCAGGCGCTGCACACCTGTCTTAAGGCGCAAAGGCCGAGCAGTGAGGCGCTAACTCAGCGCGCGAGCGCAGCGCAGGTGCTGCCAGTTAGCGAGGGAACACAGACACACTGGCGCCGGCCAGTTCTTAAAGCGGGGGGGCCAACTTGCTCCCCAGCCACACCCTGCTCATTGCAGCCTTGAATCTCGGCCTGGAGAGACCTGTGAATCCATTTTGCTGCCAAGGATGGAGAGGGTGAGAGAACGAGCTCAGCGCTTCACCGAGCGGGCCTTGGATGCTCTGGTTGGCGCGGTGGAGCGCAGAAGATGTATACTCTTCCCTGAGAGTGGCAGGAGGCCTTTGCCACGCGAGTACAGAAGAGTGTGGAGGGAGGTGGCTCAGAGCGTCTCCTCCAGGAGCATGCTGCCCAGGACCCATGTTCAATGCCGCAAAAAGTTCAACGACCTCACTCGGGTCGTCAGGGTGAGTGGCTTTTTCTCAATACCTCTCCATCCCTCCATCTCAACCTCACTCTATGGCCAGAGGGTCTTAAAACCCCAATGCACAACACTCATCCAACACCTATGGCCCTTTCATGAAACACACACACACATTCCACACTTTGCATACAGTAAGGGCTATTCACCTATGGGAGGCACATCAGGCAAGACCATGGCTGCATACAGTAAGGGCTATTCACCTATGGGAGGCACATCAGGCAAGACCATGGCTGCATATTGTAAGGGCTATTCACCTATGGGAGGCACATCAGGCAAGACCATGGCTGCATACAGTAAGGGCTATTCACCTATGGGAGGCACATCAGGCAAGACCATGGCTGCATACAGTAAGGGCTATTCACCTATGGGAGGCACATCAGACAAGACCATAGCTGTATATTTACTCAGATGCTATCCTTTTACTTGCAGGCCAAGCTGTCGCATAATAGGAGACAGCAGCAATGGACAGGTGGAGGGCGGCCTCAGCTGCAACCCCTCAGCGATCTTGAGGAGCGCGTCCACAGGATTGTGGCAAGCCGGGTGATCGGTCCCGTCGCCACTGGAGACGCCGACCCCGTTCTGGACAGCAATGGTAAGGTCATCACCTTTTTGTCCTCTGTCCTTCCACTTGTCCCTCACAACACCAGCCTTTGACACTTTCAATCCAACTTGCTAACTCGCTGCACTTATTCCTCCCTTACTGCCACCCTGTCCTCACGCTAAAGCCACTCTTGTACCTCCCTGCTTTCAGATGGTGATTCACCAGCTGAGGAGACGGGCCCTGAAGCTGCCAGTGGGAGTGAAGCTGCAGCCGAGGAGGAAGAGGAAGCCGGAGCATCAGTGCCACCCTCTCCCGAGGAAGCCCATGCCCACACTGGGAACACGCCTTCCCTGGAGGGGAGCAGGGGGGAAGGGTCTGATGAGGGTGAAGCTCCAGGACCCAGTGGGCTGCAGCAACGCCACGGGGGTAGAGAAGAACGGGGGCCTTCTCCCCAGAGGGAGATTTTGCCAGCGACTCCTACTGCAATGGACGCAGAGGAGGAGCGGCTGATCGCAGAAATGAACACCCAGGCGGTGGGCATGCACACTGAGCTCATGGGTGCAATGGGAAGGGTGCCCGAATGCATTGAGTCACTGGCAAGGAGTGTGAAGCACTTCGCTGTAGCACAGGCGGATGCCACACTAATGCTTAGTGCTGCAATTCAGTCACTGACTGCCGTGATCCCATCTCTGACTGCTCTCATGCAGACTCAGATTGAGGCCACGCGAGCACTGACTGCTGCCAACCTCGATGGTTCGTTCACATGTCCCCGGGGCTCTCACCGCGCCGCAGCAGGCCAGCAATCTGTGCTCCAGCAGATTGCTCCGGATGCTGAAGTGCTGCCCCGTGGGAGTGCCAGTGTGTCGGCCGAGCAGGGAGTTGCTGTCCTCTCTCACGATGACAGCATTCCTGCTGCCAACACTGTCACTTCTCCACTGCACTTGCCACCGCCTGTAGGACAGACTGCTGCCGCCCATGCAGAGTTGGTGCAGTCTGCAGCCGGGCCCTCCAGGCCCAGAACTGGTCGAGGCCGTCCTTCAGGGGCATCTGCAGTGTCAGGGTCTGACAATCTGCAGCCTTCCACCAGCCTTGCTGCAGCCACTGAGGTCCCATTACGGAGGAGCAGTAGGGTTAGAAGGGGGGAAGTGCGCAAGGGAAGGAGATCACCCTCGAAGGGCAAAAAGTAGGAGGTGTGACAAAATGCTGGTCATTTTTTTATTAAAGGCCGAGGTTCGTGGTCCAACTTTTGTCTAGTGTTTTGGACATTATCTCCAGGTTGTGGGAACCAGTTACGTTAATGACTGTTTTTTTGTGTTTATTTCTATGAGTTTGTCATGAGGAAATGACACACACAGAGTTTGTAAAATAAATAAGTTTTTGTATTCAAAATATACATGTTTGGTGTTTGGAATCATTGGTGCCTTGGCCGGCTTAGGGGTTGCTTGCTGGGTTCATTGATGTTGTTAGCAATGGCAGAAGCCATTTCCACAGCAGGGGCCCTAGAAGCGGCTTGCTATCAGCCGTTGACGGACGGCCCTTGCAGTTTCACCATTGTGGGCCGCCCTCCCGCCTTGGTGCTGCTGATGATCATCCTCCTCGTCCTCTTCCTCCTCTTCCTCCTCCTCCTCTGGTGGTGCTCCAAGGCCTGGTGGCATTGGCTGGGTCCTGACGATTGCCATGTTATGCAACATGCAGCACACAACTACGAAGTTGGATACTCGCTCAGGCGAGTACTGCAGGGCTCCTCCAGAATAGTCGAGACAGCGGAACCGTTGCTTCAGCACGCCGATTGTACGCTCAATGATGTTCCTGGTAGCTTGATGGCTCTCGTTGTACCGCAGCTCAGCAGGGGTGTTGGGCGTACGGAGCGGTGTCATCAGCCAGGTGCTCAATGGATACCCCTTGTCCCCGAGAAGCCAACCAACTGGCTGATGCGGTGCCTCGAAAAGTTCTGCCACAGTAGTCTAGCGCAGGATGAAAGCATCGTGGCAGCTGCCAGGATAGTGGGCATTGACAGCGAGTATCAGCTGTCTGTGGTCACAGACCAACTGAACATTCAAGGAATGGAACCCCTTTCTGTTCCGGAATTCCTCGGCATTCTCATGTGGAGCACGCAAAGCCACATGCGTGCAGTCAATGGCGCCCTGCACCATGGGGAAGCCCGCTATCCTCGCAAAGCCCAGAGCGCGGTCACGCTGCTTGTCTGGGGTCATGGGGAAAGAGATGAACTCTCGTCTCCTTTTAAAGAGGGCATTTGTGACCTGCCGGATGCAGCAATGCACCGCGAACTGGGAGATATTGGCGAGGTCCCCAGCAGCAGCTTGAAATGAGCCAGTAGCATAGAAGTTGAGAGCCACTGTGACCTTCACTGCCACCGACAAAGACGTCTTGGACCTCAGTTGAGGCTGCAGATCTGGCTGCAGCAGATGGCAGAGCTCAGTGACCACCTCCTTGCTGAATCGCAGCCTTCGCAAACACAGCTCCTCAGACAAATGAATGTAGGAGAGCTGTTCACGATATACCCTGGGAGGGTAAGCTCTCCTGTACAGACGCCTGTTGGCCCTCCTCTGTCTGGCCATCATTGCCACTCTCTCTCTGCGTCTCTGTGTCCTCCGATTCAGCTGGAGCAGGACGACGCCCCCATTCAGTGCAGCCCCCATAGTCTCTTTGCAAGCAAAGTTATGAAGGACAGCAACCAAAGTACCAGCGAAGTCAGGATCAGTAGGCAAAACTACCTCACAAAGCGTTGACTCGATGCAGAAGTCTCTCTTTCTCTCTCTCTGAATCTCTCTCTCTCTCTCAGAACGAGTGGTGCAAAAATGTCAACCACAGAAAAAGACAGGAAGAGGCCCCCTTTAAATAGCGCCCCCCCCAGCCCCACAGCGATTGATAGCGTTCCAGTCTTCCGGTCGTTGGATGCGCCAGGCGGTAAGGCAGGGGGCGCCACTCAATTTCCGCTCCGGGGCGCCACAAGGGCATTGCACCATGGAATGACGTCACAATCTGCGCACGCAGGTGGTCGCAGCGGTAAAGTTTAGCGCCGCCGCACAATGTCTAGTTAAGTTCCCGCACGGCGCAAACATCGCTGCGCCCGGGCGCTAGCAGCTTTGCGCCCCATTAGCGCCCTCTTAAGGCGTTAACGGGAGGCGCAACCAACTGAATTTTTACCCCAAAGTGCTTTATATATATTCTTTGAAATGCTGCTGTTATTTAGGTAAATACAGCAGCCATTGTGTATGTATCAAGCAAGAGCACTGAGACAGCAATGCAATAAATTTGTTTTCAGTGCCAGTGTGTTTGCCTCAAGTGGAATTTACAAACAGAAATTCTGATTAAAATCACAGCCATATTTTTTCCAAGAAACACCTGCAGAACACTTAGCTTTAAAATTCTCATCAGCAGATGCAAATAGACAGGATGTTCTATTCTCTGAAGTCAGACTTCATTTTATTGAGCCAAATTAAAGAAGCAGAAATGAATATAAAATTTGCATATGAGTGTGAATAATGAGAATCAAGAGCATAATTACATGTGTATTTCTTGCATTTTAAAAAGATTATGCTTTCTCTTTCTCTGAAAATGATGGCATGTAATTATCTACTGACATTCAAATCTTGGTTCCTGTGAAAATGTAAGAATATTGAAATGTTGCAGTTGTAAATGGAGTTTTTCCAAGACAAGTGGGATTTATATAGTGCCTTTAATGTAACATAGAATCATAGAATCATAGAAGATAGGAGCAGGAGTAGGCCATTCGGCCCCTCTAGCCTGCTCCGCCATTCAATGCGATCATGGCTGATCATCCAAATTTTCTCAAGGTGCTTTACAACAACAACAACAACAAGCATTTACAGCACCTTTAATGTAGGCATTTCCTGGGAGCGTAATCAGACAGAAATTGATACCGAGCCAATGAAGGAGACATTAGGAGGGATGATTAACAACTTGGTCAAAGAGACAGGTATTAAAAGTCTTAAAGGAGGAGAGAAAGGTGGAGAGACAAAGTGGCTTGGGGAGGGAATTCATGAGCTTAGGGTCTAAACGGCTGAAGGTATTGCCGCCAATTGTTGGGCGAAGGAAGTGTGGGATGCACAAGAGGCCAGAATTGGAGGAACGCAGAGTTCTCGGAGGGTTGTGGAGCTGGAGGAGGTTACAGAGATAGGAAAAGGCAAGGCCATGGAGGCATTGGAACATGAGGATGAGAATTTAATTTTGAGGCGTTGGTGGACCAGGAACCAATATAGGTCAGAGACCACAGGGGATGATGGGTGAGTATTAGGATACGGGCAGCAGAGTTTTGGATGAGTTTACATTTATGGAGGATTGGAGGGTGAAGGATTGGAGGTCAGCCAGGACAGCATTGGAATAGTCGAGTATTTACAAAAGAGGTGCTGGTCACTGAGGGTCCTGCTCCACCACCATAACTTTAGCAGAAGTTTGTCAGAAACCCCATTTACACGCATAAACGGGATATCCGTTGAAGTTACAGTGGTGGAGCGGGAGAAGTCCTAAGGAAATTCCCAGAGGAATAGAGAAGGTGATTGCAGTAGAGCGGGTACAGAGGAGATTTACGAGGATGTTGCCTGGACTGGAGAATTTTAGCTACGAGGAAAGATTGGATAGGCTGGGTTTGTTTTCTTTGGAACAGAGGAGGCTGAAGGGAGACCTTATTGAGTTGTATAAAATTATGACGGGCCTAGATAGAGTGGATAGGAAGGATCAACAACCAGGGGGCATAAATTTAAAGTAATTGGTAGGAGGTTTAGAGAGAATTTGAGGGGTAATTTCTTCACCCAGAGCTTGGTGGTGGGGGGTCTTGAACTCACTGCCTGAAAGGTTGGTAGAGGCAGAAACCCTCACCACATTTAAAAATTGCTTGGATGTGCACTTGATTTGCCGTAACCTACAGGGCTACGGACCAAGAGCTGGAAAGTGGATTAGGCTGGATAGCTCTTTGTCGGCCGATGCGGACACGATGGGCCGAAATGGCCTCCTTCCGTGCTGTAAATTTCAATGATTCTATTAAAACTGCAGGATGAAACAGAAGGCTGGATTTTGTCATTGGGGGCGGGTTGGGGGCAGGTCAGGTGGTCGGCGGTTCCCACTCCTGCCTCCGATGTGAGGCGGGATAATTTAGCGATTTTGCCCTAATTGGGCACTTGATTTCCAACGTGTGGGAACCCTTGGCCCAATGAGTCTTTTGGTCCTGGAACTCGTGCAGGTGCAGGATTCTATGGCAGGTTTTGTCTCCAGGGTAACTGCGAGTGTGGAGCGGATGGAAGAGTCCATCGCTAACGTGAGCAAAGCCTTTGTGGAGGCATTGGCGCATGAACGCATCACCACAGAAAGTTCCCAATCCATGGGAACTGTTCCAGAGTCTATAGAATTTTGGAAGATGACCAGTGAAGTTTTGTGAAGTGCACAGCAGACCACGACGATTCTGGAGACCCTGGCTGCTGAGTACTGCAGGGCTCCACCTGATCTATCAAGTCATCTGAATCGCATCTTCAGCAAGCCGATGGTTTGCTCGATAATGGATCTGGTGGAAATGTGGCTGGAGTTGTTGCACTCCTCAGCTTCGTTGGATGGCCTCCTGAATGGCATCATTAGCCACGTCTTCAGGGGATAGCCCTTGTCTCCAACTAGCCATCCGCAAAGTTGGTCTGGCGGACTGAAGAGTGGAGGCACACTGGACTTCCGCAGGATGAAGGAGTCATGGCAACTGCCAGGGTACTTGGCGCAAACATGCAAAATTTCCTTCTTGTGGTCACACACCAGCTGCACGTTGAGGGAGTGGAAGCCCTTGCGGTTGACAAAAATACCTGGATTGTGATGGGGTGCCTTAAGGGCCACGTGTGCAGTCAACGACGCCCTGCACCCTTGGAAAGCCTGCCAGATTAGCAAATCCAACCACGCGCGGTGACACTTGCTTGATCCTTGGAGAAATTGATGTAATTGTGCGCGATGGCAAAGAGGGCATCGGTTACCTGCGTGATGCAGGTGTGTGCGGCCGCCTGGGAGATGCCGCTGATGTCTGCTGTTGATCCCTGGAATGAGCCTGAAGCAAAAAAGTTGAGTGCGGTGGTGACTTTTACGGCCACTGGTAAGGGGTGTCCACCCGCTCCTCTGGGCTCCAGGTCTTGCTGCAGCATTGCGCAGATGTCACCCACTACCTCTCACGAAAGTCTGAGCCTCCTTTGGCACTGCTGCTCAGTCATGTTGAGGTAGTTCATCCTCTGTCTGTAAACCCTGTTTTGGGGGTATCTCCTGCGGCGACGTCCTTCCCTGCGCTGGCGCCTTCTGGCCTGTGCAGCTTCAGGTGGGTGAGCAGCAGGTTGGCGCTCCTGGTGTTGTTGGTGCTGCTGTTGTTCCGGGTTCTGGTGCTGCCGCGGCTGGTCTTCGTCCGAATCTGAGGTCCAGGAGGAAAGGAAATAAATGGTTCCCATGCTCCAGGTATATACACCTCTGCTGAGGAAGCACTCAGTCAAGGTGGGGAGAGGGTTTTCCCAGGAGGTCACAGTGCAGATGAAACTCAGCTTCAACCCTTCCAAAATCAGTAGACCGGCAAAAAGTTCTCCAAGACCTGAGAAAAGAAAGTTCTGCCACCTGCAAATGATAATTGTGGAAGACGCTGTTTTTATGGTGGAGCTGCAGCTGTTAGTAAGCCAACCACTTGTGAACCCGACAGGATTAGCTGGCGTGTTCCTGGGGAGACGTGCAGCATGCGGGAAATGTGGTAAACTCTGAAAGGCCTCTCAAAATGGGATTATAGAGGTATTAACTGGTCCGCTTGGAGGCGGGACTGAAATGGAGTCTGCCAGCCCGCTTTTGGGAAAGTTGCGCAGAGGCGGGTTGGAGGCGGGATCGCAGCCCAACTCCATTTTTTGCAACTTTGCCACCTGACCCGCCTTCAAACTCGCCTCCTCGGGGCTGGCAAAATCCAGCCCAATCTGTTTCAAGGAGACCTTTGCAAGTTAGAAGAAAGATGCGGCAAGGTATGGCTTTAGGAAAGGAATTCTAGAGTAATGGGGAATGATAACTGAAGGCTGTGCCAGCACAGGTGGAGAGGAGTGAAGGGGGAGTCATAGAGATAAACAGAGTTAGATAAGTAGAGTGAGTGTGCTGGGATGTAGTGCTTGAGGAGGTTGGAGAGTTATGGAGCAACAATGCGTTCAATGTGGGGATGTGTCAGGTAATCCACTTTGGATCGAAGAAAGACAAATTGGAATATTTTCTTAATGGCGAGGGATTAGAAACTGGAGGAGCAAAGGGTGTCCAAATATACAAATCACTAAAAGCTAGTCCACAGGTACAAAAAGGATTAAGGAGGCAAATGCACACAGCAGGATCCCACAATCAGCATTGAGATGAGTGACAAATTAATCGGTTAACGGTATTGGTTGAGGGGATAATATTGGCCAGGAGTCCAGAAATACTTTGAATAGCACTATGAGATCTTTAATGTCTAACTTGATACTGGGACTATTTCCACTGGATCAGAGAAAGCTAGAAGGATATTTATTGGAGGTTTTTAAAATTATGAAGGGTTTAGATAGTGCCTAGGGAAATGTCTGATGGTTGGGAAGTGAGCGATGAAGGGTAATCAACTTAAAATTGCCAAGAGAAGAGAGGTTACTAGCAAAGTCTTTATGCAGAGGGTTGTTGAAGGATGGACGTTTTGTCACAGGGAATGGAAGCGGCAGAGACCATTGCATCTTTTAAGGGAAAAACAGGATAAATGTTTGAAGCAGAGGAAGATACAGGGCTATAGGGAAAGCACAGGCCGGTGGGATTTGTTTTGGATTGCTCAAGCAAAGAGCCAGCGTAGACATGATGAGCTGAATGCTTCCCTCTGTAATCAATAATGATTTCTCAGAGTTCTTGGACAAGACACCAATAGGCAGCAGCCAGTAAGTTTGAGCAATAGATCAAGATTTATTAAGCTTACAGCGTAATTTACTTAACAACAGGCAATAGTTCAATGAGTAGCTCACAGCCCTTGGTCTCTGCAACCTCTCGGACACAGGTGATGTTGTCTTAAGTCTGTTCCTTTGTTCTCGCAGTAAGTCTGTGTAAAATTGGTTTTCGAGTATCAAGGTTTTAGCCCATTTCTTATCAAAAGTTTGCTTGGCCAGTGTCCATATATGGTCTTTAACAAAATCACCTTTTTTAATTGGTTCTAATGGTCAAAATACCATTGTCACTCAGACTAAGGGTAGCATCTTGACTCCTCCTGGCTCAGTAATTTTCCAACAACTCTACCCTGTTTCATCATTATGTTGATTATAGTTCTTCACCTCATTGGAATTTATGTTATCTCTCTTATTTCTAGCTTCAAGTAGTACAAGACCTTTCTACACCAAAGGCCCAGCCCATGTCAGCGCTGTTTCACTGGTCATGACGGTGTCCAGACTATCTCACTTTGATCTACCAGATGGATACCTTAACTCCCATGATCTCTCTCATTTTATGTTCCATTCCTTATACTAATTATATTTTAAATATCTTTGCAATTAGTTTTGTTAAGCGAATTCTAATTCCTACTTAGCATTATAATATGATATTTAACAATTTGACCTTCACTCTCAGCCTGTGGCTGTTTGTTATCAGAGATTAGTCAAAACTGCTTCTGACTGTCCTCGTGGCTGCATTTTGAACAAGCCTCGATATTTCCATACCCACAGGGAATTATGGGTAATATTAGTTGGTCAATGGCGGCACTTAAATTTATACATATATGATTCTCATCTACTAAAGACCTCCAAATACTAATCTTTCTTACACCTCTGTTCAGTAAACGTCAATGATTCTATCTGAACCACAGAAATAGGCAGACCTTTGGTTTAATATCTCATCCACAGGAGCATCCCGCAGCACTGCACTGAAATTTCAAACTTTCATTCATGTCCCAGATGGAGACTTGTGTAAAGACTTGCAGCATTCTGAATCTGTAGTGGAAATGCAGTTTAGAGAAACTAGTGTCTAAGGGAACATATCTCAATCAGCTTGGAGCTTTGACTTGACATTTGAAGCTGTCAACTCATCAGCTGAAACAATGGCAAGTCACCTCCCGCCTCAGCTTCACTGACGAGGTCTAGGCACAGCGGAAAACCGGTGGGCGACCTGTCAGAATCAAAAAGCTGAGAAAAAAGCATTAAGTGACTGTAAACAAGCCACTAATGATTTCAATTACCTCCCTCGCCGCTGTGTGTCGGATCTGCTCAGCGCTGGCTACCCGACATTTGGTAAAGGTGCATGGCGGCGGGTCCGCAGCGGGGTCCTGATCTGCTGGGGGGGGAAAAAATTCCCACCTGACCAGCCACTGATTGTGCCTGCTGATCCCCCTGGAAAATCCCCCCCCCCCCTATATTTCAGCTTATGCACCCAGTTCAGCAGTCTTCTTTTCTGATTTCAGTCTTGACATTCAATCCAAGTGTTTGCTATTCTGTAGCCTGTGCCTTGGCCATGAAAATGGATGACTGTAATTATATAAGTTTGTGCAATTTATACAAGTAGGAATAGTGAGAACATAACTCGAATGATTTACTTGCAATATTTTTTCAGGTATACCCATATATGATAATGTACAAAGAGGATGTCAGGTCATGGTATGGCCACCCAGGACTGCTCGATGTTAAACAATATGTACTGAAATGAAGAGTTATTCTCTGATTTGAGCCAAGGTAGAGAGCGAGGGCGAATATGCGACTGAAGTATATGTAGCCATGTGCAAAACAGTCTGACTAGGATGTTAAGTTATAGATTGTACTGAAGATAGGGGAATTACTGGAATTGATGGACCTGTATGTAATGTGATAAAGCAGGCTACCAACTCTCACGTGCAAGAGATGACACTTCCCTATGTAATTATGCAATATAGTGATAATTCTTGACATTCCTTTTGTTTTATTTCACTGCAGAATGAGGAAAATAAATTTGGGCCTTACCTTTTGTCCTCTTCTTCTTGCAGCTGGGCCCCTGTGTTTGGATGTCCCATGGATGTTGCAGCAGGAAATAGTGGTGGAAGGATAAGAATACTCCTCCTGTCTCATTTACATGACAGCAATGGGCACAAGCACTGTCTATAGTAGTGCTGTGCAGTAAGTGAGGGGAGTGAAAAGGAATGTTATAGTGGTAGGGGACAGTATAGTCAGGGGGATAGATACTGTCCTCTGCAGCCGCGACCAGGAGTTCCAAAGGCTGAGTTGCCTGCCCAGTGCCAGGGTTAAGGATATGTCTTCGCGGCTGGAGAAGAATTTGGAGTGGGAGGGGGAGGATCCAGTTGTCATGGTCCATGTAGGAACCAACGACATAGGTAGAACTAGGAATGAGGTTCTGCTGAGAGAGTTTGAGGAGCTAGGGTCCAAATTAAAAAGCAGAACCTCAAAGGTAATAATCTCTGGATTGTTACCTGAGCCACTCGCAAATTGGCATAGGGAGAAGCAGATCAGAGGTTTAAATGCGTGGCTCAAAGAGTGGTGTGGGAGGAAGGGGTTTCAATTCATGGGGCACTGGTACCAGTACTGGGGAAAGAGAAAGCTGTTTCGTTGGGACGGTCTCCACTTAAACCAGGCTGGGACCAGTGTCCTGGCGAATCGAATAACTAGGGCTGGAGATAGGGCTTTAAACTAAAAAGGAGGGTGGGGGGAGGGGTCACGAGAGGGGAAATTTAGAAATGTAAAAAGAAAAGTCAAGGCAATGGAGCAGTGTAGCGATTTGGGTAAAGATAAGCAGAGTGTGACAGGAAGGGACAGATGGGTAGAAATTCGGTATCGCCCAGTTTGGGGCGCAATTATCGGCCGGGCGCAAAGTTTAGCGCCTGGTGCTAATTATCACCTTCGACTGCAAACTTGGCTTTTATCGCCCCGGAGGTGATTGGAGCGCTAAATCAGGCACTGCACACCTGCCTTAAGGCGCAAAGGCCGAGGAGCGAGGCGCTAACTCAGAGCGCGGGCGCAGCGCAGGTGATGTCAGTTAGCGATGGAACACAGACACACTGGCGCCGGCCAGTTCTTAAAGGGCAGGGTCAATCTTGCTCTCCAGCCACACCCTGCTCATTGGAGCCTTGAATCTCGGCCTGGAGAGAACTGTGCCAAGGACTATGGAGAGGGTGAGAGAACGAGCTCAGCGCTTCAGCGAGCGGGCCTTGGAAGCACTGGTTGGCGCGGTGGAGCGCAGAAGATCTATAATCTACCCTGAGAGTGGCAGGAGGCCTTTGCTGCGCGACTACAGAAGAGTGTGGAGGGAGGTGGCTCAGCACGTCTCCTCCAGGAGCATGGTGACCAGGACCCATATTCAATGTCGCAAAAAGTTCAACGACCTCACTCGGGTCATCAGGGTGAGTGGCTTTTTTTCAATACCACTCCATCCCTCCATTTCAACCTCACTCTATGGCCAGAGGGTCTTAAAACCCCAATGCCCAACACTCATCCAACACCTATGGCCCTCTCATGAAACACACACGCACATTCCACACCTTGCATACAGTAAGGGCTATTCAACTATGGGAGGCACATCAGGCAAGACCATGGCTGTATATTTACTCAGACGCCGTCCTTTTTCTTGCAGGCCAAGCTATCTCATAACAGGAGACAGCAGCAACGGACGGGTGGAGGGCGGCCTCAGCTGCAACCCCTCAGCGATCTTGAGGCACGCGTCCACAGGATTGTGGCAAGCCAGGTGATCGGTCCCGTCGCCCCTGGAGAGGTCGACCCCGTTCGGGACAGCAATGGTAAGGTCATCAGCTTTCTCTCCTCTCTCATTCCACTTGCCCCTCACAACACCAGCCTTTGACACTTTCAATCCAACTTACTAAATCGCTGCACTCCTTCCTCACTTACTGGCCCCCTTGTCTTCACGCTAAAGCCACTCTTGTACCTCCCTGCTTTCAGATGGTGATTCACCAGCTGAGGAGATGGGCCCTCAAGCTGCCAGTGGGAGTGAAGCTGCAGGCGAGGAGGAAGAGGAAGCCGGAGCCTCAGCGCCACCCTCTCCCGAGGAAGCCCATGCTCACACTGGGACCACGTCTTCCCTGGAGGGGAGCAGGGGGGAAGGGTCTGATGAGGGTGAAGCTCCGGGACCCAGCGGGCTGCAGTAACGCGATGTGGCTAGGGAAGCTTGGGGGCCTTCTCCCCGGAGGGAGAGTAGGCCAGCGAGTCCTGCTGCACTGGACGCAGAGGAGGAGCGGCTCATCGCTGAAATGAACACCCAAGCGGTGGACATGCACACTGAGCTCATGGGTGCAGTGGGAAGGGTGCCCGAAAGCATTGATGCACTGGCAAGGAGTGTGGAGCACTACGCTGTAGCACAGGCGGATGCCACGCAAATGCTTAGTGCTGCAATTCAGTCACTGGCTGCCGTGATCCAATCTCAGACTGGTCTCATGCAGTCTCAGATTGAGGCCACGCAAGCACTGACTGCTGCCATTGTCGCTGGTTTGGACACATTTCCCCGGGGCTCTCACCGCGCTGCAGCAGGCCAGCAATCTGTGCTCCAGCAGATTGCTCCGGAAGCTGAGGTGCTGCCCCGTGCAGTGTGTCGGTTGAGCAGGGAGGTGTTGTCCTCTCTCAAGATGACAGCATTCCTGCTGACACCACTGTCACTTCCCCATTGCACTTGCCACCGCCTGTAGCCCAGACTGCTGCCGCCCATGCAGAGTTGGTGCAGTCTGCAGCCGGGCCCTCCAGGTCCAGAGCTGGTCGAGGCCGTCCTTCAAGGGCATCTGTAGTCTCAGGTTTTGACAATCAGCAGCCGTTCACCAGCCTTGCTGCAGCCACTGGGGCCGCATTACGGAGGAGCAGTAGGGTGGGAAGGGGGGAAGTGCGCAAGGGAAGGAGATCACTCTCGAAGGGCAAAAAGTAGGAGGTGTGACGAAATGTTGACAATATTTTTATTAAGGCGAGGTTCATGTTCAAACTTTTGTTTAGTGTTTTGGCCATTATCTCCAGATTGTGAGAACCAGTTGTGTTAATTAATTATTTTTTTGTGTTTGTTTCTATTAGTTTGTCATGAAAAAATGACACACACAGAGTTTGTAAAATAAAAAAGTTTTTGTATTCAAAATGTACAGGTTTGTCCTTTGGAATCATTGCTGCCTTGGCCGGCTTTGGGGTTGCGGGTTGCTTTCATTCATGTTGTTCTCCATGGCAGAAGCCATTTCCTGAGTCGGGGCCTAGAAGCGGCTTGACTCAGCACATTTGAGATAATACACAAGACATTATGGGTTTGCAGTATACACATAAATACTGAAATCGGTCTCCCAGGTGCGAATAAGGGCTATTGTACCAAGCGATCAAGAACCCATCCAAAGACATTAATATGCAAAATCCCCACGACTCTACGATGAGAGAGCCGTTTGCGGGTACTTACTGAAAACATTTGGAAGCCCCAAAACCCCTCCAGGGAGAATACTGACCGGTTACACAATGGGAAAAGTATTAACAGGTACTCAGGCAGTTACAAGTATCACCGAAACCCATTAAACGGAGATCACCCTATACAAGAAGTTTGAGCGCCAAAACCCTAACAAAAGAAAAGACATTAAGGTTGGGCGGGAAAAGAAGAGTTTCAGCACTATAACTGTAAACTACAACCGTCCATCTTTCTCTTATTCTCCTGCCTCTTGCAGCTCTCAAAGACTATCGAACTTTCTGATCCGCCAGGATCAGCCTCGTGGCTTGCCGCGAAGATCTGTGTGGAACTGGGCTGTGAAGCCTTGAAACGGGCACACCATCCCGAGAAGTCGGTAAACGGTGTTGGAACCAAAGGCCCGAGATGAGATGAGATGAGATGAGATGAGATGAGAAGAGAAGAAGACGACCATACGTATCGCCACGGTCAGTAAGCCCCGACCGCGCCTGTAGGTCGAATAGACATTTTCCTTGCCCAGGAAGACTATCTTTTGAGCTTTACAGAACTGGCATCGGAAGACTATTCTTCGAATTTTATCGCATCAGTGCGAGGGCACAGGAAGACTCTTTTTTGAGTAGAGTCGGAACTCCGAGGACAACACAGATCTTCATGACAGCAGACGGTCCAGCCTGCTAGCCGGAGCAGAAACGAGGTAAACAAGTGGGGTACAGAGACCCCTGATCAACACGTGGGTGATCAGGTGCTGCGGTAAAAACATCCGAGCAGAGTTTTCGGAATTCTCCGAGTTATCACGAGTGGTGAGCATGAGTCTCGATCTTATCAGTCGTTGACGGACGGCCCTTCCAGTTTCAACATTGTGGGCCCCACTCCCGCCTTGGTGCTGCTGCTGATCATCCTCCTCCTCTTTCTCCTCTTCCTCCTCCTCTTCCTCCTCCTCTTCCTCCTCCGGTGGTGCTCCAAGGCCTGGTGGCATTGGCTGGGTCCTGAGGATTGCCAGGTTATGAAGAATGCAGCACACAACTATGAAGAGGGAGACTCGCTCAGGCGAGTACTGCAGGGCTCCTCCTGAGTGGTCCAGACAGTGGAACCGTTGCTTGAGCATGCCGATCGTCTGCTCAATGATGTTCCTGGTGGCGAGATGGCTCTCATTGTACTGCAGCTCAGCAGGGGTGTTGGGGTTACGGAGCGGTGTCATCAGCCAGGTGCAGAGTGGATAACCCTTGTCCTCGAGGAGCCAACCACTTGGCTGATGCGGTGCCTGGAAAAGGTCTGGCACACCAGTCTGGCGCAGGATGAAAGCATTGTGGCTGCTGCCAGGATAGTGGGCATTGACAGTATCAGCTGTCTGTGGTCACAGACCAACTGGACGTTTAAGGAGTGGAACCCCTTGCGGTTTTGGAAAACCTCTGCATTCTCATGCGGTGCCCGCAATGCCACATGCGTGTAGTCAATGGCGCCCTGCACCATGGGGAAGCCTGCTATCCTCGCAAAGCCCAATGCGCGTTCATGCTGTTTGGCCCGGGTCATCGGGAAAGAGACGTACTGGCGTTTCCTTTTATACAGGGCATTTGTGACCTGACGGATACAGCAATGGACCGCGAACTGGGAGATATTGGTGATGTCCCCAGTAGCTGCTTGAAAGGAGCCGGTGGCATAAAAATTCAGAGTCACTGTGACCTTCACTGCCACCGACAGAGACGTCCTGGTTCTCAGTAGAGGCTGCAGATCTGGCTGCAGCAGGTGGCAGAGCTCAGTGACCACCTCCTTGCTGAAGCGCAGCCTGCACAAACACTGCTCCTCAGACAAATGAATGTAGGAGAATTGTTCCCGGAATACCCTTGGAGGGTAAGGTCTCCTGTGCAGAGGCCTGTTGGCCCTCCTCTGTCTGGCCATGATTGCCACTCTCTCTCTGCGTCTCTGTTGCCTCCGATTCTGCAGGCGCAGGATGACGCCCCGAATCAGTGCAGCCCCCTAAGTCTCTTGGCAATCGAAGTAATGAAGGTCAAATCCAAAAGTACCTGCAAAGTGATGCTCAGTAGCCAAAACTACTTCACACAGCATTGACTCTATGCAGAAGTCTCTGTCTCTATCTCAGAATCTCTCTCTCCCTGTCAGAATGAGTGGTGCAAAAATGTCTACCACAGAAAAAGGCAGGAAGAGGGCACCTTTAAATAGCGCCCCCCCAGCCCCTCACTGACTGGGAAACATTCCAGTCTCCCTGTCGTTGCTTGTGGCAGGCGGAAAGGAGGGGGGCGCCACTCAATATCCGGTCCGGGGCGCCACCAGGGCGTTGCACGCTCAACTGACATCATGATCGGCGGGCGCAGGAGATCGGGACGCTAAACTTTTGTGCCGCCACAAAAACTAATCAATTTCACGAGCGGTGCAAACATCGCCGCGCCTGGGCGCTAGTTGCTTTGCGCCCCATTTGCGCCCTCTTAGGGCACTAACAGGAGACACAAACCAACCAAATTTTCCCCCCAGAGAGTTTAACAGTAAAAGTGCATCAGCGAATAAGGTGAAAGCAGGGAATAATGGTAAAAAGTTAAAATTAAAGGCTCTTTATCTGAATGCACAAAGCATACGTAACAAGATAGACAAATTAGTGGCACAAATAGAGATAAATGGCTTTAATCTAATAGCCATTACAGAGACGTGGTTGCAAGGTGACCATGGTTGGGAGCTAAATATTCCAGGGTACTTGGTGCTTAGAAAAGACAGGCAGAATGGAAAAGGAGTGGGGTAGCCCTGATAATAAAGAATGACATAAGGACAGTCGTGAGAAAGGAGCTTGGCTCGGAAGATCAGGAAGTAGAATCAGTATGGGCGGAGATAAGAAATAACAAGGGCTAGAAAACACTGGTGGGTGTAGTTTATAGACCTCCAAACAGTAGCTACCATTGGATAGAGTATTAATCAACAAATAACAGGAGCTTGTAACAAAGATAATACAATAGTCATGGGGGACTTTAATCTTCTGTTTTGGTCTCCTTATCTGAGAAACGACATTCATGCCTTAGAGGCGGTGCAACGAAGGTTCACTAAATTGATCCTGGGATGAGAGGGTTGTCCTATGAGGAGAGATTGAGTAGATTGGGCCTATATTCTCTGGAGTTTAGACGAATGAGGGGTGATCTCATTGAAACATATAAGATTCTGAGAGGGATTGACAGCGTAGATGCTGAGAGGTTGTTTCTCCTGCCTAGAGAGTCTAGAACTAGGGGGCATAGTATCAGGATAAGGGGTCGGCCATTTAAGACTGAGAGGAGGAGGAATTTCTTCACTCAAAGGGTTGTGAATTTTTGGAATTCTCTACCCCAAAGGGCTGTGGAAGCTGAGTCGTTGCGTATATTCAAGGCTGAGATAGATAGACTTTTGGACTCTAGGGGAATCAAGGGATATGGGGATCAGGCGGGAAAGTGGAGTTGAGGTCGAAGAGCAGCCATGAACTTATTGAATGGATTTTGTAACTTGGAAGGATTCTGAGACCAATTTGCTGGGGCATTACATAGAATGAGACACTGTTGGAGGTTTACAAGGAGATGAATGATAGATGAATTTGATGGAATGATATAGGATGTGGGTGGCAGAGTTCTGAATGTGTAGGAACTTTCTAGGGTAGAGCTTAGGAGGCTGGTAGGGAGAGCATTGGAGAAGCCAAATCTGGAGGTGCGAGAGGAACTGGCTAGGGGTTCAGATTCCATGAAGGGTGATAGTATGCATGTGGATACAGAAGGTCTTGGTGAGTTTTGAAGATCAGCTCAGTTTTATGAGCAGCGAACATATTGGGCCAGAAATTCGGCTCCCTGGCTTCCCGCGGGTGCAAGGATCGCGCGCGCACCTACCTACCGCGTCTGCGGTTGACCCCTGGGCCCACGAGGAAATCGGGTCCTGGGCCTCCTCCAACTGCCGGCGCGCAGTGCTTGCATATCCCAGGGGCGCAGTTAGTGCGATGCGTCCCCTGGGATCACGTGGGCCATGGAGAGCCAATGGCAGCAGACCATCTTTCATTCATAGATTTG
This sequence comes from Squalus acanthias, assembly GCA_030390025.1. NCBI lineage: Eukaryota > Metazoa > Chordata > Chondrichthyes > Squaliformes > Squalidae > Squalus > Squalus acanthias. The sequence continues at coordinate 30,300,404 of CM059432.1, read as the reverse complement.
ACAGGAAGACCTGTCAAATCTATGAATACAGATCGGCCCCAAAACATCCCTAAAACTACAAATAAATTTTTAAAAAACCATCACTTTTTTAAAATAACTGTAAATTACATTAATTAACTAATTTAAACAAAAATGTAAATTTTTGAAAAAATTAATTACACTTTTTAACGGGGTTAAAACTAAACTTACCTTTCTTTAAAGTAATTAAAAAAGATAAATCTGTGAAAAAAATCTTTAAATTTTAATAAAATCAACACTTACCTTGTTAAAAGAAGGCCTTGCGCCTCCTTTTTCAATGTGTATCTTTTCCGTGCTTACTCTCACGGAGGAACCTGTAAAAAAAACCCGAAGTGCGAGGCAAACGTGCTGGCCCTCCGGCGTGCGCAATCGACCTCTGAAGCCCTTCCTTCAGGGGAACGGAAGTGCCGGTTTCCTGCGCATGCGCAGTGCATGCAAGAAACCGGCACTTTCGTTCCATCCACGGGTGAGTACATAGTGCGTACTCACCCGTGGCGAGCCTAATTTCTGCCCCATTGTAACAGATGTGCTAGCTACTGAAGGTCAGGAAGGAATGAAACCATAAGAAGGCAGTGGAGCAGAGCAGTGAATGTGGAAGGGGATGGAGTGCTATTGTGCCGTTGAGGAAGGAAAATCAGTTGTGGCTACAGTCACATAGGGCTGGAATTTGTCTTGGGGTCGGGTTGGGGTCGTGTAATCTGCATTTCGTGTTTCCCCCCCGACTCCAGATTAATGTGGATGAATGATGCAATTTTCACTTAATTGGGCAATTTAGTTCCAGCATGTGGGAACTCATGAAACAATTAGTGGTTTCAGTCTGAAAGTCGCCTCTGATGATGTCATCATTGCTGACTGCCTAGTCTCAGAGACTGTTGGTGAGAGAGGACCTGCCTGGCTTGCTTTTGATGTGAGTGGACCTGGATGCAAAATATTGGGGGGAGGGAGGGAGAGAGAGAGAGAGAGAGAGAGACCGAGACCGAGACCGCCAGATTTCACTGGAGTGTTTCACACCAGGCGTACTTCACGTCAGAAAAGGGTTAAACTAGCTAAAACGTTTCAAAATGGCATTACAGAGCCAATTTAGAGCTTGTTAAGGGCTTTAATGGCCTCTCCCGCCTCTTGGAGGTGGGATGGAGTCGGGAACCCCGCGACTGATTTTGTCAAAATTACGTGAAGGCGGGATGGAGTCGGGATGGAGTTGGAAACCCCGACCCTGCAAATTTAACCCCCCACACGAATCCAAACCCGACTCCATGGGTCATTCAAAATCCAGCCCATAGTATTTCATTGGTGACTTTGACCTAGGTTGCCTTGGTGTTGTGGGTGTGTTAGAGCTGGGGTTCTCAACCGGGGGTCCCCAGCCCCTTGGGGGTCCGCAAGAAGATTTCAGGGGTCTGTCAGTTGGTTTATCCCATCAATATATAGGGCAGACTACTGATGTTTAACATCAGTAGTCTGCCCTGTATATTGAGATGAGTGGAATAGTCTCAGCGATACAAAGACTGTGCATGCGCAGTCAATTCAGGTTCTTACTGTTGGACACCACTTGTTAGGTTAGACAAATATACTGAAACATACAAGATTTTGAAGGGAATTGACAGGGTAGATGCTGAGAGTTTTTTTCCCCTGGCTGGAGAGACTAGAGCTAGGGGGCATAGTCTCAGGATAAGGAGTCAGCTATTTAAGACTGAGATGAGGAGGAATTTCTTCACTCAGACGGTTGTGAATCTTTGGAATTCTCTGCCCCAGAGGGCAGTGAATGCTGAGTCTTTGAGTATATTCAAGGCTGAGATAGATAGATTTTTGGACTCTAGGAGAATCTAGGGACATGGAGATCGGGCGGGAAAGTGGAGTTGAGGTCAATGATCAGCCATGATCTTATTGAATGGCAGAGCTGGCTCGAGGGGCCGTATGGCCTACTCCTGCTCCTATTTCTTATGTTCTTATGTTCTTACAAGTCCCTTTGTGTGTCACTGACTTTATTTGCAGTATTTATCTCGCTAAGTTTTTTTTTGGATCCAGCTCTATTCCTTTCCACATTCATAAATCACTCACCAAGGTGTGATGGCTAAGTTGGGTGTGGAATTGGGTCGTGAAGACACATTAAAAGAGTTTAAGAAGGTTAGAAATGGAGCAATACTTGCAGACAACGAAGCAGTCAAGGATGAGCTTTTAAGAGGGGACAGTGATGGTAGTTTTCAACATGGCAATAATGTCAGGAAAGGGAGCAGTTGAAAATGTCAACAAGTATCAGGCCAAAGAAAAATAGTTGAGTGATCAGGAACTGGATTGGGATAGGAACTGGCAGTGGATCTCATGGAGGAGATGAATCTAAGAGAGGTGGGGCAAATTTCATCTCACTACTGTCCTTTTTTTCATTGTGAATGAGGGGGTAGTGGAAGAATTTTTTCTTAAGCCTCCTGCTGGAATCGCACGCGAAGCCCGCCTGAAGGTATTATTACTAGTCCTAGCCCCTTTTGGGCTACCCCGGATCAGGCGTATTCCCCAGACACTTAATTGGGTCTAAAGGTCCAGACTATCTCTCCCTAAAGGAAAGGAATAGCCTGAAGATGTTACCGTCCTCCAGATAGCACTTTTAATAAGTTTAGCTAGACTGTAACCTTCCGGATATTATGAGGGTCTTCTGTTTGTATCTTTTGCATTTAGAACACCTCAATTGGATGCGCCATTGTCTTCTTAGTTACCTCAGTTGGTTGCATTAAGAATTATGTCTGCTGTGTAGGTGTCTCAAGCTTATCATAAAAAACGGTTGTAACAGGTGCATCTATTTGATGTCATTTTTACGAAGGCATATGTTTCTTTAATCTTATTTGATTCTTTTCAAAGTGTTGGTTTAAGACACCTTTAACTGGGTATACCATTGTTTTCTTTCCAAGCTTCAGACTTCCAGGAACCTCTAACCTTCTGTTTCAACGAGGCTATTGTTTCAGTGTCAACAACTTATCTTATCTCAAAAGCCTGTATGCTGTTCGCAGCTTTAGATTGTTGAGGCTTCCAGATCTTTAAGCCCAGTTTGTCATGTTTTAATAAAGTCAAAATTTTGTCATAGGATGGTGTATTTTTCTGAATATGGCGTATTCCTTCACACGCCCAACTTGATTTTTGAGCGGATCTTGAAATGGGCAGCCATGCTCCAGTGCAAAACAGGCTTTACTGGCCAGAAAGGTGATATTTAAATCAGGGTCCTACGCCGGTTGTTGGACAATGACGGGATTTTCCAGTACCAACGGGCAGAGCATGCGCTGCTCATGTTCCATCCAGTACAGGGCCTGGAGCAGCCTAACCAGTGGTCCTCAAAGTGACTACTGCAGACTGCACCAAAAATGGGGCAGAGACTGTGGGGCCAATGATCTTTGTGGGGTCATAAGAACATAAGAAATAGGAGCAGGAGTAGGCCATTTGGCCCTTCGAGCCTGCTCTGCCATTCAATAAGATCATGGCTGATCTTTTACCTCATCTCCACTTTCCTGCACTATCCCCATATCCCTTGATTCCCTGGATATTCAAAAATCTATTGATCTCTTTTTTTATTCATTCATGAGATGTGAGCATCGCTGGCAAGGCCAGCATTTATAGCCTATCTCTAGTTGCCCTTGAGCAAGTGGTGGTGAGCTGCCTTCTTGAACCGCTGCAGTCCGTGTGGTGAAGTACTCCCACAGTGCTGTTAGGAAGAGAGTTCCAGGATTTTGACCCAGCAACGATGAAGGAACGGCGATATACTTCCAAGTCAGGCTGGTCTTGAATATACTCAACGACTGAGCCTCCACAGCCCTCTGGGGTAGAGAATTCCAAAGATTCACCACCCTCTGAGTGAAAAATGTTTCTTCATCTCAGTCCTAAATGGCCGGCCCTTATTCTGAGACTGTGACCCCTGGTTCTAGACTCCCCAGCCAGGGGAAACATCCTCCCTGCATCTACCCTGTCAAGTCCTGTAAGAATTTTGTATGTTTCAATGAGATCACCTCTCATTCTTCTAAATACTAGAGAATATAGGCCTAGTCTACTCAATCTCTCCTCATAGGACAATTCCCCCATTCCAGGAACCAGTCTGGTGAACCTTCATTGCACTCCCTCTATGGCAAGTATATCCTTCCTTAGGTAAGGAGACCAAAACTGTACACAATACTCCAGGTGTGGTCTCACCAGGGCCCTATATAATTGCAGTAACATCTTTACTCTTATACTCAAATCCTTTTGTAATAAAGGCCAACTTACCATTTGCTTTCCTAATTGCTTGCTGTACCTGCATGTTAACTTTCAGTGATTCGTGTACAAGGACACCCAGGTCCCTCTGAACACCAACATTTTCCAATCTCTCACCATTTAAAAAATATTCTGCTTTTCTATTTTTCCTACCAAAGTGGATAACTTCACATTTCTCCACATTATATTCCATTTGCCATGTTCTTGCCCACTCACTTAGCCTATCTATATCCCCTTGAAGCCTCCTTACATCCTCCTCACAATTTACATTCCCACCCAGCTTTGTATCATCAGCAAACCTGGATATATTACATTTGGTCCCCTCATCCAAATCATTGATGTAGATTGTGAATAGCTGAGGCCCTAGCACTGATCCTTGCGGTACCCCACAAGCCTGCCCCCCGAAAATGACCCGTTTATTCCTACTCTCTGTTTTCTGTCCATTAACCAACCCTCAATCCATGCTAGTATATTACCCCCAATCCCATGAGTCCTAATTTGGATTAATAACCTCTTGTGTGGCACCTTATCGAATGCCTTCTGAAAGTCCAAATGCACCAAATCCACTGGTTCCCCTTTATCTATTCTGCTAGTTAAAACCCAAAAAAATTCTAACAGATTTGTCAAACACGATTTCATTTTCATAAATCCATGTTGACTCTGCCTAATCCTGTTATTATTTTCTAAGTGCCCTGTCACCACATCCTTAATAATAGATTCTAGCATTTTGTCGACTACTCATGTCAGGCTAACTGGTCTGTAGTTCCCAGTTTGCTCTCTCCCTCCTTTCTTAATTAGTGGGTTTATATTTGCTACCTTCCAATCCACTGGAACCATTCTAGAATCTATGGAATTTTGGAAAATGACAACCAATGCATTCACTATCTCTATAGCCAACTCTTTCAAAACCCTAGGGTGTAGGCCATCAGGTCCAGGGGATTTATTGGCTTTCAGTCCCATTAATTTCTCCAGTATTACTTTTTTACTGATACTAATTTCTTTCAGTTCCTCATTCTCGCCAGACCCTTGGTTCTCCACTATTTCTGGGAAGTTTTTTGCGTCTTCTTTCATGACGACAGACACAAAGGCTGCGATTTTGTCAATGGCTGCGGGTTGGGAGTGGACCAGGTGGTTTCCGGCTTCCAGTCCCGCCCCCAACTGCATCTGGCCCACGCTTGGAGGCAAGTTGACGGCGGGATCGGAACCCGCCATCAATCAAAACGATTTTAACCCTTGACCCGCCTCCAAACCTGCCCTCTCAGTACCGATAAAATCGCGGCCAAAGTATTTGTTTAATTTCTCGGCCATTTACTTATTCCCCATTACATTTTCTCCTGTCTCAGCCTGTAAGGGACCCACATTTACTTTCGCTAATCTTTTCCTTTTTACATACCTATAGAAGCTTTTACAGTCTGTTTTTATGTCTCTCTCTAGTTCACTCTCATATTCTATTTTCCTTTTCTTTATCAATTTCTTGGTCCCCGTTTGCTGAATTCTAAAATCCTCCCAATCCTCAGGCTTACTATTCTTTTTGGCAACTTTATAAGACTCTTCCTTTGATCTAATACAATCTTTGGGCTGGATTTTCATTGACCCGTGGAAGCGGGTTTGGAGGCATGTGGGGGGTTAAAATTGCGAAAACTGGCAGGCGGGCACAAGTCCGCCTCCATCCTGCCTCCATGCAATTTTCATGACATCGTGTCTGATGGTCCCGACTCCGTCCCACCTCTAAGAGGCGGGATAGGCTGTTAAGGCCCTTAACAAGCACTAAATTGGCTCTATAATGCCATTTTGAATGGCCTTTGTGATTTTAACCCTTGTTCTACGTGAAGCACGCCTGTTCTGAACTACGATTGTGAAACCTGGCTGGATCTGGATATGGATATCTCTCTCTCTCTCTCTCTCTCTCTCTCTCGTGTAAAAATATCTGGGAACAGACTTAGGGCTGCTGCTTATTTTGCATCCAGGTCCTCTCACAGCAAAGGCCAGGCATTCTCTGAAGACCTTCAATGCAGCAGCAATGATGACATCATCAGAGGCGACTTTCAGACTGAAAACACTAATTGGTTCATGGGTTCCCACATGCTGGAACTCAATTGCCCAATTAGGTGAAAATTGCATCAATCTCCCACATCCAATTGCAGTCGGGTGGATAACACGAAAAGTGGATGACACGACCCCAACCCGCCCCAGTATCAAAATCCAGCCTTTTATCTTTTTTGTTAGCCACGATTGGACCACTTTTCCTGTGGGGTTTTTGTGCCTTAAAGGAATGTATATTTGTTGTAAATTATGTATTAATTCTTTAAATGCTAGCCATTGCTCATCCACTGTCATTCCTTTTAATGTAGTTTCCCAATCTACCTTAGCCAACTCGCCCCTCATACCTACGTAGTTTGCTTTGTTTAGATTTAAGACCCTAGTTTCAGATTTAACTAAGTTACTTTCAAACTCAACCTTAGCCCCTATCACAATTATATTTTATTTTTTCATCCACCCTTTTGTTTGGCCCCCCCCCTTTTTTTTCCTCCTAGAAGCTGGCAGCTGTCCTTCATTCTGCCAGTGCATTTCACACTTCATTTAGCCTCAACCTGTTACATCAACACCTCCTCTTGCCTTGGTCATCTCTTAATGTCTCTCAATGTCTCTTAATCTCTCCTTTTGTTCTTTCATCCCCTCCCCCTTTTCCCAGCTTGATCCTTGCTTTAAATCTATTTCATTTCCTGCTTTATCCAGTTCTGACGAAGGGTCTTCGACCTGAAATGTTAACTCTGTTTCTCTCTCCACGGATGCTGCCTGGCCTGCTGAGTTTTTCCAGCATTTTCTGTTGTTTTTTTAAAATTCTATCATATGCTCACTCTTCCCTAAAGGTCCCTTTACTACAAGGTTATTAATTAACCCTTTCTCGTTGCACAATACAAGATCTATAATAATCTGTTCCCTAGTTGGTTCCTCAACATATTGATCTAGAAAACTATCTTGCATACATTCCATGAATTCATCCTCCACACTATTACTGCAAATTTGGTTTGTCCAGTCTATATGTAGATTAAAGTCCCCCATGATCACTGTATTAACCTTGTTACATGTGCCTCTAATTTCCTGATTTATACTCTGCCCTACATTACAACTATTGTTTGGGGGTCTATAAGCAACTCCCACCAATTTTTTCTGCCCCTTGCTGTTTCCTAGCTCCACCCAAACTGATTCTACTTCTTGATTTTCGGAGCTAAGATCCTTTCTCTCTACTGTCTTTATCCCATCCTTTATTATCAGGGCTACCCCTCCTCCTTTTCCATTTTGCCTATCCCTTCTAAAAGTTATGTAACCTGGAATATTTAGTTCCCAACCTTGGCCACTTTGCAACCATGTCTCTGTTATGGCTATCAGATCAAACCTGTTAATTTCTATCTGCGCTATTAATTAATTAATTTTGTTGCGAATGCTTTGCGCATTCAGATATAGTGCCTTTAGCTTTGACTTATTTCTCTTTTTCCCTGATGTCACCTTAGTCACTGATGCCTTATTACCTTTGTTACTCTCTCTGTCCCTTCCTGACCCACTCTGCTTATTTTTACCCAAAACTCTACTCTGCTCTACAGCCTTGACATTTCTCTCGCTGCTTTTAAATTTACTCTTTCCTGAATCCTCTCGCACCCCCCTTCATTAGTTTAAAGCCCTGTCTACTGCCCTAGTTATTCGGTTCGCCAGGCAGTTTAAGCGGAGCCTGTCCCAGTGGAACAGCTCCCTCTTTCCCCAATACTGGTGCCAGTGCCCCATGAACCGATGCCCCACGCCACTCTTTGAGCCACGCATTTAAACCTCTAATCTGTTTGCCCCTATGCCAATTTGAGCGTGGCTCAGGTAACAATCCAGAGATTATTACCTTTGAGGTTCTGCTTTTTAATTTGGATCCTAGCTCCTCAAACTCCCTCAGCAGAACCTCATTCCTAGTTCTACCTATGTTGTTGGTTCTTACATGGACCACGACAACTGGATCCTCCCCCTCCCACTCCAAGTTCTTCTCCAGCCGCGAGGAGATGTCTTTAACCCTGGTACCGGGCAGGCAACACAAACTTCGGAACTCTCGGTCGTGGCTGCAGAGAACAGTATCTATCCCCGACTATACTGTCCCCTACCACAACTACATTCCCTTTCACTCCCCCCACTTGAATGGCCTCCTGCACCATGGTGCCATGGTCAGCCTGCTCATCCATCCTGCAGGCTTTTCCCTCATCCACACAGGGTCATTTGACTTTGAATATTTATCTGGCTAGGGAATATCTTGAAACGGTGAAAGAAAGCAGGCACAGGAGTGAGAAACAATGATAGATTAAAAAAGAATAACTTGATGGTATCAGCCTTGCAAGCATAAGTTAATCATGTGTAATGCTGCATATTTGCTCCCTGGCTATGGGCACTATTTAATGGTTATCGCTTGTGTCTTTAATCTTTATTACAGATCCTCACATTACTCAAATTACAACAGCGATATTCTGAATATGGTGCTCTAGGTCAGGTAATAATGTTCATGTAGGGTTTTTAACCCTGTAGGCTCACATTGGGGAAGTGCAATTTTGGTCCAGTATATCTTATTTAAGATAAAAAGCTTTTGAGCCATTAAAGGATGCAATTGATCTCACGCTCACATTTTGTAGTTATCAGCAGGCTCTCATTTTGACTGCAGTGTCATAATTTGATGTCAGCCATCCTTTACCTTTTATACAATATGTAATAGTATTCCATGGTACTCAATGTGAGAGTACTCTGCTTAAAGGGTTAAATTATAAATCCAGGTTGGATAAACTTGGCTTGTATTCCCTTAAGTATGGGAGATTAAAGGATGATCTGATCGAAGTGTTTATAATATTAAAAGGATTTGACAGGGTAGATACAGAGAAACCATTTCCTCTGGTGGGGGAATCAAGAATGAGGGTACATAATCTTAAAATTAGAGCGAGGACATTCAGGAGCGAAATCATTCAGGGCCAATTATCTCAGCCTCAGGACATCACTGCAGGAGTTCCTCAGGGCAGTATCCTAGGCCCAACCCTCTTCAGCTGCTTCATCAATGATCTTCCCTCCATCATAAGGTCAGAAGTGGGGATGTTCGCTGATGATTGCACAGTGTTCAGTTCCATTTGCAACTCCTCAGATAATGATTGCCCGCAAGCAGCAAGACCTGGATGACATTCAGGCTTGGGCTGATAAGTGGTAAGTAACATTTGCGCCAAATAAGTCCCAGGCAATGACTCTCTCCAACATGCGAGAGTCTAACCACCGCCCCTTGTCATTCAATGGCATTACCATCACTGAATCCCCCACCATCAACATCCTGGGCGTCACCATTGACCAGAAACTTAACTGGACCAGCCACATAAATACTGTGGCAACAAGAGCAGGTCAGAGGCTGGGTATTCTGCGGCAAGTGTCTCACCTCCTGACTCCCCAAAGCCTTTCCACCATCTACAAGGTGCAAGTCAGGAGTGTGATGGAATACTCTCCACTTGCCTGGATGAGTGCAGCTCCAACAACACTCAAGAAGCTCGACACCAGCCAGGACAAAGCAGCCCACTTGATTGGCACTCCATCCACCAGCTTAAACATTCACTCCCTCCACCACCAGAGTACCGTGACTGCAGTGTGTACCATCTACAAGATGCACTGCAGCAACTCACCAAGGCTTCTTCGACAGCATCTCCTAAACCCACGACCTTTACCACCAAGAAGGACAAGGGCAGCAGGCAGCATGGGAACACCATCACCTCCAAGTTCCCCTCCAAGTCACACATCATCCTGCCTTGGAAGTATATCGCTGTTCCTTCATAGTCGCCTGGTCAAAATCCTGGAACTCCCTTCCTAACAGCACTGTGGGAGTACCTTTACCACACGGACTGCAGCGGTTCAAGAAGGCAGCTCACCACCACCTTCTCAAGGGCAATTAGGGATGGGCAATAAATGCTGGCCTTGCCAGCGATGCCCACATCCCAGGAACTAATAAAAAAAAAGAAAGCTGGAAGCACTTTTTCATACAAATGGTAGTAGAATGTCCTTAATTAACTGGTGTTTTGGGATGTTTCAACCTACAGCAACTTGCATTTATATAGCAAATTTAGGCCTAGAAATTATTCTGGTCCCGTTTTCAAGCCCAGACTCGGTGCTGCACAAACAGCACATGCCCAAACTAGAGACCAGAAAATTGATGGAAATTCATCCTTGTGCCTCATTCACATACTTGGCGCGAGTTGCCAATGCTGGTCTTGCCTCCAGAGGCAGCTTGTCCGAGTGACATTAGTGTCAGACCGTCTACCTCACTGGAAGAGACCCTCGGGTAAGTCCCAGGAAAGGGGATTGGAGCAGGCTATAGAGGCAGTGCGATCGCGACTCGGGAGCACTCCTGCTCATCCTGGCTCCACAGGATGAGTTTTTCAACAGGCGTTGGGCCAATAATTTGCATATTTGTGGGATCTAATGCCAGTTTTAAGTATCCACCCTAGACGCCTAAAAATAGGGCCCCACAAATTTAGCAGTGTGGCCATCACTTGCGCAGACTGGGCGCAGGCCCTCCCACTGCTACATTGGTATGTTTTACAACTGATTTACATCTAAAACACAGGTGCAATGCATACCAGTTTCTACCCCTTAACGTAGAAAATATCCCAAGGCGCTTGCAGAGCTGGGAGAAAAAATAAATAAAAGGGGATAATATAATGAACATCGAGCCACGGTGAGCGAGTGACTGAAAGCTTGGTTGAAAATATAGATTATGAGAAGGTTTTAAAGGAGCAGAGAGAAGTACAAAGGTGGAGGGGCTTAGGGAGGGAAATCCAAAGAGAGAAGCCGAGGCTACGTAATCGGAATCTGTACACAGCACCAAACTGCAACCAGTTTTACCAAATTGGAAGATTATAAAAACGGTTCATTAAAATGTCATGAACAGGTACAGAAAATAATCAAAAAGGCTAATGGAATGCTGGCCTTTATATCTAGAGGACTAGAATACAAGCAGGTAGAAGTTATGCTGCAGCTATACAAAACCCTGGTTAGACCACACCTGGAGTACTGTGAGCAGTTCTGGGCACCACACCTTAGAAAGGATATATTGGCCTTGGAGGGAGTGCAGCGTTGGTTTACCAGAATGATACCCGGACTCCAAGGGTTAAATTACGAGGAGAGATTACACAAATTAGGGTTGTATTCCCGAGAATTTAGAAGGTTAAGAGGTGATCTGATCGAAATTTTCAAGATATTAAAGGGAACCGATAGGGTAGAGAGAGAGAAACTATATCTGCTGGTTGGGGAGTCTAGGACTAGGGGGCATAGTCTAAAAATTAGAGTCAGACCTTTCAGGAGTGAAATTAGGAAACACTTCTACACACAAAGGGTGGTAGAAACTCTCGTTCCCAAACAGCAATTGATGCTTGATCTATTGTTAATTTTAAATCGGAGATTGATAGATTTTTGTTAACCAAAGGTATTAAGGGATATGGGCCAAAGGCAGGTATTTGGAGTTAGGTCGCAGATTAGCCATGATCTCATTGAATGGTGGAACAGGTTCGAGAGGCTCAATGGCCTACTCCTGTTCCTATATTCCAAGGTTGGTTTGGGATAAGGATATACGGCACTGATACAGTAGATAGTGTTCATCTGAGCTTGAGATTAAGAAATTGCCGGGTTAGAATAAAGAGAGGCTCACTATACACATGGCTGTGTTATGGCTGACCCTGGGGGCATTTGATCCAGACACTGGGCACCTGAAATTGGAACCTGCCGTGCACCAAATTTCAGTCAAATATGTAAAGATCGTCATTTAACATAATTGAAACTGTGAAACTGAAGATTATTCGTTAACTGGAGTTGTTGTATTAGAGATATTATAAGGGAGATGAAAAGGCAAAAAAAAGGAAAATAATTTACAGAGAAAATTAAATGCTGTAAATTAGAAACATCAACTCTTTCTTTCTATAATAATGAAAAGCTGATTGGTACGGAGACATTTCATTGCAAACAACAGGTAATAGCACCTCCTTGTGGCACACTGTGTAAAAATACTATTTCATGCAAAACACTGACGAAACCAAAATTTAATGAACTAATAATTCAAAGATTCTTTTTAAACTTGGTCAGATTTCTAAAAATTCTGATTAGTTGCATTCTGAAGGTGATCTTCCCACAGCAAAGTGACGTCACGGCTTTCCATAGCTTTCAAACGTCTCCTTTAAAAAGTCCTCTATGACTGCTTTTGGACCCCTCCCTAACCCCCTACTCCACCCACCATCCCCAATCCTCTTACTCCTGCTCAGGGCTGACGCCCAACTGTAAAGCTGCTTTGCAGGTCTTGCTACATTAAATGCAAGTTGTTGTTCTTTGAATGAAGCAATACACGTAACTGTGGAGAGAGTGGTGTGATTTTGTTTGGTCCCTTGCCTGTAATACAATTCTTTCCAGTCAAATAATTCCTCATTCACAAGGCCACTGTGGTTTCACTCAAGAGCCCATTAGGGGGCAATGAGCAAAGCAATGAGGAACTCTGTTTTTGGTGCTCTAAGTTCAGGGAAGTATGTCGGCCAGGACACCTCTTTCCTCCTCTTTAAAGTATCAGGCGTGGCTCAGTGATAGAACTCTCGCTGCTGAGTCAGTAGGTTGGGAGTTCAAGTCACACACAAAAGACATGAGCACATAATCGAGGCTGGCATTTCAGTGTAGTACTGAGGATGTGCTGCACTGTCGGAGGTGCTATCTTTCGGATGAGGTGTTAACCAAGGCCCTGTCTGCTCTCTCAGATAGATGTAAAAGATCCCACAGCACTATTTCAAAGAAGAGCAGGGCAGTTCTCCCGGGTTCCCTAGCCAACATTTATCCCACAACCAACATCACTAAAAATAGATAATCTCGTCATTGTCACATTACTGTTTGTGGGACCTTTCTTTTTTTTATTCATTCCTGGGATATGGGTGTCGCTGGCAAGACCAGCATTTATTGCCCATCCCTAATTGCCCTTGAGAAGGTGGTGGTGAGCCGCCTTCTTGAACCGCTGTAGTCCATGTGGTGAAGGTACTCCCATAGTGCTGTTAGGGAGGGAGTTCTGGGATTTTGACCCAGCGATGATGAAGGAAAGGCAATATATTTCAAGTCAGGATGGTGTGTGACTTGGAGACGAATTTGGAGGTGGTGGTGTCCCTATGTGCCTGGGGCCTTGTCCTTCTAGGTGGTAGAGGTTGCGGGTTTGGGAAGTGCTGTCGAAGAAGCCTTGGTAAGTTGCTGCAGTGCATCTTGTAGATGGCACACACTGCAGCCACGATGCGCTGGTGGTGGAGGGAGTGAATGTTTAAGGTGGTGGATGGGGTGCCAATCAAGCGGGTGGCTTTGTCCTGGATGGTTTCGAGCTTCTTGAGTGTTGTTGGAGCTGTACTCATCCAGGCAAGTGAGAGTATTCCATCACACTCCTGACTTGTGCCTTGTAGATGGTGGAAAGGCTTTGGGGAGTCAGGAGATGAGACACTCACCGCAGAATACCCAGCTTCTGACCTGCTCTTGTAGCCACAGTAGTTATGTTTCAGTTAAATTTCTGGTCAATGGTGACCCCAGGATGTTGATGGTGGGGGATTCGGTGATGGTAATGCCATTGAATTACAAGGCGCGGTGGTTAGACGCTTTCTTCTTGGAGATAGTCATTGCCTGGCACTTGTTTGGCGCGAATGTTACTTACCACTTATCAGCCCAAGCCTGAATGTCATCCAGGTCTTGTTATCTTACATAGAAACATAGAATCTAGGAGCAGGAGTAGGCCATTCGGCCCGTCGAGCCTGCTCCACCATTCAATACGATCATGGCTGATCATCCAAATCCAGTACCCTATCCCTGCTTTAATCCCCACAGTACACATATCCCACCCTACCCCCGTAACCCCACGTATTTAATTCCCCCTAACATATCCCATCCTATCCCCATAACCCCACATATTTAATCCCCCCTAACACTAAGGGTCAATTTATCATAGCCAAATCAACCTAACCCGCACATTTTTGGATCTTGTTATCTGAGAAGTTGCAAATGGAACTGAACACTGTGCAATCATCAGCGAACATCCCCACTTCTGACCTTATGATGGAGGGAAGATCATTGATGAAGCAGCTGAAGATGGTTGGGCCTAGGACACTGCCCTGAGGAACTCCTGCAGCGATGTCCTGAGGCTGAGATGATTGGCCTCCAGCAACCACAACCATCTTCCTTTAAACTAGGTGTGACTCCAGCCGGTGGAGAGTATTCCTCCTGATTCCAATTGACTTCAATTGTACTGGGGTTCCTTGATGCCACACTCGGTCAAATGCTGCTTTGATGTCAAGGGCAGTCACTCTCACCTCACCTCTGGAATTCAGCTCTTTTGTCCATGTTTGGACCAAGGCTGTAATGAGGTCTGGAGCCGAGTTGTCCTGGCAGAACCCAAACCGAGCATCGGTGAGCAGGTTAGAATCATAGAATGGTTACAGCACGGAAGAAGGCCATTCGGCCCGTCGAGCCCATGTCGGAGGTTATTGGTGAGTAAGTGCCGCTTGATAGCACTGTCGACGACACCTTCCATCACTTTGCTGACGATTGAGAGTAGACTGATGGGACAGTAATTGGCCGGATTGGATTTGTCCTGATTTTTGTGGACGGGACATACCTGGGCAGTTTTCCACATTGTCGGGTAGATGCCAGTGTTGTAGCTGGACTGGAACACCTTGACGAGAGGCGCGGCTAGTTCTGGAGCACACGTCTTCAGCACGACATCCGGAATGTTGTGCACAAATTAGCTGCCGCGTTTCCTACATTGCAATAGTGACTATACTTCAAAAAGTACTTCATGACTGTAAAGTGCTTTGGGACGTCCTGAGTTTGGGAAAGGCACTATACAAATGCAAGTACTGTCTTTCGTTAATCATAGCAATATTTTGGTTCTGTGTCATCTTTGAGCGAGCTGGCCTGCTGTTACTATGATGATTTTATTATTAGGTTAATTACCCCCTTTGTAAACTTGACATTTCCATTCAGGTTTGTATGAAAACCTACATACTGGAGTCCTGTTCCATTTTGAAATAGATATCAAAGAACAGCTAGGGAATGTTGTACTGCTTCATATCACTGTTCAAAGAACCATTGCATTTCCACAACTAGAACTAGCATAGAACAGTAACAAAGCACTACCAACAGCTCAATTGGTAAATGTTTTACCTCCTGTGAAACTAAGGCATGCAGAAAAAGAAAGCTCTCATGTTTGAGCCCTGTCAGCAGATCTCAGCCGGGTTAGTGGTGGGGCCCTCAGCATCTGCAAAACATTTACCAATTGAGCTGTTGGTAGCGCTTTGTTACTGTTCTCTGCTAGTTCCTAGTTGTGGAAATGCAATGGTTCTTTGAACTGTGATATGAAGCAGTAAAAAAAAATGAGCTAGTTGAACATCTCAGAGACTCCCCTTGTGGAATAAACGAACGCCTCATGACTCTACAGCTCACCCTAGCCTGGAACCAGTGCGCTACAGTCATCAGTGTGTACGCCCCAACACTGGAAGCCACAGACGAGACCAAAGAGGAATTCTACTCCAGCCTCGAACACTCCCTTTCCCGAGTCCCAACGGCCGACAAGCTGATCCTCATTGGCGACTTTAACGCCAGAGTTGGAAAGGACACAGACCTCTGGGGAGGTGTGATCGGCAGAGAGGGGGTAGGGAAAGCCAACTCCAATGGTACCCTCCTCCTGCCAAAATGCTTAGAACATGGCCTTGTCATAACCAACACCGTGTTCCGTCAGAGAGACAAGTACAAGGCTTCATGGCAACACCTTCGCTCCAAGCACTGGCATCTGCTGGACTACGTCATCGTCCAAGCGAGGAACCGCAAGGACGTCCGCATCACCCACGCCATGACAGGAGCTGACGACTGCTGGACAGACCATCGCCTAATCCACTCTGTCATCTCCATCAACGTAGCCCCAAAACAGCGGCAGCAACAGAAGCAATGCCGCAGGAAAATCAACGCTGGAGCACTCAAAGACCCCGCTAAGAAAGCCATATTCAGCCTGCGCCTCACAACCAACCTGATGACACCCAGTGATGCAGAGACACAGAGTGCCCACAGCGCCTGGTCTGCACTCAAGGCCTCCATAATCAGCACCTGTGAAGAGACGCTCGGTCACTTGACCAGGAAACACCAAGGGGTAGAAATTAGGTTGCGCCCCATTTGGGGCGCAAATATCGTCCGGACGCAAATATTAGCGCCTGGCGCTAATTATCGGCACTGACAGGAAACTTCACTTTTACCGCCCCGGGAGGTGAGTGGAGCGCTAAAGCAGGCGCTGCACACCTGTCTTAAGGCGCAAAGGCCAAGGAGTGAGGCGCTAACTCAGCGCGCGAGCGCAGCGCAGCTGCTGCCAGTTAGCGAGGGAACACAGACACACTGGCGCCGGACACTTCTTAAACCGGGGGGGGGCCACTTGCTCCCCAGCCACACCCTGCTCACTGCAGCCTTGAATCTCAGCCTGGAGAGACCTGTGAATCCATTTTGCTGCCAAGCATGGAGAGGGTGAGAGAACGCGCTCATCACTTCACCGAGCGGGCCTTGGATGCTCTGGTTGGCGCAGTGGAGCGCAGACGATGTATGCTGTTCCCTGAGAGTGGCAGGAGGCCTTTGCCACACGAGTTCAGAAGAGTGTGGAGGGAGGTGGCTCAGAGCGTCTCCTCCAGGAGCATGGTGCCCAGGACCCATACTCAATGCCGCAAAAAGTTCAACGACCTCACTCGGGTCGTCAGGGTGAGTGGCTTTTTCTCAATACCTCTCCATCCCTCCATCTCAACCTCACTCTATGGCCAGAGTGTCTTAAAACCCCAATGCACAACACTCATCCAACACCTATGGCCCTTTCATGAAACACACACACACATTCCACACTTTGCATACAGTAAGGGCTATTCACCTATGGGAGGCACATCAGGCAAACCCATGGCTGCATACAGTAAGGGCTATTCACCTATGGGAGGCACATCAGGCAAGACCATGGCTGTATATTGTAAGGGCTATTCACCTATGGGAGGCACATCAGGCAAGACCATGGTTGTATATTTACTCAGATGCTGTCCTTTTTCTTACAGGCCAAGCTGGCGCATAATTGGAGACAGCAGCAATGGTCAGGTGGAGGGCGGCCTCAGCTGCAACCCCTCAGCGATCTGGAGGAGCGCGTCCACAGGATTGTGGCAAGCCGGGTGATCGGTCCCGTCGCCACTGGAGACGCCGACCCCGTTGTGGACAGCAATGGTAAGGTCATCACCTTTTTGTCCTCTGTCCTTCCACTTGTCCCTCACAACACCAGCCTTTGACACTTTCAATACAACTTGCTAACTCGCTGCACTTATTCCTCCCTTACTGCCACCCTGTCCTCACGCTAAAGCCACTCTTGTACCTCCCTGCTTTCAGATGGTGATTCACCAGCTGAGGAGACGGGCCCTGAAGCTGCCACTGGGAGTGATGCTGTAGCTGAGGAGGAAGAGGAAGCCAGAGCATCAGTGCCACCCTCTCCCGAGGAAGCCCATGCCCACACTGGGAACACGCCTTCCCCGGAGGGGAGCAGGGGGGAAGGGGCTGATGATGGTGAAGCTCCAGGACCCAGCGGGCTGCAGCAACGCCATGGGGGGGGTAGGGAAGAACGGGGGCCTTCTCCCCAGAGGGAGAGTATGCCAGACACTCCTACTGCAATGGACGCAGAGGAGGAGCGGCTGATTGCAGAAATGAACACCCAGGCGGTGGGCATGCACACTGAGCTCATGGGTGCAGTGGGAAGGGTGCCTGAATGCATTGAGTCACTGGCAAGGAGTGTGGAGCACTTCGCTGTAGCACAGGCGGATGCCACACTAAAGCTTACTGCTGCAATTCAGTCACTGGCTGCCGTGATCCCACCTCTGACTGCTCTCATACAGACTCAGATGGAGGCCACGCGAGCACAGACTGCTGCCAACCTCGATGGTTCGTGCACATGTTCCCGGGGCTGTCACCACGCCGCAGCAGGCCAGCAATCTGTTCTCCGGCAGATTGCTCCGGATGCTGAAGTGCTGCCCCGTGGGAGTGCCAGTGTGTCGGGCGAGCAGGGAGTTGCTGTCCTCTCTCACGATGACAGCATTCCTGCTGCCAACACTGTCACTTCTCCACTGCACTTGCCACCGCCTGTAGGACAGACTGCTGCCGCCCATGCAGAGTTGGTGCAGTCTGCAGCCGGGCCCTCCAGGCCCAGAAGTGGTCGAGGCCGTCCTTCAGGGGCATCTGCAGTGTCAGGGTCTGACGAGCAGCAGCCTTCCACCAGCCTTGCTGCAGCCACTGAGGTCCCATTACGGAGGAGCAGTAGGGTTAGAAGGGGGGAAGTGCGCAAGGGAAGGAGATCACCCTCGAAGGGCAAAAAGTAGGAGGTGTGACAAAATGCTGGTCATTTTTTTATTAAAGGCCGAGGTTCATGGTCCAACTTTTGTTTAGTGTTTTGGACATTATCTCCAGGTTGTGAGAACCAGTTATGTTATTGACTGTTTTTTTGTGTTTATTTCTATGAGTTTGTCATGAGGAATTGACACACACAGAGTTTGTAAAATAAATAAGTTTCTGTATTCAAAATATACATGGCTGGTGGTTGGAATTATTGGTGCCTTGGCCGGCTTAGGGGTTGCGTGCTGGGTTGATTAATGTTTGTAGCAATGGCAGGGGCCCTAGAAGCGGCTTGCTATTAGCCGTTGACGGACGGCCCTTGCAGTTTGACCATTGTGGGCCGCCCTCCCGCCTTGGTGCTGCTGATGATCATCGTCCTCGTCCTCTTCCTCCTCTTCTTCCTCCTCCTCTGGTGGTGCTACAAGGCCTGGTGGCATTGGCTGGGTCCTGAGGATTGCCATGTTGTGCAACATGCAGCACACGACTACGAAGTTCGAAACTTGCTCAGGCAAGTACTGCAGGGCTCCTCCGGAATGGTCCAGACCGCGGAACCGTTGTTTCAGCACGCCGATTGTGCGCTCAATAATGTTCCTGGTTGCTTGATGGCTTTCATTGTACCGCAGCTCAGCAGGGGTGTTTGGCGTACGGAGCGGTGTCATCAGCCAGGTGCTCAATGCGTACCCCTTGTCCCTGAGAAGCCAACGAACTGGCTGATGCGGTGCCTCGAAAACTTCTGCCACAGTAGTCTGGCGCAGGATGAAAGCATCGTGGCAGCTGCCCGGATAGTGGGCATTAACAGCGAGTATCACCTGTCTGTGGTCACAGACCAACTGGACATTCAAGGAATGGAACCCTTTTCTGTTCCTGAATTCCTCTGCATTCTCTCGCGGAGCACGCAAAGCCACATGCGTGCAGTCAATGGCGCCCTGCACCATGGTGAAGCCCGCTACCCTCGCAAAGCCCAGAGCACGGTCACGCTGCTTGTCTGGGGTCATAGGGAAAGAGATGAACTCTCGTCTCCTTCTGAAGAGGGCATTGGTGACCTGCCGGATGCAGCGATGCACCGCGAACTGGGAGATATTGGCGAGGTCCCCAACAGCAGCTTGGAATGAGCCAGTGGCGTAGAAGTTCAAAGCCACTGTGACCTTCACTGCCACCGACAGAGACGTCCTGGACCTCAGCTGAGGCTGCAGATCTGGCTGCAGCAGGTGGCAGAGCTCAGTGACCACCTCCTTGCTGAATCGCAGCCTTCGCAAACACAGCTCCTCGGACATATGGATGTAGGAGAGCTGTTCACGATATACCCTGGGAGGGTAAGCTCTCCTGTACATGCGCCTGATGGCCCTCCTCCGTCTGGCCATCATTGCCACTCTCTGTCTGCGTCTCTGTATCCTCCGATTCAGCTGGAGCAGGACGATGGCCCCAATCAGTGCAGCCCCCATATTCTCTTTGCCAGAAAAGTAATGAGGTACAGCAACTAAAGTAGCAACAAAGTTAGGATGAATAGGCAAAACTACCTCACAAAGCGTTGAGTCAATGTAGAAGTCTCTCTCCGAATCTCTCCGAATCTCTCTCTCTCTCTCAGAACGAGTGGTGCATAAATGTCGACCACAGAAAAAGACAGGAAGAGGCCCCCTTTAAATAGCGCCCCCCCCAGCCCCACACCGATTGATAGCGTTCCAGTCTTCCGGTCGTTGGAAGCGCCAGGCGGTAAGGCAGGGGGCGCCACTGAATTTCCGCTCCGGGGCGCCCCAAGGGCGTTGCACCATGGAATGACGTCATAATCTGCGCGCGCAGGTGGTCGCAGCGGTAAGTTTTAGCGCCGCCGCACAATCTCAAGTTAAGTTCTCGAGCGGCGCAAACATCGCTGCACCCGGGCGTTAGCGGCTTAACGCCCCATTAGCGCCCTCTTAAGGCGCTAACGGGAGGCGCAACCAAGTGAATTTTTACCCCCAAGACTGGTTCGACAAGAATGACCAGGAGATCCAGGAGCTAATAAGCCGCAAGCGCAAGGCATTCCTGATCTGGAAACAGCAACAGAACTCGAGAGCAAGAAAGCAGCTCTACAGACGCCTGAAGGCCGAGGTCCAACAAAAATCTCGCAACCTAAAGAACAGATGGTGGGTGGAGAAAGCGCAGGAGATCCAGCAGCTAGCCGACAACCACGACGTGTGTGGATTCTTTAGCGCAGTCAAGACCACCTTCGGCCCAAGCACCCAAGGTCCTACCCCACTGCGGGCCAAGAATGGAGATATACTCATCAAAGGACAGAGAGGCAGTCAGTGCCCGCTGGAAGGAGCACTTCGAAGATCTCCTTAACCGAGACTCTGTCTTCGACGTGAGTGTCCTCAACTCCATCCTGCAGCATGCTACCTGCCACCACCTCAGCACAACTCTAGCCCAGCATGAGGTTGAAAAGGCCATCTGACAACTGAAGAAAAACAAGGCCTCAGGAGCAGATGGAATCCCTGCCGAGGCTCTAAAACATGGCGGAGGAGCACTATTGGCGCGAATACATGAACTCATTTCTCTTATTTGGAAGGAGGAGAGCATGCCAGGGGATCTCAGAGACACCGTAATCGTGACCATCTTCAAGAAAGGTGACAAGTCCGATTGCGGTAATTATAGAGGAGTCTCCCTGCTGTCTGCCACAGGGAAAGTCATCGCAAGAATCCTCCTCAATCGCCTTCTCCCAGTGGCTGTGAGCTCCTCCCAGAGTCGCAATGCGGATTCCGCCCACTAAGGGGCACAATGGACATCATCTTCACCGTGCGTCAACTACAAGAGAAATGCAGGGAACAGCACCAACCGCTGTACATGGCCTTCTTTGATCTCACAAAGGCCTTCGACACCGTCAACCATGAGGGATTATGGAGTGTCCTCCTCAAATTCGGCTGCCCTCAAAAGTTTGTCACCATCCTCCGCCTGCTTCACGACGACATGCAAGCCGTGATCCTGACCAACGGATCCGCCACAGACCCAATTCACGTATGGACCGGGGTCAAGCAAGGCTGTGTCATCGCACCAACGCTCTTCTCGATCTTCCTGGCTGCAATGTTCCATCTCACCCTCAGTAAGCTCCCCGCTGGAGTGGAGCTAATCTACAGAACAAACGGGAAACTGTTCAAACTCCGTCACCTCCAGTCCAGATCCAAGGTCGTCCCATCCTCTGTCGTTGAATTACAGTATGCAGACGACGCTTGTGACTGCGCACACTCTGAGGCCGAACTCCAAACCATCGTCAACACCTTCACCGAAGCGTACGAGAGCATGGGCCTTACACTAAACATCCGTAAGACAAAGGTCCTCTACCAACCAGCCCCCGCCACACAGTACTGCTCCCCGATTATCAAAATCTATGACAAGGCCTTGGACAACGTGGACCACTTTCCATACCTCGGGAGCCTACTGTCAACAAGGGCAGACGTCGATGACGAAGTCCAACACCGCCTTCAGTGTGCCAGTGCAGCCTTCAGTCGCCTGAGGAAGAGAGTGTTTGAAGACCAGGATCTCAAACCCAGCACCAAACTCATGGTCTACAGAGCAGTAGTGATACCCGCCCTCCTGTATGCTTCAGAGACATGGACCATGTACAGCAGGCACCTCAAAGCACTGGAGAGGTACCACCAACGCTGCCTCTGCAAGATCCTGCACATCCATTGGCAGGATAGGCGCACCAACATCAGTGTTCTCGCTCAGGCCAACATCCCCAGCATCGAAGCTTTGACCACGCCCAATCAGCTCCGATGGACAGGCCACATCGTCCGCATGCCCGATACGAGACTCCCAAAACAAGCGCTCTACTCGGAGCTCCGACAAGGCAAGAGAGCCCCAGGTGGGCAGAGGAAATGCTTCAAGGGCACCCTCGAAGCCTCCTTGAAAAGGTGCAACATCCCACCGACACCTGGGAATCCCTGGCCCAAGACCGCACAAAGTGGAGGAGAAGCATCCGGGAAGGCGCCGAACACCTCTAGTCTCTTCACCGGGAGCAAGCGGAAGCCAAGCGCAAAAAACGGAAGGAGCGCACATCAACCCAAGCACCCCACCCACCCGCCCCTTCAACCACCGTCTGCCCCACCTGTGACAGAGACTGTAGGTCCCGCATTGGACTCATCAGTCACCTGAGAACTCATTTTTATTGTGGAAGCAAGTCATCCTCGGTTCCGAGGGACTGCCTAAAAAGAAGAAGATAGGTAAAGAGAGGAAACACCAGCCAGACTTGTCAAACCTGATCACTGTAGAGTGACCCTTGTTTGGGAGTATACATGTATGATGCCAAGTAAGGACTGGATTTGGCATGTTTGCAACGCTCCTAACAGCTGAATGGCCTGCTAATATTCAGTGGCTAGGTTCAGACATGTTCATATATTGGGCGAAGCAACGGAAGGTCATCAGTGCCTTTGTGACTTAATCACCTCCTTCAGGGTGGAGAAGGAAATCGGATCAAATTTGGGAGAGAAAGAGCAGAAATAACAAGAATGTAACTGAATGAATGCAATTAAAAAAGGAATGACAATATTTTGGAGGCCAGATTGACGCATGGAAGTGTGACTAATTAATTTAAATGGCATTGAAAGGATTTAGTGAGCCTGAAGAATAGGACAGCACATGCTGTCAATCTGGAGCATTTTATATCACCTGTACTCAGTTTATGAAGTTGTGACACTGCTGGGTGACTGATAATGATAATGGCCAAGTCAAAGCAGGATAACCGAAATGGTATTGTTCATAGTCATCACCATTTCTACAAAAGGAACAGGCCCATCTAAGGTGGAAGGGATCAAAACTGTGACAGTATTTCTTAATAAGTAAAAGGGACCCAATATAGTTGACCTTACATGCCTGATTAGGTAAATTCCATTCCTCTTGATGTGAGATTGTACAAATTCACTTTGCGATTCAATACAGTTGACTTCAATGCTTCAATGTAATAAGTTGCTATATAAACACAGAGCCTTTTCCATCCTCAGTCCCATGGAGTGCACATCCTGTGCCATGTGGGAAATCCTGAACACTTTGCGTAGCCCGGACGACCACATGTGCAGGAAGTGTCACCAGCTACAGCAACTTGAGCTCCTAGTTTCAGAGCTTGAGCGGCGGCTGGAGTCATTGCGTTACATCCGCGAGGCTGAGAGTAACATGGATAGCACGTTTCTAGAGATGGTCACCCCGCAGCTTAAGAGTATGCAGGCAGCGAGGGAATGGGTGACCACCAGACAGAAGAGGAGAACCAGGCAGGTAGTGCAGGAGTCCCCGGAGTGCATCGCGCTCTCCAACAAGTATTCTGTTCTGAGTACTGGTGCCGGCGATGGTTCCTCTGGGGAGTGCAGCCAGAGTCAAGTCCACGGCACCACGGGTAGCTCAGCTGCACAGCGGGGGAGGAAAAAGAGTGGAAGAGTAATAGTGGTAGGGGATTCGATAGTTAGAGAGCAGTAGGCGTTTCTGCAGCCACAGACGTGACTCCAGGATGGTATGTTGCCTCCCTGGTGCCAGGGTCAAGGATGTCACTGAGCAGCTGCAGGACACTCTGAGGGGGGAGGGTGAACAGCCAGAGCTCGTTGTCCATATCGGTGCCAAATACATAGGCAGAAAGAGGGATGAGGTCCTGCAGGCAGAGTTTAGGGAGCTAGGAGAGAGATTAAAAAGCAGGACCTCAAAGGTAGTAATCTCCGGATTACTCCCGGTGCCACGTGCTAGTGAGTACAGGAATAGGAGGATAGAACAGATAAATGCGTGGCTGGAGAGATGGTGCAGGAGGGAGGGCTTTAGATTCCTGAGGCATTGGGACTGTTTCTGGGGAAGGGGGGACCTGTACAAGCCGGACGGGTTACACCTCAACAGAGCCGGGACCAATATTCTCGTGGGGAGGTTTGCTGGTGCTGTTCGGAAGGGTTTAAACTAGCTTGGCAGGGGGATGGGCACCAGTATATAGGAGTAGAAAAGAGGAATAAGGTGCATAGAAGAGTGAGTGTGTTGGATAGTACTAGAGAAGAAACAGCACTAGAGGCGGAAGTAGTACCATATTAGATAGGAGTAGACTAAGAAAGACTACGAAAAATTCAAAAATTTGTTTAAAATGCATATACGTAAACACACAAAGTGTGGTGAATAAGGTTGGTGAGCTATAAGCACAATTAGCCGTGTGGCAATATGATGTTGTGGCAATAACGGAAACGTGGCTTAAAAACAGTGAGGACTGGGCACTTAATATTCAAGGTTACAAGATGTTCAGAAAAGATAGGGAAGGAAAAAAGGGAGGTGGAGTGGCAGTGCTGATTAAGGAAGACATTGTAGTGTTGGAAAGGGAGGATGTTCTTGAGGGGCCAAGGACAGAATCCATTTGGTTAGAGTTGAGGAGTGAAAAGGGTATGATCACCCGATTGAGGGTATTCTATCGGCCTCCAAATAGTGAGAGGGAGGTACAGGAGCAAATCTGCAGGGATATCACAGAGATATCACAGAGATATGCAAGAGCTATAGAGTGGTGATATTGGGGGACTTTAATTGCCCAAATATCGATTGGGATAATGCTAGGGTAAAGGGAAAGGAGGGGGAGGAATTTCTGAAATGTGTTCAGGAGAATTTCCTTGACCAATATGTTCTTGGCCCAACTAGGAAGGAGGCATTGCTGGATCTGGTGCTGGGGAATGAGGTGGGCTAGGTCGACCAAGTGTCTGTGAGAAAACACTTGGGTACGAGTGATCATCGTATCATAAGATTTGGATTAGCAATGGAGAGGAGCAAGGAACAATCTAGAGTGGAACTTCTAAACGTATCCCAGAGGCGCATGTAGTTCGCAGCATCCCTGGGATCACGTGGGCCATGGGGAAGTATTTTAAACAAACATAAAAAAATTTGAAAAAAACAATTAAAGTATTTTACAGGGCTAAAAATAAACTTACCTATTTTTAAATGATAAATCAGTGAAAAAATTTTTTAACTTTTTTTCAACTCTTATCCTGGTAAAGGCGTAAGAATTGTAAGGGTTTTCTGCGGGCGGAGGGTCTCCAAAAAGCGGAACTATCCGCCCGCAGAGGCCCTTCTCCAGGGCAGCCGGAGGATCTGTCAAGACCATTCTTGACAGATCGGAAATGCCGGTTTTCAGCACATGCGCTGTGCATGCCTGAAGCCAGCATTTCCGATGTCCCTACGGGTGTGTGCACAGTAGGGATCGGAATATCCGGGCCATTGTGTCTAGTTCTGGTCACCACACTTTAAGAAGGATGTGAAGGCCCTTGAGAGGGTGCAGAGGAGATTTATCAGAATGGTTCCGGGGATGGGGATCTTAGCTACAAGGACAGGTTGGAGAAGCTGGATTTGTTTTCATTAGAGAAAGGAGGTTGAGGGGTGATTTGATAGAGGTGTACAAGATTATGAAGGGTTTGGATAGGCTAGACGGGGAAAGGCTGTTCCCACTAGTTGATGGTACAAGGACTAGGGGACACAGATTTAAGGTTTTCAGCAAGAGATACTGGGGGGATGTGAGGAAAACCTTTTACGCAGCGAGTGGTGATGACCTGGAATTTGCTGCCGACAGAAGTGGTGGAAGCGGAGACACTCAATGTTTTCAAGGGGAAACTGGATAGGCACTTGAGGGAAATAAACTTGCAGGCCTACGGGGATAGAGCAGGGGAATGGGACTGACTGGTTTGCTCTACAGAGAGCCGGCACGGACTCGATGGTCCGAATGGCCTCCTCTGTGGCGTATGATGACTCTATGACATATGGGGGAGATTTTAACTCCCAAGAACAGATGGGTTGGGGGCTTGTGGGTAGTTAAAATAATTGATTTTTTGGATCGTGACCGTAACTCGGCTCTGACGCTCCCACTTCTGGACTTAACGGAGGTGCGTTTGGATGTCTGCGAGTAGCCTACTCGCCGAAGTCAGCGCTTTAATTAGTGCAGGCAAACGGGTACTTATTGCACCAATTAACGTCCTTAGGAGACATTAATGAGATGTTTTTAAATTGAATTTTACTTAGGTTTAAATTTAACGTCCTCAGCACGGGTTTCCCGGGGCTCGGGAATATTACCAGTGAAACAGAGGCGAGATTGAGCGGCAGTTCAGGTAGGTATTTAAACTTGTGATTGCCCCAACTGAATAAAAACTCACTTGTTACAGCTGGTGTCTCAGTTCCCTCTGGCAAATGTTTGGCAGAGAGTTATTGTGTGGATACAGCTTTTTCTAAACTTTGGAGATTTTCAAACTGACAAGATCAGGATGGGACATGCCTTGGATGTGTTTGACAGCACATCAGAAGAGGAAGACCATCACCATCCATGGCAGCGGTGACGTGGTGTGGTGGGATCAACACATGCACAGGAGACAGGTGCATAGGAGGGAGGTGCACAGGAGAGAGGTGCACAGGAGAGAGGTGCACAGGAGAGAGGTGCACAGGAGGGAGGTGCACAGGAGAGAGGTGCACAGGAGAGAGGTGCACAGGAGAGATGTGCAAAGGAGAGAGGTGCACAGGAGGGAGGTGCACAGGAGAGATGTGCAAAGGAGAGAGGTGCACAGGAGGGAGGTGCACACGAGAGAGGTGCACATGAGGGAGGTGCACAGGAGAGCGGCCGAGGTCACAGGAATCGCTACCCACATCACAGGGTTTATAGACAGAGGCTCAGCTTCCTTGACCTCTCAGAAGAGCAGTGCTTCTGCAGGCTGAGGTTGTCGCATCAGGTAGTGGCAGATATCTGGAGCCTCCTCGAAGAAGCCCTGCTACCTGCTGCACCTGGCAGACTCGCATTACCAGTGACTGAGAATTTCACCACTGCCCTCAATTTTTTGGCTCTGGTTCCTTTCAAGGCACTATTGGAGACATCTTGATGGTCTTGCAGTTCACTGTAAATGAGGCAGGTGATGGATGGATTGTTTGTCAGGGCTGGGAGTTATGTAACCTTTCCCTGTGATGACAATAGCCAGAATGAGTGGGCACTCGATTCGCTTCTCCAGCTGGATTCCCACAGGTACAGAGTGCTATCGATTGCACACCCGTGGCAATCTGAACACCAGCACAGCAACAAGGAGTTTTTATAAACCATAAGGGATATTCGTCTATCAATGCGCAGCTGATGTGCAACAACAAGAAAAGTTTCATGCAGGTCTGCGCCAAATTCCCTGGAGCTGTCAGGATGCAATCATACTGGTAGTCCAACATCTCAGGCCTTTCCATTTCAGGAGGCAGACTTAAGGCCTGGCTCATAGGAGACAAGGGATATCCACTTCAAACTTGGCTCATGATACCTGTGAGGAACCCCACCAATGAGGCACAGAACTGCTACAACAAGAACCACTTGACCACCAGGTGTGTCATAGAGCAAGCCATCGGAATGTTGAAGATGCACTTCAGGTGCCTAGATAGTTCTGGAGACGCCCTTCAGTACTCACCAGCGAAGGTGTCCAGAATAATAGTGATCCACTGCATCCTGCACAACATTGCGCAGCAGAGAGGATTGCAGGTGGAGGAGGTTGGATGAGGAGAACATAGAGGAGGAAGAGGATGATGAAGATGGGGCACCCATCGCCAGACCAGCTGTTTACACTGCTGCCCGGGATGCCATGGATGATCTAATCGCGCAAAGGTTCACCTAGTCCTGTGACAGTGCACCCTCAGAAGGAATGAGGTTTTCTGAGGAATCGTCCTCATGCATGTCCTGCAACACTTGCTGTATGCATGAAGGCCCTGGAAGTCAAAAGAAAGAGAGATGATTTAATCGTGGCAAAGTCACAATCTTGTGTTCTCATAGTTCAGTCAGCATATATGGTCAGAGATATTTGTATTTCTGTCACCGGCTATCTGCGAGCTCCACTGACTCTCCATCTCCGACTGAGAGGGACGCAGATGTATCACTTATATCCAGGGCCTCCTCCTCTGCATATGTTAGCTTGACTATTTGAGGCAGCCCACCTCCAATCCTCTCCCTCTCCTTGTGTTTTGCACTCTCTTCTCCTACAAGGGGTGAAAAAACAGACCTGTAAGTGAGTGAAGTTCAGGTATTCGCCCAATGGATGAAGTGTATTCAGTGAAGGTGACTAGGAGACAGATGCATTACATTGCATAAGGATTGGGGTGAGTGGCAACGGTGGATGGATAAATGGGGAGGTGATAAAGTGCACAGAGAGTGAAGGCTGGGTGCTGCTCAAAGTTGAGTGGGTGTGAGGAGTGATGTAATGGAGTATGCTTGGCAAGACAGAGTGAAAGGGGGCAGGGCTTAAACCACTGGATGTAGGTGAATCTGCAAATATATTCACTTTTCCTGACCTGTTAGGTCATTAAACCACTTCCTACATTGCATCCAAGACCTGGGCAAAACACTCCTATTGCTCACCTCCTCAGCTACCTCCAACCATGCCTTCTTGGTGGGGGCCGCAGGTTTCTTCCTCTCACTGTTGGAGAAAGGTGTGCCCACCTGCTCCTGACTGCACCCAGCAGCAACTCCAGTGAAGCATCATTAAATCTGGGTGCTATCCTTGCTCTATGTGCACTATCCATCGTGAACACCTCCAATTTCCATCTGCACAATGTCCCTTTAAATACAGCTGAGATCGCGCCATGCGGATGTGCATCACGCCCGATGCGCAGCTTGCAGACAAGAAACCCAGAAGTCAAAGTTAATTGCTTCAGTTCAGTTGCGATCGCAGATTCCGACCCGCTGAGTTGACTTCCAGATTTTGCCCACGCAATTCCACCCCTCCCGCTTAGAAGCTGCTTTCAGATTAATATCGGGGGCCATAGATAGACCTAGAGGAAGAATTTGACAGTGGCAGACAGGCAATATGGGGTCAATATTGCTGGTTTCATCTGTTTCAGGTTGCTTCAGGCACTTCCCTGTTCCTTCAGCTGCTGCAATGTTTTGTGTGTCAGTCCTAGCATGTAGTGCAAGACGCACTGGGAGAGCCAAGGGGGTCAGGGAATGTCAGGCGCCAATGCCTTGTGAAGGAAACTGCGTGACGACCGGCAGACTGGCCGGCACCTTTGTCGTCCATCTGCTTAGATTCTGCTCTGGTGAAAATCTATCCCCTTGGTTCTAGTAGCAGTTGACAGCTCTCCGCAATGCAAGCTGCCATGAACATTGTCCTTGTCCCTTCTATCTTTGCACTGGCTAATTTCCGGCTTCCCACTGCAAGCACGTCTCTGTAAATAAGACTCTGTTACTCATGTGCTGCCTCACACAGTCAATTTACCTTTCAGTTTTACCATGCGTGAATAGAAATTAATTGACTGGAAAATGCCTCGTCTCACAATTATTTATAATTGAAATCCACAAAAACACCATTATTGCAACAATAATGATTGTGATCGTAAGTATCAGAAGATTTGTTGAATTAAATTTAAATTTAAAACAGTGCTTGTTCCTGTCCTTAACGTAGTAAAACATCCCAAAGTGCTTCACAGAAGCGTAATCAGACATTAGGACAGGTGACCAGAAGCTTAGTTAAAGTGTTAAGCAGAGTCTTAACATAGAAACATAGAAACATAGAATCTAGGAGCAGGAGTAGGCCATTCGGCCCGTCGAGCCTGCTCCACCATTCAATACGATCATGGCTGATCATCCAATCCAGTACCCTGTCCCTGCTTTAATCCCCACAGTACACATATCCCACACCCGTAACCCCACGTATTTAATTCCCCCTAACATATCCCATCCTATCCCCATAACCCCACATATTTAATCCCCCCCTAACACTAAGGGTCAATTTATCATAGCCAAATCAACCTAACCTGCACATTTTTGGAGGAGAGAGAGGTCGAGAGGCAAAGAGGTTTGGGGAGGTAATTGCAGAGCTTAGAGCCGAGACAGCTGAAGGCACAGTCGCCAGTGGTGGGGCGAAGGAATTTAGGGATGCACAAGAGGCCATCATTGGAGGAACGCAGAGTTCTCAGAGGGTTGTAGGGCTGGAGGAGGTTACATGGGTAGGGAGGGGTGAAACCATGGAGGGATTTGAACACAGGATGCGACATTTTAAAATCAAGGCATTGGTGAATCAATATAGGATCATGCAAGAATAATTAGGGGTATGGTAGCATAGTGGTTATGTTACTGGTACTAGTAATCCAGAGGACTGGACTAATAATCCGGAGTCATGAGTTCAAGATCCTGCCACGTTTAATTTAAATTCCATTAAATAAAACCATGAAACTACTGTTTTTGTCAAACTCTGCATCTGCACCTGGCAACAAGAATGGAGTCATGTTATGCCCTGAAATTGTGTAAATCTACAGACCTCCACTGAGAACACGCTTTAACCTAACTGCAATTCTTGTCAACTACAGGCTTAGTCAGTGGAAGCAATGTCATGTCCAAGACACATTTTTAAAAATATTTTAACAAAAGCTCCCAGAGCTTAATAAATATAATTTGCTTTGGAATTCTAGTAGAAATCTTGTGCCTTTCAGAAGCGAGGAACATCCTTTGTTGTATTTTAACAATGATGAAGGCTAACTGCAGTGGTTGCTGTGGTGACATTTTAAAGCTCACTTTAATGTACCTAAGAACCAGAGATGGAAAAATAGTTGAATAGCTGAATGGCCTTGGCGCACGTAGGCTGACAAAGGCTTGAGATGTGCTTTGTAATGGTAGAACCAAGCAAATCTTCTTGCTGACAGTGTTCTCTTTCCATTTTCCTCTATTCTATCTGTTCCTTTCACCACCCCCAAGGTTAACCATATCAATGCTTGTCTTTCTACCCCTCCAGTCATGAGGGTGTTCTCTGCACTTCCTCCCCCCATCCCCAGACTCCTCTACCCCTTGCCCCAGTTCTTGGGTTGCTTTATAGCAGCCTCCCCCCCCCCCCCCCCCCCCACACCCCAACTCCCAGTCTCTAGGCTGCTCACTTCCCCTCCCCGTCCCTCCCTTCCACCAGTCCCTGGTCTGCTCTCTCCAGTTCCCCTCAGTCCCTAGGTTGCACTATTTCTCCTACCCCACCAGTCCCTGGGCTTCTCATTCAGCCTCCTACCTTGGACTGCTTCCCCCCCTGCCCACCCGCCCCCCACCCCCCGCCATCCTCCATCCCTGGGCTGCACTCTTCCCCCTCTATCCTCAGTTCTAGGGCTGAATTTTTCAAATCTTACAGCATTATTTGGCTTGAGCTGACACATTGGGCAGACTAAGATATCGGCCTTGGCCATGGAATTGGGAGCCAGGGTGCAGCGAGTGTGGAGTAGTTAATTAAATGACAAGTTCACATAGGCAAATTCCATTATAAATGTGGACATTGGGAATTATAATGGAAGAAAGTTGACACAAAAAACGTAACGTATATGTAACAACAGGAAGCCAATATTCCACTACGTTAGATCTGTATTGGATATGTATTTTGCGAAATCACCTTTGTATTAACCAAAAATATACCTGATGACTACTAACAGATTGTAAGCACTTGTTATAACCTCACACATGCACCTTGATTCATTGTACCACATGTATTTTTGATATGTAACTTTTACAGTTCTTTATATGTTCACTTTTTTCATTTCAATCAAACAAGTATGCAGTAGTCAAGCTTTGCAAAACCGTGAGAAAAGGAAGCATTTTGCCTTCACGCAATTAACACAGTGGGAGAATCAACTAACTGGTCCTGGGACTAGATAAGACACTGGCCGGAATTTTAACTTCTGAGTCGGGTCGGGTGCGTGCGGGCCACGTAGCGGGTCAGTATTGCAATGTCTCAATCAGCCCGCTTTTCAGAGTGACTTTAACATAATGGCCCCTATTAAACCAGGCATATGCGTTTCCTGGCCCTATTAAAGGGTGCAGGTCTGATGATATCATCGATGACTCGTTTCCAGTGCCCATATTTAAAGCAGCCTTGCACACATCTCACTTGAAGGTTGGTAAAGGAGTGTGAAAGGAGCATTGGAAAGGTTGGAGTTATTGGGCAAATTGAAAACTATGAAGACCCAAAGACAGAGGGTTGCACCCCACTTTACAGATGCCTCGCTGTATATTTTGGTCAAAAATGAGAAGTCGCACAACACCAGGTTATAGTCCAACAGATTTATTTAATTTTACAAGCTTTCGGAACAGTTCGCTCCTTCGTCAGGTAAGTTAGCAGTGAGAGAATCTCCCAGAATTCACAATTTAAACACAGACAAAATATATTCAAATCTTTCCCTACATCAAAGAGCATAGCCAAGACAATGAGATGTGTCCCAGGGGGTCCAACGTGTCAAACCACCAGCTGGCTGCATATCCTGTCAATCTGTGTAGGTTCTTGTGTTAGTCTTTTTAAAAAAAACACCTGGGAAGACCGGCCATGATGTCAAGTCACGTTCTGTATCGTGACATGAACCCGATATCGCGATTTTGGTCAAGGCAGTAAGAGCACGCAGGAGACCTCCTCAAGTGACCAAAAGGGCCTGGCTGGAAATAGCAGAGGAGGTCAGCAGCAGGGAGGTCGTGAGGAGGACCTGGATCCAGTGCAGGAAGAGATTCAATGATCTGATGAGGTCAGGAAAGGTGAGTGCAATGCCACACTCACCTTCATCCTGATGTTCATGTCACCACATCCCCATCACTCCGCCTTCCCAAGCCTACTCCTGCACATCATTACTCACACCAACCTGCCTTCCAGGTCCACCCATTCCTCTCTCTCTATGTACATACTCACATCCCCATCTGACTAACCACCCCTCACACTCACCCTCATCCTAATGCAATCATCGCAAGTAAAACCACAGAATCAGGCCATTTGACACCCCATTCCCTCATACTCACCCTATACACTCTCATTCAAACTTCCCTTTTTTCCCTTCTTGCAGGAGAAAAGAGCTCACAACAATAGAGAGAGGGAGAGAACCGGAAGTGGCCCTCTAGTCTTTGCACACCTAACAGCAGCAGAGGAGGGGGCTTTGGAGATTTTGGGAGCTCGAGAGACGTTGGCGGTAGAAGACGGAGAGAGGGGGACATCCCAGCAACGTGGTGACAGAATCACATCTCATACAGCCACATGGCATACAACAGTCACTCATATGGTGACTGATGTCAGCAGCCAGTGAAATGGCATCATGTGCATAATGGTAACCTTTCTTATTACAACACTTCTAATTCATCTCTTTACTCTCCCACAGGTCCCACCCCACTGTCCAGCCGGAGGAGGAAGACGGCTCCTCAGAGGAACCTCCAGCCTCTGAGGGTGCAGCCTCAGCGTCCAAGCGCAGCCAACACCAGTGCAGATGCATATACCTCAGTGGGTCCTTTGCGCCATAGAGTAGAGTTGTCACCTGGTGTCTCACAATTCACAAGTGAGCAAGAGCAGATGGTGTTGACAGGGACAGCAGTGGGGACTCTTCACTGGAGGGCGCAGGACGCTCCAAGCTCTACTGAGCTGCATCCAGACGCTGAGCCTCGGGGGGGGCCATTAAGAAAGAGGGTGATCTTGGAGGGGCAGCAACAATTGCATGAGGCTCTGGCATCTTTTGCAGCTGCGATGTCTGCAAAGGTTCAGAGAATGGAGGAGTCCATCTCCAACATGAGCACCACCATGTCGCAGGCGATGGCAACGATGTGCTCTTCCATGGAAAGGATGGCCACCTGCGTGGAGCAGCAAATGCGCCACTCACATGAGCACATGCTAGCTGTGGACAACAGATGGCAGACGCTCATAGACCTCCTCTCAAGTAGAGATGCAAAGTTAGACTTGGGCCCTCATTGCCCCACTGATGTGCAGCAAGGTGCTCGCCAGCTCCTTGCTGGTAGGGAAGTGCAGGCGGCCCATGAGAGGGTGATGGTGAGAGGGGACATGGAAGTGGGGGTTCTTCTCAAAGCGCTCCCACTTCTCCCCTGTTGCCTCCCCCTCAGTCAAAGCCCCACAGGCTTCCTCGGATCCCGATGGCCGGGTCTGCCCCTGCACAGTTGCAGGAGGAGCAGACTTTGGCGAGGCCATCACAGGCTCCAAAACCCAGAGGACATCTGCCAAAATTGTCAAAGCAGTTGCAGCAGGGAAGTGAGCAGCTTGCCTCTACCTCTGCTGAAGCCACAGGGGTTGCACCTCATAGAAGCACTCAAAGGTCCATTTTTGCCTCAAACCTTGGAAGTGACTTTGTCACTTAGAGTAAATGTTGGGACATTACTTGACCTTGAGCACAGGGGCTTTGGTTGAGAGGAATGGCTTGGACATTGTAGGGATGCTTTATGGTGTTGTTGGGGGGAATTTAGTGCAGCATGTGGCCCCGATGTGGCTGCATTGGAGCAAGTTAAGTAAATCTGGCCATGATGAGGCCATCCCGGGCCTCCTGGGCAGCAATGTGCGCCGCTGCTGGTGCCATCTGCACCTCAGGTTCCTCCTCCTCCTCCTCCTCATCTTCCTCCTCCTCCAACACGGTGGCATAGTGGTTAGCACTGGTGCCTCACAGCGCCAGCGACCCGGGTTCGAATCTGGCCTCGGGTGACTGTCTGTGTGGAGTTTGCACATTCTCCCCATGTCTGCGTGGGTTTCCTCCGGGTGCTCCGGTTTCCTCCCACAGTCCAAAGATGTGCGGGTTAGATTGATTTGGCTATGATAAATTGACCCTTTGTGTTAGGGGGGGGATTAAATATGTGGGGTTACGGGGATAGGATGGGATATGTGTCGGTGCAGGCTCGATGGGGATTCTGTGTGAGAAAGCAGGGACAGGGTACTGGATTTGGATGATCAGCCATGATCGTATTGAATGGTGGAGCAGGCTCGATGGGCCGAATGGCCTACTCCTGCTCCTAGTTTCTATGTTTCTATGTTTCTCTGAAGAGGCTGTGTGCTCTGCGTCATGCTCCTCCTGCAGCGCCAATCCTCGCTGCTACGCAATGTTGTGCAGTGCGCATCAGATGACGACGATTCTGGAGACCCTGGCTGGTGCGTACTGAAGGGCTCCTCCAGATCTGTCAAGCCATCTGAAGCGCATCTTCAGCATGACTATTACTTGTTCTATGACGCATCTGGTGGAGATGTGGCTCTTATTATAACGCTCCTCGGCCTCAGTATTTGACCGTCTCAGGGGTGTCACGAGCCACGTCTTCAGTGGGTAGCCCTTGTCTCCAAGCAGCCAGCCGGTAAGTCTGTTTAGAAGTGCGACGAACTGAGGGAGGGTGGACTGGCACAACATGAAGGAGTCATGACAGCTGCCAGGGAATCTGGCGCACACATGCATAATCATCTTTTTATGGTTGCAGATGAGCTGCACATTGAGGGAGTGGAAGCCCTTGTGGTTCACAAACACTCCTGGGTAATGTTGGGATGCCTTCATGTCCACATGTGTGCAGTCGATGACGCCCTGCACCTGTGGGAAGTCAGCGAGAGCTGCAAAGCCGAGCACCTGCTCAGTAACACTGGCTTCATCATTGGCAAAGTTGATATAATTGGCTGACTTGTGAAACATGGCATCGGTCACCTGGGTGATGCATCTGTGGGCTGGCCGACTGCGAGATCCTGCAAATGTCTGCTGCAGATCACTGGAAGGAGCCTGAGGTGAAGAAGTTGAGGGTGGTGGTGACTTTGACAGCCACTGGTAAGGCGTGTCCACCATGTCCTCTGGGCAGCAGGTCTTGTTCCAGCAAGCTACAAATGTCTGCGACGACCTGGCGTGATAGCCTGAGCACTGCTGCTCAGTCATGTTGAGGAAGCTCATCCTCTGCCTGCACACCCTGTGTTGGAGGTATCGCCCCCAGTGCGGTGCAGCCCTGTGTTGACCCCCTCTCTCCTGTGGAGCATTAGGTAGTTGAGAAGAATGCTGCTGTTGTGGTTGCTGCTGGTGTTGTGGCTGCTGCTGCTGGTAGTGGGGCGCATCTTGGTCCGATTCTGAGGACCAAGGTGAGACAGTGTAAGTGGCACCCATGCTGATGTAATAGATGGCAGATAAAGTGAAGATGAGAGGGCTAATCCCTCAATGTTATGATAGTGAGTAGCATTGTGGTGAGAGTGGCTTCCGAGGTTTCAATAATGACCTGAAAGCTGCAGACACCCAAATCTGTGGACAAAATGGAATGAGCAAGAGCCTTTCTTTGAGGCAAGTAATGAGGTGTAATGTTGCAGTATTTATGTGCTTTTCCCAGCTGACAATGAATGAACTCGCCAATGGCCACTAAGCTTCCACCTCCCCTTCACAGGTGAGGCACCCAACCTCCGTGAATCCCGTGCTCTTGCAGTAAAACTCAGAAGCTGGCGTTAAAATCACTCTTAAGGGTCTATAAACAAGCACTTAATGATTTCAATGATGTCGCCTGCCTCTGTGGATCGGGTCCGTGACATGCCTTCAAAGCCACCCGAGTTAAATGCTCGAGGCGGCAGGATGACGGTAGGTTCCCGATACGCTCAGTATTTCCGGCATTTTTACTGCCGACCCGCCCCCAAACCTGCACACATGGAAACGGGAAAATTCCGGCCACTGTCTTTACAATAGGGTCTTAGAATTACCAGACCTGGGACCAGACAGTGTCTGTAAGACAGGAGATAACAGGTCCTGAAGTTCCTGGCTAAGGCCTTGAGTAAAATCAAGAGCCAGATAAGATGGAGGATCAGCCCTCTTCCTATGTTGTAGGCCGATGATTGATCAGCCATAATATAGATATGACATCTTGCGGATCAATCAATCACCCCTTGTTCATCAAAGGTAGGGATGGGGAGTGGGCTGACTCTACTTTCCTTTGTCTGAAAGATACTCAATCCCCTATTGGCCACCCCACTCTTTGGAAAGACCCTGATAGGGTAGATACCTGTGTCAATATCAACCCCTGTAACCGCCCTCAAAAATGGCATAAAAGAGGGCCCATTTATGAGAAGTAGACTGTAGAGCAGCAGGAGCAAGAGCTGACCCTGGAAAGGAACCAGGCAGCAGTGGCCCACGAGATCCGAACAGAGGTTACCCCAGGTGGAGTGAGGACAAAACAAGGGCCAATGAACAGAGCATACCCCAGGTGTGGTGATGCCAAGGCAAGGGCCAATGAACAGAGGATACTCCAGGCGGGGTGAGGTGGAAGAGCCCCCAGATGGGGTGGAAGCTTCCTTCAAGACTCCTATCAAGAGGGTACGAACTCTACCCAGGACAGCATGGGGGATATAATTCTGTACTGTAAACTACTGCTAAGGCACATATAGATTCTGACCTTTGTGTAATACCTAATAAAATACTACTGTACCATATTGGAGTCAGATCAAATATTGGCCACTGTCTCAAGCTGAAGCAGATTGTTCCCATCCTCAGTGTTCTGTTTGACCCTGATCTGAGCTTCCAACCCCATATCCTCTCCATTTCAAAGACCGCCTATTTCCCCCTCCGTAATATCATAATATGTTCATATCCCTCCATGACCTCGCCCCTCTATCTCTATAACCTCCTCCAGACCTACAACCCTCTGAGAACTTCACATATCCCCAACTCTGGCCTTGTCAATCCCCCAGTTCCTTCACCCCACCATTGGCAGCCATGCATTCAGCCATTTAGGCCCTAAGCTCTGGAATTTCCTCCCGAACCTCACCGCCGCTCCACCTCTCTCTCTCTCCTCCTTTCAGACATTCCTCAAAACCTACCTCTTTGACCAAGCTATGTTGAAGGCGCTATATTAATGCAAGTTGTTTTTGTTGATGCTCTCCATTGTTGAATGGCTTTCTGAGACTCACTATCTCGGCTCAGACATGAAGAATTGCTGCCTCTGACACTCTATCTAACGAGAAATGGCAGCTTTAAGAGAGGAATGGAGACATCTGTGGGGTGGGAAAAAAATTCCTGCCTCTTCGACTCTTTCCACGGAATTTCTTTTAAAAGTTGGCCTCCTAAACAAAAAGCAAAGATTGAGGAATACTAGAATAAAAATTGTTTTTATAAGTTTTAAAGCAGATGTGTACTTTTTAATCTTTTTTTTAATAACACAGGTTATCTGCAATATGCATAATTCACACATCAGTAATTGGAGTTGACAACTCACTGCCACATCATGTTTCAAATATTCAAGATGTGGAGATGCCAGTGTTGGACTGGGGTGGACAAAAGTGAGAAGTCGCACAACACCAGGTTATAGTCCAACAGCTTTATTTGAAATCACAAGCTTTCGGAGCGCTGCTCCTTCGTCAGACAAAGGAGCAGCGCTCCGAAGGCTTGTGATTTCAAATAAAGCTGTTGGACTATAACCTGGTGTTGTGCGACTTCTCAAATATTCAATTTATTAGTGGATTTTAATCACAGTTCCATTACCAGCACAAGACAAGCAAATCAAAGCAAAACTTTTTAAAAGCAATCAAAATTTGGATGACTTCCATTTCTCTACCTTGAAAAAGAAATCTATTTTTTAACTTCCTGCGCTAATTTTGGTCCAAATATATTGTCTACAGAATTGCTTTTCTTTGGAAATAACAAAAATCTCTCTCATCCCTCTGAAAATTCCAGTGACCACAGAACATTCTTAGCAGGATGGTCTGTGACAAAAATGAAACACTTTTGGGGTGGAATTTTTTTTCGGGTAGACAACAGGGGTCCAAAGCACCAAGTTCACAGTGCTGTCTTCCACGCCCCAAGGGTGCCTGAAAATGACACGAACCCATATTGGGTAGGACAATTTTTCCGCTGTCCCAGGAGTCTGCCTAAAATAGGTGTTAGGCCCCTTGTATATCACACAGCACAGAAGGAAGCCATTTGGCCCATTGTGCCTGTATGGACTCTTTGAAAAACGATTAAATTATCCCACTCCCCTGCTATTTCCCCATAGCCCTGCAAACTTTTTCCCTTCAATTATTTGTCCAATTCCCTCTTGAAAGGTACGATTGAATCTGCTTCCATCACCCTTTCACACAGTGCATTCCAGATTATAACAACTCACTGCATAAAAAAATTTCTCCTCATCTCCCCTCTGGTTCTTTTACAATTACCTTAAATATCTGTCCTCGAGTTACTGACCCTCCTGCCAGTGGAAACAGTTTCTCCCTATTTACTCGATCAAAACCAGTCATAATTTTGAACACCTGTATTAAATCTCCCCTTATCTCTCCAAAACCTTGACATCCTACAAGAATTGGACACAATGGCCCCAATATTGACTGGGACGGATCCTGTGAGCTGGGTGGGGGGGGGGGGGGGGGGGGGGGAGGAGGGGTGGAGAAGTTTTGGTTCCCCGCTTGCTGTGGAGTTTTAACTCCGCGGCATGCGTCTTTTTTTTTCCAGCAGGTTCCCCTCCCAGAAGCCAGCCTGAGTGACAGGCTTGTCTCCCTGTCCGGCGGGCAACACTCTGGAGGAGGTCGCAGCCCCAGGAGCAAGTAGGGAGCCTGCAGCTGCGTTAGTGGGAGCATGGGAGGGGGTCCGGATCTTGGTGCGGGTGGTCCCCAATCCCTGGGGAGGGAGTCGGATCCTGGGGGAGGTCCGATCCCCAATCCCGGGGGGTGGGGGGGATCCAATAACAGAGGAGTCTTTGGATGGGGGGGGGGGGCGGGTGTTCTAATGGCAGGGGGTGCATGCCGATGGCGGGCAGGGACGCCTGGCCCACAAACAGTGCTGTAAAGGTACTCACCTTTTCCATGAAGCAGTCCTCGTCTCCCTTCAGCTGCCGGGTTTCCCAAGCCTCGGGAAACCCGGCCAGCTAAGGTTAAACCTGGAAGACAGGTTAAATAGGAGGCACGCAGCCTTATTATAATATTTAAATGGGCAACCCGCCTCCTGGGAGCGGATTGGGTGCCTATCCCCTGCCTCAGTTAAAATCAGAAGTGGGCGGATGGTAGCAGGTTGGGCTTGAGTTTGAGATTTTAAAAAATGTAACATTCCACCCAACCCTGTTTTTTGTGGTTAAAGTTACCCCCAGTACTCCAGCTGAGGAATAACCAATGATTTATAAAGGGTCAGCATCATTTCCTTGCTTTTGTACTCTATGCTGCTATTTATAAAGCCAAGGATCCCATATGCTTTTTTAACAGCCTCATCAACTTGTCCTGCCACCTTCAAAGATTTGTGTATGTAAATCCTCAGGTCTTTCTGTTCGCACCTCTTTTAAAATTGTACAATTTAGTTTATTTTGCCTCTCCTCATTCTTCCTTCTAAAATGCATCAGTTTCCACTTCTCTGCATACATTATATGTTAATGAGGGGCAGAACACCTGTTTTAGGATCCCAGTGGGAAATTGAGCTGCCTCTGCTCAGCTTTTCTTGGCATGGGTGCAGCCGAGCAAGACCAGTGCAGTAGTTCTGCACTGTCGGAGCTGCTGCCTTTCGGACGTGATATTAAACCGAGGCACCATCTGCCCTTTCAGAAGGACGTAAACGATCCCATGACACTATTTTCGAAGAAGGGTAGAGGGAGTTCGCCCCGATATCCTGGCCAATATTTATCCCTCAACCAACATCACTAAAAACAGATTTTTTAAATTTTCGTTCATGGGATGTGGGCGTCACCGGCAAGGTCAGCATTTATTGCCCATTCCTAATTGTCCTCGAGAAGGTGGTGGTGAGCCGCCTTCTTGAACCGCTGCAGTCCGTGGGGTGAAGGTACTCCCATAGTGCTGTTAGGGAGGGATTTCTAGGATTTTGACCCAGCGACGATGAAGGAACGGCGATATATTTCCAAGTCTGGCCATTGTCTCATTGCTGTGTGCAAATTGGCAGCTGCATTTCCTACATTACGACAGTGACTACACTTCAAAAGTACTTCATTGAACCCACAACCTTCTGACTCAAAGGCAAGAGTGCTACTACTGAGCCAAGGCTGACATAGTACTCGGTCTTTGTCACTGGGTCACTGCAAAGCTCCAATCTGAAATATAATCAGATCTCACTGCTAAGGCCAGTCCTTTGCTTCTGGACACCCCGTTATTCCCTTTGCCTCAGTGTCCCTCTATCTCATGTCCTCTCACCAACAGTTGCCCTCCAACTGCCCAATTTGTGGCCCTTTGACCAAAATAAGATTCCACTTGGGAACATGCACGCAACATGCACTAGTTTATAACAAAATGTACTGTAAGAAATTGGAGTGAATAAGCGAATAATGGTATACTGCTGCACTTTACAGAATATCAGCAGTAGATTAATTTAAATTACAGTCTGACATGTTACAATTTAACATTACTTCAGCATTTTTGGACCCAACATAATGCTTACAGTAAAATAATTTCTGTATCCCAACAGGAGACTCTTCAAATGAATAACAAACAGGCCTGCTGCATAACACAAAATCACATGTGAAAGGCTGAACTTTTAGCTGTAATTCAACTTTAATGCATTCCATATGCCTTGATTCAGTACAAAAAGGATAATAAGAACAGATATTTCTTGGTGAACTTCTCTGTATATATCAAAATTTACCCTAAAAGGCTTAGGATTTCCCCAATTGCGTCTGACATAATGGCCCAGATTTTGCTGTAGCAGGGCATCTAACGGCATCTGCCATTAGTTAGACTTGCCCTTGCATGTTTAGGTTTTTAAATTTTTGTGTAGCAAGTTGCTGATAGTGTGAGCTGATGATGCCGCAGTGAGGGAAACTGTGGCCGCGATTGTATCGGCACTGAGAAGGCAGGTTTGGAGGCGGGTCAAAGGTTAAAATTGTTTTGATTGACGGCGGGGTCCGATCCCGCCCGATGCCCGCCTCCAAACAATTTTCCCAAGTCTCGGGTCCCCGATTTGCGCATGGACCCAACACCTAGCAGTGGGAAGAGGATTAAAGCCACTTACCTGCCTGTTAACAGGTAGTTGAGAGTAGCTAACAGGCTATTTTTTAATTTTGCCGCTTCTGCCTCGGGCTTCCCGACATCCGGACACCACGCCAGGTAAGTGTGGCGTGTTGTGAGTCTGCTGTAATGTTACAGCATTGATGACAGCTGCAGAAGTGGTGTGAAGGGTCCACTGGTACACTGGTGAGTCTCAGAGGTAAGAAAATGTTGGGAAAATCATTTTAATGCATTTACACTTTTCTGTAGGTAACAAGTTTTGAAAACGATGTCTAGTACCACCTCATTGGGAGAACCTCTCTCACCAGTGACAGATCGCTCCTGTCACCTCACCTGCAGCTGCCA
The DNA here is from genome assembly GCA_030390025.1 of Squalus acanthias. NCBI lineage: Eukaryota > Metazoa > Chordata > Chondrichthyes > Squaliformes > Squalidae > Squalus > Squalus acanthias. Next base: position 30,257,766 of record CM059432.1, on the reverse strand, counting down.
TCTGTTCCAGCCTATGGAGGGGATCACTGGAGAGCCTGGGTGCAAGAGCTCACAGTGATTGTCAGTGTTTGCAGCACCTCAATACTGTCAAGCACTAAGAAATGAGCTGTCAAAAAAAAATTGTGCGTAGTCCCTTTAAGAAAACCGGCAGATAACGCATCATCAAATGACGTCATCTGACCAGCATCCTCTTAATTGGCCAGCAAGCCCGCAGGGCGGGCTTAACAAGGTCAGTTAACATAAAATCACATCCGTGGGCCGGATGCAGTTGGGGGCAGGACTGGAAGCTGGAAACCACCTGACCCACTCCCAACCCGCATCCATTGACAAAATCGCGGCCACGCATCTGGGACCTGTGTGAACAGGGCAACCAACTGTGTATCTCCTTAACCAATCAGATTGAAGGTTTGTGAAATAAAGAGCACAAGGACTGAGAAGGAAGTGTACGTTAGAGTGGGTGAATTCAATTTCAAATCAGGTACAGAAAGAGGTACAGAAAGAGAAATAAAGGGTTGAATTTTGCTGGCGCTCAGAATGTGGGTTTGGAGGCGTCTCCGCTGTCAAAATAGCAAAGATTGACAGTGGGTAGGAAACTCGCTGTCAACCCGCCTCCACATGAGTCTCCCAGGTGTCAGGTCTGTCTGCGCAGAACTGACACGACACCAAGCAGCGGGGGATACAATTTAGATCATTAAATGGCCAATTTAATGCTATTTTGAGGCTACCTTGTAATTTTACGTGCTCCCCCACGGGTTACCCGCTGCTCGGGGAACACGCCAGCTCACCCTGTCGTGAGTTGAGTCTGCTTTGATTTATCTGATAACCTGACAGCTGCAGAAGTGGTGTAAAGGATGCCATGTTGCAGCTGTTCAGTTTCAGAGCTCAGAAACTGTTGGTTACTGCATTTGTAATACATATAGAGATTTATTTAGCTTGCAAGTGTTTAGAGCCAACTCTATATCCAGTGGCACCTCATTGGAACAATCTCTCTCACCACTGACAGATCGCTTCTGTCATCTTAACTGCAGCTGCCATCTATTCCAGCAGCATCAATGCCCTTGAAAAAGTCACACCTTGGTCCTCTGAATCCTTCCATGATCAGCCCCAACACCAACATCACCAGGCCCACCAACATCACCACCAAATCACCACCAACATCACCAACAACATCGCCAACAACAATGGCAACAACAATGCCAATAACAACACCAACCTTCTCCGCCATCACCTGATGCTGCACAGGACACAGGGCATCAGCACCTGACAACATTGCTGCCCGGGAGGCCAGCGATGGCATCACCATGGCCAGATTTACTTCACTTGACGCTGGACACCCTGGCTGCCACATGATGCGCCAGGTTGACACCATCCCACACCAGCACCATAAAGCATCCCTATAATGTCCAAGCCATTCCTTTAACACTCATCACAATAGCGGGGGCGGGGGGACAGGGGAAGTTATGTCTCAACGTTCACTGGAACGCACTAAGACGCTTCTCAAGGTGCGCACAGATCTGTGAAGTGTTGAAAACATAGATTTCAATGTATGACAACACATTAACAGAATCTTCACATGAACATTGGCTAAACATCTCAAGTGCCTACCCTTGTGTGTTGTTAGTTGGTATGCTTGCAGTAGTATGAGGGTGAGTGTGAGGGGTGGTTATTGAGATGGGGAATTGATAATGTACATAGAGAGGGATGGGTGGAGGTGCAAAGTAAGTTGGTGTGAGTAAGGATGTGCAGGAGTAGGGTATGGAAGGCAGAGTGATGGGGATGTGATGAGTGGCACAGCAGAGTGAGTTTGAGTGTGGCTTTGCAGTAACGTTTCGTGATCTACTGAGATCATTGAAAGGTTGGCCCCACTACATATGCAGAACACTGACAGCACAACTGTCAAAATCAATGTAGCCGTGGTCCCTTTAAGGAAACCGGCTGATGACGCGTCATCAAATGACATCATCAGACCCGCTTCCTGTTAATTGGCCAGGAACCCCGCAGGGCGGGCTTAACAAGGCCAATCTACGGAAAATCATTTTTAGAGACCGGAACCCGCCAACCAGCTCTCCCGCCGCCATCCCGCCTCCGCAGGGAAAATCCAGCCCAAAGAGAGGGGAAGAACGATTGGATTAAGAGAAAGAGAAAAAAGAGACAGAAAGGAAAAGGAAAAAAAAAGTTTCAATTTTAAATTTGACATTTTTTAAATCTCCACCAACAATTAATACCTGAAGGAATGAGACTCCACACTTGTAATAGTTAATTTTCAATAGCAAAGAAGTCGATTGGTAGTAATTATCACTTTCCACATCGCTAAAAGATTTCATTTTCTATGGCGAGTTTAGTTTGTATCTACCGTGCAAATACAGCAACTTCACGACATTCAATGCATGTCAATGGTGAGGCAGACTGCTGGATTCTGTTTTCGCTAAACTCATGGTAGAGTGGCGCAACTCGAACACTAACTTTTGGACATTCACGCTTAATCGCGCATCGGCACCCCCCTCCCATGGTGTACCCTTTGCACATAAATAACGCTGAATACCATTAGCCTCACCATTATTTTGAGAGCAAAATCTGGCCTATTACAATATCTTGGAGCTACCCGACAGGAAATCAGAAGGCCTGACAAGTGGAGTGTACTCCATCTCCTGGACAAATTTAGCAATTGCATTAAAAAATACTTCTCTATGCTCAGCATAGAGAATGCATTCTACATCTGGCCACATCTCTCTCTCTCTCTCATCTCTCCTCCCTCACCTCCTGTCTCTCTTTCTCAATGCATCCCATGTACCTTGTCCCCCACCTTTTTCACCTGGTCTCTCTTTCACTTATCTCTTCAATTTTCATCCTAGTCTATCTCTCTCACTTCTCTGTCTCTCGCCTCTTCTATCTACACTTTCTCTATTTCTCTTTTCTTTCTTTTGCTCACAATTCCTCTCAGTCTCATATCGTTCTTTTCTTAGCTCTTCACTGTCACTCCATTTGAGCTCTATTTATTGTTACACTTGTCTCTGTGCTCTCAGTTGCCCCTCTTTTCTGTTCACTTCCCACACTCTCACCTTTTCATTCACTAATATACGATCTCATCTCAATGTCCGCATGAATATTTCCCTCTTTCCCTTGACTAAACCCCTAATCATTACGCTTTCTCACTTGTACTTGTTACCTCTCACCTCATCTCCATTTCTCATATCCCCTCTCACCTCATCTCCCACCAACTGGCTCTCTCACTCTTTCACCTATTTTATCTCTCCATCTCTTTTTTGCCATTCCTTTTTGGGTCCTCGCACCTTGTCACATCTCTTCTCATCACACTCTGAGTCATGCCTTTTCTCTTTATCTTTCACTTCTTCTTTCATGTTTTCTCTTTTTCACATCTTCTCTGTTTCTTACTTCCTAGGAAGAAACATCGGAACAAGAGTAAGCCATTCAGCCCCTCAAGCCTGTTCCATTATTCAATTAGATCATGGCTGATTTGTACCTTACCCCCATTTACCTCCTTTTGCACCGTATCCCTTGATACCCTAACCTAACAAAAATCTATTGATCTCAGTCTTGAAAATTTCAATTGTTCCAGCATCCACAGCCCTTTAATAGAGCAAGATTTCCACTACCCTTTGTGTAAAAATGTGCTTCCTGATTTCATGCCTAAATAGCCTAGCTCTAATTTATGGCCCCTAGTTCTGGATTCCCTCACCAGAAGAAATCGTTTCTCTGTATTTACCCTATCAAATACCTTGATCAGATGATCTTCTAAACTCAGGGGAATACAAGCCAAGTTTATGCAACCTGTATTCATAATTTAACCCTTAAAGCCCCCGTATCATTCTGGTGAATCTGCGCTGTACCCTCACCAAGGCCAATATATCCTTTCTGAGGTGCACTGGCCAAACTGAACGCAGTACTCCAGCTGGAGTCTGATCAAGGCTCTATACAACTGAAGCATCACTTCCTCCTCTTTGTATTACAGCCCTCTTGAAATAAAGAAACAGTTAGTTCCTGCAAAAGAGATTAAAGGTACCCAAGCTGCACAAGCTGCCAATATAAAAATAATTGTTGCAGTATCTATGTTCTGCCACTAGGTGTCAGTAACACATAAGTATCCTGTCCTCTTGCTTGCGATGATTTGACATAGAGAGGCAATTAGATGCAAGCAGATTCTCAACCCTAAAAAATGAGGTGACAAGATGTATCTAATATAGGTTTTCTATAAAAAAAAAAGTTTTTTAGCTGGTTTTCACCATCCATTTATTCCTCTCCCTTCATCTCCTGAAGACACTGCCCCCTTTTCTGTGGCGCAGTTCCAGGTTCCTGGTTGCCCTCTGTTATCTCATCCAAGCGACATTGCAGCGGTTCAGGAACCTTGATTGTGGCAGTAGGCTATTTGACTAGGGTATCACAGCCAAATCTGATCCAACAATATTCTTTCCAGCAGGAGTCAAATGGATAGCAATCAGGAATGGGAAGCCTGGCTGACTTTTATATAGAAGTACATAAACTTAAATAGAATATACAGCACAGAAACAGACCATTCGAGCCAACCAGTCCATGCTGCCGTTTATGCTCCACTCGAGCCTCCTCCCATCCTTCCTCATCTAAGAGAGTCCCTTCTCCCTCATAGGCTTGTCTAACTTCCCCTTAAATGCATCTATGCTATTCGCCTCAACTACTCCCTGTGGTAGCGAGTTCCACATTCTCACCACTCTCTGGGTAAAGAAGTTTCTTCTGAATTCACTATTTGATTTCTTGGTGACGATCTTATATTGATGGCCTCTAGTTTTGCTCTTCCCCACAAGTGGAAACGCACTCTCTGGCCGCAATTTTATCAATGGAGGTGGGTTAGGTGCGGGTCAGGTGGTTTCCGGCCTCCAGTCCCGCCCCCAGCTGCATCCAGCCCACAGACGTGGTTTTACGTTGATTTACCTTGTTAAGCCCGCCCTGCGGGCTTGCCAGTCAATTAAAAGGAGTCCGGTTAGATTACTTCATTTGATGATGAGTCATCTGCCGGTTTTCTTAAAGGGACCACACACAATTTTTTTTTGACAGTTGATTTCTCAGTGTTTGACAGCATTGAGGTGCTGCAAACACTGACAATCACTGCACAAAGGTCACCTCTTGCACCCAGGTTCTCCAATGACTCCCTCCATAGGCTGGAATAGATGGCAGCTGCAGGTGAAGTGACAGAAGCGATCTGTCACTGGTGAGAGAGGTTCTCCCAATGAGGTGGCACTGGACATGGATTTCAAAACTTGTAACCTAAAGAAATATGTAAAGGTATTAAAAATGCATTTCCCAACATGTTCTTACCTCTGAGACTCACCAGTGCAACATTGGACCATTCACACCACTTCTGCAGCTGTCATCAATCCAGAAATATTACAGCAGACTCACAACACGCCACACTTACCTGGAGTGGTGTCCGGACATCGGGAAACCCGAGGCAGAAGCGGCAAAATTCAAAAATAGACTGTCAACTACTAGCAACTACCTGTTAATCGGCAGGTAATTGCCTTTAATCCTCTTCCCGCCGCTAAGTGTCGGGTCCATGCGCAAATCGGGGACCCGACACTTGGGAAAATTGTTTGGAGGCGGGTTGATGGCGGGATTGCAACCCGCCGTCAATCAAAACGATTTTACCCTTTGACCCGCCTCCAAACCCGCCCTCTGAGCACTGGCAAAATCGCGGCCTCTGTGTCTACTCTATCAAAATATTTCATAATTTTAAAGACCTCTATTAGGTCAGCCCTCAGCCTTCTCTTTTCAAGAGAAAAGAGACACAGGTTGTTCATCCTTTCCTGATAGGTATACCCTCGCATTTCTGGTATCAACCTTGTAAATATTTTTTGCACCCTTTCCAGTGCCTCTAATATCCTTTTTATAATATGGCGACCAGAACTGTACACAGTACTCCAAGTGTCTTCTAACCATGGTTCGATACAAGTTTATCTTAACTTCTCTACTTTTCAATTCTATCCCTCTAGAAATTAACCCTAGTGCTTGTTTGCTTTTGTTATGGCCTTACTGACCTGCATTGCAACTTTTAGTGATTTGTGTATTTGTATTCCCAGATCCCTTTGCTCCTCTACCCCATTTAGATTGTTATGTTTCAAGTAATATGTGACCTCCTTATTTTTCTTACCAAAATGTAATACCTCACTTATCTATGTTGAAATTAATTTGCCTTATATGCCCATTCTGCAAGTTTATTAATGTCTTCTTGTAATTTGTTACAGTCCTTCTCCTATCCCAGTGTTGACTATCTCTCCTTATTAGCCCAGAGATGTTGTGGCCGATTGTAACACTTGAGATCAGCTAATTCAGCAACTCAGATCAGCTAACTCATCACAGACCTTAGAGCAATCCAGGATTTTAAACTGCATTTTTCCTGGACTGTGTTGTTCAGCATCTACTGAGACAACAGAGATGATTACAATAGATCAAGTAGTATTTTTTTTTAGAAGTGTAACATGTTATTTCATTTCCTGGAACACATAAAAAATAAAAGCATAGCACCTTAGTACATCTCTCAGAAGTGACTCGGAGTGAATTACTTTGAAGTGCAGTGATTGTTGTAATGTGGCCAAATACAACAGCCCCTTCAGGCACAGCAAGATCCCTCAAATAGCTATATGATGAATAGCAGTTAATGGCCCAAAAATTAGTGCCGCTACGCGAGAGTACGCACTGTGTACTCTCGCGTATTCTGTCTCCAATTGCCGGTTTTCTGCATGCACTGCGCATGCGCTGAAAACCGGCACTTGGTGAATTCAAAAGGGGGCGGTTCCTAGGTGAACCGCGTGCGCGCTACAGGCTGCGCGCACGCAGTGCACTTAGTGCTTTGGACGCGCAGGTAAGCATGGAAGATTTTAGACATAAAGAAAGGAGGTGTAAGACCCTCTTTTAACAAGGTAAGTACTTAATTAAGTATTATTTTGAATTTTTTTTAACAGGTATATCTTTTTTAGAGACTTTAAAGACAGGTAAGTTTATTTTTATAACTTTTTAAAAGATTTTAAAATTTTTCAAAAATTTAATTTTTTGTTTAAAATGGTTAATTTATTTAACTATACTTATTTTATTAATGTGATGGTTTTTAAAAAAAATTTAATTGAGGTTTCCCTGTTCTTTTGGGGGGGTATAGTATTCATAGCTTTCACAGCCGTGCTGTGAAAGCTATGAATGAAAGATGGTGTGCTGCCATTGGCTCTAACTGAGTCACGTGATCCCACAGCTCGCACGAATTAACTACGCCTGTGGGATACGGAAGCCCTGCACAGCTGCTGTCCAGAACATCAAGTTCGTGCGAGCTCGGACTGAAAAAGCCAGCGCGCAGTGAGAGATCGCGGGAAGGCCTTACCCTCGCACGAAGGCTCACTCACTAATTTTTGGGCCAATTTGTTTTTGGTAGTGATAGCCCCTCCTTTTCCTTGAAAGACTGTAAGAAACAAATTGCATTTATATAGCACCTTTCATATCCTCATGACGTCTCAAGGCTCTTCGCAGCAAATGAATTATTTTGGAAGTGTTGTCACTGTTGTATAGGCAAAGGCTTGCATAAAAATTGGCATTGGATCTTTAATTTCCATATTAATCACTGGAACAAGCAGGCAGAACCTTGGTTTAACATCACCATTAAAAGATAACACTGCTGCATAGTTTCAATACTACACTAGAGTGTTCGGACTCGTGTGCTAAAGCTCTGGGTGGGAACCCACAGCCTTCTGACCCTGAGGCAAGAGTCTAATTTTTTCACAGGATTGAGCAATGTTGACAAGATGATATTTATTTCCCACACCTAGTAGCGATGAGAACGTGGCAGTTTGCCTTCTTGAACTGCAGCAGTCAAAGGCGGCATTAGGACAGTGCGACCCATGCGACCTGTCGGGAAAATGCTGGAATCCATTGTTAAGGAAGTGGTATCACTTAGAAAATCATAACGTGATTAGGCAGAGTCAACATGGTTTTATGAAAGGGAAATCATGTTTGACAAATTTATTAGAGTTTTTTGAGGATGTAACTAGCAGGGTAGATAAAGGGGAACCAGTGGATGTAGTATATTTGGATTTCCAAAAGGCATTCGATAAGGTGCCACACAAGATGAGGGCTCATGGGGTTGGGGGTAATATAATAGCATGGATAGAGGATTGGATAACAGACAGAAAACAGAGATTAGGGATAAACGGATCTTTTTCAGGTTGGCAGGCTGTAACTAGTGGGGTGCCACAAGTATCAGTGTTGGGGCCTCAGCTATTTACAATCTATATTAATGACCTAGATGAAGGGACTGAGTGTAATGTATCCAAGTTTGCTGATGGTACAAAGCTAGGTGGGACAGTAAGCTGTGAGGCGAACCCAAAGGGGGGAATTTTTCCAGCCCTGGGCAGGTGGGTATGGAGGCAGGACTGCCGGGAAAATGGCAGAAACTGGGAGCGGGTACCAACCCCGCTCCCAACCCACCTCCATGCCATCTTCCCAGGAGGCGGGTCCCCGACTCGTGCAGGGACCAGTCTCCTCGAGGCGGGAAGGGGATTACAGCCATGTAACTGCCTGTTAACAGGTAGTTATCAGGCAGTTAAGAGGCTTATCCCCATTTTACCCACACAAGTGCGGGCTTCCCGATGGCTGCGAACCTCGCCAGGGTCAGCGAGGCGAGCAGTGGGTCTGCGGGGGTCAGAGGGGTCGAAAAGTGTGGGTGCAAGTGTGGAGAGGTAAATATGGGAGGTGAGTGTAAAATGTTAGAAAAAGCTTACTTACCTTTGCTTCTTTTGCAGGCTTCAACCCTTGGGGATCCGGAGGTGCCTCATCTCGACGGCAGAGATGACAGAATGGCTGCTGCATTCTCCGATGCAGCAACCATCTGATTTCTGCTCAGGAAATAGGTTTTGGTGAGTTTTCAGTAAGGGCTCACCATAAAACAGAGATTGTCAGTGTTTGACAGCTTCTCTAAGCTGTCAAACGTTGACAATTCATCTGTCAAAAAATTTTGACAGATGAAATGTCATACGCTGACATCTTCTGTCACCAGCTTTCCATTAATTGGCCGGCTAAGCCCGCAGGGCGGGCTTAACAAGGTCAATCAAGGGAAAATAGCATGGGTTGGCCGGATGTCATTGGGGGCGGAACTGAAACCCGATAACCAGCAGTCCCGCCCCCAATGTGCCCCAGTGAGAAAATCCAGCCCACAGAGTCTGCAAAGGAATATAGATAGACTAAGTGAGTGGGCAGTGTCGTAAGAATGAGCCTTACGCGTGGTGAACTTAAAGTAAGCTTTAATCAACTAAAAAAGGTGCTACATACAAAAGAGGTCTTACTCTATGCCTCTCCAGGATCCAACTGATCAGTCCAGTATTTATCCTGGACTAATCACAGGAAGTGATGCAATAAAGTTCGAGTCACAGGAAGCTGTATTGTGTTACCACAGGCAGTAAGGTGGCAGATCGAGTATAATGTAGGGAAATGTGAGGTTATTCACTTTGGTAGGAAGAATAGAAAAACAGAATATTTTTTAAATGGTGAGAAACTTTTAAATGTTGGTGTTCAGAGAGATTTGGGTGTCCTCGTGCAAGAAACACAGAAAGCTAGCATGCAGGTACAGCAAGCAATAAGGAAGGTAAATGGCATGTTGGCCTTTATTGCAAGGGTGTTGGAGTATAAGAGTAAGGAAGTCTTGCTACAATTGTACAGGGCCTTGGTGAGACTACACCTGGAGTACTGTGCACAGTTTTGGTCTCCTTATCTCAGGAAGGATATACTTGCCTTGGAGGCGGTGCAACGAAGGTTCACTAGATTGATTCCTGGGATGAGAGAGCTGTCCTATGATGAGAGATTGTGTAGAATGGGCCTATACTCTCTGGAGTTTAGAAGAATGAGAGGTGTTCTCATTGAAACATACAAGATTCTGAAGGGGATTGGCAGGGTAGATGCTGAGAGGTTGTTTCCCCTGGCTGGAGTGTCTAAAACTAGGGGGCATAGTCTCAGGATAAGAGGTAGGCCATTTAAGACTGAGATGAGGAGGAATTTCTTCACTCAGAGGGTTGTGAATCTTTGGAATTCTCTGCCCCAGAGGGCTGTGAATGCTGAGTCTTTGAGTATATTCAAGGCTGAGATAGATAGAGTTTTGAACTCTAGTGGAATCAAGGGATATGGAGATCGAGCGGGAAAGTGGCGTTGAGGTCGATGATCAGCCATGATCTTATTGAATGGCGGAGCAGGCTCAAGGGGCCGTATGGCCTACTCCTGCTCTTATTTCTTATGTTCTTATGTTGTTAATTGCATGGGGCCATGAGACAGTCAAGGGCCCGAGCGGATCCAGTCCCTGTAACCAGACACCACTGGCAGCATTGGTCAGTCCAGGCAGGCTGAGCTCTCAGCCTATGTACTCTATTTCTGCACGGTCTGTACAGATCTTCCTCATCATCGGCAAAATCAGGGGCCATACTGAGTAGAGGTGGTGGCAGAGTCCCCTGTTCTGTATTTGTCAACCAGCAAACAAATTACCAGATTTACTGAAGCAAAATACAGCGGATGCTGGAAATCTGGTATAAAAAAACAGAACATGCTGGAAATACTCAGCAGGTCAGGCAGCATATGTGGAGAGAGAAACAGAGTTAACATTTCAGGTCGATGACCTTTCGTCAGAACACGACCTGAAAAGTTAACTCTGTTTCTCTCTCCACAGGTGCTGCCTGACCTGCTGAGTGTTTCCAGCATGTTCTGTTTTTATACAGATTTATTGAATTCAATTGCACAACTTACCATGGAACTCATGACCTCTGGGCTGCCGGTGCAGCACAATAACCACTGCGCTGTCTTGTAGACGACCTGCTGCTTGACGGCATCATTTCATACTTATATATTTACAATGTATAGTTTAAAAATAAAGCCATTCCATCCCCTTATTCCTACATTACAACAGTGACTACACTTCAAAAGTACTTTAGCAAAATACTGCGGATGCTGGAAATCAGAAATAACAACAGAAAACGCTGGAAAAACTCAGCAGGCCAGGCAACATCCGTGGAGAGAGAAAGAGAGTTAACGTTTCAAAAGTACTTCATTGGCTGTAAAGCGCTTTGAGACGTCCGGTGGTCGTGAAAGGCGCTATAGAAATGCAAGTCTTTCTTTTTAGATTCCCCAGGCGACAGGGCCCCTTTAATTCTTTTACTCGATGATGTCACTCCTCGGCTCAGTGGGCGGGGTCTCAGTGTGAAGACCCGCCTCCCTCAACGAACTTGACAGCGCCGCAATCCCCGCCTATCCTTCCATCCGATTGGTTGTCGGCTTCCTATTTGGCGCGTTGCTCAGGGTAACTGAACGTTGGACTGGCTTTGGAGGCTGTCTGTCACTACAGTTAGCGACGGGGAGGGGGCGGGACAGGGGACATCCGGGGGATCGGACTGTCCGTCTCGCGCACAGTCCGAGTGCGGAGCCACTCTGCGCTGCGAGGGCGGATAGAAATCGCGCTTAAAGCCGGGTGTGGGGGAGGCTGAAGTGTTTACCGGGGGCGGTGTCGGAGGTTTATATCTCCCGCCGGGCCGGTTCGTTGGATTTCTACTTCAGTGGGGCAGGACGGAGTGGTATGACGGAGAGCGGAGTGGAAAGTGAGCTGCGGGGGAATGGCAGTGTTCGCAAGGTAAGGCTGGGCGACTGAGTGCGGGGATAGGGCGGCGGGCCGCGTTTCCAGGGAGACGGGCACCTGTCAGCGGGGCGGCGCGCAGCGCGTGTAGGGGTTGGAATAGAGACTCGTGTGATAGATATAAAGAGAGTGTAACATAGAATATATACTGTAATAATACAGGGTGAGTGTATATACTGTAATCATAATACAGGGTGAGTGTAACACAGAATATATACTGTAATCATAACCAATACAAGGAGAGTGGAACATATTGAATATATACTGTAATCATAATACAGGGAGAGTGAAACATCGAATATATACTGTAATCATAATACAGGGAGAGTGAAACACCGAATATATACTGTAATCATAATACAGGGTGAGTGTAAGATAGAATATATACTGTAATCATAACCAATACAAGGAGAGTGGAACATACAGAATATGTACTGTAGTCATAAACAACACAGGAAGAGTGGATCTCAGGATATATAATATAATGTAATCATAACCAATACAGGGTGAGTGCAACACACAGAATTATATGTTACAATAGTGTAACATACATACAGGGAGCCTGACATACAGAATATCTACTATAATACACTCTCACAGTATTGCTTGTTGCAGTATTGTAATATATATTCTGTATGTTGCACTCTCCCTCTATTTATTACAGTAACATACTGAATATATACTATAACACAGTAATAAACATACAAGGAGAGTAAAACATGCACTGATTTTTTCTCTGTTTCTGTGGGGGTCTGGAACTCACTGCCTGAAAGGGTGGTAGAGGCAGAAACCCTCATCGCATTTAAAAAGTACTTGGATATGCATTTGAAGTGCTGTAACCTACAGGGCTACAGACCAAGTGCTGGAAAGTGTGATTTAGCTGGATAGCTCTTTTTCGGCCATCACAGACATGATTGACTGAATGGCCTCCTTCTGTGCTGTAAATTTCTATGATTTCTATTCTTTTGCCTCTCCCAGGAGATTACATAGCTGTGGTGGGAGAGGGAGTGAGGAAATGTTTAGTCATGATGCTCTGGCCATCATGGTGTGGGGCAGGCTTGATGGACCAGCTGGTCCTTTCCTGCCTGTCAATGTTGTATGTTCGTATGTAGAATATTACATAAGAATTTTTACATAAGAAGTAGGAGCAGGAGTAGGCCATACGACCCTTCGAGCCTGCTCCGCCATTCAATAGGATCATGGCTGATCCGAACCTAGACTCACGTCCACTTCCCTGCCCGCTCCCCATAACCCTTAATTCCCTTATCAGCTAGGAAACTGTCTATCTCCGTTTTAAATTTATTTAATGTCGCAGCTTCCACAGCTCTCTGAGGTAGCAAATTCCATAGATTTACTACCCTCTGAGTGAAGAAGTTTCTCCTCATCTCAGTTTTGAAACGGCAGCCCCTTATTCTAAGATTATGCCCCCTAGTTCTCGTCTCACCCATCAGTGGAAACATCCTCCCCGCATCCACCCGATCAAGCCCTCTCACAATCTTCTATGTTTCGATAAGATCGCCTCTCATTCTTCTGTATTCCAATGAGTAGAGGCCCAACCTACTCAACCTTTCCTCATAAGTCAACCCCCTCATCTCCGGAATCAACCGAGTGAACCTTCTCTGAACTGCCTCTAGAGCAAGTATATCTTGTCTTAAATATGGAAACCAAAACTGTACGCAGTATTCCAGGTGTGGCCTGACCAGTAATATACAGTATATTACTGTAATAAACATCATAATCAGTCAACTATCGTCTGAACTGCTATACTGTCCTCTACATCTGAACCCTCGTGTTGTGTTTTAGACTGTCCATGGTCACTCTTTCATTGACTTGTTACATATTGCAGCTATGTCATGGCTTGCGCTATTATGCAAATCTAGAAATATTGTACATTAAATTAGTTTGATCAGGTTGAATAAACTGTTACCAAAATGAAAAAATTGCATCTACGTCTGTGATGCACATCAAAGCATCCGAACCATAGAATGAAAGAACTTGCATTTATACAGTGCCTTTCACATCCCAAAGTACTTTACAGCCAATGTACATGGTAATTCAATGAACGTGCAGAGGGAGTGTAATGTATAAAATATTTATAATATACACTCTCCCATTACTGTTTACAGTATGTTATAAATGTTTTGTATACATTCCCTGTACTGTTTATTACAGTAACAGAAAGAATATATAATGTAATACTGTAATAAACTTGTAAAATTCCTGTATTTTCTTCTGTATGCATTCACCTTTCTTTAAAAAAAAGACAGTATATTATATATTCTGTATATTACAGACACTGAATGTTTATTACATTATATATATATTGTGTATGTTACAATCTCCCTTTACTGTTTATTACAGTAACAGGAAGAATATATAATGTAATACTGTAATAAACAGTAAAGTGAGATTGTAACATACACAATATATATAATGTAATAAACATTCGATGTCTGTAACTTACAGAATATATAACATACTGTCTTTTTTAAAGAAAGATGGATGCATACAGAAGAAAATACAGGAAAATTAGTTATGGCGAGAAATACAGGGGAAATTCTGCAGTGGGTACAGGAAAAGTTTCACCCATGTAGATCCCAAGCCTAGCTTGCACCACCGCTACCCCAAAAGGCATTATCTGTACTACTGTGATATGCTGAAGGGACATTATTTTGTAGCTGACTGTAGGATGGGAAAAATAAGTCCCAATTGCCCATATCCATTCCAACAGCTATGTTCCACTTGATCTTGTTCCAAGTTGAAAAAAAAATACATATGAGTGCAGGCTCTCTGGGTTATGTGGCAATTTCTCCATAAGGAACACGCTCATAATAGACACCTCCATTCTCCATTTTCCAAGATATGACATAACCACATTGCAGGGAGAAGTGAAGAAATGGAAAAAAAAAGAGTTACACAATTTTAAGAACTGAGGAAAGAATAAATTAGTGTAGGAAGCAGTGTGTTGAGTCTCGATGTCAGCACAGTTGCATATTTCTACTGACAAGAACTGTATCAGAATTTAGCAATTCTGGGCCGTCTGCTTGTCAGTAGAATTATTGTAAAGTTTCACTGATTATTATAGATCTGTATGTTAGTTTTGCCTATTGAATATAACAATTACTTTTGAGGATTCATGTAATTTATCCATAGGATTCTATTTAAAAACTTATTAATTTTTCATTTGTTTGTAAATTATTAAATTTACAATTAAAAATACAGTGTGAGGTTAGGAAAACTTTTGTTATGCAAAGACTTGTTGGCGCACAGAATGTTTTGTCATGCTGTTGTTGATTCACACACCATTGCATCTTTTAAGGGAAAATTGGATGAGTATTTGAAGCAGTAGAAGACAAAGGGCTATGGGGAGAGCACGGAACAATGGAATTAGTTTTGGATTGCTTCAGCAAAGGCCACCGCAGACACGGTGGGCTGAATAGACTTATTCTATTCTGTAAACCTCTTTGGTTTTAGTAAATAGTTAAAATACTGTACAAAAACAGTGCTAAACTTTGTTTTTGTTGAGAAAAAGTATTAATTTTAAGCTGTTCAAAAGCAGTTTAATTTGCTTAGCCTCTGAGCATCCATGAGCTGCTTACAGCAGTACCTAGCAAAATACTGCGGATGCTGGAAATCCGAAATAACAACAGAAAACGCTGGAAAAACTCAGCAGGCCAGGCAGCATCCGTGGAGAGAGAAAGAGAGTTAACGTTTCAGGTCGATGACCTTTCATCGACCTGAAACGTTAACTCTCTTTCTCTCTCCACGGATGCTGCCTGGCCTGCTGAGTTTTTCCAGCGTTTTCTGTTGTTATTACAGCAGTACCTAGTTGTTTCAGCTGGGTCTTCGGTGATGCAGCTAGTTGTTAAGTGGCAGCTAATAAGAACATAAGAAATAGGAGCAGGAGTAGGCCATTCGGCCCCTCGAGCCTGCTAACCATTCAATAAGATCATGGCTAGTCTACCTCCGCTCCACTTTCCTGCACTATCCCCATGTCCCTTGATTCCCTAATTGTTAATCGTAGGTAACCAATGTTTGGTATACCAAGACCGAGTGTTCTTAATTAGAATGATGTTGGTCCCCATTGATTTGCAGTTCCTTAATCTTAACTTCGCTCTGAAGTGGCCTAGCAAGCAACTTGGTTGTATCAAATCACTACTCCCTGCGTAACAGCATTGTAGGAGCACCTTCACCATACAAACTGCAGTGGTTCAAGAAGAAGGCCCATCACCACCACCGCATGGCAACTAGGGATGGGCAATGAATGCCGTCCTTACCAGAGAGGCCCACATCCCAAAAATGAACAAAAAAAAAGTTACAATAGGGAAAATTGGGGACAGAAAACAAGGGGTCAATGGCAGGGAAAGTCCATACTAAATCCCATGGTCATGGAATTGCGGTGCTTGGGCCTCCTATGTTACAGATGCAGTTAACGGCTGTAATACAATCCAATGTTTGGTAAGCCAAATGTCTACCAAGATAAGATAAAGTATAGATAATTAAAGAGACCAGAGTGAAAAAGTGACAAGAGATAGACAGCTGCTAGATTTAGTAGAGGTCAATGAGCAGTTTTGAATCCTTGTAGTCTCTGTGACCAGCCTAGTTATAATGACTAACTGATCTCACTGGGAGATGCCTTTCTTCAACCTCCCTGTGCAGCTCAGCTGAGATTAAGCAATCGGTGGATTCAGGAATTGGGAGTTGCATTCCACATGTGCCATGCTTTTCTCTGCCCAACACCACCTTTTAAGAGTTTCACGAGATCAGCATGTATTGTTTCAGTGGCTGAGCTGGAGTTAATAGGTTATCTCTTTTGAGACTTCTGCCAGAGTTACTTACACTGAGAAGCTGGGGATGGTGCTGGGGTGATTTCCGTAGGATTTTCACTCCTCCCTTTACGTCTTCCTGTGGATATATTATGTACCTGTACTCTGCATTATCCTGATGTTATTGCTGAAATTGGGATCTTGTATGTAGGAAATGTTGAGTGGCATGTTCTATTTTTATTAAAATTAGAATAAGGCTGGAGTAACAGCTGCTAGGAACAGAAGGGGAAAAATTTGTTAGCGACAAAGAGGGAGGTGGAGCGCTAATTCAAACTCTCCACTTCCTTCTTAGAGCAATAACCCCAAATATTGGGGCGGTGCGTTCTGCAGCGCTATGCACTGGGCCATGTAGCGCTGCCGCATGGAAGGGCTCCCCCCTCATTAAAGGGGAGGGCCCAAGCCCACAACACTGCGGGACCCTACCTGGACCACGGGAGCGGAGTGCTGGGCTGCCAGATCGTGGCACGGACCCCGCGTTGAAAGACACAACGGGCCGCGACAAGTAAGTTGGACGATTTCTCCCCCCCCCCCCCCCCAGCCTGCCACTTCCCCTTTACTTACTGCCCTGCGAGCCTCCTACCACTCCGTTCCCGCTCCCTGAATCGGTCGCTGTCATCGACCGGCGCAGATTCAGGGGGCGCAGGCCAATTTTGCAGGCGGGGCGAAAACGGGATGCTGCGCACAGTGATGCCGTCATTGCCTGCGGAGCGGGGCGCTACCGGTTACCACCGCCGCTAAACTCCCGCTGAATTTAACGGGAGTCGTTAGCGGCGCTGCACCTGGGCAAAGAGTTGTTTGCGCTCCCCTGGGGGCGCTAACGGGAGGCGCAAATGCACCGAATTTCTAGCCCAGAGGCTTTTGAAAAATATTTTTATCTGTTTACTGTTTTTATCTGTTTATCGGTTTATATAATCAGATATGTTATATTGTTATGTGAATCTGTTTTTTAAAGTGGAATTAATGGCCCGCAATTTGTGGTCAGTGCCAAAGCGAAAGTGTTTGCTGCTGGCCCCGAAGTAAGCTTCGCCCAGAGATCTTGCGATCTCTGTGATGAGAAGTTCAGGTTTTCTGACGTTCAATTCAAATCAGTGGAGTATAGTGGGAATTCCATAGTGCGAGCTGCTGTGACATCAACTAGCTGCCTCAGCAACCAATCAAAATGCAGAATTCTCAAAACAGCGAACAAGGAAGTGGGTAAGCTCTCAAGATTCTAACATTTTAAAAATGTTAGCGAGCAAAACAAAGATTGGGGCTCTCGCATGGGAAAAAGGCAAACCTGAAATAAAGATGAACAAACTTTAAAACAAATTTAAAATTTTTTTAAGTTTCTTAAAAATTTGAATTTTTATTAAAATGGATAAATTTCACTCTGCACAAAATGAAAATGAGTTTTTCAGGCCTATAACCTTTATTTAGCAGTCAATATGCTGTTAAAACCCCAGTTACACCTGATCCCTTTGGGTTTAACTTTTACTGGGGAATTTAACAGCACAATTACTGCGGAAGAGCCGAAGTTTTCATCATTTTCCCTGATTTGAGTAATTACACAGATTGGGGGTGTAATTACTCTGTTGGGGATGCGGGCACCGCGCAGCCCGTTTTGGAGCTGTCAATGACTGACTGCAACTTCAGGATTTCCGCATGCGCCAAATCCCAAAGTTGCGGTCAGTTTCAAAGGCGGAAACATAGAAACTAGGAGCAGGAGTAGGCCATTCGGCCCGTCGAGCCTGCTCCACCATTCAATATGATCATGGCTGATCATCCAAATCCAGTACACGCTGCCAGTTCGCCGTCATCTGGACCGCAGATTCTGGGCCATTATCTTTAGCATAAGCATCTTTGAAAGTGTTGCGACAGAATTACTATTGAGCACGTGCTAATATCAAGGCAGGATAAGGGGAGATTTAATAGAGCTGTTCAAAATTATGAAGCGTTTTCATAGAGTAGATAGGGAGATACTGTTTCCACTGACAAAAGGGTCGATAGCCAGACGACACAAATTTAAGATAATTGGCAAAAGAACCAGGGTGGGGAGATGAGGAGAATTTTTTTTTTACGCAGCGAGTTGTTATGATTTGGAATACAAAGCCTGAAAGGGTGGTGGAAGCAGATTCTTTAGTAACTTTCACAAGGGAAGTGGATATATACTTAAAAATGAAGAATTTGCAGGGCTATGGGGAAAGAGCAGGGGAATGGGACTAATTGGATAGCTCTTTCAAAAAGCCAACACAGGCACGATGGGCTGAATGGCCTCCTTCTGTGCTGTACGATTCTATGAATGTTTGCACCTTATAAATACACACTTTATTTGTTTGATTATAGGGCTGTGATCCCTTTGCACAGACTCAGCGGAGCAAGCTGCAAAACCGCCGAGCCCGGATTAACCAGCAGATTAACAAGGAGATGCGAATGCGAGCAGGTGCTGAAAATCTATTTCGGTGAGTATTGCCGTTAGGCTAAAATTGCCATTTGTCTAAAGTGAACAGATTACAGGACTTGTCCCACAGACCTGATTGTCTTAAGTGTGAGTGCTTTTATATATTAATAAAATCCCTGTTCTGTACTGTGTAATTTTGATGGCTACAAACATAAAAACGAAGGAGGGAAAAGGCACACTGGTCCATCAAACCTGCCTGTATTTTCGTGGTGTGACTTGCACATGCCGCTCCCAGCCACACAGTCTCATGGGACAGCCAAAAGTCTTTTGGCCAATTTAGAAAACAACTCTGCTACCCACCGACCTTCTGTATACAGTTATGTTGGCCACACTCAGGAACTCATCCAGCTCCCTTTTGAATGCATTCAGTCACAGCACATGTCGGAACCTTATTTCTGAGGTCGATGACTCTCTGTGGTTGGAAAAAAATACCTCCTAACATCTAACCTAGTTCTATGCTTACATAACTTATATTTATATCCCCTTTCTTACCTAACGTATCTAGCTCAAATAGCCTATTCACATGGACCTGGTCTAATCCTTTCATTATTTTAAAGACCTCAATCAAATCTCCTGAGATTCTGCATTTTTCCAGAGTAAACAGCCCCAGCTTTCTCTATCTATTGTGGTAACTGAGGGCCTTTTAAGATGGTTATCGATCTATTCACCATACTCTGAAACTTTTCCAGGGCCTCTATCGCCCACCATGTGAGGGGACCAAAACTGGACACTGTATATTAATTGAGGCTGACCAAGGCCTTGTACAGAGACACAATAGTATTTCTTGTTTTGTATTTAATCATCTTGCAATATATCCTAACACTCTATCTTTTTTCAAACGCCACATTGCACTGGTTATGACCCTCAATGATTAATGCATTTTAACAATGAGGACTTTCTCCCACTCAGCAGTCTTAAAGCATGTAACCCTACATGGTGTACACATGCTTGACATTGGCTTTACCTGAGTGAATAACGCTACATTTATCTGTATAAAAAGACGTCTGCCAAATATGGGCCCATTCTTCCATCATAACAAGATCTGCCTGCAATCTATTTTTCTCATCTAAAGGCCTTGCATCCGCACACATCTTTGTATCATCCGTGACCTTGTGGACAGTTTTGCTAATGCCTTCATCCATATCACTGATGATAATGGTGAAGAGCAGTGGCCCTAACACCAATCCATGCAGGACTCCACTCGTGGCCCCTCCCTACTCGGAACCACGACTATTAATAATTACCTTCTGTCTATGAGAATGCAACTAATTCCTTATTCAGTAACCAGTTCCTTATTGAATCTGCCCATTAATCCCATGGGACTGAACCGTATTTAGTGGCCGTTTGTATGACACCTTGTCAAAGGCTTTTTGAAAAGCAAGGTACACAATGTCAACTGGGCTACTTAAATCCACCAACCTAGTAACTTCCTCAAAAAACTCAAGGTTACAGTGTTACAGGTATCAAAACACTTCCAGGAAAATTATGGTGGTACAAGAAACTGAATCTTTTATTCCCTGTCCTTGGTACAACTATAATAATAATATTTAGATTTATATAAGATCTTCTCACATCCAAAACGCCCCACAGAATGAATTATTTTTGAAGTGCAATGATGCTCATGATGGATTCAGATTCTATCTGACAACCTCCTTAACCTTTTTCAGGAAGGACTGCCCCAAGTGAACCGTGGAAAACCCTACAATTCTGGTGTACCATGACTTCTATAAAGCATGCACAAAAGACTATTTTTTAAGTTTGAAGTGGTGGAGTTTCAGGATAAAACCTGGGAATGGAAAAGCAATTGATTGGATAGGAAGCAGTGGGCTCTTGTTAGAGGAGTTTGGTTAGGATTTATGGCAGACTGGGGATTGAATGCAAGATTTGGCTGACTATGCAAGAGGGGGACTGAGCTGGGAACTGCCGACATATCTAGCCGAAAGACGGAGCCAGGAACTGCATACTTGCAGGCTGAACCTGGAAGCTGAAGGCAGGTGACAGGTTCCTGGGAGCGAAGTGGAGGCAGTCCTCCAAAGCCATGTTGACCGATCTCAAAAATAATTGAACGGGTCCGCCACTGGTCAGGTTGGGACAAGTGCTGAGTGGGGTGCTCCAGGAATAACTGTTGGGACTCTTATTATTTCTAATTTAGATTTAGAAACTCAATATAAACTTGTCATATTTGCAGATGAGGGACAGTTGAATCTGAGGAGGCAGCTTGGAAGCTACAAAATGACTTGGACAAAATGTCTGAGTTGCAAATCAGAGCAGGTGAAATTTAATATGGACAAGTGTACTGCACATATGAAGAAAGACTGTGTTCATTTCTTGTCGCTGAGAAACAAGGGAGGTATTCAAGTCCCGAGAGACTGAACAGAGAATAGATAAGAGACTGATCGCTACCAGCAGAGTACTGCGAAATGATTGCGGAATCTTGGGCTTTTCAGCCTTGAAAGGGGGCAGTTGAGAGATTATCTTAAAGATGTGTATATAGAAGATAATAAACAGTATAGAAAAGTTAGATCCAGAATACTACTTCAGACTAAACCATGACAACAGGACAAGGCCATGGATTCAAAGTAGTAATAGTTAAATTTAGGAGTGATGTAAAGAAGTTACATAGAATATACATCACAAAAACAGGCGATTCGGCCATATAGTCTGTGCTGGTGTTTATATACCACACGAGTCTCCTCCCATTCCATTTACCTCAACTCAGCCTTTCAGCATATCTTTCTATTTCCTTTTTTCTCATGTACTTGTCTAGTTTCCTTTTGAAAGCATCTAAGCCAGCGTTTCCCAACTGGTGGTCCGCGAGGGTACTGCAGGTGGTCCGTGAAAAAAAATATATAAGTTTGACTCCCGTCAGCCATAGGCTGTTAAAAAATTTTTAAACGGCTGGTGGTCCGCAGAAGCAATTTTTAAACAGCTGGTGGTCCGCATGAAGGAAAAGGTTGGGAACCGCTGATCTAAGCTATTTGCCTCAACCACTTTCTACAATGAGTTCTACATTCTAACCACTCGCTGAGTAAAGAAATTTCTCCTTGTTTCCCTATTGGATTTATTAGTAACTATCTTGTATCTATGGCCCCTAGTTTTGGATTTTTCCACAAGTGGAAACATTTTCTCCATCTACCCAGCTCCACCCATTCATAATTTTAAAGATCTCTATCAGGTCTCCTCCAAGTGTAGATCCAAGGAACTGGGAAAGACAGCAAAGGAAGACAAAAAAGATAGTAAGAGCTGCAAAAAGGGAATGCAAAAAAAATCTTCAGGGGATCTCAAGATTAACACTTTTTTACAATTATATTAGAAGAAAAAGGGTAGTCAAGGGTAATGTGGGGCCCTTTAAAAACAGATGTGGGTAATAATATAAATTTAAAATAAGGAAATGGCAGACTTGTTGAATAATTATTTTGTGTCAGTCTTCACAATAGAAGAAGAGGATAATATACCTGACATTCCAGGGAAGCTAATAATGAATCAAGGACTGGAACTCACTAAAGTTAACATAAGCAAGAAAACAGTATTGGGAAAAATAATGGCACTGAAGACTGACAAATCCCCAGGACCTGATGGTTTCCACCCTAGTTTTGGATTCTCCCACAAGTGGAAACATTCTCTCCACGTCTACCCTGTACAATCCATTCATAATTTTAAAGTTTTAAAGGAAATAGGTAAGGAAATTTCAGATGCTTTAGCCATAATCTTCCAAAGCGCTCTCGATTCAAGAATTGTTCCTTTTTAGATTAGAAAATTGCAAATGTAACTCCATTATTTAAGAAGGGTGTAGAGAGAAACCAAGAAATTATAGACCTGTTGTGGGGAAGTTGTTGGAATCTATAACTAAGGACAGAGTGACTGAGTACTTAGAGAAATGTACAGTAGTTGGGATACAGATCAGTCATGATCTCATTGAATGGTATAACAGGCTCAAGGGGCTGAATGGCCTACTCCTGTTCCTATATTCCTAAATAGAGGAGGACTATAGGGTCTTTCTGGATGGATAAACAGGATGGGCATTTGGTCTTTCTCATCTGTATGTATCTTGTGACTGTTGTGTGTGTTTGATTTCCTTTTCCTTTTAAAATTCTCTGGAAAGTTCAGTGGATAAAATGCACCACTCAGTGTGCTACTAAACTATGCAAACCAGGGATGGCTGAGGTTAAATCCCTCATCTGTGCTAAGTTAGCTGTTGTCAGCCAGGGTAGCAGTGGGAACACTGCATTTGGTTACTGTTCTCCTTGGCTAAAGAAGGCAAAAAATTAGTCATGGTCCCACTGCTAATTGCAATCCAGTGACCAATGCTGCAACATTTGTGTTTGTGGAAGTCGGGTGTCAACAGAATTAGGCTTGACTGTGTTGCTTCTCACCCCCACAGTTATATAACCTATTACATTCACTTCCCAGTCTTGAACATGAAGAATGGCCAGTACATTAAAGTCGCTATATAAATGCAAGGTCTTGTTGTTGCTGATTCCCTTAGATTTTTACCAAGTTCAGTGGGCCCCACAAAAATCTTTGAGTAAATAAAACATGCCTGATAGTTAGGCTTGGTTCTCCGTAAGGAGGAGAAAGGCAGCTGTACATTGTACCCAGATGTTCCATGTCACTGCGGAAAGCCTGACTGATCAAGTGGAAGAGTCAATAAACATGGCACGGTCTATTTCTGTCTGTTGATGTTTGGAGCAGTATGGTGCCTTTGAGTGTTGTTTTTCAAATTCATCCCACTCGCTACTCCGTGTATGTTTTATCTGTAAATACTCCTTCCAGAAATGAATTTGCGTCAGCTGGCTCAATTTTCAATTAAAGCAGACTGAAGTTGCCAACTCTGCATCATCCTCACATAATTAAAGTGCATATTTATTTCTCTTCTGTGGTGTAATGCATATGTGGAGAGGGAGTGTGTTTTTTGATACAAGATGCAGGAAACAATAGTACATTGCTTGGGGCAATACAAACACTTTTATGAGTAGCCATATACAGAGTGTCCCTGATGAAGTTAAAAGAGAAAAATGTGGAATCAAACTGTGCAAAAGACGAAACCTAAAACTCTCGTCATTGTGCTGCAGTGGGTGGTGCTACATGGATTCATGTCCATGAATCCCTCACACTGCTGGTTTGCCAATCTAAGCTGTACTGTTTGTAGGTAGGTGCTGGGTAGAGGCCCAGAGCTTTCCCATGGGGTTGCAGGTGGTAAGGAGGGGCAGTCGGTGGGACATTCATCATTTGGTTGCTCCCATGCATTTTCTAACAGTCAACAGAAAAGTGATAATGGCAAAGGAGCAGGTTAACCCTCTTGTCAGTATTTGGTACAGGGCTCAAGAAACTAGAAACGGTAGGGTTTACCCCCTCCCCCCACCCCTCCTGTTCTTTCCACTTCTCTCAAACTTCTAATACTACAACAACTTACATTTTATATAGCACCTTTAATGTAGAAAAATGTCCCAAGGCATCAAACCATGTCAATGGGGTAAGCAGATTACCTACTCCCATGACTTTGTTAATGTTACTCTGTAACTGATCACTTATAGATGCACAAGAACATTCTAGGATCCCTGCCACTCTGTGTCTATTTACCAGCATGGATGAGATTGTGAACTTGTGATTTGGGGCATAAGAAAGAAAGAACTTGCATTTATTTAGTTCCTTATCGCATAATCTTTTACATCTACCTCAGCTGGCAGACCGTACATTTTAACATGTCACCCAAAAGAGGTCACCCCTGACAACTCAACACTGCCTCAGTACTATAGTGAATTTCAGCCTAGATTGCATCCTCAAGTCTGTAGTGGGACTTCGACCCACAACCTTCTGACTTGGAGGCAAGAATATTACCAACTTCAA
This sequence comes from Squalus acanthias, assembly GCA_030390025.1. Taxonomy (NCBI): domain Eukaryota; kingdom Metazoa; phylum Chordata; class Chondrichthyes; order Squaliformes; family Squalidae; genus Squalus; species Squalus acanthias. Next base: position 30,233,021 of record CM059432.1, on the reverse strand, counting down.
GTTTTGGTGCATTGAAGCTTCAGTTCTGTCTTAGTTTCCTGTGTGATTTTTTTTTTTTACAGTTTACCAATGAGGAATATTTGTAAAATGACCACAATGTAACATAGTGCTCAATTTTTATTCATTTTAAATCTTTGATGATATTGCAGAGCTACAACTAACAACAAGGTGAAGGAAACCGTGGCTCTGGAACTGAGTTTTGTGAACTCTAACTTGCAGCTCCTGAAGGAAGAACTAGAGGAACTGAACAGCTCAGTAGAAGTTTATCAGAATGAGAAGTAAGTATTTTCCATGCTTATGCTTTATACCATTACTGTATTTCACAATTTAAATTTAATCCCAGGAAATATTTTACAGTGGTGACACTCACTTTACCAAGCCTATGTTAAATTGTTATAAAAACAGAAAATGCAGGAAGCACTCAGCATTTTAGCTGCTGACCGTCCTGCAATATGGTTCGAGCACTTCTGTTTTTATTTTAAATTATGATTTTGTTTTTTAATATCTACATTTAACTATACTGTTAAAACACAATTGCACTTTAAAACAGATGTAATTTAGGGATTCTATATTTTTTTTTACATTAAGTTATTAGGGTAGCACCAAAACTAATGAGGCAGTAAAATTATAACTTGTGATGGCTGTTGGAGAAAGAGTAGAATGGGTTGGGCCCATTCTTTTCCCCTATTTCTTCCTTTCACCTTGACTAACCTTAAAAAAAAACTGGAGAGTCTAGCTTGTGGTTGCTGCTAGCTGTGTGAGACCTACATGTTGGAAGTCTGTGACACAAGAATAATATAAAACAGCTTTATATAATGCCTCTACTACACCATACAGTGCTAGCCTGGGGGATCCTATTGTGGCAGTTATAGGAGTCCCCTAGGCAGTTGTATTGTGAGCAATCATTGGAATTAAATGAAGGCTATTTCCTTGAAGAGTTTTGAGTCGGTATGCCATTGGGACTATGATATAGTCATAAATTTGTGGCTGCCTCCACTCAAGTTCTTAATCTCAACAAGGTTATATAACATAGTAATGTTTGGGTAGGAGACAACCATTGGTCTATTTAGCCTACCCTGTATCCGGTTTACTAATGGGAATTCATTCAGTCCTTTTTAAAAGCTGCTGTGGTCTTTTGTTGCACCATTGCAGTATTGGAGAGAAGAAAAATGCTGAATAGAGACAAGATGCTTCATAGAAACATAGAAGATAGGAGCAGGAGTAGGCCATTCGGCCCCTTGAGCCTGCTCCGCCATACAATGCGATCATGGCTGATCATCCAAATTCAGTACCCTGCCCCTGCTTTCTCCCCATATCCCTTGATCCCCTTAGCCTTAAGAAATATATCTAACTCCTTCTTGAATATATTTAAAGAATTGGACTCCACTGTCTTCTGTGGTAGAGAATTCCACAGGTTCACCACTCTCTGGGTGAAGAAATTCCTCCTCATCTCAGTCCTAAATGGCTTACCCCTTATCCTTAGACTGTGACCCCTGGTTCTGGACTCCCGCACCATCGGGAACATCCTTCCTGCATCTAGTCTGTCTAGTCCTGTTAGAATTTTATAAGTTTCAATGACATCCCCTCTCATTCTTTTAAACTCTAACGAATACAAGCCCAATCAACCCAATCTCTCTTCATACGTCATTCCTGCCATCCCAGGTATCAGTCTGGTGAATCTTCGCTGCACTCCCTCCATGGCAAGAACATCCTTCCTCAGATAAGGCGGCCAAAACTGCACACAATACTCAAGGTGTGGTCTCACCAAGGCCCTGTACAACTGCAGCAAGACATCCTTGCTCCTGTACTCGAATCCTCTCGCTATGAAGGCCAACATACCATTTGCCGCCTTAACCGCCTGCTGCACCTGCATGCTTACCTTCAGCGACTGGTGCACAAGGACACCCAGGTCTCGTTGCTCTTCCCCTTTTCCCAATCTATTGCCGTTCAGATAATAATCTGCCTTCCTGTTTTTGCCACCACATTATACTGCATCTGCCATGCATCTGCCCAATCACCCAACCTGTCCAAATCATACTGGAGTTTCTCTGCATCCTCCTCACAGCACACACGCCCACCCAGCTTTGTGTCATCTGCAAACTTTGAGATATTCCATCTGGTTCCCTCATCTAGATCATTAATATATATTGTGAATAACTGGGGTCCTAGCACCGATCCCTGCGGTACCCCACTAGTCACTGCCTGCCACTCGGAAAAAGACCCGTTTATTCCAACTCTTTGCTTCCTGTCTGCCAACCAGTTTTCTATCCAAGACAGTACCTTACCCCCAATCCCGTGTGCTTTAACTTTGCACGCTAATCTCTTATGCGGGACCTTATCGAAAGCCTTCTGAAAGTCCAAATACACCACATCCACTGGTTCTCCCTTATCTATTCTACCAGTTACATCCTCAAAAAATTCCAGTAGATTAGTCAAGCATGATTTACCTTTTGTAAATCCATGTTGACTTTGTCAGATCCTGTCACTGTTTTCCAAGTGCTCTGCTATTACATCTTTTATAATGGACTCTAGCAAGGGGACAAAATCACAGGCGTAGACCTGATAATGATATAAATTATGGTTCTCTAAATTCATCTAATAATCCTGATTACTGAAGACTTTCCTATTTTCTGTAAATTTACAGTGTTAATCACGTGTTCTTCTGCACCGTGTGTACCATACACAGAAGTATAAAGCAAGTGCCTTGAATTAATTTTGGCCAATGAGAAAATTATAATTCGGATAAACATTAAAGAGCAACTCCACCCAACTTTATCATTTTAAATTCGTTTAGCACTTTGATTTATAGCTTCTTTTGTAATTGAGCATAGCTGGTAGTGTGAGAAATTGTGAGAGTAATTGTTAAGGTTTAGATAATAGGGCGTTGTCATATAGCCTGTCTTTGCCAAAGATGTGCAGATACCTGATTTATGGCACATCCCATAATAAGCAGCAAGTTGTGCTGCGTCTCTAATCTTAATAACATTTTTGAGGGTGAGTTTCATCATCTTCTAGGTGGCTGGGACTGTCTTTCAATAAGCTCTTCTCTTAACTTTTGTTCGTTCGCCATGTGGTGCATACTGTCGCTCGCTTAGAAGGACAACAGGTGACATACCTGAGCTCCTCAGATCTCTTTTCTCTTCCTGTAAAGAAACAACTTGACTTCGACACTGTTACAGCAAGGGTGAAATTAATATCTCACTGTATGGAGGATTGTGGGTGCAAACTTGTGTCTTGCCATTCTGTGATGCACCAGCTAGCACTTCAATGCACCACATTGGCATGTTTTTTAATTACTAACCTCCATGTTATTTCTAATGTAAAGTCAAAACCGATTCCTACTCTAACTCAAAAGAGTAAGTTTGTGATCCTGTGCTTCCAATGAGGAGCAGCATTCAACAATGGACAGAAAATAACTGGCTGTACGCCTGCAATTTCCTGAGATGCACTCCCTGTCATCAACCACTCCTCACTGGGAGTGGAATTGCTGGTTAGAACTCTTTACCTCCATTTATCTTCCTTTCCTTCAGTAATCTTGAGGCTTTTAAAATCCAAGTTTTTGTCTTAGTCACTACTACTAGTGACTAGTCCCTAGCCACTACTACTTAACCTGTCTTGTCTTCTCTCCTATTCTTTTCAACCTTGATGGTGACCGTCACTATTTTCCTCCGCATGTAGCAGCACTAAGCCATGTTGACCAGAATGTGCTGATCTCAGCTGAGGCAAAAATTGAACTGGTAGAAATAGCCTTAAACTCTTGAGTTAGGGCAGATTGCAACTGAGGTTTTTATATAAAATTGTTTTAAAAGCATATGGAGGGAGTCATGCGTGAGCCTGGGTGCAGACGTGCACCTTTGTGCAGTTCTTGTCAGTGTTTGCAGCACCTCAATGCTGCATAACACTGATAGCACAACTGTCAAACTCATTGTGGCCGTGGTCCCTTTTAAGGAAACCAGCTGATGACATCATCAGACCCGCTTCCTGTTAATTGGCCAGGAACCCTGCAGGGCAGTCTTAACGAGGCCAATCTCTACGGAAAATATTTTTAAGAGCAGCTGCAGACGGGAGCGGGACCGGAACCCGCCAACCAGCTCTCCCGCCGCCATCCCGCCTCCGCAGGGGAAATCCAGCCCTCGGTGTAGGCTCTTGAGGGAAGTGACAAGTTGAGGAAAAATTTATAAGGGCAGCAAGGAAAGAGAGGTGTGGTTGACATTTCTTTATGGCTGTGGATTGGCAATGATGGAGTCTTTGAAGTAGGTGCATGGTTTATGATGGTAATAGGGAATCTATAAAAGTAGGGGGAGAAAATACAGCAGAAAAAAGTAGAACAATGCAGTTGCATACCTGGCTATTCAAATAACATTTGCTTTCAGAAAAAAAATCAATGAAACTGAAATTCTACAAAAATAAAAATAAAAAGGAAAAACTACCAATGCTATGAATCTAAAATAAAAACTGAAACGGTTGGAAATGTAGCATGTCAGTCAACATCTATAAAGCGGAGATGCCGGTGTTGGACTGGGGTGGACAAAAATGAGAAGTCGCACAACACCAGGTTATAGTCCAACAGTTTTATTTGAAATTACGAGCTTTCGGAGTGCTTTACCTGACGAAGGAGCAGCGCTCCGAAAGCTCGTAATTTCAAATAAAACTGTTGGACTATAACCTGGTGTTGTGCGACTTCTCATTAACATCTATAAAGATAAAGGACATGTATAGTTTTGGGTGTGTACCTTTCATCAGAATCCTGAAACATCAACCTGTCCTTTCTACAAATCTGGACTACAATCAATAAAACTGGGTGTCACTGTGGCTGAACTTCACACTGGGCTGCTGCAGATTCATGTGTTGAAAAGGATAGCATAGCATTTAGTGGAGTTGTTAAACCTTTAAATAGCAACAGCCACACTGGAAGCAAGCTGTTCAAAATGGGCAGAGTTCTTCTTTTCGAAAATGAAGTTAAAGAAAAAGCGATGTGGATAATCAAGATTATTGTTTGTAGCACAGGTAGAAAAGTCACCCGGTCCAGATGGGATACATCCTAGGTTGCTAAGGGAAGTAAGTGTGGAAATAGCGTAGGCTCTGGCCACAAACTTTCATATGGGATTGGTGTCAGAGGACTGGAGGGTTGCAAATGTTGCACTCCTGTTCAAAAAAGGGGAGCGGGATAAATTCGGTAACTACAGGCCAGTGTAGTTGGTGGTGGGGAAAATTTTAGACCCCATAATCCGGGACAAAATTAATTGGAAAAACATGGGTCAATAAATGAAAGTCAGTGCAGATTTGTTAAAGGCAAATCATGCCTGACAAACTTGATTGAGATCTTTGATGAAGTAACGAAGAGGGTTGATTAAGGTAGTGTGGTTGATGTTGTGTAAATGGACTTTCTAATGGTGTTTCATAAAGTGCAACATAATAAACCTGTTAGCAAAACTGAAGCCCATGGGATTAAAGGGGCAGTAGCAGCGTAGATATGAAATTGGCTAAGAGACAGAAAGCAGAGAGTAGTGGTGAACGGTTGTTTTTCACACTGGAGGGAAAAGTCAGTTTTGGGACCACTGCTCTTTTTGATATATATTAATGACCTGGACTTGGATATAAAGGGCATCATTTCATAGTTTGCAGATGGTACAAAACTCGTAAATATCGTAAACAGTGAGGAGGATAGTCGCAGACTTCAGGAGGACATATACAGAGTGGTGAAATTTAATGCAGAGATGTGTGAAGTGATGCATCTTGGAAGGAAGAATGAGGAGAGGCAAGAGAAACTAAATGGAACAATTTTAAAGCGGGGGGGTGGCGGGGGAGCAGGAACAGAGAGACCTGGAGGTCCACGTACACAGATCTTTGAAGGTGGCAGGACAAGTTTTTTTAATTCGTTTATGGGATGTGGGTGTCGCTGGCATGGCCAGCATTTATTGCCCATCCCTAATTGCCCTTGAGAAGGCGGTGGTGAGCCGCCGCCTTGAACCGCTGCAGTCCATGTGGTGAAGGTACTCCCACAGTGCTTTTAAGGAAGGAGTTCCAGGATTTTGACCCAGCGACGATGAAGGAACGGCGATATACTTCCAAGTCAGGATGGTGTGTGACTTGGAGGGGAACTTGGAGGTGGTGGTGTTCCCATGAGCCTGCTGCCCTTGTCCTTCTAGGTGGTAGAGGTTGCGGGTTTGGGAGGTGCTGCCGAAGAAGCCTTGGCGAGTTGCTGCAGTGCATCTTGTAGATGGTACACACTGCAGCCACAGTACGCCGGTGGTGATGGGAGTGAATGTTTAAGGTGGTGGATGGGGTGCCAATCAAGCGGGCTGCATTGTCCTGGATGGTGTCGAGCTTCTTGAGTGTTGTTGGAACTGCACTCATCCAGGCATGTGAAGAGTATTCCATCACACACCTTATTTGTGCCTTGTAGATGGCGGAAAGGCTTTGGGGAGTTTGGAGGTGAGATACTCGTTTCAGAATAACTAGCCTCTGACCTGCTCTTGTTGCCACAGTATTTATGTGGCTGGTCCAGTTAAGTTTCTGGTCAATGGTGACCTCCAGGATGTTGATGGAGCAGGATTCGGCAATGGCAATGCCGTTGAATGTCAAGGGGCGATGGTTAGACTCTGGCTTGTTGGAGATAGTCATTGCCTGGCACTTTTGTAGCACGAATGTTACCTACCACTTATCCGCCCAAGCCTGAATGTCGTCCAGGTCTTGTTGCATGCGGGCATGGACTGCTTCATTATCTGAGGAGTTGCGAATGGCACTGAACACTGTGCAGTCATCAGCGAACATCCCCATTTCTGACCTGATGTTGGAGGGAAGGTCATTGATGAAGCAACTGAAGATGGTTGGGCCTAGGACACTGCCCTGAGAGACTCCTGCAGTGATGTTCTGGGGCTGTGATGATTGACCTCCAACCACCACAACCATCTTCCTTTGTGCTAGGTATGACTCCAGCCAGTGGAGAATTTCTCCCCCCCCCTGATTCTCATTGACTTCAGTTTTACTAGGGCTCCTTGATGCCACACTCTGTCAAATGCTGCCTTGATGTCAAGGGCAGTCACTCTCACTTCACCTCTGGAATTCAGCTCTTGTCCATGTTTGGACCAAGGCTGTAATGAGGTCTGGAGCCGAGTGGTCTTGGCAGATCCTAAACTGGGCATCAGTGAGCAGTTTATTGGTGAGTAAGTGCCGCTTGATTGCACTGTCAATGACACCTTCCATCACTTTGCTGATGATTGATGACTGATGGGGCGTAAATTGGCCGCATTGGATTTGTCCTGCTTTTTGTGGACAGGACATACCTGGGCAGTTTTCCACATTGTCGGATCGATGCCAGTGTTGTAGCTGTACTGGAACAAGTTGGCTAGAGGCGCAGCAAGTTCTGGAGCACAAGTCTTCAGCACGACAGCCAGGATGTTGTCAGGGCCCATAGCCTTTGCTGTATCCAGTGCGCTCATCCGTTTCTTGATACATGGAATGAATCGAATTGGCTGGAGACTGGCTTCTGTGAAGGTGGGGACCTCAGGAGGAGGACGATATGGATCATCCACTTGGCACTTCTGGCTGAAGATGGTTGAAAACGCTTCAGCCTTGTCGTTTGCACTCACGTGCTAGGCTCCACCATCATTGAGGATGGGGATATTCATGGAGCCTCTTCCTCCCTTTAGTTGTTTAATGGTCCACCACCATTCACGACTGGATGTGGCAGGACTGCAGAGCTTTGATCTGATCCATTGATTGTGGGATCGCTGTCCATAGCATGCTGCTTCCGCTTTTTAGCATGTAGTCCTGTGTTGCAGTTTCCCCAGGTTGGCACCTCATTTTTAGGTATGCCTGGTGCTGCTCCTGGCATGCTCTTCTACACTCCTTATTGAACCAGGGTTGGTCCCCTGGCTTGATGGTAATGGTAGAGTGAGGGATATGCCAAGCCATGAGGTTACAGATTGTGGTGGAATACAATTCTTCTGCTGCTGATGGCCCACAGCGCCTCATGAATGGCCAGTTTTAAGCTGCTAGATCTGTTTTGAATCTATCCCATTTAGCACGGTGGTAGTACCACACGAGGAAGGGTGCCCTCCGTGTGAAGACGGGACTTCGTGACCATATTGACTGTGCGGTGGTCACTGCTACCAATGCTGTCATGGACAGATGCATCTGCAGGTATGCTGTCATGGACAGGTAGATTGGTGAGGGTGAGGTCAAGTAGGTTTTTCCCTCGTGTTGGTTCTCTCCCCACCTGTCGCAAGCCCAGACTGGCAGCTATGTCCTTCAGAACTTGGCCAGCTCGGTCAGTAGTGGTGCTACCGAGCCACTCTTGGTGATGGACATTGAAGTCCCCCCACCCAGAGTACTACTCTCAGTGCTTCTTCCAAGCGGTGTTCAACATGGAGGAGTACTGATTCATCAGCTGAGGGAGGGCGGTAGGTGGTAATAAGCATGTCCATGCTTGACTTCATGGGGTCCGGAGTCCATGTTGAGGACCACTCCTTCCCGACTGTATCCGGTGAGACAGGACATACCTAGGGATGGTGATGCAGGAGTTTGGGACATTGGCTGAAAGATACGATTCTGTGAGTATGACTATGTCAGGCTGTTGCTTGACTAGTCTGTGGGACAGCTCTCCCAATTTTGGCACAAGTCCCCAGATGTTGGTGAGGAGGACTTTGCAGGGTCAACTGTGCTGGGTATTCCGTTGTCATGTCCGTAGCCGGTGCCTAGGTCGATGCCAGGTATTCTTCTTATTATTATTGTTTCTTGTAGCAGTTTGTTACAACTGAGTGGCCTGCTAGGCCATTTCAGAGTGCAGTTAAGAGTTAACCACATTGTCGTGGGTCTGGAGTCACATATAGACCAGGTAAGGATGGCCGATTTCCTTCCCTAAAGGACATTAGTGAACCTGATGGGTTTTTACGACAATCCGACAGTTTCATGGTCACCATTACTGATACTAGTTTTTTTATTCCAGATTTATTTAATTAACTGAATTTAAATTCCCCAGCTGCTGTGTTGGGATTTGAACTCATTTAATTATGAATCATAAGTCCAGGCCTCTGGATTACTAGCCCAGTAACATTACCACTATGCTACCGTACCGTTATAAAAACATACAGAATCCTGGGCTTTATAAAGAGGCATAGAGTACAAAAGCAAGGAAGGTATGTTAAATCGTTATAAATCACTGCTTAGAGGTGTTCAAAATTATGAAGGGTTTTGATTAGAGTAAATAAGGAGAAACTGTTTCCACTGGCAGAAAGGTTGGTAACCAGAGGACACAGATTTAAAGAACCAGAGGGGTAATGATGAGAAATTATTTTTTGCAGCGAGTTATGATGATCTAGAATGCACAGCCTGAAAGGGTGGTCGAAGCAGATTCAATAATAACTTTCAAAAGGGAATTGGATATATACTTGAAAAGAAAAAAATTGCAGGGGTATGGGGAAAGAGCAGGGGAATGGGACTAATTGGATAGCTCTTTCAAAGCATGATGGGCCAAATGGCCTCCTGTGCTGTATGATTCTTTGATACTTGAGGAGAAGGGCCTTGTTTTAACAAGGGTTGAGAAAGTTGAGGGGTTGGGTGGGGTGGGGGCAGCTCAGCACAATATACTGGAGTGCTTTGTTCAATTCTGGTCACTATACCAAAAAATCATACCTAAGCATTGAATGGCGCAGAAAAGCAACAAGAATTGATCCTAAATGAATTATGAGGGAAAAATTAGAATGCTCAGGCTCTGTGGTTTAAAATGTAGGTAAAGGTGAGGATGTGGGGATACAACCTTATCAAGGTACATAAAAGTGAATTTTCCATACTGTGAGATTTTCCCACCCCCACCCATGTAGCCCAGCTGTGGAGGAACCGAGAAGTTGCTTGGAGATCCATTTAAACATATCCCTGCTTGAATCATCTGGTCTAAAATACAATACGTGCTTCAATAAAATTACAATTTAATGGAAATAAGTGTTTGCCAGATTTCCCGATCTCATTAGGATTGCACTTTTCCCTCTGTCTGCCTATATAAAATGGGCGTTGAAGACCATGACCTTCTGATTTCTCAGGAAGTGAGTCCCTAGGGCTGTATTTTTTGATTGCTACACTCCCGATGCAAAAGATGGGAATTGCTCTTTACCTGTGGTTGGGTTTTTTTGAGAATGAAGAGGATGTAAGGCAAGTTTGCTTGCATCAGAAACAGAGTATCCTCACATGGCTGTGTTCACAGACTTGGGTAAAAGGACCCAGGTACACCTACCTGGGAATGACCTAGAACAGTTGCCTGTTAAAACTCCCAGTTCACCAAAGAAGCAGTAACTGAATACCAACGGCTGCAGATAACATCAACTTGGAATAACAGTAGCAGTGAAAGCCACTGCAGCACTGAACTTTATGCCTCCAATTTCTTTTGAGTTACTACAGGGAAGATTTGCATCAAAAAACAATCCACAGTGCATTGATGCATCAAACATGTTACTCATATGTCCACTTCTCTGAATCCAGGATGCTAATGATGGCATCCATGTGGTCATCCAGCCCCTACACACAATGCCATGGATCACAAGGGGTTCTTGCCTATTAATGTGATAGTCAGTGACCATCAACACAAGATCACCCAGGTTAATGCCTCCTTGGGCAGAAATCATAATTCCTTTAAATCTTATAGGGCAGCATACGGTGTGTCAAGCTGTGCTGGAAAGTATGTTTATGAGAGAGAGTGACTGAGTGGGTGAGAAAGAATAACAGGAAGAGGATGTTGCCACCACTAAGCTTGGGGGAGAGTTTTCAAAAGTAATTAATTGACTGTGAAGCACTTTGGGACCTTCTGAGGATGTGAAATATAACAGCAACAACTTACACTTATATAGTACCTTTAACGTAATATATAGTACCTTTTACGTAATAAAATCTCCTAAGGCACTTCACAGGAGTGTAGTCACAAACAAATTGACACCGAGCTGAAGGAGGAGACATTACAACAAGTGACCAAAAGCTTGGAGATAGGTGTTGAGGAGTGTCAAAGGACAAGAGGCGGAGAGGTTTCGGGAGGGAATTCCAGAGCTTGGGGCCTAAACAGCTGAAGGCACGGCCACCAATGGTGGAGCGAATGAAGTGGGGAATGCACAAAAAGCCAGAATTGGAGGAACACAGAGTTCTCTGAGGGTTGTAGGACTGGAGGAGGTTACAGAGATGGGGAGGGGCAAGACCATGGAAGGATTTGAACACTAGGATGAGAATTTTTAAATCGAGGCATTCGGGCACCGGGAGATAGAGTAGGTCAGTGAGTAAAGGAGTGATGAGTGAGCGGAACTTGTTATAGAATCATAGAAACTTACACTACAGAAGGAGGCCATTTGGCCCATTGGGCCTGTGCTGGCTCTTTGAAAGAGCAGTCATGCTTAGACCCACACCTCTGCTTTTTGACCGTAACCCTGTAAGTTCCTCATCCTCAAGTACCTGTCTAACTCCCTTTGAAAATTATTTATGAAATCAGCTTCCACCACCTTTTCAGGTCGAATGTTCCAGAGCCTGACAACTCTGAGTGAAAAAAATTCTCTTCATCTCCCCTCTAGATCTTTTGCCAATGATTTTAAATCTATGACCTCTGGTTATTGACCCACTCACCAGAGGGAATAGTTTTGCTCTATCTACTCTATCAAAACCACTCATCATCTTGAAAATCTGTATTAGGTCACCTCTTCACCTTCTCTGTTCCAAGGAGAATAGTCCTAACTTTTCTAACCTCTCAGAAACTGAAGTCCCTCATCCCTGGTAACCCTCCTCTGTACCCTTTCTAAGGCCATTACATCTTTCCTGAAGTGTGGTGGCCAGAATTGTGCACAATTGAGGCCGAACCAATGATTTATAAATTTCTGGCATGATCTCTGCTTTTATATTCTATTCTTCTATTTAGAAACCCAAGTAACCCATATGCTTTTTTAACCACCATATCAACTTCTTGTGCCACCTTTAAGGATTTGTGTATATGGACACCAAGGTCTCTCTGCTCATCTACAAAATATATTGCAATCATAGCTTTAGGTCAATCAAGGAAATGGATAAATACACTATAATAATCATTCCTGTTTCACAAAATAGTGGTCTGAAGTGCCAAAACAATAGTGAAAGTTGGAATAAGAGATCAAAACTAGTAGATAATAAATTCCTGACAAAAGAACTTAATGTGAAGTTTTACTACTTTTCACCTGTATAAACCATCATAATTAACCACCAACCTTTTGGAAGATCAAGCCAGCATTAAGTCAAGGCGTCTACCATGTTCTAAGTTTCCGATAAAGGGAACCGTCTTCACGTTACCTTAAAAAGGTACCCTGTAAAGTATACTGTTGCAAGCACACGTTTGAGGAAATTATGGCATGTACCAGGAGTTGGACATTCACCTGAAACTAGGCACTGCTTGGAGATCTATACTTCTGCTAAATTTGAGATCTCTACTATTTTGAAAGACAGAGGTTAATCTTTGGGGGGCTACACTGATGTGTTTAATAAACCTTCCTTCAGAAAAAAGTTACGAGTTAGGATACGGGAGAGCAGAGTTTTGGATGAGCTCAAGTTTATGGAGGGTGGAAGATGGGAAACTGGCCTGGAGATCATTGGAATAGTTGAGTCTGGAGGTAAGAAAAGCATGAATGAGGGTTTCAGCAGCTGATGGGTTGAGGTGGGCGTGGAGACGTGTGATATTATGGAGGTGGAAGGACGTGGTCTCAGAAATGGAGAGGATATGGGGTCAGGAGCTCATCTCCGGGTCAAATAGGATGCGAACCGTCTGGTTCTGCCTGAGACAGTGGCCAGGGAGGGGGATGGAAATGGTGGCTAGGGAATGGAGTTTGTAGCAGGGGCAGAAGACAATGGAGGGAATTTTAACACCCCCCACCCCCCTGCCCCCCACCAAGATGGTAAGTTTAAAATTTAAAAAATCTAAAACCCGACCCCAACCCGCCTCAAACATTCTAACTTTCGGTTTTAATGAAGGTGGGTTGGGGCAGGCGACTGACCTGCTCTCGAGAAGCGAGTTAGTTACTTAAATATGCTAATGCATGCCTCAAAATTTAACAGACTCTTAGACTTAAAGGCTGTGGGCCAGGTTTCCCAGGGCTCAGGAAACCAGGCAGCTGAATGGAGGGGAGAACTGCCGGATCCAGCAGGTAAGGGCCTTTCCAGCACTGCTTGTGGGCCAGGAGGTGCAGAGTGCTTCCTCCGGCCCCTCCATTAAACCTACTTCTCTCCCCGCGATCGGCCTCCCTCCCCGCAATCTCTTCAACCCCTTCCCCCACCATTGTGATCTCTCCCTCCCTCTGTCCCTTCTCTCCCTCCCCAGCTGAGGCCTTCCAGCACAGGCCTTCCCACCGACAGCCAGCAGGCGCCTCAATCTGGATGGCTGCTGGCTGGGAAATGGAGGGAAAAAATTCAAACGAGGTCCTGCCATTAAATTCGTCACCCGCATTTCTGGGTTTCTTGGCCACTGCAACCCTTCCCCGCTCCCTCCCAGCCTGTCCGTAAATATCGGGGCCTATGGCTTTGGTCTTCCCAATGTTAAATTGGTGAAATTTCTGCTCATTCAGAACTGGATGTCAGACAAGCAGTCTGACAACACAGAGGTAGTAGTGAGGTAGAGTCGGGTGTTGTTGGCATACATGTGGAACATGACGTTTTGTTTTCAGATGACGCTGCCGAGGGACAGCATGTAGATGAGAAATAGGAAGGGGCCAAGGATAGATCCTTGGGTGACTCCAGAGCAATGTTCCATCTAATTTCTTTTTCCCTGCGCGGGCCCTTTAAATTTGCAGCGCTGGGGAGTGGCCTGCGCGGGACCTCGCAATTGGTGCGCGGTCACACACCTTTAGAGTGAACATTGCTCCAGAGATAACGGAGAGGGAAGAGAAGCCATTACAGGAGATTCTATGAGTGGATGGATAAGAGCAGTTCCACTCGGCTCGGACAACGGAGGAGAGGCATTGGAGGAGAATGATGTAGTCAACGTGTCAAAGGCTGCAGACAGGTCTAGAAGGATGAGGAAGGATAGGGATGAGGCTCACCATAAATTCATAATTAGGACCAACTCTGGAAGATCCAGTGCTGTTGGGCTTTTGCTGCTCCTATGGATGCAAAGTCAGCTGTGCACTTCCACAAACAAAGCAGGAATTGGAAAATGTACTCCATCATATCTATGAATTAAACTCCGAATATAACTTCAATTTAGGAAAGTAGGGCAAAAGTGTATAAATTTCATTTAGAGAGATAAATTTAAAGAAGATATATCAGGAAGAACTACTTTTCTCAAAGACTGATGAAAGAAATAGCCTGCTGGGCAGAGTAGCAGAGGGACTAGTATTGGAGACATTCAGAATGTAGCTGAATGCTATAATGGGAGAGTTAGTGTACTAAAGGGACAGGCTTCGAAGGGTCGCATGGCCTTTTCTCGTCCTTGACTTTTACGATTTTTACCCAGCTACATTGTCTTACTCGGCCAGCAGATTCCTTTGTTTTTCTTTGAAAGATCGTTGGAAGGGTTAGCTAACTGCTGCCTTTCCAGTAACTTGCTTATATTCCTGCAATGATGTTTTTTATTTTGCTTTGCTGTTTTATTCGTCATCCCACATAATCCAGGACAATAATGCCGTGCTTGTGTATAAAGAGTCTTATTCAGACAGCCAATTGATTGCTTATTTCTGGTCAGATGTAAACTCATTAGAGATTTGATGACCTCTTTTTCTTCCAGTAATTAAAGCACAAAAGATTCCTCTGTTATTTTTTAGTTAAGTACTATGAGGTCACAAAAGAACAGCTGTTGTTTTCTTGTGTCGAGGATGTGATATTTCATAAAAAGCTGACAAAAAACTGAATGCTAATGAATAAAAAGAGCTGTCTTTGTTGAAGTGCTCCCTGGTGTGTCACCTTGCACATTCCCAAGTTCTTCCTAAGCTGTTGTATTACCTTTTTATTCTCTGCATCCTCTCCTTTGTTTAACAAAGTCTTGAAATACAGCTCAGAAACTGAGCCACACGTCAGAAAGTCTCATTTCAAAATCCAGTCTCTGTTGTTAGCTAATCTTGGCCTGGGTGGCAGTAGGGCGCTGCAAATGGCCTCAGTGCCACACGGCTTAAGATCAGCCAAGCTTTCCATTTCTGATTGCTAGCCACTGACCCTTGCTGCAGTGCATGTCTGAATGTCCAGTCAGGACGAACTATGTTGCTCCCATAGTCAAATAGCCTGCCAACACACTCAAGTTGCAAAAATGAAGAATGACCATTTGGGCAAGGTACCAGTGGAACTACAACCCAATAGGAGCTTTCAGGAGAGGAAAACAAAACAACCAAAAAAAAACTGTCATCAAACTACAAAGGGGTGTGAGGTAGAAATCCGATAGTTCCAGGCGAATGTCAACCAGGATATGAACCACATGAAGGTGATTTGTTTTAAAGTAAATCACTACTACTGCACAAGTTGATAAATGCTATATATCCACAGTCTAACCTTAAAATAATTAAAGAGACAGAGCAAAAGCCCTTCGGCCCATTAGTCATAGAGTCATAACGGCACAGAAGGAGGCCATTCGGCCCATCGAGACCATGCCGGCTCTCTGTAGAGGAATCCAGTCAGTCCCATTCCCCCACTCTATCCCTGTAGCCCTGCAAGTTTATTTCCCTCAAGTGCCTATCCAGTCTCCCCTTGAAAACATCGATTGTCTCCATTTCCACCACTTCCGTCGGCAGCGAGTTCCAGGTCCTCACCACTCGCTGCGTAAAAAAGTTTTTCCTCACATCCCCCCTGTATTTCTTGCCCAAAACCTTTAATCTGTGTCACCTAGTCCTTGTACCATCAACTAGTGGGAACAGCCTTTCCCCGTCTAGCCTATCCAAACCCGTCATAATCTTGTACACCCCTATCAAATCACCCCTCAACCTTCTTTGCTCTAATGAAAACAAATCCAGCTTCTCTAACCTGTCCTTATAGCTAAGATCCCCCATCCCCGGAACCATTCTGGTAAATCTCCTCTGCACCCTCTCGAGCCTTCACATCCTTCCTAAAGTGTGGTGACCAGAACTGGACGCAATACTCTAGTTGTGGACTAACCAGCACTTTATAAAGGTTCAGCATAACTTCTCTACTTTTGTACTCAATACCTCTATTTAAGAAACCCAAGATCCCATATGCTTTCCTAACCCCACTCTCAATATGTCCTGCCACCTTCAGGGACCTATGCACATTAACTCCCAGGTCCCTCTGTCCCTGCGCACTCTTTAAAACTGTGCCATTAAGTATATATTGCCTCTCTCTGTTCCTTCTGCCAAAATGCATCATCTCACACTTCTCTGTATTAAATTCCATCTGCCACTTGTCTGCCCATTCTGCTAGCCTTTCTATGTCTTGCTGCAGTCGATTGGTATCATCCTCACTGTTTGCCGCGCCCCCAAGTTTGGTGTCATCGGCAAATTTAGAAATTCTACTCTGTATTCCAGTATCCAGGTCAGCAGAGGCCCCAGCACTGACCGTTGGGTAACACCACTGTCTACCATCCTCCAGTCTGAAAAACAGCCATTTACCACAACTCGCTGTTTCTGTCCTTAAGTCAATTCCTTATCCAAACTGCCACTGACCCACCTATGCCATGAGCCTCAATTTTGTTAACCAGCCTTCTATGTGGTACTTTGTCAAACGCCTTCTGAAAATCCATGCAGACAACATCCATTGCATTCCCTTCATCAATCCTCTCTGTTACTTCATCAAAAAATTGAGTTAAATTAGTCAAACACGATCTGCCTTTTACAAATCCGTGTTGGCTCTCCTTAATTAGCTTAAACCTCTCCGAGTGCCCGTTAATTTTTTCCTTCATTATTGTTTCTAAAACTTTACCCACCACTGATGTTAAACTGACCAGCCTGTAGTGACTAGGATTGTCCTTACACCCTTTCTTGAACAATGGTGTCACATTTGCCACTTTCCAATCCACGGGCACCTCCCCCGCACCTAGGGAAGATTGGAAAATTATGGCAAGCCGTTCCATTATTTCCTCCCCCAATTCCCTTAGTAACCTGGGATGCAAGCCATCTGGACCAGGCGACTTATCCCCTCTCAGCATATCCAGCCTTTCTAGTACATCCTGTCTATCAATTTTCACCCCATCCATTGCTTCTACCTTTTCCACTTCTACCAATTATTTTGTCAGCATCCACCTCCTTCGTAAACACCGATACAAAGTACTCATTGAGTAGTCTAGCTTTGCCCTGCGCCTCTAAGCATATATCACCACCTTTGTCCCTAATAGGCCCCACCCTGCCTCTTACTACCCACTTACTGTTTTCATGCCGGTAGAAGATTTTTGGGTTCCTTTTTATGTTAACCGCCATTCTACTCTCATATTCTCTCTTTGCCAATCTTATTTTCATCTTCACTTCCCCTCTCAACTTATTGTATTTGGTCTGGTTCTCCCTTGAAGAATTCACCTGACATGCATCATAAACCTTTTTTTTGTTTCATCATCTTCTCTATCTTCCTCGTCATCCAAGGAGCCCTTGCTTTGGTCCCCTTATCCTTCCCTCTTGTTGGAATGTACCTAGCCTGTACTTGTAATATCTCCCCCTTAAAGATCACCCATTGTTCCGTTACAGTTTTTCCTGTCAGTCTTTGGTTCCATTTTACCCTGGCTAGATCCCTTCGCATCCCATTGAAGTTAGCCCTATTCCAGTTTAGAAGTTCCACTCTAGATTGTTCCTTGCTCCTCTCCATTGCTAATCTAAATCTTATGATACGATGATCACTCGTACCCAAGTGTTCTCCTACAGACACTTGGTCGACCTGGCCCACCTCATTCCCCAGCACCAGATCCAGCAATGCCTCCTTCCTAGTTGGGCCAAGAACATACTGGTCAAGGAAATTTTCCTGAACACATTTCAGAAATTCCTCCCCCTCCTTTCCCTTTACCCTAGCATTATCCCAATCGATATTTGGGTAATTAAAGTCCCCCAATATCACCGCTCTTGTACAACTCTGCGATTTCCCTGCAGATTTGCTCCCCGACCTCCCTCTCACTATTTGGAGGCTTATAGAATACCCCCAATAGCATGATCATACCCTTTTTGCTCCTCAACTCTAACCAAATGGATTCTGTCCTTGTCCCCTCAAGAACATCCTCCCTTTGCAACACTACAATGTCTTCCTTAATCAGCACTGCCACTCCACCTCCCTTTTTTCCTTCCCTATCTTTTCTGAACACCTTGTACCCTTGAATATTAAGTGCCCAGTCCTCACCGTTTTTAAGCCACGTTTCCGTTATTGCCACAACATCATATTGCCACATGGCTAATTGTGCTTGTAGCTCACCAACCTAATTCACCACACTTTGTGCGTTTACGTACGTGCATTCTAAACCCATTTTTGAATTTTTCGTAGTCTTTCTTGGTCTGCTCCTATCTAATATGGTACTACTTCCGTTTCTAGTATTACTTTCTTCTCTAGTACTATCCAACACACTCACTCTTCTATGCACCTTATTCCTCTTTTCTACTCCTATATGCTGGTGCCCACTCCCCCCCGCCAAGCTAGTTTAAACCCTCCCCAACAGCACTAGCAAACCTCCCCGCGAGAATATTGATCCCGGCTCTGTTGAGGTGTAACCAGTCCGGCTTGTACAGGTTCCACCTTCCCCAAAAACGGTCCCAATGCCTCAGGATTCTAAAGCCCTCCCTCCTGCACCATCACTCTAGCCACGCATTCATCTGTTCTATCCTCCTATTCCTGTACTCACTAGCACGTGGCACTGGGAGTAATCCAGAGATTACTACCTTTTGAGGTCCTGCTTTTTAATCTCTCTCCTAGCTCCCTATAGTCTGCCTGCAGGACCTGATCCCTCTTTCTGCCTATGTCGTTGGTACCGATATGGACAACGACCTCTGGCTGTTCACCCTCCCCACTCCGTGTCCTGCAGCCACTCAGTGACATCCTTGACCCTGGCACCAGGGAGGCAACATACCATCATGGAGTCACGCCTGCAACCATAGAAACGCCTATCTGTTCCCCTAATTAATGAATCCCCTATCACTATTGCTCTTCCACTCTTCTTCCTCCCCCTCCCTTCCCCCCCCCCCCCCCCCCCCCCCCCCCCCCCGTGCAGCTGAGCCACATGTGGTGCCGTTGCCTTGGCTCTGCCTGGCTGCTTTCCCCTGAGGAACCATCACCCCCACCTGTTTCCAGAGCTGAAAACCGGTTAGTGAGTGAGATGCACTCTGGAGATTCCTGCCCTACCTGTCTGGTCCTCCTTCTCTGTCTGGTGGTCACCCATTCCCTCTGTGCCTGCACATTCTGAGGCTGCGGTGTGACCACTTCTAGAAACATGCTTTCCAAGTATGTCTCGGCCTCGCGGATGCACTGTAGTGACTCCAGCTGCCACTCAAGCTCCGAAACCCGGAGCTCGAGTTGCTGCAGTTGGTGACACTTCCTGCACACGTGGTCATCCAGGCCGCAAGAAGCATCCAGGATTTCCCACATGGCACAGGATGTGCAAATCATGGGACTGAGCTGCCCTGCCATGCCTCTATTTACCATGATGTGGAAATGCCGGTGTTGGACTGGGGTGGACAAATGTGAGAAGTCGCACAACACCAGGTTATCGTCCAACAGTTTTATTTGAAATCACAAGCTTTCGGAACGTCAGGTGAAGTGAAGAGATGTATATAGACACAGCATATATAGTCAGAGAACACTATCAGATGATTACAGTTAATCTTTCTAACTGCCCTTTATCGCACCTCGGCAGAGAGATAATCACGGCAATCAAAGGTGTGGATGGTGTCCAAACAGGTCAGTCAGGAAAACATTACATCAAAGACAATGAGGTGGGGTCACAAGGGGTCAAATGTGGCAGATGCTGGGGTCTGTATGGAAAACAAAAAACTTTTTTTGCTGGAAATCACAGCAGGTCCGGCCGCATCTGTGTAGAGAGAACAAGCCAACGACGACTCAAGTCTGGATGACTCTACGTCAAGTGGGGTTACATGTAGCGTGACATGAACCCAAGATCCCGGTTGAGGCCGTCCTCATGGGTGCGGAACTTGGCTATCAGTTTATGCTCTATTTACCAGACTATTAATCCCGTTTTTTTCACAAAGTACAATTCGCTCAGACATAGACTTTCCAATAATTATTTTAGCTCCTCTTCTGCAAAATTTCTTCTTAATCTTCCAAAGTTGAAATCCAGAATTTCTATCTATTCCCAAATCTGTGTTGTATACTGCAAAGTGACATCACAGAAAGATACCACTCTCTTCTCTCATTAGAAATGTTGTTTCATTGTTTTTTCTTTAAAAAGTTATCTCTTCCTATTTTGGGGGCTAAAATATTTTTTATTTATCTCTTTCCATCTGTGTGGGTCTGCTTATGCCTTGCATGATTTAGGGAGGAGAGTATGGTGTGACCTGATCCCTAGTCTCCCTCAATCAACACAACTAAAGCCTGTCCGAAATAAAAACAGAAAATGCTGGAAATACTCAGCGGTCAGACAGCATCTGTGGAGAGAGAAACAGAGTTAACTTTTGAAACGTTAACTCTGTTTCTCTCTCCACAGATGCTGTCTGACCGGCTGAGTATTTCCAGCATTTTCTGTTTTTATTTCAGATTTCCAGTATCTGCAATAATTTGCTTTTGTAAAGCCTGTCAGAAGCAGGTAAGTAAGACTGTCTTGGGGTGACTGTTCCTCTGACTGCCCTCTCCCTGTTTGTAAGGCAGCAGCACCTGCTCTCTCTTCTGCCCTCTTCCCATAATGAGACGTCTGAGATTGATAATTCATTTTGTGATGATTTCAGTTTTAAATCCTCACCCTACCAGTCTGTGGCAAGGTGCATCAGGACTCCCAACACCGTGCACTGCCGTAATTCACAATTTATTAATTTTTAAAAGGCGAATGGTCCCAGCATGGATTCTAGTTTGAAAGTTGGCTGCAAATTCACTCTGTAGTGATCCAGTGCAATGCTGCAACAATATTGATGCATATATGCTGCACCATTATGCTATAACAGTTTTTGTTCTGATACAGGTAACATTGTAATCCACTTCTGGTGCTTTATTTTTCAATCTGAAACTTTATTTTCCCAACTCATTATTCCCTTCCTCTCCTGAAGGCGGTGATGCATTCATGGTTGTCAGCTGCCTTTCATGTCTCACTCAGACCATTATACATATGTGAGACTAGACAGTGAGTGATAAGTGATTGCAGAAAACATCACAGCTAAGCTCTATCTTGACCTCACCCAACATACACTTTCAAGCTGGTGTCAATGAATAGCAATCAGAAGAAAGAAAACTGGCCGTTTCTCTATTTCCTTCTTCCGCCACCCCCCACCCTAAGCTCAGGGGCACTGATGCTAATTGTAGATCCCCGACTGCTGCCCTGGCTGAGAACAGCTAACTTAGCACAGACCAGGGATTGAACCTGGGACCTTCCTGGAATTTTAAACTTTTTAAAGACAGGCTAGAAATAGTGTATAATCCCTCCCAAAATTAACTCTTTCCCCATGCTGGTTAACTGGACATTAGTGAATTGATATTAGGGTGCACTTACACTGCAACTGTGGCACCCAAACAAAGCAATTTCCTTTTGCAATGATGCAGTTATATTGTAAGTGCAACCCAAATCCAGAGTCAGGGCTAACCTGAAGCAGATTGAGACAGTCAGCTCAGGCATTACCATTCAATTTGCACTCCCAAGCTTTCGGCCTCACATTGAAGCTAAATTTGGAGTGTAAATTGATACTAAGCTTGGACTCTAAAGTAAGCTTCTCCAGCCTACCTACTTTAAATTACAAATAGGTGGGGTAAAAAGATATTATTTTAAGTCTGAACATCTAAACTATGGCCTGCAGGTCATGTACAGTCTGCAAGCCCTGGTGATCTAACCCAGTGCCACATAAATCCCCAATGACTGTTTGCACCTTTATATTTCTTGGGAATCACTTTTGCATAGTTATATTTATTATGCTGCTGGTTTGTCCTGTTTGACTTTTACAGGCCTGACAGTTTGAAAAGACATCCTCCTTTGTGGGATTTAGGATTTATCCACCAAATTGTTTATATGTGGCCCTCAAGGCTCTATTGTACACAACTAAGAATGGAATATTTTTGGACACTCCTGCCTTGATTGACTCAAGGGTAGAAAACTTCTAGTATTTGTTCGAGGGGTATGTCAGGGTGGAGGGAAGCACTTTGATAGTTGTTGGGACTTCTGTTTCTAATTTACAGCATCAGCAACTTCGAGAGGTGTAACATGCAAGCCAAAGGAGATGATATTAGGAGAGATGACCAAAAGCTTGCTGAAAGAGGTGGCGGTTGAGGAGGGTGTTAAAGGAGGAGGAGTGTTAGGGAGGGAATTGTGGAGTATTGGGCCCAGATAGCTGAAGGCACAGCCACCGATGGTGGGTGAAGGGAGGGGGTACACAAAAGGCCTGAGTAAGAAGAACAGAGAGTTGAGGGGGGGGCGGCGGTTAGCGCTGAAGGAGGTTACAGAATTAAGGAGGGGTGCGGTCACAGAGGGATTTGAACACAGTGATGAGAATATTAAATTTGAGATGTTGCAGACCTGGAAGCCAATGTAGTTCAGCAAGGACATCTGCAATAGGATGTGGGCAGCTGAGTTTTGGATGAGCTGAAGTATATGAAGGGTGGAGAATAGGAGGTTGTCCAGGAAAGCATTGGAATAGTCAAGTCCGGAGGTGACAACGGCATAGCTGAGGGTTTCAGCAGAAAATGGGCTGAAGTATGAACAGAGTTGGGTGATGATGTGGAGGTGGAAGAAGGCTGTCCTTGTGATAGAGAGGAGATGGGATCAGAAACTCAGCTCGGTCAAGTAGAATGCCAGTTTGTGAACAGTCTGGTTCAGCCTGAGATGGTGGACAGGAAGGGGCATGGAGTTGGTGGTGAGAGCACAGAGTTTGTGGCAGAGGCCAAAGAGGATGGCTTCAGCCTTCCCAGTGTTTAATTGGAGGAAATGACTTGGATTGTTATGGAAATGGTCAGCCCAGGAAATGCTACTGGACTAGTAATCCAGAGGCCTGGACTAATAATCCAGAGACTGAGAGTTCAAATCCCACCATGGTGGTTTGAGAAATTGAATTAAGTTTAATTTTAAAAATCTGGAAATAAAAAGCTAACTGGTTCACTTTAGGGAAGGAAACTTGCCATCCTTACCCAGTCTAGCCTTTATGTGACTCCAGTCCCACACCAACATGGTTGACTCTTATCTGTCCCCCGAAATGGCCCAGCCAGCCAATCAGTTGTATCAAAGCCACACCACATTCTCAAGGGCAACTAGGGATGGACAATACATGCTGGCTTTGCCATTGACACCCACATCTAAGAATGAATATTTAAAAAATTTGAAACTCAGCACAAATTGGTCAAATTTCAGAATATACCAAACTCGGAGGACCAGTGGAATTGGAGGAGCTCAGAAATTACAAAATGAGCTGGATAAAACATATAAGTGGGCCAAACAATGGCAGATGAAATTTAATACAGACAAGTGTAAAGTAATGCACATCAAACGGAAAAATGGGTGCTGTAACACTCTGAATGGTATTGGAATAGCTTAGGATGAAGTTGCAAAAGATGTAGGAGTCTTCTAGAACCCACACTCAATGTATCCAACCAATGCAGAGCAGCAATGAACGAGGTCAATAGGATATTAAACTGTAGAGCTGAAACAGT
The DNA here is from genome assembly GCA_030390025.1 of Squalus acanthias. Lineage (NCBI taxonomy): Eukaryota > Metazoa > Chordata > Chondrichthyes > Squaliformes > Squalidae > Squalus > Squalus acanthias. Next base: position 30,209,333 of record CM059432.1, on the reverse strand, counting down.
AGAATACCAGTCAGAGTCAGTCTAAATCAAACTGTCTAGTGCTCTGGTCAGAACATCCTTCGGATACTGTGTCTGGTTCTGTTCATCAAGACACGAGAGAGATATTCAAGCACTGGAGGCAGTGCAGCGAAGAACAAAGCTGATACCAAGTGCCAAAAGTTTAAGTTTTGAGAACAGATTGGAGAAACTTGAGCTTTTTAACCTAGGAAGGAGACATCTGAGAGGTGTGGAAAAGAAATAGCTGGAAAACTACTTTGAAATAAATTGAGAGAGTAGCAAAAGGAACACAGGTTCACGTTAGTAAAAGGTAAGTTTAGGATGAGGAAGTAATTCTTCACAGTGATCAATGCATGGATTGGATTCCCAGATGGAATAATGGAGGCAAAAGCCCTAGAATCATTTGAGAAACAATTGGATGCTGCAATAGGGGTGCCTTAGGGTCTTCTTGGGAGAAGGAACTTCATCTGCAATTATCTTGTGATGTCCTAAATCAAACTATATTTTTTAAAAAATCATTTAATGGCCTGTTTTATCTTGAAAAGCGATGGTCATTTAAACTCTTTTAATATGTTCCATCTTTTTCTTAAAATCTTATTTCTGAAGCATATTTGACGCTCGACGGGAATTCTGCCCCCTAGAATTCAGATTACGCCTATTTAAATTAAAGGAGTGAGTTATTGTCATGCCTTCCTGTGCTGCAACTAATTGGCACATTAATAAGCTATGCCATCAGCCCACCTTTCATGGTACAAGTTTAAAAAATATATTTGGAGCAAACTGGGGGTGATGGGGAAGATCCTAATAGGCTTTTGGTTTGATTGTCACCTGCCAAGTCGATCTTGTAAATTGAAGTATTGAGGAGACAGTGAAGTGAAGATGCCTCGTATCTCTGTTATTACTAGGATTTCAGTGACATATAATGTTGAGTAGGTGAACATTTTGCTTTATATCCATGCGAATTGTGGGGGTGGGTGGGAAGTATCGGGAGAATTACAGATTTTTGTCTTTGAATACTAGGACTATGTCTCGAGTCCATTTTGAGCTGTATAATACCAGAATAAAGCACTGTTGGCTACAGGTCTGTTGGTGATGGTGAAAATGATTAAAGCAATTGGAGGCGATTAATTAAGAGTAACACAAAGCATAGTACATAGCATTAAAGACTTAAGTGAGATTGTTTTCTATAAAGTGTTGGTAATGATACATGAGTAATCTTATCCATTTGTCTCTAAAGATGATTTATACTGGTCTGTATTATTTTATTTGGTAAATTAAACTATTTGTGAAACTCCAAGCTGTGGTTCTTGGTTGCACTTATTTGGAACCCTATATATGCAGTGTTTTGGAGATGAAGTCCAGGAATGCTTCACCCATCTCCCTCAGTACTCTTAAGCTTTTACTTCTTGCTGTCTCTTTCACTGTCTTTATTTGTCTGTCATGCTGCATTTTATTGCTCTCAATTAAGTATTTATTTTTGAAGGGGGATTGCTTCATTGAAACAGATGTCCCAGAATTTTTCAAGCAGGTGGGTGTTACCTGTGTGATTTTCTATTTTACCAGTTTAAAGACATAAGTTTACAATACATGGAACTGAATTAGCAAGCAAGTTTTAGAAAAAGTCTTGGAAGTAATAGATGATACATCCATTTCAATGTTTAGACAATGAGACAAAGCAATTTAATAAAGCTGATCGAATTCTAGGGTATAGCCAAAATGGTAGGATGCAAGTCCACAGTAGCTATGATAAGGATTTACAGTGGAAGTCAGATGGGTGTGACCAATTTCTTTTCATCCTCCAGTTGTCCCCAGCAACCCATTAGAGCACAGTTCAGGTTAGGTTATGAGCCAGCGTTCAAAGCAAGAATGAAGGATTACATACAGATGAAGATCTTATTATGTGGTCCTATCCATTAAGTTCTCTTCAAATTTTCATTGGGCATTAACAGTGGTTTTCACCATTTGTTGTTACATCTAAGTCAAAGCGGCTGTCCAACTTTCTAACTACACTTCTACAGAAACGTGTTTTGCTGCAGTTTAATTGATATTTGTTTTACATGTTTAAGCGCTACCGATAAACTTAGCTTTCTCCCTAGTCATCAAAAGGCACCGTTCATTATGGTATCAGCTACACAGACCAGAAGATCCCACATTTGATTTCTGGTATGAGACGAGTTGGCTGACCTATTCAGGGCTACAGTTGGACACAACCTCCCTGTGCTAGAGGTGGGAAAAGTCATCTAGGATTTCTGCTCCTTACTCCAATCTAGTGATGCTGCTGAAAAATATATGTGTGGATGTCCAGTGAACCAAATTGGCTTCAGCTGTGATGCTCTCTGCACTCATATAACGTGTCAATGCTCAGTGTCTAGGCTCCTAGATGAAAAATTGGACTTGGACAAGGTGCCAAAGGGCTTCAGGGACCTGTGAAACCCTACTCCAGTAATAACACCATCAAGAGAACTCCAAAACAAATTTGTTGCATGAAATAATGTACAATATTTTGACTTGTTAAAACATTATATAACTGCAAGTATTATTTACCAGCTGATTTCACATGGTGTTTCTTCCAGATCAGGCACTTGGAGCACAGTTGGGATGTTTAGCTGCTAACCTGTCCAGTGTTTATATACTCCTATGGGGAAGTGGTCTAAATAGGTTCAGACATCAAATAGAGGCAAGTTATTGTTGTTGGAAGTTTCTCCAGACTGAGCTGCTCAGTTCCCCATTTGAGGAGAAGCTAGGTTATTCTCAAAGTCACCAAAACAGAAATGCCAGGGTTTTCTTCTCTTTTTGTACAGTTGTAATTATTCAGTTACGATTTGATGGTGTTTTATACAAAGTGCGATGTCCAGTGTGTGATGGACACTTTCAAAACCTTTATATAAACAGTTTATCATAGGAAAGGAGAACATTGAGGGGGGGGGGGGGGGGGGGAAGAGATCTCCAATCTGCCAAGCTAAATTACTGAGCACAGACTGTTTGCATTTAGATAAGTAATGAGTCCTTTCTTTGAATCAGAATGCTGAAAGTTTAAGATCCTGAAAGTGGACCTCAGTTTTGTTGCCAGATTTATGTTGTTCACTGTTACTCAGTGGATTACTTCTTCGGATGATGTCATTTACTGAATGCTGGCCATACTAATCTGATCAAGGCATGATCTCATCTTGGCAAATAGCTCACGTGAGGAGAGGCAAGCAACATAGTTTTTCAGTGAAGTATTATATTGTAGATTCAAGGTTAATAATGTTAAACACTGGGTTTCATTAAGGGACTGGCCAGAACTTCTATTTTAACTTTTCCAGTGCCGTGGATGTTTACTGCTGTGAGTGCTACTGGGTAGTAAGCAGCCTTGCATAGAATTACATAGGGCTAGAAATTGGCCTCCTTAGCGTCTCCCGTTAGCGCCTCCAGAGGGGGCAATAACGGGCGCGAATGATGTAACGCCCAGGCACAGCGATGTTACCGCCGCCCACGAAACTCACCTGGCGGTTTGTGGCGGCAGGTAACCCCTAGCGCCACGATCTCCTGCGCCTGGAGATCGTGACATCATCTAGCTGCGCAGCGCCCCAGACCCAAACTTCGGTTCCGCCCCCTGCAGCATCGCCGGGCGAAAACACCGGCAGCTGCAGGAGGTGTTCATCGGGAATCTGGGCGCTTCGGGGGTGATACTTAAAGGCGAGATGGCCGAGGTAAGTAAAAAAAATTCTGAAATGACCTATCTCTTTTTTTTCCTTTGTCTTCGCCAGCAATCGATCAGCCCGGCACTCTGCTGCAGTGTATCGGGCTGATCGGGCCGGATCGCGGCTGCCGTCGGGGACCAGGTAAGTTTTCCCCTTGCAGAGCCTGCAGCGATGGCCCTTCCCTTTAAGGGAGGGGAGGAGCCTTCCAACGTGGCAGCGCTGCACATCTACCGCCCCGGCTGCCTGTTGCGCTCCAGGAAGGAAGTGGAGCGCTTGATTTAGCGTTCCGCTTCCTTCCTGGAGCTCGAAAACCCAATTTTTTAAAACTGGGAATCATTAGCGCCTACAGCACAGAAACAGGCCATTCGGCCCAACTGGTCTAATCTGGCAGTTATGCCTCCACTCACCCCTCTGCTAACCCTATCAGCATATCCTTCTATTCCTTTCTCCCTCATGTGCTTATCTAGCTTCTCCTTAAATGCATCTATACTATTCGCCTCAACTACTCCTTGTTGGTAGCAAGTTCCATATTCTAACCACTCTCTGGGTAAAGAAGCTTCTCCTGAATTCCCTGTTGGATTTATTAATGACAATCTTATATTTATGGCTCCTAGTTTTGATCTCCCCCACAAATGGAAACGTCTTCTCTACCCTATAAAACCCTTTCATAATCTTAATGACCTCTATCAGATCTCCCCTCTAGAGAAAAGAGTCCCAGCCTATTCAGCCTTTCCTGTAAGTATATCCTATCAGTTCTGGTATTATCCTTGTGAATCTTTTTTGCACTTTCTCCAGTGTCTCTATTATCATTTTTTATAATATGGAGACCAGAACTGTGCACCAAGTGTGGTCTAACCAAGGTTCTCCTGACTGCACTGACTAATTCTGTTTTACGGGTCCACCTCACCCAGGTGACCATTCTTGAGTGAGCCCAGTCTGTGAGGGTTGGCAAGCTACTCAACTGTAGAGAATATCACAGCTAATCTTGATCCTGTCTTCTATGACTGCTGCACACAGACTCTTTCTGGACATTCTGGAGGGGGAGGGTGAACAGCCAGTTGTCGTGGTGCATATAGGTACCAACGATATAGGTAAAAAACGGGATGAGGTGCTAAAAGCTGAATATAGGGAGTCAGGAGGTAAATTAAAAAATAGGACCTCAAAGGTAGTAATCTCAGGATTGCTACCAGTGCCATGTGCTAGTCAGAGTAGAAATAGAAGGATATTTCAGATGAATATGTGGCTAGAGGAATGGTGCAAGGGGGAGGGATTCAAATTCCTGGGACATTGGAACCGGTTCAGGGGGAGGTGGGACCAGTATAAACTGGACGGTTTGCACCTGGGCAGGACCGGGACCGATGTCCCAGGCGGAGTGTTTGCTAGTGCTGTTGGGGAGGGTTTAAACTAAAATGGCAGGGGGTTGGGAACCTGTGCTGGGAGACAGAGAAAAGGGAAGCAAGGATAGAAGCAAAAGACAGGAAGGAGAAAAGCAAAAGTGGAAGTCAGAGAAATCAAGGGTGTAAATCAAACATGGCCACAGTAAACAATAATTCTAAAAGGTCTAAGAGTGTTAAAAAAACAAGCCTGAAGGCTTTGTGTCTTAATGCAAGGAGCATTTGTAATAAGGTGGATGAATTAGCTGCGCAAATAGATGTAAATGGATATGATATAATTGGGATTAGGGAGACAAGGCTCCAGGGTGACCAAGGCTGGGAATTCAACATCCAGGGGTATTCAATATTCAGGAAGGACAGGCAAAAAGGAAAAGGAGGTGGGGTAGCATTGCTGGTTAAAGAGGAGATTAACACAATAGTAAGGAAGGATATTAGCTCTGATGATGTGGAATCTGTATGGGTAGAGCTGAGAAATACCAAGGGGCAGAAAACGTTAGTGGGAGTTGTATACAGACCCTCAAACAGTAATGCTGAGGTTGGGGATGGCATTAAACGGGAAATTAGAGATGCGTGCAATAAGGGCACAGCAGTTATCATGGGTGACTTTAATCTACATATAGATTGGGCTAACCAAATTAGTAACAATACTGTGGAGGAGGAATTCCTAGAGTGTATACGGGATGGTTTCCTGGACCAATATGTCGAGGAACCAACTAGAGATCAGGCCACCTGAGACTGGGTATTATGTAATGAGAAAGGATTAATTAGCAATCTTGTTGTGCGAGGCCCCTTGGGGAGGAGCGATATAATATGATAGAATTCTTCATTAAGATGGAGAGTGCAGTAGTTGACTCAGAGACTAGGGTCCTGAATTTAAATAAAGGAAACTACGATGGTATGAGGCGTGAGTTGGCTAGGATGGATTGGGGAACGTTACTTAAAGGGTTGACGGTGGATAGGCAATGGCAAACATTTAAAGATCGCATAGATGAACTACAGAATTTGTTCATCCCTGTTTGGCATAAAAATAAAAAAAAAGGTGACTCAACCGTAGCTAACAAGGGAAATTAGGGATAGCATAAGATCCAAGGAGAGGACATATAAATTGGCCAGAAAAAGCAGCAAACCTGAGGATTGGGAGCAGTTTAGGATTCAGCAAAGGGGGACGAAGGGATTAGTTAAGAGGCGGAAAATAGAGTATGAGAGTAAGCTTTCAGGGAACATAAAAACTGACTGTAAAAGCTTCTATAGATATGTGAAGAGAAAAAGATTGGTGAAGTCAAGCGTAGGTCCCTTGCAGTCAGAATCAGGGGAATTTATAAATTTATAATGGGGAACAAAGAAATGGCAAACCAATTAAATACATACTTTGGTTCTGTCTTCACAAAGGAGGACACAAATAACCTCCCAGAGATGTCGGGGAACATAGGGTCTAATGAGAGGGAGGAACTGAATGAAATCAATATTTGTAGGGAAATGGAGTAAGGGAAATTGACGGGATTGAAGGCCGATAAATCCCCAGAGCCTGATAATCTACATCCTAGGGTACTTAAGGAAGTGGCCCTAGAAATAGTAGATGCATTGCTGGTCATCTTCCAAAATTCTATAGACTCTGGAACAGTTCCCATGGATTGGAGGGTAGCTAATGTAACCCCACCATTTAAAAAAGGTGGTAGAGAGAAAACGGGGAATTATAGACCGGTAAGCCTGACATCGGTAGTGGGGAAAATGCTAGAGTCCATTATAAAAGATGTAATAGCAGAGCACTTGGAAAACAGTGACAGGATCGGACAAAGTCAACATGGATTTACAAAAGGTAAATCATGCTTGACTAATCTACTGGAATTTTTTGAGGATGTAACTGGTAGATTAGATAAGGGAGAACCAGTGGATGTGGTGTATTTGAACTTTCAGAAGGCTTTCGACAAGGTCCCACATAAGAGATTAGCGTGCAAAGTTAAAGCAGATGGGATTGGGGGTAAGGTACTGACTTGGATAGAGAACTGGTTGGCAGACAGGAAGCAAAGAGTTGGAATAAACGGGTCTTTTTCCAAGTGGCAGGCAGTGACTAGTGGGGTACCGCAGGGATCGGTGCTAGGACCCCAGTTATTCACAATATATATTAATGATCTAGACGAGGGAACTAGATGTAATATCTCCAAGTTTGCAGATGACACAAAGCTGGGTGGGCGTGTGTGGTGTGTGCTGTGAGGAGGATGCAGAGAAACACCAGTATGATTTGGACAGGTTGGGTGATTGGGCAGATGCATGGCAGATGCAGTATAATGTGGATAAATGCGAGGTTATCCACTTTGGTGGCAAAAACAGGAAGGCAGATTATTATCTGAACGGCAATAGATTGGGAAAAGGGGAAGTGCAACGAGACCTGGGTGTTCTTGTGCACCAGTCGCTGAAGGTAAGCATGCAGGTGCAGCAGGCAGTTAAGAAGGCAAATGGTATGTTGGCCTTCATAACGAGAGGATTCGAGTACAGGAGCAAGGATGTCTTGCTGCAGTTGTTCAGGGCCTTGGTGAGACCACACCTTGAGTATTGTGTGCAGTTTTGGTCGCCATATCTGAGGAAGGATGTTCTTGCCATGGAGGGAGTGCAGCAAAGATTCACCAGACTGATACCTGGGATGGCAGGAATGACGTATGAAGAGAGATTGGGTCGATTAGGCTTATATTCACTTGAGTTTAGAAGAATGAGAGGGGATCTCATTCAAACTTATAAAATTCTAACAGGACTAGACAGACTAGATGCAGGAAGGATGTTCCTGATGGCGGGGAGTCCAGAACCAGGGGTCACAGTCTAAGGATAAGGGGTAAGCCAGTTAGGACTGAGATGAGGAGGAATTTCTTCACGCAGAGAGTGGTGAACCTGTGGCATTCTCTACCACAGAAGGCAGTTGAGGCCAATTCATTAAATATATTCAAGAAGGAGTTAGATATATTTCTTAAGGCTAAAGGGATCAAGGGATATGGGGAGAAAGCAGGGACAGGGTACTGAATTTGGATGATCAGCCATGATCGCATTGAATGGCGGAGCAGGCTCGAGGGGCCGAATGGCTACTCCTGCTCCTATCTTCTATGTTTCAGCAGATGTCACTGGATAGCAATTAGCAGTGGAAATCCTGGTTAATGTTCCCCTTCCCTATCCCTATGGATTAGAGGGAAGTTGAGGAGAATTTTTTTCACCCAGAGGATGGTGGAGGTCTGGAACTCACTGCCTGAAACGGGTGGTAGTTGCAGAAACCCTCATCGCAGTTAAAAAGTACTTGGATATGCACTTGAAGTGCTGTAACCTGCAGGCCAAGAGCTGGAAAGTGGGATTAGGCTGGATAGCTCTTTTTCAGCTGGCAGAAACATGATGGGCCAAATGGCCTCTTTCTGTGCTGTAAATTTCTATGATTCTATGATCCCATGGGCACTGAGGCCAAATGTAGAGCCCAAATTGCTACTTAATTGAAATCAGCATAAATCAAGGACAGAATCAGAGACTTTTCTGGTTTGTATGACAATGCCGTCACAGAGCTGCGGGCAAGTTTGCTTGGCAGCTAAAATTCCTGATTTGGACTGTTTTCATATCAAAGTCGGAAATGGTCACATCTGTGCTGCAACCATGACAATCAACACAATCTGTCATGAAAACCCTTTAAATTATTTTTTTGGCAGGAAGTTGCTTCTCCATCCAAAATGGATGGTTGGAGCTAGGAGACAGAAAGTGAAGGTCAGTTAAACAGTTTAAATTTTAAAAAGCAGGAAAAATGAAAATTAGAATAAGGAGAAAAGTTGACATTGAGGTTAAAATAGAAAAGGGTGAGCTGAACGCAGATAAAGTATTTAATCGTTCAGATTTTCCTGCAACGTCGAGATCAGTGATGTACACTGTAAATTTAGCCATCGAGCACGCCAATCGTGCCATCAATAATTTTGTGTATCACCTGAAAGTTCCCCTCCAAGTTACACACCGTCCTGACTTGGTAATATATCGCCGTTCCTTCATTGTCGCTGGGTCAAAATCCTGGAACTCCCTCCCTGACAGCGCTGTGGGAGTACCTTCACCACAAGACTGCAGTGGTTCAAGAAGGCAGCTCACCACCACCTTCTCAAGGGCAATTAGGGATAGGCAATAAATGCTGGCCTTGCCAGCGACGCCCACATCCCAGGAACGAATAAAAAAAAAAAAATTGAATACATCGCAGCGAATCGAAGCCAATAGCTAATCATTTGTTAAAAGCTGATATGGCGGAGCGGTGCAAAAGTCTCGGGAAATATGTCATGGCATAAGCTATGGCCCTCACTTACTCCATAACTTCCTTTCTTTTGCACCGTTCAAGGGCTCCTACGCTGTAAATACCTCATTACAATGCACAAGTCCCCAGGAAAATCTAGGCCAATTTATATTTAAAATTGTGTTTATTATTTCAGGGTTAATATTACTGAAATGAAGATAGTCACAATAGAGTAGCTTTATAGTTGTAATATTGACAGGGGGTTTTCAGCATCATGGGGCACTGAGCTGAAAACAAACTAAACCAGTGAATGCGAGGAAATAGCAGTTTTCATGTACCTGCCAGCAACCAAAGAGTTAACTAAGTACTGCCCTGATAGTCTGGTAAACCTTCTGTTTATTTTGCTGTTTGGTTTCTTGTGCTTTTTTTTTCTTGTTTTTTTTAAAGATGCATTGAGTTACTGTTCCTTCTACCCCTCTTGCTCCCCCTCCCCAGTCAAATTTACAAACCTTTTGTTTTCTGTGTGACTGATAGCAATTTTGGCCAACCTGAGATTGAGACCTACAGGCTAATGTTAGTGTTAAATATCTGCGGAATAAAATGTAGTTTTTATTTTATAGTATGAACCTGAGCAGAACTAAACCGACCTTCTCCTATTTCTGAACTCATTGAAATACATAGAATCACTTGGCTCTCAAAGACCCTGCTCTAGCAAGACAGGACAACAAGGCATCATTTTGTGACCTAACTCTCCAGCTGTTCCAATTAACAGACTGAGAAAAATGTTTACGCAATCTGGGCTGTATTTGATCCCAGAGCTGAATGAACAGTGACTAACTGTGGGACCACAGTAGGGGCAGGAAAAATATTGTATCTTATTCCCAGGGCAAGAAAACAATTGCAGACATACTTGCATTCATGTTGTGCTATTTGGGAGAAGAAATAATTGGCACCAAATCGGTAATTGTTCCCTGCCTTCATTTGTAGATAGTTTCTGAGAGCGTGTGGCAGCAGTTTAGTTGGAGAAAATTCTGATTTTTCTTTCTTTTCCCCCTTGAACATAGAATTTTGCAGTACAGCATGGAAGCCCTTTGGCCCATCGTGACAGTGCCAGCTCATGCAAGAGCTATCCGCTTCATTCCATTCTTCTGCTCTTCCCTGTACTCCTTTAACTTTTTCTTTTTCAAATATTTATCCATTTCTCTTTCAAAATCTATTATGGTTTCTTCCTCCACCACTGTTTCTGGTGGGACATTCCATGTCCTAACAACCCTCTTATTTTTTTTTTTAAAACCTCTCCTAACCTCGCCCTTTTGGTCATGATCTTAAACTTTATCAACTGAACAGTGGAAATAGTTTTTCCCAGTTTACTTTAGTGAGCCCCTTCAGAATTTTGAACAGATGTATTAGATTTCCTTTTAAACTCAATTGTTCTATGTAAAAGAACCCCAGTTTCTCTACTGTACTCAAAAGTAACATTTCTCATCCTTGCCATCATCTTGGTGAATTTGTTCTGCATCCTTTCCATGTTCTTGGCATAATTCCTAATGTAAGGCACCCAGAACTGGAAAAACATTATGGCCTTAACAACAGTTTGTATATGACAGAACTGGACATTTACAGAGAGGGCATGGAGGAGGATGGCATGGTCGACCATATCAAATTCTGGGATGAGGTCAAGGAGGAATAATGCAATAATCACGGTCACTGGAGGATGTCATTCGTGACTTTGGCCAGGGTCATAGGGCAGAGAAGTTGCATGAGCAAGGGGTAGGGAAGTTCAGGGTAATGTATACTGGCATTGCTCATGGCTGCGATCCACCTTCAGTCCCAAACCACCTTGGCAATAGTTGTATTAATGTTACACCGAAATATCAACCTTACCGTGACTGACATCCTCAGCTTCATTTCCCAGATATCTATTCGATCGTTCCCAGAATGTCAGTTAAAATTTGCTGCCTTTTTTTTAGTGATTAAAAGTGACTCAAAGTATGAATTGTGGGACAGCAACATTTTGTGGAATGGTTTGACGGTGATGAGTGAGAGAGAGTTTATTAAAAGCTTCTCTTCCACCCTCGTCCTGTTGCTGCCCCCTTAGTCATTAAATAGTGCTTTCCATGATTTTATTCACTCTTCTCAGGTTGTGTGAATAGGAAATACTCAGTAATGACATCAGGTAAGATTTTGATATTGTGCTTTCTAACTTAATTGATTTGAGCATATTCTCCCATATTCTACTGCTCTGAAGTTATTCCTCGGGTGGTCACTTGTAATTACTGCTGCTCAACAATAAAAGAAAAGGGACAAATCAAGCTAGGAATTAAGAGAAAATAACTAGCAATGTTCTTGACTTCCTGGTGATCTGAGTATATGTATTTCAGAATTACTGGTGGGTCACAATAGGTGCTCTTCTCACTTGAGAAACCAAACATGTGGTAAACAGACACTGCCAGTTAGACACATCATTATTATAGATATCACTCTCCTTTAAATAGATTTAGCCATAATCTGCCATCAGGCATTCAAAGGGTCAGTAATTAAAGAAAGCGTTACTGTAGTGCTGGTGATAATTGAAAGTAGAGATTATCTAAACATTTGAGAACCTCTGTTTGTGTTGCAGTGAGTCTATTAGTGTTCCCATGATTCCTCTGGGCCTGAAGGAGACAAAAGAAGTTGAATTGACGATGCCTCTGAAGGTTGGTAATTTTCTTCTAATGAAGTGACAGAGCCTTCGAAATAAATATAACTCTACCAAATATTTTCTTACTACCTCTCTCCCCATGTTAAAGCTTTGCTTCAGTGGGTTCTGGATTTCCTTCTGCTCACTTTCACCATCCTGTTATGCTAAGGATGTTTCTGACTTGATACAAGCCTCTCAAGCTGAATATTCAGTGAAGTTCTTCATCCATATTGCAGGTAAAATTTGGGTATCAGTTGTTGGAAATGGAGTTAGTGACCACAGAGATGTAAACTATGCACCTTAACCACTACACAATGCAGTTCTTAATAACTTTACCCTTCAACTGTTGCAGCAATCCAACTCGGGCAGTGACGACTATAATTTTGTGTTCATTTTTCAATTATTTGCTGCTTGCATCCATATTGATCCAGTATAAATTGGGTTGAAAGTAAATTTTCATCTACACTCGTAGCTATACTCATAACTTGTAGAAGAGCGAAGCATTCTGAATTTGAATTCTGGTCCCATAGATAAAGGAATGGTGTTATAATTCTATAAGGGCCTCAAGTAGGGTTGCAAAATTCCGGGAATTTTTAAGAGGAAACTTTCCATGGGAATTTTCGGGAATTTATGGGAATCTATGGGAATTTTGAGTTTTTTTTGCACACTGATGGTTTTTGTCTCTGACCCTTATACTGTATTATCTTTGTCATCAAAATAGACATACTGTTCCATACAAATAAAAACAGCTTATTTAGCCTGTAATTTGTCCTTATTTTGTCCCTTTGAATCTTCTACTCATGAGTCTTCTACTCCTCATTGCTCCTCCTGATTCTCTGGCTCTGACGTGTCCATTTCCTCCTCTGTGTCACTGTCTAGCTGTGTGGTGGACACTTCTGTATCTGGCTCAATAAGTTGTAGGTTCGCCTGGATAGCCACCAGTTTCTCCACTCTCTTGTTAGTCAGCTTGTTGCGCACCTTTGTATGCGTATTCCCAAAAAGTGACCAGTTTTGTTCAGAGGCCGCTGATGAAGGTGGGATTTGGAGTATCACCGATGCAATGGGTGACAGGGCCTCAGATGCACAAAATCCCTTCCACCAGGTATGTGCACTGATATGCTTGCATGATTCCCATATCCCGTCCCCATTCCAAAGACCTTGCTTGGTAGAGAACTTTGCCAGACTTCCCAGAACTTTGCCCACGTCCAGATTGAGGTGGCGTGAGAGGGTAGAAATCACACTAAGCGCTGTTGATCTGTTCTCCAGAACGTATTGGTCTCCCAACATGCTTTGGGTCCAGCATGTATGCTGCAGCATGAATCGGCTTGACACAAAATTCTTGACGCGTCTGTATGAATTGAACAATTGCCTTCTCCTCTGCTTTGAGCAGCAGGGATGTGGGTAGGGTAATGCTGATTTGTTCTTTTAAATCAGCAAAAAGCCTGAGAACATCTGACAAGACAGCGTCATCTCCTTCAATCTGAACAATTGCAGATGGTACTGGAGAGAGTAGTTTAAGGCTGCTAACCACTCTCTCCCAAAACACATCATCCAGCAGTATTTTCTTGATGGTGGTTTCCATATCCCCAGACTGGGATATTGCCATTTCTTGCAGCGACTCCTTACCCTCCAGAAGGCTGTTGTACATTATGACAACACCACCCCATCTAGTGTTGCTGGGCAGCTTCAGTGTGGTGTTCTTGTTCTTTGTTGTTTGCTTGGAGTTGTAGGTTGCTGCAACTACCTGTTTTCCCCTGACATACTTAACAACTTGCTTGGCTCTCTTGTACAGTGTTTCCATGGTTCTCAAGCCCATGATGTCCTTGAGGAGCAGGTTGAGCCCATGAGCTGCGCACCCAATAGACGTAATATGAGGGTAGGCCTCCTCCACTTGAGCCCAAGCAGCCTTCATATTCGCAGCATTGTCAGTAACTACTGCAAAGATCTTTTGTGATCCAAGATCGTTGATGACCGCTTTCAGCTCATCAGCAATGTATGTGCCTGTGTGTCTGTTGTCCTTCGTGTCTGTGCTCTTGAAGAACACTGGGAGAGGAGTGGAGACGATGTAGTTTATGATGCCCTCCCCTCGTACATTTGACCACCCATCTGAGATAACTGCAACAATGTCTGCCATCTCTATCGTTTCTTTGAGCTTTCCTTGGACTCTGTTATACTCAGCCTCCAGCAAATAAGTAGACAAAGCATGTCTGGTGGGAGGACAGTATGCAGGGCGAATAACATTGAAAAATCTCTTCCAGTACACATTGGCTAAGAGCATGAGGGTTGAGCCTGTCGCATATACAGCTCGAGCAAGGCACTCATCTGCATTCTTCTGGCTATGGTTATCCATTGTATCAAAGAACCTTCCAAGTGGGCCAGGAGTTGCTGATAAGGAGCCTGATGCTGAAGGTGAACCATCATCTTCTTGAATGGAAGCAGAGGGACTCTGGGCTGACTGCTGTGAGCTTTGAGTGAAGTTGTTGCATTTGGATAAATGCTGCTGCATCTTTGTGGCATTCTTTACATATGGCTTTGTACAGTGTTTGCACATGTACACAGTCTTTCCATCTTTAATGCCTGGGGTAAAATGCTTCCACACATCCGACGGTAAACGTGGCATTGTTCTATGCAGAGAAATAAAGGGCATTCGTCTCTGTGTCGAACTGCGGTCGATCAGCACGATTGCAACAGGGTGAGTACATTTTTCCTGATGCTCCATGTGATGGAAGCATGACCTGTGCACGCACGACGCTACATCACCAATAGAGGGAGCTAATCGCTCATCCACTCATCCAACCAATCAGGACACATTTGTTCACAGTCACACACAAAACTTGTAATTATTAAAACAAGCCAAGTAAGAAGATAAACATATATTGATTAAGAAATTCCTTAATAATTAAGATTCCATCTCTGTTAGTAATTTTAAGAGAGGACCTGTGGGGGGGGGGAAAAAAAGAAATACAAAAAAAAACAATATTATGCTAGCATGTGCTTTTTTGGGCAAAATTCCCAAGCTAAACTTCCCGTGGAAAATTTCCAGAAATTTACCGGAAACTTTCCACCCCTTCGCAACCCTAGCCTCAAGTGAAATGAGTTTGGTACAGTGTCACCCAGCTCCTTGCAGGCACGAGTCCAAAGCACTACTAATTAGCACCAAATTGATAATCTGTGTCCGTCTCACTTTAAAGCCTCAGTACAGGTGTGAAAAATGGGTATTTCACACTGGTGCACTGGAGATTAAAGCACCTTGTTAGTATAGAAGAGCTTTATCTTGATTTCCTGTATCTAACATTGTGTTTAACATAGTAGAAAAATATTCCATCTCCCAGTATTGACTTTCCTCACCTCAGTGAATGTAATGTCCATCCACAAAGAATTTAGAAAAGCTGATTTTTTTTTTTTGCCTTGCAAGATTAAATCTTTACAAAAGATGGATTTAGATCATTGTGACAGATGACTAATAAAAAGCAGTCAAAGGTGGTAATGATCATACTGCAAGTGCACTCTTATCAAAGTGTCAGAGCACTGCAGATGGTGCTGTAATATTTTATTTTCTGCTTTGCTGTCTTACAAGACATGAAATCACTACATTTTGCCCTGCCTCTCTCTCAAGCCTCACTTGGCTACACGACTCCTGCAAACTAGAGTGTGGGTCGGGTAAGCAACCTGGTCCTGTGCCTGAGGTTTTGGCAATTGTGCTTTAGGAACACATCAAAGTGACTACTTGACTGTTCCTTCTGATTTTACATAGGATTTACAGCACAGAAACAGGTCATTCGGCCCAACAGCTCTATGCGGGGTTTATGCTCCACTCGAGCCTCCTTCCACCTTACTTCGTCTCACCCTATCACCATATCATTCTAGTACTTTCTCCCTTGTGTACTTACCTAGCTTCTCTTTAAATGCTCCTGAGATCAGGAACCCAGCAGAGTGAAAAATTAAACCTGTGTACCTCCACTCTTTGAAACCATGAGTTGGTTTTCCACTGCGCTCACCATTATGATTCTCTGTTTGTTTGTTTGTGAGCTTTAAGGCAGTTCTGGAAACAAAGACATGACATGCAGTTAATTGTTGCTTAAAACCTATTTAACAGACAATTATTTTGTTATGGGAACCTTGTCACTTACTTATCATAAAATCTGATAATTGATCACATCAGCCGCACCTATGACTTTTATGCCAGCTGGCCAAAGATCAGTCACTGCGTCATTCCTAAGTAATAAATCAAGGATGGTAGGTTGTTAAAAAACCTGCAAGAACATGTGATGTAGCCCTTAGTGCTTTTTTATATTCCCTTCTAACACCATTCACTATGCTCATTCAGGAAGATAGATAGGTGGAGGAAGTAGGTAGATGTCAATCCAAAACAATACTTTGAGATATGCCAGGACAACAGGACGAGAAGACACAGGCTCAGGGTTGTGTAAGGTAAATTCAAGAGAAAAATACAGGAGTTCTTTCTTTACACAGATGATGTATGAACAGCTTGAACAAGTTGCCAGGAAGGGTGATTGGGGCCAGGACTCTGAACTCATTTAAGAAACAGCTAGATGCTATAATGGGAAACAGTAGGATTGATATAGAAGGCTGAGGTAAAATTGACTGAAAGGCCACCTCCATTTGAACCAACCTTGTAATCTTCGAGGTGCTCTTTCACAAATTCTATGCCAATAGTTCTCCAGGCCACGAGAAGGTACACAAAGTAACCTTGAGAGGTTTGCCCTACAGTTTTTAATCAGTTTCCCTGTTGAGAAGCCCCTCGCTTCCACCCAGCAAATGTTACAGGCATACAGTGGTAGTAATGAAATCGTACCACGCCACGTGGAAAAATGCAGGTGCCACTTGCTCCCAGGAACTCACAGTTTGCAGTCCTACTTGCAGGTGAAGTACATTTAAAGCCCAAATTGGACATGAGTGGATAAATAATGACATCTTTCACATTGCCAGTAAATGAATAAGTAACTCTGGTAAACAAACAGTAACTTTTAAATCCACTCTCTGTCACTATATTTCAATTAAAAACCTGCAGCACTTTCGCTGCTAAATCAAAAGATCATGGCTTCAACCCCCCATTTCAGACATAATCTAAACTGGCACACACCAGTGCAATACTGGGGGAGCGCTGTACTGAAGGAGGTGCCATCTTCACGTTAAACAGCGTCTTGTCTGCCCTCTCAGCAGTCATATAAGATCCCATGACACTATATAAAGAGCAGCTGAATTCTCAGTGTCCCGGCCAACATTTATCTCTCAACCAACATCACTAAAACAGATGGGGGTAGAAATGGGTGTGCTACATTCTCTGCACTAGCATGGTGAGACCCAAGCCGCTCCCGATATTGGGCCTCAGGCCTCCTTTCAACGGAGTCAGCTTGGTGCGAACAGCCAGCCATCGAAGAGGAAACCAAAATCGGGCCACTGCTAGTGTCACAGCAGCATTCGGGTAAGTGAAGTCCGGAGCAGCAAACATCGGAGGCCTGGGTGGGGGCGGGGTGGAGAGCATTGGAGTGTGGGATCGGGAGGAGCACTCCCACCCCTCTCACCTCATCTTAAGCTGGTATTTCATATTGGGTACAGTTCAATGGTGCTGAATGTCCTCCAGTATCTCATCGAAGTATCCGCCCTTCATCGAATCTTAAATGTGTATCAACAGCTGCACATGATCCTGTTCTCACCTGACATTCCTGCATGTAACTTTCTCGCAGGAGTCTCGAGATAGGAATCAGGAGCAGGCATCCCAGCTGATTTTTTTTTTCCGTCTTGCTAGGCCAGGGACATTCTGGCCAGTTGTAATGCCCTCCACTGAGATCAGCTAACTCAGTAAGGTCAAAGTCATTTTTCTTCAGACATCTGTCCCTATCTGTTTCTGACTGCATACTTTCATTTTATATACGGATACACAAGGAAGCATTTTCGGAAGTAAATTTCAAATAATTCTACTAAGTGCCCTGCTTTCTATTTTTGATAGGATCTTATTGAAGAACACTACAATGAAGCAGGCTGCAAGTACGAAAAGGAACTGAAGGAACTTATGGACCTCCGGCAGGTTAGTTGCGTGGCTTTGGGGAATGATGGGGAATATGTTCCAGCAAAAGGAATATGTTCCAGCAAAAGGAAATAACTCAACTATTCCAAAACTAAGCAGTATACTAATGGGTCAATGGTCTAAGGCACGAAGAACATAAGAAATAGGAGCAGGAATAGGCCACCTGGCCCCTCCAGCCTGCTCCGCCATTCAATAAGATCATGGCTGATCTTGGGCTCAAAGCCACTCCCCATAACCCTTCACTCCCTTATCTTGGACAACTGTATGACAATGGTTATCTGATTTCAGTCAGGACAACAGTTCGCCTGAATCCCCTGACTCAGCAAGGGAAAAAAATTAAGCCAGGGTTCCTATTCCTGATCGCTATCCAGCAAGCCCTGCTGGAGGTATATGTGTGGATATTGGATGACCCTTATAGCTGACCTGCACTGATTCCCTGTCCTATAATGGTTTGAATTCAAATTCTTGTCCTCACCTGCAAACCCCTCCATTATCTCTCCCATCCTATGTCTGCAACCGTCTCTTGTGTAATATCTCTTTCCCATGACCTCCAGTCCTCTGACTCTGTCCTGCAACCACTCCACATTCAGTGGTAGAGCCTTTGACTGCCTTAGCCCTACTCTTTGGAACCCCTTCCCTAAATCCCTCCACCTCCCTCCCTACCTTTTTAAAAGCTTTGTCAAAGGATATAATTTCAACCAAGCATTGGGCCACCTCTTCAACCCTCCCTAAATGGCTTTTTTCCTTTTCTCCTATGTGAAGAAGTTTTTGGGATCTTTTTCTATGTTACATAAATATAACTATAAAAGTTGCTTTTTCAACAGTATTGGGCTCGACTGTCATAACCCTAATGGTTAAATAGCCAGCCAACACTCATTGTTTAGTCTTGCACATGAATAGCCACTTGGACAAGATACTAGAGGGTAGCCTGCACCTAGGGAATCATATCCCAGCAAGGAGAAAATGGGAGAAAATAGATGGAAAAGGAGGAAAAATAATTGAGTACTCTGCACAATTTGGACTTTTTAATTATTTAGCTCTGGGGAAGTGCCAAGGTTGCTACTGTTTTATTGGTCTATGGTAATACTAATGTTTAAATAAGTCAGTAACTATACAAGTATTAAAAACTACTTATTGAGGAGTTCACACCATACGTGGCATTGTGTGTTTAAAAGAATGCCCATTTACAATACTTTATTAACCTGCTAATTCTTAGTAACTTTCAAAATATGTGTATGTTTTCCGTTAAAAATATATCTAGTTCGCATGCTGAATATTGTGAAATGGAATTTAAGAATGCATAGGACACTTAAGTTAAACTCTTCTCATTTAAGAAGCTTTAGCTTTAGTCTTTTCCCTTTGACCTGTGCATTCACAGCTGGGAAAAGTGTGTATCTGTCCCTGTATTAGACATTGTTGGATTATGGAGTCTGAAGAGACTGGCTATGAAGTGAATTACTCTTTCCACGTGAAAATTTGAAAAAATTTTGTTGATGTGCAGGCAACATTTAACTTTTTTTGATGAAAATCAAAAAGCCTTTTAGACCCAAATTAAGGCTGGAATTTTCACATTGGCGAGCGCAGGTTTGGGAGCGGGTCGGCGGTTAAAAGCGCTGAAATTGACTGTGTCGGGAACCTGCTGTCATCCCACCGACTTCCGCATTTCACTGGGGCGCATTTCCAGGCGCGCCACGGACCCGCTCTGGAGAGGCGGGCGACCTCATTGAGGTAGTTAACTGCTCATTTACAGACCCTTAACTGCCCTTTTAAAATCAGGTTTGAACTTTAACTGGTTGCGCAAGGGATTCACGCACCTCAGGAACTTCTCCTTCTCCTCACTGACCTGATGCTCCACAGGAGAGGGGATCAGCACAGGGGTGCACTGCACCGGAGACGTTACCCCCAACACAGGGTATACAGGCAGAGGATGAGCTTCCTAGACGTGACTGAGCATCAGTGCTTCAGGAGGCTCAGGCTATCGCGCCAGGTCGTCAGACATTTGTAGCTTGCTGGAACAAGACCTGCTGCCCAGAGGACAACAACAACTTGTATTTCTATAGCGCCTTTAACATTGTAAAACGTCCCAAGGCGCTGCACAGGAGTATTATAAGACAAAAAAATTTGACATCGAGCCACATAAGGATAAATTAGGGCAGGTGAGCAAAAGCTTGGTCAAAGAGGTAGGTTTTAAGGAGCGTCTTAAAGGACAAAAGAGAGGTAGCAAGGTGGAGAGGTTTAGGCAGGGAATTCCAGAGCTTAGGGCCTAGGCAACAGAAGGCACGGCCACCGATTATAATCAGGGATGCTCAAGAGGGCAGAATTAGAGGAGTAGAGATATCTTGGGCGGGTGGTGGGTGAAGGAGATTACAGAGATACGGAGGGATGAGGCCATGGAGGGATTTGAAAACAAGGATGAGAATTTTGAAATCGAGGTGCTGCTTAACTGGGAGCCAATGTAGGTCAGCGAGCACAGGGGTGATGGGCGAACAGGACGAGACATGGTGGACATGCCTTACTAGTGGCTGTCAAAGTCACCACCACCCTCAACTTCTTTGCCTCAGGCTCCATCCAGGGATCTGCAGCAGACATTTGTGGCATCTCGCAGTCAGCCACCAGATGCATCACACAGGTCACCGATGCCCTGTTTGACAAGTCAGCCAATTATATCAACTTTGACACTGGCAAAGCCAGTGTTACTGAGCTCGGCTTTGCTACTCTGGTTGTCTTCCCACGGGTGCAGGACGTCATCGACTGCACACATGTGGCCACGAAGGCACCCCATCATCACCCAGGGTCTTTGTCAACCGCAAGGGCTTCCACTCCCTCAGTGTGCAGCTCATCTGCAACCATAAAAAGATAATCATGCATGTGTGCCAGATTCCCTGGCAGCTGTATTGATCAGTCCGAATTGATGGTAGGCTTCACGAATCGACTGACCATTCAAAACAGCTTCCTTTGTCCTTCGAATTTTTACGCTTCTGTTTCTCTTTATAATGCCCTCCTGTATGTTCTCCTCGTGTCTCTTCCAGCTGCCTTCCTCTTCACTCCTGACCTTCCCTGATTGGTGTTCCTTCTGCATGATACGCTCATGTCCCTGTGATGTGTGTGAGGGCGGGACTTCCTCTTCATCCTGTG
This sequence comes from Squalus acanthias, assembly GCA_030390025.1. Classification (NCBI taxonomy): domain Eukaryota; kingdom Metazoa; phylum Chordata; class Chondrichthyes; order Squaliformes; family Squalidae; genus Squalus; species Squalus acanthias. Next base: position 30,188,161 of record CM059432.1, on the reverse strand, counting down.
TTTCTCTTTCCTGTCCATGTGGTCTCCCAAACAAAGGACTACATACTGACCACCTCCATTTTGAATCCTTACAAACAAAGGACCACATGCTGACCTCCTCCATTTTGAGTCCGTCTGTTATCCTCTCACAATTCGTTGGCAATTTCGATCTCCACATGTATAGCAGCTTACAGTTGGTATCCCTCCTCGAGGTGAGGTCAATGAGAGTCTGCAATCTGTTGTTCACAGCAAGCCTGTTGTTGTTCGACTGGCGCATTTGCTGCTCCATGTAGGTGGCCATCCTTTCCATGGAACAGCACACCGTCGCCATCGCCTGCGAGATGGTGGTGCTCATGTTGGAGATGAACTCCTCCATTCTCTGTACAGTCGCACACATCGCAGCTGCAAAAGCTGCCAGAGCCTCGTGCTTTTGTTGCTGCTCCTCCAAGATCACCCTCTTTCTCGACGGCCCCTGAGGTTCAGCATCTGCACGCAACTGAGCAGAGCTGGGAGTGTCTTGCACCCTCTGGCGAGGACTCGCCAGTGCTGTCCCTGTCTCCACCATCTGCTCTTGCTCACTTGTCACCTGGTGTCTCACAGATCACAACGCTACTCTATATCTTGCTGGACCCACCGAGGTGTGCATATCGGTGCTGGGTGCACATGGGTCTGGTGACAGTGCACCTTCAGAGAGTGGAGCTACCTCTGAGTCGTCGTCTTCCTCTTCCAGCTGGACAGTGGGGGTGCGGGCACTTGATGGACCTGTGGGAGAGTAAAGACATGAATTAGAAATGTAATGAGAAGAATGAGCGATATTATCATTATGCACATGATGACATTTCACTGGCTTCTGACATCAAGTCACCATGAGTGACTGTTGTATGCCATGTGGCTGTATGATATTTAATTCTGTCACCAGGTTGCTGGGAGGGCTCCGTCTCCCACCGCCAGCAGCTCTGCAACTCTAGTGATTTGCAGCGCCTCCTCCTCTGCTGGAGTCAAGTTGGTTAAAAATTGGAGGGCAAAAATTGTTGTCTCTCCCGGATGTTCTGAGCTCTCTTCTGCAAGGGAAAGAACTTTGAGTGAGTTTGATGAAATGAGTGTAAGGAATGGATGGGCTACATCTGTAGAGGGTGCCCATGAGGGAGTGGCGTGGCATTGCCAAATGGCCTCCTTCTGTGGCATTACTTCCTATGATTGCATTAGGATGAGGGTGAGTGTCAGTGGTGGTTAGTCAGATAGGGATGTGAGTAGGTGCATAGAGAGTGAGGGATGGGTGCACCTTGCAAGGTAGGTTGGTGTAAGGATTGACGTGCAGGGGTAAGCTTGGGAAGGCAGAGTGATGGGGTTGGGGTGATACACACATCAGGATGCAGTTGAATGTGGCATTGCACTCACCTTTCCTGACCTCATGAGATCATTAAATCTTTTGCGGCACTGGATCCAGGATCGCCTGACTACATCCCTGCTTTATCTCACTGGAAGGCCTCTTGTACTCATCCCCAAGGAACAGGATGTCCCTACGTGCTCGAACTCCCTGGAGCAGGTCTTCCAGGGAGGAGTCCGAGAATCTGGGTGCTGCCTTCCGCTGCTGGGACTGCATGCTTCCCTCAAGCTTCCGATGGAAAATCTTTCGTTTCTGAACAACCACACCTCTGCCAAAGAGCTGTGATCCCCCTCCAGCAACCTTCAAGTGTAATGTGTAGAAGGCCCCTTTAAATATCTGAGCTCAAGGCGAGTCATCGATGACATCATCAGACCCACCCCATTTAATTGGCTGGGAAACTCGCAGGTCTAATTCAATTGATCCAATTCATTTAAAGACAAGGTGGACAGTGCGCTGCCGAGTGCTGCGTGAGGAAGGGGGAAGAAGGAAAGAATGTGAGAAATATCTGTATGAATGCCAATGTACCTGTATAGTAAATTACAATGTTGCCATATCAGGTTCCTACAACTTGAGGCACCTCTACTCTTTTTGAGTCAACATAAAACTACTTTAAATTAACAAAACTTCAAATGAAACTTATCATTATATTAAAATAACATTTCCCGGGGAGACGATGCACTCCAGTCCCTGCGGTGCCCACCGGTCTCGGAAGGCTTCAAGTGTGCCGGCGTTGAGGTACCTCTAACAAATCCATAGGTTAATAAAGGCCTCTAGTGCAAACCTGCAATTGCACCATTACAATGCCAAAACAAACCCTTGTAACATCGCAAAGGACATAACCATTTTAACTGTTGGGTCCTGTGTTTTTGAATTCTATTTGTTCTTTTTCTCTCTGTACCACGTAATAACCAAGGACTAACAAGGCAAGGGAATACACAATGAATGGTAGGACCCTAGGAAGGACAGAGGATCAGAGGGACCTTGGTGTGTATGTACATAGATCCCTGAAGGCAGCAGTACAGGTAGATAAGGTGGTTAAAAAGGCATATGGGATACTTGCCTTCATTAGCCGAGGCATAGAATATAAGAGCAGGGAGGTTATGATGGAGCAGTACAAAACGTTAGTTAGGCCACAGCTGGAATACTGTGTGCAGTTCTGGTCGCCACACTATAGGAAGGATGTGATTGCATTGGAGAGGGTGCAGAGGAGATTCACCAGGATGTTACCTGGGCTGGAGTGCTTCAGCTATGAAGAGAGACTGGACAGGCTGGGGTTGTTTTCCTTAGAGCAGAGAAGGCTGAGGGGGGACCTGATTGAGGTGTACAAAATTATGAGGGGCATAGATAGGGTAGATAGAAAGGAACTTTTCCCCTTAGTAGAGGGGTCAATAACCAGGGGCATAGTTTCAAGGTAAGGGGCAGGAGGTTTAGAGGGGATTTGAGGGAAAACTTTTTCACCCAGAGGGTGGTTGGAATCTGGAACTCACTGCCTGAAAAGGTGGTAGAGGCAGGAACCCTCAACATTCAAGAAGCATTTAGATGAGCACTTGAAATGTCATAGCATACAAGACTACGGACCAAGTGCTGGAAAATGGGATTAGAATAGATAGGGCTTGATGGCCGGTGCGGACACAATGGGCCAAAGGGCCTCTTTCTGTGCTGTATAACTCTATGACTATGACCATGGCCCGGAGGTTAGGCAGATGACCTGCTTCTGGTCCTCTGCCAGTGCTTTTCAATAATGACTGCCAGGAAGTGTGTGAAAGGGTTCTGAGCTGACTGTTCCATGACATTTCCCTTCCTCTGGGACTTGCTGTTTGTTCAATAATGCATCTTATGGGGAATTACAGGTATGAATCCAAGCTCCACACACCATGCTTATGTGTGCTAGAACTCCAGTGCACAGTTGCCTATTAACCCCGAGAAATTTTAAATTTATTCACCAGACTTAATGATAACATTTTCTTCACTTCAGGCAATGCGAACTCCAACCAGGAACGATGCTGGGATCGAGCTTCTTATGGAATACTACAACCAGCTTTACTTCATTGATAACCGATTTTTCCCACCCAATAAAAACATGGGTATCTTTTTTCATTGGTAAGTATCCTATTCTTTGCATATCGTTTGTAGCAATGTGCGTAAACCGTTTCTAATGGGAATGGCTGATGAACTCCCTCCCTAACAGCACTGTGGGAGTACCTTCACCACACGGACTGCAGCGGTTCCAAGAAGGCGGCTCACCACCACCTTCTCGAGGACAACTAGGGATGGGCAATAAATGCTGGCCTTGCCAGACACCCACATCCCATGAACGAATAAAAAAAAAACACTGAATATTCTCATTGCACAATCCTAGGCAATCCTTCTTTGAAATGCTTATGTATGTGAGCCATCAGACTGGGGGAAGTAAACATTTATTGTCTCTACTGGCTGAACTAACAAGGGGGCTTTCTTCCAAGAGCATTGACATGTGTGCAAGAACTGGACAAGATGTAGTTTCATTGGCCAGTAGGATTCAACAGCAAATGAGCTATGAGAGGGCCTGCCTTTACATCAAAAAAATCACCCAACATAATGTAGAGTCTGTCCTGTGGTTTTTCTGTTCCCTGCTTTGCATTGCTTATCACATGAGACAGCTAAGTGGAGCTGTGGGAGTCATGTTATACATAACATTCCATCAGACTGTCAAAAGCTAATACAAATCATTTTACAAAAGTCATACTTTTCTTTCACCCATCCATATCTGGCTACGTGGGCAAAATGAGCTTTCCCCAGGCCTGTACCAGTGCCAAGTCAGAGTAGCCTGGACTCTGTTCCTCAAGTTTTTTTTAACATTCCCCCTGCCTATATGTAAAAAGTGCTTGGCCTCTGCCTGGCACATCCACATGACGAGACTAGGAACTCAGCATATGGAAGGATTCAACTCTTAACCTATGTTCCAGCACTTTATTGCTCAGTGCTTTGAGAGTCCAACATCCTACACACCTGTTGTGCTTGATGTAGTTTTAAAGTAGTTACCAACATTAAAACAGAGACCAGTCTAACACAAGATTTGTTTGTGGAGAACTTCTCTTGTGAAAGGCTGGTTCAGGGAACTGACATTTTTCACTGAATACTACTTTGATATTCTACACTATAAAATACAGTGCAGTTGTACACTTTTTCTTCTTCCTCTCTAGCCTGGCCATGTGCTTCCACTCGAGCCTGGCTGTGCACTATTTTACATCTGAAATCCCAGGCAGAGGACGGGTGGCTGTAAGAAAGGCCTAGTGTAGCTCACCACATGTTTGCAGTATACTGAGCTACCTTACCTCCTCCTTTTACATTTTTTTTCTTGAGTTGATCCTTCACTTTCCTTTCTTGTATTGACTTATTTCCAATTTGCTTTGGCCCTACTCGGCTTCTACCATTACCTGCCTTCCTCATTCCCAGTCAAAATTGATGATCGTTTTGAGTTTCAAGTCTGGCTGACTCTTGGCTTTATCAGCTGGTGGCTATTTGAATCTGTTTGTATCAGTTAGGAGCACTCTTGCCTCAGTCAGAATATTGTGGATTAAAGCCTTGTTATGGGGCATCAGTACATTATCCAGGTGGACATTCCAATGTAGTCCTGAGAGATTGCTGCATTGCTAGAGATGTCATCTTTTAGATGAAGCATTAAACCTTGTTCCCATCTGCATATTTAGGTAGATGTTAAAGATTCCAATCCACTATTGAAGAATGTTGGGGAGTTTCCCATTCTCATGACTGACATTCCTCTTTCAACTAATGCTACCAAAAATAGATTAATTGACCATTCATTTTATTGTTGCTTGTATGATCTTATTGTGTACAAAATGTATGTTGCTTCTGCCTACATAACAAATCACTACATGTCACAGTAATTCACTAATGAATTGAAATGGTGCTGAGCTTTGAGATATTTCTAAGAGGCATTATAATAGTACAAGGGGGGAAAATTTGGTTGGTTTGCACCTCCCGTTAGCGCCTTAAGAGGGCGCTAATGGGGCGCAAAGCAACTAGCGCCCAGGCGCGGCAATGTTTGCGCCGCTCGCAAAATTAACCAGACATTTTGCGGCGGAGTTAAACACTACCGCCCCAATCTCCTGCGCCCGCAGATCGTGACGTCAGTTGAGCGTGTAGCGCCCCGGACCGGATATTGAGTGGCGCCCCCTGCCTTACCGCCTGCCGCTAGCAACGACAGGTTGAGGGGAGCGTTTTGCAGTCGGGAAGGGACTGGGGGAGCGCTATTTAAAGGCGACCGGTTCCTGCCTTTTTTTTTCAGCGACATTTTTGCACCACGCATTCTGAGTGAGAGAGACTGACTTCTGGAGATATTCAACGCTGTGTTGAGGAGTTTTGGGTACTGAGCAGGACTTTGCAGGTTCATTTTGATTTGATCTTCCTTGCATCAATTTAGAAGAGACTATGGGGGCTGCACTCTGACATCTTTCCCTGGGTCTCTCCATTGTTCTTTCCAGCAGATTTGATGTACAGGTCTCTCCAGGCTGAGATTCAAGGCTGCAATGAGCAAGGTGTGGATGGAGAGCAAGATCGACCCTCTCTAAGAACTGGCCAGCGGCAGTGTGTCTGTGTTCTATCGCTAACTGACATCACCTGCGCTGCGCCCGCGCTCTGAGTTAGCGCCTTACTCCTCAGCCTTTGCGCCTTAAGACAGGTGTGCAGCGCCTGATTTAGTGCTCCAATCACCTCCAGGGGCGATAAAAGCCAAGTTTGCAGTCAGAGGCGATAATTAACGCCAGGCGCTAAACTTTGCGCCCAGCCGATAATCGCGCCCCAAATGGGGCGATACTGAATTTCTCCCCCCAAGTCTTTTACTTCAAACCTGGGGTATGGAAAACTGTAGCACAAAACCTGTAGAATTAAAGGGGTCACCATTTTGCTGTGTAAGTGACGTGAGGATTTACATCATGATGGAAATCATTTGTGGCTAAGGGAACCAGTCACATTTTTACATTTTTAATCATTTTTTTCACTGAAAAAAATTTGGGAATGAGTTATGTTTAAATGGTGTGTTTTAAAATAAAGTAAATTAGCAGAGGTTTAAAAACAAACAGAAGATGCAGCCTTTGAGGCAGAGGAGAAATTGAGGTGTTAATTATAGAGATTTCCACAATGACTAAGAACATTAAGCAGTTCGTTATCTCATCTGAGCCAGCGTAATAAACAGCCACACCTATTATAGTGGGAATGAATCTATTCAGGTGAGCCTGGCATAAGATATCTGCTGAGAATATACTCTTGGGGGGAGTAGTCGTTTTAGTTGACTGGCCTACTAGGGCCAGTGGAGAAGGAGTTGGAGGCACCATTCTTCCATTTCCTATAATTGCAGAGGAGAAAAAATACATGGGCAGTCTTTCGGGTTTAAACCGAAACAGTGAGGGGCAGGCCTTGGCCTCATGCTGGAAGTAATGATGCAGGAGGTCAGATTATGCAGTCAGAAGTTGTCTAGAAAGAAAGGTAATTCCAAAATACAAGTAAATTAGCTCACAAGAAGGACAGGTGCATGGTTTATTTTTCAAATTTTTCAAGGAGAGAAATAAAATTTTAGTAAAAAAGGTAAGGTTTCTTTACAACTGTTACTTTGTTTGTTCACTTGTTGTCTCTAAAGTAAACAGCCTATTTTTCAGTCTGCCTACTGAAAGAAGTGCATGTGAGGGCACATGTGAAAGACATGATATCCAGTTCAGATCACAAGGGGTTCATGTTGTTTCATCCCCAGGTTACACTATCGTATAATTAGATATTTAGGAGTACAACCACACTCCTAAATGTAAGGCACTCGGCACTGGTGCGACCAACACCACTGTACCCGAGAGAATATCTAATGCAGACCCAAACAGAAACACTTCATCTGGATTGACTTTGCAGTTCAATGTTTCCTGCAGATCAAAGGATCTGTTAACCCATTTTTTTCCCTATTCTCCTCCCCAACTTTTTGACAGGTATGACTCTTTGACTGGCGTTCCTTCCTACCAGCGGGCTCTAGCTTTTGAAAAGGGAAGTGTACTCTTCAACATTGGTGCACTATATACGCAGATTGGTGCACGGCAGGACCGAACCACCAAGGCGGGCATCGACCATGCTATTGATGCTTTCCAAAAGGCTGCAGGTAGGTTTGAATTGGATTGATGGAATAATAATCTTTGTTCGGTCAACAGTACGGGCAGTTGAAATGAAAATTTAGCCTAGGTATCAGGAATAACATTTCATGCTAAGTGCCAATCAATGAGCCATGAATTTCGCTAAGATAATATATGTGCCACAACAAAATGATACTTACCAACCTCTGCTGTTCTCAGAATCACTCTTATTTCAACTTCCTTGTCCTCAATTCCAGGCTTTATTTTGTTTGATGTTGGCACCTGATAACTAACTAATAACTTTTATTTGGCTCCTGAAATGTGAGATCCATACACATTTTGCATTGGGTCTTGCAGCTGCTGTGGTAGAATTTTCTATAGTGGCATTGAATTCATGCCATTGAATTTCCAATTGAGCCTTCGGCAAGCTGTTGTGGGAAGGTACCAGTGAGAAGGAAAATGTTAGAGTTGCCTCCACTGGGCGCCAAGTGAGGAACAGAAGTCCTGAGGCCTGGGAACAGGTCACCTATCAATGCAACCTGAGGGAAAATAAATGCAAGTAAGATCATGAACTTGTGTGTGGAATTGGTTTATCATCAGCTTCAGCTGTTTGTACTCTTCTTCCTGTTAACAAAAGTGGCAACATGTCAGACAATCAATGTACAAAGTCCAGCATACCCCTTCCACGGACCTACCTACCTTCCACCTGGAAGCTAGCTGGGCCCCTGATATTGCAGCGGCCCAGAGCCGGTGGGATTCCCCGGGGCGGTCTTTCTGCCTGGAGCTGTTGTTCTGGGGCTAATGAGGCCTAGGCCTCCTGCTTGAAGCCCATTCGGAAGGAAATTTTACCCCAATGTTGTTCTAAGACCAGTGATTACAAATATAATTTTAGGAACAATTTATGATATTCCTTGGAGCTAACCCAAGGAATCACTGAGTAAAACCTTTGCTGGTTCAAAGGATTGGAGATCTGGATTTAAACCTTAGAATGGCATTAATGTAGCTCAGTTGTAAGCTTAGACCCGTAGATATACTACTTTGTTCATTTCTTTTTTCACTTTTCCATTGCTGTAATGATTTGAGTTACACGGCTTTTCCATATCTTAGACTTCAAGGTGTAGAAATGTTGAACAAAAGGAATCCCTGAATGTGGCATCTATTGTGTGTCATAGAAGGTGGGACTGGTCCCCCGAGAGGTCTATCATGAACTGCTTTTGTTCTTTGTCTCCACTTACTATTTGCTAAAAGCACCTACTACAGCTAATTTGATCTGGATTTTGCAGCACGGCTACCACAAGCACTGTTGTAGTAACAGGAAATTCAAAAGGGTTTGAAAATAAATAATTTTAAAGTCTGCAAAACTTATTAGCACACTTTTCTTGAACTTTTGAGGACATCTAATATTCATTAAGGGAAAGGGAAAATGTGTTTTTTATTTTTAAATATCTTCTCTTGTGCAGTGACTGGCTGGAATACGATTACATGAGTGACCGCTGCCATCAATACCTCACCCAGCTGGCCATACTTCACGTGTCAGCTTGGGACCTCCTTGTACTTTGTCCAAGTGACCACATTTCATGTTTAAGTACTGACATTGAGGTTCAATGGGCAAGTCAGCTGCAGGGGTCTTCAAAATTGAGTGAGGTCCTGATTTGGGAAGTTGCTGCTGCTATACCTGTATATTCAAACCTAAATATACCATGTCATGTATTTGTTAGATGTAGGTTCACATACATTAAGTTCCTCATGTTAATGTGCTGCCACTTCCCAAAGGAGGGTGAAAAAATATGCAGTAAGAGTAGATCAAAGCCAATTTAAAAAGAGGTACCGAACAAATCCTATTTTCAGGAAACTACAACAAAACTGCACTTTCTAGCAGGGGTCACCAAATAGCTATTAGAAACAGAAACCTTAATTATAGTCAAAACATTTGGCATGGTCCTGAGTCACTTGGATCACTATGATCCTAAATTCATTCTCTTGTCTGTGTAGAGTTGGCTAATCTCAGCCAGGATAGCAGTTTGGTGTTGCAATTTCCTCCGTCGCACCTGAGCCAGAGAGGGGGAAAATCAGTGAGGATTCGTACTTCTGATCGTTATTCGATAACTTCTGCTGAAAAGTGTCATTGTGTGGCAGTCAGCTAAGAACAGAATTTAGAATGGCTTTCCCTCCAAAGTGCCTCTTTTGGAGTTGGCTTCCATCTGTTCTCTTTATGCAGATTGATGGCTTCCAAGGTCAGCTGGGCCTGTTGATGCTTAACTTCCAGGTGAGGTTATGGAGGTCTGAAGGCACCCCTGGAACCATACTACAGCAAGAGTTAGAGCCTTCAGAAAAGGAGTGTAGAACACAAATTTAGAAGGCATCTCAGCTTGATTCAGTTGATAGCAAAGGTTGTGGATTCAAATTGCACTCCAGGACTTAACAAGCACCTAATCCAAGCTGACACTTATTGCAGTACTGAGGCAGTGCTGAATTGTCCAAGGTGCTCCAAACGCAAAGAGCTTAAGAGCATGGCATGCTTTGTTAGAGACCAAAGCATCTTTTAAGGGAAAAGTGGATAAACACTTGAAGCAGAGGAAGACTGTGGGGAGATAACGAAGCGTTGGCAGATGCTTGATTGGCCAAATAGCTGCCACTTGTGCCTCTGTGGTTCTATGGTTAAGAGTGGGAGATCTTGGTGATCTGGACAGCATTCCTCTCTCCACCATCACCACCAAAGAAAATACAGTTTAACTGGTTATTCATCTTGTTTGTTGTTTCTGGGACCTTGTGAACAAATTGGCTACCACATTTGCCTACATAACCGTGACTTCAATTAATTGGATGTGAAGCATTTTAGGATATGCTGAGGACATGATGAGCATTGTATTAATGCAGATTTACACATTCTTTTTTTCCTCCAAGGACCCTCTATCATGTATGCTAAACATTGCATATGTTACACAAGGCTTTTGCTGTGTTTTGTAGTTATAGTGCAAATGTATCCTGTCCATCCTCACCAGGTGCTTTGAACTACTTGAAAGAAAATTTCTCCAACGCACCAAGCCTTGACATGAGCACACCATCCCTCAACATGCTAGTGCGTCTGATGATCGCACAGGTACAGGAATGCGTCTTTGAAAATGTGATGGTGGCGGGAGTTAAGGATGAGTTCTTGATACAGCTACAGAGCGCACAGGAAGCTGCAAGGGTAAGAGATGTAAAATAATAGTCACATAGATACATTCCCACCACTTACACCATCTATGCTTATATTGGGAAAATGGCACTAACCATTTGCCATTACATAGGAGTCAATTACAAAGGTGCCACTGATAACCTATTAAAGCCGACTATTTCAGGAAGTTCAATAAGTCATTACCCTGTACTTACTGACTCAAAGGTCTCTACTGATTTCAGGTAAATCGGGTTTTCAAGTAGTTTCAGTCAGCTGTTCACACCTGGTTAAAGTGCGATTGCCTTTGCGATGAGATTCTGCATGCAACTGCTAACAATTAGGAGAGGCAGTTGCTAGGTGGAGACTTACTGTTTCTTTAAAAATATGTTGATTGCTTCATTTTTTGCTTTTATCACGTATAGCGGGCAAATTGCGTTATCACCAACGTGCCCGCTATAAGCGGTGGAGGCTATTTACCTGATCCAAGTATGGGACTCCCAAAAGTGTCTCCTTTCAAATGGTGTCAATGAGATCAGAATTCTCTTTAAAAAGTTACTTGTTCAATAAATTGAGGGGCCCAGATAAAGTGGATCGAAAGGACCTATTTCCCTTCGCAGAGGGGTCAAAAACCAGGGGGCACAGATTTAAAGTAATTGGTGGAAGGTTTAGAGGGGATTTGAGGGGAAATGTCTTCACCCAGAGGGTTGTGGGGGTCTGGAATTCACTGCCTGAAAGGGTGGTAGAGGCAGAAACCCTAACCACATTTAAAAAGTACTTGGATGTGCACTTGGGATGCTGTAACCTGCAGGGCTACGGACCTAGAGCTGGGAAGTGGGTTTAGGCTGGATAGCTTTGTTGGCCGGCGCGGACACAATGGGCCGAAATGGCCTCCTTCCGTGCTGTAACTTTCTATGATTCTATGAAATGTATTAGTAGGTGATCTGCCTAGTGGCGGACATGAAATCATTACCTTTTTAGATTGTTTTTTGCTACACTGGTGCTCCCAGCTCCCAATGTGCAGGTCTCACATGACTAGCGGCAACCACCCAAAAAAGAAAGCCATCCGGAAGACCTGTGAGTGTAATAACTATTCGAAAGTAGAGGGCATTACCTTCAGATCTGATCTTGCTCTTACACACACATGCGCTTTCCAGTAGCATGATGATCAAGAGCAGAAACCTTGGCTGATTTTTTTTCCCCCTTCTCCTTCTTAGCACAAGGTTGCTGAGGCCAGTTGTAGTACCTTGGCTGAGTTGAGTGAACTTGGTAGTACTACTCTGTGACATGTTACCAGAAGACATTAGAACATAGAACATAGAACAGTACAGCACAGTACAGGCCCTTCGGCCCTCGATGTTGTGCCGAGCATTGTCCGAGACCAAGATCAAGCTATCACACTCCCTATCACTCTGGTGTGCTCCATGTGCTTATCCAATAACCGCTTGAAAGTTCCTAAAGTGTCCGACTCCACTATCACAGCAGGCAGTCCATTCCACACACCAACCACTCTCTGAGTAAAGAATCTACCTCGGACATCCCTTCTATATCTCCCCCCATGCACCTTATAGTTATGCCCCCTTGTAACAGCTGCCTCTACCCGAGGAAATAGTCTCTGAACATCCACTCTATCTATCCCCCTCATCATCTTATAAACCTCTATTAAGTCGCCTCTCATCCTCCTCCGCTCTAAAGAGAAAAGCCCCAACTCCCTCAATCTTTCCTCATAAGACCTCCCCCCCAAACCAGGCAGCATCCTGGTAAATCTCCTTTGCACTCTTTCCAATGCTTCCACGTCCTTCCTATAGTGAGGTGACCAGAACTGCACACAATATTCCAAATGTGGTCTCACCAAGGTCCTGTACAGTTGCAGCATAACCTCACGGTTCTTAAACTCAAACCCTCTGTTAATAAACGCCAACACACCATAGGCCTTCTTTACTGCTCTATTCACTTGAGTGGCAACCTTCAGAGATCTGTGGATATGAACCCCCAGATCCCTCTGCTCCTCCACGTTCCTCAGAACCCTGCCGTTGACCCTGTAATCCTTATTCAAATTTGCCCTACCAAAATGAATCACCTCGCACTTATCAGGGTTAAATTCCATCTGCCATTTTTCGGCCCAGCTCTGCATCCTATCAATGTCTCTTTGCAGCCTACAACTGCCCTCCACCTCATCCACTGCTCCACCAATCTTGGTGTCATCAGCAAATTTACTGATCCACCCTTCAGTCCCCTCCTCCAAGTCATTGATAAAAATCACAAACAGCAGAGGACCCAGCACCGACCCCTGTGGCACACCGCTGGTAACTGGTCTCCAGTCCGAAAATGTTCCATCCACCACCACCCTCTGCCTTCTATGAGATAGCCAGTTACTTATCCAATCGGCCAAATTTCCCTCTATCCCACAACTCCTTACTTTCTTCATGAGACGACCATGGGGAACCTTATCAAACGCCTTACTAAAATCCATGTATACGACATCAACTGCTCTACCTTCATCTACACACTTAGTTACCTCCTCAAAGAATTCAATCAAATTTGTTAGGCATTTGAGGACAGCTGAGAGCAGGTGGGGATTTGCCTATGCTTAGCCTTTGCTTAGCATCTCGATCTGACAACTTCCAGTGTGCACATTTTGGGGAAATCCACAGGCAGGGACCACATTGCTACCACTTTATAGAAGCAGCATGATTGGTGCAATTGCTGTAATTCCAGTAACATAGAGTTGATTTTGGTGTCCTGAATCATTATTTTAATGCTGTGTAGGTGGCAGACGTGTACTCCTTGGTCTATCAGACAATGACGCAGCCCCCAGTGAAAGACTACGTTCCGTTCTCTTGGACAACAATGGTTCAGGTCAAATCCGAGTATTTCAAAGCTGTTTCTCACTATTTTGCAGCAGTTGCACTGTGCGACCATATAAGTAAGTATTATGACAATCAGATGCAGTTGTTTGGTGATTAATGTGTATATGTAATGTTTGATGACATTAAGGGAAAATATTTTAATACTATGCAATCTTGATTGGCATTGAACACAGGAACACAAGACCGAGTATAGTCATTGGGTGAAGTGGGGTTGAAGGGCACGGGATAATAGGAATTTACAATTCCAATGTTCACATTTATAATGGAGAAACTGCCTATGTGCCGCGCCTCTACTTGGGGGTGCTGTAATTACAAGTTTACAAAGGTATGTTCTATTGTAAAGTTGATGGGAAGTGCACACAAACGTAACATTCCTAATATTATAAATATAGTATTTACCCACACTTGCTTGGTGCACATGCAGCAGCATTGGAGTGAGGGTAAGGTCATGGAGGGGCATCTACAACGTAAAGCAAGCTAGGAGGTATGAGTCATGAAGCAGGTACGGGCAGGGTATCTACTCATTATTCATCCAGGCAAGCAAAATAGCCAATCAGGCAAAACTTGTCATGGCCCTGGCTTGCAGATAATTTTATTGTCAATATAAATATAATTTTCCAATAAATTAGGAAACATGATTGCTTTTTTGGGTACAGTGGGCTAACAATATTTGATCGAGTTCCCAACCTTCTGATTGTGCCTCCAGAAACTACAGTGCTTTATATGGATCCCCCCCAGCTGTATGGCTCAAATGTTAATAAATAACATTATTTAACCTAGACACAAGCACTGTGCAAGTCAGAAAATGATTCTTAAGTTTAGATTTATCCTAGGTATTGTGTGTAACTATTATGGGGTGTGGGGGGGCGGTAGAGGGAAACAATCAAAATTTCCAGCTGTCACATTTCAAAAATTCAGTATCCAGTGGTGTGGTGCACTGATGCACATTGAGCCTTGTGTTCCCCACTTAGTGAACTCCTGGGCTGATACTAAAGACAACAAACAGAGCTTCTCCAACTCCTTGCACCCCAAGAGGATGGAGAGGAAAAATGAGGCTCCTTGTAGCCCTCTCTAAAACATCTCCAAGCAGCTGATTTAAACAAAAATACCAATATGTTTTCACTGCGCCATTGTGTGCAGCCTTCCCCCAAAAGAAAGGAGGTACAATGGGAGTGCTGGTCACCCCAGCCCCTTTCGTGCTCCAACAGGCAGCTGATAGACTGGTGTTGACGGGGCCTTGGGAACAAGTAACTATAACAACAGCAACTTGCATTTATGTAACATTCCTCATATAAATGAATATCTCTGGGCACTTTACAAAGTGAAGAGGTGGACACCAAGTGGGAAGTGCAAGAACATAACAGGGGAGAGATTGAAGGCATGGTAAACGAGCGAGGTTTTAAAGAGTCCTTTCAAAGCAGGGAGAGCATGATAGCAAAGTAAAGTGTATTTCAGAAGGGAATTTCAGGGACAAAGGCATAACTGTTTAAAGATTGACCTCTTGTGGAGTGGGAAATGGGCAGTAATTCAGAATCCATGGAATAGCAGATGTGCTCTGGGATATATAGGCTGGAGAAGATCATCCAAATAAGTTGGCTGAAGTCTTGTGGGGCTTTGACGAGCACAAGGTTCTTAAAATCAATTCACTGGGATACAGGTGACAGGAGAGCTTGGTGAAGAAGAATGTAATGGTAGTGTGGAACTTTGTGCAGGAGAGGACTTTAGCTGAAGACTTGTGGAATAGCTGAAGCTTGTGAAGGTGGAAACGGGATGAAAGGCTGGCAAGGAGAGCAACCCTTGAGGTGATGAAGGCAATATGATTGTTTGAGCAATAGATGGCAAAAATAACACCAGGCTTCTCTTCACCACTAACTGTCTTCTCAAACCACCCTCCCCTGCCTCCTCCTTCCTCACCTCCAACAATAAATGTGAGGAGTTCCTGGACTTTGTTAAAAAGATCAACAGCATCCGTCCAACTGCTTCTGCTTTCAATTCCCTCCCTCCCCCTAGCCCACTGAACCTTATTTCCTCTTGGTTTTCCCCCTGCCCTAACCCTAAATTTGCATATTTCTCTAATTTCTCTCCTATCTCCCCCCTTGCCCTTTCAAAGCTCATCTTGTCAATAAGACTGACCTCCTGCTCTCTTGACCCTATTCCTACTAAATTGCTGACAACCCAACTTTCCTTCCTGGCTCCCATGTTAGGGGATATTGTTAACAGTTCTCTCTCCTCTGGTGTTGTCCCCCTTTCCTTCAAATCTGCTGTCATCACCCCTCTCCTCCAAAAAAAACCCTCGACCCCTCCATCCTTGCAAACTATCGCCTCCATCTCCAAGCTCCCTTTCCTCTCCAAAGTACTTGAACGTATTGTCGCCTCCCAAATCCGTGCCCACCTTTCCCAGAACTCCTTGGTTGAATCCCTCCAATCAGGCTTCCACTCCTGCCACAGTACTGAAACTGCTCTGACCAAGGTCCAAATGACATCCTAATTGACTACGACAAAAGTAATCTATCCCTTCTCATCCTTCTGGACCTGTCTGCAGCCTTTGACACGGTTGACCACAAAATTCTACTCCAACGCCTCTCCACCGTCATCAAGCTAGGTGGGACTGCACTCGCCTGGTTTAATTCCTATCTTTCCAAACGTAACCATAGAATTACCTGCAATGGCTTATCTTTCCGATCCCGCACTATCACCTCTGGTGTCCCCCAAGGAGCTATCCTTGGCCCCCTCCTATTTCTAATCTACATGCTGCCCCTCAGTGACATCATCCGGCGACACAACCTGAGTTTTCACAGATGCTGATGATACCCAGCTCTACCTCTCCTCCACCTCTCTCGAATCCTCCACCGTCTCTATACTATCAGACTGCTTATCCGACATCCAGCACTGGATGAGTAGAAATTTCCTCCAATTAAATATCGGAAAGACTGAAGCCATTGTCTTTGTTTCACGCCACAAACTCCCTTCCCTTTCCACTGATTCGATCTCTCTCCCCGGCAACTGTCTAAGGCTGACCAAGATTGTTCGCAACCTTGGTGTCATATTTGATCACAAATTGAGCTTCTTACCTCATATCCGTTCTTTCACTCAGACTCCCCATTTCCACCTTTGTAATATTGTCCGTCTCCACCCTTACCTCAACTTATCTGCTGCTGAAACCCTCATCCATGCCTTTATCACCTCTAGACTTGACTATTCCAATGCACTCCTGGCCGGCCTCCCTAGTTCGACCCTCCATAAACTTGAGGTCAACCAAAACTCTGCCGCCCATGTGCTAACTCGCACCAAGTCCCGCTCACCCATCTCTCATGTGCTCGCTGACCTACATTTGCTCCCAGTTAAGCAACGCCTCGATTTTTAAATTCTCATCCTTGTTTTTAAATACCTCCATGGCCTTGCCCCTCCTTATCTCTGTAATCTCCTCCAGCCCTATAATCCCCCTAGACCTCTGCATTCCACCTATTCTGGACTTTTGAACATCCCCAATTTTAAATGCTCCACCATTGGTGGTCGTGCCTTCAGCTGCCTAGGTCCTAAACTCTGTAATTCCCTCCCTAAATCTCTCCGCCTCTCCACTTTTCTTTCCTCCTTTAAGACTCTCCTTAAAACCTACCTCTTTGACCAAGCTTTTGATCATCTGCCCTAACATCTCCTTATATGGCTCGGTGTCAAATTTTGGTTTTTTCGATAATGCTCCTGTGAAGCGCCTTGGGATGTTTAATTGCATTAAAGGCGCTATATAAATATAAGATGATGTTGTAGTGTTGAGGTAGGGACTTAAGCGGGTAATGTTCCAGAGGTGAAAGAAGGTAGTCTTGGTGATGGACTGGATGTGGGGCTGAAAGCTTGGCTAAGTCTCAAACAGAACATGCCACTTGGTTCAGCCTAAGTGGACAGTGAATAAGCCAGAGACATGTAAGCACTGGATGCCTAGGGAAATCTCTGCAAAGTACATGTTGCAGGGAGAATTTGAGGGGAAAAAAGGACCGGATAAAAGGAATCTTTTTGCATGTTATTTTTCAGTGGGTCCTGACGATGATGAAAGTGAACAAGAAAAGGCCCTTCAGCAGCTTCATGTGACGATGCCGGAGGGTCCCTCGCTAATCACGGTACTGAAAGATAAGGAGGAGCGGCGCAAATTAGGTATTCAATGACGAGGATTTTGCAAGACAAATATTTCAGTATGTTATTGGAAATAGTTAATCTTTGACACCCATATGTCTGAAATGTTATCTTTTATTCTAAATTAATTTAAGAAACTTATGGACTTTTGAAAGCTGCATCTATTCAAAATGATTCATAATTGTCAAGCTCTCTACTAAAGTAATAAGTAATAATAATTCCATACATTTATAGACAACTTATCATGTTAAAATATCTCATTAGTTTACACACAGTGAATTACTTTTTGAAGTACAGTGACTGTATTTTTGTAGGTAAACATGACTTTGTGTTCTCCACTAGCAGCATCCCACAAACAGCAATGAGATGAATGATCTATTTTTGGTGGTATGTTAAGGAAGGAATTTTGGCAAGGACACTGGGAGAGATTTTCAGATACTGCAATGGGGTCTTTAGAGTCCTTGTGGATCACTGGAACAGGAAAATAGGACTTCAGTTTAATACCTCCTCTGTCCTGAATATTTCCTCAGTCATGCACTGGAGTAGCTGCAGCCCAGATTACAACAACAACTTCTCTAGCACCTTTAATGTAGAAAAACATCCCATGGTGCTTCAAAGGCTTAGTTAGAAATAAATGGACATCGAGCCAAAGAAGTACATCTTAGGAGGTGGATTTTAGGGAGGATCTGAAAGATAGGATATGGAGGTAGAGATGGCGAGGGTTAAGGAGGGAAACTGGAAAATTGATGGAACGAAGGGAGGGTGATGCACAAAAGGCCAGTCGGCGGATGTTTGGAGTGGAGGCAGGTGTTTGTACAGCTGAAGGAGGTTACAGAGATGGGGAGGGGCAGAAATGAAGAGATTTAATCGCGAAGATGCAAATTTTAAATTGGAGGCGTTGGGAAGTTAATGTAGGTCATTGAGGATAGATGATAGGATACAGGTGGAGAGTTTTGGATGAGCTGAAGTTTACAGAGGGTGGCAGATGGGTGGCCAGCCAGTATACATTGGAAGAGTCAAGTCTGGAGGTGACAAAGGCATGGATGAGGATTTAGCAGCAGTGGGCTGAAGTAGGGGTGGAAGCAGGCATTGTTCTTTATATGGTCTTTGTGATGGTGTTTATCATATGTTCGGCCTCTGCTGAAACCAAGGTGTAGCGACTTGGAAGTAACTAATCTTGATCCATGGTCTGTGCTGAGTTAGTTAATCTCAGTTGGGGAGGAAGTGGAGACAGTACTCTGTGTCCTGGGCTAGGGAGAGAAAGGTCACTTTCTCTCGATGGTATGTATGTACACGCATGAATTGGTTGAGAACCGTATTGAGCTCAGCTAAATGCCCTCTTTATAATCAAATATCCCGCTGACGTTCTCTCCAGCCCACATATGTAGAATGACTACTTGGGTGAGGCACTGCAAGCACCTGTGGAGCACTACTGCATGTCAGTCTCTTCAGAAGGGGAGCAGAGTGAAGTCATTTTTTTGTAGGGGTGGAGGTGGCAAGGTAAATTAAAGCACTGTTTTTTATTTCAAGAAAGATTAACGATTTTGCATAGTTCTTTAACTTGCGATTGTAAAATAGAGAAAATTGTTTCATGTTTGAGTTACAGCAGTGCAACAGTATAGTTTTGATATTATTGCCTTTAAAAAAGGCCATTGTTCCGCTTAATGTCAGAAAGATTCTTACAGGGAGGCTTTTTAGCCTCTGATTTCTTGAGGTAAAATGTTACCAATAAAATGTGTTGGAACATTGTGCTAAATTTCCAGTTTCCAACCTTCAGTGCCATCTAGTGTGTCAAAACAAAATTACAATGCTATCAAAATCAAAACAAAAACACTACAAGTCAGAACTTCTGATGAAGGGTATAGAACTGAAATGTTCACTCACCCTTTTCTTTTTACAGATGCTGACTAGCTGCTATGTATTTAAGTTATTTTCTGTTTTTATTTCTGATTTCCTTATCCTACTGTTTGCCCAACTGAGCGAGTGATATATTATTGCCAGGGCCCTACTATGGAAAATGGGGAAAGCAAAACATTTTTATTTGAAGATTCTTATTTCATATTCCTGCCTTTCTCTCTTTTTGTTTTATTTAACCAGTGAATAGTGTTGACTTCATCAGGAAAAATACATTTTGCTTGGCAGTACAGTATTTTAAAACTGATTTAACACATAATGCTACCACATGCACATCCTATCCTCTAATGGTGTCATCAATAACATGTTACCTTCTTCCAGATCTCTTGCAATACAATACTCTTCTGGAACCAGTTTGTAGGAAGCACTTGAAAATGGCCCAGGATTAATTGTCACTGATTTCACGCCTCCTCTGTGGGAACTATTCTCCCTTCTTTCCCCAAGGTGGTATGGCTGAAATTGGGAGCTCAGCACAGTAAGGACTATAGCATGAACCTGTGTCCTGAAACACCTTGTGAATTTTTGTTTTCAATTTCCAGTGCCAGTCCTACTTATTGCCTCACTGGGCAAAATTTGTACCAAATTATGGATACTTTTGTGACCACCAGCAACCAGGTCAAGACTGGCCAAAGCTAATTTCATCAGTTCTGATCCCTAAGGTTTAAAGACAGAACAGACTTTTATTCCATCAGTCAGGGTTGGACTCAAACTTGGGTGCATGAGGTGAAAGGACCGTTATGATCCCAGTTCATCACTAATCTCCTACAGAATTGCAGTTTGATTTAAGTAATCGCTGCAATGAGTATTCTTTGGATTATCTCTCTAACTTTCTTTTTTCCCTTAATTTCCATAGGGAAGTCTCATTTAAAGAAAGCAATAATTAAACATGAAGAAGCAATGAGGATTCACAGCCTGTGTCGGATACTGAGGAAGATGGATATCCTGCAGGAGGTGCTAGCTGTTGCCCACAAACGATCACTAAAGAAGTACTCTGAAATCGATCGCGAGGATGACTTTTTTGATACTGTCGAAGCCCCAGAAATTCATCGTAAGTTAATAGCATTATTATATCGATGATGAGCTGCCAGTGTCAGCCAGTCCTGCTATGCACAGCACATAAAGGAAGTGAACTCTATGAATCCGACAGCTCCAGAACCTAATTTTTCATAGGTTCCAGGAGCAGTTGGGCTTCCGTCAAATGGGCCTAGTAAGTATTAGGGTCCCATAATGTACTGTTTATGGTACAATTCAGAGCTCAAATCCCACTATGGTGAGTTGAAATTGAATTCAGTAAATGTGGTAATTTATGGGTTGGCAACAGAAAAATGATCATGTAAGCAGCCAGATTCATAAAATCCCAACTGGTTGATTAATGCCCTCCAGGGAGGGGAACCTGCCACCCCAGTCTGGCCTTCACATGACTCCAGTCCCAAACTAAATGGTTGATTCTTAATACCCTCTGAAGTGGCCTAGCAATCCACTCAGTGCAGTACGAATGTGACTTTGCCAGCATCAACCCACACCCTGAGAAATAAAATAAAGGGACCAAAATGACAGTGCCGCTTTCAGTGTTTTCCACTAGAGTACCACTCTGCCAGCACCACACGACAATATAAAATATCAATAGTTTTTCTAATGTTAAATCAATTTCATACCTGAGTGTGATTTTTAACCCATTAGTGTCTGAACAAGCATCTTATACTGCATAAAGCTCCTGCTACTCTGGCCCAAGTATGTATTTCAGCTCCAGAAGAACACCTCTTACTGCATAAATGTGATTTTTTTTTTCCCTTCCATTTCTCACACACTTCCATTCAAATGGTTAATTTAGTATTAAATTAGTGGTAATTTTATGCAGTGGGTCCATGGAACTGCATTGGGATATAGGAACAGGAGTAGGCCATTCTGTCCCTCAAGCCTGTTCTGCCATTCAATTAGATCATGGCTGATGACACCTTAATGCCATTTACCTGCTTTTAATCCATATCCCTTGATACCCTTACCTAATAAAAATCTGGCAATCTGTCTTGAAAATTTCAATTCACCCAGCATCTACAGCCTTTTGGGGGAGAGAATTCTAGATTGAACCTGAACAAACTCATTTTGTATAGGACCTTTTCAACCAGCCAACAGAGGAGAATTCCCATCAGTTGGCTGAATTGAACCTGGGTCTCGGAGACAGAAGGACAGTTCTCTGATGATCACCCCTTTGCAGTCATATTCTCGAAGACTGGAAATGGAAGAAGCGATTTCAGTCCACTGAGCATTCTGTAAGCAAGTTAAATTCACGTCAACCAGTAACTGTTGATCTTCCTTTGCAGCAAAAACGCAGCAGAAACCAGAAATTAAAACTCCAAACTTTTCCAAAGTGAAAGTCACTGATATTTTTCACAGATTGGTAAGTATGCTGGTCATAAGAATTCTGCTTTTGCTTTTGATGTATCATGTCCCACTTATTGTGGTCAGTGAAAACCTATGATAATTGCATTGTTTGATGTTTCACATTATTTAAAGAAGAGTTTTAAGGATAGGAAAAGGTTATTAAACAAACAAGCCCTTAGCCTTTTCATTGATTTAATCCCACCTACCTGCCTCTCATCATAACCCTCAATCCATTCTCTTTTCAGAGACTGATCTAGTTGACTCTTGAACCCATTTACACTGTCTACTTCAATGACCTTCTCCATTAACTTATTCCACAACTTTACTTTAGCATCCCTTCTTACTCCTAACTTCCCAGTTTTAACTTGCACCTGACGAGATTTGATCCCTTCACCATAGCTGCTTGAATCATTTTTGTCGATTCTCTTGGAATTTTCAATTTGGTCACCCTTGACATCTGTATTAATACTAAAAACAAATCTAGCTGGGAAGAAAGGTTTTGTATAATGTGATTGGTGATGAATGAAAATATAAAAAGAACCAAGAACTAATTTGAAAAGAGAATAACACAGGGACTTGAATACAACCAATGAAGAAGAAAATAGATCACCAATTTGATTCTATGAGGGAAAAATTGAGACGCGCCCCCGCGGCCAAAATTCATTGGTAGCGCCCCAAGAGGGAAGCGGGGCGCTACTGGAAGCGCCCCGCCTCCCTCTTGGGGCGCTGCGAGTGAATATCGTGGCGCTACGTGGCGCTGTGGCACGTCGCGCCGCGGTACTGCAGGCCTTCCTCCCCTTTTTAAAGGGGAGGTGCCTTGCACAGCGCAACCCGGGACCCAACTGGGCCACCAGGGATTGGAGTGCCGGCAAAAGTCTTGAGTGCCGGGATGACGGAGCGCAGCCACCACTCCGCAGGCAGGCTGGTCAGGAGGCCGGGGACGGCAACGGGGGCAGGTGTTGGCAGGTGGCCAGCAACAAAAATGGCCGCCCGGCACCTCGCCTTTAATTAGTGCTGCCCCGGCCGCAGGTAAGCCCCCCTGACCCCGTCGGACATAGCAGGGTGCAGCGCCGCAAGGCGCTAACGGTTACCGCCGCCGCTAACCTCCCGCTGAATTTCGCGGGAGGCGTTGGCGACGCCACGCCCGGGCGCTAGTTGCTTTGCGCCCAGTTAGCGCCCGGGAGGCGCAAAGCAACCAAATTTTTCCCCCTATATATATTGTCTGTGTGTATGTGTGTGTATATATACATACATACATACATGAAACTCTTTGGTATCCGGCACCTACGGGACCGGGATGGTGCTGCTTTATTAAAAATTACGGATAATGGAGATGTATACCTACCAAGGTACAAGAGCCCCAGTTACACGGCCACTTGTGCAGGAGCCCCGGTTACACGGCCACTTGTGCAGGAGTCCCGGTTACACGGCCACAGATCCAGGAGCCCCTGTTACACGGCCACAGGTGCAGGAACCCCGGTTACATGGCCACTAATATACAGTAAAACTTACCTGAACCAACTCCTGAATTTTGCCGGTTAATAGAGAATTCCGGATATTTAGGTGCCGTTTAAACGAGAGTTTCCTGTATATGTACATAATGCAGCCCATTTCGCTATCCTCTCATGGTCTCTGTTCCATCCACTAAATTGCCTACGAAAATATTCCAATAAGTAGTCCCTGATCTCCTCAAGATATTGAGGAAACTTCTAGAATATTATCCCTCTTTTTTAATGATGTGGAGATGCCGGCGTTGGACTGGGGTGGACAAAAATGAGAAGTCGCACAACACCAGGTTATAGTCCAACAGATTTATTTAATTTTACAAGCTTTCGGAGCAGTTCGCTCCTTCGTCAGGTAAGTTTAGCAGTGAGAGAATCTCCCAGAATTCACAATTTAAACACAGACAAAATATATTCAAATCTTTCCCACATCAAAGAGCATAGCCAAGACAATGAGATGTGTCCCAGGGGGTCCAACGTGTCAAACCACCTGCTGGCTGCATATCCTATCAATCTGTGTAGGTTCTTGTGTTAGCCTTTTTAAAAAAAAAAACACCTGGGAAGACTGGCCATGATGTCAAGTCACGTTCTGTATCGTGACATGAACCCGATATCGCGATTGAGGCCCTCCTCATGAGTGCGGAACTTGGCTATCAGTTTCTGCTCTATGATTTTGTGCTGTCGTGTATTTCGAAGGCCGCCTTGGAGAACGCTTACCCGCATATCCGAGGCTGAATGCCCCTGGCTGCTGAAGTGTTCCCCGACTGGGAGGCAACCCTCCTGCCTGGCGATTGTTGCGCGGTGTCCGTTCATACGTTGTCTCAGTGTCTGCATGGTCTCGCCGATGTACCATGCTCTGGAGCATCCTTTACTGCAACGTATCAGGTCGTCTTCCCAGGTGTTTTTTTTTAAAAAGGCTAACCCAAGAACCTACACAGATTGACAGGATATGCAGCCAGCAGGTGGTTTGACACGTTGGACCCCCTGGGACACATCTCATTGTCTTGGCTATGCTCTTTGATGTGGGAAAGATTTGAATATATTTTGTCTGTGTTTAAATTGTGAATTCTGGGAGATTCTCTCACTGCTAAACTTACCTGACGAAGGAGCGAACTGCTCCGAAAGCTTGTAAAATTAAATAAATCTGTTAGACTATAACCTGGTGTTGTGCGCCTTCTCTTTTTTAATGGCATTGATTTGTTCAATCTAGGCCTGCTATCCTCCTCAGACAACATTTCTCATTCCACAGTACATGAATTATTATGTCCAATGGAGCATTTGATCATCTCAGTTTATACCTGTTTTTATAACCATCAATTCTTTTCCGAACCAGTTATTCATTCAGCTTCTTTTGAAAAATCTTGAAAACTCACTGCCGTGGATAGCTACCTGTGAGTTATAAGGCAAATCTCCAAATAAGGCATCAGACAACTGACTTAATATTTTTCTTGCGGCTTATGACATTGTTAATGTAGTTAGACGTATTCTTTTTCAAGTTTTGCGAAAAATCTGCCATGTATTCCAATCTGTTAACCTTGGTATATTCCATTCCATGAACTGTGACTGGTGCAGTCGGAAAAGAAAGTAAGAAAAACTTGCATTTATATAGCGCCTTTCATGACCACCAGACATCTCAAAGCGCTTTACAGCCATTGAAGTACTTTTGGAGTTTAGTCACTGTTGTAATGTGGGAAACGTGGCAGCCAATTTGTGCACAGCAAGCTCCCACAAACAGCAATGTGATAATGACCAGATAATCTGTTTTTGTTTTCTTGATTGAGGGATTAAATATTGGCCAGGACACCGGGGATAACTCCCTTGCTCTTCTTCGAAATAGTGCCATGGGATCTTTTACATCCACCTGAGAGAGCAGACAGGGCCTTGGTTTAACGTCTCATCCGAAAGACGGCACCTCCGACAGTGCAACACTCCCTCAGCACTGCACTGGAGTTTCAGCCTAGATTTACGTGCTCAAGTCCCTGAAGTGGGACTTGAACTCACGACCTTCTGACTCAGAGGCAAGTGTGCTACCCACTGAGCCACAGCTGACCCAGGCATTCAGAGAAGGGTAACGTTAAGAGAAGTATGGCTTAGGAAGCTGATATAAGGATGGGTATGCACAATACATGTGAGTTGTTTTGAATAGAAATTATTTATCCTTGTCCTTTATTTGTTAAATCACCAGCTTAATCCCTCTGATTTTCTTACATTGTAAAACAAGCTGAAGGCCCAAGGCTATTAACGGTGGGTAACCACTAAGTTGAAAAGTTGTAGGAGTGAAGAGGCAACTGTCAGCTGATGCCAAGCTTGGGCTTTAAATGCCTGAGATTATCGAAGGAATGCAGAGAGTTCCACAGTTTTCAGGAATGAAAAAGATGGAGTAGCAGTGAGATGTGTCTTGATTTCAACACTGGAAGAATGCTGGGAGGAAAGAGCCTGTCGGATGATATATTTGGAGCTTGGGAAGAAGTAGCTCAGAGGCATAATGACCATAACTGGAGTACTGTCTTATAATTCACTGATGGCTGCCCTCTAATATCATCCAATGTAATTGTGCATTGAATGGAACTGTAGCAAATAACTCAGCAGCCAACACAAAACTGCACACGCTGCAGTTACTTGGGGAGACAGCCGACTGAAAGAAAGAAAGCCTTTTTTTATTCAGTGGAACCTCTGTTGACTGCTCTTCTGACTACAGGAAACTCTTTATTAACCGGCACCGATGGGACCGGCGTGGTGCCAGTTAATCAAAAAGTCCGGATAATGGAGAGTTATATCTCCCAACGTACGAGAGCCCCGTACACATTGACATGCGCCTGCATTCGGAGCTCCGTCTCCCCGGGGACCGCCAGCTGACCATCTGTCGTGTCCACTGCCTACCCGGGCTGCACATTCCCCTCCCAATCTACACGCTCCGATACAAGGCAAACACCTCGGGGTTTTTTTTAAAGTTAATTTTAAACGAGAGATGAAGGAAAACCCCGGTTACCTACTCAAGAATTTTGCCGGTTAAGAGAGATTTCCGGATATTTGGGTGCCGGTTAATAAAGAGTTTCCTGTACCTACCATATTTTGGCAGGACAAGGCCTAATGTGAGGCATTGTCTCATTATACGGCTTCTTTTGTGGATTGCATTTCATCTCCATTTCTTTTGTGCTTTGCATTGTACTGGTCTTCACTCCCATGCCTGGGATATTCCTATACCATACATATAAAAACAGATTCTGGATTATCTGCTCGTCTCCATTATCGAGCAGTGGATCCCTTCCATTGAGGTGGATAAAGGAGGTTCCATTTTATTAATAGTATTATTTGGGAGTACTATTCATTTTAACATTTGTCATGCGTTGAACAGATGGAAGGAGGACGGATGAGAGCAAATTCATCTCATTTGATGTTACCTACTGAAACAGTAATCGTAGATCATCCTAACTGCATTTATAAACAATATGTTTTCCCTTTTTCCCCTCATTTCCCCCTCCTCCCATTTTAGGGGCCTTTGTCAGTTTTCTCTGCCAAGAACCGGTGGAGCCCAGCCAGAGAGGTTCACCTTGAGAAAAGTGAAAAAGGATTTGGATTCACTCTGCGTGGAGATTCCCCTGTCCTCATCGCAGGAGTTGTCCCTGATGGCTCTGCAGATGTAAGCATACTTTACTCCATTTTACTCATGATATATAATCCTTTTATTTTTGCATTCCTGCCTTTACGCTATCTTTAAAAAGAGAATCTCTTCAAAAAATGAACCAAGCTGACAGAAATACATAGAAGTTACAACACATAAACAAGCCATTCAACTCAACCAGCCTGTGTTGGTGTTTGTCCTCCACATGAGAAAATAGTACTAATCATATTTACCCTCCCTGTTCCCATATCTCTCATCCCTTTTCCCTTCATCCACCTATCTAATCTATTCTTGGTTGACATAGTTGATGCCTTGATGACTCCTTGTTAAATTTCACGCCAAGAGCTGGATTGAAAGCATATGGGATAGGGAAGTCCCGAGATGGTGTTCTGCACTGTAGACTTGGCCCTTCACCTAGGTTTCTACATTTAAAAAAAAGTTTTCGAATGAGAAAGGGTTTTATTATGGGTGTTGCTATGCTGTGTTGCTTGATACCAGAAATGCTCTGTGTTATTATTTTCTCCATTTCCTCTCTTGGTCTTACTGAACCATCTTCTGTTACCATGGGGGAAATTAGATATTAATTTGCTGCCAGACTGCTGCCAATTCAGAGGAATGAGATGGCGTGACTTTTTAAAAAGAAAAAAAATTGTGCCTCCCTCTCTGTGATCGTTTTCGCTACATTTCCCCACGACACAGGTGAAATCCTTTTGTGGGGAGTCATGGGTATGAGCTCATGAATTAGCACGCCTGATGTGGCATGTTTTGCGCTACTTGTAGCAGCACTGTATAGGTTCCTGTTTGTAATACTTGTGCTGCTTTGTAATAATAAGAGATGAATTGGGACTGACACACGTTTTATTAACTTTTGTAGGAAGCTGGTCTTCGAGAAGGAGACTACATTGTGTCAGTGAACGAACAGGATTGCAAATGGTCCAAGCACTCTGATGTAGTCCAGTTATTGAAAAGCACAGAGGGTGTCAGCATTGGGGTGATAACTTTAAATACCTCTGAGCAACAGAACAATGTGAGTGTTTACCATTCAGATGTGACTGTTGATTGATGTTAATTGATGAGCTGATTGTTGTGCAAGTCAATATTATAATTAGGATATCACCATGTGTAAAATAATAACTTACTGAATAAGCAATTTAGAGTTAGTTACTTATTTAGAAACCTACAGCAAGACTGCAACTTGAGGATCAAGGACTTGGTGCATACTGACAGTCGGTGTCTGTACTGATAGCTGCTACCAGCATGTACTGATTAAAATTAAGTACAATTCTGTTGTCCCCGCCCCAAATAAAACTAAAATCATAGAGCATTCCTGACAGCTTTGCTGTAATTACACCACTTGCTGTAGTACTGAATCATACAGATCAGGAATGTTTGATCCCTCATTTATACTGTTAGTTGATCTCAACTGGGGGAGTGACAAGAGTGGTGACGAAGTGCTGCATTGAGCTCAGCCTCTAGGTTAGATATGTGAAAAATCAGCACGGGTTCCTGTCTCTGCTATTCATTGATCCTTGCTTAGTGTTGGATGTGGATATGATTCGGTTGAGCTCTGGCCTCTCCCAGAGAGTGAATAGTTTTCCAACATTTACTGTCTGGGCACGTTCATGAAAAATGGTCAGAAGGCAAGGAGAGAGGACAGGCAGGCAACCTGCTCAGCCCTCCACCTTTCTCTGAAAGTTACTGGGTCTTGGGAGCACCCCCAGGGTGACTCTCCCTCTGATTTTCCAATTCTTGCTCTGGGAGTTAGTAGCTGACTTCCTCTTGGCCCCTCTCCACATTGGCATGGCTGAAATTGGTAGCCCATAGTGTGGAAGATCAAGGGGATAAACGGACATCCTACCACTCCGTGGTGAAGAGTGTTGCAGCGCCAATGCAGTATGCCACCTAGCAACCTTTTAATTTAGTTTCAAAGGTCATGTCCTGAAAAGGGTTCCACTGTTTTGCATTGCGAGTCTGTATCTATGCCAAACAAAATGCTTTAAACAAGCTGGTACTTGGAATATTTCAGGACATTCCCTTTTAAACTTTTCACTTAACCACACCTCTGGCAAACTGTTATCATCATTCTGCTTTTCCTTTCCAGCAGGCTGACAGAAAATCTCTTCTAGGTACAATGTCCTCAACAAGCATCTTCTCTGGGAATGATAAAGAGAACAGCAGGAAAATTGCAGATTCTAGCAAGAGTTCAGCCTTGCTGATCACCTGGAACAAGAAGAAAAATACAAGCAAGGATGGCAGCACTCACAGCTTACCCTTCATTGCCGTAACAGACGATGGATCATTCTACTGAAGAGTCTCGTCAGTCCTATGCTGTGAGAATTAGCTCCACAAACATACCCATCTCAACTAAGGATGCAGAACGGTTCTATAGAAGTTCATCTCACTTGAAGCCCTGTCAATCATGCACTACAGGATGTATTACCACTCCAACCCTTTCTTCTTGAACACGTATTAGACTTGTGAACTGTTCCTTTACTGAAAGGCTCGTTTGTGGCAGACAGTTGTGGTGGGGGAGGGACGAGGCGAGGTGAGGAGAGACATGCCACAGCAAAAAGGGTTTCAATATCTTGCAGTAGATCACTACTGCCAGCTTAGTTGAAGTGGAAGGGTTTTCCATGTCAGGCCTGATGAAAAGTCCCACCCAAAACATTGACTGTCTTTCTCTTTAAGATGCTGTGCATTTCTAGCATTTTCCATTTCTATTTGAGTTTTTCTTCACTGGATGAGAGTTTATAAACTATTTGTAACTCATTATTAACAAATGACCATTTGAGGCTGCTGCTCCAGGGTAAGACCTTTATCAGATCTGTCATCATGTTGGGCCTTATCTTTGCTTCATTTTAGGCCTGCCAAGAGCGTGTATTTTTCTCCTTCAGGCAAAGCTTTATTTTGGTCTTGTGATAATCCCTGTCTACAGCTTGCTGTGATCTGTCTTCAACAATAACAGCAGTGAAGGTCCAGCAAGCAGCACCATACCAGCAGATTATCAGAAGACAATATTTTATTAAAAAAGTATTATTAACCTGTCTTAGGAGTGATGGTAGATTAAAGGTGCAAGATCCTTCTGACTTGTCCCACGGGTCTCAGTATTACTTTCTGCTCTATAAAGAATTGAATACAGGTTCATTTATTTCTCACCTTCCTCTTAGTTTGTTCCTTCATATAATCTGCACATTGGGAACCAGCAACAGTGTTGTTTGCTTCCCTTCCCCACCCCCCACCCCCCACCACAGAAAACAGCGAGAGCTGTATTACATATATTAGGAAGCCATGCTGGGTTTGGCTTGGTAGAATTAATTTAGTTTATTCCATGCTGCTCTCATATAGAGATTATCTTAAGGACAAAAACTGTGCTTTTAGACTTTAATCTATTCATAATTTTTCTTTAAAGTTCTGTTGATGGCCAAAGGACTCAGATCTGTGGGACAAGACTGAAGGATCTCCTACTTCAATCTACCATTGCTCCAGAGACTTGGATCATTTGCATGAAGATCTAACGAAAATGTTGTATATTTTCAAAATATACTCTATTTAATTAGATGTTCCTGGAAATGTTTTGGGTGGAAGAAACTATAGACTATAAAACTTGACTGCTGTTGAGCATCATTATGCTGCAAATTTCATGTATACTAGTCAATAGCAGAGCCAAAAGCAGTAATCCAGGCAGGGATTGGGTTTGGGCAGGGGTCAGACTACATTCTAAACTGAGACAGTGAAGGCCCACTATTGTGATGCTGGCTTTAACTGCCTCCCCGATCATATTTTAAATTTCAATTTAAAAAAAAAAGGAAGCAGCTCTAATACTGATAGAGATTCACCGGAATATGCTGCCCCTTTGTTTTCAACACGAGAAAACGTAGCACTTGTTTATGTCTGATTTTTTTTTTTAGGTAAACATATTCTCTTGTAGGTGTTGGTCCTTTGCAAACCGATGAAGCTAACTGCAGCTGCCACTGTAAAAAGTTCATTCATGGGTGACTGACTCGCCATTGGAGAAACATGTGAGGAATTTATTTGTGCCAAGTCCATTCTCTATATTTAGGCACACATTTGTGTTTTGTTTTCATTTTAGTAAGGAAAATGTCAAAGTCAGGGGGGAATTTTCACATGAAAAAATGGGTGGGCTGAAGGCGGGGGTGGGAATGTGGGAGAGGGGGAAGTTAAAGTTTTAAAAATTTAAATCCGACCGCAACCTGCCTCCAACCCACCCACTTTCAACTTTTAATCAGGCGGGACAGGGGCGGGCAGCCAACCCGCTACCAGGAGGCGGGTTGGCATTTTAAATCTGATAATGGGGCCTGAAGACTCTGCTTTAATGTGCTGTGCAGGTTTAACTGCAGCCGGCTGGGAATCCCAGGCCTCGAGATTCCCAGTAGCTGCAGCAAGGTGGGAACTGCCTCGGGGAGCAATCCTTGTGGGCCGGGAGGAGCAGGAGTGCTTCCTCCCGGACCCCCAAGCTCACCCACCAGCAGCTCGCCCCTCCCCAGGTTCGGGGAATCGGACCCCCCTGGGGATCACAACTCCTCCCCCGGGGTCAGGGATCGGATCCCCCCTTGGGATCGAACTCAGCCCCGGAATTGGGGATCGGACCCCCTCACCGGCTTGGAAACCCCCTCCCTTGGACCCAGCACCTACCTGTTGCTGCAGCATCCTGTCCAGCCAGCATTCCCCATCCGACTGGAAACCAACCTGTCAATCAGGCTGGCTTCCGGGCGGGGAACCCGCCCATTATGTTGTGCCAGGAAACCTGGACTTCCACGGCCTACCGACCCGCTTGGGCAGGTCAGAAACTGGAAAATACAGGCCTCATACTCAGTGCATTATGTGACATCAGATTTTGCTTGCTGCTGTACTGCAACAGAATACTCATTCAGTTAAACCCTTAGTGGGAGAAATTCATTATAGCCCCGTTTGGGGCGCTAACTTTTAAAAGTTGAAAAAATTAGCACCAGGTGTTAATGTTTCTCAACTTTAAAAAAATTCGGTTTTGCGCTCCAGGAAGGAAGTGGAGCACTAAATCAAGCGCTCCACTTCCTTCCTGGGGCGCAACAGGCAGCAGGCGGGGTGGTAGGTGTGCAGCGCTGCACACTGGGCCGTGTTGGAAGGCTCCTTCCCTCCATTAAAGAGAAGGGCCAAGGCTCTGCAATGGAAAGCAATTTATCTGGTCCCCGATCCAGCCTGATGCACTGCAGTAGAGTGCCGGGCTGATCGAGCGCTGGGGAAAAAAGGGAAAAAAACAGAAAACGAGCATTTGATTATTTTTTTTCCCTACCTCGGCCACCTTGCCTTAAAGTATCGCCCCGAAGCACCCGGCTTCCCGATGAACGCCTCCTGCAGCTGCCGGTGTTGTCACCCAATGATGCTGCAGGTGGCGAAACCGAGGTTCGTGTCCGGGGCGATGCGCACGGCAATGACATCACGATCTCCGGGCGAAGAAGATCGGGGCTCAACACCACCATACCGCCGCCACAAACCCCCCGCCGAATTTAGCCGGAGGCGATATTCTCGCCGCGCCCTGGCGGTAAGTGGTTAGTGCCCCGTTATCGCCCCCTGGAGGCGATAACTGGAGGCGCAAAGGTATCCAATTTCTCCCCCTTTATTTAGTTCCTGAAGAGCAGTTTGACCAGTATGTGCGTAATATATATATATTTGTTGGAGGAATGAGGAGGAGAGTGAGACAGTTAGAAAGTGTCTGCTTTTGCAGTTACAGCTTGTCATGCACATATGATTGAGTTGAACAAAATTCTGTAAGTAAAAAACAATACTGTAAAAGAAAGAAAGACTTGCATTTATATAGCGTGTTTCACGGCCGCAGGACGTTACAAAGCATTTACAGCCAATGAAGTACTTTTGAAGTGTAGTCACTGTTGTAATGTCGGAAACGCGGCAGCCAATTTGCGCACAGCAAGCTCCTACAAACAGCAATGAGATGATGACCAGATAATCTGATTTAGTGATGTTGATTTGAGGGAAAAATATTGGCCAGGACACCATTCATAACTCCCCTACTCTTCTTCGAACTAATCCCATGGGATCGTTACGTCCACCTGAGAGCAGACAGGGCCTCAGTTTAACGTCTCATCAGAAAGACGGCACCTCCAGACTTTGTGTTCTACTACAATCACATCTAAAAACCCAGTGCTTGTACTATATCTCCTTTACTGCAATGCCACCCCTAATATAGGTTATCTGGGATATACTGCAACCTCTCCTATAACACTCATTGGCCCGTATTTTCTGATATCTACGGGTGTGTACGAGCTGTGTACACACCCGTAGGGACCTCAAGTGCCGGTTTCAGGCATGCGAAGCGCATGCGCTGAAAACCGGCACTTCTGATCTGTCAAGAATCCTCTTGACAGATCGCACGCCTGCCCTGGAGAAGGGCCTCTGCGGGTGGAGTGTTCCGCTTTCTGCAGAACCTTCGCCCGCTGAAATCCCTTAAAAATCTTATGCCTGGTAAAAGCAGTCGTAAGGCCTGCTTTTACCAGCATAAGAGTTTAAAAAAGTAAAAAAAAAATTTTTTTCACTCATTTATAATGTAAAAATACTTTTAAAAAAGGTAAGTTTATTTTTAGCCCCGTAAAAAACTTTAATTATTTTTTCAAAAAATTAAATTTTTGTTTAAAATATTTAATTTAATGTAATTTTAACTCATTTTAAAAACGTGATTTTTAAAAAAAAATTATTTAATGTAGTGTCTTTTTTCAATGATCCCCATTCATACTTTTGACAGGTCTATCTGTCAGAAGTATGAAGGGGGATTCCCTTCTCCCATTGGCTCACCTGGCCCACGTGATCCCAGGGACGCTTGCAAACTGCCTGCACCCCTGGGATACCTGGGCCTTTGCACGCGCACCAGGAGAGGCCCAGGATCGGAAGAGTCTGGACCTCAGGAGCCCTCAGGTAAGGGCATAGATTTTTTCCCGATAGGAGGCATCCGAACCCTAACCCTAAATTACGGGCCATTGTTTATGATTCCTGTCCAGTATTAAAGAGCTTGTTTAATAAGGTTTCAATAGTGATGCTATTGGGTTTATTTATACTAAAAGCTTTAGGAAAAATCATACTCCTGCTTCTTGATTCACATTCCAATTCTTCACCTTAAATCTTTCTCACCACCAGTAACAGACCTGTTACCACCACTGCTTTACCCTAGTGTTATACAGCCAAAAAAATTCTACCGAAGTTTGAGACTAACTCTCTAATTGTACTGCTGAGTATTTTTCATATTTGTCAAACTTGGCTCAGTGGTAGCACTCTCACCTCTGAGTCAGAAAGTCGTGGGTTCAAGCCCCACTTCAGGATATAAGCACATAATCTTGGCTGAAAATCCAGTTCACTGCTGAGGGAGTGCTGCACTATCGGAGACGTTAAAGCGAGATCCAGTGGAAATTTTGCATATTTCCTCCTGACAATTCATAAAATGACCTTGGGCAACATATGTTATACTAAAGGATTCCATGTTTTCAGAAATTATAGTCTGACACTTTGCAATATTTTATTCTGTTCCCCCTTTGAAGACTCGATTATATTGTGTAAACAAAATAATTAAAGAAAGGGGAGTGGAAATGAATGAGATTAGCTTTTGATTTATAGATTAAAGTTCACCTGAGCGGTAACCTTTGTTAAAAGCTCTCTGAATGCTCCGTATTCAACCCCCTGGTCTCTTGCCCTACTGGCCATTCTTTGAACGAGCCTAGAAAGTGTCAGCAGGTTATTTGATTGGGCGAACGACATCTCACAGCTGCGCACAATTTGGTCCTGATATGATGGCCACATTTGTACATTTCCAAGAGTGGGAGCCCTTATTGACCTTTTCTTCCTCTCCTTCATTCAGGGACACTGAGCCCTATTGTAGCACCCGAGCACTGCCATGAAATTAGCAATTTTTGAATGGTCAAAGAGTAAACCTTTTTTTCATGGTTTATATGGCTAAGTGCCAATACCACAGTGTAGTTACCTACTGAACCATTATTACAGTTTAAGGCATAGCTGGCAGTCTATATAAACATTCCAGCAACTTATCAAGATTACTTTTACAGTACCTTTTCCCCTGAGACGACTACCACTAAGACAGACAAAACTAGCAATGTCATGGGAACACCATCATCTTCTGTCTTACACCATTCTAACTGGAGATATATCGCCTCTCCTTCATTGTTGCTGGGTCAACATCCTGGAATTCCCTACCTAATGCTATTGTGTAGCACCATCACCACAAGGACTGGAGCAGTTGAAGAAGGCCCAACACCACCTTCTCAGGGTAACTAGGGACAGGCAATAAATGCAGTTTTGCCAGTGCCACCTACGTCCTGAGAATAATTTTTTTTTAAGTTTCTCAAAGCAATAGCTGAAAGAGTAAGAAAATGCAGCTGAGTTGTGCTGTTATCCTAAACGCGTGGTTTATGAATTTCTAAGATTCTATTTTACACTTTTTTTCCCCACTCTTGTCCATATGCCATAGATCATGAATTTGCTGAGAAAATGGGTGAAATATACTGCCAGATCTCTCTGGTTTGGAGGTATTTGAGAGTGACTCGTAATGACTATCCTAGCAGTTTATTTAAATAATTCCCCCCCCTCCAACTCCAACCCTTGACTGTTGCAATCTAGTCTCTGCTGACCACTTTCAGGTGCAGCTCAAATCTGGAACCAGAGTCTGTCCGTTCAATGGCACAATGTGTTAAAACAACAAATTGTATCAGCTACTCACTGCCTTAAACAGGTGAGAGGTCGCACAACACCAGGTTATAGTCCAACAGTTTTATTTGAAATCACAAGCTTTCGGAGTTACAACTCCTTCGTCGGGTGAAGTAAAGAGATACAGAATCGTCAAAGCATATATAGATAGAGAACAATGCATGTGTAACTTACAATTGCAGACAACTAAATTCAATCATCCTGACTGTTTATCTGCCGAGGTGTGATAAAGTTAGTCAGGATGATTGAATTTAGTTGTCTGCAATTGTAAGTTACACATGCATTGTTCTCTATCTATATATGCTTTGACGATTCTGTATCTCTTTACTTCACCCGACGAAGGAGTTGTAACTCCGAAAGCTTGTGATTTCAAATAAAACTGTTGGACTATAACCTGGTGTTGTGCGACCTCTCAATTTTGTCCACCCCAGTCCAACACCGGCATCTCCGCATCATTAAACAGGTGAGCCATTGGTTGATCTGAATGATAGTCACATATGCTTTGGAAGCTGTTAAGAACCTGCTACTCAAGGGATTTAGCACCAAGCTTGATGACTTAAATCTGAAACTTATGTCTAGAATTTCAGGAAAATTATCCTTTTTCCCAATCACATCTGATCACATGGAAGTATTTACGCAAATGAATGCATCTAACAGCATTTCCTTGATGTATGAGAGGTTCCTTCATCCCCTGTCTTGAAAGGAAAATCTCGGGCCACTGTTGGCTACCATTTTCTTTTTCCATGTATTAGCAGCTGATGTTTGGGCAAGCCGCAGATGCATCTCAGTTGCCGCCAACATTTTGAATTCTACCCTACGGTGAATTCTGAGCAACAGAATCAACTTTAAATATTGTAGAAGCAAGGTATCAAAGTGATTGAGTTCTAGTTGATATGAAGTTATCTCTAATCACTGCTGTTTTTCCGTCCATTTTATTGTTTACTTTTTTTTTAATTGATTTCCATTTCAGTAAAGAAAAAATGCAGCAAAGTTGTAAAATTATTTTAAAATAAAAGATATATATAGCAGAACTAAAAGGATATAGGTTAATGTTGGCTGCACATTTCAAACCTAAATGTAGGTTTGTGGCTGTGCAGAAGTTAGATGACTGTTTCTTAGGTTTTCTTTGGAGGAATGGGATAATATCTATTTTACTACTTCACTATTGTCAGCTTCATGAAATAGGACTAAGTTCTTGCCTGTTAAAGTCTACTCTTAATTCAAAGTTGCTTAATTCAATAATTTGATTTTTTTAGCATAAATTCCCACTTTATTAATATTTAATTTGGATTATTGCATGATTTTAATTTTTAGTGCAAAAATGCCTTTGAATTAGAGTAGTCTGTATTGTTTAGATGTATGTAGATGATTGTGCTATAGTACTTTAATAGGGACAGGTACGGCTTCACCTCTTGCTATGTTTAATCATTGTTATTTCTTTAAATTACTTTTTGTTCCTATATCTGTAGCTATTTACATAGGATCGGCCACTTGCAAACAAACTGCCTTTTACAGACAATGAAACACTCAAGGGGTTTGGATGATGATCTTAAACCAAGAAAGTAAAGTTTGGTACTTTAGAAACATCATCTAAATGCCAATAGTACTTTTCTGTTTTGAATAGACTGAACACTACTTTTTAATCTGTTTCCTATTATTCCTGGTTTTCTAATATTTTCTATTACTAGCACCATAATAGCTGTCAAGTTGTTCCATGACGAGAAGAGTAGATGCTTTACAACTTTGACACCAGGATTATAATGGGGTCAATTTTTATTTTTTTAAATAAATGCATTGTATTTTACTAGCAAATAATACTCATTTGTGCATGTGTGTATAAAATATCTAGCTTCTTCCACCTTCTCAAGTGGCTTATATGTAGGAAGTTGCTCTGGTAATAATCTGGAGTGGCAATTAGTTCAGAATTTTTTTAAACTTTTGTTTTAGGTTGTTCGTCAAAACTAAACCTAAGAGAAAGGATAGGTTCCCATTTTGGATAGAACCCCTTCGTCAGAACCGCCTAAGCACAAATTGAACCCAAGTATAGGTTTGTGACGGTGAAAGGGTTAAGTGTCTGATTTTCAGTTTGTTTTGGAGAGGGGAGGAGGGCAGATGGGAAAATATCCTGAACTGGAACACCATTAGCGCCAGTTTCATGAGATAGCACTAAAAGATTAACCTGCGCTTTTTATGCAAATAGACTTGCTGTGTATCTCCAGCATTTGTAGTTTTTTTCCTTTTAAAGCACAATTACATTTACTGTGTGTGACACTGGGCAGTTATATTGAATATGTTACAAATGTGGAACATGGTGTTTGCATTACAATAGAGTTATATAACACGTGATTTAGCGAATATTCACATTGCCTGATTTGCAAAACCTCGCCAGCTGATTTTGCATGCATCATTCCAGTCCCACTGTAACTAGCCTCACCGTACACATTAGGCAACTGTCTCAACCACATGGATTGTGCTACCAAAATAGCTCTTAACAATGAAGAAAAGTGGAAGTTACCTTTTCATGCATGTTGTACCCTCTGTGGGGGAATTACCTATATGCATGTACAGCTGCTAGGATCTTTGAATGGCAACTGTAAATTATAATAACTGTACACACATTTTTACACTTGATTTTAAGGAGATTTATGTATCTTTATAGAGAGCTGGTTTAGATCATGATGTCAGAGGCCTTTGCAAAATTTGCAACACCTCCTAAACCTGTCAAATGTGAATTGCAGTCTAACCAGAAATTTCTCCCCAGTCCATCCCAAGATTGTGTAAGATGGTAGAGCAATGATAGTCAGTAGAAAGTATAACGTGAAGGTTTTTTCCCCCCCACTGGATGCTTGCTTATACCTTGAGGCTGTCCTATGGTTTGTCCTATTTTGTAATATTAAGGAAGCAAATATTCTATTATAGCATTCAGGGACAGGAAATCAGAGGATGATTGATGAGGGTGTTGCCTGCAGCACTGAAACACTAGACAGGATGAGCTTGATGGACTGAACATGCTTATATCATGTATAATGACACATTCTGAGGCATTACTCTCATTTAGATCAAATTTTAAGCACATTCTTGATTTAACTGTATTAAATCATTGTTCTGTACATTGAAGTCACACTATACATGTATATCACAGCTCTAATAGAAATATAATTTTTATTTTTTGTAAGTGTATATCTACTTGTGATCAGAGTTAAGTGCTAACTTGCACTTTGATCTGAAGCTATTGGTTATTTGTACATGGGCTTGGCAGTATTGCAAATTGAAAGAATGGGGTCATGTTGCACAATTTTTCATATTTCATTTTCTTCTACCTCACCAATCCCTTGTTTTAAAACTATTTATTTCTGTAAAGATCAGTCGCCAGTAGCCTCGGTAGCCCTCTTTTTTTATTCATTCTCGGGATATGGACATCACTGGCAAGGCCAGCTTTTATTGCCCAACTCTAGTTGCCCTTGAGAAGGTGACGGTGGCCCTTCTTATTGAACTGCTGCCGTCCATGTAGTGAAGGTACTCCCACAATGTTGGGTAGGAAGTTCCAGGATTTTGATTGTTGCCAATGTTGTGCTGTGTAAATCAAGTCATAAGAATTTTTAGGAACAGTAAAAGGCCATTGGACCCACCAAGTCATTTAATCAATCTCAACCCCATCTACCGCCTTTCCATTCGGTCTGTATTACCCTCTCTCCAGAAACCCACTCATTGCATCTTAATCCCATTTTCAGTACCCTGTACTTCTTTGGTGCGAGGTGGAAGTTGTAATCTACTCCGTAACCACTGTTTCCAGTGTTTCTCTTTTCTCATCCAACAGTCCTTTTTTTGGGGAGGACGGGAACAGATATAATATCTGGCGTATAAGCTGCACACTCGTAATAGAGCAATTTTTCACACTAATCTTTCCCATTGAAGAGGATGGTTTTATACAAAGTTTCGACTTCTAAAACATATCTTATGGTACGCAAATACAATGCACTTGTCCCGTTGATGTTTTCAATACAAGGCAAAGTCATTTGAAAATTCCCAGAAGTAGATGCAGGAGAAACCACCAATTGTAGCCAAACTGATTTTTATCATTTTATTAATTTTTCTTATGCAAGAGAGGGTGAAACCAAAAGTAAATGTATTTAAAAAAAAAACTGCCAAGTGTCTGATTCATGTTGAGTAATTGTACATCCATTTCTGAATGTCTGGGGTAATGTTTACTTGTGTGTAAGAAATTTTGTCCTAAGTGTCTCTCTAATCAATTGTTTTTTTGGTATAAAATGTATTTTTTGGTGTTTCTCAGATGATGACATTACTTGTGATCCAAGATGGTAGATTTCTATTTCTGTATCATGTGCGCTGCAAATAAATTGAGACATGTTAATACCTGCTTCCATCATTGTTTGCCTATTTTCCACTTTTTGCCTGTGTTAAATTTTCAAGAGTATTGCGTATTTGCCTGAGCCTAATGGGTACGAAGCTGAATATCACTTGGGGTCTGTTTTAATAACTTTTTCCCCTCTCCTGAAGATGCTGACTCTTGTTGGAATTCAGTTCTATGGGCACAAACAGCTGATTAATCAAGTGCGAATGGAAACAGTGTCAGTGGACTATTCGACTGTGGTAGGGAATTATTAGTGCTGACGCTGATCCAAGGGAAAGAGTCCTGCTGTAGATTATGCATAATGAAATCGTAAATCACAGTTTACAATAGGTTGCACACAGTGTAACTGCCCCTTTAAGTCATTGGTTATCTGCAACAACTGCACCTCCCAGAGTTCTTTGCGAGAAATACAATCGCCTCGCCCACTTTCATGACGAATACTGAATCCGATTGGTGGTTAAGTCCGCCGCTTGGGACTGGCTAACGGCGGTGTCAATCATGCTGGGCGGCACCGCAACCGGTTACGTTATGACGTTTGGCGTTGTCGGCTGGGCTCAGCGTAAGAAGCAGCCGTGGGTGTCGTCATGAACAGCGAGCACCATGGAGGAGCGGGCAGCGTTAGAGAGGCAGATCCAGCTCCTCACCGGTGAGTGTCAGCGAGCACAGCCTCCAGTCCTGTAGCCGGGGAATGAGCGAGCTCAGTCTCAGTCTTGGTTATAACCGGGGCCCAGGTCCCTCTCGCGATACTGTGTATTGTATGTAAACAGGTACACTCACTGGCTAATGAGTGTCGTCTTCACAGGCCCTAATCCTGGGTATATATATAAAAGATGGAATTAACCATTGTAAAAAGGTTAACATATTAAAACGCAATGTTAATATGTATCCGGTGTCAACCGCGGCTCGGTGGTAGCGCTCTCGCCTCTGAGTCAAAAGGTTGTAGGTTCAAGCTCCAGAGATTTTAGCACATAATCTAGGCTGACACTGTCGGGGGTGCCGGATGGAAAAAAAGAAAGATTTGCATTTATATAGCGCCTTTCACGACCACTGGACATTTCAAAGTGCTTCACAGCCAATGAAGTACGTTTGAAGTGGAGTCACTGTTGTAATGTGGGAAACACGGCAGCCGATTTGCATACAGCAAGCTCCCACAAACAGCAATGTGAAAATGCCTAGATAATCTGTTTTTGTTATGTTGGTCGAAGGAGAAATATTGGCCAGGACACTGGGGATAACTCCCCTGCTCTTCTTCGAAATAGTGCCATGGGATGGGATCTTTTACGTCCACCTGAGAGAGCAGACAGGGTTTAACGTCTCTTCCGAAAGATGGCACCTCCGACAGTGCAGCACTCCTTCAGCACTGCACTGGAGTGTCAGCCGAGCTTTATGTGCTCAAGTCCCTGGAGTGGGACTTGAACCCACGACCTTCTGACTCAGGCCAGTGTGCTTCTGAGTGAGCCACAGCTGACACTGGATGAGATGTTAAACTGAGGCTTTGTCTGGCCTCTTAGGTGAACGTAAAAGATCCCATGGCACTATTCGAGGAAGAGTATGGGAGTTTTTCCTGGTCAATATTTATCTCTTAACCAACATCACTAAAAAATTATCTGGTCATTTAGTGCTGTTTGTGAGACATTACTGTGTGCCAATTGGCTGCCGTGTTTACTAAATTACAACAGTGACTACACTTCAAAAGTACTTCATTGTGTAAAGAACGGGTTGATCAGAGTTTCTTGAAGTCTGCTAGTATGGTACTGCTATTGATTTCTCTTTATATTAATCTTTTGCTTGTTATGTGAGTCTCTGTTAGAAGAATGAAAGTGTAATCGTAAGACAGGCTTGCTTAATTTTAGATAAATGTATATTTAGTATAGAATACAGTGAAAAGCAATGGTCAGCTTCGACAGTAAACCTAATTAAAAGATATTCCAGGTAGAGACAGTCAGGGAGCATTAGTTGATAAATACTGCAGCGAACAGAAAAGCTATCTTTGTTCATTCAAGCCTTGAAGATAAACATCTGCCCGAGAAAGACCTGGAAAGTTAGGGAGTGTAGCAAGTAAGTGTAGAGGCTGAGGTACTAAACGAGTACATTGCATCTGTCTTCACCAAGGAAGAGGATGCTGCCATAGACATAGTAAAGGAGGAGGTAGTGAAGATACTTGATAGGATAAAATTGAAAGAGGAGGTATTAGAAAGGCTGGCTGTACTTAAAGTAGATAAATCACCAGGAGCGGATGGGATGCATCCTAGGATGCTGAGGGAATTGAGGGAGGAAATCGCGGAGGTATTGGCTATAATATTCCAATCCTCCTTGGATATGGGGATGGTGCCAGAGGACTGGAGAATTGCAAATGTTACACCATTGTTCAAAAAAGGGTGCAAGGATAAACCCAACAACTACAGGCCAGTCAGTTTGA
Source organism: Squalus acanthias (assembly GCA_030390025.1). Classification (NCBI taxonomy): domain Eukaryota; kingdom Metazoa; phylum Chordata; class Chondrichthyes; order Squaliformes; family Squalidae; genus Squalus; species Squalus acanthias. The sequence continues at coordinate 30,145,607 of CM059432.1, read as the reverse complement.
CCTCCGTAGTGGGGAAGCTTTTAGAAACCGTAATCAGGGACAAAATTAACAGTCACTTGGACAAGTGTGGATTAATTAAGGAAAGCCAGCACGGATTTGTTAAAGGCAAATCGTGTTTAACTAACTTGATTGAGTTCTTTTGATGAGGTAACAGAGAGGGTTGATGAAGGTAATGCAGTTGACGTAGTGTACATGGATTTCCAAAAGGCGTTCGACAAAGTGTCACATAATAGGCTTGTCAGCAAAGTTGAAGCCCATGGAATAATGGGGACAGCGGCAGCATGGATATGGAATTGGCTAAGTGACAGGAAATAGAGTAGCGATGAATGGTTGTTTTTCGGACTGGAGGAAGGTATACAGTGGTGTTCCCCAGGGGTCGGTTCTAGGACCACTGCTTTTCTTGATATATATTAATGACTTGGACGTGGGTGTACAGGGTACAATTTAAAAATTTGCAGATGACACAAAACTTGGAAGTATAGTGAACAGTGAGGAGGTGAGTGATAGACTTCAGGAAGACATAGACTGGTGGAATGGGTGGACGTGTGGCAGATGAAATTTAACGCAGAAAAGTGTGAAGTGATACATTTTGGTAGAAAGAATGAGGAGAGGATATATAAACTAAATGGTACAATCCTGAAGGGGGTGCATGAACAGAGAGACCTGGGTGTATGCGTGCACAAATCGTTGAAGGTGGCAGGGCAGGTTGAGAAAGCAGTTAACAAAGCTTGCAGGATCCTGAGCTTCATAAATAGAGGTACAGAGTACAAAATTGTGGAAATTATGATTAACCTGTATAAAAAAACTGGTTTGGCCCTAACTGGAGTATTGTGTCCAATTCTGGGCACCACACTTTAGGAAGGATGTGAAGGCCTTCGAGAGGGTGCAGAAAAAATTTACGAGAATGATTCCAGGAATGAGGGACTTCAGTTACGTTGATAGACTGGAGAAGCTGGGGTTGAGAGGCGATTTGATAGAGGTGTTCAAAATCATGAGGGGTCTGGACAGAGCAGATAGAGAGAAACTGTTTCCATTGGCAGAAGGGTGGAGAACCAGAGGACACAGAATTAAGGTGATTGGCAAAAGAACCAAAGGCGACATAAGAAAAACCTTTTTTACGCAGCGAGTGGTTAAGATCTGGAATGCACTGCCTGAAAGGGTGGTGGAGGCAGATTCAATCATGGCTTTCAAAAGGGAATTGGATAAGTATCTGAAGGAAAAACATTTGCAGGGCGAGGGAGTGGGACTAGCTGAAGTGTTCTTGCAGAGAGCCGGCACGGGTTCAACGGGCCGAATGGCCGCCTTCCATGCTGTAACCATTCTATGATTCTATAAGGGAGTTATGGATCTGTGTGCTGGAAGGATAGGACAATCAAATCAGTATTTGAATGATAACTATGTAATATAACTCAAACATGCAAAATGTCATGTAGCAGGGTTGAGACAAAAAGGTGCAACACGTGGGTGTAAGAACAGATACTTTAGAATTCGATTAAGGTCTGATCAACCTAGATAAGACCTGTGTTTGCAAGTGTAACGTGTTTGGATTCTCCGGCTAACTCGCAAGATTTTGCTGTAAGTGCTGCTGTTAAGTACATGTTTCATTATTGTCAATAATATGGTATGCGTAATAAATCTGTGAATGTGTGACAATCAATGCTGTGAACCCTATGATTTTGAGAAGTAACATAAGTAAGAACACCTCTCCCCTAACAATTGGCTGTAAAGGAGATTTACTAGAATGGTACCAGGGATGGGGGACTTCAGTTATGTGGAGAGACTAGAGAAGCTGGGATTGTTCTCCTTGGAACAGATAAGGTTAAAGGGAGATTTAATAGAAGGGTTCAAAATTATGAAGAGTTTTGATAGAGTAAACTGTTCTCACTGGCAGGAAGGTTGATAATCAAAGGACACAGATTTAAGATAATTGGCAAAACAATCAGAAGTGAGTTAATCTGAAATGCACTATTTGAAAGGGTGATTCAGTAGTAACTTTCAAAAGGGAATTGGATATATACTTGAAAGGATAGATTTGCAGGGCTCTGGGAAACCAGAAGGGAAGTGGGACTAATTGGTTAGCTCTTTCAAAGAGCCAACACAGGCACGATGGGCCCAAAGGCCACCTTCTGTGCTGTAAGATTTTATGAAGTACTGTACTTTTGAAGTATAGTCGCTGTTGTAATGTAGGCAAACACAGCAGCCAATTAGTGCAGAGCCATGTCCCACAATAACAATGAAATAAATGATGTTTTATTATCTTAAAGGCGCAATATAAATATAAGTAGTTGTTGTTCTAGATGCTCAATTTTTGGTGGTATTGGTTGAGAGATAAATGTTGGCCAGAACTCCCCTGTTCTTCTTTGAAAAGTGTCTTGGGATTTTTTACGTCCACCTGAGAGGGCAGGCGGGACCTCGGTTTACTGTCTCATCTGAAAAATGGCATTTTCAACATTGTGGTGTTCTCTCAGTATTGAATTGGAGTGTCAGCTTAGATTATGCACACAGGTCTCTGGAGTGGGCCTTGAACCCACAACCTTCTGTCTCAGGCGAGAGTGCCACCACTAAGCCAAACTGTTGACTGCTTCCTTTCTCCTTTCAGACGGTCCCTGTCGGCTTGGCTCATTTTGCAGCACTCTCCTCTCTGAGCCACAAGGTGACGAGTCTAAGCCCTACTTCAGGATGAGCAAACAATTTAGGCTGCTACTGCTTGGAAAGAAGGAACTTTATATTTATATAGCGCCTCAGGATGTCTCGAAGCACAGTCAATGAATTTGACAGCGTAAGCTCGAGGAACAGCACCTCATCTTTCGTTTAGGCACGCTACAGCCCTCTGGACTCAATATCGAGTTCAACAATTTTAGATCATAACCTCAGCTCCAATCACATTTATATTTTATTTTTTCCACCCTTTCATTTGCCCCCCCCCACCTTTTTTTTTCCTCCTAGAAGCTGGCAGCTGTCCTTCATTCTGCCAGTGGATTTCACACTTCATTCAGCCTTAATCTGTCACATTAACACCACCTCTAGCCTTGCATATCTCTTAATGTCTCTTCATCTCCCCCTTTGTTCTTTTATCCCCTCCCCCTTTTCCCAGCTTTACTCTGGCCTTAAATCTATTTGATTTCTGGCTCTTCACAGTTCTGATGAAAGGTCTTCGACCTGAAACGTTAACTCTCTTTCTCTCTCCACGGATGCTGCCTGGCCTGCTGAGTTTTTCCAGCGTTTTCTGTTGTTATTTCAGATTTCCAGCATCCGCAGTATTTTGCTATCATACTTTTGAAGTATAGTCACTGTTGTAATGTTGGAAGACTTTTGTCTGCTTGAAACCCCTAACTTGGTGACTCAGAGATGGGAATGCCATGAATGAGCTATTTGAATGAGTGCAATTAATTCTCTCCGATCGAGTCATTCATCTCATTTGCTGTTTGGGACTTTGTGCAATATGGCTGCTGTGTTTGCTGACACAACAGTCCCTGCACTTCCATGGATTATATGTGCAGTGTGTTGAGACGTATGAGAAACGTGATGAGGCCCATATAATTGCAGGTCTCTCTATAACTGTCCTCTTCCCTAATAAAAGTATTGGTGCAATCATTTCAAACTAATTTTTTCTTTGTTTTTCTCCAACCCCACAGCTCTTATAACTAACCACAAGAATGTCCATGGAGATGTACCTGCAGCTACAGAGCCTTGTAATCCACACAGGCAAGGACAGTGGACTAGTAGCAACCCTAAATTCACACCCATCTGCCTACAAAAAGCTCCAGTGCATCACGGGTCAGAAGCTAGCAGCTCGTGGCGGACAAAGTACTCACTGGTCAATAAGAAGCCCGTTAACACTAGTGGTGATGCACCTGCTAATGTTTCTCAAGGTGAGATAACACCTGCTAGTATACATGAGTCGAACAGTGTTGGCAAATGTGTGCCAGAAGGAGGCAACTTGAGAGGCAAGTCATACAGAACAGTTCAGGCAACTCCAAAAGCGCAGTCTTTGTTGGCCCTGAATTCTGAGCTTGCAGTGAAAAACAATAAGCTGTTGGCACTGAAGGAGAAGCTGGACAAAGTGAAGATGGCCAGAAGGATGGACGGAATAGGTGCCACAACGTCTATCTCTGCAGAAGGGTCTACCTTGAAAAGTGTGAGGAAGCAGGAAGAGGAAAGACGGGAACTTAATGTGGAAAAGCAATTGCCCGCTGAAGTAGTGGGAAAAACTCAGGCAAGCGTTCCTCCCAGCTGTCGCGGTATGACGGTGCGTGGATCGGTTCAAATCCAACACGTTGAGTCAAGTGAAGGTGCCAGCGCAGGTCCCGAGGCATCAATGCGCAAGCTTCAGAAAGCCTCCGTAAAGGGTAAAATTCACTGCGTTGCTGGTGAGACTGTAAGGGAAGCAGCTAAATTCCGGCAGGTTGTTGAGTTAAGTGATGGTTCATGCGGAATTCCTGAGACATCAACAGGCAAGTCACAGAAAGCATCCGTAATGCATAAAATTGCCAAGTTGGACGAGCACGCCGAGAATGATTGTGTAACATCGGGAAAATCTCAGAACGCTTCAAATTCTCTAGACCAAGTGACGTGTGGTTCCTCGCCAATTAAAAGATCCAAATATACATGGCAGAAAGTACCAGATGTCGGTGTGGTTTCTAGATCATGCGGATGCCAGAATGAGACTTTGAAGACAGCCACAGAGCCAGTTTCCGTCAGCACTTCCCAGGTTCAAACAATGCATGCGGTCGGAGGCTCTTTGAAATCAAAAGCCCCATTGCCACTTAAAGTACTTAAGAAACAAAGGACTAACACTCCTGTTTGCAGCAGAGTGTGCAAGGGCAGGAAGGCAAAGTACGTTTGGGTTTCAAACACCGCCAAACCAAGCCAACCCGTGAGATCCGGCGAGCTGAGTCGGAAGTCTGTCTCGCCAAAGTTGGTTAAAAGTGCTACGAAATGTGTTGCTATGGGAGACGATGGTACAGGCCTGGAGTTCAGATCTGCAGGAAAACACAAAAAGGTCGGGTGCTGTCACAAGAGAGGAGCCTCGTCGAATAAGTACTGCTGGAAAGCAGCGGAGACAGTTTCCCCATCGAAGTCACTGTACCAGTGGAAGTCACAGGACTCCCACGAGACAGGACCTTCAGGCCATCGGATGCGACCTGTAGCACTGAAAAGGGCCGAATGTGCCACTGTCGTCCCTAAGAAGACGTTGAGTGGGTCTGGATCTTCTCATTACAAAGTGAAGAGCAGAACTAAAATTATCAGGAGAAATGGAGGTTTGAGGTAAGTCTTTGCATTGGACCTTACTGCTGCGATTTGTAAAAAGTATTATAATGTGAAGCACTGTGGAACATTTTAAATCGATAAAGGCGGTATATAAATGCAAGTTGTTGCTTTTATTGTTCTGAATAACCAGATGATTATGTGCAGGATAATAGGTAAGAGGGAGTTTTTGGATAGAAATAATGGGAGAAAGGGGCATTTTTATAAGAAAAAATCATTTAAAAGGCTTGGATGAGATTATTTTAGACAGTAATTACTCCCACTCAGCTATTATATAATAATTACAGAGCAGTGCTATTAAAAATAACATCTGACCTTGTTTCTTCTGTTTCTGGAAGCTTTTGTTTTCTTCAGGATATGCTGGTGAGGGTACTCCACATAAACGATGGCATGCTTGATTAAATTTATAATAAACTTTATCTGAAGGAGTTTAGTCTACTCTTAATTCAAAGCTGCTTAATTCAAATTATCTGATTCAATTTTTTTTAGCATTAAATTCCCACTTTGCAATGTTATTTAAGTTGCTCAATTCAAATGATTAGATATTACTTTTTTTAAATGGGGGGGAGGGAAACAGTTTTGATATATCAGCTGTTCTGTGAATTTGTAATCTTAACTTTATCTGGTGGATTACTGAGGAAAAAGCACTATTCTCCGTGTTATGAATGCACGTACTTCCTGTGTGAACGTTGCCCTTCAATGTGCCGCACTCTGCCTTAGTACGAGCTAATTATAATTGTGTTAACTTCTTTTGGGCAAATCTCTTGATTGTCATTTGTAGTGTACAGGAAGAACTCTTCAGAAAGCCAGAGACATTGGCCCGGAATTTGTGGTCAGCGGCAATGCACAGGCATTCGCTGCTGCCCCCAAAGAAAGCTGAACAGAGATCTCGCGATCTCCGGCGAGAAGTTTGCCTTTTTCAACGCATAAGTAAGATCAGTGCAATATAATGGGGAATCCCTAACGCAATCTGCTGTGATGTCAACAAGCTGTCTAAGCAGCCAATCACATTGCAGAATTCTCACAGAAAGGGAAACATAAGAACATAAGAAATAGGAGCAGGAGTAGGCCATTCGGCCCCTCGAGCCTGCTCTGCCATACAGTAAGATCATGGCTGATCTTCTACCTCAACTCCACTTTCCTGCACTATCCCCATATCCCTTGATTCCCTTAATTCAAAAATCTTATCGATCTCTGTCTTGAATCCACAGCCCTCTGGGATAGAGAATTCCAAAGATTCACCATCCTCTGAGTGCAGAAATTTCTCCTCATCTCAGTCCTAAATGGCCGACCCCTTATTCTGAGACTGTGACCCCTTGTTCTAGACTCCCCAGCCAGGGGAAACATCCTCCCTGCATCTACCCTGTCAAGCCCTGTAAGAATTTTGTATGTTTCAATGAGATCACCCCTCATTCTTCTAAACAAGATAAAAGCAGGAAATGAGAACCTGCTTTTATCTTGACTACATCCAGGAGTTGAGGTCAGTTTCAAAGGGGTAAAAACGGCGACGCTGTTAGTTCACCATTACCCACCGCAAATTCCGGGCCATAATGTCTGCAGCCCTTTAATTAACCTTCCAACAAACAATTCCAGGGTTTTGATTTCCAACCTGAACAGTACTTAATGAATGAGCTTCCCGCAGTGTTTGTTTAGTGTCAATTAAATTAAAATTGTGTCAATTGTTTGGTTATGGTCGTTCAGTGATTATTACTGTACTAGTAATCCAATGGCCTGGACTACTAATCCAGAGAACATGAGTTCAATTCCAAGATGGCAGTTTGAAAATTTGAATAAAATTTAAAAAAAAATCTGCTACTGGACATAGCAGTGGAGCCTCAGACTTTTTAGTTGCAGAAACGAGAGGCTAAACCAGAAGTTAGTTCCTCTCCAGCACACCTGGCGGTGAAATGTCAGGGACCTCAACTGTCCAGCTGTGAGTTCAAACCCAGATTTAATTGAGATTCACACATCCTTCTGCCAATGTTCCCTTTAATTTTTTTTGGGTGCGCGACCTATTCAAAATATCGTGCATGTGCGTTTTTTCCTATTTAATAGCCGGTGAGCTGGCTACGCCAGGAGCTGCAGAGTGCTGCGCGGCTGCTCAGCTTAAAGGGAACATTGCTTTCCGCTCATTCTTTATGTCTTGCCAGACCATTAACTGATACAGCACTGCTGCTGTGAAGCAGCAGAGTTCTCCATTTCACACACTTGTGAACACGTCCTGATTTTAGAAATAAAAGTCCTCTAAAAGGCTGCGAAACAGCAATACGGTCTTTATTTTCTGAGGGGCGTACATCAATTTAAACATAGCTTATGAAGTATCTACAGTTGTAACACAAATGGTCACCAATTGGCGGTGCTGCATTTGTGTTTGTTTTACGCTGATTTTTACATTCCGGCGCAGCCAAATGAGCTCCACAGGAAATTATGGAGTGAGTTCCCGTCTGCAACATCGGAGCAGACACTGGCATAAATTTCGGTGCACTTACGGAAAAATTACAATCCAGGAAATTCGGGTTGCTGCTGCAAGTGCTTATCAAGAGTGAATCGTGCTAATTGTCTAATGTCTATTCACTAACAGCCAACTTAACAAAAACCATCTGCTGTTCAAAAGAAAAAAATCCATTCACTAAAAGTCAACCAGTGAATGATCAGCCAAGTACCCATCCCATCTTACGGATAGCTCATACCCCCCTCTTCTTCCCCCCCCCGCCAACACATCTGTAGCCTGGGATTTACGTACTGCTCCATCCTCAGAGTTGTGTTTCCTTCCCTCCCTGGACAATCCTACTTGGATTTTCCATGTGAACGAGTTCAGTGATACTCGATGCCTGTTTTGTGTGCAGGATGTTAGTACTCCTCAGTGTAAGGTTTGTTCGTGTCAAAATCACTGTCCTCCTCCTTGGAACCAAAGAAGCTTGCAGCACAAAAGGCAGCCATTCGACCCATCGCGCCTCTGCTGCCTGTTTGCTAGATCAATTCAAAACTAATCCTGCTATACCCTTCTCTCTCTCTATAGCCCTGTATCTTTTTCTGTTTCAAATTATTATACACCTTTCCCGTGAAGAATGCAATGTTCTCTGCCTGTGACAAAGCATTCCACACTCTAACAACTCTCCTAGAACTCTCCTTCCTTCTCATTGGCAATGTTCTTCCTCAACGCTACAAAATGCAGTGCTTCCTGCTACCCCAGCCCAGTACTCCTGGTCCCAAGTGCTCTTTGACTCTAGCCCGACCACCACAAATAGTCCCGGGATCCGGACTGCTCTTTCTGGCCCAAACCTGGAGCTCCCTACTCTTTCCTAAACCCCATCCCATCTGTCAACTCCCTGCATGTTAACCACAGACTTAATCCGCACCCACTCTCCTGCCCTAAGCTGCATCATCAACACCCGGTTTCTCTCTTGCCCACACGTGTTACACCAGAAAGCCTGTCTTCTCGCCTATCTCCTGGCCCAGATCCTGGTACCTGACCAATGTGTGAGTGCTGGCCCCTTGCTATTTACCATGGGATCTAAAATCATAGAATCATACAGCACAGAAGGAGGCCATTCAGCCCATTGTGCCTGTGCTGGCTCTTTGAAAGAGCTATCCAATTAGTCCAACTCCACTGCTCTTTCCCCATAGCCCTGCAGTATTTTCATTTTCAAGTATTTATCCAATTTCCTTTTGAAAGTTACTATTGAATCTGCTTCCACCATCCTTTCAGGCAGTGCATTCCAGATCATCATAACTCGCTGCATAAAAAAAATTCTCCTCATCTCCCCTCTGGTTCTTTTGCCAATTATCTTAAATCTGTGTCCCCTGGTTCCTAACCCCCCTCCCATTTGGAAGATACACAAGCACAGTGATACAGACACACAAATGAGAAGTGCATGAGAGCCATACAGAGAGAGAGAGTGGAATACAAACACAAAGCCAGAGACACAGACATCGAATGGAAGAGTGGGAAAAAAGCAGAGACCATTATGGGAAAAGGTAGACAATTCTTTTGGTTCATGAGCAATGCCATGGCAGCTCAGCTCCTTATTCTGAGTCAGCACAACACCAGCTCTATATGTGCATCACGTCATCTTCAAATAATGAAATGCATGTTCTTAACACCAGCCAAGCACTTCCAGGATATCCTGTTCTTAAGAATGATATGTCATCTAGTATATGAATAATTGGAGGCATGGCATATGGTAATTGTAGCAAGCTTGGGAGGAACAGGCGAGTTTGGACCTATGGTTCCCAAAGCTTTTCACCACAGCAACGTTCCCTTTAAGCTGCATGGCCACACAGCTCTCTGGACTTTGCTTGCAGCCGGCTCGCCGGCTTTTCAATGAGAAAAACCGCGCACGTGCGGTATTTTGAATGGGGCTGCGCACCCAAAAAAATATTAACGAGAATATTGCACCACAGGGCTTTTCCTCGTCTCATGTCTATTGTAGACTAATTGATAGAGATTAATTGCTATGATTAGTCAACAGTTGCATTATCATTGTATCATATGACTGCCAGGATGGTAGATGGTGAACTAGATGGACCGTGGTCTTTTTGGTCTAGCAATTCCTATGTGTCTGTTACTTTTGAAAGCTCCAGATTGCTTCCACATCAACTAACTCAACAAGCAAAAAAAGAGTCCAGTGACAGTAACCAAATAAAGACTTCACATAGCATTCAGAAACAAGCCACCTCTATCACACAATACTGGACTGCAAGGAGGGAGGGCGACAAATAGGCCTCATGTCACAGCCTGTAGGTTAAATCAGGATTCGCCGCAACACTAACCCTTTATAAAAAACAAAGCTATATACCAACTTCCTTTGGTGACAGAAAATACTGCATTATCTGCCATGAAGGACGGGACTTCTTTCCCCCCCCCCCCAACCCGGCCTCCAGCAGATAATAGGAATTGGTGGAAAAATCAAGAATTTCGAAACCTATGGTACAGCAATATCCCACCAATGGAATTAAGAGAAACATTTGTGTAATTTTAGTCACTGAGAAAAGGAGATGAAATAAAATAACAAAACAAGCACAGCAGCCTGTAAAATGATGCGACATCTCACTCAAGGTGTTGTCCTCGGAAAATCTCCTGGATAATGAGGAAAGCAGACCACTGGAGTGCAGATAAGGGCAGTGCAGTTGATGTTGCCTTTGATAAAGTACCACATATTAGGCTTGTTAGCAAAGTTGAAGCCTGTAGGATTTAAGGGGCATTGGTTGCAGGGATACAAAATTGGCGAAGGGATAGAAAACAGAGTTGAGGTGAATGGCGGTTTTTCAGACTGGAGTGAGGTATACAGTAGTGTTCCCCAAGGTTCAATACTAGGACCACTTCTGTTTTTGATATACATTAATGACTTGGGGAGGGGTGGGGGGGGTGTACAGGCACAATTTCCAAATTTGCTGATAAAACAAAACTTGGAAGTGTAGTAAACAGTGAGGAAGATAGTAATAGACTTCAAGAAGACATAGACAAGCTGGTGTAATAGGTGGACACATGGCAGATGAAATTCAACGCAGAGAAGTGTGAGGTGATACATTTTGGTAAGAAGAATGAAGATAGACCATACACACTAAATGTTACAATATTAAAGAGTGTGCAAGAACAGAGAGACCTGGGGGTGCATGTGCACAAATCTTTGAAGGTGGCAGAACAGGTTAACAAATCTGTTATAAAGCATATGGAATCCTGGGCTTTATAAATAGAGGGGTAGAGTATAAAAGCCAGGAAGTGACGCTAAACCTATATAAAACATTAATTCGGCCCCAGCTGGAGTCCAATTCTGGGCACCACACTTTAGGAAGGACATAAAGGCTTTGGAGAGGGTACAGAAGAGATTTACTAGAATGGCTCCAGAGATTACAGTTGTGTGAACAGACTGGAGAAACTAGGGTTGTTCTCCTTGGAGCAGCGAAGGCTAAGCGGAGATTTGATAGAGGTGTTTCAAATCATGAAGGTTTAGATAGAGTAAATAAAGAGAAACTGTTTCCAATGACTGAAGGATCAATAACGAGAGGGCACATTATTAAAGTGATTAGCAAAAGACCCACAGGCGACATGAGGAAAAACTTTTATACGCAGCGAGTGGTTAGGATTTGGAATGCACTGCCTGATCGGGTGGTGGATGCAGATTCAATAGTAGCCTTCAAAAGGGAGTTGGATAAATTCTTGAAGGAGAAAAACTTTGCAGGGATATGGGGAAAGAGCGGGGGAGTGGGACTAACTGCATTGCTCTTCGCAAGAGGTGGCTTAGACTCGATGGGCCGAATGGCCTCTATGATAATTGTGGTTATACTTTTTTTCTTTCCAAATATTTTTATTTGGATGGGGAGAGCTGGTCTGGAACAGTTTTGGGGCGGTCAGTATGAGGGCACTGAATTAACACCGCACCAAAAGACAGGCCGACACTCCCTGGTTTAATGCATTCTCTTTCCCCCCACCCCCCGCCCCCAACCTTGCTGATGACTGAGCTCCTTCATGTGTCCAGTAGGTCCTCACAGGCAGTTAACCCAACGAGGGCATCAGCAAAATATTTCAAACAAATTCAGCCAGGAAGATGGAATTTAAAATTTTGCAAGAGATCAGATTATAAAATTTCTCCTTATAAATCTTTCCATTTAAATCAGCCACTACTAAGTTTGAAAAGTCAAAATTTGCTTTAAATAGGTAAGAATTCTTCTGAAGTGGTATCCACTCCTCTGTTCCCCTTCTTCCCACCGCCACCCCCCACACACTCACATACTCAAAAAATAAATCTGATATTTTCAGGCATTTTACAGGGATCTCTAGTACAGTACAGTAATGCTGCATTACCAGGTTATTACCACTAGAGGTTAACAATGAGTTAGTTCTTGAAGCACCAGCAGTTCCTCTTCCCGACTACAGCAGCAGTTTGTGTGTGTGTGAGAGAGAGAGGATGGCCAGTTGGCTTATCCTACAGTATTCCTTTCTTCCCTCCCTCTCTTTCCCCCCCTCCACCCACCCCCCAAACACCCCAACACAGCATCTCTTCTCTTAAATGGTTCCGGATTTTTTTGTCTCCCCTATCTCACTCAGAAGTTCATTCCAGGTGTACATCACTTCCTGATCTCAGACCTAAGTTTGCTTTGTCGTAATCTGAATGTAGGTGCTCTAACCCTTTTAAATTGAGGTCATATTTTGGATTTTTCTTTTGAAGCCATTTGCATACATACCTCTATAAATTTCTTTTGAAAGCTGAAGTACCCAGGATTCTCCAGTCTGTTCTTAGTTCATGTTGGAATTATAGAAACTTAACAGCACAGAAGGAGGCCATTCAGCCCATCATTCCTGTGCTGGCTCTTTGAAAGAGCAGTCATGCTTAGTCCCACATCCATGCTTTTTGTCCGTAACCCTGTAAGTTCCTCATCCTTAAGTACCTGTCCAACTCCCTTTTTAAAATTATTTATGGAATCAGCTTCCACCACCTTTCAGTTAGAGAGTTCCAGATCACGACAACTGTGTAGAAAAAAAATCTCATCTCCCCTTTAGATCTTTTGCCAATAATTTTAAATCTATGACCTCTGGTTATTGACCCACTCGCCAGAGGGAATAGCCTTTCTTGATCTATTCTATTCTATCAAAACCCCTCCTGTTCTGCTGATGCTAGGTATTAATCTTGTGGCTCTACTGCCTCAGCCTTGAATGTTTCCCTCATGTTCAGTGACCAGACTGGAATATGGTGAGCATTAATTTCTTCAACTTGTACTGTACTGGTTTGGCTATATAAAAAAAGAGAGACTTGCATTTATGTAGCACCTTTTCACATATTCAGGACAGCCAATAAAATATTGTTGAGTGGAGCCATCGTTGTTATGTAGGCAAAATTGCACACAGCAAGGTCCCACAAAAGGAAAGTTGATCTGTTTTTACTGGTGTTGTTTGAGGGATGAATGTTGGCCAAGACACTGGGGAACTTCCTGCTCTTCTTCGAAAAAGGTGCAATGGGTTGTTTTGCATACACCTGAATAAGCGCACATGGCCTCAGTTTAACATCTCTGCAAAAAGCAGACCTTCCTGACATTGCAGCACTCCCTCAGTACAGCATTGAATGGTCATCCTGGATTATGTGCTCAAGTCCTAGAGTGGGACTTGAACCCATGTCCTTCTGACTCGGAGATGAGGATGCTACCTTTAAGCCAAGTTGACATTTAAAGTTCCTGATATTGTTCAGTATTTTGTTTGCTTTGTCAATTGCTGCTTTGCAGTGATTTGACATATTAAGAGCAGTCTCCTAAGAGCCTTTGCCTGTTTCACCTTTGGTGATTTTAACACTTCATAGCCAAGTGTTGTCCAATAGAAATCACTGACTAATCGCAGATGTGGCTACAATAACATTGTTTTAGCCGCATGCCCTAATTTTAGTAGAAAACGCCTTACAGCTAAATGTACCTCACGTGTATATTTACTGAACTAACATCTACCAAGTGTGAGGTGATGCATTTTGGCAGAAGGAACAGGGAGAGGCAATATACACTGAATGGCACAGTTTTAAAGAGTGTGCAGGGACAGAGGGACCTGGGAGTTATTGTGCATAGGTCCCTGAAGGTGGCGGGACATATTGAGAGAGTGGTTAGCAAAGCAGATGGGATCTTGGGCTTCATAAATAGAGGTATTGAGTACAAAAGTAGAGAAGTTATGCTGAACCTTTATAAAGCGCTGGTTAGGCCACAACTGGAGTATTGCATCCAGTTCGGGTCACCACACTTTAGGAAGGATGTGAAGGCCCTTGAGAGGGTGCAGAGGAGATTTATCAGAATGGTTCCGGGGATGGGGGATCTTGGCTACAAGGACAGGTTGGAGAAGCTGGATTTGTTTTCATTAGAGAAAGGAGGTTGAGGGGTGTTTTGATAGAGGTGTACAAGATTATGACGGGTTTGGATAGGCTAGACGGGGAAAGGCTGTTTCCACTAGTTGATGGTACAAGGACTAGGGGACACAGATTTAAGGTTTTGGGCAAGAGGTACAGGGGGATGTGAGGAAAAACTTTTTTACGCAGCGAGTGGTGAAGACCTGGAATTTGCTGCAGACGGAAGTGGTGGAAGCGGAGACACTCAATGTTTTCAAGGGGAGACTGGATAGGTACTTGAGGGAAATAAACTTGCTGGGCTACGGGGATAGAGCGGGGGAATGGGACTGACTGGATTGCTCTGCAGAGAGCCGGCACGGACTCGATGGGCCGAATGGCCTCCTTCTGTGCCGTTATGACTCAAGCACTCACAAGAAAGAACACACACACACACACACTGCGTTTTATTTTACCAACAAACGGACAAAAAGGTTAAAGTACACATGCATAAACCGTGCAAATATTGAGATCACATGCCCAAGGATGGTGTCTATTACTCAAATTTGTTTACTAATCAAAAATGCAATTAGCCACATCTGGAATCCCAATGAACCACATGTGGTTAATGTATTCGAGAAGCTGAGCATGGCTGGAGGCAGCAGAAATTGTGGCGATGGAAAGGATGTGGGGTTTACAGCTCAGCTTAGCTGAAGGTCAAACAGAATGGTAAGATTGCAAATGGTCTGGTTCATCCTGGAGGAGGGTGTTGGAGTCATCAGTGACGCAGCAGAGATGAAAGTGTTACAACAACTTGTATTTACATACCGCCTTTAACATAGTAAAACGTCCCAAGGCGCTCCACAGGAGCGTAATCAGATAAAAATTGACACCGAACCAAAGCAGGAGATAATCGGATGGGTGACTAAAAGCTTTGTCAAAGAACTTTAAAGATGGTTAAAGCAGCATCTTAAAGGAGGAGAGAGCACGGAGAGGTTTAGTGAGGGAATTCCTGAGCCTGAGGCCGAGACGGCTGAAGGCGCGATCGCCAATGGTGGGGCGAAGGGAGTAGGGGATGCACGAGAGGGCCAACATGGAGGAACCCAGAGTTCTTGGAAGGGTGTTGGCGGTTACAGAGATAGGAACATGAAAATAAGGACAGAATGTGTAATTTTAAAATGAGGCCTGAATTTGTCTGCACGCCCTGGTCCCCCACCTTCTAATCTCGTTTCATCTAAAGACTTTACTTGACTCCCTGTGTGCATTACCATTGGAGATTGGATAGTATCTTAAACCAGACAATGCTGGCAATGTACAGTCAGCATCTGAATGACCCTTGAGCAATCATCTTCTGGATGCTGACTGACTTGCTGTCTGTCCCTAATATTCAGATTTTAAGCATTTGTGTATGCTTTTTATTTTGACCTCTGCTTAGTGAGATTACCTTTGTCTCTGGCTGCACTGTTGTACCTCCAGATTTACACTGAATTGTAGGCAGCTCATGCCTTCCAGGAAATGGGCGAGACTGCTGAAAGGTCTTGCATTGGGAGAGGGGAGGTTTTCAGTCCGGGCTGGATTGGAACCTTGTACCCTGAGGTGAAGGAATGGTGTCTAATGGACTATGCTGCACGCCATCTCTTCAGAGCATTTACGGTTCTGCCATTTCTTTTTGCAAGCTCACTGACCGAGAGGAGGACCAGCCTTAGTGGACCGCCGATGGTAAAAAGTCGGTACTTGCTCATCAAGAAGAGCCCTGCGCACGGGAAATCCTCCCCGACTCTGAAAAGGACGCCCGGGAAAGGACTTGTGCAAATCAGCAAACACAGACTGCGGCGGCTGCCAGCATCAGGACTGCACAGCAATACGAAGCAAGGTAGGGAACTGCTACCTGATTGAAGGGTCTCTCCGATAGGTTGGCTGTGAGATGTATAATATATATATGTCAACGTGGGTCCGTAGAACGGCACAGTGGTGAATTGCACAAGTGCCGTTAATATGAAAAAAAATGTTGCTTATCAATTCAGCTGTGATGTGAACCCGGAGTATTTCTTGGCAGTGATATTTCCTCGAAGTGTGCATAATTTTGGAAAGTTCTCTATACCTTTTTGTTATTAATTGATTGGGGGGAGGGGGAAAGGAAAAATCCATCCAGCAATTCAATGTAAGATGAAATGAGGTGCATCCGTATTGGACAGACTGCAGATGTATTGTGCTGAACGAGAGCTTTATACTAATGAGTGGCTGCAGTTTCCATGTGCAGGTTGAGAGTAACCATTCAGTGGTTTACAGTGATGATTGTTGTTTAAAAAGGACTGAATCCTATCTATATCTTAAAGGCACTTCGATGATGTAACTCACTGGACCCCAGTCACACTTATTAATTAATCTAAGTTAGGGGTAGCAGGAGGCCACGATAGGCTTTGGCACCTGTGGGCTAGGGAAGAGGATCATAAGAAGAAATAGGAGCAGGAGTAGGCCATTCGGCCCCTCGAGCCTGCTCCGCCATTCAATAAGATCATGGCAAATCTTCTACCTCAATGCCGCATTCCTGCACTATCCCCATATCCCTTGATTCCCTTAATATCCAAAAATCTATCGATCTCTGTTTTGAATATACTCAGCGACTGAGCCTCCACAGCCCTCTGGGGTAGAGAATTCCAAAGATTCACCACCCTCTGAGTGCAGAAATTTCTCCTCATCTCGGTCCTAAATGGCCGACCCCTTATTCTGAGACAGTAACCGTTGGTTCTAGACTCCCCAGCCAGGGGAAACATCCTCCCTGCATCTACCCTGTCAAGCCCTGTAAGAATTTTGTATGTTTCAATGAGATCACCTCATTCTTCTAAACTCCAGAGAACAGAGGCCTAGTCTACTCAATCTCTCCTCATAAGACAATCCCCCCCCCATCCCAGGAATCAAGCTGGTGAACCTTCGTTGCACTCCTTCTATGGCAAGTACATCCTTCCTTAGGTAAGGAGACCAAAACTGTACACAATACTCCAGGTGTGGTCTCACCAGAGCCCAATATAATTGCAGTAAGACATCTTTACTCTTATACTCAAATCCTCTTGTAATAAAGGCCAACATACCATTTGCTTTCTTAATTGCTTGCTATACCTGCATGTTAACTTTCAGTGATTCATGTACAAGGACACGCAGGTCCCTCTGAACACCAACATTTCCCAATCTCTCACTATTTAAAAAACATTCTGCTTTTCTATTTTTCCTACCAAAGTGGATAACTTCACATTTCTCCACATTATATTCCATTTGCCATGTTCTTGCCCACTCACTTAGCCTGTCTATATCCCCTTGAAGCCTCTTTGTATCCTCCTCACAACTTACATTCCCACCCAGCTTTGTATCATCAGCAAACTTGGATATATTACATTTGGTCCCCTCATTCAAATCATTGATATAGATTGTGAATAGCTGAGGCCCAAGCACTGATCCTTGCGGTACCCCACTAGTTACAGCCTGCCAACCCGAAAATGACCCGTTTGTTCCTACTCTCTGTTTTCTGTCCGTTAATCAATCCATGCTAGTATATTACCCCCATGAGCCCTAATTTTGTTTAATAACCTCTTGTGTGGCACCTTATCGAATGCCTTCTGAAAATCCAAATACACCACATCCACTGGTTCCCCCTTATCTATTCTGCTAGTTACAACCTCAAACCGATTCGGCAAACATTATTTCCCTTTCATAAATCCGTGTTGACTCTGCCCAATCCTATTATTATTTTCTAAGTGCCCTGTTACCACATCCTTAATAATAAATTCTAGCATTTTCCCTGCTACTGATGTCAGGCTAACTGGTCTGTAGTTCCACCTTCTAATCCACTAGAACCGTTCTAGAATCAATGGAATTTTGTAAGATGACAACCAATGCATCCACTATCTCTATAGCCACCTCGTTCAAAAACCTAGGATGTAGGCCATCAGGTCCGGGGGATTTATCGACTTTCAGTCCCATTAATTTCTCCAGTACTATTTTTTACTAAGTTCTCATTTTCACTAGACCCTTGGTTGTCCACTATTTCCGGGAAGTTTTTTGCGTCTTCTTCCGTGAAGACAGACACAAAGTATTTGTTTAATTTCTCTGCCATTTCCGTATTCCCCATTATAATTTCTCCTGTCTCAGCCTGTAAGGGACCCACATTTACTTCCGCTAATCTTTTCCTTTTTACATACCTATCGAAGCTTTTACAGTCTGTTTTTATGTCTCTCACTGGTTTACTCTCATATTCTATTTTCCCTTTCTTTATCAATTTCTTGGTCCTCCTTTCTAAAATCCTCCCAATCCTCAGGCTTACTGCTCTTTTTGGCAACATTATAAGCCTCATCCTTTGATCCAATCCACATTTCCAGTGGGTGTTATTGTGCCTTAAAGAAATGTATATTTGTTGTAAATTATTTATTAATTCTTTAAATGCTAGCCATTGCTTGTCTACCGTTATACCTTTTCATGTAGTTTCCCAATCTACCTTAGCCAACTCGCCCCTCATACCTATGTAGTTTGCTTTGTTTAGATTTAAGACCCGAGTTTCAGACTTAACGTAATCACTTTCAAACTTAATGGCCCAGAAATTGATCTCGCTCTGTTCCCGCGGGGGTAAGGCTTCCCCGCGATCTCTCACTCCGCGTTGGCTTTTTCAGATCCAGCTCGCACGAACTTGATGTTCCAGACATCAGCTGGGCAGTGCTTGCGTATCCCACCGGCGTAGTGAATTCATGCGAGCTGTGGGATCACGTGACTCAGTTAAAGCCAATGGCAGCACACCATCTTCCATTCATAAGTTCCACATACGTGCTGTGAAATCTATGAATCTTACACCCCCCCAAAATAACAGCTAAACCTCAATTAAATTAAAAAAAAAAAACCATCACATTAATAAAATAAGTATAGTTAAATAAATTAACCATTTTAAATAAAAAATTAAATTTTTGAAAAAATTTAAAATCTTTTAAAAAGTTATAAAATAAACTTACCTGTCTTTAAAGTCTCTAAAAAAGATATACCTGTTAAAAAAAAAAATTCAAAAAAATACTTAATTCACTACTTACCTTGTTAAAAGTGGGTCTTACTCCTCCTTTTTCCATTTCTAAAATCTTCCGTCCTTACCTGCGCGTCCAAAGCACGAAGTGCACAGCGTGCGCGCAGCCTGTAGCGCGCACGCGATGCACTGAGGGAGCGCCCCCTTTTCCAAAGACCAAGTGCCGGTTTTCAGCGCATGCGCAGGGCATGCAGAAAACCGGCAATTGGAGAGAGAATACGCGAGAGTACGCAGTGCGTACTCTCGCGCAGCGGGATGAATTTTTGGCCCAATATAAAATTCTGTCATATTATGGTCACTCTTCCCTAAAGTCCCCTTTACTACAAGGTTATTAATTAACCCTTTCTGATTGCAAAATACTAGATCTAAAATAGCCTGTTCCCTGGTTGGTTCCTCAACATACTGATCTAGAAAACTATCTTGTATACATTCCATGAATTCGTCCTCCACACTATTACTACAAATTTGGTTTGCTCAGTCTATGTGTAGATTAAAGTCCCCCATGATTACTGTATTATCATTGTTACATGTGCCTCTAATTTACTGATTTATACTCTGCCCTACATTACAACTGCTGTTTGGGGGCCTATAAACAACTCCCACCAATGTTTTCTGCCCCTTGCTGTTTCTTAGCTCCACGCAAACTGATTCTACTTCTTGATTTTCAGAGCTAAGATCCTTTCTCTCTACTGTCTTTATCCCATACTTTATTATCAGGGCTACCCCTCCTCCTTTTCCATTTTGCCCATCTCTTCTAAAAGTTAAGTATCCTGGTATATTTAATTCCCAACCTTGGTCACTTTGCAACCCCATCTCCATAATGGCTATTACCTACGCTATTAATTCATCTGTTCTGTTGCCTTTAGGTTTGACCTTTTTTCTATTTTTCCCTGATGTCACCTTAGTCACTGATGCCCTATTACCTTTGTTACTCTCTCTGTCCCTTCCTGCCCTACTCTGCTTATTTTTACCCAAAACTCTGCTCTGCTCTAGAGTGTTGACATTTCTTTTGCTGCTTTTCAATTTACTCTTTCCTGAATCCTCCCAAACCCCCCTTCATTAGTTTAAAGCCCTGTTAATTGCCCTAGTTATTCGATTCGCCAGGATACTGCTTCCAGCCCGGTTTAAGTGGAGCCCGTCCCAACGGAACAGCTCCCTCTTTCCCTAGTACTGATGCCAGTGCCCCATGAAGCAAAACCCCTGCCTCCCACACCACCCTTTGAGCCACGCATTTAACCTTCTAATCTGCTTATCTCTATGCCAATTGGCATGTGGCTCAGGTAACAATCCAGAAATTATTGCCTTTTTGAGGTTCTGCTTTTTAATTTGGACCCGAACAACTCAAACTCTCTCTGCAGAACCTCATTCCTAGTTCTACCTATGTCGTTGGTTCCTACGTGGACCACGACAACTGGATCTTCCCCTTCCCACTCCAAGTTCTCCTCCAGTTGTGAGGAGATGTCTTTAACCCTGGCACCAGGCAGGCAACACATCCTTTGGAACTCCCGGTCGCGGCTGCAGAGAACAGTATCTATCCCTCTGACTATACTGTCCCCGACCACATTTGCAAATATCAGGCGTCTTGAGATTTTTTCTGTTTCCCTTTCACTCCCCCCACCTGCTTCAGATGACTAGCGACCTCTGCTGGAGATGCATGTGGGTGGACAGAATCAGGCATGATAGGAACATAGGAATTGCTAGATGAAAAATGACCACAATCCATCTAATTCACCTTCCACCATCCTGGTAGTCACGTGATACAATGATAATGGAGTTGTTCACTAATCATAGCAATCAATCTCTATCAATTAGTCTGCAACAGACTCAGACATGAGGTGAGGAAAACCCCAACGGTGGGAAACTTTGGGAATCACAGGTCCAAAGTCACCTGTTCCTCCCAAGCATGCTACACTTACCACTTGTCATGTCCCAGTGATATCCCAGTACAGTTAAACTTGGTGTGTTTGTAAAGACCCAGGTTTATTTTTAGAAGGTATGTGCGCTCAGAGGCTCGGTATCACCCTTGTCTGATATCCTATTTGCAGAGGATAATTTGTGTGCATAGGTGGAGATTTCTTTCTGTTGGATATGTGCTGCATCTTGTACAGTAACAGTTGGATTAGCACTTGTTCCACATTTTGAACAGATTCTTTCAATGATTTAGATTATTCCATTAGATTTGACTGAAGGTATCTACCTCTGTTACTGTATAAGGATTTGTATTCATCGTTGATCAGAAGTAATTGATTTATCTATTTGTTTGCCTCAATGTGCGGATTGCACTGGGGACGTTGCCTATACAAGTGAAAATGTTATTTGCAATAATATCAGGCGTCTTGAGATTTTTTCTGTTTTCAAGATGTGGGTGATGTTGGCAATGCCACATTTATTACCCATCCCTTAATCCCTTATTGGCATGAAAAGGTATTGATGAGCTGCCTTCTTGGGGGTATTAGTGCAGTAATTGTGGTACTGGTTATGTAACCCAGAGTTCATGAGTTAACATCCCACCTTGGGAAGTTGTGAAAGTGAATTCAATAAATTTGGTGAACTGGGGCTGGCACCAGAAATGACCACGAAAGGTGCCACATTATTATATTTTTTTTTAAAGTGGGACAGAGTCCTTCAGAGAAGGAAACCTGCCATCTCTACCTGGTCTGGCCTATACACAACTCTCATCCACACTACTTGGTTGACTCTGAAGTGACCTAGCAAGCCACTTGGTTATATAGAAAAAATACACTACAAAACATCATCATATTCTCATCGTTCCTACATTCATTTCATGAATTACAGGGCGATAAAGGACCTTATGCAGGATAGATAAATAACATTTATATTTTCTAGGCACTTCAATTACATTTAACAATGCATGGACATCATCTTATGGTATTTGCAAATATGTGATTTATAAGTAATTTTTATATATTAAACTGGGAGAAGCGGGCTTGTGTTCCTAAAACATTTTCAGTTATTCTGGGTAGAATTCTTCAAACTTACTGAATGTTTTACCAGAATGAACGCACTTAGACTTGTGCTCTGATATTGTAGTGGTTACATATTAGTTGGGTGCTTAAAATTAGGCTCCAAATTTCCTCGATGCTGGTTCCACTGCTGTATAAGTTGCTTGTGCTCCCCTGCGCTCCTGTTTGCGTGCGTGCTCCCCTGCGCTCCTGTTTGCGTGCGTGCTCCCCTGCGCTCCTGTTTGCGTGCGTGCTCCCCTGCGCTCCTGTTTGCGCGCGTGCTCCCCTGCGCTCCTGTTTGCGTGCGTGCTCCCCTGCGCTCCTGTTTGCGTGCTCCCCTGCGCTCCTGTTTGCGTGCGTGCGTGCTCCCCTGCGCTCCTGTTTGCGTGCGTGCTCCCCTGCGCTCCTGTTTGCGTGCGTGCTCCCCTGCGCTCCTGTTTGCGTGCGTGCGTGCTCCCCTGCGCTCCTGTTTGCGTGCGTGCTCCCCTGCGCTCCTGTTTGCGTGCGTGCTCCCCTGCGCTCCTGTTTGCGTGCTCCCCTGCGCTCCTGTTTGCGTGCTCCCCTGCGCTCCTGTTTGCGTGCTCCCCTGCGCTCCTGTTTGCGTGCGTGCGTGCTCCCCTGCGCTCCTGTTTGCTCCTGTGGCGCACGTGCGTGCGCTTCTGTTTGCGTGCGGTCCTGCGGCACGCACGCCTTCCTGCGCTGTGGCTCGCCTCTTTTGTTGCGTTGACTAAATATCCGCTAACGCAGCACAGAACAGTAATCAAATCTGAACTTGCCTGGTCAGTACAGCTCAGTAACATATTGGGCATTCTATTGATTACCTGAGCCAGAAGGGGAAGAGTTTAATAAAACATTATTTGTTTAAAAGTTAAGATAAGAGTGGGGAGTGAATTTGTCATATGGATAGTCTTGTATTGAGAGAAATTCTTTAAGGTGCCATTGTATTCATTTTGTCTAATAATAATTCCATTGTTTGGAGGAAGGGGGTTACTGTGTTGACGTGAATAAAATGCGGCAAGAATCAGTAATTGAGAGAATGCTTGTTCATCTTGGGAAGCTGCTGAACAATAACAGGCAGCAGCTGCAGGGCTCCAGTAGGGGGCAGCATCGCTCTCTTGTACTGCAACCCGCCCCGCTTCTAATTGATTGCCCAATTTTCTCTTTATGTGAAAGGAGACAGATACCAAGTAATTTGCAGCAATAACGTGCTCGCACTTGGCTTGCTCTATCCCCGTGTTCATTTCCGATTGCAGATGAAACGCTAATATATAATTATCCTTGCAAATTGGATTGCTTTAAATAAAGAGAAGTGTTTGGCCGAGAGGGACGATCCCATTTCCTTGAGTTACTGCGAGCTGTAATTGCAGCATTCAATCAATTTGCAGCATTAGAAATTCCATCACTATCAACATCAAGCCTCATTCCTTTTGATAGCTAAAAGCCAAGCCATTTCTCCACTTCTCCCATTCTCTCTCTTTTTCTTTAAACAGCTGAATTAATCAGGCTAGATTTAAACATTTGCTCACATGAAGAGGTCAGGGCTGGTAGTATATTGTCTTGCAGATAACGGTTAATGAAAAGGAAATTAAATTACTAATAACCACCTTGGAGTATTAAAAAGCTAAAATTGACTATTTCCAGAGAGTTAATTTAGTGGGACGTGCTCTCGTGTTTCTGTTTCACATTAACATCAATATGCTTCATAGCACATTGACCAATAACACTGAGAAATATTTGACTTTATCTGTCTCTCTCTGGTGCTCAATACCGCCATCACCAATCTCCTGCTTTGTGTAGCACACAGGCCAGTGTTACTCACTGCTTGTCAAGGGCCTCAATTCCAACCTCCCTTGAGGACTGCTCTCTGGACACACTGAGTGATATAGGCGTGCATCTGTGTTCCACTTGAACTTCCTCTCTAACAGCACTGTGGGAGTACCTTCACTACACCGACTGCAGCGGTTCAAGAAGGCAGCTCACCACCACCTTCTCGAGGGCAATTAGGGATGGGCCTTCCCAACGACGCCCACATCCCAGGAACGAATAAAAAAGGTGTCGCCAATCGCACCTGCAAGCAGACCTTGAATCCCGTACAGTTCAAAGTGTGCCTTCACTTACCCAGTATCTAGACAAATGATAGCGGGGCCCCATGGAATGAACAGAGATTCCTTGGCAGACTATGCCGACTTGCTGGAAGATACCATATACTACCACCTGATTCTCTCCATCTTTGACAGAAAGAACTTGCATTCCTAAACTACAACAGTGACTACACTTCAGAAGTACTTCATAGAAACATAGACGATAGGAGCAGGAGTAGGCCATTCGGCCCCTCGAGCCTGTTCCACCATTTAATGAGATCATGGCTGATCATCCAAATTCAGTACCCTGTCCCTGCTTTCTCCCCATATCCCTTGATCCCTTTAGCCTTAAGAAATATATCTAACTCCTTCTTGAATATATTTAATGAATTGGCCTCAACTGCCTTCTTTGGTAGAGAATTCCACAGGTTCACCACTCTCTGGGTGAAGAAATTCCTCCTCATCTCAGTCCTAACTGGCTTACCCCTTATCCTTAGACTGTGACCCCTGGTTCTGGACTCCCCGAACATCGGGCACATCCTTCCTGCATCTAGTCTGTCTAGTCCTGTTAGAATTTTATAAGTTTCAATGAGATCCCCTCTCATTCTTCTAAACTCTAGCGAATACAAGCCCAATCAACCCAATCTCTCCTCATACGTCATTCCTGCCATCCCAGGTATCAGTCTGGTGAATCTTCGCTGCACTCCCTCCATGGCAAGAACATCCTTCCTCAGATAAGGCGACCAAAACTGCACACAATACTCAAGGTGTGGTCTCACCAAGGCCCTGTACAACTGCAGCAAGACATCCTTGCTCCTGTACGTGAATCCTCTCGCTATGAAGGCCAACATACCATTTGCCTTCTTAACCGCCTGCTGCACCTGCATGCTTACCTTCAGCGACTGGTGCACAAGGACACCCAGGTCTCGTTGCACTTCCCCTTTTCCCAATCTATTGTCGTTCAGATAATCTGCCTTCCTGTTTTTGCCACCAAAGTGGATAACCTCGCATTTATCCACATTATACTACATCTGCCCAATCACCCAACCTGTCCAAATCATACTGGAGTTTCTCTGCATCCTCCTCACAGCACACACGCCCACCCAGCTTTGTGTCATCTGCAAACTTGGAGATATTACATCTAGTTCCCTCGTCTAGATCATTAATATATATTGTGAATAACTGGGGTCCTAGCACCGATCCCTGCGGTACCCCACTAGTCACTGCCTGCCACTCGAAAAAAGGCCCGTTTATTCCAACTCTTTGCTTCCTGTCTGCCAACCAGTTCTCTATCCAAGTCAGTACCTTACCCCCAATCCCATGTGCTTTAACTTTGCACGCTAATCTCTTATGCGGGACCTTATCGAAAGCCTTCTGAAAGTCCAAATACACCACATCCACTGGTTCTCCCAGTTACATCCTCAAAAAATTCCAGTAGATTAGTCCAGCATGATTACCCTACATTACAACTGTGACTACATTTTAAAAGTACTTCATTGGCTGTAAAGCACTTTGAGACGTCCTGAGGTCATGAAAGATGCTATAAATAAAAGTTATTTTATATAGCGGCTTTCGGGACGTCCCAAAGTGCTTCTTAGCCAATTAAGTACTTTTAAAATGTAGTCACAATTGTAATGTAGGGCAATTTGTGCACAGCTAGATCCCACAAACAGCAATGAGATAAATTACCAGATAATCTGTTTTGGTGATGTTGAGGGACAAATATTGGCCAGGACACCTAGAGAACTCCCCAGCTTTTCTTGAAATAGTGCCATGGGATCTTTTACATCCACCCGAGAGGGCAGACAGGGCCTTGGTTTAAAGTTTCATCCGAAAGACAGCACCTTCGACAGTGCAGCATTCCCTCAGTACTGCACTAAAGTGTCGTCCTAGATTGTGTGCTCAAGTCTCTGAAGTGGAGCTTGAACCCACAACTTTGAGTCCGAGGCAAGAGTTCTACCACTGAACCATGGCTGACTCCTTTGGTCAGCAGACTGAATATATACTTTTATTCATTAGAATGAGACTTGAGCTAAGGCGACAGATGACTTGTTTAACATGGACCAAGTAAATGAACAGTGCAAACTTTACTATACTTCACAATATATCAGAACAAGGGTGCTTCTCCCTGAGCGACCTCTCAACATAAAGCTCAACCTTGAAAACGGTTGTTTATTTCTTACATGATGAGAAACTGCTCAGACCCTCTGAAAGAAAAACAGAAAACCCTGGAAACCAAAATCTAAACCGCCAATCAAAATCATCGGCATCTTCACAGAAGCCATTTTTAAGTCTGGCTGTACCTTAGCCAAGGATACAATAAGCAATCAATAAACCAACAGTGTGCTGCTGATTTCAGTAATGCTAAGAGAAGGCCAGGCACCCGTCACCCTCCCCCATGCCCCAATGGGAGCGGGAGGAAACTATAGAACCAATAATTGTATTACATAATTATGTTTGAATAGGAACACAAAATGCTGGAAATTAATACAAAAAAACAGAAAATGCTGGAAGCACTCAGTCAACATCTGTGGAGAGAACAGACCACTTTACATTTCAGGTGTGGGTCCTTTGTTAAATTATATTAATAGGGTCTTCTACAGAAATCCAGCAGTAACTGTCTCTTAGTAACAACCCTTGTTGTTGGGGAGCAAAGGGTACTGAAACCCAGCTTGGTCAACATCCTGCAGCTGGAGAGGCTGAGTCAGAGGTGTATGGAACAACAAGTCTCGAGAGCCAGAAGTGAAGGGGAAAGCAGGCTGCCAGTGACCCCTGGGCTTTATTATGAATTTCACTGATATAGATTAATGCTATTAAAGCAATAGCTGTGCCTTTATGTTTCACTCCAGCCTCCCTTGCTACCTTCACTGTGTTTTCCCTGGAAATGGAAAACAGAGTGACAGATCCACACACCTCAATGCTGCCGGGATAAACTGGGAGGTTTCTGCTCTGTTACTCCGATTGTATAATACTCCCTCTGGAATCCTGGCTGAGATTTAGCAGAGTTTGGCCAGCGGAGCAAGTTTGAGTGACTGTTTCTCCGTTACTCGAACCTCTTAGCCTTCTGGTTGAGCCGTGAACGTTCGGCCACAGCAGCTACCTGAATGCCAGACTGTCAACTTCCTGTTATCCTTTGGCATTGCAGTTCACTTTGATACCAAATTTCCAAGAGCATGCTTCCTGTGCAGTGGTTGAAATCTGCTTTCCTGTACCCTGTGTTTTGGTTTATTTTCCTTGGCCTTTCCAACCTGCTTCAAATCAGTAAAGTTTTAATTCTTTGTAAAGTAATACTTTAGCAGCGGCAGAGGTAGCAGCCGCTGCTGTGGCTTCTCGCTTCTGACTGCGATCTATGTTGGTGATCGGATGAGAGACAGTTTGGTATAATGTCAGCTCGTTCAGTAGTCAGTCCATTTTCATTTCGCTGCTACCTTGATGCTGTGCTTATACTCTCTCCTGATGAATCATAAATCTGTCTGTTTTTATTTTGAATACTGAAACTGAACCTGTATTCTTCAACGTTCCGATCTACTTTCCCGCGGGCGAACGCCTCCAAACCGCAAGAAAAGTACGCACCGACCTGGTGCCTCCGTAGCTTCGACAACTACGCTCCTGGACCTACAGGCACACGCCTACGCAAAGGTCCACGTATCCCTGGAGCGCACTCGGTTCGCAAGCGTCCCTGGGATCACATGGGCCGGCCCAACCAATCACAAAGGGGGATTCCCATTATGCTTATAGGGATTCCATTTACGTACGGAATTCCCATAAGCATGAATAGGAATCCCCAAAAACACACCTTCACCCCACTTAAATCAAAATAAATCATCGCGTTCAAAATTAATTAAAATACAATTTAATTAAACATTTAAGACAAATAAAAAATTTTGAAAAATAAATTTAAACATTTTTAAAGGGAACAAAAATAATTTTAAAGGTTTTTGAATCTTTAAATCATTTAAATTTTATTTTAATATTTATTTAAACCTTTACGCTGGTAAAAGACCTTAAGTCTGCTTTTATTAGGCGTGAGATTTTCGTGGGCATTCGCTCGGCAGTAGTTGGGCAAATAGCCCAACTCTGCGCCAGCGAATGTCCATTTCCTGCGGATTCGTACAATCTGTCAAGCTGAAACTTGACACGTCGCAAGTTCCGGGTCTTCACGCTTGCGGGGCACTTACGACTACATACGTGGTCATAGGCCCCGGAAAATCTGGGCCATCGAGAAGGTGGATAAATGCCTTATTGTAGGCCACAATGGTATTTAATCTGTGTGACTCCACCCTGGACTTGGTGCTTACCTACCTTCCCCTCTTTGTGGGGGAATGACTGACTTGTTCTCGGTGTCTCCACAATCCCCATGGCTGAGATTCAGAACTTGGCACGTGATGCCAGAGGGCCATGACCCTGCAATCTGCGGCCCAGTGATGAACTGCATTGTCTCGTTTCCTGAAAAGCCTGCAAGACCTGTGAGTGGAGACTGGAGAGAGATAAAATAGATTGCAGGAACAAGTCTTGGCGCAGGTGCTTATTCTGAGAATGGAAAGATCCTATTGAGTCTCAGCGTTCCTTTAGTTAGCAAACTAAAAATAAATCCGTTTGAGAAAAATAAAAACATTTTTAATAATTGTAAGGCTTGCCACTCAAAGGGTTGGGAAGAGCTTAAACACCCAAACTGGTTAAATGCCAGAGCACAGTTTGTACCTCTGCACCGAGTGGACGATAATTGAAACAGCAGTAGTTAATTTACCCGTCAGTTGTAGTACTGATGAGACGAGGCCCCTTGTGCCTGTTCCAAGGGCTGTTCAAGATCTCATAGCACTATTTGAAAAAGAACATGGAGTTCTCCCAGTGTCCTGGGAAACATTTTCTCCCTAAACCCGCACCACCAAAAATAAACAAATCGATCATCCATCTTGCGGCTGATTGCAGGATTTTGCTGTGTGCGAGCTGACTGCTGCGTTTGTCTACAGATCAGCAGTCTCTGCAAAATAATTAATTGTGTGCAAAATGCTTTTGAAATTGCTAAGAGAAGTTATAAGGCGCAATGTATTTATATATTGGGGGGGAGGGCTTGTTTCTGTTTCTCAGTATTCCCTTGCAGGATGTCGTCATGTTGGCCTACAGTGGATCGTACCATGACCACTAGGTTACCGTACATGAATCGAGCAAGTCAAACCCACAGAGCACGAGTTGCTAGTGGTGTCAGTCCTGTTTACATGTAGGAACTGTGCAAGGAGCACAAAAGGAAGCAGCAACTCCCTTTCACTTTTTTATGCATTTTTTTTCCTGATGATTCCACAGTTAAGAGCTTTAAAAATGCCGAGGAATAAGAAAAGGCCATTTGACCCAACAGGACTGCCCCTTCTTTGATTTACCAAACTACATTTGGTGGCATTTGTGAAAAGGAGGGGGCGACCAGTCCCATGCCTGGCTGCTGGCAGTCGCACTTACAAGTGTGTGCCTGCCGTCGCTTTGACTTTCCATCACTTACATGTGGGGGAGGCCCCCCGACCGCTTGGCTGAGATAAAGATAATCGCCACTAGCTTATTGTGGGCTTGAGCCAGTGCCCTGTGGTGTGTTGTCTTACCAACCGTTGTGCTGCTTCACTGCCTTTGCTTTCTAAGAGACTAATTGAAGGAGACCAGTATGAAGGAATTTTATTTTAATAGGACATTGGGAAAGGTCACTAGATAAAACTTTTTTTTGCCAGAATGAATCTATAAATAGATCAGAACAGAATATTTCCATGATGAAATCAACCTGTAAAATGGAATTTGGATAATGGACAGCTGATGTAACGGCAGTCTATATTAGAAGTATCAAATGAGTATTTGGCACTGACTGGCATCTACTAGAATAGAATCATTATAGCACAGTAGGAGGCCATTCGGCCCGTCGAGCCCGTGCTGGCTCTCTGCAAGAGCACTTCAGCTAGTCCCACTCCCCCGCCCTTTCCCAGTAGCCCTGCAAATCTTTTTCCTTCAGGTACTTATCCAATTCCCTTTTGAAAGCCACGATTGAATCTGCTTCCATCACCCTTTCAGGCAGTCTACTCCGTCGAGACCCCTCATGATTTTGAAAACCTCTATCAAATTTCCCCTCAACCTTCTCTGCTCTAAGGAGAACAACCCCAGCTTCTCCAGTCTATCCACGTAACTGCAGTCCCTCATCCCTGGAACCATTCTTGAAAATCTTTTCTGCACCCTCTCTAAAGCCTTCACATCCTTCCTAAAGTGTGGTGCCCAGAATTGGACACACTACTCCTGTTGAGGCCGAACCAGTGTTTTATAAAGGTTCATCATAACTTCCTTGCTTTTGTACTCTATGCCTCTATTTATAAAGCCCAGAATTCCATATGCTTTTTTTTGACCACCTTCTTAACCTGCCCTGCCACCTTCAATGATTTGTGCACATATACCCCCAGGTCTTTCTGTTCCTGCACCCCTTTTAAAATTGTACCCTTTAGTTTATATTGCCTCTCCTTGTTCTTCTTACCAAAATGTATCACTTCGCACTTTTCTGCGTTAAACTTCATCTGCCACGTGTCCGCCCATTCCACCAGCCTGTTTATGTCCTCTTGAAGTCTATCCCTATCCTCCTCACTGTTCACTATACTTCCAAGTTTTGTGTCATCTGCAAATTTTGAAATTGTGCTGTAAGATCCCAGAGGGACCCTAATTCCAAATGATTCGAGGTTGACCTATATTGGGACAGTGATTTAACTTTATTCAGCACAAGCAAGACTTAATAAATTACAGTATCAGAGCAGCAGTTTACAGAGAATAATTGAGACTTGTATTACCCCGTTATCCTCTGGGTAGGAGCCGCAACTGTGAGTAGGCTGCACCCTGTGTCTCCTGTGTGTCTCTCTCCGACTCCCGGGTGTCTCTTTGATTCGTCCTGAAATCTCTTACTCCTGAGATTTGCTACACTTTGTGGCTGTTAAGACCCCCTTCTTATACCCTTACTCTCAACCAAAACCTATGGAGTCGTCCTGAACCAATCACTGGCTGACACCCAAACCCAGAATCCAGTCATAAAGATGCCACGTTCGTAGCACACAGGTTTTTAGTCTGATGACACTCTTACATCATCTGTTTTTGACCATCAAGAATCGTATCTGGGGTAGTTATAAGAACATAAGAAATAGGAGCAGGAGTAGGCCAATCGGCCCTTCGAGCCTGCTCCGCCATTCAATAAGATCATGGCTGATCTGATCCTCACCTCAAATCTAAAGAACACAAGAAGTAGGAGCAGGACCCGGCCACTCAGCCCCTGGGCCCGCTACGCCACCCACAGGGCCTTGACCGATCCGAACTCAGCCTCATGTCCAATTTCCTGCCCGCTCCCTGTAACCCCGAATTCCCTTTACTTCTAGGAAACTGTCTATTTCTGTTTTAAATTTATTTAATGATGTAGCTTCCACAGCTTCCTGGGGCAGCAAATTCCACAGACCTACTACCCTCTGAGTGAAGAAGTTTCTCCTCATCTCAGTTTTGAAAGAGCAGCCCCTGATTCTAAGATTATGCCCCCTAGTTCTAGTTTCACCCATCCTTGGGAACATCCTTACCGCATCCACCCGATCAAGCCCCTTCACAATCTTATATGTTTCAATAAGATCGCCTCTCATTCTTCTGAACTCCAATGAGTAGAGTCCCAATCTACTCAACCTCTCCTCGTATGTCCACCCCCTCATCCCGGGGATTAACCGAGTGAACCTTCTTTGTACTGCCTCGAGATGGCAATACAAAAGGAATATGTCTCCATAGGTTGGGACACGGCCCCTACTGTTGGCCTTTTTTTATAATTCACTGCAGATGTTATGACATTCCAGCACAATTCTAACTGCACCTGACTTTGGTTCCCAGGCTAACTGCAGTCTATTCGACCATGGCAATCTCTTCCTCACCCCCAGGTTGTCTGGTTACAGCTTACTCACAGACTTGTAAGCATAAGAAAAAGGGTTACATGTTAAACATAATTCAGGTTATACTTGCATGCAGTTGATGATTACAAACTTCTACTTTTAATCCTTACACACGATTATAGATCCATTACTGATGATTATAAGATACCAATAGGAATGACTCTGGTAATTATAGGCCGGTTAGTCTTACTTCGGTGGTTGGTAAGATAATGGAAAAGGTCCTGAGGGATAGGGTTTATGACCATTTGGAAAGGGGCAACTTAATCAGGGATAGTCAACACGGATTCGTGAAGGGTAAGTCTTGCCTAACAAATTTGATTGAATTCTTTGAGGAGGTAACTAAGTGTGTAGATGAAGGTAGAGCAGTTGATGTCGTATACATGGATTTTAGTAAGGCGTTTGATAAGGTTCCCCATGGTCGGCTCATGAAGAAAGTAAGGAGTTGTGGGATAGAGGGAAATTTGGCCGATTGGATAAGTAACTGGCTATCTCATAGAAGGCAGAGGGTGGTGGTGGATGGAACATTTTCGGACTGGAGACCAGTTACCAGCGGTGTGCCACAGGGGTCGGTGCTGGGTCCTCTGCTGTTTGTGATTTTTATCAATGACTTGGAGGAGGGGACTGAAGGGTGGATCAGTAAATTTGCTGATGACACCAAGATTGGTGGAGCAGTGGATGAGGTGGAGGGCTGTTGTCGGCTGCAAAGAGACATTGATAGGATGCAGAGCTGGGCCGAAAAATGGCAGATGGAATTTAACCCTGATAAGTGCGAGGTGATTCATTTTGGTAGGGCAAATTTGAATAAGGATTACAGGGTCAACGGCAGGGTTCTGAGGAACGTGGAGGAGCAGAGGGATCTGGGGGTTCATATCCACAGATCTCTGAAGGTTGCCACTCAAGTGGACAGAGCAGTAAAGAAGGCCTATGGTGTGTTGGCGTTTATTAACAGAGGGTTTGAGTTTAAGAACCGTGAGGTTATGCTGCAACTGTACAGGACCTTGGTGAGACCACATTTGGAATATTGTGTGCAGTTCTGGTCACCTCACTATAGGAAGGACGTGAAAGCATTGGAAAGAGTGCAAAGGAGATTTACCAGGATGCTGCCTGGTTTGGGGGGGAGGTCTTATGAGGAAAGATTGAGGGAGTTGGGGCTTTTCTCTTTAGAGCGGAGGAGGATGAGAGGCGACTTAATAGAGGTTTATAAGATGATGAGGGGGATAGATAGAGTGGATGTTCAGAGACTATTTCCTCGGGTGGAGGTAGCTGTTACAAGGGGGCATAACTATAAGGTGCATGGGGGGAGATATAGAAGGGATGTCCGAGGTAGATTCTTTACTCAGAGAGTGGTTGGGGTGTGGAATGGACTGCCTGCTGTGATAGTGGAGTCGGACACTTTAGGAACTTTCAAGCGGTTATTGGATAAGCACATGGAGCACACCAGAGTGATAGGGAGTGTGATAGCTTGATCTTGGTCTCGGACAATGCTCGGCACAACATCGAGGGCCGAAGGGCCTGTACTGTGCTGTACTGTTCTATGTTTCTATGTAATGGTCACAAAACATTAAAACAAGTATTCAAAAAAAGATAACTAACAATCTTACGGTCCTTGCTTCTTATCTCCGTCTCTGGAATTCCATTAATTCTCTCAGTTTTTCTCTCAGACTGACTGTCGTTCTGCTAGCAGGCCTTGTTGGAGTCTGCATTTTTAATATTTGTTCAAACAGGCCCATTGCCTCTTTCTTCCATTTTAAAATCTAACCGGGTCTACCCAAGGCATATTACACTAGTTTAAAAGCATGATTATTCAAGAATCGGCATGCATTGACTAACCGTTACATAATACAAACTTAAACCTTCAATAATGCTTATTTCATTTCGTCCATTTTAGTTAGTGGGAATCTGAAATGGAGATTTCTCAGGATTCTTACAGTGCTCTGTACACCTAAGTCCAAATCATGAATATATATCGAGAAAAGCAGTGGTCCTAGTACCAACCCCTGGGGAACACCAATGGAAACCTTCCTCCAGTCCGATAAACAAGAGTTCACCGCTACTCTCTTTTCTGTCACTTAGCCAATTTCGTATCCATGCTGCCACTGTCCCTTTTATTCCATGGGCTTCAACTTTGCTGGCAAACCTATTATGTGGCACTTCCTATCAAACGTCTTTTGGAAGTCCATGTACACCACATCAACCGCATTGCCTTCATCAACCCTCTGTTACCTCATCAAAAAATTCAATCAAGTTAATTAAACACGATTTGCCTTCTCGTTAGGCCAGAAACTTACTGATCAAGAAAGTTCTCCTGAACACACCAGAAATTCTTCCTCCTCTCTGCCCTTTATATTATTACTATCCCAGTCTATATTAGGATAATTGAAGCCCCCCATTATCACTACTCTATTGTTCTTCCACCTCTCTGTAATTTCCCTGCAAATTTGCTCCTCTATATCCTTCCCACTAGTAGGTGGCCTATAGAATACACCTAGTAGTGTAATGGCACCTCTATTCTTTCTTAACTCTAACCAAATAGATTCTGTCCTTGACCCCTCTAGGACATCATCTCTTTCCAGCACTGTAATATTCTCAATCAATGCTGCCACCCCACCTCCTTTCTTTTCTTCCTTATCTTTCCTGAACACCTTATATATTATATCGACTTCACCTGATGAAGGAGCAGCGCTCCGAAAGCTTGTGATTTCAAATAAAACTGTTGGACTATAACCTGGTGTTGTGCGACTTCTCACATTTGTCCACCCCAGTCCAACACCGGCATCTCCACATCATGACCTTATATCCAGGAATATTTAGTACCCAATCCTGCCCTTTTTTGAGCCAGGTCTCTGTTATCGCCACAGTCTCCCATGTGGCTATTTGTGCCTGCGGCTCACCAACCCTATTTACCACGCTTCATACATTTACATATATGTACTGTAAACCTATCTTAGTCCTTCTTGTATTTTCTCTTAGTACGGTATTAGGTGGGGTCAGACTATCTCTTACTCTAGTGCTATATGTATCTCCCACTCTTTTGTGCACCATGTTTCTCCTTTCTAATGCATACTATCCCCTCCCATTGTCTTGTACATGATTAATTGCTTAGAGGGTGCTATGTGCTGTATTTCCTGAAAGAAAGACTTGCATTTATTCATGACAACCAGACGTCCCAAAGCACTTTACAACCAATTAAGTACTTTTTGAAGTGTAGTCACTGTTGTAATGTAGGAAACGCGGCAGCGAATTTGCGCACGGCAAGCTCCCACAAACAGCAATGTGGTGATGACCAGATAATCAGTTTTAATGATGTTGATTGACGGATAAGTATTGACCAGGACTCGGGGGGGAGAACTCCCCTACTCCTCTTCAAAATAGTGCCATGAGATCTTTTATATCCACCTGAGAGTACAGACAGGGCCTCAGTTTAATGTCTCATCTGAAAGAGATGAGGCAGCAGCCGAGTGGTTATGGGGTGGCCAAAAGCTTGGTTGAAAAGGTGGATTTTAATGAGAAGAGGGAAGGGAAGCGAAGCAGCAGAGAGGTTTAGGGAGGAAATTCCAGATCATGGGGCCTAGGTGGCTGAAGGTGGGGATGCCACTGGTGGGGCGAAGGGAGGCCAGAGTCCGAGGAATAGAAAGTTTAGGAGTTGTAGGGCTGGAAGAAGTTACAGAGATTGAGAGCGACAAGGCCTTGAAGGGATTTAAATACAAGGAGGACATTTTAAATTTCCAATGTAGGGCAGCAAGGACAGGTGTACTGGGTCAGCAGGACTTAGTGCAGAATAAGATGCAGGCAGCAAAGCTTTGGAGGTGCTGAAGTTTACAGAGGATGGGAGGCTGGCCAAGAAAGCTTTGGAATAGTTGAGTCTCGAGGTGACAAAAGCGTGGATGAAATTTTCAGTGACAGATGGACTGAGGCAGGGGTGGAAGTGGGCAGTGTTACAGAGGTGCAAGTAAGCGGTCTTTATGCTGGAGAGGATGTAGGTCAGACGATAGCTTCGGTCTTCCTAATGAGACCAGGAGTATGCCACTGGGCCCATCAAATTCAAAATGACAAACTTAACAACCTGGAAAGCAATAGCACTGCTCTGTCTCTGTCTGAGGCTGACTGTTCTTCTAATCAACGAGAGGAGGGTGATACCATTTTTAGTAGGAGTTGGGCCAGTTTTAACCAGATTGAAGATATGTCATTAGCAGTCTCAGAGAACAGGAATGTGGCTGAAGTGTCAGGAGCATGGGACTGGGCCAGGACTAGAAATATTGATCTATCGAGTTCTCGGTATGTGTGGATTCATTCAAGAGGGTATAGGTTTTAATAAAGGGACCTCTTATTGGGTCTACTACTCAGACTGGGAAAAGATGGGAAGTGATGTTCCACAAGGATCGGTGCTGGGACCACTGTTGTTCGCAATTTACATTAACAATTTGGACTCTGGAATCGGTTAATACAAAGGAAGATTGTGACAAAATACAAGAAGACATTGATAAACTTGCAGAATGGGTGTTTAATTGGCAAATGAATTTCAGTATACAGGTAGTTAAGTGTAAGCTGGTCGGAAGAATAAGGAGGCAACATACTGCTTGGATAATAAGAGTCTAAATGGTGTAGAGGAACAAAGGGATCTAGGGGTACAGATACATAAATCACTAAAAGTAGCGACTAAAGGTAATAAAGCTGTTTTTAAAAAAAGCAAGCCAAGTATTGGGGTTTATTTCTAGAAGGATAGAATTGAAAAGCAGGGAAGTCATGTAAAACTTGTATAGAACCTTGGTTAGACCACACTTGGAATACTGTGTACGTTTCTGTACTCCGTTATAAAAGGGATATAGAGACATTGAAGGCGCAAAAAAGATTTACAAGGCTGATAGCACAATTGAGAGATTATAACTATCAGAAAAAACTGAACAAGGTGTTTCTCTTTTCTCCAGAAAAGAGAAGCTGAAAGATGACCTGATAGAGGTCTTTAAAATGATGAAGTGGTTCGATAGAGTAGACAGAGAAGATGTTTCCACTTATAGGGGATTCAAAAACTAGGGGCCATAAATAAAAGATAGTCACTAATAAATCCAATAGAGAATTCAGGAGAAACTTCTTGACCCAAAGAGTGGTAAGAATGTGGAATGTGGAACATGCTACCAATGCCTTTAATGGTAAGCTAGATAAGCACGAAGGAGAAAAGAATAGAAGGGTATGCTGATGTGGTTAGATGAAGAGGGGTAGGAAAAGGCTCGTGTTGAGCATAGACCAGTTGGGCCGAATGGCCTGTTTCTGTGCTGTAGACTTGATGTAAATGGCCTCCTTTATCTGTACTTAATTTTGTACAGTGGTAAGCTGGGTCCATCAAGTTCAAAACAAGGACAGGAAACAAACTCTGCAAATCTGCCAGGGGGGAGAAAGGTGAATGCAGAAGTGGAGATGAATAAAAGGGCACACAGCAGCACATTGAAAGGCTGGTTGTGGAAAGAAAGAAGCCTTTCATGACCTCGGGATGTACCAAAGTGCTTTACAGCCAATTAAGTACTTTTGAAGAGTACTGTTGCAACGGTGTGATTATTTGCAACGCATTTTTGACTCTTTCTGCACATGCTCGCCCGTTTGGTACTGCACATGAGGGAGGAAAGGAGCTCGGAGGGGGAGGGTGGAGAGGACCTCTGGGTTAGGGGTGGAAGAGAAGGTCAGGAGCTCAGGGCGAGAAGGTCAGGAACTTGTTGGGGGAAGAACAGTGGGGACGGGGGAAGAACGTGACCCAACAACAACTTGTATTTATATAGCGCCATTGGCGTTGTAAAACGTCCCAAGGCGCTGCACAGGAGTATTGTAAGACAAAAAATTTGACACCGAACCACATAAGGATAAATTAGGGCAGATGACCAAAAGCTTGGTCAAAGAGGTAGGTTTTAAGGAGCGTCTTAAAGGAGGAAAGAGAGGTAGTGAGGCGGAGAGGTTTAGGCAGGGAATTCTAGAGCTTAGGGCCTAGGCAACAGAAGGCACGGCCACCAATGGTTGAGCGATTTATAATCCGGGATGCTCAATAGGGCAGAATTGAAGGAGCGCAGATATCTCGGCGTGGGGGGGTGTTGTGGGGCTGAAGGAGATTACAGAGATAGGAAGGGGCGAGGCCATGGAACAAGGATGAGAATTTTGAAATCGAGGCACTGCTTAACTTGGAGCCAATGTAGGTCAGCGAGCACTGGGGTGATGGGTGAACGGGAGTTTGTGCGGGTTAGGACACGGGCAGCCAAGTTTTGGATGACCTCAAATTTACATAGGTTGGAATGCGGGAGGCTAGCCTGGAGTGCATTGGAATAGTCAAGTCTAGAGGTAACAAAGGCATTGATGAGGGTTTCAGCAGCGTATGAGCTGAGGCAAGGGCGGAGACGGGCGATGTTACGGAGGTGGAATTAGGCATTCTTAGTTATGCTGTGGATATGTGGTTGGAAGCTCATTTCAGGGTCAAATATGACACCAAGGTTGCGAACAGTCTGGTTCAGCCTCAGACAGATGTTAGGGAGAGGGATGAAGTCAGTGGCTAGGGAACGGAGTTTGTGGCGGGGACCGAAAACAATGGCTTCAGTCTTCCCAATATTTAATTGGAGAAAATTTTTGCTCATCCAAAACTGTATGTTGGACAAGTAGTCTGACAATTTAGAGACCGTGGAGGGGTCGAGAGAAGAGGTAGTGAGGTAGAGCTGGTGTCGTCAGCGTATATGTGGAAATTGACGCTGTATTTTCAGATGATGTCACCAAGCGGCAACATGTAGATGAGAAATAGGAGGGGACCAAGGATAGATCCTTGGGGGACGCCAGAGGTAACGATGCGGGAGCGGGAAGAGAAGCCGTTGCAGGTGATTCTCTGGCTACGATTAGATAGATAAGAATGGAACCAGGCGAGTGCAGTCCCACCCAGCTGGACGACGGTGGAGAGGCGTTGGAGAAGGATGGAGTAGTCAACCGTGTCAAAGGCTGCAGACAAGTCAAGAAGGACGAGGAGGGATAGTTTACCTTTGTCACAGTCACAAAGGATGTCATTTGTGACTTTGAGAGCCGTTTCGGTACAGGTCAAAGGGAGGGGGTGGGGGTAATGAGAGCAAAAACGTGATCCAGATGGGAAGATAGATCGCGTTCTCCTGCCCTCTGTTAGGCCTGGATCGCGTTCTTCCACCCCACCCCCTTTACACCTGCACCACGTTCACCCTCTCCTCTCCCTCCTGCCCCAGACTGCAGTGGCTCACTACCACCCTTTCAAGGGCAACTAAGGATGGGCAATAAATAAATGAATTTTAAAAAATGAGAGCGTATTCTGTGTTGGTCCTACAGCATGCATAACATTACATTGACGTGTTATTTCCCGGACTCGACTGTTCCAATGTTCTCTTGGGCAGCCTCCCATCTTCTACCCTCAATGAACTTGAGCTCATCCAAAACTGCTGGGTGTGTCTCGTCCTCCAAGGGGACCAATCCAAAATCTGGTCTTGCCCTCCAAGGGGGCCAGTCAGATCTTTGGTATTACAAATAGTTACAGCCCTGTTGCAATGTAGGAAACATGGCAGCTAATTTGTGCACAGCAAGCTCCCACAAACAGAAATGAATTAAATGACCAGATAATCTAATTTAGATGTTGGTTGAGGGATAAATGTTGGACAGGAAACCAGGAGAAACTCCCTCGTTCTTCTTCAAACAGTGCCATGGAATCTTTATCCAAATAACAGCATCTCCGACAGTGCAGCACTCCCTCAGTACTGCGCGATAGTGCCAGCCTAGCTTTTGTGTTCAAGTCTCTGGAGCGGTACTTGAATCCACAGCCTTCTGACTCCAAAGTGAGTACCACAACTGAGCCAAGGCTGACTCCTAAAAGAGCAGAGAAGAACGTAGAATCGCACATAGCTGCAGATTTAAAAATACCAGTAAGAAAATTCAGTCCTGTAACAGCAACAGGATAATCAGAAAAGAGATGCGGTAGCTAACTGGGTCAAAATTGAGGAACATAAGATATTAATAAGCTAAGTTATTACTTCCTCCAAGTATTCATTAGGGAAGACGCAAGCAACATGTGCTCTATAATCGGTGATGAGGCCAATTACTACCACATAAATGAGATGGAAGTACTAGGTAGGCTGAAAGGATTCAAAATAAATAAATCACCAGAGATGGATAGCATTTATCCTTGTGCGATAACTATATGTCAGAAGAAGACACGGTTAAGCATATGTTGCTGTAGTCAGAACACACCTTGAGTACGATGTCCAGTTTTGGTCACCCTGACACAAAGGAAATATTCAAACCCTGGAGGTAATTCAGGCAAGAGCCATGTCAGAGGACCCTTGTATCCAAGGACTGAGGTACGAGGAAAGGCTGGAGAAACCGGGACTTCTCGTTCTAGAAAGCAAACAACTGAGCACGTACCTCCTGAGGCGTTGAACAACATAGAAAAGGTAAATCCTGAACAGTACTTAAAACTGAACCAAGACAAGGGGGTAATGGTGAAAGGCAAATTAAATTTAGGACTGATATCACAGAATGATCGATGCAGGGAACAGAGTTCTGGGTAGAGTAGTGCAAGCAAAAATTGTGGAATCATTTAAGAAATGGCTAGATGCTGAGATGGGCCGAGTGAGCCTCCTCATCTTATGATGTATACAGTCTGCTCTTAATAATTGTAACGCTTTTTAGACTTAAAAAACAATATTAAAATTGAAGCAATGGAAATAGCATAACAATTTAGTGTTAAAAATGTTGAATTGAGATCATTTGAATTAAGCGACTTTATAGGAAGAAAATAAAGTATACAGATTACAATATAGCATGTACTGCTGCATTAGGGTAATTGCTGGTGTTTTCATAACTCATTGCTAACCTCTCCTGGTAATAATGTGATACTGCAGCAGTAGTAGGGACCATGAGAGTATAGAATCATAGAATGATACAGCACAGAAGGAGGCCATTCGGCTCATCGTGCCTGTGCCGGCTCTTTGGTAGAGCTATCCAATTAATCTCACTCCCCTGCTCTTTCCCCATAGCCCTGTCAATTTTTTCCCTTTAAGTATTTATCCAATTCTCTTTTTGAATGTTACTATTGAATCTGCTTCCACCACCCTTTCCATCACCTTAAATCTGTGTCCTCTGGTTACTGACCCTTCTGCCACTGGAAACAGTTTCTCCTTATTAACTTTATCAAAACCGTTCTTGATTTTGGACACCTCTATCAAAACTCCTCTTGACCTTCTCTGCTCTAAGGGGAACAATCCCAGCTTCTCCAGTCTCTCCACATAACTGAAGTCCCTCATCCCTGGTACAGGAAACTTTCGTTTATCCGGCACCCAAATATCCGGAATTCTCGCTTAACCGGCAAAAATCATCCTCCGAAAACTCCTCTCAAATAACCGGCAATGTTGCCGATCCCGAGTCCGAGTCCGAGTCTGCGAACGCCGATTTAGTCAGTAGGGGTACTTTTCAAAAGTGCCACTACTCGGCCTCCTGGCGCTGTCGCAAGTCCGAAACATTGCAGTAGCATGAGTAGATTCTCCCGTGCTGCTTGGAGTCTCTTTGTTAAAAATAGCCTCGGTAGATATAACTCTCTGTTATCCGGTACTTTCGATAAACCGGCACCACGCCGGTCCCGTCGATGCCGGATAAACGAAAGTTTCCTGTACCATTCTAATAAATCTCCTCTGCACCCTCGCCAAGGCCTTGACATCCTTCCTAAAGTGTGGTGCCTAGAATTGAACACAATACTCCAGCTGAGGCCTAACCAGTGGGTTTTTTTAAGTAAAGGTTTAGCATAACCGCCTTGTTTTTTTACACTTCCTCTGTTAATAAAGCCCAGGATCCCATATGCTTTTTCAACAGCCTTCTCAACTTGTCCACCTTCAAAGATTTGTGTACGTACACCTCCAGATCTATCTGTTCCTGCAGCCCCTTAAAATTGTATCATTTAGTTCATATTGCTTCTCCTCATTCTTCCTACCAAAATGTATCACTTCACACTTCTCTGCATTACATGTGTCTGTCTATGTCCTCCTGAAGTCTGTTACTATCCTCATTGTTTACTATATTTCTGAGTTTTGTGTCATCTGCAAACTTTGAAATTATGCCCTGTATACCCTAGTATACAAGTCTAGGTCATTAATATATATCAAAGAGCAGGTGTTTCTATAACTCATTGCTAACCTCTCGTGGTAATATGGTATTGCAGCAATATTATACAGTGCCAGAGATTCTTATGAAGTGTCTGAAAGCACCTGTAGTTGATTCATTTAAAATGTGTTTTTGCGTGGAAGAGAGGAGGGAATCATTAGTTATGGGCGACTTCTTGCCCCTTTTATTGAAAACAAACTTTTTCAATCTTTTCAAACCTAGTTGTGATTTTTTTTTTTTAATTCCATCTTCCTGGCTGGATTTGTTTGAAATATTTTTGCTGATGCCCTCGTTGGTCAATTGCCTGTGAGGACCTACTGGCCTCCACCATGTAAGTGAGCTCAGTCATCAGCGGTGGGGGGGTGTGGATGCATTAAACCAGGGAGTGTTGGCCTGTCTTCTGCTCCAGTGTTAATTCAGTGCCCTCATACTGACCGCCCCAAAACTGTTCGAGGCCAGCTCTCCCCATCCACATAAAAATACTTGGAAAGAAAAGGAAGTGTAATCACCGTTCTCTGCACTCCTGATTATCCAGCAGGTTTTCCTGGGACAACACCGTGAGTGAGATGTCACCTCATTTTACAGTCTGATGAAAAGAGATGGAATAAAATATCTAGTGAATTAAATTACACAATGTTTCTCTTGTTTATGTTTTACTTGTCTTCATTTCCGTGCCTGAGATATTGCTATACGATCGATTTGAGAACTCTAGATTATCCACCAATTCCTATTATCCACCGGGCGGGAGGAGGGAGGCGAGAAATTCCCTCCGTTATGGTAGATAGTTCAGCCGCCACTGTCACTAAAGGATGTTTTTAGTGATTTGGTTTTGTTTTTATAAGTGGCTAGTGATGCGGAGAATCCTTATGTAATCCGCAGATTGTGACATACGGCCCATTTCTCCCCGCAGTCCAGTAGTGTGTAATAAATAGAGGTGGCTTGCATCTGTATGTTGTCTGAAGTCTTTATTTGGTTACTGTCATTGGACTTTTTTTTTTGCCTGTTGAGTTAGTTGATATGAAGGCAATCCAAAGCCTTCAAATGTAAATCATTAAGTTCTCATGTCTCCTGTCCCACTTTCCGTCTCCCAGTTTTAATGATGGATGGTTAGTCGTCATACAGTACACACTCAAAGTTCACATACTTGGCATGCAGCAGGCCTGGGTTCAAGGGTGCATGCTGGTGACGGTTGGCCAGGAGTGCTGGGGTCTGACAGCCCAGTAATGTTATACTCTGCTCTGTGCGGCTGAAGCATGCCAGGCAATCCGTGACTGTCAGCTGCACATCTCGTTTGCTGAGAGTTTTTAAAAAAAAATGGACTTGAACCTGATCGGGTTGTTTATCACTTACTAGCCGTGCGCGACGCTTGCTTGTAAACAGGTGCTATGCCTCTCAACAACCTGCTCCTCGGGTAGAAGGAACGGGACTAAAAATTAACCCTTGCACTGCAGATTTTGCTTTTCTGATCTTTGATGCTTTGTGACTTCAGAATGGAAGGTGGTATAATGGCAAGTTAGCTGAGTTCCACACAGGTTGGCGATTGTGCAGACCAGTGCAAGGTCGTGATGCCAGCTGTATCCTTGTGGGAACATGCCAGCAGAGAGAAAGAGAACAAAAATAAAACGGGTCTCTCCCTCTCCTACTCCTGTCATACACCTCTGAGTTTGACTGTCTCCTAACCTCACTCCTTGCCAGGCTATCATCTCCTTTGACCATCCCCTTTCTGACCCTGAACAATCCACCCTCAGCAGAGGCCTTGGTTTTACCTCCCTGTACCTCACGTTAGTGAAAAACTGGGGTATCTTCTTTTCACCACTTAACCCATCTATTTTCCCTCTGTTTTTCCAACCTTACTTATCTTGCTTGTCTTTTACTTTTAATTTCTGATGAAGGATCTGGACCAGTAACAGTAACCGGCACTTGGTCTTTTGAAAAGGGGGCGGTTCCTCGGTGCATCGCGTGCGCGCTACAGGCTGCGCGCACGCTGTGCACTTCATGCTTTGGACGCGCAGGTAAGTACGGAAGATTTTAGAAATGGAAAAAGGAGGAGTAAGACCCACTTTTAACAAGGTAAGTAGTGAATTAAGTATTTTTTTGAATTTTTTTTAACAGGTATATCTTTTTTAGAGACTTTAAAGACAGGTAAGTTTATTTTATAACTTTTTAAAAGATTTTAAATTTTTTCAAAAATTAAATTTTTTATTTAAGATGGTTAATTTATTTAACTATACTTATTTTATTAATGTGATGGTTTTTTTTTAATTTAATTGAGGTTTAGCTGTTATT
Organism: Squalus acanthias; assembly: GCA_030390025.1. Lineage (NCBI taxonomy): Eukaryota > Metazoa > Chordata > Chondrichthyes > Squaliformes > Squalidae > Squalus > Squalus acanthias. The sequence goes on along the minus strand of CM059432.1, from coordinate 30,101,099 downwards.
TTGGGGGGGTGTAAGATTCATAGATTTCACAGCACGTATGTGAAACTTATGAATGGAAGATGGTGTGCTGCCATTGGCTCTAACTGAGTCACGTGATCCCACAGCTCGCACGAATTCACTACGCCGGTGAATGTCTTTTCTGTTCGCTGATATTGACTGGTCCGAACATTTTCTGTTTTTATTTCATATTTCCAGCATTTGCAGTTTTTTCTCCCTCCCTTTATTTGCACACCACCTAGTATCTGATTACAAAAGCGGAAAACAAATCACTTAACCAGACATGTGAAGAGCATTGTGATACTTTTTTTGTATTGATTTAAACGCTAGTTTTTCAAGGGTTTTGGGGCTGCGGTACTGGGAGCTTAAACATAGCCTTGTGTACTGGCCACATCTCGGCATAGCCTGTACAGCCCATAGTGGCAAAGTTAAACTGATAAATTGCATTTTTAAAGGCCATTTTAGGACTGGTGTCCCTTCAAAGAAGGGAAGAATATAACCACTGCTGTGGTAATTCTTGTCTCTGCTTGTTGCATTGAGTGCAGTTTTATTGTCTGTCTCTGGCAGGCTCTTGTCCAAGCTGAACCCTTTGACTCAGGGCCGCTGTCATGTTGATTCCTATCTTGCCTGGTACAATCTCATCACTCCCTATTCAACATCAGTATTACATGCTGCAGTGTTATGTTTTAAAAATAAAAATCAAGCATCCAGTCCAGTACGGTTAGATCTGTGTGAATCTTCCTCCACTCAGCAGCATATCTTAGCCCCGAACTAAGAGGGCAGCCTCTACCGCACTACTGTGACATTTCCTTATCCCACACCAACCATGCTGTGGCAGATATCGCTCAGATGGTCTTAGGATATCATGATTACGGCATGCAAAAATAATTGAAGATCTTAGTGTTGCCACATTATACAGCCCGCTAATGTTTCCTTTGTTATTCATCATCTTTCAACGTTGGTTTTTGGATTACAAACAGCAACTTAAAAAATGTAGATAAAGATTTTCTTTATGAAGTCGGGAGTGGTGCAGCTGGTTCTGTATGTGAATGAGGTCGGGAGTGGTGCAGCTGGTCCTGTATGTGAATGAGGTCGGGAGTGGTGCAGCTGGTCCTGTATGTGAATGAGGTCGGGAGTGGTGCAGCTGGTCCTGTATGTGAATGAGGTCGGGAGTGGTGCAGCTGGTCCTGTATGTGAATGAGGTCGGGAATGGTGGAGTAATGTTCTCTAACTGCACACTGAATCATCATGTTTCTCGGCATCTTTCCAAACTCTCTCTACTGCTACCGGGAAAATTATTTGAGGGGAAAAGCCATTTTGCTCACTATATTTACGTAATGTTACTGTAGGCCATTTGCTTTGGTGCATATTCGTTTAATGTTTCAAATGTAGCTTCTGTTTGAGGATACTCTGGAAAATAGGATTGCCAATCACATTAATGAAAGACAGTGATTAACATTTCTCATCCCCTCTTTTCTGATGGAGCAGCAAGGTGAAATGTGCAAAGTAACGTTAGGATCCTGTGCTGATGGCAAAGATTGAATGAGGAGCCCAGTCAAATAATTAGAAATATTATATGCCAATCCAAGGGGGTCAGCAGATAAGAAACGGAAAGGGAAACTGGTTATTTTGTTTCCCTGCAGTTGTTGAGGGTGGGGAAGTATGCGTATCAGGATGCTGTTCATTCCAGGGCATCTTCTGGTGATCAAGTACGAACAGGTGCACTGCTGATGGGACAGGATTACTCCAAATCGCTCATCGCATGCCAGTCCCGTTAACACTTCAACCCAACATCTTCATCTGAGGACTGAGTCCATACCCTGATGCACCATCTGAAGAGGCAAATTTCTAATCAATTGCTACAGGTCTTTGGCTGTGTGGCTGCAGCCTCCTCAGTAATAAGAGAGACTAGCAATTATATAGAGCTTTAACATGCCTCTCTGAAATGTCCCAGGGTGCTTTGAAATGCACTGACTGCTGTTATGCAGTTAAACGTGCTGGCCAGTTTTCACAGAGCAAATTGGATGAATGCAGTCAATCAGTTTTTTGATGGTGGTTGAGGGAGGAACGTTACATGGGGAAACTGTGAACCCTTAACATTGAGACAAAGGAGCAGACAGATGAAGCCTCGGTTTAACGTCCCATCCAAAGGAGGGCACCCTAACTTTTTGTTACTTCTCTAAAGCCTTTAGATACATGCTGATTGAGGAGCCTTACGGGGAGAACAAACTTTTATCGGCTTTGGCAAGGCTAATGGCGGAGTGTTGCAAATCGTCCAGCAATTTGCGGAGAATCAGAACTCATGGCGAATATCTTTGACTCTGCAAATTGCTGGTATTTTTTAGGAATTAATAATGGCGTGTGATGTTAATGCATCATTCTAATGGTGCGATTTCCCAGCAAATTTCTGGTCCATGCTGTTTTCCAAATGAAACTGATTGATTTCAGGGTCCCCCACCATTGGCGTTTAAACCCCAAGCTTGCAATATCCTTACCACTACTACTTCATTTTGTTTGACTTCTCTCCTACGCTTTCCTTGGGCCTATACTCATTGGAGTTTAGAATAATGAGAGGTGATCTTACTGAAACATATAAGATTCTGAGGGGGCTCGACAAGGTAGATGCAGGGAGGATGTTTCCCCTCGTGGGGGAATCTAGAACTAGGGGGCATAGTTTCAGAATAAGGGGCCGCCCATTTAAAACAGAGTTGAGCAGGAATTTCTTCTCTAAGGGTTGTGAATCTTTGGAATTCTCTACCCCAGACAGCTGTAGAGGCTGGGTCATTGAATATATTTAAGGTGGAGATGGACAGATTTTTGAACTACAGGGGAATCCAGGGTTGTGGGGAGCAGGCAGGAAAGTGGAGTTGAGGCCAAGATCAGATCAGCCATGATCTTATTGAATGGCTCGAGAGGCCAAATGGCCTACTCCTGCTCCTATTTCTTATGTTTCCAACCGTGATGGTATGCTGGGCTAAGGCCCTTTGGTGCTCAGTAGCCAGGACAGCAGGATAGTGAAGGCTGCTTTTACTAGAGAAGGACATATGGTGGGGCGTATCCCTACAAGAGCATTTAAAAAAAAAAAATCCATGTTATGCTTTTTGTAAACCATCCTATTTACTAACATGGTTGTAACATTCAAATCAGTAAAGGGGGTTATTTAAGCACTGGGGCTGATTTATTTAATTTAATACTGGCTATATGGCTACATTCAATTTAAATTCAATTATTTTAATTTTTTTCCAAGTGTGTTCAGTTTTCAGAAAATCCCTGTTTAACAGCTTTAATGCTGCTGCAGATCTTAGTAATTATGTGTGGTTCAAGGGAAAGGGTGGTAATCAGAAAATTAATTACTGGTTTACAAATTACAGTAATTGCCTGCAGCCCGAGGCTTGATTTGTGGAACTGGTAAATTTTTTTAACCCAGCTGCAGCAAATGAATACACCACAATGTCCCAAACTCCATTCCCACTCTATGCTGAGTTGGCTAATCTCGTCCAAAATGGCAGCAATTGGCCTCGGTGCCCCTGGGGCTAGAGAAATGAGGGTGGGGCGGGGGTGGTGAAATCAGACTGGGTCTCCCATTCCTGATTGAGGTCCAGTAACCCATGCTGGTAAGTGTGTGCATGCGTATGGGGGGAGGGGCGGTCTCTGTCTTTGTGCACATTGGGTGGGAAGTGGATTAGGTACAGGCCGCTGTGTTTGAATGGCCTGGCAGCACTCACTATCTCCCACATGACGAATGGCCACTTGGAGCAAGATACTAGACACTTGCCACCACCTGTGGGACTGTTCCCCAGTGCCCTCACGGAAGGAGAGAAAACTGGTCAAATATAAAAAGCGAGAGATATAACTGGAAGACACCTGTGTCAAGGTCCTAATCATTCCACCCTCTCCTGTCAAAGATTGACTAAATTACACGCCATTGGATTGCTGGCCAACACGCTGCTCGTAACTGAAATTCCGCAGCAAATGCTTGAGTGTGGTAATTGCTGTAGGCTGAAATTATAACTGCTCCCGAGCAGCTCGGGTAGTGAATGCAGGAATAAATCTGAGATAGTGTTTCACTACTGCCTCAGCCCACCAAAATGAAAGTTCTGAAAAGGAAAGTTGGTGAGGCGGGGCTATGGGGGCAAGAATTGTTACCGCTTTGCGTTGTGAAACTGAGACGAGGCAACGCGATTGCAGCTGACATTCACTTCCAGATGGCTAATTGGGTTTCTTCTTCACTCGTGTTTGAGCATTTGCAGTTATATGGTGTGTGTGCGTATGTGCTAGCTTCAGTCTCTCCTTCGTAAGCTCTCTGCTCAGTGTTGCATTAATTCCACTTTGTCACATTTCTCACTCACAGCACTAAGATTTACACCTAAAAATTGATAGTTTTCTGGACATAACTGTTTTGAACCTGCTGTTCTCCTAATGACAGGATCTTTCCAGTTTAGTCGCAGCAAGCCCAAGCTCTGAGCTTGACATACTTGACGCCTGACGTGACCTGTGAAACCCAACCCCTCTCTTCCCCTCCCCTTCTTGAGGTCTTATGCAGTTCAGTCATCTTTGGCCTCGAGTTGGCCTTCCTCCACATTACCGAATATAACTTTCAATTCAGTAATCATACTACAATCTCTTCCCGACTTCAATCTCCCCAGCGCAGCCGATCCAATGTGCTAGTGTTCAGTGCAGGATATCAACTTGACCTATTTTAAGAGCAAGTAGGCTTTTTTAATGTGCCTTTATTTTAAACACCGGTCCCAATTAGCACACTCAGTAAAATCAAGTATTGGTGTTTTGCACCAGAGGTTTGTGGATTAGAACACATAGTACTAAAAGAGAGTGCAGTTACCTACCAGATTTTAGCTGTAAATTATCATTCTGGATGTAAAGCCCTGCACATGAAGTCATACAAGGCAGAGCAGTAACGATAACTTGCATTTATTATAAGTACCTTTTAATGTAGAAAAATGTCCCAAAGCGCCTCACAGGTGTTATCAAAAACAAAGGAGATGAAAAGCTTGGTCAGAAAGGTGGGTTTTAAGGGGGGGACGTGAAGAGGCAGAGGGGCTTGGGGAGGGGATTCCACAGTGGGACCTAGATGGCTGAACCCACAGTTGCTAATGGTAGGATGAAAGGGATGTGGAATGCACAAGCGTTTGCGGGGGTGGATTTGTAGGGTTATAGGACAGGAATAGGTTACAGAGACGGGCAGGGAGGAGGCCATAAAGTGATTTAAACACGAGGGTGTGAATTTTAAATTTGTATCTTTTGAGGGTCAGCGAAGACAGAGTTGCTGGGTGAGTGTGATCTGGTGCAGGATAGGATGCAGGCATCAGAGTTTTGGATGAGCTGAAGGTTACGGAGGGTGGAGTATTCGTTAGTCGAGTCTGGCCGTGATAAAAGCATTTTTGAGGATTTCAGCGGCAGATGGGCTTGGGTCGGGATGGAGACGGGTGATATTACAGAGGTGGAAGTAGGCATTTTCTGTGATGGAGAATTATGGGGTCGGTAGCTTAGTTCAGCGTCAACTAGGATGCTGAAGTTGAGAACAGTCTGGTTGAAGTTGAGAAAGGGGCCGGGCAGTTGGAATGGAATCGATGGGAAGGGGCTGAAGACAAATGACTTTGATCTTCCCAATGTTTAGCTGGAGGAAATTATGGCTCCTCCAAGACTGTTGGATAAGCAATCTGACAACACTGAGGGAGTGGAGGGATCAAGAGAGGTGGCGGTGAGGTAGAGCTGATTGTCATCAGTATTATTATGGAATCTGACCCCATATCTGTAGATGGTGTTACCAAGGGACAGCACATTGATGAGGAAAAAGAGAGAGACTAAGGTAGATCCTTAGAGGTGCTTGAGGAGAGACGATCCATTTACAATGTCAGCTGGCATGGGCACTGAGAAGGGATGTTGGGTGGTTAGCAGTTTAGTGGGAATGGGGGTCGATGGAGCAGGAGGTGAGCCTAGTGGAGGAAATGAACTCATAGAAGGCATGGGGATAGATTGGTGAGGAGCTAGATCGAGATACCGGTTAAGGTCTAGGGCAGGGAGGAAAGTTCAGCCTGAGGGGATATTTGGTGGGCAAGGTAATGGGGAGGGAATTATTGAACGAGTCTCGGGCTTGGTGACAAAGAAGCCCATGAGCTCCTCATTCTTGTTGGAGGTGTAAGGAAATTGTTGGTAGTGGAGAAAAGAAGTCAGGTGTTATCTTTGCTCTCCAGGATGATACTGGAGTAATGAGTGGTAGAAAGAAAGAATGTGTATTTATATAGTGCACTATCATATCCTCTGGATATCTGATAAATTACTTTTTGAAGTGTATTTCACTGTTCCATAGGCAAAGGTGGCAGCCAATTTGCACAAACCAAGATCCCACAACAGTTGAAATCAATGACCATTTAGATTGTTTTTCTGGTGGTATTGGTTGAGGGAGAAATGTTGGCCAGAGCACCGGGAGAACTCCTTGCTCCTTGAATAGTTAATTGAATAATTAATCAGGAGCAGAATCTCTGGCTGGCTTTATTCCCTCACCCCACCCGATCACCCTGGCTCTGGCTTTCTACAGACCAGTGCTGGCATGATGAGTAGCAGTTTTAGATTTTGTTGACAGCAGTGATTTAACGTAGCTTAACGGTCCTGCAATCATCATTTTGAGCTCTGGGATTTGTTATTCTTGTTGGTCATTGACAAGGGAATATTCAGCTCAATAAAATTGTCTTGGTGCTTGGCAGTTTGGTGGCTTGGGACACTGCGACTCTGAGGTACTGTGGAGTGGAAGTGTGAGTGTCATTATCCATGATTTAGTCAAGAAGATAAATACAAATGAAGGTGGTCATTCGGCCCAACTAGCTCATCATTCCATGGAAACCTATGATCTCCAGTCTTTCCCACAACCTTCAGCTGTCTATTCAGTGGTTCCAGTTTTTGCTTCTACGACCCTAGATGGATGGACATTCCAGGTACTAATGATTATTTGTGTGAAAAAGTACTTAAAATCAAAGAGCTCTGCAAGTGCACTTCAGCTAGTCCCACTCCCCTGCCCTTTCCCCGTAGCCCTGCAATTTTTTATTCCTTCAGGTACTTGTCCAATTCCCTTTTGAAAGCCACAATTGAGTCTGCCTCCACCACCCTTTCTGACAGTGCATTCCAGATCCTAACCACTCGCTGTGTAAAAAAGTTTTTCCTCATGTCGCCTTTGGTTCTTCTGCCAATCACCTTAAATCTGCGTCCTCTGGTTCTCAACCCTTCCGCCAGTGGGAACAGTTTCTCTCTATCTACTCTGTCCAGACCCCTCATGATTTTGAACACTTCTATCAAATCTCTTCTCAATCTTCTCTGCTCCAAGGAGAGCAACCCCAGCTTCTCTAGTCTATTTAATCTATATTCCCTTTTGGCCTGACGTTGTGGTTTAACTTGAAATTGTTTTACGGATTAAACTTCCCTATTCCAGTCGGTGGGGCTAGTTTTTGTACCGGTTATTTCCCATTTGTGCCTGACGTGCATGTTAGGTAGGTACAGGAACGCCACCCGAAAGCAATGTGGGAATGACCCCATAACATTCTTCACCACTTGGGCCCACACCTCCCCCCACCCCCCCCCCCCCCCCCAAAAAAAAAAACCAAAACCGGTAGAGCGCAAAATTGTAATCCTGCCCGTATGTAATGGGCAGTGGGGTGTGCGTGCGTGTAAATGTAAAAGGCCCACTAAGAAGATTTATTCAACTGTGTCAGCTGTAGCTCGGTTGGTAGCACCCTCGCCTCTGCGTCAGAAGGTTGTGGGTTCAAGTCTCCCTCCAGACACTTGAGCTCAAAAATCTAGGCTGACATTCCAGTGCACTACTGAAGGACTGCTGCACTGTCATAGAAACATAGAAACTAGGAGCAGGAGTAGGCCATTCGGCCCGTCGAGCCTGCTCCACCATTCAATACGATCATGGCTGATCATCCAAATCCAGTACCCTGTCCCTGCTTTCTCACACAGAATCCCCATCGAGCCTGCACCGACACATATCCCACCCTATCCCCGTAACCCCACGTATTTAATTCCCCCTAACACATCCCTTCCTATCCTATCCTATCCCCGTAACCCCACATATTTAATCCCCCCCTAACACTAAGGGTCAATTTATCATAGCCAAATCAACCTAACCCGCACATTTTTGGACTGTGGGAGGAAACCGGAGCACCCGGAGGAAACCCACGCAGACACGGGGAGAATGTGCAAACTCCACACAGACAGTCACCCGAGGCCAGATTCGAACCCGGGTCCCTGGCGCTGTGAGGCACCAGTGCTAACCACTATGCCACCGTGTTGCCCTGTCGATCCCGTCTTTCGATGAAACTTTAAACCGAGGCTGCGTCTGCTTTCTCAGGTGGACTTAAAAGATCCCTTGGCACTATTTCAAAGAAGAGCAGGTGAGTTATCCCCGGTGTCCTGGCCAATGTTTATCCCTCAATCAACATCGCTAAAACAGATTATCTGGTCAGTATCATATTGCTCTTTGTGGGCGCTTGCAGTGCGCAAATTGGCTGCCGTGTTTCCTACATTACAACAGTACATCACTTCAAAAAGTGCTTCATTGGCTATCCTGCGCTTTGGGATGTCCGGTGGTCTTGAAAGGCGCTATATAAATGCAAGTCTTTCTTTATCTTTAACTGCTTTAAGGCCATTTCTGCATAATTTTTCATTTTTTTTTTCATTTTTACTGACACTTAAATTCTGATGAGCCTTTATGGCTATTTGCTGAAGCTTCTCTTTTTTTTAACCACCACCAGGGGTGCCACCAGTGTTTTACCCAATGGAAATTCCGGTTTCCAATTTTCTTTTTTGGAGGAAGACCAATGGATGCTATGTAGGTCAGGCTGCACCAGGAGGTGTCCCATACCAACCCAGGGGTACTCTCACAGACAGGTGCAACTATCTTGCTTTCATAAAAGGATAGTGCATGTGGACACTCCTATTTCCAAGATGGTAGCGATTTCACCTCTTAGTCAGAAGGTTGTGGGTTCAAGTCTTCAAGTCAGAGGCTTGAGCACCAAATTTAGGCTGACACTCCAGTGCAGTGCTGAGGGAGTGCTGCACTGTCGGAGGTGTCGTCTTTCGGATGAGACATCAAACCAAGACTCCACCTGCCCTCTCCGGTGGATGTAAAAGATCCCATGGCACTATTTTGAATACTGCATTTCCCTAGGTTACAACAGTGACTACACTTCTCCAGGCAACTCTGGATGAGCAATAAATGTGGCTTTACCTGCTGACTATATACTGCCAACTATTAGCCATATCTGCAGGCATGGGCGTAACTACCTGGTAGTGACCATGAGAAATGGTCTGTACAGGCTCTAGATGAGAAGAGAGGCAGATGCTGACTTGTGCTATCTGTTGCAAGGACGCCTGCAGCTTACATGCAGCACAGAGTGGCACAGCCGGTGACAGTGGCGGTTCACTGCAGCTCCCGACTTGTTTACGCTGCCTTCCAGGCATCCTGTGGGGGTGATGTTGTTGATAGCAAGCTCCCACTCCCTTGCAACTACTTCATGCAACACCACCTCCAATTCAGTCATTAAACAGAGGCTCGGGTGCTGAGCTGCTTCGTCATTTTGCCAGCAGACTTGTACCTCCACATTGGGTTTCTTTCCCCTTTATTTCTGCCTGTTGTTTCGTCATCCCCTGCCCGTTTTGGCAAACGCTGCCAACAAGTTGAAATGCCTCTTGAGCCTTTCCTAAGGCAAGGAATGTTGTCCTCCAATTCTGCCAACTCCTTCAATTGTCCACATCCCACGTCAGTTTTCCAGTCCTACGTCCAATCCTGTGTAATTCAAATCTGCTCTGGGAACATCGAATCTTGCAGCACAGAAGGGAGACAGAATAGAATAGAATAGACAGGGCTTGATGGCCAGCGCAGACACGATGGGCCGAAGGGCCTCTTTCTGTGCTGTATAACTCTATGACTGAGACATTTGGCCCGTCGTGCCTGTGCCGACTCTCTGATAAAGCTGTCCGGTTTAGTCCCACACTCCAGCTTTTTCCATGTAACTGCAAATTAATTCTCTTCAAATCCGTGTCCAATTGCCTATTGAAAGTATCCACGGAATCTGATTCCACCACTCTTTCAGGTAGTGTGTTTTTTTTTTGGATTCATTCCTGGGATGTGGGCGTCGCTGGCAAGGCCAGCATTTATTGCCCATCCCTAATTGCCCTTGAGTAGGTAGTGGTGAGCCGCCTTACATAGGATTACATAGGATATACGGCACAGAAACAGGCCATTCGGCCCAACCAGTCCATGCCGGCATTTATGCTCCACTCGAGCCTCCTCCCGTCTTTCCTCATCTAAATCTATCAGCATAACCCTCTATTCCCTTCTCCCTCATATGCTTGTCAATCTCCTTAAATGCATCTATACATTTCGCTTCAACCACTCCCTGTGATAGCGAGTTCCACATTCTCACCACTCTTTGGGTAAAGAAGTTTCTTCTGAATTCCCTATTGGATTTCTTGGTGACTATCTTATATTGATGGCCTCTAGTTATGCTCTTCCCCACAAGTGGAAACATTCTCTCTGTATCCACTCTATCAAACCCTTTCATAATTTTAAAGACCTCTATTAGGTAACCCCTCAGCCTTCTTAAAAGAGAAAAGAGACCCAGCCTGTTCATCCTTTCCTGATATGTATACCCTCGCATTTCTGGTATCATCCTTGTAAATCTTCTCCGCACCCTCTCCTCTATATCCTTTTTATAATATAATATGGCGACCAGAATTGTACGCAGTACTCTAAGTGTGGTCTAACCAAGGTTCGATACAGGTTTAGCATAACTTCCCTTCTTTTCAATTCTATACCTCCAGAAATAAACCCTAGTGCTTGGTTTGCTTTTTTATGGCCTTGTAGCCTGTGTCGCAACTTTTATTGATTTGTGTATTTGTACTCCCAGATCCCTTTGTTCCTCTACCCCACTAGACTCGCACCCTCCAAGTAATAAGTGACCTCCCTATTCTTCCTACTAAAATGTAATACCTCACATTTATCTGTGTTGAACTTCATTTGCCAATGATATGCCCATTCTGCAAGTTTATTAATGTCCTCCTGTAATTTGTTGCAGTCCTCCTCAGTATTGACTATGCCCCTTCTGCAAATTTAGAAATTGTTTTTGATTCCAAAGTCTAAATCGTTAATATAAATTGTAAACAACAGTGGTCCCAGCACTGATCCTTGTGGAACACCACTACCCACCTTCTGCCAATGTGAATCGTTACATTTTACCCCTACTCTCTGCTTTGTCTTGAAGCCAGCTAGCTATCCATTCTGCCACTTGTCCCCTGACTCCGCATTCTCTGACCTTGTTCATCAGTCTATTATGGGGTACCTTATCGAAGGCCTTTTGAAAACCTAGATAAATTACATCTACTGCATTACCATTGTCTACTCTCTCAGTTACCTCTTCAAAAAATTCAATGAGATTGGTCAAGCAAGACTTTCCCTTTTGAAATCCATGCTGAATATTCATTACTATGTTTTTGGTTTCCAGATGTTCCATTTTCTTTAGTATCGATTCCATTATTTTTTCTACCACCGATGTTAATCTGACTGATCTATAATTCCTTGGGCATGTTCATCCTCCATCTTAAATATAGGTACAGTATTACGTTAGCTAGCTGCCAGTCCTCTGGCACCGCACCTTTTTCTAACGAATTATTAAATATGCGTAATAATGCCTCTGCTATCTCTTCCCTAGATTCTTTTAAAATGTGTGGATGCAATCCATCCGGACCAAGGGTTTTATCCTCTTTGAGTTTGATTAGTGTATTTAATATATCCCCTTTTTTTTATTTTAAATGCACTTATCTCATTACTAATCTCATCATCCAACGTCATGTCCACCTATTCTATCTCGCTGGTAAATACCGAAGCGAAATAATGATTTAATATTTCAGCCATATCTCTATCGTTACCTGTGGTATTATTCTGTCTATCCCTTAATGGTCCTATTCCCATCCCAAACTTCCTTTTTTTATTGATGTCACAGAGTCATAACGGCGCAGAAGGAGGCCATTTGCCCCATCGAGTCCATGCCGGTTCTCTGTAGAGCAATCCAGTCAGTCCCATTCCCCCGCTCTAACCCCGTAGCCCTGCAAGATTATATCCCTCAAGTGCCTATCCAGTCTCCCCTTGTAAACATTGAGGGGGAAAAATTCGGTTGCTTTGCGCCTCCCGTCAGCGCCCTAAGAGGACTCTACTGGGGCGCAAAGCAACTAGCGCCCGGGCGCAGCGATGTTTGCGCCGCTCACAAAATTGACCAGACATTTTGTGGCGGCGCTAAACACTACCGCCACGATCGTGATGTCAGTCGAGCGTGCAATGCCCCGGTAGCGCCCCGGACCGGATATTGAGTGGCTCCGCCTGCCGCTAGCAACGACAGGTTGAGGGGAACGTTTTGCAGTCGGGAAGGGACTGGGGGAGCGCTATTTAAAGACGACCGCTTCCTGCCTTTTTTTGTCGGCGACATTTTTGCACCATGCATTGAGAGAGAGAGAGACTTCTGGAGAGATTTAACGCTGTGTGAAGGAGTTTTGGGTACTGAGCAGCACTTTGCAGGTTCATTTTGATTTGACCTTTCTTGCATCGATTTAGAAGAGGCTATGGGGGCTGCACTCTGAGCTCTTTCCCTGGGCGCCTCCATTGTTCTTTCCAGCAGATTTGATGTACAGGTCTCTCCAGCACGAGATTCAAGGCTGCAATGAGCAGGGTGTGGATGGAGAGCAAGATCAACCCTCCCCTTTAAGAACTGGCCGCGCGCCATTGTGTCTGTGTTCCATTGCTGACTGACATCACATGACCTTCGCCAGCGCTCTGAGGTAGCGCCTCGCTCCTCGGCGTTAGCACCTTAAGAGAGGTGTGTAGCGCCTGATTTAGCGCTCCAATCACCTCCAGGGGCGATAGAAGCCAAGTTTGCAGTTGGAGGCGATAATTAGCGCCAGGTGCTAAACTTTGCACCCGGCCGATAATTGCGCCTCAAACGAGGCGATACCGAATTTCTCCCCGAGTGTCTCCGCTTCCACCACTTCCATCGGCAGCGAATTCCAGGTCACCACCACTCGCTGAGTAAAAAAGTTTTTCCTCATATCCCCACAGTATCTCTTGCCCAAAACCTTAAATCTGTGTCCCCTAGACCTTCTACCATCAACTAGTGGGATCAGCCTTTCCCCGTCTAGTCATAATCTTGTACACCTCCATCAAATCACCCCTCAACCTCCTTTGCTCCAATGAAAACAAATCCAGCTTCTCCAACCTGTCCTTGTACCTAAGATCCCCCATCCCCGGAACCATTCTGGTAAATCACCTTTGCACCTTCTCAAGGGCCTTCACATCCTTCCTAAAGTGTGGTGACCAGAACTGGATGCAATACTCCAGTTGTGGCCTAACCAGCGCTTTATAAAGATTCAGCATAACTTCTCTTCCTCAAGCGACCGAAGGCTGCACTGGCACACTGAAGGCGGTGTTGGACTTCGTCATCGACGTCTGCCCTTGTTGACAGTAGGCTCCCGAGATATGGAAAGTGGTCCACGTTGTCCAAGGCCTTGTCGTGGATTTTGATAATCGGGGGGCAGTACTGTGTGGTGGGGGCAGGTTGGTAGAGGACCTTTGTCTTACGGATGTTTAGTGTAAGGCCCATGCTCTCGTACGCTTCAGTGAAAGTGTTGACGATGGTTTGGAGTTCGACCTCCGAGTGAGCGCAGACGCAAGCGTCGTCTGCATACTGTAATTCGACGACAGAGGATGGGACGACCTTGGATGTGGACTGGAGGCGACGGAGGTTGCCTGAGGAAGAGAGTGTTTGAAGACCAGGGCCTCAAACCCGGCACTAAGCTCATGGTCTACAGAGCAGCAGTGATACCCGCCCTGCTGTATGCCTCAGAGACATGGACCATGTACAGCAGGCACCTCAAAGCACTGGAGAGGTACCACCAACGCTGCCTCCGCAAGATCCTGCAAATCCATTGGCAGGATAGGCGCACCAACGTCCGTGTTCTCGCTCAGGCCAACATCCCCAGCATCGAAGCTTTGACCATGCTCGATCAGCTCCGATGGACGGGTCACATTGTCCGCATGCCCGATACGAGACTCCCAAAACAAGTGCTCTACTCAGAGCTCCGGCACGGCAAGAGAGCCCCAGGTGGGCAGAGGAAACGCTTCAAGGACACCCTCAAAGCCTCCTTGAAAAAGTGTAACATCCCCACCAACTCCTGGGAATCCCTGGCCCAAGACCGCACAAAGTGGAGGAGAAGCATCCGGGAAGGCGCCGAACACCTCGAGTCTCTTCGCCGGGAGCAAGCGGAAGCCAAGCGCAAGGGGCGCATGTCAACCCAAGCACCCCACCCACCCGCCCCTTCAACCACCGTCTGCCCCACCTGTGACAGAGACTGTAGGTCCCGCATTGGACTCATCAGTCACCTGCGAACTCATTTTTAATGTGGAAGCAAGTCATCCTCGGTTCCGAGGGACTGCCTAAGAAGAAGATAATTTCACTACTTTTGTATTCAATACCTCTATTTATGAAGCCCAAGATCCCATATGCTTTGCTAACCACTCTCTCAATATGTCCTGCCACTTTCAGGGACCTATGCACAGTAACTCCCAGGTCCCTCTGTCCCTGCACACTCTTTAAAACTGTGCCATTAACTGTATATTGCCTCTCCCGGTTCCTTCTGCCAAAATGCATCACCTCACCCTTCTCTGTATTAAATTCCATCTGCCACTTGTCTGCCCATTCTGCTAGCCTTTCTATGTCCTGTTGCAGTTGATTGGTATCATCATCACTGTTTGCTATATCCCCAAGTTTGGTGTCATCAGCAAATTTAGAAATTCTACTCTGTATTCCAATATCCAGGTCATTTATATATATCCAAAAAAGCAGCGGCCCCAGCACTGACCCTTGGGGAACACCACTGTCTACCAAACTCCAGTCTGAAAAACAGCCATTTACCACAACTCATTGTTTTCTGTCCTTAAGCCAATTCCTTATCCAAGCTGCCACTGACCCACCTATTCCATGAGCCTGAATTTTGTTAACCAGCCTTCTATGTGGTACTTTGTTAAACGCCTTCCTAAAATCCATGTAGACAACATCCATTGCATTCCCTTCATCAATCCTCTCTGTTACTTCATCAAAAAATTCAATTAGATTAGTCAAACACGATCTGCCTTTTACAAATCCGTGTTGGCTCTCCTTAATTAGCTTAAACCTCTCCAAGTGCCTGTTAATTTTTCCTTGATTATTGTTTCTAAAACTTTACCCACCACTGATGTTAAACTGACCGGCCTGTAGTTACTAGGATCGTCCTTACACCCTTTCTTGAACAATGGTGTCACATTTGCCACTTTCCAATCCTCGGGCACCTCCCCCGCATCTCGGGAAGATTGGAAAATTATGGCAAGCCCTTCCGCTATCTGCTCCCCTAATTCCCTTAGCAACCCTGGATGCAAGCCATCTGGACCAGGCGACTTGTCCACTCTAAGCATACCCAGCCTTTCAAGTACAGGAAACTCTTTGGTGTCCGGCACCGACGGGACCGGGATGGTGCCGGTTGATTAAAAATTCCGGATAACGGAGAGGTATATCTAACAAGGCTATTTTTAACAAACAAAAATTAAAAAATCAAGAAATGTGCAGTATAATTGGGTACTCCCCTACAGAATGTGGTGTTAAATGGATGGTGGAAGATGCTTGATTAAGTACAGTAATGCCAGTTGAGGGTAATCCATAACTCTTTAATTACTTAACAGTGAAACAAAACTTATAAACGACTGTACACTGTAGTTTTCGGAGTATGAATTCTGCCGGTTATTAGAGAGTTCCGGATATTTAGGTGCCGTTTAAACGAGAGTTTCCTGTACATCCTGTCTATCAATTTTCACCCCTTCCATTGTTTCTACCTTTTCCACTTCTACCGATATTTTGTCAGCATCCACCTCCTTAGTAAACACTGATACAAAGTACTCATTGAGTAGACTAGCCTTGCCTCTAAGCATATATCACCTTCTTTGTCTCTAATAGGCCCTACCCCGCCTCTTGCTACCCGCTTACTGTTTAAATGCCGGTAGAAGATTTTTGGGTTCCCTTTTATGTTAACCGCCATTCTACTCTCATATTCTCTCTTTGCCAATCTTATTTTCATCTTCACATCCCCTCTCAACTGATTGTATTTGGTCTGCTTCTCCCTTGAAGAATTCACCTGACATGTATCATACACCCTCTTTTTTGTTTCATCATCTTCTCTATCTCCCTCGTCTTCCAATGAGCCCTTGCTTTGGTTCCCTTACCCTTCCCTCTTGTTGGAATGTACCTAGCCTGCACTTGGAACATCTCCTCCTTAAAGATTGTTCCGTTACAGTTTTTCCTGTCCGTCTTTGGTTCCATTTTACCCTGGCTAGATCCTTTCGCATTCCATTGAAGTTAGCCCTATTCCAGTTTAGAAGTTCTACTCTAGATTGTTCCTTGCTCCTCTCCATTGCTAATCTAAATCTTATGATACGATGATCACTCGTACCCAAGTGTTCTCCCACAGGCACTTGGTCGACCTGGCCCACCTCATTCCCCAGCAGCAGATCCAGCAATGCCTCCTTCCTAGTTGGGCCAAGAACATATTGGTCAAGGAAATTCTTCTGAACACATTTCAAAAATTCCTCCCCCTCCTTTCCCTTTACCCTAGTATTATCCCAATCAATATTTGAGTAATTTAAAAGTCCCCCAATATCACCACACTATAGCTCTTGCATATCTCTCTGATTTCCCTGCAGATTTGCTCCTCTACCTCCCTCTCACTATTTGGAGCCCTGTAGAATACCCCCAATAGTGTGATCTTGCCCTTTTTGCTCCTCAACTCGAACCAATTGGATTCTGTCCTTGTCCCCTCAAGAACATCCTCCCTTTCCAACACTACAATGTCTTCCTTAATCAGCACTGCCACCCCACCTCCCCTTTTTCCTTCCCTATCTTTTCTGAACACCTTGTACCCTTGAATATTAAGTGCCCAGTCCTCACCGTTTTTAAGCCACGTTTCCGTTATTGCCACAACATCATATTGCCACGCGGTTAATTGCGCTTGTAGCTCACCAACCTTATTCAGCACACTTTGTGCGTTTATGTACATGCATTCTAAACCCATTTTTGAATTTTTGTAGTCTTTCTTAGTCTGCTCCGTACTACTACCACCTCCAGTACTATCTTCTCTAGTACTATCCAACACACTCACTCTTTTTTATGCACCTTATTCCTCTTTTCTACTCCTATATGCTGGTGCCCATCCCCCTGCCAAGCTAGTTTAAACCCTCCCCAACAGCACTAGCAAACCTCCCCGCGAGATTATTGGTCCCAGCTCTGTTGAGGTGTAACCCGTCCGGCTTGTACAGGTCCCACCTTCCCCAGAAACGGTCCCAATGCCTCAGGAATCTAAACCCCTCCCTCCTGCACCATCTCTCCAGCCACACATTCATCTGTTCTATCCTCCTATTCCTGTACTCGCTAGCACATGGCACCGGGAGTAATCAAGAGATTACTACCTTTTTGAGGTCCTGCTTTTTAATCTCTTTCCTAGCTCCCTATAGTCTGCCTACAGGACCTCATCCCTCTTTCTGCCTATGTCATTGGTACTGATATGGACAATGACCTCTGGCTGTTCACCCTCACCCTCAGTGTCCTGCAGCCGCTCAGTGACATCCTGGACTCTGACACCAGGGAGGCAACATATCATCATCCTGGAGTCACGTCTGCATCTGCAGAAACGCCTGTCTGCTCCCCTAACTATTGAATCCCCTACCACTATTGCTCTTCCACTCTTTTTCCTCCCCCCTTGTGCAGCTGAGCCACCCGTGGTGCCGTGGACTTGACTCTGGCTGCACTCCCCAGAGGAACCATCGCCCTCACCAGTACTCAGAACAGAATACTGGTTGGAGAGTGCGATGCGCCTGCCTGGTCCTCCTCTTCTGTCTGGCGGTCACCCATTCCCTCTCTGCCTGCATACTCTTAAGCTGCAGGGTGACCACCTCTAGAAACGTGCTATCCACGTAACTCTCAGCCTCGCGGATGCACCGCAGTGACTCCAGCCGCCGCTCAAGCTCCGAAACCCGGAGCTCGAGTTGCTGTAGCTGGCGACACTTCCCGCACATGTGGTCCTCCAGGCTACGCGAAGCGTCCAGGACTTTCCACATGGCACAGGATGTGCACTCCACGGGACTGAGCTGCCCTGCCATGCCTTTATTTAATAGACTAAGAACTAACCCAGCAGAAATAAACTTAAAACTTAAAAAAAGCACTCCACAGCTACTCACCAATCAGCTCCGTCCCTTGTGCCAACGTCACTTTTTTTACTCTGACGTCACTTTTTCAAAAACTGCCTCTGTTGAGTTGCTGCCGCTCGGGACTGCGCCGCTCTCTCTGCGCTCCCTCCAGGTCTGCTGCTTCCGGTCTGTAAAATATTTTACTATTTTGTTTTATGTTGCTTGATAATTTAATTTCATAGTTCCTCTTTGCCTTCCTAATTGTTTTTTTGACCTCTCCTAATCTCTTCGTATTCTCCCTTATCATGCACTCCCCTGCTGTCTATGTACTTAATGTATGCCTCTTTCCTTGCCCTCAATTATTCCCTTGTGGCTTTATTCATCCATGGAGTCTCATTAGTGTTTAGTTTGTTCTTTCCTTTTAGCGGAATATATTGTTTCTGCACTCTGTTGAACACCGTTTTAAATGTTTCCCATTGCTGTTCTATATCGTTGTTTGCCAGTATTGTTGCCCATTTTATTTTCCCAAGTTCTATGCTCAGCCCCTCAAAATCAGCTTTACTCCAATCTATTAACCTGGTTTTTTGTCATACTTATGTCCTTCTCAGTTATCATCTTAAAGCGTATTATATTATGGTCACTATTGCCTAGATGTTCCCCTACTTTTATCTGCTCTGGTTCTTTCCCCATTACTAGATCCAATAACTAATCATCTCTTGTTGGGCTTTTTACATATTGGGTTAGAAAGGAGTCCTGTACACATTGTAGGAACTCCATTCCCTTATCCCCTTTACCTACCTCTTCTGTCCAATTAATATCGTGAAATCCCCCATGATTATTATTCTATGTTTTTTACTCATTTCCCTAATTTGTCTGCATATTTCTTCCTCCACCTCCCTTCAACTATTAGGTGGTATGTAGACTACACCTATTAGTGTGATTGATCCTTTATTATCTTTTATTTCTATCCATATGGATTCTATTTTTGTCTTGCTGAGAGCTGTGTCACTTTTTTCTACTGCCATTGTTATCCCGAATAAGTACAGTTACTCCACCTCTCCTTTTTCCCTCTCAATATCTTTTTTAAATGTGTTATACCCTGCAATGTTTCATTCCAAGTCCTGATTTTTCTGTAGCCATGTTTCAGTAATCCCTACTATGTCTGGTTCCTCGCAACGCATGATTGCCTCCAGCTCCCCTGTTTTATTACGGACACATTGCTGTACAAACAGTTTAACTTTTTTTTTAAAGGATTTCCTCTCACTTTATGTTTCACCATCTTTTTAGACTCCCGTTCTATAACTCTATTCCCTTGCCATCAATGTCCTCCGATACTTTATTCTTTCCTGGCCTCTCTTTTCCTGTTTTGTTTATAATTAGGCTGGTTACGTTTCTTGTAGATCCCTCCCCCCACCTTACTAGTTTAAAGCCTTTCCCACCTCCCTATTTACTCTTTCCGCTAGGACACGGGTCCCATCCCGGTTCAGGTGGAGCCCGTCCCATCAGTACAGCTCCTTCCTGTCCCAGTACTGGTGCCAGTATTCCATGAAAAGGAACCCCTCTTTTCCACACCAGCCCTTTAGCCACGTGTTAATATTCCTGATCTGTCTGCTTCTATGCCCATTTGCACACGCCTCGGGCAATAATCCAGAGATTATTACCCTCGAGGTCCTGCTTTTTAATTTAGAGCCGAACTCCTGATACTCTTTCAGCAGGACCTCCTCCCTGTTCCTACCTATGTCGTTTGTTCCAACATGGACCACGACGACTGGATTTACCCCCTCCCTTTCAAGTTCCTCTCCAGCTGCCGTGAGATATCCTTTACCCTGGCACTGAGTAGGCAACACACCCTGCGGGATTCTCGTTCTTGGCTGCAGAGGACGCTATCTAGTCCCCTAATTATAGAGTCCCCTGTCACTACCACATTTCTATTCTGCTCTTTCTCCACCCTGCCCCCCTTGAACCTCTGCAGTCCCTGTGGTGAAGGCACTCCCACAGTGCTATTAGGTAGGGAGTTCCAGGATTTTGACCCAGCGATGATGAAAGAACGGCAATATATTTCCAAGTCAGGGTGGTGTGTGACTTGGAGGGGAACTTGCAGGTGTTGGTGTTCTCATGTGCCTGCTGCCCTTGTCCTTCTAGAGGTAGAGGCCGAAGAAGCCTTGGCAAGTTGCTGCAGTGCATCTTGTAGATGGTCCACACTGCAGACACGTTGCGCCAGTGTTGGAGGGAGTGAATGTTTAAGGTGGTGGATAGGGTGCAAATCAAGTGGACTGCATTGTCTTGGATGGTGTCGAGCTTCTTGAGTGTTGTTGGAGCGACACGCATCCAGACAAGTGGAGAGTATTCCATCACAATTAATCTGATTGACCTGTAGTTACCAGGTTTATCCCTCTCCTCCCCTTTTTTGAACAGGGGTGTAACATTTGCAACCTCCAGTCCTCTGGCACCACTCCCATATCCAAGGAGGTTATCTTTGAATAATAATGCAAGTAAAATTGAATATTGAGTGCACATTGTCAGTTTGGCAAGATTTTCACCAATTCTTAATCATTTGGAATGGACTTGCATTAGTACATGAAAATTAGTCCCTGTATCTTACTTCTCCTATAAGGCTGTGTTTTGTTTGGAACTTTTCCTCATAACTCATTCCTTGGCGCTCGGAGTTGGCCTCGTGGGCTTTCTTGGTTGGGGAAATATGACTGACTGGGGAGGGAGGGTGAGGGGCGAGGAATCTACAATCTACCTTGTAGAGCGAACATAACAAAAGAATGGTTAAAAATAGATTAGTCCCACGGGGTCAGTATTTGGGCCACAACTAATTCAAAATTATGAAGGGTTTTGATGTAGAGTAGAGAGAAACTGTTTCCAGTGGCAGAGTGGTTGGTAACCAGAAGACACAGATTGAAGGTAATTGGCAAAAGAACCAGAGGCGAGATGAGAATTTTACGTGGCGAGTTGCTATGGTCTGGGATACACTTCCTGAAAGGGTGATGGAAGCAGATTCAATAGTTACTTTCAAAAAGGACATTGGATATATAGTTGAAAAAGAAAAATTGGCAGGGCTATAGGCAAAGAGCAGGGGAGTGGGACTAATTGGATAGCTCTTTCGAAGAGCCGGCACAGGCACGATGGGCCAAATGGCGGCCTCCTATGCTGTATGATTCTGTGATTCTAAATTAATGTTTAAATGTTGCAGTGCTTTGCATGCTGCAGTGATATAATTGGTCTCGTTCAAATTGCAGATTTCAGTCAGCACATGTACATGTCAATCACCTGGCATATAACTAAAGGTGAAAAATGTATTTCAGTTTTGGTATTGCAGAAATGCCAGCTGTTCTGTGTCGAGCAGGATGTGAATGATGGAATCACGTGCATACAGTACTGCAGCATGGCCATACCAGGCAGCTTGATGACAGCCTCATTAATTGAGTATTTAATACCAGCATGTTCCTTAAACACACCAAGTCCTGTGCTGGAACATTGCACCTGTTGGCTGATTTAAGATGTGTGGCAGTAGACTCATGGGTAATTACACTGTCCAGTGTGTTGTTGAGCTGCGTAGACATTAAGGTTCCAATCTTTAACGAGAGAAATCCTTTTACTCTTTCTCTCCTCAAAACATTGACTCATGTTGGTGTACAATTTTACGGGTCCTATCAGCCTTCAGGTACCTCCTGTGACAGCTTAGACAAACAATGTTGTTGGGCTATCCCACTATAGGACGGCCAAGGGGATTGGCCACCATCATGCCTGGAGCTGTCCATATTAGACAGTGTTCAGGACTGGGAAGTCTGACCAATTTTTGTTTTTATTTACCCTCCTCTGGGCCATGGCTGCAGATGTCAGTCCAAAAGACCCAGAGGCGAGAGTGTTGCCATTGAACCAAGGGTGACACCTTGAAGGTGGCGGTGGGCCTTCTCTTTGAACCGCTACAGTCCTTATATTAACGTTGCTCCCATAATGGTGTTAGGTAGCGAATTCCAGGATTATAATCCAGCAGTGATGCAGAAGCAGTGAAATAGGTCCAGTTCAGATTGGTGTTCCCATGATATTGCTGCTTTTGTCCTTCTTGGTGATAGACGTTGCTGGGCTCGGAGGTGCTGTCGAGGCAAGCTAACTTGCATAACTTTTGTGTGTACTGGTTTAAGTGTGGTTTTTAAATCATTAGAACACAGAAGGTTGAAAGGAGATTAAAAATTATGTGGGATTTTGCTAAGGTAAGCAGGCAAAAACTATATAAAGTGCTCTGTGAGCTGGTAACTAGAAGGTGTAAATTGAAGATCATCACCAAAACAATGAAGGAAGAGATTAGGACGGTGGGGGGGTTACGCAGAGTAAATGGAATATCCCACAAGCAAAAGTGGTAGAAACTGAATCTATAATTGCCTTTTAAAAGGGAAGTGGATAAATGTTTGAAGAAGAAAGGGCAGGGGAATGTGTCTAAGTGGATAAGTATTTCAGATTGCCAGCGCAGATGTGACGGGCCAAATAATCCCTTCTGTGCTGTAAAAGTCTACAATTCTATACTAATACTAAATATGCCTAGTGACAGCATTGCAGTGTACTGACAGTCATAGACACAAATCTGTCTCAGACGGCTGTTCAGTATCTATCATTTGGTAAGGTTTATGTATTGGTGAATGAGTCCTAAGCAGTATCTTCTGTGTCAGCTAATGCCCGAATGGGGGATGTGTTAAGTGCCCTAAAACTGTGCCGTGGAATGCTGGTACTTAACATGTTGAGACAAATTTCCGTCCTCTGCTGTTTTAATATAAACGTACACTAGTATCCCACAGTGCAGTTTCAGGCCTAGGGTGTTTTACATGGTTAATTTGATGGTGAATGGAGCGGTGAACTAAACAGGCTGTATCCAAGAGTTTTACTGGAGGAGAGAAGAGTGCAAAAGCAAGATACTGATGCTGCTTTATTCAAAACTGGAGGCTGAGTTCTGTAATTAAATGTTTACTAATATCTTAACAGGGCACTACTTCTGCCAGTATGTTCAGGTTTTCAAAAAAGGATAACCTATATATATCTGCAGAAGCAAGCCAGGGGTCCAAGTGGAGTAGGAAAGTGAAGTTCCTGTGTTTTATTTTATTCGCTAACTCAGCTATTTTTAATAACAAACTGATTATCTGCGCGAAAATTATTGTGGCCTTCTGCGCATGCACACCTGATCCCCTCCTGTGCAGGCGCGCTGTTTACCAAGGACGCGTATGCAGAGTACCCAACAGTTGCAGCCTACAGCGCAGCGCGGACCACACTTTCCTTAAGCTCCGTAGGAGAAGGCCCGTCACCGGATCCATGCTGGCCGGGGGGAGCAGAGAGAATCGGAAGAGAGAGAGAGAGAGAGAGAGAGAGAGAGGGGGGGAATCAGAGGGGGGAGAGAGAGAGAGAGAGGGAGGGAGGGAGAATCAGAGGGGGAGAGAAGGTCAGGAACTCAGAGGGGGTGGTGGGGGAGAGAAGGCCAGGAACTCTGGGGGTTGGGGTAGGGGAGAGAGGTCAGGAACTCTGGGAGCAGGAGGAGAAGGCCAGGAACTCGGAGGGGGAGAGAAGGTCAGGAACTCTGGTGGGAGGGGGGGTAAGGAGCATGGAGAGCACAGTGGGGTTGGTGGAAGAAGGTGATCCAGGTCGAAAGGAGGGGGGGAAATGAGAGCGAGAAGGTAATCCAGATGGTAAGACTTTCTTCCAACCCCACCCCCTTTACACCCGCACCACGTTCACCCTCTCCTCCCCCTAGACCTGGTTGATTTCTCGGAAAGTTTGGTGCATGAGTGGCAAATGACATCATTGGACTGGACAAAATCCGGAAGCCATGACACTGTCACTATTCACTTCATACCCAATTAACCTGTTACCAATCCGTGACCCCCACACAATGCCCCGTCTATGGCTGGGGGGAGAGGTGGGGGGGAGAGAGGTCAAGAACTTGTGGCCGGGGTGGGGGGAAGAGATCGTCAGGAACCCGGGGTGGGGGGAGGAGGTCAGGAACTTGGGTGGGAGGTCAGGAACTCTGTTGGGGGGGAGAGGGTAGGAGAGGACGTCAGGAACTCTGTTGGGGGGAGAGGGTAGGAGAGGAGGTCAGGAACTCGGTTGGGGGGAGAGGGTAGGGGAGGAGGTCAGGAACTCTGTTGGGGGGAGAGGGTAGGAGAGGAGGTCAGGAACTCGGTTGGGGGGAGAGGGTAGGGGAGGAGGTCAGAAACTCTGTTGGGGGGAGAGGGTAGGAGAGGACGTCAGGAACTCTGTTGGGGGGAGAGGGTAGGAGAGGAGGTCAGGAACTCGGTTGGGGGGAGAGGGTAGGGGAGGAGGTCAGGAACTCTGTTGGGGGGAGAGGGTAGGAGAGGAGGTCAGGAACTCGGTTGGGGGGAGAGGGTAGGGGAGGAGGTCAGGAACTCTGTTGGGGGGAGAGGGTAGGAGAGGAGGTCAGGAACTCTGTTGGGGGGGAGAGGGTAGGAGAGGAGGTCAGGAACTCTGTTGGGGGGAGAGGGTAGGAGAGGAGGTCAGGAACTCGGTTGGGGGGAGAGGGTAGGGGAGGAGGTCAGAAACTCTGTTGGGGGGAGAGGGTAGGAGAGGACGTCAGGAACTCTGTTGGGGGGAGAGGGTAGGAGAGGAGGTCAGGAACTCGGTTGGGGGGAGAGGGTAGGGGAGGAGGTCAGGAACTCTGTTGGGGGGAGAGGGTAGGAGAGGAGGTCAGGAACTCGGTTGGGGGGAGAGGGTAGGGGAGGAGGTCAGGAACTCTGTTGGGGGGAGAGGGTAGGAGAGGAGGTCAGGAACTCTGTTGGGGGGGAGAGGGTAGGAGAGGAGGTCAGGAACTCTGTTGGGGGGAGAGGGTAGGAGAGGAGGTCAGGAACTCGGTTGGTGGGGAGAGGGTAGGAGAGGAGGTCAGGAACTCGGTTGGGGGAAGACGGTAGGAGAGGAGGTCAGGAACTCGGTTGGGGGGAGAGGGTAGGAGAGGAGGTCAGGAACTCGGTTGGGGGGAGAGGGTAGGAGAGGAGGTCAGGAACTCTGTTGGTGGAGGGGAGGTCAGGATCTTGGGCGGGGGGGTGCGAGAAGGTCTTACCCCGCAAGGGTGATCCCTGTTCTATGTGAGCTCTGTTCTGTCTGGAGCCTGGCAGTCAGAATGGCTCGAATTACACTTGCAAAGTAACTGATTACGTAGGCAGGCAGAATGTAATTACACATTCCAGTGAAACTGCTGGATGTGTCTTGTCCTCCAAGGGGACCAATCAGAAATCAGGACTTGTCATCCAAGGTAACCAATCAGAACTTTGGTGTTGCGAATAGACACGTCCTTTTAGTAACACCAGCATACAGTGAAACTCTGGGCATCTGCAGTGAGATCAGTGCTTCTTGGTGCTCCACGCTGTACCTGCACTGTCCTTTAGAGGGAGCTGGCAGCCCACAGTTGGCTGTGAAAACCAGTTTACAGCAATATTGTAATGAAATTGTGTTTTTATTTACTTGATGTATTTTTTTCACTGCCAGTTTTGTTTTCCTCCCTTACACTCCTTCCCTGAAGTCATAGCCTACTCGTGGGGGCACAGTTCCATGGGCACTTGGTTGCCCTCAGGTCCCTCGCCCGAGTGACTATTAGTCACGTGTGACCCTGAACAGTGCGTGTCGGCCCACTATTGCGCCGTAGGTAACCGTGGCTGATTCCAAACCTTTCCTTAATGGATGTTCAAACCAGCATTGGGTTGCTGAATGGTGAACAAAAACCCAGGTCGTTTCTTTCCCCTCATTGTACCCTCTACTTACCACAAGACTGCAGAGGCCAATCATACACATTGCTGTCCTGGTTAAGATTAGATTATTTGATTTTATACCTATATGTGTATTTTTATTCTCCTGTAGCTTTTAATTTGTTTGCTAATGAAATACTAAGTTTTATGGCAAGTGGTACAGAATATAAAAGCCGAGATGTGACGATGAAACCTTTGTACGATCACAGTTTTGTGTGCAGTTTTGGGCTCCACACAAAAGGGAGGATGTTGAGGCAAGAGAGAGTATAGTGAGGGTGCACTAGGATGCTACCTGGTTTGCAGAAATACAATTACAAAGAAAGACTTGAAAAATTGGGAATGTTTCATTAGAACAGAGGAGATTGTGAGGTGTTTAAAATTATGACTGAATGGGACAAAATAGATAGAAACAGACTGTTTCCAGTGATTGAGGGGTCTAGAATGAAGGGACACATTTATAAAATTGAGATATAGGATAGTGAGCAGGAGAAGCTTTTTTTTTACAGTATTGAGGCTGGGCAATGTAAGTGATTGAAACAGAGACCATGTCAAGCTTTGAGAATATGTTAGATAGGAGGTTGAAGGAAAAGGACCTAAATGGATATTGGAATAGGGCAGGCACATGGGGTTAATACTGAGGCTCGTGTGAAGGAAAAACACCCAACATGGACTGGCTGGACCGAATGGCCTATTTCCACATTGTAATTTCTATGTAATTATATTTGTGTGTGGATATGTATAATGTGGCTGGAAAGATTCCCCTCCCAACCTCCCCTCCATCTAATAATTTCCCCTCCCACCCTCAGATGAGATCAGCTAACTACCATGGAACAGAGATTGATCCTGGGACCTTCTTGGTCTGTAAATTTTTTTTAAAAGGTCTCGAATTTATTTAGCACTTTTCATGACCTCCAGATTTTCCAAAGCGCTTTACAGTCAATTAAGTACTTTTGAAGTGTACTCGCTTGTAATTTAGGGAAACTCGACAGCCAATTTGCACTCTGCAAGGTTCCAAAACAGCAATGAGATAATGACCAGATACCCTTTTGTTTTAAGTGATGTTGGTTATGGGGTAAATATTGGCCAGGACATTGGGGAGAACGCCCCTGCTCCTCGAATACTGCCATGAGATCCTTTATGTGGAATCCGAGAGAGCAGCCTGGGCCTCGGTTAAGCATCTCATCCGAAAGACGGCACCCCGAACAGTACAGCACTCCCTCAGTACTGCACTGGGGTGTCAGCCTGGATTATGAGCTCAAGGGGGAAAAATTGCATCGCGCCCCCTTTGGGGCGCTAACTTCGCCGGGTTTAGCGCCCCATAAAAATTAGCGCCCCCGCGCCGGAAATTGAGTGGTTACGCCCCAAGAGGGAGGCGGGGCGCTACTGGAAGCGCCCCGCATCCCTCTTGGGGCGCTGCGAGTCAATATCATGGCGCTACGTGCTGCAGCGCCAGGCGCTGTGGCACGTCGCAACGCGATATTGCAGGCCTTCCTCCCTTCTTAAAGGGGGAGGGGCCTTGTGCAGCGCGAACCGGGGCCCAGCTGGGCCCCCGGGGATCGGGAGTGCCGGCAAAAGAGCCCGGCACTCAAGAAGTGCCGGGCTCTTGGAGTGCAGCCGGCACTTCGCGGGGGGCGGGGGGGGCTTCACGGGGGGCGGGGACAGCAAAGGGAGCAGGTGCTGGCAGGCGGCCAGCAACAAAAATGGCCGCCCGCCACCTCCCCTTTAACTAGCGCCGCCCCGGCCGCAGGTAGGCCCCCCTGACTCCGTCGGACATAGTGTCCGGCGCTAAGTCATGGGGCGCTACCGAAGATCGAGGCAGGAGCGTGAGCGGGGCACTGTGCTCGGCGATGACGTCATCGCCGGCGGCGCAGCGCCACGGCACTACCGGTTAGCACCGCCGCTAACCTCCTGCTGAATTTCGCGAGCAGCGCCGCACCCGGGCGCTAGTTGCTTTGCGCCCCATTAGCGCCCTCTTAAGGCACTAACGGGAGGTGCAAACCAACTGAACTTTTCCCCCCCAAGTCTCTTTAGTGGACTCACTACCATACAGGGCAGTGCATGCACCAACTGAGTCATCGGGAGGTGCTCCAGAATGATTGTTTAAAAAGTAACTAGATCACTCGTGGCATTGCTCAGACAAAAATAGTAAACAAAATCTTAAAATATGAAGCAAAATATTCAAAGTAATCTACATTATTCCCTAATTCTTTGTGCAATTGCTTTTCATATCAGTTTATTTTTTTTAACATTTCTTCTCTTGTAATATTTTGCTTTCAATCCTGAGTTTCTTTTTGTACTTATTGCAATTATCCTCTCTTCATAATTCTTTCTTTCTGTTAGGGTCAGTGGTAGTACTCTTGCCTCCGAATCAGAAGGTCATAGGTTCAAGTCCCGCTCAAAACTTAAACGCATAATCTGGTCTGACATTTCAGTGCAGTGCCGAGGGAGTGCTACAATATTCGCGGTGCTATTAATCAGAGGAGATGTGAGCTGAGAAGGCTGGGGTCGTGTGATGGCTTCTCAGAATTGCAGCCTGGTTGCTCAGTTATGTCGCAACAGTCTCGTAGTAAATTGAACTCTTCGGTCGTGTTGAAATGGAGATTGAGCCCCATGGTATCCTGGGAGCTGATCAGATCATCAGGCTATATTTGAGCAGACTGGAGTGTGAATGAAAGGGAAGACATGTACCCAAAGTCACATATTCATGAGGCTCTGTGGGGTACATTGATTGAGTTGTGTGTTAGGGGAGGGAAATTTGTGGGACTGGTTGGAGGATATGGTTTGTGATTTCCCACACACCCCCTTAAATTGTTAATGTTTATTGTGTTAAATTTTATTTTTAGGTGTCTGTAGTGGAGTGCATGTCATGGCAACTGTATCACAGAGTTAGTTTTTTCCTGGTTGGTGATTGGGTTGTTTGTTTTGGAGGGGTGTAATCTGCAGGGCTCAATATGGACTACCTGGTGCCTTTACCTTCTCTTGCAGAAAGATTACACTACGACTCTGTCCAAAGTAATAGGATCAGTAGCGTTACTAGGGGTACGGTAGCATAGGGGTTATGTTACTGGACTAGTAATCCAGAGACCTGGACTAATAATCCAGGAGACGTGAGTTCAAATCCCACCATGGCAGCTGGGAGAATTTAAATTCAGTTAATAAAATAAATCTGGAATTAAAAAGCGAGTATCAGTAATGGTGGCCATGAAACTACCGGATTGTAACAACCCAACTGGTTCACGATATGTGACTCCAGACCCACAGCAATGTGGTTGACACTGAACTGCCCTCTGAAATGGCCTAGCAAGCCACTCAGTTGTACCAATCCACTATGACAAAAGTCAGCACTGTGGGAGTACCTTCACCACAAGGACTGCAGCGGTTCAAGAAGGCAGCTCACCATCACCTTCTCGAGGGCAATTAGGGATGGGCAATAAATGCTGGCCTTGCCAGTAACGCCCACATCCTGTGAACTAATTTAAAAAAAATTGACTGACCGTTGGCTGTAGAGTGCATGGAATGGGAAGGGAAAAAAATCGTATTGCACCTAATTGCATCTCTGAAAAGTGTCCCAAAGAGCTTCATGCAAATTACGTTTGAAGTGAACTGTTGGGAGGGTCACTAACCAGATTTAAGGTAATTAGCAAAAGAACCAGAGGAGAGATGGCGAGAATTTTTTTCATGCAGTTGTTATTATAAGAACATAAGAACATAAGAAATAGGAGCAGGAGTAGGCCAATCGGCCCCTCGAGCCTGCTCCGCCATTCAATAAGATCATGGCTGATCTGATCCTAACCGCCAATCTACTATCTATCACAGAACCATCTCCTGCATCTAACAGAATTGCACACACGAAATAGGAGCAGAATCAGGCTACACGGTCCCTGGGCCCGCTCCACTACCCACAGGGCCATGACCGATCCGAACCTAGACTCATGTCCAAATTCCTGCCCGCTCCCCGTAACCCTTAATGCCCTTTACTTCTAGGAAACTGTCTATTTCTGTTTTAAATTTAATTAATGTTGTAGCTTCTACAGCTTTTTGTGGCAGCATATTCCATGGACCTACCACCCTCTGAGTGAAGTAGTTCCTCCTCATCTCAGTTTTGAAAGAGCAGCCCCTTATTCTAAGACTATGTCCCCTAGTTCTAGTCTCACCCGTTATCTGGAATGCACTGCCTGAAAGGGTGGTGGAAGCAGATTCAATAGTAATTTTCAAAACTGAATTGGATATATACTTGAAAAGGAAGAATTTGCAGGGCTATGCAGAAAGAGCAGTGGATTGGAACTAATTAGATAGCTCTTTCAAAGAGCTGGCACAGGAATGATGGGTTGAATTGCCTCCTTTGTTGCCATAAGATTCAACAATCACTAAAAACAGACTATCTGGTCATGTATCTAATTTTGTTTTAGATCTTGCTATGCAAATATTGGATGCTATGTTTGCCTACATAACAACAGTGATTGTACTTCAAATGTAATCACTTAACCATGAAAAAAGATAAAAAGAAAGACCTGTATTTATATAGCGCCTTTTACAACCTTAGCACGTCCCAAAGTGCTTTACAGCCACTGAGGTGCTCTTTGAAATGTAGTCACTGTTGTAATGTAGGGAATGTGGCAGCCAATTTGCGCACAGCAAGTTTCCACAAACAGTAATGTAATAATGACCAGATGATCTGTTTTAGATGTTGATTGAGGGATAAATATTATCCAGGACACTGGGGATAACCCCCCTGCTCTTCTTCGAAATAGTGCCATCGGATCTTTTACATCCACCTGCGAGAGCAGACGGGGCCTCGGTTTAACGTCTCACCCAAAAGACGGGACCTCCGACAGTGCAACGCTCCCTCAGCACTGCACTGGAGTGTCAGCCTAGCTTTATGTGCTGAAGTCTCTGGAGTGGGACAATGTGAACAAATTTTTAAAAAATTGACTGACTCAGAGGCGAGAGTGCTACCAACTAAGCCACTGCTGAGGAAATGAAAGGTGCTATATAATTCTTACTTTGGTATGGTGTTACATAACTGTTTGTTTAAAAGTTCTATTTCTCCCTGTAAAAGTTCTATATCTCCCTGTGAAGAGGAAGTCTGCCCAATTTGCAAGTAAAGGTCCTTCTTATTTGCAGCTATTTCGGGACCTACTGGTCCCTCTGTTTAATTTTCCACCTGGTGGTATTCTCTCTCAGATGCCAGGCAGAAGCAGAGCCTGCAAGTCCAGCAACACTCCTGAAGACCCATGAAAAGTGGATTTGCACTAGAGCCAGAACAAGATGGCATTGCGAAGTGGGGCTGACGGTGGGTAAATGGAGAAAATTGCCCTTGACTGCACTTGTATTATATACAAAATCTGGGATATTCTCCAATATATTTAGTGTTGCCTGAGATGGGGAGTGGGCTTCATCATTGTTCACCTCCCATCTGTGGGTACATGTTTGACCTCCTGTCTCCAACTCTCCTTCCCTTGGACTGTGCAGTGGAATTTGTGAACCTGACAATGATGTCCACTTCAAGACTGAAACCTGACATGGCAACACCCTATTTTAGGTACTTGTGCTAGTGGCTTTCATTACCACATCTGGTCAGTTAACAAGACCCCCATCTTCCACCTGCCTGACGATACCCCTACATCAATCAGCACCGTTGAAACTTTCATCCTTGTCTCCCTTTAGAGACACACCTCACTGACCTAAATTCAAAGCACTTAGGCACAGGTTGGGAGAGCTGAGGTTTAAGGACCCCAAGTGTGTGCAGAGCTAGTATTGGAGTTGAGCCAGTTAAAGTTGTCATGATTAGCAGTACAGAGAACTGCTGAGCTTCCCACTTCCACCCTACCCATTAGGCATTTGGTTTTCTGATTTATCTAGAGCTGAGTGGAAGAATCCCAGCACCTATTGGCATGTCTACTTTTCTAGGTTTCTTTAGTGAGCCAGGCTGGCTGGTCAGTTATCAATGGTGCCCTGGAGTACTGCAGACCTATTTGGTGGGCTCAGTTCCATCTTCGGGCTTGTCATCTTGCTGCTACCTTGAGGCCAAGGAGCGTGCCTTCCTCCCCCTCCCCTATGCACATCTTTGTCTTGCTTTCAAAAGCCTCTTAAAAGCCTACCTCTCCAATGATGCATTCGATCTTCCCTTCACCAAATACTCTGCTTGGCATCCCTGACCCCTTCTTTGAAAGCCACACTGAAATGTTCTAATACATAGAAAGCATTCTATAAATGGGAGCTTCTCTAGAAAGAGAAATACAGGTTAGTTGTTCATGACATATTAATGTATTGGTTGAGATACGTCAACAGAACTGTTCTGATGAAGGAGTATGAACAAACTTTTAGCCTGCCTTTCTCCATCAAATGTCTCACTGCTCCGTATTTCCACTTTTTTTTAATTCTATTTCAGCCTTGTGGGTTTTCTTTTTGTCACCATCGGAAAACAATGGAAAACCCAGGGGCACATTTCTTTATATTTAAAAATGGAATGATTTAAATGCATTGAATCTTTTTGGACGCTTTGACACAGGAAGCTGGTGACACTTTGACTTTTAACCAGAAGACAGGTGTTGAAAGATGGGGACAGGCAGTTCATCTGTTGGTGTAAGTGTACTTAATGTAGTGCCTGATGGAGGTACAGCTGGTAAATAAAGCGCTGGAGGTGTGTGAAGTAATGAGCTGGAAATGGACTCTGAACAGAAGCAATAGAAAGGGAGTCAGCCGGAGAGATTGATGGGCTGTGCTGATGTTCAGCACAAGCCATGACTTGTCCACTTGCCAGTGAAATTAATCCTGAGCTGCTTTAATCTGTCAGTGCTCTCACTGCGTCTACTCCTCCCCCCCTTGTCCCCCTCCCCACACATACATAATTTCAGTAATAGATGCTGAGAGTTTTATCCCACTGCTATTTGCTATGAACCTAACAAACCAGGTACCAGAGCAGCAACTGTGAAATGCTTCTGCTTATTTTCTGTGTTGTTTTTCTCCCTGTTTTTAACATGCCTGTGATGTCCCCACCACTACCAAATGCCATGCAGACAAGTGCAAACACCCAGCACCTTATCTCCCTCTGTCACTACAGCATTAAATGCATTACACTCTGCCTGTTTCTAGCCCATTCTTTTCCAGGACCTTTGTGAAGCACTTACTTCCCTCATTATTACCTTCCTCCTACAATCTTCAAATTTTTTAAACTAATGCTTGGCGATACTTAATCTCCACTCATCTCTTCTCTTTTCAACCCTCATGCTGTCCTGCATATTAACTCCTGGCTTTCTCAGTTAAATAATGGGCTATCAGTATCTCACCGTTGGGTAGTTAGAGATGATGCTGTAACTGCTGGAATAGAAATAATTGCTGTTTTACAACTGTTAAGCTAAAGAACTGGATGGTACACCGGCTTCTCACCTCTGCGACCTGGGAACAAATCCAGCCCAGACTAATTGGATGGAAGTCTTCTCTATCTGCTGGACATAAGGGTTCTGTGTGAAATGAGTTTGGGCAGTCTCAGTGCAGTTCCTACCGCTCAGGATTTTACAGCACAAATCTGTCCCTAATTCGGTACCATTTGGTAATCCCATTCAGGGAGGCCAGAAGATGGCTGGTGTGGAAAATGGGGCAAAAAATGTCACGCCGGTGCAATAGGGGTGCTTCTCTGAGATTGGATGAGGCACATTGTTAAGGCAGAGTAGAGGGTGCTTTAATCTGTATCTGGCTGTTCCTTACCTGACTTGGGAGTGCTTGATGCTGACAGATCTCTGAAATGGGAATAGCTCCATTCTCCAGCAGTAATATCCCTTACCTTGATGAAAACAAAAAAAACATTGGGGGTAATTTTGCTTTGAGTGATGATGTAAAAAAAAGGCGGTATATCGCTCCTAATTTAAAATTGGAAGAGATGTATAACGGGCGGCTGAATCAATATCGCCTGTTTTACTCTATTGCCCAAAGTCAAAATTGCCCCCAATAACTCTTTGCTAAACATTTTATTTCTGAAGCTTTCAGATTAAGTTTTAATACTAAACCATGGGCCACCCCAAAATGGCAGTCTGTGAATAGTACCTGTGGCTAGGATAGTAGTCACTTGTCTGTCTTAATTGTTGCAGTCAAAAATATATGAAATGGATGAAAGAGCAAAACTGACCCCATATTTAAAGTAGAATTATTTAGAAGATACATACCCAATAGCATCTTTGGCCCTACCCTCTTACTTTTGACATCTTGCTTCCCGCATCCTGCTTAACGTTTTGTTCTGTCAACATGAGTTAGGCCTTAATGTTCGCTCAGTGAAGTAAGCTACATGGAAATTTGTTACCAAAAGACCATTTATTGGAGTTTATCATTGAGGGGGAGATTTATTTTAAACTACTTGATCTGCCATAGTGTAACTAATGTACAAGTCTGGTTTCTGGAGCATGACTATGATGTTTATTTAGCTGCTAATCTGACCTGTCCCTCTAGACTTGACTATTCCAATGCACTTCTGGCCGGCCTCCCACATTCTACCCTACATAAACTTGAGGTCATCCAAAACTCTGCTGCCCGTGTCCTAACTCACACCAACTCCCGTTCACCCATCACCCCTGTGCTCGCTGACCTACATTGGCTCCCGGTTAAGCAGCGCCTCGATTTCAAAATTCTCATCCTTGTTTTCAAATCCCTCCATGACCTCACCCCTCCTGATCTCTGTAATCTCCTTCAGTCACACAACCTCCCCAAGATATCTGCGCTCCTCTAATTCTGCCCTCTTGAGCATCCCTGATTATAATCGCTCAACCATTGGTGGCTGTGCCTTCTGTTGCCTCGGCCCTAAGCTCTGGAATTCCCTGTCTAAACCTCTCCGCCTCGCTACCTCTCTTTCCTCCTTTAAGACGCTCCTTAAAACCTAGCTCCACCTGCCCTAATTTCTCCTTATGTGGCTCGGTGTCAAATTTTTTGTTTTTTAATACTCCTGTGAAGCGCCTGGGGACGTTTTACTATGTTAAAGGTGCTATATAAATACAAGTTGTTGTTGTTTAAGGCAGGAGTATTCAAACTTTTTCTGTTTTTGTAGATTACTTAGGTGCATACCTTGGAGTTACAGGGCCACATATATGGGGAAAAATTGAGTCGCGCCACCTTTGGGGCGCTAACTTCGCCAAGCGCCCCGAAAAAATTAGCGCCCCGACAGCCGAAATTCATCGGTAGCGGGGCTCTACTGGAAGCGCCCCGCCTCCCTCTTGGGGCGCTGCGCCGCAGTACTGCAGACCTTCTTCCCCTTCTTAAAGGGGAGGGGCCTTGCGCAGCGCGACCCGGGGCCCAGCTGGGCCACCAGGGATCGGAGTGCCAGCAAAAGAGCCCGGCACTCAAGAGAAGTGCCGGGCTCATGGAACGCAGCCGGCACTCGGCAGGGGGGGTGGGTAAGGTGGCCGGGGACGGCAATGGGGGCAGGTGCTGGCAGGCGGCCAGCAACAAAAATGGCCGCCCGGCACCTCGCCTTTAATTAGCGCCGCCCCGGCCGCAGGTAGGCCCCCCCTTGACTCCGTCGGACATAGTGTCCGGCGGTAAGTCAGGGGGCGCTACCGAAGATCGCAGCCAGGGCGCTGCGCACGGCGATGACGTCATCGCCGGCGGCACAGCACTGCGGGGCGCTAACGGTTACCGCCGCCGCTAACCTCCCGCTGAATTTCGCAGGAGGCGTTGGTGGCGCCGCGCCCGGGCGCTAGTTGCTTGGCGCCCCTTTAGCGCCCTCTCGGTGCTAACGGGCGGCGCAAAGCAACCGAATTTTTAGGCCATGAAGTTTAAACCCTTGTTCACATTATAACTCAAACTGCTGCTGCTAACAGATCTTGGTATTCTGAAGTATTAAGATCAGCTCTTTCCAAAGCTCCAGAAAGTTCAACCAGGGCAAACTAGTAAAAAAAAAGGGATATAAGTGCAACTGAGACGGTGCTGCCAGATTATAGCCTTAAACCAGCGGTGTCCGATCTATCGTCATGGTCCACATGTGGCCATTGAGTGCGGTGAAGTAGTTATTAGATCAGTTACAAGTTCATTGCTGTTAGTGAGGGAAATTTACAGATTGCTAGATGCTTTTAAATTGCAAGATTCAAATCCATCCGCCGATTCCTTTACCAACAGAACTTGGACTGTAACTGCTCTCAGTATGCCCTTTTCTGTACACTTTTGACATATTGAAGTGTGACATCTGAATTGTGACTGACCCTCTCAAAACCTTTATATGGATCTATAGATAAATGAGGACTAATTCAGTAAACTTCATCACCGCTTTTTTTTCCCAAAGGCAAGGAAAGAGTGTAAGTAAATTTTCTGAGTGAAGAGGTAATGGGGAAAAAGCCTGCTGCCTATCGATGTGAATGACTCCAAAGGAAGTTCTGCCTATTGGGCAACACGGTGGCATAGTGGTTAGCACTGGTGCCTCACAGCGCCAGAGACCCGGGTTCGAATCTGACCTCGGGTGACTGTCTGTGTGGAGTTTGCACATTCTCCCCGTGTCTGCGTGGGTTTCCTCCGGGTGCTCCGGTTTCCTCCCACAGTCCAAAAATGTGTGGGTTAGGTTGATTTGGCTATGATAAATTAACCCTTAGTGTTAGGGGGGATTAAATATGTGGGGTTATGGGGATAGGATGGGATATGTTAGGGGGAATTAAATACGTGGGGTTACGGGGGTAGGGTGGGATATGTGTACTGTGGGGATTAAAGCAGGGACAGGGTACTGGATTTGGATGATCAGCCATGATCGTATTGAATGGCGGAGCAGGCTTGATGGGCCGAATGGCCTACTCCTGCTCCTAGATTCTATGTTTCTATGTTTCTATAATCTGAGCACTTGTGACTGTGCTGATTTTGCTTATTGAGGTTGAGGGTTTATCAAGTTTGATGTGAATGTGTCATGTCTGGTGGAGCAAGTTGCAGTTTGGGGATTTAGCTGCGTGTGTGTGTGTGTGTTTCTACGTGCAGCCTCGATGCACACGTGAGGCAGGATTGTGCATAAGGAAACGATGAGGCTCTTTAACACCCTGATTACCAGAAATTGGACTATTATAAGCTGAAATCTACCCTCCCATGAGGGAATGCCCCAAGCACAACAGCACAGCTGCAGTGTATGTTCAGGAAAGAAGGTTGGAAAGCAATGGAGAGCATTTCTTTTAACCATAGAAGTTTACAGCACAGAGGGATGCCATTCGGCCCATCCTTTGCATGCAAGTGGCTCTGTGCTACAGCAATCCAAAAACTAATCCTGCTGCCTTACTCGCCAAAGTGTTGTATTTTCTTGTTTCAAATGTTTACTAATATAAAAAGTAAAAGTGGATTGTGAGCAGCCTTGAAGCGGGGGAAGGGGAGCTGAACAGGGGAAAAACTCGCATAGTGACCTGAACACTTCTGAGCAGTTGCATCAAACCAGTTGTAAATTGGGTTTAAGGAACATTCTCTGCCACTCCTTCCCACCCCACCCACATGGAATGTTGCTTATTTCTAAGAGGTGCCAGAGGTCCGTTCTATTTTCTGTGTATTGGAATGTTCTTCAAACATACTTTGGTCGGTTATGTTTTATTTCAAATGTAAGCACAGATAAGGTCATCGACCTGAAGCGTTAACTCTCTTTCTCTCTCCACGGATGTTGCCTGGCCTGCTGAGTTTTTCCAGCGTTTTCTGTTGGTTATTTCGGATTTCCAGCATCCGCAGTATTTTGCTATCGTTACAAGTGAAGTACCCTAGAAATAGCCCCCTTCTTCCCCCCCCCAAAAGCAGAGTGCTACCTCCTCATCAGCAAAGTTATCACCCATTCACTGGCATTGTGCTGTTTGGCAGGTTTACATCCACTTATTGAGGCTGTTTGTTGAACTTATGTGCTGCGGTACTATGTGACGGCCATTTGCCATTGCTTCGTAACTCTGAGAATGCGGCCACTGTTCCCTGAAAGCCCAGCAACCTGATCAAAAAGGAGGCTTGTACTTTTTCATTTTCAACAACTAGATTAAATTACTGACTTATTCTGATGAGTGGGACTATCCTTTAAGAAAGCAAAAAAATAGTGAAGGTTTGGAACTTCGTGGTAATACTCAGGGCTGAGAGTTGGACCGGACGGCACTTTTGAGCACAAATTTTTATAATGGGCCAGAAATTCGGGTCGGGGGCTTCCCGCGGGTGCAAGCCCCCGACCTGCATTTGGATACCGCGCCTGCCGTTGTGCTGTGGGCCCGCGTGGAATTCAGCTCCTGGGCCGCCTCCAGCTGCCGGCGCGCAGTGCTCGCGTATCCCAGCGGCGCAACTAGTTCGAAGCGTCCCCTGGGATCACGTGGGCCATGAAGAGCCAATCGGAGCAGGGAATCTTCAGGAAGACCCGTGGAGACCTGAATTTCTGGCCCATTAAAAGCGTAGCATCGCCCAACTTAAGCACGGTTGTGCCAATATGCATTTCCATTGTATTCAATTGTGATCTGATTGAAATGTAACATCAGTGTCCCAGCTCCATGAAGATCTCCTAATCTGGGTCTCCGAACTTAAGTCAATTGCTGTTTATTTAACAGTATGCAGCTCCATAAAATGCAGCACAGATCAGTCTATTCTTCTTCTGCATGCTTAATGCAGGGTATCTAACCTCCGTGGCAGCCTTCCTGATGTGACCATCTCGGGGCCGTATGGTCTACTCATGCTTCTAATTCTTAGGTTCTTATGTCTCTATTTGTGGCTGGTAATAAGATGCCTTCCCAGAGGGTGGTCCAAGTACAATCAGTGAATAACTCTGATGAATCTTTGTGTGTGAACTTTTCCACTCTGCCAGAATAGCAAGCGTCCAGTGTTGAAGCTCTTCATGGGTATGGGATCCGATTCATCTTTGACTAGAGACGCTGAGCAGAGTCTACTAATGTTTCAGGATTAGGAGGGAGGGAACACAGACAGCACACGTTAACTTTTGTGACCAACAAAAAACACTTTCCAAAACAGCTGCAAACTCATTTAATTAGTCTCTGTGGGCATTGGTTGATTGACAAAAAATGAATCGGATCCCATACACATGAAGAACTTAAGCACTAGAAGGTGGCATATGGGA
The DNA here is from genome assembly GCA_030390025.1 of Squalus acanthias. Classification (NCBI taxonomy): domain Eukaryota; kingdom Metazoa; phylum Chordata; class Chondrichthyes; order Squaliformes; family Squalidae; genus Squalus; species Squalus acanthias. The sequence continues at coordinate 30,062,056 of CM059432.1, read as the reverse complement.
AGCTGCATGTCAAGTTGTTTCACTATAAGAACATGGTGACACTTCTGGACCAAATCAAAGCAATAACAAAAATGATAAATTTACATGGGGCACTAGAACTCTTGGCATGTTGTGCCATGTGAAAGGGAGGTAGGATTGCTGGGGGGGGGGGTGGAGGGGTAGTTGTTCCCATACTGACATATTGTCCGTGGGAAAACAGAGGGTTCTTCCACAACAAGGAAAGAAAGCTGTGGAGCATTAGTTCCTCCTGCCCTGGTGTTAACCCTAAAGCTTAGGTCAAGAGTAACCTCTCCACCTGTCTTTGATCCCAGTGAATATTGTGCAGCGCAGAGTTCTTTATACACTTAATTGAATTGTATAAAATGTGAAATCTGATCTGACATTGAGCCATGCCAACCAGGGAGATCCCAGCTTGAATCTGTGTTCTGATCTTAATGAGCCATGGGCTTTACAGCAAGATACGGTATCCATGGAATTCCTACTGCTGATCACTACATGGTAATTCACACTGGAAATATATGCATGTGTGGATATTAGGTGAGGACACACTCATTGTACAGGTAGAATGCCATCCAATAGGGGGCTACTGAGTTGGAATTTTTACAAAGTGGAATAACTACTTTTTTTCCATTTATTATTGGGTAGGCTGCTCTGAGGCTGTATAGGGAACCGTGTATTCACAGCATCACACGAAGGCCTCAGCTCCTGAATGCAATTAAAGCATTCAACATTTGGTGGTATTTGAGCCTCGACGGGTGGTGAACTTTTTAAGGTGTATCCAAGGATGGCCGGATTACCATCCAGGACCAAGCAGGATGTCCATTTCAGCCCCTTCAATGGCAGCCATCCGAAGATGGAGCTATCTGATACACTACTGTATCAACCTCTCCAACAGTCTGCTTTTTCAAGAGAATGCAGAGTATCTCCTCTCAGGGAGGAGAGTCTCTCTACAAGTCTGTTGCGTGAAACTTTATTCGTATTACCACTGCTCAAAAGTCTTAGAGTTCAACAATTTCAGATCATAACCCCGGCCCCTATCACACATATATATATTCTTTTATTTTTTCATCCACCCTTTTGTTGGGCCTTTTTTTCTTCCCTCCCAGAAGCTGGTAGCTGTCCTTCATTCTGCCAGCGCATTTCACACTTCATCTAGCCTCAACCTGTCACATTACCACCTCCTCTTGCCTTGATTATCTCTTAATGTCTCTTAATCTCTCCTGCCTTCTATCCTACCACTGACCTTCCCTTTTGTTCTTTCATTCCCTCCCCCTTTAGTAGTTGGGACAATTTGCCGTGCCTCTCCCTCCCCTGTGGCCACTAGCATGGTTGTTGCTGCATGCGCCTCTGTGCCTTTTTTGATTGCTGTAGGATACTGTCCAAACAGGGAGTCGGTTCCCCCTTTTCTTGCTATCCAGCAAAGTTAGCAAAATAAGGATTGGGATGGCCCTTGACGAAAAGATAGAACAACACTGCAGTAGACCTTTCTGGTTTTACGGATCAGTGAGCAGTTACCTGTCGACTTACTCTGGCATCTGTCATTTTTACTACCACTGCATAACAAAACTTAATAAATTGCATAACTTGTTTGGATTTACATGCTGCCCAGTCCTCTGCTATCTCTGAAAGAAAACCTGAGCAAGTAGTCAAATTCTGAGTGAATCTGAAGTCTCTGCTTTGGTTGGATTTATACGCGGCTTTTCCCAATTAACAAAAAAAATGAATCAGATCTCAATTTGGGCATGAAGCAATTTGACACATGTTGGCAGCTATGGAGTATTGAGATCACCCCAGGTATACAAGGCTCTCCTGATTAGCTGGAATGCTGTTTTTAAATGTGCTGGGCAGCATATCATAGCAGGAGACTATTTGGCAACATGCTTGAACCATTTTAGGCCATCGTTCTGAAAGGCCTGTGGTGCTCCCGAAGATGTGCCCTAGATAGAGCGAGAGTTTCTGACAACGGCTGCAGTGGTATCGTGCACACCCAAGGGCGGTATAAAGTGTTGCATAGTATCAAGTTCACGGAGATGAAAATGATCCAGATACCAGAAAGGCTCAAGCAAGCTTCAGCCGTTTGCTGATGAGGAGCAGCGTGTTCCTTGTTTTTCTCCCCTCTAGGAGTTGCAAGAGCAGGAATAAGGATGACCGGTTGTAAAGTTTTACTACATATGCGTATGTTGAGATGGTGGGCTGTTCTGTCCAAAGGCTGCTTCACAACTGCTGTTGCCTTAGCACTTAACTGGTCTCGTAAGCAGGCAGGAATCCCTCAGTACACACCTTCCTCCCAAAAAAAAAGACTTGACTGCTTGTGCACCAGCAAAACCTGTCCAATTAAGGTAGGAAAGTTTGAGTGACAGACAACTCTGGTAGTCCCAGCTCATTGACATTTAGGCCTGGAATTTATGGTCAGCAGCGAAGCGAAGGTGTTCACTGCTGGCCCCGAAGTACGCTTGGCACAAGGATCTCGCGATCACTGTGTCGAGAACTTTGGGTTTTCCGACCTTCAATTCAAATCAACGGAAGTTAGTGGGGATTCCTTTGTACGAACTGCTGTGACGTCAACAGGCTGTCTAAGCAGCCAGTCAAAACGTAGAATTCTCACAAACAGCGAACAAGGAAGTAAGTAAGCTCTTAAAATTTGAACTTTTAAAAAAATTTAGCGAGCAAAACAAAGATGGGGCTCTCGCATGGGGAAAAGGGAAACTTGAAATAAAGATGGACAAACTTTATTTTAAAAATTAAACATTTTTTGAAAAGTTTCTTCATTTAAATTTTTATTAAAATGGACAAATTTCACGCTGCACAAAATTAAAATTAGTTTTCCAGGCCCTTAACATTTGTTTAGCAGTAATAATGCTGTCAAAACCCTAGTTACTCCTAATCCCTTTGGTCTAACTTTTAGTGGGGAATTTAACAGCGTACTTACTGTGGAAGAGCCGAAGTTTTCGTCCGTTTCAATGATTTGAGTGATTACACAAATTGTCGGCTCGGTGGGGTGGTGGGGGGTGCACAGCGCAGCCTGTTTCGGAGCTGTCAACGACTGACCGCAACTTCGGAATTTCCGCCTGCACCAAATCCCGAGTTGCAGTCAGTTTCAAAGGCGAAATGATGACAAACGCTGCCCACTGGCAAATTCCGGGCCATTGTAGGCTTCCCCACTCTCCCTCCCAAGCACTAATACCATAGGCACAAGCTCTTCTAAGGGGTAACTTGTCCAAATAGCCTGACTGTGCATTTAACTGGAGCAAATGCATTAACTGGAGCAAATGTATGCTCAAATTTTTTTTGGAGGGGGGAATAAAACTTAATTTGCATCAAGATTCTGCTGTTATTTTAAGTAAAAATGCAGTGTTCGAATCAGTAGTTTACTGGTGTTTTTAGACCTGAAATTGATTCAGTGAATAATTTTCATGAACCGTTGGGGGTGGTACTGAGGAAGGGATGGAACCAACTCTTGAAATGGAGTTACTTTGAGCCTTAGCTGAAGAATAGCACTCTAATCTCAGAGTCAGAAGGTTGTGGTTTCAAGTCCCACTCCAGAGACTGACACTCCAGTGCAGTACTGAGGGAGTGCTGCTCTGTCTGAGGTACCATCTTTTGGATGATGGGGTTCACATCACTATTCACATGAAGCTGTACGAAATTCACGTGCTTGAAATTCATCCTCTCGGGTAGACGTGAAAGATCCCACGCCACTATTTTGAAGAAGAGCAGGGGCATTCTCCCTGATGTCCTGGACAATATTTCTCCCTCAGCCAACACCTAAAAACACATGATCTGGTCATTTATTTCATTGCTCTTTGTGGGAGCTTGCTGTGTTCAAATTGGTTGCTGTATTTCCTACATTGCAACAGTGACTACACTTCAAAAGTACTTAATTGGCTGTAAAGCACTTTGGGATGTTATGAGGTCATATAAGGTGCTATATAAATGCAAGGCTTTCTTTTTTTTAATGTCCACAAGGAGGAAATCTTTAAACTAAAAACATCTGTGTTAACTTGGTGCAGTTGGTAGCACTCGGATTCAGAGCCAGAGGATTGTGGGTTCAAGCCCAAGACTTGATCACATAATCTAGGCTGACAATTTAGTGCAGTACTGGATTGTCAGAGGAGCTGTATTTCAGATGAGACCTTAAACTGAAACCCCTTCCATAAGTTCATTTGGATGTAAAAGATCCCACGGCACTATGTGAAGAAGAGCAGGAATATTCTCCCAGTTTCCTGGCCAACATTTGTCCCTCAACCAAGGACAGATTAACTGGTGATTTATCTCATTTGTTGTGCGCAAATTTGCAGTGACGTTTGCCTACATTGCGACAGTGACTACACTTCAAAAAAAATAATTCATTCACTGTGCAGTGTGTTGGGAAAACCTGAGGACATGAAATATGATATATGTATGTATGTTTTTTTTCTTGCAAGGTACAATTAAAAAAAAAACATTTTTATTGCACATAACCTAGGTTTGACGTAGAGATAGACTGCTTCAAATTGCAAGTACTTTGCACCCCAGCCACGCACAAACTTTGCTGCCCCTTAAATAATGGGGGCGAAAATTGTCGTGAATTTGCTGAACTTGCTAGTTCAAATAAGTGGAATTGACAACACATAGTTAAAGCAACAGGATCTCTGAAATCCCTCCTGGGTTAATAACTACATGTAGTGATAATTCATCTCCATCGCACTGTTGAGCCTTGTTATTCCTCCAGCCTTGTGCCCTTGATGAACAAATTCTGTATAGAGAAAAATAACAGCACGCACAAGAAAAAAGGCATTGAAGTCAATCATAGTTAGTGACTTTATTCACAAAGGGGGTTGCTGAGAGTACTGGACCTCCCTGTTTGAGTGGTCAAGATTCAGAGGTTCCAAATTTAAAACGTGATTTTTGCCAGAGAAACTTGTGGCCAAAAAGCTGTGATCTGACTGACCCGTCTTTCCTGCTAACAAGTTATCGAACCACTTGTCGCGTCACAGCAGTGACGATGACAGATGGGTGATGGTCACTATGGGACAATTTTTGTACATGTCGCAGGATGAATTTCAGGCACATGAATTTCATACAGCTTCATGTGAATGGTGATATGAAACCCATCGTATATCACGACAGACTGACATCCCGCTGACAGCGGATGCTGCTCAGCACCAAGGACCGCACGCATGGCACGCATAGATGTGGCGTGCAATGGATCAGAAAGCTGCCACTCTGCCAAATGGCTGCCAAACAACTAACCACAACTCCACGATTAAGTTGTGATGTCAGCACAATGAAAGATCCGTGTTGTTTCGCTGTCCATCCATTTTGAGTTTGCAGTGGCCCCTTCCCCCCGCTCACGATAACACAGGCTCACGATAACACAGGCTTACCACTGCAAGATAATCTATTGCGACTGTCAGACTGCAAAGCACTACCATTTTGTGCAGATAGGTAAAATGTCACAGACCGATCGATTGATCTCTAGCAATAATTATCAAAAACCAGAACCGTTGCGTTGCTTCAGTAAGTTTGAATGTAGTAGGATCTCAATCTTCCCCTTAATAGGTCTCTGACAGGTGCTCCAAGTGGCTTTGTCTTGTCCAACTGTATTGCCATTAAGTGGCGTATAACAGGAAGGAGAGTTGAAAAGCAGAGTTACATGGGTTCTGTGCCGTACTGTACATGGCTTTTTGACAGCACCTATTTATCATCTCTCTGGACTGGAAATGTGTTACTGCATTAATGGGCGGCTGGTGAATTAGGTATCAGCTTTCTGTGAATTTAACCCTTTCCTGTACCTGCTCTGTTGACTGAAAAAGTCCAGTTCACTTGTGTTTCCATTTAGAATGCAAAGAGTTAGTGTTCCTGCGCAGCTGCACTGTGGGGGAGTGTGTAGATTTTGTGATGTGGGAGGCTGCCCACCATGGTTGGGCTCAGAGTGTGTGTGTGTGTGTGTGTGTGTGTGTGTGTGTGGTGGGGGAGAGGAGAATAGAGTAGAGTCAGCGAATAAGTGACCCCTGGACTATTCAAACACCTCTTTGTGGTCATTTGGAGAGCAATATTGGCAGCGACTGGAAGCAGGCCACCTGCTTGCCTTCTCTCATGAGAGGGGTAGTTACAAGAGTAGCAAATAAAATATATTAAAGCTTGATGGCAGAACAGTAAAAACTCACCATTGGTTATTGTGTCTTTCTTCCCCCCCCCCCCTCAGTAAATTTATTTTACAAGGTTTTAAAACCTTTCTGAACAGACTGATGACGTCATACTGAAATATTAGGTAAAAATGATACTTTTACATATAAGAATATTGCACAATATGTTGTGTTGTCAGATTAGAGATTTAAATAGATTTGGATGAAGAATTTCCGTTTATTGGATTTTATATGTTCGCAGGATCTTGGTTTAACATCTCATCAAAAAGACAGTACCTCGGATAGTTCCTCGGTACTGCAGTGGAATGTCAGCCTAAATTGTGCGATCACACCCGCAACCTTCTGATCCAGTGGCGAGAGTGCTACCAGCTGAGACCTGTTGACGCTGTGCTGTTGAAGCTTTCTCTAGCTTTACTTAACCATGTTAGAAATTGAGTTTTGAAGAAGTGACCAATTGGATAGGTAAAGAAAGAAATTGCATTTATATATTTTCACGACTTCAGGATGTCCAAAAGCACTTCACAACTAATAAAGTACGTTTGAAGAGTAGTCGCTGTTGTAATCTAGGAAATGTGGCAGCCAATTTACACACTGCAAGGTTCCAGAAACAGCAATGAAATAAATGGCCAGATGAGCTGTTTCAGTGATATTGGTTGAGGGATAAATATTGGCCAGGACACCAGTAGAATAGTGCCATGGGATCTTTTACATTCGCTTGTGAGGGCAGACGGAACCTCGGTTTAACGTCTCATCTCAAAGACGGCACCTCCGATAGTGCAGCACTCCCTCAATGCTGAGCTGTAGTGCTAGCCTAGGTTATGTGCTCATCTTTAGAGTGGGACTTGAACCCACAACCTTCTGACTCCGCGGCAAGAGTGTTAACCCTGAACCAAGGCTGATAAAACTTCAGCATATGATGCAAGAGGAAATGTAGCAGCATTGGTATTGGTTGACAAACAACGAGTAAAGAATTATGGTAAACAACAACAGAAAACGCTGGAAAAGCTCAGCAGGCCAGGCAGCATCCGTGGAGAGAGAAACAGAGTTAACGTTTCAGGTCGAAGACCTTTCGTCAGAACTGGAAAAAAGCAGGAAATGGAATAGATTTTAAAGCAAGTTTAGGGGCTGGGAAAAGGGGGAGGGGATGAAAGAACATTTTTTTTTATCCACACTTTTTGTTTGGCCCTTTTTGTCTTCCCTCCCAGAAGCTGGCAGCTGTCCTTCATTCTGCCAGCCCAATTCACACTTCATCTAGAGCCATCCTTTGTTCCTTAACCTGTCCCATTACCACCTCCTCTTGCCTTGAATATCTCTTAATGTCTCTCAATGTCTCTTAATCTCTCCTGCTTTCTATCCTATCACTGACCTTCCCTTTTGTTCTTTCATCCCCTCCCCCTTTTCCCAGCCCCTAAACTTGCTTTAAAATCTATTCCATTTCCTGCTTTTTTCCAGTTCTGACGAAAGGTCTTCGACCTGAAACGTTAACTCTGTTTCTCTCTCTCTCCACGGATGCTGCCTGGCCTGCTGAGTTTTTCCAGCGTTTTCTGTTGTTATTTCGGATTTCAGCATCCGCAGTATTTTGCTATTGTAAAGAATTATGGTAAATGGGTATAGCTTGGACTGGATGAATATTTTACCCCAGGGCTTAGTGCCTGGTCCACTTTTGTTCATGGTATATTTAGATGTTTCATGGTTGGATATAGGGAGCACAATCTTGAAATTTCTTAATGACACAAAGTAGGAGGTTTGGTAAACAGTGAGGAGGACTGTAAAAAAAACTTCTGGAAGACAAATAGGTTAGTAGAATGGGCAGACCGGTCGGTGTCCCCCAAGATGTATTGCCTCACGCTTATCCACTTGTAATTTAATGTGGATAAGTGTGAGGTGTTACATTTTAGGAGCAAAACAAATAATGGGAGTATACACTTAATGTAAAGGCACTGGAGGATGTGGATAAACACAGAGACCTAGGGGTTCAAGTACATAATTCCCTACAGGTAGATAAAACCATTAAAAGGCCAATGGCATTTCGGGTTTTATAAATTGGCGCATAGAGTACAAGAGTAAAGAAGTAATTATGAATTTATACAAAACATTGGTTATGCCACAGTTAAGTACTGCATGCAGCTTTGAACAGAAAGGACAGTAAAGCCATAGTGTGTGTGCAGCGTATAGCTCTTGTTTTCCTCTACCTCAATAATGTGCTTTACCCCCCTCAACTTCAGAAAGAGACAGGTTTGTTAGACCTAGTGGCTATTTCCTATTCCTAAAAATACTTATATACCAAATCCACGAGAAATGCAGCATAATTGAGGCTTTTTCAAACTGCAGGAAAACCGAATTGATCTGCTTACAGTAACTGTGGAATGTGACCGTTCCATCGGCCTGTCTGAGTGAGGATGCCAAATTGTGAACAGTTTTGTGCTGTAAACCCTTGCCCCTGAGGAAATGGGTTGAGACTGAGCAAAGTAATTTCGCAAAGCACCCTTTCAGGCGGAGAAGACTCTCATCCCTTCAGTCGAATGGCAAAAGGCTTTATGCTGTCTAGGCAGTATACTCTAATCCTTGTTCTTCCCTCTCTCTCCCTACTTCCATTTTAATATTTCAATAAATTACCCTGTATTCTTTCTCTTCGTTTATCTGTGCTTTAGATCTGTATTTGTTATTATTGTAAGCAGATCAGTTAAATTTTTCCTGCAATTTGAAAAAGGCACAATTACGTTGCATTTCCCGTGGATTTAGAGTACAAACGTTTTTAGGAATAGGAAAAGGCCCCTAGGCAGAATAAACTTGTCCCCTTTTGATAGCACTCAACCCCAGCTACCCACTGTATCTTTCAATCACTGTTTCTCCAAAACAGACCTAATTGCCTCTTGATCATCTTTCTTTATTTATGTCTGCTTCAGTGGCTTTACCTGCCACTATATTCGACAAATGTACTTGGGTGAAAAAGTTCCTTCTGCCTTCCATCTTGCTTCTAGCTCCATAATTTTTAACTCTCATTCAAATGGTGAATAATTTGGATGGATCATGTCATTCGGGGCCCCAGAGAGCAAAGGACCACAGAGCTTGGACCATTGGATGCTTAATCCCCTATCCGGGGTGGTGATTATTTAGCTGAACTTTCTGTATGCATCTGTCAGAGTCACGAGGGCCGCGTCAGTCTGGTGATGACAGCAGTGCAGCTTTATAAGCAACAGCCTGTGGGTTGGATACTGCTCTCAATGTGCGGTTTCAGCAGTTTTTCTCTTGCCCACTTATGGACCACAGATCTTTTTTTTCGTCATGATGAATAGTGTTCATAACATGTTCAAATAACACTAGCACGGTATTGCTCTTCCACTCTTGCTACAATAATGTTCTTAATTAGGGGAATCTAATGAGATCGATTAGTCATTAGCCTTGACCTCGGTGGCTTGTGGTGTGTTGTTGGCTGATAACAGGGGAGCTCAGAATGTTGTTGGTAATAAAAATGTGAGTGCTTGGTTAGAGTGATATGTGCCACTGCGGAATTGGAGCCTTTTATAAACAATAATTGTCACATTGAGGTTCTCTTGCACTGAGCTAGTCATTGCCAACGAGCAGATCCCGCTCCACCAGCGCCACTACTGAAGGTAAACTCCCCAGTCTTCCCAGATCTAGCGTCGGTAGAGACTCGGTTTTTGCTAGGTCACCTGTTGCCGTCCGTTTCTGGAGCTCCTTGGATGACCCAGTAAATGTTCTGAGTCAGATTGAGAGCGCTTGTATTCTGGTGTCAGTTACGAATGCCACAGTGCCGGTAATTTGTGCGCACGCAGTCTACAGAACGGTACTGCCCGCTGAAGTATACACAATTAAGCTGGTTTCTGATTCCAGAGCTGTCCCATACGGAGGCTGGTACCAAATATAGGAAAGTGGCATTCCCCAGGCTTACACCTTAACCATATGTACAAGTGCTTTTAATGGAACATTCAATTTCTAATGACGGGCTTTAGACAAGCCTAACCAAGCAAGTACTGGCCCTTCATAGTACTTAACCCAGCCAGATACTGAGGGTGCCAAATTATCATAGTAAGATGAGCAGCTATCAGGAAATTGTTTTCTTGGCAAATTTTCTCCCTTCCCTATTCCTGGAGGTGTTGATTTATTGCTCAGCTGCAATTCCACAGGAGCCAGTCTCCTCCAGTACCTCATTCGAGTGGTTATTCATTTATAAATCCTGATGGTATGGGGTATCACCATCAAGCCCAATCCTGTCCTCACTCAACATTTAAATCATGAACGGTTTTGATAAAGTAAATAAGGAGAAGCTGTTTCCTGTGGCAGAAGGGTCGATAAGCAGAGGACACAGATTTAAGGTAATTGACAAAAGAACCAGAGGTGAGAGGAGGGGGAAAAAATTTAGAGTTGATTTGATCTGGAATGCACTGACTGAAAGGGTGGTAGAACCAGATTCGATAGTAACTTTCAAAGGGAATTTGATAAATACTGGAAGGGAAAAAAATTACAGGGCTGTGGGGAAAGAGCAGGGGAGTGGGAACAATTGGATAACTCTACCAGAGAGCTGGCACAAGCACGATGGGCCGAATGGCCTCCTTCTGTGCTATATCATTCCATGATTCTATGATTCACACACACTCACACACGCTTCCATCAGCAGTCACTGGATAGCAATCAGGAGTGGGAACCAACGTTCCCTTTAAGCTGCGCGGCTGCTCACCGCTCAGCAGTTCCCTCCCAGCCCTTAAGCAGGCTTTAAAATAGAAAAACCGCGCATGCACGGAATTAGAGGCGGTGCAGTGAAGGTTCACTAGATTGATTCCTGGGATGAGAGGGCTGTCCTATGATGAGAGATTGTGTAGATTGGGCCTGTACACTCTGGAGTTTAGAAGAATGAGAGGTGATTTCATTGAAACATACAAGATTCTGAAGGGGATTGACAGGGTAGATGCTGAGAGGTTGTTTCCCCTGGTTGGAGTGTCTAGAACTAGGGGGCATAGTCTCAGGGTAAGGGGTAGGCCATTTAAGACTGAGATGAGGAGGAATTTCTTCACTCAGAGGGTTGTGAATCTTTGGAATTCTCTGCCCCAGAGGGCTGTGAATGCTGAGTCTTTGAGTATATTCAAGGCTGAGATAGATAGATTTTTGGACTCTAGGGGAATCAAGGGATATGGGGATAGTGCAGGAAAGTGGAGTTGAGGTCGATCAGCCATGATCTTATTGAATGGCGGAGCAAGCACGAGGGGCCGTATGGCCTACTCCTGCTCTTATTTCTTATGTTCTTATTTTGAACAGCCCGCGCAGCCTGTTAAAGGGGCCACGCGGGCCAAAACAAAATTAGAGGGAACATTGGTGGGAACCCTGGCTGGCCTGCCCCTCCCTAGCCCGGGTGCTGAGGTCAATTGTAGGTTCCGTACTGCTGTCCCAGCCAAGATCACTTGAATAGGCATAAACTGGGGACTGAACCCTTCCTGGTCTCTCTTGCTTAGCTTCTTCATAAATTCACTATTAGAGGAACCTCAGGAGTTCAGTTGTGAGGAGAGGTCAAAGAAGTTGAGGATTGCCTTTTTTCAAGATGATCTATTTTAAAGTTTTCAAGATTATAAACAGAACAAAGTTGATCAAGGCAAATTGTTCAGCAAACTGTTCAAGTACCACGGTAAGGAGGTTTAAAAAAAAAAAGGAAGTTTTAGTTAAAAATGGTAAAAATAAGTAATCAAGGAAGGACATTGAAACAGACAGTATAATTAGATTCTGGAGAGGAAAGGAATTGAGGGATATGGCAAGAAGGTGGGAAAAATAGGAGTTTTGTGAGAAAAGGACAGGCTTGTTTCCTGTTCCTAAAAATTCTTTATAATAATTGAATTCTGCAACAATTCAGTAAAATATGGATCCCCTCTAGTATATAAAACAGCCAGAAAAACCAAACTTGTACAGGGCTCCATCCTCCACCAGACAAGACATCTACCATTGATTCTGAGGGAGTCTGCATCTGATTTGTGATCTTGCACTGACATAAGACTAAAAAAGGCAAGTGGTGAGGGGGAAAGCTGAGAGCAATCAAAAATGGGTGGATCTGTCAGGCCTCATGACCTCTTCCTGTTTGTAAAAATCCTTTTGCTTTTTCGGTGAAATGTTTGAGTGAGGAATTCATTACATCTCAGACTATGATTGCTAAATATGAATTTTTTTCCCATTTTTGACACTTAAATATGTCATCTGGTTGGTCGGCCTGTTGCTCCATTGAAACACTGGTCTAGAATGTAAGGCACAGATTTGCATTTACAATTTCCCCATGCAGTAAGGTTCCAATCTCCAAAATTATGTAAAAAAAACTGGAAGTGTTGAAAGCAAAACAACATGATGGGAGTACATCAGTCAATAATGAATTTTCGGAGAGAATTGGGAACCTTCATCTGAGCTGAATCTGTAAGGCCACTGAGGGGAATGGGAGAATTGGAGACAGTGCAATTACTCCATTAATGTGTGTGTGTTATTGAAGTTATTTATTCATAAAATGCTTTTTGATGTTTGTGCAGGTTTAAGTTCCTCGTTCTCTGCGAAGAGCCCTTCAAACAACCAATTAATCAATACGAGGTATAAAATAGTGAAGAAAAATGCAGGCTGGAATAGTTCTTTGCCAGCAGCCTCATACAGTGTCTCCTGGAAGACCAGGAAGGTCAACAACTTCAGCTCCAGCTCAAGGTAATCTTGTGTTTCAAAACTAATTGAGCGTGCATGGCTTAGTCAAGTGCTGGTTACTGTATTCACTTCAGTGCCTTATGGGTTGAAGATGTTAATAGTGCAAAGAAAAGGCATCACACAACCCTGACCTCACCTGCGGTCCACACACATGTACTTCCAGCAGCAGGTGCTGAGTCGCAATCAGGAGCAGGACCTCCGGTTGACACTTTTTTTCTGTCCTGTCCCAGGGCCGCTATGCCCAATTGTAACACCCCTACCGCTGCAGTGTTTGAGCTTAACTGAACCGGGTCACTTACTCATCAGATCAGCTCATTCAGATATTGAGAGGACTTCTGCATCTGATCTTCATAACCCAACTTGACCCTTGAAGTTTTCCCCAAACCCTAGCACTCCTTAGCTGTACCAAACGTGCATTTTGATTCATTTTCTGTGATTATGGTTCAGTTAATAGTTTCTGGCCAACTAAAACATTAATTTTCTATGAGGCATGATATTAATGTTTTTTAACAGAACAATATGCATCAAATCCTCCTTGATGGGGAATCTTTTCAAATCCTTGATCCTTCCTCGTTTGCATTAACCTGTAATAAACAGCATAAAGTAATCAAACTTCTCTCCCTCTCTCTCTTTTGATGCCCTTTAAAAAATAACCCCAGTGATGAGGTCAGACAGAAATGAGAATCATATTATTCCATCTGTAAAAGTCATTTGAGTGAAGTTGATCCCTGTAAAAACGTGTGTATTACAAACTCACAACCCCTTACTGTAATTGCTGCTTCAGCTATGTGGTGATCCTTGAAATTTTTTAACTGGTTGGTTACTTGGGCATCAGTCGTGGTGCTTCTAATGAGTATTTCCTGTTAAGTTGAATTCATTTGCTTTAATTTCACCTTTGAAACATGGTTTATTTCTATTCTTCAAGGTATCCCTCTTTTTATAAACTGTTGTATATTTGTACAAGTTTTGCAGAAATAAAACTATAGCAAATCAAAATGGCAAAACACCAGTCAATTACAGATACATAGATACATAGATACATAGAAGATAGGAGCAGGAGTAGGCCATCCGGCCCTTCGAGCCTGCTCCGCCATTTAATGAGATCATGGCTGATCCTCCAATTCAGTATCCCGTCCCCGCCTTCTCTCCGTAACCCTTAACCCCTTTTGCCTGTAGAAATATATCTAATTCCCTCTTAAATATATTTAATGAGCTGGCGTACACTGCCCTCTGTGGCAATGAGTTCCACAGGTTCACCACCCTCTGAGTGAAGAAATTCCTCCTCATTTCTGTCCTAAATGGTTTAGCCCTTATCCTTAAATTATGTCCTCTAGTTCTGTTCTCACCCGCCAAGGGAAACATTCCTTCTGCATCTAGTCTGTCTAGACCTGTCAGAATTTTATACACTTCTATGAGGTCCCCTCTCAATCTTCTAAACTCCAGTGTGTACATCCGTAAACTACATAGTCTCTCCTCATAGGTCAATCCCACCATTCCTGGTATCAGCCTGGTGAATCGCCGCTGCACCCCCTCCATGGCAAGAACATCTTTCCTCAGATGAGGCGACCAAAACTGTACACAGTACTCGAGGTGTGGTCTCACCAGTGCCCTGTACAGCTGCAGCAAGGTATCCCTGTTCCTGTATTCCAACCCTTTTGCTATGAAGGCCAGCATACCGTTTGCCTTCTTGACCGCCTGTTGCACCTGCATGCTCGCCTTCAGTGACTGGTGTACAAGAACACCCAGGTCTCTCTGTACTTCCCCCTCTCCCAATTTATTGCCATTTAAATAATAATTTGCCCTCCCGTTCCTGCACCCAAGGTGGATAACTTCGCACTTGTCCACATTATAGTGCATCTGCCATTTATCCGCCCAATCACCCAGTCTGTCCAAATCGCTCTGGAGCTTCCTGGTCTCCTCCTCTGAGCCCACCCCCCCTCCTAGTTTAGTGTCGTCTGCAAATTTGGAAATGCTGCATCCGACTCCCTGATCCTGAGACTTCAGTCATTTTTGAATATTAAAAAATGGAATTATCCAATAATTTGAATTAAGCAACCGCAGTAATACAGCAAGGTGGGAATTCAGTACTAAAAAAAATTTGAATATAATCAGAAACTTTCAATTGAGCAATTTAAGAGGAAAACAGTGAAACCCCTAACAATTAGCAATAAGCAGGCAAGGTACAACATTTAGAAAGGAACCTTCAGATCACCCATAGCATTGCTCGCAGTAACTCCGGTGATGTTTTGCGATAACAGGAGCATCGTACTGTATACCGCACAGTGTATGACACAGTAACTCAGTGGTTTCCGTCTTGGAAGCCCTTTCCTCATAGGTGTAAAGGAACCACCTTGAAGAAAGGCTGTCTGTTGCTAAGCTAGAAATGTGTTTTGCCTGGCCTGTCCCTTTTTAATGCCTTGAAATGTCATCTGAGTGGGGGAGTGTTCTAAGTAGGCACAAACTGAGGTAATTGGAGGGTAATCACTGTTGCTGAGAAAAGTTTAGATCATTCGTTTGTAATTTGTTGCTGTTTGGCTCAAAATTTATATTCATAATCAGGTGTTAATGTAGCCAATGCTTTCAGGCATGATAGATGTGCCCAATGCAAGAATAAATATATATACATATATATAATGTCACGCATGGTGATTTGTGGAATAAGCTGTTTATTAGAATGAGGAGTGTTATGCCATGTAGTTTACAATGTATTATAAGGATACTGATTTATAGTGACTGAATAAGTAAAATTCTGTCTTTATTACATGGTATTCTTGGCATTTTGGGGATATAATTTCACGCTTCAATTTATTTTTCCATGCAGTCAGTAAATTAGTGACCTTGATTGTGCATTAGCTATGATACAAAGGAAGATGGTAGGCAGCATGTGGAAGATTAGAGGTCAATATGTGGGGTTCAGCAGTACTTATTGAGGTGTTGGCTTTTGGTAGAATTAGGTTGGTAGGATCCTGCGGGGTAGATTCCGGAGTCTGCTAGCACAGTGAGGGGTATCCTGAGATGTAATATCCAGGTTGTCAAGCATTGAGAATGAATGTCCTGAGGTACAGCAAGACTAGGGAGGGCATTAAAGAAGTGGCAAGATCTGGAAGTATTTTGTGAGGGAGTGTCGGCATAAGTATCGGTTAACATCAAATGGACACAAAAAGAGGCTGGACCTGCTTGGCCCCCTGCACGTTTTCATCTGTCCCCCTTCCCCTGAGCAGTTTGTTGCCCATTTTGGCCCTTCACGTTGCCCTCACTGTTCATGACTTCCTACCAGTAGGCAGTGTCCATCATCCATGTTCTGGTCTTAGGAGGCCTTGATGGTTATTTTATATTCCTTAGGCTATTTACTTTGTTTTTATCTCTTGCCTTTTGTAATGCTCAAGATAAGAACAAGGTAACATGCAGCAGATTTGAAATGGGTATGTGGGGTTTAACAGTAGTTCAAGAGAGGTGGTTAGCCTCAATTATGGGGTTGCTAGTCTTTTATAGCATTTGGAGTTGGTTCTTGCGTAAGCTAGCAGTACAGAGAGGGAACCTGGAATAGGTAGCAATAGGAAGTGGAATGTTTGGTTTGATTTACTGGATGGTTCCTGTGGTCTAAGAAAAGGAGTGGTGGGGAAGGGAAGAGGGTTTGGCAGTTCTGGGGAGAGGGGGAATTTGAAGCATTGAGGTGATGGAGGTCCCTGGGTCTAGGAGCAGTCGTGGGCAATACCAAGCTCTCTCAATACTAGAGTTGGAGGGTCCCAGGATGTGACAACACCAGAGATGGCACTAGGGTCTGGAGCACTATGTTGAGGGGCACACATCTGGCTGCACCTCAAGGAGGACTTGGTCTGCCAACAATGGAGAGAATTTATGGCAGCACGGGGAGGTAACAGGATCTGATGGCATTCGGGAGGGGGTATGAGCACAGTGGTTGACATGGGGTTCTGGCCATATTGGGGGGAGATGAGCAACAGGAGAATGTGGCCTCCTGCACACCCAGACAGTTCCTGACCATCAGCCAGGGTCCTGGCCTGAAGCCAGTTTTTAAGTAAAAAATCTGCTGTTGCTGTATTTGCCAACTGTGCTGGGTTGTAGTTGGCAAATAGTTTTATAAAGTACCTCTCATGTTCAAAACAGGTTTTCGGCCAGCTTCTAGGCTGACAGCCAGGGATGTTGTGGAGGTAGGGGTGCAAATATTACTTAAAGAAAACAACCGAAAATTTGTGTTTTGAAATGATTTGGACCAAAGAAAGTCAGCAATTCTGTCGCAGGACAAACGGTGGCTTCCAGTGAGAGAATTCTTCTGATACTCGGTGGAAGATTGTGCACACTGTGCATGCTCAGACTGCGGCATCTCTCTGAAGTTAACAGAATGATAGCTGTTGGTCAAAATATTAACAGCAACCCATTATTTTGACCTTCACTTAAAAAAACATCAATAAAGCTACTCAAACATAAGACATGTTTATAGAACCAGAAATTACAGAAGGTCATTTGACCAATTGCATCTATGCTAGTGATAGCTGTTCAGCCTGATGTGTACATTTTAATCCCATTTGCTTGTTTCTTTCCAACTATTCCTTGTATATTTTTCGACTACTGAGCCAATTACATTTTAATTGATGTTGCAGTCTCTGCTTCAATAGCTATTTGTGCTAAAGCCTTCCATGTTAGAAACATAGAAATATAGAAAAATAGGAGCAGGAGTAGTCCATTCGGCCCTTCGAGCCTGCTCTGCCATTCAATATGATCATGGCTGATCCTCTATCTCAATACCTTATTCCCACTCTCTCCCCATACCCCTTGATGCCTTTTGTGTCTAGAAATCTATCTATCTCCTTCTTAAATATATTCAGTGACTTGGCCTCCACAGCCTTCTGTGGTAGAGAATTCCACAGGTTCACCATCCTCTGAGTGAAGAAATTGCTCCTCATCTTAGTCCTAAATGTCCTACCCCGTATCGTGAGACTGTAACCCCTCGTTCTAGACCCCCCAGCCAGGGGAAACATCCTCTCTGCATCCAGTCTGTCTAGCCCTGTCAGAATTATATACGTTTCAATGAGATCCCCTCTCATTCTTCTAAACTCTAGTGAATACAGGCCTAGTCGACCAAACCTCTCCTCATACGGCATGTTTTAATAACTTGGGGGAGGGCCGGAGGAGGAAATGTCCCTCCTTCATTCTCTAGTGATTAGAATCATAGAATGGTTACAGCACAGAAGGAGCCCATCAAGCCCATGCTGGCTCTCTGCAAGAGCACTTCAGCTAGTCCCACTCCACCGCCCTTTCCCCGTACCCCTGCAATTTTTTTTCCTGCAGGTACTTATCCTGTTCCCTTTTGAAAGCCATGATTGAGTCTGCCTCCACCACCCTTTCAGGCAGTGCATTCCAGATCCTAACCACTCGCTGTGTAAAAAAAAAAAGCGTTTCCTCGTGACCCCTTTGGTTCTTCTGCCAATCACCTTAAATCTGTCCTCTCTGGTTCTCGACCCTTCCACCAATGGGAACAGTTTCTCTCTATCGATTTTGAACACCTCTATCAAATCTCCCCTCAACCTTCTTTGCTCCAAGGAGAAAAACCCTAGCTTCTCCAATCTATCCACGTAACTGAAGTCCCTCATTCCTGGGACCATTCTCGTAAATCTTTTCTGCATCCTCTCGAAGGCCTTCACTTCCTTCCTACAGTGTGGTGCCCAGAATTGGACACAATACTCCAGTTGAGGCCAAACCAGTGTTTTATAAAGGTTCATCATAACTTCCTTGCATTTGTACTCTATCTTATAGTCTATGTTCCCCATGGCACTGAATAAACAACTTGTGGAAACTATTTCCACTGTTTGTCCTCACAAACAAACCCTTGCCTAATTTTGAAAATGTCTATTTTGTTTCCCCCTTAACTTTCTCTATACTAGTGAAAAAAGCCCCCATTTTTCAGCCTTTGTAACTTCTCATTCCTGATTATATTTTTGTGATTATATTCTCGTGAATTTTTCCAGTACCATTCCATGGTTTTAATATCTTTCTGATAATGGGGTGCCCAATACTGTGGCCTAGCCAATGTCTTGTGCAAGTTCGACATCACTCTATTGCTTTTACATTCAGTGCCACTATGTATAAGACCCAGAATCCCATTTGCCTTTTTTAATGGCCTTTTCTACCTGCACTCCTACCACGTATCTGCACCCTAGATCTCTCTTTTTTTGCTCCACTCTTTTAAGAATCTTAATACTTACACTGTACTTGTTGCTGCTCTTTTACCCAAAATGTAAAATAAGTTTTGTAAAATGAGCGTGTTTGATCATGTTACTGTGAAATATGTGGTTAGAAGCCTTGGGTTTAATTTTAACACCCAAAAGTGGGTGGGTTTGGTTCAGGTGGGAGGTTAAATATTAAAAACCTGAACAGGAACCCAATCCACCTCGAACATGCCCACTTCCGGTTTTAACGGAGACGGGACGAGGGGTGGGCGGCTAATCCACTCTCAGAAGGCGGATCGGCGTTGAAACCTTTTATGGAGGCTGCCTGCTTCCGCCTTAACATGGTTTCTATTTTTAACATGTTAACCGGGCTTCCCTAGCCTCAGGAAACCCGGCAGGTAAAAGGAGGCGAGAAGGGCTGTATCCATAAGGTAAGTGTCTTTGCAGCACTGTTTGTGGGCCGGGAGGAGCAGGAATGTTTCCTTCAGGCCCAATAAGCTAACCCTGTAAATCCCCCACACCTCCACAATCTTCCCACGACTACCCCCCCCCCCCCATCTCTCCCCGATTTCCCCTACAATCTCCAACCCTCTCCCCTGACCCTCCTGCGACCTCCGACTGTCTCTTTCCCCACCCGCCCCCCCCCCCCCCCCCAATCACATTGATGCATTAGGGAGCGCTGTGTTGAGGCATTTTGTTGGGATGGAGTTGTTTGGTTTATTACAGCAACAGCTTGCATTTACATAGCACCTTTAACGTAATAAAATGTCCCAGGACACTTCACAGGAACATTATCAAACATAATTTGACACCGAGCCACATAAGGAGATATTAGGACAGACTTGGTCAAAGAGCTAGGTTTTAAGGAGTGTCTTAAAGGAGGAAAGAGAGGTAAAGAGGCGAAGAGGTTTAGGGAGGGAAGGCAGCTGAAGGCACGGCCGCCAATGGTCGAGCAATTAAAATCAGGGATGCGCAAGAGGCCAAAATTGGAGGAGTGCGCGTATCTTGGAGGGTTGTGGGGCTGAGGAGGTTAGAGATAGGGAGGGGGCGAAGCCTAAAGACCACTGACACTGGGTGCCCTTAATAGGCATTCCACTCCCAGCATTGATATCTTATCGAGTACAAAGTGTGTTTTGTGAATATTTTATGTAATACCTACACTCACCTCATTTATTGAAGGTCCTGTGGAATCGATTTAATATTGAAGGCATTGAGCTAAGGCAAAGTCTTTTCTTTATTGCACTGTGTATGCATAAATGCTGTCTTGCTCACTCGCTCAAGTTTGCATTTATTACCCTTTTTAGTTTTTTTACTGTTTATACTCTATACTCTAATGAGGCCATTAGTCAAAGGCTCTCTGGGAATCGAGCTACCTTATCTGCCTGCCAGCCTGTGCTTCCTGATTGAAATTATCCGACAAACAGGCACCCGGTTCAAGTTGTAGATCTCTTTATTACTCCATAAATGTACAGCTATGTCGCATCTGTTTACTTAACATAGTTTCTTGTCAGGTGCAAGCCTCAGCTGAGTCTCAGGCGCTCCTTTCCACAGGTCTTCATTTTGCGGAAAGGAAAACTCGCCTGCAGTAGGGAAGATGAAAGACTTGTATTTATATTGTGCATTATTACGAATTGTGTTTTTTTAGAAAAAATCATTTACAATATGAGATAGGAAGTTGTTTCTCTCAGGTCAAACAATGGAAAATTAATTGGCCATGTCTGGTTATTCAGAGAAGATGGGTTGTATTTTGGTGTTGGAAACCTATTTTGATCTCTGGGGGCTGAGAGAAGCTTTTACAAATCAGAACACACGTCAGAACATCAAGAGTGTCGAAAGCAGAAAACTGGGCGGTGGGATAAGGTAGAGAGACTTTGCTTTTAAACTGAATTCGATAATCCACCAGTGTGAGCTCGTGCTCGTGTATTTTTTTTAACAGCACGCAGACAGAAGTTGTACCAATTTTTATCAAGCGACTCTCATTACTCATTGTGCTGTGTGTTTTATCCACTCTGCAATAAAGTAGTTTACAGTTCGGACCAGTGTTGCTTTGGGAGAGATAGAAGGAACCACCTTTATAAACCACGGAAATCCGGTCCAGATAACAAGGGAATTTGATTGTTACACTCCTGAGTCCCTCTACTGCACAAGTATATAGAGGGTAGTGGGAGTCAACTTTTATATAAAATAACCACTCAGACCTCTTAAGGGAGTGACTGACACGACTGTACCTGAGCTGATATCTGTGGTAGTCCCACGTTCGTAACAGTAGGCAAACACGGCAGCCATTTTGGGCAAGAACAACAACACCTTGCCTTTTATATAGTGCCCTTAATGTCCCAAAGTGGATCACAGAGATGTAATAAAAAATGGACGCCAAGCCATGAGGGGATATTAGGAGAAGTGACCAAAGGCTGGTCAGAGATGGGTTTTAAGGAGTGTCTTAAAGTAAGAGAGGTTGGGGGATTTAGGAAGGAAATTCCAGAGCATGATGCTGAGACAGCTGAAGTCACAACCGCCAATTGTGGGGAAAAGGGAGAGGGGCTTACACAAGAGGTCAGAGGAATTGAGAGTTGGAAGGGATGATGTAGGGCTGGAGGAGGTTACAGAGATAGTAAGGTCAAGGCCATGAAGGAATTTCAACACAAGGATGAGAATTTTATATTTGAAGAGTTGGGAAACAGGGCGCCAATGCTGGTCAGCGAGCACAGCTGAGATGTTAAACGGAGGGCCTGTCTGCCTCTTCAGGTGAACATAAGAAATAGGAGCAGGAGTAGGCCATACGGCCCCTTGAGCCTGCTCCTCCATTCAACAAGATTATGGCTGATCTTAAACCTCACTCCACTTTCCTGTCCGATCCCCATGTCACTTGATTCCCTTAGCGTCCAAAAATCTATCGTTCTCGGCCTTGAATATACTCAACGACTGAGCATCAACAGCCCTCTGGGGTAGAGAATTCCAAAGATTCACAACCCTTTGAGTGAAGACATTCCTCCTCATCTCAGTTCGAAATGGCTGGCCGCTTATCTTGAGACTATGCCCCCTAGTTCTAGACACTCCAGCCAGGGGAAACAGCCTCTCAGCATCTACCCTGTCAAGCCCCCTCAGAATCTTATGTTTCAATGAGGTGGATATAAAAGATCCCATGGCACTTTGTTTTCGAAAGAGCAGGGAGTTCTGATGATATTGCTAACATTCCTTCCTCAGCCAACATCAATAAAACAGATTAACAGGCCATTCATGTGATTGCTGTCTATGGAACCTTGTTGTGCACTAATTGGCTGCTGCATTTGCCTACATCATAATAGTGACAACAATTGACTGTGAAGTGCTTTGGGATGTCCTCAAGATGTGGAAGACGCAGTATAAAGAAAGGCAAGCTTTCTTTTCTGAGGGATTTCAGTTCGCTGAATATTCACTAAGAAAGCAGACAAAGGAAAAACTAAAGAGGACTGCAGTCTTCTGGAGGTGATGCAAAATTACTTTCTTACTCACTTTGTCAAACAGCCAACAATAAGTGGCTGGATCTGATCTTTAGCAGTGATCCAACAAAGTGGAAAATTACCTAGCTATGTCCTGTCCACAAAAAGCAGGACAAATCCAATCCGGCCAATTACAGCCCCATCAGCCTACTCTCAAACATCAGCAAAGTGATGGAAGGGGTCGTTGACAGTGCTATCAAGTGGCACTTACTCACCAATAACCTGCCCACCGATGCTCAGTTTGGGTTTTGCCAGGACCGCTC
This sequence comes from Squalus acanthias, assembly GCA_030390025.1. Lineage (NCBI taxonomy): Eukaryota > Metazoa > Chordata > Chondrichthyes > Squaliformes > Squalidae > Squalus > Squalus acanthias. The sequence goes on along the minus strand of CM059432.1, from coordinate 30,039,320 downwards.
GGACCTCATTACAGCCTTGGTCCAAAAGAGCTGAATTCCAGAGGTGAGGTGAGAGTGACTGCCCTTGACATCAAGGCAGCATTTGACCGAGTGTGGCATCAAGGAGCCCTAGTAAAATTGAAGAGAATGGTAATCAAGGGGAAAACTCTCCAATGGCTGGAGTCATATCTAGCACAAAGGAAGATGGTTGTGGTTGTTGGATGCCAATCATCTCAGCCCCAGGACATCGCTGCAGGAGTTCCTCAGGGCAGTGTCCTATGCCCAACCATCTTCAGCTGCTTCCCTCCATCATAACGTCAGAAGTGGGGATGTTCGCTGATGATTGCACAGTATTCGGTTCCATTCGCAGCTCCTCAGAGACTGAAGCAGTCCATGCCCGCATGCAGCAAAACTTGGACAACATTCAGGCTTGGGCTGATAAGTGGCAAGTAACATTCGTGCCACACAAGTGCCAGGCAATGACTATCTCTAACAAAGAGAGTGTCTAACCACCTCCCCTTTACATTCAATGGCATTACGATCGTTGACTCCCCCACCAACAAGAACCTGGGGGTCACCATTGACCAGAAACGTAACTGGACCAGCCATATTAATACTGTGGCTACAAGAGCATGTCAGAAGCTGAGTATTCCCCTCCAAGTCACACACCATTCTGACTTGGAAATATATCGTCGTTTCTTCATCGTTGCTGGGTCAAAATCCTGGAACTCCCTCCCTAACAGCACTGGGAGTACCATCACCACACGGACTGCAGTGGTTCAAGAAGGCGGCTCACCACCACCTTCTCAAGGGCATTTAGGGATGGGCAGCAACGCCCACATCCCGTGAATTAATTAAAAAAATATGGTACATAAGGTAGACCGTGAACCAGCCACCATGTTATTGGAACTGAAATGCTCATGAGGAATACAAAAAGGACAGCAAAAAAAAATTATTGGATTCTCTTCCTTCTTTCTTTTCTCCCCACTTCTCTCTCCTCCTCCCCTCCTTCCTTCCCCTTGCCAGACCCCTCTTTGCTCTGCCCCTTTTTTCTCCCTACTTCTCTCTCTCCCTTGCTTGACTCCTTTTTCTCTTTCATCCCTTTTCTCTCTTTTCTCTCTTCCCCCCCCCCCCCCCCCCCCCCTTTTTCTCTCCTTTTCTTATTCTCTCTTTTTCCCCGTCCCTATTTCTCTCCCTTTCTCCTTATGGCTTTTTTCTGTTGGACAGGTATTCTGTGTACAAATATTCTAATGATGTGGTTCACGATATATGGATCAATCAGCCTATGTTTTCCTGTTAGAATATTTATTACTTTTAAAAACTTTTTTTAAAGTATCTTTGTATCTTTTTAATTCTAATTATATGGATTTGATTACAGATAGTCTTACCATCAGGAACCCTTTTCAAAAATCAAGAATTTAAAAGGATTATGATTTACCTTAATATAATTGTCTTGTTTTCTTCCTATTGTCTGTCTCCATTCATTTCTCTCTAATATTTTGGTTAACAGTGAGTACTGATGGTATGTCGGGGGAACTGGCCAGGAATACTTAGTATTGTGTAAAGGAGATGAATTAACATGCACATAGTTGAAATGACTGGATCGATGAAGCATCCTGAATTAATGTTAATTCAGTTACTGTACACTGAGGGTTCAACAATTTGTCTCAGCCAGTTCCCCCCGATGTCATCAGCACTTCTGTTTGCATAAAAGTACACCTCTCTGCTCTCCCAGATAATACCGAAATTTGCACAGCAACATAGCAGAAAATGATGCTAAAGGTGGCACTATGTAACACCCCTTTTACCCAACTTCTTATTCTGTGTATCTGATATAATTGAACCTGTAACAGTTAGAATTAGATTGGCTTGAGGAATGCTATGTTTGTTGAGTCGTGGACTGTTAAAATACAGATTTGTGCTCCCGACACCCCAAGCACTAAGTTCTGTTGTTGTCCCAACGATCAGGGAAGACCACCTGGGAACTTTCTTAACATCAACTTTTTAATGGTAGCGTAGAGACATTGGCTTTTGGCTCCCATTACAAATGTAGCAGGCTGTTGGATGCCAGTGTGTGGAGTTGTCTGCATGCAGAGCTCTAGTCTCTGACAGGTGTAATGCAGAGCAAGCAGTATGAACTTGCTGCTGTTATTCGCATCAGTTACTGTTGTCAAACTTATACTGTAGTACAACAGGACTATTAAATAACAAATTGATGAGCATAATGAGACTTAGAAAGGGATCTGGGAGTAATCATAGACTCATCTCTTTCAACGTACAGTTAATGTGGGAAAGTAATTTCAAAAGCCAGCAGAATGCTGGAATGTGTCACTAGAACTTGAGGAAAGGTTAGAAGAGATACTGAAGGGAACAGGTAGGGACCCAGTGGTAGGTAGTAGTTGACTTAGAGGCAAATGAGGATTGGCTCAAAACTCAAGTAGAGGCTGCAAAGTAACGTTCTCTAGTTATACTTCTAATATTTCGGAAAGGGGGGAAAAGAGTTGAGAAGGTCAATGAGTGACTAGTAGCAGAACAACTAGGCTACCTTCATAAATAACTGGGAATCCTTCCTGAATAAAAAATGGACTAGTACAAGATGGGCTACACTTAAGTCAGAGACTTGAAAGGAGCATTGAAATAGTAGAGCAAAATCATTTTAAATAGCTAGGTGGGGGGAAGGGCAGCAAGCAAACCAGATCAGAGATGAGACGGATCTTGGGGTAGAAGGCGTACAACAGATAGGTAGGAGCTTAGATATATAGATGAACACACAAAATTGGAGACCAGGAATAGGGAGACATGAGAGGAGACAAATCTACAATAAAATGTATGTACACGAACACTGGAAGAATTAGAAATAAGGTGTCAGTACTGGAGGCTGTTGTAATATTGGGGAACTACAATATATTGGGAATATTAGAAACATGGCTAAATCCAGAGGATGGAAATAAATATATCAAGGGTATAGCGTGTTTCGAAAAAAAGTGAACAAAAAAACGATGGGTGTAGCCCTATATGTCAGGGACACATGGAAGGTAAATTAAGTTGATCCTGTGGAAGGTTGGAAGCTACAAAATGAACTATGCTGGTTAGACATCTCTAAAGAAAAAAGGAATCCAAGGTAACACTTGGGATATGGTCGAGACCCCAAGTCAGTGCAGGGAGGAAGGCAATTTGCTCTAGAAGAGAGTAAGGATATGAGAACAGGAAACCTATTTTAATGGGAGACTTCAACCAATTTAATATAAACTGGGAAAACCCAAGTGGTTTAGAGTCAGTAGATGGTAGTGCATGATTGCTTCTTGACCCAGTTCGTCAAGGAAGCCACGAGAGCCAGTGCTCATCTTGATCTGGTATTCATAAAAGACTCAGAAAATGTACACAAAATCAAAGTTATAGCACCCCTCGGGACAGCGGCCACAGAATGATCATGTTTAATGTGATCTGAGGGTCAAAAATACCCAAGGTCAGGAGCCAGGACTAAATTCAATGAAATGAGGGAACAATTAAAGTAAGTAGATTGGGCGGGGGGAGATAGAAACATAGAATCTAGGAGCAGGAGTAGGCCATTCGGCCCGTCGAGCCTGCTCCACTATTCAATACGATCATGGCTGATCATCCAAATCCAGTACCCTGTCCCTGCTTTAATCCCCACAGTACACATATCCCACCCTACCCCCGTAACCCCACATATTTAATCCCCCCCTAACACTAAGGGTCAATTTATCACAGCCAAATCAACCTAACCCGCACATTTTTGGACTGTGGGAGGAAACCGGAGCACCCGGAGGAAACCCACGCAGACACGGGGAGAATGTGCAAACTCCACAGATCTTCAACAACACTTGAGTAAAAGAAAAGTGGAATACTTTTAAAGGTCTAATGCTGAGAATGCAAGATAAATACATTCCTAAAACCAACAAGCTCAAACTAATCAAAATTACCTCAATGTTTAATAAATCTTAAAAATAAGATAATGAGGACATAGGCTTCTACAAATCCTGCCAGGAGAAGGGTCTCACTGGCATGAATACAAGAAAATGCCGAAACACGTTAAAAGGGTAATCAGAGAGCAATAAGAGACCAAGAAAAAAGCATAGCAGCTGATAGTAAACTTAACAATAAAAAATTATTTCAATACCACAATAGCAAGAGGCCAGTCAGAGAAGAGGTGAAAACTATAAAAGATGTAAACGTGCTTGATCTGAGGATGAGCATAAAATAGTAATTATCCAATTGGATGCTACAATTGATGATGTTAGGATCTCTCTGGATGGATGAATTAATATGAGCTGAGTGGCCTTCCTCATCCATAATTATCTTGTGAACATTGGAGTACAAGACTACGGAGGTTATCCTGAGGCTTTACAATGCACTGGTCAGACCACACTCCGAATGTCATTTTCAGTTCTAGTCACTGTGACACAAAAAACATACAGGAATTGGACAGGGTACAAAGAAGAGCAATCAGATTGGTCACAAATGTGAGGGGAAAGATTAGAGAACCTGAAGCTCTTACAGTCTAGTAAGAAGGTAGGAAATGGGCAACATCATTCAGCTATCCAAACATAAAAAGGGTGGGAAAAGATCATCTGATCCATCAAGCTAGCTTCAACCAGACATCATGTAGCCATATATGCCAATGAATGATTAGAGGCAAAAATATTCTAAGACCAGTTCAGGAAAAACTCTGGGAAATTCCCCTTCAACTCATTGAGGTAATTAAACAAATCTCAAGGAGACTGTTGAATGTTAAATGGTATAGATAAGTTAAACCCAGAATTTTACTTCAAAGTGAACTAAGAAAATAGCACCAGCAGAGATTTGAAATTATTGAAAAGTTAATTTAAAACTGTTATTAGGAAGAACTTTATTATTCAGTGTGATAGCTACTTGGAAGAATCTGCCCAGCAGGACAATAGAGACAAACAATTTAGATACTTTCCAATTGCATTTGGATACTATAATGGGAGAACGAGAATGCCTCTGTACTTGCTTAAAACCTGTTACATCTCTAACTTTTTCCAGTTCTGACGAAAGGTCATCGACCTGAAACATGAACTCTGTTTCTCTCTCCACAGATGCTGCCTGACCTGCTGAGTATTTCCAGCATTTTCTGTTATTATATTAGAGTAGGAGAGGGATCAGCTTGGATATTACACTGCCTTTTCTTGACCTTGTCCTTTCTTAGGTTCTAATACTTAACTCCTGCACTAAATTTCAAATTTATATTAATTACTAATTAAATAGACCTGAAGTTCTGTGCAAGTTTGAATCATTTATACTCAGGAGAAGTGTGAAGTGATACACTTTGGGAGGACTCATATGGAAAGACCGGATCCTATAAATGGTATGATATTGAAAAGTGTTAGATGAGCAGAGAGACCTTGGTATCCATATACACAAATTCTTAAAGGTGGCAGGCCAAGTTGATATGGTGGTTTAAAAAGCACAAGAGGTGACGTAATAGAGGCTTTGAAGATGATGAGAGGTTTTGATATAGTGAATAGAGAAAAATTATTCCCTCTGATGAGTGGGTCAATAACTAGAGGTCATAGATTCAAAATCATTGAGGAGAAATGTTTTCACTGAGTTGTCGGGGTCTGGAACGCTCTACCTGAAAAGGTGGTGGAAGCTGATTCCTTAAAAAATGTTAAAAGGGTGTTGGACAAGGACTTGAGGATGAGGAACTTGCAGGGTTACAGACAAAACGTAGAGATGTGGGACTAAACTTGACTGCTCTTTCAAAGATCCAGCACAGGCATGACGGGCTGAATGGCCTCCTTCTGTTTTGTAAGTTTCTATGATTTGCATCCATACTTATCCTTGTAAGCATTTCTATCGACATGTTCATATAACTTTAAAAAAATATATATAAAACCTATACTAGTTAGAAACATTAGGAACAGGAGTAAGCCATTCAGCCCCTCGAGCCTGCACTGCCATTCAATTAGATCATGGCTGATCTCCACCTCAACTCTATTTACCCACCTTTGCTCTGTAACCCTTGATACCCTTACCTCACAAAAATCTATCTATCTCAGTCTTCATAGCTCCAATTGTCCCAGCATCCACAGCCCTTTGTGTGAGAGAGAGGTCCAGATTTCTACTACCCTTTGTGTGGAAAAAGTGCTTCCTGTTTTCACTCCTGAATGGCCTAGCTTTAATTTTAAGTTTATGTCCCCTTATTCTAGATTCCCCTAAAAGATGAAATAGTTTCTCCACATCAACTCTCTAAAAAAAAAAAAAAAAAAATGTTTTAACATTTTAAACACCTCAATCCGATCACCCCTCAATCTTCTATGCTCAAGGGAATATAAGCCAAGTTTATGCAACCTGTCCTCGTATTTTAACCCTTTTGGAATTCAGCAAAGGAGGACCAAAAAATTGATAAAGGGAAAATAGAATATGAGAGTAAACTAGCGAGAGAGATAAAAATAGACTGTAAAAGCTTCTGTAGGTATGTAAAAAGGAAAAGATTAGCGAAAGTAAATGTGGGTCCCTTGCAGGCTGAGACAGGAGAAATTAGAATGGGGAATAAGGAAATGGCAGAGAAATTAAACAAATATTTTGTGTCTGTCTTCACGGAAGAAGATGTAAAAAACCTCCCAGAAATAGTGGAGAACCAAGGGTCTAGTGAGAATGAGGAACTGAAAGAAATTAGTGTTAGTAATAAATAGTACTGGAGAAAATAATGGGACTGAAAGCCAATAAATCCCCTGGACCTGATGGCCTACATCCTAGGGTTTTGAAAGAGGTGGCTATAGAGATAGTTGATGCCTTGGTTGTCCTCTTCCAAAATTCCATTGATTTCTAGAACGGTTCCTGCAGATTGGAAGGTGGCAAATGTAACCCCACTATTTAAGAAAGGAGGGAGAGAGAGAAAACGGGAAACTATAGACCAGTTAACCTGACATCAGTAGTAGGGAAAATGCTAGAATTAAGGATGTGGTAACAGGGTACTTAGAAAATAATAGTGACTAGCAGAATAGATAAGGGGGAAAATCAGTGGATGTGGTGTATTTAGATTTTCAGAAGGCATTCGATAAGGTGCCACACAAGAGGTTATTAAACAAAATTAGGGCTCATGGGATTGGGGGTCATATACTAGCATGGATTGAGGATTGGTTAACGGACAGAAAGCAGAGTAGGAATAAATGGGTCATTTTCGGGTTGGCAGGCTGTAACTAGTAGGGTACCGCAAGGATCAGTGCTTGGGCCTCAGCTATTCACAATCTACTGTCAATGATTTGGTTGAGGGGACCAAATGTAATATATCCAAGCTTGCTAATGATACCAAGCTGGGTGGGAATGTAAGTTGTGAGGAGGATGCAAAGAGGCTTCAAGGGGATATAGACAGGCTAAGTGAGTGGGCAAGAACATGGCAAATGGAATATAATGTGGAGAGATGTGAAGTTATCCACTTTGGTAGGAAAAATAGAAAAGCACAGTGTTTTTTAAATGGTGAGAGATTGGGAAATGTTGGTGTTCTGAGGAACCTGGGTGTCCTTGTACATGAATCACTGAAAGTTAACATGCAGGTACAGCAAGCAATTAGGAAAGCAAATGGTATGTTGGCCTTTATTACAAGAGGATTTGAGTATAAGAGTAAAGACGTCTTACTGCAATTATATAGGGCCCCTGGTGAGACCACACCTGGAGTATTGTGTACAGTTTTGGTCTCCATTCCCTAAGGAAGGATATACTTGCCATAGAGGGAGTGCAGCAAAGGTTCACCAGACTGGTTCCTGGGATGGGGGGATTGTCCTATGAGGACAGATTGAGTAGACTAGGCCTATATTCTCTAGAGTTTAGAAGAATGAGAGGTGATCTCATTGAAACATACAAAACTCTTACAGGGTTTGACAGGGTAGATGCAGGGAGGATGTTTCCCCTGGCTGGGGAGTCTACAACCAGGGGTCACAGTCTCAGAATAAGGGGTCAGCCATTTAGGATTGAAATGAGGAGAAATCTCTTCACACAAAGGGTGGTGAATCTTTGGAATTCTCTACCCCAGAGGGCTGTGGAGGCTCAGTCATTGAGTATATTCAAGACAGAGATCGATAGATTTTTGGATATTAAGAGAATCGAGGAATATGGGGATAGTGCAGAAAAGTGAGTTGAAGTAGAAGATCAGCCATGATCTTATTGAATGGTGGAGCAGGCTCGATGGGCCGAATGGCCTACTCCTGCTCATATTTCTTATGTTCTTGTATTCTTATGTTCTCTAAGCCCCTTCCAAGGCCAATATATCCTTCCTGAGGTGTAGTGCCTAAAATTGAAATCAGTACTTCAAATTGAGTCTGACCAAGGCTTTGTACAACTAGTTGATTTCCCAGGGTGTTGCTCACTTACATTTTTTTTTAAAGACTGTAGCTGTGTCTCTCTACTTGTCTCCTTTTCTTTCTATTTCTCACACTCCACGCTCTCCATCTCTCCTCTCGCACATTATCATCTACACCTTTTCTCACTCTCCTCTCTCTTGAATGCCTTTTTTATCATATTCAATCGTTTGTCTCTCACTCACCTTTTTTCTCTCTCCTGGAGCCCAGATTTTGTGATAGCCTCAAGAAATTATTTCACCCGCATCAGTCCGCATTCATGTTTGTGTAGGGCTGGGAGGTGTGCACTCAACCACAGCCCACCCGCTTTATCATTTGTCATGTCAATATCACCAACTTTCTGAAACGGTGAGCTTGTGCCATGGCTACGTACTGTCTGGTGACTCCATCAGGTAGGGTGCATGTTCTCCAGAGTGCTTATTGCCATGGATTGCCAATTGCACTGTTACCATGGCTGCAGCTCTACTGGCAGAAGGTCCTCAGGTTAGGATTTGCAGAAAGTGTGCAGACTCTGGTAAGGCAGGGCCCCAAGGGGAGTATATCACTTGCAGGAAAGCTGTAATTTTTTAACTGCCCAAGAATATAGAGTTGAAACAAAACAATTTGCAATGATGTACCAGCCGCTGTATAGATCTAGTATCCTATGTGTTTTATATATACATAAACGAGGAGGTAAGTCATACCCCACCATGAATTTTCAGAGCACTACCAGCCTGTTTCTACTCGGTGGCATGAAACGTTCCTCTGTCTCTCTATGCCAAAGATACTGTCAATGGCTTCATCAGCATGATGGGGCAAAGTTTGAGGAGTAAATTCAGCCGTAGACTTGCAGTGCTGCGCTAGTTTTGTGGCACAGAGCTGTGAAGAGGGACATGGTTTGATCCATACGAGTGGCCACTGGGGCGGAGTGCCAGCCCATCCTGTGCTGTCTCACACACAGGAGGCGAGGTGGGTAGCATTCTGCCAGAAGCAAAAACAAACCAGAAATAAAACAGTGAGTGAAGCATGTGGATTTAGGTGACACCTGATTCAGCTGTTTTCCAGGCTCCTGTATGAGCAGGTGCTGTAATAAAAAGACATTTAAGTTATTCAGTCACCTTGAAGCATTGGCCTTGGTCACAGGGCTTTTATTCAATGCTGTTTTTAGTTTTACATTGCTTTTTGTGCTATCAGATTATTTTTTTAACTGTTCATCGGCTTTTCTCAGTTCTGTAATTTGGTTTGCATACTTCTGTCCTAAACCAGATGATCTTCCTCTTATAGTCTCATTAGCTCTGGAACCAATGTCCTAAATTACACTGATGCATTCTTAAATGTTGGGTGGAAGGAAGAAGCTGCCATTTGGGTACCGGGGCCTAGGACTGGAGCGGAGCAAGGTGCTCAAGCCTGCATTGTGCAGAGCTAGGTGGGGGAGGGGGTTCGGAAGAATCATGGGTGGAGGGAGGCTGGGCAGCATAACCAGGGACCACGTGTGGAGAGGCTATCCGTGATGTGGATCTGGCGAATAGAGGCAAAACACACAGTTCTGTACTGAAGCCACTCAGGTGGGAAAGAGGCTTGGACTTGTGGATTGGTCCTTGGTAACCATGCATTTAGTTGCCACTGACCAATGCGATATCTAGCATTGAATGGATGCAATTTTAATTTATAATATGTTCTCTGGGTGTGGGCGATGCTGGCAAGGCTGCTTTTTTTTGTCCATCACTAGTTGCCCTGAGAAGATGGTGGCAGTTGTATTTTATTTTACAACTGAATGGCTTTCTAGGCTACTTCAGAGGGCACTGTATGTCAACCATGTAGTATTGGACTAGAGTCAAGCTATGCCAGACTGGATAGTGGTAACAAGTTCCCTTCTGTGTAGGACATTAGGGATCCACTTGAGTTTATACAACAATCTTGCAGCTTTCATAGTCATTTTCTTTTCCTCATGCCTCTGTAAAGTGCCTTGGGACATTTTTCTATGTTAAAGATTCTATATAAATGCAAGTTGTTGTTGTTGACGATGGTGGTGACCCACAAATTGCCAGATTAATTTGGATAGATTTTACTGGGCATGTTGCATGACCTGGGTGCAATAAATACATTGGAGAGTCTAGGACTAGGGGGCATAGTCTCAGGTAAGGGGTCGGCCATTTAGGACTGAGATAAGAGAGAATTTCTTCACTCAGAGGGCTGTGAATCTTTGGAATTCTCTGCCCCAAAGGGCTGTGAATGCTGAATCATTGAGTATATTAAAGGCTGAGATAGATACATTTTTGGACTCTAGGGGAATCAAGGGATATGGGGATAGGATGGGAAAGTGGAGTTGAGGTCGAAGATCAGCCGTGATCTTATTGAATGGTGGAACAGGCTCGAGGGGCCGTATGGCCTACTTCTGCTCCTAATTCTTATGTTCTCACCTTTCTAAAAAAAAAAATTCTGCTTTTCCATTCTTCCTACCAATGTGAATAATTGCCCTACATTATACTCCATCTGCCACCTTTTTGCTCAATAACTTGACCGGTCTATATCCCTTTACAGCCTCTTTACGTCCTCTTCACAGCTTACTTTCCCACCTAGATTTATATCATCAGCAAACTTGGATAGATTACACTCAGTTCCGTCATGTAAATCATTGATATAGATTGTAAATAGCTGAGGCCCAAGCACTGATTATGGCACTCCACTAGTTACACCCTGCCACCCCGAAAATGACCCATTTATTCCTACTCTCTGTTTTCTGTCCGTTAAGCAATCCTCAATCCATGCTAATATATTACCCCCCAATCCCATGAACCCTAATCTTGTGTGGCACCTTATCGATTGCCTTCTGGAAAAGCCAAATATACAACATCCACTGGTTCGCCCTTATCTACCCTGCTAGTTACACCCTCAAAAAACTATTAATAGATTTATCAAGCATGATTTTCCTTTTAAATAAAACAATATTGACTCTACCTAATCAGATTGTGATTTTCCAAGTGCCCTGTTACCACGTCCTTAATAATAGATACCATCTTATATTTTTACATGTTATAAGCTTATTTTTCATTCACTTAATTTGCCTGTACCCCTTTAAATAATATGTTTCTTGCCACCCCCTCCCCCCACCCCACCAAAATCCTTTTGCAAAATAAAGTCTTCCCACACTGTCACCTGGCCAGACAGTTCGATGTCAACAGCAAATGTCATGAAGCAGGAAGTACCCTTTTCTGCTTCAGTCCTTCAGAGAATCCCAGTATCAATGAGGCATGGCCGATTGCTTCGAATGTCATGCTAACTAATCTTTGTGGCCTTTATGTGCTTCAGATCATAAAACAATTATAAATCAGGCAGACCATTTGGCCGTCTTAATTCATGCACCCAAAAAGACCTCCATTACAGCATCTAATTGATTTGTAAATAATTCCAGTGTTTTTGCCTCCACTACTCTAGAGGTGCATTCTACTCTGTGAAGGAGAACATCCTGAAAATCAGTCTTAAAAGTTACTTTTTACTTGTTTGTATCTGTGTCTCCTTATCCTACTCTTGCAATTTAATTTGAAGTAATATTCTAGATTTATTCTTTCCATACCCTTAATGATCAGATAATGTCCTGTAAAATGCTGTCAGTTATTTTTGGGAAATTGAGGATCGCAGCCTCACTGAAGGTCTGTTTACGTTTATGCAGCATTGTCCTTCAAACCGACATACCAATCTTCAGTCTTCTGGTACAGTACTGGCACCTTGTCCTTCATATTGATATTCATATCCCTTTACTTCCCCAGTAGAGTCCATTATTAGTTCACTTAACCACAAGTAAATTAAGTTGTTTATTTTTTGTGAAGATATTATAAACATTCTGAACTGATTATCCATTGATTTTCTAAGTATTTTCTATCGGTTCTGATTTAAAATAAAATGTCCTAGAAATTGAGTCAGTTGCATTTTTGACTCCTTGAATATATGTTTTTTTAATTTCTGCGGAGAGAAGATAAATATAGGAAATTGTTGTTCCTGAATTATCTTCTGGAATTCCCTCCCTACACCCCTCTGCCTCTCACCCCTCTCTCCTCTAGACACTATGGCCTCGATTTTAACCCTTCCCCCGACGGGCTAAAGAGCGTTGGGGGTGGGGATGGTTAAAGTATCGGGATCGAGCAACCTGAACCCATTCCCAGCCACCATAATATTTACACCGGCGATTCAGGCCCTGGACGAGGCTCCCGCTATAATCAGGTGGGGACCTACGTAACATGCAAAATTAGCAGCCTGATGATGTCATTGGTGCCGCAACTTATTTTTAACCTTACCACGGGGGAGTCCCGCGCTGTCTGCTGCCCGGCAGCACCAACAAGGCGGGAGGAAACGACTGGCCAGAAGTGGCCCAGGTAAGTTTTAAAACTTTGCCTGCTTTTAAACTTCTTGTGAGCCATAAGGAACAGGAGTGCTCCCGCCAGGCCTCACAAGAAAACCATCAGCCTCCCCAGCTCCGACCGCGGCCTCGATCTTGCAGGCTCTCCCCCTCCCCCCACCACCCCCCCCCCAACTCCCAATCACGGCCTCGATCTCTCAGGCTCCTCCCCCGATCGCAGCCTCGACCTCTCAGGCTGATTCCTGATCACGGGCCCCACCTCTCTGGCTCCTCTCGCTCGCGGCCCCGAGCCTACACCTCCACTCCCCTTACTGACTGACTAGGCCTTTTACCACAATCCCCAGATGCGGCCTCCTGCCCCTAATTTCTGCTCCTGCCCTCCGGCTAGGCAGTTGATATGGCCAGCTTTTGGGCGGGAGTCTGCATTGATTTATATAAATGAGGTCCTACCATTAAGATCGGTAAGGCCTCCACATCCCTGGCCTTGCTGGGTTCTTCGCCCGCTACTGGGCTTCCCCGCACCCTTCCCACCTGCACGTTACTATCGGGCCTATATATCATCATCCACCGAAGGTTCACGAGCAATCAACACATATCATGCTGCCTATGTACAGGATATAATCACAGATATAATGGGTCCAATGGCTTACTTTTGTGATATTTAGTCTTTTGAGTTTCTGAACGATGACTTAAATACTATTTAATTTTACTTTTTATGCAAGCATTTTGACTACTACTGATTTTAGACTCACTTGTCTATAATTCGTTGACTGCCCCTTTTTTGAATATCTGGATTACACTAGCTTTCATTCAGTGGGTTGCAAGACTTGTATTTACAACTGACATCTGCTTTTTTAGTGGAAGAAGGGAAGGGACAAATTCATGGTACAGCTTTGAGCTTTTTTCGTTATATATATATATATAATATATATTTATGTGTGTATTTTTAGTAAGAGAAAGCTGGGAGCTTCAAGACTTGCTATTCATCGTGTGGAGAATGCAGTAAATACTGATTTGGCTGGATTTTTCAATTAAAACCACTCCACGATCACATAAAATATTACTACACAGTGAAATTAGGCTTACCGATCACTTTGAGTCATTAAAAAAGTGCATTTTTCATGACTCCTACTTTCATCACTAATAAATATGAAGTATGTTTCTGGTCAGTTTCTTCACCTCCTTTCCCCCACCCCCTGCTGTCTTTCCCTTTCAGCAGGGGGGAGGGGGTGAGTAGAAGCGAGCAAGACAGAGAGATTGATAAAATACAAGAAGCTGAACACTTGATTGTAATAAGCTGTAGGATGTAATAGCCAGTGGTTTAATTTGTGGTTAAGCTATCTGTTCGGATCACATACACTGGAGTAGTCAGCACTTAATTGGTAAGATACTTGATTTAACAGCGAGGGAGCTGGGACCGGAAAAATGGGACCCATAAATCACTCCCCTGACTTCAAAAATATAGATATAATCTCAACATTAACTACATTAATAGTAGCAGAAGCTGAATTAAGAGAGCCATAAAACATTGGTCAGAAGATTATAAATTACATCCCTCCCTCTTGCCTGCACATAATTTCTACAGCCATCCAGAAATTCAGCTTGCACGTATTACTGTTAGTGTTATGAGGCTGAATTAGCAGGGCTGATCTGCATGTTTTACATTATGGAAACAGCAATCACACAGACTGTACCTAATAATTTGTGTCTACTTTACTGGGCACCTTAAGACTCAGCTTAATCAGTTTAGTGCTTTATTATTGATTTAAACAGGATATGAAATTGAAGGTAATTGCTCCAACATAGTAATACAGTACTTAATTTTTAGTGTGGGTCTTGCCTAGTTTCCAATTTCATTTGGTTTTGCTTTCATTCAGCCAAGCGCACTTATTTGTCTGCGTGTGTCTCTGTTTTTAAGATTGATTTTTTTTTTAAATTCTCTCTCCCCCTCCCGATTCAGTTTCAATTTTAGTGTTTTGGATAAGATGTTGCTAGGATCAAAAGAGTTCAAACTTAAATGTGGAATGAGAACTATTGTCATCTTAAATATTTTTAAGTCAAAACTTGTATGATTGGTATCATTTGATTTTTGCCCACATCCAGCTGGCCCTAATATGGGTTGGAGTGAGATGATTGTATATACAGTAGCATAACATAACTGTGTCCATCGTGAATCTGAACTGACAGCTTTAGGTGTGAAACCTTTTTATTTTTACCTATCATCTTGCAGACAATTTTATCTCCCTATTTGTTTATTGGTATCTAACACAATAATCGGTGAAGTGCACAGATTGGAAGCCTTATTATCTTCACTTTAAAATGCCTTGGGTGTTTTTGTGTGTGTTTTTTTTATTATCTACAATATGAAGCTATATAAAGATTAGATGGTGAATTGTTTTAAGTGTAAAATTGATATTGGTTTTTCCAGATACTAATTAGTGTTACTGCATTGGTATCCATTATCAGTTCCTATTGAAGGTGCATGAGCACCCAAGGCTAGTCACAGCCCCAGTGTTCAGCAAAACGGATTTACTGTACGTGTTGCAACAACAACTTGCATTTATATAGTGCCTTTAACATAGTAAAGCGTTCCTAGGCTCAGATGCGCTTATCAGACAACATTTGACACCGAACCACACAAGGAGATATTAGGTGACCAAAGCATTGGTCAAAGGTAGGTTTTAAGGAGTGTCTTAAAGGAGGAGAGAGAGGCGGCGAGGTTTAGGGAGGGAATTCCAGAGCTTAGGGCCTAGACAGCTGATGGCACGGCCGCCAATGGTGGGGCGAAGGAAATCGGGGATGCACGAGGCCAAAATTGGAAGAACGCAGAGTTCTTGAAGGGTTGTAGGGCTGGAGGAGGTTACAGAGATAGGGAAGGGTTACCAATATTTCAAGTAAATTAATCACAGCCAGGTGCTGCAGAGTTCAGTATACCTTTCCTATGACACTTGGCCGCCTTATAACAACTGAAAGGGCAGAACTTTCATTTATATAATGTCTTTCACATCCTCAGGAAATCTCAAAGTATTGCTTTTTGATGTATAGTCACTTCTGTAATGTGGACAAATTCAGCAGCCAATTGCACATGGCAAGGTCCCACAAACAGCAAAAAAATGAATTACCAGTTGATCTGTTTTTGATGGTATCAGTTGAGAGAGCAATGTTATCCAGGCATACTCTCTGATCATCTTCGAATAGTGTCATGGGATCTTTGCGTCCAGCTCAACAGGCAGATGGACCGAGTGGAAATGCCTGCTATCAGTCCTGTAGCAATGAGCGCAAACATCGACCTTTGTCTGCATCCTTTTCTGTTTCTGTGGGAGGGATAACATGACCGGAAGGACGGGCAGATGGCTCCCAACATAAAATCACGTGACTTGACAAAAAACTCTATTGTACACCAGGATTTGTGAAGCCATAATGTCAGAATTTATTTCAGTGCTTATCATAAGCCAGATATTCTTTATGTAAAGAGTGGGAGTAAAGATAAGAAAATATCACCTGGGAGTTCAAATATTGTCATTTGAAATTTAAAATTATAATAATTCTCACCTGTCTTTTTTCCCCCTTCAAGTTTTTTTTCTTTGACTCCCTCATGGGTAGTTACCCTCTGCTACTTCATCCAAGTAGCCATTATTGTACTTGAGCTTCGATAGTACATGTAGCTAACCAGTTGCAGATGACTCCTGTTAAGAGGTAGATATATAAGTAATGTGGAGCGGGATCCCAGCAGTTCCTCCTCCGCTTCCATACCCCAGGGTGCTCAACCATTGCCCCAGCTGAGACCGGCTAACTCAGCACCGTCTATGGTTCGAACCTGGAACCCTTCTGTTCTGTATGTCTCAGTACGACAGTGCATTTACCTAATGAGCCATTGGAGCAGCCTTGTAATGGACAGACCACTTACGCAGCTGATGCTTTGTTTTCCAGGGTTTAGGCATCATCTTGATTGGTGACGACCATGTAAATAACTGCAGCTTATTATTGCTCACCTGTGGTATGACATGGATGCAAACGACTTTTGTACATTTACACAACCACAGGTTGTTGGTCAGAATTTGCGCAATTGCTTTTGATAGTCTGACTAGATGTGTCCAATTTAGCTGGGACAGTTGTTGTTTAAGCATTACCTGTCCAGGCAAACTGCTTTTGGAATCACTTGAGCAAGAGGGAGGAAAAAAATACTAATACAATAGCAAAGTACTGCGGATGCTGGAAATCTGAAATAATTGACGAAGGGTCACAGACCTGAAACGTTAACTCTGTTTCTCTCTCCACGGATGCTGCCTGGCCTGCTGAGTGTTTCCAGCATTTTCTGTTATTTTAGGAGAAAATACTATTTGACTAATGTGGTTATTTGTTTCAGTGAGGTTTCAATCCTCCATTTAAAGGGTTAATCCCCTGGTTTTAGATTACAATTGCTTTGGTTAGCTTCTAGTGTCACATGAATAGGTATGCTTTTTTAAAGAGGCTGGGTCACCTTGTAAATCTTCTCTAAATCACTGCAGAGTCTATACATATATAAGCATGCAATGATATTTAGTGATGCATAAAAACCTGCAGCACATGTTACCTTCCTCCTACAATCGAAAGCGATTTAAAACTAATGTTTGTCATCACCAAACCACTACTTCTTAATTAACATTATCTTATCTCCTACCCTTTTTCAGCCTTGGTGGCGTGCTGAAATATAGCCCTTACCTCTGCTTCCCCGTTTCAAAGACCATGGCTTCGCTGCATTGCTCTTTTGTATTCTTTAGAAACTGTGTTGTTGGAGTATTGTAAAAATTTAGATGTTTACAATGCAGCGTGTTCAATTTCCACTGTGGCTAACATTTGCCCTGGTAACCATCACAGCAGTGCTTGTATGCTTTTTTCAGAACTGTGCAGGCGTTTCTAACTTCTCAAGATCTTTGCCTGTCTGAAAACTCCTCAATATGTCAATAATGGCCCTTTTTTAGAAAAAAGTTCACATGCAGCTTATTTTCAGGTGCTCTTTTAGTTGACGTGTTTTTCCCCAAAGGACATGGATCAGGATTATTGATGAACTCCTTGTGCATTGGTTTATTCCCCCACCTCTTCAAGTTGTTGCTTTTTATAGGTAAACTCCTGGGATTATACATAAAAGGTTTACCACACTTTAAATCTTAAATGAACCACCTGGGAGAATACCACTGTACTACAAAATTCTAATGGAGGGGGGTCTCTTTAAAAATATTAAACTAGAAAAGATCAGTCACTCCAATCTTTTTCCTTATCTTTGTTCTTCTTAACCCCTCATCTTTGTTGCTCTCTCTTCCCCCTCATCTTTGTTCATCTTTGGGCAACACGGTGGCATAGTGGTTAGCACTGGTGCCTCACAGCGCCAGAGACCCGGCTTCGAATCTGACCTCGGGTGACTGTCTGTGTGGAGTTTGCACATTCTCCCCGTGTCTGCGTGGGTTTCCTCCGGGTGCTCCGGTTTCCTCCCACAGTCCAAAAATGTGCGGGTTAGGTTGATTTGGCTATGATAAATTGACCCTTAGTGTTAGGGGGGGATTAAATATGTGGGGTTATGGGGATAGGATGGGATATGTTAGGGGGAATTAAATACGTGGGGTTACGGGGGTAGGGTGGGATATGTGTACTGTGGGGATTAAAGCAGGGACAGGGTACTGGATTTGGATGATCAGCCATGATCGTATTGAATGGTGGAGCAGGCTCGATGGGCCGAATGGCCTACTCCTGCTCCTAGATTCTATGTTTCTATGTTTCTCTTTCCCCACCACCCAGCACTAATTAACTACAGCCCATTAATTGCAATCCTGCATTTACAATCAGTGGCCCAGGTGAAGAGCTGTTTTATTTCTGAGCACATGCCTGCTTTACATCTACCTATAAACAGCGATCAGTAGAGGTCTTCAAAAGGTTATCAGGTACTCCAGTAGGATCACTTGTCTATTGACAGACATTTTTACAAAAACAAGGGCCCAAAATTTGCGATCGGAGGAGTGATAAATTTTATTTTTCTATTTTTTAAAACTCTTATGCTGGTAAAAGCAGGCCTTTTACCAGGCGTAAGAATTTCACGGGCATTCAGCAGGTGGAAGTTGGGCAAATAGCGCAACTCTCCACCCACAGAGGCCCTTCTCCCGGGGATGTGGAGAATCTGTCAAGGATTCTTGACATCGCAAGTTCTGGGTTTTAGCGCATGCGCTTCGCATGCCTAAACTTGGAACTTGCACGGCCCCTACGGGTGCGTACTCACCTCATACGCAAGAAGTTTATTTTTTTTTATTCACCAAAAATTAGTGTTCTCAACTCATCTTGCTCTTTTTTTTGCTTGTTGAAGCATAAGATGATGGTACAATAATGAAGTACTGAATGGAATGGTGTCACAGGAAATACTAATAGCTGCTCTGGTTTTAGGGAGAATTAAGTTTTTTTTTAAAGTTACAGGTTCACTTATCCTCTCTCTCCTATAGACTGCCTACTTCTACCTCTATAACAACTCCCACTCACCCATTACCCTCGTACTTGTTAACCTAAATTGGCTCCTGATCCAGCAACTCTACCGCTATATCAATCCAAGTTGTCGTCGTTGTTCTAGTTTGTCTAGGTAAACAATTGAGGCTTCCCTGTAGGGCATCCAGAGCATAGTGTTTTTACAACTGGGTGACTAAGTAAGAACGTACTGTTTATATTGATGTAAAACTCCAGTGTTTGTACTTCTAATGAAGTATTGGAAAGTCCTAACCACAGGCTATACAACACCAAGTGGGGTGGCAGGGAGAGTGTTGGGATATCTTGAAACCTGAAAGCGCTCTAGATCTTCACTGACCAAACACTAATTTTCCTCTTAATTTCACTTAACTCTATAAAGCCCAAGGCTCGTCAAGACTTGAATACTGCTCCCAATTTCAAGGGCAGCTCCTCCAGCACACTTCCAAATTCCTGTACAGGATACAAAATAAAAATTTGCCTGGTAGGTGATCTTCTCTCACCTAAAGTCTTTAACCTTTCTCTTTCTGTCACAATCTTCCTCGTCTTTCTCAGTTTTATCAATAAACCTGTACTTATTGCTCCGCTGAACTTTCCACTTTTGTTCCTTCTAAGTTCTAAGTACAGCATCCTGCATGCTCTCCCTACCTTCTTTCTGCATCTTTACTGTGTAGACATCAAGACTTTATTGTACTGTCTCTTACTTTAACTAATTCTTTGGAGGACCTCAAAACTGTAGCACTTCTTACCTCCTTCAGTTTTTCTCCTACAACCTTCAGGCTTTTAAAACGCAAGCTAGGCATCATCTAAACATTACTTATTCATTTATTTTCCTCCTTTACCTCAAAGGGTAGGACAGTGGGGACCAGATCTTTCACGATAGCATCTACCGATACCACATAGTGACCTGCAGAAAGGAAGTGTCCTTTTATGATGCGATTCTAATCCACTGTTTGTTTTATCCTACTCTTCAATTTTGATGGTTGCTGGGACCTTGTTCCTTAGCCTTTCAGCCAGTTTCTTCTTCAAAAATAACCAAATCTCCGGTTCATCCTTTGCTGATCTCCTGAATCATGCCCTCAAAGTACAAATGCAGTGGAAATTAGGAACTGGGAAGGGGGAGAATTAAATGTTTTATTTATTAGATTTAACCCTATTAAGACATAGAACTGCATTGGTCCCTACGTATGAATTAACAGACCTGGGCCCAAATGAGATGATCTGTGTTGATTCTTGCACCCAAGAATCGTGCAGAGCAGGAGACATACTTAAAACTTTCCTCTTTGAAATTGATTTGAAATTGGTTAGGTAGGATCCATTTACTTTGCAATTCTAGCCTATTCTCCTACAGAGATGTCACTCACACTACTTTTTGTAATGGGGTCTGAGAGATGGGTTTTCCATTTCAATAGGTTTTAATGTATTTCATTATTAAACGGTAATAGATCTATTCACTCCTACTGGATATTAAATCACGAATAGGAAATGATTTGGCATTCGGTGCTTTTTGTGATGTGAATTATGACCATTAGCAGGGCTAGTCTTCCACAGTGGACTGAACATAAGACAATCTGTACTACTGTAACGTTGCACGTTGGATTTGTATGAAACGGTTCAAGGTGAAATCCCGGGAATGTTAAACTGAAGCCCTGTCTGTCCCCTCAGGTGGCAGTGAAAGATCCCTTGGCATTATTCGAAGAAGCACCAAGAGAGTTCTCTTGGTGTCCTGGCCAATATTTATCCCTCTTCCAACATCAAAACAGATTATCTGGTCATTCACCACGTTAGAATACTGCGTACAGTTCTGGTCGCCATATTATAAAATTGATATAGAGGCACTGGAGAGGGTGCAGAGAAGATTTACAAGAATGATACCAGAAATGCGAGGGTATACATATCAGGAAAGGATGAACAGGCTGGGTCTCTCTTCTCTTTGAAAAAAGGCTGAGGGGTTACCTAATAAAGGTCTTTAAATTATGAAAGGTTTTGATAGAGTGGATACAGAGAGAATGTTTCCACTTGTGGGGAAGAACATAACTAGAGGCCATCAATATAAGATAGTCACCAAGAAATCCAATAGGGAATTCAGAAGAAACTTCTTTACCCAAAGAGTGGTGAGAATGTGGAACTCGTTACCACAGGGAGTGGTTGAAGCAAATAGTATAGATGCATTTAAGGGGAGGCTAGACAAGCATATGAGGGAAAAGGGAATAGAGGGTTATGCTGATAGATTTAGATGAGGAAATACAGGAGGAGGCTCGAGTGGAGCATAAACGGCGGCATGGACTGGTTGGACTGAATGGCCTGTTGCAGTGCCGTATATCCTATGTAATGATTGTGGGACCTTGCTGTGTGCAAATTGGCTGTCGCGTTTCCCTACATTGCAACAGTGACTCCAGTTGAAAAGTAATTCATTGGCTGTGAATCACCTTCAGATGCCCTGAGGATGTTAAAGGTGCCATACAAATGCAAGTTCTTTCTGCATTTATTAGATCCTCCATACAAATTTGAGCTGCATCAAAGACAAGGTGGTTGGGATGGGAAAGAAGACATTTCTTCTGCAATAGGATTCAGAGCAGCATCAGTGCTTCCTGGGAATTGGCCATCTGCCCGGTGGACTAAAGATGGGAGGCTCAAGAAAGAGGAAGGAGAGAAATTCAGCAAGAGGAACTTGCATTCATATAGTGCATTATCACATATCTGAAACATCTCAAAGCACTTCACATATGAGAAATTTCTTAGAGGTGTTGTGTAGGCAAACACAGCAGCTATTTCACATATAGTTAGGTTATATTTTTGGTATTATTGGTTGAGGAAGGATTATGTCTGGGCCACCATGAGAATCCCTTGATCTTTTTCTAATGGTCATGGGATCTTTAACTTCTACCTGGAACACAGTATAGAGGCAGATAGAGCCTTGGTTTAAGATCTCATTGGACAACACAGCACTCCCTCACTACTGCCTGGAATGTCAGCTCAGCTTATGTGCTCACATACTGGAATGAGACTTAAACCTACAATGTCTGACTCAAAGGAAAGTGTTATCATTGAGCCAAGCTGATTTTTATGTTTAGTAAGGGTATCAAGGGATGTGGAACCAAGGCGGGTAAATGGAGTTGAGGTATAGATCAGCCATGATCTAATTGAATGGCCTACTCCTGTTCCTATGATCACTTATAAGAACCTAAAAGGAATAGATGGATTATGATGAATATTGCCGTTAAACGCTCAAAATGAGCTGAATGACAGAAAAATTGAAGTTGAAATTTTGTTGTGTAATTTGTCTGAGTTTACACATGTAAATCCTCAAGTATCATCCATCCTTTTATCATCACTGCATTCATAACACTGCCTGCACCTCCCTGTGGCATGGTTTACAAAAAACATTTAATAAGACCATGAAAAAGCTATCATTTAAGATATGAATATTGGTTTAAATTGCAGTATAATGTTAGTCATTTTGTCATTCAGAAACCTTTCACTGTGCTGCTAACTACCATATGCAGGCACACGGAAAAAAATTAGTACTCAAAAGGCTTAAACTGTCACAAGACATTAGAGGTTATTTGTGCAGTTAATGACTCCAGTAGTGAAATGAATTGAAACTCCCTCATACACTTTGACTGCTATTGACCGCAAACTGCAAAGTGATAGATACATGTTGCTCTGGGACAATTTTTTTTTTTCTTCCTCTGGCTTTTTTTTAATCATTTTTACCCAGTCTCCCCTTGTGTTTATTATCGCCGACCCTTATTCGACGCTCTTTGTGTAGGGTTTCAGCTTGCCACACAACCTCGGAGTCAAGGTTATGGTGATAAATTCTACAGTATTGTCACTTCTATTCTGAGGAAATTGGTTTGGTGCTTTCACATTGAAGGCAGATAATTTGCTGCAGTCTTTCAAATGGATTAGAAATGGATTCGAAGTTAGAGTTCATGCCTCCCATTACACTGCGCAAAGAGAAGTGTCTTAAGGCAGTGTACACACTCCAGCCTTCATTATGTGCACTTAATACCTTTCCTTTTTGTCCCTTAATGAAATTTCCCACAGAAACATGTCTTGCTAACTAAAGCCTTTCGATTGCACAACTCGTTTTCATGGAAAAGAAATGACAGGACACACCATGTCGAGACTGGGAGAACTCTCCGAATCTGTGCCCTTCCTATTATATCGTTAGTTTTATACTCCTTTTTTATATAATAAAGTTTGTTTAGAAATTTCATTCCCTGAGTTAGGGCAACAATTTAGTGGATTAGTTTGACACTGGTTTGAATAAAAAGTGATGCTCAGCTTCAGAATGCCTGCCCCTATTCTTGTGACCTTGTCGAAATGGTCTAGAGCACAATTAGCTTAAAGATACAGAGCTAACTGCAGATGTCCCAGTGCTCACAACAGACTCATTCAGCTTAGGGAACGTTTGTCTCAATATAAAATATTTTTTCTGATTCAGAATGTTGCGTAGATGTAAGCAGACTATTCAACTGGATTCGTGAACTGGAGGACACACAGGTTTAAAGCTAACAAGCTTCAAATGAGATGAGAGATCAGGAAAAAAAACCTTTGTTTCCCCTGCACAATGGTGGATGTTTGGAACAGACTCCCAGCAGAAGCAGTTGAGGCTGAGATGATTAACTATTTCTCAAAGCAGCTGGATAAGTAACTATTTAGGAATGGGATTCATTGTTCGAGATAAGTATTTGACTGAGATGATTAAATACTCCACTGGACATGTTGGGAAGGGGAATAGGGGACATGATTCTAAAGATGTGAACCAGGCGATGGTTGGGATAGGAGGGTTTTGTCTAGCACACAGTAGACCAGAATTGAATTGTGAAGATGTGTGGATTGAAGAATATTCTGGCACTTTCTTCCTTACCTTTGTCGATCAGAGAGTATTTACTTAGAACTTTACATATGGTGTTTTTAAATTTATTATCTGTGCATTCCAAGTTAGTTTGATTTTGCCTAGTTTATGATGAGGATAATAGGACTGTGGGAATGTATTGGAATTTTTTACAGCATACCGAATGTATAAAATAACATTTTGATGATTAGAACATTTTGGGTTTAATAAGGATTTAATCAGAAAAACAATTTTTGGCAAAGCAAATACACAATTACTTTAATAAATGCTTAAGCTATAATTATCTTCATAAATGTTGGATATGAATCATTTGCAGTACCCTCCGCACATTCCTCATGGAATTTTGTTCATCTGTCTGTACGTGACTCAGATATATTCAGTGTGCCCCCTGACCATGCTGCCTATCAATATGATGAGAAGATGAAGAGTACCAAACAGTTGAAAACACCTGTGTGCATCACCAACACTTCAATATGCCAACACTGGCAGTCCTAAGTACCTCTTCAGCCAGGTAATCGACCAATTTGACTTGTATCCCTCACAAGTCAAAAGGTTTTGCATCGTGCATGAGCATACTTTTTGGAAAAGAGTCTAGCACATTTCCACATACTCAGACAGTCAAAACTAATGTGGTTGTTAGCCATTTCATGGGATTCTTCTATTTTTGCTGGCTTCTTGGAAGCTGATGATGGCAGTTGCGTTTTCTGGAGCAGGAATTCTGGCTGGTACCACCATGAGAATGAGATACTTTCACCAGTGGCTTTTTCATTCATTGAATCCCTGCATTTAAAGAATCCTGCATGGTTTTTTTAGCAAGATATGGATTGAAGATAATACCTCCTGTAGAAACCAGCAAGTTGTCAGTTTCATGCTTCTCTTCGCCGTTCATGAAATTGCGGATATGATCCACTTTCTGTCCAGGTGCAGCTTCTATAGTCAGGAAAGTTATGAGGTAGCACCATATGTCAACTACAACAATCAAGACCATCATAGGAATTGTAGCACTGCCCACCGATGTCTAACATGGCAGTCAGAAGGAACATAACCACCCAAATAATAATTTACATGTAACCATCTGAATCCCTCAGTTAGCTTGCTGCCTTGCAGTATCTATATGAATTAGTTGGATTAGATTACATCCTGTAATTCACTTTGAGGTGTCTATACAAAGCCATCTGAACCACCTCTCAACTAGATTCCATCTTGTAACCAGCTCCAGCTATCCACTATTTCATATATGAACCAGCAGAACCCCTTTATTAGCTGTCTTGTAATAACTTCTAACTATCCATTATGCTTTCTTGTATGAGCAGCAACTTTAAACATCCGTTAATATGTAATACAGGAAGTGAAGAACCTCATACATTAGTTGCACTAATGCTTGAATAATATATTCTGTTCCATCTCAGTTCCACTATCCTGTTCAGACCAGTCGATAATTCTTCTTGGGATGGCACTTCCACCCGACTAGGAACCTCTGTAGAATCTCCTCGACTTGCCCCATCAATCTGTCATATGCTGGAATTGGATCCTCAGCTTCTCCATCCCATGATACTGCTGTCATCTTGTAGAATTCCAAAGTGACTTCATTTTGGGTCAAGCTGCGTCAGTTTTCTGCTTCTGCATTGAAGAATTCCCTCTAAATTAGCTGTATTCATAATTGAATTGATCCAATATAATATCTCTGGGAGTTGTCCGACAAGACATTTTACTGACTTGCTTTTTTATGTTTCATGCTGTCGGTTGATATTTCTGACTTGCCCAGTGTATCAGCTTGTATTTTTTGGAGCTGTATCTTCATGTAATAAATGCATGATAGTTTGTTAAATGTACTGGTTTGAGAGGATACCGGCGCTAAATGGGTTAAATTGTGAGGACAGGTTGCATAGACTCGGCTTGTACTCCCTTGTGTATAGAAGATTATGGGGTGATCTAATTGAGGTGTTTAAGATGATTAAAGGATTTGATAGGGGAGATAGCGAGAAACTATTCCTTCTGATGGGGTAGTCCAGAACAGGGGACATATCCTTAAAATTAAAGTTAGGCGATTGACGAGTGATGTCAGGAATTACATCTTCACACAAAGGGCAGTGGAAATCTAGAACTTTTTCTCTTTTCCCCCCTCCCTCCCAAAAAAAAATCTGTTGAAGCTAAGTCAATTGAAAATTTCAAATCTGAGATCGATAGATTTTTGTTGGGTAAGGGTATTAAGGGATGTGGAATCCAGTCAGTAAATGGAGTTAAGATACAGATCAGTCATGATCTAATTGAATGGTGGAACAGGTCCAAGGGGCTGAAATGGCCTACTCCTGCTCGTATATTTATTGAAGTGTAGTCATTTATGTAATGTAGGCAATGTGGCAGCCAATTTTCACTCGTCAAGTTCCCACAAAGAGCAGTGAGATAAATGACCAGATAATCTTATTTAGCAATGTTGGTTGAGGGATAACTATTTGTTAGGACACCAGGGAAAACTCTCCTGTTCATCTTTGAATAGTGCCATGGGATCTTTTACATCCATCTCTTGGGGTTTTTGTCT
The DNA here is from genome assembly GCA_030390025.1 of Squalus acanthias. Lineage (NCBI taxonomy): Eukaryota > Metazoa > Chordata > Chondrichthyes > Squaliformes > Squalidae > Squalus > Squalus acanthias. The sequence continues at coordinate 30,012,783 of CM059432.1, read as the reverse complement.
CATCTGAAAGGCGAATATTGATGCATAGATGGGGGCTTTTCACTTGGACCAATAAATCTACATTAATTTTCTTCCCTGCTTCCTCTCCTGGAGTGGCTGACTTATGTTGGATGTCCATGGGTGCTGGCAGCCCTCCAGTATCTTGCCAAAAGGCCATTTTTCATGTGCGAGCCTAGATAGTGAGTGGTGGCATGCAATTCAATCTGCCTAATGTCCACTCGCTCTGAGGGATTTTGAGGCCTTTTCCAGTGGAAACGGGGTGGTAGTGCCTGGAAAATGGTGGGAAATGATGTACATAGGATCTGTTCTTTAGTGATGTTGGTTGAGGTTTGTCGGCCAGGGAATCAGGAAAACTTCCTTGCTCTTCTTCGAAAAGTGCTGAGAGATTATTGCGTCCACCTAAGAGGGCAGACTCGGTTTAATGTCTCATCTGAAAGATGGCACCTCCGACAGTGCACTGCTCCCTCAGTATTGCACTGAACTGTCAACCTAGATTACGTGCTCAATCTCTGGAGTGAGGCTTAAACGAACAACCTTTTGACTCGGAGGCGAGAGTGCTACCACTGAGCCAAGGCTGACATCTTAAAGGCCAATAGTAGCGCCCATATTGCCAACACAGCTGACATCAGCTAACTGAGCACAGATGGGAATCAAACTTTGAACCATATGTTCTGTTATGACTCAGTTACTCACTTTACCGGCTGATTCAAAATTTCAGAATAGCAGCCTTGAATCCTTCCAGAATGCCATGCTAGAATTGGTGAATGTAGCTCCCTCGCACAGCAAATTCTCCCAGCTGATACCGTGTTGGTGACTATATTTATTAATATTAATGCATTCCCTTGAATTGTCAATTTACTAGGTTCTTCACGCAGCACTCTGTTACTGACTGTTGCTGTGGTTATCCAGCTCCTTTCGCTAGAGTTCTTCCGTTATCCTGGCGAACATTCATCCCTCAACCAATAGCACCATACCAGATTAGCTGGTCATTCATTGCATTGCTGTTTGTGGGACCTTGCTGTGCACATATTGGCTGCCATGTTTGACTACTAAACAATAAGGATTGCATTTCAAAATTGATTAATTGACTGTGAAGTGTTTAGGGACCTTCTGAGAAGGTGAAAGGTACTATGTAAATTAAAGTTCTTTCCAACTCCTCCCAAGCAGCACCCAGTGTAAACAACAATGGCCCAAAAATTCGTGAGGAAGCCTTCGTGCGAGGGTAAGGCCTCCCCGCGATCTCTCACTGCGCGTTGGCTTTTTCAGTTCCAGCTCGCACGAACTTGATGTTCTGGACAGCTGCTGTGCTGGGCTTGCGTATCCCACTGGCGTAGTTAATTCGTGCGAGCTGTGGGATCACGTGACTCAGTTAGAGCCAATGGCAGCACACCATCTTCCATTCATAACTTTCACATAAGTGCTGTGAAAGTTATGAATACTATAGCCCCCCAAAAGAACCGCTAAACCTCAATTAATTTTTTTTAAAAACCATCACATTAATAAAATAAGTATAGTTAAATAAATTAACCATTTTAAATAAAAAATTAAATTTTTGAAAAAATTTAAAATCTTTTAAAAAGTTATAAAAATAAACTTACCTGTCTTTAAAGTCTCTAAAAAAGATATACCTGTTAAAAAAAATTCAAAATAATACTTAATTCACTACTTACCTTGTTAAAAGTGGGTCTTACTCTTTTTATGTGTAGAATCTTCCGTACTTACCTGCGCGTTGAAACCAGTAAGTGCACAGCGTGCGCGCAGCCTGTAGCGCGCACGCGGTGCACCTAGGACCCGCTCCCTTTTCCATTCACCAAGTGGCGGTTTTCAGCGCATGCACAGTGCATGCAGAAAACCGGCAATTGGAGACAGAATACGCGAGAGTACGCAGTGCGTACTCTCACGTAGCGGGACTAATTTTTGGGCCAATGTCTCTGCTGATAATCCAGCTCCTTCACACACTTGGGGTCAGTCACACCTGTCAGCCAATACCTGATGCGAGAGAAGGTACTGTCCACTGCTGTGCTCTACTGATGTCAATCCAGCTTCCCCACACTGATTCCCTGATATCACCAATATAAGAACATTTTAAAAGGCTGCTTGTAATTTTTGAAGTTTCTTCCTTACGCATTGAAAGTTTGATCTCGGCCATACCGCTATGGGGATGTGGTGAAGAGAGCCCATCTGACTACAGGTGAAAGGGGAATCGGAGGGAAGTTGAGCCCTGGACGGTACTCAGTGGGCCTCCCAGTATCTGGTCTTGGAGCAAATGGAGGCAGGTTGTTACCTCTTCACCTTGTCAGCCAGAAATGGTGCTGGTTGTGGGGAGACTAGGAGAAATGGAGAGGGGATCAATAGAATGGGGGTCTTACTTGGTGTTGGGGTGGGGATGCATCTTTATAAATGGTATCAGCATACAGCAGTTGTGGTGACTGAGATGGTATGAGTCTGTAGTGTGAATCAGGTGTTTCCTGTTTCATCCTCCACTTACTGTGCATTTTTCCTAAAGATACTTTGCAGCTGTATGAAGGCAGGTGGTGATTCGCTTCTTACTATACACTGTCATTTTCTTTTCCACGTCCTGCAATAGCGATAAAACCTTGAGCTGGTTTTTGGATTAAATAGATAAAAAGAAACTCTGCTAGAGGCACAGATCAATGGAGCACAAATTTGAGACTGATAGAGGTAATTTTAACTGGAACTGGCTTTTCACCAGCATCCCATCCCATTCTTGTTTTGTTGAGGTTTTCTCCTTTCTTTCCTCACAGGTCACTGCTCCTGAGTCGAGCGAGACTGAGCAGCAATTATAGGTTCTTTCAGCAGAGATGGAAAATGAAAGGCATGCGCTGCATCGGGGGAGTGCTGTACCGTGTATCTGCCAACAAGCTTTCTAAAAGCTGTGCCATTCCCATCAAAAGTGGAGTCACAAGTGCAAGGAGCGCCATGAAATCAGGTAAAGCAACCAACTATCCTGAAATGATCAAGAAAAGAGCGCACCTCAACTGCAATCCCAAACCCTGATAGAATTACAAATAATTAAAAATCCCTATACTGATTTAATCTACTGATTTTAAAATCGTGAACTTCAATACTTTGATCAGGGAATCTTGAGGTAGTAAGGGGATCTGACCATGAGAGTGAGCTGAATACGCACTGTTCCATGCCTGTAATTGTGCAATTTCCACTAAAGGTATTGTTTATATAAGCTGCTGATCTCCTGTGGTATTGTTTACGGTGAGTTTAGGAAATGGCACAAGTTCATGAGCTGGCACAGTCACAATGGGCTGAATGGCCACCTTCTTTGCTGTATCAATCTACATGGTGGGAGACTGTGAAGTAAATGGATGGTATTGAAGGGTTTGCTTTTTAACTGCTGAGAAATTGGAAACAACCAGAAAAGCGATAACGGATTTTTTTTTGTTCCATGGCCAGATTTAAAGTGGTACACACGTTATGCAGCAGGCTTCTAACATGTTAAACGTTAAAGTAAATGTATGTGAAGCAGGTGACCTCATCACATTGTAATTAGAGCTATGTTTCCTTTGAAAATCTGTCTGAAGAAACATTTATGTAGTTCTTGGGTACTCTCCCTCGTCTTTCCTTCCCTTCCCTTCATCATAAAATCACAGGTATGGAACAGGCCATTTGCAACCTACCTTCGCCTCCTCAAACGTTTTTTCCTTTATAATAACACTCTGGGCCATAGATCAAACTATTCCCATTTTATTTTCTGCCCTCCAGCAGAAGGCGGCTAGGAAATGCTGTTAGGATGTGTGGCTGATTATCCAAGCTTCCACAGAGCAAGTGAGAAGGCCCTTTATAAAATAGAGCTATTGGTCCCATGCTTGCTTTTTCTCTTCACTGCCCCTACAGTGATGTTTGAAATTCGTGAAGAATCGCAGGCACGCACCCATCTGTGATGCAGTAGGTTGCAGCATCACTGAAAACAGCCCCTTGAGCAAGACACGGGTTGGGATTATGCCCCTGAACAAGCATCGATCTGAACCCCCACCTCTTAAGAGTCTTTAGAATTTGCATTGCCTCGAGCTGAACTAGACTCACAGAGGAATACTATGCACTATTAAATTAATCTCTTTTCTTTTCCCTCATTAACTAATTAACGTTACATTTAGTTCTTCACCCACTTAATTTAACATATGGTATGTTGTGCAGACTCGTGCACCGTGGTTTACATTCTACTTTGTTGCTCATGAATTATCAGCTCAGCTCACTCGAGATTAAATCATTTCTCATGGGTCCTTGTGTTGTATCCTCCATCTCTCTGCTTGTTCAGTCTCCTGAGGGAGATGGAAGAGCTGCAAGTAAAACTGTGGTTATTTCCCTCAGAAAACTAAATAAATTGGAGAAAAGAGTTTGCTAATAGAAATTGTGCACAGTCCATTGGATAGAATGGCCTTTCCCTGTTCCAAGCCTGTGATTTTGTGTTAAGGTGAAGGAAAGTACTAGAGGATTTTTTGCTCTTAATGTCTTTTGGGGATATGTACATAAAAATTTTCACTGATACTTTAAAAAAATTAGAATTTGTTTTTGCTGGGGCTGTTTTCTTTGGACAAAAATGAGAAGTCGCACAACACCAGGTTATAGTCCAACAGTTTTACTTGAAATCACGAGCTTTCGTGATTTCAAATAAAACTGTTGGACTATAACCTGGTGTTGTGCGACTTCTCATTTTTGTCCGCCCCAGTCCAACACCGGCATCTCCGCATCATGTTTTCTTTGGAACAGAGGAGGCTGAGTGGAGACCTAATTGAGATGCATAAAATTATGAGGGGCCTAGATAGAGTGGATAGGAAGGACCTATTTCCCTTAGCAGAAGGGTCAATAACCAGGGAGCATAGATTTAAAGTAATTGGTCGGAGGTTTAGAGGGGATTTGAGGAGAAATGTTTTCACTCAGAGGATGGTGGGGGTCTGGAACTCACTGCCTGAAAGGGTGGTAGAGGCAGAGAACCTCATCATTTAAAAAGCACTTGGATATGCACTTGAAGTATCGTAACCTACAAGGCTACGGACCAAGTGCTGGAAAGTGGGATTAGGGTGGATAGCTCTTTGTTGGCCGGCACGGACAAGATGGGCCGAATGGCCTCCTTCTGTGCTGTAAATTTCTATGATGCAGTGACCTGCCATGTTCTGTTTCCTTACTGCTGACTGCTTCATGAAGTCACTAACGAGGAGGTCATCCTTGAGTGCTTCAATTGAGCAAAATGGGCACCATGACTTTAAACTGGTCTAGGAACCTATCTGGAGTGACCTATTACAGGCAGGTCATCATACTGGCTGCTTTCCGTCTGTTACAAATTTTGGGGCTGCCTAAGATATTCTCTTGCGTTCAGTTTCATGAGACGGTCCCATAAACGGACCCCACATCCCCTACGATCAGGAGTTTACCTTTACTACCCATTATCTAGTGTAACCCACGGGCCGTAACAGTAAAACCCCTCATTGTGTGTATTGGATACTGGAACCGTGTATGTGCGTCCATGGGTATTTCTCCTATCTTGCGGAAGGTGGACTGATAAACACTCTTGTGAAATGAGGCCAATTGTAAACCTGCATGTTGGTTTTTATTTTACATGTAAAATATGATCAAATAGAATATAGTTTTCAGTGAAGTTCAATCTTATTCAATTCAGTTTAAAAATCTCAAAATAAAAAAAACTGATATTAGTAAAAGTGACCATGAAGCTGCTGTTTTGTCATTAAAAATCTAATTTGTCACTAATACCCATTAGGGAAGCAAACCTGCCAACTTTCAGGCCTATGTGACTCCAGGTCCACACAAAAGCAGTTGACTTAGCAAGTCACTCAGTTGTACAGGGCAACTTGGGATGGGCAATAAATCCAGGCCTTGCCAGCAACGCCCACATCCCGAGAATGATTTTTTTATATCCCTTAAACTAATCAGGCCAAACCTTAGGAAAGGAGTTATCTTCCTCTATCTCTGCTTCCAGTCCCTACTTCTGCAGACTATTTTAATCTTTTTAGTATGAGAAGCCAAATATCTCTGACCCTCCCTCAGCTCTGTGTCGGGGATTGCTAAGTGAGGATGCCATGGAAGCTACCTCTCACTGGTGGTGAAGATCAGTATTTCTGTAGAAATTTTGATTGTATGTTTTAAATGAGAAAGACATGTTCATGAGGGAGGTGTGGGGTAACAAACGCAGGTGAAATAACACATGAAGGATTTTTGGGCAAACCCCTCGCTACCCCACCTCACCACACATAGCTTGATATTCAGAAAAGACCTGTTTGCCACCTTTGCTTCCAAAGACAGGCTGTCATTAAGTTGTACCATCTGCTGCAGAAAGGTTAACCAAGCATGTCGCTTTCATGCTTTCTACATCCTTCCAAGCCACCCCAGAGGACATTTGCCACATCAGGCTGTCTACAGTGCACACATGTATGAAGCAAATGACAACACTAGGTTTGCAAGGAGCAACACTTTCATCATTTTTCCTATGGAGCGAGGCATCAGGGAGCACAGCTTTCACCAGCTGGCATGTTTCCCTTGAGTGAAAGGGGTCACAGTTGGCACCCATGGATGCATCAGGGCTCCTCAAATCAACCTCATGTTCTACATGAATTTGCTTCTAAGATTGAGACCTGTCGCTATCTCCCCTTCCTCTCCCGAACTAATCCTGAGCTGCCCCCAATTTCCCACTCTCCCTGCCACCAATTGCTCCAGTAATATGACATCATGAAGTTCCTCTCCAGTAAAATGAACAGAACCTTTGCTGTCTTGCCTCCTCCAACCCTCTAAATTCCTTTTTATGATACTGGAGCAGAATTTCATATTCTCACATCAGAAGGAAATCCACAGCAAAAAAAAAAATTCTAAATGTTATCTCTAACCAGCAGTTTTAAAGCATAAAATGCAGCAGCAAGGAGTAATGAAGAAACAACAATAACTATTCTGAATTAAAAGGGAGAACCCATTCCTCTACAGTATATGCCTTCTTTAAGCCATGGAGATAAGGATTCTGCAAGTTATAAAGTTATTAGGCAAGCCTGTCGATGATTTGTGTGTATGCGCCTGGCAAGAGGAAAGAAGAGTACAAACTTCCTTTGTGGATCCTGCAGTATTCAATTATTCCAGAAAAATCATTTAAAGGAGCTTCTCCATAAACATGGGCTTTACATCTAACTGCAACCTAAGTGAAAGCACCTTACCAATGTCTGGTGGGGGTTTGGCTGCAGACCATGCTTGCTTGCTGGAATCAATTTGGCGTGTCGTTCACCTTTCTAAAGATTGACCAGGACCTGCTCCTCTTGGAATTTTGTCCAGTGGATTTTAAAAACAAAAAGAGAGGGCAGCTCCTCTGGTGGCTCAGATCTGATCCGACCGTGCTGAGCACTACCCTGTCGCCCTCTCCTCAGTAAAATGCTCCTCCTCAAACTTCTTTGCCACATCTCCCACCCCCCCCCCCCCCCAATCTCCAAAACAGGTATGAAGAATTCATGAATTTGTCTCTAAGATTGAGACTTTCTCTTGCTGCTTCTCCCCCACTGTTCCCGACCTCCCCCATTTTCCCACTCACCCTGCCCCCAATGCTTCCATCATTCTGCAGTTTTTTCTTAAATGGCTTTGCATCGGCTCCTTTATTCCTTGCATTTATTTTTTTCTTCTTTTTCCCTCTCCCATCATGTAAAATACATTCAGATATTTCCTGCATCAAAGGTGCTATATAAATGTGTTACTTTAGTTCGTGAGAAAATGCACTTACTGCTACTGAACAACACAACGAAAAAACCCGTGTTCCATCCCTAGTTTGCTTTGAATTAGCTGATCTTGACTAGCAGTAATAAAGATGCTACAATTGACCTACTTTCTTGGCACAGGAAGAGGAACAATCAGCCAGGATTCTGTCTCCAAACAAATACGCAGTGACTCAGCTAGAAAGAGCACATGTTGAAGTTGGGTAATGATCGGATTAGGCACAGTTGAAATGCCCCTGTGAAAGATGGCCGAGAGAAACTAGTGCCTATGGAACTCGTACCCCCACAAGCTCACCATCAGGAGAGTGAGGGGGCAGAGGAAATTGACTCCCAGTGCATTCACCTGTCCATCTGCGCTAGCTAGCAAATTGATTGGTAGATGCCCCTACCCTATGCAAGTGTTTTGCATCTGGTTAAATATATTGTCAGCCTCACAGACACTGTGGAGTAGGCTTCCAGCAAAGTAGCATCTGAAGCAGGCTTTGGAAATACATGGGGTACGTGGGGGTAGAAGGTTAGTACTACTCTCTTTTAATAAAATCTTTGAATAAATAGTATCCCATACCACCATCCACTAGAAAGTTCATATCTGCCATGTAGCAGTATCAATTATTTGTTGAAAAGAATTTAAGCCCCACTGCTAGTCACTCCTTTCATCACAGGCTGTTTTCTTCAGTAAATGTTTGTTCTCACTATTCCTCATAGTTCAGTTCAGCGCAGTTTTCTCCAGTTAAGTCCCCTGGGTTGCTGTGGCATTTTTTATTTTGAATGTTTTCCTGTTAAGTATTGTCTGCAATTAATGTTGCAGCCTCTGCAGTTTTTTGTCTCTACATTTCTTTACTTCTTTCATTTTCGGATAAGAATGCTGTTATGGGATCTGAGGTGATAATCTCTCAAGTTTTCTCTTTATTTTTCCTACTCATTACCCTGTCTGCCTGGGCCTTATACCAACAGCCTCAAACGGCCGCTATGCTGACCTGGTTGCTATGGTGCACACTTTAAGTCTCTGGACAATTCCTTTCAATTTTCCTCCTCTGTGGGGAATACCCTGATTGTATCTGAACAGTGGTACTGAGCACAAGGTGGTGTTTCACACACTTGTCGGTGTATGAATTACTGGATTGTGATCAGAAGTAAGGAACGAGCTGAATTCTCTCACCCTCACCCAGGTACTGAGGCCAATTGTAGCATTCCAAAATGGCACCCAACTGGGATTAAACAACAGCACGGACAGGGAATTAAATCTGAGAGTTCCTTGTCTGTATGGTGCATTTCCCCAGTAAACTATCTTGCGGGTGCACAACACCAAGTTCAAGAATCATCCTTGGGTCTGTTATAAAGTTTGTGTGAGGGAGGAGAGCTGCATATTCTTTAGTGTCCTGCTCTAAGTTTAAAATGGTTTAGCAGGAGACAGTAAAAGTGAATTGAAGCTTTTTGATCGAAATCGTTGTACTTTCTTCTCGATCATCGCTTCGCCCAGCTGGCAATGTGCAGGACTTGTGCAGCCAGCAGCAGCATCAAAGATAAACTTGCCAGATTTATTAAGGCCGGCAGCTGGGAAAACCTGGTTTTAAAAACCAGGCCTTCCCAAACACGGCAACTTTATCTTTGGTCCTGCTCTCCGCTGTGCGAGAGCTGGGCATCAGGAAGATGTGGCATTAGATCAATGTAAAAGCAGCGAAACTGACCTTGGGACAAAGCCATATTGTATCCTACCTTGGTTAAAGAGCTTAAAATGTTCATGAATGTAGAAAAGCTGAGGTGCTCTCTGCAGCTGAGGGGAAGACTCATTTGAGAAGACATGGCTTCCATTCTTGGAATGCTGCACAAATATAATTGTTCCCCTAGCCACTGTACAGTGATGTTCTGGCTGATTCTTTGTTGCAATAATAACTGCCTGAAACTGTAGGGTGATAAAGCCTGTCTAATAATCAAGTTAGCAGCTTGTAAACCATAATTTATGGAGCAGTCAAGATAACTTGTACTGATCGCTGGTGTCATACTTGCCTCTCCAAGCTCAGCCCCACTGCTCATACAGTGGTATAACCGAGAAGATCCCCTAATTGGCATTCATGTCATTTGATTAAAAGGGACTATCACAATTAGCACTTTTTAAAAATAAAACGGTTACAGAAAACAGTGATTAACGTTTTTTTTTTTCCCCTTGCCTATTTCTGAATAATTTTATTTTGGGGGCAGTTACCTATATTTTTCTTTAAACAGTGACCAAGTGGGGGAGCTGACTCCAAGAAATTGCTGAGCCCAAATGCACAAGGGAGCTGAATTAACGTCACTCGAGATTTATGGCAGGCCTTAGATAGGGCTTGTATAACAAAACTTTCATTTATGGAGCATCTTATGTAGCTGAAAATGTCTCGGAGAAAGGTTCACACAATGAGTTACTTTTACAGAGACTTGTTATGTAAGCAAATACAGCAGCTATTCTGCATCCCCACAAACTGCAAAAATAACCACATGGGCCGCGAAATTTGATTTTGTAGCGCCGGCCGTTATGGCTGGTTTTCTTGAAAAAAAATGGCAGCCATTTTGGAGAGGTTGGCAGCGCTGCCGTTGCCCACGCTCGCCTCCAATGATTGTGACGTCAATCGGCATGCAACGACTGAATTGATGCACGACTGCGATTTAGACATCGCCGCACTCCATACCGCCCTCTCCTAACCATGCACAGAAGAACGTGCATGCAGTAGTTGTACAGAGATGCTGTCAGCGCTTCTTAAACATCTTTCAGGTAAGTTTCGATTTCAGCTTTTGGAGTGGATTTTTTATATTTTATTGGAGTAGTAGCCTGGTGCAGTACATTTAAAAAGTTGTTAAAGTGTGCCGGGAGTGCTGCTGGACACTTGCAAGGCTTTGGATGTTAAAGGAAGGCCTCTGAGAGCATCACTTGCTCTCTGGGGGCTGAAGTTGAAGTTCCCCTTGGGCTGCAACATCACATGGAGATGAATCAGGCAGCAAAGGGGACAAGCTGCATGCAGAGAGAAGAGGAGGAAGCAGACAACCCAGACAGCCCCGTTCTGACCAGGATATCCGGGATCAAATCATCTGCCCGCGGTACTAGTGACGGCAACCCCAATTCCCCTTTCAAGATTTGTCCCACACCTTACCTTCCCTTTGTTACTGATCATCACAGCGTCCTCTTGGCCACAATGCTGAAATAAAAGCCACCACAAAGTAAACTTTCCAATCTCTCTTTATTCATATATGCATGCAATATTGCTTCAAAAAATCAACTAATCCCCCTTGTGCATTCCCTTAGTGATTGTCTTGTGTGTGCCTTTGTCTGTCCTAGTGATGTCATGATGCGGAGATGCCGGTGTTGGACTGGGGTGGACAAAATTGAGAGGTCGCACAACACCAGGTTATAGTCCAACAGTTTTATTTGAAATCACAAGCTTTCGGAGCTATCGATTGCTCCTTCCTCAGGTGAAGTAAATTAGATACAGAATCGCCAAAGCATATATAGATAGAAAACAAAGCATGTGTACTTTACAATTGCAGACCAATAAATTAAATCATCCTGACTATCTGCCGAGGTGTGATAAAGTTAATTAAGTCAGCCAGGAAGGTACCACATCAAAGACATAGCAAGATACAACTGAGACAATGAGGTGTAGTCGCAGGGGTTCTAACGTGTCAAAAGCTGCCGTCTGTATGTAAAACGAAAAGCTTTAAAATTTTTTTACTTTTTTACTGGGAAAATTTTTACTTTTTTACTGGGAATCACATCTGTGAACAAGCTAACGACGACTCGAGTCCGGATCACGTCATGTATCGTGACATAAACCCAAGATCCCGATTGAGACCGTCTTCATGAGTGCGGAACTTGGCTATCAGTTTCTGCTCGATGATTTTGCGTTGTCGTGTGTTTCTAAGGTTGCCTTGGAGAACGCTTACCCGCAGATCCGAGGCTGAATTTCCTTGACTGCTGAAGTGTTCCCCGACTGGGAGGTAACAATCCTGCCTGGCGATTGTTGCGCGGTGCTCGTTCATACGTTGTCTCAGTGTCTGCATGGTCTCGCCGATGTACCATGCCGCGGTGCATTCTTTCCTGCAACGTATGAGGTAGACAACGTTGGCCGAGTCACATGAGTATGTACCATGTACCTGGTGGGTAGTGTCCTCACGTGTGATGGTGGTATCTGTGTTGATGATCTGGCATGTCTTGCAGAGTTTGCCATGGCAGGGTTGTGTGGTGTCGTGGTCGCTGTTATCCTGAAAGCTGGGTAATTTGCTGCGAACGATGGTACTTCTGAGGTTAGGCGGCTGTTTGAAGGCAAGTAGTGGAGGCGTGGGGATGGCCTTAGCGAGGTGTTTGTCGTCATCGATGACATGTTGAAGGCTGCGAAGAACATGGCGTAGTTTCTCCGCTCCGGGGAAGTACTGGACGACGTAGGGTACCCTGTTGGTTGTGTCCCGTGTTTGCCTTCTGAGGAGGTCTATGCGATTTTTCGCTGTGGCCCGTCGGAACTGTCGATCGATGAGTCGAGCGTCATATCCCGTTCTTACGAGGGCGTTTTTCAGCGTCCGTAGGTGTCCATCGCGTTCCTCCTCGTCTGAGCAGATCCTGTGTATTCGCAGGGCTTGTCCATAGGGGATGGCTTCTTTAACATGGTTAGGGTGGAAGCTGGAGAAGTGGAGCATCGTGAGGTTGTCCGTGGGCTTGCGGTAGAGTGAAGTGCTGAGGTGTCCGTCTTTGATGGAGATTCGTGTGTCCAGGAATGAGACCGATTCTGAGGAGTAGTCCATGGTGAGTTTGATGGTGGGATGGAACTTGTTTATGTTATCGTGTAGTCTTTTCAGTGATCCTTCGCCATGGGTCCAAAGGAAGAAAATGTCGTCGATGTATCTGGTGTACAGCGTTGGCTGGAGGTCCTGTGCAGCGAAGAAGTCTTGCTCGAACTTGTGCATGAAGATGTTGGCGTATTGGGGTGCGAATTTGGTCCCCATGGCTGTTCCGTGTGTTTGGGTAAAAAAATGGTTGTCGAAGGTGAAGACATTGTGGTCAAGGATGAAGCGGATGAGTTGTCGGATGGCGTCTGGAGATTGGCTGTTGTTGATGTTGAGTACTGAGGCTGTTGCAGCGATGCCGTCATCGTGGGGGATACTGGTGTAGAGTGCCGATACGTCCATCGTGGCAAGGAGTGTTCCTGGTTCAACTGGTCCGTGGGTGCTGAGTTTCTGTAAGAAGTCTGTAGTGTCGCGACAGAAGCTGGGGGTTCCCTGTACGATGGGTTTCAGAATGCCCTCGACGTATCCAGAGAGGTTCTCACACAGGGTTCCATTGCCTGATACGATAGGACGTCCGGGTGTGTTGGCTTTGTGTATCTTTGGGAGGCAGTAGAAGTCTCCCACGCGGGGAGTACGTGGGATGAGAGCGCGTAGGATGTTTTGAAGGTCTGGATCGAAGGTCTTGATCAGTCTATTGAGTTGGCGGGTGTGTTCTTTGGTCGGATCTGCGGGTAGCTGTCTGTAGTGTTCCTGGTTGTCCAGTTGTCGGTATGCTTCTTTACAATAGTCCGTTCTGTTCTGTATGACGATGGCTCCTCCTTTGTCCGCTGGTTTGATGACAATGTTGCGGTTGGTCTTGAGAGCGTGGATGGCGTTGCGTTGTGCTCGGGTGACATTCTGGACTGTCTTGTGAGTGCGGCTGATGAATCTGGCGTTGATGCATCTCCTGACAGCTTGAGCATACATGTCAAGCTTGGGGCAGCGACCCTCCGGAGGGGTCCAGTTTGACTCTTTTTTCTTCGGTTGCTGCACTGCGAGTCCCTCTGTCTGCTGTTCTGGATCATTGATTGTCTCATTGGGTTTGTTGCTGACATCTTGGGATTTGTGGAAGTATTCCCGGAGCCTCATTCTCCTGATGAATTCCTCCGTGTCTGCCGCGAGACCGATGGGGTCCATTTTGGTGGTTGGGCAGAACTTGAGCCCTAGGGCGAGAACTTCGATTTCGTCTGGTTGAAGGGTATGGTCGGACAAGTTGACGATGGACTTCCCTGTGGTTGCAGCCGTGGTACCGGGGGAGGCTTGGTTGCTGCTGGTGGTGATGCCGAGTTTCTCAAGCTTCCTGTTCTTGATGCGCATGTAGGCAGCGTAGTTCCGTTGCCTCGTCTGTTTGGTGGTGTCTCGTAACTGGTCTGCTGTGTCCTGAGCACAGGCTGAGAGCATGGACTCTATCTTGGTTTCGAGGTTGTGGCGTTTGCTGTAGAGCTGGTGTACGAGATGGTTGAGGAGTGTGCGAGAGGTACGACGGCAGAGTCTCTCAGCGTAGTCTGTGTTGTATGTCGACTTGAGTGGGTTCGTGATCTGTAGTCCTTTCGGGATCTTGTCTGCTTTCTTGCATCTCTGTAGATACTTGATGTCGGTGTCGATATGCGCGATCTTCTTGGCGATTCTCTCCACTTTGAGCCGGCAGTTTGTGGTGTCGATAGTGGTCATGATGCGGAGATGCCGGTGTTGGACTGGGGTGGACAAAATTGAGAGGTCGCACAACACCAGGTTATAGTCCAACAGTTTTATTTGAAATCACGAGTCGTCGTTAGCTTGTTCACAGATGTGATTCCCAGTAAAAAAGTAAAAATTTTCCCAGTAAAAAAGTAAAAAAATTTTAAAGCTTTTCGTTTTACATACAGACGGCAGCTTTTGACACGTTAGAACCCCTGCAACTACACCTCATTGTCTCAGTTGTATCTTGCTATGTCTTTGATGTGGTACCTTCCTGGCTGACTTAATTAACTTTATCACACCTCGGCAGATAGTCAGGATGATTTAATTTATTGGTCTGCAGTTGTAAAGTACACATGCTTTGTTTTCTATCTATATATGCTTTGGCGATTCTGTATCTAATTTACTTCACCTGAGGAAGGAGCAATCGATAGCTCCGAAAGCTTGTGATTTCAAATAAAACTGTTGGACTATAACCTGGTGTTGTGCGACCTCTCAATCTAGTGATGTCACGCAGTGCTACCCCAGTGGCTGCAGCATGTCTGCTGGAAGGCTGCTGACTTTCAGTGGGGGACACTGCAGATGGCCTTGCAGGACAACCTCAAGGAGCTTGTGGTTGGGAGTGTGAAATTGAGTGACAGTGTTTCTTGTTCTTCTTCACTCTCCTCTCCCTCTTCTTGGTCACCGACTGGCTGGGCAGGCTGCATTTCTTGGGTGTCTGAAATGAGGAAGGCACAAGGGTGAGGGGAGGGCAGAAAAGCAAGAGGTGCATGCTTACACCATGTGCAGCTTGTACATCAGAAGATATTGGGGGATGTGGGATGTGAGAAGGAGGATAACGTATGAGGATACCGGTATCTTATATTCAGCCCCTCCGCTGGCCAAAGGCTCAGCCATGCCCCTGCCAAGAATGGCCAGCACCGTCTCCTCCAAGGGGGTGAGGTGAAGCTAGGAATGCGAGGTGTGCCTCCTGTTTGGTCAAGATTGTTGGTAGGCGAGTGATGGGGCATAGGGTGTCGTGCATTGAGCAGTGTGTGAGGCTAGTGGTGCAGTTGATGATAGACGGCTTTTGAAGATGCATTGACTGACCTTGACCACTCGTCTGTCGTGAAACTTCTTTGGACACTGGAGCCAAGTCCTAGGGCCGACACTATTGGCAGTGACCGCCTCGGCGATGTGGTCCCACATCCTTCTTTCTGAAGGGTCTCCTTGACCGCCTGTGGGTAGAGAACCTCTCTTCCAGTCTTGACCCCCTGCACAAATCTCGAGTGCTGCGTGCGAGACCCTGGGTGCCCTTTCCCTGGCCTGTTGAACCAATTGTATTAGCGCTGAATTACTTTTACCATTTTTTACATGCAGAAGGCAATTCAGCTTTAAGAGATGAAGACTGCCTAGTTTGGAATGACTTTTATGTTTTTTTTTCAGAAGGCAGTTGAGCTTTAAGGGCTTAAGGCTGCTTTCAAAAATGACAGCCTTGCTTTAAGAGAATGTAGCCTCGCTTCAGGGACGCTGCAGCGTCGCAACATTAGGCCTCCTGCTGAGCGCACAGCCTGAAGCAGCGTGTTCGTCGCTGGGCTGTGCGCTGAAATCATTCAAATCAGCAGGCAGCGCTTTCTAAACGGGCGAGAGCAAATCTTGCCATGTCGAATTTCTAGGCCTCAGTCTTTTTTTTGTGATTATGTTGGTTGAGGGAAGATTGTTGGCCAGGACATCTGATGACTCCCTGCTCTACCATGGCTTCTCTAACATCAAGCAGATGCATCCCCAGTTTTAAAGTCTCATGTAAAGAAAAGCACCTCTGACAGTGCAGTACTTCTTTATTATGCACTGGAGCATCAGCTTGGATTTTGAGGTGAAGGCCTGATACTGGGCTCGATCTCACCAACTTCTGAAACAGAAACAAGTTGTACCAACTGAGCCAAGCTTGCATATGCTTAATAGGATTTACAGTGGAACTGCGTAGGTTGGATGGGAGAGGTGGGGTGCTTCCAAGGAAGCCATGTAGGTCTGGACAGAAATTTTCCTTGGTCATGTATAGGCCAACAATTCTCTTCTGACCCCTCCCACACCCTTAATGTAATTATGGACAAGAACATCAGGTTTAGATTTTTTTAAATAATTTAAAATGTATGATTTTGTTTACCAATCGTCACAACACTGCCCCCTCTTGGCCACACTTGCTGCTTCTTCCCATCATCACGCACACTACGAAGCATACTCTCATCTTGAAAACCTTTCAACAGGGCACCTACTAACCCACTTCTACTCTTCTTGCAAGAGAAGTTGGTACATAACAGAAAGGAGAACAGGAGGAGATCCTAACACCATTGGAAGAGGCCACTCAAAATTATTGGCAGAGAGAGGGCACACAGCTCTAGAGGTCATAAGTAGCAGAAGTGTTACAGCATCATTCCTTCCTTTTCTCTTTCTACTTAACTCTCACACGTTAAGAAAATTCCGTAATTAGCCTGGAGAGACCTGCTACTCCATTAAGCCTAAAGATCGTTTCCTCTGTGCTAGGGATTCCTAACACAATTTGTAATATTGAATATATTTGCACACGTACGATCATAAGTTAGTCAATGTTGAATCATCTCGTTATAATAGCAGGCCTGTTGTCTGCCTTCACTCTTCTTCCCTCTTTCGTTGGCTAGGGCGCAGTTTTTGGTCCTTATTGAATAGCCGTTCCTATTATACAGCATTTGTTTTCATTTGTTATTTCCTTCTATTTGTGGCCATTCAGTTCCATCTATCTGGTCCCGTTGTTTCACAAGTCCAGACGCAACTCCCCAAAAGGTCAGATGCCACCTCAAAGTAGGAGTGTTTTTTAAACCTTTAAAAGTTTTGCTTAATCAGCTGTCTTTATGATCTTATGAGTAGTATGTTACCACCAAGTCATTTCTTCACATTGGGAGTCTTGACAATGTCATTTGCATATATTCATTTTGCCCCCTCTGATCCATGCCTTTGTCACCTCCAGACTGGACTATTGCATGCTGCCCTGGTTGGCCTCCCATCCTCCATGCTCTGTAAACTTCAGCTCATCCAAACTCTGCTGCTCATATCCTACCCTACACCAAGTCCCACTCACCCATCACTCTACGTTGCATCCCGGTCACCCAACACCTCCAATTTACAATTCTCCCCTTCCCATCTCTGTAACCTCCTCCAAACCTACAATCCCCTCCAGAACTCTCCATTCCTATGACTCTGGCCTCTTGTGTATTCCCCTCTCCTTGCGCCCCAGTGTTGGCAGCCGTGCCTTCAGCTGTTCAGGCCTCAACGGAATTCTTTCCCTAAACTCCTCCACCAATACTTCTGCCCTTTTAAGGCCGTTCTTAAAAAGCACCACTTTGACCAAGCTAATATCGCCTCTTTTGGTTTGCCGTCCATTTTTTTTGTCTGATTGCACCAAAGAAGAGCATGGGAGTTCTCCCCAGTATCTTGGCCAATATTTATCCCTCAATCAACATCACTAAAACAGATTATTTGGTCATCTTCAAAAGTACTTCTTTAGCTATAAAGCACTTTGGGGCATCGTGAGGTCAATAAAAGGCATTGTATAAATGTAAGTATTTTTCTTTCTCTCTTTATGCCTCTGTGAAGTGCCTTAGGGTGTTTTTTTATATTAGCGCTATATAAATTCAAGTTGTTTTCAGATGTCATGGATAAATAAAGGTTAGAAACAAATTAACATTGAAGAAGGGGGCTTATGAGGACCAGCAAGTATAATTATGATAAAATCTAAAGGACTAATGAGAAAATAAGAAGCGGCGTTAAAAGCAGGATAAGGAAAGCTAAGAGGAAAAAACTTCAAAAAACCCATCAAAAGGAACAGTATTTTACAATATATCATTCAAAAGAGAATTGTTAAAAGTGAGGTAAGACCTCTGAGAGGAGAGGATTGTCAATTTGTAGATGATGATCAAAAATGGATATTTAATAAGTACTTTGCATCAGTCTTTACTAAAGAGAAAGATATCGGAGAGCAGGTGAATCCTGAAGTGGTTCAGAACAAAAGGAAAGTTAGTTAGGCTACAGGAGACCTACTGGATATATCCTAGGATCATGAGGGAGGAAATTATATTTTGATACTCTTGTTGAGTGACAGGGAACTGGAGACTGGCAAATGTAGTATCAATTTTTAAAAAGGGAGACAGCTAGTCTGGCTAATTACAGGCCAGTTAGCTTAACATTTGTGGCAGGGAAAATATTCAGAGCTTTTAATTAAGGATGAAATTACCACATATCTAGATAGAGAAAATAGTTAGAAGTAGCTAGCAAGGATTTCAAAAGTGACAATCATGCTTGACAAACCTCAGAATTCTGAGGAGACAGAGATGGTAGATGGGAGAATTGTAGAGTACATGGACTTTTGATAAGTTTTTGATGAGATTCCACACAGGAGATTGCTACAGATAATTAAAGAGGTACGGAATTAGCAGGAGAATAGCACTGGATTAAAAATTGGCTAGAAGGGGAAAAACTGTTAATAGGAATAAGGCAGTTTTTCAGATTGGTTGGGAGTGGGTAGTGGGTTCAGTTCTGGGGCCACTTCTGTTCACTGTACTGTTCAATAGTTTGGATACAAAGAGGGAGTGATGTTCAAATTTGCAGATGATATCAAAATAGGCGGTATCATTTATTTTAGAAGATCAAAGAAACTTACAAAAGGATATTGATAAGATGGGGGACTGGGTTTAAAAAGTGAAAGATGCAATTTGATGCCAGTAGATGTGAGGTGATGCATTTTAGTAGAAAAACCCAGCCGTAATCATATTTTGAATGGAAGTAGGCTCAGTGCTGTGGAAGAGCAGAATGATTTGGGGGCACTGGTTCACAGGACATTAGGTGCATCACCTCTGGTTGATAAGGCAGTAAAAAAAAGCTAATTGAATTCTAGGTTTTATCACAAGAGGTATACAATAAAACGTCAAGAGGTAATGATCCTATTTAAAACCTTAATACCTCACAGTACTTGTACAGTACTAGGCTTCACACTATAGGAAGGATATTGAGACTTTAGAAATGGTACAATGCAGATTCACTAGGATGCCTAGTATAAGGAAATACAAATATGAAGAAAGACTTGAAAAATTGGGGCATTTTTGTTAGAACAGTACAGATTAGGAGGTGATATGGTAGCAGTGTTTAAAATAATGAAAGTGTAGGACAGGGTAGATAGAAACAGACTGTTTTTAATAGTTATGGGGTCTTTGGAACAAGGGAGATACAAGGTTAAATGTAAGAGATTTAGAACAGAGGGTAGGAGAAATCCTTTACACACACAGTTGTGAGGCTGTGGAATTCACTTTGAATTGTGAGTTTAGGTAGAAACTGTGTTGACATTCAAGATCGGATTGGAAAGATGGATGAAGGGATATGAGAACAGGGTGGGTAATCATGATTATGACTGTTTGCTTACATAGAGGGTAACCGCCAACACACATTGGTTGGTTTGAATGGCCTGTTTTCATGTTGTAGCTTGTATGTATTTCTCTGTAGCTCAATAAATTATTTAGCAGTAATCCTGTCAAAGGGCTTGCATATTGTGTGTACAAAGACAATGGGATAGCTTGCTCTCAGTGAATTAATGGTCATTAGTCCAGAAATATTCCAAAATTCTCAACGAATATACGTTCCATTGAGAAATAAAAACTCCACGGGAAAAGTGATCCACCCGTGGCTAACTAAAGAAGTTAAGGACAGCATTAGATTAAAAGAAGAGGCTTATAATGTTGCGAAGAATAGTAGTAAGCCTGAGGATTGGGAGAGCTTTAGAAACCAGCAAAGGATGACCAAAAAATTGATTAAAAGGGAGAAAATAGAATGAGTAAACTAGCATGAAATATAAAAAGAGATTGTTACAAGTATGTAAAACGGAAGAGAGTAGCAAAAGTAAGCGTTGGTCCTCTAGAGGCTGAGACTGGAGAAATTAGAATAGGAAATGGCAGAGACTTTAAACAGATATTTTGTATCTGTCTTCACAGTGGAATACATAAAAAGCATACCAAAAATAGTGGGGAACTAAGGGGCTTTTGAGAGTGAGGAACTTAAAGTAATTAAGATCAGTAGAGAAAAAGTACTTGAGAAACTAATGGGACTAAAAGCTGACAAACCCCTGGACGTGATGACCTGCATCCTAGGGTTCTAAAAAAGGTGGCTACAGAGATAGCGGATGCATTGGTCGTGATCTTCCAAAATTACCTAGATTCTAGAACTGTCCCAGCGGATTTTAAGGTAGCAAATGTAACCCCACTATTCAAGAAAGGAGGAAGAGAGAAAATAGGGAACTACAGGCAAGCTAGCCTGATATCAGTTGTCAGGAAAATGCTGGAATCCGTTATTAAGGAAGTGACAACAGGGCATTTAGAAAATCAGAATATGATTAGGCAGAGTCGACATGGTTTTCTTAAAGGGAAATCGTGTTTAACAAATTTATTAGAGTTTTTTGAGGATGTAACTAACAGGGTAGATAAAGGGGAACCAGTGGATGTAGTATATTGGATTTCCAAAAGGCATTCGATAAGGTGCCACATAAAAGATTGTTATGCAAGATAAGGGCTTATGGGTTTGGGGGTAATATATTAGCATGGATAGAGGATTGGTTAACGGACAGAAAACAGAGTAGGGATGGATTGATCATTTTCCAGTTGGCAGGCTGTAACTAGTGGGGTGCTACAAGGATCAGTGCTTGGGCCTCAGCTATTTACAATCTATATTAATGACTTCGATGAAGGGACCGAGTGTAATGTATCCAAGTTTGCTGACAATACAAAACTAAATGGGAAAGAGCCTGCAAAGGGATATAGACAGGTCAAGTGAGTGGGCAGTAAGGTGGCAGATGGAGTATAATGTGGGGTTATTCAGAGGTTATTCACTTTGGTAGGAAGAATAGAAAAACAATATTTTTTAAATGGTGAGAAACTATTAAATATTGGGGTTTAGAGAGATTTAGGTGTCCTCATACAGGAAACAGTTAGCATGCAGGTACAGCAAGCAATTAGGAAGGCACATGGCATATTGGCCTTTATTGCAAGGCGGTTGGAGTACAGGAGTAAGGAAGTCTTGCTACAATTGTACAGGGCTTTGATGAGACCACACCTGGAGTACTGTGCACAGTTTTGGTCTCCTTATCTGAGGAAGGATATACTTGCCTTAGAGGCAGTGCAACAAAGGTTCACTAGATTGATTCCTGGGATGAGAAGGTTGTCCTATGAGGAAAAATTGAGTAGCTTGGGCCTATAATCTCGAGTTTAGAAGAATGAGAGGTGATCTCATTGAAACATAAGATTCTGAGGGGGATTGACAGGGCAGATGCTGAGAGGTTGTTTCCCCTGGCTGGAGAGTCTAGAACTAGGGGGCATAGTCTCAGGGTAAAGGGTCGGCCATTTAAGAATGAGAGGAGAAGGAATTTTTTCACTCAGGGTTGTGAATCTTTTCAGTTCTCTACCCCAAAGGACTGTGGATGCTGATCGTTGAGTATATTCAAGGCTGAGATAGATACATTTTTGGACTCTGGGGACATCAAGAGATATGGAGATCGGGCGGGAAAGTGGAGTTGAGGTTGTAGATCAGCCATGATCTTATTGAGTGGTGGAGCAGGCTCGAGGGGCCGTATTGGCCTACTCCTGCTACTAATTCTTATGTTCTTAATGTTCTCGTGTTTGAGGTGTTCAGGTAGCGTGTATGTTGAGAGAAAGGAGGATCCCTCTAAGTGAATTCAGGATGTTTACACGTGTTCCGGGTACACTGGTTAACTTCATTGTGCTGACCCCACCTCCAAGTATCCTATTTAATTTCCTGATCTTGTTTATTCTGTGCATGGTGCTTCCATTCCCTTTTGTGACAGTTTTTTAATGCCTGAGCGTGTAAAACATGCCCGAATTAGTTGACATAAGCACTTACTCGCAATCGAACAGCTGGGGAGGCAGGTTGACAACACCTATGTCATTGATGACTCCAGTCAACCAAGCACTGGGTCTTCTGCAATTAAATTGTACTCCTTCAGTCTGTGATGTGAAGTCGTTTTCTGTTGCTCGCAGAGTCCTGCTTCTGCCCTGTGATTTGTGTAAAAAAACAAGATATGTTAGCAGTGCAGTTGGAATGAACCCTGTTTGAGAGGGGAAAAAAAGGAATGGACATTCATGCGTGCGCACACACGAGAAGTAATCATGGGAGATGGGCACTTTTGTTCCTAATTATTGACCGTTCACCCAAGTTGAATTTAACTTTAGGTCCTGCATATTTGTCTTATTTAAATAGGGATTTTTTTTGTGCTCATCAAGGTGAAAGATAGTCAATGCAGAGGAATGGAATGCTTGCCACTTGAGGCACCTAGTATCAGATTCGAGCATACCCAAGTCATTTATCACACTGCCAGATGTAGAATAAAGCACCCCCTCTACTCTGCTCCAGAATATGCCTCGGCACCAATCCTAAAAAGCCTAAATACCCATCCTCAACATTCAAACGCATGCACTTTCCAGGAGAAGGAACTGTGACCGATTTTTCCCCCACCCACCTTTTTGTCTCCTTTGACAGAGGTCGGGCAAGGCTATACCTTACTCCCTCTCATGATCACCAGTCATTGCCTCCTCCCCCTTTTTAGAAGTGCATGTATGTGGACACTGGGTGAACATGGGCTCAGGCATATCTGTGATTTCCTGCCCAGCTGAATAGTCTGCCAATACTCACTGTCAAAGCTTACCTATGAATAAAGGGCAGGTGAGGAATAATGGGTGAGATAGCGCAGAGACATTGCTGTCTGTGGAACAACACCCAACAAGGAATCAGCAGCTTTGGAATAGGAAACATTGTAAGAACAGGAAAATAAAAATGAACTGTGGCTCAGTGGAGCATGCTTTCCTTTTGTCAGAAAGTTGTGGGTTCAAGCCCCACACCAGACACTTGAGTACTTGAAGCTAGGCTGACACTCCAGTACAGTGCTGAGGGAGTGCTGTACTGTCGGAGATGCTGTCTTTCAGATGAGACGTTAAACCGAGGCCGCGTCTGCTCTCTCAGGTGGATGTAAAAGATCCCATAGCACTATTTGAAAGAAGAGCAGGGGATTTATCCCTGGTGTCCTGGCCAATATTGATCCCTCAACCAACATAACAAAAACAGATTATCTGGTCATTATCTTCTTCTTAGGCAGTCCCTCGGAACCGAGGATGACTTGCTTCCACATTAAAAATGAGTTCTCAGGTGACTGATGAGTCCAATGCGGGACCTACAGTCTCTGTCATAGGTGGGGCAGACGGTGGTTGAAGGGACGGGTGGGTGGGGTGCTTGGGTTGACGTGCGCTCCTTGCGCTTGCTCCCGACGAAGAGACTCGGTGTTCAGCGCCTTCCTGGATGCTTCTCCTCATTATCACATTGTTGTTTGTGGGAGCTTGCTGTGCGCAAATTGGCTGCCGCGTTTCCCACATTACAACAGTGACTACACTCCAAAAGTACTTAATTAGCTGTAAAGCGCTTTGAGACGTCCGGTGGTCATGAAAGGCGCTATGTAAATGCAAGTCTTTCTTTCTTTCAAAATCTAGGCTGGCATTAAACTCTCAGTTGGACATATAGGGCTGGATTTTGTCAATGGGGACGTGATGGAGGCGGGACTCCCACTTTTTGGGTTGTAGTCCCGCCTCCATCGACTTGTGGCCAACCCACTGTATTTTCCCTTGATTGACCTTGTTAAGCCTGTCCAGCGGGCTTAGCAGGCCAATCAAGGGTCCCTTGGATACAGGTGACGTCAGCCATTGAAATTTCATCTGTCAAGAGCTTTTGACAGATGAAATTTCAGCGTTTGACAGCTCTGTGAAGCTGTCAAACACTGACAATATGATTTTGAACGTGAGTCCCTGTACTTAGACTCTGTTAAAAGCTGCAGTCTCTGCTGGATTGATTTCTGACAGCTCTGCGGCCATTCTGCTTTCTGTGCCGGTGAGCTGAGGGACTCCCGAGACCTGAAGGAAGGAAGCCTGCAGGACAAAGTTAAGGTAAGTACAAGTTCTTAAAACACTTTACACACACCAAACACACTTACCTCTGCACTCATGCACCCATCACTCACCTGCACACCGGACATCTCGACCCCTCCAGACCGACGGTCCGCCTCGCTAAATCGGCATGGTTCGGACCTGTCGGGAAGCCCACACTTCAGGGCTAAAAATAGGGATTAGGCAAAAAACTGCCTGTTAACTACCTGTTAACAGGCAGTTAATTGTCACTAATCCCCTTCCTGCCTCGGGGAGACGGGTCCCAGCACAGGTCGGGTACCCGCCTCCTGGGAAACTGACATGGAGGCGGGTTGGGGGCGGGATGGGTTTGGGACCCCCGAATCTGCTATTTTAACCCCCCACCAGCCTCGAAACCCGCCTCCACGGGTCAATGAAAATTCTGCCCATAGGATCACACGACGCTATTTCGAAGAAGAACAGCGGAGTTACCCTGGTGTCCTGGCCAATATTTATCCCTCAACCAACATCACTAAAACAGATTATCTAGTCATTATCACATTGCTGTTTGTGGGAGCTTGCTGGGTGCAAATTGGCTGCCGCATTTCCTGCATTACAACAGTGATTACATATCAAAAGTACTTCATTGGCAATAAAGCGCTTTGAAACATCCTGAGGTTGTGCAAGGCACTATACAATGCAAGTCTTTTCTTTTACAATAGCGCTGATGTGGCCAGTTCAGAGGGTAGGACAGAAGACAGAGTTGTGAAACAGGGCTGGATTGCACAGGCACATGGCAAAGGCAGCAATCAAACAACTGACTTTTTTGATAGTTGGTTTTCAGTGATCAACATTACCTAGTTGCTGCCACCCTCTAAACCAGGCTCTGATTCAAAACTGGCTAGGGTTCCATCATTTTCACGCAGTCACCTTCAGGCAATATGGGTGAGCAGATTTTCATTTTGTTCTCCTTGGTAGTTTTATCTGTGGTTTTTCATCTCTAAACAAATAAGAAACAGTCTAATATATAAGATAAAATAAGAAAGACCACTAATGCTAGCAATCTGCACTAAAACAGAAAATGCTGGCAATACACACTAAGACATCAACAAGGGCAGAGTGGTTGGGCATCATCAGAATACTTGTGGAAGCTGTGCTTGTGGATGTTGTTCATCTACATGCTACTCCTTCCTTGGAAACAACAGGAGGGGAGCAAGGATGGAGCCCTGGGACACACAGGAGGTGACCACGATGGCACGAGAGGAGAAGTCTGATGTTGACTGACCAGTTGCATGTTTCCAGCATTTTTCTGTTTCTGCAGTTGAAAATAAGTTAGGAGTGGGCTCAATGTGCCAATTAGCTTTTTCTCATTCTATATTTTTCTTTCTAGTCAATTAAGTGCAATTTTCACAGTGGTGACTAATCCCAGCCATGCTGGTCCCCCTGGTAACAATACCCAGTCAGTTAAAATATGCTCTGCATTAGCACACGTACATACCCTGTAATCTGTCGCCACCCTCCAGAAGGTTAAACTGAATTCTTTATGTCCTCTGCAGCCATTTCTCTGTCCAGGGAAGAAACAGATGTGCAGAATAGGGTTTGCACACTCCGGTCTCGTGCTTAGGTCTGGTGTTAAGTTATCAGTATGTGCGGAATTCATATCATCTGACTTTGTACAGCTGATTTCAGATGTACAGCATTTTTTATTTGGGGAAGCTTAAGTGAACTGGGCTCACGTTGCATAACATATCAAGGTTGGAAGTTGTAGAACAGAAGATGAGATAGATGAAGAGCTGATGGTTCAGTGGCGCCAAACTTTATATTTAAGAACTGTGGATTGTAAGAGAAAAGGTAGACTGAAGGAGTCTGATGTTTTTTGTGGTGTTCTTCCCTTTCTTCAAACAGTCAGGTTGGAAGCTGATTTTGACAGCAGTGACCTCTATCTACCCAGCAGCCTGACCAAAGCGGTTGCTCATCGACACATTGCAAGGTCAGTTAATGCATCTCCTCATTGTTCTGGTTTATAACAGGATGGTCTTATTTTATTTTCCAGATTTGCATGACATAGGGGTTAATCTAAAATGCACTGTTTGGAGGTTGACTTTTGCTCTAGATGTGTACTGTCAGTGTAAATTGTACATTAATCCACTGTGCCTCAGTCACACTAGCACGGAAGGCAGATTCAATAGGGTAATGATCTATTTCCTCTGGTGATGTAATCCAGAACAAGATGGCATAATCTTAAAATTAGAGCCAGGACATTCAGGAATGAAATCAGAAAGCACATCTTCACACAAGTGAGACTGGCCTTGTAGGCATAGCTTCTTACATCACAGCTTCAGATGCTATGACAAACCTGCGTGCAGGTGTGACTTACAACCCAGATTTTGTAAGAGGTGCCGACAGAAGCCACTTTATACCCACAAGATTCCATGATGGTGAACTTTGGATATGGGTTTCTGTGGAAGTTTTGATTTTAATGCAGCCGAAGTATTTTTTCCCATTATTTTTGGAACGTTGGAAGATAAGAACCGGAGTAGGCCATTCAGTCCCTTGAGCCCAGTCCACCATCCAATTAGATCATGGCTGATCTATACCTCAACCCCATTTACCTGCCTTTGCTCTATATCCTTTGATACCCTTACCTAACAGAAATCTATCGATCTCAGTCTTGAAAGTTTCAATAGACCCAGCATCCACAGCCATTTGGGGGGGAGAGAGTTCCAGATTCCTCCTACCCTTTGTGTGAAGATGTGCTTTCTGATTTCATTCCTGAATGTCCTGGCTCTAATTTTAAGATTATGCCATCTTGTTCTGGATTACATCACCAGAGGAAATAGATCATTACCCTATTGAATCTGTTTATCATTTTTAACACCTCAATTGGATCACCCTCTAACCATCTAAACTCAAGGGAATACAAGCCACGTTTATGCAACCTGTCCTCATAATTTAATCCTATTAGCTCCAGTATCATTCTAGTAAATCTGCCCTCTCGAAGGTCAATATATCCTTCCTGAGGTGCAGTTCCCAGAATTGAACGCAGTATTCTATATAGGGTCAGACCAAAGGATAACTTCCTCCCCTTTGTATTCCAGTCCCCTTGAGATAAAGGGCAACATTCCATTAGCCTTTTTGATTGCTTTTTTGTACCTGTCTATTGGCTTTTAGAAAAGCAACGGGTCAAGTTTTGCAAGCCAAGTATATCGGTTCAGGATTCATGACACCTGGCATTGTTTTAGTAAAGTCTGCACTTACAGATGGTGTGCTGGATCCCAGAGACCTGAGCCATGGAATGCTGGGATGCAGGTTTAGTTCTCACCATGGCAAGTGAGTTAACAGTTAGGCCATGCTGCTGTGGAGGAGGTGTCATCTGGAGACCAGGCACTTCCTACAAGAGCAATAGGTCTTGGCAGAAGCCTAGGAGCAGACTGACTATCCAACCAGGTACAGGCTGACCCAGTTCTAGCCCCATAATTAAGAACTCCATTCATGTTCTCTCCCTACCCCCAAAAAACAATTTTAAAAAACAGTACAAGTTATAACAGAATAATAGCTACCGTTGTGGAGGATTTTGACTGTTGACTTCAGTTTGTTTAACCAGTGGGTCAAGGAACCTTTTTAAAAATTCAGAAATAATGGTCATAGTTTGTGTTTGTGGGGATTATAGGGTCAACCATACCTTTGGGATGTTTCTTGTGGCTTTAAGGTCATTAAAGATGTTTCCTACTCACAAGCTTCTTAGGCCCTCGTGCATTGTTTCCCCAGTCATGAATCCAGGCAAACAGCCTTCTCCCAGGCCTAAGCCAACCACCTTTAGAAGAGCCAGAGTAATCCTGGGTTGTGCTCACTCACTGTGTACAACTGTCTGCTTTCAGTTTGATGTGATTTTGTTTTCTTCTTCCTTCCCCTCCCCCCGCCCCTCATGTGATGCCAGTGCACCCAAGATGACGAGCTTGTCATGAGAGGATTTACTAATGCCTCAAGTCCCTCTTCATTTTCTTCACTGTGCTGCATATGGGACCTAACTGTAGCCCTCAGTTAGATTTTACTATTGATGTTATCCATTTATTTCAGAAGGCTTAACATAGAAAGATTAGGCTCTAGTTTCCTATAACTAACCAAATATTGTGTGCCCACAGCCGTGCTGTGCAGCGCAGCCTGGCTATAATCAGACTGGCCAAGCAGAAGAAATCCAAGAAGAAGGAATACTGCATGTACTACAACAGGTTCGGAAAGTGCAATCGAGGGGACAGTTGTCCCTACATACACGACCCTGAAAAAGTAGCAGTCTGTACAAGGTGCGTCTATACCAGTGAATTTGATTATTAACTATTTGTTGGGTGAATTTTTATTATGCTCATCAAAATGAGATGCCTTAAAATTCAAAAAAAAATTACAGTAACTTGGGCATTTACAGATGGAGATGGGCAGCGCAAACAGAGAGAGTGCAAAGTGGAAACCCATTCTTTTGCAGAACTACGTTCATATCTGATGTCAGAATGATGCAGAGGGAGTTCTGGATGGCACTCTGCCCATGCCAAACCTAATTTGGGAACAGTGTTGCATGTTCATATATATCAAGTGTCTGACATTGCAATAGGAGACCTCAGTACTAAAAACCTTCCATTTCCCCCGTAGTTATACCAGCCAACTGGTTTCATTTCTCTTTGTTTTAGTGGTGTATACTCATTATGTAAAGTGACTACTGTGCAGTCAAAACGGCACTCCTATGGAACAGTCGCAAACAGTCACTTCAGGACTATAGAAAGCTGCAGGGCCCCATGGCAGTTTTTAATTTCCACTTTTGTTTTGGCAGATTCCTACGTGGAACGTGCAAAAAAACCGATGGTACATGTCCTTTTTCGCACAAAGTTTCAAAAGATAAGGTAGGGGTTTTATATTTATCATAGCGTAAAAAGAAAAAAATCTTGAAGGGTTGTCACTTTCATTGAGACTGGTTTCTTGCTGCTGCATCGATGGTTCAGTTGGTAAGTGTACTTTAGAACTGAGCCGTTCACACCAGAATAACCTAGTCTGTGCTAAATTAGCTAATCTTCCCTGGGGCAGTCGTAAGCATTGGCTACAATCGACGTCGGCATCCTTAAACTAGGGAGGGAGAAAATCAGCCAGGGCTTCCCCTCCTGATCATTACACAGTGATTCTTACTGGAATGTGGACAATGGGTGAGAACAGGGTCAAATCTGCCTGTGATGTCCCTCCCCCAATCCGTGTGAATATTAACTTGCCAACAGCCCTTGGGATTAAAGGGACAGTGGAAGTGTGGATATGAAATTCACTAAGGAACAGGAAGCAGAGAGTAGTGATGAACAGTTGTTTTCAAACCTGAAGGAAGTATACAGTGGTGTTCTCCAGAAGTCGGTATTAGGAGCACTGCTCTTTTTGATATATGTTAATGACCTAGACTTCGGTATACGGCATCATTTTAAAGTTTGCAGATGACACAAAACTTGGAAATGTAGTAAACAATGAGGAGGATAGTAACAGACTTCAGGAGGACATGGACAGACTGGAGAAATGGGCAGACACATGGCAGATGAAATTTAACACACACAAGTGCATTTTGATGGAATGAGAAGCAGCAATATAAACTTAATGGTACAATTTTAAAGGGGGTGCAGGAACAGAGAGACCAGGGAGTATATGTACACAAATCTTTGATGATGGGAAGACCATTAAAAAAAGCATAAAGGCTTTATTAAGAAGCATATGGAAGTTCTGCTAAACCTTTACAAAACACTGGTTCGGCCCCAGCTGGAGTATTGTGTTTAATTCTGGGCATCACACTTTAGGAAGGATGTCAAGACCTTAGAGAGGGTGCAGAAGAGATTTACTAGAATGGTACCAGGGATGAGGGACTTCAGTTATGTGGAGAAGATGCTTAAGAGGAGATTTGATAGAGGTGTTCAAAACATAAACGGTTTTGATAGAGTAAATAAGGAGAAACTGTTTCCCGTAGCAGAAGGATTGGTAACCAGAGAACACAGATTTAAGGTGATTGGCTAAAGAACCAGAGGCGACATGAGGATTTTTTTTTTTACGCAGTGAGTTATTGTGATCTGGAACGCACTGCCTGGAAGGGTGGTGAAAGCAGATTCAATAGTAACTTTCAAAAGGGAATTGAATAAATACTTGAAGGGGAAAAATTTACAGGAGGACAGAGCCAGGAAGTGGGACTAATTGGATAGCTCAAATACCTGGCACAGGCATGATGGGCAGATTGTCCTCCTCTGTGCTTTCATAGAATCATAGAAATTGACGGCACAGAAGGAGGCCATTCGGCCCATCGTGTCTGTGCCGGCCGAAAAAGAGCTATCCAGCCTCATCCCACTTTCCAGCTCTTGGTCCGTAGCCTTGTAGCTAATGGCACTTCAAGTGCATATCCAAGTACTTTTTAAATGTGATGAGGGTTTCTGCCTCTACTACCCTTTCAGGCAGTGAGTTCCTCTACACTTCTCAGTATCCTACCATTTATTGTGTACTCCCTTGCTTTGTTAGCCCTCCCCAAATAGATTACCTCACACTTCTCCAGATTGAATACCATTTGCCACTTTTCTGCCCACCTGACCAGTCCATTGATATCTTCCTGCACTCTACAGCTTTCTTCCTCACTATCAACCGCACAGCCAATTTTTGTATCATCTGCAAACTTCTTAATCATGCCTCCTACATTGAAGTCTAAATCATTGATGTATACCACAAAAAGCAAGGGCCCTAATACTGAGCCCTGCAGAACCCCACTGGAAACGGCTTTCCAGTCACAAAATCACCCGTCGACCATTACCCTTTGCTTCCTGCCATTGAGCCAATTTTGGCTCCAACTTGTCACTTTCCTTTGGATCCCATGGGCTTTATTGTTCTATGATTCTAACATTCGCTGCACAGATCATACGTGAAGAATGACCACTGGAGCAAGGTACATGAGGGCAGCCAATGCCCGTGGCACTGTAGCAAATACGAGTCAGCATCTTCTGGAAGGGAGGAGAGAAAATTGTCAAAGGGGAGGAAAGTAATGGTTTCTTAATCAGCTTGAATCCCAGAGTAATCCAGCACTCGGATAATAAACTTACTGATACTGGAAGCAACTTTACTTTTCGATTTGTCCAGGTCAAGTTTCATGGCAGGTAAATATGATCTTTTTTGGGAATGCATCAAGGAACGGCTCCCTTGGGCTATGTCAGCATCAGATAGATCAGATTCAGTAATAGCTGTCCTCCCTGCGGTGTTTATGATGTCAAAAGAATTGAATGAAGTAAAAATATTTCATAAGGTTTTATTCCACTTCCATGTGTAGTGTAATAGATAGAAAACATTTTATATGACAGCAGTATATCAAACAATACAGGTTACATTGTAAACTGTGAGTGAAGCTTTTTAATCAACATTTTCCGTATCATCAAATGCTGCTCTGCTCAGAAACACTCCTAAATCAGTGTTTGTGTATGTTTGTGTTTACCCCCCTCTCCAATGTTCCCTTCTTTCTTGGAGGTGCTGACTCCTGCTATCATGTGGAACGATCACAGCTGAGCCTTATTCTAATGTCAACCAGTGCTCTCTCTCAAGTTTGCAGAACATTCTGAGGGGGGAGGGTGAACAGCCAGAGGTCGTGGTCCATATTGGTACCAACGACAGGTAGAAAGAGGGATGAGGTCCCCCAGGCAGATTTTAGGGAACTAGGAAAGAGATTAAAAAGCAGGACTTCTAAGGCAGTAATCTCTGGATTACTCCCGGTGCCACATGCGAGTGAGTATAGAAATAGGAGGATTGAGCAGATGAATGCGTGGCTGGAGAGATGGTGCAGGAGGGAGGGCTTTAGATTCCTGGGCAATTGGGGCCAGTTCTGGTGGAGGTGGAACTGTACAGGTCGGATGGGTTGCACCTCAACAGAGCTGGTACCAGTATCCTCGCGGGGAGGTTTGATAGTGCTGTTGGAGAGGGTTTAAACTAAGTTGGCAGGAAGATGGGCACCAGGATGTAGCATTAGAAATGAGAAACAAAGGATTGGGAGGGACGGATAACACTAAAGTAAGAAATAGTATGGTATTAGGTGGGGTCAGACTAAGAGAGAACACAGGATGGTCTAAGATAGGTTTACAGAGTATGTACGTGAACGCACGAAGCATAGTAAACAAGGTGGGTGAGCTGCAGGTGCAAATAGCCACATGAGAATATGATGATGTGGCAATAGCTGAGACCTGGCTCAAAAAAGGGCAGGATGGGGTATTAAATATTCCTGGATATAAGGTGTTCTGGAAAGATAGGAGGTGGTGTGGCAGTATTGGTTAAGGAGAATGTTACCGTGCTGGAGAGAGAGGATGTCCTGAAGGGGTCAAGGACAGAATCTATATGGCTAGAGTTAAGAAATAATAGAGGTGCCATTACAGTACTAGGTGATTCTATAGGCCACCAACTAGTGGGAAAAATATGGAGGAGCAAATTTGCAGAGAAATTACAGAGGGATGCAAGAACTATAGAGAGGACTTCAACTATCTTAATATAGACTGGGATAGTAATGGTGTTAAGGGCAGAGAGGGGGGAAGAATTTCTGAAGTGTGTTCAGGAGAACTTTCTTAATCAGTATGTTTCCGGCCCAACGAGGAAGGAGGCATTGCTGGATCTGGTTATGGGGAATGAGGTCGGTCAAGTGGAGCAAGTGTCAGGAGGTGAACATTTAGGGAACAGTGATCATAGTATCATAAGGTTTAGATTAGCTATGGAAAAGGACTGGGAGCAATCTAAAGTAAAAAATACTTAATTGGAGGAAGGCAAATTTCAGTGGGATGAGAACAGATCTGGCCTGGGTAAATTGTAATCAAAGATTGGCAAGCAAAACAGTAATGGAACAATAAGCTGCCTTTAAAGAGGAAATAGTTCGGGTACAGTCAAAGTACATTCCCACTAGGGGGAAAGGTAGGGCAACTAAAGTCAGAGCTCCCTGGATGATGAAAGAGATAGAGAGTAAGATGAAGCAGAAAAAGAGCGCGTATGAGAGATGTCCGGTCGAGGATACATCTGAGAATCAGGCTAAATATCGAAAGTTCAGAGGAGAAGTGAAAAAGAAAATAAGAGGGGCAAAGAGAGGGTATGAGATTAGAATGGCAGCTGACATAAAAGGTAATCCAAAAGTCTTCTATAGGCATATAAATAGCAAATGCGTAGTAAGAGAAGGGGTGGGGCCGATTAGGGACCAAAAAGAAGACCTATGCATGGAGGCAGAGGGTATGGCTGAGGTGCTAAATGAGTACTTTGCATCTGTCTTCACCAAGGAAGAAGATGCTGCCATAGACATAGTGAAGGGGGAGGTAGAGGAGATACTGGATGAGATAAAAATTGATAAAGAGGAGGTACTAGAAAGGCTGGCTGTACTTAAAGTAGATAAGTCACCAGGACCAGATGGGATGCATCCTAGGACGCTGAGAGAAGTGAAGGAAGAAATCGTGGAGGTACTGGCCATAATCTTCCAATCCTCCTTAGAAACGGGAATGGTGCTAGAGGACTGGAGAATTGCAAATGTTACACACTTGTTCAAAAAAGGGTGTAAAGATAAACCCAGCAACTACAGGCCAGTCAGTTTAACCTCGGTAGTGGGGAAGCTTTTAGAAACCATAATCCAGGACAAAATTAACAGTCATTTGGACAAGTGTGGATTAATTAAAGAATTGTTAAACCAACTTGATCGAGTTGTTTGATGAGGTAACAGAGAGGGTTGATGCGGGCAATGCGGTTGACATGGTGTACGTGGATTTCCAAAAGGCGTTCGACAAAGTGCCACATAATAGGCTTGCCTGCAAAGTTGAAGCCCATAAAAGGGACAGTGGCAGCATGGATACGAAATTGGCTAAGTGGCAGGAAACAGAGTAGTGGTGAACGGTTGTTTTTTGGACTGGAGGAAGGTATACAGTGGTGTTCCCCGGGGTCGGTTCTAGGATCACTGCTTTTCTTGATGTATATTAATGACTTGGATGTGGGTGTACAGGGCACAATTTCAAAATTTGCAGATGACACAAAACTTGGAAGTATAGTGAACAGTGAGGAGGATAGTTGATAGACTCCAAGAGGACATAGGCTGGTGGAATGGGTGGACACATGGCAGATGAAATTTAACGCAGGAAAGTGCAAAATGATACATTTTGGTAGAAAGAATGAAGAGAGGAAATATAAACTAAAGGGTACAATCCTAAAGTGGGTGCACGAACGGAGAGACCTGGGGGTATATGTGCTCAAATCGTTGAAGGTGGCAGGGCTGGTTGAGAAAGCAGTTAAAAAAGCTTACGGGATCCTGGGCTTCATGAATAGAGATGTAGAGTACAAAAGCGTGGAAATTATGATGAACCTGTATAAAACGCTGGTTCGGCCTCAACTGGAGTATTGTGTCCAATTCTGGGCACCACACTTTAGGAAGGATGTGAAGGCCTTAGAGAGGGTGCAGAAAAGATTTACGAGAATGATTCCAGGGATGAGGAACTTCAGTTACGTGGATAGACTGGAGAAGCTGGGGTTGTTCTCCTTAGAGCAGAGAAGATTGAGAGGAGATTTGATAGAAGTGTTCAAAATCATGAGGGGTCTGGACAGAGTAGATAGAGAGAAACTGTTCCCATTGGCAGAAGGGTCGAGAACCAGGGGGACACAGACTTAAGGTGATTGGCAGAAGAACAAAAGGCAATATGAGAAAAAACATTTTTACTGAGCGAGTGGTTAGGATCTGGAATGCAATGCCTGAAAGGGTGGTGGAGGCAGACTCAAATCACGGCTTTCAAAAGGGAATTGGATAAGTACCTGAAGGAAAAAAATTTGCAGGGCGGGGGAGTGGGACTAACTGAAGTGCTCTTGCAGAGAGCCGGCACGGGCTCGATGGGCCGAATGGCCTTCCCTGCTGTAACCATTCTATGTGTGAGCACAGTCATTCATATTTTCTTTCTCTTACACATACAAAACCTTTCTCTCACATTCTCTCGAATGTACTCTCATGCATTTTTTCTCTCATACATGTTCTCTCGCATTCCCTATCGCATTAATCTCGCACTCTCACATTTTCTCACACTTACGCTTGCTCTCTCATTCCCATTCTCTCTCTCTCTCTCTCTCGCTCACATAGTGTCTCACTCCCACTTTCTCACACACTTGCTCTCCCACTCATTCCTTCTCTCACACAATTACAGATATGGTCCATCAAGAGTTACTGAATATTGATCATAGATACATAGATACATAGAAGATAGGAGCAGGAGTAGGCCATCCGGCCCTTCGAGCCTGCTCCGCCATTTAATGAGATCATGGCTGATCCTTCAATTCAGTATCCCGTCCCCGCCTTCTCTCCGTAACCCTTAACCCCTTTTGCCTGTAGAAATATATCTAATTCCCTCTTAAATATATTTAATGAGCTGGCGTACACTGCCCTCTGTGGCAATGAGTTCCACAGGTTCACCACTCTCTGAGTGAAGAAATTCCCCCTCATTTCTGTCCTAAATGGTTTAGCCCTTATCCTTAAATTATGTCCTCTAGTTCTGTTCTCACCCGCCAAGGGAAACATTCCTTCTGCATCTAATCTGTCTAGACCTGTCAGAATTTTATACACTTCTATGAGGTCCCCTCTCAATCTTCTAAACTCCAGTGTGTACATCCCTAAACTACATAGTCTCTCCTCATAGGTCAATCCCGCCATTCCTGGTATCAGCCTGGTGAATCGCCGCTGCACCCCCTCCATGGCAAGAACATCTTTCCTCAGATGAGGCGACCAAAACTGTACACAGTACTCGAGGTGTGGTCTCACCAGTGCCCTGTACAGCTGCAGCAAGGTATCCCTGTTCCTGTATTCCAACCCTTTTGCTATGAAGGCCAGCATACCGTTTGCCTTCTTGACCGCCTGTTGCACCTGCATGCTCGCCTTCAGTGACTGGTGTACAAGAACACCCAGGTCTCTCTGTACTTCCCCCTCTCCCAATTTATTGCCATTTAAATAATAATTTGCCCTCCCGTTCCTGCACCCAAGGTGGATAACTTCGCACTTGTCCACATTATAGTGCATCTGCCATTTATCCGCCCAATCACCCAGTCTGTCCAAATCGCTCTG
This sequence comes from Squalus acanthias, assembly GCA_030390025.1. Taxonomy (NCBI): domain Eukaryota; kingdom Metazoa; phylum Chordata; class Chondrichthyes; order Squaliformes; family Squalidae; genus Squalus; species Squalus acanthias. Next base: position 29,976,541 of record CM059432.1, on the reverse strand, counting down.
GAGCTTCCTGGTCTCCTCCTCTGAGCCCACCCCCCCTCCTAGTTTAGTGTCGTCTGCAAATTTGGAAATGCTGCATTCGACTCCCTGATCCAGGTCATTAATATAAATTGTGAACAGCTGGGGACCCAGGACAGATCCCTGTGGTACCCCACTTGTTACTGCCTGCCATTCAGAAAATGAGCCGTTTATTCCAACTCTCTGTTTTCTATCTGACAGCCAGTTCTCTATCCACGTCAATACTTTCCCCTTTATCCCATGAGCTTCAATTTTCCATGCTAATCTTTTATGTGGGACCTTATCGAAGGCCTTTTGGAAGTCCAGGTACACCACATCTACTGGCTCTCCCCCATCTATTTTACCAGTTACTCCCTCAAAAAATTCCAATAGATTAGTCAAGCACGATTTACCCTTTGTAAATCCATGTTGACTCTGTCCTATCCTGTCCCCATTTGCTAAGTGCTCGGCTATTTCATCCTTAATGATGGACTCCAGCATTTTGCCCACAACTGATGTAAGGCTTACAGGTCTGTAATTACCTGCTTTTTCCCTACCCCCCTTTTTGAATAGTGGGGTAACGTTAGCTACCCTCCAATCCATGGGCACTGTTCCCGAGTCTAATGAATTCTGAAAAATCATGCTTAGTGCATCCGCTATCTCTAGGGCCACCTCCTTCAGTACCCTAGGATGCATGTTATCAGGCCCTGGGGATTTGTCCGCCTTCAATCCCTTTAGCTTCCTTAACACCATATCCTTAGAGATATTGATTTGCGTCAGTTCCTCCTTTGCCAATGTCCCTATTTTTCCCGATATCCCAGGGAGGTTTTTTGTGTCTTCCTTCGTAAAGACTGACCCAAAGTATGCATTTAGTTGGTCTGCCATTTCCTTATTTCCCATTATATATTCCCCCGTATCTGACTGCAATGGACCAACTTTGGTTTTCACCAGTCTTTTCCTCTTGATATACTTATAAAAGCTTTTGGAGTTAGTTTTTATATTTTCCGCCAGCTTGCTTTCGTAAGCTATTTTGCCCTTCTTGATTAAGCCCTTTGCCCTCCTTTGCTCTATCTTAAACTGTTCCCAATCTTCCGCTCTGGCGCGTTTTTTGGCTATTTTATACGCCCTATCTTTGGATTTTATGCTGTCTCTAATTTCCCCTGTTATCCACGGTTGAGTCACCTTTTTAGATTTCCTTTTATGCCAGATTGGTATAAACAATTTTTGCAATTTTGTCATTCTATCTTTAAATGCTTGCCATTGTTTATCTACCTCCAGTCCTCCCAGGAACGTTGTCCAATCAGACCTACTCAGTTCCCGTCTAATGGCATCATAATTCCCCTTGTTTAAATTCAGGACCTGAGTCTCTGAGTCAATTTCTTCGCTCTCCATTTCGAGTGAGAAATCGATCATGTTATGATCGCTCTGACCCAAGGGTCCCCGTACAACAAGATTACTAATTAGTCCCTTCTCATTGCACAGTACCCAGTCCAATATAGCCTGTTCCCGAGTTGGTTCCTCGACATATTGATCCAGATAACCATCCCTTAAACACTCAAGGAATTCCTCCTCCTCATTATTTTTACTGATTAGGCTAGTCCAATCTATATGTAAGTTAAAGTCACCTATGATGACAGCTGTGCTCTTATTGCACGCTTCTCTAATTTCCCTCGTGATGCCCTCCCCAACCTCTATTTTACTATTTGGAGGCCTATATACCACTCCTATTAATGTTTTTCGCCCCTCGCTATTTCTTAGCTCCACCCATATAGATTCTGTATTAACTGAGTTAATATCCTTCCTTTCAATTGCATTTATCCCCTCTTTTACCAGCAATGCTACCCCTCCTCCCTTTCTTTTTTGTCGATCCTTCCTAAATACTGAATACCCCTGTATGTTAAGCTCCCAGCCCTGCTCACCCTGCAACCATGTTTCCGTAATCCCAATTAGATCATAATTATTAACCTCTATTTCCACAGCTAATTCATCTACCTTGTTCCTGATGCTTCTCGCATTAAGGTATAAAACCCTCAGGCTTTTTTTATGCTCACATTTTTTATGAATTAGTTTGGCCCTTTGTTTTTTGTTCCTCTCCTTTTTACCATTTATTTCTGTCTGCCTTTCACTTTCCTCTATTTCACTACATGGGTTTCTAGCCCCCTGCCATACTAGTTTAAATGCTCCCGAACTGCTTTATCAAAATTTACCCCGAGAACATCAGTTCCATCTTTGCACAGGTGTAGACCGTCCCTTTTGTATAGGTCACACCTACCACAAAACTGGTCCCAATGCCTCAAAAATTTAAAACCCTCCCTCTTACACCACTGCTCAAGCCACGTATTTAGCCTAACTATCCTGTTCTCTGTACTCTTACTAGCACGTGGCACTGGTAGTAATCCAGAGATTACTACCTTCGAGGTCCTACTTTTTAGCTTGGCTCCTAACTCCCTAAATTCTACTTGTAGGACCTCTTCCCTTTTTTTAGCTACGTCGTTGGTACCAACATGTATCATGACAACTGGCTGTTCCCCCTCCCCCTCCAGAATGTTCTGCACCCGCGCCGAGACATCCTTGACCCTTGCACCAGGGAGGCAAATTACCATCCTGGAGTCTCGGTCGCGACCACAGAAACTCCTATCTATTCCCCTTACAATCGAATCCCCTATTACTATAGCCCTGCCACTCTTTTTCCCTCCCTTCTTTGCAACAGAGCCAGTCATGGTGCCATGAGCCTGGCTGCTGGTGCCTTCCCCCGATGAGTCATCCCCCCCGACAACAGCACCTAAGGCGGTGAACCTGTTGCTGAGGGAGACAACCCCAGGGGATTCCTGCACTACCTTCCTGCCCTTGCTCTGCCTTTTGGTCACCCATGTACTATCTACTCTGGCCTTAACCTGCGGTGTGACCAACTCACTAAATGTGCTATTCACAACCCTCTCAGAATCGTGGATGCTCCAAAGTGAGTCCATCCGCAGCTCAAGGGCCGTCATGCGGTCCCACATGAGCTGCAGCTGGACACACTTCCCGCACACATGGTTGTCAGGGACACAGGAAGCGTCCATGATTTCCCACATGTTACAGGAGGAGCATGACACAGGTCCGAGCTCTACTGCCATGACTTAACCCTTATATTACTTATTAATTTTCTAGTTTTAGTTTATTTATTGACTTTTGTTTTCCCGAAGCTTACTTAGACCAATGTATACTGTACTCCTCTTATTCCTTTTTAAACTAACCAAATCGCACTAGTTTTAGTTGTACTTTCTAGGAAGGTTTGAGGAAAGTACTTACCAGTTAGTCTTACCTCCCTGGTCTTTCGCTGACTTCCCGGTCTTGTGTCCCCTTGGTCCTACGCCGACTTCCCGCTCCTCCCGGTTCCTGCTCTGCTGAAAAGAAACTGAGACCAAAAAATTTGTGACCTCTGTTTTTAGACTGCTAAAAGACTATTAGGTTAGAGGAGGAGGAAATATAGCTGATTTTTCCCACCCAAGCCCAGAGTAACGAGGCCAATTGCAGTGCATTTGTTATTCTTTGTAATATTAGTCTTCATTCTACAGAATTGAAACTTACTTAATTAGATCCCCCAAGCAATGGAGCTAAGTGATAAATTTCAGAACATTTTGATTCACAGGTGTACAACATAACTCAAATTGCAATGACACAGTCATTGATATTTAATCAAAAAATTACACAGACACTACATATAAAATAAACTGTAAAATATTAGTGTAATCTGAAGCAAGTTAATCGGCATCTTGACTGATCTTAACAAAACCACTCTTGAGGATACTGCCTCTCGTCACGTCTTGTTTGGTTTGGTTTGGTTTTTTTTCTTCTCGTTCCTGAAGCAGTAGTCGTGTTTACTTCTGAATCAATTGACAATGATCCCTATAATAGGGTGTGTGAAATAGCATAAAAAAATGTCTACTTGAATATATCAAACACATTGCAAGTTTCCTTCAATCTTTTAAAGAAAGAACTGGCATTGATATGGAGCCTTTTGTTATCTCAGAATATCCCAAAGCGCTTTACTACCAATGATTACCTTTTAAGTATAGTCACTGTTACTATGTAGACATATGTTTTTTGGTACTGGTGGTTGAGGGGGAATCTTTATAGGGATGGGCAATAAATGCTGGCTTTTCCAGCAACGCCCACATCCTGAAAAATGATTTTTTTTAAATCACTTTGACTTTACTGTGTAGGAAACAATGCAATGAATGTTCCACACAGCGAAGTCGAAGTGATTTTGAGAAAGTGGTGTTTGGCCGCCGCCTTAAACCACTGCAGTTCATGTGGTGAAGGTACTCCCACATTGCTGTTAGGTAGGGAGTTCCAGGATTTTAACCCAGCGACAATGGACGAATGGCGATTATGTATGTCCAAGTCAAGATGGTACGTGACTTGGAGGCGAACTTAAGCGTGGTGGTGTTCCCACGCACCTGCTGCTCTTGTCCTTCTGGGTGGTAGAGGTCGCAAAATTGAAAGGTGCTGCTGAAGAAACCTTGGCAAGATGTAGTGCATCCTGTAGATAGTACACACTGCAGCCACGGTGCGCCGGTGGTGGAGGGAGTGGATATTTAAGCTCGCAGATGGGGTGCTAATCAATTGGTCTGCTTTATCCTTGATGGTGTCGAGCTTCTTGTGTTATTGCAGTTGCACCCATTCAGGCAAGTGGAGAGTATTCCATCTCACTCCTAGCTTGTGCCTTGTAAATGGTGGAGAAGCTTTGGGAGTCAGAAGGTGAGACACTTGCCACAGAATACTCTAACGGGCTCTAGTAGCTGTGGTATTTATTTGGTTATTCCAGTTGAGTTCTGGTCAGTGCCTGAGATGGTCATTGCCTGCCACTTATAAGCCCAAGCTTGAATGTTGTCCAGGTCTTGCTGCATGCGGGCAGGGACTGCTTCATTATCCGGGGAATTGCGAATGGTGTTGAACACTGTGTAATCATCAACGTACAGCTCCCCTTCTGTAATCCTATCATGGAAGGAAGATCATTGACGAAGCAGCTGGTTATAGTTAGGCCTAGGATGCTGAAGATAGTTGGTCAATTGGATGAATATTTAGAACTTAAGGGAAATATAAAAGGAAAAAGGAGACATCAGTAGGCAGGACTGGGTCTATCTAACTTTTCCTTCCCAACTTTTACGCCCTCCTCCCCTTCCCTTGCAGTGATATAATACCATAAGAGAGAGGGGGAAGAGTTTGAGTGCAGCAGTTGAGACCAGCATACAAATGTGTACCTTTCAAGCCCTTTACCAGCTGCCTCAAGACATGAAACACTGTCTGTTTAAACGGCTGCAGCCAGCCCCAGATCAGAAAAGGCCTGTGTTATTTGCAAACTACATCACCAGCATGTTTGATTTATTACTTATGGGAGCAGGAAGCCTCTAGGAAGCAGAAACCTTGCTCCCTGTTCCACTGCTCCCCGTTAACCTGCATTATTACAAGGAGCGGTGCAGTTAGGGCCATTCATCACGCTCTCAGGCAGAAGCAACAAAAAGCCAATACCTTGACTAAGCTCGTTTTTTACAATTCCTAAATATACAACAATAAAAAACCTTGAAAAATCAAATTGGCAAAGATTAGAGCAATTTGTGTAAGTAATTAAAGTAAATCTTTCTACGTCTCCGTTAGTTGGCAAGTTTGTAAATCTACATGGTTAGAAATACTTTTTTGCATTTTGCGTGGAGGGTTTTTCTGTTCTTTAACCTATGCACATTATTGTTGCAGAGACTGCACAATGACAAGTAGCACGACACATACACGGCTGAACGATGTACTGGTCAGCCATGTGCTGCTTCTGTTTCCTCCTCGTTCCCAACCTCAGAGTGGACCACTGTTGAGTCGCTGACCACAGTTGCATTATAAAGCACCACTGGCAGAAGCCTAAGAACAAAGTCTCAGATCAAAGACATTGCATCTCAAGGGGGGAAAGCTAAAAGGTGGAGACGTAGAGTGCATGCACACTGCAACTTTCATGTCAGTGCTGAGCTAATCTTACAATATAAATCTGGAGTCAGAGCCCGACTTGACTCCGGAGTGACATTCTCTGGAGGCGCTAGACTCTCACCACTTCAGTTGACACCGCAATATAGTGTAAATCCAGTCCAACCAGGTACTTGTGGGTTATTTTTAACCAATCTTACCTCATTTTAAATGTATAGAGAGCAGTGATTGCCTGCTTCCTTCTCTCTAAACATTAATATTTCTTACTGTGAGGTGTCGATTCTGCTCATGCAGAATATGCATAGAGCACTCTCTTGGTCAAGAGAGTTCAGGGTAAATTTTGCAAGCACCTGGCGTTGCTCATGCAACATTCGTGAGTCAGAAAATCGAGTGCCGCCCTGGCACTCACAGGGTGAACAATTTTCTGACCGGCGATTTGGGAACGAATAACGAGGCTGCACTATAGGGTGCAGCCTCATTAAACTATGTAAATCCGATTATAAGAGCGAGCCTTCACCATAAAAGGTTATATCAGATTTCTAGGGAACTCACCAGCTGAAGCACGCCTCTTAAAGAAAGAAGGTAAGTATTGCTTAATTATGTTTGCATTTTCCAGTGTATTTTGTTCTACACATTAGATTTTTTTTGGGGTGTCCTTCATTTTTACGTTTTGGGGTTTGTTTCCCCTCCAATCTCCGGTATTTTTGGTTACTATCGGCTGTGTCATAGTGTAGAAAGAGGTGAGGATAGGCATTCCTTTAGGGGCTTTTAACATGCTGCATAAATGAGATTATGAAGAGGGATTTGTGAGGGGCCAGCAATTTGTAGGCAATGACTGGCCACTATCCCAGGACATGAATCTGGACATGTCAAAGGAGTCGTATCATTGCCACCTTTGCTATACAAGACAGGCTGCTACAGAGCTCTGCCATCTGCTGTCCAATGATCTACAAACATCTGGAAAAGGGATGGCTCTTGCACTAGAAGTGAAGGTTACTACAGAATGAAACTTTCTTGATACCAGATTTTTCCAAACTACCCCAGAGGATGTAACTAGCAGGGTAGATAAAGGGGAACCAGTGGATGTAATATATTTGGATTTACAAAAGGCATTCGATAAGGTGCCACATAAAAGGTTATTACACAAGATAAGGGCTCATGGGGTTGGGGGTAATATATGGATAGAGGATTGGTTAACGGACAGAAAACAGTGAGTAGAGATAAACGGGTCGTCTTCAGGTTGGCAGGCTGTAACTGGTGGGGTGCCGCAAGGATCAGTGTTGGGGCCTCAACTATTTACAATCTATATTAATGACCTAGATGAAGGGACCGAGTGTAATGTATCCAAGTTTGCTGATGATACAAAGCTAGGTGGGACAGTAAGCTATGAGGAGAACACAAAGAGTCTGCAAAGGGATATAGATAGACTAAGTGAGTGGACAGTAAGGTGGCAGATGGAGTTTAATGTAGGGAAATGTGGGTTATTCACTTTGGTAGGAAGAATAGAAAAACAGAATATTTTTTAAATGTTGAGAAACTTTTAAATGTTGCTGTTCAGAGAGATTTGGGTGTCCTCGTGCAAGAAACACAGAAAGTTAGCATGCAGGTACAGCGAGGGAACGGTAGCATAGTGGTTATGTTGCTGGACTAGTAATCCAGAGGCCTGGACTAATGATCCAGGGACATGAGTTCAAATCCCACCACGGCAGTTGGGGAATTTAAATTCAGTTAATTAAATAAATCTGGAATAAAAAGCTAGCACCATGAAACTACCGGATTGTCGTAAAAACCCATCTGGCTCACTAATGTCCTTTAGGGAAGGAAACCTGCCATCCTTACCTGACTCCAGACCCACAGCAATGTGGTTGACTTAACTACCCTCTGAAATTAGGGATGGACAATAAATGCTTGCCAGTGACGCCCACATCCCGTGAATGAATAAAAAAGCAAGCAATAAGGAAGACAAATGGCCTTTATTGCAAGAGTTGCTACAATTGTACAGGGCCACACTTTTGGTCTCCTTATCGTGGCACCCCACCAGGCCTGCCAACCTGAAAAAGACCCTCTCTGTTTTCTGTCTGTTAACCAATCCATTACCCCCCCAACCCCATGTCTTGGAGGCGGTGCAAGATTGATTCCTGGAATGAGGGGGCCTATGGAGTTTAGAAGAATGAGAGGTGATCTCATTGAAACATACAAGATTCTGAAGGGGATTGACAGTTGTTTCCCCTGGCTGACGTGTCTAGTCTCAGGATAAGGGGTAGGCCATTTAAGACCGAGATGAGGAGGAATTTCTTCACTCAGAGGGTTGTGAATCTTTGGAATTTTCTGCCCCAGAGGGCTGTGGATGCTGAGTCTTTGAGTATATTCAAGGCTGAGATAGATAGATTTTTGGACTCTAGGGGAATCAAGGGATATGGGGATAGTGCAGGAAAGTGGAGTTGAGGTCGATGATCAGCCATGATCTTATTGAATGGCGGAGCAGGCTCGAGGGGCCGTATGGCCTACTCCTGCTCTTATTTTTTATGTTCTTAAACCTGCTATGCGTACACGTGTCCGAGAAGAAACAACTGCTATTTTTTGCAAGGGGTAGCACTTTACTTCTTCCATGGGTAAAGTAAGGAAACATTTGGACTGGGTGCAGACCTTTCATTATGTTGGCAGTTCCCTCAAGTGCAAGGAGTCACACGTGGCATTCTTGATATGAATCCTATGACTTTATGAAAAAAGAAAATTTGCATTCCGTGTTTAGGTGGTATCTGACCACAGGAGCATCATCATAACATGAAAGTCCAATATCCAGGAAGCAGCCTTGGCTGTGCACCTTGCCTGCATTATTTGAAGGAGAAGAAACACTGGATGGATGGCTCTTTGGAGAAGAAGGCGATCCTCTGTATCCATGGCCGCTGACCCCACTAAGAAGGCCCCCAACAGCAGAGGAGCACCTCGTGCTGGATGCTCAGCATCTGTTTGCTGATCCTGCAAATTGAGTCAGCACAACCTAATTTTTGCCAGGATTGCAAAGCTTTAAAGGTTCTGCCATGCAGGAGCCAAGCAATATAAACAGGGTTACAAAAGCAAAATACTGTGGATGCTGGAAATCTGAAATAAAAACAGAAAATGCTGGAAATACTCAGCAGGTCAGGCAACATCTGTGCAGAGAGAAACACAGTTAACGTTTCAGGTCGATGACCCTTCGTCAGAGCTAATCTTTTTTGCCCCTATTTTTTTTTCTTCTTTTTTTCTCTCATATGGCAGCTGTCGATCATTCTGCCATTGCCATTTACACTTCATCTAGAATCATCTTTGTTAACTTGTACCATCATCCCTTTTGTCTCTTAATCTCTCCTGCCTTCTATCCTATCACAGATCTTCCCTTTTGTTCTTTCTTCCCCTCCCCCCTTTCCCTGCCCCTGCACTTGCTTAAAAACCTGTTCCATCTCCAACTTTTTCCAGTTATGATGAAGGGTCATCGACCTGAAACATTAACTCTGTTTCTCTCTCCACAGATGCTGCCTGACCTCCTGAGTATTTCCAGCGTTTTCTGTTTTTATTTAATATAAACAGGGTTCTGCCTGACTGGAACCCAAACTGCAGCTACCAGTCTGAGTGATAAATGCACCCATGAAGAGGTGCAGAAAAAATAAAACGGAGAAGGAACCCCAAAAAAAATTCTTAATTATTCCACATGTAGTAGTGTAACCTACTTTGTTGGGTTTTGTGGAAACCATGGCGAGTGCAGGCGCAGAAATATGGAAATGTCTTTACAGATAGGTAATACCGCACATGATTTTCTATTCCCACATCATATGAGGTCTGAGACCTATGCCAACTTGTTTTGCCCCAGATGGAGATTCTTTGCTGCTCAGATCAGATCGCTCATTAATATATTTTGGACAAAGTTTCCAGTCTCTCTACAGGACTGTATTAGTTTAGTCAGACATTTGTTCTTCCATATGTTCTCGCCTTTCTCGATATCAGAGGCAGGAGAAATGAGAAACAGCTCATTGAGAAATGAGAAAAAAGGGCACTTCAGCCTCAGAGGTATCTCAATGGATGTATTATAGAGATACATTAAGGTACAACCATAGACATTTATTTACAGCATAGAAGGGGGCCATTCGACTCATCGTGTATGTATCGGCCCCAGTGTCCTGCTTTCTTCCCATATCCCTGTATATTGCTCTGCTTCAAATGTGTATCCATAATTCCCTACTCAAAGGTATAGAGAAAGTAAACCTGAAGCAATATTTTCAGATGCAGCAGGACAAGCGAGCACAAGTTTATAGAGTTGTGAAGGACAAGTTTAGCGCAGATGCAGGAAAGTATTAACGGAGTGTGATCAGCAGCTGGAGCGGGTTGTCAAGAAGGGCAGTTGAAGGACCACCTTCATCAGAAAACAAAACTTTAAGACTACCTTTGACATCCACTTTTTTTTAAAAAGAGGCCTGATGGTGACACTCCTGAAGTGATTGACGGAGGAGGTTTTAGGTCACTATTTTGGTTTCCTCTGCTGTGATAAAGTTACTGGAAACTCTGTCTATCTAGGTAAATAAAATGTGTGTTACAGAGTAAATGGTTATTCAGCAGTTTACAGTAAATTGAGAATAGAGTGCAAATTGTTACTGGGCAAGTCTTCTCTCCCTATTGTTTTTTATAGTGATTGAGCAAATTGTCACTTTACTGTGTTAAGCTTTCCATTTGTGTTCAGCTGGAGAAAACTGCTGAGTTAGCATGGCTTATTTAGCCCTGTCTTTTATTAAACCTCATCTGTTTCATTCACAAACATTTCTAGGTTAAAAACATTACTTTTGCTACAAAGTACTCCACTATTCCCACCTCCTCCCATTTTGAGTCTCCCACAGAAGTTTATTTTTAACTCTCCCACTTTGTAGGAGAACATCTCGTTGTCTGTTCTAGATCACCATTCTGTCTTGCCTCTCTTATTGACAATTCATTCCTCCTAAGCTCTAAACGCCTCATCCTGCATCCACATCTATATCCTCAGTGCATTGAAACCAAGACTCATCTCGTACTTTAACTCATACCTTCCCAGAACCAAAGGTTCCCTACCTCCCTCGGTTTCCCTTTCTCAGCGATGTCCAGTTTATGATCCTAGGACCACATAGTTAAGGGGTCTAGAACAAGGGAACATAGATCAACGATTAATTAGAAGAGATGTTGGACTTTTTTTTACAGAGGGTTGTGAGGCTATGGAATGCACTACTGGAGTTAGTGGTTTAAGCAGAGACCGTGTCAACATTTAAGAATAGGTAATTGAAGGAAAGAAGACTGAAGGAACATGGAAACTCCACAGGCACATGGGATTAGGACAACTGCTCATATGGAGGAGAAACATCAACAAGGACTCATTGGGACGTGTTGTAATCTTTATGTAATTCCGTGTGACAGCCAAACCAAGATAATCCAGCTCTCAAAACCCAGTTAACTCGATCTTTTTGCAGATATTTCTTCTTTGAAATTTGTGGGCCTGGAGGTTTAGAATGAACATTTTTGGTGGATAAGTTCAATGAGAACACTCATCTGTTTGTATTAGAAGGTTGAGATATAAGCAAATTAATGGGAACATGGATTTAAATTTTATATATAGCCCCTGAAGCTCCATACCTATGTGGCCCACGAAGACAAAACTTGGACTCCTGGTCTATGGGATTTCACAACCAAAGCTTGGGATCACCTAAATACTGTAGTACTTCAGCCTTGGCTCAGTGGTGGCACTCTTGCCTCTGAGGTTGTGTATTCAAGTCCAACTCCAGAGTTAAGCATGTAATCTAGGCTGACACTCAAGTGCAGTACTGAGGGTGTGCTGCACTGTTGGAAATACCGTCTTTCAGAAGAGACTTTAAACTGAGGTCCTGCCTTCCCTCTCAGGTGGATGTAAAAGATCCCATGGCACTATTCGAAGAAGAACAGGGGAGTTCTGCTCGTAACCTGGCCAGTATTTATCCCCTCAATCAACACCTAAAAACAGGTGAACTGGTCATTTATTTCATTGTTTGTGGGACCTTGTGTGCAAATTGGCTGCCGTGTTTCCTACATTACAACAGTGACTACACTTCAACAGTACTTAATTGGCTGTAAAGCACTTTGGGATATCATGAGGTTGTGAAAGGCGCTATATAAATGTAAATTATCTTTGTTTCTTTCTTTTAAAGGATCAATTTATAGTGAAATTAATTCTCCTCCCCCATGATGTTTTGTCTTGAGACAGAAAAAAGAACAAGATGGAAGTACAGATGGAAATGCTGTTTGTAGCTAATTTAGCAGTTTAATTAGGAGACAAGATTCCCTTAATTGAGCATTTTCTTCAGTGGTTATCTGCACTTAAAGGAGGATATTCTCTCTATGTAGAGCCCACTTGCTCCAGCATTGAAAGTGCCCTCTTTAAGGGGCGCCACCTCCCCAACTGCTCCTCTCCCCTTTTAAAGGAGGGCTCCTCCCCCACCCTAAGTTTGAATATTTCCTCTTTAATGAGGACCTTCTGAACTTTACAAACTTCCTTTCTAAGAAGCCTCCTTCCTCACAGCCCCCACCAAGCCTTTCAAGTTTCCCTCTTTCAGACCAGTCTGACTGTAAAGTTAGCTAACTCCAGGTAACAACAAAGAGAGAATCTCGTTGTTGAAAGAAATATGTGCTGTTTCTGCACCATCAGTGCTCAAAAATCAGCCATTCACAGATGATGAATTCAGGATATGTAACATACAGATGGAGAAGCTTGTTCTGTAGATTAGTAGAGGCAAGGACACAAGCCACTGCCCACTGCTGTGTATTTTCTCTCCCCTGCTTATGGAGAATCAGCACTTTCCCCTGTAATAGAGCTTGAAAATTCAGTTGTGTGCAGTTTAGGACCTCTTGTTATGTTCAGCTTCATTAGCTTCCATGTCTGATTCCCGTGTATAAATGCTATATAATGGCGAGGGGACGCTTCAGAACCGTTTGTTAATGGATGCAGTGTCGTCGCGTTTGATATCTCAATGCACCAGGGTATAACGCAGGTTAATTGAAATAACAGTGCAAGTTTCTCTTGTTTATAGCTTCATTCTAAGAAATGTGTGCATGCTCCAAACTGTTAAATTAGCTGTAAAAGAACTGATTTTAGAGATCTTTTTTCTTTGTTAAACAGCACAATCTTAAATCTTTTTTTTTATGTTGCCTCTGTATTAGAGTTGGAGTATCTAACCTTTTTGTGTTCGAGTTATTTAATTGCATCCTGGAGCCCCATAGACCACATATAGACCAATAAAGTTGAAAACTAACCGCCACTTCTAAGTTTAAAAGCTAATTTTGTGTAATTAATTTCATGTAAGAGCAGTCCGAACAGTCAGATGAATTTAGCATTTTTTCCACCATTGAGGCTGAGAATGGGCCTTTCCAAAGCACCAGGCCCATGAACTTCAAGCAGGTAAACTCAGTAGTGTGAGAAATATGGGCACAAATAGAAACTGTTTCACCAGGGTGTTGTGGGACAGATAGCCAGGGCTTGTGGGCTATTGGCTGTAGTTTGGACACTCCACAGTTAACACTGATCAAAACAACATCAAGCCCAAGATGGCAAGCTAGCCCAACATGGAATAATAAAAATGAAGTCATTGGATGTGATTCCCCTACCATTAGATAGAATTGAATGAAGGAGGCCCTTTGACTCCATCAACTTCATCACTCCAGAATGCAAATATTACCATCTTCCCATTGCAGGTTTTTTTTAAATCATGTCAGGCAGCATCTGTGGAGAAAGACGAAGGGTCATCAACCTGAAACATTAACTCTGTTTATCTCTCCACAGATGCTGCCTGACCTGCTGAGTATTTCCAGCATTTTCTGTTTTTATTTCAGATTTCCAGCATCCGCAGTATTTTGCTTTTGTTTTTTTTTATCATGTTCACTTGGACATGCAGGGAGGACCTCGGTTTTATCTCTCATCTGAAAGTCCTACAAAACTTAAACAGTTGCTCAGTACTGCACTGGACACTCAGCCTAGATCACCTGTTTGGGTCCTAAAATTGGTGATTTGCCCCCCTTTATTCTCCTCTCATTCTGTTTTGCTCGGAATTCTCCCTTCTTCACAACCACTTATCAATGCCTCCCAGATAGTCAGGAGCCATGATTTTCCATCCATTCATTTTAGGACTAGGAATCCAGAGTTTAAAGCTAATTGTGAAATGAAAATCTGTTAATTTCTGTGCTGGCACCAGAAAGAATGACCATGAAAGCTGCCAGATTGTTGTACAAACCCAACTGATTCACTATTGTTCTCGGGGAAGAGATCTGCTATCCCTACCTGGTCTGGCTTACACGTGACTCCTGTCCCACACTACATGGTTTATCTGAATGCCCTCAGGAGAACTAGGAATTTGCAATAAATACTGCCTTTGTAGTGTTGCCCACAACCCAAGAATAAATAAAAAAATAAAATGAAAAATCTGAGGAATAATGAGCCAAAATGCCATTTCGCGATAAGAGAGAGAGACATGTTGACGCACAGACCCTATGCACTGTTGAGCTGCTTGTTAACTTTTAGTCTTCACCAATACAAACGTTTAGGAAATTGAAATTAAAGCAAAAGTCTTTCCTGATTTTTGTTTTTTTTTGGTTGGAGGAATGAGAAACCTTTCCCAGTGTGGGCGAAAGGTTAATTACACAGGTTCTGGAATTCCTAACGTTTTCAAGTAATTCTGTTGTTTGCTGAGCTCACAATGAATGTGATAACTAGAAAAGAACAGCTGCTCCAAGCTAGGCAATGATGTATGGTGCTATCCAAATGTGATCTGTGGAACATTACATTTTCTAACCTCACATTTACAACATAAGAAACCAAAAATGGAATTGAAGAGTTGCTGTTAGCTTTACAGAATGTACTGAGCCTCTTAATCCTTGTAAGGTTTAAAAAAATAAACCCCAACCAAATGGTTCACCCTTATCAATTTAAAAAATGTTCTACATAAGTTTAGCTTTTCTGTTATTAAGCCAGATTGAGGGCTATAGAGATATTTAAGAGCACTGCTTGATTTTTTGTCAGAAGAGGTAGGGAAGGAGCTTAGTGTTCCTTAAGGTAGAGGATCGACCGGTAGTACTGGAGGGAAGGGGATATCCATGACAGAATCATTATGTAAAGCCTCTAGATGAAACAGTCTTGATAGGCTAAATGGACTTTTCTCATTCCGAACGTTATGTTATTGTACACCTGATCTTTCTTGAGTGATGCACTGCTCTGGTAGGATGTTCCATGGAGTGGTAAGATATTGGTTTGTGCCCCTGTAAACTTCCTGTTTGTGGTTTCTTCTCTTCCCCCTGCTCCACATGCAGATTTTCTGATCATCCATGGAGGTGGTTAACATAACGCAGTTCACTCGGAGGGACTGCATATCAGTATCTTCGAAGGCCTACTCCACACCATTTAGCCACTGAGTGGTTTATGGTCTGAGAAGCTCTCCTGATGGCTTGCTGATTAATTGCACCATATTGTACAGCCCAAAGTGACACACACCAGAAGGTTCCAGAATTTAATCCCTTGGATCAGAATGCATCATCTTGGTTACAGTGACATTATAGTTGACCTCAGCAGGTCTTCCACAGACATGAACGCAGTTTCTGATTGAACTTAAAAATTACTCACTGCTTTGAAAACCATCAGATGAAATGTTTTCTTAATCAGCTCAGTTATGCCTTTCTTCGGTGTTTTAATGGGTATTTGTTTAATACTTGGACTTTGTTGAGCTTATTTGTAATTTTGGACATCAGAGGAAAGTGCACTAGTTCTACAGTTCTTGTTCATCATGGAGAAAAAAAAACATTTCAAGAAATTTTGTGCAGCACAATTGACTGCTTATCTTGATTCCTGAAAATTCAAATAGGTAATTACTTCCTTGTACATATTACATAGGAATATAGGAACAGGAGTAGGCTGTTCAGCTCCCTGAGCCTGTTCTGCTATTCAGTTGGATCATGGCTGATCTGTACCTCAACTCCATTTACTTGCCTTAAATCTATATCCTTTGATACCCTTCCTAACAAAAATCTATCAATCTCTGTCTTGAAAATTTCAAATGATCCAGCATCCACAGCCTTTTGGGGGAGAGAATTCAAGATTTACACTACCTTTTATGTGGAAAAAGTGCTTCCTGAATTCACTCCTGAATGGCCTAGCTCTATTTTTAAAATTGCTAAGAGCATTTGATTGAACGTTATATGGTTCTAGGATTACTATTTCTGATCATTTTGTTGTGTTCTGTAAATTGTGAATAAGTATTATACTGAACCACGTGTATCCTTTATAGAGACATGTAAGTTGTGGAGGTGGGATCTTTTACTTTTTACACTTTGAAATTGGTCCTCTCTAGTTGTGTATCAAAGCAAGGCAGTAGATTACCTATAGCAGATAGAAAGAATGCAGTGATCCCAGAACACTTTTGAAGCAGCATTACCAATATGCACTTAAGTCTGTAAAAGCTCTGTTCGATATTCCGCAACACCGAATTGATTGATGGCGTAGCACCAGACTACGTGCATTCCAGTAAACAGATTACGGCGAGTACAAGCAATTGTTAGTTGGTGGATAATGCATCTATGTAGATGTTCAATAAAAATTACAACTTTCAGATCCTAAGGGACAATGTTCACTTAAGGGGAACTGAGAAACTGTTGAAAGCGCAAGCAGGTACTTAAAAAAAAAGAAAACCTGAAATTGAACCAGTCGGCCGTTTGCAGATTGCTGTTTGTCCTTTATTCTATTTTCATTGATCAGCAATTGGAACGCCTGTCTCATAAAAGTTCAATGTTATTTTCTGCTTGCATTGTAGATGCCAGTTTGCTCTTACTACCTCCGAGGGATCTGCAGCAACAACAACTGCCCTTACAGCCACGTGTATGTGTCTAGGAAGGCTGAAGTTTGCCGAGATTTCCTGAAGGGATACTGCCCACTAGGAGCAAAGGTACATTAAAGTGAATAGGAGGAAAAGTTTATTGACTTACTGTTTGTTACTAGTAGGTTTGGTTTATTTCTTTTAAAGGGGATCCCTTTTCAAAATTTGCTGTTACTGTTCTGGTTTTTTTTTTGCATGTGTGGTAGGGAGGGATACATTTTTTGCTCATCGGACTAGGGATGTTAATGCTGGTAAATGGAACACTGCCCCATTTTAGGCACCCAGTCAACATCAAACACTCACACAACATTATTAGATGCTCAGTAAAACTCCCCAGCTTTGTGCACCAGGCACAATTTTAGAAGAACTGTAACCCTGTACAGAATTTAATTTTTTCATTCCCTGCAACAGTTATCCTGTGCTCTCTGAGTAAGGTTGTCACATTAGTGGCACGGGTATGGTGTGGGCATATACCTATTAGGAATTGGGTTGAAGCTCATTTTGCATAGAATCTTTCCAGCTAGCAGACTGAAAGAGAGCCCCTATCAGTCTATGCTGGACTCAAATCTAGGTACTAAAGATGACAGGACCGTATGCTAACCCACTGCACTGTTCATCTACCCCTGTTGCTTAAGCAGTCATTATAACCTTCACTCTTTTTGAAATGACAAATATAGACAGGTGATTTAATACGCTATGGAACACAATGGCTCCAGTTCTGTTCCATCCTCCGTGGAATACAAGTTGTGCTGGTGAATAACCTTGTTTATAATGTTGGACTAACATTGTAGAGCTGTTGTTAAATAATTTTATCCAGGTGATGGTGGAGGTCCACAAGAGTGCAAATTGTGGATGGTCTTGTTCATGACCAGATGACATTTTCTTTCCCCATGCTTCTGTTCTTTAACTGTGGCTCTGGTAATATAGTTATCGGTAACAGGCTGAATTATTTATCCCACTCAGTTACCACTCTTCTCCCTCTTTGCTCGTGGCTCAGGTAGTAATCCAGAGATTATTACCTTTGTGGTTCTGGCGAATCGAATGACTAGGGCTGTAGATAGAGCTTCAAACTAAATAGTTGGGGGGAGGGTTCAGGTGAGGGGAAATTTAAAAAGTCAAAGATAAAGGAGAAGGCAATAGTGCAGGGTAGCGATAGGGGTAATGATAACCAGAGTGTGACAGGAAGGGACAGAGCGTATAAATATAAGAGTGCACCAGAAAGTAGAGTCAGAGTAGGGAAAAATGGTATAAAGACAAAATTAAAAGCTCTTTATCTGAATGCACGCAGCATTCGAAACAAGATAGATGAGTTGGCGGCACAAATAGAAATAACTGGATATGATCTGAGAGCCATTATAGAGATGTGGTTGCAAGGTGACCAAGGCTGAATATTCAGGGGTATTTGACATTTCGGAAGGATAGGCAGAAAGGAAAAGGAGGTGAGGAAGCTCTGTTAATAAAGGATGAGATCAGTGCAGTAGTGAGAAATGATATTGGCTCAGAAGATCAAGATGTAGAATCAGTTTGGGTGGAGATAAAAAATAATAAGGGAAAGAAGTCACTGGTGGGAGTAGTCTATAGGCCCCCTAACAGTAGCTACACTGTAGGACAGAGTATAAATCAAGAAATAATGGAGGCTTGTAAGAAAGGTACTGCAATAATCATGGGCGATTTTAATCTTCATATAGATTGGACAAATCAAATTGGCAAAGGTAGCCTTGAGGACGAGTTCATAGAGTATATTCGGGATGTTTTCTTAGAACAATACGTTGTAGAACCAACCAGGGAGCAGGCTATTTTAGATCTGGTATTGTGTAATGAGATAGGATTAATTAATGATCTCATAGTAAAGGATCCTCTAGGGAAGAGTGATCATAGCATGTTAGAATTTCAAATTCAGTTTGAGGGTGAGAAACTTGGGTCTCAAACCAATGTCCTGAACTTAAATAAAGGCAATTACAAAAGTATGAAGGCAGAGTTGGCTAAAGTTGACTGGGAAAATAGATTAAAGGGTAAAATGGTAGATAAGCAGTGGCAGACATTTAAGGAGATATTTCATAACTCTCAGCAAAGATATATTCCAGTGAGAAAGAAAGACTCTTGAGAAGGATGAGCCATCCATGGCTAACTAAGGAAGTTAAGGATGGTATCAAATTGAAAACAAAGGCATACAATGTTGCGAAGATTAGTGGCAGGCCAGAGGATTGGGGAAATTTTTAGAAACCAGCAAAGGATGACTGAAAAAATAATAAAGAGGGAGAAGATAGATTATGAGAGTAAACTAGCAAGAAATATAAAAACAGACAGTAAGAGCTTCTACAGGTATATAAAAAGGAAGAGAGTAGCTAAAGTAAATGTCCCTTGTAGATAATGAGACTGGGGAATTAATAATGGGAAACAGGGAAATGGCAGAGACTTTGAACAAATATTTTGTATCGGTCTTCACGGTAGAAGACACTAAAAGCATCCCAATAATAATAGATAATCAAGGGGCTATAGGGAGGGAGGAACTTAAAACAATGACTATCACTAGAGAAAAAGTACTAGGCAAACTAATGGGTCTAAAGGTGGACAAGTCCCCTGGACCTGATGGCCTGCATCCTAGGGTCTTGAAAGAAATGGCTGCAGAGATAGTGGATGAATTGGTTGTAATCTACCAAAATTCCCTGGATTCTGGAGAGGTCCCAGCGGATTGGAAAACCGCAAATGTAACGCCCCTATTCAAGAAAGGAGGGAGACAGAAAGCAGGAAACTATAGGCCAGTTAGCCTAACATCTGTCATTGGGAAAATGCTGGAGTCCATTATTAAGGAAGTAGTAGCAGGACATTTAGAAAATCATAATACAATCAAGCAGAGTCAGCATGGTTTTATGAAAGGGAAATCATGTTTGACAAATTTGCTAGTGTTCTCTGAGGATGTAACGAGCAGGGTGGATAAAGGGGAACCAGTAGATAGATGTGTATTTGGATTTCCAGAAGGCATTCGATAAAGTGCCATATAAAAGGTTACTGCACAAGATAAGAGCTCACGGGGTTAGGGGTAATATATTAGCATGGATAGAGGATTGGCTAACTAACAGAAAACAAAGAGTTGAACTCCCTCCAATGCAAGTATATCAATGGGTAATTTTCAGGTTGGCAAACTGTAACTAGTGGTATCAGTGCTGGGGCCTCAACTGTTTACAATCTATATTAATGACTTGGATGAAGGGACCTAGTGTAATGTAGTGAAATTTGCTGATGATACAAAGATAAGTGGGAAAGCAAGTTGTGAGGAGGACACAGAATCTGCACAGGGATATAGATAGGTTAAGTGAGTGGGCAAACATTTGGCAAATGGAGTATAATGTGCGAAAATGTGAGGTTATCCACTT
Organism: Squalus acanthias; assembly: GCA_030390025.1. Classification (NCBI taxonomy): domain Eukaryota; kingdom Metazoa; phylum Chordata; class Chondrichthyes; order Squaliformes; family Squalidae; genus Squalus; species Squalus acanthias. The sequence continues at coordinate 29,956,341 of CM059432.1, read as the reverse complement.
TGGTAGGAAGAATAAAAAAGCAAATTATTATTTAAATGGAGAGAGACTACAAAATACTGCGGTACAGAGGGATCTGGGGGTACATAAAGCACAAAAAGTTAGCAAGCAGGTACAGCAAGTAATTAGGAAGGCAAATGGAATGTTGGCCTTTATTGCAAGGGAGATGGAGTATAAAAGTAGGGAAGTCTTGCTACAACTGTACAGGGCGCTGGTGAGACCACACCTGGAGTACTACGTACAGTTTTGTTCTCCTTATTTAAGGAGGGATATACTTGCATTGGAGGCAGTTCAGAGAAGGTTCACTAGGTTGATTCCTGAGATGAGGGGGTTGTCTTATGAAGAAAGGTTGAGCAGGTTGGGTCGATACTCATTGGAGTTTAGAAGAATGAGAGGTGATCTTATTGAAACATATAAGATTTTGAGGGGGCTTGACGGGGTGGATGCAGAGAGAATGTTTTCCCTCGTCGGGGAAATCTAGAACTAGAGGGCATAGTTTCAGAATAAGGGGTCGCCCATTTAAAACGGAGATGAGGAGGAATTTCTTCTGAGGGTTGTGAATCTTTGGAATTCTCTACCCCAGAGAGCTGTAGAGGCTGGGTCATTGAATATATTTACGGTGGAGATAGACAGATTTTTGAACTATAGGGGAGTCGAGGGTTATGGGCAGCGGGCAGGAAAGTGGAGTTGAGGCCAAGATCAGATCAGCCATGATCTTATTGAATGGCAGAGCAGGCTCGAGGGGCCAAATGGCCCACCCCTGCTCCTATTTCTTATGTCTTGCTTGCAGGCTCCTGAATCTCTCCATCTCTCAGTCTGTCAATTTATCAAAAAATTATCTGCTGCTGATGTTTTGTTCCTGGGGAGATTTTTTTGTTATCTCTGTTCTACCTTTCATATATCACAGACTTGATGGGCCGAATGACCTCCTTCTGTGCCGTTATGACTCTCTTTTTCGTATAATGGCCCAGAATTTGCTGGTAAAACAACTGAGAGTTTATTGCGCACACTGTTATTAGTGTGCGTATCGTCAAGCAATTTATGGCAATAAAGAGATACCTGTGAGGTGTGAATCCCCACAAATTGCTGGACGATTTGACATTAGCCTTGTGAAAATGGCAGCTCACCGTCAACCTCCATGTAAGCTACTAGAAATTGCTGCATTTTTTTGTGCATTAAGTCAACATGGATTTACAACTGGTAAATCATGCTTGACTGATCTACTGGAATTTTTTGAGGATGTAACTGGTAGAATAGATAAGGGAGAACCAGTGGATGTGGTGTATTTGGACTTTCAGAAGGCTTTCGATAAGGTCCCGCATAAGAGATTAGCGTGAAAAGTTAAAGCACACGGGATTGGGGGTAAGGTACTGTCTTGGATAGAGAACTGGTTGGCAGACAGGAAGCAAAGAGTTGGAATAAACGGGTCTTTTTCCGAGTGGCAGGCAGTGACTAGTGGGGTACCGCAGGGATCGGTGCTAGGACCCCAGCTATTCACAATATATATAAATGATCTAGACGAGGGAACTAGATGTAATATCTCCAAGTTTGCAGACGACACAAAGCTGGGTGGGCGTGTGTGTTGTGAGGAGGATGCAGAGAAACTCCAGTATGATTTGGACAGGTTGGGTGATTGGGCAGAAGCATGGCAGATGCAGTATAATGTGGATAAATGCGAGGTTATCCACTTTGGTGGCAAAAACAGAAAGGCAGATTATTATCTGAACGGCAATAGATTGGGAAAAGGGGAAGTGCAACGAGACTTGGGTGTCCTTGTGCACCAGTCGCTGAAGGTAAGCATGCAGGTACAGCAGGCGGTTAAGAAGGCAAATGGTATGTTGGCCTTCGTAGCAAGAGGGTTTGAGTACAGGAACAAGTATGTCTTTTTGCTGCAGTTGTACAGGGCCTTGGTGAGACCACACCTTGAGTATTGTGTGCAGTTTTGGTCGCCTTATCTGAGGAAGGATGTTCTTGCCATGGAGGGTGTGCAGCGAAGATTCACCAGACTGACACCTGGGATGGCAGGAATGACGTACAAGGAGAGATTGGGTCGATTGGGCTTATACTCGCTGGAGTTTAGAAGAATGAGAGGAGATCTCATTGAAACTTATAAAATTCTAACAGGGCTAGACAGACTGGATGCAGGAAGGATGTTCCCGATGGCAGGTGAGTCCAGAACAAGAGGTCACAGTCTAAAGATAAGGGGTAAGCCATTTAGGACAGAGATGAGGAGGAATTTCTTCACCCAGAGAGTGGTGAACCTGTGGAATTCTCTACCACAGAAGGCAGTTGAGGCCAAGTCAGTAAATATATTCAAGAAGGAGTTAGATATATTTCTTCAGGCTAAAGGTGTCAAGGGATATGGGGAGAAGGCAGGGACAGGGTACTGAATTTGGCTGATCAGCCATGATCTCATCGAATGGCGGAGCAGGCTCGAGGGGCCGAATGGCCTACTCCTGCTCCTATCTTTAAAAAAAAATGCGAGGTTATCCACTTCGGTGGCAAAAACAGGAAGACATTATTACCTGAACGGCAATAGATTGGGAAAAGGGGAAGTGCAACTAGACCTGGGTGTCCTTGTGCACCAGTCGCTGAAGGTAAGCGTGCAGGTGCAGCAGGTGGTTAAGAAGGCAAATGGTATGTTGGTCTTCATAGCGAGAGGATTCGAGTACAGGAGCAAGGATGTCTTGCTGCAGTTGTACAGGGCCTTGGTGAGACCACACCGTGAGTATTGTGCAGTTTTGGTCACCTTATCTGAGGAAGGATGTTCTTGCCATGGAGAGAGTGCAGCGAAGATTCACCAGACTGATACCTGGGATGGCAGAAATGACGTATGAAGAGAGATTGGGTCGATTAGGCTTATATTCGCTAGAGTTTAGAAGAATGAGAGGGGATCTCATTGAAACTTATAAAATTCTAACAGGACTAGACAGACTAGATGCAGGAAGGATGTTCCCGATGGCGGGGGAGTCCAGATCCAGGGATCACAGTCTAAGGATAAGGGGTAAGCCATTTAGGACTGAGATGAGGAGGAATTTCTTCACCCAGAGAGTGGTGAACCTGTGGAATTCTCTACCACACAAGGCAGTTGAGGCCAATTCATTAAATATATTCAAGAAGGAGTTAGATATATTTCTTAAGGCTCAAGGGATATGGGGAGAAAGCAGGGACAGGGTACTGAATTTGGATGATCAGCCATGATCTCATTAAATGGCGGAACAGGCTCGAGGGGCCGAATGGCCTACTCCTGCTCCTATCTTCTATGTTTCTATGAAGTAAATCCACGGCAGAAAGTTAGTGCTAGTACTTAACAGCATAAGGACTCTTTTAATGATGAGATTTATATTCCTGCAATGCCACTTAACCTCTCTGGGCCAGAGAGGTTAACAATTGAAACTGTGGAGTCTCAGTCCTACCAATAGTAAATTACTTGGAGATTTATTTTTTTTTTAATTTATTTTTACCTTTTTTTCTAATTTTTCCTTTGTCTCTCTTTTCTCTCTCTCTCAATCAAATCTTTCCCTCTTTATTTCTCTTTCTGTACCTCATTTGATTCTAATTCACCCTTTTTCCTTCTCCTTCATTCCTTTCTCTGTCTCTGTCACTCTCAATCTTTATATCTCATTGGTTAAGGAGATAGAGTGTTGGTCCCGTCGTTCACCAAGGTCCCAGATGCTCCGTTACCCTTGCCGCACTGTTATCAGCTCGCATATCAAGCAATTTGCAGCGCAAAGATATTTGGAGCTGGAGGGTGGGACAAAAAGTCTAACGGGGCACACCGCTAGATGCCCCACTCCAGCAAATTTGGGCCAATGTGTTTGAGGACCACAGCAGAGGCTGCGTTGATGGCTTGTAATCCTCTTGTCCCTTTAAAAGATTTTTTTGAAAGTCTTAAGTGCCTATTAATTTTGTGTGTTCTCCTTTGAGCCGTGGCTCAGTAGTAGCACTCTCGCCTTGGAAAATCAGAAGGTTGTGGGTTTAAGTCCCAATCCAGACTCTTGAGCACATAATCTAGCCTGGCACTCCAGTGCAGTATTGATGGAGTATGTTGGAAGTGCCGTCTTTTGGATGGGGTGTTAAACCGAGGCCACGTATAGTGGACATAAAAGACGCATGGTACTATTTTGAAGAAGAGCAGTGGAGTTATCCCTAGTGTCCTGGCCAATATTTATCCCTCAACTAACATCACTAAAAAAAACAACAGACAATGCTGGAAACACTCAGCAGGTCAGGCAGCATCCGTGGAGAGAGAAACAGGTCTGTTTCCCTTCGTCAGAACACTAAAAAACAAATGATCTGGTCATTATCATATTGTTTGTGGGACTTTGATGTGTACAAATTGGCTGCCGCATTTCCCTGCATTACAACAGTGACTGCACTGGTCCTCAAACATATTGACCCAGAACTTGCTGAGGCGGGGTATCTATTATTCGTTCATGGGATGTGGGCGTTGTTGGCAACGCCAGCATTTATTGCCCATCCCTAAGTGCCCTCAAGAAGGTGGCGGTGAGCCGCCTTGAACCACTGCAGTCTGTGTGGTGAAGGTATTCCCACAGTGCTGTTAGGGAGCGAGTTCCAGGATTTTGACCCAGCAACGATGAAGGAACGGCGATATATTTCCAAGTCAGGATGATGTGAGACTTGCAGGGGAACTTGGAGGTGGTGGTGTTCCCATGCGCCTGCTGCCCTTGTCCTTCTAGGTGGTAGAGGTCGCGGATTTGGGAGGTGCTGCCGAAGAAGACTTGGTGAGTTGCTGCAGTGCATCTTGTAGATGGTACACACTGCAGCCACAGTATGCCGGTGGTTGAGGGAGTGAATGTTTAAGGTGGTGGATGGGTTGTCGATCAAGCGGGCTACTTTGTCTTGGATGGTGTCGAACTTCTTGAGTGTTGTTGGAGCTGCACTCATCCAGGCAAGTGGAGAGTATTCCATCACATTCTGGCTTGTGCCTTGTAGATGGTGGAAAGGCTTTGGGGAGTCAGGAGGTGAGACACTTACTGTATAACACCCAGACTCTGACCTGCTCTTGTAGCCACAGTATTTGTGGCTGGTCCAGTTAAGTTTCTGGTCAATGGTGACCCCCCAGGATATTGATGGTGGGGGAATTCGGCGATGAAAGCCGTTGAATGTCAAGGGGCGGTGGTTAGAAGCTTGCTTGTTGGAGATGGTCATTACCTGGCACTTGTGTGGTGTGAATGTTACCTGCCACTTATCAGCCCAAGCCTGAATGTCATTCAGGTTTTGCTGCATGCAGGCATGGACTGCTTCATTATCTGAGGAATTGCAAATGGCACTGAACACTGTGCAGTCATCAGCAAACATCCCCACTTCTGACCTTATGATGGAGGGAAGGTCATTGATGAAGCAGCTGAAGGTGGTTGTGCCTAGGAAACTGCCCTGAGGAACTCCTGCAGCGATGTCCTGGGGCTGTGATGATTGACCTCCAACCACCACAACCATCTTCCTTTGTGCTAGATATGACTCCAGCCAGTGGAGAGTTTTCCCCCTGATTCCCATTGAATTCAGTTTTACTTGGGCTCCTTGATGCCACACTCTTGTCAAATGTTGCCTTGATGTCAAGGGCAGTCACTCTTGCCTCACCTCACCTCTGGAATTCAGCTCTTTTGTCCATGTTTGGACCAAGGCTGTAATGAGGTCTGGAGCCGAGTGGTCCTGACGGAACCCAAACTGGGCATCAGTGAGCAGGTGAGTAAGTGCTACTTGATGGCGCTGTCGATGACGCCTTCCATCTTGCTGATGATTTAGATTAGACTGATGGGGCAGTAGTTGGCCGGATTGGATTTGTCCTGCTTTTTGTGGACAGGACATACCTGGGCAGTTTTCCACATTGTCAGATGGATGCCAGTGTTATAGCTGTACTGGAACAGCTTGGCTGGAGGCGCGGCTAGTTCTGGTGCACAAGTCTTCAGCACGACAGCCGGGATGTTGTCGGGGCCCACAGCCTTTGCTGTATCCAGTGCGGGTGTGCCCCGTTCGACTTTTTCTCTCCCTTCAGCTCCAAAATGGTTCCATGGAGCAGAAAAGGCTAAGAAGAGATTTGATAGAGGGGTTTAAAATCATGAAGGATTTAGATAGAGTAAACAGAAAAACTGTTTCCAATAGCTGAAGGGTCGATAACCAGAGGGCACAGATTTAAGGTGATTGGCAAAAAGAACCAGGGGCGACATGAGGAAAAACTTATTTATGCAATGAGTGGTTAGGATTTGGAATGCACTGCCTGATAGGATAGTGAATACAGATTCAGTAGTAGCCTTCAAAAGGGAATTGGATAAATACTTGAAGGAATAAAAATTGCAGGGATATGGAGAACGAGCGGGGGAGTAGGACTAACTGGATTGCTCTTCGAAAGAGTCGGTGCAGACTCGATGGGCCGAATGGCCTCCTTCTGTGCTGTACTATTCTATGTTTCCGCTGTAAATTGCTTGATGTGTGAGCTGATAACGGTGCAGCAAGGGCAACGGGGCATCTGGAAACTTGGTGAATGACGGGACCAACACTCTGTCTCCTTAACTAATGAGATTTAAGGATTGAGTGAGAGAGCGACAGAGGAATGACGGAGAAGGAAAAGTACTTCATTGGCTGTAAAGCGCTTTGGGACGTCCTGAGGTCGTGAAAAGTTCTTTCCTTTGAATCCCTCTACACCGAGAAAGCGGGGCAAAATTGCTCACTTTTAACCTGTGTTTTTTTTTTAAAAAGCTGAATCTGTGACGCTGTACTTGAGGTATTGCCGTCATGTACTGTGGAGTACAAATGCTGACTCTGTCATTTTTATAGTTGCCCAGTAAAAATAGGGAGTTGAAAAATAGGCCCCCAGAGGATTGAAGCTAGTCTATAAATATATATCCAGGAACGCTGATCATGTATATATTTTCCCAAGAAGCCTAAATGCCTCTTTGGGCATTCAACAGGTTAAATAATATTCTCTAAATAACACCAAAAGTGCTGACTGTCGTTACTGACATGGTGTTAAACTCCTGCAAGAGGCCCCAGAGAATTAATGGAATTTTCTGAATCAAGTGAAAAGTACTAATTGTGTGATTCCATTTTTGTTTAATTACCCCCTCCCCCTCACCCATCAAGGGTGCAGCGTACAAAATAAAAATAATAAATTATTGTATTTTTTTTTTCCTCTTTGATCCACCACTGACATTCCCAAGATGATCTGGTGGCTGCTACTGACTCCAGTCTTTGGCTGACTGTGAGGTGATGCGTGACACTGGGTCCAAGGTTAGTTGCTCCCACCCCCTAGATTTTCCTCATCTCCCTGTGGATGATTCAACTCCTCTTCCAGTTGTGACCCAAACTCTCCCCCATAAGGCAAATCTTGGCAGTGCTGGAAGCCAGTGGTGTTTGTTGTCCAACATAGCTGCAGTGGTGGAACTGACGGACATTTCTTTAGCTAGGATTGATCCTGAGGTATAAGAAAAGTATCTCAAAGTCTTAGATGAGAAAGTAAGTTCTTCAGGGACTCCTTCAGGCACAGGAGATTATACTGCAACATTCCTGTGTCCTTGAACCAGTTTGATGTGAGTAATGTTGATATTGACTCTTCCCTAAGAATCCATGGCTCAGAGCATCCACGTATTTGCAGAAATTAATTAGATTCAGTAGATGCATCAGAAACCAGACTTTCCTGATTTCGGCTCCCCTCTCGTTTGTATTTGGCCAATAAAATTGTGTTGAAATACCTATCGCCTCCTCTAGACCTGATGGGTTGTAGGTAGATTGCACCCGACAGTGTGCAACCTCTGTCTTATTTGACCCAGAGCTGAGCTTCAAACCCCATATCCTATCTATCATCAAGACCGGCTACTTCTGCCTCTGCAACATAGCCTGTGTCCGTTCCTAATTCACTCTCGCCATCAAAACCTATGATTCAGCTCCAGCTGAGTTTTTGACCTTTTTGTTTTTATAATTTTTACAATTATTTTTAAATTATGTCTTGGGGCATGCCTTCAATCTGGTGATTCCCCTGCAACTTCTCCAAGTAATGCAGTACACGACTCGGTGCCAATATAGCAAGGGGTGGATACTGAAGGGGTCCCTCTTTTTATGACCCAGCATGTTGTTTGATTAGAAGACCTTGCTGTGTGTATAATTAACCAGTTTGACAGGTGGGAGAGGTTAAGAGTCTCCCTAGGAATTGTCACTAATTTACAAAGTCCTTCTTTCTGGAACGAACTGCTTGATCCTGTTGATGTTGAATGATTCCTGCCCCATCACAAAGTTGCACTTGTTTATTGAAAATATTATCAGGTATTTTTGCCAGAGTATTATCAGTCAGAGCTTGGCTTTTGAATAGCTCCGATCCAATAACACTTTTGAAAATAAAATTGGGTTCTTGGCACAAATAATAAGGTTTTACCCGACCCAGGTCAACATTTTTTTTATTGAACATAGCTTCAGAAATCCTTCTTTACTTCAAAAACCCTTTGAAAGAAACAACTTGCATTTGAATAGCAAATTTCATGTCATCAGGCAGTCCCAAAGTGCTTCACAGACAAATTATTTTTGAAGTGTAGTCACATGTATTATGTCGGCAAACATGAAAGCCAGTTGTCATGGAGCAAGGTCTCGCAAACAGTAATTGTAATAAGTATGGCAGTATAATAGTTATAGTATTAGACTACCAATCCCATTCTTAATATCCTTAAGAGAAGATTTGATAGAGTTGTTCAAAATCATGAATGGTTTTGATAGAGTAAATAAGGAGAAACTGTTTCCAGTGGCAGAAGGATTAGTAACCAAAGGATACAGATTTAAGGTCATTGGCAAAAGAACCAGCGGCGACATGAGGAAACACTTTCTTTTTTACACAGCGAGTTGTTGTAATCTGGAATGCTCTGCCTGAAAGGGTGGTAGAATCAGATTCAATAGTAATATTCAAAAGCGAATTGGATAAATACTTGAAAAAAATTCACAGGGCTATGTAAAAGAGCAAGAGAGTAGGATTAATTGAATAGCTCTACCAAAGAGCCTGCACATGCATGTTGGGCTGAATGGCCTCCTTCTGTCCTGTATCATTCTATGATTCTATGATGATCTGCTTTGGTTCATTAGCCATTTTTTCATTATGCCTGTATGAAGTGCTTTGGGGCATCATTCTGCGTTAATGGCACAATATAAATGCAAGTTGTTGGTATGAGTTCAAATTCCACCATGGCAAGTTGTGATATTGAATTCAACAAATCTAGTAAACTGAGCGCTAGCCCCAGATAAAATAGCCATCAATGTGGCAGGAGTGTCATTAAAACCCAACTGGTTCACTTAATGACCTTCAGGGAAGGGAACCTGCCACCTCTACCCAGTCTGGCCTATGTGTGAATCCAGTCCACGCTATGCAGTTGACTCTTCATGCACTCAGGGCAACTAGAGAAGGGCAATAAATGTTGCTTAGCCAGCATTTCCCACATCCCAAGAATTTTTTTTTAAATGACCAGTCATTTTGTCTTTTGTGGTGTATGTTGAGGGATAAATGTTGCCAGGAAACTCCTGCTCTTCAATAACACCAAGGAGTCCTTTACATCCAGCTGAGCAAGCAAACGGGGCCTCAGTTTAATGTGTCATCCAAAAGACAGCACTTTCGACAAGGCACCTCTCTTTCAGTACTGCACTGAAGTGTCAACTTAGATTGTCTGCTCAAGTTCTGAGTGAAGCTTGAACCCACAACCTTTTGACTCGGGCACAAGTACAGTACTAACAACTGAGCCAAACTGATATTTGGTGCAAATATTAGATAGATGTTCAAATTAGACCCAGTTAAGCTACATCAAGCGTTGTAGATAAAACTTGACTAATTTTTAATATTTCTTAAATTTTTGGGCAGTTTTTTTTTATTAGACACTTCTGAACGGGGCCTCTCTTTTGATTCACCTATATCTAATTTACAAGTGATGGCAAACTTTCTGGTCCTAATTTTATCAATAGATTTTTTTTTTCTCCTGAACTTTATAAACTTCAAATACCCCTTCTTCACTGAGTTGAAATCGATACTGATCTCTAAATCAAACTATTCTTTTCCCAGGTGATTTTGGGATCATACTAAGCACTAAACCCCTTACTTCCCTCAGCTCCTATCTTTCACCTGCAATCTTCAGACTTTTAAAATCCCAAGCATGGTGTCACCTAATCACTGTTTCTTGGTTTCTTTCTTGCTCTACTCAACCTCTGTCTGTCCTGTACTATGGGTCTTGACCTTTCACCCAGATTTCTCAATTTTATAAAAAGTGTCCTAATTAGAGTAAGTAGGGATAAGATTGCTAATTGATGTAATTGGGCATGAGTTCCTAATTGCTGAGATTAGAGGAATCAAATCGCACAAGATCAGTGGAATTTTCACCAAGGATCTCTGGAGTGGCTCTGATGGAGGGTCTGAGCCGAAACATTAACATGCCTTTCTCTTTCAGACGTTAACTGATCTGCTGTGTGATTTGCTACATTTTCTGTTTTTATTTTAGGCTACCAGCCTTGTATTTTGAAAGTTTTTTTTTAATCCCACCTGTATATTTCAGAATGTATTTTTAAATAATATTTACGGCTATAAGTAGGTGTTATTTTTAATTCAAAAGATCAGTTCAAATGTATCCCCTCTCTGTGTGAGGTGTCTTTGTGATTTATCGGTGGTTTGAATTACAGTTTTGGTCAGCCAATGGGAGAATAACCATCCATGCTGTAACACTATGTATGAGCACAAATGCTGGTCATGAGGCAATCCTCCTCATTAACCTTTTGAAATTTTTCTGTAACCTTCCCTGCACCATTTACTTGTGCCACCCCTGAGTTTATTTTAATCCGGTTTAGCATGACAATAATTTAAATGGTAAAACACTTTATAATTCTAGCTAAACTTTATCATAACACACTCTGTTGTCACTTGGAACACTTGTGACACAGTTGGGAGAACTAACATGCAGGAGCTACTGAGCCATGACAGTATGTGTGACTAAATTAACCATCAATATATAATCACTGTTTAGTAAAGGGAATTTTCATCTAACTGTGAATGTTTATTTGGCTCGCTCGCTCTCTCTCTAGTAGCTAGAAGTAGCTCCTTCTAGACAGCATAAGCCTCCTACTAGACAGCATAGCCTTTATCTCAAGGGGGTTGGAATACAAAATTGAGGAAGCGATGCTTCAGTTGTACAGAGCCTTGGTCAGACCCGATCTGCTGTACTGCATTCGGATATATTGACCTTGGCGGGAATTCACTAGAATGAAAGCAGGGCTTAAAGGGTTAAATTATGAGGACAGGTTCCGTAAACTTGATTTGTATTCCTTGAGTTTAGATGACTGAGTCAAGGTGTTTAAAATGATAAAGGGATTTGTTAGGGTAGATACAGAGAAACTATATCCTCTGGTGAATCAAGAACAAGTGGGCATAATATTAAAATTACAGCTGGGCCATTTAGAAGTGAAATCAGGATGAACTTTTTCCGCACACAGGGTAATGGAAATTTGGAACTGGGTCAATTGAAATTTTCAAGATAAATTTTTAGTTGGTAAGGGTATCGAGATATGGAGCAAAGGCGAGTAAATGGAATTGAGGTACAGATCAACCATGCTCTAACTGATTAGCGGAACAGGCTCCAGAGGCTGAATGACCTACTGTTCCTATCTTCCTATATTCCTAAATCATCCTGACAATACTGCTTCGGACAGGGCAATGCAGCAGTATAGTCAAGAGGTTTGTCTGCAGCATTTAACATAAGAACATAAGAAATAGGAGTTGGAGTAGACTATTTGGCCCTTCGAGCCTGTTCCGCCATTCAACAAGATCATAGCTGATCTTCTACCTCAACTCCACCTTCCCGCACTATCCCCATATCCCTTAATTCCCTTAGTTCCCAAAAACTTATCGACCTCTGTCTTGAATATACTCAACAGCTGAGCATCCACAGCTCTCTGGGGTAGAGAATTCCAAAGATTCACAACTCTTTGAGTGAAGAAATTTCTCCTCATCTCAGTCCTAAATGGCCTACCCCTTATTCTGAGACTGTGACCCTGTGTTCTAGATTCCCCAGCTAGGGGAAACATTTCCCCAGCCTTAACCCTGTCAAGCCCCTTAAGAATTTTATATGTTTCAATTAGATCACCTCTCATTCTTCTAAACTCTAATGAATATAGGCCTAGTCTACTCAATATCTCCTCATAGGGCAATCCCCTCATCCCAGGAACCAGTCTAGTGAACCTTCGCTGCACTCCTCTAAGGCAAGTATGTCTTTCCTTAGGTAAGGAGACTAAAACTGTACACAGTACTCCAGGTTTGGCCTCACCAATGCCCTGTATAATTGAAGTAAGACTTCTTTACTCTTGTACTCTAATCCCTTTGTAACAAAAGCTAACATACCATCCTAATTGCTTGCTGTACCTGCATGTTGACTTTCTCTGATTCATGTACAAGGACACCCAGGTCCCTCTGAGTGCAAATATTTCCCAGTCTCACCATTAAAAAAAATATTCTTTTTTGTTTTTCCTACCAAAGTGGATAACTTCACACTTCCCCACATTGTATTCCATTTGCCATGTTCTTGCACACTCAGTCAACCTGTTTATATCTCTCTGCAGCCTCTTTGCATCCTTCTCACAGCTTACTTTCCCACCTAACTTTGTATCCTCAGCAAACTTGGATACGTTACACTCAGTCCCTTCATCTAAGTCATTAATATAGATTGTAAATAGCTGAGGCCCAAGCACTGATCCTTGCAGTACCCTGCTAGTTATAGCCTGCAAACCTGAAAAAGTCCCGTTTATTCCATCTGTGTTTTCTGTCCATTAGCCAATCCTCAATCCATGCTAATATATTATCCCCAATCCCATGAGTCCTAATTTTGTGTAATAACCTCTTGTGTGGCACCTTATCAAATGCCTTCTGAAAATCCAAATACACGACATCCACTGGCTCCCCCTTATCTATCCGACTAGTTACATCTTCAAAAAACTCCAACAGATTTGTCAAACACAATTTCCCTTTCATAAAACCATGTTGACTCTGCCTAATCATATTACGATTTTCTAAGTGCCCTGTTACCACATCCCTAATAATAGATTCTAGCATTTTGCCTACTACTGATGTCAGGCTAACTGGCCTATAGTTCCCTGTTTTTTCTCTTCCTCCTTTCTTAAATAGTGAGGTTATGTTTGCTACCTTCCAATCCTCGGGGACTGTTCTAGAATCTAGGAAATTCTGGAAGATTAATACCAGTGCATCCACTATCTCTGCAGCTACCTCTTTTAAAACACTAGGATGCAGGTCATCCGGTCCAGGGGATTTGTTGCCACTTAGTCCCATTAATTTCTCCAGTACTATGTCTTTACTGATACTGATTTCTTTAAGTTCCTCATTCTCTCTAGACCCTTGGTTCCCCATTATTTCCAGTATGTTTTTTGTGTCTTCTACCGTGAAGACAGATACAAAGTATTTGTTTAATGTGTCTGCCATTTCCTTATTGCCAATTATAATTTCTCCTGTCTCTACCTCTGATGGGCCCACGTTTACTTTCACTAATCTCTTCCTATTTACATATCTATAGAAAAGTTTACAATCTATTTTTAAGTCTCTTGCTAATTTACTCTCATTCTTTTTTTCTCTTTCCTTATCAATTTCTTGGTCCTCCTTTGCTGAATTCTAAAATCCTCCCAATCCTCAGGCTTACTACTCTTTTTGGCAACATTATAAGCCTCTTCCTTTTTTTTATTTGTTTATGGGATGTGGACATCGCTGGCAAGGCCAGCATTTATTGCCCATCCCTAATTGCCCTTGAGAAGGTGGTGGTGAGCCGCCGCCTTGAACCACTGCAGTCTGTGTGGTGAAGGTACTCCCACAGTGCTGTTAGGCAGGGAGTTCCTATTTGATCTAATACTATCTTTTACTTTTCTTGTTAGCCACAGTTGGACCACTTTTCCTGTGGGATTTTTGTGCCTTAAAGGAATGTATATTTGTTGTAAATTATGTATTAATTCTTTAAATGTTAGCCATTGCTTGTCTACCGTCAGACCTTTTAATGTAGTTTCCCAATCTACCTTAGCCAGCTCACCCCTCATACCTACGTACTTTGCTTTGTTTAGATTTAAGACCCTAGTTTTGGATTTAACTAAGCATGTAAACAGTAAGCGGGTAGTAAGAGGCGGGGTGAGGCCTATTAGGGACAAAGAAGGTGATATATGCTTCGAGGCGCAGGGCAAGGCTAGAATACTCAATGAGTACTTTGTATCGGTGTTTACTAAGGAGGTGGATGCTGACAAAATATCAGTCGAAGTGGAAAAGGTAGCAGCAATGGAAGGAGTAAAAATTGATAAGACAGGATGTACTAGAAAGACTGGGTATGCTTAGAGTGGATAAGTCGCCTGGTCCAGATGGCTTGCATCCCAGGTTGCTAAGGGAATTGGGGGAGGAGATAGCAGAAGGGCTTGCCATAATTTTCCAATCTTCCCTAGATGCGGGGGAGGTGCCTGAGGATTGGAAAGTGGCAAATGTGACACCATTGTTCAAGAAAGGGTGTAAGGACAATCCTAGTAACTACAGGCCGGTCAGTTTAACATCAGTGGTGGGTAAAGTTTTAGAAACAATAATCAAGGAAAAAATTAATAGGCACTGGAGAGGTTTAAGCTAATTAAGGAGAGGCAACATGGATTTGTAAAATAAAAACAGAAAATGCTGGAGATACTCCACAGATGCTGCCTGACCTGCTAAGAGAGAAACAGAGTTAACGTTTCAGGTCGATGACCTTTCGTCAGAACTGGAAAAAAGCAGGAAATGGAACAGATTTTTAAGCAAGTGTAGGGGCTGGGAAAGGGGGGAGGGGATGAAAGAACAAAAGGGAAGGTCTGTCCCATTACCATCTCCTTTTGCCTTGAATATCTCATGATGTCTCTGAACCTCTCCTGCCTTCTATCCTATCACAGACCTTCCCTTTTGTTCTTTCATCCCCTCCCCCATTTCCCAGCCCCTACACTTGCTTAAAAATCTGTTCCCTTTCCTGCTTTTTTCCAGTTCTGACGAAAGGTCATCGACCTGAAACGTTAACTCTGTTTCTCTCTTCACAGATGCTGCCTGACCTGCTGAGTATCTCCAGCATTTTCTGTTTTTATTTCAGATTTCCAGCATCTGCAGTACTTTCTTTTTGGATTTGTAAAAGGCAGATTGTGTTTGACTAATCTAATTGAATTTTTTGATGAAGTAACAGAGAGGATTGATGAAGGGAATGCAATGGATGTTGTCCACATGCATTTTAGGAAGACGTTTGACAAAGTACCACATAGAAGGCTGGTTAACAAAATTGAGGCGCATGGAATAGATGGGTCAGCAGCAGCTTGGATAAGGAATTGGCTTAAGGACAGAAAACAGCGAGTTGTGGTAAATGGCTGTTTTTCAGACTGGAAGATGGTAGACAGTGGTGTTCCCCAAGGGTCAGTGCTGGGGCCACTGCTTTTTTTGATATAATATAAATGACCTGGATATTGAAATACAGAGTAGAATTTCTAAATTTACTGATGACCCCAAACTTGGGGGTGTGGCAAACAATGAGGATGATACCAATCGACTGCAACAGGACATAGAAAGGCTAACAGAATAGGCAGACAAGTGGCAGATGGAATTTAATACAGAGAAGTGTGCGGTGATGCATTTTGGCAGAAGGAACAGGGAGAGGCAGTATACACTTAATGGCACAGTTTTAAAGAGTGTGCAGGGACAGAGGGACCTGGGAGTTAATGTGCATAGGTCCCTGAAGGTGGCAGGACATATTGAGAGAGTGGTTAACAAAGCATATGGGATCTTGGGCTTCATAAATAGAGGTATTGAGTACAAAAGTAGAGAAGTTATGTTGAACCTTTATAAAGTTCTGGTTAGGCCACAACTGGAGTATTGCGTCCAGTTCGGGTCACCACACTTTAGGAAGGATTTGAAGGCCCTTGAGAGGGTGCAGAGGAGATTTACCAGAATGATTCCGGGGATGGGGGATTTTAGCTACAAGGACAGGTTGGAGAAGCTGGATTTGTTTTCATTGGAGCAAAGGAGGTTGAGGGGTGATTTGATAGAGGTGTACAAGATTATGACAAGTTTGGATAGGCTAGATGGGGAAAGGCTGTTCCCACTATTTGATGGCACAAGGACTAGGGGACACAGATTTAAGGTTTTGGGCATGAGATACGGGGGGATGTGAGGAAAACTGACCTGTAATTCACTGCCGACGGAAATGGTGGAAGCGGAGACACTCAATGTTTTCAAGGGGAGACTGGATAGGCACTTGAGGGAAATAAACTTGCAGGGCTATGGGGATAGAGAGGGGGAATGGGACTGACTGGATTGCTCTACAGAGAGTCGGCACGGACTCGATGGGCCGAATGGCCTCCTTCTGTGCTGTTATGACTCTAAGTCACTTTCAAACTCAATATAAAATTCTATCATATGGCCACTCTTCACTAACGGCCCCTTTACTACAAGGTTATTAATTAACCCTTTCTCATTGCACAATACTAGATCTAAAATAGCCTGTTCCCTAGTTGGTTCCTCAACATACTGATCTAGAAAACTATCTTGTATACATTCCATGAATTTGGAGCCTGCCTGCCGCTAGCCCCTCCCCATATCTTCTGCTAGCAGCAGTGACCCAGAATCCTCTTGTAGATTGAGACACTCAAGGTGTATCGGTCTTTTTATTACTCCAAGATCATCCTGCAGATCAGAACAATTCCAAAGCTCTCTTCTCCACAATAAATTGTCTCCTCTGATCACCATCCACTGTACCTTCCCCATCTACACTAGCTGCAAGGAACTCCTTTTTGTGTCCAAAATTGAAGGCATCCACTCGACTTCCTATACCTCTTCTGTTCCCTGCTCCTTTCAGCGGTTCCCCCGCTCACTCCGTCCTTGGGGTCCCACCCTTCCTCATTCCACACTCTTCGTCTATTCCCCGTTGCCTGCTGTCATCATTAAATTTGTCTCTTTCATGAAGTTCAACAGCTGCTCCTTTCAACCCCCTCCCTTCTGAGTGCTTTAATCACTGACATCATCTACCCTCTACTGGCTTGGCACCTACACCTTTCAAAACTGTTGTCATCATTCCTTTTCAAAACCAACCCTGCCCCTTCTTCATCCTTCCCTTTGTTTCTAAAGTCCAGGAACACTATTGCTTTGCAACTATGTTCCCCCTCTCCACTACCTGAACAAAGCCCTCCAATGAGGTTTCCAAATAGGACCGAGCTATGCTGTTCAAAGTCATCAATCACACATTAACTGATTGCAGCTACAACTCACATTTCAGATGTACATACGAATAATGATGGATAGGTAAAGATCCTCTGCTCTATCCAGCCTGCTCCACACAATTGTGATACCATAATATATAGACTCACCACCCCACCCAAAACCTTGTGATCTCTTGGGAGAGGCTAAAAACTAGGTATTTACCCAGGCCCATTTGGTGCAAAATGATCTACTGATTTGCTGACGCCGAGGTTAGTTAGATTACTTGTAGAATCATAGAAATTTATGGCACAGAAGGAGGCTATTCAGCCCATCGTGTCTGTGCCAGCGGAAAAAGAGCTATCCAGCCTAATCCCACTTTCCAACTCTTGGTCCGTAGTGCTGTACTTTATGGCACTTCAAGTGCATATCCAAATACAGGACTTTATAAATGTGATGAGGGTCTCTGCCTCTACCACCCTCTCAGGCAGTGAGTGCCAGACCCCCCCACCACCCTCTGGGTGAAAAAAGTTCTCCTCAACTCCCTTCTAATCCTTGTACCAATTACTTTAAATCTATGCCCCCTGGTTATTGACCTCTCTGCTAAGAGAAATAGGTCCTTCCTATCCACTCTATCTAGGCCCCTCATAATTTTATACACCTCAATTAAGTCTCCCCTCAGCCTCCTCTGTTCCAAAGAAAACAACCCCAGCCTATCCAATCTTTCCTCACAGCTAATATTCTCCAGTCCTGGCAACATCCTCGTAAATCTCCTCTGTACCCTCTCTAGTGCAATCACATCTTTCCTGTAATGTGGTGACCAGAACTGCACGCAGTACTCTAGCTGTGGCCTAACTAGTGTTTTATACAGTTGAAGCATAACCTCCCTACTTTTATATTCTATGCTTCGGCTAAGAAAGGAAAGTATCCAGTATGCCTTCTTAACCACCTTATCTACCTGCTCTGCTACCTTCAGGGATCTGTGGACATGCACTCCAAGGTCCCTCTGTTCCTCTACACTTCTCCGTATCCTACCATTTATTGTGTATTCCCTTGGCTTGTTAGCCCTCCCCAAATGTATTAGTCTGGAATTTGCGGTCGGCAGTGTAACTATGGATTGCACCGCCAGCATCCGAACGGAATGCGCACTTACCTGACGGGGACCCTCCTTCGAGAACTTGCTGGCAGATGCTGCATAGTAGAGGGCAGCGTAGTGGCCCACAGATCCCAGGGGAGCACCGTGTGCGGAAGCGTACCTGGGATCACGTGAGCCGGTGTTCCAATCAGCAAACAGACGGGGTCTCATTATTTAGAAAATAGATTTTTATGCACATTAAATCCCAGAAGGCTCGAGTAATGTTTTTTTTTCTTTTCCTCCACTTTCTGTACAGATTATTTTTAAGCTATGTTGCACATAGATGCAAAAAAAAAAAACCCTCAATGGTCTCCTGATGTAACCAGCAACCGCTTCCTCCAAACTTTTCATGGACAATAAATACTTTTCATGGACAAAATCCTAAAATGCTTCCATTTCCGGCCTCATAAAGCTTTTAAAATTACTTGGATTTGTCAGGAGGTATCCTCTTATGCTGTGCAAACATGCCCTGTGCCTGTTTGCACCAGCCATAAAATTTTCAGGCGTAGTTGCTGGGCAGGTGGTGGACAATTAGCCTAACTCGGCTCCAGCAATTAGGATTTCCCCGTCGGTGCGGATCATCTGTCAAGTCGGAACTTGACAGATCGTAGGTTCGGGATTTAGCGCAGGCACATGCGGAAATCCCGAACTTGCTGTCCATTTCAAAGGCGGTATGACAGCATACTCTGAGAGTATGCGGTCATACTGACCGCAGATTCTGCCCCAATACTTCACACTTCTCCGGATTGAATTCCATTTGCCCCTTCTGCCCACCTGACCAACCTATTGATAGCTCCCTGCAGTCTACAGCTTTCTTCCTCACTGTCAACCACACAGCCAATTTTCGTATCATCTGCAAACTTCTTAATCATGCTCCCTACATTGAAGTCTAAATCATTCATATATACCACAAAAAACAAGGGACCTAGTACTGAGCCCTGCGGAACCCCACTGGAAACAGCCTTCCAGTTACAAACTGTCGACCATTACCCTTTGCTTCCTGTCACTAAACCAATTTTGGATCCAACTTGCCACTTTCCCTTGGATCCCATGGGCCTTTTACTTTTCTGACCAGTCTGCCATGTGGGACCTTGTCAAAAAACTTGTTAAAATCCATGAAGACTACATCAAATGCGCTACCCTCATCGACCTTCCTCGTTACCTCCTCAAAAAATTTAATCGTTAGTCATACACTACCTTCCCTTAACAAATCCATTCTGACTGTCCTTGATTAATCCGTGCCTTTCTAAATGACTATTAATACTGTCACTCAGAATTTTTTCCATTAATTTGCCCACCACCAAGGTTAGGCTGACTGGCCTGTAACTACTTGGTTTATCCCTTACTCCCTTTTTAAACAACAGTACAACGTTAGCAGTCCTCCGGCACCACGCTTGTAACCAGAGAGGATTGGAAAATGATGGTCAGAGCCTCCACTGTTTCATCCCTTGCTTCTCTTAACAGCCTGGGATACATTTCATCCGGGCCTGACAATTTATCTACTTTCAAAGATGCTAGACCCCTTAATATTTCCTCTCTCACTATGTTTATCTAATCTAACATTTCACACTCCTCCTCAACTACAAGGTCTACGTTGTCCCTCTCTTCTGTGAAGACAGACACAAGGTATTCATTAAGAACCATGCCCATGTCTTTCACCTCCACACACAGGTTACCTTTTTGGTCTCTAATAGGCCCGACTCTTGCCTTAGTTATCCTCTTGCTCATTATGTATTTATAAAACATCTTTGGGTTTTCCTTGATTTTACTTGCCAATATTTTTTCATGACCTCTCTTTGCTTTCCTAATTTCCTTTTTAATTTCACCCCTGCACTTCCTCTAAGCTTTCTGCAGTATTTAGCTCTCGGTATCTGACATATGGTTCCCTTTTTTGCCTTATCCTACCCTGTATGCCCCTTGACATCCAGGGAGCTCTAGATTTGGGAGTTCCACCCTTTTTCTTTGTGGGAACATATTTGCTCTGAACCCTCACTATCTCCTCCTTGAATGGTTCCCTCTGCTCTGACACTGATTTATCTTTAAGTAGCTGTTTGCAGCCTACTTTTGCTAAATCACATCTCAGCTTAGCTTAGTAAAATTGGCCTTTCCCCAATTGAGAACTTTTACTTCTGGTCTATCTTTGTCCTTTTCCATAACTACGCTAAATCTAACTGAATTATGATCACTATCACCAAAATGCTCTCCCACTGATACCCCTTCCACCTGCCCAGCTTCATTCCCTCATGTTTATTATTTAAACAAATTAGATATAATGAGTTAAAATTAGTTCTTTTTAACTACTTGATTTTTAGAAGCAACATTAATGGATTAAAGATTCTACATTCACTAATTTATTGTGGGTCGGTCATTTCAGTTTCTATGTTATGCATTGTCCAATAGCCTGCTTTTTTCACGAGAATGTAAAGTCATCATTTTGTCCTTTTTAGTTTCCCATGTAAACGCAATCCATTTCTACACACACAGCGCTTACCTGCAGGAAATGTGAGTGCTTCAGATTAATTCCCACCCACTCATTTGCAAATTTCATCGCAATTTGGTCTCCTGATGTAACCAGCATCAATCAAAGTGCCCACAGTTCTGACTCCGGCATGAGAACACATCGCACTGCCAGGGAGGGGGAAAAATTCCATGATGGCAAAAATCAAATAACATTTGGAATTCAAGTCCAGATTGTTCCACTACTTTGTTTTCTCTCATCTATTTCTTTTTAAGAAATATCAGACCAAATGCATTAACGTGACTGTTCGGATGTGAGTTGTGAGCTGTTAATGATCTGGTGCACTCTGCTGCTTGGAGCAGGATGCTCATTTTTGTTGGTGTTTACCCTTCCCATTGTATTGTGCAGGTGAGACACCAGGTTGGGAGGCTGGGTGCTTGCAGATGATGGATAATTGAAGGGATTGTCACTTGATCTTTTCTTGTGCACCACTTTGTGGCAGCTTGTACTCGGCAAGAGATTTGGCAGCATAGGATGTGGAGTAGGCCATTCAGCCTATTCCACCATTCAATTAGATCATGGCTGATCTGTACCTCAATTCCTTTTACCTGTCTTTGCTCCATATCCTTACCTAACAAAAATCTATCGCTCTCAGTCTTGAAAATTTCAATTGATCCAGCATCCACAGCCTTTTTAGGGAGAGAGTTCCAGGCTTTCCACTACCATTTGTGTGAAAATGTGATTCCTAAATGGCCTAGCTCTAAATTAAAGATTATGCCCCCTTGTTCTGGATTTCCCCCACAAGAAGAAATAGTTTATCTGTATTTACCTATCAATTCCCTTTATCTTTTTAAAAATCTCAACTAGGTCAACCTGTCCTAATAATTTAATTTGTTAAGCTTGGTATCATTCTGGTGAATCTGCACTGTACTCTCTCAAAGGCCAATGTATCTTGCATAAGAACATAAGACGTAGGAGCAGGAGTAGGTCATTTGGCCCCTTGAGCCTGCTCCGCCATTCAATAAGATCATGGCTGATGTGATCTTGGCCTCAACTCCACTTCCCTACCTGCTCCCCATAACCCTTGACTCCCTTATCGTTCAAAAATCTGTCTATCTCCACCTTAAATATATTCAATGACCCAGCCGCCACAGCTCTCTGGGGAAGAGAATTCCAAAGATTCACGACCCTCTGAGAAGAAATTCCTCCTCATTTCTGATTTAAAAGAGCGACCCCTTATTTTGAAACTATGCCCCCTAGTTCTAGATTCCCCCACGAGGGGAAACACCCTCTCTGCATCTACCCTGTCAAGCCCCTTCAGAATCTTTTATGTTTCAATAAGATCCCCCCTCATTCTTCTAAACTCCAATGAGTATAGGCCCAACCTGCTCAATCTTTCTTCATAAGACAACCCCTTCATCTCCGGAATGAACCTCGTGAATCTTTTCTGAGGGTCGAGCCCAAAATTGAGCACAGTACTCCAGATGGGTCTGGACAACTGAAGCATCACTTCCTCACTTTTGTATTCCAACTTCCGCTTGAGACAAAGGCCAGATTTCTATTAGCCTTTATTAATTTTTTGTACCTGTGCACCAGCTTTTAATGGGTAGGTGGGGCAGGAGCCTTAAAACAAAGTTAAGGAAGCATTTTTTTTTTAAATGAGAAATTTTAAAGTTGGCTAAAAGGAATTCCCTTTTGGGTTACATCCATTTCAAGGCAGGTTCCAATTTATATAACTAGGGTCCTTGCATAAGACTTTCAACCAACGTAATATGGTCACAATATATAAACCAATGGTCCAAAAGTATAGTGGAAACTTGTTCCTTTTATTTGATAAGGAGTCTATTTAATGGGAACCCTTTCTGAATTACCTGTAATAGCATCTACAATCCTTTTTATCCTTTACTTGGGCGAGAAGAAAGGGGGGTTGGAAGGAGCGAGTAGAAGGGAAGAGATTTTTCCTGGAAATGAAAATGTTAATCCACTTCTTGGATCCATTGTTGGCATCTAGCATTCTCGGGTCAGATATAGGACAACTATCTTTAGAGTGAACCTGTTTAATCATCTTTAATGTGCAACCTCAGAAGAACACCCCTTAATGCGCAGGGTGACATTTCAGCTTCTCAGAATAGCCATCCTCAGCTCCCCTCTGAGTGAGACTGCCAACTTAGTACTGATGGTGGTTTATTAATAGTCGTTTTGTGCATCAGATGTGTATCCACTATCTTGTAATTTTGCCAATCTAAAGCTAAAAAGTGAAACTACCAATGCTGAAAGTCCAAAATTAAGACAATAAAAACTGGAAATACACATCGGAAAGAGAAAGTTGGGGCAGAGAACCGCCGCGCCGCCCCCCTCCCCCCCGCCCAAAGAAAATTATATCATTCTCTTTCAAATGCTGATTGACTTGTGCATTTTCAATGTGTTTTTTTTCCTTCAAATTTAATTTGGAAACCACCCACAATTGACCAGTACTGCCTCATTACAGGATTCCACTTCTCAAAGGTTTTTTAAAAAAAAATGGCAAAATATCGGGGCGGGGGGGGGGGGGAAACTTGAGAAAACTCGAAAGCTTCATCTTGGTGGCGGTACGGGGAATTGGGAATCTGTGGATGGACTTGCCTTATGCTGTAAAGTGCACCGTCAGCCAAGCATCGGGCCACAACTGCAACCTGACAGAAAGAGGCCGGTGCTGAGGCAGAAGGGTGAGATGTGGAGAAAAAAAGTACTACAAAAAAAAAGCTCTTCACAAGCAGCTGACAGCAGATATGGGGCTGAATGTGGATTAGTGAAATCCATTAGTTAAATATGAATAGATACCTCTTAGTATGAGCAAGGATTACACAGATAATCATAGAGGTGACAGACTCTGTTAATGGACGCAATTTGTTAAATAGGTTTGTAATTGTAGGAGTTGTATAAGGAGTGATCCTATCTACATCATTTCACAGGCTGCTTTATTAAAAGCTTGGGACACTGAATTTACAAAGTTGGTTCTTAATTAAATGAAATCTTATAATTGATGTCAAGCTACTTTGGCTCCTGGTCCGGCAACGCCTCAAAATTAAAATTCTCATCCTTATGTTCAAAACTCTCTGGCCTTACCCCTTCCTATCTCTGAAACCTTCTCCAGCCCTACAACACTCTGAGAAGTCTGGGTTCCTCCAATTCCGGCATCTTATGCATCCCTGATTTCCTTCACTCCACCATTGGCAGCAGTGCCTTCAGCAGCCTGTAAAATGATGTCGATAGGATCACTCCTTATGTAACTCCTACAATTGCAAACCTATTTAACAAATTGCGTCCATTAACGGAGTGCATCACCTCTGTGGTTATCTATGTAATCCTTGCTCATACTAAGAGGTAGCTGTGCTTTAACAATTTCTAGTATAGTGTTCTGATTTCTAGTTTGAGAGCCCTGGGTTTGGAGTGGTGGGATGCGGGCTGGCTCGCATGTTGACTTCCACTCTTAGTCTTGGGCGTCATGTGGCGAGCAGATTATTTCCCTGTAGTGATGGGGAAAGAGAAAGGTAAGGAAGAGCATCACCTTCCTTGAGGTATGAAGACTGGTTGAGGAAATTGTACTTGCTTTCTTTAAATAAGAACAACTACTTAGACTTATATAGCATCTTTAACGAAGTAAAATGTCCCAGGAGTGATATCAGACAAAGCTTGACACCAAGCTACATAAGGAGATATTAGGGCAGGTGACCAAAAGTTTGGTCAGAGGTGGGTTTCAAGGAGCATCTTAAAGGAGAGACAGGCGAGAGGTTTAGGGAGGTCATTCCAGAGCTTGGGGCCTAGATAGCTGAAGGCAAGGCCGCCAGTGGTGGCGCGAAGGAAATCAGGGATGCACAAGACATCGGAATTGGAGGAACGCAGAGTTCTCAGTGTGTTGTAGGGCTGGAGAAGGTTACAGAGATAGGAAAGGGTAAGGTCATAGAGAGATTTAAACACAAGGATGGGAATTTCAAATTTGAGGCGTTACTGGACCAGGAGCCAAAGTAACTTGTCTTTGGGAGCACAAAATCTGGTGAGGGAGCAGCTGTTAAAGGGCTGCAGTTCACTGAGTTGTGGTGATGACAGAAAATGGGCTAATTGTTTACACAATGGGGGCATGGGTAACATTTTGATGTTAAAGGGTAGGAAGCCCTGCTCTAGGAAGTGCACTAAAGAATAATAGCTCCATTTGAGACTAAAAACTACCCTCCAATAAAAGCAGACGTGCTAGATGGTCGCAGTTGTGCATCCTGTCCAACTAATGTCTCCTTTCCAGATGAAAAGTGTTGAAGGTTTTACACCTTAGAAACATAGCAAGTGTCACTTCCCTGATACATGTGTGAGAGGTATCTCTTGAGATGACCTTTAAGGATCTTCGACCATGAAAGCTTAATGCTGTGGTAACCGTCACTTCAATGAGTAAAGCTTTCCCCGATCCAAATGTTGAATGCAGGTGGCACAACTCTGTGTCGGTCTGTCTGGTAAAGTGGAGGCCAAGAATCCAGCACTCCTGACATGTCCAGGTACAGATCCCAAGGTAATGTGGCCAAAATGCCTCCAAGGTCCTCACACCTACAAATGTTTTTCCTTATGACAATATCTCGCTTTTGCTGCATGTTTGAATGCCCACAAAGGAATACACATCCTCACCTCTTTGTAAGGTCAATGTTGTTGACTCTTAATTGACCATTGAAGTAGTCTAGCAAACCATTCAGTAGTATTAAAAAACTGCTCCCAGCAATTCAAGAAGGCCCACCACCACTTTCTCAGGGTAATTAGGGATGGGCAATAAATGCTGACCTTGCCAGCAACATCCACATCCAAAGAATAAATCATTTTTAAAAAGGTGCCACATCAAATCCAGCAGTTTGCAAGAATAATGCAGAAAAGTAGTGGAAGTGGTAAAAAAGTGAACTACCCAGCAAAATCAACTAATATATGGGGGGAAAATGCAACCAAGGGAAGAGAAAATGTAAGAATAAATGAACTGGAAACTTACCTTCTCATTTTAAGATGCTGCCCAGGACTCCCATGTACCCAATTTTTAAGAATATTACTTGTGCCAACAGCTAAAATCTTAGGTCTTTGAATTAGGTGTTTAGATATTTTAATTTTAGGATATGTTGATGAGGTTAAATGAAGAAGGGTGGGAGGAGGCTCGTGTGGAGCATAAACACCGGCATGGAACTGTTGGGCTAAATAGCCTGTTTCTGTGCTGTAAACACTTTGTAGTACTTTGTAATGAGGTAGCAAGACGCTAGCTTGGCCTAATTATTTTGGTCCAACTTGCTGCTCAGAGTATTAGGCGCTCTGTGAATCGGTGTGCAAGGCCAGGACCCGATTTTCTGACCTGTGCCCACAGTGTGCAAAGTCCCACTGGCAGCGCAACACCTCACAAAAGTTAGCATATTGGCATGTCAACTATGTTGGGTATCAAGGGATATGGAGCGAAGGCCAGGAAATAAAGTTGAGGTACAGATCAGCCATGATCTATTTGGATGGCGGAACAGACCTACTCCTGTTCTTACGTCATGTTTTGTTTATTCCTCACATTCTGTTCCTCAGGAGACCGGGATGGGGGGTGGCGGGGGGAATAAAATAACTTTAGTAAAAAGAAAACTCAACAACACTGTTGTGTAATTACCAGCTGAGATACTCAGTGGTTCAATCCTCGGGACTTTAAGCAACTCTCCCAGCTGTTCCAATATAACCTTTATAGGACTCAGTTGCACTCCCATGAAAAATTTAATTTTTAATAGGTATTTTGGTGCAGGTTGGAGGAAGAGTCCATTCATAATTATACTCTTGAAACCCTTTGCCATACTTTGGACTATCAGAGCTCTGGTCTATATTTAACTAGAACACAATGTTACTGAAGGAAATAAATCTTTTTACGAACCATAATACCTATAATATTTCTATCAATTACAGCAGTATTAATATGTTGCTCTTTACACCATGTTCCCAGTGCCATTGGTACCTGATAGCAGACTGTAATATAAGCCACTAAATATGAGTAGAACAGTTGGTGTTTGTCATCTGGGAGTCGGAGAATGCAGTGTTGAGGCTAACGGGGAAACTTGCGTCTGATAACTTGTACAAATGGAACACTGAGTTATATGAAAGCACCAAATCAATTGTAGGCTGATGTGTAAAAAGAAGAACATAAACATTTCTTCCTTCATCTAGTAATGTTGACTCATGCGTGGGTGCAACGATACCGGCAACACTCTAGTACCGCATCCTTGTGGCCGAGCCAAGTATTGAGTGTCTGCATGTTATTGGACCCTGGACATAACATACACGTGTGCTTCCAGCACCTAGATAACGATCTGGAGCAGGAGCTCAAGCTGATATTTTCTCCTCCACCCCCCGCCCCCGCCCCCCCCCCCCCATAGTCCAGAGGTGTTGAGGTTGATTGTTGTAACGCTTACTATTAACCCAGTTGAGACCAACAGACTCGGGGCAGACCAGATACTGAACCTGAGACTTTTCCTAGCTAGAACCTGACTGGCATTATTCTCAACTCTTCTCACTTTTCCCTTTGCCCTTCTTCAAGTACAGGATGGCAAGGTTGGAATTGAATCATGTGATGTGCCACCATCACAAAATTGGCAGCACTATACATTGAGTGTGGCTAAACATTCAATGCAGGTGTTACTGGGAAGCTGATCCCAGTTACATAGAAGATAGGAGCAGGAGTAGGCCATTCGGCCCCTCGAGCCTGCTCCGCCATTCAATGCGATCGTGGCTCATCATCCAAATTCAGTACCCTGTCCCTGCTTTCTCCGCATATCCCTTGATCCCCTTAGCCTTAAGAAATATATCTAACTCCTTCTTGAATATATTTAATGAATTGGCCTCAACTGCCTTCTGTGGTAGAGAATTCCACAGGTTCACCACTCTCTGGGTGAAGAAATTCCTCCTCATCTCAGTCCTAAATGGCTTACCCCTTATCCTTAGACTGTGACCCCTGGTTCTGGACTCCCCCGCCATCGGGAACATCCTTCCTGCATCTAGTCTGTCTAGTCCTGTTAGAATTTTATAAGTTTGAATCAGATCCCCTCTCATTCTTCTAAACTCTAGCAAATATAAGCCTAATCGACCCAATCTCTCCTCATACGTCATTCCTGCCATCCCAGGTATCAGTCTGGTGAATCTTCGCTGCACTTCCTCCATGGCAAGAACATCCTTCCTCAGATAAGGCGACCAAAACTGCACACAATACTCAAGGTGTGGTCTCACCAAGGCCCTGTACAACTGCAGCAAGACATCCTTGCTCCTGTACTCGAATCCTCTCGCTATGAAGTCCAACATACCATTTGCCGCCTTAACCGCCTGCTGCACCTGCATGCTTACCTTCAGCGACTGGTGCACAAGGACACCCAGGTCTCGTTGCACTTCCCCTTTTCCCAATCTATTGCCGTTCAGATAATATTCTGCCTTCCTGTTTTTGCCACCAAAGTGGATAACCTTGCATTTATCCACATTATACTGCATCTGCCATGCATCTGCCCAATCACCCAACCTGTCCAAATCATACTGGAGTTTCTCTGCATCCTCCTCACAGCACACACGCCCACCCAGCTTTGTGTCGTCTGCAAACTTGGAGATATTACATCTAATTCCCTCGTCTAGATCATTAATATATATTGTGAATAACTGGGGTCCTAGCACCGATCCCTGCGGTACCCCACTAGTCACTGCCTGCCACTCGGAAAAAGCCCCGTTTATTCCAACTCTTTGCTTCCTGTCTGCCAACCAGTTTTCTATCCAAGTCAGTACCTTACCCCCAATCCCATGTGCTTTAACTTTGCACGCTAATCTCTTATGCGGGACCTTATCGAAAGCCTTCTGAAAGTCCAAATACACCACATCCACTGGTTCTCCCTTATCTATTCTACCAGTTACATCCTCAAAAAATTCCAGTAGATCAGTCAAGCATGATTTACGTTTTGTAAATCCATGTTGACTTTGTCAGATCCTGTCAATGTTTTCCAAGTGCTCTGCTATTCCATCTTTTATAATGGATTCTAGCATTTTCCCCACTACCGATGTCAGGCTTACCGGTCTATAATTCCCTATTTTCTCTCTACCACCTTTTTTAAATAGTGGGGTTACATTAGTTACCCTCCAATCCATGGGAACTGTTCCAGAGTCTATAGAATTTTGGAAGATGACCAGCAATGCATCTACTATTTCTAGGGCCACTTCCTTAAGTACCCTAGGATGTAGATTATCAGGCCCTGGGGATTTATCGGCCTTCAATCCCGTCAATTTCCCTAACGCCATTTCCCTACAAATACTGATTTCATTCAGTTCCTCCCTCTCATTAGATCCTATGTTCCCTGACATCTCTGGGAGTTTATTTGTATCCTCCTTTGTGAAGACAGAACCAAAGTATGTATTTAATTGGTCTGCCACTTCTTTGTTCCCCATTATAAATTCCCCTGATTCTGACTGCAAGGGACCTACGCTTGACTTCACCAATCTTTTTCTCTTCACGTATCTATAGAAGCTTTTACAGTCAGTTTTTATGTTCCCTGCAAGCTTACTCTCATACTCTATTTTCCCCCTCTTAATTAATCCCTTTGTCCTCCTTTGCTGAATCCTAAACTGCTCCCAATCCTCAGGTTTGCTGCATTTTCTGGCCAATTTATATGTCCTCTCCTTGGATCTTATGCTGTCCCTAATTTCCCTTGTTCGCCACGGTTGAGTCACCGTTTTTGTTTTATTTTTATGCCAAACCGGGATGAACAAATTCTGTAGTTCATCCATGCGATCTTTAAATGTTTGCCATTGCCTATCCGCCGTCAACCCTTTAAGTATCATTCCCCAATCCATCCTAGCCAACTCGCGCCTCATACCATCATAGTTTCCTTTATTTAAATTCAGTACCCTAGTCTCTGAGTCAACTACTACTTCACTCTCCATCTTAATGAAGAATTCTATCATATTATGATCGCTCCTCCCTAAGGGGCCTCGCACAACAAGATTGCTAATTAATCCTTTCTCATTACGTAATACCCAGTCTAAGATGGCCTGATCTCTAGTTGGTTCCTCGACATATTGGTCCAGGAAACCATCCCGTATACGCTCTAGGAATTCCTCTTCCACAGTATTGTTACTAATTTGGTTAGCCCAATCTATATGTAGATTAAAGTCACCCATGATAACTGCTGTGCCCTTATTGCATGCATCACTAATTTCCCGTTTAATGCCATCCCCAACCTCAGCATTACTGTTTGGGGGTCTGTATACAACTCCCACTAACGTTTTCTGCCCCTTGGTATTTCTCAGCTCTACCCATACAGATTCCACATCATCAGAGCTAATATCCTTCCTTACTATTGTGTTAATTTCTTCTTTAACCAGAAATGCTACCACACCTCCTTTTCCTTTTTGCCTGTCCTTCCTGAATATTGAATACCCCTGGATGTTGAATTCCCAGCCTTGGTCACCCTGGAGCCATGTCTCCGTAATCCCAATTATATCATATCCGTTTACATCTATTTGCGCAGCTAATTCATCCACCTTATTACGAATGCTCCTCGCATTAAGACACAAAGCCTTCAGGCTTGTTTTTTTTAACACTCTTAGATCTTTTAGAATTATTGTTTACTGTGGCCATGTTTGATTTACACCCTTGATTTCTCTGACTTCCACTTTTGCTTTTCTCCTTCCTGTCTTTTGCTTCTATCCTTGCTTCCCTTTCCTCTGTTTCCCTGCACAGGTTCCCAACCCCCTGCCATTTTAGTTTCAACCCTCCCCAACAGCACCAGCAAACACTCCCCCTAGGACATCGGTCCCAGTCCTGCCCAGGTGCAAACCGTCCAGTTTGTACTGGTCCCACCTCCCCCAGAACCGGTTCCAATGACCCAGGAATTTGAATCCCTCCCCCTTGCACCATTCTTCTAGCCAAGTATTCATCTGAAATACTCTTCTATTTCTACTCTGACTAGTACGTGGCACTGGTAGCAATCCTGAGATTACTACCTTTAAGGTCCTATTTTTTAATTTACCTCCTAACTCCCTATATTCAGCTTTTAGGACCTCATAAGAACATAAGAAATAGGAGCAGGAGTAGGCCAATCGGCCCCTCGAGCCTGCTCCGCCATTCAATAAGATCATGGCTGATCTGATCCTAACCTCAAATCTAAAAAACACAAGAAGTAGGAGCAGGACCCGGCCACTCAGCCCCTGGGCCCACTCCGCCACCCACAGGGCCTTGACCGATCCGAACTCAGCCTCATGTCCAATTTCCTGCCCGCTCCCCGTAACCCCTAATTCCCTTTACTTCTGGGAAACTGTCTATTTCTGTTTTAAATTTATTTAATGATGTAGCTTCCACAGCTTCCTGGGGCAGCAAATTCCACAGACCTACTACCCTCTGAGTGAAGAAGTTTCTCCTCATCTCAGTTTTGAAAGAGCAGCCCCTTATTCTAAGATTATGCCCCCTAGTTCTAGTTTCACCCATCCTTGGGAACATCCTTACCGCATCCACCCGATCAAGCCCCTTCACAATCTTATATGTTTCAATAAGATCGCCTCTCATTCTTCTGAACTCCAATGAGTAGAGTCCCAATCTACTCAACCTCTCCTCATATGTCCACCCCCTCATCCCCGGGATTAACCGAGTGAACCTTCTTTGTACTGCCTCAAGAGCAAGTATGTCTTTTCTTAAGTATGGACACCAAAACTGTATGCAGTATTCCAGGTGCGGTCTCACCAATACCTTATGTAACTGCAGCAATACCTCCCTGTTTTTATAATCTAGCCCCCTAGCAATAAAAGCCAACATTCCGTTGGCCTTCTTGATCACCTGCTGCACCTGCATACTAACTTTTTGATTTTCTTGCACCCCAGATCCCTTTGTACTGCAGTACTTTCCAGTTTCTCGCCATTAAGATAATAACTTGCTCTCTGATTTTTCCTGCCAAAGTGCATAACCTCACATTTTCCAATATTGTATTGCATCTGCCAAATCTCCGCCCACTCACCCAGCCTGTCTATATCCCCTTGTAGGTTTTTTATGTCCTCCTCACTTTCTACTTTCCCTCCCATCTTTGTATCACTTGCAAACTTTGATATGTTACACTCGGTCCCCTCCTCCAAATCGTTAATATAGATTTTACCTATATCGTTGGTACCTATATGCACCACGACAACTGGCTGTTCACCCTCCCCCTCCAGAATGCCCTGCAGCCGCTCCGAGACATCCTTGACCCTTGCACCAGGGAGGCAACATACCATCCTGGAGTTTCGTTTGCGGCTGCAGAAACGCCTGTCTATTCCCCTTACAATAGAATCCCCTATCACTATAGCTCTGCCACTCTTTTTCCTCCCGTCCTGTGCAGCAGAACCACCCATGGTGCCAGGAAGTTGGTTGCTGCTGCCTTCCCCCGAGAACCCATCCTACTCAACAATATCCAAAGCGGTATATCTGTTTGAGAGGAGAATGGCCACAGGGGACCCCTGCACTACCTGCCTGCGCCTGCTACTCTGCCTGGTGGTCACCCATTCCCTTCCTGCCTGTGCAGCCTTTACCTGCGGTGTGACCAACTCATTAAACGTGATATCCACGACGTCCTGAGCATCGCGAATGCTCCAGTATGTATCATTTCGCAGCTCCAGCGCCACAATGCAGTCTGCCAGTAGCTGCAGCTGGATACACTTCCCGCACATGGTCATCGTGTCCCTGATTTCCCACATAGTGCAGGAGGAGCATGCCACGGGGCCAAGCTGTGCTGCCATGACTTACCCTTTAATTAATTTAAATTAAATCAAATCAATACCACAAATTACACTACAATGAAATGATATACTCAAGGGCCCTTGTTTACTAGCACTCCCCGCTGCACAACAGAGACCTTAGAAATTATAACCACAAAATTAAGACCTTCTAATCTTTATAAACTGTTAACCTTAACTGTCAAACTATAGAGTAGTATAAATACTCACCTGGCCGTACTCACCCAATCAGCTGCTTCCTCTTGCCCGCGTCAGTTTTTGAATCGTGACGTGGCTCTGGAACGCCGCCGCCGGTCTGCGAGATTGGTGAGCCTCTGAAAGAAAGCCCGCGAAAGTGAGTTTAAGTGCTCACTGTACCGTCGCTCTCTCCGCTCCCGACACCGGCCTCAGTTGTGACACCTGACCTATTATGACAGACTTCCAGGCCCAATCAGCTTAATCTGCTGGAGGGTGAATGTGACAGTCCCACATCCCTGAGACTGTAA
This sequence comes from Squalus acanthias, assembly GCA_030390025.1. NCBI lineage: Eukaryota > Metazoa > Chordata > Chondrichthyes > Squaliformes > Squalidae > Squalus > Squalus acanthias. Next base: position 29,923,312 of record CM059432.1, on the reverse strand, counting down.
ACATCTCTATAAAGCAAGTTCTATCTTGTTTCTTCTAAGCTGTAAATACAAGCGTTTTCCTCATCCCTGCATCCTAAAAGTGTCGCACCATCTCCCACTCCAAGTCAAGTTGGCAACAACAACTATGCATTTATAGAGTGCTTTTCACATGTAGGAAGGCATCTCAAAGTACTTTACAATAAGGAGGAAAAGGGCATGGTAGACGTCGGCCATGGGGCAAGGCTGAGAGAAGCGAGGATGACCAAATGAACACACTATCAAAGAGGTTTTGGAGAGGTTTTTTGAAGAGAGGAATGTGGAGGGAACTGGGTAGGGAACTTTAAAGGGCAGGAGTGTGATGACTGAATGAATGGCTGCCAATAGTGGAACAGAGGGAGCAAAGAAGTCCGCAGTTAGAGAAGCAAAGTGCATGCGCGATGAAAGGAGGAGATCATGAAGGTAGGGTGGGTGAAGCGAAAGCAAGGATATGAATTTTGAAATGATGACGCTGGAGTGTGCGATGATGGTGGAGCTTGGAAAGGGTTGGGTGGTGATGGGAGTGTTGTACTTTGTGATGGTGAGGATGTGGACTTGGCCTTTTGGATGAATTAAAGCTTGGGGAAGGCTGAGGCAGTTAGACCAGCTAAGTGGGCTCTAAGAAAGTAAAACCTTGAGGTGATGGACTAGAGTTTTGGCAGCGGAAGGGTAAAAATAGGAGTGGAGATGGGCAGTGTTACTGGAGGTGGAACAAAGAGATTTTGGTAATAGAATGGATGTGGAGGAGGAAAGTGAGCTTGGGGTCAAGCAGAACACCACATTTCGTGCCTCCTGACTCAACTTTTAGATGATGGTCAGGGAGATTGATGAAGGTAAAGCCAGCTGAGGTGGATGGTCTCGGTTTTGCTAACATTTGGCTGTTTTGGCTCATAGAGGTCTTGATATCAGACGGGCAATTTGGAAGTTTGGCAACAATCCTAGGATTAATGAAGGAGGCAGCAAGGTAAAACTGGGTGTCATCAGCAGATGTAGAAGCTGATCCCTTGCTTCTGGATAATGTTACCGTGAGGTAGCCTGTAGATAGTGAAGAGGAGGAGATCACGGATGGACCTCAGAACTGTGGAGCTGCTTTCCTCCCTGAATTTTCCTTTCCTCCTACAGTCTGCGGGATATATAAACCCAAGCTCAGTATCTCCCAATCAATATTTCCTCATTTAATTCGTCCTCCCGTTAGCAAATTTTTGCCTTGGTGTCATTCTGCACTATGGGCCTTGCCTTTTAAGCTTGGTTTCTTACAAATAAAGCTGATATTACTGAAATAGCAGATGTTGCCAGTGAGTATCACTTTTAGAGTTTCACTACCTACATTCACACCCTTATAACCAATAAGTAATCAAAGTAGAACCACTTCTAATCAGTGAATGATACTGTACCTAATATAAAGAATAAAAAATGGCTGATGGATATAAAATATTAGCTGCTTCATCATGTTCTGATATTACAAACCTTCTACCATCAACCTATTGTCCCATGTAGGCATCATTTTCCAGTACTCAGTTGTTAAGTGTCGCTTAATGAACTTGCAGTGATTGTCACTCAGTTAGTAACCTTTATTTTGGATCTCTACATATTGATGACATGCAGTGGCAGTCAGCCGCCTTCTTAATAAACCCGAAACTTAATAAACATAATCACCCTAAACTTAATAAACATAACCTGTGAACTTCATCTACTGTGTGTTATAACAAATATCCAGGCAATGATCCAAGAGGCATTCACACCCCTTAGTGGTAGTGGTCAGGGACAAGAGGGTGTGACTGCAACTCAGGCAGGTAAGACCCCAGATGCAGTGCTGGAGGAGCCTCAGCCTTTGCCCTTGTCCAACAGGTATGAGATTCTTGCTGCCTGTGTGGATGAGGGAAAAGCCTGCAGGATGGATGAGCAAGCTGACCATGGCACCATGGTGCAGGAGGTCATTCAAGTGGGGGGAGTGAAAGAGACTGTAGTTGTGGAAGGGGACAGTATAGTCGGGGATAGATACTGTTCTCTGCAGCCGCGACCGAGAGTTCCGAAGGTTGTGTTGGCTGCCAGGGTTAAAGACATTCCCTCGCGGCTGGAGGAGAACTTGGAGTGGGAGGGGGATGATCCAATTGTCATGGTCCACATAGGAACCAACGACATAGGTAGAACTAGGAATGAGGTTCTGCTGAGGAAGTTTGAGGAGCTAGGATCCAAATTAAAAAACAGAACCTTAAAGTAATAATCTCTGGATTGTTACCTGAGCCACGCGCAAGTTGGCATAGGGACAAACAGATTCGAGGTTTAAATGTGTGGCTTAGAGTGTGGTGTGGAAGGAAGGGGTTTCAGTTCATGGGGCACTGGCACCAGTACTGGGGAAAGAGGGAGCTGTTCCGTTGGAACAGGCTCCACTTAAACCGGGCTGGGACCTGTATACTGGTGAACCGAATAACTAGGGCAGTAGACAGGGCTTTAAACTAATGAAGGTGGGGTAGGAGGATTCAGAAAAGAGTAAATTTAAAAGCAGCAAGAGAAATGGCAAGGCTCTAGAGCAGAGTAGAGTTTTGGGTAAAAATAAGCAGAGTGCGTCAGGAAGGGACAGAGAAAGTAACAAAGGTAATAAGGCATGAGTGACTAAGGTGACATCAGGGAAAAATAGAAATAAGTCAAAGCTAAAAGCACTATATCTGAATGAGCGAAGCATTCACAACAAAATAGATGAATTAATACCACAGATAGAAATTAATAGGTTTGATCTAATAGCCATTGCGGAGACGTGGTTGCAATGTGGCCAAGGTTGGGAACTAAATATTCCAGGATACTTAACTTTTAGAAGAGATAGGCAAAATGGAAAAGGAGGAGGGGTGGCCCTTATAATAAAGGATGCGATAAAGACAGTAGAGAGAAAGGATCTTAGCTCCGAAAATCAAGAAGTAGAATCAGTTTGGGTGGAGCTAAGAAACAGCAAGGGACAGAAAACATTGGTGGGAGTTGTTTATAGGCCCCCAAACAGTAGTTGTAATGTGGGGCAGAGTATAAATCAGGAAATTAGAGGCGCATGCAACAAGGGTAATACAGTAATCATGGACTTTAATCTACATATAGACTGGACAAACCAAATTTGCAGTAATAGTGTGGAGGACGAATTCATGGAATGTATGAATGACAGTTTTCTAGATCAGTATGTTGAGGAATGAACTAGATCTACTATTGTGCAACGAGAAAGGGTTAATTAATAACCTTGTAGCCATGATGTGGAGATGCCAGTGTTGGACTGGGGTGGACAAATGTGAGAAGTCGCACAACAGCGCTCCGAAAGCTTGTGATTTCAAATAAAGCTGTTGGACTATAACCTGGTGTTGTGCGACTTCTCACAATAACCTTGTAGTAAAGGGGCCTTTAGGGAAGAGTGCCCATAATATGATAGAATTTTATATTGAGTTTGAAAGTGATTTAGTTAAATCCGAAACTAGGGTCTTAAATCTAAACAAAGCAGACTACGTAGGTATGAGGGGCGAGTTGGCTAAGGTAGATTGGGAAACTACATTAAAAGGTATGACAGTAGTGGCTAGCATTTAAAGAATTAATACATAATTTACAACAAATATACATTCCTTTAAGGCACAAAAACCCCACAGGAAAAGTGCTCCAACCATGACTAACAAGAGAAGTTAAAGATAGTATTAGATCAAAGGAAGAGGCTTATAATGTTGCCAAACAGAGTAGTAAGCCTGAGGATTGGGAGGATTTTAGAATTCAGCAAAGGAGGACCAAGAAATTGATAAAGAAAGGGAAAATAGAATATGAGAGTAAACTAGCGAGAGACAGAAAAACAGACTGTAAAAGCTTCTATAGGTATGTAAAAAGGAAAAGATTAGAAAAAGTAAATGTGGGTCCCTTACAGGCTGAGACAGGAGAAATTATAATTGGGACTAAGGAAATGGTAGAGAAATTAAACAAATACTTTGGGCTGGATTTTCTCAGTGGAGACGTGCTGGAGGTGGGACTTCTGGTTTCCGGGTTTCAGTCCCGCCCCCAGCGACGTCTGACCAACCCACGTTATTTTTCCTTGATTGGCCTTGTTAAGGCCGCCCTACCGGCCAATTAAGGGAAAGCCGGTGACCGTTGACGTCAGCGTATGACGCTTCATCTGTCTCAATTTTTTTGACAGATGATTGGTCAGCGTTTGACAGCTTTGAGAAGCTGTCAAGCACTGGCAATCTCTGTTCTAAGGTGAGCCCTTGCACACAGGCTCACCAAGACATCTCTCCTCAGCAGAAAGCAGATGGCTACTGCATCTGAGAATGCAGCAGCCATTCTGTCATCTCTGCCGTTGAGATGAGGCACCTCCGGATCCTCAAAGGTTGAAGCCTGCAGAAAGAAGCAAAGGTAAGGAAACTTTTTCCAACACTTTACACTCACCTCTGATACTTACCTGTCCACACTTGCACCCATCACTCACCTCTACAGCTGATATTTCGACCCCTCTCGCCCCCGCAGACTCACTGCTCGCCTCGCTGACCCTGGCTAGGTTCGCAGCCGTAGGGAAGCCTGCAATTGCAGGCGTAAAATGTGGAAAAGCCTCAAAACTGCCTGTTAACAGGCAGTTAATTGGCTCTAATCCCCGTCCAACCTCGAGGAGACGGGTCTCTGCGCGACTCGGAGACCCGCCTCCTGGGAAGATGGCACGGAGGCGGGTTGGGAGTGGGGTCGGTACCCAGTTTTTGTCATTTTACCGGCAGTCCCGCCACCCCAGGGCCAGGAAAATTCCCCCCTTTGTGTCTTGTCTTCACGAAAGAAGACGCAAAAAAACTTCCCAGAAATAGTGGAGAACCAAGGGTCTAGTGAGAATGAGGAACTGAAAGAAAATAGTATTAGTAAAAAAAAAATAGTACTGGAGAAATTAATGGGACTGAAAGCCGATAAATCCCCTGGACCTGATGGCCTACATCCTAGGGTTTTGAAAGAGGTGGCTATAGAGATAGTCAATGCATTGGTTGTCATTTTCCAAAATTCCATAGATTCTAGAACGGTTCCCGCAGATTGGAAGGTAGCAAATGTAACCCCACTATTTAAGAAAGGAGGGAGAGAGAAAACGGGGAACTACAGATCAGTTAGCCTGACATCAGTAGTAGGGAAAGTGGTAGAATCTATTATTAAGGACGTGGTAACAGGGCACTTAGAAAATAATAAGAAGGTTGGGCAGAGTCAACACAGATTTATGAAAGGGAAATCGTGTTTGACAAACCTGTTTGAATTTTTTGAGGTTGTAACTAGCAGAATAGATAAGGGGGAACCAGTGGATGTGGTGTATTTGGATTTTCAGAAGGCATTTGATAAGGTGCCACACGAGGTTATTAAACAAAATTAGGGCTCATGGGATTGGGGGTAATATACTGGCATGGATTGAGGATTGGTTAACGGACAGAAAACAGAGTAGGAATAAACGGGTCATTTTCGGGTTGGCAGGCTGTAACTAGTGGGGTACCGCATATCAATGATTTGGATGAGGGGACCAAATGTAATATATCCAAGTTTGCTGATGATACAAAGCTGGCTGGGAATGTAAGTTGTGAGGAGGATGCAAAGAGGCTTCATGGAGATATAGACAAGCTAAGTGAGTGGGCAAGAACATGGCAAATGGAATATAATGTGGAGAAATGTGAAGTTATTCACTTTGGTAGGAAAAATAGAAAAGAGTATTTTTTAAATGGTGAGAGATTGGGAGATGTTGGTGTTCAGAAGGACCTGGGTGTCCTTGTATACGAATCACTGAAAGTTAACATGCAGGTACAGCAAGCAATTAGCAAAGCGAATGATATGTTGCCCTTTATTACAAGAGGATTTGAGTACAAGAGTAAAGATATCTTATTGCAATTATATAGGGCCCTGATGAGACCACAGCTGGAGTATTGTGTACAGTTTTGGTCTCCTTAACTAAGGAAGGATAGAGGGAGTGCAACAAAGTTTCACCAGACTGATTCCTGGGATGGGGGATTGTCCTATGAGGAGAGATTGAGTAGACTAGGCCTATATTCTCTAGAGTTTAGAAGAATGAGAGGTGATCACATTGAAACATACAAAATTCTTACAGGGTAGATGCAGGGAGGATGTTTCCCCTGGCTGGGGAGTCTAGAACTCGGGGTCACAGTCTCAGAATAAGGGGTCAGCCATTTAGGACTGAGATGAGGAGAAATTTCTTCAGAGGGTGGTGAATCTTTGGAATTCTCTACCCCAGAGGGCTGTGGAGGCTCAGTCATTGAGTATATTCAAGACAGAGATTGATAGATTTTTGGATATCAAGGGATATGGGGATAGTGCAGGAATGTGGAGTTGAGGTAGAAGATCAGCCATGATCTTACTGAATGGCGGAGCAGGCTCGAGGGGCCAAATGGCTGACTCCTGCTCCTATTTCTTATGTTCTTATGTTGTTGTTAATGATTTCAAGGCTTTAGTCTGATGGTGATTGTGCTTAAGATTTTTTTGTCCAGAATTTACGGTTTTTACAGAATCACTGAATTTAATCCCCAAAATACCAGCAAAAATTCAATCACTATATGTAGTAAAAACTGAATTTGACTCATTCAGTTGCCATAAATCAGTGGTCCTGATGATGTTATTATCTAAACTTCATGAATAGGTTCCAGCCTGTAATTCACTGCCAAGTATATAAACTGTCTGAACCTCAATTATATTCCAACCTGTAACTCACTCCTGGGTATCCTTTATACCATACATGAACCATCCAAAGCTCATTGCCATGTTCTTGCCTGTAACTCACGCCCAGTTATCCAATATTGTTCAATATATAAGCCATCTAATCTTGTCAATTAGATTTCAGCCTGTAACCCACTGGCAGATTATCCTATATATAAACCATTTGAACCCCCTCAATTATAACTAATTTCCAAGTATCTGAAATCCTTTATAAATATAAACCATCTGGACCCCTCAATTAAATTCCAACCTGCAACACACCAACCTGTAATTTCCAAGACAGTCCCTTTGACCTTTTTTAAAGATGGGTAGTATGTTCCCATCATAAAGTAGCTACCATTAATCATGATGCCAACTCCTCAACTAAACTACTCCTTCATACTTAAGGATTTATTGCTCTCTACATTACCGCCTTAAATTCTAGGTTGTAGTTCACTCTCAGATATCCATTGTTCTATACATTAACCATCTGAATTCCTTGATCAGAATTTAGCCTGTAACTCACTCCAGGCATTTCCATTATTATAAACATAAACCACCTGAGCCCCTCAATTAGATTCCAGCTTGTGACACTCCCAGGTATCAACTATTCTATATAGAAACTATCTGAACCCCTCGATTAGATTCCAGCCTGTAACTCACTCCCAGGTATCCATTATTCTATATAGAAACCAGCCCATCATTTCTGGGCATCTGTTGCTGTTTGATTGGCAGATGTATTTTTTTCCTGATCCCTTTTAATGGAAATGCTTTTTTTCTTCCACTTGTTTTAAGTTTGCTATAAATTTGAAGTGGCCCTGGTAAAAACCAACACCTGAGGGAAGAAAACACAAAATTGTTCTTGTGCAACTGGAAACATTTAATTTGCAACTCATACTGTGCTGGTTGATCCTCAATATTCGGCCGGTGTGATGATTTACGATAACTAAGGCATCCATCAGTTTTTATGGGTTGAATTGATCCTGCAGGAATTTGATATCTGAAACAGAGTACATAACAAGTGTGTAATGGACTCCACTGTGAAATTCCGCTTTTGCAGTCACTAAATATTTGAGATGGCAGTACATTCTTTAACAAGTCTGTTGTGTTTCCAAATTTGTCGCTCATTCCCAGCAGTTTTTTGTTTCAATCATTTTTCGACAGCATGCAGGGCACAAAAAAAGTATGAATAAACCTCAAACACACGCCAGTTGGATCTGCCCACTACGCCTCACACCACGACTAACAATGTCAACACGGCCTGCAGGTTTCAGGCTTAGAGACAACTGCAGCTGTTTTACTTTCGCAATATACTCCTGCCTCTCAATGCTCCACAGAAGAAAGAACGTTGATTCCTTGGGCCCTGGGAGCTGCAGCCCAAAAAGTGGGTCTCCATTGGACCCAAATTAGCAGCCTTGCTTCTGAGTTGTAGACACACATGGAGAAGGTGCAAAGACATCTCTCTGATTTACTGTCTGCTCTCACTTCAACAGTCCCCTTCGCCTCCAGCTTTGATTTCTAAAACTGATTCATCACAGAGTAGACTTCATTATTCTTGCTGCATTCTTCTCCGCACCCCTCTCCAGCACCGTTTTTGACATCTCGAAGCTGCCCTGTCAGCTGGTGTTGTGCTCCTGCTGGGCTGATTACTTCAAAGCTCAAGGCTTCATTTTAAAATAATGTGGAAATCAACTCATTGAATGCAGGATTTTGGTGGTGGGGGCAGGGGGAGGAGGAGGGAGCAGAGAGGGAGGTTAATGCCTACTTTTGCCTGTTGTACTTGTGTCTGTTTATTTGATGAAGTAGTGTAGTTTCAGGTATCTCTTCAGACTGCAAAGGCAGTCCTTAGTAGATATATATGAGGAATTGCAGAACTACTTTCTGAAATTTAAAAAAAAATGTTTCCTTCTCCAGTGCAAGAAGAAACACACGCTCGTCTGCCCCGAATTCTCCCGGACCGGGAGCTGCACGCAGGGCTCCAAGTGCAAGCTGCAGCACCGACAATGGAAAAGCCACAAGCGGAAGCACACTTCTGAAACAAGTCGGGATGGAGCGGCAGAGGAGGCCGTGACTTCAAAGCGGGTCAAACTCGCAGATAAGACTGAAAGGTAAAGCAGGGTTATCACCGCTGGGAGCGTGAGACAAAAATGACTGATCACAAGGTATTTTATTCCGCGCTCTCTGAAATTTGGCAAAATCTTTAAAGAAACAAATACCTGCAAATCTGATAGCTTAGTGTGTGAATCACTACCTGCTATGATGCAGAGTCACGCAGACCAAGGAAGTTCTTGCCTGTGCTGAGTTAACTGATATTAGCGGGGTTGGCAGTTGGGGTGCTACAGTTTGCCGTATTGCCCCATGGCTAGAGAGAGGGAAAAGAACAACTAGGGTTCCAGCTTCTGATTGTTATCTAGTAATCCGTGCTGGAAAGTGCGTGAGCATGAACATTCAGTGAGAAGAGGATCAAGCTTGGCTGTGATGTCCTCTATGGTCAAATAGCCTCCCAATACGCAAAAGATGGCCACTTGGACAAGGCACTGCTCACAAAACCACAGCCCACCATGAGTTTGAGCCTTCAGAAGAAATATAGAGCGGAAGGAAATTTCTAAATAAATATCCCAATGCTTTTGTATTTCACGATGCGGAGATGCCGGTGTTGGACTGGGGTGGACAAAATTGAGAGGTCGCACAACACCAGGTTATACTCCAACAGTTTTATTTGAAATCACAAGCTTTCGGAGCTATCGATCAAGGGGCGATCGATAGCTCCGAAAGCTTGTGATTTCAAATAAAACTGTTGGACTATAACCTGGTGTTGTGCGACCTCTCAATTTTGTATTTCACAGCAGAGATCAGTGATTGGACTGCATGATTTGTGTACTCACTGCTGACCTTTGCCCTTCGACTCTGAATTTTAACCCATTGCAGAGACAGAAATTGGAGGTAAAGAGGATCAAGTATATCACAGGTATTCTAGAAATAGTTATTTTTCTTAGAACAACCTGGGCATCATGAGTCATAATGCCTCCTCGCAGTTCATGATGGTATGACAGAGGGGACTCTACACAAAATGGCTGCTTGCAGCATGACTTTAATGCAGGATCAAAGGAAGACAACAGACTCCGTAAAAGTGTGAAAATTCAGATAATTACATTACACCTTGATGAACAGACCCTGCCTTTTACGTGCAACAAGCAAAGTTACCATGCTGCCATGTGTTGCACTGAATAGAAGTCACTTCTTCTGTGTGGAAGTGAGGGTGATCAGAGGTCAGTTCTCATTCCCTCCCCCAGGACCTTATAGGCTCCTGCACAAGAAATCTTCACTTCAGGTTTCTATACAAAAACCAGGTAATATAATAAAAACATATTCGAAAGATTTAAACCAGTTCTCACTGAATTCTCAATCTCAGCCGTGCCATTGTATTAAGGCCAAATACTGGGAGGCAAGGAAAGTTCCCCCAGTTCCTTCTCGCGCTGCTCCAAGGTTTCATTCAGAGAAACCGTGAGCAGCTTGCTCTCATGTTTTGGGGCGGTGGGGAGGAGCTATGGGGAAATACCTTAAAAAAAGAGGGGCTGTCGTGTCACTCTCCATGCAAGGGGAGAGAGGCTTTAGCATTTTTATGTGCAGCTTTATCTCTGCAGTTCTCCTTATAGACAGGGCAGGGTAGGAAATCGTAAGAATGAGTCCATCCTGGTCCACACACATTTCTCATCTCAGGATAAACACTGCGGCGCTGGCAGAGACCAGTGAGAAAGTTGCCCGTTCCTTCTTATGACTTAAAAACAGAAAATGCTGGAGATACTCAGCAGGTCAGGCAGCATCTGTGAAGAGAGAAACAGAGTTAACGTTTCAGGTCGATGACCTTTTGTCAGAACCGGAAAAAAACAGGAAATGGAACAGATTTTTAAGCAAGTGTAGGGGCTGGGAAAGGGGGGAGGGAATGAAAGAACAAAAGGGAAGGTCTGTGATAGGATAGAAGGCAGGAGAGGTTAAGCGACATTAAGAGATATTCAAGGCAAAAGGAGATGGTAATGGGACAGGTTAAGAAACAAAGGATGGCTCTAGATGAAGTGTAAATTGCACTGGCAGAATGAAAGACAGCTGCCATGTGGGAGAGAGGAAAAGACACAAACAAAAGGTGTGGATAAAAAATATATATAGGATAGGGGCCGAGGTTATGATCTGAAATTGTTGAACTCTATCTGGTATGGAAGGTGGCATCGTCAGCCGATGCGGCAGAGACGGAGAAACTGGGAGAATGGAATAGAGTCCTTACAGGAGGCGGGGTGGGAGGAAGTGTAGTCCAGGTAGCTGTGGGAGTCAGTGGGCTTGTAGTGAATGTTTGTCAATAACCTATCCCCAGAGATGGAGACAGAGAAGTCGAGGAAGGGAAGGGAAGAGTTGGAGATGGACCATGTGAAGGTGAGGGAAGGGTGGAAATTGGAAGCAAAGTGAATGAAATTATCTAGTTCAGGGCGAGAGCAGGAAACGGCGCCAATACAGTCATCAATGTACCGGGAAAAAGAGGTGAGGGAGGGGACCTGAGTAGGACTGGAACAAAGAGTGTTCCACATATCCCACGAAAAGGCAGGCATAGCTAGGACCCATGCGGGTTCCCATAGCAACACCTTTGATTTGGAGAATGTGAGTGGCGTCAAAGGAGAAGTTGTTCAATGTGAGAACAAGTTCAGCCAGGCGGAGGAGAGTGGCGGTGGATGGGGACTGGTTGGGCCTCTGTTCGAGGAAGAAGCGGAGCGCCCTCGGGCCATCCTGGTGGGGGATGGAGGTGTAGAGGGATTGTACGTCCATAGTGAAAAGGAGGCGGTTGGGGCCAGGAAATTGGAAACTGTTAAAGTGGCGGAGGGCGTGGGAAGAGACTGGACAAGGGGAGAAAAAATAGAGTTGAGATAGGAAGAGATAAGTTCCGTCGGGCAAGAACAGGCTGAAACGATGGGTCTACCAGGGCAGTTCTGTTTGTGGATCTTGGGAAGGAGGTAGAAGCGGGCTGTGCGGGGTTGGGGAACTATGAGGTTGGCGGCCGTGGGGGGAAGATCTCCAGAGGAGATGAAGTCAGTGACAGCCTTGGAAATGGTGGCTTGATGTTCGGTAGTGGGGTCATGGTCCAGGCAGAGGCAGGAGGAGGTGTCGGAGAGTTGGTGTTCAGCTTCCGCTAGGTAGAGGTCGGTTCGCCAAACAACAACAGCACCACCCTTGTCAGCAGGTTTAATGACAATGTTGGAGTTCGATCTGAGAGAATGGAGTGCTGCAAGTTCAGAGGGAGGTAGGTTGGAGTGAGTGAGGGGAGCAGAGAAATGGAGACGGCCGATGTCACACCGGCAGTTTGCAATGAAAAGATCTAGAGAGGTTAAGAGGCCAGAGGGAGGGGTCCAGGTAGAACGAGAATTCTGAAAGCAGGAGAAAGGGTCGGCCGTGCGGGGGGAAGCCTCCTGGCCAAAGAAGTGGGCACGGAGACGAAGGCGGCGGAAAAAGAGCTCAGCATCGTGCCGAGCTCGAAATTCATTGAGGTGGGGGCGTAAGGGGATGAAGCTCAGGCCTTTGCTAAGGACTGATCGTTTGGGGTCAGAGGGGATAGTGAAAAGGCGGCAGGGGGTGAGATTGGGAGAAGGGATGGGGTCAGAGGAAAGTGAAGGGGAAGAAGGTTCCGGAGGGACGTTTGTGTCCAAGAGTTGTTGAAGCTTGCGATCCTTGACACCTGAAAGGAAGAAAAAAAGTTTTTCTTATGACTGGTGCATGTGGCAGAGACCTAAAGAGAGAAAGGATCAAAAAAAATGATTCCACAGTTAACTTTTTCCAGTGGAATTGTCGAATGAATATTTGAAGTGGCACTGTACAGTTTGCAAATGGCTTGTATTTAAATCTAGAGTCAATGAAATCCTGCTCAAAGCAGAGCTACACTTGGCAAACTAGTTACATGTTTATCAGGTTTTAACTCTTTTAACTATTGATTTCAACAAAGATAATTGACATAACTTTTCTCTTTCTGGAACATTTGGATTAAAGTGTGTACTGCACATGGGAACACAGCAATTCAGTAGCATCCAAAAAGTATTGTCTTTCCAATGAAATGGAATCCTTTAGTGTATCAGATTACTGGGTTTTATATGAAAAAGTGTTAACATGGTTTTCTCGACCTTTGGCAGAGAGCTGGAGGGGAAGACCTTGAGACAAGTGTCAACAGAGAGAAGAGCTGACTCCTCTGTCAACACCGGAGAATCGAGTAGTAGCAGCAGCAGCCAGCATTGGCTGCCAGCCTTCATTGCTCTTCACTCGTCTGCATCCTCTGAAGAGAAAGCTGATTCTGAAGTAGAAGAGGAAAGGGCAGGCGAAGTACTGGGTATGTATTTGAAAGACACTCACAAAGGAGCCAACATCTTGTCTATTTTTTTAAATGTTTGGCCCCAATTTCAGATGGATTTATAGTAAGGTTGTCTTGGCTCTGACGGCCACACACCCAAAGTTCCAGCAGAGAATGCTGTATAACAATGATTAGATAGCCTGACAAGTTTTAGCCTCCTTAACCTAGGGATGCTGAGGCCAATTGTAACATCTCTACTGCCTAACTGGTTTAGATTAGTTAACTCGGCACACATCACAGATCAAACCTGGAACGCCTGGCTCTTTTTGGTCACCTGCTCATAACATCATCATCAGCTTTAACATAGTAAACATCCTGATGTGATTCATAGAGAAGAAATGGATGCCCAACAGTAGTAGGAGTGTTAAGGATAACTGAAAGCATGGTCAAATACCAAGACTGTGAAGAGGGTTTTGAAGGTGGGGAGAAGAGAATTAGACTCATGGAAATTACATGAAGGAAGCCATTTGACCCATCATACCTTGCTGGTGTTTGTTCTTCAGCTGGAGTTACTCTAATCCCTTGCCTTGCAAGTTAACATTGTAGAGGGAGTCTCTGACATGGACCTTCCAGATTTGACATGTTTGTACAAAAGTGAGAAGTCGCACAACACCAGGTTATAGTCCAACAGCTTTATTTGAAATCACAAGCTTGTGATTTCAAATAACGCTGTTGGACTATAACCTGGTGTGCGACTTCTCACTTTTGTCCACCCCAGTCCAACTTTTCTCCGCATCTCCGCATCATGTTTGTACAAGTCACATATTGATCTGGTCACCTCCAAGGCGCAAGCATGTCAGTCTTTAGAATCAATTTTCAGCCAATCAAAGGGCATTTTGTTGGAAGATGGTCCCTCCTGCAAATGGTGAGACCACAAAGAGGAAGAAAAAAATTTTTTTTTTGAAAGAGAAAAAATCAATTAAAATGGATAGATTTGGTTAAAGTACCCAGAAAAAGCAATCTCCATAGGAAGAATGCATGCATGAATTAAGGGCAAGATCTGCCTTGGCTGCGATGCCCTCCACAGTTTGGCAACACTCATTGGCAGACCTAAAAGATGGGCACTTGAGAAAGGCACCTGACATGACCCGTCCCAGTGGTGCCACACCCCAACAAGGAGTCATTGTCCTCGGGAGAGGAGAAATAAATTGTAGAAAAATAAAATTGAAGTCAATATGATAGAATATAGGAGAGAGTATATGGGGGAAGGGAAGCAAAAGTGAAGTGTTGCAAATAATTTTTAGTTACAATTCTGTTTTAAGTATTCTATAGGGTTAATATTACAGCAATAAAGCTATTCTTAACATCTGAATAGCTCTATTGTAATTTTAGCTTTTACTTCCTGGCATGTGAACTGAGAACTGACTGACCCAGGGAGCCCAGTGTTTCCCCAGACCAGCTGGCAATCTAAGCGTTAAAAAAGAAAGATCTTAAAACATACAATATAGATATAATTTACAGAAAATGGAACAGAATGCAGTTAAAATAGAAGTCACAATTTTACAAAGCGTTTGGAGCAGCGCAAGAGTCGGTGGAGATATCCATGACAATCTACCAGCTGGTCCCCCAGGTTGAACGAAAAACCAGCAGGAAATGACTGGCGTTTTTAAATACTCGATATCCACCCCTTCCAACACTGGGGCTGCACTGTGTACGATTTACCGGATACACTTCAGCAACTCACCAAGGTTACTTTGTCAGCATGTGGCTCTCCTATGACCTCCATCAGTTAGAAGGACAAGAGCAGTAATGTCATGAACACCAAGTTCCCCTCCAATTCACACACCATCCTGACTTGGACATATATCACCATTCCTTCATCATCACTGGGTAAATATCCTGGAATTTCCTACTTAACACCATTGTGGGATCGCCATCACCACAAGGAGAAGGCCCACCATCACCTTCTCAGGCCGATCATGGATGAACAATGAATACAGACTTGCCAATGTCGCCCAAGAACAATTTTTTTTTAAATGTTCATAACATTTTTACTGCAATATTAAGCAATTCAATGTTTGAGATTGGTTTTTAAAGAGAGAGGGAGTACTGGGGAGTACAGAATTTCTTGGAGATGAAACCACTAAGGGTTAAAAGTGATGTCCTTGATGCACTGCATCTGTACTGTCCATAGCAGAAAGCTCACAGGTTACAAAGTCATCTCTGAAATAACATGCAGAGTCATAGAATATTTAATTGCTGTAGTCTCCGGAAACAGCTGTGAAAGGGTTAAGGCCACCACAGAAAGAGAACTGGAGGTATCAAAGACTAGAGGGGCAGACAAACGATCCTGATGGTTTCGGGTCGCCTACTGGAGTTTAGGTCACTACCCAAGCGTTGAACAAAAACAGCTTGCCACTTCAGAGACGATTCTAATTTTCCATTTTTCACCCTCTATTTAAATAGTTTGAAGCCAGCTTAAAAATGTGCTGGGACTGATAATTTCAAGATGACTGCACTACTCGCAGATCACCTCATGCATGCGGTAATTTAATTACTGATCGTTTGTTGTACTTTAATTTGTTCGAGAAAGAGCACAAAAGTCTCAAGGAAACGAGCAGATGTTTCTGTTTCCCATTTGCCCGTTTAGCGAGGAGTAAATGGCAGCATTCATCCTGGCTACAGCCGGAGAGAGGAGAGAGAGATGGGTCTTTACAGCTCTGAGTGATTCCTTTTGTAAACATTTTCCGGAGATATGCCTCTTTGAACAGTTATAAACAAGAGTTCAGCTCGGCAGGCAGCAGGCTTTTGAGATCCCGGCACATGTCATTTTATTGTCATATTTCATGGTCATAATCATAATGGAAGGAGTTCACTACCACCTTTTAACAGCACCACTGCGCGCACTTAACAGCTGAACAGGTTTGTTTGACATATCACTGGAGCATAGGTAATAAGGTGGTGCAGGGGATAAAATAGACTTTCTTCAGAGTAATTGATAGCTTTTGGATGTTACCATGTCGTGTCTGTGTCAGATAATAGCTCAGATAAGGGAGCATTTAGCTGTTAGGTTTATGATCGGTGAATTGTAATATATCCCAAAAAAATGCTTTTATTAACCCCTTCAACTCCTCTCTGCACACAATACGTTTCTGAGCATTTTGCTCACCAGCTTTATCTCTTCATCTTCTGAAGGTATTGACTCCTTGCTGGGGTGTACAGTTCCACGACCACCTTGTCGTTCCTTGTGAAAACAACTATTATTCACATGTGAGCCATATATGCTGAGTGCCAGCAGGCTGTCTGACCACAGAACAGATCACAGCCAAGCTGTATCCTGTCCTCACTGGAAGTCCACACATCACACTTTGTCATGGGGTCGCTGGATAGCGATCAGCAGTCGGAACCTTGGTTAATTGGCATGGGCGCAAAGGCTGCTACTGCTAGTGAGATCATTTAACTCAACACAGACTGGGAGCCTTCCTTGTCTGTATGCCTCAGCTGCTCACTAGGGATACTGGTTGACCCATCAGGGCAGCTGGGTTAGCCATTATTTTATTTTTGGGCACTTTTTAAGGAAAAAAAGAAAGACTTGCATTTATATAGCACCTTTCACAACCTCAGGCCATGACAACCAATTTGTGCACAACAAGATCCCACAAACAGTAATAAGATAATGACCAGATAATCTGTTTTTTTGGTGATATTGATTGCAGGACAAATATTGGCCAGGGCACAAGGGAACACATCCCTGCCCTTCTTAAAATAGTGCAATGGGATCTTTTAAGTGCACCTAAGAGGGCAGACGGGGCTTCAGTTTAACGTCGCATCCGACAGATGGCACCTCCAACAGTGCAGCACTCCCTCAGTACTGCGCTGGAGTGTCAGCCTAGATTATGTGCTCAAGTTTCTGGAGTGGGACTTGAACCCATGACCTTCTGACTCGGCACCGAGTGTGCTACCACTGAGCCAAGGCACTGAGGTAATCCCAAATCTATACAAAACATTTTTGAGCACCTTACTTTAGGAAGGATGTCAAGGCTGTGGAGAGGTTGTCGAAGAATGTCACTAAGAAGATGCTAGAGATGAGAGACTGGAGAAACTGGGATATTTTCATTAGAACAAAGGTTAAGAGGAGATCTGATAGAGGTGTTCAAAGTTATGAGAGGTTTGCATGAAGAAATTCAGGTACTAGAGGGCATAAATTTACAAAAGAACAAAACGAGTAGTTAGGAGAATTTTTTTATGCAGAGGAATGCCCTACCAGAAACAGAATCAGTTTTAAAACAAAAATGGAAGTGTGTAGATATATTTAATTTTTTTTAAACGGTATGAGGAAAGGACAGGCGAATGGGACTAAGTGAATAGCTCTTTCAAAGAGCTGTCACAGGTACAGTGGCCTCCTCCTGTGCCATATAGTTCTGTAATTCTAGGAATGCTGAATCCGTTTAAAGACGAGAAGAAAAATTGCAAATAATTTGAAAACAACAAAAATCTTGGAAATACACAGCAGGTCAGTCAGTGCAGTGGAAAAAAAGGCAGGTTAGCATTTCAGGTGAGACCTGTTCATCAGAATCAAATGTTCACCTGTCTCTACTTCAGAGACAAAAAGTAAATAAAAACAGAAAATACAGCAACTTGCATTTATATAGCACCTTTAATGTTGTAAAACATCCCTAGACACATCACAGGAGCGTTATACAAACAAAATACTAGCAATAATAAGCAGGACGGTCAGAATCTAAAGCCTCTTTCATACTACCGCTCTTGTACTTTGGATTCCACAAGGCCGTTGTCCTTGAGCTGGCTCCTGCTGTCTACACTGTTAATTCTAGGTCTGCCGTAGGGATAAGGGAACCAGATTTAGTAGCACCCAGTAGTAAAGTCAAGGGCAACTAGGGATGGGCAATAAATGCTGGCCTTGCCAGCGACGCCCACATCCCATGAACGAATGAAGTCAAGAGTCGGATATGCTGACATCTATCACCAAAGAAGCAGTTAATGGCCGAATTGCCCGCAAACGGGTTTTTTTTAAACAATCAGGCATTGGAAAGACCCACGAAGCTAACCAACCTTCCGAGTATTCACAGCATTTACAGTTTTTGGTTGGAATCTTTTTGAAGACTTGGTGTTCCTATATTGTGAATTTTTTCTGGCAAAGCAAATCCCTTGTCCAGCAAGAAATGGACTGGTCTGCAGAATCTGATACAGAGAAAATTAGACTGCAGTGAACCTGGGCAACGGTTTCCACTTTTGCCTTGATGCAGATTATATATTTCTCCCTTGAAGGTAGTGATTCGTACAGGGGTACCAGCCTCTGCAGCACTCCAGTAGCTCACCAAAGATTTAGCCCAGATGGGCTATTCCACCTTGGGAAAAGCAGTATTGGAGTTCTCGAATCCTGTCTTTGCACAGCATTTACACATACACACTTTTCCAGAAGAGCGTCACAGGAAAGCAATCAACGCCAGGAATCCTGGTTAATTTTTTTCTCCTTTTCCCCAGCTGAGGGGTAGTGAGGTTAACAGGTGCCAGCCTTGGCTCACTGGTAGCACTCTTGCCTCTGAGTCAGAAGGTTGTGGGCTCAAGTCCTACTCCAGAGACTTGAGCACAAAATCTAGGCTGACACATCAGTGCAGTACTGAGGGAATGCTGCACTGTCTGAAGTGCTGTCTTTTGGATGAGACATTAAACCGAAGCCCCATCTGCCCTCTCGTAAAAGCTCCCACTTCTATTCGAAGAGCATCAGGGGAGTCTGCCGGTATTGTGGCCGATATTTATCCCTCAACCAACACCTAAAACAGGTGATCTGATCATTTATGTCATTGCTGTTTGTGGGACCTTGCTGTGTACAAATTGGCTGCCACGTTTCATGCATTAGAACAGTGACTACACTTCAGAAGTACGTCATTGCCTGTAAAGCACTTTGGGATGTCCTGAGGTCGTGAAAAGCGCTATATAAATGCACATTTTTTCTTTATAGTTGTAGCACCCAACTGCTGCCCTGGTTATCAGCACAGATCAGGGATTGAACCCAGCACCTTTCTCATTAATATAGCTCAACGCTATGCCATTTATATGCTTAGCCAAGGGATTCCATCCTACAGCCCAAGGCCATCATGCTGACGATCTGGTCCTTGAAACCTAGGCAACTCAATACTATTTGTGTTTATTTGCCCTGTTTGAATCTTGTGGAGCTGGAGGTTTTGAAATGGCTGTTTTTAGCACTGCTGCCTCTTTGGTGGATAAATCTTAACTCAAAGAGCAATATCTTTCAGTATCAGCCGCTTAAAATATATGCAAATTACTGGGATATGGATTTAAACTTAACGTGGTACCCCAGACCTACATGGGCATCCCTGCACTAAGCCATTGGCATGCCCTAAATTGTTATTTTTTAAGTTACGGTAGAGAATGCAGTCATTGAGACATCATTCTTGCCGTGCCTATTGTATCATTTCGCCGCCTTGTAGACAGACATTTTAGCATTTTGCAAGATGTTGAGCACAGCAGTCCAAGAGAGTTGAATTAACATCATCGCAGACCTAGTCATTAACCTAGTGTGCTTCAGCAAATATGTCATTTAAACTAATCTGTCCCCTCACTCGTTCAGACTCAATAACTCCTTCCAGCGGGTTACTCAGACAACACTCAAATACTTAAACTATTTAAAATTTTGACACTTTGTTAAAAGGTATCTGATTATTTTAGGGGGAAAAGGAGGAAAAACTGCCTCTTTGAAAGGAGATCCTGATGGAAGGGGAAAAATAACTGTTTCTATTTCATTAAATATATTCAAGAAGGAGTTGGATATATTTCTTAAGACTAAAGAGATCAAGGGATATGGGGAGAAAGCAGGGACAGGGTTCTGAATTTGGATGATCAGCCATGATCGCATTGAATGGCGGAGCAGGCTAGAGGGGCCGAATGGCCTACTCCTGCTCCTATCTTCTATGTTTCATAAAAATCCTGACCCAGGGTGGGAAAACATCACAATATGAATGCTTCCATTCTTTCCAAAGTCAGCTTGTTAGATGGATGGTTTTCTCTAGCTGTCTATGCCTTGTTCTTTCTCACTCTATCTCTCTCACTCACCCTACCTGTCTCTGACAGTTGGTGGCACTCTTACATCCATGTCAGAAGGTCGTAGGTTCAAATCCCTAGAACTTGAGCGTACAATCCAGTTCAGTACTGAGGGAGGTTCCATCTTTCAAATTAAATGTTACGTCAAGACCCTGCCTGTCTGTTTTGGTGGTTCCCTTGACATTAAAGATCCTATGCCACTATTTGAAGAAGAGTAGGGAGTTCTTTTGATGTCCTGGCCAACATTTCTACCTCAGCCAAATTCAAATAAACTCCTCATTCGTCTTATTGATGTGCGCAAAAAAATGGCTGTCATGTTTGTCCAAATAACTGGCACTAAACTTCAAAGTAATTCACTGAGATGCTTCTGAGAAACATGATAAGATGCTACATCAGTGCAAGTCTCCCTCTGTCTCTGCTTTCTATGTCTGTCTCTGTGTTTATGCTATTCCCCTTTTCCTCTTCTCGCTCTCTCGCCTCTCCTCTTCTCACTGTGTGCATATCTCTTCCTCCCGTGGGTCTCTCCGTGCACCTCTCCTATTCACCCCCTCATCTACCATATCTGTCTCTTTGTATCTGTCATGCCACAAGAGAGATCAAACCTTGATCTTATGTTGCCAAAAGCTGATCTGTTCATGCACTTAATCTTAAAACCTAGCTGAACTCCTGTTACATTTTTTGGTGGTCCCACATTTTCAGACATTCCCACTTTAGATGATTATCAATGCATCAGCATCAACATTTTTCTTGTTTGGGGATTTTTGGTGAGAATTGCTCTCATTCTCTAGATATTGGTTTTGTTCCCTTTCTGTCTCTGTATCATTGCCAAAAGAGACTTGCATTTATACAGCACTTTATCTTGCCTGCAGTCTGTGAGGCAGCAAGCTCAGGTTCCTGAGGCTTTCCACTAACTTGTGTGTTATCAGATGTTACAAAAGAACTTGTCAGCCAACTAGATTTTCCACCATGCAAACCATTGTTTAACAGTGAACCTGGTGCCCAGTATAGTTACCTTTTTAATCAGGTTATCAGGAAGAGGAGCTGATGCTGCGTTGATTTAACTCCTTAGGAAAAAGAAGTGCTGAATAAATATCTGGGAATGGAACAGTAGGCACTAGGAATAAGTAATGGCTGAGAGTCTCCAATGGACATTCTGTGCCGATGGGTTAGGGATTGGTAGGCTGTGGAAGGCAACTGGGCAGAGTTGAAAAGTGGAGATTTGGGAAGGGATGAAGATTTGTTCTTTGGAAACCAGGGCAATATTTATGCTAAAATTGCCTCTGGAGATTAGATGTGTGTCCCAGTCAGTGAAGGTTTGGGAGAGCATTTTGTTATTCCATGGTTTCTTTCTTAGACTAATCTAATTGAATTTTTTGATGAAGTAACAGAGAGGATTGATGAAGGGAATGCAATGGATGTTGTCTACATGGATTTTAGGAAGGCATTTGACAAAGTACCACAAAATTAACAAAATTGAGGCTCATGGAATAGGTGGGTCAGCAGCAGCTTGGATAAGGAATTGGCTTAAGGACAGAAAACAGCAAGTTGTGGTAAATGGCTGTTTTTCAGACTGGAGGATGGTAGACAGTGGTGTTCCCCAAGGGTCAGTGCTGGGGCCACTGCTTTTTTTGATATATATATATATATATATATGACTTGGAAATTGGAATACAGAGTAGAATTTCTAAATTTGCTGATGACCCCAAACTTGGGGGTGTGGCAAACAGTGATGATGATACCAATCGACTGCAACAGGACATAGAAAGGCTAGTAGAATGGGCAGACAAGTGGCAGATGGAATTTAATACAGAGAAGGGTGAGGTGATGCATTTTGGCAGAAGGAACAGGGAGAGGCAATATACACTTAATGGCACAGTTTTAAAGAGTGTGCAGGGACAGAGGGACCTGGGAGTTAATGTACATAGGTCCCTGAAGGTGGCAGGACATATTGAGAGAGTGGTTAGCAAAGCATATGGGATCTTGGGCTTCATAAATAGAGGTATTGAGTGCAAAAGTAGAGAAGTTATGATGAACCTTTATAAAGCTCTGGTTAGGCCACAACTGGAGTATTGCGTCCAGTTCGGGTCACCACACTTTAGGAAGGATTTGAAGGCCCTTGAGAGGGTGCAGAGGAGATTTACCAGAATGGTTCCGGGGATGGGGGATCTTAGCTACAAGGACAGGTTGGAGAAGCTGGATTTGTTTTCATTAGAGCAAAGGAGGTTGAGGGATGATTTGATAGAGGTGTACAAGATTATGACGGGTTTGGATAGGCTAGATGGGGAAAGGCTGTTCCCACTAGTTGATGGTACAAGGACTAGGCGACACAGATTTAATATTTTGGGCATGAGATACAGCGGGGACGTGAGGAAAACTAACCTGGAATTCACTGCCGACGGAAGTGGTGGAAGCGGAGACACTCAATGTTTTCAAGGGGAGACTGGATAGGCACTTGAGGGAAATAAACTTGCAGGGATAGAGCGGGGGAATGGGACTGACTGGATTGCTCTACAGAGAGCCGGCATGGTCTCGATGGGCCGAATGGCCTCCTTCTGTGCCGTTATGACTCTGAGATGCAGTTTTTTCAGAGACGGTGAATTCGCAAAATTAACTATTAAATGGCGTGTGGGAAGTATGACAACCACTATCTGAGGCCTTTATTTAACTTCATGTAAACCAGATTCCTCCATTGTTTCAGCATGTTTCTACAATGAATTGCTGAATCATGCAGACACGAAGATCCAGGATTCATTCCCAGTTCTATGCTGTTTGGCTATAGGGCCACTACAGTTGGACCCAACACCCCTGGATTAGGGCAGGCAAGGTAGGCCCTGTTCTCACTCCAAATTGCTGACCAGCAATCCCATCTGTGGATGGCAGGGTCAGGCTAGGGGTGTGACTTCTCCCCACAGCAGAAGAGACTGCCGCTATTTACTCTCAAGGTTCACTCGTGAATAATGGCCAGTTGGGTGAGGTACTGGGTGACAACTGTTGGCTGTGGAAATGTACCTTATTAAGGAGTAAGTAAGTGCCTTCACGCAATGAAGTGGGTAGAGAAATTTTGGCAATAATGGAGGTCTGTTATGTGTAATCTTACAAAGCCTATGATTGTAAAATAGTTCAATCGATTTGACAGTTCATTGTCAGCTTGGCTCAGTTGTTAGCACTGTTGTCTCTAATGGGTTCAAGCCCAAATATGGATGAGTCCGTGATCCAGGTTAGCACTTAGTTATGAGGGAGTGCTGCATTGTTGGCGGTACCATCTTTCAGTTGAGTTATTGAACCGAGGTCATATCTGCCTGTATATGTGGACATAAAAGATGCCATGACACTATTTGCAGAAGACTGGTCCTTCCAGTGGCCAGCCATCATTTCTCCCTCAGCTAATACCATATAAATAGATTAATTTGTTGTTTGTAGGATCTTGCTGTGTGAAAATTGACATGCTGTATTTGCCTACATAACAACAACTTGAATTTATATAACGCTTTTAACATAGTAAAACATCCCAAGGTGCTTGGAGTGTTATCAAGCAAAATTTGACACCAAGCTACATAAGGAGATATTAGGGCAGGTGACCAAAAGCTTGGTCAAAGAGGTAGGTTTTAAGGAGCATCTTAAAGGAGGAAAGAGAGGTAGCGAGGCGAAGCAGTTTAGGGAGGGAATTCCAGAGCTTAGGGCCTTGGCAGCTGACGGCACGGCCACCAATGGTTGAGCAATTAAAATCGGAGATGCTCAAAAGGCCAGAATTGGAGGAGAGCAGCTGTCTCAGAGTTGTAGGGCTGGATGATATTACAGAGATGAAATGAGGCACGAGGCCATGGAGGGATTTAAAAACAAGGATGAGAATTTTAAAATCGGGGCATTGCTTAACCAGGAGGAAATGTAGGTCAGCGAGCACAGGGGTGATAGGTGAACGGGACTTGGTGCGAGTTAGGACACAGCAGCAGAGTTTAGGATGATCTCAAGTTTACGGAGGGTAGAAAGTGGGAGCCCGGCCAGGAATGCGTTGGAATACTCAAGTCTAGAAGTAACAAAGGCATGGATGAGAGTTTCAGCTGCAGATGAGTTGAGGCATGGGCGGAGTCGAGCGATGTTGCGGAGGTGGAAATAGGTGGTCTTAGTGATGGCGTGGATATGTGGTCGGAAGTTCATCTTGGGATCAAATATGACACCAAGGTTGCGAACAGTCTGGTTCAGCCTCAGACAGTTGCCAGGGAGAGGGATGGAGTCGGTGAATAACAATAGTGAATGCTATTCAACAGTAATCCATTGGCTGTAAACGTTTTGGGAAGTCCTAATGATTCAAGTTTGTTCTTTAATTTTCTACAAGTTTTAGAAGAACAGACCAGAGTATTTAATGAGAAATTGCAGAGTGATACTCATCGTAATGCTATATGAAGCAACCCAAAAATCACCCAGCAGAAACTTAATTTTAACTTAAAGTATCTATTATTTTAAACAGTTTTTAACGACACTCTTTGTAGGTGAGGGCATTATTGCAAGGGAATGGATTACTATCCATACAGATTACCCAATTATCTCCACGTAACAGCGCTGCACATGAGCTGGTAGCGCTTGACTCTGAAGAACTGAGTTGAGACTGCCCAAATGCAGTAGTACCCTACGTAAACTTGAGGTCATCCAAAACTTGGCTGCCTGTGTCCAAACTCGGCTGCCTGTGTCCTAACTCGCACCAAGTCCCGTTCACCCATCACCCCTGTGCTCACTGACCTACATTGGCTCCCGGTTAAGCAACGCCTCGATTTCAAAATTCTCATCCTTGTTTTCAAATCTCTCCATGGCCTCGCCCCTCCCTATCTCTGTAATCTCCTTCAGCCCCACAACCCCCTGAGATATCTGCACTCCTCTAATTCTGCTCTCTTGAGCATCCCTGATTATAATCGCTCAACCATTGGTGGCCATGCCTTCTGTAGCCTAGGCCCTAAGCTCTGGAATTCCCTGCCTAAACCTCGCTACCTCTCTTTCCTCCTTTAAGACACTCCTTAAAACCTACCTCTTTGACCAAGCTTTTGGTCACCTGGCCTAATTTCTCCTTATGTGGCTTGGTGTCAAATTTTTTGTCTTTTAATACTCCTGTGAAGCGCCTTGGGACGTTTTACTACATTAAAGGCGCTATATAAATACTTGTTGTTGTAGTAAACATTAAAGTGAATAAGCCAGCTCCCCTGATAACTCAGTGTAGTAATGAGCTACACAAACCACATTTGATCCCCAGTCTATGCTGAGTTTGCTCATTTCAAAACAAGCTGCGGCTGAGGAGGAAGGAACGAGAAAAGAGGCATCCCTGGGCTGGGAAGGGGAATGGAATTTCCATTCCTGATTACTGTCCAGAGACTTCAGCGTGACTCATAAAAGGTGGGGCAGAGTCGGGCTCAACTGTGATTTCCCTCCCCACCTCCAACCAAGCGCTCTCACACAAGTGCTGGCATCTGTGGAAACATACCGAGCGTGAGTCACAGCTTTAAAGAGAGGATGGGAAAAACAAGACATACGCTAGGATAAGTGGTTTAACCAATAAAAAATATTGTACTAGCGCTTAGCAGAGACATAAACTTGCGAGTAATAAACAGCAAACACTTGTGGTATAATACCTTGCAACTTTATCAGCTTTCAATCTGCTCCAACTCGCGTTTAGGCTCTGCAAGGGTTAAATACAGATAATTATGCTGAACTTAGTGATCACTTTGCATTTGGTTGATGTATGGGTGTTTTATTAAGGGCAGAGAGCTGTTAAATGGACTCCACTGTTTTTACATAAATTAGCGAAAAAATCATGAATCAATGCCAGAGCTGGTTACATCCCAAATAAAGTTTGTTTATATCCATCTCCTAAGAAAGTGCCAGGGCCGTCTGAATATATTTTGAAGAGACCAAAAGCTTTGGGAAAATATCGATACCGCTTAACGAAAGCACTTTCCATTAAAGTTGACAAAGGGATAAAAATAAATGTTAAATCCACCCTTCAGGATGGTGGGTTGTTAAAACGTGTTTGAATTCTGAATATTTGAGCTCATGGCACAAGTGATGCTTCAGTATAGTTTTGTGACATGCCATTCCCACTTAGTATTTTGTGGGCTTGAAATTCCACTGTGGATACTAGCTGATGGATGTTGAATGAGCTCGTATGAAATTCCTTCCTCCGCTCGTTTAAAAAAAAAAGTTAACCTGTTTGAAACAAGCTAGTTAACACCTCCGTTAAAATAGCGCAGAAAGGAATTTCACTAATGCGTTCAGGATTCACTACATCATGTGGCATAATCTCAAGACCGTTGTCTCGGTTTTGTTTTTATTTTCTTATTGTTCTTCTCTGCTTCCCTATAACCACACCCTCTCCAAACCCATGTTAATCTCCTCCGCATATTCTGCCTGTCACAAATTTTGGACAGTGTGGGTACAATCTTGAGTATGAGAAGATGTGTTATGAGGGATCCTTTTTAATCTGTGCCTACCTGTAATTACTACTAGGAGCCAAGAGCTCCATATGGCCCAAGTGCCCTATCAGCTTTTAAACCACAATATGGTTTGCTCACTGTGTATCTTCATGTGTCAGTTAAGGTAAGGCACGGCTGGAAAAGCAGAACTTATACTCACCAAGTGCTGACTAGCTCTGTCACTCAGGTGATGTATGGGGTGGCTGAGACAGAATGTGGAGCTCTGCATTCATTACCCTGAAAATAGAGCTCAGCCTAACTGCAGCCATGTGAGATTATCATCTCTCGCTGTCTGATTGTATGGGCGCTCTGAGGAAGAATGCCAAGTTACTGCCAGCTAAGTTGTGCATCTGTGGGAATATAATTACAATGGGAATTATTTTTAAGTCTGCCCACACCTACTGGGTGTGGATTGGGGAAGACAGTAATGGAGCAACATGCTATACCACCCACTAATAGGCTGCAAGTTGAGTCAACAACAACTTGTATTTACATAGCACTCCATGTACAAGAGCACCTTTGTACTCGATGATGTAACCGCCAAGGAAATTAGATAAGAAGACCAAAGATCAAAAGATGAATTTTTGCTTGTTGAACTAGGAACACGCTACCTGTTGTTCAGAGTTATCTGGAGCTGAGTGGAAAGATTGACAACTTCAAGTGGAAGATCTACAGCTTTAGTCCCATTAATGCTATAGACAGGGCTAAGCGATCCCACAATCAACGGATCAGATCAAAGCTCTGCAGTCCTGCCACATCCAGTTGTGAATGGTGGTGGACCATTAAACAACTAATGGGAGGAGGAGGCTCCATGAATATCCCCATCCTCAATGATGGTGGAGCCCAGCACGTGAGTACAAAAGACAAGGCTGAAACGTTTGCAACCATCTTCAGCCAGAAGTGCCGAGTGGATGATCCATATTGGCCTACTCCTGAGGTCCCCACCATCACAGAAGCCAATCTTCAGCCAATTCGATTCACTCCACGTGATATCAAGAAACGGCTGAGCGCACTGGATACAACAAACAACAACATCCTGGCTATCGTGCTGAAGATTTGTGCTCCAGAACTAGCCGCGCCTCTAGCCAAGCTGTTCCAGTACAGCTACAACACTGGTATCTATCCGACAATGTGGAAAACTGCCCAGGTTTCTCCTGTCCACAAAAAGCAAGACAAATCCAATCCGGCCAATTACCGCCCCATCAGTCTACTCTCAGTCATCAGCAAAGTGATGGAAGGTGTCGTTGACAGTGCTATCAAGCGGCACTTACCAATAACCTGCTCACTGATGCCCAGTTTGGGTTCCGCCAAGACCACTCGGCTCTCGACCCCATTACAGCAATGGTCCAAACATGGACAAAGGAGCTGAATTCCACAGGTGAGGTGAGAGTGACTGCCCTAGACATCAAGGCAGCATTTGACCGAGTGTGGCATCAAGGAGTCCTAGTAAAACTGAAGTCAATGGGAATCGGGGGAGAAAACTCTCCACTGGCTGGAGTCATACCTAGCACAAAGGAAGATGGTTGTGGTGACTGAAGGTCAATCATCACAGCCCCAGGACATCACAACAGGAGTTTCTCAGGGCAGTGTCCTAGGCCCAACCATCTTCAGTTGCTTCATCAATGACCTTCCCTCCAACATAAGGTCAGAAATGGGGATGTTCGCTGATGACTGCACAGTGTTCAGTGCCATTCCCAACTCCTCAGATAATGAAGCAGTCTATGCCCGCATGCAACAAGACCTGGATGACGTTCAGGCTTGGGCTGATAAGTGGCAGGTAATATTTGCGCCACAGAAGTGCCAGGCAATGACTATCTCCAACAAACGCGAGTCTAACCACCGCCCCTTGATATTCAACGGCATTACCATCGCCGAATCCACATCCTGGGGATCACCATTGACCAGAAACTTAACTGGACCAGCCACATAAATACTGTGGCAACAAGAGCAGGTCAGAGGCTAGGTGTTCTGCGGAGAGTGTCTCACCTCCTTACTCCCCAAAGCCTTTCCATCATCTACAAGGCATAAGTAAGGAGTGTGATGGAATACTCTCCACTTGCCTGGATGAGTGCAGCTCCAACAACGCTCAAGAAGCTCCAGGACAAAGCAGCCTGCTTGATTGGCACCCCATCCACCACCTTAAACATTCACTCCCTCCACCACCGGCGTACCGTGGCTGCAGTGTGTACCATCTACAAGATGCACTGCAGCAACTCGCCAAGGCTTCTTCAGCAGCACCTCCCAAACCCGTGACCTCTTCCACCTAGAAGGACAAGGGCAGCAGGCACATGGGAACACCACCGCCTCCAAGTCACACACCATCCTGACTTAGTATATCGCCGATCCTTCATTGTCGCTGGGTCAAAATCCTGGAACTCCCTACCTAACAGCACTGTGGGAGTACCTTCACCACACGGACTGCAGTGGTTCAAGAAGGCGGCTCACCACCACCTTCTCAAGGACAACTAGGGACGCCTACATTCCATAAACTTTTTTTTAAATGAGCCAGGCTGGCTGGTCAGTCATCAAAAGCTCCCTGGCATTATTGGTTCTGACCTGCCTGGCTCAGGTCTTGACTTAGAGTCTTTCGCAGAGACTTGACTCTTCCATCGTTAGACACGTCATTTTGAGCTCACCTCATCCATGCTACCCCTCTAACCTCTCCCCAGGTGAATATTCCACAGATAGCACTAAATATTACAGGCCCTGAAAGGAAACAGGTTTTTTTTTTTATTCACTTAATGTTGCAATATATTACCACAAACTATAATGTCCTCTTCAGTCTTCATTTAGAATTTAATTTGTCATTCGTAGCAAGCAAAAGCTCTTGTAAGTTATTCAGTTTCATGAATTGCATTGTCCTTATAAGGTAGTAGCATTCATTTTCGATACAGGGCCACATTACCAACCTTGCAGCTTTCATGAGGCCATCCAGTTATGTGTTATTGTTTTAAGTGCTATGTGTAAGTATTCACTCTGAAACAGTTCCATGTTTGTCTCTGCCTGTGTATAATTGTGGGTATTAATAAGGTCCATGATATTGGAACCATTGCTGTACATTGTGTTGGGTGCCTGGCATTATTGGGCATTGAAATCTGCTAAGCACCTAATAGGGGAGATTTTCTTGGGTCTGCATCTCCTGAGCGCAGCAAATGCTAGAAAATCAGACTGGTCGGAGTGCACGTCTGTAAAGGAATACACCTGATTTACCTCCATTAATTTAAATGGAGGAAAGTCACAGGTTCCTTTCCAACCTGCTAGATTTTCCGATATTCACTACGCAGGGAATCAGTACCCTGGGCACAGACAGACCCAGGATAATCTCCTCTAATGTGCCCAGCACCCCAAGTGCAGTTCACTGGTGCTGAATCTGCTTAAAGCCTGTGCATACTTTCTGCACAAAGCTCATTCAAGCCCTATTCCCATGCTAATTATGAATAAGCCCCATAATGCACGTGGAGGCCTTAGTAGGGCGACACTTAATGCTGTTTGCCACGGGCACTTCAAGGGAAGCCACCATTGGCCCTCTCCTCCATGTGGGCCCATTCGTCCTTGCAGATCCTCCTGCACCTTGGCCTCCAACACAAATCTACATACAAAGATCTTTTTTGATGCAAATCATTTAAAAATTAAAAAACTGGCGCATCGTTAAGGGTGGCAGCAGCCCATTACCAGCTGCTGGTGTCCGATAACTCAGTTCCATCACCTCCACACACTCCCGGCACATTTTATGCTGTGCGTTGGAGGCACCGTCTGTGAGGTCAGGTAATTTAAATATTTTATGAGGTGATGGTAATATTTTGGATGTAACTCTTCATGTTCTGATCATGTATATGCACTGTTATTTATAATATATATTGACTGTATTCTAAATCACCCAGTCCAATAACTCAAGTATATACATTAGAAATAATATTATGACTAATATATATTTTAGTATATTAACTCAACAAACAGAATTTGTTTGTGATTTTTATACTTGAATGGTACTAACGGATACCTTGAACTCTGGCCTTTGTTCCCAATGCTCTGAGTAATCTCTTCCCCCTCATGTAGTCTTCTTGTTGGTGGTTTTTGCTGTTTCCAGTGACCAAGAACCGTATAGGTCAACAAATGAAGTTTGTGTGTTTCTGAATCTTGATTGGTACAGAAATGTTAACTATGGAAATGCCCAAACATTTGGGGCCAAGTCATAAACCATATTAAAGCATTTAAATGAGGGTGCACAATCAATTAAGTAGTTGTCTTTCACCCTGGAACCTGCGTTCAGATGAAACTCTCTTCTGACTGTTGGCCATAAAGGACCTATGTGAAATGAGTTGGGCATTCTTAATCGGGTTCCTAGTGGGCATGAGCTCACAACAAAAAGATTTTAAAAACTGTTGCCAATTTTGCATTAAATTGACAGTCTCCCTGAGAGGCCACAGGATGGCTGGTGTGGGAAATAAACACACTGGCATGCTGGTACAATAGAGGGAGCTGTTTTGAGGTTGAAGCTGAGACACATTGTTGAGGTATAGTAGCGGAAATCATGCTGTACTTAGCCTGGTATAGCGATGTGCTGATACTAAGGGCCTGAAAATGGTAAATCATTCCAGTTCCTAGCTGAGGAGTACCTTGGAGAGACGTGTAAACATTAATGAAATGTTTGTGTCTAATCCCAACCCCGTAATGGCTGAGCGGCAGGGTCCTAGTATGATCTGAAGCCACAAGATCATTAAAAATGTGCGAAAGGCAGCAGTTTTTAAAGGGAGCCTTAATTACAGTAGCAGTTCGTTCGCAATGCAGGACACAAACAGCCTAATAAAGTGACTGCTGTTTTTATGCTGCTGCTATTAAGTCTGAGTAATTGATTGTGCGTTGTGCACATTAAGAAATTGTGTTGGTGCTGACTGAGGCTTACATTGAAAATAAATCAGTTTGCTTCATAATGTTGATAACGAGGCTCCCGATTCCAATTTTATTTCATCAGGGTCTTTTCTTTCCTTAGGAAGACAGGCTGGCAGTGTATTAAAATGGAAGTATTGCAAACAAGGGGTGCAGGGGGCATCATAAACCGCAAAAAAAAAGCTCAAACAGTTTGTCAGCTGAATCCTGAATTTCAATTGCTGTCAGACACCCAACAAGTTCTTTTTTTTACTCTTTATTCATTCTCAGGATGTTGGTGTCACTGGCAAGGCCAGCATTTATTGCCCTGAGAAGGTGGGCCATCATCTCAAACCACCACAATACTTTGTAGCGGTTTTATACAGCTCAATGGCTTGCTAGGTCACTACAGATTTAAGAGTCAACTATGTTGGTGTGGGGACTGGAGTCACATATAGGCCAGACCGGTAAGGACGGCAGGTTTCCTTCCATAAAGGACATTAGTGAATCAGTTGGGGTTTTACGACAATCCGACAGCTTCCTGGTCACTTTTACTGGTAGCGGCATTTTATTGCCAGATTTTTTTTTTTAACACAGAATTCAAATTCTTAAACTGCCATGGTGCAATTGAACTCGCATTCTCAGGATTTTTAGTCCAGACTTCTGGATTACTAATCCAGTAACATAACCACTACTGGGCCCCACTCCGGATGCTAATCATCTATTCCACCAAGACCCTGGTGGCAGCATGGACCTCATTCTTTCACTCTGCAGCCCTCCTTGGCTGTTTCACTGAGGTAAACAACCATGGGTGTAGCGGATAGCCTTGATCTCCCAGCAGCTATTCATTATCTCTTCTCTTGAACTAATGGCAGCAAATGAATGCAGCTACCTCTTTCTTAAAATGAGATAAATTTGGAGATTGTGTGACATTTAGTGTAACTTTGTTAATTTTTCACTTCTTTTGATGTGACCAAGTTTAGGCCTGTAATGGGTCACAGCTTTGGTGCAGGTTGGTCATTGTGACATGGCATGTGTTTGTGTCTCGCTTTTGGATTCCATCTCTCTGTTGGTCTTGGTTTCTGTCACGCATTCTGTCTTACACATTCGCTTGTTTGTGTCATACTGTTCCCCTCTTGTCGCATCACATCAAGCTATAGTGGCAGACTGGTCTGAACAGTCAGTCCAGTGTTCAATATTCAGTATAGCGTCTCTATTATGCGAATGTTACAAGCTTTCAACACTTGATAGGTTCCTTTTTCAAGCATAACAGAAATTTACTGGATGAGAAATTTATTTCCGCAGACTAAACGCAGAAAGTGGTTAAGATACAAGCTATTGTTGGCTTGAGTGCATTCCAGCACCTGGTCTGTGTAAGGAATGCTTCCATTTGTAACTTTCTAAGTCACTATCTATTCACCAGAGATTGGTGGATAAACATGAGTCCCTTCGGAGAAAACATTGATATCAAGTCACTTGATGCTAACCCTGCAGAGTCACTGACTTAAAGGGGAAGGAAACTAGCAATGTTCCACATAAATGTCATCTTATTATTTTTGCTGCCTTTAATTTTAGTTGAAAAAATGTACAAATATTTACTCGAGAATTGATGCCTTTACTATCAGTAGTGAGCTGCTGAGTGATGATGTCTGATATGGGGAAGTAAAGCTTTCTTGCAGCTCATTCAAATTGTGCTGCCTATTTTAAGATGTATCTGCGGCACTATGTAACACTTCAATAGCTGTATGGCAGATTTCTCAGCATGTTGTAAAAAAGCTTCCCTATAATTGATGTCCAATTAAATTTTATTTGGCTAAATATATATACTTTGAAAGGCTTCAAGACCAACTGTAAAGGAATATTTACCCGGGACATATTTGTTTCCCTTTACATTCATTCTGGTGAACAAAAATCTCATTTCCCAGCCACCTGATATTTTTTCAATGTTATAAATCTTCCTGGCAGTAAATGGAAGCAGAGGCTGGGGGGCCCAGGGACTCCTTGCGTAGGCCTGGGGGGAGCACGCCTGCTCCTCCTGGCCCACACGGAGTTCTGAGAAAAGTCATTTTAAAAAACTTACCTTGACCTCTTCTGGCTAGTCAGCGCCTCCCGCTGTGGTTCTGCTGCTGGGCTGCAGACAGTGCGGAACTCCCCCTGACTTGAAGTAAAGATGACGTCGTGGCGCCGATGACGTCATCGGGTCGCAGCATTTGAATGTTAAGTAGGTCCTCGCCTGCCTTTAGCGGGAGCCTTGACAATGCCATGAGTCGCCATCATAAAAATTACACCGGCCGGGAACACGGTGGGTTGGAGCCAGAATTTTCACATTTTAACCCCTTCCACATGCCATTCTCGCTGGACAAGGAGGGTTAAAATCCCGGCCACAGTCTTCCCAGCAGCCAGACTTATGGTTTGTGGCAAGTTTAGTCCATCATTGCAGTCACCTCTAACATGGGACTTGTGCATATTACAAGCTTTCCTTTTTCTGAAGCTTCTTGAAGACAGAACAGTGTATCTTAAGGAAAGTGCCTTCCTTTTATGGGTATTACAACTTTAAAATCATGGTTTGTTGTAAAACCACAGTGGATCTAATGCCCAGTGCTCTCGTTACCACGTGTGGAAGCTGCCAGGACATGCCTACAGCTTCTACATTCACGAACAAATGAGTCGATATAGGGGCTTTAACTTACTTTGTAATTTATGACCCCTTCCAATAATACTCTCAGCAGTGACTGAGGAAACCAATGTTGCTGGTATTCAAGGGGGCTGGAATTCCAAGGCCAGGCTCATTTCTAGCATAAGTGCTGGAGGACGGATGAGGTAGAATCAGGATAACCCCATTTAGAGGAGGCTAGGAATTTCGGGGCTGGGAGCTTCCACCCGCCCAAACATCAAGGAGGCGTGACTGGACTTCACCAGGAAATTCAGCTCAGTCCATCTCCTGATAAGCCTGACAGAGCCTATGACGGAGATAAAAATAGATAAAGAGTATGTACTTAAAAGGTTGGCAGTACTCTAACTTGATCGTGTTCTTCGAAGTAATGGAGAGGGTTGATGAGGCTAATACAGTTGATGATGTGTATCAGGACTTTCAAAAGGCATTTGACAAAGTAACACATAATAGACTTGTTAGCAAAATTAAAGCCCATGGGATTAAAGGGACAATGGCAGCATAGATACAAAATTGGCTATGGGACAGAAAGCAGAGAGTAGTAGTGAACGGTTGTTTTTCAGATTGGAGGAACGTATACAGTGGTGTTCCCCAGGGGTCGGTATTGAGACCACTGATCTTTTTGATATATTAATGACCTGGACTTGTGTATACAAGGCGTAATTTCAAAGTTTGCAGATAATACAAAACTCGAAAATATAGTAAACAATAAGGAGGATAGTAACAGACTTCAGGAGAATACAGACAGACTGGTGAAATGGGCAGACACATGGCAGATGCAATTTAACGCAAAGAAGTGTGAAGTGATGCATTTTGGTCAGAGACAGCTCAACAATAACTTGCATTTAGATAGTGCCTTTTAATGTAGCAAAATGTCCCAAGGTGCTTCACAGGAGCATAATCAGACAAAAAAAGGCACTAAACCAAAATCTTGGTCAAAGAGGTAGGTTTTAAGTCACGTGTTGAAGAAAAAGAGGGAAGTGGAGAAGATTAGCGAGGGAATTCCAGAGTTTAAGGCCTAGACAACTGAAGGCATGGCCGCCAATGGTGAGGCGAAGGAATTTGGGGATGCACAAGAGGCCAGAGTTGGAGAAACGCAGAGCTCTCGGAGGGTTGTAGGACTGGGGGTGGTTAGAATTAGGGTTGCGAGGCCATGGAGAGATTTGAACACAAGGATGAGTTTTAAAAATCAAGGCATTGTTGGACCGGGAGCCAGTGTAGGTCAGCGAGCACAGGGTGATGGGTGAATAGGAATTGGTGTGAGTTAGGATATGGGCAGCAGAGTTTTGGATGAGCTGGTTTATGGAGGCTGGAAGATGGGAGGCCAGCCAGGAGAGCATGGGAATAGTCGAGTCTGGAGGTAATAAAAGTATGGATGAGAGTTTCAGCAGCAGATGTGCTGAGGCAGGGACGGAGGTGGAAGTAGGTGGTCTGGTAATGGAGAGGATATGGGGTCAGAAGGTCAACTCGAACACTGCTTTGGAAGCTGCAGAGTTGGACTGCTCTGTGTGTGGGGAGACCTTCTCCAGGACACCTGTGCTGCATCAACGCGCCATGGCGTCAGCTGACTTTTCGGGCTTCCGTTGGGGTAGGCGCCACAGATGCGATGGTCCCGCGTGAGTATTTAATGACCCCTTCCCTGTAATGTGGAGCAGGTTGTACGGCAGACTGGGCGTTGCACTCTACTGCGCTTCGCCAGCAGAGCGGGTCTCACTGTATTTCAAGCTCCAAGCCTTTATCATTAAACGCAGCCTATCTATGCTTTCGGTATAGACTCCCACTTGACTCTGTTCATGGGTACAACACTTGTCTGTGATGTACTCTGCAACACAGAGGTGGAATATTTCAGCATGTATTATATTGTAATGCACTCTATATTAGAGGGGTTTAATACTCTATAGTTATATAATAAACTCTCCATTGTAAGGGTATGTAATGCACTCTGTGTTTCGTGGTGTAATATTCCTATATAAAATGAATTCCATGCAGGTGCTCCTAGCCCTTATACCCACTGCATGTGGGAAAATCACAGGTCCATATTAACGTACCTGTGGCACAGCACATTAATACTCCTACACCTGTACAGCTTTTTTTTGTTATATTTAGTTATAGAAATAACCTTTCACACAAGTCGCAACTCATTCTCTAAAACCCCCTCCATGATGTTCCCAGTTGGCACACAGCTTAAAGGAGCAACTTTAATGCGTTCTCTGTAATCCCCTACAGACATACTACTCATTACCAGAGTAGCACCCACAACCTCCATGGAAGTGTTAGGAATTGACTCCCAGTCTCTGCGAGTTCATTATATCTGAGTTTTATTTTTCTCTTTTTAAAATGAGCCACTAGGACCAGCTGGAGGTAGTCCCTTACATTTGTGGAACAGATTTTTAATATTACTTGGTAGAAGTGCAGAGAATTGCAAACACAGAATTACAGCACTTCTTCAATGTTCTGCTGAGCTAGCTGATGGCACTCATAGTCCATGTAAGGAAATTCCAGTCAAATGTCAAATTAAGTGTTTTTAATGATAATTGCAATTAGTACTGATTCCCCTCTAATTACAGTGTAATTTATCTGCAGTGCTTTTTTTTCGGTTTCTCAATTTTCTTCCTGTCCTGAAGCTACTGAGTCATGCTGGGGTACAGTTCCACAGGCAGCAGCTACATTCTCATACAAGTGCCCATTTGTGTCAACCGTGGCTCAGGGGTAGCACTCTCGCCTCCGAGCCAGAAGCTTGTGGGTCCAAGTCGCACTCCAGAGACTTGCACACATAATCTAGGCTGACATCTCCGCGTTTTACTGAGGCTGTGCCGGACCATCGGAGGTGCCGTCTTTCAGACAAGACGTTAAACTGAGGACCCATCTGCACTCTCCAGGTGGGCGTAAAAGAACCCGCGGTACTATTCGTAGAAAAGCTGGGGTGTTGTCCCGGTGCCCTGGCCAACATTTATCCCTCAACTAACATCACTAAAACAGATGATCTGGTATTTATTTCATTACTGTTTGTGGGAGCCTGCTGTGCGTAAATTGGCTGCTAATGTTTGCTACATGACCACAGTGGTGAGTTCATTCAAAAAGTACTTAATTGGCTGTAAAGCACTTTGGGACGTTCTGAGGTGCAAGACACTATATAAATGCAAATCTTTCTTCCATCCTTCATTAGTTAGTGTCAGCTGAGGGGAATATAACAGCCAAATCTAACAATATTGTCTTCTCCCACACACCCCAGACATATAGGGCACAGTATCAATCATGAAATTAGAAGTGCATGTAACAAGGGCAATACGGTAATCATGGACTTTAATCTACATATTGACTGGGCAAATCAAATTACCACTAATGGTGTGGAGGACGAATTCTTGGAATGCATGCGAGATGGTTTCCTGGATCAGTATGTGGAGGAACCAACAAACAAGGAACAGGCTATTCTGGATCTGGTACTGTGTAATGAGAAAGGGCTAATCAATAATCTTGTGGTAAAGGGGCCTTTAGGGACAAGTGACCATAATATGATTGAATTTTACATTAAGTTTGAGAGTGATGTAGTCTAATCTGAAACTAAGGTCTTCAATCTAAACAGAGGAAACTACAAGGGTATGAGGGACAAGTTGGCCATGGTAGATTGGGAGACTACACTAAAAGGTATGAAGGTGGACATACAATGGCTAACATTCCAGGAAATAGTGCATCATTTGCAACAAACATATATTACTCTAGGGCATAAAAACCCAAAAGGAAAAGTGATCCAACCATGGCTAACAAAAGAAATTAAAGCTTAGTATTAAGTCAAAGGAGGAAGCTTATAAAGTTGCCAGAAAAAGCGGTCAGCCTGAGGATTGGGACCTTTTTAGAAATCAGCAAGGGGGGGACCAAGAAATTGAAAAAGAAATGGAATATGAGCACAAACTAGCGAAAAATATAAAAACAGATTGTAAAAGCTTCTATAGGTATGTGAAAAGGAAAAGACCGGTGAAGGTGAATGTAGGTCCTTTACAGTCAGAGACGGGAGAATTTATAATGGGGAATGAGGAAATGGCGGAGAAATTCAATAAATACTTTGATTCTGTCTTCACGGAGGAAGACACAAAAAACCTCCCAGAAATACGAGAAGACCAAGGATGTGGCGAGAATGAGGAACTTAAAGAAATTATTATTAGTAAAAAAACAGTACTAGCAAAATTAATGGGACTAAAAGTCGATAAATCCCAACGACCGGATGACCTACATCCTAGGGTTTTGAAAGAGGTGGCCATTGGGATAGTGGACGCATTGGTTGTCATCTTCCAAAATGCTATAGATTCTGGAACGGTTCCTGCAGATTGGAGGATAGCAAATGTAACCACGCTATTTAAGAAAGGAGGGAGAGAGAAAACTGGGAACTACAGACCTGTTAGCATCACATCAGTAGTTGGGAAAATGCTGGAATCTATCATAAAGGATGCAATAACTGGGCACTTAGAAACTAATAGTAAGATTGGGCAGAGTCAACATGGATTTATGAAAGGGAAATCCTGTTTGACAAACCTGTTGGAGTTCTTTGAGGATGTAACTAATGGAGTAAACATAGGGGAACCGGTAGATGTGGTGTATCTGGATTTTCAGAAGGCCTTCGATAAGGTCCCACACAAGAGGTTGGTGAACAAAATTAGGGCACATGGAATTGGGGGTAATATACTAGCATGGATTGAGAATTGGTTAACAGACAGAAAACAAAGAGTAGGGATAAACCGGTCTTTTTCAGGATGGCAGGCTGTGACTAGTGGGGTACCGCAAGGATCGGTGCTTGGGCCCCAGCTATTCACAATCTATATCAATGATTTGGATGAGGGGACTAAATGTAACATTTCCAAATTTGCTGATGATACAAAACTAGGTGGCAGTGTCAGTTGCGAAGAGGATGTGAAGAGGCTTCGAGGGGATCTCGACAGGCTCAGTGACTGGGCGAGAACATGGCAGATGGAATATAATGTGGATAAATGTGAAGTTATCCACTTTGGTAGAAAAAACAGAAAGGCAGAGTATTTCCTAAATGGTGAAAGATTAGGGAATGCAGATGCTCAAAGGGACCTGGGTGTCCTTTTACATGAGTCACTAAAAGTGAATGTGCAGGTGCAGCAACTATTAGGAAGGCAAATGGTATGCTGGCCTTCATTACAAGAGGATTTGAGTACAGGAGTAAAGAAGTCTTACTCCAATTATATAGGGCCTTGGTGAGACCACACCTGGAGTACTGTGTACAATTTTGGTCTCCTTACCTAAGGAAGGATATACTTGCCATAGAGGGAGTGCAACGAAGGTTCACGAGATTGATTCCTGGGATGGCGGGGACTGTCTTATGAGAAGAGATTGAGTAAACTAGACCTGTATTCTCTTGAATTCAGAAGAATGAGAGGGGATCTCATTGAAGCATACAAAATGATTACAGGGCTTGATAGGGTGGATGCTGGGAGAATGTTTCCCTTGATTGGGGAGTCTAGAACCAGGGGCCACAGCCTCAGGATAAAGGGTAGGCCATTCATGACTGAGATGAGAAGAAATTTCTTTACACAGAGGGTGGTGAATCTTTGGAATTCTCTACCCCAGAGGGCTGTGGAGGCTCAGTCATTTGGTATATTCAAAACAGAAGTCGATCGATTTCTGACTAGTAAAGGCATCAAGGGATATGGCGATAGGGCCGGTGAATGGAGTTGAGGCAGAAGATCAGCCATGATCTCATTGAATGGCGGAGCAGGCTCGAAGGGCTGAATGGCCTACTCCTGCTCCTATTTCTTATGTTCTTATATGCGCACACCCTTTCCAGCAGTCCTTGCTGAATAGTGATTGAGGATGAGAAACCTGGTTGATTTTCTCCTTGTATCCTGCTTCTCCAATAAGCTTTGGGCTGCTATAAGAACATAAGACGTAGGAGCAGGAGTAGGTCATTTGGCCCCTCGAGCCTGCTCCGCCATTCAATAAGATCATGGCTGATCTGATCTTGGCCTTCAACTCCACTTCCCTACCCGCTCCCCTTAATCCTTAACTCCCTTACCTTTCAAAAATATGTCTATCTCTACCTTAAATATATTCCATGACCCAGCCTACACAGCTCTCTGGGGAAGAGAATTCCAAAGATTCACGACCCTCTGAGAGAAGAAATTCCTCCTCATTTCCGATTTAAATGGACGACCCCTTATTCTGAAATTATGCCCCCTAGTTCTAGATTCCCCCACGAAGGGAAACATCCTCTCTGCATCAACTCTGTCAAGCCCCTTCAGAATCTTATATGTTTCAATAAGATCTCCTCTCATTCTTCTAAACTCCAATGAGGCCCAACCTGCTCAACCTTTCTTCATAAGACAACCCCTTCATCTCCGGAATCAAACTCGTGAACCTTCTCTGAACTGCCTCCAATGCAAGTATATCCTTCCTTAAATAAGGAGACCAAAACTGTACGCAGTACTCGAGGTGTGGTCTCACCAACGCCCTGTGCAGTTGTAACAGGACTTCCCTACTTTTATACGCCATTCCCTTTGCAATAAAGGCCAACATTCCATTTGCCTTCCTAATTACTTGCTGTACCTGCATGCTAACTTTTTGTGATTCATGTACAAGGACCCCCAGATCCCTCTGTACCTCAGCATTTTGTAATCTCTCCCCATTTAAATAATAATTTGCTTTTTTATTTTTCCGACCAAAGTGGATAACCTCGCATTTTCCCCACATTAAACTCCATCTGCCAGATTTTTGCCTCTACTCGCTTAGCCTATCTATATCCCTTTGGAGATTATTTGCGTCCTCCACACAATTTGCTTTCCCACCTATCTTTGTATCATCAGCAAATTTGGCTACATTACACTCAGTCTCTTCATCCAAGTCATTAATATAGATTGTAAATAGTTGAGGCCCCAGCACTAATCCCTGCAGCACCCCATTAGTCACGGTTTGCCAACCTGAAAATGACCCATTTATCCCGACTCTCTGTTTTCTGTTAGTTAGCCAAACCTCTATCCATGCTAATATATTACCCCCAACCCCATGAGCTCTTATCTTGTGTAGTAACCTTTATGTGGCACCTTATCAGATGCCTTCTGGAAATCCAAATACACGACATCTACTGGTTCCCCTTTATGCACCCTGCTCGTTACATCCTCAAAGAATTCCAGCAAATTTGTCAAACATGATTTCCCTTTTATAAAACCATGCTGACTCTGCTTGACTATACTATGATTTTCTAAATGTCCTGCTACCACTTCCTTAATGATGGACTCCAGCATTTTCCCAATTACAGATGTTAGGCTAACTGGTTGGTTGCCTGCTTTCTGTCTCCCTCCTTTCATAAATAGGGGTGTTACATTTGCGGTTTTCCAGTCCACTGGGACCTCTCCAGAATCCAGGGAATTTTGGTAGATTACAACTAATGCATCCACTATCTCTGCAGCCACCTCTTTTAAGCCTCTAGGATGCAGGCCATCGGGTCCAGGGGACTTGTCCACCTTTAGTCCCATTAGTTTGCTTGTACTTTCCCTCTAGTGATAGTGATTGTTTTAAGTTACCCCCACCCCCACCCCAGTAGCCCCTTGATTATCCATTATTGGGATGCTTTTAGTGTCTTCTACTGTGAAGACTGATACAAAATATTTGTTCAAAGTCTCGCCATTTCCCTGTTTCCCATTATTAATTTCCCAGACTCATCCTCTAGGGGACCAACGTTTACTTCAGCTACTCTCTTCCTTTTTATATACCTCTAAAAGCTCTTACTGTCTGTTTTTATATTTATGTGCAAAATTAAAACACATGGGATTGGGGGTGATATACTGGCATGGATTGAAAATTGGTTAACAGACAGGAAACAGAGAGTAGGAATAAATGGGTCTTTTTCGGGGTGGCAAGCGGTGACTGGTGGGGTACCGCAGGGATCAGTGCTTGGGCCCCAGCTATTCACAATACATATCGATGATTTGGATGAGGGAACCAAATGTAATATTTCCAAGTTTGCTGACGACACGAAACTAGGTGGGGTTGTGAGGAGGATGCAAAGAGGCTTCAAGGCGACTTAGACAAGTTGAGTGAGTGGGCAAATACATGGCAGATGCAGTATAACGTGGATAAATGTGAAGTTATCCACTTCGGTAGGAAAAACAGAAAGGTAGAGTATTATTTTAATAGTGATAGATTGGGAAATGCTGATGTACAAAGGGACCTGAGTGTCCTTGTACACCAGTCACTGAAAGCAAACATGCAGGTGCAGCAAGCAGTTAGGAAGGCAAATGGTATGTTGGCCTTCATTGCAAGAGGATTTGAGTATAGGAGCAAGGATGTCTTACTACAGTTGTACAGGGCCTTGGTGAGACCACACCTGGAGTACTGTGCAGTTTTGGTCTCCTTACCTAAGAAAGGATATACTTGGCATTGAGGGAGTGCAGCTAAGTTTCACCAGACTGATTCCTGGGATGGCAGGACTGTCGTATGAGGAGAGATTGGGTCGACTAGGCCTG
Organism: Squalus acanthias; assembly: GCA_030390025.1. Taxonomy (NCBI): domain Eukaryota; kingdom Metazoa; phylum Chordata; class Chondrichthyes; order Squaliformes; family Squalidae; genus Squalus; species Squalus acanthias. The sequence continues at coordinate 29,880,751 of CM059432.1, read as the reverse complement.
TATTCACTAGAGTTTAGAAGAATGAGAGGCGATCTCATTGAAACGTGTAAAATTCTGACCGGGCTAGACAGACTGGATGCAAGGAGGATGTTTCCCCTGGCTGGGGGGTCTAGAACAAGGGGTTACAGTTTCAGTATACGGGGTAGGACATTTAGGACTGAGATGAGGAGAAATTTCTTCACTCGGAGGGTGGTGAACCTATGGAATTCTCTACCACAGAAGGCTGTAGAGGCCAAGTCACTGAATATATTTAAGAAGGAGATAGATAGATTTTTAGACACAAAAGGCATCAAGGGGTATGGGGAGAGAGCGGGAATATGGTATTGAGATAGAGGATCAGCCATGATCATATTGAATGGCGGAGCAGGCTCAAAGGGCCGAATGGCCTACTCCTGCTCCTATTTTTCTATGTTTCTTGCTAGCTTACTCTCATAAGCTATCTTCTCTCTCTTTATCATTTTTTTAGTCGTCCTTTGCTGGTTTTTAAAAATGTCCCAATCCTCTGGCCTTTCACTATTCTTCGCAACATTGTATGCTTTTGTTTTCAATTTGATACCATCCTTTACTTCCTTAGTTAGCCACGGATGGTTCATCCTTCTCTTATAGTCTTTCTTTCTCACTGGAGTATATCTTTGCTCTGAGTTATGAAATATCTCCTTAAATGTTTGCCACTGCTTTTCTACATTCTTACCCTGTAATATATTTTCCCAGTCCACTTTAACCAAGTCTGCCTTCATACCTTTGTAATTACCTTTATTTAAGTTCAGGACACTAGTTTGAGACCTAGCTTTCTCACCCTCAAACTGAATTTGAAATTCTACCATGCTATGATCACTCTTCCCAAGAGGATCCTTCACTTTGAGATCATTAATTAATCCAGCCTCGTTACACATTACCAGATCTAAAATAGTCTTCCCCCTGGTTGGTTCCACAACATATTGTTCCAAGAAACCATCCCATATACACTCGAAGAACTCTTCCTCAGGTCTACCTTTGCCAATTTGCTTTGTCCAATCAATATGAAGATTAAAATCTCCCATGATTATAGTTGTACCTTTCTTACAAGCCTCTATTATTTATGATTTATACTCTGTCCTACAGTGTGGCTACTGTTTGGGGGCCTGTGGACTACTCCCACCAGTGACTTCTTACCCTTATTATTTCTTATCTCCACCCAAACTGATTCTACGTCTTGATCTTCTAGGCCAATAGCATTTCTCATTACTGCACTGATCTCATCCCTTATTAACAGAGCTACACCACCTCCTTTTCCTTTCTGCCTATCCTTACGAAGTGGCAAATACCCCTGAATATTCAGTTCCCAGCCTTGGTCACTTTGCAACCAAGATCATACCCATTTATTTCTATTTGTGCTGTCAACTCATCTATCTTGTTACGAATGCTGCGTGCGTTCCGATAGAGCTTTTAATGTTGTCTTTTTACCATTTTTCCCTACTCTGGCCCCTCTTTCTGATGCACTCTTGTGTGTATACGCTCTGTCCCTTCCTGTCACACTCTGGTTATCATTACCCCTATCGCTACCCTGCACTTTTGCCTTCTCATTTTTCTTTGACTTTTTAAATTTCTGCTCAGCGAATCCCTCCCTCCCCCCACTATTTAGTTTAAAGCCCTATCTACAGCCCTAGTTATTTGATTCACCAGGACACTGGTCCCAGCCTGGTCCGAATGAAGCCCGTCTCGACGGAACAGCTCCCTCTTATCCCAGTACTGGTGCTAGTGCCCCAGGAATCGAAACCCATTTCTCCCACACCAATCTTTGAGCCACTCGTTCATCTCTCTGATCTTATTTACCCTATGCCAATTTGCACGTGGCTCAGGTAGTAATCCAGAGCTTATTACCTTTGTGGTTCTGCTTTTTAATTTAGTCCCTAGCTGCTCATACTCCCTCAGCAGAACCTCTTTCTTTGTCCTACCTGTGTCGTTGGTTCCTACATGGACCACGACAACTGGATATTTCCCCTCCCACTCCAAGTTCCTCTCCAGCCCGGAGGAGATGTCCTTTACCCTGGCACTGGGCAGGCAACACAGCCTTCGGGACTCATGCTCTTGGCTGCAGAGAACAGTGTCTATCCCCCTAACTATACTGTACCCTACCACATTTCTTTTTGCTCCCCCCACTTGAATGGCTCCCTGTACCACGGTGCTGTGGTCAATTTGCTCATCCTCAATGCAGTCCCTGCTCTCGTCCACACGGAGTAAGAATCTCGTAACTGTTGGACAAGAGCAAAGGCTGAGGCTCCTCCACCACTACCTCCTGGGTCCCCATACATACTTCGCTCGTAGTCACACCCACCTGTTCCTGACCACGGACCAAATTTTAATTAGTTAATCTAAGGGGTGTGACTGCCTCCTGGAACACAGCGTCCAGGTAACTCTCCCCCTCCCTGATATGTTGCAGTGTTTGAAGCTCGGACTCCAGCTCATCAACACTGAGCCAAAGTTCCTCAAGCAACCAACACTTACTGCAAATGTGGTCACCTTGGACCTCAATGGTATCCACCAGCTCCCACATGTTTCAGCAGTAACACATCGCCTGCCCTGCCATCTCTAATGTATTTAATTAATTAAGTGTTTAAGTTTTGAACGCTTAGTTTTTAATCCCGGCTCTTAATTTAAACCAATGCCCAAGAAAACAGAGAAATACTGACAAACCAATCCCTTCCCTGCTTTCCTGTGACGTCACTCCTTGTTTTTGTTGTCCAGGTCCGCTGCCTCTGCTCTCGGGCCTTCCTCTGCCGCGCTATTTATTTGCTCCGCCTCTGCTCCCGCTCAGGTCCGCGGCCTCTGCCTTTTCCCTGTGATGTCAGCTTTTATTTTTCTCCGACTGCGTTTGGGGGATTTCACAGAGACGAACTACCGCTGGTTCTCTGTTCCCGTTCATGCAGATTTTTAACTCCTGCTCTCCTGGAGGCTGACAAAAATAGAAAAAGAAGAAAGAAGCACCTCACTCACCAAACTCGCAGGCTTACACTCTGTTCCAAGCTGCACTCTGTGACCACTGCACTCTAGCCTTCCTTATTTATACTACTGAGATTTATGAGTCAGCTCTCTGGCAGTTACAGAACCAGATTAGACCAGTTAATTAACTAACTAGCCCCTACCAAGGCAGACATTGGGTAACTCAGCACAGACTAGGGAGCAAAGCTTTAGAATATGTCATGGTCTGTATGGCTTAGTTTCACACCAGACGGTGCATGTACCAACTCAACCACTGGGACACTTGGACATGATGGTCCCGAAACTCAACAAGGGTTCCGCCAGTCTCCTGCCAGGTTACTATGGGAAACTCTAAGCTAGAATTAACCCCCTTAACTGAGGCATGCCCAGTATATGACCACGCCAAGTATTATCACTGTCTGAAAGGGTGGTAGAAGTAGAGACCCTCATCACATTTAAAAAGTACTTGGATATGCACTTAAAATGCCATAACCTACAAGGCTACGGACCAAGTGCTGGAAAGTGAGATTAGGCTGGATAGCTTTTTGTCAGCTGGCACAGACAAGATGGGCCAAATGGCCTCCTCCTGTGCTGTAAATTTCTATGATTATTAACTGTATGCAGATTTTTACTAATGCAATCTTTCAAGCAAACATTTTAAGATTTATAAATTAAATTTGAGGTTTGGTTGACATTGAGTTTTTTTGGGTCAATTTCAATGACCCAGTTTTAGTATATGAACCAAAGGAAAGTTTTTTTTTCCACTGGAAAATAGAAGGTTAAGGAGATGTTCAAATTATGAAATGTTTTGAGGGTAAATAGGGAAACCTACTTTCCACTGATTGGTGAATCGGTAGCAAGGGGACATGGACTCAGGATTATTAGAACATGGAACATTTTACCAAGGTGACTATTGAGGTAGAGATTATAACATAATTTGAAAAGGAATTGGAGAAGTATTTGGAAAGGAAGAATATAGAAGGATATGAGGAAAGGGTAAGGAAGTGGGATTAGATTTGCTAGAGCCAGTTAAAGAGCTAACACTAGCACAGGTGTGATGGGCCAAATAGTTTCTTTCTGTGCTATAAATTCTATGATGCTGTTGCTATCAATAACCTTTGTCTTCTTTTGCAGGGAAACCAATTCAGATCAAGCCCAGATTTTGATCGACTTCTGTAGGTGTCTCATCATGAAACCATCTCAACACCAACCAGGTGGCTGGGAAGAGGGGAGGGGACTTCCTTGGGACAGTTTGCCTACCTCCTTGAGTGAAACTGTACAGACAACCAGCGGACAACAGTTTGGCCTACAATTCCTACTATTGTTCTGCACAAGAATTTTCTGTGGAGTTTTTTTCTCTCATGTAAGGACCCAGAATGTAGTCCTGCAAGAAAAACCTTCAGCAACGTCACAATTGCAAATCTAGCGGTGTTTACAAATCATCACCACCTGCCATCCACAGGGAATGAAAGTCATTGTATTTAAACAAAGATTCTGGTATGAAATGGCCGCTCGGTCTCTGAACCTACCGGATGTGTTTGGGGTTTATTTTCCTGTCCCACACCAGTGGAGTAACATTTATAAATTGTGGTCTTTATATTCTCATAGATTCTCAGATTTTTTTTAAACTCAGCTGCCTCCAGTTTTATTAAATATTGTACAGTCTTGATTCTTGTTACTTTGCTTGTGATGATCGTGGCGTGCGGTACTGGGAGCTTTACCTTGCCTAGGTGTGCTTGATGGGTTGTGTAGTGGGAGCTTTGCTCCACAGCTAACCCATACTGTACCTGACTTGGGAGTTCTTGATGCTTACAATGGATGGAAAAGTGGAAAACGGTTCCATTCTCCGGTACTAACATCCTTTTACCTTGATGGACATTAAATTTGCCACAAAACAAAAATGAAACCCAAACCCAAGGCATTTCTAACTATCCTCTGAATCTGGGGATTAGTTTGCAGCTGTGAACTAGCTTCCCTGAAGCTGTTTAGATACATTATTTATCTACTTGTGGAGTTTTTAATTACAGTAATGGTGATAGTTGATGAAGAGTGCATTTTGTTTGATATGTAGCGATGTCCATAAAAGGTTATTAACAATTTTCAATCTTTTTTTTTGTAACCTGGGTCTGTCATCAGTCTATATTTTAAGGCTGAGATACACTATATTATACACTGCCTTCATATCCAATATATTAGAATGGGCAACATTGCAAAGTGTTGATGCTCGATGCCATGGAGCAGGAGTCTGCCCCACTCTACTCAGCAGCAATACGCATGGTGGAGCCTGTGACAGGGCAGAGCAAAGGAGAATGGAAGATCCGCGGGAGAGTCTCACTTGAGCAATCCCTGGCTCCTTTGAGCAGACGTTCACACCGAGTATTGGCAGAGTGGGTGCAGGCACTACCACCCACCAACCTCGGTTGCCATGTGTCAGGCCAGGCGGACAAAGGAAAAAGCAGAATAATAGAGAACAGGGGGAGCTTACCTAGAGAAATACCTCACTCAGAAAGAAAAGGAAAGCTATTTTTTAAAGGAGTAGCTCACACCGGCTTGGTGTTAGGATAGAAATGGCCAATTTTATCTATTAAGAGGAATGATTTAATATATTTTATTCTTGCACTCTGCAAGAACTGTACATTAAAGATTTCAATATTTAAAAACATTTCAGTACTTCCGTACTGAGTTCCTAATTGTGCCCATACCATCAAAAGCTCCTTGTACATCATGGGGCCAATAAGTAAGCTGACTTCACTGGATAACGAGATCAGCTCATTCACGTGATTTTATGACACTCAAGGCAAGGCGCATTGCAAATGACTTGCTGCATGTGCCCAGGCCAGAATGTTGGGCTCCAGCAGCCACTAAAGGGCTGTTGGCTGCCCGTTCTGCAGCGAGCAATTTTCGATGGGGAGAGGGACACAGAACGGAGGACAGGGGGAGGGAAGGGTGCACCTCGGGAAATTTTTTTAAATGTATATGTATATATAATGCATAGGGAATTAATGCAGCCTGCACTTCCGCGCCCATTCCAAACATGTGCTGTGTATCTGGAGCCCTGCTCAGGCAGTTTAGTCGCATTATGGGGCCTAAGTTGAATTCAAGTTGCAGGCCAGGCTGGGCCTTGTGCGCAGGATCCCAGACCTCTGCGCACATTAGAGTGAGCTGTGGTGTGTTGTGAGCCTCAGGCCTCCACACCTAATAATATAGGGAGTGGGCATCCATCATGCTTCAGCATAGAGCTTGGTCATATCTTTAATATTGTTTAGGGAAGAGGAACTGCTGGTTGGTGTGAAGGAGCAAAAATCGTGTGTATGCAGTGACATTCCCATTGACATCTCATAGAAATGTGCATAACATTGACTATTATATATAATGTTTTGTGTCCCACAGATGGAAGGATTCATAATATGAATAGTCTTTGTTATTTATTGACTGCATATTGCTTTCCTGGAGAATTAATTTCTATTTGATACTTGTTAAATATGTTATTTTTTTCTTGCTGTTTATAAATGAATTTTGGTGATTATTGCTGACTCTTACTTTTTTTTCCAAAGATCAAACATGTTTTTGAAGCAAGCTATTCAGTAGAGCTTCTGTAAGATCTATTCTAGTTTTGTAATTCTAGAGAATCCCAGTGTAAGCAGCCAGTCCACATTCACTACATTGTATAGAATTCTAATGGATCAAAGATCACTGGAAGCTTTAATTATTAACAAATGGAAGTTATAATGAAAGAAAGCACGTGCATTTATCTAGTATATTTCACATCCTCAGGATGTCCCAAAGCACTTTACAACTAATGAATTATTTTTGAAGTGTATTCACCATCATTATATAGACAAACACGAGCTAATCTTCACACAGCAAATTAGATTAATGATCAGATTATATATTGATGGTACTGGTTGAAGGATGAATGTTGCCTTGACCAGGACCATTTTGAAATAGCCCAATGCCACCTATTCAAAATCACCACCACTAGTACCCCCTCTTTAAAAGGAAGGTACCGCAAAGACAGTATTCTCACATGGTCTATTCAAACTGATATATTAAGAGTGACACTAAATCATGATCTAATTTGCCTCCTGAATTACACAGCGAAGATCCTGCAGTCCCCACCGATCAGGGAAGCCCTTTAATGTACCGGTGGACACTGCGTGATTCCTGTCCAGGGCCACCCGGGTGCAACCAAGACTGCAAAATAGAGGCAGGCAGTCAGAGCAACCCTCCCATTGGGCCCTGTGGATGGCTGTTTTGGCCAGGCTCAGGAACAGAGCCAAGAGGAGGTCCTCCAACCTGTCCACCCTTAGCGCACCAGGTGGCCAAAGATCAGAAACGTAGGGATGAAGTGGAGCCAAATATTTAGGAGCAGCCCCTTTAAATAACAGAATAGGAGCTATGACCTCACAATTCAAATCCATTTCTTCGAGGCTGTGAAATGGCATACGGCCTAAGTATCTGTGAAGTGACTCAAAGCAACATTGGACGCTACTGCTGCATGCAGCACTCCCCACCCCGAATACAGAGCCTTCCATTGGTGGCTCCCGTCTCTGCTACATAGCGAGTTGGTACGTCATGGCATGTGCAAATGGAATACAAGAGTGTGCAGGAGCATTGGCTTCACCAGGAGAACTCAGTGCTATGGAATCTTTTACATCCACCTGAACAAACAGCTAGGGCCTCAGTTTAATGCCTCAACTGAAAGATGGTATCTCTGACAATGTAGCACTTCCTCAGTACTGCACTGAAGTCTCAACCTAGATTAAGTACTGAAATCCTGGAGTGGGGCTTCAACTCACGACCTTCTGACTCAGAAATGGGGGTTTTACCACCAGGCTTCAGCTGATATTTTTCAAGGTTGGCAGTGGACAGTATCACTTTATAGCTGGCTGTAAGCAACTCTCTGTACATCTGCATCTGTATGAACTCCCTCCACAGTGTTGAGCTGAGTAACTGCAACTACATTACAACAGTGATGGTAAAAGTTTCCCAACGTTGCAACAGTGACTAGACAGCAAAATTAATTCATTGGCTGTAAAGCACTAGGACATCTTGAAGTCGTGAAAGGTGCTATATAAATAAAAGTCCTTTCTGTTTAGCCAAAGTACATTGGTACACAGGAGTAGACCATTTGGCCCATCAAGCCTGCTCTGACATTTTGTTAGCCGTGATAGCTCTTTATTTTTTAAATCCCAATTCTTGGTCCTTTCTCCATATTCAATATTATTCTTGCTTCCGAAGTAAGTACCTCTTTAAACAAATCAATTCATTTTGCATCTATGGCCTTTGGGGCAGTAAATTCAACATTTTCTCAATCCTTTCTGTTAGGGTTTTTTTTTCCTCCTAGATTCACTTCTAAGCAGCTTAATTCTAATTGTAAGATTATAATGTTTTGTTGTGGATTTTGTGAGTACTTGCTGATGTAATCGGATCCCAATTAAGCAAAAAAAAAAGTATGTTAAGTTAAAGGAGAAATGAAGTGTAGAGAATGAGTACTTGTACAGTACTCTGGCCAACCACACCTTGAGTACTATGTCCAGTTTTGGCCATGGGACACAAAGACATTTACATGCTGGGATCCGTGCAGAGAAGAGCCACAAGTTTGATTCCGAATGTCAGAAACCCAGGAAAGAAGCTTGGGCTTTTCAGCTTTGAAAGAAGGGGTTTAAGGTGATCTTATCGAGGTATCACAGAATCTTACAACACCAAAGGGGGGCCGTTGTGCCTATGCTGGCTCTTTGAAAGAGCTCTCCAATTAGTCTCACCCCTGCTCTTTCCCCATAGCCCGACATATTTTTCCTTTTCAAGTATATATCCAATCCCCTTTTGAAAGTTACTATTGAATCTGCTTCCACCACCCTTTCAGGTGGTGCATTCCAGATCATAATTTGCTGTGTAAAAAAAATTCTTCTCATCTTTCTCCTGGTTCTTTTGTCAGTTATCTTAAATCTGTGACCTCTAGTTACTAACCCTTCTGCCAGTGGAAATGGCTTCTCTTTAATTACTCTATAAAAACCGTTCATAATTTTGAACATCTCCATTAAATCGCCCCTTAACCTTCTCTGCTCCAAGGAGAACAATCCCAGTTTCTCTAGTCTCTCCACCTAATTGAAGTTCCTCATCCCTGGTATAGTTCTAGTAAATCTTCTCTGCATCCTCTCCAGTAGAAACTCATTGTTCAGAGTCATAAATGAAGAGTAATCACTTGGCCAAGATAGCAGAGGCTGACCAGTGTCAATGGAACCATACCTCAGCAAAAGTTTGCACTGAGCCCAACGTAGCACCCTTACAACTTTAACTAAGATTGGCTAGCTTGGTGTGATCTTAGGATCAAACTTGAGTCCTTAGTTTATATCAGCTTGACTCAATTGGTAGCAGACATGCCCGAATCAAAAGGTTGTTCAACTCCCACAACGGACTTAAGTGCATAATCTGGACTGACACTTCAGTGCAGTACCGAGGTTGTATTATATTGTGGGAGATGCTATCATTCAGTTGAGACATAAAAATGAGGCCTATCTGCCTCTTCGGCGGGGGGGGGGGGGGGGGGTTAAAATATCCTATGGTGCTAGTGGTAGAAGAGCAGGCAATTCTTCTGGTGTCGTGGCCAGCATTTCTCTCTCAATCAACAACAGGGGAAAAAAACAGATTTGCTGTGTACAAATTGGCTTCTGTGTTTGTGTACATAACAGTGACTGCACTTTAAAAATAATCCTTTGATTATACAGCATTTTGGAACATCCTAAGTTTGTGATATGGTGCTACATAATAAGTTTTTTTTTCTATATGATTCAATGTTTACACCAGACAGTCTGTTTACATGAGAAACAGGAGCTGGAGTAGGCCATTTGGCCCTTTGAGCCTGCTCTGCCATTCAATAAGATCATGGCTGATCTTCTACCTCAACTCCACCTTCCCGCACTATCCCCATATCCCTTAGTTTCCAAAAATGTATCGATCTCTGTCTTGAATATACTCAATGACTGAGCATCCGCAGCTCTCTGGGGTAGAGAATTCCAAAGATTCACAACCCTTTGAGTGAAGAAATTTCTCCTCATTTCAGTCCTAAATGACTGACCCCTTATTCTGAGACTGTGGCCCCGTGTTCTAGATTCCCCAGCCAGGGGAAACATTTTCCCAGCATTAACCCTGTCACACTCCTTAAGAATTTTATATGTTTCAATTAGATCACCTCTCATTCTTCTAAACTCTAGGGAATATAGGCCTAGTCTACTCATAGGACAATCCCTCATCCCAGGAACCAGTCTAGTAAACCTTTGTTGCACTCCCTCTAAGGCAAGTATGTCTTTCCTTAGGTAAGGAGACCAGAACTGTACACAGTACTTCAGGTGTGGCCTCACCAATGCCTTGTATAATTGTAGTAAGACTTCTTTACTCTTATACTCTAATCCCTTTGTAACAAAAGCTAACATACCATTTGCTTTAGTAATTGCTTGCTGTACCTGCATGTTAACTTTCTGTGATTAATGTACAAGGATACCCATGTCCCTCTGAATGCAAACATTTCCCAGTCTCACCATTCAAAAAATATTCTGCTTTTTTTTTCCTACCGAAGTGGATAACTTCACACTTCCCCACATTGTAATCCATTTGCCATGTTCTTGCCCACTCAGTCAACCTGTCTATATCTCTCTGCAGCCTCTGTGCGTCCTCCTCACAGCTTACTTTCCCACCTAACTTTGTATCAGTCCCTTCATCTAAGTCATTAATACAGATTGTAAATAGCTGAGGCCCAAGCACTGATCCTTGCGGTACCCCGCTAGTTACAGCCTGCCAATCCGAAAAAGACCCATTTATTCATACTCTCTGTTTTCTGTCCATTAACCAATCCCCAATCCCATGAGTCCTAATTTTGTGTAATAACTTTTTATCAAATGCTTTTTGAAAATTCAAATACACTACATCCACTGGTACCACCTTATCAATCCTACTTACTACAGGAAACTCTTTATTAACCGGCACCGACGGGACCGGCGTGGTGCCGGTTTATCGAAAGTACCGGATAACGGAGAGTTATATCTACCGAGGCTATTTTTAACAAAGAGACTCCAGGCAGCGCGGGAGAATCAACTCCTGCTACTGCAGTGTTTCGGGCTTCCGACAGCGCCAGGAGGCCGAGTAGTGGCACTTTTGAAAACTAACCCTACTGACTAAATCGGCGTTCTCGGACTCGGGATCGGCAACATTGCCGGTTATTTGAGAGGAGTTTTCGGAGTACTCGGCGTTCGCGGAGACTCGACTGCGACTCTGCAACATTGCCGGTTATTTGAGAGGAGTTTTCGGAGGATGATTTTTGCCGGTTAAGCGAGAATTCCGGATATTTGGGTGCCGGATAAACAAAAGTTTCCTGTACATCTTCAAAAAAACTCCAACAGATTTGTCAAACAATATTTCCCTTTCATAAATCCATGTTGGCTCTGCCTAATAATATGATTTTCTAAGTGCCCTGTTACCACGTCCCTAATAATAGATTCTAGCATTTTGCCTACTACTGATGTCAGGCTAACTGGCCTATAGTTCCCTGTTTTTTCTCTTCCTCCTTTCTTAAATAGCGGGGTTATGTTTGCTACCTTCTAATCCTTGGAGACTGTACTAGAATCTAGGGAATTCTGGAAGATTAATACCAGTGCATCCACTATCTCTGCAGCGACCTCTTTTAAAACCCTAGGATGCAGGTCGTCAAGTCCAGAAGATTTGTCGCCACATAGTCCCATTAATTTCTCCAGTACTATGTCTTTACTTACCCACTGAGCCTTTTAGCTGGAAAGGGCTCCAAGTAGATTTCTTGTTTCTGTTCTAATCCACAGGTTGGTTGGGACCAGAAGGTGGAAGGGAAATTGTATGAGAGCCCTTTCCTGGTTGAGCAATCTGTTGCAAGACCTAAAAATATCAACAACTTGAGTGACAGTGCTGTTGGAGTGTGTCCCTAATGTTAATCCCTTAATGTCTTGGTCCCAGCTATATATGCAGCTGTTAATGAAAAGCAATGTGCATTGACGTGTGTGCAAGTCTGGGGCAGAGCTGATAATCTTTCTCTGTTTGTGTGGCTCCGGAGAATCACATTCCAGCTCCTTCCAAAACTGTGATGATGACTCGAACCTATCGAGGCTACTGGATACTTGGGAGCTGATTACAAGGCAGTAATCCAATCAGAGTTTCAAAAACCGTCAGAAAACTGGATGCACGGGCATGAGTTATAGGCTGGAATCAAATTGAAGGTTTGCATGAAGTATAAGCTTTTGGCTGAGTTACTGGCCTGAATCTAAATGAGGGGTTTGGGTAATTTAATAAACTGTGAGGTAGAAGTCGTGATAACCAACGAGGTGAGTTTGCTAACTAGTCATTCTAGAGAGGTTGATTTTATAAAGAAAAAAACATTAATTTATATAGAGCCTCTCATGTTCTCAGGACATCCCAAAATGCTCCAATGAAGTACTTTTTAAGTGTAGTCACTGTTGTAGGTAAATGCGGCACCCAATGTATGCACAGCAAGATCCCACAAACAGCCGTGAGATAAATGACCAAATAATCTGTTTGAGTGGTGTTTGTTGAGGAATAAATTTTGGCCAAGACACAAGGAAAACTTGCCTACTCTTTGAATAGTGCCAAGGGATCTTTTACATTCATCTGAGAAGGCAGATGAAGTTTGTTTTCCGTGGTTGGTTTAGGCTGTTTAGGATCTGATCTGTGTTTTTTTTCTCCAATAGGAGGACCCATAATTATCAATACTGAGAACTGGGTGAAGGTTCAAGGCCCATAAAGCAGATTGGAAGAGAATGTGATATAAATCAGGTGATATCAACTTGGCTTAGTTGGTAACATTCTCACCTCTGAGTCACAAGGTTGTGGATTTAAACTCCCCTCCGGTGACATGAGCACATAATCTAAGCTAACACTTCATTGCTGGGAAAGATCTGTGTGTTCCTCTGGTCAGAAATGGGAATGTTCTCTGATGATTGCACAGTGTTCAGCGTCATTCACAACTCCTCAAATAATGAAGCAGTCCATGCCCGCATGCGACAAGACCTGGACGATGTTCAGGCTTGGGCTGATAAGTGGCAGGTAACATTCGCACCACAGAAGTGCCAGGCAATGACTCTCCAACAAGCGAGAGTCTGACCACCTCCCCTTGACATTCAATGGCATTACCATCGCCGAATCCCCCACTATCAACATCCTGGGGGTCACCATTGACCAGAAACTTAACTGGACCAGCCACATAAATACTGTGGCAACAAGAGCAGGTCAGAGGCTAGGTATTCTGCGGTGAGTGTCTCACCTCCTGACTCCCCAAAGCCTTTCCACCATCTACAAGGCACAAGTAAGGAGTGTGATGGAATACTCTCCACTTGCCTGGATGAGTGCAGCTCCAACTACACTCAAGAAGCTCGACACCATCCAGGACAAAGTAGCCCGCTTGATTGGTGTAAGGGTTTTTGTCTCTCAGCCTGTGAGATTCGTGTGGCTCTGTGCAGCCCGGGTGCTAGTGCGGGTTTAGGCCTTGCTGCCTGTTCTGGTCTCCAGCCAGTCTGGGAGCACTAGACACACCTGTGAGTGGTTCGACCCACTCGCCCTTACGGTTCTAGACACTGGACTTAGATGCGAGAGCAGTAATGGAGATGAAACTCAGGTAGACTCGGTTGAATGGTACGAAATAGAAAATCTTTATTGCATAATACTTAAGATTACGAAATACATGTCATAAGCACAGATTAATGACAGTACAATCTTACACGCAGTTATGTAACTAATTTCGGGGAAACAAGCAACAAACAACACATCGTAAATGGGGGCACACATTACAATTATCCTTAATACTTGAAACCCTCCCCTATCAATATCTGTCCTAAGCTAGATTCGTAGGATTCGAGACTCATGCTCACCACTCGTGATAACTCAGAGAATTCCGAAAACTCTGATCGGATGTTTTTTACCGCAGCGCCCACGTGTCGATCAGGGGGTCTCCTGGCCCCACTTGTTTACTCGTTTCTGCTCCGGCTAGCAGGCTGGAACGTCTGCTGTCATGAAGATCTGTGTTGTCCTCGGAGTTCCGACTCTACTCAAAAAAGAGTCTTCCTGTGCCCTCACACCGGTTCGATAAAACTCGAAGAAGAGTCTTCCTGTGTCAGTTCTGTAGAACTCAAAGAAGTCTTCCTGGCAAGGAAAATGTCTATTCGACCTACAGGCGCGGTCGGGGCTTACTGACCGTGGCGATAAGTATGGTCTTCTTCTCTTCTCTTCTCATCTCATCTCATCTCATCTCATCTCGGGCCTTCGGTTCCAACACCGTTTACCGACTTATCGGAATGGTGCGCCCGCTTCAAGGCTTCAGAGCCCAGTTCTACACAGGTCTTCGCGACACAACACGAGGTAGATTCGAGCGGATCGTAAAGTTCAACAGTCTTTTGAAAAGAGACACGAGGCAAGCAGGAACAAGACGGCGAGTCAAGAGCACAGGAGCAGCCACGAGGATAAGAGTCAACCGAATAAGAGTCAAGAGCATAAGAGTCAAGAGAAAGATGGACGGTTTGGAGCTTGTAATTATAGTGTAAAATCTTCCGTTTCCCGCCCAACCTTAATGTCTTTTCTTTTGTTAGGGTTTGGCGCTCAAATGTCTTGTATAGGGTGATCTTCGTTTTAATGGGTTTCGGGGCTACTCGTAAATGTCTGAGTACCTGTTAATATTTCTCCCATTGTTTAATCGGTCGGTGTTCTCCCTGGAGGGGTTTTGGGGCTTCCAAGTGTTTTCTGTAACTACCCGCTAACGGCTCTCTCATCGTAGAGTCGTTGGGATTCTACATATTAATGTCTTTGGATGGGTTCTTGATTACTTGGTACAATAGCTTTTATTCGTACCTGGGAGACCGATTTCAGTATTTATGTGTATACTGTAAACCCATGATGTCTCGTGTATTATCTTCAATGTGCTGAGTCTTAATCGATCTTGCACAAATGTTTACTGGAACGCCATCTTGTCTGCCTGTTGAAAAGTCTAGAATGTTCTGCCACGAGGTGCGGCGGCCATTTTACAAGCTGCTTGATTGGCACCCCATCCACCACCTTAAACATTCACTCCACCACTGGCGGACCATGGCTGCAGTGTGTACCATCTACAAGATGCACTGCAGCAACTCGCCAAGGCTTCTTCGGCAGCACCTCCCAACCTGGGGCCACAGGTTAGAAAGCACTGCTTTACAGTGACTGTTTGCAAGTTTTTTGACCCCATGGAAGACATCACAGCAGAGCCTAATTCTGCCCATGTCCAATATCCACATGCGCACATTCAGCTCAATAGTCGAAAGACAATAAGGCTAATTTACAATTGACCAACTTAAATTAGTTCACTCAGGAACCTGCGACATCCTAAGGATGTGAAAGGCACTATATAATTGCAAATTCCTTTATCAAATCCCCTCAGTTAGGCTCCACGCTCCCTTGAAGGGATCATTACTAGTCCTAGCCCCTTTAGGGCTACCCCGGATCAGGCGTATTTCTCAAGACGTTCACTTTCAACTAAAGTTTGAGGTAGCCGAATCCTAAAGACGCTTAATTGGGCCTAAAGGTCTGGACTATCCCTAAAGGAAAGGAACAACCCGAGAATGTTACCGTCCTCCAGATAGCACTTTTAATAAGTTTAGCTAGACTGTAATGTTCCAGATATTATGAGGGTCCGGAAAACTCCCTCAGAATTCTGCAACTCCTCACCAAAGAGTGTACAGAGATTGAGTTTGCGAGTTTTTGATACAGAAGTCTTATGTGAGACAATTCTAAAAATATATAGATTTATTAAAGAACCGACATGCAATTTACAGTTGGTGAATCAATCGCAACATTAACAGTTCCAAAAAGAGAAAGCTTACAATCTTATTATCAGAGAACCTTACTTTCAAATCTTAACTTCGCTACAGTTTTACAGTTCTTAAAGTCTACAGGATATCCACCAAAATCAAAAATCTTTGATCCCTGAGGTACAAAGAGTTGGAGACTTAGAGCCGCCTCTGAAGCCGAGAATCGCTTTGCCCGATTAAAGTAAGTCTACTATTCCATTTGAGAGTTCAATATTTATACCCTTTTCCAGTGGTATTTCCTTTAAGGTTTTCTGCTGATGCAAGCTAATTATGTCTAGTCATTTTTCTGCTGACCTCTGCAATTCTTACTGCCAGCTCAGCCAGACTCGTGTCTCATCTCTAGGTGTTCTAAGTTTACCATATAAAAAACGGTGTGACGGCAGGTGTTCCTTACTTTGTCATCTTTACGAAGTGTAAATTAGAACACCTTATCCATGGTGAACCATTGTTTCATTCCAAAAAGTTCAGCCTGTCGGAGCCCTTAACCTTCTGTTTCAATAAGGTTATTTATTCAGGGTCAACAACTACCTTATCTCAATAGCCAGAATGCTTTCATAGCTATTTCATAGTTAGGTTTCTAGATTTCCAAACCCAGTTTGTCATGTTTTAATAAGGCCAGAATTCTTTCATAAGATAGTGTATTTTTCTGAATAGGTTATATGGCTTATTCCTTCACACCCTTTATTCCCATTACTCCCCACTTCTATTATTCTATATATAAACCATCTGACTCTCTTGATTAGATTCCAGCCTGTAACCCAGTCCCAGGTATCCATTGTTCTATATAAAATAGATTATTTTATATATAAACCACCTATTTATAGCCATGTTTCCCTGCATCCAAAGCCCTGCCCCCTATTTATATCCATAGTCCCCCCCACCCCCCATTCACAGCCCTGCCCCCCATTTCTATCCATGGTTCCCCCCCATTCACAGCCCTGCCCCCTATTTATAGCCATGGTTTTCCCCATTCACAGTCCTCCCCCTTATTTAAATTCATGGTTAAGCCCATTCACAGCCCTTCCTCCTATTTTTAGTCATGGTTTTGCCTATTCACAGTCCTGCCCCTTATGTTTTTATTTATGGGTCCCTCCATTCACAGCCCTGCCTCCCTTCTGGTTCTCTTCCACCAAGAGATCCCACATCCACCCAACTAATTCCCTTCATGGTAAAAAAAAATCTTGGAAACTTCCCAATGAGAACAGATTTAGCTCATAACTTCTCCACAGCTGATTAATTTTAAAGCTGCTATCATCCTTGTGACCTTTCTGTGATCACTTACAGATGCGTTTGACTTATTTTGAAGTACAATGGCCAAAACTGGGCTCAGTGTGGTTTCATTCAATTAGATTGTGTTCTACATTTGAGCTAGTAATTATGCTGCCAAGTGCAGAATTGAGCCACTCGGAACAAGCCGATCCCAAGTTTGATTTCTGGTCTGTGCTGAGTTAACACATCAGGCTGTGGGAACACTCCAATTCACCGCCTCATTCAGGGTTCCTGATTGCTATCCAATGGGTCATACTGGAAAGTGCACACGCATAGATGTCAAGTGATACCCCATGTGGTCAAATAACCTGCTGAGACTAGTCTAGGTTGGCATGCAACGAATGAACCCCTTGGAGGGGGTACTGTACCGCAGCAGCAGTCAACACCTTCAAGAGAGAAGGGGGGATATCAGCAGGCAAGAAAATCCTGTTATGCAGTGGAAAGAGTTAATATCTATTTAAAAAAAACCACACACACACAACTGATGGGCCTGTAGGTGCTGACAGGCTGGAACAGTGAAATAGATGGCAGAGCACTTGTGCATCTGTTAGGGGTAACTTAAATCCAGCAAATTATTTCAGATGCAACAGGCATCCCGAGTACCTCAGAATATCTGGGCGGGTCCCAATTTATAATTATTTACAACCTGCCGACTTTAGCATCATGTATTGACAGTCTGGAACCCACACACGCAGTTGTTAAACATTCTGCCGCAATGCTGGAGGGTGATCCGGGATCCTCGGATTTGATTACACCTGACGTGAAGGGGGGTCCTTGTTTGGCTGAGAGCTGGGATTAATTTCTCAACGGGGGGAGGAGGACAAGCTGCGTTTGAACCGGAGATTTCAAGTTAGTGTGTTGATTGAATGAAAAATTGTGAGGTTGAATAAATTTCTTTAAACTTCAGTTCACGACGTGATCAGTTGCTCAGTTGGTGAAGCAACCAAACCGTAAAGATCAGGTATGATTCCCCTCTATGTGCCAAGTCAGCTGATCTCCCTGCTCTATGGTGAGATGGGTGGGACACTACAGGTGATGACATTGGGGAGAATTTTAACCCCAAAAACTGAATCCCGACCCCAACCCGCCCACTTTTTAATGGAGGCGGGGGGGCAACCAACCTGCTCCCAGGAGATAGGTCGCCCATTTAAATATTATAATGAGGCTGGCGTGGCTCAGGTTTATCCAGCATTTCAAATTTAACTGGTCGGGTTCCGCAGGCCTCAAGGAACCCACCAGCTAAAGTAAGGCGAGGACTGCTAGATCCAGGAGGTAAGTGCCTTTACACTTACCCCCTGGATCCAGCGTCCCTGCCTCATCCACCCCCCACGATCAGAATCCCCCCCCCCCCTTCGAGGCCTCCGATTCCCCCCTTCCCGAGGCTTCCAAGCCCAACGCGCGACCCCCCCCTCCCCCGATCCTCCCGCCCGGATCTCCCCCCCCCCCCCCCGACTCCGATCCTCCTCCGGCCCCCAACCACCCCCCCCGGCCCCCACCTGATCCCTTCCTCCATCATCTCTGCAGCCTAGTGCCGCAGGCCTACAGCCTACAACCAGCCTGCCTCTCCATCTGGCTGGCTGCGGGTGGGGGAAACAGACCTTTGAAATGATAATCAGGCCCTGCC
The DNA here is from genome assembly GCA_030390025.1 of Squalus acanthias. Classification (NCBI taxonomy): domain Eukaryota; kingdom Metazoa; phylum Chordata; class Chondrichthyes; order Squaliformes; family Squalidae; genus Squalus; species Squalus acanthias. The sequence continues at coordinate 29,862,031 of CM059432.1, read as the reverse complement.
ATTAAATTCGACCGCTTCCTAGCCCCTCCGCTCCCAACCTGCCTCCCGATTAAAATTCTTGTCATTGACTTTGCACTGTACTGAGGCAGTACAGTTAGTGATAGTGTGCTGGATTTTAACTTGGAGCAGGCTTCCAGCAGTAAACTGCTCCCAGCGAGTTGATTTCCCATCTGACAAGGCAGCAAGAGGTCAAGACTTTAACTGCCAGGCCTCATTTAAATGTCATTGGTCTACTTTTCACCTGGAACTGGTGTGAAGGGAGCATAGCAAAGCTGTCAGCAGGCAAAGATCTGCCAGCCCTTGGCCACCCGCCACTTCCAGCTAAGTGGCAGAGAGGGAGTTTCGGGGGTGTCTCGCAGGTGGGAAGGGGGTGGAGTCTTGGGCAGTGGAGGCCAGGGCCCAAGGGAACACTTCTGCTGCTCCTGGCCTCACAAAAGAAAGTTTTGGACCGCCTCTTCCGACTGTGTCTCCATGCCCAAGTCCTGCTTAAAACTGCATCCGGATCCTATTGACATAATAACACCCCAATTTCCATAACCGTACAAAGCCCCCACCTGCTATAGGTAGGCCCCTAACTGCCTGTGAAATCCTGCAGGTTAATATTGGAAAATATCTGCACTGCACCCTCTCCAATTGGTCAGTAGTGCACTGTCAGAGGTGCCGTCTTACGGATGAGACAGGAAGCAGAGGCGCCATCTGCCCTCTCAGGTAAAAGATCCCAAAGCACTATTTCGAAGAAGAGTAAGGGAATTCTGCTGGTGCCTTGGTCAACATTTATCCCTCAACCAACATCACTAAAACAGGTTATCTGGTCATTATCTCTTTGCTGGTTGTGGAACCTTGCCAATTGACAAATTGGCTGCTGCGTTTCCGACATTATAATAGTGACTACACTTGAAAAGTACATCATTGGCTGTAAAGCGCTTTGGGACGACCTGAGGTCATGAAAGGCACTATATAAATGCAAGTCTTTCTTTAACAAAGCATACTGTTTTGTTCTTGTACAAGACCTTGGTTAGGCCTCAGTTAGAATATTGTATCCAGATTTTGTGTCCTCACATGGTGGGTGATATTGGGGCTTTGGGAAGGATTCAGAGGAGGGCCACAAAATTAATTCCCAGTCTAAAGCATCTTAGTTACCAAGATAGGCTCAAAGAACTTGATCTCTATATACTTTAGAGAAGCATAGACTTAGGAATGATTTGATTGAGGTTTATAAGATGATGAAGGGTTGTGTTTGTGCAGACAAATTGTTTCAACTGAATAAGTTAGGGAGGTCAGATTGTTTCAACTGAATAAGTTAGGGGGTCCACACTCTCAAGTTATGTAAGGGCAGAGCTAGGTTGGATGTTAGGAGGTTGTTCTTTTCCCAGAGAATAGTGGACCTGTGGAACACACTGCCGGCTCATGCGGTGAACGTTGTTTCGCTGACTTCCTTCGAGAGAGAGATAGCTGGAGCTGTGTTTGGCTGTGGCAGCGATCATCTCGCAACAGAGGTAGGTACTGTATAACAATCAGAGCTAGAGCGGTCTCCTGAACTAGTTTTGATTGCCTAAGAGGGTCAGAGAGGAAATTTCTAAATGTTTTTCCCCCTAATTGACCAGGGTTTTTACCTTGTTTTTTTGCCTCTCCCAGGGGATTATATGGCTTCCGGGTGGGGTGGGGAATGTATGTATCATGATGCACAATGCATTGCAGTTGTGTGGGACAGGCTGGAGAGACCAGTAGGTCTTTCCTCTCCCATCATTTTTCATATGTTCGTTTGTATCTTTGATCGCTACTGACACATAGGCCTCGATTTTTAACTGGGGGGCCTGTTCGGGATGGTCAGGGGTGTGGGCAGGATGGAAACCCCTACGGGTACTCAGCGTGCGGCTCGGGCCTTATTTAAATAATCCAAGACAGTCTCCCACCTGAAACTGGCAGGACTGATGCCAGGGTCGGCTGACAGGAGTGGGAAATCGGGTCAGGAGCCTTAGGTTGCCAGGGACCTCGGCATATAGTTGGCACTGGACAAAGGCTTTGGCAGCTGATGCCATGGCCGAGAGGGAGAGGCAAGGCCGGGCCTGGGGTGGCCCGAGGACTACTTATGGGGCCTGGGGGAAGCAGTCCGGTACCTCCTGGCCCATGAGGATTTCACAGAAAAGTAATTTTTTTAAACTTAAATTGGCCTCTTCTGGCCAGTCGCCACCTCCTGCCAGGTTTTTCTGGTGGGTTTGACATCAAGCGGGTCTCCCCCTGACTCTACGTGGAAATGACATTGCAGTACCAGTGATGTCATCAGGCCATGACTTTTTTAAATTTAAATTAGGCCCTCGTTTGCCTGCAGTGGGAGCCTCGGCCGACTTCAAAGTCGGTAAGATAAGATGTCACTGGGTGGGAGTAGTGAGGCCTCAGAACGGTAAGTGGACTCTGTCTGATCTTAACCTCTCCCATGCACCATTCTCGCCGAGCGAAGGCGTTAAAATCGAGGTTAAAGAGTTCCTCCTGTACCATCACTGATGGGTATTGGCCCATAACTTTTTTTTAATATCAGGAAACCTAGTCGAAAGGCCAAAGCCCATAGTACAAGACACCACCATGGCTGAATAGATTTTTGGACTCTAGGGGAATCAAGGGATATGGAGATCGGGCGGGAAAGTGGAATTAAGGTCGAAGATCAGCCATGATCTTATTGAATGGCGGAGCAGGCTCGAGGGGCCGTATGGTATACTCCTGCTCCTAATTCTTATGTTCTTATGAAAGGAGTAGGAGAGAAAGTGTGAGAATACAAGAAGTTGTGGTTAGGTAACTCAAAGCTTGAGTTTTATAAGTCTGTAAATTGTTGGAGGAAGGGAAGTCTGGGGGAGATAAAGAGTTGCCCAATTTTGCGGCTCTGGAAAAGAATAAGTTAGAATGGGAGGCAATGCAGTAAGCCTTAAGTTGAGCTCAGCGAGGAGGAAGAGTGTGGAGGATTGTGAATTTGGCATTTCGGAGGAACAAGAAAGGAAAGTTCAAGGGAACAGTGGTTAGAGTAGTGTCAGTTGTAACCTGGACCATTGTGATGTTACAAGGGGATCTCAAAGAGGTGTCATCCCCTCTAAATAAACACAACAGGAAGCACAACAGTTGCTTTATTTAATGTATTTCTTTCCCTCCCATGAGAAGCTTTCTGCATTATCTGGTATTTACCAGTAGGGGTCAGTATAGGAGATTGTTGGCTGAGGCTGTGAGACCAGTTTACAAATAATCATTTATGAAATTCAAGAAGATTATTATCCTGCAGACTGTCACTGCAGAATTGCCATTATATATCTTCCTGAAGTGACTATGTATCTGTCAAAATGACACACTGGTGGGATATAACCAATTCTTCTCATCAACTTTACAGTAAAATTGTTGTCAAAATAAAAGGGTTTTTCATATGAAATAAGAAGGGTGAACCAATGATAACAATCCGCTTTCTCTCCTCGCAGCCAATTTCACTCCGTCCTAAATGCTCCTCCTTCATTTACAGTTGTCAGCCTACAATCATCACTCAGAAATGTTGCATTTGGCCATTCCTACGCCCAGTGATAAATCATTCAACTAGCAGACTTGGAGAGATCCACGGCTCCCTCAGTAGGTTCAGGCACCAGCTGCTGTGGGAATCAGCCATGCAGAACAGGAGAGTCCCAGATCCCCAGTCTGTTCTGGGTTAGTTGGTCTCAAGGAAGGACAGTGGCAAATGTTCAAACTTGGTTAAGGAAGGGGATAAATCATCGGAACATAGGAACAGGAGTAGGCCAATCAGCCCCTCGAGCCTGTTCTGCCATTCAATTAGATTATGGCTGATCTGTACCTCAATCCCATTTACCTGCCTTTGCTCCAGATCCCTTGATACCCTTACCCAACAAATAATTATGATTCTCAGTCTTGAAAGCTTCAATTGACCCAGCATCCACAGTCTTTTGGAGGAGAGAGTTCCAGATTTGTCCTCTGTGTGAAGAAGTGCTTCCTAATTTCACTCCTGAATGGTCTGGCTCTAATTTTAAGATTATATCCTCTTGTTCTGGATGCCCCCACCAGAGGAACTAGCTTCTCCGTAACTACCCTATCAAATTGTTTTAACATTTTAAACACCTCGATTAGATGACCCCTCAACCGTCTAAATTCAAGGAAATGCAAGTTTATACAACCTACCCTCATAATTTAACCCTTTTAGCCCCGGTATCGTTCTGGTGAATCTGCGCTGCACTCCCTGTAAGCACAATATATCCTTCCTGAGATGTGGTGCCCAGAACTGAACGCAGTACTCCAGATGGGCTACACAACTGAAGCAAGACTTCATCCCCTTTGCATTCCAGCCCCCTTGAGATAATGGCCAACATTTCATTCGCCTTTTTAATTGCTTTTTGTACCTGTCTGCTAGGTTTTAGCCAGTGGACAGCAGTATTTCTGTTCCTGATTGTTATATGCTGACTGTTCTGCTCTAAAATGTGTGGAAGGTCTGTGATGGTCCCCATAGTTAAATAGCACACACTGTCTCGTTTTACATTTGAAGAATGGGTGCAGTACCAAGAGGGTGGCGGGCAGCTGTAGAACTATATCCTACACCTTTTAGAAGAGTTTGGGGAGGGCTTTCAAGAAGAGCAGTAGAATAAAAGAGGATTTCAAATTGCAGTGTGGACTTGGCATTATTTGTAGGCCAGACCGGGTATGCAGACAAAATTGGAAATACGGTCAGATTCAAGTTGGCGGCATGTGATGTCCTTCAAAGAAGAGAACCTGCCTGCCTTACCCGGGCTGGCCTACACATGACTCCAGTCCACACCACATGGTTGACTCCTAATGCCTCTGGAGAGACCTGGCAAGTCACTCAGTTGTGGAAACTGTAACAGAGCAGGAGGCATAGAATGATGCCTTGGAGTGAGGCTGAGACAGCAGGATGGCCAAGGAATAAGGGAGAAATAAATGGAGGTTGAGCTGGGATTAGGGAACTGTCATGGTGGCTGTGTCCCACAAAATGTTTTATTTGAAAGGGAACGATAGCATAGTGGTAATGTTACAGGACTAGTAATCCAGCGGCCTGGACTAATGATCCGGAGGCATGAGTTCAAATCCCACCACAGCAGCTGGGGTATTTAAATTCAGTTAATTAAATAAATCTGGAATAAAAAGCTACTATCAGTAATGGTGACCATGAAACTACCGAATTGTCGTAAAAACCCAACTGGTTCACTAATGTCCTTTTAGGGAAGGAAATCTGCCGTCCTTACCTGGTCTGGCCTGTATGTGACTCCAGACCCATGGCAATGTGGTTAACTCTGAACTGCCTTCTGAAATGGCCTAGCAAGCCATTCAGTTGTAACAAACCGCTACAAGAAACAATAATAAGAATAAAACCGGATTGACCTCGGCACCGGCTACGGACACGACAACGGCACACCCAGCCCAGTCAACCCTGCAAAGTCCTCCTCACCAACATCTGGGGACTTGTGCCAAAATTGGGAGAGCTGTCCCACAGACATAGTCATACTCACAGAATCAGACCTTTTAGCCAATGTCCCAGACTCCTCCATCACTTTCCCTGGGTATGTCCTGTCCCACCGGACAGACCCACCAGGGGTGGCGGCACAGTGTTATCCAGTCAGGAAGGAGTGGCCCTGGGAGTTCTCAACATTGACTCCGGACCCCATGAAATCTCAAGCATGGGCAAGGAAACCTGCTGATTACCACCTACCGCCCTCCCTCACCTGATGAATCAATACTTCTCCATATTGAACACCACTTGGAAGAAACACTGAGAGTAGCAAGGGCACAGAATGTACTCTGGGTGGGGGGACTTTAATGTCCATCACCAAGAGTGGCTCGGTAGCACCACTACTGACCGAGCTGGCCAAGTCCTGAAGGATATAGCTGCCAGTCTGGGCCTGCGACAGGTGGTGAGAGAACCAACACGAGGGAAAAACCTACTTGACCGCGTCCTCACCAATCTACCTGTCGCAGATGCATCTGTCCATGACAGCATTGGTAGCAGTGACCACCAAAAAGTCATTGTGAAGACGAAGTCCCGTCTTCACACTGAGGACACCCTCCATCGTGATGTGTGGCACTACCACCATGCTAAATGGGACAGATTCAGAACAGATCTAACAGCTCAAAACTGGGCATCCATGAAGCGCTGTGGGCCATCAGCAGCAGCAGAATTGTATTCCACCACAATGTAACTTCATGGCCCGGCATATCCCTCACTCTACCATTACCATCAATCCAGGGGACCAACCCTGGTTCAATAAGGATTGTAGAAGAGCATGCCAGGAGCAGCACCAGGCGAACCTAAAAATGAGGTGCCAACCTGGGGAAGCTGCAACACAGGACTACATGCATGCCAAAAAGCGGAAGCAGCATTCTATAGACAGGGCTAAGCCATCCCACGATCAGATCAATACTCTGCAGTCCTGCCACATCCAGTCGTGAATGGTGGTGGACCATTAAACAACTAATGGGTGGAGGAGGCTCCATGAATATCCCCATCCTCAATGATGGTGGAGTCCAACACATGAGTGCAAAAGACAAGGCTGAAGCGTTTGCAACCATCTTCAGCGAGAAGTGCCGAGTGGATGATCCATATCGGCCTCCTCCTGAGGTCCCCACCATCACAGAAGCCAGTCTTCAGCCAATTCGATTCACTCCACGTGATATCAAAAAATGGCTGAGCGCACTGGATACAGCAAAAGTTATGGGCCCTGAAAATTTGTGCTTCAGAACTAGCCGCGCCTCTAGCCAAGCCGTTCCAGTACAGCTACAACACTGGCATCTATTCGACAATGTGGAAAACTGCCCAGGTATGTCCAGTCCATAAAAAGCAGGACAAATCCAATCCAGCCAATTACCGCCCCGTCAGTCTACTCTGTCTACACTGTCATCGACAGTGCTATCAAGCAGCACTTATGCACCAATAAGCTGCTCACTGATGCCCAGTTTGGGTTCCACCAGGACCACTCGGCTCCAGACCTCATTACAGCCTTGGTCCAAACATGGACAAAGGAGCTGAATTCCAGAGGTAAGGTGAGAGTGACTGCCCTTGACATCAAGGCAGCATTTGACCGAGTGTGGCATCAAGGAGCCCTAATAAAATTGAAGTCAATGGGAATCGGGGAGGGGGGAACTCTCCACTGGCTGGAGTCATACCTAGCACAAAGGAAGATGGTTGTGGTGGTTGGAGGTCAATCGTCTCAGCCCCAGGACATCGCTGCAGGAGTTCCTCAGGGCAGTGTCGTAGGCCCAACCATCTTCCTCCAAGTCACACACCATCCTGACTTGGAAGTATATCGCCGTTCCTTCATTGTTGCTGGGTCAAAATCCTGGAACTCCCTCCCTAACAGCACTGTGGGAGTACCTTCACCACCTGGACTGCAGCAGTTCAAGAAGGCGGCTCACCACCACCTTCTCAAGGGCAACTAGGGATGGGCAATAAATGCTGGCCTTGCCAGCGACGCCCACATCCCATGAATGAATATAAAAAATAAAAATAAAATTTGTTAGTGTTATGTGACTGTACCTTTTCTACCTAGTGAGAAAGGTGAGAAGTGATATGAGAAACAAGATAAACTTTCTTTGGGAAAATATGACTTCTTGTTTTCAGTCCGAAAGTTTGAGATGTGATTAACCAATCAGCAAGCATAAAAATGACTCTACACAATCAAAACAGGCATAATAAATAAAATCTGTAGATATTGTAATCTATATGGTGCTATAGTCATTGTACCATACCAAGCAGTATTATTAATATAATATGCAGAACAGTATCATTATTATAATATGGAGAGTAGTTTGCATACAACACCAAATTAGGGAGTATAGTTGAATCTAAAGAGGCAGCCAAAGACTGACAATGAGTTAGATGAAATAATAGGTGGGACATTAAATGTAATAAAAAAAGAGTAAAGTACTGCGCGTAGGAAGGAAAAATGGAGCATCTATGTACTCCATGAACAGTATTGCAGTAACTGAGGATGAAGTTGAAGGAGATCTATTAGGTATTATGGTTGCTTAATATGCCTGATTAATAGAGTGACAGTCAACAAGGCAAATAGAATGCTGAACTACAGAGTCAGATCAGTAGGGTATAAGTCAGGTTTTTTTTGTTATTCATTCTCGCCATGTGGGCGTCACTGGCAAAGCTGGCATTTATTACCCATCCCTCGTTGCCCTGGCGACTGAGGGCAGTTAAGTGTCAGTGATGTTGGTGTGGGACTGGAGTCGCATATAGGCTGGATCGAGTAGAGACAGCAGATTTCCCTCCCTAAAGGACATTAGTGAACCAGTTGGGCGTTTGGGACAATCTGACAGTCATGATCACTTTTACTGAAACCAACATTTTTTAATTTCCAGTTTAAAAAAAAAAACTGAATTCAAATTCTCAAACTGCCATGGTGGAATTTGAACTCACGTTCTCTGAATTAGTCCAGGCCTCTGGAGTACTAGTCCAATAAAATAACCACTACACTACTGAACACATGTTTCCCAGGTTAGGTGCTTTGAAATTACTGTGCACAATATGGGGAGACCGAGAGAGGGGAACTTAAGGGAAAATAAACGTCTGTAATTTCCTTGATGTTGCTCCCGTTCCACCAGAAGTGAAGTAGAAACACCGTTTATGCACATTGGGGTTTCCATCACACTTCTGGTAAACTTACGACAGCAGAGCAGGCGCAGGTCCAAGGAAATTCCCAGCCAAGATCTCACCACCAGCAGCTCTTGCAACCTTGATTTATGTTTGTCAACTTTCTGTCCTGAAGGTATTGACTCATTGCTGGGTTAACGTTCCACAAGTGCCATTCATCGATTGATATCTCACCCAAGTGGCCATTAGTCAGATGTGACGGCGGGCTATTCGACTGTGGCGACACACTCGAGCCCGATCTTGCCCTCACCTGACGTCCATACCTAGTACGACTTGCTGAATCATAGAATCTTACAGCACAGAAGGAGGCCATTTGGCCCATCGTGCCCGTGCCAGTTCTTTGAAAGAGCTATCCAGTTAGTCCCACTCCCCTGCTCTTTCCTAACAGCTCTGCAAATTTTTATTTTTCAAGTATATATCCAATTCCCTTTTGAATCATGACCAGGTGTGGGATTTACCCCTCACAAGCCCAGCTGTCAGCACTCAGGCCTCTGCTGTCAGCCCAACTGAGATCAGTAATTCATTGTGATAGAACCTGGGACCTTCTGGGTCTGTATTTCTCAGTCAACACTGAGCAATTGGTGAAGTGCCTTGAGAAAATTTAAGGATTAAGTCAGCTATTACATAGAATTTTACAGCACAGATACAGGCCATGGTCATAGTCATAGAGTTATACAGCACAGAAAGAGGCCCTTCGGCCCATCGTGTCCGCGCCGGCCATCAAGCCCTGTCTATTCTAATCCCATTTTCCAGCACTTGGTCCGTAGCCTTGTATGCTATGGCGTTTTAAGTGCCCATCTAAATGCTTCTTGAATGTTGAGGGTTCCTGCCTCTACCACCCTTTCAGGCAGTGAGTTCCAGATTCCAACCACCCTCTGGGTGAAAAAGTTTTTCCTCAAATCCCCTCTAAACCTCCTGCCCCTTACCTTGAAACTATGCCCCCTGGTTATTGACCCCTCTACTAAGGGGAAAAGTTCCTTTCTATCTACCGTATCTATGCCCCTCATAATTTTGTACACCTCAATCAGGTCCCTTCTCGGCTCTAAGGAAAACAACCCCAGCCTGTCCAGTCTCTCTCCATAGCTGAAGCGCTCCAGCCCAGGTAACATCCTGGTGAATCACCTCTGCACCCTCTCCAATGCAAACACATCATTCCTATAGTGTGGCGACCAGAACTGCACACAGTATTCCAGCTGTGGCCTAACTAGCGTTTTGTACAGCTCCATCATAACCTCCCTGCTCTTATATTCTATGCCTCGGCTAATGAAGGCAAGTATCTCATATGCCTTTTTAACCACCTTATCTACCTGTACTGCTGCCTTCAGGCATCTATGTACATGCACACCAAGGTCCCCCTGATCCTCTGTCCTTCCTAGGGTCCTACCATTCATTGTGTATTCCCTTGCCTTGTTAGTCTCCCAAAATGCATCACCTCACACTTTTCAGGGTTAAATTCCATTTGCCACTGTTCTGCCCATCTAACCATCCTGTCTATATCGTCCTGTAGCCTGAGGCTTCCCTCCTCGCTATTTACCACTCCACCAATTTTCGTGTCATCTGCGAACTTACTGATCATACCTCCTACATTCATATCTAAATCATTAATGTACACTACAAATGTACACTACAAACAGCAAAGGACCCAGCACCGATCCCTGCGGTACACCACTGGACACAGGCTTCCAGTCACAAAAACAACCTTTGACCATCACCCTCTGCCTCCTGCCACTAAGCCAATTTTGGATCCAATGTGTCAAATTGCCCTGGATCCCATGGACTCTTACCTTCTTGACCAGTCTCCCATGTGGGACTTTGTCAAAAGCCTTACTGAAGTCCATGTAGACTACATCAACTGCACTACCCTCATCCACACACCTAGTCATCCCCTCTCAAAATTCAATCAAATTGGTCAGACATGATCTCCCCCTGACAAAGCCATGCTGACTATCCCTGATTAATCCCTGCCTCTCCAAGTGGAGACTAATTCTGTCCCTCAGAATTTTTTCCAATAATTTCCCTACTACTGATGTTAGGCTCACTGGCCTGTAATTCCCTGGTTTATCCCTACTACCCTTCTTGAACAATGGTACTACGTTAGCTGTTTTCCAGTCTTCACCTGAGGAAGGGGCAATCGATAGCTCCGAAAGCTTGTGATTTCAAATAAAACTGTTGGACTATAACCTGGTGTTGTGCGACCTCTCAATTTTGTCCACCCCAGTCCAACACCGGCATCTCCGCATCATGACCTCCCCTGTGGCCAGAGAGGTTCTGAAAATTCGTGTCAGAGCCCCTGCAATCTCCTCCCTTGCCTCACACAGCAGCCTGGGATACATCCTGTCAGGGCCTGGGGATTTATCCACTTTTAAGCCCGCTAAAACCGCTAGTACCTCCTCCCTCTCAATACTAATTTGTTCAAGTATATCACAATCACAATTTGGCCAAACAGGTCTATGCCGGTGTTAAAGTTCCACAGGAGCCGCCTCCCATCCCACTTTACTATATTAAAGGTGCTATATGCATGTAAGTTGTTAGACCAGGGAGTCTTTGACCTTAGGGAATAGTTGGGGCACAGACTGTGACCCTGAAAATCTTAGGGCTGTGATCTCAATCGTTATACCAGTGCCGATCTGCTGGAGTTTACAGGGTCAGTGGGAGGTTACCTAATTTGCATGGGACCGGTGGTCGTCCGTGCCACTGAGCGCATTTTTGTCACCCACTGCCCTATGCAGCTTAAAAATACCCTACCTGCCTGCTATCGGGCCCAGCACCCCTCACAAGACCCCAACCATCTCCCCCTCCAGATTTTGGAAAGTAAATTTTGGTTTTCTTCTAGGGATCTAGGCTGCTTTTCTCCTCTGGATCCCTCACCTGGTGGGGCCCACCTGTGGCCTCGTGGAGGCTGGTATGTCTCATCTTACTTGACGTACACTCTCCATGCTACGCTTGATCCCATATGACCTAGGGAATTGGGAACCCCTTGCACAAGGAGTGCCCACTCAATGGCAAATTAGATAGATTTCTTTCAGAAAATAACATTTCGGGATACAGTTATGAGTATTTTGAGACATGACATGTGGTAAGTGTCGCACGCTTGGGAGGAACTGGTGACTTTGTTTCACAAAGCTCTCCACCATTGGGGTTTACCCTGCTTCATGTCTGCCCCTGTTTTAGACTAATTGATAGAGATTGATTACTGTGATTAGTCAACAACTCCATTATCATTGTATCATGTGCCTACCAGGATGGTAGAAGGCAAACTAGATGGATCTTGGTCTTTTTTCTTCTAGTAATTCCTATGTTCCTAACATCATTAGCCTTGTAAGGAGAAGGCGAAGGTTCTGCCCCTCATAACACTAACCAGAAAATCCTGGAAAAGGCAGGGAACTGGCATAATCAGGTTTCCCGTGTGTTCTGCTGGACTTCTGCCAGGAGTTTTGTGGAACCTCCGAGGAAATTGTGGGCCCACTGAATCTTAAGGGAAAACTATTTGAAGCAGAGGATGATACAGGGCTATGGGAAGAGAGTGGGTAGTAGGATTAGCTTTGGAAAGATCTGGCACAGGCATAATGAGCCGAATGGCTATGATTGTATGGTTTTGTGTTTTAGTGTTAACAATGCTCAGGACTTTCTCTGTCTGCAAAACCCCAGGAACGTCACTCCTATGTGCTGTTAAACATTGGCTATGGACCTCCAACCTGGTACATCTTGCTAAGTACCTAGGCTTTAAAAAAAACTACAGGATAAAAATTAGATAGGTTATAGGCTATAGAGTATTGATAATAATCAAGGCTGTTCATTATGATTGCCACAGGAAAATGGACAGAATTTGATCACCAAAATTTGGTAAAAATCCCAGAATAATGTAATAACATGCAATTTGATTTATTCAGTCACGGTAAATTAGTGATACTGATAATACATTGTGCGATACATGATATAAAACCCATTTGTTATAAAATGGAGTATCCTGAGTTACCATGAGCAATTCCATTGGAGATCCACTAGTAATGCAAAGATTTTACATATATGTGCGCTTTCCCTGTTTGTTACAATTCAGATGTCGCACACGGCCTAACACAAATTTCCATATCACCATTATAAAAGGGATAAAGAAACAAAAAAGTAATTTGAAACGTACAAACTCGCCAGCAACGGAAATTATCAGCCACAGTGAACTCACCCAATGTTTGCTTCACAAGGTTGGCTCAGCAGTAGCACTCTCACCTCTGAGCTAGAAGGTAATGGGTTCAAGTACCACTCCAGTGACTAGAGCACATAATCTCAGCTGGCACTCCAGTGCCGTACTGAGGGAGTGCTGCACTGTCGGAAGTGCCCTCTTTCGGATGAGACGCTAAAGTAAGAGTCTGGCCTCTCAGGTAGACGTAAAAGATCCCAGGGTTGGTGTTGGTGTTCGAAGAACAGCAGGAGAGTTCTTCCAATGTCCTGCCCAACATTTTTCAACCAACACCTAAAACAGATTTTACGATCAAATATTTCATTGTGGTTTGTGGGAGCTTGCTGTGCGCAAATTGGCTGCCATGTTTCCTACATTACAACAGTGATTGGGGCCGGGATTTTACTCACCTCGGCGGGTCCGTGGCGGGCGACGTTGGTGGTGGATCCCGACCCCGCTGCTGGCTTCGTCCAGCTCTGTGAAATGAATTTCCGTTATTAGGGCTTGTTAAGCCGGCCCAGCACGTTTCCCGGCCAATTAGAGGAAGCGGGTCTGGTGACGTCATTCATGACGCGTCATCAACCAGTTTCCTTAAAGGGGTCATGGCCAAATTTATTTTGACAGTTGTGCTGTCAGTGTTCCACAGCATTGAGGTGCTGCAAACACTGACAATGACTGAACAAAGGCACAGGGCTGCACCCAGGCTCTCCCATGATTCCCTCCATATGCTTATGGAGGGAGTCACAGCATGAAGGGAGGTTCTCTTCCCTTCCAATGGGCAGAAGAGACCTCCCCAGGGGACCAACGCAGTCTGGTTGCATATTGCACAGGAGGGCACAAGCAGGGATGTGGTCAGGAGGACCTGGGTGCAGTGCCGCAAACGTTTCAATGATCTCAGTAGATCACGAAACATTAGTACAAAGCCACACTCAACCTTATCCTGCTGTGTCTCTCATCACATCCCCATCATTTTGCCTTCCCTACCCTACTCCTGCACATCCTTACTCACACCAACGTACCTTGCACCTCCACCTATCCCTCTCTATTATGTTATCACAGCCCCATCTCACTAGCCACCCCTCACACTCACCCTCATCCTAGTGCAATCATACCAACTAACAACACACAAGGGTAGGCACTTGGGTGTTTTATCCAATGTTCATGTAAAGTTTCTGTTAATGTGCTGTCAAACATTGAAACCTTTATTTTCAACATTTTGCATTCTTGGACAGATTTGTGTGCACCTTTGAAAGTGGCTTAGTGAGTTGCAGTGAATGGTGAGACATAATGGTACCCCCCCCCGCAATGGTGGTGAGTGTGAAAGGAATGGGATGCTTTATGGTGTTGGCGTGGGGTGGTGCCAACCTGGCACATCATGTGGCAGCCAGGGTGTACAGCATCAAGTGAAGTAAATCTGGCCATGGTGAGGCCATCCCTGGCCTCCCGGGCAACAATGTGCTGATGCCTTCTGTCCTGTGCAGCATCAGTTGATTGCGGAGAAGGTTGGTGTTGTTGTTGGTGCTGCTGGTGTGCCTGGTGCTGCTGGTGTTGGGGATGATTGTGGTGTGATTCTCTGGACCAAGGTGAGAGAGTATAAAGTGCACCCATGTTGATGGAATAGATGGCAGGTGATGTAGAGATGACAGAAGCATTCTGTCAATGGTGAGAGAGTTCTTCCAATGAGATGAGAGTGGTTGGAAAGTGGAAAGCCTGCAGAATGTGTGCTAGAAATGGAGTGAGAAAAAGCTTCTGCCTGAGGAAAGTGAAGATCAGTCAGGTGGGAGCATTTGAAGCTGTCAAGTAATCAGCTGGGGCAATGGCCACTGAACTCACGCCTCAGCTTGACAGCCGTGGTCTGCGCACAGTTGGGATCCCGTGGTCATGAAGTTAAAGACAAAAGGTAAGTGAAAAAAGGCTGTTAAGCATCTGGCAACTAGATGCTTATCATTTTAATTAGGTCCCCCACCGCTGCCGATCGCACTGACAGACCCGACACTGGGAAAGGCGCGTGGTGCGGGTTGATAACGGGTTCCTGACCCGCCATCGATTACGCCCGCTGAACCCCCGGAATTTCCGGCCTACAATTCAAAAGTACTTAATTGGCTGTAAAGCACTTTGGGACGTCCTGAGGTCGTGAAAGGTGCTATATAAGTGCAAGTCTTTTTTTTTATATCAATTCATCACTTTAGGGATACAAACCTTCACTTTAGCACAAGAACAATTTGCTATTTTTTGCATGGTATAATGTTTCTAGTCCTTAGAAACAGCACATCTTCTGACTTACTATGAGCAACATTACACACCAAAAACGGGTGCAAAAAGGTCCAATTTCTACCCCAATATATCAAAAATAGTCCATCAGTGTATGGAGGCAACACATTGCAGATGTCACATGAGGTTACAAATGTCAACAACAGCTTGTATTTATATAGCGCTTTTAACATAGTAAAACTTCCCAATGCGCTTCACAGGAGTGTCATAAAACAAAGTTGGACACCGAGCCACATAAGGAGAAATTAGGGCAGATGACCAAAAGCGTGATCAAAGAGCGTCTTGAAGGAAGAAAGAGAGGTAGAGAGGCAGAGAGGTTTACGGAGGGAATTCCAGAGCTTAGGGCCTAGGAACGGCCACCAATGGTGGAGCGATTAAAATCTGGGATGCGCAAGAGGCCAGAATTGGAGGAGCGCAGATATTTCGGGATGGGGGGGGGTTGTTACGGGACTGGAGGAGATTACAGAGATAGGGATGGATGAGGCCATGGAGGGATTTGAAAACAAGGATGAGAAGAAAATGAAACTAACAAGAACATTTCAATCTGCAAATTTCCCAGGCCAAACAAAAAATTTAACTCTGAGTGACCTCAGTCTTGTTTGTTTTTAGCAGTTAGACTTTTGGCTACCTTAACCATAAATCTTAGCAGCAAGATATTACATTGTGCAGAATGTGTTGTAATCCTCCTGCATTATGGGGCTGAAATTGCGTTCTCGTCAGGAAGAGAGGCAGGTGCACTACCTGCATACCCCTCTCCAGATGGACGATGAAGTGGCGGCCCACGGTACATTGGGTCAGTTCCTCCAGGCAGGTAAAGTGCTAGAGACCTGGGCCCCAACATTTACAAGGGGGTGGGTGGGGGAAGGGAGGGGGGCAACTGTCAGTGGCCGGGAAACCCGGAAATAATGATGGATTTAACGGCAGGTGCTGGAAAGGCACTTACCTGCTGGACCTGGCAGTTCTCGCCTCCCTTTAGCTGCCAGGTTTCCCGAGCCCTGGGAAACCCGGCTTGCAGCCATTAAATCCAAATGGCTGCTACAATTTGAGTCACACGGCCTTATATAAATATTATAACTACTGAGCCGCCTCTCGAAAGCCAGTTAGTCACCCAACCCTCCCCAGTTAAACTAGAAGTAGGCACGTTCGCGACGGGTTGGGGTAAGGTTTCCCATATTTAAGAATTTAACCCACACCGCCCCTCTCCCGCCTATCCTGGGGAGTTAATATCCTGCCTTCCCTCGTGTCCCCAGTTAAAATTCGGGGCTTAAAGGCACTCTAGAGAGGTCACAAGGATGACTGGTGTGAGAAATGGAATGTCGCAATGGTGCGGTAGTGGACGTTCTTTTGAGGTTGGTGTTACTGAGGAAGCTGTACTCTGCATCTGGACTGTGCTGTATCTGGCCTTAGGAGTGATGCTGACACTGGGTGGCTGAAAATGCTCCAAAGCTGACATCACTCACCTTGACGCGCACAAAACTTTATCCGAAAGAAAAAAAAATTAAATATGCGGCATTAATTGACTATATTTAGTGTCAAGGCAGTGAATGACGCAGGATCGCTGCCTGTAGATTTTTCCCAAAATAGCACAAGGGTTCATAGTTTTATTTGTTTCCGGGTTTCCGAGGAGACTGCTTGCGAAGAGAGTGTCAGAAACTAGAGGCCCATCTACCGAGTGATTAGTTGCTCAGACAAAGGGCTAGGAATTTAGCTGCTTTGCACCTCCCGTTAGCACCTGTGGGGGGCGGTAACGAGGCACTAAGGGGTTACTGACCGGGCGCGGCGAATTCAGCAACACCCGTGAACTTCTCTGGCAGTTTTGCGCTGGCGCTAACACTTACCGCCTCGGTCTCTAGCGCCCCGTAGATCGTGACATAATTCAAGTGCGCAGCGCCTCGTTATCGCCCCGGATGTGAAATTCGCTCCCGCCCCCTGCTGCATCACCGGACGTCAACAACGGCAGCAACAGGAGGCTTTGTCACCTCGGCTGGCCACTTGGGGAGTGATAATTAAAGGCAGTGGTGGTCAGATAGGCCAAACGTTATTCTTCGCACCAGTCTGGTGCCTGCTGAAAGTTGTTGAAGCCTCATTGTTGCGCAATGCCTAAGCCCTCCACTCTCTGAGAGGGATTGGGGCTGTAATGGAAGTCGTGCAGGTCCCCTGGCCCCACAGAACTAAGAAGAAGAATGTTGCAAACCATCATTGGCCCTTCCCTTTAGGCAAGGGAAGGAGCCTCTGATGCCGGTAGCACCGCACTGCACATTCTTCAGCGCTCTGCCACTACTGCCCCTCTCACACACTTTAGCGCCCTAAGAGAAGTGGTTAGCACTTGATTTAGTGCTCTACTTTCCTCTTGGAGCGCTACAACTGAATTTTGCGGGAGGCGAGAAAGATTAGCACCTGGCGCTAATTTTTCATCTTTTAACGTTTTAGCGTCCCAAACGGGGCTATACTGAATTTCTCCCCCTAAGATCCTTACAGATCCTTGCTATTCCCAGTGGGTCTTGACATTTATTTTCAATGTGGTCTCTGCTTTGGCAACTGTACCCTTGTTGGTTTATAAATAACTCTGTTTATGATATTTGAGCTAGGTATGGCTGCTTTACCCTCCCCTTCCCCTCCCCTCCTTGGTGCTGAATATCAGCCTCTTCTCGCTCCTCCCCTTTTCCTAGCAACCTCGTTCATATAATCTTTCCTGGTGCTGAAAGATCCTCAGTCAGCGTTAAGCAGTTTTCCCTTCCAGTTCTGCACAAAGCAATGACATTAAGTGCTGAGTATGAAGCAAATCTTCATTAACTTTGCCAACACATGCTTTGGTCAATAATATCAGCCAATCTGCAAATTTCTGCAGCTCAAACTGTGTTAAAGAACAATGCTGTCCTGGGGAGGAGAGCGGGCCCCTGAAATATTGTAAAACCATAAAAAAAATGGCAAGTGTATCCATTGGGCTGACCCCTGCCGCTGGGCTTATTGTCCTTGGTATTCTCCCATTGTGTTACAAAAATGCTAAATCTTGCCGAGGTACTGGTTTCACCCAAGTGCTGCACTCACTTTTGAGTTGTATCTGAGCATGAGGACCAGGAAGAAAGAGAATCCCTCATTTCGCTCCATGGTAACCACTCGGAGATGGATCCCGCCATACTTGCGATCCCAGCAGATCTTTCCCACTAGTTGATCAAAGATGGCAGGTGTCCACGAGGATGTTTTTTTGGATAAGTGGGAACATCTCTTTTTAGCGAAGAACTGAACCGACTTTCAGGTCTGTATGGCTTAGGCCGGAATTTTGCCTACCTGGGCGGATCCGGTGTAGCTGGTGTCCGTTGCAAGTCGTGACCCCACTGCTGGCTCCATCCCACTGTTGAAAATTAACTTACCTTCAGGAGCTTATTAAGCCCGCCCAGCGCGTTAACTTCCCAATGAGATGGAGCGGGTCTGGTGACGTCATTCATGACGCGTTTTCATCCAGGATCCTTAAAGTGACCATGGCCACATTGCATTTGAAGTTTTATCTAACATAGTGCTGTCAGTGCACTACAGCATTGGAGTGCTGCAAACACTGACAATCACTGCACCCAGGTTCTCCGATGACTCCCTCCATTTGCTTATGGAGGGAGTCACAGCACGCAGGGAGGCCTTCTTACTTTCCGATGGGCGGAAGAGACCAAAACAGCCTGGTTACACATTGCAGAGGAGGGCACAAGCAGGGATGTGGTCAGGAGGACCTGGGTGCAGTGCCTCAAACGTTTCAATGATCTCATTAGATCAGGAAACATTAGTACAAAGCCACACCCAACTTCACCCTGCTGTGCCTCTCATCACATCCCCATCACTCTGCCTTCCCGACCCTACTCCTGCACATCCTTACTCACACCAACATACCTTGCACCTCCACCCATCCCTCTCTATCTACATTATCACATCCCCATCTCACTAGCCACCCCTCACCCTCATCCTAGTGCAATCATACCAACTAACAACACACAAAGGTAGCCACTTGGGTGCTTTATCCAATGTTTATGTAAAGTTTATGTTAATGTGTTGTCAAACATAAAAATCTTTATTTTCAACATTTTCCGGTCTTGGACAGATTTGTGTGTACCTTTGTATGTGGCTTAGTGAGTTGCAGTGAATTGTGAGACTTAATGGTACCGCTGTAAGCATCGAATGCAGGCCCCAAGTTCATTTCAGACTTTTTGAATGATTGTTACCAACAGCCTGTTTGGAGAAGATGGGAGGGGCCCAGGTGTTCATGAACAGGAGATTCCAGCCAGACCTACAAACTAATTATGGGAGAATGTCTGGGCAGACAGAATTCTCTGGGAAGACAATGGGTCTTATAGTTATATAAAAAGAAAAAGGGTGGCTAAAGTAAATGTTGGTCCCTTAGAGGATGAGACCGGGAAATTAATGTTGGGAAATATGGAGATGGCAAAAACACTGAATGAATATTTTGTATCAGTCTTTACAGTAGAGGACACTAAGAATATCCCAACACTGGACAAACAGGGGGCTATAGGGGGAGAGGAGCTAAACACGATCAAAATCACTAAGGAAGTGGTACTCGGTAAAATAATGGGACTCAAGGCGGATAAATCACCTGGACCTGATGGCTTACATCCTAGAGTCTTGAAGGAAGTGGCGGTAGGGATTGTAGATGCATTGGTAATAATTTTTCAAAACTCCCTGGATTCCGCTAAGGTCCCGGCAGACTGGAAAACTGCTAATGTAACACCCTTATTTAAAAAGGGCAGTAGACAGAAGGCTGGTAACTATAGACCGGTTAGCCTAACATCTGTGGTAGGTAAAATTTTGGAGTCCATTATTAAGGAAACAGTAACAGGACATTTGGATAATCATAATTTAATAGGACAAAGTCAGCATGGTTTTACGAAGGGGAAGTCATGTTTGACAAATTTGCTGGAGTTCTTTGAGGAAGTAACATATAGAGTGGATAAAGGGGAACCAGTGGACGTAGTGTATTTAGACTTCCAAAAGGCATTTGACAAGGTGCCACACAAAAGATTATTGCTTAAGGTAAAAAATCACGGGATTGGGGGTAATATTCTGGCATGGATAGAGGATTGGCTATCTAACAGAAAGCAAAGAGTTGGGATAAATGGTTCATTCTCAGACTGGCAATCAGTAACTAGTGGTGTTCCACAGGGGTCAGTGCTGGGTCCCCAACTCTTTACAATCTATATTAACGATTTGGAAGAAGGGACCAAGTGTAACATATCAAAATTTGCAGATGATACAAAGATGGGAGGGAAAGTAGTGAGTGAGGAGGACATAAAAAACCTGCAAGGGGACATAGACAGGCTAAGTAAGTGGGCAGAGATTTGGCAGATGGAATACAACACTGGAAAGTGTGAGGTGATGCACTTTGGCAGGAAAAATCCTAGAGCAATTTATTATCTTAATGGCAAGAAACTGGAGAGTACTGAAGTGCAAAGGGATCTGGGGGTCCTGGTGCACGAAACTCAAAAGGTTAGTATGCAGGTGCAGCAAGTGATTAAGAAGGCAAATGGAATGTTGGGGGATAGAATATAAAAATAGGGAGGTATTGCTTCAGTTGTACAAGGTATTGGTGAGACCGCACCTGGAATACTGCATACAGTTTTGGTGTCCTTACTTAAGGAAAGACATCCTTGCTCTCGAGGCAGTGCAAAAAAGGTTCACTCGGTTAATCCCGGGGATGAGGGGGTGGTCATATGAGGAGAGGTTGGGTAGATTGGGACTCTACTCATTGGAGTTCAGAAGAATGAGAGGCGATCTTATTGAAACATATAAGATTGTGAAGGGGTTGGATCGGGTGGATGCGGGGAGGATGTTCCCGATGACGGGTGAGACTAGAACTAGGGGACATAGTCTTAGAATAAGGGGCTGCTCTTTCAAAACTGAGATGAGGAGGAACTACTTCACTCAGAGGGTGGTAGGTCCATGGAATATGCTGCCACAAAAAGCTGTAGAAGCTACATCATTAAATAAATTTAAAACAGAAATAGACAGTTTCCTAGAAGTAAAGGGCATTAAGGGTTACGGGGAGCGGGCAGGAATTTGGACATGAGTCTAGGTTCGGATCGGTCATGGCCCTGTGGGTAGTGGAGCGGGCCCAGGGACCGTGTAGCCTGATTCTGCTCCTATTTCGTGTGTGCAATTCTGTTAGATGCAGGAGATGGTTCTGTGATAGTAGATTGCCGGTTAGGATCAGATCAGCCATGATCTTATTGAATGGCGGAGCAGGCTCGAGGGGCTCCTATTTCTTATGTTCTTATGTCCGGGGAGATGACTCATACGGTCACAAGCACCTAGATGAGATAGCCCTGAAAGGCAGGAACCGGACAAAAGAGAGCCATTGTAAATTAATGGGAAGCCACTTAACCCAGGATCAGGTGAGAAGTGCGGCCCATCATCTGCCATTATCACCAGCACCTAGATGGGATAGTCCCGAAAGGCGGGAAACCAGACAAAGAAGGGTAATTAAAAAGACATCACTGCAACTACACAGACCTGAGAGGATATAGAGAAGGCAGCTTTGGCCTTTCGCTCTCTCTCTCTAAACCACCACGAGCGACAAGAGCCTTGCCTTGCTCTTCGACTGTAGGAACGAACCTCGAAACTGGGACTTGGATACTGCATCGGCGATACGGAATCAGGAGACATGCTCTACACGGGAGCAGCGAGCAAGAAAACGAACAATCAGGGTGAGCATTGTCCAAGCCCACGCATCATTAAGACCACCGGTACTGTGTGAGGGGGTGTTGTGTGTCCCAACCAAGCCAGAGGGGTTTAGTGGGGAGGTTGTGTGTGTATTATATAGTGTATGTTCCGGGGTTTGTGGGACAAGTCCATGTTATACTCTGTATTGCAACACAGTGTGATTTTAGGCGTCTTAATACGAGACAGGGGCCTGTTCGACGGGCCAAGTTGTATTGTTGTACTGTTTGTTTTACGCCACCAGGCATTTTACGTACTGGAGGCGGGTGTGTGTATTAACTTTATTAAACACCATACAGTTGAGTCTGAAAAGCTTGTCTGTGTTTCCAATCTTGTTCACCGTAATTCCTGTCGTATAGAACTAAGTAGGGGGGGTGATTCGAACCACCAAAGCAAACCACCTACAATAATTGGCGATTGCGGCAGGGGCCATAGGAAATTGGCTACCGCAAAAACCAGTTACACCGCCCATAATGGTGATGAGTGAAAAAAGAATAGCTTGGACATTGTAGGGATGCTTTATGGTGTTGGCGTGTGGTGGTGCCAAGCTGGTGCATCATGTGACAGCCATATGAGTGTACAGTGTAAAGTTAACTAAATCTGGCCATGATGAGGTCATCCCTGGCCTCCCGGGCAGCAATGTGCTCAGGTGCTGATGCCCTGTGTCCTGTGCAGCATCAGGTGATTGCAAAGAAGGTTGTTGTTGTTGGTGTGCCTGGTGCTGCGGCTCATCGTGGTCCGATTCCGAGGACCAAGGTGAGACAATATAAGCGGCACCCATGTTGATGGAATAGATGGGAGGTGAAGTATAGATGACAGAAGCATTCTGTCAATGGTGAGAGAGTCCTTCCGACCCGCTGTCAAAAATAACAACTTTCCCACCCGACTCACTACCAATCGCGCCCATGACCACCCCAGAAAATTCCAGCCTTAATCTCCCCTTTCCTTTCCTCTCTTCTTTCCCGAAGGTACTAGTGCACACTGCTGCACAATCCCATAGCTACAGCCCACCATTCAGTACCTCATTCCTTGGCACAGACAGTGGGGTAGATGTTCTGTGTGGGTTCTCTTGATGACCCTCCATAACTTTGACTGATGAAATGACGTACACAGCTGCTACCCTGGGGTGGGGGGGGGAGGTTCCAGGAGATCAGGGGAAACACCGTAGATATTACTGGCGAATGAGTTTTGCCATTTTATTTGACCATCTGGGTCAGCAAAACCAAGCCCTCACCTGCCCTCACCTGACGCACACTTTCCAGAAAGGATCATAGGAACAGGAGTAGGCCATTCAGTGTCTCGAGCCTGTTCCGCCGTTCTATTAGATCATGGCTGATCTGTACCTCAACTCCATTTACCCGCCATTGCTCCATATCCCTTGATACGCTTACCTAACAAAAATCTGTCAATTGCAGTCTTGAAGATTTCAATTGACCCAGCATCAACAGCCTTTTGGAGAAGAGAGTTCTACTGTGTAGTGATCAAGAGCAGGAACTCTGGATAATTTTTCTTTTACCCCTTAAAAACCATGGGTTGATTAAGCCAACTGCAGCAACCCAAGATCATCCTGTCTGAGATCAGCTCAATCAACACAGCCAGGGATTGAACCTGGGATTTTCCTTATCTGTATGGATTAGTTCCACTCTAGGTGGTATATTTACCTATTGATCCATTGGAACATTCAAGTGAACTTTTATTTTCTTTCTGGACGGCTTACTTTACATTGAAATATTACCTTCAGCTCTGCGTGACATTCCCTTTAATCATTTACGCCAGATACAAAACACTGAACAAGACCTGCTGGTGTTTGTAGATGACACTGACTGCATGGACCTCTCTCACCTTTCAGTGTAGCAAGCCACTCAATCGTATCGAAACTGCCAGCAGTGGTTCAAGAAGATCCACCACCAATCTTCTCTTGGGCAACTAATGATGTGCAATAAATTCTGACCTTGCCAGCAAAGCGCACATTCTGAGAATGAATTAAAAACAAATAAAAAAGCATTTTGTTACCACCTCTTTTTAATCCCAATTCCCTGTTCTTCCCTCTAAAGCTTAAATAACTTTACTTCCAAGTAACCAGGTCCCTGTTAAACACTTGAATTGATTCTGCTTCTATGCACTTCTAGGGCAATGCATTCACATTCTCACAACCATTCCAGGGATGAGGGACTTCCGTTACGTGGATAAACTGGAGAAGCTGGGATTGTTCTCCTTGGAGCAGAGAAGATTGAGAAGAGATTTGATAGAGGTGTTCAAAATCATGAGGGGTCTGGACAGAGTAGATAGAGAGAAACTGTTCCCATTGGCAGAAGGGTCGAGAACCAGAGGACACAGATTTAAGGTGATTGGCAAAAGAACCAAAGGCGATGTAAGAAAATACTTTTTTACGCAGCGAGTGGTTAAGTGGTTAATACACTTCCTGAAAGGGTGGTGGAGGCAGACTCAATCATGGCTTTCAAAAGGGAGTTGGATAAGTATCTGAAGGAAAAAAATTTGCAGGGCTACGGGGAAAGGGCGGGGGAGTGGGACTAGCTGAAGTGCTCTTGCAGAGAGCCGGCACGGGCGCGACGGGCCGAATGGGATCCTTCTGTGCTGTAACCATTCTATGATTCTAACCCTTTGTGTGAAGAATTTTCACTGGCCTAATTTTCATTTTAAGATTATAAATAACTGGGAGCCTTCCAGTGGGTAAAGGCACTCTCTAGTGCAATATTAAGCCATCCAGACCTGAAAGTCATAGGTTCATTTTGGGCTGGCAAGCTAACTCACTTCAGCCGTGGCAGAATTTGGGGATCTGCAGTACTCCCAGTCTAGAAAAGGGGAAATAAACTCAGCCGGGTTATGACTAACCTGTGACACCTGTATGGACTTTGGGTGTAGAGAAGATTGTGCTCAGTTCTGCTGCACTCCACTGGTGAACAGCTTCCTGACACAGTCACTGCTTACCAAGGACTCAATACCTTCAGGGAAGGAAAAGGGAAAATGATTGGGTAAATTTTAGACTATTTTCAAAAGAATGAAGGTAGAGTTTTTATGTACACAAAGCGTTGTTAGGACATGGACAAGGGCAGCAGGCGCATAGGAACACCATCACCTCCAAGTTCCCCTCCATGTCACACACTATCCCAACTTGGAGATATATTGCGGCGGTTCCTTTATCGTCGCTGGGTCAAAATCCTGAAACTCCCTACCTAACAGCATTGTGAGAGTATCTTCAACACACAGACTGTAGCGATTCAAGAAGAAGGTTCACCACCAGCTTCTCGAGGGCAACTAGGAATGGGCAATAAATGTTGGCCTTGCTTGCAACACCCGTATCCCAAGAATGAATTAAAAAAAATAAGCAGTGAATCAAGCAGAATCCATAAAGGAAGTAGATAAAAAGAAACATAAGAGTTTGGGGAAAAGGGATTAAATGGATAGCACTTTCAGAGAACCAGTGCAGACACAATGAGCTGAATGGCCTCCTTCTGTGCTGTAAATTTCTATGGTTCTATAACTGTAGAAAAAAAGGACTATTGGGGACCATTTTGCCTTTGAATGAGATTTATATTAAAATGTTCTACTTGCAGCCATAATTCTCTGCTGTTAACAAAACCAAGGCTGATTCCAAGTATCAAATTACCTTTCCCATGGCAATCGTTCACTATGGTGAAGGGCTCAAATACCAGGACACACCAGTTAAAAATTGGGGAGTTCGGAGCCAGAAGGGAAATCAGACAAGAATAATAGATATGGAATATAATGGAATGCCATTGAAGCAGACAGTGTAAATGGATTCAGGATATAATTAGATGTGTTTGTGGAGAGTGAAAGGATTGAAGAATATGGTGAGCAGTTTGAGGCGGGGGAGGGGAGTTGGGCTTTGATCTCTCGTACTGGTTCAATGACCTTTTCCTGTCCCCAGAAACGTCGTCGTTTATCCAGAGCTGAATTTCCCTGACCATTCATTTAATTCCCGTTTAGATATTCAATTGTTTTTTTTTGTGAAAATAGTAAATGGTTTGGAAACGGAACTCAACAGTAAAACAGGCACCTGCAGATTACTTTTTTAAATAAGAGATTGTTATGGTTTTACATTATGTTGGGAGAATGGTAATAACACCAAATTCCATTCATCTCAATTTGTGTAACCTCTGCTACAGTATAGCAGAGAGCAACTACCACAAATACACTTGTCCAGGCCAGAGGTTGGTTGATTGTGGACTAACGTTACATCAGAGTCCATATTTAGCCCATAAATTAAACCCAGCCCATTTACAGTAGCTGAAGGGTAAGTGTTAGTTTGCACTGGCTCCCATTTGCTCCATTTAAAGGCTGTTTAATAGCAGAGGCAGCAGCCCCTGGTCTCCAATGGCAGTGCAGTAATTAAAATCACTAATGGCTGATGCTCCTAACAGCTGTCAGGGCCTGTAAACAGACAATTTAAAGTAAGTACTCCCAGAGGGAGGGAGAGCAAGAACGTGTGAGTGTGTGAGAGAGACAAGGAGACAGAAAATGGAGTGACCAACAGAAGAAGTCAGAGGGACAGAGAGAGAGAGAGAGAGAGAGAGAGAGGGAGAAAGTCAGAGAGAGCCAGAAAGAGAAAATAGAGGGACTGAGAAAGAAAGTCAAGACAGGAGAAGAGGTACAGAAAGTCAGATGTATCAAGAATGAGAGGGACAGCGAGAGAAAGTAGAATGGAAAAAACGCGAGACAGTAAGACAGAGATAAAGAAAGTCAGATGGGCAATTGGAAAAGCAGGAGTGGAGAGAAAGAGAGAGGCACAGAAAGAAAGAGAAAGATGGACAGAGAAAGTTCAAGGAATGTCTAAGATACAGCCAGAGAAAGAGAAAGTGAATGTATATGTGTGAAGAGAAGATAGTCAGGTGGAAAGACAGAGAGAGGCAACAATTCAGATCCCTGTGACACAAAGGTATAAAGAGAGAGACAGAATCAATGGCAACTTCCCTGAGAGACTGTGAATGAAAATTGGAAACAGAGAGAGAATAACACAGGCAACAACAACTTGCATTTATATAGCGCCTTTGCAGTAATAAAAGGCGCTTCACAGCAACCTAATCAGACAAAATTTGACACTGAGCCACAGAAGGAGTTATTAGGACAGGTGACCAAAAGCTTGATCAAAGAGGTAGGTTTTAAGGAGCGTCTTAAGGGAGGACAAAGAGGTAGCGAGCTGGAGAGATTTAGGGAGGGAATTCCAGAGCTTAGGGCCTAGGCAGCTGAAGGCACAGGCGATTAAAATTGGGATGCACAAGAGGCCAGAATTGGAGGAACGCAGAGTTCTTGGACGGTTGGAGGAGGTTACAGAGATAGGGAGGGACAAGGCCATGGAGGGATTTGAAAAAAAGAATGAGAATTTTAAAATTGCGTTGCTGGACCAGGAGCCTATGTAGGTCAGCTAGCACAGGGGTGATGGGTGAAGGGGACTTAGTGTGAGTTAGGATATGGGCAGCAGAGTTTTTTCAGACCCCTAGAGAAGAGAAAGGGAGAGTAAAGAACAGAGGGAGGGCCGCAGGAACAGAGGTAACAACACAATCCTCTGCAAGAGAGGGATGACAGAGTGGAAGGCAACAGCAGAAACCCTTCTGAGAGAAAGAGAAGACAGACAGAGAGAGAGAGAGAGAGAGGTTGAAGGCAACAACACAGATTCCTCAATGAAAGAGAGGGAGCTCTAAAGGACTTAGAGAGAGAAGAAAGTGAAACAATAAACAAAAAGGATAAAAATGAAAAATAGACAAAAAAAGACAGAAATTGAAAGGTCAAGAAAAAGAAGATAGAATAAGACTAACAGAATAAAACTGATATAAAAAGAAAGTAAGAAGGAGAAAAAATGATAGGAAACAAGAAAAGACAGAAAGAAATCCAAATAAATGAATGAAAGGGAATAATGGATGGTCGACTGGCTGCTTGTCAGTTATCAGCCTGAGTTCCACAGTGAGCTGTTGGTGGATCGATTGCTTGGAGAGGAAAGCCTGTCATTGCAATCCACTCCCTCACTGTTCAGATGTTTTTTCTGCACCTGTAGGTTTTTGGAAATAATATAAATTATAATGAGAGGCAAGGAAGGAGGAGATATCAATACAGCAATTTACCTTCTGTTCATACTTAATATGATTTTAGTGCAACTGATAATTTGAATAAGGCACTGCAGTTTGGTTTTGTGATGGTTCCCTCGTTTTAAAACTAAAGCTGGCTTCAATTAAGTTGAATTATATTAAAGATTAGAAATTTGTTCTCTATGGGCTCGGTGGGTAAAGGCACTGCCGGTGTGGTACTGGGCAAACAGACTCTAAGGTCTCAAGCTTGATCTTCTGTTCAATTGACCTCATCAGGAGTTGGAGTGCTACAATTGACAGCAATGGATCTGAGCTAGGCAGCAGGTTAAAAAAAAAAGCTCAGGTTCCCATTCCATTGGACATTAGAAAGAAAGAGAGAAAGAAGGGCAGAAAGACTTCCATCTATATACGATAGCAAAATACTGCGGATGCTGGAAATCCGAAATAACAACAGAAAACGCTGGAAAAACTCAGCAGGCCAGGCAGCATCTGTGGAGAGAGAAACAGAGTTAACGTTTCAGGTCGAAGACCTTTCGTCAGAACTGGAAAAAAGCAGGAACCCTTCCAGGTGAAACAGCGATTTACTTGTACTTCCTGCAATTTAGTATACTGTATTCGCTGCTCACGATGTGGTCTCCTCTACATTGGGGAGACCAAACGCAGATTGGGTGATCGCTTTGCGGCACACCTCCGTTCAGTCCGTAAGGGGGACCCCGAGCTCCCGGTGGCCTGTCACTTTAATTCACCGCTCCATTCCCACTCAGACCTCACCGTCCTCGGCCTCTTGCATTGTTCCACGGAAGCTCAGCGTAAGCTCGAGGAACAGCACCTCATCTTTCGATTAGGAACTCTACAGCCCTCTGGACTCAACATAGAGTTCAACAATTTCAGATCATAACCCCGGCCCCTATCACATATATATATATTTTTTTTTAAAATTTTATCCACACTTTTGTTTGGCCTTTTTTTCTTCCCTCCCACATGGCAGCTGTCCTTCATTCTGCCAGCGCAATTCACACTTCATCTAGAGCCATCCTTTGTTCCTCAACCTGTCCCATTTCCACCTCCTCTTGCCTTGAATATCACTTAATGTCTCTCAATGTCTCTTAATCTCTCCTGCTTTCTATCCTATCACTGACCTTCCCTTTTGTTCTTTCATCCCCTCCCCCTTTTCCCAGCCCTAAACTTGCTTTAAAATCTATTCCATTTCCTGCTTTTTTCCAGTTCTGACGAAAGGTCTTCGACCTGAAACGTTAACGCTGTTTCTCTCTCCACAGATGCTGCCTGGCCTGCTAAGTTTTTCCAGCGTTTTCTGTTGTTATTTCCATCTATATAGCTCCTTTCACAACCTCAGGATGTCCCAGAGTGCTTTAGAGCCAATTAAGTACTTTTGAAGTGTAGTCACTGTAATATTGGAAACAAAGCAGCCAATTTGCACACAGCAAGGTCCCACAAACAACAATTAAATTAATGACCAGAGTATCTGTTTCAGTGATGTTGGTTGAGGGATAAATGTGGGCCAGGGCACTAAGGAGAACGCTGGTCCCTTAGAGGATGAGACTGGGGAATTAATAATGGGAAACAGGGAAATGGCAGAGACTTTGAACAAATATTTTGTATCGGTCTTCACGGAAGATACTAAAAGCATCCCATAATAATTGATAATCAAGGGGCTATAGGGAGGGAGGAACACTTAAACCAATGACTATCACTAGAGAAAAAGTACTAGGCAAACTAATGGGACTAAAGGCTGACAAGTCCCCTGAACCTGATGGCGTGCATCCTAAGGTCTTAAAAGAAGTGGCTGCAGAGATAGTGGATGCATTGTTTGTAATCTACCAAAATTCTCTGGATTCTGGAGAGGTCCCAGCGGATTGGAAAACCGCAAATGTAACGCCCCTATTCAAGAAAGGAGGGAGGCAGAAAGCAGGGAAATATAGGCCAGTTAGCCTAACATCTGTCATTGGGAAAATGCTGGAATCCATTATTAAGGAAGTAATAGCAGGACATTTAGAAAATCATAATACAATCAAGCAGAGTCAACATGGTTTTATGAAAGGGAAATCATGTTTGACAAATTTACTAGAGTTCTTTGAGGATGTAACAAGCAGGGTGGATAAAGGGGAAGCAGTAGATGTAGTGTATTTGGATTTCCAGAAGGCATTCGATAAGGTGCCACATAAAAGGTTACTGCACAAGATAAGAGCTCACAGGGTTGGGGGTAATATATTAGCATGGATAGAGGATTGGCTAACTAACAGAAAACAAAGAGTTGGGATAAATGGGTCATTTTCAGGTAGGCAAACTGTAACTAGTGGGGTGCCACAGGGATCAGTGCTGGGGCCTCAACTATTTACAATCTATATTAATGACTTGGATGAAGGGACCGTGTGTACTGTAGCCAAATTTGTTGATGATACAAAGATAGGTGGGAAAGCAAGTTGTGAGGAGGACACAAAGGGCTTGATTTTGCCATTGGGGACGGGCTGGGGCGTGTCAGGTGGTTTTCGTGTCAGGACCCCGACTCCAATGTGAAGTGGGGAAAAAGTGTGATTTAGCCCTAATTGGGCACTTGCTTTCCAGTGTGTGGAAACCCCTGGCCCAATGAGTCTTCATACAGAAAGTCGCCTCCGATGATGTCATCAATGCTGCTGGATTTAAGGCCTGCAGCCTGGCGACTTTAAACTTTATGCCCATTGTTGTGATCGCTTCATTCAGCAACTATGTCCAGCAGTAGGCCAAAGTGTGCTCCAAGGTTCGATGAGGCCTCCCTCCAAGCTCTGGTGGAGGGAGCAAGATAAAATAAGGAGGTGCTCTTCCCTTCCTCAGGGAGGATAAAGCCACCCCAGCAGACTAAAGCTGTGTGGATGCAAGTGGCCCAGGAGGTCAACTCAATCTCTATGTGCCGCAGAACCTGGCTGCAGTGCAGGTTTTGTGACCTTCTCCGCACAGGAAAAGTGAGTATGACTTTCCAATCACCCTCAATCTGATCCCCATCGCCTATCCTCACCAGCACTCTGCTTTGCCAACCTCTTCCTTCACATCCCACTTGACACTTACATCCCTGTACCCTTACCCATTCCCTCTCTCTCTATGGTCACATTCACTTAACTATTCGACCATGCAGCCCTCATACTCCCTATCACTGTGATGCAATGACAACAACTTACAACACACAGGGAGGGCCCTTTGTCTCCTTCTAAGCATCTATGCTATGGGTTCTCTACACTCACTCCTTCATTCTCACTCAAACTCCACTTGTGTCCCTCATTGCAGGAAAAGAGAGCCCACAATAAGAGGGAAAGAGCGAGGACAGGAGGAGGGCCACCCTCAGTAGCCCAGCTCACCACCTCGGAGGAGGCGGCCCTGGAAATCGCCGGTGTCGAGGAAGATTCGCAAGTGGGGGAACGGACAGACAGGCGCATCACAGCAAGCTGGTGACAGAATAGTTTGGCATCTCTCTCATTGACATTGCATGAGTGACTGATAATGATTCTGATGCTCTAACAGATTGACTTATGATCATCTGCACAATTCAATGTGCATGCAACCTTTACCTCACATCACTAACTCTTTCCTTTACTCCCCCACAGGACCATCGACAGCCCCGTCCCCACTGTCCAGGAGGAACAGCCTGAGCCTCAAGACTCCTCAGAGGAAGCTGCAACCTCTGAGGACGCAGCGTCAGCAGAATTCAGCGCACCCAGCACCAGCACAGACACTCACACCTCGGTGGGAACTTTGCGAGATAGAGTAGTGTTGTCACCTGGTGTAGCACAGCTCACAAGTGAGTATCAGCAGATGGTGGAGACAGGGACAGCAGTGGAGAGTCCTCGTCGGAGGCCGCAGGACTCTCCCAGCTCGGCTCAGCTGCATGTCGACCCTGTGCCTTCGGATCCATCCAGAAGGAGAGCGGTGCTGGAACTCCAGGAACAGTTGCAGGAGTCTCTGGCAGGTTTTGTCTCCAGGGTCGCTGCGAGTGTGGAGCAAATGGAGGAGTCCATCGTGAACATGAGCAGAGCCTTTGTGGAGGCATTGGCGCATGAACGCATCACCACGGAATGGATGGCAACCTCCATGGAAAGGATGGCTACAGTAGAGGAGAGGATGGCTATGGCCATGGAGGAGCTAAGTCGCCAGAGTGTTGAAAACATGATAATTGTTCAGAATAGACTGACATCTCTTGAGGAGCGATGGTCAGCTATTGAGCATAGAAACTAGACCTTCATGGAAGTCCTCTGGAGTAGGACTTCCAGTGCAGAAATGGGTCCTCATGGCCCCCCCTGAAGTGCAGCAAGGTGCTGTCAAGCCACTTGCTAGCTCTGAAGTGGGGCTGACCCATGAGAGGGATGTTGATGGCAGACAACAAGGGCATCTCAGCCCCTGCACAGCCGCAGGAGCAGCAGACTGTTGCCGAGCCCTTACAGGCTCGCAACCGCAGAGGACGCCCACCAAAGGTGTCGAGACAGGAGCAGCAAGAAAGTGAGCAAGGGGCCTCCACATCTGCTGAAGCCACAGGGGAAGCACCACGTAGGAGCACTCATAAGAGGAAGATAAAGCACAAGTAGTCACTTGGGTGTTCTGTTGTATTGTTTTTTGACAAGCCATCCTTGTAATGTGATGATAAACAGATTTGATGGCAAATTGTTGAAGTTGTGGTCTGTGTCATCTCGCAAATGGGACTTCCACATTGAGGGCTTAGGGCGAGTTACAATTGTCAGTATGGTGGTCAGAGTGATAGGAATCCGCAGGTTCTTATCCATTGTCGATGCTCTGGTAAGAAGGTGCGAGGCAAAAGTGTTTGATTGTGCAGGCTAAGCAAATCTGGCAAACATGAGTGTGGTCACGCGCTGGCGCCTTCTGGCCTGTGCAGCTTCATGTGGGTGAGCAGCAGCTTGGCGCTCCTGTTGTTGCTGCTGCTGTTGTTCATGGTTCTGCTGCTGCCACAGCTGGTCTTCATCTGAATCTGATGTCCAGGAGGAAAGGAAATAAATGGTTCCCATGCTTCTGGTATATGCCTCAGTTGAGGAAGCGCTCAGTCAAGGTGGGGACAGGGGTTTCTCAGGAGGTCACACTGGAGATGGGTGTCAGACTCCAAACTTCCACAACAATGAGTATGCCTGCTAAGAGTTCCCCCAGACCTGAGACAACAAAGTTCTGCCACCTGCAAATGATCATTGGTGAAAACTCCTTTTTAATGGTGGAGCAGCAGCTGTTAGTAAGCAATCCACTTGTGAGGCCGCCAGGATTAACTGCTGTGTTCCAGAGGAGACGTGCAGGATGGGGGAAATGTGTTAAAATCAGAAAGGCCTCTCAAAATGGGATTATAGAGGCAATTAACTGGTTGTTAAGGGCCTTAAGGGCCTATCCCGCCTCTTGGAGGCGGGATGGAAACGGGGTCTGAAACCCCGATTCTGGGAAAATTGCTCGGAGGCGGGATCAGAGCCGCCCTCCATTTTTTGCGATTTTAACACCTCACACGCCTCCAATCCTGCCTCCTTGGGCATGGAAAAATCGAGCCCTAGGAGTCTGCAAAGGGATAGGGTAAGTGAGTGGGCAAAAATTTGGCAGATGGAGTATAATGTGGGAAAATGTGAGGTTATCCACTTTGGTAGGAGAAATAAAAAAGCAAATTATTATTTAAATGGAGACTACATAATGCTGCGGTACAGAGGGATCTGGGGGTCCTTGTACATGAAACACAAAAAGTTAGCATGCAGGTACAGCAAGTAATTAGGAAGGCAAATGGAATGTTGGCCTTTATTGCAAGGGGAATGGAGTATAAAAGTAGGGAAGTCTTGCTACAACTTTACAGGGCGTTGGTGAGACCACACCTGGAGTACTGCGTACAGTTTTGGTCTCCTTATTTAAGGAGGGATATACTTGCATTGCAGGCAGTTCAGAGAAGGTTCACTAGGTTGATTCCTGAGATGAAGAGGTTGTCTTATGAAGAAAGGTTGAGCAGGTTGGGCCTATACTCATTGGAGTTTAGAAGAATGAGAGGTGATCTTATTGAAACATATAAGATTCTGAGGGGGCTTGACAGAGTAGATGCTGAGAGGATGTTTCCCCTCGTGGGGGAATCTAGAACTAAGGGGCATAGTTTCAGGATAAGGGGTCGCCCATTTAAGACGGAGATAAGGAGGAATTTCTTCTCTCAGAGGGTCGTGAATCTTTGGAATTCTCTACCCCAGAGAGCTGTCAAGGCTGAGTCATTGAATATATTTAAGGCGGAGACATATATTTGAGCTACAGGGAAGTCCAGGGTTATGGGGAGCGGGCAAGAAAGTGGCGTTGAGGCCAAGATCAGATCTAATTGAATGGCGGGGCAGGCTCGAGGGGCTGAATGGCCTACTCCTGCTCCTATTTCTTATGTTCTTATGCCCCTGCTCCTCTTCGAATCGTGCAATGGGATCTTTTACATCCACCTGAGAGGGTAGATGGGGCCTCTGTTTAACGTCTCATTCAAAAGACGGCACCTCCGACAGTATAGCACTCCCTCAGTACTGCACTGAAGTGTCAGCCTAGATTATGTGCTCAAGTCTCATGAAGTAGGGCTTGAACCCACAACCTTCTGACTCAGAAGCAAGAGTGCTACCATTGAGCCAAGGCTGAAACATCCCATGGCACTATTCAAAGAGCGGGCAGTTCTGGTCAACATTCTTCCCTCAAGCAACACTGCCAAAACAGATCAACTCATCATTTATGTAATCTCCTTCAGCTCCACAACCCCCCGAGATGTCTGTGCTCCTCAAATTCTGCCCTCTTGAGCATCCCTGATTATAATCGGTCAACCATCGGTGGCCGTGCTTTCAGCTGCCTAGGCCCTAAGCTCTGGAACTCCCTTCCTAAATCTCGCCGCCTCTCTACCTCAGGGACAGGAAGGAGCTGTACCAATGGGATGGGTTCCACCTGAACTGGGATGGGACGCGTGTCCTAGCGGAAAGGGTAAATAGGGACGTGGCAAAGGCTTTAAACTAGTAAGGTGGGGGGAGGGATCAACAAGAAACGTAACCAGCCTAAATATAAACAAAACAGGAAAAGAGAGCATAGGAAAGAATAAACTAAGGGAGGACATTGGTGGTAAGGGAATAAATAGAGTTATAGACGGGAGTCTAAAAAGATGGTTCAACATAAAGTGAGAGGAAATCCTATTAAAAATGAGTTAAACTGTCTG
The DNA here is from genome assembly GCA_030390025.1 of Squalus acanthias. Classification (NCBI taxonomy): domain Eukaryota; kingdom Metazoa; phylum Chordata; class Chondrichthyes; order Squaliformes; family Squalidae; genus Squalus; species Squalus acanthias. The sequence continues at coordinate 29,826,986 of CM059432.1, read as the reverse complement.
TACAGCAATGCACACAGTGTCCGTAATAAAACAGGGGAGCTGGAGGCAATCATGCATTGTGAGGAAGCAGACATAGTAGGGATTACTGAGGCATAGCTCCAGAAAAATCAGGACTGGGAATTAAACATTGCAGGGTATAACTTATTTAGAAAAGATAGGGAGGGGAAAAGGGGAGGTGGAGTAGCTGTACTTATTAGGAATAACATAATGGCAGTAGAAAAAAGTGACATAGATATCAGCAAGACAAAAATAGAATCCATATGGATAGAGATAAAAGATAATAAAGGATCAATCACACTAATAGGCATAGTCTACAGACCACCTAATAGTGGAAGGGAGGTGGAGAAAGAAATATGCAGACAAATTAGGGAAATGAGTAAAAAACATAGAATAATAATCATGGGGGATTTCAACTACACCGATATTAATTGGACAGAAGAGGTAGGTAAAGGGGATAAGGGAATGGAGTTTCTACAATGTGTACAGGACTTCTTTCTAACCCAATATGTAAAAAGCCCAGCAAGGGAGGATATGCTACTTGATCTAGTAATGGGGAATGAACCAGAGCAGATAAGAGAAGTAAAAGTAGGGGAACATCTAGGCAATAATGACCATAATATAATACGCTTTAAGATGGTAATTGAGAAGGACATAATTATGACGAAAACCAGGTTAATAGATTGGAGAAAAGCTAATTTTGAGGGGCTGAGAATAGAACTTGGGAAAATAAAATAGGCAACAATATTGGCAAACAATGATGTAGAACAGCAATGGGAAACATTTAAAATGGTGTTCAACAGAGTGCAGGAACAATATATTCCGCTAAAAGAAAAGAACAAACTAAACAATAATGAGACTCCATGGATGAATAAAGCCACAAGGGAACAATTGAGGGTAAGGAAAGAGGCATACATTAAGTACATGGACAGCAGGGGAGTGCATGATAAGGGAGAATATGAAAAGATTAGGAGAGAAGTCAAATAAACAATTAGGGATGCAAAGAGGAACTATGAAATTAAATTATCAAGGAACAGAAAACAAAATAGTAAAATATTTTACAGGCACATCAATAAAAAGAGGAAGGTTGGGATGGGAATAGAGCCATTAAGGGATAGACAGGATAATACTACAGGTAACGATAGAGAGATGGCAGAAATATTCAATCATTATTTCGCTTCAGTATTTACCAGGGAGATAGATCAGGTGGATAAGACATTGGATGATGGGATTAGTAATGAGATAAGTGCATTTAAAAATAAATAAGGGGATATATTAAATAAACTAATCAAACTCAAAGAGGATAAAATCCCTGGTCCGGATGGATTGCATCCACGCATTTTAAAAGAGTCTAGGGAAGAGATAGCAGAGGCATTACTACGCATATTTAATAACTCAGAAAAAGGTGTAGTGCCAGCGGACTGGTGGATAGCTAACGTAATACCGATATTTAAGAAGGGGGATAGAACATTTGCAGGGAATTATAGACCAGTCAGCTTAACATCGGTACTAGGAAAAATAATGGGATCCCTACTAAAGGAGAAAATAGAAGAACATCTAGAAACCAAAAATATAATAATGAATGGTCAGCATGGATTTCAAAAGGGAAAGTCTTGCTTGACCAACCTTATTGAATTTTTTGAAGAGGTAACAGAGAGAGTAGACAATGGTAATGCAGTAGATGTAATTTATCTGGATTTTCAAAAGGCCTTCGATAAGGTACCCCATAATAGACTGATGAACAAGGTCAGAGAATGGAGAGTCAGGGCACAAGTCGCAGAATGGATTGTTGGCTGGCTTCAGGACAGAAAGTAGAGAGTAGGAGTAAAGGGTATCTATTCACAGTGGCAGAAGGTGGGTCGTGGTGTTCCACAAGGATCAGTGCTGGTACCACTGCTGTTCACAATTTACATTAACGATTTAGACTTTGGAATCAACAACACAATTTTTAAATTTGAAGACAACACCAAATTGGAAGGGATAGTCAATACTGAGGAGGACTGCAACAAATTACAGGAGGACATGAATAAATTTGCAGAATGGGCATATAATTGGCAAATGAAGTTCAACACAGATAAATGTGAGGTATTACATTTTGATAGGAAGAATAGGGAGGTCATTTATCACTAGGTGGAGTAGAAGAACAAAGGGATCTCGGAGTACAAATACACAAATCACTAAAAGTTGTGATACAGGTTAGCAATGCCATAAAAAAGCAAACCAAGCACTATGATTTATTTCTAGAGGTATAGAATTGAAAAGTAGGGAAGTTATGCTAAACCTGTATCAAACCTTGGTTAGTCCGCACTTAAGAGTATTGCGTACAGTTCTGGTCGCCATATTAGAAAAAGGATATAGAGGCACTGGAGAGGGTACAGAGAAGATTTACAAGGATGATACCAGAAAAGCGAGGGTATACATATCAGGAAAGGATGAACAGGCTGGGTCTCTTTTCTCTTGGGGAAAAAAAAAGCTGAAGGGTGACCTAATAGAGGTCTTTAAAATTATGAAAAATTTTGATAGAGTGGATACAGAGAGAATGTTTCCACTTGTGCAGAAGAGCATAACTAGAGGCCATCAATATAAGATAGTCACCAAGAAATCCAATAGGGAATTCAGAAGAAACTTCTTTACCCAAAGAGTGGTGAGAATATGGAACTCGCTACCACAGGGAGTGGTTGAACTGAATAGATGCATTTAAGGGGAGGCTAGACAAGCATATGAGGGAAAAGGGAATAGAGGGTTATGCTGATAGATTTAGATGAGGAAAGACGGGAGGAGGCTCATGTGGAGCATAAACGCCGGCATGGACTGGTTGGACCAAATAGCCTGTTTCTGTGCTGTATATCCTATGTAATCCTATGTAGTCCTATGTACCTCGCTTTCCTCCTTTAAGACGCTCCTTAAAACCTACCTCTTTCACCAAGCTATTGGTCATCTGCCCTAATTTCTTATGTGGCTCGGTGTCAATTTTTTGTCTTATAACACTCCTGTGAAGCGCCTTGGAACATTTTACTACGTTAAAGGCACTATATAAATACACGTCGTTGTTTGTGGGATCTTGCTGTGCACAACTTGGCTGCTGCATTTGCTCACATAACAATAGTGACTGCACTTCAAAATTAATCTGTTCATTGTAAAAGTGTTATGGGACATCCTAAGGGTGCAATAGTCGTATAAATTGTTACTTTTCGTTCCCGATCGCCATTCAGTGAACCCTGCTGGAACGTGAACATGTGAATATTGGATGAGGATTTTTATTTATTCATTTTGAGGATGTCCCCCTCCCTACAGTCTAATAAATTGCTGGTGCTCACTCTCTAGTCTTTTGGCCAAGGACCCAGATGGTGGCCAATATCCCATCAGCACCTTGAGGAGAGCAAGAGAGAATATTAGGATAAAATGAGAAAGTTGCAGGCTAGCAATAATAAGATAATATTAATCATGTAAATAGCTCTGTATTATTTTTTTATTTCTAATGCCAGGGTAGTTACATATTGATTTGTGTTATAAAATTCACTTTAATTAAAAGCAATCTTTCTGTGCGACACCCTCCAGCCCTCTCAACCCAATCCCTAATTAATACAAATCACTGAAAAGACACTTCCCAGTCTATATCCACGTGTGCTCCTGAATAATGGTGGGAAGAGGAAGAAGACAGATTGCAAACAGTCACATTTTTAACCACCATCGTAAGTATTAGCTTAAGTATTATATAGCACGTTCTCCAGAAATGAATCAAGTTAGAATTTTAGATATTTTATGATATTTTAATTACATTTAGTGATGTAATTAATAGAAAAAGTGCGTTTAATAGAACAAGTTGAATTACTATAATTTCAGAGTTGATTCCTAAATGGGAAAAATAAGGGAATATAATTTAAGAAAGGAGCAGATTAGTTACAAAATTTCTGTACTCAGTCCCCTGCAGCTTTGAATCGACGAAAAATTGCTTTTCCAATCAATCTCTGCGAGATTCAACCAGATTCAACACTTTTCAGCTCATGATTTTTCCGTAAATTAACTTAATTTATCATTTCAAAAATGGGATTCTTCAGAATCCTCCGAAAATTAATTGCAGATTATTCTCCCCTCCCCTCGAAGCCTTGTTGCAGACAGAGGGAGTTGTTGCTCTGTCCCGGTTGATTGATTGATCGAGCGATGGATGGAGTGATTGACAGCTCCCCTCCCCATTCTCCGGCGGCGGTCGCTATGGTGTAATGCAAATCAATCCGCCGGAGAGGTTTCCTATTGGTGACGGGTGACATCGCACACCCCTTTGTGGGCGTGACGATGAGCCGGGGTGTATAAAAGGGAGCTCTTTGAGCCCTGGGAGCTATTTCACTCAGGGTTGGGCGAGGAGAGAGGGAGAGTAACAATAATAGTGCAAAAAGCTCCAAGTGACACTTTCAATTCAAAACGCAGCCGCGGTGGGAGTTAAATTATTTATTAATTATTGAAAGCGGCGCATTGTGTCCATTCTGCACGGATGCAAGAACTCTGCCCTTCTTGAGAAAGGAAGGGGAACCAACGGGAAACACACCTTGAGATTTGCACTGGATCATTACCCGGACGCTCCATCTGAAAGTTTTCCTGACAAGTGGGAGCAAGAAACGAAATCTTTGCAGAGGAGAAACTTTGCAACAGGACAGCAACGAAAAGTGAGTGAGGGAAAAAGAATAAAGCCATTCAGAAGAGTTAACTGCAAACAGCTACCGTTCCAGATAAGACAGGGAAAGCTCTTGAGAAATCTAATCGTCTTTTTAAAAAAGTAATTTTAAGCCAAGTTTCCGCATGCACAAATAAGAGGCATCTCACTCCCTTCTATACAGGGTTAAAAAAAAACTTAATTTTAATTGGATTTTTTTTTGCATGCCGTAGGAAGAAAATTGGAAGGGAGTTTGACTTGGAAGATTCTTTTCAGGACTGAGCAGGGGTGCAACACCCTGGGATAGAGCGACTCCATCCCGGCTGTGCTCAGCCCCACCACCCAGTGTTTGGAGATCGGAGCCCCCTGCTCCCTCCTCTCTCTCTCTCAACTTGTCTGCGTTGTGTTTGTCTGGTTCTCCCTCTGTCTCTCTCCTAAGTATATGAACTTGCAATGGCCTCCGACCTCGGCATGAGCGCGGACCTGCCCACCAGCCCCTTGGCCATCGAGTACGTGAACGACTTCGACCTCATGAAGTTCGAGGTGAAGAAGGAGCCTCCCGAAGCCGAGCGCTACTGCAACCGCATCTCGGGCTCGCTCTCCTCCACCCCGATCAGCACCCCGTGCAGCTCGGTGCCCTCCTCGCCCAGCCTGTGCGCCCCCAGCCCGGGCAGCAGTAACAAGGCGCATCACCTGGAGGACCTCTACTGGATCAGCAACTACCAGCACCACCTCAACCCCGAGGCTCTCAACCTGACCCCCGAGGATGCCGTGGAGGCTCTGATCGGCAGCTCTCAAAGCCACCACCACCACCACTTCGAGGGCTACAGGGCGCAGCAGTACCCCGGGGAGGAGATGCCCATCAACGGGCACCACCAACACCAAGCCCCGCCGCACCACCACCACCACCACCACCACTTGCGCCTGGAGGATCGCTTCTCCGACGACCAGCTGGTCAGTATGTCGGTGAGGGAGCTCAACAGGCAGTTACGGGGCTTTAGCAAGGAGGAGGTCATCCGCCTCAAGCAGAAGAGGAGGACCTTGAAGAACCGAGGCTACGCTCAGTCCTGCAGGTACAAGAGGGTCCAGCAGCGGCACATGCTGGAGAGCGAGAAGTCCCTCCTCCAGCAGCAGGTAGACCAGCTCAAGCAAGAGGTGGCAAGGCTGGCCAAAGAGAGGGACGTCTACAAGGAGAAGTACGAGAAGATGGCAAGCAGGAGCTACAGGGAGCCGGCACCGGCCTCCTCCAACCCTGGCAAAAACAATCCCTCTTCCAACGAGTTCTTCATGTGAGTTGGAATGCACTCAAACTAGGAAAAAGGAAAACCAAAAGGGGGCGAGAAACACTTTTGATGTGACTTCAACTTAGTGTACAAATCCTTTTAGAAGAGGGGGGGGGTGGAAAGACTATGTAAATAATTTGAAAAAGACAATTATGTGGGACATATTCTGCAGATGCTTTGAGTTTTGTTTGATATGGGGGAATGTTACAGACTCATTTCAGAAGAGTACAATCCTGAAGAATGGAAGTCAAAAACGTTTGCTGGTGAAAGATATATTTAACAGGGAAAAAAAACTTACAAATCCAGTAAGGAGAAAGAGGAGAGAGAAATGAGCTAAAATGAGAAATATATTTAAAAAGGAAAAAGAACTTTACAGGGGCAAAAACTGACTTTGAATCACAAGAGACATGTTACAAAAAAATTGTGAGTTTCAAACAAATGTGGACTTTTTAAAACCAATCCTGCATGCTGGACATGTATGGCGTTTAAAGTACTTTCTCTTTTTTGTACCCAGTCCTGTTGGGAGGGGGAAAAAAAAGCATGGCTCCTGGTTTTAATTTTAATTTTTCTTCATTTCCGAGCATCATTAGAGAGCAACAAGGGGATTAAAAATGGCTGCGTTCTGGAATAATAACTTAACGTGTGGAAATGCAGCTGTAAATGTCCCGCAACAGAGTAGGGGGAAATAATGGGAGACATGACTTTGCAAGTGATCTTACCCCAGCGATTACATGGGTCGAGTGCCGCTGCTGTAGTTTCTTTTTGCATTATCATCCTACGTTTTCCATTTAAAAAAAAAAAAAACTGTATAAAGCCAGATTTGGGGGAAAAATTTAAACGACTTGAATATTTAACTGCATTGTACCTGTACATAGAATGGTTTAGGTATCTGCCTTTTTCTCCATTTTTTTTTTTGAGCCTATATTTTGCTTGATCGAGTCTTAAAAGAACTTTATAATTAAGAGCATGCAGATAATGTAAAGAAATGAAAACAAAAATCATTTAATAATGTAGATAAAAAAGATAAAAAGCCTACTGCACTATCAGAAGCCGAATTTGTTTTATAAATAAGGCTTATGTTTTTTTTAAACTTTTGTTTTTAACTTATTAGAATTATTGAGATGATTGCTGTTTTAGTCTTGGGTTGGAGACGGGGGGTGGGGGGGGGTGGAGGGAGGGGAAAGCGGGAATTTGGAAGGAAATTGCTCAGGTTTTAAAGGTGATGGTGGGCTTTGTTTTAAATCGGATAGAATTGAATAATTCCCATCGTTGCGGAGCAATGGCCTTTGTAGGAAATTGCTCCTTGATTTGTCGGGGGAGGGAGAATCCGTACCTGGGGGGGGGGCGGTGGGAGGGGGCAAGAAAGGTTAACACTGTCTGGAGCCGTATATTGGTAAGCGCATCCCGGGTTTGTTTAAGGGAGATCCTTGGGCTCTTAAGTGAAAAGCAGGTATTCCTGGAATCCAGTCGCAAAAGATAATAAGTTATTGAGCTCTCGAGCCATTGCAGAAATTTCTGGAAGACTTGCTGATTTAAAAAAAAAAAAAATTTGGTTTAGAAATTCCACTAAATTTTTTTTTACATGGGTTCAAAAGATCCAAGTGCTTTATAATTAAAAAGTATGGTTATAAATGAAATGTCATCTGGTTTGGAAAAGCAGAAATCAGTATTGTTTCCTCCCCTTGCCCCAGCCACCCACAAGCTTTATTGTCTGTGGGGTGGTTGGGGGGGGGGGGGGGGGGGGGGGGTCAAAAAGGCAAATGGAACAGTTGTGAATGAGAAGATTCTAGAACGGGTTACTGTTAATAGGAGGGGAAAAAGAAGAGAAGAATGATGGGAACCGATGAAAACGGGTGATTCAAAGTCATTCTAAAAAAGAGTGAAATCCAGTGAGGCAGGTGCAGTACTGTACATTGCCGTGTCATCTATATTTATATAAAGCAATACGGATTCTTTAAAATTACAGAAATTTTGTCAACTGAATGTTTCATTGGAAAAAAAAAAAAAATTTTTTTTTCCTCCCCCGGCCAAGGGAGCGAGGATCCGGTTTTTCCGATTGATGCTGCATGTTCACTCTGTTTTTGAATGACACCAAAAATGACTTAACAGCTTCATTCTATCGCTGCGTTTTATGTAAGGGCAAAATTAGCACCGCGGGTGTCAGATTCCTAAAACCTGCGCGAGAGAATTGTTTTTTCCCCCCCCCTCATCCCCGTTTGCTGCCGCTTGCAACAAATTCGAGAAATAAAAAGAGCTGAATCGCAGAGTAATCTGTACGTGTTTATTCTCTAATAAAATGCTTTTTTAAAAAAAAAATGCAGATTTTTTCCTGTGTGCAGAAATTTTACAATGCAATCTAAACTCAACTGAAATTGTTCCGATTTTTCTTTTTTGTTGCCTCTCATTTCCAGTTTGTTTAAATTGCAAGTCACCCTCAGTAAGACAGATTGGCATTGTCTGCCCGCATGACTGTTGGGCCTGGAGCTGTTACCAATGTCCAAAGGAGCCGGTCTTTTCCGTCCCGCTTGCTTCCAAAACAAGCCTGCGGGGGGGGGTTCGGACGTTAAACCGGCAGCTTTCAATTTAGACACTGCCTTGCTGCATGCTTCATGACCGCTCGAGGAGCAGCCATCGCAGGCTCTCGCGCTCCTCCTGCTTGCGTTTCGTTAGGGGCGCGCTCTCCTTTTTTGCGGGATTCCGGCCCGCCCTTCTGAGTCTGGAGCTTTTATCATTGAGAAACATTATCCGGTGATCAGTTTATTTTAACTTGAATTCAGCAAGGTGACTTTATTGAATGTCCTGCTTGTGCAATAGAACCGGCTTCTTGTGTTCTGCCGAGAGAGATTGTGTGAGAAAGAGAGGGGAATGCATTACTTACTTGGGTACAGCTGAGCATTGCATGAATTGCAGTAGTGTTTTTAAACCGAATACATTTTTTTTTAAATTAAGCAATTCATGGGGAGTGATTGTTGATTTCATTGTGTGCATAGATACAAGGTAATTCACCTGCAGTTTACGCCTGATAATTCAGTCTGTTTTTTGTTGCACTAAAATTTGAATTATTGAAGAACTTGAATAAAGTGGGTATTCAGTGCTTTAAAAAAAATATCGAGTCATCACTTGTCAGATAATTTGAGTTGAGGACCAACCTATGCCAGTGGCTACGCATCCTAGGCTGAGTGTTTCAATCTGTTTCATGTTCCACCGGAACTTGAACATAGGGAGAAAGGGGGAGAAGGGTAACTCTTTGGCTGCAAGTTCAAAGTGCATTTCTTTTGGTGTTGAAGCCTCCATATCTGTGGTGTTTAGTCTCATTGCCTCAGGAATTGCCGCAGCTTGGACTAACATAACCTCCTATACGATTTTTTTTTGTCCTGGGGTGGGTGGGGAGAGGTGTAGAAATGCACAAACAGCACTCGATGGTTAATCAGAGAAACGGCTGCAGTCAGGGCAGAACTGGACATTTGTGCTCATCCTCATGATTCAGCATGAGAATTTAAATAAAATGACCCAAAAACCCAGGCAGGACAAGTAAGACACTCTGTGCGTTTGATATACCATGGGATAGATTTCATACTCCGGTCTTGCTTACCCTTAATCACTAGTTATATCACCCCTTCTTTTAAACATATTTAAATCCTTACACTTGAGAAGGCAATCATGTGGGGAGAACGCAATCATGCGGGAAGGGCGCAAATTGCCATTTCTAGCCATTTTAGCTGTCTCCTTTTTGCACGAGCTGCTTTTCGTTTGAGCCTATTGTTTGCATAGGAATGGGAATGCAGAATGGAGGGGGCTGAAATGCATGGACTAATTTAACAAAGCTTTTTTAAAAAAGGAAAAATGTACCAGTAAATTGAGTTTAAAAAAAAAAACCCACATGAGCAGTATAATTTTACTATAAAACGAAAAGGACTGGGATTCAAGGGAGGGAATAGCGAGCGCTTGCTCCAGTGACTTGAGTTTGCATATTATGGTGGAGAGGTGCAAGAAAATTAGCAAAAGATTGTGACAGCACTTCCTTCTGTCAGCATTCTCATAGTTGTCTTAAAAAAGCAAATAAGTTTAAAATTATTTTTTTTAATTAATTTTAAAATTAAACTTGAGGCTTTAAATTCTCTGACGCACCTTGTGTGCCCTACCTTCCACCCCAGCACTGAAGTGGTTGGTTGATTCACCTACTGCATGATGATGAGACTATTTGCGTCCTGAGCACAGAATTGCAAAGCTCAGCGTAATAATTTAAAAAAAAAAAAAACCTACGCAGCTCTCAATCCAGGTTCATGTACATCAGGAAGCAAATTGGAAAGGTGGGGGTTGGGGGGGGGGGTGGTTGGTGAGTGGAGTGGAGAGATTCTCGGTGACGCCAGAACAATCTGGCCGAGTTGATGACTCCATTCGAGCAGCGATGAAGAGCGCAAGCGGCATTTTGCACAGCATTGCAGAGCAGAGGATGGGGTGGAGCGGAGGCAAAGAGCAAGTGATCAAACGGGATGTCCAATTGAAAAGAAAATCTGCTAATTTGCGTCTTTAAAAACTGTAGTGATTTTGACAAATTACATTTTATCGGATCTGTTCGCTGCTGAGAAGAATAGCTTATTAGAGGAATATAATAGTGAAGTTTTAGATCTGAATGTATAGAGAATTATGTATTTTTCACAATATTCGGTGGAAAGTCTTTTTGTAACAGCCTTGTCAAGACTGGTGCGAGCTGGCCTCGACTCTCTGCTGCTGCTCCCTGCTTGAACTTTCCTTCTCTCAGGAATATACTGAATTTTTCTGGGATACAGTTGTCACATTGTGTCGCCCAAGTGGGCATTCTTCATGTGTCAGCAGGGCTATTTGACTGTAGGAGCATCACTGTCCAACCCACTCCTGTCCGCGCCTTGTCCATATACCCCTCTGTTTTTCTAGTAGAAGTCAACTGGATAGTGATCAGGGGCACTAGCATATACACCATATATATTTCACTCGGTGTAGCCTCGGGATGCTGAGGCACATTGCGGCAGCCCCCATCTGCTGCCCTGATTTAAGAGCAGCTAATTTGGTGCAGGTTGGGGATTGAGCCTGGGACCTTTCTGCTCTGTGGCCGTGCATTTACTGAGTTACCCACTGTAGGCAGCACGCTTCCCTCCCCCACCCACTGCCCTTCCAAAAAAAAAAAGCCGGCTGCAGAAGGAGTTTCTAAGGCCGCTTTAATTGATGTTTCACTGGCAAGATGTTCTAACAATCCATCTGTGATTACCTCGTGTAGCCTAGTCTCCCTGCAGTTTGAAAGCAGCAGCTGCACATGACACACTATCTGTAACTAAAAGTTAGAATTCCTTAGTGTTCTCTGAATATGCTACTATTAACTCAGACCACAGCGTGGCTCCCAGTTATTGTGGAATTCTGAAAACGCACCATTAACTGGGACTTGAGGTTTGGATAGGCTGGGCCCTGTCAGTCTATCCAATAGTGTTGAGAGTGTAATGGGTACTCGGGGATGCATAATGGGCACCTGGGAGTGAGTTACTCAGAGTAGCCGATACCTGGGGACGAGGTCCATGCAGAATAACTGTCTCTTGGCATTAATTACTTAGAGAATAATGAACCTGTGAGGAGTGAATTTCAGTCAGTAATCTTGCAGTGAGGAAAACATGAAAACACTCTAATTAGGAGATGAAAGCCAATCTGGGACTCTTCTTGTAATACATTATATACACTAAGCAGAATGAGGGGGTCTTATTAAGTTTGGAACACTTTATTTTGTTGATGGTGGATGTTAAGGCGAGAAACAGGGCCTGTTGGCAAATGTTGTTGCCTGTACTAATGGCTGCATCCTTCTAAACTAATCACTCGTTGTATGATCACGATAAATAGTAATAAGCTGAGAATTAAGTCACATCTATACTTCTATTCATGCCAATCACACACCAGACTTTGTTACAGAACAAATAAAAAAAAAAGTAAATGACTGACCAGCATCCTGAAATTTACCAGTAATTACAATTGCCCTCTGACCTCAGCAATTTCCAAGTGCTACAATTACCTGAATTTTAAAGGAGTGGCCTTAAAGCAGACCAGATTAGCAACTGCTCAACCCCACTGGAGATCTGCTTGCATCTATAATAGGTATCGCCTTTTAGTCTGGGTTTATTGTACAAATAGGAGTTTTGGTTTTTGTAACTTTTTAAACCATTTTTCATTTGGACCCCAATTGATGGTATCGATGCTTTTTCATTTGCTACAAAAAAAATTAAACATGGAAGCAAATTTGGGTGAAGTGGAAAAGCTAAACAGCAGGTGAAACTGCAGATTCACATTGTGCAGTCTGGGGAAATGAGCATTAGAATAAGAGAGAGGGGTGGGGGGGGGCATGAATTCTGCAATCACTCTACCAGCATTTACCAGCATTACAAGTTTCATGATAAGATTACATGATGATTTTGCCTGCAGAATTTTAACTTTTTTGGGGGTTGATGGGCAAATGGGAAAAACAAAAATCATTATTTTTTTGCTTTAAGGTAAAAAGCAAGACACCAGCTACAATAGCCAGATAATATAATCAGTTTGCGTCGGAATGTAACAGCATTCAGGTGGGATCAAACCCTCTCCTAAACCCACGGGATTAGAGCACAACCGTTATTTAAAAAAATTGTTCTCAGGAATACTGGCATTTATTGCCCACTCCTGGTAAACCACAAATTGTGGGACTGGGGTCACACGTAGGGCAGATGAGGTCATGGTTGCAGGTTCCCTTCCCTGAAGGACATTAGTGAACAATTACCTGAGGATTGTCCTTATTACAACAGTCCAGCCGCTTTCATGGTTATTTTATCTGGTGCTAGGTTTTACTGAATTTATTTTCCCCACTTGCAGAAAGTGGGATTTGAACTCATAACCTTGGGTGCTAGTCCAGTACCATAAACCACTACCGTACCCATACCAATTTATCTCACTTCCATTGCAGAGTTACTTTACTGCTAATAGGCTAGCAGAGAGATGTAGAATTCGAGACTGTCTCATGCACCCCCTAGTGGATGGCTTCAAAACAGCAGTAAAGGGCACAAAAGTGAATCACTGTTTTAGCTGATCTGATCATGTCCGCACGTGTACTTGCAAGAAATCGGGAGTGGGAATCCTGGTTAATTTGATTTCCCCCTTCCCTAACCCATGGTCTCTTGAGGCCATGTGTAATAGTACCCTTACTGCCACCAAGGCTCAGATCAAATAACTCGGCACAGATTGAGTTCTCCCTGGTGTCCTGGCGAACATTTATACCTCAACCAACATCACTAAAACAGATTATCTGGTCATTATCACATTGATGTTTGCGGGACCTTGCTGTTCACAAATTTGCTGCCACGTTTCCTACATTACAACAGTGACTACACTTCAAAAGTACTTCATTGGCTGTAAAGGGCATGGTGACATCCTGAAAGGCGCTAAATAAATGCAAGTCTTTCTATTTAGGGGTTTTCCTTCTCTGTGGGTCATTTACACACTGAACAGTGCAATTACCCATTGATCCTTCTGGAGAGCTGTGGGACGTTTAATAAAAAAAAACAAGGAACCATACTGTTAATTTCCACCTTCCTGTTTTTTTTTTGAACGGTGTCCATCTCTAGGTGTCCAATCTCTCCGTGCCTTGCTGCTCAGTGACATCTGTGGAAAGCTCGCACTGCACGATTGGTGAGAAGGGATATTGACGTGCAATGTTCTAAATTACCAGCGAAGATTTAAAAATAAATTATTCAGATGAATATTGTATGTTAAATAATTACAAACAGACACCGGTGATCGGGAGACTTCTTAACTGAGCAGCGTGAGGCAGGCAAATAAGTAACTGAAAGAACTCACTTGTTTGTTTGTCAGGGGATGGTTGGTAGAGAATGGACTATTAAAATATCATGTTGAACGAGCTCTGCCAACCTGGCATAAAATAGTCTGCTGATGCCCACTGTCTAGGCACACACTTGAAGAATAGGCCAGTGTGTGAGGTGCATGACACCCATGGAACTGTATCCCAGAACAAGGGGGCACAACCTGAAAATTAGAGCTAAGCCATTCAGGGGTGATGTCAGGAAGCACTTCCTCATACAAGGGGTAGTGGAAATCTGGAACACTCTTCCCCTCCCCCCAAAAGCTGCCGAGGCTAGGTCAATTGTAAATTTAAAAACGGAGATTGATAGATTTTTGTTAGGAAAGGGTATTAAGGGATATGGAACTAAGGCAAGTAGATGGAGTTAAGATATAGATCAGCCATGATCTAATTGAATGGCAGAACAAGGCTGAATGGCCTACTCCTGTTGCTATGTTCCTAAAAGGAGTCAGAGCTCTCGGGTGAGGAAGGGAGAAGATTGTAAAATGGGGACGGCAGATTTAAGGGAGAGGGGGACAGTACCAGAAAAGAAAGTTGGTTGGTCAGCAGTTTGGTGGGAATAGGGTCGAGGGAATAGGAAGTGGGTCTCATGGACAAGATCAGCGCAGAGAGGCCATGAGGGGAGATCAGAGAGAAACTGGAGAAAGATGTGAGTTCAGGGCTAGGGCAGGGGGGGAACCTTAGAGCAAGTTTGGCCCTGTGGGCTAGGGGAAGGAAGGGAAGTGGCAGAGGCAGCTGAACGGATGGTCTCAATCTTAGAGACAAAGAAGTCCATGAGCCCCTCACACTTGTTGTCGGAGGTGAGGGTGGAGGAAACAGGGGAAAGGGGTTTAAGAAGATGGTTAGCAGTGGAGAATGGAAGTAGGGATTATCTTTGCATTCCAGAATGGTTCTGGAATAATGAGCAATTTTGGCAGACGAGAGCAGGACCCAATAATGCTTTATGTGGTCTAGCCAGATCTGGCGGTGATTGGCTAAACCAGTTGTCCGCCATATCCATTCAAGTCTGCGTCCCTTGGACTTAAGGGAGTAAAGATGAGGGCCGTACCAGGGGGAACGGCCAGGGTGAGAGAGAGTAATTGTTTTAATAGGGACTAGGGCATCAAAGGTGCTGGTGAGGGTGTGGTTGAGCAGATCGGTATCTGCAGAAATATCATGGTGAATGGAGGGCCAAAGACTGGACAGTTGGGATTTTGTAAGTGCAGTTGGGAGAGAGTTTTTTCCAGGGGCAGACACAGAAGAAAGTAGTGTGGGTGGGGGTGCAGGTGAAGGGGGATGTGGGTGGAGAGTGATACAAGGAAGTGGTCAGAGATGGCTCTATCTGCGATTGATACGATGGGAGTAGCAAGGCCATGAGATGGCAAGGTCGAGGGGGTGGCCGAGAATATGGGTTGGGGAGTTTACATGGAGGGAGAGATTAAGGGAGGATAGGAGGTTAGTGAACTCAGAGGAGAGAGAGCATGATGAATTGAGATGGAGGTTGAACTCACCAAGGATGAGAAGCCGCTCGGTGCAGAGGCTGAGGGAGGAGAGCAGTGAAGATATCTCGGTAATAACATTTTTATGGTACTTGGGTGGGCACTAAAGAACGAGAATTTTAAATGAGAGGTGAGAGGGGTGGAATAAGGTGAGATGCTCAAAGGAGAAGGAAGTGCCAGAGGAGTAGGGGGACAGACCAAGGTGTGATTTGGTGATGAGAGCCACACCGCCACCACGGCGGTCTGAGCGGGGCAAGTGGTGGAAGGTATAGCCAGGCAGGGAGGCTTCATTTAAGTGTAAGGTGTCATCAACAGTGGCTTAAAGCGCCTCTGTGCTAGTTTGCAGCCATTCACACAGAAGCGTGCAGCCTTTAGACACACGGATTGATAATCTGTTCAAATTAGACTGGGCCAGATAAATTTTAAGATGTGACAAAGGTTGGCGCCTAAATCTACAACAACAACTTGCATTTATATAGCGCCTTTAAAAATTGACACCGAGCCACGTAGAGATATTAGGACATGTGACCAAAAACTTGGTCAAAGAGATAGGCTTTAAGGAGCATTTTAAAGGAGGAGAGAGGTGGAGAGGTTTATCGAGGGAATTCCAGAGCTAGTTAGCTGAAACCCAACCTGTTGCAGTTAATCTGACGAAGGGTCTTCGACCTGAAACGTTAACTCTGTTTCTCTCTCCACGGATGCTGCCTGGCCTGCTGAGTTTTTCCAGCGTTTTCTGTCATTGTCATTGTCTGTGGAAGTATCTAAAATTAAAACAGCATAATATTTGAAAGAACTTAGAGCTTGCGTTGTAGGGCCAAGCAATAATTATCCATAATGCATTCTGGGCAATTCAAGGTATAGTGGGCACTCGGGGTGCTGTAGGTTAACCACTGTCCATTCGCCTCCGGGGGCCAGCTCAGACTGACAGGGTGAATGTCACCGCTCGCTGCTGGCGGTGAAGCTTCTATGTGAATTGAGTCTCAACTGTGTTGCCAAAACATAACACTAAACTGGCACTAAATTAATAATCTCACTCGGAGAAACCATTGGATGGTTTGTGTGAAAACTGGAGAGCGTAGGAGGTTCGAAATAACAACAGAAAACGCTGGAAAAACTCAGCAGGCCAGGCAGCATCCGTGGAGAGAGAAACAGAGTTAACGTTTCAGGTCGAAGACCCTTCGTCAGAACTGGATAAAGCAGGAAATGAAATAGATTTAAAGCAAGTATAATGCTGGGAAAAGGGGGAGGGGATGAAAGAACAAAGGGGAAGGTCAGTGGTAGGATAGAAGGCAGGAGAGATTGAGAGACATTAAGAGATATTCAAGTCTCTTAATGTCTCCTGCCTTCTATACTACCACTGACCTTCCCCTTTGTTCTTTCATCCCCTCCCCCTTTTCCCAGCATTATACTTGCTTGAATTCTATTTAATTTCCTGCTTTTTTCCAGTTCTGACGAAGGGTCTTCGACCTGAAACATTAACTCTGTTTCTCTCTCCACGGATGTTGCCTGGCCTGCTGAGTTTTTCCAGCGTTTTCTGTTGTTATTTCGGATTTCCAGCATCCGCAGTATTTTGCTATCGTAGGAGGTTCCTCTGAGGGTGGATCTGAGGGACATTGCTGAAGCTGAGTGGAGGGGACTTTACTCTGCTGTGTTGGACCTGACCTAGGAGTGTTTGATGTATGAAGTGGGAAATAGTTTGATTTTCCAGTGAGATCCCTCACCTTAAAGAGAAGAAAATATACAAAAAGAAAACGCAATAAATATATCAAAAGTGACTGCTTTTGAATTTGGGCAGTTTCAAACACTATCTGTGGGAAAGCCTGGACTGAGATTAATTCCTGTCTGTCATTTTTTACCTCAATATAGGGTCGCTCAGCTCGATTGCGACCCCTTTGCAAGTCAAGCTGCCTACCAGTTTGTGACCTCAGGCTCAAACCGCTGCTGCTTTTTGATAGAAAAACCTGACCAGTTTCTGTGATGGGAGACTCCTTAGTTTCAGATCACAAGATGTGGCTGTTGAGCATAGGCTGGTGTCATCCTGCAACCTCATTCATCTGGTCAATCTCAAAGTGGCTTTATGTTGATAGCTAATGCGATGAATATAGATAGAACTTGCATTTATATAGTGCCTTTCACAATCTCAGGACGTCCCAAAGCAAAGTACTTTTGACGTGTAGTCACTGTTGTAATGTAGGGAAACGCGGCACCCAATTTACAAACGCAAGGTCCCGCAACCAGCAATAAAAAATGTTGGTTCGTTGAGTGATAAATATTGGCCAGCACACCGGGTAAACTCCTCAGCTCTTCTTCGAATAGTGCATGGATCTTGAGAGGGCAGACGTCTCGTCCAACAGTGCAGCACTCCCTCAGTACTGCACTGGAGTTTCAGCCTAGATAACGTGCTCAAGTCTCTGGAGTCGGACTTGAATGGACAACCTTCTGACTCAGAGGTAAGAGTGCTTCCACTGAGCGGGGCATTGCAGGTTCAAGGCGGACACCCCAGAGCCACCTCTCCCATGCACCCTGTCGTGTTTGGACCCTAAACTTAAGCTCATCCAAAACCAGCTGCCCGTATTCTAACCTGCACCAAGTCCAGCTCACCCATCACCCCTGTGCTGGCTGACCTATATTGGCTCCCGGTCCACCTTGATTTAAAAATTCTTATCCTTGTGCTCACATCCCTCCATGGCCTCGTTCCTCTCTATCTCTGTAACCTCCTCCGGCCCTACAGCCCTCCGAGATCTCTGCACTCCTCCAACTCTGGCCCCTTGTGCACCCCCAATTTCCATCGTCCCATCATTGGAGGCCGTGTCTTCAGCCATCTAGGCCGTAAGTTCTGGAATTCCCTCCCTAAACCTCTCTGCTTTTCCACCTCTCTCCTCCTTTAAGGCACTCCTTAAAACCTACCTCTTTGCCCAAGCTTTTAGTCACCTATCCAAGTGTCTCCTTCCTTGGCTTGGTGTCCATTTTTTTCCCGATTATGCTCCTGTGAAGTGCCTCGGGATGTTTTCCTACGTTAAAGGCGCTAATGAAATGCAAGTTATTGTTGTAACCTGGGAGCGTGATCAGTAGGAAGGACAATTGCTTAGACAAACTCACTGCAGGAACTTCTTACTGGGAAATAAAATGCCACAATCAGCACGCAGATGATGTACAGAACACATTAAGACCCTGCGTGCAGGAGCACAGTGTTGGAGGTTAGCAGTTATATCCCTCCTCTCCTGCCCCATTGCTAAGCTTTCTGTTTGTGGTCCAGTAGAAGTGTTCTGTAATAAAAAGAAAAGCTAAACACTGGAAATTTAATAAAAACAAAAAAATAAAGCTGGGACAGATAAATCACCATCTGAAGAAAAAGGACGGGTCAATTTTCGGGGTGGGACCCTTCGTCAGAACAGACCAACATTGTGAGTCCTGCCAGTTGTATTTTTTTAGCCGCCAAAAAATTCCTCCAGCTCTCCGCATCACCTTTAAGCAGCGCAAAGTTGTGACAGAAGGTCATCGACCTGAAACGTTAACTCTGTTTCTCTCTCCACAGATTGCCTGACCTTCTGAGTATTTCCAACATTTTCTGTTTTTATTTCAGATTTCCAGCATCCACACTATTTTGCTTTTGCAAAGTTGTGAGTGTTGTTTGTGTGTGTGTTTGTTTAAATCCCAGAACAAAACTGCATCTCATTTTCAATGTTGCGTGCTCATATTGTACTTATTATATTGCACTGAAATGAGTCTTAAAAAATGCGAAGAGTGCAGGACTGGTCCAGTGATGCACTGTCTGAGCGTCATCTCACCATACCCACCAATTTAAAAACAAGTAAACAAATAGAAACCTGTAAACACAACAACAGTTACTGATGAGAAGAATTTTTTTTATGCAGTGAGTTGTTTTCATCTGGAATGCACTACCTGAAAGGATGGTGGAAGCAAATTTAATAGTCCCTTCTAAAAGAGAATTGGATATAGACTTGAAAAGGAAAAAAAATTGCAGGGCTATGGGGAAAGAGCAGGGGAGAGGGACTAATTGGATAGCTCTACCAAAGAGCCGCACAGGCACGATGGCCCATCGTATCGTGCTAATGGCTCGGTGATTAAATGCACTGTCTGGTTGGTCATACAGACCCAAAAGAGGCCCCGGTTCGATTGCTGGTCTTTGCTGATTAAGCTGGTCTGTGTCGCAGCAGAGGTAGAGGTATTACAAATGGCCACAGCGCCCCTGTGGGCTGAGGGGGTTGGCGATAAAGTCAGCCGGTGGTCCTGCTCTCATTGCTGTTGTGACCCCTGTTGGATGTGTGTGTGAATGTTGGGTGATGCCAGAGGGTAATGCCCTCTCAAGGGTCAAATAACATGCTGATGTTCACCACTCAGGTGAAAAACTGGTTCCTGTGGAACTGCTTCCCAGCAAGGACTTAGTGACTTTGGGGGAGGGGAAGGGATTTGCTTTAAAAGGGCAGGACCAGTAATTGCTTGAAGTCTGTATGTTGCATTCAGTGTGGCAGTAACCTACATTTCTAAAAAGCTACATACAAGAATATGTATAAACACAAAATCAAATCAAATCCTAACACTGTCGAACACAAGTCTAAGGTTACTTGCTGTTTGGGAAATCTAGGGTTGGAGCTGTTTATATTTTTGAATCATTTTCTTTTCTGCCTTTGCTTTGTATTAAACATCTATTTAAATAAAAGTTATTTTGGATTGAAATATTTTAAAATTTATTTTAGCTGAGTTTGAATAAATTCAGGCTCTTTTCACTAAACTGTAGAAATAAACTGTCATGTAAATCCTAAATAAAGGTTCATTTTTAAAAGGTGCAGCTGTGTTTATTTGATGGCTCATATCCCAGGCGGACACTGCATACTGAGGGAGTGTTGTATTGTCGCCCTTCAGGTGAAATATTAAACCAAGGCTCCAGTGGTTCACGTGGATCTTAAAGATCCATTCAAAGGACAGCAGGGAGTCTTTTCCTGGCCAACATTCCTCCCTTAACCAATGCCACTGAAAACAGTTGAACTGGTCATTCATTTAATTGCTGATTATGGCATCTCGCCATTTTCAAAACGGCCTGCCGCATTTCCCTCAATAACATTCACTGCATTTTGAAAGTAATTAATTGTATGCGAAGCACATTGAAGTGTTTGAGAAATGTGATAAAGGTGCTATATAAATGCCAATGTTCTGTCTTAAAGTCTAACAGGAGTCTCTCTGTATGCATGCCCCTCCCCCAGCAAACAGCATAAGCTAGACCAATCAGTTGAAAGAAAAAGCCTATAGGAAATGTAACATAAATGGTATAGTTGCATAGTTCACAGACTAGAGATCAGTATATTCTGATGTGTTGTCAGCTGGAACCCTGTCTATTGTTTTCAGGGGAAGTTTAACCAGGATTGCTGGACTATGCATTAGGGCAGTGATGCTGGTAATGTGGTCTAGGGTCCACCTTTGTAGCCCACCTCTTCCTCGCCTGACAATTTCAAAAGAAAAATCATTCTCCAGGTGTGGGTGTCGCTGGAAAAGCCAGCATTTATTGCCCATCCCTAGTTGCCTTTGAAAAGGTAATCCCACGATGCTGTTTGGTAGGGAGTTCCATGATTTTGACCCAGCAATGCTGAAGGAACAGCAGTATTATGTTCAAGTTGGGATGGTGTGTGACTTCGGGGGGAACTTGGAGGTGTACCTGCTGACTTTGTCCTTCTAGGTGGTGGCGGTCATGGGTTTGGGAGGTCCTGCCGAAGAAGCCTGGGTGACTTGCTGCAGTGCATCCTGTAGATAGAACACACTGTAGCCACAGTACGCCAATAGTGAAGCAAGTGGATGTTTAAGCCAGTGGATGGAGTGCCAATCAAGCTGACAGCTTTGTTCTGGATGGTGTCGAGCTTCTTTGGAATTGCTGCTCCACAAGCCTATGGGCTTCCATTTACACCATACCAAAGTTGTTGACTGTTTGAGGACTCTTTCTGTTGCTTTCCAATAATGGAAGGAAAAACAACAACACATTGCAATATGTATAGCGCCTTTAGTAAATTGGTCCAAGGTGCGTCACAGGAGCGTTATCGGACAAAATTTGACACCGAGCCACAAAAGAGATATTACGACAGGTGACCGAAAGCTTGGTCAAAGATAGGACTGAGGTACACCGGTTTTACACAGCCATGTCAAAGGGCTTGGTTGAATGCTCGACCTACACTTAGTGACTGTTGCAGTGGCTTGATTGAAATTAGAAATGTTCTGTGTGTGGCTAGTGTCCCATCACTCTTTTGTGTAGCATGTTGTAGCCTTCCAGAGGGCATTTGTGATTGAGGCAAGGACTGCAATAAGCTACAGCATATCGATGATCTCGTGTCAACATCCCCTTTCAATCACTGCAAGTCATTCAGTGTTCTCGAAATGAACAGATACTTTGCAGTTTCTCCAAGGCCTTAGTGCTCCAAATATTTGGGCATGTGGGGGTTGCAGTGGTGGGGAGAGGGGAAGATTCAGCATTTGTTTCCAAGAGACTTGGACAGCAGTTTCTATTGTGCCTCTCACCAACAGGAAGTGACTCACTATGGCTGTTACAGGGTCTGAGAATAGCGAGGATGGCTATAATACATCCCACTGATCGCGTCCATGTTTGAAGACAAACCATCTCATATGCTCTGAGGGTGGTGGGGAGGGAAAGTGAGACTATGTGCATCTGCCTCACAAAACAGTTTAATATGTGGACGATGGCTGGTGAATTCATGTCTTGCTGCTGGCGTATTTCTCTTACATAGAATTTGAACGCTTGAATGTGATGTACTCAGCCCTATCATCATCATTGCTGAGCTGACGGACGAGAATTTAGTAATAACAGTAATATGATATATGGCCAGTAACAGCAACCCTGAGTTTGTATGCCAGTAGGATTGAGCACTTCACTATGACACCCCTTGTGAAAAAAATGAACAAGAAAAGGTAAGAAAATCGATACTTTTTCTTCCCCACTCCTAGAAGTACTGACTCAAAGTGAGACACGGTTCCATGACAGATGGCCACTTTCTCATGTTTCCCCAAGTGCCTGATCTTGATTTACGAGCCTTGACGTGCCAGCAGACAATTTGACCACTCGGATCGTCCCAGCTGTGCCTGATCCTGTCCTCACTCAATATCCATAAAGGCACACTTCCAGTAAAGGGTCACTGGGTAGCAATGAGATGTGGAAACTTTGGCTCATTTCCCCCTCCCTAACCCAGGGGAGCTAAGGCACATTGTCGAGCTTCCACCACTGCGGCCTAGCTGAGACTCGAGCATGATCTTGGGACCGAACCAAGGTGACACTGCTATTGTATAACTGTTCTGGTTTTTTTTTATCGATCACCTGAAGGCACAAACTGGAGCAAAATGAAAGCTTGGTTCTGAGCGAACAAGAACACGTTAAAATAGCCGAGTGCGGAGGATGCTGGCAGGTTGGTGACTTGTTCTCTTTGTGCTCTGTTGGCCCCCATTGAAAACTGTAGGGACTGAAACAATCATTGCTGTCAGTGGAGCTCTCGCCTGCACCAAACAGAAGAGAAATCATCCAGCTTGAAATGTTAGATCAAAAAGTGAAATAACAGCAGAACTGTTTCACACTGATCACACCAAACAATCTCACTAATTCAACTAGGTGGCAGCTGACTTTTCAAACCATCCCCCACTGCTCCTCTGAGTATCTGAATGTGACTGAAAGACAGTCATAAACCCTAGGATTTCTTACACTCCATTCCCAATGTTGTGCAACATCCAATTGAAATCTGGAATCTAATCAAGGGGTTCAGATGGTTTATATATAGAATAATGGATACCATGGCCAGATTTTTCCAGGGTGGTAGTGGAAGCGGGTGGGAAAGTTGTTATTTTTGACAGCGGGTCATGAACCCGCTGTCATCTCGCTCCCACGCGCCTTTCCCCCAGGCGTGTCTGTCATTGTGGAGCCGACCTGACCGACAGCGGCGGGGGACCCAATAGAGACGGTTATCAGGTAATTTACAGGCACTTAAGAGCCTTATTTCACTTACTTTTAAAATTTCTCTGCATGGCCACGGGATTCACGCAGCTCAGGACCCATGTCTGTCAACCTGAGGCGGGAGTTCCATGGCCATTGCTCCAGCTGATTACTTGATAGCATGCAATGTTCAGTGAAAGCTCCCACCTGACAGATGATCACTTTCCTCAGGCAGAAACTGTTGCTCAGTCCATTTCCAGCACAGATTCTGCAGGCTGCAAGTGTTTCCAGCAAAGTCTCCAACCAGTGTCACCTCTTTGGAAGAACTCTCTCACCATTGACAGATTGCTTCTGTCATCTCTACTTCACCTGCCATCTATTCCATCAACATGGGTCCCGTTTATACTGTCTCACCTTGGTCCTCAGAATCGGACCACAATGATCCCCAACACCAGCAGCACCAGCAGCATCAACAAGAACACCAACCTTCTCTGCAATCACCTGATGCTGCACAGGACAGAGGGCATCAGCACCCGAGCACATTGCTGCCTGGGAGGCCAGGGATGGCCTCATCATGGCTAGATTTAGTTAACTTTACGCTGTACACCATATGGCTGCCACATGATGCACCAGGTTGGCACCAACCCACAGCAACACCTTAAAGCATCCTTACAATGACCAAGCCCTTTCTTTCACACTGATCACCATTGCGAGGGGTACCTTTAAGTCTCACCATTCACTGCAACTCACGAAGCCACTTCCAAAGTTGCACGCAAATCTGTCCAAGTGTTGAAAATAAAGATTTTTATGTTTGACACCACATTAACAGAACCTTTACATAAACATTGGATAAAACACCCAAGTGGTTACCCTTGTGTGTTGTTAGTTGGTATGATTGCACTAGGATGAGGGTGAGTGTGAGGGGTGGCTAGTAAGATGGGGATGTGATAATGTAGATAGAGAGAAAGGGATGGGTGGACATGCAAGGTATGTTGGTGTGAGTAAGGATGTGCAGGAGTAGGGTAGGGAAGACAGAGTGATGGGGATGTGATGAGAGGCACAGCAGGATGCAGCTGAGTGTGGCTTTGTACTAATGTTTCCTGATCTACTGAGATCATTGAAATGTTTGCGGCACTGCACCCAGGTCCTCCTGACTACATCCCTGCTTGTGACCTCTGCAATCTGCAACCAGGCTGTCTTGGTCTCCTGGGGAGGTCTCTTCCGCCCATCGGAAGGGAAGAGGACCTCCCTGCATGCTCTGACTCCCTCCATAAGCATATGGAGAGAGTCATCGGAGAACCTGGGTGCAGCCCTCTGCCTCTGTGTAGTCATTGTCCGTGTTTGCAGCACTCCAATGCTGTAGCGCACTGACAGCACTATGTTAGATTAAACTTCAAATGTAATGTGGCCATGGTCACTTTAAAGAACCCGGCTGAAAACGTGTCATGAATGATGTCACCAGACCCGCTCCATCTCATTGGGCCGGGTAACACGCTGGGTGGGCTTAATAGACCCCTGAAGGTAAGTTCATTTTCAACAGCGGGATGGAGCCAGCAGCAGGGTTGGGACCCGCCACAGACACTGCCCACACCGGACCTGCCCAGATAGGCAAAATTCCGGCCCAGGTAGCTATTGTACAATGGGAACATACTACCTGTCTTTAAGAAAGGTCAAAGGGACTGTCTTGGAAATTATAGGTTAGTAAGTCTGATAATCTGTTGTGAGTAAAATGTTGGAGGCTATCCTGAAGAAGGATTTCATGAAACACCTAAAGTAGCCTGATGTCATCAGGACAAGTCGGCATTGCTGTTTGGGGGGACTGTCATACTTGATAAAGCTGTTAGAATTCTTTGGGGTGGTATTGGAGCTTGTGGAAAAAGGATCCCGGATGAAAACGCGTCATGAATGGCGTCACCAATCCCACTCCATCTCATTGGGCTGGGTAATGCGCTGGGCAGGCTTAATAGGCCCCTGAAGGCCCCAGCACAGCTATTTGTACAATGCCACATAGGGAGTGATCTATTATGTAGAAAAACGTGGGGTGGGCAAACATGGCAGCCAATTTGAGCACGGCTACATCCCACAAACAGCAATGAGATAAACAAATCTCTATCTCTCTCTCTCCCCTATCTCTGTCCCCCTTGCCATTTTTCCAGGCTTTCCAAGGTTCTTTTGCCAAAGTTACAGCAGCCGAGCGGGAGAATCCCAGTGTAAATTCACGCCCTATCTTTATTTGCTAGGGTTCCAGTTATTTTTATTTTAAATGTAGTCAAGGTTTCCCTGATGACGCAGTGTGGGTCAGGAAGATCCCAGGTTTGATGCCTCAATCTGTGCTGGTTAGTAGATCTCAGCCAAGGTGATGATAGGGGTGCTACAAATGTCATTTCTGTTCCTGGGTTAAGTAAAGAAATAGTTTGAGGATTTAGGGATGTTCTCTTATTACAGAAACTGTCGATGTTTCATATCAGTTTGAATATGGAAATCCCATTAACAGTATCTGACAATATATCAACTGAGCAACTGGTTCGATCCAGACTGGACAAGCCAGGCAATCTGCAAGATAGAGTTTGTAAATAGCAGGAGCTGCTATATGTTAAATTGTTTTAAATCGTAATAAATATTTCAAAATGTCACTAAGAGAATGGGGAGAGTGTTTAGGAGGGTTTTTGGAGCATGGAATGCTTGGCCAAAGGGAATGGTTGAGGCACCTTTTAAGGGAAAAATTAGATAAATATTTGAAGCGGAGGAAGATACAGGGCTATAGGGAGCACACAGAGTGGAGGGATTAGTTTTGGACTACTCTAGTGAGCAGCTGACACAGATGCAATTTCCCTGTTAGACAGCTGTAAGGAACAGTCTGAACCCAATTCCTAGTAGGTTCATGGGAGCACAGGATAACTGCCCATCATTCAACATTATTTTCAAATGTAGTCGGAGGGGTAGATTTTAAACTTGCTGCCTGGGCGTAAAACTAGTGTAAAACTGGTGATCAGCCAACCATTATAGAAACTGCCCGATTTTCATTTCCGTTCACACAAGGGTCCGTGAAAGGACTGGGTTTATGGCATTCTCCCTGTTCCCATGTTTTCTTATGGTCTTACGACAGAATGAAAATCATTGCAACAGAACTATGGACGCAATTCATATTTCTAGGTCGTGGGCTGTCGCAAAAGACTTCTAGTGAAAAAGAAACATTGTATTCTTCCACATAGAGTGAGATCGCACAAAACCACATGACAAATACAGATGAGGAAGGCCATTTTAGCTCATTCATCTACAAAGACCCTAAAGTTCCCCTGTGGTTTAGTTTGAAGTAGTCTTACAATCTACCTTTTCTCAACAGTTATTATTTTAGACTTATCTCTATAAAGTCACCTCTTCCTTCAAGGTTCAAAAACCCATGTTTTTTCAATATTTCCTCATAACTAAATCCTTTGCTAGGGAGCAGTTTTGTGGCTCTTCAGAACTCACACTGGGGGCCTCAGTAATCCCAACGCTATGGAATGGTGCCAAAGGTTAAATACATTAATGGTAATGAAGTAAATATTTAATGATATAAACAGTTTACATGTTGAATGTAATCTTCCAGTAGTTGTGTCGATAGCAAGGTTGCTGTCAATAATCTAGTCAATCAACGTCAAATTCTTCCTCTCCATCGTCTCTGCAAAAATGTGCTTTGGGAATAGTACCTGATCTGATAAGAAATCAACCCCATTAACTTTTAAGAAGCACTTCCAGACCCGCATGGCTCAGGTACTCACTGGAGTTCATCCAGTGATGTCATCGGTGCTGCGATGTTAAGAGTTAAATTGGGCCCTGCCTGCAACGGTAGCCTCGGCCTACTTCAAAGTCGGTGAAGCTATAAAGTCGCCGGGTGGAATTTGTGCCGGCTCGGGGTGGTAAGTGGACTCGGCCTGATCTTAACCGCTCCCGTGCTCCGTTCCCAGCGGGTGAGGAGGGGAGGGGTATTAAAATCGGTCCCTATAGATCAGTCAGTCATACATCGTTAGTGGGTCACTTCCTAGAGAACATAAAATGGGATAAAATTAATTCTCACCTTGAAAATCATGGCTTAATTGAGGACAAATTATGTCTGACAAATGTCTTTGAGGAAATAACAAGTATATTAATAAGAAAAATACAGTGGATTTTCAGATGGCGTTTGATGCATCGGAGGCTTGTTAATAACGTAATGATATTAAAGGGAATATGACAGCTTGGATAGGAAATTGGCTAAAGAACAGAAAACTGAGAGCAAGGTTAAAGGATGTTTTTTGGAGGGATGTAAACAGTGGTGTCCCCCAGGTGTCAGTTTTAGGACCATTGCTCTTCACAATATATATATAAATGATCTGGATTCAGACATAGGGGCACAGTGTTAATATTTGCAGGCAACACAATGATAGGGAGTGTGGATAACTGTGAAGAGGACCGTAAGCAGCTGCAGGAGGACACAGCCAAGCTAATTGATTAGGCAGATGGATGAAATGGAAGGCAGAGAAATGTGAGGTGATATATTTTGGCAGGAATAATAATGTGACAAATAAATGGTAAAACATTAAAATGAGTGGACAAACAGAGATTTAGGGGTTCAGATATGTAAGGTACCCTATTTGTGTATACATATATACGTAGGATTGGGATTTGGTTTAATCTCATATGATTAAGGTTTTTGCTTTCTGTTTACTTATAAGTGGCTTGTGGATTTGTATTGTAGCTAGAAATTATGAAATTGTTCACTTCCAGGATGCTTTAGGGTTTAATGTATCAGTGTACAAATTAGCTGTCTGTGATGTTTATTTTCTGCTGAGGTGCAGGATATGAGGTGGAGGATGTGTGATTCATGCCTGTTGACTTCTTTTTGTCAATACATTGGGAAACGAGATAGTCTTGAGCAACGGAAATGGGACAATAGGGCCAAGATGATTAGTTACATGCTTAATAGTAGTCAAGTTAGCATCTGGTGTTTTGTAGGAACTACCTCATTTCTGAGGATCTTGTTTACAACAAATTCTTGTCAGACCATAATGAATCATCAGCATTGCAAGGACAGTGTGCCTGACTAGAGGTCTATAAAGATCTTGAGCTTTCCTTCATAATTTGTAGAGAGAGGCAAGAACAAGGGTGGCAGGCGGTGACTAGTGGGGTACCGCAGGGATCAGTGCTTGGGCCCCAGCTATTCACAATATATATCAATGATTTGGATGAGGGAACCAAATGTAATATTTCCAAGTTTGCTGACGACACAAAACGAGGTGGGATTGTGAGTTGTGAAGAGGGTGCAAAGAGGCTTCAAGGCGATTTAGACAAGTTGAGTGGGCAAATACACGGCAGATGCAGTATAATGTGGATAAGTGTGAAGTTATCCACTTCGGTAGGAAAAACAGAAAGGTAGAGTATTATTTAAATGGTGATAGATTGGAAAATGCTGATGTACAAAGGGACCTGGGTGTCCTTGTACACCAGTCACTGAAAGCAAACATGCAGGTGCAGCAAGCAGTTAGGAAGGCAAATGGTATGTTGGCCTTCATTGCAAGAGGATTTGAGTACAGGAGCAAGGATGTCTTACTACAGTTGTACAGGGCCTTGGTGAGACCATACATGGAATACTGTGTGCAGTTTTGATCTCCTTACCTAAGAAAGGATATACTTGCCATAGAGGGAGTGCAGCGAAGGTTCACCAGACTGATTCCTGGGATGGCAGGACTGTCGTATGAGGAGAGATTGGGTCGACTAGGCCTGTATTCACTAGAGTTTAGAAGAATTAGAAGGGATCTCTATGAAACGTATAAAATTCTGACGGGGCTAGACAGACTGGATGCAGGGAGGATGTTTCCCCTGGCTGGGGGGTCTAGAATGAGGGGTCACAGTCTCAGGATACGGGGTAGGACATTTAGGACTGAGATGAGGAGAAATTTCTTCACTCAGAGGGTGGTGAACCTATGGAATTCTCTACCACAGAAGGCTGTGGAGGCCAAGTTACTGAATATATTTAAGAAGGAGATAGATAGATTTCTAGACACAAAAGGCATCAATGGGGAGAGAGCGGGAATATGGTATTGAGATAGAGGATCAGCCATGATCATATTGAATGGTGGAGCAGGCTCGAAGGGCCGAATGGCCCACTCCTGCTCCGATTTTTCTATGTTTCTAGAATGAAAGGTTTGATGAAGGTTACGTCTCTACTCAGAGGAAAAATGGGGTAATTGTATTTATTTCTCTTTATAACTACTGCTTAGAGACGAGGTAATTTTAATCCTACTCGCTTAGCAGAAACCTGGGCAACTAAAATTGCCCTGGCTCTTACCTGTCCGAAAGCTGCCATGATTGCAACATCTGCAATTTTAACCTGTTCTCCTGAGCAGGCAGCAAGGACACGCGCCCGGAGCCAACTTGGTCCTTCTTTACATATGCATGTTGCGGCCCAATGACATCCTTGAGACCCGACTGTCATTTTAACTCAGGCCTGAGCGGGAATCCACCTGGAGTTAAAACTAGGGCAATTGAGTGGGTCAAAGACGTGATTACACAATAAAAAGTTCATATTGTAACCATATTTGGTGCCAGATTCAAATGTTCTTAAAAATATGAAAATCTTTAAAAGTGGCAGGACAAAGTGACACAGCCGTTTTTTTAAAAAAGGTGGCAGGAAGAGTTCAAAAGCAAAGAGGTGATGCTAAATCTATTCAAATACTTGCTTCAGCCAAAATTAAAATATGAGGTTATGAAATTCATCTTGGGTGGTAGAGCAAACTGGCAGCCTATTTTACACTCTGCCCAAAGAAAATCGTGCTGGGTGTAAAACAGGCTGCCAATTCGCTATCGCCCACTTTGCGATACTGCCCAAGACGAATTTCACCCCCATTGTGTCCAGTTTTTGGTGCCCTGCCCTAGCGAGGATGTCAAAGCTATGGAGAGGGTAGAGAACAGATTTAATAGGATGATACCACGGTTGTGAAGCTTTAGTAATAAGGAAAGACTTAAAAAAACTTGGGTTCTTTTCACTCGAACAGAGAAGGTTAAGAAAGAAAGACTTGCATTTATATAGCATCTTTCGTGACCTCAGGATTCCCAAGCGCTTTACGGCCAATGAAGTGTAGTCACTGTTGTAATGTAGGAAATGCGGCAGCCAATTTGTGCACAGCAAGGTCCCACAAACTGCAATCTGATGATAAGTAGATAATATATTTTTAGTGATGTTGGCTGAGGGATAAATATTGGCCAGGACATCGGGGAGAACTCCCCTGGTCTGCTTTGAAAAATGCAATTTTAAATCCAACTGAGAAGGCAGACGTGGCCTCGGTTTAACATTAGATCCGAAAGACAGTGCCTCCGATAGTGCAGCACTCCCTCAGTACTGCACTTGAGTGTCAACCTAGATTTTGTGCTCAAGTCACTGGAGTGGGAATTAAATCCACAACTTTCTGACTCGGAGGTGAGGGTGCTACCACTGAGACATAGCTGACAAGAGCAGATCTGATAGAGGTGTCCCAAATTATGAAGGGCTTTAATAAGGTAAAGAGGGCAAAACTATTTAAGAACATAAGAACATAAGAAATAGGAGCAGGAGTAGACCAATCGGCCCCTCGAGCCTGCTCCGCCATTCAATGAGATCATGGCTGATCTGATCCAACCTCAACTCTAAAGAACACAAGAAGTAGGAGCAGGACCAGGCCACTCGGCCCCTGGGCCCGCTCCGCCACCCACAGGGCCTTGACCGATCCGAACTCAAACTCATGTCCAATTTCCAGCCCGCTCCCCGTAACCCCTGATTCCCTTTACTTCTAGGAAATGGTCTATTTCTGTTTTAAATTTATTTAATGAAGTAGCTTCCACAGCTTCCTGGGGTAGCAAATTCCACAGACCCACTACCCTCTGAGTGAAAAAGTTTCTCCTCATCTCAGTTTTGAAAGAGGAGCCCCTTATTCTAAGATTATGTCCCCTAGTTCTAGTTTCACCCATCATTGGGAACATCCTCACCGCGTCCACCCGATCAAGCCCTTTCACAATCTTATATGTTTCAATAAGATCGCCTCTCATTCTTCTGAACTCCAATGAGTAGAGTCCCAATCTACTCAACCTCTCCTCGTATGTCCACCCCCTCATCCCCGGAATTAACCGAGTCTACTAGTCAATGTGTTGATAACAAAGGCACAGGTTAAAGATGATCAATAAAAGAATGAAGAAAGAGCCGAGGAGAATCGTATTGGCTAGGAAACCCAGAAATGCGGATAACCCGGAGGTCCTGCCGAATTTAACGGCAGGACCTCATTTAAATTTTTTTCTCTGTTTCCCGGCTGGCAGCCAGCCAGATTGAAAGGCTGGCAGGCTTTCGGCGGAATGGCCTGCACTGGTAGGTTGTAGCTGGGGAGCAGAGAGGAAGGCATGGAGAGGGGGGCGGGGGGGGGGGGGAGGTGGGTATCGTGGGGGTCGGAGGAGAGCTCGGAGGCCGTGGGGCCACCGTGGGGGTTGGCGGATTGTGGGGAGGGAAGCAGACAGATTATCTTGGTGGGCCGTGAGGTGATGGGGGGGGAACACTCCTGCTCCTCCTGGCCCAAAAGCTGTGCTGTAAAGGCATTTACCTTAATGAATCTAGCCCTTCTTGCTTCCCTTCAGCTGCCGGGTTTCCTGAGCCCTGGGAAACCCGACCCGCAGCAGTTAAACCTGAAAGTCTGTAAAAATTTGAGGCGTGCAGCCTCATTAGCATATTTAAATGACGGACCCACCTCTGGAGAGCAGGTTAGCTGCCCACCCCCCAATCTGCCTCCATTAAAACTGGAAGAGGGCGGGTTGGAGGTGGTTTGGGGTCAGGTTTCCAATTTTTGAAATTTTAACTCCTCCGCCCCTCTCCTGCCCATCCTGAGGGGTTAAAATTCCCTCCTTTGATTCAAGCCATTAATACCTGTGGATGAAACCCTTGACTTTTGTTCACATGTGTGGCTAATACTGCAGAGCTGTTAAAGTGCAAAAAATTGCATTTAACTTAACAATTACAGGCATCAGCGCACGGTCAAAAATAACCCTGCATTTCGCAGTTCGATATTTTTAATCAAATTAAAAAGGACAAACTTGAATCCACAACAATCTTTCTCAGGGCCTCAGAACTGTGGAACTCTCCAGGTCTGTCCTGTCACTTTCTATCTACAGGCTTTTAAAGCTTGTCATCACCTAACTGTTATTTCGTGATGTTCCTTGTAACTATTTGCAACATCGTTTTCTAGCTGAATCACTGTGATGAGTGTTTCCATAAGAGGAATATATCCCTTATGATTTGAAATTTGAGACTTTATTTGCTCTCTGCCTTGAAGAACTAAGGTAACCCAGGTCAAGGAATTAACAGCTTGCATTTATATAGTGCCTTTAACACTGAAAAATGTTCCAAGACACATAACCCAGACTGCAGTAGAAATTGCTTACTGGAATTTACGTAAGATTTCCACCACACGCTCAGTATTTTGAAAGATAGAAAATATAACACAGATTAAAAAAGCAAATCGAATTTACGAATAAATAATTTACAACAGTAAAGATATTGATTATTATTATACAGCATGATAAATGTATATAAAGGATCCCAGAAATAGTCCACAAACTAATATTCTGGATTTACCTTTTCCATACCATTTACTCTCTTATATACCTCAGCTGGAGTATTGCGTCCCATTCTGGTTACCACACTTTAGGAAAGATGTCAAGGCCTTGGAAAGTGTGCAGAGGAGATTTACTGGAATGATACCAGGGATGAAAGACTTCAGTTATGTGGAGAGAAATGTGAAGCTAGGATTGTTCTAAGTATAGCAGAGAAGGTTAAGGGGAGATTTAATGGAGGTGTTCAAATATATGAGGGGTTTTGATAGATTAAATAAGGAGAAACTGTTTCCACTGGCGGGTGGGTCGGTAACCAGAGGACACAAATTTAAGATAATTGGCAAAAGAACCGGGGGGAGACGAGGAGATTTTTTTTTTAACGCAGCAAGTTGTTATCAACTGGAATGCACAGCCTGAGAGGATGGTGAAAGCAGATTCAATAGTAACGTTCAAAAGGGAATTGGATATATACCTGAAAAGGTCAAGTTTGCAGGGCTATGGGGAAATAGTGGAGGAGTGGGACTAATTTGATAGCTCTTTCAAAGAGCCGGCACAGGCACGATGGGCCAAATGGCCTTCTTCTATGAAAGGATTAACTTACCTTTCAAGCTTTAGATTTTCTTCATGTAAATCAAACAGACCAGCGAATACTTCTTCCAGTAGGCCTTTTCAGGTCTTTCTTTGTGGTGTACATCAGGCTATAAGCATAGATTTCCCAGTTTCCGCATTACATCCATTGCTTTAATTGCAGGCTGACTTTTTGGGATTTCCCGTGACAGATGAACTTGTTTATTTATGTAGGTAAGCTCCTGGCTCATATTGGGCTATGTGCTGGGAACTTGCCATCACACTAGGGAGGGGAGGGTGCGGTGCGGTGGGAGGCAATGGGGCTGCTGACATTGTTTGGAGGGAATTTTAAAGGGAATGTGGCCACTTAAAGGTAAATGGCCACAAATGCGGGGAATGCAATTTGTATAGGTTTATGAAGGAACTTTTTTCAAATCCTTGCTAAGAACCAACTTAAATTGGTAAAAATTAAACATTTTATTGAAGTAGTGGCTTGCTGCAATACATGTTAAAAGTTTTTTATATGTGTAGGGAGTGCTGCTGATCGCGTGCAAGGCCTCGGATGGTAAAGGAAGGCCTCTGAGAAGACAGAAAATGTTGGAAATACTCAGCAGGCCAGGCACCATCCGTGGAGAGAAAAACAGAGTTCATGTCTCAGTTCAAGATGCTGCCGGACCTGCTTGGTATTTCCAGAATTTTATACTGTCTTTTCAGAATTACAGCATCTGGTTGCAGAGGGAAGAAGAAGATGCAGAAGAGGAAGAAGCTGAAGAGGAGGAAACAGGAGGAGGAAGCAGAAGAGGATGAAGCAGAAGGAAGGAGGCAACACAGACTGCCCCTTTCTGGCCGGGATATCCAGGGTGGTACCTGCGGTCCCACTGACCACAACCCCAATTCCCCTTTCAACATTTATCCCACACCTCACCTTCCCTCTGTTACAGACCATCACAGCATCCTCTTGGCCACCATGCTGAAATAAAAGCCACCACAAAGCACACTTTCCAATCCAACTTTATACATCTATCCATCCAATATGACATCAAGAAATCAACTCACCACCCTTATGCATTCTCTTAGTGACTGTCTTATGTGTCATGATGTGAAGATGCCGGCGTTGGACTGGGGTGGACAAAAATGAGAAGTCGTACAACACCAGGTTATAGTCCAACAGATTTATTTAATTTTACAAGCTTTCGGAGCAGTTCGCTCCTTCGTCAGGTAAGTTTAGCAGTGAGAGAATCTCCCAGAATTCACAATTTAGACACAGACAAAATATATTCAAATCTTTTTTGAATTTGAATATATTTTGTCTGTGTCTAAATTGTGAATTCTGGGAGATTCTCTCACTGCTAAACTTACCTGACGAAGGAACGAACTGCTCCGAAAGCTTGTAAAATTAAATAAATCTGTTGGACTATAACCTGGTGTTGTGCGACTTCTCATTTTTGTCTTATGTGTGCCTTTGCCTACCCTACTGATGTCATGCAGTGCTACCCCAGTGGCTGCAGCATGGCTGGTGGAAGGCTGCTGAGGTTCAGTGGGGGACACTGCAGATGGCTCTGCTGGTCACCCTTGCGGAGCTTGTGGCTGAGAGTGTCAAATCGGGTGATGGTGTTTCTTCTTCTTCACCCTCCTCTCCCTCTTCTTGGGCACCCACTGGCTGGGCAGGCTACATTTCTTGGGTGTGTGAAATGAGGAAGGCACAAGGGTGGAGCTGTGGCGAGGGGAGGGTGGGAAAGCAAGAGGTGCATGTCAGAAGGAGGATAACGTATGAGGATACCAGCATCTTGTACCTTTTCAGCCCTGCCGCTGGCCAAGGGCTCAACCATAGCCCCTGCCAAGAATGGTCAGCACCGTCTCCTCCAAGGGGGTGAGGTGAAGCTAGGGATGGGAGGTGTGCCTCGTGTTTGGTGCAGATTGTTGGTAGGTGAGTGATTGTGGGGTGAGGGTCGTGCATTGAGCAGTGTGTGAGACTAGTGATGCAGTTGGTAGGAGACGGCTTTTGAAGATGCATTCACTGACCTTGACCAGTGGTCTGAGGTCATGAAGCTTCTTTGGGCACTGGAGCCAGGTGGTGGGGGTGACACTGCTGGCAGTGACGGCCTCAGTGATATGGTCCCACATCATTCTTTCTGGAGGGCCTCCTGACCCCTGTGAGTAGAGAACCTCTCTTGCAGTGTTGCCCCCCTGCACAAAGCTGGAGTGCTGCGTGCGAGACCTGATTGCACCTTCCCTGGCTTGCTGAGCCATTTGTGTTAGTGATGTAGCACTTTTCCCATTTTTTGAGTTCGGAAGGGAATTCAGCTTTAAGAGCTGAAGACTCCCATTTGGGACTTCTTTATAATGTTAATTTTTAAAACAAAAGGCAGTAAGGGCTGAAACTGCATTTTTTCACTTCATTTTAATTTTTATCAGTTCAGAAGGCATTGCCCTTTTAATGCATTGCCCTTTTGATTTCCCACAATGCCTAGCAAACTCTATTGCCTCGCTTCCAGAGGCTGTTGGAAGCTGGAACGCCGCTTCTGGACAGCAACTCCGACTCCTATGCCTGCACTAACACCACCAGGAGGGTGTAACATGCTAAGTTAGCACTGGGCTAAAAATCTTTAGACCCCAGCACTAATTTTTCTCTTGTAGCGCTTTGTCCATTTTTAGCGGCCGTTAACTCAAGGCCGCGGTGACACCGGCAACTCTCATGGCGGCCACGAATTTTTAGCCCATCGAAACTTAGAGCACAGAAAAAGGCCGTTTGGCCCATCATGCTTGGCCCAGCTCTTTGAAAGAGCTCTCCCATTATTCCCATCGCCTGCACTTTCCCCACAGCCCTGCAAATTCATTATTATATTTATAAAAATGTTTTCTTTCCTATTCCTGCCATTATAATCCCCCCAGTTTATCCGTGGGAAGTTAAAGTCTCAAAATATAATTTAGTTTGCCCCTGTATACTCACTTTATTTGAGTACAACGTCTCTACTTGACATGCCCTATAACAAGTTCCAATGGTTGGTTTCTTCCACTTGATGTTATTTAATGTGATCTGCAACACTCTGTACCAGATTCTGATTGGTCTAACCCCATTACTCTCTTTAACAGAAAGAGCCAAGTTTCTCCTGATTTATTCCTTATTTCCCTGTTGATTAATCTACATCCCTGTAAATTTACTCCCCTCCCACTCTGTATCATTATTTAACCATATTGGCATAACCAACCCCTCCCTATTAGCATAAACTTTGAGATCTTCAACTGCATTCCTTTAGTACTATCATCCCTCTTTACACTGTATCCATTCACTGTATCCTCTATTAGTTGTCACCTTGCCTACAGTTTTATTGCCTTCCACGGTTTCTTCCTCTGTGTTGTGACTTTTGCTTCCTATCATTTCTTATTCCAATATTCCTACTCTGCTCATGAGGGAAAAATTCGGTATCGACCATTTTGGGGCGCGAACATCGCTTGGGCGCTAATTAGCGCCGGCGGCCGCAAAATTGAGATTTAGCGCCTCAAGAGGGAAGTGGAGCGCTAAATCAAGTGCACCGCTTCCTTCTTAGGGCGCTAATGTCAGAGTGTGGGGCGGAGACTTCAGCAGTGCTGCACACTGGGCCGTGCAGCGCTGCCCCGTTCAAAGGCTCCTTCCCTCCCTTAAAGGGAAGGGCCATCGCTGCAGGCTCTGCAATAGAAAAAGTACCTACCTGGACCACCAAGGCAGCCGCGATCCCGCACGATCAGCCCAGCACTCAAGCAGAGTGCCGGGCTGATCGATCGCGGACAGGAACCCGCGAAAAACTCTAGAACAGGGAAGGTAAGTTTTTTTTCCCACTTACCTCGGCCACCTCGTCTTTAATCATCATGCACAATCATCGCCCCCGAAGCGGCCAGCTGCCTGATGCACGTCTCCTGCAGCTGTCGGTGTTTTCGACCGGCGCTGCTGCAGGGGGCGGAAGTCAGTTTCGGGTCCGGGGCGCTACCGGGGTGATGCGCACGGCGATGACGCCATGATCTCCGGGCAAAGGAGATCAGGGCGCAATGCCTTAGCTCCGCCGCAAAACTCCCGCCGAATATGGTGGTAGTTGATGTTAGCGCCGCGCCCTGTCACAAAGCCATTTGCGCCCTGTAAGCGCCCCCTGGGCTACATACATCCCCACTGCTCTATAGTTGACTTTAGTAATCCTGAGCTAAGGAGAATTAAACTCAGTCACATTCCTTAATCCTGATCACTATCCCATGACCACTCCTCACTGAAAACTTTGCATGTGTGAACATTAGAGGAGGATAGGATCTGGCTAGTTGTGATGTCCTCCACAGTTGTGCCGACTCACTGCTTAAGCTCACACTTGAAGAATTACCATTTGGGTGAGGTACCAGAGGTCACCCAGTGACTTTGTAGTCATACCATTGCATGATTCAGCACCTTCAGGAAAGAAAGGGAGAAAATTGCACGAGCAAAAAAAGCAGGCTAAAATAATTAACACCCTATCACTTTAGACTTTTTTTTTCTCAA
Organism: Squalus acanthias; assembly: GCA_030390025.1. NCBI lineage: Eukaryota > Metazoa > Chordata > Chondrichthyes > Squaliformes > Squalidae > Squalus > Squalus acanthias. Next base: position 29,789,124 of record CM059432.1, on the reverse strand, counting down.
CTACTTATTTATCTTGGTTAACTCTCTTCCTAACTCATTGATTTACAATCCTTGTTGCTTCACAGTGCATAGCTGTGACTTTTCACAATTACAGAGATGTGTAGTTTTACCAATTTTTACAGGGTGTCTGTATAACTTCCTCAGCTGTGGGATCCATCATGAGGATATAGTGAAAGAAAGAAGAAAGAACTTGGATTTCTATAGTGCCTTTCACACCCTCAGGATGCCACAGAGTGCTTCACAGCAAACTAATTACTTTTGAAGTGTAGTCACTGCTATTTTGGAGGCAAATGCAAGTGCCAATTTGTACACAGCAAGGCCCCACAAACAGCAAATGAGACAAATAACCAGATCGTTTGTTTAGTTGTGCTGACTTAAGCGTTTCTGTCACACAACGGGCTTAGCCATCCATTACCAGATTTAGCTGAGCCACATCAAGCTTTACTGGGCCTGACTCTCCGATTTCAAAATCATCCACCACTTTAGGATCATTCTGGAGAAAAACAAGTGCAAGGAGTGCATGGACTGCTTTGTCATCAAGTTGGAGACCATCCGTTCAGCTGCCTCTACTGTTCCCCCCTTCCACTTGCCCACCCAGCCAAACCTCCCCCCCGCCCCCACAGGCCTGCACCTGGCCTCGCCCTAGCCCTGCACCACAATCTCCATTATAAAGGATGTAATAGCAGAGCACTTGAAAAACAGTGACAGGATCAGACAAAGTCAACATGGATTTACAAAAGGTAAATCGTGCTTGACTAATCTACTGGAATTTTTTGAGGATGTAACTGGGAAAATAGATAAGGGAGAACCAGTAGATGTGGTGTATTTGGACTTTCAAAAGGCTTTCGATAAGGTCCCGCATAAGAGATTAGCGTGTAAAGTTAAGGCACATGGGATTGGGGGCAAGGTATTGACTTGGATAGAGAACTGGTTGGCGGACAGAAAGCAGAGAGTAGGAATTAATGGGTCTTTTTCCGAGTGGCAGGCAGTGACTAGTGGGGTACCGCAGGGTTCGGTCCTTGGACCCCAGCTATTCACAATATACATTAATGATCTGAATAAGGGAACTAAATGTAATATCTCCAAGTTTGCAGATGACACAAAGCTGGGTGGGCGTGTGTGCTCCGAGGAGGATACTGAGAAATTCCAGGATGATTTGGACAGGTTGGGTGAGTGGGCAGAAGCGTGGCAGATGCAATATAACGTGGATAAATGCGAGGTTATCCACTTTGGTGTCAAAAACAGAAAGGCAGACTATTATCTGAATGGCAATAGATTGGGAGAAGGGGAAGTGCAACGAGACCTGGGTGTCCTTGTGCACCAGTCGCTGAAGGTAAGCATGCAGGTGCAGCAGGCGGTGAAGAAGGCAAATGGTATGTTGGCCTTCATAGCGAAAGGGTTTGAGTATAGGAACAGGGATGTCCTGCTGCAGTTGTACAGGGCCTTGGCGAGACCACACCTTGAGTACTGTGTGCAGTTTTGGTTGCCTTATCTGAGGAAGGATGTTCTTGCCATGGAAGGAGTTCAGCGAAGATTCACAAGGCTGATAACTGGGATGGCAGGAATGACATATGAGGAGAGATTGGGTCGATTGGGCTTATACTCGCTGGAGTATAGAAGAATGAGAGGATATCTCATCGAAACATATAAAATTCTGACAGGTCTGGACAAACTAGATGCAGGAAGAATGTTCCCGATGGTCGGAGAGTCCAGAAACAGGGGTCATAATCTAAGGATAAGGGGTAAGCCATTTAGGACAGAAATGAGGAGGAATTTCTTCACCCAGAGAGTGGTGAACCTGTGGAATTCTCTACCACAGAAGGTAGTTGAGGCCAAGTCATTAAATATATTCAAGAATGAGTTAGATATATTTCTTAAAGCTAAAGGGATCAAGGGATATGGGGAGAAGGCAGGGACAGGGTACTGAGTTTGGATGATCAGCCATGATCTCATCGAATGGCGGAGCAGGCTCGAGGGGCCGAATGGCCTACTCTGCTCCTATCTTCTATGCTTCTCTCTCCAGTTTCTCTCTCATCTTTCCCCATGCCCTCTCGTAGTTCATTTCATCCATGAGACCTACCTCCTGCTCACTTCACTCCATTCCCACTGACAACCTAGTTTCCCTTCTTGGCCCCCATGCTAGCTGACATTATAAATAGTTCCCTCTGCTAATATATTGTCCACTTCCTTTGAAAACTGCCATCATCAGCCCTCCTAAAAAAAAAACCACTTATGATTCCTCTCTCCTTGCAAATTACCAACCATTTCCAACCTCCCTTCTCTATAGTCCTTGAACATGTTGTTGACTCCTAAAGCTGTGCCCATCTCTCTCATATTTATTATTCCTTGCTTACTGGTAATGTAGCAGCAATATTTGTGTAACCTCTAAATTATGGACTATGTGTAAAAATAAAAGGTGGACTTGTCTTTTTTTAAACAGGAGATTTTGGCCGGAGAAGCCCCGCAGCTGCAACCAGTGCAGTTTAGGCGAGGTTTAAGGAACTGGATTTAACTTCGTTTTTTTAAACTGGTTTAATACAAACCGAAGCATCACTACTCTATCACTGGATACACTTTATTCCTTTTTAACTGAAATGCCTCTGTGTTGTGTTTTGGATTTGTTATTTTAACCGAGAACTCTGTGCAACAGCTGCACGGCGCCTCATGTCAACTGGACTCTGCTGTGGACTTAGTTCCAGCGAGTGTAGCAGAAACCTGTCTAGAAACTTTGCTAACAGTGGGATTGATTGATTGATTGACAGTGGCCCATCACTTTCTCTTTTGAATCCTCTGAGTTTCTGACTCTCCCAGTGAAACAGCCCTAACCAAAGTCACAAATAACATTCTCTCTGACTTTGACTGTGGTGCATAATTCCTCCTTGACCTTCTCAGTCTCTCTGCAGACTCTGACATGGTTGACCACACCTTCAAATTCCAACACCTCTCCTCCGTTGTCCAGCTCAGTAGGACTGTCCTCAATTGGTTTCATTCTTAGCAACTGATCTAGCCAGAACATCTCTAGCAATGGATTACCCTGAGCCCTTGCATTGTCACCTTGAGCATCCTCCAAGGATCTATCCTTGGCCCCCTCCTGGTCTTCATCTATGTGTTGCCACTTAGTGATGTCATAAGCAGACATGGGGTTTCAGATGTATGCTTGTGATGCACCTCTCTACCTTGCCACTATTAATCCCTCCACTGCATCTGTGCTGTTAAATGCTTGCCTGACATCCAGTCATGAATGAATTGAAATTTCTTCCAGTTAACATAACCGCCCACCTCCTTTTCATCCCACCAAGGACTTAACTTCAGCCATGTAGATCCCATGCTCTGGAATTCCCTCCTTAAATCCATTTACCTCATCACCTCCCTCTTCTCTTTTAAATCCATGTCTTTAACCAAGCTTTTGGTGATCCTTCCTAATATCTCCTTTGGCTCAGCATCAATTATATTTATTATGCCTCTGAAGGACTAAAAGCACAATATAAATGCAAATTGTCATTGTTGATGGTGGTGGTGTTAGTCAAGGGATGAATATTGCTCAAGACACTCCCTGCTCCTCTTCATAGGGTGCCATGGGGCTTTCACATCCACTTGAACAGGTTGATGTGCTCTTAGTTTAATGCGTCATCTGAAAGATAGCACCTCTGACAATGTAGCACTCCCTCAGAATTGCATTGAAATGGCAGTCTAGTTTATATGCTCAAGTTCTGGAGTGGATCTCAAATCCACAACCTTCTGACTCACAGGCGAGAGTTCTGCCACCTAAACTAAACTGACAAACCAGAAGAAAGAGAAGTCCATAGCTAAGGCCTGGGTACAGCCCACCATTTGTTGAATCCGATACAGAGAATTCCAGTGGGGATAGATTCCCTTCCATGGAGCTAAATTTTGTGTTGTTTTGAAAGAGATATTGGGGGTGAAATTTGTCTTTGGCAGTAGTACAGAACAAGCTATAATGGATTGCAGTCCGTTTTACACACCAGCCGATTTTATTTTCTATTAAAGTCAATCCGGTAGGATGTAAAACAGGCTACCGATTGTTGCTCATTTTGCGCTACTGCCGAAGACCAATTTCACCCCCATAGTCTTCATGGAGAAACATATTTGTTGCACCTTTTACAAAAAATCTGTGAGCACATTATACAGTGAGAAAATCACTTGCGTGTTAGAATAAATTCAGCGACCTCACAATCCCAGCAGTCAGACTCAAAAGGGTGTCAGCTGGAGATATTCAACATTGTAATATTAATTCTGTAGCCCACACTCCCTTCAAGCATGGCTCCCAGATGGGATTGTGGAATCGCTGAATCTACCCTATAAACCCATTGTGGGATGTGGGAGCATCATAACTAAATCCAATTTGTCCTCCCCTCATGTGCACACATACGCACTTTTCAGCAGATGTTACAGGATGGGAATTAGGAGCAGGGACTCACCTGTGCCGAGACCAGCTGCAGCATCCTCTATTGCCATTTAACTAAGTTCAGCTAACTCCAATATAATCCAGGGATCGAATCTGGGACATTTCAGATCTGTCTGGTTCAGTAGCAGGAATTTGCATTTAGCTACTAAGTCACCATAAATCTAATTCTTATTGGACTTGAATCGAGAGCTTCAACTACCTCCTAGGAATATAGGAACTGCTAGATGGAAAAAGACCACGGCCCATCTAGTTCACCTTCTACCAACTTGGTAACTGCATGATAGTCTCATGAAATTTTCCTCTCCTCCCCATAAAGATAATTGAAAAAAAAAACTGGCCTAATTTCCCATCTGTTGTCCCTTATCACAATGTTAAAACCAAGGGGGAAAAAAAAAACACTGTCTTGTGGGACTTGAGCCTCTGAGGATTTACAGCGTAGTGTGAGCGTTTTGCATTCCAAAATTAATCAACTTCAGACATTGTTTTGGCGGATCACAATTTATCAGGTTATTTAAGAGACAGGATCCATACTTCGTTTGACCTACTTAAGATGATTTTCTTTTTACAATATTATCAGCAGACTTGAGAACTACCTGTATTATCATAACCTGTATACCTGCATGCTGATGGCTAATCAGCCTTGGCTCAGCGGGTAGCACTCTCGCCTCTGAGTCAGAAGGTTCTGGGTCCCACTCCAGGGACTTGAGCCCATAATCTATGCTGGCATTTCAGTGCAGTGCTGAGGTGCTGTCTTTGTTGAACCGAGGCCTCGTCTGACCTCTCAGGTGGATGTAAAAGATCCCATGGCACTATTTGAAGAAGAGCAGAGGAGTTCCCTCTGGTGTCCTGGCTAATATTTATCCCTCAACCAACATTGAATCACAGAATCACAGAATCCCCACAGTGCAGATAGAGGCCATTTCGGCCCATCGAGCCTGCACCGACACATATCCCACCCTATCCCCGTAACCCCACGTATTTAATCCCCCCTAACACTAAGGGTCAATTTATCATAGCCAAATCAACCTAACCCGCACATCTTTGGACTGTGGGAGGAAACCGGAGCACCCGAAGGAAACCCACGCAGACACGGGGAGAATGTGCAAACTCCACACAGACAGTCAACCGAGGCCGGATTCGAACCCGGGTCCCTGGCGCTGTGAGGCAACAGTGCTAACCACTATGCCACCGTGTTGCTAAAACATTATCTGGTCATTTATGTCATTGCTGTTTGTGGGACCTTGCCTTGCGCATTTTGGTTGCCGCATTTCCCACATTACAGCAGTGTCTACACTTCAGAAGTGTAAATTGGCTGTAAAGCGCTTTGGAACACCCTGAGGTTCTAAAATAAAACATATCTAAATGGAAGGGTCAGATCTTCGTTCTCCTGCAGCCGCTAATTTCCACTGGATTAGCTGAACAGCTGCCCGCTTGGCTGTATTATTAGAGGAGGCTGGTGCTTAGAGAAGTGTACTCCAGCGAGGAGTTGTTGAATTTGTGAGATGAGAGGGGAAGGGGGGGAGAACACTTTTTTCTCCAGATCGTTTCCGCAGCAACATTGTGTAATTCAGAATGGGGCATTCCCTGTTTATTTCTGCTACGCTCCAAAAATACCAACTTCCTCCTCCGTTTATCCTCACTATGTTGAAATCAAGACTCATTGCAATTCTCTCTTACCCTTACTCAGGAAGTCAAGGCTGTAGAAGTCGCTACGATCACCCCGTCCCCCCAATCCAGTTGTCCGTCTCTTCTACAATTTACATGCTCTTCAAACCTAAACTTGACATCACCTAACTACTATTTGTTGATTTATCTTGTCTCTTAAGGCATGAGGACTCTGACAGCAGCAAGTGGACATTAGTGGGGTTAATAGTGTAAAGTGAGTTCTGGATTCTTCAACTGGCTCCAGTGCTGTTCGGCTAATCTCTTTTTTGCATGATGGGAGCTGCTAATTGGAGTCATCAGCAACAAATCCAGACTTGTTCCGTAATCTGCACATGAGGGAGGTAAGGAGATGGGTGGGAATACACTGATCTGTCAGCACAGCGGCCTCCTGTAATAAACTGCTCTATCTGTACAAATCGCTCCTGTAATACGTCTTCTACACAGCTCCCTGTTGTAATACACTGCTCTGTCCGTACAGCTTTATCCTGTAATATGCTCCTCTAGAGAGCTGCCTCGTAATACACTGCTGTGTCTGTACAGCTGCCTCCTGTATTCTAGTGCTATGTCTGTAGAGCTCGCTCCTGTAATACACTCCTCTACACAGCTCCCTCTGCACAGCCCGCTCCTGTAATATGTGCAAATCTCTCCTATAATGCACTGCACTGTCTGTACATCTCTCAGTCAAAACAAATGCAAATGATGAAAATCTGAAATAAAAATAGAAAATGCAGGAAATACACAGCAGGTTGATCAGCATCTCCAAAGTAGTACGTTGATGCTTCAACTGCATTGAAAACTAAAAGATAAGCAATGGAAAATAGACAAAAAAATCAAAGGAACAGAAACAATAAATTAAATACTCCAATATGGAAAGGGAGTTAATGGGTTGAATGACTTGCAAACTGCTTAATAGAAAACGGTTCGATAATGGAATGATCACCAGTGTGATAATGGAAAGCAAAGAATGGGAAAATAGTGAGAAAATGGGGGAACTGGGAGAGAAAAAAAGGCCCCTGCAAGTCCAGGAAGTTTGAAATGGATCAGAAAGCGATGGCACAACAAAATGGTTTCACCAGTCCCAAAAGAAGACAACAATAGTACAACACCAGAGCACTGTGTTTTGACAAAGGAACTACAGCTAAAAGGTCAACCTGCCTCCCTTCCCCCTTGACACCAACCACTCCTCATCACCAGCAATCTGTACGGTAAAGAAAAAGAAGGATATGCCTAAGACCAGAAGTTGCTCAAGTCAATGTCAAAGGGCTGCAGAATGCCAGGAGAAAAGCGAGATACTCTTCCCGAAGCTTGTGTTGAAACTAGTTGGAACTGTAAAAAAGACCAAAGGCAAGACTGGTCCTTTTTTACTTTTTTAGACTTGTCTTCAGCCTTATAAGGTGATTGACATCATCAGACAAGGTTAAACTTCAAAAGAACAATCAGCTGCAACAGTAATGAGTTGCCTAATCAAGGTTATCAGATCTTTTTTCTGTTCTTTAATAACTTTGAACAAAACAAAGGGAAACTTATGAGACTAAGTTACAATATTATTCCTGATGTCCACAAAACACTCCAGTCCTTGTGGTGCCCCGGCCCCAGTCGCAGAAGGCCTCAAGCGGACACCACATGTTCTTTCTCCAGGGCCAACCGGGTACGGACAAGACTGTGAAAGAAAAGCAGGTAGCCAGAGTGACCCCCATCCCCTGAGCCACGTCCATGCTGGACCTATAGATGACCAGCTCCAGGAACAGACCCACAAGAGTTTCCTCCGATTTATCCGCACCCCCGTAGTCAGTGTGGGAATGGGAGAGGAAATTTAAGTGGTCAGTCAGAGGGAGGTCAAGGTCACACCTGCAGACAGGCAGGGGTATTTGGCAAACGTGTTTGGTCTCCTCAGTGAGCTGTGAATGCAGAAAGTGAGATAGGAGGAAGTACACGTGAATTGCTGTCTCAAGTAGAAGGAGTGTTTGGAACCTTGGACAGCGGTGTGGGAGGAGGTACATGCACAGGAATTGCAATCTCCTGTGGTTGTATAGGAAGGTGCCGGGGGAAGGACGGCTGGAAATGGTGGTGGATCAGAGTCAACAAGGATATCAAAGAAGGAACAGTCCTATCGGAACCAAATGGATGGGAACTCTTGTGTGGTATGCTGATCTCAATGCTCAAATTCCCAACAAACATTCCTAGTAATCAAAGCTCTAAGTTGGGAGTGCATATTGGTACAATCTACTATCTAGAGTTCATAATACTGGATGAAGTTAGTGAACAATTACAAAGGAAAGTGTTAATCAAGGAGAGTCAGCATTGATTTGTAAAGGGCAGATTGTGCCTGACTAACTTAATTTAATTCTTCTGGAAAGCACGGAGAGTATAGATAAGGGAAAGCGATAGATGTTGAAATCTCTTTTATTCTCTATTTAAATAAATGATGCATTTATACAGCGCCTTTCATGACCTCAGGATGTCCCAAAACTCTTTACAGCCAATGATCTGTTTCAGTGATGTTTTTAAAGTTCTTCCCTCCTGTCGTTTTCTCTCTCCTTTTGAATGCCCACCCATCACAGGATCTGCTACTGTGGCTTGCCCGCTGCTCATTTGTACCTCACTAATGTAGCCATTCTTTATGTGAAAGTTGAGAGTGAGGGCAGGATTTAAAAGCCGATGAGCTACTGCGGGATCTCCAGAACATTGCTCCCACGCCCCTACCCCGCTGCTGCCAGTTCTGGGATTTTCCACTTGAAGTGAAAGAGAAAAGTTGCCTTTTATGACCTCAGGAAGTCCCAAAGCGCTTCACAGCCAATGAAACATATTTTGAAGTGTAGTCACTGTTGTAATGTGGTGAAACGTGGCAGCCAGTTTATGCAGAGCAAGCTCCCACAAACAGTAATGAAATAAATGGCCAGATAATCTGTTTTCTCCTATTTCTCATCTACATACTGCCCCTCGGTGACTTCATTCGAAAACACAACGTCAGGTTCCACATGTAGGCTGGGGACACCTGAGTCTACCTCGCCATCACCTCTCTCAACCCTTCCACTGTCTCTAAATTGTCAGACTGCTTGTCCGACATCCAGTACAGGATGAGCAGAAATTTTCTCCAACTAAATATTGGGAAGACCGAAGCCATTGTCCTGTGTCCCCACCACAAACTCCGCTCTGTAGCCACCGACTCCATCCCTCTCCCTGCCAACTGTCTGAGGCTGAACCACTGTTTGCAAACTTGGTGTCATATTTGACCCCGAGATGAAAAATGGAAGCATAGTCAATGAAATTCTCAAGAGGGTGCTGGAAGCATCAACCAACATAGCTGTCAGTATATTCCCTCTGTTATACACTGTTCTGTACAATTCCCTCTTGTAATACACTGCTCTGTACAGCTCTCTTGTGTAATATGCTGTTCTGTACAGCTTCCTTGTGCAATATATTATTCTGCTCAGCTCCCTTGTGTAATACAATATAATTGCTCTGTACAATTCCATCCTGTAATATACTGCTCTGTACAATTCCATCCTGTAATAAACTGCTCTATACAGCTCCCTCCTGTAATATACTGCTCTGTGCAACTCCCTCCTGTAATACACTGCTCTGTACAATTCCATCCTGTAATACACTGCTCTATACAGCTCCCTCCTGTAATAAGCTGCTTTATCTGTACAATTCCATCTTGTAATGCGCTCATTCATTTACAGTGTAATGATTGCTATTTATGGATTCTTGGACATGAGTGTCTGTTGCCAGAAGGCTCTGACAGCAGCGAATGGCCACTGAGGGGTTAATAGAGTAAAGCAAGTTCTGGATTCTTCAGCTGGCTCCAGTGCTGCTTAGCAATCTCTCATTGCATGATGGGAGCTGTTAATCACCAACAAATCCAGACTTGTCTATACATAGGGGAGGTGAGGAGATGGGAGGGATGGAGCATATTGCTCCAGACTGTTTACTCAGTGCAGAAAAGATTTACTTGAAGGACAAACTGGAGAGGTTTGAGAATGCCAATATTTTACTAACAATCCGTTTGACAGTATTTAACCCTCAAACCAGCACAAATCCATATTACAATCTGCATCAAACTGAGCTTTCAGTGAGACTGATCTGGTAACTTTCTCTTGGTCATTTTTTTGCATTCATCAGGTTAAGGGATGTTAATGGTGAGAAATGGAACATGGCCCCAATTGTCAAATGTAGCATTGATGGAGGACTAAGAACCCAGTGGAGTGGAGTTCTAATCCTACCATGGCAAGCTATGAAATTGAATTTAATAAATCTGCCAATTTGTGAACTGCCATCCGAAGAAATTACCATTAAAATTGCCGGATTGTCATAAGGACAAAACTAGTTCACTAATGTCCTTCAGGGAAGGGAAGCTGCCACTTCTACCCACTCTGTCCTACACTTTTGACTCCTGTTCCACGCTATGTGGTTGACTCTAATGCCAAAACTCTAGCCAAAACAATGGAGCTGCAACAACCTTGGCACCTTTCTGTGTAAGCCTAGACATTGAAAAAGAAAGAAAATTTGCATTTATATAGCGCCTTTCACGACCTCAGGATGTCCCAAAGCGCTTTACAGCCAATGAAATACTTTTGAAGTGTACCCACTATTGTAATGTTGGGAAATGCATCAGCCAATTTGTTTTAGTGATGTTAGTTGAGGGATAAATATTGGCCAGGACACCAGGGAGAACGGCACTGCTCTTCTCCAAAATTGTGCCATGGGATCTTTTATGTCTGCCTGAGAGGGCAGACTGGATTTCGGTTCAACGTCTCATCCTAAAGATGGCACCTCCGACAGTGCAGCACTTCCTCAGTCCTGCATTGGAGTGCCAGCCTAAACTTTGCGCTCAAGTCTCTGGTGTGGGATCTGAACCCACAGCCTCTGACTCAGAGGCAAGAGTGCTATATTAGCAGGCTAGTTAACTATGGTGGGCATCACAGCTGAGATCTGCATAAGTGCATTTTCTAGCAGGGAGTCTGGATAGTGACCAGGAGCAGCAATTCTGGCGGATTTTACTTCCCTCTCTAGCCTGGAGAGCTGAGACCAATTATAGTTTAACTAACCACCACCCATCTAAGAGTAGCTAACTCAACACAGACAAGGGACTGAGATTTGGGCTTTCCTGTTCTGAAGGCCTCAGTTCCGTTTGGAGTAGAGCAATCACCACTGTCCTACCAGGGGACAGGGGAGTCCATTTTTTTTTTTACTAATCTCACGCCATTTCTTTGCCTCCTCCACTTTACTTGATTAAATTCAAAACTCAATCTATTAAAAGAACAACAGAAAATTGAAGCAGATCAATAACGGGAAAGGATAGGTGTAAACTCCTCATCGGAACTGAAAACTAAACGGTAAGCTGGAATTTTAGTGTGGTTGATCAAAGGGGAGAGGGAGTTAATGGGTTGAATAACCTGCTAGCTGCTTAATAGAAAACTTTGTCGATTTGTATTCCTTCACTTCACCTGACGAAGGAGCAGCCGCTCCGAAAGCTTGTGATTTCAAATAAAACTGTTGGACTATAACCTGGTATTGTGCGACTTCTCACTTTAATAGAAAACTGTTAGATGACATAAAAGATCGCCAGTGAGGCAATGGAAAGACACTTCACTGGAAAAATGTGGGAATATTCTGTCAATATTTGTTTAATTGAACAAAAAAAGAAAAATACTGCAGATTCTGAAATAAAAACAGAAAATGCTGGAAACGCTCAGCAGGTCAGGCAGCATCTGTGGAGAGAGGAAGGTAGGGGTTAACGTTTCAGGTCCATGATCTTTAATCAGAGACTCTGACGAAAGGTCATCGACCTGAAACATTAACCCCTACCTTCCTTTGTTGTAATAGAATCTGACACAGTTGTCTCACTAATTCGTAACAGTCTCAGCCTCTCCACCCACCAACTCCCCAACCATGTTTGTGTTACGTGCGGTCGTTCCCTCTGTGACTTGCTGCCCGCAGTTTGCAAATAGATCTCCCTCGCCGGGGACTTGCTTCATGTCCCGATCTGTTAATTAATCAGATACACCAGCTGTCACCTTCCTGCCGCTGTGACCAATCAACATTTCGGAGGCCCAGAATCACCTGCGTGACAGACCACGATGATGAAAAATTCACCAGCTGTTTGACTTTATAATGAGCAAATGAGAGTTTACCTTGTGATTAGTTAAACTGGCAGTACACTTTCTGTCAGATCTGGTTTCAGCCTTGTCTCAGTGGTAGCGCTCTGAGTCAGAAGGTCGTGGGTTCAAGTTCCACCCCAGAAACTTAAGCCCATGATCCAGGCTGACACTTCAGTGCTACTACTGAGGGAGTGCTGCACTGTCAGAGGTACCATCTTTTGGATGGGACATTAAACCGATGCCCCCTCTACCCTCTCAGGAGAATGTAAAAGATCCCATAGCATTATTCGGTGTCCTGGCCAATATTTATCATTCAATGAACATCACTAAAAAAAACAGATTATCTGGTCAAAATCTCATTGTTGTTTATGGGACCTTGCTGTGCGCAAATTGGCTGCCACATTTACCGCCTTACAACAGTGACTACACTTCAAAAGTACTGGCTGTGAAGTGCTTTGGGACATCTTGAGGCCGTGAAAGGAGCGATACGAACACAAGTTCTTTATTTATTTTTGGATTTCCATTTCTTTGTAATGACTTCAAGCTCCTATTAGGTGTTAACACAACGGATTCGATTTCTTTGCTACCCACCCTTCTCCGAATTTTACATTGGTTGACCAGAGCTGTTAGGGCAAATCTGGGATTGAGATTTTCAAGTGTGGGTTAGCTGCACACCTGAGGCCTTGCCTCACTGCAAACACATTGGCACAGCAAGAGCCCTGTGGACCGCAGTGGATGGCCTATCCATTGATTAATGTGAGCTCACTATTACCACTGAATGAGCTGGGTCTCCTGGTAACTGTAGAGCCTTTTCCTTACCTGATGCCAAACTGATGCGAGCATGCAGTGAAAATGTCAGTCCCACTTATGTTGCTTTGAAAAAATGACTCAACACCCCATTCCTTCAGCACAGTATAAAAGTGTAATATTATTCATCCCTTATCTCTTTGAATTCTTTTCTTCTTCTGTTTTCCAAATTCTCTTTTCTCACTCATTACCTTCCAAACCACCTCAAATCAGAGAAAATTGCAGGCTATGCGGAAAGAGCAGGGGAGTGGAAATAATTGGATAGTTTTTTCAAAGAGCCGGCACTGGCTCAATGGGCCGAATAGCCTTCTAAGCTGTATGATTCTATGAAACACCTTTTAAAGGAGGGAAAAAAAGAGGCATTTTTATATAGCGTCTTTAACAACCACAGGATGTCCCAAGTCGCTTAACAGCCAGTGAAGTACTTTTGAAGTGTAGTCACTGTTGTAATGCAGGGAACGCGGCAGCCAATTTGAGCACAGCAAGCTCCCACAAACAGCAATGTGATAATGACCAGATAATCTGTTTTAGTGATGTTAGTTGAGGGATAAATATTGGCCAGGACACCGGAGAGAACTCCCCTACTCCTCTTCGAAGTACTGCCATGGGATCTTTTACGTCGACCTGAGAGGACAGATGGGACCTCAATTTAACATCTCATGTGAAAGACTAAGAGAATGGAGAGTTGCAAAGGGGTTTAGGGAAGGAATTCTCGAGCGTGGGGTCTGGGCAGCCGAAGGCACAGGCGGTAACGGTGAGGCAAAGGGAAATACTTGGCAATACTCCAAGCACTGTGATCAAGGTTCTATACAAGTTTAACATAACTTCTCTGCTTTTCAATTCTATCCCTCTAGAAATGAACCACAGTGCTTTGTTTGCTATTTTTATGGCCTGATTAACCTGCATCGCTACTTTTAGTGATCTGTGAATCTGTACCCCAGATCCCTCTGTTCCTCTACGTCATTTCGATATTTATTTTCCAAAGATTATGTGGCCTCCTTATTCTTCCTACCAAAATGTATTACCTCACACTTATCTATATTGAAGTTCATTTGCCAATTACATACCCACTCTGCAAGTTTATTAATGTCTTCCTGTATTTTGTCGCAGGCCTTCTCTGAATTAACTATATCCCCCAATTTGGTGTCGTCCTCAAATTTTAAAATTGTACTTCTGATTCCTGAGTCCAAATTGTTTATGTAAATGGTGAACAACAGTGGTCCCAACATCGATCCTTGTGGAACACCACTTCCCACCATTTGCCAATCCGAATAACTACTTTTAACTCCTACTCTCTGTTTTCTGTTTTGTAGCCAGCTTGCTATCCATTCTGCTACTTGTCCCCTGACTCCACATATTCTGACCTTAGTCATGAGTCTACTATGCGGTACATATTGAAGGCTTTTTGGAAATCCAAATATATTACGTCTACTACATTACCCTTATCTACCTTTTCTGTTACTTCTTCAGAGAATTCTTTAAGGATGGTTATGCATGACCTTCCCTTTTTGAATCCATGCTGACTACTCTTTATTATATTTTCAGTTTCTATTTTTGATTACATCTTTGATTAAGGATTCCATTATCTTTCCTACAACTGACGTTGAGCAAATTGGTCTATAGCCTCACACATCAGGTCTTGTTGATACAGGTCTGTTTTGGGGAAAAAAACACCCCAAATGATGTTACTGGTGTAGTGTAAACTTTGAAGATCTAACAGCCTGTTGACACCTTCTTTCTATTGCATAATATTGACTGTACTACCTCCAGTATCTTTCTCTGGTGGGGGGGGGGGAATACATCATCAAATCATACAGCACATATGGAGGCCATTCGGCTCATTTTTGAAAGAGCTATTGAATTAATCCCATTTCCCTGATCTTTCCCCATAGAATCATAGAATGGTTACAGCACAGAAGAAGGCCATTTGGCCCGTCGAGCCTGTGCCGGCTCTCTGCAAGAGCACTTCAGCTAGTCCCACTCCCCCGCCCTTTCCCCGCAGCCCTGCAAAATTTTTTCTTTCAGGTACTTATCCAATTCCCTTTTGAAAGCCATGATTGAGTCTGCCTCCACCACCCTCTCAGGCAGTGCATTCCAGATCCTAACCACTCGCTGCATAAACAAGATTTTTCTTATGTCGCCTTTGGTTTATACTTTCCTCCAGTCTGAAATGCAACCGTTCGCCACTGCTCTCTGCTTTCATGTACATGTGCGGAATAAAGTTTCCCACTGAGCACAGTGGCCCATATCACAGAGCGTTACAACAGCCCATCAAGTGTGTGCCAGTATGTTTCGCCTCACAAGCCATCTAATTCACTCTGCTACTCGCTCCTTTAATATTCCTCTTTTTCAAGTAACTATTTAATTCCCTTTTAAAACATTTAAGAAGATAAGAACATGGAGTCTGCTTCAACAACAGTGATATGGGCCACTGTGCTCAGTGGGAAACTTTATTCCGCACATGTACATGAAAGCAGAGAGCACTGGCGAACGGTTGCATTTCAGACTGGAGGAAAGTATAAAGTGGTATTTCTCTTTTTCTCTTGTTTTCTCTTTTTCTCTAAACTAGGGCATTGGTTTAAATTAAGAGCCATGATTATAGATTAAAAACTATACATAGATAATTGAGTGATATTTCTAAACTTAAAAAAATTAATTAGCTAAATAAAATAAAATAGAGATGGCAGGGCAGGTGATGTGTTGCAGCTGTGGCATGTGGGAGCTGGTGGATTGCAGTGTAATCCACAGCGACCACATCTGCAGAAAGCATCTGCAGCTCAAGGAACTTCAGCTCAGCGTTGATGAGCTGGAGTCCGAGCTTCAGACACTGCGATGCATCAGGGAGGGGGAGAGTTACCTGGACACTTTGATCCAAGAAGCAGTCACACCCCTTAGGTTAAATTTGGTCCGTGGCCAGGGACAGGAGGGTGTGACTACGAGTGAGGCAGGTATGGGGATCCAGAAGATAGCATTGGAGCAGCCTCAGCCCTTGCACTTGTCCAACAGGTATGATGTTCTTGCAGCCTGCGTGGACGAGAGCAGGGACTGCAGGGAGGATGAGCAAACTGACCACAGCACCGTGGTACAGGCGGCCATTCAAGTTGGAGGAGTAAAAAGGAATGTAGTAGTGGTAGGGGACAGTATAGTTAGAGGGATAGATACTGTTGTCTGCAGCCGAGAGCGTGAGTCCCGAAGGCTGTGTTGCCTGCCTGGTGCCAGGGTTAAGGACATCTCCTCCGGGCTGGAGAGGAACTTGGAGTGGGAAGAGGAGGATCCAGTTGTCGTGGTCCACATTGGTACCAACGACATAGCTAAGACTAAGAAAGAGGTTCTGCCGAGGGAGTATGAGCAGCTAGGGGCTAAATTAAAAAAGCAGAACCACAAAGGTAATAATCTCTGGATTACTACCTGAGCCACGAGCAAATTGGCATAGGGTCAATAAGATCAGAGAGTCGAATGCATGGCTCAAAGATTGGTGTGGGAGAAATGGGTTTCGATTCATGGGGCACTAGCACCAGTACTGGGGAAAGAGGGAGCTGTTCCGTTGGGACGGGCTTCACTTGAACCATGCTGGGACCAGTGTCCTGGCGAATCAAATAACTAGGGCTGTAGATAGGGCTTTAAACTAAATAGTGGGGTGGGGGGGGGGGGGGGGGAGGGGTCAGGTGAGGGGAAATTTAGAAAGTTAAAGAGAAAGGACAAGGCAATAATGCAGGGTAGTGATAGGGGTAATGATAACCAGAGTGTGACAGGAAGGGACAGAGCGTACAAACATAAGATTATACCAGCAAATAGGGCCAGAGTAGGGAAAAATGTTAAAAAGACAAAATTGAAGGCTCTTTATCGGAATGCACGCAGCATTCATAACAAGATAGGTGAATTGACAGCACAAATAGAAATAAATGGGTGTGATCTGATAGCCATTACAGAGACGTAGTTGTAAGGTGACCAAGGCTGGGAACTGAATATTCAGGGGTATTTGACATTTCGGAAGGATAGGTAGAAAGGAAAAGGAGGTGGGGTAGCTTTGTTAATAAAGGATGAGATCAGTATGGTAGTGAGAAATGAACTTGGCTCGGAAGATCAAGATGTAGAATCAGTTTGGGTGGAGATAAGAAATAGTAAGGGAAAGAAGTCACTGGTGAGAGTAGTCTATAGGCCCCCTAACAGTAGCTACACTGTAGGATAAAGTATAAATCAAGAAATAATGGGGGCTTATAAGAAAGGTACTGCAATAATCATGGACGATTTTAATCTTCATATCGATTGGACAAATCAAATTGGCAAGGGTAGCCTTGAGGACGAGTTCATAGAGTGAATTCAGGATGGTTTCTTAGAACAATACCACGTGGAACTGACCAGGGAACAGGCTATTTTAGATCTGGTACTGTGTAATGAGACAGGGTTAATTAATGATCTCATAGTAAAGGATCCTCTGGGGAAGAGTGATCATAACATGATAGAATTTCACATTCAGTTTGAGGGTGAGAAACTTGAATCTGAAACTAGCGTCTTAAACTTAAATAAAGGCAATTACAAAGGTATGAAGACAGAGTTGGCTAAAGTGGACTGGGAAAATAGATTAAATGGTAAGATGGTAGATAAGCAGTGGCAGACATTTAAGGAGATATTTCATAACTCTCAACAAAGATATATTCCAATAAGAAAGAAAGACTCTATCAAAAGGATGAACCATCTGTGGCTAACTAAGGAAGTTAAGGATGGTATCAAATTGAAAGAAAAGGCATACAATGTTGTGAAGATGAGTGGTAGGCCAGAAGATTGGGAAATTTTTAGAAACCAGCAAAGGATGACTAAAAAACTATAAAGAGGGGGAAAATAGATTATGACAGTAAACTCGCAAGAAATGTAAAAACAGACAGTAAGAGCTTCTACAGGTATATAAAAAGGAAGAGAGTAGCTAAAGTAAATGTCCCTTGTAGATAATGAGACTGGGGAATTAATAATGGGAAACAAGGAAATGGCAGAGACTTTGAACCAATATTTTGTATCTGTCTTCATGGTAGAAGACACTAAAAGCATCCCAATAATAATAGATAATCAAGGGGCAAAAGGGAGGGAGGAACTTAAGACAATCACTATCACTAGGGAAAATGTACTAGGCAAACTAATGGGACTAAAGGCTGACAAGTGCCCTGGACCTGATGGCCTACATCCTAGTGTCTTAAATGAGGTGGCTGCAGAGATAGTGGATGCATTGGTTGTGATCTTCCAAAATTCCCTAGATTCTGGAAAGGTCCCAGCAGATTGGAAAACCGCAAATGTAACTCCCCTATTCAAGAAAGGAGGGAGGCAGGAAGCAGGAAACTATAGGCCGGTTAGCCTAACATCTGTCATTGGGAAAATGCTGGAATCTATTATTAAGGGAGTAGTAGCAGGACATTTAGAAAATCATAATACAATCAAATAGAGTCAACATGGTTTTATGAAAGGGAAGTCGTGTTTGACAAATTTATTAGAGTTCTTTGAGGATGTAACGAGCAGGGTGGATCAAGGGGAACCAGTAGATGTAGTGTATTTGGATTTCCAAAAGGCTTTCGATAAGGTGCCACATAAAAGGTTACTGCACAAAATAAGAGCTCATGGGGTTGGGGATAATATATTAGCATGGATAGAGGATTGGCTAACTAACAGAAAACAGAGAGTCGGGATAAATGGATCATTTTCAGGTTGGCAAGCTGCAACTAGTGAGGTGCGATAGGGATCAGTGCTGGGGCCTCAACTATTTACAATCTATATTAATGACTTGGATGAAGCGACCGAGTGTACTGTAGCCAAATTTGCTGATGATACAAAGACAGGTGGGAAAGCAAGTTGTGAGGAGGACAGAGTCTGCAAAGCGATATAGATAGGTTAAGTGGGTGGGCAAAAATTTGGCAGATGGAGTATAATGTATGAAAATGTGAGGTTATCCACTTTGGTAGGAAGAATAGAAGAGCAAAATATTATTTAAATGGAGAGAGACTACAGAATGCTGAGGTACAGAGGGATCTGTGTGCCCTCGTACATGAAACACAAAAAGTTAGCATGCAGGTACAGCAAGTAATTAGGAAGGCAAATGGAATGTTGGCCTTTATTGCAAGGGGGATGGAGTACAAAAGTAGTGAAGTCTTGCTACAACTGTACAAGGTGTTGGTGAGACCACACCTGGAGTACTGCGTACAGTTTTGGTCTCCTTATTTAAGGAGGGATATAATTGCATTGGAGGGTGTTCAGCGAAGGTTCACTAGGTTGATTCCTGAGTTGAAGGGATTGTCTTATGAGGAAAGGTTGAGCAGGTTGGGCCTATACTCATTGGAGTTTAGAAGAATGAGAGGTGATCTTATTGAAACATATAAGATCCTGAGGGGCTTGACAGGGTAGATGCTGAGAGGATGTTTCCCCTCATGGGGAAATCTAGAACTAGGGAGCATAGTTTCAGGATAAGTGGTCGCCCATTTAAGACGAGATGAGGAGGAATTTCTTCTCTCAGAGGGTCGTGAA
Organism: Squalus acanthias; assembly: GCA_030390025.1. Taxonomy (NCBI): domain Eukaryota; kingdom Metazoa; phylum Chordata; class Chondrichthyes; order Squaliformes; family Squalidae; genus Squalus; species Squalus acanthias. The sequence goes on along the minus strand of CM059432.1, from coordinate 29,769,618 downwards.
TCTTTGGAATTCTCTACCCCAGAGAGCTGTGGAGGCTGAGTCAGTGAATATATTCAAGGCTGAGCTAGACAGATATTTGAGCTACAGAGGAGTCAAGGGTTATGGGGAACAGGCAGAAAAGTGGAGTTGAGGCCAAGACCAGATCAATCATGACCTTAGTGAATGGCGGAGCAGGCTCGAGGGGCCGAATGGCCTACTCCTGCTCCTATTTCTTATGTTCTTATAATTCCACATGCTAAATCTTTGTATAAAGAAATATCTTCTAACTTCGATTTCGATTCCGTTTCTGATTATCTTAAATTTGTGCCCCTTGTCAGACTCCCTGGTCAGTGGAATCAATTTATCACTGTTTACCTTATCGTAACCTTCTATTAACCTTAGAAGGGTGACACAGCAAAGATCTTCAAGATTACCATATACTTAATAGGAGTTTTTTTATGCTGCTCTGAATTATGGGAAATGGACCCTCCATACAATTGAAATTGTGATATTCAGACATGGGGGTAGAAATTGGTCCCCATTGTGCCTGTTTTCCAGGTGGAAATTGGGGGCAAAAGTGATCAATTTGACAAGGCTATGCCCTGCGCCCCAAGGACGCCTGAAATACATCCGTTGCCATGTTGACCTTGGACCTTGTTGGGATGTCTTGAGGTTAAGAAAGGCGCTATATAAAGGCAAGTATTTATTTATTTCTTCTTTCATCCAGTCAGGGCTTCTTACGCTCCGCTGTATCCCCGAGCGGATCCAGTGAAAGGACACCTACACAATGGTAATAGCAGATACCTTATCATTTTGCCAACTATTTCTAGATTACCTGTTGCAAGTGTACCTTTTCACCATCGTATGTATGCGGACTTGACAACAGGTTAAGTAAGTAGTATTTAGAATCACTATCTAGTGAAACGTAGGTGCCTCAAACTGAACCTTTGCACGGATCCCCGCAAGGCAAACACGGCCCTTGTCAAAATGCTTTTGTTGCTTCCAGACTTGACTATTACAATGCTCTCATGGCCGGCCTCCCATCTTCCATCCTCTGTAAACGTCAGCTCATCCAAAACTCTGCTGCCCATATCTTAACTCGCACCAAGTTCCGTTCACCCATCACCCCTGTGCTCACTGACCTACACTTGCAATGCTTTGAATTTAAAAATCTCATCCTTGTGTTCAAATCCTGCCATCTCCTGTCCTACAACCCTCCAAGAACTCTGCATTCCTCCATTTCTGGCCTCCTGTGCATCCCCAAATTCCTTTGCCCCACCATTGGCGGCTGTGCCTTCAGCTGTCCAGGCCCTAAGCTCTGGAATTCCTTCCCCAAACTTTTTCACCTCTCTCCTCCTTTAAGATGCTGCTACCTCTTTGACCAAGCTTTTCATCGCCTATCCTAATGTCTCCTTTTTTGTTCAGTGTCAATTTTTGTCTGATTATGCTCCTGTGGTGTGCCTTGGGACATTTTACTACTTTAAAGGCGCTATATAAATGCAAGTTATTGTTGTCAATCTGTCAGGTCACAGAAATGAGAAGTAAATGTTTTTATGTTCGTCAGATGTTGGGTCAAATGTCTCTGGGTAAATGTGGCAAAAACAATTATACTTGTAAAAGGACTTGTAAATGAAGCTCCCGTCCCATTGCTCAGGGAGTCTATCGATTGAGTAGCCACACCATACAGACAAGGAAAGTCAAGGGTTTGATCTCCCACTCTACCAAGTTGGGCTGTTCTCAACTGGAACAGCAGCAGGAGTGCTACACTTGGGGAACAGAAGATTGACCAGGCTTCCAGCCACTGATCACTATCTGGTGACCTCTAAGAGTAGCTTATAAGAATGAGGAGCAGGAGTAGGCCATATGACCGCTCGAGCCTGATTCAATAAGATCATGGCTGATCTTCGACTTCAATTCTACTTTCCCACCCGATCCCCATATCCCTTGATTCCCCTAGAATCCCAAAATCTATCTCAGCCTTGAATATACTCAATGATTCAGCATCCACAGCCCTTTGGGATAGAGAATTCCAAAGATTCAAAACCTTCTGAGTGAATGGCCTCCTCTGTGCCGTTGTGACTCTACAATGACTCTATGAAGAAATTCCTTCTCATCTCATTCTTAAATGGCCGACCCCATATCCTGAGACTATGCCCCCTAGTTCTAGACTCTCCAGCCAGGGGAAACAATCTCTCAGCATCTACCCTGTCAATCTCCCTCAGAATCTTATATGTTTCAATGAGATCACCTCTCATTCTTCTAAACTCCAGAGAGTACAGGTCCAATCTATTCAATCTCCCCTCATAGGACTACCCTCTCATCCCAGGGATCAATCTAGTGAACCTTCATTGCACCGCCTCTAAGGCAAGTGTGTCCTTCCTCAGATAAGGAGACCAAAACTGTGCACAGTACTCCAGGTGCTTGAAGCGTGTATGTGCGCAAGTCAACTATCAACAGAGTCATGGCTCAGCTGTGACACCCAAACCCCCGTGATCGAATAGCCTAACACCTACTGTCTAAGCTTGCAGATGAATAATGTCCATATGGACAAAGAATAGGAGCTCATGGAACCTTATCTCAATAAGCAGTTAACATCTTCGGGCTGGGGAAGGGGAGACTATGGGTGAGAACCAACATGTTTGTCTGGAAACTATTGGAATGTACTCTGGTTATCATTAAAAAACAATGGTTTGGCAAACCTATTTCATTAGAAACAGAGAACACATGCCTGGAAATTACACTGGTGATGTTGCTATTCAAACATTTAACACCTTCAGACCAAATTCCCCTCTTATTTAACAGAGGCGTCAACCTATTTCAAACAATGTGTTGAGCATTCCCACAATCACACATATGTTCCAGGCTATAATGACGTAAGTCACTTTGAAACCAATCATTTTTGTGACATAAATAACACACAGCTCTTCTCAAGCCAATATAGGCTTGCCAAACACTTCTTGCCCCTTTAAATAACATTCCTATTTCTTTTTATTCGGGTGAGGCTGGATATTTTCCCCTCGTGTTCTGCATCACAATCCAGTCAAAATCAGCTTTTGCTATGCAGGAGTGTAGCCGACTGCGAACACCCACTCCCGAATATAAACAGTGGGACCTGCAGGAACGGCAGTGTAGACCCTTGAAGGTATCTGCCGATAAATCCATTAATAGTTTAAGTCTGTTCCATGAAGGTAAATATGAGGAATCAGCTCAGTTTGTTTGCACACTGGCGCCCTATTGTACACAGCAGAGCCCCATACTGACTAGACTGACACCAGGAGGACGTTGGCTATTGAGATTGCTCTCTCCAGTGAGATATGACAAGGTAAGTGTAGCATGGGGATTTTCCTGGCTTCTTAACTAATTGACTAATTGATAGAGATTGATTGTCATGTTTAGTCAGCAAATCCATTTTGTTGCATCATGCGGCGACCAGAATGGTAAAGAAAGTAAGACCGTGCATTTATATAGCGACTTCAACGACTTCAGGACGTCCCAAAGTGCTTTACAGCCAATGAAGTAATTTTTTTGAATGTAGTCACTGTTGCAATGTAGGAAACGCGGTTGGCCAATTTGCGCGAAGCAAGCTCCCATAAACAGCAATGAAAAAGGAAAAGCAGGAAAATAATTTGGAAGGTGTTGAATGGAAAGGAGAGAGTTGGAGAAGATTTTTGGGATGCTTTTTGAAGCTGGGAGGAGATTTGCTGAGGCAAAGACATTTTGGGGAAAAAATTCCAGAGGGCGGGCACATGGTGACTGAATGAACGGCCTCCGATGGTGGCCTTGAGAGAGCGGGTAATGCCGTGCCAGTGGAGCAGAGGGTACTTGCGGGGTGGGGGGGGGGGGCACGACCGGAGGAGAACGAGGTCATGGAGCAACTTGAAAACGCAGACGCGAATCGCAATGTCTGTTCACTGTTTGATGAAAGCTGCTGGTTGAAACAGAGAAAGCAAAGAGAGAAAAAAAAAATAAGAGTAATTCGAAAGAAAGACTCCTCGTGTAATTGAATATTAGCGAAGTAATTGGCGCATTCCCAGCCGTCAGTGGCTGATTTCTTGCCGTCTAAGTGGGGAGGCGTTTCTGAATCATATCAAGTCCTCATCTTGGTTGGGGTCCCTTGTGGCCCTGCCGTGTTTGTGCTGGGAGAGAGGCTCATCTGGATGTAAAGAGAAAGGCAATTAATTTTCCCATGTCAGGATCTCCTTTGAGGACTCGTAGATTTTATCTGTGCTGGCATGTGAAGCTTGTAACATTGCAAGTGGATTGTTCCCCAAGCACGGGGGAGCTGAATGGAGCTGATAATGAGCCTTTTGACACTTCTGCTGGTGTAGTTAACGTGGTTCAGCCATTAAGGGTTTAACAATACATCAGTTAGTGATAGATTAAGGATATTCATATAGGAGAGTTCCAATTGGCTAAACTATAATCTCATTTGGTTAAAGGGGAAGGAAAGTCTAGTGTGCATTTTTTTTGTTCAAAGTATTTCCCCGTTTTATATGTAACAGACTCAGCAGAATCTTGTTTGAAGATTTAGTAAAAATGTCAACTTTCTTACCCACAGAGGCCTTCCTGCTAGGCCGCTCTGGTGATGCCAATGACGGAGAGTGTCTCCTGGCACCATGGATAAGAGTGGGGCCTCAGCTTTGGACCGGTCTGAAAACAACCAGCCAAAGGCTCTTGTGTCAGTTTTTTGTCCCTCTTTTTATATTTAAATTTTAAAAATCCTTGTCTCATGATATCATTCACCGTGTTACTTAAATGTGGAGTTTGCAAAGAAAGAGGTGCTTCAGTTGCCACTTTTTAATTGATCCACAAAGATGACATTGGGTTGCCCCAGTGTCAACAACAGAAAACACATTTTCAGAAGCCCATTTCTTTTAAGGAGGCACAACTAATAAAAGAAAAGTCCCACTTCAACAGAACCTAAAGGAAACGGATAAAACTAAATCATAATGGCTCAGATTTTGCGGTCAGTGGCGTAATTAAGGATTATGCTGCCGGCATCCGAGCCGAATGCGCACTTACCTGTTGCGAGGCCCCAAAAGAAAAGTTGCTGTCAGATGCTGTGGAGTTGAGCGCAGCGAAGTGGCCCACGGATCCCAGGGGCGTACCGTGTGCAGAAGCGTACCTGGGGTCATGTGGGTTGGTGCTCCAATCAGATTGTACACCTTCCAGTGACTCAAATGGAGTGGCTTTGGAGAAAGGCCAGGGAGCAAGTCACTTGTCTACCTGCTTGGCTGTAGACGGTTCATGGCCAGCTGGTTCCAGTTTGGAAAAAGGAAGAAAGCTGTGGAGCCCTCACAATAAAACAATATTATCATATAATGCAATAATATTCATTGCTGAACTGATTTTTTTCTCAAAATCTTGTTTAAGTGTCAAAGCCTGCAGACAGCTAATAACCATTAACTAAAAGGAATTTCAACAAAATGAAGATTTTTTATTGACGGGTCTCCCCTTACATTGTGCAAACAGGCTGCTGCGCCTGTTTGCACCAGCCGTAAAATTTTCAGGCATAATTGCTGGGCAGTTGATGGGCAATTAGCCCAACTCTGCACCAGCAATTAGGATTTCCATGTCGGTGCGGATCATCTGTCAAGTCGGAACTTGACAGATCGTAAGGTCGGGATTTCCGCATGCGCTTGTTCATTTCAAAGGTGGTATGATGGCGTACTCTCAGAATACCGACTGCAAAATCTGGGCTAATTGTTATTTCCTGTGTCTCTCAGACACTTTATTCTCTGTGGTGCCAACCGGTCGTGGAAGGCCTGAAGCGTACCAGTGGACACCGCGTGCTCCTTCTCCAGGGCCACCCAGGCGTGGACAAGTCCGCAGAAGAGGGGCAGGCAGCCAGAGCGACCCCCTCCTCCCCCCCTACCTTGGGCCATGTCCATCCTGGACCTGTGAATTGCTGCCTTAATGAGGCCCAGGAGCAGCCCCACTCGAAGGTCCTCTGACTTGCCCACCACCTTCCTCCCACCACACTGGTCTGCCTAGGGTTGGCAACTCTAGTTTGACGTATTCCTGGAGATTTGATCACGTGACATCTGTCCACTTTTTGAAAATATTACTGCATTTACCTTAGTTGAGTGTCTTAGTATCACCAAGCCCCAAATAAAATATTTGACTTTTTTTTATAGTGAGATGAATAACATAATTTATAAATCAAAGATAAAACACAAAAGAATAGAAAGATTTCGGGATAAATAATGTTTAAATAAAAACTACTTCTGTGATGTTTCTACAGTATTGACCACAATGAGAAACACAGGTGAATACCACTGATTCAACAAAAACATCATCGATATAAGTAACTTTGAACTAAAGTTTTTGTGCAATTTTACAATACGCAGCAAGTTAAAATAATCATAAAGTCAAAACCACACCTAATTCAATTCATTGACTCCCACACCCCACCACTGAAGCTCAGGGAGGGAAGGCTCAGTCCTCAGGAAAAAGCACAAAAGCTGCTGCCACTATTTCCTATCGGAAACCTACATTCATGCTGAGGCCCCAGTAAAAGCTGGAGCCTCTACTGTTAACCTATGGAGCCAGTCCAGAATGCAAGGGGATGGCTCTTGGCCAGTGATTCCACTAGAGCGGCCTAGCTGAGACTCAAGGGCCTCTATGGCAGTAAGAAAATTAACATTTTTACTAACCAGTAAAACAAATTATTTTCACTCTCTATTATGAGAGCACCACCTGCTAGACTTTCAGGGGTATAGAATCATAGAAAGTTACAGCACGAATGGCCTTCTCCTGTACAGTATAATTCTACGATTGTATGATCCCATTATGCGTGCTCTCAGTTAATTATTCTGGCTCAGTTTGTTTTTGCTGCTTTTTTAAAGTTCTCCCCACCTGGAGTTTTCTCTCCCCTTCTCTTGAATGCCCACCCATCACGGGATCTGCTGCTGTGGCTTGCCCGCTGCTCATTTGTACCTCACTAATGTAGCCATTCTTCATGTGAAAGCTGAGCGTGAGGGCAGGATTTCTACTCGGTCTGTGTCCCACACAATGTTCCCTCTAATTTATTTTTTGGGCCGCACGGTCCGTTTAACGGGCTGCGCGGTCCATTCAAAATTCCGCGCATGCGCGGTTTCGTCCATTTAAAAGCCGGTGAGCTACTGCGGGATCTCCAGAACATTGCTCCCACGCCCCTACCCCGCTGCTGCCAGTTCTGGGATTTTCCACCTGAAGTGAAAGACAAAAGTTGCCTTTCATGACCTCAGGAAGTCCCAAAGCGCTTCACAGCCAACGAAACATATTTTGAAGTGTAGTCACTGTTGTAATGTGGTGAAACGTGGAAGCCAATTTGTGCAGAGCAAGCTCCCACAAACAGCAATGAAATAAATGGCAGATAATCTGCTTTCTCCTATTTCTCATCTACATACTGCCCCTCGGTGACTTCATTCGAAAACACAACGTCAGGTTCCACATGTAGGCTGAGGACACCCGAGTTTACCTCGCCATCACCTCTCTCAACCCTTCCACTGTCTCTAAATTGTCAGACTGCTTGTCCGACATCCAGTACAGGATGAGCAGAAATTTCCTCCAACAAAATATTGGGAAGACCGAAGCCGTTGTCCTGTGTCCCCGCCACAAACTCCGCTCCGTAGCCACCGACTCCATCCCTCTCCCTGCCAACTGTCTGAGGCTGAACCAGACTGTTCGCAAGCTTGGTGTCGTATTTGACCCCGAGATGAGCTTGCAAAAACATAATGCGCCATCACTAAGACCGCCTATTTCCACCTCCATAACATCGCCCGACTCCGCCCCTGCCTCAGGTCATCTGCTGCTGAAACCCTCATCCATGCCTTTGTCACCTCTAGACTGTTCCAACGCACTCCTGGCCGGCCTCCCATCTTCCACCCTCCGTAAACCTGAGGTCATCCAAAACTCTGCTGCTCCTGTCCTAACTCACACCAAGTCCCGTTCACCCATCACCCCTGTGCTCGCTGACCTACAGTGGCTCCCAGTTAAACAACGCCTCGATTTAAAAATTCTCATCCTTGTTTTCAAATCCCTACATGGCCTTGCCCAGCCCTATCTTCGTAACCTCCTCCAGCCCTACAATCCTCCGAGATATCAGTGCTTCTCTAATTCTGGCCACTTGCGCATCCCCGATTTTAATTATTCCACCATGTGGCTTCAGCTGCCAAGACCCTGAGCTCTGGAATTCCCTCCCTGAACCTCTCCACCTCTCTACCTCTCTCTCCTCCTTTAAGACGCTCCTTAAAACCTACCTCTTTGACCAAGCTTTTGGCCATCTGCCCTAATATTTCTTTACGAGTCTCGGTGTCAAATTTTGTTTAATAAGGCTCCTGTGAAGCACCTTGGGACTTTTACTATGTTAAAGGCGCTATATAAATGCAAGTTATTGGTGTTGGTGTCATCTGAGAGGGCAGACAGATGCCTCTGTTTATCCTCTCATTTGAAATACATGATGGATGGGCGTGGTCTGCCCAAATATGGGTGGGCACATTCAAAGGACAAGCAAATGATGGGAACAGGTATTCGCTGTAGTTGCCCCGCCCCGATGGGTGTTTGGAATGCCTGTGCCCTTCTGGCATCAGGTGGGATGCGGAGGAATTAAATTTAAAAAATTCTTTAGTTCTTTGGGGGCAATTTGTTCAACTTCCCCCATCCACCGCGCCCCCCCCCCTGCCCCCTCCGCTCCATGAAATTAATGATACATCCTCTTTAGCTGCTCCCGCAGGCAGCCAGCCCCGATACTCTGAAGCTGGCCCCCGAGGCCTGCTGCACCAATTTCCCTCCCTCCAACAGAGGCGGGGATCCCAGCCATCTGCCCACCAAGAAAATGCAAGCTACCCTAACCCCAGGAAAACCGTCTGGGATCAGGCCGTTGGGACGGCCGTTGGGAGGGCTACATTCCAGGCCCCACTGGAGCTTCGCCGGGAGTCTCCCAAAACAGTAAACTCTGGCCCGAGTATCAACGAGCTATTCCACCATGGTAGGCCATCACAACCAAGCCCAAGATTAATGCCCTCATCTGACATCCATAGATGCACGCTTTCCAATGGAGGGGAGAAGTGAAGGAGTGACTGGATAGTGACCAAGAGCACGAATCATGAGCTCATTTTATTTCTCCCCCCTCCCTCCTTTAAAGTGTGTTTGTATATTATTTGCCACTTTTAAAATAGTAGGCCGAGGCTTTGGGGGTGGGGTGGGGGGTGGGTGGGTAGGAGGGCTACATTGCCTCAAATATGTCCATTCTCTTGACAGCTGCATGGGTTGTGGCTCATTACTGTCATTGTACTTTGTATCTTGTCATCTCCTTATAGGAGATGGGGGAACTCTGGGGATAACTCCCATGAACGGTAAATACTTATATTGATGTGCGTCCCTGTTATTTTTAGTGTTCCCAGATTATAATCAGACTTTGTTCCTTTTCCCACCCCCCCAGCACTGCCTATTCAAGAGTCTATGGAAAAGAATGAAATTGTCCTGACATTTTGTTAAACAGTTAAGAAAGGCTGGGTGCCTTATTAATCTGAAAGTGTCAGTTCCACAGCAGGTCCCATTCATTGAATATTGCTGGTTTTCTCATGTCCGGTTACCTCCTCAGGGGACATGCACATAGAATCCCAGAAATTGTGCAGTGATCATTTTTGGGCAAGCAGGAGGAATAGTTCTTGCCCCTTTCCTTCTGAATGCTGAGGCCCAAGGCTCTTCAGATATTGGGCGTCGGGCCTCATTTCAATATTGCTGGCAAAAACGTGAAGAGCCTGCCAGTGAAGAGGACTCCAAGTTTGGACCGCTGCTAGCGTTGCAGCAGCCCTCAGGTAAGTGCTTTCGGAGGTCGGCGATCAGGTTCAGGCCTGGAGCGGGTCAGGGCCTGGGTCGGGGATCGGGGATTGGGATTTGGGGACTGGGTTGAGGATCGGGGATGGGGGCCTGGGTCGGAGATCTGGTTGGGAGCCTGGGTCGGGCGTCGGGACCTGGTTCGGTGATCAGGATGGTGGCATGGGTCGGGTCTCAGGGCCTGGGTCGGGGCTCAGGGCCTGGGTCGGCGATCAGGGATTGGGGTTCAATGCCTGGGTTGGGGATCGGGATGAGGGCCTGGGTCGGAGATTTGGTTGGGGGCCTGGGTTGGGGCTCAGGGGCTGGGTCGGCGATCAGGGATTGGGGAACCAGGGCCTGGGTTGAGGATCAGGGATAGAGACCTGGGTCAGAGATCAGGTTGGGGGCCTGGTTCGGGGATCAGGATGGGGCCAGGCCCTGGGTCAGAGTCAGGGGGTCGGGGATCATGGGTGTTGGCACCTGGGACCACTGCGGTTGGTGTCAGGTGTTGGGAATGGCGGTGCTTGGGTCGGGAGCAAAGGGGAGATCGGGGCCGAGGATCAGGGATCAGGTCAGGAGCGGCAGTGATGGGGAGGGGTGGGGGAGGGGTGGGTGCGGTGGCAGTGGTGATTGGTGGGTGGGGCCGGGAGCAGCAATCAGGCTGCCAACTCGTTATTACCTGTCTTAGACTATTGCATAAAATCAAGAGCTACCCCAGCATTTCTTAACTTGCTATGAGCAATGCCAGAGGAGATCCACTAGTAATGTAAAAATTATGACTTTGGTTTACTCTTGCCGGGCAAAGTGACAGGCACTTCCTTATACTTTCCTGACAAGAACTCTCTGCTAAATTTCTAGCAAGAGTGGAAGCAGAGGAAATAGTTACCTACATTCTGATACCATCTCCTTGAGGTAGTGTCCCGTGAGGGGGGTTAACTGATCGCCTCTGTGATGCAGGGAGGAAGCCAGAGACAAGATACTCTGAGAAACAGAGATAAGTAGCTCCTGCAACAAACCTTACAAAACCTTTTATAATCATTGTGCAGCAATTATGGATAAATTATTAATTACCTTTTTTTAAAAAAGCACTGTAAACTTGATTCATGTTTGCTTTGGAGAGGCGCCTCTTACCAGCTGCTGACTGTACCGGGCATGAGTTTTTTTTAATGAATTGAGAAACTGTGGCGAAGGATCAGGGCCAATAGCATAGCACATCACCAAGGTTGAAAACAGCAGAAGAAGAGACGAGTTACCTTGTGAAATAGTGATTAGGTGACACCAGGTTTTCGCTTAAAAACACTGAATATTGTTCAAGAAAGCAAAGGTGAAAGGAGGTCCCGGGGAGGTATGGGGCCGGATTCTTCTCCGCTATTCTGCCTGAAATCGACGTGGGGAATGAGGGAAAGGTCGGGCCGGACCTGCATTCGCCTCCCCCTTCCTACACAACCTCATTCTGCCGGCTCCCCCCCCCCCCGCCACCCCCGACCGCTCCATGGAAACGGTGCGGACAAGGTTATGGGGCCTGGATCCCTGCTGGATTTCCCACCTTACCATCGGCTTCCCAGGGCTGCCATATGGAAGGTGGTGGTAGGCCCGGGAAGTCATGGGAATGCTGCCAACGTTGCCTGATAGAGTCAGAGGGCCTTGCAACGGCTCCATTTCACTCCCAGCAATCACCTGCTGAAGGCCTCGATCTCGGCTGAGGCTGCGGTGAGACGGTTCTTCCAATCTTCGGGGTTCTTTTACCCCCTTTGAACGCCGCTCCTGCCTCTCGCGGTGCTGTGGTGGCGATTGCACTGCAGCATCGCCGGGATCTGCCGTCGGGCCACTGGCTGGGCTCTCTCTTGGTGCCCCTAGGGTTGCCAACTCTGCTTGGACGTACTCCTGGAGATTTCATCACATGACCTCCTGCCTCCAACCGCCCTGTCCCCAGGCTTCTGCCATTGGTCGCTCGACACGCCCATCCTCACAGCGCACCGCCTTCCCACACTGATTGGGAACTGAACCGAGTCTTCGTAACCCGATTGGACGATTCTTGAATCTCAGTCAAACAGCCTTTTTTACCCATCCCCAATATTTTTATAACTATTAATTGAAAGTCTTCAAAAACAATGAAAAAAAATACAATTTTTATTAAAGCCTCGATGATTTTTCTCCCTGGTTGCTCGCAGCAGTGTCGCGGAGATTAAACTTCAATTCCTGGAGACTCCAGGTCAATCCTGGAGGGTTGGTAACCCTAGTTTCCCCCCCCACCCCCCCCCACCCCGACCCCCGTATAAAAAATTACCCTGGACCCAGGGTAATGTGTCAAGGTCAGGGTGGTGTCGCCTATTAAAGCAAACTCCAGCCCAGTGAGCTCTCTGGCCCCTAAATTCAAAGTCTCACTGCTGTGAACGTGGTGGCTCAGGATATCCACCTGCCGAAACTGTCCAATGCTGACCCTGTCCTAAATTCCAGAGGTCAGCAAATCTAACTCTTGCTGATCAGGACAAAAGTGCACGTCCCACCAGCAACTCCCCAATTACGGCAGGAGGCCTAAAAAATTTGTTTGGGGAAGGGGCAAGGCGGTGGAAGGCCTTGTAAAGGTGGAGGAGTTGCACTTAAGGGCTGCCTGCTCTTAAACAGCAATTTCAAACTACAGATCAAAAAGGAACCAGGAAGACAGCCTGAAATTTCTCAAAGAGTTATGTATTTATGATTCTGACTGAAATTAGGCATGGGTTTTGGGGGGTCGGGGGGGGTGGTGGTGGGAGGTTTGGAGAATGGAATAGTGGGAGTGGATGGCAAGGCCCCTAACAATACAGCAGCTAGGAAGAAAGTGACACCGACAGCAGGTGGGAACGCTGTAAACCTCAGGACCCCTCTCCAATGCAGGATGAGTTTTAATGACCTCAGGAGGTCAGCAGAGGTAACAATGTGATGGCTGAAAAGCTGCTGTTAACATATATATTGTGCATCTCACCCTAATCTCCTGCAGGCTGGAATCTGAACTTTTAAAGGGCCTTGCCCTGCCACTTAGTGATACTGGGCATGCTGGTGTTTGCCGTTGCTATGGAGATAGTAACAGAAAGAAAGGAAGTCTTGAATTTATATAGCCGCTTTCACGACCTCAGGACAGCCAATGAAGCACTTTTGAGGTGTAGTCAATGCAGTAATGTAGGGAACGCGGCAACCAATTTGCGCATAGCAAGCTCCCACAAACAGCAATGCGATGCTGACCAGATAATCTGTTTTTTTTAGTAATGTTGTTTGTGGGATAAAATTGGCCAGGACACCTGGGAGAACTCCCCTGCTTTTCGAAATAGTGCTCTGGAATCTTTTACATCCACTTGAGAGGGGAGACGGGGCCTCGTTTTAATGCCTCAACCGAAGGATGGCACCTCCGACAGTGCACCTCAGTACTGGAGTGTCAGCCTAGATTTTGTGCTCAAGTCGCTGGAGTGGAACTTGATCCCCAAACTTTCTAACTGAGAGGCGAGACTGCTAGCACTGAGCCACAGCTGACATAATGATAGGAAATGTGATGATGATATCACTCTGTCATTCTCTCCTACTTACAATAGGTATTTGAATTGCCTGTCTATATTTGGGTGTTCGTATTTGACATTTCTCATTACTGGCTGGCAGAAGGGAATTGTGTATATACTTAAAAAGTCAAAATTTGCAGGGCTATGGGGAAAGAGCGGGGGGGTGGGACTAATCGATAACTCTTTCAGAGAGCGGCACAGGCACAATGGGCCAAGTGGCCTCCTTCTGTGCTGTATGATTCTATAAAATACAGCTGATTTCCCACCCCTGTCAGCCCCATTAACACTGTTAAAGATAGATTTTTGTTAACCAAAGGTATTAAGGGAAATGGGGCAAAGGCGGGTACATGGAGTTAGGTTGCAGATCAACCATGATCTCATTGAATGGTGGAACAGGCTTGAGGGGCTAAATGGCCGATTCCTGTTCCTATGTTCCTAAAGCGATGCAATTGCTGCAGAAAATCCTGTCTCCTGTGGTCCAGAGGGCAGGCAGGCCTAAGGCCCTAAATATCCTCAGGTCGCGATCCCAGCGTAACCGTCAGGTGTGGGCCCTCCTGTGCTGACCTCACCCAAGTTTATGGAATCAATGGGAGGGCACTTGATTAGTGTGGGGCAGTGGGTGCTCGTGACACTATCGTCATATCTCTGCTGTCTGGAAAACTCTGCCCCTCTGAATCTCTCTGTGCATTTCTGTTTCTGTCCATCTGTCTTGCCCTGTTTCTGCCTCTCTATATCTCTCTGTCCATCTTTTTGTCTTTCTCTGTTACTCGGTACTTCTCTGTGTCTCTTTCACTGCCGCCCTTTCTTTTTTCTCTGTTCTTTTCTCTCTACCTTCTTATTTGCCTCAGTCTCTATCTCCCTCTTTCTGTCTCTGCTTCTCTCTGATTACTCTGTCTCTTTCCTTGGCAGTCTTTTTAATCTTCCTAGGGTCAGCCTCATCATTTTTCAGGCGGGCTTCCTGCGTCCAGGGAACTCGCCTCAGAGGGGAGATTCAAAATGGCTACTGCAGGCCTCAGGAATCTGCAGCAGCTAGCTGCCTGGAGAGCTGTACAGCCGGGGAAGGAGGGAGCGGCAAGGAGTGAATCAATTGCTTGTGATTGATTCTACTTCTAGTGGGGGGTATTTGCTATTTTTTTTTAATTCATTCTCAGGATGTGGGGGTCATTGGCAAGTCCAGCATTTATTGGCCATCCTTAGTAGGCCTGAGCAGATGGTGGTACCTGAGTGGTTTGCTAGGCCATTTCAGTTAAGATGTAACTATGCAGGTGTGGGGAATAGAGTCACAGATAGGCCAGACGGGTAAATTTCAGCAGGTTTCCTTCCCTAAAAATGGTCACTTTTACCGATACCAGCATTTTTTTATTTCTAGGTTTTTAAAAAACTGAATTCAAATTCTTAAACTGCCACGGTGGATTTTGAACTCATGTTCTCTGGATTATTAGTTGAGGCTGCTGGATTACTGGTTCAGTAATATAACCGTTGCGCTACCGTACTCCATTTAAATCTGAAAGGACTGTCCCCCAGATTTAGCAACACTGGCCGCAAATAACATGTTGGCATCACTTTTGTGTATTGTCACTATGGCGATTATGACAGGAACTGTGACTATGATGTCACTGGATTACTACTGTCTACATTGAATATGCCTGCTCCTATTTGGTTGCTGTGTCCCATTTCCCTTGTCATTTTTGATAGAACGTGCCCAATCATTGCGGAGTAGCAATCAAGAAAGCAAATAAAAAACTAAACTGTATAGCAAAAATGGTAGGGTATGTCTGAGGAAGTTATACTTAAACTGCATTGTACGCTGGTTAGACCACACCTTGAGTACAATGTCAATCTCTGCTCACCGAGACACAAAGGAGTGCAGTAAAGACCCTTATGATTGTCCTTTCTTCATCTGGGAATTTCATATTGGAGTGGGAGTTGTAATCGGAAAAACTAAAAACAGTTCAAAATATTTAATGACAGCCACTTTGAAGCCTTTTTAAAATTAAAAATCCTGCTATTTATTGTCTTTGTGAGGGTGTGAACCTTTGTTTTTCACTCTGAAAATTATTTTCTCCCCCTCTGGTGAAGGTATGCTGTGCACTTTATGGCGCGAAATTGGGCATCTTAGTGTCGGCACTTAAGGCTGGTTTAGGAAAAAATAATGGTGGCTGTTTTCAGAAAAAAATGTTGTGGCCACCTCGCTTCCACCCATTTCTGGTACGGCCTGCACTGGTCGCCATCTTGGTGAGGGTGATAGCACGGGCGGGACGTATGCAGAGTTGGCAGATCATGACGTCAGTCTGCATGCAACGCTAAATTGACCCACGACCTGCCATTTTGGACGTCGCCGTTCCGAACAATGGCCTCTCCTAAACAAGCACAGCGTTCAGCTGCACGAGGGACCCCCCACCAGCGCTATTTAAAGGGATACATCCAACTTAAAGGTAAATTGATTTTTTCTCTTGTACTGGCTTTTGCAGAGCTTACATCAATACTGGCTTGCTGGAAGACATTTATAAAGTTGTTAAAGTGTGCAGGGGGTACTGCTGGACTTTGGGAAGGCGTTGGCTCCTACTGGAAGGCCTCTGACTACACCACTTGCTCCCAGTCATGGGGCTGTACTTGCAGTCCCCCTCGCGCTGCAGCATGACAGGGAGATGGAGCGGAGGCAGCAAAGACAAGCTGCTCGCAGAAGGAGGAGGAGGAGGTGGGGAGGAGGACTCACAGCTTGCTGAACTTCTGTGAGACCCTGCAAGGGATGGGCAATAAATGCTGGCCTTGCCAGCGACGCCCACATCCCATAAATGAATTTAAAAAAAAAGCCCCTTTCCACACTCGTAAACCCAGCCACGATGGCAGCAGTCTGAGCTTGCATGGCAGCAAGCTGAGCCTGCATGACAGAAGTCTGAGCTTCCACTGCAGCACTCAGACATTGGGTCGCTTCCGCTTGTGCTGCAATGGAAACTGTGAGAGCGCCCATTACACCCAGCATCATGGCTGGGTCCACAAGTGCTCTCATGGAGTTGCCCATCACTTCCATCCTGGAAATCATGGGCTCCAAGCAATGTTGTCTTTAAGCTGCGTGGCTGCACAGCTCTCTGCAGCTCCCTCGCAGTCGGCTCACCTGCTTTTAAATAGGAAGAACCGCGCATGCATGGTATTTTGAATGGGCCAAAAAGCCCCTTAAACAGGCCACGCACCCAAAAAATATTATAGGGAACATTGGCTTCAAGCTCCGCACAAAGCCCCGTGCAATGTTGGAGCCGGACTCCTCCATGCTCCTTGACAGTGACAAGAGGCTGTCTGGCAGGCCTGCCATTGCACTAAGCCAGTGGTTCCCAACCTTTTCCTTTATGCAGACCACTACATCGTCATCAAAAGCTTTTGCGGACCACTAGCCGGTTAAAACATTTTTAACATAGCCTATGGCTGACGGGAGTCAAACTTATATATCAACAGGTATTAAAAACGCAATGAAATCATGTTAATTTGCTTGCAGGCTCCCTCTCCCAGCATAACACCCACCATCTCCTTAGCCGCTGGTAATATCAACTCCTCCCCAATTGTGTGCGGCTTCCCTGTCTTTGCTATGAGCCTAGCTACCCGGTACGAGGCCTCCACCGCCTTAGCATTATCACTGCCTTTAGATGTGCATTCCATAATTGTCTTGCTACGTTGAAATTCTTTGAGCTGGTTGTAAAAAAATCCAATTGGCTTGGACACGTATTCCCCATGCTTAGTCTCAAGATGACGGCGAAGATTAGCGGGCTTTAGGCTTTCATCCGACAGAACATCATAGCGCACGACACATACTGGTAACGGTTCGTTCTCAGTTCCAGTGTAAGTAAATCCCAGTTTTAAGTATTCACTGCTGTATTTTCTCCTCACTTTTCACTTACTTTTGTTGTGCTGAGTTTCATTTGCTGATGTCTCACTGTCATTTTGACCACAGTAGAGAGTTTGCTTACGCATGCCAGATAAAAGCCACCGATCCATTTTTTGATTCCCGCGCTCTAACCGTCGAATTTTCTAAGAGCGTCGGTTCACATTGACGTCACGCAAAAGCGCCACACTATTAAAATTCAGAGAATCACAAGGATGTTTGTGAAGCATATTACATTGCGAATAATAATGTAATATCGAATATGATACATACAAGGTACACGTGATGATATTATTATTACAGTATCATAATTATTTTTTTTCACGGACCACCTGCAGTACCCTCGCAGACCACTGGTGGTCCGCGGACCACAGGTTGGGAACCGCTGCACTAAGCAATTCTGTGCCCATCACCCTTCTTCTGAAGGCCACCCCATCAAAGTCCTCCTCTGAGTCCTGTGGAGCAGAGCATGTATGCGACCTTGTCCTCCGGGGAGCAGGTACCTGAGCTACCCTTTCCCCCTCCCTGGCTGCAGCCCACTTGTGCCCGGTGACTCACCGCGTGTAGATCCTGCCTCTATACTACCCTCTAAAGTTCGCGCAGTGCCATTTTCTGAGCTGGTGCCTGGGAGTGTCAGATTGAGTGATGGTACCTCTTCTTCTCCATCACTCTCCTCCTCTACTTCTTCCTGCATAGGCGGGGCTGGCAGTTCCTGGATATCTGAAAGGAGAAAGGCACAAGTGTCAGGTTGTGCTGAGGGGAGGGGGTGACAGCAAGATGTGCATTTGTATACAATCAGCAGCGTGTAAGTGAGAAGAGATTGTGGGATGAGGGAGAAATGGGATGTGAGAAGAAGGATTAGGTATGAGAATACCGTCATCATCAATGCTTTCAGCCTTGCCAATTGCCACGGCCTCAGTGACGGCCCCTCCAATGATCTCCAGCACAGTCTACTCCAGCAGAGCCAGGTTCTGCAGCCATGCTTGCCCCCCTGCCGGTTTGTTCCTGCTCACGCCGGTTGTGAGCCACCTTGGCCCGCATGAGAAAGGGATGTGTGTCAGTGAGTGTGGTGCAATGTGTTTGGGTGATGTGCCTGTCATGGTTGAATAGCTGGCATGGTGTGAGATGTGGGTATGAAGCTTGCAGCAGTGGTAAGTATGTGAGGGTGAGGTGAAGCTATTATTGTGAAGTATGAGTCATGATTGCTAGAGATTGCTGGTAGGTGAGTGATGGGGGTATGGTGCATTGAGCAGGGTGTACGGCTAGTGGTGCAGTTGGTGGGATATGGCATTTGAAAATCCATTCACTCACCTTGACCACTCGTGTGAGGTCATTAAACTTCTTCCGGCACTGGATCCATGTCCTGGAGGCAAGACTGGTTGCACTGATGGCTTCTACGATCTCCTCCCAAAGCCTTCGCACAGTGTGTCTGGAAGGCCTCCTGCCCCCCCTGCGGGTAGAGGACCTGTCTCCTGTAGGCCTCCTGCACCAAGGCCTCCAGTGCTGCATCGGCGAACCAAGCTGCCCTTTCTCCCCCCTGTTTTGACATTGCTCCAGCTCCAGTCACAATGAGGAACTTCTGTAACAAAGAACCTCCCCTTTAAGAAGTGCAGACAGCCTTTCACTCTGCAGGCAACCTTTAACTAGAAAGCAGACTCCACATGATATTGGGCCCCCTGTTGAGTGCTGAGCCAACCAGCAGTGCGTTTAGCGCTGCAATCATCGTAATGAGCAGGCAGCACGAATTTCGCGTACTGCCTGCACTATTTTCAACGTAAGCGGGCAGATCACGCATCGCGATCCCCGCGCCCGTTTTCAGGCCTTATCCAATTTAGCCCCTATGGCTTTAATATCCTTTCTATAACGGGGCACCCAAAAATACACACTGCACTTTAACTGAGGAAAGCGCGCTACAAACACCATCTTGCTTCTTTAAGTCCCTCTTTCTCTTACTGATGTTATGAAAATTAAAGTTTGAAGTCTTCAAACCATCATTTACTGGAGTTTCTGCTCAGTTGTGCAGTTTTTTTCGGTACAATTCACATGAAACGGGCCAAACCAGCGCAAAAGATCACAGAGTTTTAAGCGCAAATTACATTCAGTGCAAATCGAGTTTCCGCGATCTCTTGCGCTAGTTTAAAAAATGTTGCGCTAGAACCGGCCCCGCCCACAAAACTGGCCACGTCCCCAGCGTGAATTAAACATCATTGGGAGTTTCCGCTAAACGTGGTCGTTTGCAGGCCTTCGAGGAGGCTCTAAAAATTAGGCTGGTTCTTTTGGGTGCAAAGTCACTAAAAGGCACGTTTTATAAGCTTTTGAATATAATTTTTTTTTTAATTGACAAAGAAACGGACTGCTGTACACCAATATAACTAGTAAATGGTTCTGTATAGTTTTTTAAATGTGATTTTCTGTAATTTAAAATTGGCTTACTCACAGGTGGTGGATTGACACTGTGATTGAAATGCTTATTATTTGTGTTTTATTTTCTGCTGTGTTAATCAAACTGCACCAAGTTACCACTCTTAAATATATCAAGGAATATTTTTTAAAGCACATTTTAAAAAAAACATTTCAATCTAAAACGCTGCCCGATTGCACTGGGTCATATCAGATTTTATGTTCGGCAATCTGCTAATCAGTTTGAGCAGAAATTTGTGAGAAAAAAACCCAATTCTCGAAACTAGCGCAATTTTGGGTGCAATTTGCGCCCTGATCGTTGATTATGCCCCAAACTCCAGGCCACCACGTTTAAGAAAATGCAATTGTGGAAGATTTTCTTTTTTTAATGTAACAGATTCTAATGCCATAAAAAAATTCAGAGACATAGAAAATACAGTGCCGGTCTCACTAAGGAGAAATATTTTAAAAATTGCTACAATATTTGAGCCCCGATTTTAAAGGGGGAGCGGGCACAGGTTGTGGGAGGCCCAAAGCGGTCGGCGCACCCGACAACAACAACAACAACAACATAGCCTTTAATGTAGTAAAACGTCCCAAGGCGCTTCACAGAAGCCATTATCAAACAAAGTTTGACACCGAGCCACATATTAGGACAAATGAACGAAAGCTTGGTTAAAGGAGGAGAGAGAGGCAGATAGGTTTAAGGAGGGAATTCCAGAGCCTAAGGCCTAGGCAGCTGACGGGTTAGGGTTAGGGTTAGGCACGGCCGCCAATGGTGGAGCGATTAAAATAGGGGATGCGCAAGAGCCCAGAATTGGAGGAGCGCTGAGATCTCAGAGGACTGTAGGGTTAGAGGAGGTTACAGAGATAGGGAGAGGTGAGGCCATGGAATAATTTGAAAACAAGGATGAGAATTTTGAAATTGGGAGCCAATATAGGTCAGTGAGCGCATACCCCCACAACGGCAGTTATGAAGGAAGCGAGACTCAGCTGATGTTAACTGTTTTCGGGGCAAGCCAGCATCCCATTACCAATGACTGTCTGATGGACAATACTCCCAAACAGATACAAATCATGAAAAGTGTGACTTTAAACAGGGAAGGACTCAGTTACTGGCCCTATCCCTGAATCGGCTGTTTCACACAGACATATGGGAATGTGAAGGGAGCGAAACGAATTACCGTGGTTATCATATCACGTACCAGAGATGCACATGGATCGATGACACACACTCAAGCACACATTAATAGAGAGACTGCCACACAATCCTCCAAATCATATTCTGCTCAATTGCCCTGAGTAAAACTACACCCGCTGAAACACCTGGCCTGAGAGCATATGGCAGAGATGTTACCTTGCCAGTCCCAGGTGAGCTACACTCATCAATAAATCAAGCACTCGCCATTTTTCATTTATGTATTTTCTTTTTAAATATTTATTGGCTGATTACTGAGACTTAAGACAGAGCAAGGGGCTGGTATTCACTGTCCAAATGCAACTCATTTAAAGGGACAATGCTAACATAGGAACCTAAGAAAACTTAGGAACAGGAAAAGGTTAATAAGCCCAAGCAGGCCCTGCCCTTTTTCATAAACCAGCCCATCTACCCACCTTTTCATCATATTCCTCAATTTGTTCTCTGTCCAGAAACACATCTAATCATCTCTTAAACCCATGATAGTGTCTGTTTCTGTAACCATGCCTGGTAACTTATTCCAAAATGCTATTGCTCTGTCTTATAAAATTTTGCTTGACTTCCCCTTCTTACTTCTCCACTTTTAGATATGTCACTAAGTATTTCACTTAGGGAATAATCTAGTTTTCTTTCTTGAAAACTTTAATGCAGTCACCTCAAAGTCTCCTCTTTTCGAGAGAAAAGCAAGGCCAATTTTCTTAACCTTTCTTCATTAGCTAAATTCCAGTATCATCTTTGTTGCCCCTTCTGTACCTTTTCAATGGCAATAATCTCTCTTCTGTGATTGGGTGGTCAG
The DNA here is from genome assembly GCA_030390025.1 of Squalus acanthias. Taxonomy (NCBI): domain Eukaryota; kingdom Metazoa; phylum Chordata; class Chondrichthyes; order Squaliformes; family Squalidae; genus Squalus; species Squalus acanthias. The sequence continues at coordinate 29,748,043 of CM059432.1, read as the reverse complement.
ACCTGTGGACAGACCACAAGGTGGAATCTGACTAATCACTCATAAAGAAAGAAGCCTGGCCTTAATGTATCATCTTCTCCTGTCCCTCAGAACTGTCTCAAAGTGCTTCATATACAATGAATTGCTAAGAAGGGCAGTCACTGTTATTTGGCAAACAATGCATAAAAAAAGTATTGGCCTATTTAATGCATTGAGCCTAGTTTTTTTCCCCACAGGAGATCCGTCTGATTGTGGACCTTATGCCACTCATTTAGTTTCCTGAAGACATGATCAGTGACTATCTTCCCTACCCATCAATTGTAGAATTTCTATCTAACCTTACACCCTACAATATTCATCCTTCACATTCTCGCTCTGATGGTTCCATTCCACAGCAGTTTAGCTCCTCACAGGCTTTGATTACCTCTATTGTCCTCATCTTTATAACTCTCGATCCTGTTCATCTGCAGGTGTTTGTCCGAGTGCTTTTGTTTCAAGGTGCAAACTAACCCAAGAAACAACTGCTTCAATTGGGAATATATTCTACATATCCACTATTCCACGGGGAAATAAATTCCTTCTCATCTTGCCTGTGAGAAATCATTTAAAAAAATAGATATATTAGATACCCATTATTTACACGTATGGAATGCACTACCTGTCCTGATGACACATTGGAAAATGCACTGCCCAGTATGGAACTAAGACACACAGATCAGGAAGATCCCATGTTTGACCCACCATTTGTGCTAAATTAGCTGATTTCAGCCCCACACTACAATTGGTCTCAGCAATAGAAAGGAAAAAAATGTAACCATGGTTTCTGCACCTAATGATGAATGGACTTCAGGCGAGCTCAGGAATGACTGTGATGCCCTGATGACATAAATGAAGCGTTTTTGAGTTTGTTAAATGATCGATTGGATTCTTTGTTGCTGGCCTCAACACATGCCTAGGATTAAAGTCAGTTACTGCTAGCTATTTCTGCAAGCTGAATAGAATTACAGTCCAGCAAAATTCGCACCTCAGAGCAAAGGCTAAGACTGGCATAGCTCTGCAAGTTCTTGGTATGCGTGATTTGGTCGTTCATATTATACCCAGATGGGGAAAACATTCCATCAAGTAATTCAAAATATCTGGCACAGATCAATGAGCCAAGCCATTTCATTCAATTTCAAAAATCCTAAGTGATCGGCATACTTGGGGTAGTGGATTTGATGAACTACTGTGTCTGAGGTGAAGATGTGGGTTGGGCATGTCTGGGGGGCGGGGGGGGGGCGGGCGGCAGGAACAATGATCCTTTGTAGTCCTTTTGACAGACAGCTCTGTGGCTCAGAGCATCTGATTCTGGACATATAGTGGGCAGCATAGGCTCAGCTCAGAGTCAGTCTAAAGCAAGCAAGGGGACTTAGCTATATCTGGCATTGTGGTCGCATTTTGAACCCACAATCTTCTGACTGAGACGTGAGAGTGCTACCGCTGAGCCAAGGCTGACAAAACATGCCTCCTCAAAGGATTGTCTTAACCTCTTGACTACAATGTTACTTTTAAGTTACAGAACATCAAGCTTACATTCAGGAAATATTCATAGAATGCAGCACCCAGCAGTAAGACGGCCTGAGATGGTTGGGCGAGGCTGGCCAAGTCAGCAGCCGCTGTGGAATGGCTTTGAATCATTATCTTTCCTTTTGTACTAATTACCAAACTGGCCATCAATAGCAACATCAGTTAAATGTAGAATTTCTAACCAGGCGAAGAGATATACAGTGAAACATCCCAATCATTTGAACACACATTCACCCCAATGAGTGATGTGCAATAAAAAAAAGCATCAGATCAAAGGGATAAGGTCCTTCCTGTCAGTTTTATGAGGGTGGACAACTAATTAATTTCCATCCATGTAATTAAAACGAAAATAAACAATCTGATATTTAAAGGGAAACCTTGTTCATCTGAATTACTGCATAACTGAACATGCACCATTCTAGTGCTTTATGAATGAAAACTACTGCCCTGAGGTGTACGGCAAGAGTCAACCAGGGTTTCTGCTATTATTGCTATCTGATAGCTCCTGATGGACGGTGGGCATATGTGGGTGAGGACACTGTCAGGCTCAGCTGTGATGCTCTGGTAGTTGAATAGCTTGCTGACACTCACTGTCTAGCCTCACATACAAAGAATGGTCTTTTGGAGCCAGATGTGGAACGTGGCCGGCACTGTAGGAACTGTGCCCCAGTATGAACAATAAACAATCTTTGCTGGTTTAGGGCAGTCTAGAAGCAGACATTTATGACGTCTTCCTATCTATGATGTCATTACATGTTTGGGGGAAGGGAGGTGAGAGAAATCCTACACAAGGCGTCTGTTCTCAGAGATAGAAACATAGAAACATAGAAACTAGGAGCAGGAGTAGGCCATTCGGCCCGTCGAGCCTGCTCCACCATTCAATACGATCATGGCTGATCATCCAAATCCCGTACCCTGTCCCTGCTTTCTCACACAGAATCCCCATCGAGCCTGCACCGACACATATCCCACCCTATCCCCGTAACCCCACGTATTTAATTCCCCCTTACATATCCCATCCTATCCCTGTAACCCCACATATTTAATCCCCCCCTAACACTAAGGGTCAATTTATCATAGCCAAATCAACCTAACCCGCACATTTAGTACAGTGGGGGAGTTTCAGCAGCCAGGTTAAGCCTCTGGGTATGCTTCATCTGAAGAATTCAGCTCCTACGAGGCTTACAATGATGTCAGTGGCAAGCTTGTGCAGCAGCAGATATGCCAGGAGACCTTGATTCATTACCTAGCGTGTGACCTTAGGCAGCATAGGTACAATGTCATGTCAGGGAGACCATTCCCTTCAGAGTTTGAAACATCAGAACAAGAGGGGACAAATGAGCTAGGGAATCTATAGGCATCTCCATTTATATTTCTGATAAAATAAAATCCTCTTCTATTTTCTCTTTGCTGATTTCCCTAACCATAAAGTGCTGACCTTCTCCTAAGCCTCTGTCAATTACTATGGTGACAGAACTGATTAAACGGGTAAACTCCTAGCTGAGTTGGATAGCTCTTTCAAAGAGCAGGCACAGGCACAATGGGCCGAATGGCCTCCTTTTTTGCTGTTAGATTCTATAATTCTATGCAGCAACTTTTTCTCAACAGAAAGAACAACAACTTGTAGCACATTGTATCCAACAAAATGTCCCACGGTGCTCTACTGAATAAGTAAAGGAGTTTGTACAGATTATGGACTTCCAGGGCAAACACAGAAGGGCAAGAGGATAACCAGGGAAAGAGTAGGGCCCATTCGGGACCAAAGTGGCAATCTGTGTGTAGAGCCGGAAGATGTAGGTGAGGTTTTAAATGAATATTTTGCATCTGTGTTCACGATGGAGAAGGACGATGTAGGCATAGAAATCAGGCAGGGGGATTGTGATATACTTGAACAAATTAGTATTGAGAGGGAGGAGGTACTAGCGGTTTTAGCGGGCTTAAAAGTGGATAAATCCCCAGGCTGTGTGAGGCAAGGGAGGAGATTGCAGGGGCTCTGACACAAATTTTCAGAACCTCTCTGGCCACAGGGGAGGTCATGATGCGGAGATGCCGGTGTTGGACTGGGGTGGACAAAATTGAGAGGTCGCACAACACCAGGTTATAGTCCAACAGTTTTATTTGAAATCACAAGCTTTCGGAGCTATCGCTCCTTCCTCAGGTGAAGTAAATTGGATACAGAATCGCCAGAGCATATATAGATGGAAAAAAAAGCATGTGTACTTTACAATTGCAGACCAATAAATTAAATCATCCTGACTATCTTGCTATGTCTTTTGATGTGGTACCTTCCTGGCTGACTTAATTAACTTTATCACACCTCGGCAGATAGTCAGGATGATTTAATTTATTGGTCTGCAATTGTAAAGTACACATGCTTTTTTTTCCATCTATATATGCTCTGGCGATTCTGTATCCAATTTACTTCACCTGAGGAAGGAGCGATAGCTCCGAAAGCTTGTGATTTCAAATAAAACTGTTGGACTATAACCTGGTGTTGTGCGACCTCTCAATTTTGTCCACAGGGGAGGTGCCAGAGGACTGGAGAACAGCTAACGTAGTACCATTGTTCAAGAAGGGTAGTAGGGATAAACCAGGGAATTACAGGCCAGTGAGCCTGACATCAGTGGTAGGGAAATTATTGGAAAAAATTCTGAGGGACAGAATTAGTCTCCACTTGGAGAGGCAGGGATTAATCAGGGATAGTCAGCATGGCTTTGTCAGGGGGAGATCATGTCTGACCAATTTGATTGAATTTTTCGAGGGGGTAACTAGGTGTGTGGATGAGGGTAGTGCAGTTGATGTAGTCTACATGGACTTCAGTAAGGCTTTTGACAAAGTCCCACATGGGAGATTGGTCAAGAAGGTAAGAGCCCATGGGATCCAGGGCAATTTGGCACATTGGATCCAAAATTGGCTTAGTGGCAGGAGGCAGAGGGTGATGGTCGAAGGTTGTTTTTGTGACTGGAAGCCTGTGTCCAGTGGTATACCGCAGGGATCGGTGCTGGGTCCTTTGCTGTTTGTAGTGTACATTAATGATTTAGATAGGAATGTAGGAGGTATGATCAGTAAGTTCGCAGATGACACGAAAATTGGTGGAGTGGTAAATAGCGAGGAGGAAGCCTCAGGCTACAGGGCGATATAGACGGGATGGTTAGATGGGCAGAACAGTGGCAAATGGAATTTAACCCTGAAAAGTGTGAGGTGATGCATTTTGGGAGGACAAACAAGGCAAGGGAATACACAATGAATGGTAGGATCCTTGGAAGGTTAGAGGATCAGAGGGACCTTGGTGTGCATGTACATAGATCCCTGAAGGCAGCAGGACAGGTAGATAAGGTGGTTAAAAAGGCATATGGGATACTTGCCTTCATTAGCCGAGGCATAGAATATAAGAGCAGGGAGGTTATGATGGAGCTGTACAAAACGTTAGTTAGGCCACAGCTGGAATACTGTGTGCAGTTCTGGTCACCACACTATAGGAGGGATGTGACTGCATTGGAGAGGGTGCAGAAGAGATTCACCAGGATGTTACCTGGGCTGGAGCGCTTCAGCTATGAAGAGAGACTGGACAGGCTGGGGTTGTTTTCCTTAGAGCAGAGAAGGCTGGGGGGGGACCTGATTGAAGTGTACAAAATTATGAGGGGCATAGATAGGGTAGATAGAAAGGAACTTTTCCCCTTAGTAGAGGGATCAATAACCAGGGGGCATAGTTTCAAGGTAAGGGGTAGGCGGTTTCGAGGGGATTTGAGGAAAAACTTTTTCACCCAGAGGGTGGTTGGAATCTGGAACTCACTGCCTGAAAGGGTAGTAGAGGCAGGAACCCTCACAACATTCAAGAAGCATTTAGATGAGCACTTGAAATGCCATAGCATACAAGACTATGGACCAAGTGCTGGAAAATGGGATTAGAATAGACAGGGCTTGATGGCCGGCGCAGACACGATGGGCCGAAGGGCCTCTTTCTGTGCTGTATAACTCTATGACTCTATGACATTTGCGTGCAAACAAAATAGAGGTGGTAACTTGCAATCTTTATCAAACATCTCTGAAACCATTGTTACTGTAAATAAATCTGCATGGTATTCAGTGGGAAATTGAAAAGCATTGTGAAGGTTTACATAATGACAATGATCACAGAGCAACTTTTCTCTTTGTGGACTGTGGTATTTTTTATATACCACTATAACTGGTTAATGTATTTTCAGGGAATATTGAAATGCTGTTGGTGTTCGTTATTATACCTCTATTATTCTGCATCGACTCACAAGCTAATGATCTAAACTAGGAATGTTAGAGTACCAAGAAGAGAAAAGTTCATTTTCCATAATATTTACCATTGACATCTCAATATACCAAACCATTTCTCAAGATACAGGTTCTGTTGATCAAAATAGTTCCTGTATCTTAAGAAATGGTTTTGGATGTTGCTGATTTATTAATGCTCATGCTGGCTCCAAGTAGAGTCTCTAAGTGTCATTTGCATAGCAATCGAGTAGTGATAATCTTGATTATTATCCTCAAGCTCCTTTTATAACTCTTCATACAGGTTAAATGCCATCTTCTCATTAAAGGATAAATTCAGTGATCCTGCACTTCAACAGGGAGGTGTGCTTGAAGGGAGCATGGTTCGAAGCTACAACACTGTAGCACTACCTTTGACCACAGCTCTCCGCCGGGAACGCTGGAACACTTATTATTCCCTTAAGTTTAAATTCTGCAAAAACAGTCCAACCAGACAAATCAATTAAATGAACGTCTGCAAATCCTTCTTTCATTTTTACATTCATATTGTAAATTATGAATATTTAATAGAGGTGTTCAATATTATGAGGGGTTTTGATAGAGTAAATAGGGGGAAACTGTTTCCACTGGCAGGAGGGTCAGTAACCAGAGGACACAAATTTAATGTTTTTATCAAAAGAACCAGGGGCGACATTAGGAAACATTTTTTTACACAGCGAGTTGCTGTGATCTGGAATGCATTGCCTGAAAGGGTGGTGGAAGCAGATTCAATAATAACTTCCAAAAGGGAATCGGATAAAGACTTGAAGGGGAAAAAAATTGCAGGGCTATGGAGAAAGAGCAGTGGAGTGGGGCTAATTGGACAGCTCTTTCAAAGAGCCCGCACAGGCATGATGGGCCGAATGGCCTTCTTCTGTGCTGAATGATTCTATGATTCTAGTAGTGGATACTGAGCAGCAAGTTAATGAGAGGGTGCTTAAACCAATTTACTCACCATTTTAGTAGGCACAAAGTATTTTCCCAAGTTTTCCACGAGGTTCCCGTCACGCGGGGATCAAGCCAGGTAAGTATGTCGGGTTCTGAACAACTCTCCATTTCTTTCAATAGGTGACAGCTGCAAAAGTGGTTTAAAACCTGCCATTTTACAGCTGGTCACTTTCCACTCTCAGAAGCTTCAGGCTTGAGTATTTGGAACAGTTTTTAAGCTTTATGCATTTGGGAAGTGTTTGCAGTAAACTCTCTATTCACTGTCACCTCCTTGCAACATCATATCTAACCCTTGATAGATTGGTTCTGTCATCTGAACTTCACCTGCCATATGAATCATCAGAATGGGCACGATTTATGCTCTGTCACCTTGGTCCTCCGAATCTGATGATGATCAGCCGCAGCAGCAGCAGCAGAACCAGCCACACCAGCAGCAGCAGCAACAACAAGAGCGCCAACCTTCTCCTCAACCACCTGATGCTGCACAGAGCATAGGGCATCAGCGCAGGGCTGGACCGCATCGGAGGCCATACCCCCAACACAGGGTATACAGGCAGAGGATGAGCTTCCTCAACATGACAGTGCAGCAGTGCCAAAGGAGGCTCAGGCTATCGCGCCAGGTCGTCGCCAGCATTTGCACCTTACTGGAGCAAGACCTGCAGCCCAGAGGAAGGGGTGGACACTCCTTACCAATGGCTGTCAAACTCACCCTTGCCCTCAACTTCTTCACCTCAGGCTCCTTCCAGGCATCTGCAGCAGACCTTTGCGGCATCTCGCAGTTGGCTGCACACAGATACATCGCACAGGTAACCGATGCCCTCTTTAACAAGTCCACAAATTATATACATTTTGCCACTGATAAAGCCACTGTCAATGAACATGCGCTTGGCTTTGCCGCTCTAGCTGGCTTCCCATGGGTGCAGGGAGTCATCGACTGTACACATGTGGCCATCACAACCCAGTAGCATTTGTTAACCGCAAGGGCTTCCAATCCCTCAATGTTCAGCTGGTCTGCAACCATAGGAAGATTATCATCCATGTGTGCGCTAAGTTCCCTGGCAGCTGCCATGACTCGTACATCCTGCACCATTCCACCATCCCTCAGCTCTTTGCACCGCCAAACAGTCTTGGCGGCTGGCTGCTTGGAGACGAGGGCTATCCCCTGAAGACGTGGCTCATGACACCTTTGAGGAGGCCAACCAACGAGCCTGAGGGACGTCATAATCAAAGCCTCATCTCCACGAGAAGTGTCATCGAGCAGACAATAGGCTTGCTCAAAATGCGCTTCAGATGCCTCGACAGATCTGGAGGAGCCCTTCAGTACACACCAGCTAGAGTCTATCGAATAGTCATCGTCTGCTGTGCCCTGCACAACATAAAGCAGCAGCGAGGATTAGTACTGGATGAGGAAGAAGCTGCTGAGTGCAGAGCCTCATCGGAGGATGAGGAGGATGTGGCTCACCATGAGGTTGGTCACGAGGATGAGGAACACCTGGACGAGCCGGCGGTCCCATTGCGACCAGTACACGAGCACGTTGCTGCCCGTCACGCCAGGGATACCCTTATCAATGGCAGATTTCAATAACTTCATGCAGCTCATAGATGTGGCTGCCACCCACGTACGCAGGTTGCATCACCCCACACCAACACCATGCAGCAGTCAAACAATGATTCCTCCCTTGTTTTGACTCTCACCACCATTGCTGGGTGTGAAATGAGCCCTGACCCTTCACTCTGCCACTTCTATTCGATCACACAAATTTGCCAACGACCTCCAAGTGTGACAATTAGATGATTTATTAACAGCACTTCATAGAATACTAACATGACATTGATAAAGAAAGACACACCCGAGTGTCTAGCCTTGTGACTATTTGTGTGGGATCTTTCTTTTCTGGGTGCTTCTATGTCGTGCTACCCCTGCGGCTTCAGCAGAGGTAGAGGCAGCCTCCTCATCTCTGTGCTGTGCCTGCTTAGATGCCTTTGGCGGTCGCCCTCTGGGTTTTGGAGCCACTGATGGCTCCGCCAAAGTCTGCTCCTCCTGCGACTGTGCATGCACAGACTCGGCCATCGCTGTCCGGGGAGGCATCTGGGGCTCTGACTGAGGGATTGGCAAGGGGGTGGAAGTCAAAGCGCTTGGAGCGGAGCCCCCATTTCCATGTCCCCTCCCACCATCATCCCTCTCATGGGCCACCCGTACTTCCCTGCTAGCAAGTAGCTGGAGAACATCTTGCTGTACTTAAGTAGCGCCATGAGGGCCCACCTCTATACTGACATCCATCCTACAAAGGATGTCTATGAGGATATTTCTCTCCTCCATAGATGCCTATCTCTCCTCCATTTTTCTTCATCTCTTCTCCATAGATGAGCATCTATTTTGAAGAGAAACCATGTTCTCATGCGACTGGCGCCGTGTCTCCTCCATGCAGGTGGCCATCCTATCCATGGAGGAAGCTATAGTTGCCAGTGACTGCACCACGATGTTGCTCATGCTGACAATTTGATGGAGTGGGTTGGCAATACCAAGTTGCCTCCTTTTGTGTTGTTAGTTGCTGTAATTGCATAACGATGAGGCTCAGTGTGAGGGCTGCATAGTAAGATGGCGACCTGATAATATAGATAGAGTTAGAGGGATGGATGGAGGTACAAGGGATGTTGGGCTGTGTAGCGTTGTGCAGGAGTAGGGGTGGCAATGTAGAATGGTGCGAATGTGATGAGACGTACAGCAGCATCAAGGTAATTGTGGCTTAATACTCACTTTTCCTGATCTTACCAGATCATTGAACTTCTTGCAGCACTGCACCCAGGTGCGAACCACCACTGACAGCCCCGTAACCTCCTGCGATATCTGCAGCCGCGCTGCCTTTGTCTGCTAGGGAGGCCTCTTCCTGCTATCCGCAGGGAAGAGAACCGCCCTACGTGCTCTCACTCCCTCCACAAGATGATGGAGGGACTCATCTGTGAAGCAAGGCGCTGCTCGTTGGCGCTGCAAGCTCATAGTGCAGGGACTCAAACACTGACAGCACTGAATGCTATCAATTTGCAACTGACAGTAACTGGGGACATGGCCCCTTTAAATAAACCGGCAATAATCGCATCATCCGGTATCGTCACCAGACCTGCACCCTTTAATAGGGCCGGGATACGCGCAGGGCTGGCCTAACAAGGTTCGATTTATCGACGGGATCCACGCAGCAGCGGGGTCGCCCCCCGCCGCCGACCTCTCCCGCCTTGAAGCCGCCCAGGCAGGCGAAATCATGGCCATTGTGTTACTTTCTATCTTAATTTGAAGCAATCTTCCTGATTTACCTTGGCACCAATGAAATTTTACAATAAAAGCGCACTTACAAGCCATTAGATTTAGATTCTACTTTGTACCTCCTTCACTTTCAAATAGTATTCTTCGAAAAGCACTGCCAGAATGCTGGAGCCTACTGGGAATTAGTGCCTGCTGGCCAGGCAGTCAGAATGCATAAAATGGATAATCCATCTTCTAATGAGACTTTACACCAGTGTTGGTCTGAATTAACATGGAGGCCTTAACCTCTACAGTACCAGGCCATGGCGAAATCACTATGGCTACAGTAAGGCGGATTGTACATGGTCTGTGGAAAGAAGCAGGTTGATGGGCCTTACATTCTTATATTAACCTGATGCCAACCATCCACATGCCAGGAATGTCCAAGTGATGGGTGCCATTAGAGTATTGGATATCCATCAAAAAGTCTTGGCTTTGGTCAGTGTCATTACCCTGTGGCTCTTTTGGAATAATGTTGGACTCCCATCCATTGGACACAGGACATGGTAGTTCATCTGTTGGTGGGGGACTGGGGAAGAGGGAGGGAGAGAATGCTGTCAGTGGGGAGCAGTCAGCCAGGGTTGAATATTGGAGATGTGCAATTTTGCTTGATTACCTTTGGGGGATCAAGATCTATTTATACTTTGAAGATTGAAACAGTTGGATAGTGGCTACAGTAAGGCAAATCGTACATGGTCTGTGGAAAGAAGCAGGTTGATGGGCCTTACATTCCTATATTAACCTGATGCCAACCATCCTCATGCCAGGAATGTCCAACCCAAGGCCTTCGGGCCCTTGACCCCCCCCCCCCCCCCCCACCACCCCCAAATCTGATCCTTGAAGCACATGGAACTCAGTCCTTTTTGTATTTATTTACTTGCTGGTTTTTCTTGTTTGAATGTTGTGGGCCTGGAGGTTTGGAAAGGGCTATTTTTTGATCTGCTGCCCCATTATTAGATAAATTCTAAATCACAACATCAAGATCCATTAGTATAAGCAACTTACGACATATGCAAGTTAATGGGAAGATAGATTTAAACTTTATATGTGACTCCTGAGACTCCATGGTATTCACCTACGTGGCCCATAAAGTCAAAAAGCTGAAACATCCCCTACCCTATATAATTCCCTATTATCTGTTCACCTGACTCCCAGTCATCTGCGAACCTCTCTGTCCCTCCCTACCAGCCACCTTAAGTCTGTTTCTACTTTCAATGTTGAGTAGTGATTTGAGCAAAAGAAAAGCTGCAGAGTTATTCGGCATTAACACAGCTTGCATCAAGGGAGCCGAGCAGCTCAGGCAAAGTTTATTTGATAATCTCACTCTTCTGCTTGATTTCAGGAGTCAAAGGGTCGTGTCCATGGGGTGGAATGTTTGTATTACACTGGCTGCAGGTGAAGAGTTGGAGAGAACTGGGCTAGTCACCAGAGACCCACATACAATATACATCATACAGTGCAACTACATTAGGCCGAGACCTGAGGGGATTTATCACACATGTTTCGTTCTCTCTTCATACAGAAAACTAACTGAAAAAAACCATATTCTTTAGGGCTCAGCCTGTCTTTACAATCTTAGTCAGTACAGAAAGTGATGAAGTTGTTGTTGGCCCTGCGAAAAATGCATCAAAGGTCTCCTTGATGTAACATAACTGCCAACCATCAGCGTTTGACACTGACATCGGCACTTAGGGGGCCTAGTCAGGATTTTTCTGATAAAAATAAGCACAGGCCCCTCCTCCCCTCAGTGCTTCACCTACAGGAGCCCGGCTACTAATGGAATCCCAGCAGCCCTCTTGAGAACAGGAGCTCCTGATTATGACATGTAGCAGCCAGAATCACTTCGATTAGCAGCAGGACTCAGATAGGAACAGATATGTTGGAGCGGGTAAGGGAGGGAAATGGATGGCAATGATAGGGTTGGCAAAAGGGGAGGGCGATAGAGTTTGCAGTGATAGGAAAAGGCAAAGGGATTTGGATGGTGATGAAGGGGAGAGGGAAGAAAGGAAATGAAGGGCTGAGGGAACGGGATGGCAATGAAGCAGAGAGGGAAACGGGAGATGGGAAGAAGCAGAAGCTGCGAGCCGTGCTTTGTGGGAGAAAAAAGAAAAGAAGCTGCCAGTGGCACTTTGGAATACGGGAGGAAAGAGAGTGGCAGCATTAACTGAGAAAGTGGGGAGGGCAAGTGACAGAATTAAACACCGGAGTGGGGAGAGAGAGGGCCTCTCAAGACCATTAACTTCATACGTGTAATGGTCACATGCAAAATACATATGGGGGCCAGCCTCAATGAGCCCCCGCAGCAGAAACTATCTGTTATTCTGTATAAAGCAGGTAATCTCACCTGATTTCTTTTTGCAGTTCTAAAAAGGAAACTAAGGAGAATAATATCGCAAGGCTTGGATGATACAGATGCGTGAGAGCGACCCCTACGATCAGATATGTTGAAGAGAGCCACTGAGGTTCATTTGGAAGACTGGGCCATGCAGCATCAAGGAGGGGAGTAAGTAATTGTCAGTGGGGATGGAAGAGAGAAAACCGAGGAAAAAATAGAACAGATAAAAACAAAATACAATCAGGAACATGAAGCATTGTCAGAGATACCCTGTGATAAATGAACGTTTAATGTGGAGAATTGTAGAAAAGTACTTGAATTAAAAATCTATATTCCTCATGTACTCCCCTCCATCACTTATCCAGGAAACGCATGGGGTGAATTCTTAAGTGCAGTTAAGTTTGACATACATTCAGGACAGAAGCATTGTGAATTATTTATGATCTCTCTCTCAGAGGAGGTCATCTTCCTGAGAAATATTTTAGAGGTTGTATCACGGGTCAGATTTATATTTCCGCCAATGGAACCAAAAGTAGACAAGTAATATCAGGTCTGGACTGCCACAAGCAAATATTCCTAAATATAAGGTAGTTGGTCAAATACCTGTATCACTTATTAAATGAAAATGTTCTTGTGTTTGCTAGTGAATTGTTTGGAGTGCACAAATAAAGTTGATTGAAAAATGTATCAACTCTATTATATTAAAAAATGTCACTGATTGTATTGCTGATCCTAGGTTGCTGAAAGAAGCAAAGGTAGAAAGAGCAGAGATATTGGTCACAATCTTTCAATCCTCATTGGATACAGGAGCAGTGCTGGATGACTGGAGGGTTGCTAATGTTATTCCACTATTCAAGAAAGGGGAGAGGGATAAATCGGGAAACTACATGCCAGTCAGCCTAACATTGGTGGTGGGGAAGTTATTTGAAACCATTATCAGGGACAAATAAACTTGCAATTGGAAAGGCATAGGTTAATCAAGGACAGCCAGCATGGATTTGCTAAAGGCAAATCGTGTCTGACTAACTTGATTGAATTCTTTGATGAGTTAACAGAGAAGGTTGATCAAGGTAGTGAAGTAGGTGTTGTATATATGGACTTTTGGAAGGCATTCGACAAAGTACCACACAAGACGCTTGTTAAGAAGATGGAAGCACGTGGAATTAAGGGGAAACTGGCAGTATGGATACGAAATTGGCTCAGTGACAGGAAGTAGGGGGTGGTGGTGGATGGATGTTTTTCAGACTGGGAGGTAGCTTGCAGTGCTGTTCCCCAAGGGTCAGTTTTGGGTCAATTACTCATTTCAATTTTTATAAACGTCTTAGACTCGGGTGTAGAGAGCAGCATTATAAAGTTTTCAGATGATACGAAAATTGCAATGTAATAGATAGTGATGAGGATAATTATAGACTTCAGGATGACAGACAGGATGATGAAATAGTCAGAAGCATGGCAGATGAAGTTCAATGTGGAGAAGGGTGAAGTGATGCACTTTGGGAGGACTAATGTGGAAAGACAGTATACTATAAATGGCACAATTTTGAAAAGTGTAGATGAGCAGAGAGACCTTGGTGACCATATACATAAAACCTTAAAGGTGGCAGGGCAAGTTGATAAGGTGGTTAAAAAAGCACATGGGTTACTTGGGTTTATAAATAGAGGCATAGCTTATAAAAACAAAGAGATCATACTAGAACTTTATAAATCACTGGAGTATTGTGAACAATTCTGGGCAGCACACTTCAGGAAAGATGTAAAGGCCTTAGAAAGGGTACAGAGGAGGTTTCCCAGGATGTTACCAGGGATGAGGGACTTCAGTTGAGGAGAGGTTGAAAAAGTTAGGACTGTTCTCCTTGGAACAGAGACGTTTAAGAGGTGACCTAATAGAGGTTTTCAAGATGATGAGAGGTTTTGATAGAGTAGATAGAGAAAAACTATTCCCTCTGGCGAGTGGGTCAATAACCAGAGGTCTTAGATTTAAAATCATTGGCAAAAGATCTAGACAGGCGATGAGGAGAAATATTTTTACACGGAGAGTTGTCGGGATCTAGAACGCTGTACCTGAAAAGGTGGTGAAGCTGATTCCATAAATAATTTTAAAAGGGAGTTAGACAGGTACTTGAGGATGAGGAACTTACAGGGTTACGGACAAAAAGCGGAGGTGTGGGTCTAAGCACGACTGCTCTTTCAACCAGCCAGCACTGGCACGATGGGCCGAATGGCCTCCTTCTGTGCTGTAAGTTTCTATGATTGTAATTGCATCCACTAAGTGTTGGTACATGGTTCGTATCCATACTTTTTTCCCTGTGATCTCGGCAGGGCACTCAAGGCAGACAATCAGTCTCAGGGGAAGTGGGAGCATTTCAGTGGCTGTGACTTACTGATCCATGGCACAGAATGTCGCAAGACCAGCATGGGCTATCTCCTCATCTTTGTGCAGTGCATGAGATTTTGTAACCATTGCATACATTGGTGCTAATACTAATTCAATGGTATTTTATTTTTGACTTCTTCCAGCTGCTGCTCTCCTAGCTGAGGGCGACCTGGAGACTTGATCCCATGATTTTGCTGATGCCAGCCTTTAGTTGGCTGATATAGGTCCATGAAAATGGTCCTCAGGCAACTGGCATTGCCTTGGGCTAGCATGGAAGCCGATCCCAGTCAAGGCCCATTGGTTCAGTCAGATCCCTCTGGGACTCACTCTATAGCTACTCAGACATCTGGCTAAGATCAAGTGTAGATCTTATTGGATGAATTTTTTTGTAGCTTCAGTTTAAAGCCCAAGGAAGAGGAAAATTATCAGTTGCATACCTTGGGTAGATTTTCCGATCACTAACATCCGATTTTTGAGTGCGAGTGTTATGCTGGATCTTTGCCCATTTTTCATCCTGCCCAGCCTCGTGATCACATTTTAAATGGCCTGAGGAAGTACTGCCAGTTTGTGGACGGATGCATGTAAATTGGACCAAAGTGATGCAATGGTATTTTTGACAGCATTGCACTGGTTGCATATAAACTGGGTACCCAAGGTTGCTAGGGACTGAGTACATGGAAGTTTATTTAAAGAGAACAATTTCTTCCCTAATTTTTTTTTTATATTGTCACTTAGGTTTTCATGAGCCTATGTGGCAATTGTTGTGCACCAAGTCCCATTCACCCCAGTGCTCACTAACCTACATTGGCTTCCGGTCCACCAATGACTCAAATTTAAAATTCTCATCCTTGGGTCCAAATCCATTCAGGGCCTTGCCTCTCTCTATCATCTTCTCCAGCCCTACAGCCCTCTGGGGACTCTGCACTCCTCCAATTCTAGCCTCTTGCTCATCCCCGACTTCCTGCACCCCACCATTGGCTGCCGTGCCTTCAGCCCTAAGCTCTGGAATTCCCTCCCTAAATATCTCCACCTCTCTCTCCTCCTTTAAGAAGCTCCTTAAAACCTACGTCTTTGACCAAGCTTTTGATCACCTGACTTAATATCTCCTTGGTTCGGTGCCGATTTTTGTCTGATTACACTTCTGTGAAGCACCTTGGAACGTTTTACTATGTTAAAGGCGCTTTATAAATGCAAGTTGTCGTTATTTGATGTTTGAAGTGTAGTCACTGTTGTTTTGTAGAAAAACATGGCAGTCAATTTACACACAGCAAGGTCCCACAAACATCAAATGAGAATAATGACCAGATAATTAGTTCTAATAGAATTGCTTGAAGGATGAATGCTGGCCAGAACACCAGGAGAACTTCCTGCTCTTCTTTGAATACTGTAATGGCATTTTTACATCCATCTGAACAGGGAAATGGGGCCTCAATTTAATGCCTCATCCAAATGATGGTACCTCAAACAATGCTGAAGTGTCATTCTACATTATACTGTATAGTGAAGTCCTGGAGTGGGGCTTGAACCCACAGCTTTCTGACTCAGTGATAAGTGCTGCAAACTGAGACAAGCTGACACTTGGCAAACTTCTCCTCTGACAGTGGCTGTCAAAGTGATCACGGTCCTTACTTTTATGCTTTGGGATCATTTCTGCCTGCCAATGCCTTGTTTGCTTAATTAAGCAATTCCATCTCCTTCCAGTGGACAACTAACGGCAGGATAAGAATGCTGTACAATTCTATAGAGTGGCAGGATCCCTGAAGGCCCAGTAGGGGGTTATTAATTGTATTCATGTGGCCTCGTGAGCTCCCTTGCTGAATGCCACTATGAGCATGAACAGGAAAAGGATTCCAGTCTCTCAATGTTCAGTTTGATTTGGGCCATTGCAATGACTTCCATAAGTCAATGCTGGCTTCCCAGGCAGCTGTCACGATGCTTTAATTTTAAGGCATCTACTGTCCCACCAATATTTGACCCATAATGGAAACTCCTGAGCAGGAAAGCCAACGGGCACATCAAAGAGATTACAAGGAGGGACTTGAAGAGGCTAAAGAGCAGATCCTGATGACAGCTGCACATATTATTCATGAAGTTCTCATACAGCACACCTTCCCTTCCCTTGGAAAGGTGGCTACAGCGTTAACAGTCCTATTCACACCTTTCCCAGGCACTGCACAAATGTCTTCAGTTACAGACCTTGTATTTTTCACCTGATGAAACCTGCTCCCAAACCTTTGCAAGTACACGCATCAACATCAGTGCTGGCAGAATTTTAATTAAATAACAGGGTTGTGGGTAAGTGTCCAGTGCTTGCTTCCACAGTGCTTCCCCTAGGTGACAGTGTGTGACGTATATGCTCTTAAACTTAGTCTGATCTGGATTTTACTATAGCCAGGATCATTGGCATTAATGTGGCAGTGTGGGCTTTGTGCAGCTGACAATGGCAAATTTCCCAAGGGCGAGCTCCCAGTAGGATTTCCACCTGCACGGGACAGCCCACCACGCTGGAGGCTGAAAAATCACTGCTGCAGAGCTGTGGTGCCCATAGTAGCTCTAAGGGCCCCATGCCACCGGTTATGTTACTGGACTAGTAATCCAGAGGCCTGGACTAATTATCCGGAGACGTGAGTTCAATTCCCACCACGGCAGCTGGGGAATTTAAATTCAGTTAATTAAATAACTCTGGATTAAAAAAGCTAGTATCAGTAATGGTGACCATGAAACTACCAGATTGTCGTAAAAGCCCATCTGGTTCACTAATGTCCTTTAGGGAAGGAAATCTGCCGTCCTTACCTGGACTGGCCTATATGTGACTCCAGACCCACAACAATGTGGTTGACTCTTAACTGCCCTCTGAAATGGCCGAGCAAGCCATTCAGTTGTACCAAACCGCTACGAAAATGGACTGTGGTTTAAGAAGCAATTTGGGATGTGCAATAAATGCTGGCCTTGCCAGTGATGCCCATATCCTGTTGATGAATAAAAAAAGAAGAAAAACTGAGAATCCTGGTACAATCAGCTGGGGGAGGATAAAGTGCATCAATAAAGTCCATTAATTGCATTCCATGTGGTAAGCCATGTAAGCCATTTAATTTTTACATAATTCAACACCACTGACCACTGAATGATATTGCCAGTTAGAAGCAGTTTTGTGCTTTGGGCCTATTGACTAGCAATTGGATTGAGACGGTACAAATTCATATCACATAGGAGCTTTACCGTCAGCAAAGAAAGGTAACTCCTCTATCAGTTTGAGCTGGATTTGAACATAGGTCTCAGAGTGAAAGGTCGAGTCTCACCCAACAAAGTCAATTGCAGAACTGTCTTCAACATGGTGGCCAGATTTTAAAATATTTTTTAGGAGGTGGGGGTCTGAGGGACGTTAGTGCTATGGAATGGAACAGTCAGTGTCAATCAATTGTGAATATTACTTTGAGATAGCACAAGGGTTTCTGGTGTAGGAAATGGAAATATTGCATTGGCGAATGTGAATATGGGTATATGGAGTTAGGTCACAGTTCAGGTAAGATCTCATTGAATGGCAGAACAGGCTCGAGGGGCTAAATAGCCTACTCCTGTTCTTATGTTCCTATGGTCCAGTAAGGGATGCTCTGAGGTTGAGGTTAGGAAATATGGTTGGGGAGGAGTAGAGGGGTTTTCGTTTGTCTTTAACATGTGATATACTTCAACAACAACAACTTGCATTTATATAGTGCCTTTAATGTAGGAAAACATCCCAAGCTGTTTCGCAGGAGTGGAATTAGCCAAAAGTTGACACCAAGCCAAAGAAGGAGATAGTATGACGGGTGACTAATAACTTGGTTGAAAAAGGGAGGTTTTAAGGAGGGTCTTAAAGAAGGAGAGAGAGGTGGAGAAGCAGTGAGGTTTAGGGAGGGAATTGCAGAGCTGAACAGTTGAAGGCATGGCTGCTAATGGTGGAGTGAAGGGAGTGGGGGATGCACGAGGCCAGAGCTGAAGGAACGCAAAGTTCTTGGAGTGGGTTGCAGAGATAGGGAGCATTTGGTGAATCATTATATAGTAGGGGTACTCAGTGAGCGTTTTATCTAAAGCCACAATCCTGAGCAGTGACTTGCTGAAGGGCGACTCTCACAGAACTACCGTGAAGTAATTCTAGTGCTTACATTTTCTCTAAACACTTTCTCTATCATTGCAGTGTTGCCAGCACTCGGCGATTTCATTAACAATTTATTGATTTTGCAGTATTCTTTAATGATCATGATTCACAGGCATAGAAGGAAGAGAAAATTTGTCTCTCTCTTCCATCTCCATGAATTGCGCACATTTAAATAGTGCAAAATCAATTAATGAAAAAAATTTGCAATGCTGCATTCTCTCTTCCCCATCCCCCTCCATTCACTCACCCCCTGAATCTCAACTCGAGCAACATCGCAGTGCTGACAGGCTGTGAATAGAGGTCTAGATAGCTTACTCTGAGGACCACACATGAGAGGAAGCTGGGTCATATGTGGCTTTCTTGCCATATGATGAGTATCAGAGGGAGCTTTACTCTGTATCTAAACCGTTACATGGGATTGATTTTAACTCGGTGAAATTGGCGTTAATTTAGTTAGTAACGGCCTCAAGATGGAGTCGGTAGACTTACTCTCCCGTTAACACCGGTGCTTTAGCCGCTGCCATTTTACAGGTGCCAAACGCTGGGTGGCCGAAGCGCTCGCCTGTTTTAGGTGGTCGGCCCAAATTGGGGAACTATGACGGGCATAGGATTGCCATTTTAGGACAGAACTGGTCGGAACGTGTAACCACGCACTCTCCGACTAGTTTTATTGGCGGTGCCGCCGAAGAGGCCCAAAAAGGTAAGTTTTAAATTTTCAGGAGGAGCAGGAGTGCCGCCCTGGGCTCCTCCCATCCTCAATTATGAGAACTTCCCCATAGCCCTTGTCTTGCTGCTGGCCAGGTGACCTCCAGGCTGCTCTGTATTGCACCGTCCCAAAATAGCAAGCTGCATCAGGACACCCGTTTGGTGCCTGCAGCACATCAGTACTATTTCAATGAGGCCCGGGGATCTTCACAGCCGGATTGGGTGGGCAGCTGGGCCTGTGTGTAAACTTGGAGGGCTTGTTGGGGCTGTATAGATGGAACTTCTGTCTGCTCAGTGTTATATATTAGCATTTGTACAGCATTTGACCAGTTACCAATTTAACATTATCTGGGAGTGCTTGATGCTACGATGGTTCCATAGACTGTCAAAGTGTCCCATTCCTCAGCACTAATACCTTTCATTCACGCTAATGAGTAAAAAGAAAACACATCAAAATAAAATCCTTCGATAAAATGTCAAGCTGCTTCCTAACTATCAATGATAGATTCTGGGGTGGTTTTTGACTTTGTGCAATAATGTAAAACAGGTAATAGCGAGTCAGCAGCCCATTTTCTAGCTCTCCTGATTTTTCTTTCCATTGAAGTCAAGTACACAAGGACTTCAATGTACAGTTCAAGTACACAAATACACAAATCATTTAAAGCTAATAGATAGGTTCAACAAGCAATCAAAAAGGCTAATGAAATGTTGGCCTTTATCTCAAGGGGGCTAGAATACAAAGGGGAGGAGGCTATACTTCAGTTGTACTGAGCCTTGGTCAGATCCCATCTAGAGTACTGTGTTCAGTTTTGGGCCCCATAATTCAGGAAACATATATTGGCCTTGGAGGGGGTGCAGCGCAGATTCACCAGATTGATACCGGGCATAGGGGGTGAAATTATGAGGACAGGTTGAATAAACTTGGCTTGTATTCCCTTGAGTACAGCAGATTGAAGGGTACTCTAATTGAGGTGTTTAAAATGTTAAAAGGATTTGATAGGGTAGATACGGAGAAACTCCTCTGGTGGGGGAGTCGAGAACGAGCAGACATAATCTTAAAATTAGTGTAAGGCCATTCTCTCCCCCAAAAGGCTGTGGATGCTGGGTCAATTGGAGCTTTCAAAATTGAAATTGATAGATTTTTGTTCGGTGAGGATATCAAGGAGCTAAGGCAGGTAAATGGAATTGCAGTACAGATCATGATCTAATTGGATGGCAGAACAAACTCACAACTAGCTCGAGAGACTGAATTGGCCTACTCCTGTTCCTACACTCCTATGTTCCTACCTCTTTCTGTTTTCCAGATGTTCTTGTTCAGTGGGAGATGTTTTACCTTCACCGCTTGGCCAATAAACTAGCAGAATGGTTTGTCCGCCCGTTATTGAGCTTACTTGATTTTCCTAATATTGGACTTAATGGACTTGAAGGTCAGGCAGGTTGTACAATGGGCATGTGGGCAGCTCCAGCAGTTAACTGCTCAAGCGGGGTGAAGGTGAAAAGTACCTCCAATCTTTTCATCTTCACATTTGGCAACAAAAGTTTTCTTTTTTGAAGGGGTTTATTGGGATGTATTCCCATCACGCCTCAAACCCTGCTTCTTTTCACAGCTATTTGACTATGTCGGACATCACAGCTGAACCCAATCCTGCCCTTGTCCAACATCCACGTATCTGCTTTTTCCAGCAAGGGAGGAGAGGGTCACTGGATGGTGACCAAGAGCAGGAACCCTGCCTGTTTCTCCCCTCTCTAATCCAGGGGTGCTGTGACCAATTCCGGCATCCCTACAACTGACCTGGTTGAAATTGGCCAACAGCACAGAACCATTACATTTAATAACACCTTGTAGCGATACTAGCCATACTAAGAAGATATACACCAGTACATTGATCACTTAAACTGCCAAATGACAACCGATGGCCATTTCAAAAATCAACCCTGATGTGTATGCAGATGTTGGGTGAGGATAGGATTGGGTCCACAGTGATACCATCAGGGTCGAATCATCTACTGACACTCATATGAATAATGAACACTTGGGGGTCCTCTCCACAATGCCACAACTGAGTACAGGAGAGGGCCCGTGGAACCAAACCCCAGAAACCAATGCCTCAGGATTAGGATGGAAAACACCTGGGGAGAAAAATAACAAGCAGAAATACAATGCTGCAACAAAACCAGAAACTGCTGCAAACACACAGCAAGTCAGTCAACATCTGTGGGAAGAACAGATAAATTGATGTCCCAGGTGAGACCCTTCTTCAAAAAGCTGCTCTTTACGAGGGACGAGAACGATTCCTCGGGTAAAATGCCTTAAACCTCCCTGTAGGTTGTACCCTCCTCCCACCAACTGTATAAGGTCTCGGGTGTCACACCGTAACCATCACTCCTGAAGGAAAACAGAAATTTTCGGCAGCTGATTTTTTAAGGCATTTAAACGAAAACCAACAGACTGTGTCGACCGACAGCTAGTCAAGTTTCCCCCAATTAACTTTGACAAGAGCCTCGCTTGAATCTTTCATGAGCAGAAGGAAATTTTAGTTTGTTTTAACTGTGGGCAGCTTTGTCGTTGAGCAGGTTGTTTGTGTTGTGATGAATTATTGCTGAGGTTTCCTTCCCCCCTCTGTCTCCACTCCCTCCAGTTTGTACTGACTAGACCGCAGCTTAAAGCACAAGAGAAATTTTACGAACAGGGAAAGGCCATTAGGCACAACAAGCTCATCCCTTTTTCTGAGATCAAGGCCTTTCTTGCCATTGGAGAGTCTGGGGCTGATTACGCAGAAGCTTAAACAATGGCACAAAGATTTCCTCTGGTACTTCCCGTGAAACTGCAGGCGCACTAATTTAGAACGCGCTTATTTACCATGCCACTACTCGTGGTGACAGAAACCATCCCCACACATCCCTCAATCCCTTCTCCCTGCAGAAACGCAGCCAATTGTCTCCTGAATCCATTCTGATTGCCCAATTCAATGGTAACTTATTCTGCATCTCTTACCCTGACTTCCCATCTTACTGACCTGCTATCGCCTTCTTTGGCTTGGGATTCATTTCTTCCTTACACGACTGTGTAGCACCTTGGGATATTTTCCTGTGCTAATGGTATTACATAAATGAAAGTTGTTGCTCCTAATTGTTAACCTGTGTTCCCTGATTTTTAAACCTTTTGGTCACAGTGTACAATTTGCCTGTATCAATTTTCTCAGTTCCTTTTGTCTGCATACTTGGAAGAGGATGGCGAAAGCTCTCCTTCTTTCTCTCTCTCTCTCTCGCTCTTTGTTTTTTCCTAAACCTGATCAGTTGTCAGTTAATTATCTACCCTAGTGGAAACAAGTAACACAACACGGACGGCTCTTCAAAGAGTTTCAGAATTTGCACCGGCTGCTTTCAATTAACTGCTACAGCTGTGAAACCGTATCCTGATTCTCCTGTGCATGGCTGGCGTGTGAGAGTGAGCCCAGCCCCATTCCTTTAATACTCTGTGCCGGAGGTCATTACATTGCAGTTGGCTTTTCCTCTTTCGAAGGTGTTGATTTGTGCAGGGTACCAGTCATACTCAGGTCACTCACCTAAGTGGCCATTTTTCATGCATGAGCCTGGACAATGTGCGGCGATGTGCTATTTGACCATGGAGGGCACCAGAATCAAGCCTGAACTTGTCCTTATCCAACATCTATACAGGCCCAACTCCAGCAGGGGTTACTGGATAATGATCAGGAACAGGAACTCGGTTAATTTTTCCCAACTCCGGCCAAGCAGTGCTGAGGATGTAGCATCCGCTACAACTTACATATAGAGTGTGCTTTGCCCTATAGTATTTACAGTGTCTGCCATTATAATAAATAATGTATAATATTTTAAACTATAATATATATGAGTTCAGCTACTCCTTATACTATATACAAGGTCTGCTATTCTCTAAAATATATACAGCACAGTTTGCTATTCTGTATAATGTATACAGGATTTATTATTCTTATGATATATAGAATCACAGAATCCCCACAGTGCAGATAGAGGCCATTTCGGCCCATCGAGCCTGCACCGACACATACCCCACCCTATCCCCGTAACCCCACGTATTTATCCCCCTAACACTAAGGGTCAATTTATCATAGCCAAATCAACCTAACCCGCACATCTTTGGACTGTGGGAGGAAACCGGAGCACCCGGAGGAAACCCACGCAGACACGGGGAGAATGTGCAAACTCCACACAGACAGTCACCCGGGGCCGGATTCGAACCCAGGTCCCTGGCGCTGTGAGGTAACAGTGCTAACCACTATGCCATCATGTTGCCCGTAGATCTACTATTCGTCTGCTACCTCCTATAGTATATACAGGATCTATGCTTCCCGTATAATAATACATACAGGACTGACTATCGCTTAATATATACAGGCTGGGTCTTGAAAAGAGACTTCACCTGACGAAGGAGCAGCGCTCCGAAAGCTTGTGATTTCAAATAAAGCTGTTGGACTATAACCTGGTGTTGTGCGACTTCTCACATTTGAAAAGAGAAGGCTGAGACCTAATAGAGGTCTTTAAAATCATGAAAGATTTCAATAGAGTAGACACAGAGAGAGTGTTTCCACTTGTGGGGAAGAGCAAAACTGAAGGCCATCGTTATAAGATAGTCACCAAGAAATCAAATAGGGAATTCAGAAGAAACTTCTTTACCCAGAGAGTGGTGAGAATGTGGAACTCGCTACCACAGGGAGTGGTTGAAGCAAATTATATAGATGCATTTAAGGGGAAGCTAGATAAGCATATTAGGGAGAAGGGAATAGAGGGTTATGCTGATAATGTTAGATGAGGAAAGACGGGAGGAGGCTCGAGTGGAGCATAAATGCCTGCATGGACTTGTTGGGCCGAATGGCCTGTTTCTGTGCTGTATATCCTATGTAATCCTATGTAATGTAATATAGAGGGTCTACTATTCCTCTGTATACTCTGCATCTGACCTATGCTGCACCTGACATGATGATGATTGAGAGGAAGCTATACCCTCTAGCTTGAGAGTACAAATTGGTAATACTGGACGTATAGGTTGGAGAAGTGCTGCATCAGTCCTTCAAAGATGTTAAACCGAGGCCCCATCTGTCCTCTCTGATGGACGTAAAGGAGCTCACAGCACTATTTGAAGAAGAGCAGGGTATTTCTCCCTAGTGTCTTGGCCAATATTTATCCCTCAACCAACGTCACTAAAACAGCTTAGCTGGTCAGTATTTCATTGCTGTTTGTAGGACCTTGCTGTGCACAATTGGCTGCCGCGTTTCCTACATTACAACAGTGACTACACTTCAAAAAGTAATTCATTAGCTGTAAAGCACTTTGGGACGTACTAAGGTAATGAAAGGCGCTATATAAATGCAAGTTTCTTCTTTGCATTGCCAACCATGATATGAGGGGTTTACATTTTCCTCTTCATTACCTGGGTTGTAATCAAGTGGAGCATATATAAAGTCCATCCTGTCTTCATCACATTGATGTCAAGTTAATGAAAATCAGGCAGGATACTACAATGGGTGAGCCATCTGCTCCTCCGGATTACCACCCAGGCGGCGAAGATGAAAATTTACCCCCATTACTTTGCTGAGTACAAGAGTCCCCTCCAGTTTTTTTCAGTTTAATGTTCGCAACCTTGGTGTCATATTTGACCCTGAAATGAGTTTCCGACCACATATCCGCAGCATAACAAAGACCGCCTACTTCCACCTCCGTAATATCGCCCGTCTCTGCCCTTGCCTCAGCTCATCCGCTGCTGAAACCCTGATCCATGCCTTTGTTACCTCTAGACTTGACTATTCCAACGCACTCCTGGCTGGCCTCCCACATTCCATCCAAAACTCGGCTGCCCGTGTCCTAACTCGCACCAAGTCCAGTTTGCCCATCACCCCTGTGCTCGCTGACCTACATTGGCTCCCGGTTAAGCAGTGCCTCGATTTCAAAATTCTCATCCTTGTTTTCAAATCCCTCCATGGCCTCGCCCCTCCCTATCTCTGTAATCTACTCCAGCCCCACAACCCCCCGAGATATCTGCGCTCCTCTAATTCTGCCCTCTTGAGCATCCCTGATTATAATCGCTCAACCTTTGGTGGCCGTGCCTCTTGTTGCCTCGGCCCTAAGCTCTGGAATTCCCTGCCTAAACCTGTCCGCCTCGCTACCTCTCTTTCCTCCTTTAAGACGCTACCTCTTTGACCAAGCTTTTGGTCACCTGCCCTAATTTATCCTTATGTGGCTCGGTGTCAAATTTTTTTTCTTTTAATACTCCTGTGAAGCGCCTTGGGACGTTTTACTACGTTAAAGGCACTATATAAATACAAGTTGTTGTTGTTGTTGTTTTCAAATGATATTAAAACTATGCTGATCTCAAAATTATCTCCACAGCTCCTGGATTGCGTGTGCAGTATAAATGACACAAATCTTCTGCACATTGCTATTCACCACCTAGTGTTTCTTTCACTATAGTAAGAAAGAAGAAAAGCTTGCATTTATATAGCACCGTTCATGACCCCAGAACGTCCCAAAGCACCTTACAGCCAATTAAATTCTTTTGAAGTGTAGTCTCTGCTGTAATGTAGGAAATGCAGCAGCCAGTTTGCGCACAGTAAGGTCCACCAAACAGCAATGTGATAATAACCAGATAATTTGTTTTAGTGATCCTGGTTGACGGATAAATCTTGGCCAGGACGCCAGGTGAACCCCCCTACTCTTCTTCAAATAGTGCCGTGGACTCTTTTAAGTCCACCTGAGAGGGCAGACAGGGCCTCGGTTTAACGTCTCATCCAAAAGTCAGCACCTCCGACAGTGCAGCACTCCCTCAGTACTGCATTGGAGTGTCAGCCTAGATTTTGTGCTCAAGTTTCTGGAGTGGGACTTGAACCCACGACCATACTGAATCAGAAGCGAGAATGGTACCCACTGAGCTAGGGCTGACACTTCAATTGTCTGCCCAGCCGGGAGAGTTTGGAATAATTCGAATAAAATAAAGCTCCCCTAGTCTGATCGCCTGCCTCAGATCAGATGCTGCCAGCCTGGACAGCTTTTATTTTGGATTCGAGCTCATTCCTTCTGTGTGATTCAGATCTGCATTGATTTTCCTTCCAGAACCCAATACATCTCTGATGGAGCTTTCATGTTTCACAGTGAGCAACTCCCAGAAGATACTGTCCTCATCATCTTCTGACAACGCAGAGAAAAGAAGTTGTATTACAGCAGCCAGTATATATACAACATGGCCTTTGTTTGACTGGGAGATGAAAACCACACTTTTAAGACGATTGAACATCTCATTCAGAATCCTCTTCTCAGAAGGTGTACGTGTGGTGAAATAAACTGGAGTTTTATTCCTCCTTACTCACTGTTCAATAGTTTATTTTTAATTATTGTACACCTCGCCTGATTTGCTTTTCTATTGAAGTCAATGGCATACACACAACTACTCAAATATTGGGGAGCGTCCCACTCAATGTTCACACACATAAACTTTCCAGCGGAGGTCACTGATTTGTGTTCAGGAGCAGGAACCATTGCTGATTGTTCCTTTCTCTGGCTCCAGTGCCTCTTACCACCATCTTGCCTCAGATCAGCTAACCCACAACACAGATGGAACCTGGGATCTTCCTGCTTTGCATGTCTCTGTTCTCTACTGGGCAGTGCACTTGTCATGAGCTTGGAGATGTATAGAAAGGGTTCATTGAAACATTTAATCTGCTTGAAGGTTACAAACCCAGAATATTCACCTTTGATGCTTGTCAATGTTTGTTTACCTGTCTCATAGGAACTTTCTCTGTCATTTTGTTTGCTACAGAAGCTTTATATCTTTTAAATCCCACTTCCCTGCCTTTTCTCCATATCCTTTGATATCTTTAATTGCTGACTAATTATCTATCTTCCTTTTAACCAGCAGTTGACTTGGCATCTCTGATCTTCTGGGTTGCTGTGTTCAACATTCTCACAACCTTTTGTGTGAATACATTTTTCCTGGACTCAATTTTAACCAGCTAAATTTGAATCCTAAAATTATGCCCCCTTGTTCTGGATTCCTATAATAGAGGGAAGAGTCGTTCCCTATCTACTCTACCAACTTCCTTCATTATTTAACCGCTTCCATTAGATTGCCCGTTAATGTTCTCAACTCCAGGGAATATTACCAAAGATTCTGCAGTCTCTCATCATAGCTGAGTCCCAGGTATCATCCCTTTGTCCAAGGCCAGTGTATTCTTCCTAAGGTGGGGCACACAGAATAGAACACATATTCCAAAATAAGGTCTTACCAGCTACTCTGTATAATTGGAGTCTCACTTCCCCTCCCTTACCCTACAACAGACTATTCCATTGATGACGTCTTAAGTTGAACCTCAGCCATTCTTCTATCATTAAATTACATCATTAGGCAGAACTGGTCGCGTGAACGTAACAGAGAACCTATGATTTGCAACAGTAAAATTTAAAGGAGCCAATTCAAATACAATAAGCTTTCTTAATTGATCCATTATCTCTTGGAATTCAGGGAAATGTACTGTTAGATTAAGGGCAGAATAAGATTGTAAAGACCAAAAGAAAAATGGATATTGCAGTTTACTATTAATATGTTGTGGCAATTGTTTCATTCTGTTGTGCTGTGTAAAGGACAGCTTTCCTATGTGAGCAGACATTTACAGTGTACCATTAGGCTGCTGTACTCAATAATTTAGGTTCTATTGTTGATGGATCATGGCAGCTAAAGTGCCCTCAAATCAGACCAATGATGCTCTTGTTGGGTGACTCAATTGTTGTCTCTCTCGTAGAAATGTAACACAACTCTGAATGGGCTCACCCGGACCCAAGTGTAACTTATACGTTGGGTCAATGAAAAATGGGTCAGAAGGGGAGTGGTTATTTTTGTTAACATATGTGGAAATTAAAAAATAGGAAAATGCATAGAAGTTACAAGATGGAAACAGGCGGCAATCGACCCAACCAGTCCGTGTGGGCATTTACCCTCCACTCAAGCAAATAGTTCTAATCACATTTACCCTGAAACTCTCTAACCCAAAAAGCTGTTAAGGCTAGTTCAATTGAAAATGTCAAAATTGAGATTGATAGATTTTTGTTAGGTAAGGGTATTAAGAGATATGGAGCCAAGGTGGGTAAATGACGTTAAGATACAGATCAGCCATGATCTAATTGAATGGCGGAACAGGCTCGAGGGGCTGAATGACCTCCTCCTGTTCCTATGTTCCTCTGTTCCTACTCACCCGGCTTATGTATCCCTTAAACTCCTTTTCCTTCATTCACCTATACAAACTAATGTTGAAAAAGACTGGGAAATTCTTCGGAGCTGTTTCTGATCCACCGCCATTACTTCACTGGAAACCCCGTTTCCCCACAACAAAGTAATGCCAGCAGAGCAGGAGCAGCTCTGAGGAATTTCCTGGCTACAGTTTCTGCCTCAATCATAACCCTGGAAGTAAATTCCACAGTCTCACAACTCTCTGCATGAAGGAGTTTCCCCTGGCCTCTGTTCTAAATCTCTTTACAGTTAATCTTGTATCTATGGCTCCTCATTCTTGACCCGTCAACTACTGGAAACAGTCTCCTTCTATCTACCCTGTCCCATCCTTTCAGAATTTTTAACACATCTATCAAATTGCACTGTAATCTACATTGTTATAATGTAAAAAGACACCATTTTTGAAGTCTTTTTCTATAGACTTAGAGGTTGAAATTGCACTGTGCAGTATAATGAACAAACGTATTAACATGTGTGACACTCCTTCGCTACTTTACTCCAGGAATGAAACGACATTCTAGTTGTTGTCTTACTCCCCAGGACTGAGACAATTAGAATGTTGTTGTCTCACTCCTGGAGGTTCCACTATCACGAGGGTCTCCATATGTAACTGCTGAGGCAGCTTCAGCGTCTCTGGTGGTTTTACGTTGGATTTAAACCCTGGATGTCTGCTGGACTCATGAAAGGAATGTCACTCAGAACAATGCTGTAATGGGAAAGAGCTCAGGGGCTAATGAATTGAACTGATGTATCAATAGACAATGATATTAGACTCCATGGGGCTGGAAATTCGGGTACTTACCCGCCACCTGGTATCACCCGTTTTGTGAATAAGAATGGCGGCTGCCTCACTTCCGCCCACCTCTAGTGTGGGACTCGCCAGCCGCCATTTTGGTGAGGACTATAGCGCTGCTGTTAGCAGCGCTGGCCTTAGACATGCAAATCTGCGAACTTGGACTTTTGCGCTGAGTTTAATGCTGGGTCCTAAGCTCGCGCAGAAAAGCGAGCGTGCAGCAGACCTACAGAGACGCTGTCAGTGCTACTTAAAGGGACACACACATCTTTCAGGTAAGTTTGCATTTAAGCTTTTGGCCTGGATTTTTAATATTTTATTGCAGTAGTGGCTTGGTGCAATAGATGTTAAAAGTTTTTAAAGTGTGCAGGGAGTGCTGCTGGATGCATGCAAGGCCTCGGATGTAAAGGAAGGCCTCTGAGAAGACAGAAAATGCTGGAAATACTCAGCAGGTCAGGCAGCACCGTGGAGAGAGAAACAGAGTTCACGTCTTAGATTGAGATGCTGCCTGACCTGCTGAGTATTTACGGCATTTTCTGCTTTTGTTTCAGATTTCCAGCATTCACTTGCAGAGGGAAGAAGAAGACGCAGAAGAGGAAGAAGCAGAGAATGAGGAAGCAGAAGGAAGGATGCAACCAGACAGCCCCTTTCTGACTGGGATATCCGGGGTGGAATCATCCATCTGCAGTACCAGTGACCACAACCCCAATTCCCCTTTAAACATTCGTCCCACACCTTACCTTCCCTCTGTTACTGACCATCATAGTATCCTCTTAACCTCAATGCTGAAATAAAAGCCACCATAAAGTTTTCCAATCCAACTTTATACATCTATCCATCCAATATGACATCAAGAAACCAACTAATCACCCTTATGGATTTGCTTAGTGACTGTCTTGTTTGTACCTTTACCTATCCTATTGATGTCACACAGTGCTACCCCAGTGGCTGCAGCATGGGTGGTGGAAGGCTGCTGACTTTCAGTGGGGGACACTGCAAATAGCCTTGCAGGTCGATGTTGAGGAGCTGGTGGCTGGGAGTGTGAAATTGAGTGACGGTTCTTCTTCTTCTTCTTCTTCTTCACTCTCCTCTCCCTCTTCTTGGTCAATCACTGTTGAGCAGGCTGCATTTCTTGGGTGTGTGAAATGAGGAAGGCACAAGGGTGGAGTTGAGGTGAGGGGAGGGCAGGAAAGCAAGAGGTGCATGAGAGAAAGAGGATAATGCATGAGGGTACCAGCATCTTGTATCCTTTCAGCTCTGCCGCTGGCCAAGGGCTCAGCCATGCCCCTGACAAGAATGGCCAGCACCATCTCCTCCAAGGGGGTGAGGTGAAGTTAGGAATGGGAGCTGTGCATCGTGTTTGGTACAGATTGTTGGTAGGTGAGTGATTGGGGATGGAGAGTTGTGCATTGAGCATTGTGTGAGGCTGGTGGTGCAGTTGGTAGGAGACGGCTTTTGAAGATGCATTCACTGACCTTGACCAGTGGTCTGAGGTCATGAAGCTTCATTCAGCACTGGAGCCAGGTGGTGGGGGCGACACTGCTGGCAGTGACGGCCTCGGTGATCTGGTCCCACATCCTTCTTTCTTGAGGGCCTCCTGACCCCTGTGGGTAGAGGACCTGTCTTGCGTGCGAGTCCCTGGGTGCCCCTTCCCTGGCTTGCTGAGCCATTTGTTTTAATGCTGAAGCACTTTTCCTATTTTTTAAATTCAGCTTTAAGAGCCGAAGACTGCCATTTGGGAATGCTTTTTAATGTTTACTTTTTTTTCAGTAAATCAGTTGAGTTGTAAGGGCTAAAAACTGCCTATTTTAAAATAATTTAAATTTTTTTCCCTTTAAGACACTGCTTTCTAAAATGATAAGCTTGCTTTAAGAGAAGGCTGTTCTTGCTCCAGGGATGCTACGGCCACGCTATATTGGGCCTCCTGCTGAGACTACCGCCTGAAAACCAGCCTTGCACAGTGAGTTTAGTGCTGCGCCAATGTTAATTAGTCTGATGTAGACTGATCTGTGATCATTCACTCACCTCTAGGCTCATAACCTTTCTCTGTCGCAACCCCTCTTGTTTTTCTCTCTTATCAATTCCATTATGATCGGTGCTCCGCCTCTTCTTCCTTCTGAACTCCAAATATTCCATCCTACGAGTGCATGGTCTGGAAGACTCTCAGTCTCCAATCTGATTCATTCTTTCCCAGGTGCTCAAAACTGCGAGATCTCCTTGGGGGTGAAACTTGTCTTGGGCAATTGTGCAAGACGGGCAATAACACATCGGCAGCCCATTTTACACACGCCCAATTTTCTTTTGCATTGAATTCAGTAGAAAAGAAGATGAGGCGAAACGTAAAACAGGCTGCAGGGGTGCTGTCGCCCATTTTGCTCATCTGCCCAAGATTAATTTCACCCCCCTTATCCTTCAGTCTTTCCTTCCTCTTATAATCTAACAGCTTTTAACACCTAAGCTTACTCTCACTTAACTATTACTTTTTGACTGATCCCATCTCTTTTACTCTTTTCACTCTGGGTTATGTCCTCTACAGAAAGCAATTCCCCTCTCCCCCAGCATCTGATACACGCTCCTCTATCACAGTCTATTCTAATGTGCATTTTCACTGTACCAAGTGTCAGCGCTTTCTAACTGAGTCTGCAGTCACTGCTCTGGGTAGCACTTTATGCTGTTTAGAACAGGATTCCCTGTAGTAAATGGTTATCTATTACATGAGTGAATTATTCCCAGTGTAAAATTGCTGCTATAATAATATTAATGAGTGCTGCACTGTTAGAGGTGCCGTCTTTCGGATAAGACATTAAACTGAGGCCCCGTCTGCCCTCTCAGATGGGCCTACAGCACTATTTCGAAGAGGAGCAGGGGAATTCTCCCCGGTGTCATGGCCAATATTTATTCCTCAACCAACATCACCAAAAAACAGATTATCTGGTCATTTATTTCATTGTTGTTTGTGGGACATTGCTGTGTGCAAATTGGCTGCCACGTTCCCTACACTACAACAGTGACGACATTTTAAAAAGTACTTCATTAGCTGTAAAGCGCTTTGGGACATCCTGAGGTTGTGAAAGGCAGTATAAAAATGGGAGTTCTTTCTTTCTAACAATAATAATAATACTTCCATTTATATAGCACCCTTCACTTCAAAACATGTCAGTGTGTTCTATATAATCAATAATATTTTTGGAGTGTAGTGACCATTGTTATGTTGTCAATGAGAAACTTAAGCAAAACTTATTTCATGTTAGTGATCCATGGCACACCAGCACACAATGTTTGTAGACTAGAGTATTCCTTATCAACATTGTAGTAATCCTTGTTTACTGTCTTCTCATAACTCCCTCTGTATAACATCAATTATTGCTGTAATTGTTGTAACCTTAAGGCATAGGAGAATAGTAATTTCCTCATTAGTGTGCAAGGATTACAGATCATTCATCTCATCCCTGACAGCGTTGTGAGTCTCGCATTCCTAAGAAGTGTGCCAAGCTCAACAATCAGTGATGAAGTCATGCCCAGCCTCCTCATTGCCAATGAACAACTCGTCTGTCTGCCAGCTACTCCTGGCTTTGCTTTTCCTGTCACTTGTGCTTTATGTAGTCATGAGAGATGGTTAATGTGTGCCTCTTCATTAACAACACAACTACCACTTTTTAATATGTCAGATGCCTAAAACAGTGGCTTCTAACACCTTTCTCACACTCCTGAATAGGATACAAGGGAATGCTTCCAACCTATGTGGCCTCCAACCTCTTTCTTCCTGTCACAACTATTCATGTCTCTTTCTATATTGTATTGATACTACTATGGTTAGTACTTCTCTGAATTTTCCTCTCTGTTCCTGCAAAAGTCCAAATATGTCCGACATTTTCTTTCACCTTCCTGCAATCCTCATTGTGTTGAAATCAATGCACATTGCATAGTCTTCTACTCTACACCTCAGAACTGTGGGACTCTTTAGCTCCCTCAGTCTTCTCTTGCTATTTCAATCTCAAGGCTTTAAAAAAAATGTTCTTGACATATAGGTTACACTGGCAAGGTCACATTTATTGCCCTTTCTTAGTTGCTCCGAGAAGGTGGTAGTGGGCCTTTTTCTTGAATTGCTGCAGTCCTTCTGGTGTTAGTGTTTTCACAATGGCATTAGGTAGGGAATGTTTTAAAAAATCATTCTCATGAAGTCGGCGTTGCTGGTAAGGCCGGCATTTATTGGCCATCCCCGACCCAGTGACAATGATAGAATGGTGATATAGTCCAGATCAGGATGGTGTGTGACTTGGAGGGGAACTTGGAAGTGATGGTATTCCCACAACATTGCTGCTTTTGCCCTTATTGGTGGTAGGGGTCCTAACATATCATCTTTCCTGATATTTTGAACCTCAGTGATGTCCTACAGTACATGGGCTTTGGCGCTTCACCTAGCCTTCCCATTTAAAAAAAGAATGCCACGTCTATTAGATTGCCCCTCAACCTTCCAACGCAAGGTAATGCAAACCAAGTTTATGCAGCCTGTCCTCATAATTTAACCCTTTAAGTCCCGGTATCATTCTATGGATTCTGCACTGTACCCTGTCCAAGAACAATGGCCTAGAAAGCCGATCGTGCCCGGAAACGAGTGCACCGGGGGCGGGCTGCACATTACACGCACTTGTTAGTGTTGACTCAGGTAGCAGGCAATATGATAGCTACCCTTGCTACTCATTGGTTGCACACCTATTAGGGGATCTGGCTATTGGGTGTCTCTGATGCCATTTAAAGGCAGTCAGCACCTCTTAAAGAGGAAGTGCACTTTGGCTGCAGAATGAAGGAAACTCTAAACAATAATGAAATGGCTGTAACAAGTGCTGAGGAAGCACCAAGGCTCTTTGACGCTACCTTGGAGGCCATGCTGCAGGCAGTGGACAGGAGGGGGGTATCCTCTTCCCCCTTCCTATCTCCTCAGTAGGCTGGAAGCCCTCTTGGCATCAACTCCAGCAATGGGAAGAGATCACAGAGCATGTCAATGCCAACAGCCTAGCACCCAGGAAATGGCTGCAATGCTGGAAAAAGTTCAATGACATC
Organism: Squalus acanthias; assembly: GCA_030390025.1. Classification (NCBI taxonomy): domain Eukaryota; kingdom Metazoa; phylum Chordata; class Chondrichthyes; order Squaliformes; family Squalidae; genus Squalus; species Squalus acanthias. The sequence continues at coordinate 29,713,294 of CM059432.1, read as the reverse complement.
ACTAGAGTTGTCAGAGTTAGAATAGTGCTCTCTTATTCTCTGCTCACATCTCCACCACCTACAGCCTCACTATTCACAAGACTCCCCTCCCCTGCTTCCCTTCAATGTCCTACAATCACAGCACCACACTTCATTGCACCTACTTCTCCTTACACTCACACACTCACCACTATTAAAACCCTGACACCCACAACTCACATCTGATACACTGACTACCAGTTCTCCGACCATGCCAGGTACATTTGCAAACACGACACAAGACAGGTACATTTCCAAACACCGCACGAACACACTCCCTTTTTTCTTGCAGGAGAAGGTTGCACACAATTCCAGACAGCAGGCTGGCACTGGAGGAGGAAGGGCCCAACTGCACACCTTGTCCCCTTTCGAAGGAAGTGTGCTGGCCATCATGGGCGGGGGGTGGGGGGGGGGGGGTTGGGGGGTGAGAGTCGCAGCCATGGCGACTGGCAACATTGGAGGAGATGTCATGCAGGGTTTCTTCACACTTCATTCTCTTTTTCTCTTCTGACTTCTACCCCACTCCACACACGCTGCGTGACAAGCTGCACATGCTTTAACCACCCACTTCTCGCTCTCTTCTCTCCTTTCACAGCACAAGTTAACCCCTCTCCCTCTCTTTCATTTCAGCTGCTAAATGTTTGGAAGCCCCCCTGCCAATTGAGGAAGAGGAGACCAGCCTTCCTGAAGATGCACCGGCACTCGATGACTCTTGCAAGCACTAGCTCAAATACTGGCACCACATGGACTTTAGCAGCTAGGTTAGAGGAAGTGTCTACTCATCGGGCACAAGTGCGCAGGAGCTAGGGCAGGGGGACAGGATGCCACAGGTGCCAGCTCGCTGAAAGGAGAGATCACATACTAGTTCAGTGGCAGAACACTTAGACGCTGACATGAGGGCCCAGGCTACCAATGAGCCCTGATGGGCATACACCAGAAAATGCTAAGTGCACTGCGTAGCCTGCCAGAGAGCTAGCGCACAATGTTGCAGAGCAGGGAGGAGTCCAGCTCCAGCTTGTCTCAAAGCTTCGTGCGGAACATGGAGACTATTCTGTCCAACATGGACTGAGTGATCAACCCATTAATACCACAGTGGTACACCCCGTGGAGCCTCTCCTAACAGCTCTCATAGATGCTGTGGAAGCTCAGATGGCTGCCATTTTGGCTCAGGGGAGCCAGTGTTGACATGGGCTTCCAGACCATCACATCCCTCCTGCATTCTGATATCACGCAGAGACGTTGGAGTGCTGAGGCGCAGTCCCATGGGAGAGGCAGCCATCAGTGTCCTTGCTAGTACCACACAGTCAGCTGAGCCAGACTGGCAACAAGCTGATCTTCCTTGACGACTTTAACGCCAGAGTTGGAAAGGACACAGACCTCTGGGGAGGTGTGATCGGTAGAGAGGGGGTAGGGAAAGCCAACTCCAACGGTACCCTCCTCCTGACGAAATGCTTATAACAGGGCCTTGTCATAACCAACACCTTGTTCCATCAGAGAGACAAGTACAAGGTTTCATGGCAGCACCCTCGCTCCAAGCACTGGCATCTGCTGGACTACGTCATCGTCCGAGCGAGGGACCGCAAGGACGTCCGCATCACCCGCGCCATGACAGGAGCTGACGACTGCTGGACAGACCACCGCCTAATCCGCTCTGTCATCTCCATCAATGTAGCCCCAAAACAGCGGTGACAACAGAAATAATGCCGCAGGAAAATCAACGATGGAGCACTCAAAGACCCCACTAAGAAAGCCCTATTCAGCCTGCGCCTCACAAACAACCTGACGACTCCCAGTGATGTAGAGACACAGAGTGTCCACAGCGCCTGGTCTGCACTCAAGGCCTCCATAATCAGCACCTGTGAAGAGACGCTCGGTCACTCGACCAGGAAATACCAAGACTGGTTCGACGAGAATGACCAGGAGCTAATAAGCCGCAAGCGCAAGGCATTCCTGATCTGGAAACAGCAACAGAACTCGAGAGCAAGAAAGCAGCTCTACAGACGCCTGAAGGCCGAGGTTCAACAAAAAACTCGCGACCTAAAGAACAGATGGTGGGTGGAGAAAGCGCAGGAGATCCAGCAGCTAGCCGAGAACCACGACGTGCATGGATTCTTTAGCGCAGTCAAGACCATCTACAGCCCAAGCACCCAAGGTCCTATCCCACTGCGGGCCAAGAACGGAGAGGTACTCATCAAGGACAGAGAGGCAGTCAGTGCCCGCTGGAAGGAGCACTTCGAAGATCTCCTTAACCGAGACTCTGTCTTCGACGCGAGTGTCCTCAACTCCATCCCGCAGCAGGCTACCCGCCACCACCTAAGCACAATCCCAGCCCAGCAAGAGGTTGAAAAGGCCATCCGACAACTGAAGAACAACCACGCCTCAGGAGCAGATGGAATCGCTGCCGAGGCACTAAAGCATGGTGGAGAAGCACTACTGGCACGAATTCATGAACTCATTTCTCTTATCTGGAAGGAGGAGAGCATGCCAGGGGATCTCAGAGACGTCGTAATTGTGACCATCTTCAAGAAAGGTGACAAGTCCGATTGCGGTAATTACAGAGGAGTTTCCCTGCTGTCTGCCACAGGGAAAGTCATCGCAAGAATCCTCCTCAATCGCCTTCTCCCAGTGGCTGAAGAGCTCCTACCAGAGTCGCAATGCAGATTCCGCCCACTAAGGGGCACAATGGACATGATCTTCACCATGCGTCAATTACAAGAGAAATGCAGGGAACAGCACCAACCGCTGTACATGGCCTTCTTTGACCTCACAAAGGTCTTCGGCACTGTCAACCATGAAGGATTATGGAGTGCCCTCAAAATTTTGTCACCATCCTCCGCCTGTTTCACGACAACATGCAAGCTGTGATCCTGACCAACGGTTCCACCACAGACCCAATTCACGTACGGACTGGGGTCAAGCAAGGCTGTGTCATCGCACCAACACTATTTTCGATCTTCCTTGCTGCAATGCTCCATCTCACCCTCAGTAAGCTCCCCGCTGGAGTGGAGCTAATTTACAGAACAAACAGGAAACTGTTCAACCTCTGCCGCCTCCAGTCCAGATCCAAGGTTGTCCCATCCTCTGTCGTCGAATTACAGTATGCAGACGACGCTTGTGTCTGCGCACACTCGGAGGTCGAACTCCAAACCATCATCAACAGCTTCACCAAAGCTTACGAGAGCATGGGCCTTACACTAAACATCCGTAAGACAAAGGTCCTCTACCAACCTGCCCCCGCCACACAGTACTGCCCCCCGATTATCAAAATCCACGACAAGACCTTGGACAATGTGGACCACTTTCCATACCTCGGGAGCCTACTGTCAACAAGGGCAGACGTCGATGACAAAGTCCAACACCGTCTTCAGTGTGCCAGTGCAGCCTTCGGTTGCCTGAGGAAGAGAGTGTTTGAAGACCAGGACCTCAAACCCGGCACTAAACTCATGGTCTACAGAGCAGCAGTGATACCCGCCCTGCTGTATGCCTCAGAGACATGGACCATGTACAGCAGGCACCTCAAAGCACTGGCGAGGTACCACCAACGCTTCTTCTTCTCCCTGGTGTCTCCCTTGCCACTTTCCCTCATTCTCCAGACCCGACGGCAGCCCTATGAGATCACCCATGACTGCAGTCAAACTATCTCTGAGACAGACAACAACAGTGCAACCCACCAGCAAAATCATGCTCTGTTTAGACGAAATAAACTTTTCAGAGTGATAAAACACACCAAAAAACATCCAGAAGTTAACCAGCACAAACCACCAACTAACCTGTAAATACTGCGTGATCCCTTTAAACAGCGATGGTAAGGGGTCCTTCCTGACGGTTAGTGCCACATGCTGCTGTGCGAGTTCAGCACATGCGCTGGGGCAGACCAAAACGGGTCCTGCAAGAAGCCCAGCCCCCTAATTTAAATAAAATATTCTTCCATTTATATACTCGGATCGTGCGCTCCTGCTGCCAAGGCATCCACCTTTCCCAACACGGCAGGCAGCGCACTTCCCACTGGAAATATGCTCAGCTTCCTGCCCGCCATATTGAAATGTTAGGAGGCCGATTAATGTTCGAAAAATGGACGCTGCGCGGCCGACTTTCTGGGCCAACATATCTTTCCTGAGGTGCGGAACCCAAAACTGAACGCAGTACTTGAGATGGAGTCTGACCAAGGCTCTGTACAGCTGACACATCACTTCCTCACTTTTGTTTTCCAACCCCCCCTTGAGGTAAAGGCCAGCATTTCATTAGCCTTTTTGATTGCTTTTTGTACCTGTATACTAGCTTTTAGTGATTTGTGCACATAGACACCCAAATCCCTTTGTTTCTACTCTCTTACTGTTAAGAAACTATTCTGACTTGTCTTTCTTGATCCAAAATGGATGACCTCACACTTCCCCACATTGAACTCCATCTGCCACAGTTTTGTCCACTTACTTAATCTGTCTATGTCCCTTTGTAACTTTCTGCTTCCATCGACACAATTTACTGTGGCTCCTAACTTAGTGTCATCTGCAAACTTGCATATACAACTCTCTATTCTTTTATCCAAGTCATTAATATATATGATGAAAAGCTGAGGTCCCAGTATAGCTCACCACTTGTCACATTCCGCCAATCAGAGAATGCTCCCTTCATCGCTAGTCTCTGTCTCCTACCTTTCTACTGCCTTCTGGTACCTATGTTCATTATTTAAAAGACTCTCTGCAAAAACTTGCAGAGATCAAATACATTTTTCAACACCAAGGTGCTAGATGTCGCCTAAATTACTCGACATTGCTAATGAATGATCTATTATTTGGGATCTGTGCAAAGCAACCGCCATACATAATTTCATGCTTCTCTTGTTTGCCTATGATAGCCCTTTCAGGACAGCTTCAGCCTTAAATCTTAGGTCCAAGATGTCACAAGTGGCACCTGTATTCCTGTATTGAGACCTTTTGAAAGAAAAAAAAGACTTGCATTTATATGGCGCCTTTCTTGATCTCATGACGACCCAAAGTGCTTTCCAACCTATGAAGTACTTTTGAAGTGCAGCTATTGTTACAATGTAGCAATCGAGGGACTTTAGGGTCATTCTAAAAGAAAGAATGTCGGAAATCCGGCAGCCAATTTGCGCACTGCAAGATCCCACAAACAGCAATGTGATAATGACTAGGTAATGTGTTTTTTTTTAATAATGTTGATTGAGGGATAAATATTGGCCAGGACACTGGAGATAACTCCCCTGCTCTTCTTCAAATAGTGCCAAGGGATCTTTTATGTCCACCTGAGACAGCAGACAGGGCCTCAGTTTACTGTCTCATCTGAAAGTCAGCATCTACCAACAGTGCAGCACTCCCTCAGTACTGCACTGGAATGTCAGCCTAGATTTTGTGCTCAAGTCTTATGGAGTGGGAATCTTGAACCCCAACCTTCTGACTCAGAGGCAAGAGTGCTATCCACTGAGCCATTGCTGACTCATTCAGGATAGATGAGCTCAGATGGGCCAAATTGCCTCCCTCATCTGTAAACGATCTTGTGATTTGGTGTTGGAATCAAAAGAGTTAAGTGGTTTTTTTATATCTCACTTGCTTTTGAATTGAAGGCTGATTTTCGCACCCATAAACTGTTTGTGATGCTTACTCACTGGCTAATTGGCTTTGACAGTTAGTGCAGTCAGCAGCTGAATGGTGTCAGGAGGAATTAGATGTGTGTGATAGACTGCCAAGAGCAAATTAGTTTGTCACTTGTGACATGCCTGTGAAGTGCTTTCGGCTTGGGGAACTACTTTGTAGTAAACTGAGAGAGAAAGAAACCAGGAAACTGGGAGTGACAGAAAACATAGGAACATAAGAACAGGAGTAGGCCATTCAGCCCCTCGAGCCTGCTCCGTCATTCAATTAGATCATGTCTGATCTGTGCCTCAACTCATTTACCCGCCTTAGCTCCATATCCCTTGATACCCTTAACAAAAATTTATCGAGTTCAGTCTTGAAAGCTCCAATTGTCTCAGCATCCACAGCATTTTGAGGAGAGAATTCCAGTTTTCTACTACCCTTTGTTTGAAAATTCCAGTTTTCGACTACCCTTTGTGTGAAAAACTGCTTCCCGATTTCCCTCCTATTGGAATAAAGAGTAGTTCAGAAATAGGAGGGATCAGACGGGGGAAATGCAAAGCAGAGTAAGATGGGTTTGGAGTAAATGCACGGAGCGTGGTAACTAAGGCTGGTGAGCTGCAGGCACAAGTAACCACGTGGGATTATGATACATGAGACCTGGCTACAAGATAGGGAAGGAACAAAAGAGGGGGAAGCAGGGAGGAGCCAGTATTGATCATGGATTCTGTTACAGTGCTAGAAAGGGATGATGTGCTTGAGGGTTCAAAGACAGAATCTATTTAGTTAGAATTAAGGAACAATTGAGGTGCAATTATGCTGCTGGGTGTATACTATAGACCACCAAATAGTGAGCAGAATATAAAGGAGCAAATTTGCAGGAAAAATACAAGAACTTTAGAGAAGTGATAATGGGGGTCTTCAATTATCCTAATATAGACTGGGATAGTAACAGTGTAAAGGGCAAACAGGGGGAGGAATTCCTGAAATGTGTACAAAAGAACTTTCTTGATCAATATGTTTCTAGCCCAACAAGGAAGGAAGCAGTGCTAGATCTAGTTCTCGGGAATGAAGTTGGGCAAGTAGAGCATGTTTCAGTAGGGGAGTATTTGGGCAACAGTGATCACAATATCATTAGGTTTAGAGTAGTTATGGAAAAGGACAAGGAAAAAAACCAAATGTGAAACTACTCAACTGGTGTAATTTCAGTGAGTTGAAAAGGAATCTGGCCCAGGTGGATTGGAATCAAAGATTGGCGGGTAAAACAGTAAATAAGCAATTGGAGGCCTTCAAAGAGGAGATAGTTTGGATACAGACTAGATACATTCCCGTGAGGGGGAAAGGAAGGGCACCCAAAGCTCTCTGAATGATTAAAGATATAGAGATTAAAATTAAACAGAAAAAGGAGGCTTATGATAAATGTTAGGTTCATAATGCTGAATATAAAATGTACAGGGGAGAACTGAAAAAGGAAATAAGAGGGGCAAAGAGAGTATATGAAAATAGATTAATGAGTAACATAAAAGGGAACCCAAAAGTCTTTTATAAACATATAAATAGTAAAAGAGTAGTCAAAGGAATGGTGGGACCGATTAGGGACCAAAAAGGAGATCTTTTGGAGGCAGAGGGCATAGCTGAGGTACTAAGTACACATCCGTCTTCACTAAAGAAGAGGATGCTGCTAATGTCACAGTAAAGGAGGAGGTAGTAGATAAATTGGATTGCTATTTTTGATATATATTAATGATTTAGACTTGGGTATACAAGGCATAATTTCAAAGTTTGCAAATGACACGAAACTCAGAAATATAGTAAACAGTAAGAAAGATAGTACCAGACTCCAGGAGGGCATAGACAGACTGGTGAAATGGGTATACACATGGCAAATGAAATTTAACGCAGAGAAGTATGAAGTAATTCATTTTGGTAGGAAGAATGAGGAGAGGCAATATAAACTAAATGGTACAATTTTAAAGGGGGTGCAGGAACAGAGAGACCTGTTTCTTTTACACTTATTCATTCACAGGACGTGGGCGTCGCTGGTAAGGCCAACATTTATTGCCCATCCCTAATTGTTCTTGAGAAGGTGGTACTGAGCCGACTTCTTGAACTGCTGCAGTTGTGTGATTAAGGTACTCCCACAGTGCTGTAGGTAGGAAGTTCCAGGATTTTGAGCCAGTGATGATGAAGGAACGCCGATATATTTCCAAGCAGGATGTTGTGTGACTTGGAGGGGAACTTGGAGGTGGTGGTGTTCCCATGCATCTACTGCCCTTGTACTTCTAGGTGGTAGAGGTCGCAGGTTTGGTGTATGTACACAAGTCTTTGAAGGTGGCAGGACAAGTTGAGACGGCTGTTAAAAACCATACGGGTCCTTGACTTTATAAATAGAGGCATAGAGTACAAAAGCAAGGACATATGCTAAACATTTATAAAACACTGGTTAGGCCTCAGCCGGAGTATTATGGCCAATTCTGGGCACCAAACTTTAGGAAGGATGTCAAGGCCTTAACGAGCGTGCAGAGGAAATTTGCTAGAATGGTACCAGAGATGAAAGTCTTCAGTTATGTGGAGAGACTAGAGAAACTGGCGTTGTTCTCCTTAGAGCAAAGATGGTTAAGGAGATTAGATAGAGGTGTTCAAAATCATGAAGGGTTTTGAGTAAATAAGGAGCTACTGGGGGTGAAATTCGATAAGGCCCAAAAATGGGCAGTGGCACTGCGGGGCGAGATTTGCTCACGCCCATTTAGAAAGCACAAGCAGCACGTTATTTTTTGCTGCCTGCTAATTTGAATGATTTTAGCGCACAGCCCAACGACAAAGACGCTGCTTCAAGCTGTGTGCTCAGCAGGAGGCCCAAAGTCGCGTTGCTGTAGCGACTCTGCATTCTCTTAAAGCAAGGCTTTCACATTTGAAAGTAGTCTCGAGCCCTTAAAGGTTTTCTGCAAAAAAAACATTAAAAATCATTCCAAACTAGGCAGTCTTCAGCTCCTGAAGCTGAACTGCCTTCTGCATGTAAAAAATGGTAAAGGTGCTTCAGCACTAACACAAATGGCTCAACATGCCAGGGAAAAGGCACCCAGGGTCTCGCACACAGTACTCCAGCTTTGTGCAGGTGGTCAACACTGTGGTCCTCTTCCCACAGGGGGCCAGGAGACCCTCCAGAAAGAAGGATGTGGGACCAGTGCCAGCTGTGTCGCCCCTAGGACCTGGCTCCAGTGTCCAAAGAAGTTTCATGAAATCAGACGAATGGTCAAGGTCAGTGAATGCATCTTCAAAGCCGTCTCCTACCAAGTGCACCACTAGCCTCACACACTGCTCAATGCATGATACCCTGCACCCCCAATCACTCACCTACCAACAATCTCTACCAAACATGATGCACATCTCATATTCCTAGCTTCACCTCACCCCCTTGGAGGAGATGGTGCTGGCCATTCTTGGCAGGGGCATAGCTGAGCCTTGGCCAGTGGCAGGGCTGAAAGAATACAAGATGCCGGTATCCTAATACGTTATCCTCTTCTCTCTTCCCACTTCCACCTCACCCCACAATATCTGCTGATGTACACGCTGCACAGGGTGTCAGCGTGCTCCTCTTGCTTTCCTGCCCTCCCCTCACCACAAACCTACCCTTGTGCCTTCCTTAATTCAGACACCCAAGAAATCCAGCCTGCCCAGCCAGTGGTTGACGACGAAGAAGAAGAAGAAGAAGAAAAAGAAAAAGAAGAAGTAGAAGAGGAAGAAGAATTCACACTCCCAGCCACCAGCTCCTCGAGGCCGTCCTGCAAGGCCGTCTGCAGTGTCCCCCACTGAAAGTCAGCAGCCTTCCACCAGCCATGCTGCAGCCACTGGGGTAGCACTGCATGACATCACTAGGATAGGCGAAGGCACACATAAGACTGTCACTAAGGGAATGCATAAGGGTGATTAGTTGATTTCTTGATGTCACATTGGATGGATAGATGTATAAAGTTGGATTGGAAAGTTTGCTTTGTGGTGGCTTTTATTTAAGCATTGTGGCCAAGAGGACGCTGTGATGGTCAGTGACAGAGGGAAGGTAAGGTGTGGGACAAATGTTGAAAGGGGAATTGGGATTGTGGTCACTGGTACCACAGATGGATGATTCGATCCCAGATATCCTGGTCAGAAAGGGACTGTCTGGGTTGCCTCCTTCCTTCCGCTTCATCCTCTTCTACTTCTTCCTTTTCTGCGTTGTCCTCTTCTGCTTCTTCCTCTTCCCACTGCAAGCAGCTTGTCCCCTTTGCTGCCTCTGCTTCATCTCCATGTGATGTTGCAGCCCAAGGGGGACTGCAATTAGAGCCCCAGGACTGGGAGCAAGTGGTCTTCTCAGAGGCCTTCCTTTAACATCCAAAGCCTTGCAAGTGTAGAGCAGCACTCCCTGCACTTCCTGCACACTTTAACAACTTTTTAAATGTATTGCACCAAGCCACCACTCCAATAAAGTATAAATAAACCACAATAATGCAAAAGCTGAAATCAAAACATACCTGGAAGATGTGTGTGTCCCTTTAAGAAGTGCTGACAGCGTCTCTGTACAACTGCTGCACGCTTGTTCTTCCGTGCACGGTTAGCAGAGGGCTGTACGGAGAGCGGCGGCCCTCAAAATAGCAGTTGTGCGTCAATTCAGGTGCCGATTGACGTAACGATCTGCATAATTTACAAGTGGGCGGCAAGCGCAGGCAACGGCATCACTGCTGACCTCTCCAAAGTGGTTGGCCACCATGTCCGTGGCGGAAGCTGGTGGAAGTGAGGCGCCCGCCATTTTTTCAACAAAATTGGCCTTAACTGCCAGCGCTATAACATTTAATTTCGTGGCCACTGTTTCCAGTGGGAGAGTAGTTGCTAACCAGAGGACACAGATTTAAGGTGATGGGCAAAAGACCCAGAGGTGATATGAGGAAATATTTTTTACATAGTGAGTTGTTATGATCTGGAATGCACTGCCTGAAAGGGTGGTGGAAGCAGATTCAATAATAACTTTCAAAAGGGAATTGGATTTGAAGGGGTAAATTTGCAGGGCTATGGCGAAAGAGCCGGCGAGTGGGACTAATTGGATAGCTCTTTCAAAGAGCCAGAACAGGCACGATGGGCCAAATAGCCTCCATCTGTGCTGTATCATTCTATGATTCTATGAAATGGCCTAACTCTAATTGCATGACTATGTCTCCGTGTATTTGATTCCCCCACCAGAGGAAATAGTTTCTCTGTATCTACCCTATTGAATCCCTTTAATATTTTAAACACCTCAATCAGATCACCCCTCAATATTCTATATTCAAGGGTATACAATCCAACTTTATGCAACCTGTCTTCATAATTTAACTATTTAACCAGAGTTAAGCGATCCCACAACCAACGGATCAGATCAAAGCTCTGCAGTCCTGCCACATCCAGTCGTGAATGGTGGTGGACAATTAAAAAACTAACGGGAGGTGGAGGCTCCATGAACATTCCCATCCTCAATGATAGCAGAGCACAGCAAGTGAGTGCAAAAGACAAGGCTGAAGCATTTGCAACCATCTTCAGCCAGAAGTGCCAAGGGGATTATTCATCTCTGCCTCCTTCTGAGGTCCCCACCATCACAGAAGCCAGTCTTCAGCCATTTCGATTCACTCCACATGATATCAAGAAATGGCTGAGCGCACTGGATACAGCAAAGGCTATAGGCCCCGACAACATCCCAGCTGTCGTGCTGAAGACCTGTGCTCCAGAGCTAGCTGCATCTCGAGCCAAGCTGTTCCAGTACAGCTACAACACTGGCATCTACCCGACAAAGTAGAAGATTGCCCAGGTATGTCTTGACCACAAAAAGCAGGACAAATCCAATCTGGCCAATTACCGCCCCATCTGTATACTCTCAATCATCAGCAATATGATGGAAGGAGTCATCGATAGTGCTATCAGTGGCACTTACTCACCAATAACCTGCTCACTGATGCTCAGTTTGGGTACCACCAGGACCACTCATTTCCAGACCTCATTACAGCCTTGGTCCAAACATGGACAAAAAGAGCTGAATTCCAGAGGTGAGATGAGAGTGACTGCCCTTGACATCAAGGCAGCATTTGACTGAGTGTGGCATCAAGGAGTCCTAGTAAAATTGAAGTCAGTGGGATTCAAGGAGAAAACTCTCCACTGGCTGGAGTCATACCTTGATGTCAAGGGCAGTCACTCTCACCTCCACTTGCAGCTCCAATAACACTCAAGAAGCTCGACACCATCCAGGACAAAGCAGCTGCTTGATTGGCACCTCATCCACCACTTTAAACATTCACTCCCTCCACCACCAGCGCACCGTGGCTGCAGTATGTACCATCTACAAGATGCACTGCAGCAGCTTGTCAAGGCTTCTTCGGCAGCACCTCCCAAACCTGTGACCTCTTCCACCTAGAAGGACAAGGGCAGCAGGCGCATGGGAAAAACCACCACCTCCAAGTTCCTCTCCAAGTTACACACCTTCCTGACTTGGAAATATATCGCTTTTCCTTCATCGTCGCTGTGCCAAATTCCTGGAACTTCCTCCCTGACAGCACTGTGGGAGTACCTTCACCACACGTACAGCAACGGTTCAAGATGGCGGCTCACCAGCACCTCCTCAAGGGCAATTAGGGATGAGCAATAAATGCTGGCCTTGCCAGCGACGCCCACATCCCATGAACGAATAAATAAAAACTCTCCACTTGCCTGGATGAGTACACCTCCAACAACACTCAAGAAGCTTGACAGCATCCAGGATAAAGCAATCTGCTTGAATGGTGCCCCATCCACCACCTTAAACATTTAGGGGGAATAATTGAGTCGCGCCCCCTTTGGGGCGCTAACTTTGCCGGGGCGCTACCTTTAGTGCCCCCAAAAAAGATTAGCACCCCCCGCGGCCAAAATTCATTGGTAGCACCCCAAGAGGGAAACGGGGCGCTACTGGATGCGCCCCGCCTCCCTCTTGGGGCGCTGCGAGGGAATATCGTGGCGCTACGCGCTGTGGCACGTCGCGCTGCAGTACTGCAGGCCTTCCTCCCCTTCTTAAAGGGGAGGGGCCTTGCGCAGCACGACCCGAGGCCCAGCTGGGCCACCAGGGATCGGTGTGCCGGCAAAAGAGCCCAGTACTCAAGTAGGCAGCGAGCGGGGTGCTGCGCATGGCGATGACGTCATCGCCGGCGGCGCCCTAACAAGGTGCTAACGGGACGCAAGGTAACTAGTGCCCGGGCGCGGTGCCGCCGACGCCTCCTGCGAAATTCAGCGGGAGGTTAGCGGCGGCGGTAACCAACTTCCTACCTAACAGCACTGTGAGAGTACCTTCACCACACGACTGGCAGTTCAAGAAGGCTACTCACTACCACCTTCTCAAGGGCAATTAGAGATGGGCAATAAATGTTGGCCTTCCCGTGTATGAATAAATGAAAAGAAAACAGGTCTCTCTGTTTTGGAACTCCCTTTAAAATTGTACCATTTAGTTCACATATTGTTATGTACAACTAAATTCTCAATATTTTGGACTGATGTCTTCTGCTCATCTCCTGCTCCTGCATGGCCACAAATATAAAAATAGGCACTGAACTACACAAAGAAAAATCTATTCCATTTAAATAATCCATGTTTTGTAATAGATATATTCTAATAGATTGAGCTGTCAGCCTTGGCTTGGTGCTGGCGTTCTTGCGTCTGAGTCAGAATGTCATGGGTTCAAGCTCTCCCCCAGAGGCTTAAGCACACAATTGAGACTGACAGTACAGTACTGAGGGAGTGCTGCACAGTTGGAGTTTCCAAATTTCGGATGAGATATTAAACTGAGGTCCCGTCTACCCACTCAGGCGGACATAAAAGATCCCATGGCACTATTTAAAGAAGAGCAGGAGAGTTCTCCCCAATGTCTGGGCCGACATTTATCCCTCAACCAACACCACCAACACAGATTATGTAGTTATTTATCTCATTGCTGTTTGTGGGACCTTACTGTGCGCAATAATATAAATTCCATTATAATTTCCTGTCTTTCTTTTCTAAAGATGTCAATCCTTTGCTAGGCCACAGTTTCATGGGTGCTGGCCAACCTCTGGATCACAGCCAAGCGATTATCAACCAATAGCCACAGCTTCGCCCAACAATGAGAGATAACAGGCAACTCAATTGCTTGGAGCATCACAGCTCAATCCAATATGGTCCTCACCCATCATTCATACACATGCACTTCCAATAGGGATCACTGGATTATGCAGTTGAAGTAAGAGAATTTGATATGTATTTGGCGCAGTCCAAATATTAAATCAGGCCTACAAGATCCTCTAACACCAGGACCTAACTGGATTTCATCCCTAACAGTAGCAGTTCTGCTGACATCCTGGCTGAGATCAACTAACAGTGCAGACCAGAGTTTAAACTAGGAACCTTTGGGTCTGTATGGCTTAATATCACATTGGGTGGTGCATTTATTAACTAACAGGAACCCCCCCACCCCCCTCAATAAATTTTTAATTTCAAAAGACAGTATCATCATACTAGCAAAGTTTTTGGGAAGCATCAGTTCCAATGACAACTAAAACAAACCTTCTCAGAAGACCTGAGAGCACAAGTTCAAGATTGCAAAGGGCAGTTTAGGACAGATGTCAAGAAACATTTCTTCGCACAAACGGTGATTAACAGCTGGAATGCGTTATTAGGTAAGGACAAGTCAGGACAGGATGTTGGACTCTTTTAAGAAATAGCCAGGTAGTATAATGGGAAAATGGCAGGATTGTTATTCTGAGATCAAGTGGGCCGAACATATCTTGTGACCTTGTGAATCTCTTACCCTACTACCATGTTGACTCTACGGCAAGTTCCAGCAAGGAAAATAGATCCTGGTGTTAGAGGATCTTGTAGGCCTGACTTAATAGGTTAACATTTTAGACGGCGCCAAACACATATCAAATTCTCTTGCTTCAACTGCTAAACGCTCCCTAAAAATCACGGGATACAAGCGCGTGAATAGGCATAATAGTAATAGACATGCACCTATGCGCAAAACTGATATGTGTCATTCTGTTGCTGTGGAATGTACAGGAGGTTTAAAGACTGATTATATTTCAGTGGATAAGCAGGGTGCTAGAACTGGTTTGTCAGCCATTTTGGAGCAGTTTATTTGAGTGCTGACAGTATAGAGATGCAGCTACCTAGTACTCCCACGCAATATGCAATGAGGGTGATTGAATGCAGGTTCCTGCCCGTGATTCATCATGCACAGTTCCCAAGCTACTTCACTGCGGAAGGGGAGGCAGTAAGCACAGTGCACTGTATCAGTTGTAGCTCAGCGGTAGCACTCTCACTTCTGGGTCAGAAGGTCATGAGTTCAAGTGCACTCCAGAGACTTGCGCGCATAATCCAGGCTGACACTTCACTGTAGTACTGAGGGAGTGCTGCACTGTTGGAGGCACCGTCTTTTAGATGAGATGTTAAACCGAGGCCCTGCCTGCCATCTCAGGCAAACGTAAAAGATCCCATGGCATTATTCGAAGGTGGTCATGATGCGGAGATGCCGGTGTTGGACTGGGGTGGACAAAATTGAGAGGTCGCACAACACCAGGTTATAGTCCAACAGTTTTATTTGAAATCACAAGCTTTCGGAGCTATCGATTGCCCCTTCCTCAGGTGAAGTAAATAGATACAGAATCGCCAAAGCATATATAGATAGAGAACAAAGCATGTGTACCTTACAATTGCAGACCACTAAATTAAATCATCCTGACTATCTGCCGAGGTGTGATAAAGTTAATCAGGTCAGCCAGGAAGGTACCACATCAAAGACATAGCAAGATACAACTGAGACAATGAGGTGTAGTCGCAGGGGTTCTAACGTGTCAAAAGCTGCCGTCTGTATGTAAAACGAAAAGCTTTAAAATTTTTACTTTTTTACTGGGAATCACATCTGTGAACAAGCCAACGATGACTCGAGTCCGGATCACGTCATGTATCGTGACATAAACCCAAGATCCCGGTTGAGACCGTCTTCATGAGTGCGGAACTTGGCTATCAGTTTCTGCTCGATGATTTTGCGTTGTCGTGTGTTTTCTAAGGTTGCCTTGGAGAACGCTTACCCGCAGATCCGAGGCTGAATGTCCTTGACTGCTGAAGTGTTCCCCGACTGGGAGGTAACAATCCTGCCTGGCGATTGTTGCGCGGTGCTCGTTCATACGTTGTCTCAGTGTCTGCATGGTCTCGCCGATGTACCATGCCGCGGTGCATTCTTTCCTGCAACGTATGAGGTAGACAACGTTGGCCGAGTCACATGAGTATGTACCATGTACCTGGTGGTTAGTGTCCTCACGTGTGATGGTGGTATCTGTGTTGATGATCTGGCATGTCTTGCAGAGTTTGCCGTGGCAGGGTTGTGTGGTGTCGTGGTCGCTGTTATCCTGAAAGCTGGGTAATTTGCTGCGAACGATGGTACTTCTGAGGTTAGGCGGCTGTTTGAAGGCAAGTAGTGGAGGCGTGGGGATGGCCTTAGCGAGGTGTTTGTCGTCATCGATGACATGTTGAAGGCTGCGAAGAACATGGCGTAGTTTCTCCACTCCGGGGAAGTACTGGACGACGTAGGGTACCCTGTTGGTTGTGTGGACATTCAGCATTCAAGAGTTGTTTGTAGGGTGTTGCTGGAGTGAAATGCCTTTGCCTACATAACACAAACAACAAAAACAACTTGTATTTATATAGCACCTATAACTTTGTAAATCGTCCTAAGGCACTTCACAGGAGCATTATCAAACAAATCTGGACACAGAGCCACATAATGAGATATTAGGACAGATGACCAAAAACTTGGTCAAAGAGGTAGGTTTTAAGGAGCGTCTTAAAGGAGGGGAGAGAGGTAGAGAGGCGGAGAGGTTTAGGCTGGGAATTCCAGAGCTTAGGGCCCAGGAAGCTGAAGGCATGGCCGCCAGTGGTGGAGTGATTAAAATCGAGGATGCGCAAGAGGCCAGAATTGGAGGAGCGCAGAGATCTTGAAGGCTTGCAGGGCCAGAGGAGGTTACAGTGATAGGGAGGGGTGAGGCCATGGCGGGATTTGAAAACAAGGATGAGAATTTTAAAAACGAGGCGTTGCTCAACCAGGAGCCAATGTAGGTCAGCGAGCACAGGGGTGATGGGTGAACGGGACTTGGATCAAGTTAGGATTCGGGCAGCAGGGTTTTGGATCAGCTTATGTTTATGGAGGGTGGAAGATGGGAGGCCGGCCAGGAGTGCATTGGAAGTTTGGAGGTAACAAAGGCATGGATGAGGGTTTCAGCAGCAGATGAGCTGAGGGAGGTGGAAGTAGGCAGCCTTAGTGATGGTGCAGATATGTAGTCGGTAGCTCATCTTGGGGTCAAATATGACACCAAGGTTGTGAATAGTCTCATTCAGGCTCAGACAGTTGCCAGGGAGAGGGATGGAGAGGGGTGATGACCAACACGGCCGTGCAGCTGTCTGCCAGTCCCGCACAGCCTGGGACCGGCTTTTCAAATGTGAAATTTTGCGCCTGCAAACTTTGAATGTGTCGCGCAGCCCGTTAGAGGGACCGTGCACCCAAAAAAAAATTAGGGGGAACATTGGTGATGATGCAAGCAGCCTAACGTGCTTGAGTTAAATGCGGAAGTCAGTGGGTTGGAGCTGGCTTCCCGACGCGCTCGCATTTTTGCTGGTTTTTAGCCTGTAAACTCGCCCAAATCCACGCACTCCTCTGGGTTAAAACCCGCCCCCCCCAACTTATGAGTAATTTGAGATATGCCGTGGTAAGTATGGAGGAAAAACGTGGACCTATGGTTCCCTAAACTCTCCACTACTGAGGTTTTTCTCGCCTTATGTTGTAGACTAATTAATAGAGATTGATTGCTACGATTAGTCAACAACTCCATTATCATTGTTGCATGCGACTACCAGGGTGGTCGAAGGCAAACTAGATGGACCTTGGTCCTTTTTCATCTTGCAATTCCTATGTACCTATATTGCTCTTTGTGAGGTAGAACATCAAAGCCAGCAGAAACCAAGAATAATGAAGAAAATATTGGTAGAAAAAAAAATGCAAAAATGGATAATTAGGCAGCAAAGTCAAGGAGTCAAGGGTACACGAAACTAAAAACAAAAACCATTAAAACATTTTTATTGGAAAACCTACCATCTCTCTCTAAGGCTCTTTCCCAAGGCTCTCCTTGTGCCCAGTACTTGTAAAATCCAGTTGTCAAAATGTTTACATTGGATTTTAATATTTAAATGAGGCTTTGCATGCTGGTAGTGTGGCCTCATTATTTGGTCCCAAATTGCATCTCAGAAAATTGGATGCGTTCCCGATTTTATGTGCTCCAACTGCAGTGTATGAGGCCTTGCCAGCTGTCCGGGACCTCACAGAATTTACCCTAATGTTTCTTAACGAACAGAGGGCACATCTCCGTATTTATCTCTGTGTTGTCTGCTGAAAATCAAATCACTGGCTCCCCCTATGTGATTTACATGAAACAGCCCTAACAGCGTCAGCCATTGAGATACCAGTCAGCATTCTGGGAAACTTACTTAAACTTTTAATTTACACCCACTATTACAGAACAAGACCCTGTTTAATAGTTAAATTCATCGGAAATCAACAATACTTTACAAAATATAAACCTGCAGTGGAATATGTGCAGCATAGATTCACTAAGGTACTACCAAGAATGCAGGGTTATACTTATGAAGAGAGACTTGAAAAGTTCAGGCTTTTTTTTTACTAAATCAGAGAAGGTTAATCGGTGACCTCACGGAGGTATTTGGGTTTTAGTCACCCGTGGCGTAGTGGTAGCACTCTCGCCTCTGAGTCAAAAGGTTATGGGTTCAAGCCCCACCCCATGGATTTGAGCATATAATCTAGGCTGACACTTCAGTAGAGTACAGAGGGAGTGCTACACTGTTAGAAGTGCCATCTGTCGGATGAGATGTTAAAACGAGACTCTCTCAAGTGGGTGTAAAAGATCCCATGACACTATTTTGAAGAAGAGCAGGCAAGTTTCTCCTAATGTCCTGGCCAATATTTATCCCCAACCAACAACTAAAAATCAAATGATCTAGTCGTTATATCATTGCTGTTTGTGGGACTTTGCGGTATGCAAATTGGCTGGTGCGTTTCCTACATTACAACAGCGACTACACCTCAAAACTACTGCATTGGTTGTAAAGCGCTTTGGGACAGCCTGAGGTCATGAAAGGTGCTTATATAAATGCTAGTGTTCCTTTCTTTCTACTGGTTGTTGATACAGTAATGAGAGAGCACACAGTTAAAATAATCACAAAAAGAATTCAAAGGGACCTTAAACAAAATTTTCTTTACGCAGAGGGCAGTTAGAATTCTCTGCTACAAACTGTTATTGAGACATACTTCATAAATTCTTTTGCAAGAGAATTAGATAGTTGTTTGAAAAAGAAAATGTTAAAGGTAGGGGGAGTGAGCAGGAGAAACTAGCTGGCTTATGTGGAGGAAAACACTGAAACAGACTTGATGGGCTACTTCTGTGTTCTAGTTGCAATTCCAAATTCTGAAGTAGCCTAAACCTGGGGATTGGGAGCTCCATTGTGTTCGCCCACATGTCTGTTACCACTGTGGCCTGATGCTAGAGCCTGCTAGCCACCCATTCAGTTAGATATGACCTGTTAAGGTAACTGTAAAGGAAAGCAGAGCTGTTAGGAGAAAGAAGAGAGCCTTTAAAGTGGTACTGAAGCCTCTCTGGAACAATCAAGATTATGACACAGTCCACAGAGAGGACAGGAGGGCCATTAGGGAGTGATGCAGGATTACTGGATTCTGGTCAATGCATGGGTGGCCAATTAGAAAGAAGAAGGAACTTGCATTTATAGAGGGACTTTCCTGGCCTTCGGATGTCACAGAATGCTTCACAGTCTATGAATTACTCCTGAAACTCTTTTAGTCACTGTTGTTGTGTAGGCAAATGCAGCAGCCAATTTACGCATAGCAAATCTCCACAAACAGCAATGAGCTAAATGACCAGTTAATCTGTTTTGGTAGTTTTGGGTTGAGGGATAAATGTTGGCCAGGACACCAGGAGACTTCCCCTGTTCTTCTAATAGTGCTATGAGATCCTTTATGTCCACCTGAACAGGCAGACAGAGCCTTGGTTTAACGTCTCATCTGAAAGACAGCACCTTCGACAATGCAGTACTCTCTCAGTACTGCAATGAAATGTCAGTCCAGGTTATGTACTACAAGTCCTGCTGTGGGCTTGAACCCATCACTTTCTGTGAGAATGCTACCACTGAGCCATGCTACACAAATGATCTTCAATGATTTTTTTCCATTGGCTGAAGTCTATTGTCAGTCCTGGTCAAAATGGTCCCTCTGATCTAGTGGCAATGATTGACAAGTTCTGTTCAATGGGACAATGCATTGCCCAGCTAATAGTAGGGCTGTGGTTGTGGACGGTATTTGTGCCTGCTTTAAATGAAGGGCTGGGGGGTGGAGGGTGAGGCAAGGAATGCCCATGCTCTTGGCAGTCAGTGCCAGGAATTACTTACTCCCTTGGGAGTTACCCCTTTGAGGATGGTGAAGAGACAGTGTGAGGTATGCTTATTCTTGGTATTCCAGAGCAGAGTTGTCATTGCGCACAGCTAGTGAGACTGAAAACTACCCATCAATCTCACTGATCTCAGGTGACACTTCAGGTGGTTGCAGCACACATACTGGATACTTTGGAAATGTGAGGAAAGGAACAGGCTAAATTTAACTATTTATGAGGAATGTGCAGGGGAAGATGTGTCTTGATAATGGAGCATTGTGAGGTTTACATTGCTTTCATCAGTATACAAAACTTAACTACTGAAGTTAACAACAGGTAGGTGGATCCCATCACTAATCTTTACATGAAAAATAACTCCTCAAATTCATAATTTGCATTAATGATTTGGACTTAGGAACAAGTAATTCAATATCAAAATTTGCAGATGATACCAAACTGGGGGATAGAATCATAGAATCATAGCAATTTACAGCACACAAGGAGGCCATTCGGCCCATCGTGTCTGTGCTGGCCGAAAAAGAGCTATCCAGCCGAATCCCTCTTTCTAGCTCTTGGTCCGTAGCCTTGTAGGTTACAACACTTCAAGTGCACATCCAAGTACTTTTTGAATGTGATGAGGGTTTCTGCCTCTGCCACCCTTTCAGGCCGTGAGCTCCAGACTCCCACCACCCTCTGGGTGAAAAAAGTTCTCCTCAACTCCCCTAGAATTATAGAGTCATAGAATGGTTACAGCACAAAAGGACGCCATTCGGCCCATTGAGCCTGTGCCGGCTCTCTGCAAGAGCACTTCAGCTAAACCCACTCCCCCGCCCTTTCCCCATAGCCCTGCAAATTTTTTTCCTTCAGGTACTTATCCAACTCCATTTTGAAAGCCACAATTTAATCTGCCTCTACCATCCTTTCAGGCAGTGCATTACAGATGATAACCACACGCTGCGTAAAAAGGTTTTTCCACCTGTCACCTTTGGTTCTTCTGCCAATCACCTTAAATCTGTGTCCTCTGGCTCTCGACCCTTCCGCCAATGGGAACAGTTTCTCTCTATCTACTCTGTTTAGACTCCTCATGATTTTGAACATCGCTATCAAATCTCCTCTCAACCGTCTCTGCTCTAAGGAGAACAAACCCAGCTTCTCCAGTCTGTCCACGTTACTGAAGGCCCTCAACCCTGGAACCATTCTTGTAAAATCTTTTCTGCACCCTCTCTAAGGCCTTCACATCCTTCCTAAAGTGTGGTGCCCTCTAATCCTTCTACCAATTACTTTAAATCTATGTCCCCTACTAAGGGAAATAGGTCCTTCCTAGCCACTTTATCTAGGCCCCTCATAATTTTATACACCTCAATTAAGTCTCCCCTCAGCCTCCTCTGTTCCAAAGAAAATAACCCCAGTCTAACCAATCTTTCCTCACAGCTAAAATTCTCCAGTCCTGGCAACATCCTTGTAAATCTAGCTAACACTGAGGAAGAATGCAACATAATACAAGAAGACATTAGAAAATTTGCAGACTGGACAGTTAAGTGGAAAATGAACTTTAACAAAGATAAATGTGAGATGATACACTTCGGTAGGAAAAATAGAAACATCTCCTGCATCTTAGAAAATAAGAGACTGAATGGGGTAGAAGAGCAAAGGGAACTAGGGATACAGGTAAACAAATCATTAAAAGCAGCATTGCAGGTCAGCAAAGCAACTAAAAATGCTAACAAAGCACTGGGATTTATTTCTAGGGGTATAGAATTCAAAAGTAGTAAAGTTATCTTAAACTTGTTTAGGACCCTGGTGAGGCTGCACTTGGAGTACTGTGCACAGTTCTGGCCTCCATACTCTGAAAGGGTCATGGAAGGACTGGAGAAAGTGCAATAAAGATTTACAAGGATGGTACCAGAACTGAAAGATTACAGCTATCGGGAAAGATTGAACAGGTTGGGGCAGTTTTCTTTAGAAAAGAGAAGAGTTAGAGGTGACCCGATAGAGGTCTTTAAAGTTATGAATGTGTTGGACAGGGTAGATGGGGAGAGAATGTTTCCACTTGTGGGAGAATCCAAAACTAGGGGCCATCAATACAAGATAGTTACTAATAAATCCAATAGGGAAATAGGGAGAAATTTCTTTACTCAGAGAGTGGTTAGAATGTGGAACTCTCTACCACAGGAAATGATTGAGGCAAATAACTTAAATGCTTTCAAAAGGAAACTAGGTGAGGAGATAAAAGAAGAGGGAATAGAAAGATATGCTGAAAAGCTGAGATGAGGTAAATGGAATGGAAGGAGAGTCATGTGGAGTATAAACACCAGCACAGACTAATACAAAAGCAAAATACTGTGGATGCTGGAAATCTGAAACTAAAACAGAAAATGCTGGAAATACATGCCTTTAATGTAGGAAAAACATCCCAAGGCGCTTCAATGGGGGTAAGGTAAAACAGACAACAGTCAAAAGCAGGAGATATCAGGATGGGTGACCAAAGGTTTGATCAAAGAGGTGGGGCTTAAGGAGCGATTTAAAGCAGGAAAGGGAGGTGGAGAGGCAGAGAGGTTTAGGGGGGGAATTCTGTCCTGGCTCAAAATACTAGCACAGTGCACTCATCCTTCGATTTGGACATAATGGGTTCCACATCTAAGGATGCGGGATTAAAGCAGGAGACTGCATGCACAGTATTTACCAGGGAGATAGAGCAGGTGGAGATGACATCGGATGATGAAATTAGTAATGAGATAAGTGCATTTAAAGTAAAATGAGGAGATATATTAAATAAACTAATGAAACTCAAAGAGGATAAAACCCCTGGTCCGGACAGATTACATCCGCACATTTTAAAAGAATCTAAGGAAGAGATAGCAGAGGCATTACTACACATCTTTAGTAATTCGTTAGAAAAAGGTGTAGTGCCAGAGGACTGGTGGATAGCTAACGTAATACATATTTAAGAAGGGAGATAGAACATGTCCAGGGAACTATAGACCAGTCAGCTTAACATCGGTGGTAGGAAAAATAATGGAATCCCTACTAAAGGAGAAAATGGAAGAACATCTGGAAACCAAAAATATAATAATAAATAGTCAGCATGGATTTCAAAAGGAAAGTTTTGCTTGACCAACCTAATTGAATTTTTTGAAGAGGTAACCGAGAGAGTAGACAAGGGTAATGCAGCAGATGTAATTTATCTAGATTTTCAAAAGGCCTTCAATAAGGTAGCACATAATAGACTAATGAATAAGGTCAGGGAATGCAGAGTCAGTAGCAGAATGGATAGCTAGCTGGCTTCAAGACAGAAAGAAGAGAGTAGGGGTAAAGGGTAGCTATTCAGAGTGGCAGAAGGTGGAAAGTGGCATTCATCAAGGATCAGTGCTGGGACCACTGTTGTTCACAATTTATATTAATGATTTTACCTTTGGAATCAAAAACACAATTTCTAAATTTGCAGATGACACCAAATTGGGGGGGGGGGGGGATAGTCAATACTGAGGAGGACTGCAACAAATTACAAAAAGACATTAATAAACTTGCAGAATGGGCATATAATTGGCAAATGAAATTCAGCACAGATAAATGTGAGATATTACATTTTGTTAAGAAAAATAGGGAGGTCACATATTACTTGGAAAATAAGGGGGAAAAATTCGGTTGATTAGCGCCTCCCGTTAGTGCCCTAAGAGGGCACTAACGGGGCACAAAGCAACTAGCGCCCGAGCGTGGCGATGTTTGCGCCGCTCGCGAAATTGACCAGACATTTTGCGGCGGCGCTAAACACTACCGCCACGATCTCCTGCACCCACAGATCATGACGTCAGTCGAGCGTGCAACACCCCAGTAGCGCCCCAGACTGGATATTGAGTGGCGCACCCTGCCTTTCCGCCTGCCGCTAGCAACGACTGGTAGAGGGGAACATTTTGCAGTCGGGATGGGGCTGGGGGAGTGTTACTTAAAGGCGGCCGATTCCTGCCTTTTTTTGTCGGCGACATTTTTGCACCACGCATTCTGAGAGAGAGACTTCTGGAGAGATTCAAAGCCGTGTGAAGGAGTTTTGGGTACTGAGCAGCACTTAGCATGTTCATTTTGATTTGACCTTCCTTGCATCAATTTAGAAGAGACTTTGGGGGCTGCATTGATTTGGGGTGTCGTCCTGCACCTGCAGAATCAGAGGCAGCAGAGACACAGAGAGAGAGTGGCAAACATGGCCAGAGGGAGGAGGGCCAACAGGCCTCTGCACAGGAGACCTTACCCTCCGAGGGTATTCTGGGAACAATTCTCCTACATTAATTTGTCTGAGGAGCCGTGTTTGTGCAGGCTGCGCTTCAGCAAGGAGGTGGTCACTGAGCTCTGCCACCTGCTGCAACCAGATCTGCAGCCTCAATTGAGGACCAGGATGTCTCTGTCGGTGGCAGTGAAGGTGACAGTGGCTCTGAATTTTTATGCCAACGGCTCCTTTCAAGCATCTACTGGGGACATCGCCAATATCTTCCAGTTCGCTGTCGATTGTTGTATCCGGGAGGTGACAAATGCCCCGTATAAAAGGAGACGCCAGTACATCTCTTTCCCCATGATCCGGGCCAAACAGCATGAATGCGCATGTGGCTTTTTCTAGGATAGCGGGCTTCCCCATGGTGCAGGGCGCCATTGACTGCACGCATGTGGCATTGCGGGCACCGCATGAAAATGCAGAGGTATTCCGAAACCGCAAGGGCTACCACTCCTTAAATGTGCAGTTGGTCTGTGACCACACACAGCTCATACTCGCCGTCAATGCCCGCTATCCTGGCAGCAGCCACGATGCTTTCATCCTGCACCACACTGGTGTGCCAGACCTTTTCCAGGCACCGCATCACCCAAGTGGATGGCTCCTCAGGGACAAAGGTTATCCACTCTGCACCTGGCTGATGACACCACTCTGTAACCCCAACACCCCTGCTGAGCTGCGGTATAATGAGAGCCATCTCGCCACCAGGAACATCATTGAGCAGATGATCGGCATGCTCAAGCAATGGTTCCGCTGTCTGGACCACTCAGGAGAAGCCCTGCAGTACTCTCCTGAGCGAGTCTCCCTGTTCATAGTTGTGTGCTGCATGCTTCACAACCTGGCAATCCTGAGGACCCAGCCAATGCCACTGGGGATTGGTGCACCACCTGAGGAGGAGGATCAACAGCAGCACCAACGTGGGAGGGAGGCGCACAATGTTGCCACTGCAAGGGCTGTCCATCAACGGCTGATAAGAAGCCGCTTCTAGGCCCCTACTCAGAAGATGGCTTCTGGCATGGAGAACAACATCATGGAAAGCAACCCGCACCCACTATTGCCGGCCAAAGCTGGAATGATTCCAAAGGGCAAAAATGTAAATTTAGAATACAACAACTTTTTTCTTTAACAAACTCTGTGTGTGTCATTTATTCAGGACAAACAATTAGAAACAAACACAACAAATCATGAATTAACAGAACTGGTTCTCACAAGATGGAGATAAACAGCAAAACAGTAAACAAATGTAATCACACGAACCTCGACCTTTACTACAAACATTCCCACCATTTATTTAGACCTCCTACTGTTTGTCCTTCGAGGGTGATCTCCATCCCCTGCGCACTTCCCCCCTTTCCTACTGCTCCTCCGTAATGGGGCCCCAGTGGCTGCAACAAGGCTGGTGGAAGGCTGCTGAATGTCAGATGCTGAGACTACAGATGCCCTTGAAGGACTCCCTTGACCAGCTCTGGGCCTGGAGGCCCCGACTGCAGACTGCTCCAATTCTGCATGGGCGGCAGCAGGCTGGGCTGGCTGTGTTGCAGGCGGTGGCAAGTGCAATGGGGAAGTGCCAGTGGTGGGAGCAGGAATGCTGTCATCCTGAGAGAGGACAGCACCTTCCTGCTCGACCGACACATTGGCACTCCCACGGGGCAGTACCTCAGCATCCAGAGCAATCTGCTCGAGCACAGATTGCTGGCCTGCTGCAGCACCGTGAGAGCCCGGGTCAATGTGGCCAACCCAGCGAGGATGGCAGCAGTCAGTGCTTGCGTGACATCAATCTGAGACTGCATGAGAGCAGTCTGACACTGGATGGCACCAGCCAATGACTGAATTGCAGCACTAAGCCTTTGCATTGCGTCGGCCTGTGCTGCAGCGGACTGCTCCACACTCCTAGCCAGTCCATCAATGCTTTCAGGCACCCTTCCCATTGCACCCATGAGCTCTGTGTACATGCTCAAGGCCTGGCTATTCATTGCCGAGATGACGCGGTCCTCCTCTGAGTCCAGTGCAGCTTGCCTACTTGCCCTCCGGGGAGATGGCCCCCGAGCTTCCCTACCCCCATGGCATTGCTGCAGCCCGCTAGGTCCCCGAGCTTCGGCCTCATCAGACCCTACCCCCCTGCTCCCCTCCAGGGAAGGCGTGGTCCCAGTGTCGGCATGGGCTCCCTCGGGAAACACAGACGGCGTCTGAGTGAATGTGCAGCCATGTGCTTGCATGATGTGCCTCCCATAGTTGAATAGCCCTTAATGTATGCAAGGTGTGGAATGTGCGTGTGTGTTTTATGAGGTGGCCATAGGTCTTGGATGAGTGCTGGGTATTTGGGATTTTTAAACCCTTTGGGCACAGAGTGAAGTTGAGATGGAGGGATGTAGAGATATTGAAAAACAGCCACTCACCCTGACCACCCAAGTGAGGTAGTTGAAATTCTTCCGACATTGGGTGTGAGTCCTGGGCACCAGGCTCCTGGAGGAGACGTGCTGAGCCACCTTCCTCCAGACTCTTCTGTATTCACGGGGCAATGGCCTCCTGCCACTCTGTGGGTAGAGCACTGCCCGTCGCTGCTCCACAGTGCCAACCAGAGCCACCAAGGCCCGGTCGCTGAAGCGCTGAGCTCTTTCCCTGGGCCTATCCATTGGTGGTTCCAGCAGAATTGATGTACAGGTCTCTCCAAGCCGAGATTCAAGGCTGCAATGAGCAGGGTGTGGCTGGACAGCAACATCGACCCTCCCCTTTAAGAACTGGCCGGCGCCAGTCTGTCTGTGTTCCATTGCTAACTGACATCACCTGAGCTTCGCCAGCGCTCTGAGGTAGCGCCTCGCTCCTCGACGTTAGCACCTTAAGAGAGGTGTGTAGCGCCTGATTTAGCGCGCCAATCAACTCCAGGGCCGATAGAAGCCAAGTTTGCAGTCAGAGGCGATAATTAGCGCCAGGCGCTAAACTTTGCGCCCGGCCGATAATTGCGCCCCAAACGGGGCGATACCGAATTTCTTACCCTGAGAATCTAAATGGGGTAGAGGAGCAAAGGGATCTCCGAGTACAAATACAAAAATCTCTAAAAGTATTGACACAGGTTAACAAGGCCATAAAAAAAGCAAACCAAGCACTAGGATTTATTTCTAGAGGGATAGAATTGAAAAGTAGTGAAGTTATGTTAATTTTGGATCGAACCTTGGTTGGACCACACTTGGAGTACTGCATACAATTCTGGTCGCCATATTATAAAAAGGATATAGAGGCACTGGAGAGGGTGCAGAGAAGATTTACAAGGTTGATACCAGAAATGCGAGGGTATACATATCAGGAAAGAATGAACAGGCTGGGTCTCTTTTCTCTTGAAAAGAAAAGGCTGAGGGGTGACCTAATAGAGGTCTTTAAAATCATGAAAGGTTTTGCTAGAGTAGATACAGAGAGAGTGTTTTCACTTGTGGGGAAGAGCATAACTAGAGGCCAACAATATAAGATAGTCACCAAGAAATCAATTAGGGAATTCAGAAGAAACTTCTTTACCCAGAGAGTGGTGAGAATGTGGAACTCCCTACCACAGGTATTGGTTGAAGCGAATAGTATAGATGCATTTAAGGGGCGGTTAGATAAGCATATGAGGGGGAAGGAAATGCTGAGGAAAGGTTCGAGTGGAGCATAAATGGCGGCATGGACTGGTTGGGACGAATGGCCTGTTTCTGTGCTGTATATCTTATGTAATCCTATGTAGTACTGTCAGACTATCACAGTATCCGACACATCTACTGTTAAGCAATGGTAATGGGGATTGGCACCAAACCAAAATATAAGTCTAACTGAGAACATTATTAATGGCTTAACCTCTATCTGCCTGTCTGTCTCTCTTTGTCTCTCTTCTCTCTCACCTCCAGAGAGAGGCCGAATGCTTAAATTCAGAGTGGAATCACATCATAGAATCATAGAATCATACAACACAGAAGGAGGCCATTCAGCCCATCCTTCTTCTTCTTCTTAGGCAGTCCCTCGGAACTGAAGATGACTTGCTTCCACATTAAAAATGAGTTCTCAGGTGACTGATGAGTCCAATGCGGGACCTACAGTCTCTGTCACAGGTGGGGCAGACGGCGGTTGAAGGGGCGGGTGGGTGGGGTGCTTGGGTTGACGTGCGCTCCTTCCACTGTTTGCGCTTGGCTTCCGCTTGCTCCCGGCGAAGAGACTCGATGTGTTTGGCGCCTTCCCGAATGCTTCTCCTCCACTTTGTGCGGTCTTGGGCCAGGATTCCCAGGTGTCAGTGGGGATGTTGCACTTTTTCAAGGAGGCTTTGAGGGTGTCCTTGAAGCATTTCCTCTGCCCACCTGAGGCTCTCTTGCCGTGTCGGAGCTCCGTGAAGAGCGCTTGTTTTGGGAGTCTCGTATTGGGCATGCGGACGATGTGACCCGTCCATCGGAGCTGATCGAGCGTGGTCAAAGCTTCGATGCTGGGGATGTTGGCCTGAGCGAGAACACTGACGTTGGTGCGCCTATCCTGCCAATGGATTTGCAGGATCTTGCGGAGGCAGCGTTGGTGGTACCTCTCCAGTGCCATTCCTGTGCTGGCTCTTTGAAAGAGCTATCCAATTAGTCCCACACCCCTGCTCTTACCCATAGCCCTGCAAATTTCTCCTTTACACGTTTGTATCCAATCCCCTTTTGTAAGTTACTACTTATTCTGCTTCCACCACCCTTCCAGGCAGTGCATTCCATATCATAACAACTCGCTGTGTAAAAAGATTTAACCTCATCTCCCCTCTGGTCCTTTTGCCAATTATCTTAAATCTATGTCCTCTGATTACCGACCCTTCTGTCAGTAGAAACAGTTTCTCCTTATTTACTCTATCAAAACACTTCATGGTTTTGAACACCTCTATTCAATCTCCACTTACCTTCTCTGCTCTAAGGAGAACAATCCCAGTTTCACTAGACTCTCCACATAACTGAAGTCCCTCATCCCTTCTCGTAAATCTCCTCTGCACCCTCTCCAAGGACTTGACATCCTTCCTAAAGTGTGGTTCCCAGAATTGGACACAATACTCCAGCTGAGGCCTAACCAGTGATTTATAAAGGTTTAAATGTATAAGATAACTAGCTTTATTTTATTTCCTGTCCAAGAGTGCGAGAGAGGTACACACTGCATAAAAGCAGCTGCTTCAGCTGATTGCCATAAATACATCCCACTTGCGTTATATGACAGGTCCTATCATTTCTACAGGAAATATGCATCTTTTGGATGGCTGTAGCCTACCATTTAAACAAAGCATTGTGCGCTATCCCAATGGCTGGAGTAATAGATTATTGATTGAAATGTCAGTTCACAACAACGGAAGCTGGAGTGCGCTTGCAAAACTCCAAGAAAGCTCCATTTTTCTTTTGCTGCTTATTCACATTAACGCCACACATTTTTAGTCCCTGTCCATCACCAACTCAGCCTGGCCTGCTCCCAAAACATTAACCTAGCTTCTCTTCTATGGTGATGTTGACCCAGTCTACAACACGCATCTACGTATAGACCGCAGTACCAGGTTGGAGCGACCTTTGTTTCCCTTTTTTAGCTCTTTCTTTTGGTCCGCTTTCTCCTCTCAGCTTCTCTTCTCTCCTCTGCTGTCGGCACTGACTCTGACTGAGTCACCTTTCCATTGGTACTGGCAAGATTTTGATGTCTCACGCAAGTAGTCAAGTGAGCCGAGACTGCAAGCATCAGCCGGCTATGTGACCCTGTAGGACATCCCATCCTAATGACCACAAGGGTAGACTTTCTAGCAGAGGTCACTGGACGGCGATATGGAGCAGGAACTCTGGTTGATTGTTCCCCTCTCGAGCCCAAGGGTACTGAGGCTAATTTCAACAACCCGAATGCTATCTGACCTGAGATCAATCTTGGGACTTTCTGCTCCATATGACTTAGTATCACACCACATAGTGTATTTATCCACTAACCCATCCGGGAAGCTCCCTTGACAAACGTATTAGAATTTTCTCTATTTACTCCGCGATTTCTAGCAAGATTTTTAAGCATGAATTTGTTTATTTCCCTTAATTCAAGAGAATGGAAGATTTTTTTCCCCCAAGTCTCAGTAAGTGGGACAACACTTGTGAAAAAAAAATGCAGAGACTGAGAAAAGTAGGTTGTAAGCTGTCAATCTGATGTGCTTGTATGAGGGCCTGGGTTGGTCTGACAGACATCAGTCTTCCCTTAGTTAGCTAAAGCAGCTCATCTATATTTAAGATGATTTTTTTTTCTCCCAATACTAAAGCTCCAAACTAAATTGCAAATAGCCGATTTTTAAAATTCCCGTGAAGTAATGGGCCTCTTATTAAATTATCACATCCGACAGTCTCAAGTCCGGAAATTGTTGCGATTAATTTGCCAGATTTTTTCTTGTTCTGCCCCTCCCCCATTTTATTTTAATGGACGGAACCATCAATGCAATAAGAATCCAGTAATAGGTAAATGTGTCATCCTGATTGTTCCACCCTTTCGGCTCAAGACCTGAAATTGTCATTTTTCAATTCTCTTAATTTCCCCCTCCCCAACTCCCCTAGCCTAGCCCATCCCCCTCAACTCCCTGGAGAAATGATTCAGTTCATTAAAGTGCTGAGAGGCTTGGATAATGTGGCTGTAAGCAGGTTATTAAACTGGAATTGGAGGGCACAAGTATCAAATGATTAATGGGTCTGCATTTTTTATCAAAAGATTTCTGCTTTCCCCCCTCAACTCATTCCCTTTATTGCCATTTCATTATTCCCTCATTTAAAAAAAACACATCCTCCCATTATTTTTGATGGATTTGAACTGCAAATACTGCTTTTCGCTTCCCAGAAACCCACGTTCTCTCTCCATGCCAAGCATTTCAATTGTTAAGTAGTTCAAGTGTAATACTTTTACACACCCACAATTAAAGGATGTGCTGAGTGAACACTGACACACACACACACTAGGCTGACACTTCAGTGTAGTACTGAGAGAGTGCTGCACTTTTCGATGTGCTGTCTTTCAGATGAGACTTTAAACCAAGGCCCAGTTTGCCCTCTCAGGTGGATGTAAAAGATTCCACGGCACTATTCAAAGAAGAGCAGGGGAGTTCTCCCCAGTGTCCTGGCCAATATTTATCCCTCAACCAACACATAAAAACAGAATTCTGGTCATTATCACATTGCTGTTTGTGGGCCTTTGCTGTGTGCAAATTGGCTGCTACATTTCCTATATTACAACAACGACTACACTTCAAAAAAGTACTTCACTGGCTGTAATTCACTTTGGGATATCCTCAGGACATGAAAGGCACTATATAAAAGCAAGTCTTTCTTTTTTCTTTACACGCATACACACACACACACACATATATATATATACACACACACCCATACATACACTCCCACACAGTTTTTCTTTGATTTTCATTTTTAATTCTCCCTCCTACTTGTATCTGTTTTTAAAAGATCCGATTCCCCCCCCCCCCCCCCCCACCCTCCCACCCCACACCGCTACCCTGAAAATTCCCGGGAATATTCTTCACTAATGAAAACTGAAAACAAAAGCTGAAAAAATGAACAGGCCTCAGATTCTGCTCTGTGATTAGTTTTTATGCCTGTTTACTTTAAGTATCTGCACCAGAACTGTACTGATCATAATGTCTACCCTTAGATGCTGATTTTCTCTGCACAGAAGATGTGGACGTGTGGTGTACATTTCAAGCCAAAGCTGATTGTTCTAAATACAGGAAACTCTTTATTAACCGGCACCGACGGGACCGGCGTGGTGCCGGTTAATCAAAAAGTCCGGATAACGGAGAGTTATATCTCCCAACGTACGAGAGCCCCGTACACACTGACATGCGCCTGCATTCGGAGCTCCGTCTCCCCGGGGACCGCCAGCTGACCATCTGTCATGTCCGCTGCCTACCCGGGCTGCACATTCCCCTCCCAATCTACATGCTCCGATACAAGGCAAATGCCTCGGGGTTTTTTTTAAAGTTATTTTTAAAGGAGAGATGAAGGAAAACCCCGGTTACCTACTCAAGAATTTTGCCGGTTAAGAGAGATTCCGGTTATTTGGGTGCCGGTTAAAAGAGAGTTTCCTGTAATAGCTGGATAAGTATCTAGTTGGGAACAGGATTTACTGTTGTAAGGACATATTTAATCAGATAACTGTATGCTTTATGGATCGTGATATTTCCTAGGCTACATGGTCCACACCTTAATACATGGTCTTATAATGATGCTTGTGAATTGAGAGGTGTCTTCTTCCTGCTTAAATCTTGACTGCAGCAACTACTATTTACATTTATACAGCACTCCTCACAAGATACGTCTTGAATGAGATTACAGGATGGTGGAAAAGGTGCCATAGAATTTTCCAATAGAGAAGGAGGCCATTCTGCCCATTCTATCTGTGTCAGCTTTTTATTAGGACTGTTACCACTTCTTCCATCACTTTGCTTATGATTGAAAGTAGGCTGATAGGCCGGTAATTGGATTTGTCCTGCTAACATAAAAGGGAATTCAAAAGTCTTCTATAGACATTTAAATAGTAAACAGGTAGTAAGAGGAGGGGTGGGGCCGATTAGGGACCAAAAAGGAGACCTACGCATGGAGGCAGAGGGCATGGCTGAGATACTAAATGAATACTTTGCATCTGTCTTCACCAAGGAAGAAGATGCTGCAAAAGTCATAGTTAAAGAGAAGGTAGTGGAGATACTGGATGGGATAAACA
Source organism: Squalus acanthias (assembly GCA_030390025.1). Classification (NCBI taxonomy): domain Eukaryota; kingdom Metazoa; phylum Chordata; class Chondrichthyes; order Squaliformes; family Squalidae; genus Squalus; species Squalus acanthias. The sequence goes on along the minus strand of CM059432.1, from coordinate 29,680,214 downwards.
TTGATAAAGAGGAGGTACTAGAAAGGCTGGCTGTACTTAAAGTAAATAAGTCACCAGGACCAGATGGGATGCATCTTAGGACGCTGAGGGAAGTTAAGGTGGAAATCGCAGAGGTACTGGCCATAATCTTCCAATCCTCCTTAGATACCGGGGTGACGCCAGAGGACTGGAGAATTACAAATGTTACACCCTTGTTCAAAAAAGGCTTTACTTTTGTGTGTGTTGCTTGTGGCCAGCAATGAGTTAACTTCCTGGGTAAACAATTGGTGGAGTTGTGCAAATTCATCAGCTCAACAACAGAGAAACTTTATTTTATCCCCTTCAATTTTTTTCTTCCTTATGCTCGTTACCCCCTTTAAAGAGGGAACCTCACCATCAGAAGCCCTTTCTAAAAGGAGTCTCGCCATCAGGATCCTGTTTAAGCGGGAGTTTTGCCATCAGGATACCTTTTAAAGAGGGAATCTCACCATCAAAATCAATTTTAAAGAGGAAATCTCTCTATCAGGCTATCTTTTAAAAAGACCATTAGGCCCCCTTTTAAGGAACTGTCTTGCTATCAGAACCCCTGTTAAAGAGAGCCCTGATAATAGAACTTTTCAAGAGGGAATCTCACTATCAGGTCTTCTTTTAAAGAGAATCTTGCCATAAGGACTCCTTTTAAAGAAGTTGTTGGTGTAACAATAAGAGAGGTCCTACCAAAGACAATTCATTCCATTCTCCAGTGGTTACATGAAAATATGTGGAATGTTTCATGTGCATGACAAGGTTAGTACAATTGTGAGTATTTATGGCTTGGTATCAGCCAGACTGTGTATAATGTTTCCAGTCTTGGCACAGGATATTGCCTGAAATGAAGTGGGTGATAATTGAGTTGTCCCTAATCTCTTTTGCAAATGCTTTGTCACCTTTGATCGATGCGAGCAGTTGGAGCCCTTTGAATTCCATGTCCACTGTCGCAGTGGAGGCCCTTGTAAGTTGTGTAGCGTGCAGCAGACCAAAATGATCGTGATTCTGCACACTTCTGACTAGCTCATTCTGACCACATTCCCATTCCTGGATTAGGCAAGGCACCAAAACCACTATTCTTTGCTGGCACTCACTCTCCTGTGTCCTTGGTTGCAGTGATGTCTGCATCGCATTAAAACACTGCAGCCAGAGACAACTCAATGGGGATGTGCTGATCCTGGGTACTGTCCATTCACATGCAAGTTCCTTCATTGATTAAACAGAAGCTTTAGTGCTTAATGTGCCCCAAAAGTATTTGCATACAGGCGCATGGGAATCTACAGAACCAGAAATAGATATTCGTGGTCCAACTGGCTGGTGTCTAAGTTCAAAAACATCCCATAGTATAATGGGTACGGGTAGTTACTGGACTCGTAATCCAAACCTGGACTAATGATCCGGAGACATGAGTTCAAATCCCACCACGGCAGCTGGGGAATTTAAATTCAGTTAATAAATAAATCTGGAATAAAAAGCTAGTATCAGTAATGGTAACCATGAAACTACCGGATTTTCATAAAATGCATCTGGTTCACTAATGTCCTTTAGGGAAGGAAATCTGCCGTCCTTACCTGGTCTGGCCTATATGTGACTCCAGACCCACAGTGATGTGGTTGACTCTTAACTGCCCTCTGAAATAGCCTAGCAAGTCACTCAGTTGTATCAAAAGGCAATTAGGAATGGGCAATAAATGCGGCATCAGGGATTGACAAGGTAGATGCTGGGAGGATGTTTCCCCTGGCTGGGGAATCTAGAACCAGGGGTCACAGACTCAGAATAAAGGGTTGGCCATTTAGGACTGAGATGAGGAGAAAGGGTTGTGAATCTTTGGAATTCTCTACCCCAGAGGGCTGTGGATGTTCAGTTGTTGAGTATATTCAAGACAAAGATTGATAGATTTTTGGATATCAAGGGATATGGGAATAGTGTAGGTAAGTGGAGATGAGGTAGAAGATCAGCCATGATCTATTGAATGGCGGAGCAGGCTCGAAGGGCCGAATCGCCTACTCCTGCTCCTATTTCTTATGTTCTAATGTTCTTATGTATACTGTCACAGTTTGGAATTTTCTTATCATTTATCCACCAAAAGGATTTAGAAAAATCATACTTTTAATGCTGAGTCTTGAAATGCAATGTGCATTCTCACGAGATTTTAAAAAATGGGCACCAAGACAAAGGATAGTTAATATGCTAACTAGATATTGTTTTTCCCAAAGTCTAAACAATAAACAATTCATTAGCTTATCTAGGTAATTTGAAGATACCGCTTACCTATCGTGTTGGAAATCTCTTCAATCCCTGTCTAAGAAGCAGAAGAATAAGAAGAGTGACTTTTGAAACAGGATGGCTGTCAAGGCATTCAGGTTTTGTTATAGGAAAATCTGTTAGGGCCTTCACTGAGATAAAGATGATAGAAATGCTGGTATACAGTTAGAAGACCTCTTGTTAAAGTCAAGTAAGATGACCCATCAATGTGGGGAAATGTGGCGTGTTCTTTATTTTATATCTTTCCATGAAGATAAGTTATATTGATTGAACAAAGTGGAATTTGATCATAACTTGTTCTGTACCTTAGTCAGTTGAAATAAATCTCACTCATCAAACCTCATCTCACCTCAACTCAGTCCATCTTCAAAGATTGAAGAAATACATATGTAAAATACATGGATATCTAGTACAGGTCACAGGGCTGCTTAATTATTGCACCTGAAGTAGATAGACGGCAGTGGGAGTCAAAGTAAGACACTCACACCACTTATGGGAGTGACTGATGCCACTGAACCTGAGATGATATCTATGGCAGACCTGATTAAAAGAAAGAAAAAGCTTGCATTTATATGACACCTTTCATGTCCTTAGAAAATCCCAAAGCCCTACAAAGATAACACATTTTTGAGGTTTAATGGTTCTTATTATGTAGGCAAACAGAGCAGCCAATTTGTGCACAGCAAGAACTTACAAGCAGCAATACAATAAAGTAACCAAGATAATCTATTTGGTGGTGTTGGTTGACGGAAAAATGTTGGCCAGGACAGCAGGATAACTTCCTTACTCTTCTTCAGATAGTGCTATGGGATCTTTTATGTCCACCTTAAGCAGACAGATAGAGCCTCAGTTTAAAATCTAATCTAAAATACAACACTTCTGACAGGGCAGCACTTCTGACAGCGCAGCACTCATTCAGTACTGCACTGAAGTGCCAGTCTAGATTATATGCTGAAATCTCTAGACTTGAACCCGCAATCTTCTAACTCAGAGGGAAGAGGACTACCAATGTGCCAAGGCTAAATTCAGAAAATACATCCTTCAATTGCTTCTTTCACCAAAAAACTATTCTTAAACTACTACTCTTGAACATGTTGACTGATCCCTGGACTGTTAGTTGCACACATTCACCATCAATGTTCCCTTTAAGATGCGTGGCCACACAGTAATAGGAAAGGTCCCGCGCAGGCCGCTCACTGGCTCCATTGTAAATACCGCACATGCGCGGAAATTTAAAAGGGACCGCACGCTAAAAGAAACAGGCCACGCAGAACAAAGCGCAGCTTACAGGGAACATTGTTCACCACCCTCTCTGTAAAGTGGTTGGTCCCAAGATTTCCGGAGTTCCGCCCCACCAGCACAAGTGCTTTGCAGCGGAACCCCTGCCTTTTCAATTTCCAGGCCGGTGACTCCATCCAAATCCCAGCCTCGGGTCATTTACTCCATCCCAAATCCCAGCTTCGGGTGGCCCACCAGCACCTGTTCCATTTAGCCGGCTCACCGGCTTTTAAATAGGAAAAACCACGCAGGCGTGATATTTTATATGAGATTCGCAGCCCCTTAAAGGGGCCGTGCACCAAAAAAAATGAAAGAGAACATTGGTGCCTCCCCAATCCGAACTTGTAAGGCAGGTCCACTCGACCTGAGGTCCCCTGAGCCTCAACGGGAACAAAGAAAAAAATTAATTTCTTTCAGTCTTCGGCTTCAAAAGGAGCCATTCTGCCTCTAAACACGCTTCCTCCGGGATCAATTTCCTCATTTCAGTGAAGGTTTAGAGTCTCTCAGAAGGCCTCAAAGGGACTCACACCAGTTTCACAGCTGGTGTGGGTTCAACTGAGGCCTTTAAAAATGTGCAATGGGCTGAGATTTTCTGACCAACATGCCCCCGATGGGGCAGGAGGAGTAGGCGGAAGATCCACTTATAGCTCCAACCGGAATTAAAAGAGCCATCGTAAACGGGGCGGAATCTGTTGCAGCTGGGTTATGCCCCAAATTCTGGGCCTACGGGCGTAAAGCAGGCTTTCCACCCTCTCCAGGCCCAGGAAATTTGAGCCCATTAAATCTGAACTGTTTGTTCACCTCCTCTATTCTGAGCTTAACTCAATGTCCCCGGTTTGTGGTTATATCAAACAATGCCTCAGAATTTCCTGGATTGGCGCTTACATAGAAATTACACTGAGATTTTTGCCGCTCGTGCTGATGGAAACTTATGCACAAATTTCCTGAGAATCGTATTAGCTTACGCTAATAAAAAGCATAAAAAACCAGTGCAAAACAAGCGGAAACCAGCATAAGCAAGCTTGACCCGAGGAAAGCGTGGAACATACACCATCTTCCTTCTGTAAGTCCCTCTTTACCTCTTTATTTTATTAATGCTATTAAAATTAAAGTCTGAAGTCATCAAGCCATCAGTTATGCACATTAAGCACAGCAGGGTAGAGTTTCTGGTTCGGCTGCAATTGGCGATCGGCATCCTGACGCAAATTGCGCCCAAAATTGCACTAGTTTTAAGAAGTGTTTTTTTCTCTTTCGAGTTTCCACTCAAATTCATTTGCATATCACCGAATGTTAAATCTGCCATGAACCAGTGCAATCGGGCAGCGTTTTAGAATGTAATCTAAAAAAATTGCTTTATAAATATTCCTTGATATATTTAAGTGTGGTAACTTGGTGCAGTTTGAATAATACACCTGGAGTACTGTGTGCAGTTTTGGTCTCCTTACCTAAGAAAGGATATACTTGCCATAGAGGGAGTGCAGCGAAGGTTCACCAGACTGATTCCTGGGATGGCAGGACTGTCGTATGAAGAGAGATTGGGTCGACTAGACCTGTATTCACTAGAGTTTAGAAGAATGAGAGGGGATCTCATTGAAAAATATAAAATTCTGACAGGGCTAGACAGACTGGGTGCAGGGAGGATGTTTCCCCTGGCTGGAGGGTCTAGAATGAGGGGTCACAGCCTCAGGATACGGGGTAGGACATTTAGGACTGAGATGAGGAGAAATGTCTTCACTCAGAGGGTGGTGAACCTGTGGAATACTCTACCACAGAAGGCTGTGGAGGCCAAGTCACTGAATATATTTAAGAAGGAGATAGCTAGATTTCTAGATACAAAAGGCATCAAGGAGTATGGGGAGAGAGCGGGAATATGGTATTGAGATAGAGGATCAGCCATGATCATATTAAATGGCGGAGCAGGCTCGAAGGGCCGAATGGCCGACTCCTGCTCCTATTTCTCTATGTTTCTATGTTTCTATGTTTCTACAGCTGAAAATGGCTTCTCACAAAAAATAAGCGTTTTTAATCCGAGTGTCTAGTCCATCACCTGCCAGTAACCCAATTTTAAATAACTGAAAATGACTTTAAAAAACTGTACAGAACCATTTACTAGTTATATTGGTGTACAGTGGTCAGGATCTTAGTAAATTTTAAAAAAAAGATAGGGCTAGAAATTCGTCTCGGGCAGAGGTGCAAAGCGGGCGGCATCGGATCGGCCGCCCGTTATACGCAGCACCAGATATTCAACTCCGTTGATTGCAATAGAACGGAATATCAGGCGCTGTGTCTAACGGGTGGCCGATCTGATACTGCCCGTGTTTCGCCACCACCCGAGACGAATTTCTAAGCAATATAATTTAAAGCTTTTAAAACGTGCCTATTGGTGCCCTTGCACCCAAAAGAATTAGCTTAATTTTAAGAGCCTCCTCGAAAGCCTGCAACAGGGCACAATTAGCAGAAATTTGCCACGATGATTAATTCAATCTGGGGGCATTGCTAGTTTTGTTTTGGCGGGGCCAATTTCTCGCGTGATTTTTCAAAACTAGCGCAAAAGATCGCGGAAACTCGGTTTGTGCTCGACGTCATTTGCGCTTGAAATTCCACGATCTTTTGCGCAGGTTTGGCCGATTTCAGGTGAATTGCGCTGAAAACCAGCAAAACCTAGCGGAAACCAGGAAAATGCAATTGTGGAAGCTTTTTTCTTTTTAATGTAACAGATTCTGACACTAAAAAAGCATTCAAAGATTATAGAAAATACCTCGCAAGTCTCAGTAAGGGGAAATATTAAAAAAACGATATCACTATAAAACACCAGAAGTAATGATTTTGCGTCCTGCTGTGCCTAAAATTTGGGGCGTAAATTTACATGTGTTCAGAACTGGCGCAACTTTTGCATAGGGGCGGAACTATGTTAATGAGTTAGTGGGGTTTCAGCGGACAGAAGGAGGCCATTCGACCAGTTGTGTTGGTACTGACTCTTTGCCACAGCAATCCAAAACTTCAATCCCTTCAATGTCCTGTTCACAACCATATTCCATTCCTTTTTCAATGCAACTAATCATATAGAAATGTCTCAGAACACTTCATACAATGAATTACTTTTCACTTTTGCTATGCCGAAGTGACTCCTCCTTTACAAGAGTCTGGGTAGTGAAACTTCCTCTTTCAAAGGAACCTTGATGGTGAATTCCCTCTTTAATTATGATTTTTTTGTAGAAGCTCGAACCACTGATAGTCTATTAAAGTTTTAGTGGAGTTTAAGATGAATATTAATTGTCCATTACTACTGAGTGAATAAATCATAGAATCATAGAATGGTTACAACACGGAAGAAGGCCATTCGGCCCGTCGAGCTCGTGCCAGCTCTCTGCAAGAGCACCTCAGCTAGTCCCACTCCCCCGCCCTTTCCCCATAGCCCTGCAAATGTTTTTCTTTCAGGTACTTATCCAACTCCCTTTTGAAAGCCACGATTGAGTCTGCCTCCACCACCCTATCAGGCAGTGCATTACAGATCCTAACCACTCGCTGAGTAAAAAAGTTTTTTCTTATGTCACCTTTGGTTCTTTTGCCAATCACCTTAAATCTGTGTCCTCTGGTTCTCAACCCTTCTGCTAATGGGAACAGTTTCTCTCTATCTACTCTGTCCAGAGCCCTCATGATTTTGAACACCTCTATCAAATCTCCTCTCAACCTTCTCTGCTCTCAGGAGAACATCCCCAGCTTCTCCAGTCTATCCACGTAACTGAAGTCCCTCATCCCTGGAATCATTCTCGTAAATCTATTCTGCACCTTCTCTAAGGCCTTCACATCCTTCCTAAAGTGTGGTGCCCAGAATTGAACACAATACTCCAGTTGAGGCCGAACCAGTGTTTTATACAGGTTCATCATAATTTCCACGCTTTTGTACTCTATACCTCTATTCATGAAGCCCAGGATCCCGTATACTTTTTAAACTGCTTTCTCAACCAGCCCTGCCACCTTCATCGATTTGTGCACATATACCCCTAGGTCTCTCTGTTCATGCACCCCCTTTAGGATTGTACCCTACAGTTTATATTTTCTCTCCTCATTCTTTCTACCAAAATGTATCACTTCATACTTTTCTGCGTTAAATTTCATCTGCCCCGTGTCCGCCCATTTCACCAGCCTCTCTATGTCTTCCTGAAGTCTATCACTCTCCTCCTCACTGTTTACTATACTACCAAGTCATGTGTCATTTGCAAATTTTGAAATTGTGCCCTGTACACCCACATCCAAGTCATTAATAATATATATCAAGAAAAGCAGTGGTCCAAGAACCGACTCCTGGGGAACACCACTGTATACCTTCCTCCAGTCCGAAAAACAACCGTTCACCACTACTCTCTGTTTCCTGTCACTTAGCCAATTTCGTATCCTTGCTGCCACTGTCCCTTTTATTCCATGGGCTTCAACTTTGCTGGCAAGCCTATTATGTGGCACTTTGTCGAACGCCTTTTGGAAATCCATGTACACCACGTCAACCGCATTGCCCTCATTAACCTTCTCTGTTACCTCATCAAAAAACCCGATCAAGTTGGTTAAACATGATTTGCCTTTAACAAATCCATGCTGGCTTTCCTTAATTGATCCACACTTGTCCAAGTGACTGTTAATTTTGACCCTGATTATTGTTTCTAAAAGCTTCTCCACTACCAAGGTTAAACTGACCGGCTTATAGTTGCTGGGTTTATCATTACACCCTTTTTTGAACAAGGGTGTACCATTTGCAATTCACCAGTCCTCTGGCCCCACCCCTGTTTCTAAGCAGGATTGGAAGATTATGGCCAGTACCTCCGCGATTTCTTCCTTCACTTCCCTCAGCATCCTAGGATGCATCCCATCCGGTCCTGGTGACTTACCTACTTTAAGTACAGCCAGCCTTTCTAGTACCTGGTCTTTATCAATTCTTATCCCACCCAGTATCTCCTCTACCTCCTCCTTTACTGTGTCTATGGCAGCATCTTCTTCCTTGGTGAAGACAGATGCAAAGTACTCATTTAGTACCTCAGCCATACCCTCTGCCTCCATGCGTAGGCCATCTTTTTGGTCCCTAATCGGCCCCACCCCCCCTCTTGCTACCCATTTACTATTTATATGCCTATAGAAGACTTTTGGATTACCGTCAGTGTCTTCAGTGATGGAACCTCTGAGGGATGGGCAAAAGTAAAGTAAGAAATTTCTTCATCTTTTCACTCTCCACTACCTTTTTACAAATTATGTTCAGTTACTTCCCAATGGCTTATGGTAAGTAAATACCACAATGATCCTGTGCTAATCATGAGATAGTTGTGTGTCACTGTGAGTTTTAATACCTTTCACCTCCGTCGCACTGCCTCAATCTGGCATATCGCCAACCTTATGTTGTAAAGTGAGCTATTTGAACAAAAAATCTATATTGAATTATAATAAGATTAAGACTAGTAATCCAGGCCTCTGGATTTCTAGAACAATAGCAAAATACTGTGAATGTTGGAAATCTGAACTAAAAACAGAGAATACTGGAAATACTCAGCAGGTCAGGCAGCATCTGTGGAGAAAGAAATAGAGTTAGCATTTCAGGTCGATGACCTTTCGTCAGAACAGATTACTAGTCCAGTAACATAACCACTACACCACCATACCCTAACTCACTGCACTACCCCACCATACCCTAACTCACTGCACTACCCCACCATACCCTAACTCACTACACCACCATACCCTAACTCACTGCACTACACCACCATCCCCTAACTCACCGCACTACACCACCATACCCTAACTCACTGCACTACACCACCATACCCTAACTCACTGCACTACACCACCATACCCTAACTCACTGCACTACACCACCATCCCCTAACTCACTGCACTACACCACCATACCCTAACTCACTGCACTACCCAGCCATACAGTGTGAAAGGACAGTGTACTAACTCACTACACCACCCTGTCATAAAGTGTGAAAGGACAGTGTACTAAAGACAGTGTACTAAATCACTACACCACCCAGTCATAAAGTGTGAAAGGACAGTGTACTAACTCACTGCACTACCCAGTCATACAGTGTGAAAGGACAGTGTACTAACTCACTACACCACCCAGTCATACAGTGTGAAAGGATAGTGTACTAACTCACTACACCACCCAGTCCCACTGTGTATTAAGTCGCTGCACCACATCAAGCACTAGCAGGCCCTGCTTTCCTCTGCCAAAACGACGAGATCATCCTGGGATGGAAAGATAACCCCAGCTACTTTTCTTCACTAACAACCATTTCCTTAAACCTCTTTCCCCTGACCCTCCCACTCTCACCTCCAACCACAAGTGAGAGAAGTTCATGGACATATTTGTTATTACGATTTAAACCATCTGTTCACCTGCCTCTGCCGCATCCCTCCCTTTCCCTTGCCACCATGCCAAGGTTCCCCCCTGCCCTAGCCCTGGACTTGCATTTTTCTATAGTTTCTCTCATACCTCCCCTCATGCGTTCATTTTGTCCATGAGACCCAACTCCTGCTCTCTTGACCCTATTCCCTCTAAACTGCTTACAAGCCAACTTCCCTTCCCAGTCTCCATGCTAACTGATGTTGTAAATGGTTCCACTTCTCTTTCAAATCTCCTGTCATCACCACTCTTTAAAAACTCACCTTTGACCCCTCTGTCCTTGCACACTACCACCCCATCTCCAATCTCCCTTTCCTTTCCAAAGTCCTTGAATGTGTTGACACCTCTCAAATCTGTGACCATCTTTGTCGCAACTTCATGTTTGAACCTCTCTAATAATCAGGTTTCCCCTGTCACAGCACTGAAATGGCCCTAATCAAAGTCACAAGTAACATCCTCTGTGACTGTGACCATGGTGCACTATCTCTCCTCCTCCTTCTTGACCTCTCTGCTTCCTTTGATACGATTGGCCACACCATCCTCTTCCACCATCACTCCTTCGTGTTCAGCTGAGTGGGAGTACCCTCGCCTGGCTCCACTCTTAACTATCCAATCATAGCCAGAGAATCTCCTGCAACGGCTTCTCTTCTCACCCAGCCATACCTCACCACTACCTCTCTTGACCCCTCCAATGCCTCTGTGTTGTCTGTCATCCAGTCCTGGATGAGCCACAATTTCCTCCAATTAAATGTTGGGAAGAACAAAACCATTGTCTTCGGTCCCTGTTACAAATTCAGTTTTCTCTCCTCCAATTCTAATCCCCTCCCCGACACTGTCTCAGTCTGAACCAGACTATTTCCAACTTCGGACACCTATTTCATCCTGAACTGATATTCCGACCCATACCCATTTCATCAGAAAGACCACCTACATCCATCTCTGTCTTCGCCCCTGCCTCAGCCCATCTGCCGCTGAAACCCTCATCCATGCTTTGGTTACCTCCAAACTCGACTATTCCAATGTTCTCCTGGCTGGCCTCCCATCTTCCACCATCCATAAGCTTGAGCTTATCCAAAACTCTGCTGCCTGTATCCTAACCTGCACCAAATCCTGCTCACCCATCACCAATATTGCCACTAAGCTGCACGCCCACGCAGTCATCTGCAAGGTCCCGTGCAGACCGCTCACCGGCTTTTACACTGTAGATACCGTGCATGTGCAAAAATTTGAATGGGCTGCGCATTGGGGGAGGCAGGCCACACAGGAGGCAGTGCAGCTTGGGGGGACATTGCCCATCACCCTTGTGCTCACTGACCTATATTGACACCCAGTCCACCAATACCTCAATTTACAATTCTCATCCTCGTGTTCAAATCCTTTCATGGCCTCGCTTCTCCTTATCTCTTCCAGCCCTACAACCCTCCAAGAACTCTGTGTTTCTCCAACTCTGGAATCTGGTGCATCCCCCACTTCCTTCATCCCACCAATGGCCACTGTGTCTTCAGCCATTTAGGCAATAAGCTCTGGAATTCCCTGCATAAAGCTCTCTGCCTCTCCATCTCTCCCTCCCCCTTTAAGATCCTCCTTAATACTTACCTCTTTGACCAACCTATCCTAACATCTCCTTCTTTGGCTCGGTGTCAATTTTGTCTGATTACGTTCCTGTGAAGCACCTTGGGACATTTTCCTACCTTAAAGGCGCTATATAAATTCAAGTTGCTGTTGTTATATGGCTCATATGGTCAGTGCTGAGTTAGTTGATCTCAGTCAATGAAATGAGGGTGCGGCAATTGCTCTCAGTATAACTGGGGTAGGAAAAAATCAGCCAGGATTCCTGTTTCCGATCGCTGTACTATGATTCCCATTGGAAAGCCCATGTATATGGACAGCCAGTCAGGGCAGGGTCTGGCTTGACCACAGTCTTCCACAATCCCCTCCCCAACCTTAGTAGGATAGCCGGAAGATAAGTCACAGCCAATCCTGTGGAACTGTAGCCCAGTGGGAGGGAGAAAGCAAAATGGAAGAAAAAACAGTGCGTGTTTATGAAAACAGCCTGTGTAAACCAACTGAGAGAGAAAGCCCCTCCAATCTGTTACAGTACTGATTCCTGGGTTAAATTCCCAGGCTGGCTGTTAGTGAAGCAGCCCACCGTTTGATCCATTTGATATTCAACTGCAGGAAGACATGAAGCACAGTCCCAAGGCAGCCGCTTCCTGCTCCAACCAGCTATTAGAAATGTTAAAAATTCATTAGTCCTCAATCTGTGCAGAACTCCAGGGAGAGACAAAAAAACGCCTAAGAGCTTTGTTTTCCCTTCTTCTGAATGTATGATGGAATATTTTAATGGTAAAATAATGCACCTGCTTTAATGCTTTTGTGAACCTAAAGATAATGACTGTCAATATTACTGTTGTGATCTCTTTCTTTCCTCTCTCTCTTTGTGCGGTTAGATTATTGCTTTGACTTTGCATCAGGGAAGAAGCATTTAAGAAATGTTTTTAATTAGCGACAGATTTAAATTGACCAATCTGTTCCAGTCCAGCCGGCTTTGTATTCTCCAGTACAAGTCTGATGTCAATAGCAACATCATGCATCTATACAGTGCCTTCAGCATAGAAAATGCCCCAAGGTGCTTTACAGAGAGGGAGAAGAAATAAAGATAAAAGGCATAAAGGAGAAGGCACTGAGCCATGGTGCAAGAGTTAAGAGAGGTGACTGAAAGCTTGGTCAAACAAGATGGCCATGATTTTACCGGCGCTCAGAGGGCGGGTTTGGAGGGGGGTCGGGAGTTAAAATCCAAATGATTGATGGCGGGTTCGCAACCCGCCGCTATCCCGCCTCCACGCAACTTTGCAAAGTGTCGGGTCTGCGAGTCCTGATCAGACCCGACACCAAACGGCGGGAGAGCCACTTAAGGCAGTTAACAGCTTGTTAACTGCCTAGATAATCCTTTTTTTACTGGCTCTTCCCATTTTACAACATTTTCAGCGTGTTGCCCGTCGTGCGACAAACACGCCAGCTGATTGTGCCGGGTTCAGCAACTAGCTGAATTGCACAACATCGCACAGCAGCGTGGCTTAGCGCTGCCTGAGGAACAAGTGGCTCAGCGCACAGCCTCCTCGGAAGAGGAGGAGGAGGAGGAGGAGGATGAGGAGGCGGCAGATGAAGGACGCCTTGCGGGAGTGGATGTGCCAATTCCACCAGCACGCGAGCACATTGCTGGCCATGAGGCAAGGATGCACTCATCCATGCCAGATTCGCGTAATTTCACGCATCAACCACATATGGCTGGCACATGGAAATGAATGTCTTGCCGACCTTCTTAACACACCATACAGCATCTGTACAATAAACTGTTGTTTTCTATCACTCTCACCACCATCATTACAGATGAAAGGTGCCCTGACCCCTCACTGTGCAACTTCCATTTCTGAGCACACATAGGCCAACTCTTTGAATCTTTGCCATCGCTTTTCTTTACTACATTTATAATCACGATGAAAAATATTTGTATCAGATGAAAACACCCAAGTGACTACCCTTGTGACTATTTGTGTGTTAACTTTCTCTTACACGAGCTTCTACGTGGTGCTCCGCCGGTGGCTTCAGCAGATGTAGAGGCACCTTGCTCACATCTATGCTGCGCCTAATTAGATGCCTTTAGCGAGCATCCTCTGGGTTTGGGAGCGTGGGCGGGCTCTGAAACAGTCTGCTCCTCCTGCAGCTGTGCAGGGGTTGAGACGGCAATCTCAGTTGGGTGAGGAATCTGGGGCTCTGACCGAGGGCTCCACTGAGGCATGGTAGTGTGAGCACTTGGAGAGGAGCCCACACTTCCTTGTTGTCGACCACCAACATCCCTCTCATGGGTCACCCGCACTTCACTGCTAGCAAGTAGCTGGAGAGCACCTTGCTGCACATCAGTGGGGATATGAGGACCCGTCCCTGTACTGACATTCCTCATAACAGGGATGCCCATGAACCACTGGTTCCTCTCCTCAATAGATGCCCATTTATCCTTCATAGCAGACCATCTATTTAGAAGAGTCACCATGCTCATTTGAGTCTGGCGATTTATGTCCTCCATGGAGGTTGCCATCCTTTCCATGGCGGCACCATTGAGTGCACCACCGCATTGCTCATGTTTGAGATGGACTCCTCCATTCTCTGCAGACTCACAGTTACCCTGGCTGCAAACCCTGTCAGAGACTCCTGCACTTGTTTCTGGGGTTCCAGCACCACTCTCTTTCTGGATGGCCCCAGAGGCACAGCGTCTTATTGCTGCAGAGCAGAGCTAGGAGCGTCCTGCGACCTCCGATGAGGACTCTCCACTGCTGTCCCTGTCTCCACTATCTGCTGATGCTCACTTGTGAGCTGTGATACCCCAAGCGACAACACTACTCTACATCGCGAAGGACCCACCGAGGTGTGCATTGCTGCGCTGGTGCTGGGTGCGCTGATTTCTGGTGACGCTGCTCCCTCAGAGGCTGCAGGTTCCTCTGAGGAGTCGTCCGGCTCTTCCTCCTGGACAGTGGGGAGGGGAGCTCTCGATGGTCCTTGGGAGAGTAAAGGCATGAGTTAGACATGTGATATTTAGGTAGCAGACACATCCTATTGTGCAGGTGATCAGAAGTCAATCTGTATGAACATCAGATGCCATATCAATTGCTCATGAAATTGAAATGAGAGGGTTGCAAATCTATTCTGTCACCAGCTTGCTCTACTGTGCCCGTCTCTCCGTCCACCACTTCCAGCTCCTCTGCACTTCTGACGATATCGAGAGCAGCCTCCTCAGCGTTTGTTAAAATCACCAGGGATGGTGGGCCTCCTCCTGTCCTCCCTCTCTCCCTCTTATTGTGGGCTCTCTTTTCGTGTAATGAGGGACACAAGTGGAGTTTCAGTGAGATTGATGGAGTGAGTGTGAAGAATCCATAACATAGAAGCTTAAAGGGAGACAAAGATGGAGTGAGGTGCCAAAACCAAGGTGCCTCCCTGTGTGTTGTTAGTTGTAGTCATTGCATAACAGTGAGAGCGAGTGTGAGGGGTGCATAGTAGGATGGTGAAGTGATTCTGTATATAGAGAGAGAGGGATAGGTAAGGGTGCAAGGGAAGTAAGGGTAAGTTGGGATGTGGAGGAGAAGGTTGACAATGCAGAGTGCTGGTGATGAGAACAGATGGAAAGCAGATTGAAGGTAAGTGTGATGTTATACTCACTCTTGCTGAGCGTAGCAGATCATTGAACCTTTTTCGGCACTGCACCCAGGTGCGTGAGCACAACGACCTTGCGCTTACCTCCTCAACAATGTGCAGCCAGACTGCCTTTGTGTGCTGAGGAGGCTTCCTCCGTCCATCGGGAGGGAACAGAACCTCCACTCCCTCTTACTCCCTCCACAAGAGAATGGAGGGAGTCATCATCAAATTGAGGAGCAGGCTTAGATTTTGCAGCAGTCATGTTCAAAAGACCCGTTTTCAGGAGCAGCATAAAGGAAATGTAATCCAAAGGCCACATGGGCCCCTTAAAAGCTCATGAATGGAAGACGTCAGCAGAGGTGAGCAGCACATCCGAACCCACTGATTGGGCCGGGTAGCGCGCACGGCGGGCTTAATAAGCCAAGTTAAATTAAAATCGTAATTTCGGAACGGCTGAAGCCGGCAGCGGGACCGGAAGCCGCCGAAAAGTCAACCCGATTCCACTGGGAAAATCGCGGCCGTAGTGTTTTTGAAAGGGTTTTTGAAGGTGGAGATAGACATGGAGAGGCTGAAGGATTTAAAGTGTCAGGTCAAGGTTTCTGAAGGCTTTGTCACCAATCATGTGACAGAGTTAGGGGTACAAAAGGCCAAAGTTAGAGGGCTGAAGGATATGAGATGGGATGTAAGGCAATAATAGGATGGTGTGAAGACCAACGTTCCCTCTAAGCTGTGCGGCTGCGCAGCTCTCTGCCGGTCCCACACAGCCTGGGCTGGCTTTTCCAATGTTAAGTTTACTGTGAATGGGCCGCGCAGAGCAGGCTCGAAGGGCCGAATGGCCTACTCCTGCTCCTATTTTTTTTCTATGCAGCCTCTTAAAGGGGTCGCGCACCCACAAAAAAAATTAGGAGGAACATTGGTGGGGACGTGTAGCGATTTAAAGACTAGGATGAGGATTTTAAATATAATACTTTGTAGGACAAGGAGCCATTGTTGTTCAGTGAGGACAGGAATGATAGATAAGCGGGACTTAGTGTGGGGCAGGTGGAAGGATGGAGGCCAGCATATTGGAGATATTGTAGGAGATTGCCATTTTGGGCAAGAGTTCCAGCGGCATGGTATTTCTGCTGCCTCTCCATATCTGCCCCAGCCCCGACCCTTTTTCCTGTTTCGGGGCTCATTATATATCTCTTAAGTATCCACAGCAGCACCAGAAGGTCTGGCGAGGGACCTTAAAAGGGAAAAAATGTGCCAAAGACTCACTGAAGGCCTCAGCCAAGACCAGGGCCTTCAACAAGTAAGTCACTGGGGAGAGAACGGAGGGAGAGCAGGCCACTGCAAGACCCTCTCCCTCCATGGGCAACCTCAGTGTTGTTACTGCCATTTTCCAGGGGCCAGCCATCACCTTCCCCTAGGTGACCTTAGGAAGTGGCAGTAACATAGGTGGAAAGAAGGAGCATCTTCCGGGGACCTTATCATAGGATCATAGAACTGAATCTTAACTCACAAAAACGGGTGGGTTAGGGTCGGGTCAGAGGTTAAAATTCAGAAAATCTGGAACAGGAACCCAACCCGCCTCGAACCCGCCCACTTCTGCTTTTAAACGGAGGCGGGACAAGGGACGGGCAACCAATCTGCTTGCAGGAGGCAGGTTGGTCATTTAAATATTTTAATGAGGCTACGTGCCTTTATTTTTATAGTGTCTAACCACAAGCGGTCGGGTTTCCTAGGCCTTGGGAAACCCGACAGGTGAAAGGAGGCGAGAAGGGCTGAATCCATGATGTAAGTGTCTTTACAGCACTGCTTGTGGGCCTGGAGGAGCAGGAGTGTTTCCTCCAGGCCCAACAAGTTACTTAGTAAACGCCCCCCCACTGCGACCTCTCTGCTCCCCCCCCCAGCATCGGACCCCCCCCAACCACCAGCGGACCCCACCCCCGACAACCATCTGCTCCCCGACCAACATCGGATCCACCCGACCACTATCTGCTCCCTGCTCCCTCCGACCACCATTTGCTTCCCCCACCCCGCGATTGGAACCTCCCCCGACCACCATCTGCCTCCCCCTGTGATAGGAACCCCCCCTCCCCCCGTTTTCGAACCCCACCATCAGAACCCCCATCATGCTTTCAAGAGGGTATAGAAGCCAGCAACAAGAATGATGCAAGGTATCAAGATTCTAAAATAGAATTTGATGACACAGGAAACAGATAGCATTGATGCATTTAAGGAGAGGCTTGATGCACACACGAGGGACAAGGGAATAGAGGGGCACGGGAGCAAGTTGGTAAGAGGTAATTACAATGGTAGGAGGCTTGTGTGGTGTATAAGCAACAGCATGGATCCGTTGGGCCGAATGGTCTGTGTCTGTACTGCAGATTCTGTGTAATACTATGTAAACAAGAAAGATAGTACCGTACTTGCATTTATATAGTGCCTTTTAGATCCTCAAGGCATCTGAAAGTGCTTTACAACTAATGAAGTACTTTGACAGTGCATTCACTGTTATTTTGGTAGGCAAATATGACAGCAAGCGGGAGCTGAGCAAAAAACGGGCACACAGAGGTACAATTTAGAGGCCCAACCTCCCGTGCCTGAAGAGCATAGGAAACATCCCTAGCATCAGCCTAAACCAGGCATTCGGCCCTTTGAATATTGCAATAGGTGTCCTAATGCCTGTTTGAAGACCCATAGAACAGTACATAGAACAGTACATAGAACAGTACAGCACAGTACAGGCCCTTCAGCCCTCGATGTTGTGCCGAGCATTGTCCGAAACCAAGATCAAGCTATCACACTCCCTATCATTCTGGTGTGCTCCATGTGCTTATCCAATAACCGCTTGAAGTTCCTAAAGTGTCCGACTCCACTATCACAGCAGGCAGTCCATTCCACACCCCAACCACTCTCTGAGTAAAGAATCTACCTCGGACATCCCTTCTATATCTCCCCCCATGCACCTTATAGTTATGCCCCCTTGTAACAGCTACCTCCACCCGAGGAAATAGTCTCTGAACATCCACTCTATCTATCCCCCTCATCATCTTATAAACCTCTATTAAGTCGCCTCTCATCCTCCTCCGCTCTAAAGAGAAAAGCCCTAACTCCCTCAATCTTTCCTCATAAGACCTCCCCCCCAAACGAGGCAGCATCCTGGTAAATCTCCTTTGCACTCTTTCCAATGCTTCCACGTCCTTCCTATAGTGAGGTGACCAGAACTGCACACAATATTCCAAATGTGGTCTCACCAAGGTCCTGTACAGTTGTAGCATAACCTCACCCATTCCTGAAATTCATTTGTCTTGAGCGTAGCAGGACATTGGGGGAAGGTTGTCCACTATTGCCCCTCCCCCTGCACCCACTACAAACCTAATTGCCTCCTTGGCCCTCTGAGCATAAATTTTCGAGAAAAAAAAATTCCCTTTTTCCATTTGCCTGGCCTTTACCCTACTGATGGGGCCCACAAAAAACTTGTGAATAATGGAATGCCTTCACTCGCTCGGCATAATGGCTACCACACAAACGGTGGGGCAGGAGTGGAAACACGCTCTGCTTGTCATTTGTCTTGTAAGAGGCAGACGGCAGTTCCCCCCTTGTAAGACAATGAAGAAACTCCTAGAATTGGGGAATACCCGGTGTAACCATTTCCCGGGGGGTTCTGCCAGTCTCCTGCCAGAATTGCGGTGGGAGACCGACAGATCCCCTTACGGAATATCAGCCCCTGTATGATTTGATAGCACATCTGAAGCTGTGGCTCTTCTGTGGGGTGCGTTGGGTTCAATGACTATCAAAGCCAGGACTAAAGCTGACTTCTCATGCATTCTGTTCCCTCCCCAACACACGCACAATCTAAAATACATCCCAGATACTGCTGGTCGTACTGGCATTCTGTAATTGTGCAATACCACCTCTACTCCCTTTTGCCAATCAAACAAGTAAATGTATTAGATGAACCTCCAGAACAATGTCCCTACTGATGAGGTCTTTTAGGCTTCTGCCAAAGGACTTTCCAGTGTCCTGGATTAGCGGTCCAGCCATCCACAAATGGATTATTGAAGCTTTGATCTAGAATGATGGTTCAGCCTTCTCACCAACATTGGCTCTAAGCTTCCCTCTGAGGATAATGTACCAGAATCTTTCTCTTGTATAGAGAACTTTAAATCCTAAATTAAGCATCACTTATTAAACACAGTATTTTTGGAGTATGTATTAAACCTTGGGGAAACGGTAGGTGCTCCATAATAGCAACTGCAAAGACATTTGTATTTGTGATTCTTCCCAGTGTGCATCTCTCACTATGGGACTAGAAAATACACAATATGGAAAAATGTATGCTTGGTATGACATTCTTTAATAAATATCAGTCCCAAATGGTCCAAATTCTGTTGTTTTCGTTTTCCAATTTGGGCTCAGTTTGGGTTGCCTCTGCAGGATCGTGTTTCAATGCTGGTTTAGGCAGTTAATTGTCAGAGCAAGGTAAGGGAAATTGAACACTATGGACAGTCCCTAACCTCGATACACTTCTTATCTACACCCCAACCATGGACAGTCCCTAACCTCGATACACTTCCTATCTACACCCCAACCATGGACAGTCCCTAACCTCGATACACTTCCTATCTACACCCCAACCATGGACAGTCCCTAACCTCGATACACTTCCTATCTACACCCCAACCATGGACAGTCCATAACCCCCTATAAACTTCTTATTTACACCCCAATCGTCCCTGAACAGTCCCTGACCCTAAGCATTGACAGTCCCTCACCCCTGACGTATATTCCTGTATGACCTTACCCGCCAAAGTACTTGCCGTCGGACCTCACCCTGAGCATGGACAGTCCGTGTTGGGCTAATGACTCATTCAAGATCTCTACGAGTATCATTTTATTGCCAAGTAATAGGAAATATGTAAAATGGCTCAGCTTATCTTATCTGACAAAGTTTTTTCTTCTAACCCTATGGGGAACCACCTGAATTGCCCTTGATGCTACATCTCCTCAAATCATTCTGTCTCATACACTCAGCGTCTTTCCTATCACAAAGTTAGCCTGACACTGTGGGTGGGGAGAGGGTACAAAGAGGTACCTTGTCCCTGTCATATTCTTGGTGGGGGACTGTGCCACAGGTTCTTGAAAACCTCACTGCTTCACCCAAGTGCTACCCTTGACAGGGAATATTGATGGGCTATTTTACCATAGGAGGCACCACAGCAAAGCCCAATCCTGCCCTCACTTAATACCCACAGATGGGAATTGTTGTGATCTTACCATAACCCCAGAAGAGATCAGCTAATAGAAAGAAAAAGATCTTGCATTTATATATTGACCTCAGAACATCCCAAAGCACTTTACAGCCAATGAAGTACTTTTGAAGTGTTGCAATATAGGAAACGTGACAGCCAACTTGCACACAATGAGGTATCACAAACAGCATTGTGGCAATGTCCAGATAATCTGTTATAATGATGTTGGCTGAGGGATAAATATTGACCAGGACACTGGGGAAAACTCGCCTGCTTTTCTACAAAATAGTGCCATGTGATCTTTCACGCCCACCTGAGAGGGCAGGTGGGGCCTCGGTTTAACGTCTCATCCAAAAGATGGCACCTCTGACAGTGCAACACTCCCTCAGTACTGTGCTGAAGTGTCACCCTAGATTTTGTGCTCAAGTCTCTGGTGTGGGACTTAAGCCCACGACCTTCTAACTCAGGAGGTGAGAGTGCTACCACTGAGCCGTGGCTAATCCACTACGGATCGAACTTGGGACCTTTCTTGTCTGTGAGGATCAGCACCATACAAGATGATGCATTCAACCATCGAGTGAGTTAACTTAAAACATTGCTTGAGTTCAGAATCATTAGAATGTTTCCTCTGACTGTGCAAGAATGTTACTGCAGTCCTCAGAGAGTTAATACAATTTCCAATCTGTGACTGATATTTGCAGAATCCTCAGCTAATTACTTTTTAACTACCGAAACTACAGTTACTGCTGCGTAGGGAAAACAAAGCACTGTAGCGACAACTTGGAATGTGTTACTGCCCTGTAGAGGACTGAGCCCTAATTAGAAAATGTCTGCAGGATATTCCCAATGAACGTCCCTCATTACATATTTGTGTTTAACCAAGAAAAGACTTATTAAATCACTAGAGTGTCTGAGTACTAAATGTATGTAATTCAAAGCCGCACTGTGTTTTTTTTACTGTATGATAAATCTTTCATATATGACAGGGATTTAAGTCATAGAGTCATAATGGCACAGAAGGAGGCCATTTGGCCCACCGAGTCCGTGCCGGCTCCCTGCAGAGTAATCCAGTCAGTTCCATTCCCCCGCTCTATCCCTGTAGCCCTGTAAGTTTATTTCCCTCAAGTGCCTATCCAGTCTCCCCTTGAAAACATTGAGTGTGTCCGCTTCCACCACTTCCGTCGGCAGCGAGTTCCAGGTCCTCACCAC
The DNA here is from genome assembly GCA_030390025.1 of Squalus acanthias. Taxonomy (NCBI): domain Eukaryota; kingdom Metazoa; phylum Chordata; class Chondrichthyes; order Squaliformes; family Squalidae; genus Squalus; species Squalus acanthias. The sequence goes on along the minus strand of CM059432.1, from coordinate 29,658,638 downwards.
TTGTCTGCCCATTCTACTAGCCTTTCCATGTCCTGTTGCAGTCGATTGGTATCATCCTCACTGTTTGCCACACCCCCAAGTTTGGTGTCATCAGCAAATTTAGAAATTCTACTTTGTATTCCAAGTGCCCATGTTTAAGACTCAGCAAAGCCCAATTAATGGGCATCGCCAGAAACTCAAGTTAGCCACTTTTGCTGGTATTTGGAAATGCATCACATCATGTGGTACCATCCCAGAAAGGTCCCAGTTCTCTGCCAAAGTCATTTTATAATCACATCATAGGAAGTGTGTGAAAATGGCTAAGCTTATCTCATCTGAGGATCTTTTTTCCTCTCATCATGTGGGGAAATGCCATCCTTCCACTAACTACCTGACGCTTCCTTGCTGCTACATCTCTCAATTTCATCCACATATTTGTATTCCTGCCTCTCCTTGTCTCAATTATGCTGGTTAAAAACTCTACCAGAATTCACTTTCAGAAATGGTGCCATTCCCCTACAGTGCCCGCCACATTTAAATGAGGTCAATTAGGTATGGCTAACTCCTGCCACTCCATTTCCCTCAACTTCCACCCCAAACCCAATCCAAATTATTACCACTACTATATAAATGATGGTATGAGCCGCAGAGTAGTATCCCTGAGGTAGAAACTGCATTGAGTAGACCCTTTTGTGCGCTTCCACTTTGCCTGTATATCGATTTTTGATGTTTGATGCGCTGGAGGGTTTGTCAGGACTTTTATGGCCCTGTTTAGGCAGCTCTGCAGAAAGTACAGTTTTGCATTGGGAACATAGATGTCTTACTGAGAATCCCACTATTCCTATGTTATTAAGAGGAGAAGGATGAGTAGATGGAATGGGCTAGCTTGGAAGCTTCTTAAAGTGAGGCATCATAGAAAGTGTCAGTTCTCTAACTGCAGATAGGCCTCAAGAATATCTTGCTCTGTTGGTCATCACCTCAGATGGCTGTGCTCCTCCTGGAGGCTATTGGGAGATATGCCAGCAACCAGTTGAAGACCTACAGCTGACATCCACCAAGAGAACAACATTGTCTGTCTCAGTCAACGTCACCATTGTCTTGTCTGGAGGATGATTGGGCCCGGAGGAACATCAGGGGTGGGGGTTGGTTGGGGGCTGGAGGACGATTGGGGCCAGAGGAGCATCGGGGGGGGGCTAGGGTGGTCAGGAGCCGGAGGATGATCGGGGCTGGAGGAGCATCGGGCAGGGGGGGAGGCTATGGTCGGGAGCCGGAGGATGATCGGGCCCGGAGGGGGCAGGCCAGAGGAGCATCAGGGGGGTGGTTGGGAGCCGGAGAAAGATCGGGAGCCGGAAGGGGGAGGTTGAAGTCCAGAGCGGGGAGGTCAGAGTCCAGAGGGGGGAGGTCGGGAAAGATTGAAAAGGTCGGGGGTGAGGGGTTCGATCGTGGGGTGGTGAGTGAGGCAGGGACGCTTGATCCAGCAGGTAAGTGGAAAGGCACTTACCTCCAGGATCCAGAAGTCTTCGCCTCCCTTTAGCTGGCGGGATCCCCAAGGCCAGGGAAACCCAGCCAGCGAGAGTTAAATTTGAAATGGTGGATCACCATGAGGTATGCCAGCCTCATTATAATATTTAAATATAAATTGGCTGCCCGCACACCACCCCGCCCCTGTCCAGGCCTCCGCTAAAACCGAAAGTAGGTGGGTTGGTGGCAGGTTGGGGTCAGGATTCAGTTTTTTTACCTCTTTAACCTCCCACCCGACCCCAACACACTGTTTTTTGGGGTTAAAATTCCCCCCAAGGTGTCGACCTAGTTTTTTCTTCCATTATTTCAGCTGATCCCCTCAGAGTTTGGCTTTCTGCCTTCTGTTTGAAGGCTCTTTGCTGGTCAGCATTACAGGTCGTTCCAAATTGCTGAAAATCTTTTCTATTCTGGCTTGGATTTTATTTTCCACCAAGTGAACAGCCTTCTCCAGCCGCCCCATGTGGGTCCCTGGGCCAAAGGAGCCTGCTCTGCCTTGCTGATATTTCTTGCTTCCCTTTCTACCAATCCATCTTTGGTTCTTTACACACTCCGAGGGTCATTTTGATTTTGTGCAATGGTGTAAAATGGGTGATAGCAAATCGGCAGCCCGTTTTACATCTCTCCAGATTTTTACTTTCTTTGAAGTCCTCCTGCTCCTCCAGGCTCCACAGCAACAAGTTAATTTTTTCAAAACCTTTTGATGGCAGTCAGCCAGCGATCGCTTAAGAATTCCGAGTGGCACATGCCCGTCTCCTGCTCCGATATCAAATTTATGCAAGGGGGCCTAAAACAGCCATTAGGCCCCTCATTTACATATGCAAGGCGACTAATGCCTCTTTTATGTGGCTTCCAGGGACGCCTGAAAAATTTCCCAACCCAATATCGGGTCGGTCGTTTTTCATGTGTTTTTTGAACGTGGGATGTTGGTCTTCGGAATTGGCCCTCGTTGCGCCTATTTTCACACCCATAAAACGGACACAAGAAAGTCCAATTTCTACCCCTTGTGTTTCAAATTGAGAGCGTCACCCTTGAAGTGAGGATGGTTTAGAAGGTCTGAATAATTACAGCAGTTGCTAAAAGCAGAATCAGCACTGATTCAATCTAGTTTGGTTTTTTTAAAAACAGGTTTATATTCAAGGTCAATGATATTCAGCAATACATATTGGTAATTTGATCCAGTGCATGTCTTAACTAGTGCACACTGCACATTCCTTACAGTTTGGAGAGACACTGCCACATGCCCATTCACGTGGCTCCAATCTGCATTGATTTAAAACCATTTGTGTGTCGAATCTGCTGATTTGCTTTTTTAAAATCAATCTTTACTGCTAAATGTTAACCTGTATCCAATAGCAGCAGCGGTCCCATGGATTAAACATACAGTGAATCCTGTTACCAGGACACTATTTTAAAGAATGGGTCTCGCTGTCATTTAATCATCTCCTATCCTCCACCTAATCACACACCATTCTCTTTTTCTCTCCCTGACCCCTTTTCCCTGGCTCTGTTCCTCCATATAAACTCTTCATCTGTAACAGCTCCCGGTACTGATGAATGGTCATCGACCTGAAACGTTAACCCTACCTTCCTTTCTCTGCAGATGCTGCCTGACCTGCTGGGTGTTTCCAAAATGTTCTGTTTTTATTTAATGTCAACTCCCTCCTTAACAGAGCAGCCCAGTGGCGATGGGCCGAATAACCTCCGTCTCATAAAATCATAGCAAGTTTCTGCAGGACTTCTTGTGTCTGCTGCCTTCTGTGCGAACATCACAAACAGGGTTGCGACTGGTGGGATGATGGCACACACCACAATTTCTGTCAGCCCCACCTCCCTTTTTTCCTGTGCTATGTACGCCTGTACAAAGAAGGATCACGAGTGTTATTTCAAAGGGCTGATTTTTCTATGGCAAAGGGTTGCAGGGTGATCGATTGTCATTGGGCAAGTGGAACATTTTGAAATTATAGCATTCAAATATTTTAATGCTGTAACATCCCCTCCACCCACCTCCCCTCCCCACCCACCCCTCCCCCACCCCAACTCACCAACAAGGTGGGTTCCTCAGTAATGCTGAAGATGACACTGGGCGCTGTTGGGAATATATTTTTGTAATAATATGGACAAAGGCTGCAGTCCTGTGCCTATGTGCCAAGAATGAGTTCAGAACATGGAGTCAAACATTTGGAGGTTTATTAAGGATTGAATGAACAGATATTCCCACAGCCAACACCAAGATTACATAAGATGCTGCCCAGAAGATTGCACGTTACAGCGAATTGAGCTCAACTTGCTCTCTCTCTCTTTCTCCTTCTGATTTCTTCCAACTTATGGCTATGATCTTAACCCATTTATACTGTTTCTATTTGCACTAAACCATAGGTCTCTGCATTCCATAACCCTTTACACACATTTTGCGGTAATAACTTGTACCAGTCTCCATCAAAATGTCCCACGCTTTCTAAACATCTATCCCTCAAGGCTTTCTTTCTGGCGTCTATGGTCCTGTGTTTCGGGTTAGCAACGCATAGAATGTATTATTATGGTTAGTTACAAATAACTTAATTACTAAATGTAAACAATGCGTAACCTGGCCTAGAAAATAGGCTGCTCTGACCTCTGTACAGACACTGTACATTTGTAGTCTTTTAATTTTATGTTTTTAACTATCGAGCTAATATAAAATGGAACCTAATAAAAATGGATTCTTTTTGTACAAAATGGAATCCTTCACTATCTCTCGATCTTGAACTCTAACAGTGCCTGCCCAACATATGCTAATGCTCCTAACCCCATGATTTGGGACAGGGTCAAGGGTTCATTAATGGATGGATGGAAGTTCCTCTCTGCCCCAGATCCAATTCCAGGATGCTGCCTTGGCAATTTCTAGCCTTAATTCTTTTTCTGATTTTCTTAAATTTGTACCCTCTTGTTACCTGACTAGTAGAATCAAACTATCACTATTTACCTTATCATAACCCTTCATAATCTTGAAGACCTCTATTAAGTCACCCCGTAACATCCCCAGCTCTAGTGAAAAAAGACGTAACTTCTCAAGTCTTTTTTCATAACTGTAATGCCTCAACCTGGGTGACATCCTAATGAATCTATGCAGCACCTTTTCCATCGCTGTTACCAGAACTGTGCACAATACTTCAACTGTAGCCTAACTAAGGTGTTGTACAAGTTCAAGATTACCTTGGGGACACCAAATGCAGATTGGGTGACCACTTTGTGGAACCGTGACTCCGAGCTTCCGGCCGCCTGTCACTTTAATTCTCTGCTCCACTCCCACTCTGACCTCACCATCCTCGGCTTCTTACACTGTTCCAACGAAGCTCAACGTAAGCTCGAGGAACAGCACCTCATCTTTCGTTTAGGCACTTTACAGCCTTCTGGACTCAACATCGAGTTCAACAATTTCAGATCATAACCTCGGCCCCCATGATTCTGCTATTTCCATTTACACCTCCTCCAGACCCATCTTTTGTTTCTTTTATTGTCCCTTTGCATCTCCTTCAGCCTTGCACCATCATCCCTTTTGTCATTTAATCTCTCCTGCCTTCCACCCTATCACAGACCTTCCTTTTTATTCTTTCCTCCCCTCCCCACTTTCCCTGCCTCTCCACTTGCTTAAAACCTGTTATATCTCTAACTTCTTCCAGTTCTGACGAAGGGTCATCGACCTGAAATGTTAACTCTGTTTCTCTCTCCACAGATGCTGCCTGACCTGCTGAGTATTGCCAGCATTTTCTGTTTTTATTCAAGGTTACCTTCTTGCTTTTGCATTCTATGGCCAGAATATTTACCTGGCGATGTGCTGGGAGCGGGGTGGAGGGAGGTCCGGTAGCGCACGGGAAACCCGGAAGTAGTTGCAACGCGTCTGTCAGTGGTTTTTGACTCAGCCACTACATTTGCATCTGACTTCCGGGTTTCCCGACCAATTAGGGTGAGCGGGCGTGAGGATGATACGCATGGGTCTATTTCAGCTGAAGTATTTAAAGGAACACTGCAACGAAGCCAGTTGAAGGATTGTGAGGTGGGAGAAAGATAGCTAGCTGCATACAATGGAGTCTCAGCGTTCCAAAGCTGCCCCTCTCTTTAGTGATGCCTCCCTGGACCTCATGCTGCGAGGTGTAAGGGCCCGCAGGGAGGTTTTATTCCCTACTGATGGGAGGAAGAAGCCAGCCTCACTGATGAAGAATGCATGGATAGAGATAGCAGAGGAGATTAGCAACATGAGTGTGGAGCCACACTCCTGGATACAGTGAGGGAAGCGATTTAATGACCTCATGAGGGCAGGAAAGGTACAATGGCACATTCAACTACATCCTGATGTGTGTGTCACCCCAACCCTCTCACTCGGCCTTCCCAAGCCTAATCCTGCACATCACTTCCTCACAACCTCATCTGACCATCTACCACTAACACTCACCCTCATCTTAATGCAACGTCACGCTTCTCACTCATTGTCACCCTCAATAGACGTTGTCCATCCATCTGTTCCACTCATTCCATGACTCTCACTCAAAGATCTCTTGATTACCTCCTTGCAGGAGAAGAGAGCACAGAACACCAGGGAGAGGCAGGGAACCGGAGGTGGCCCTCCAGTCATCGCCACACTCACAGCTGCAGTGACGGATGCACCTGAGATAAGCGGAGTGTCGGCGTTCCTGGCGGTGGGAGATGGAGAGACGAGGAGCTCCCAACTACCTGGTGACAGTATTAAATATCACACATCCACATGGCATACAACAGTCACTCATGTTGACTTGATGCCAGCAGCCAGTGAAATATGATCATGTGCATAATGTTAACTTAAAACATTCTTACCATGACTGTTCTAATTCATGTCTTTAATCTCCCACAGGCCCATCAAGTGTCCCACAGGCAGTGGATCCGGAGGAGGAAGACATCTCCTCAGAGGAGGTCACTAACTCTGAGGGTGCATGGTCACAGGATGCCTGCACACCATGCACCAGTGCAGATAAACACACGTCGGTGAGAGCCTCAAGATAGATAGGTGTGTTGTCACCTGGTGTCTCACAGATCACATGTGAGCAAGAGCAGATTTGTGGATACAGGGACAGCAGTGGAGAGTCCTCGTCGGAGGGCACAGGACACTCCAAACTCTGCTCAGCGGGACCTCTTAACTAAGTCTTACCTACCTCTTAATTGCTTTCAATTGGTAACTCACCTTTCCGAGGAGGTTTCTTGCACGCTGCCGAACGCGCGCCAGTGAAATGCGAAAGTCGGCGGGTTGGAGCTGGCTTCCCGACACGCTGTCAATTTCAGTGCATTTTACTACCCACCCGCTCCCAAACCCACTCACTCTTTGATGTTAAAGTTCCCCCCGTGCTTCTAAATACAAACTCAGGATTCTGTATGTCTTTAGTACGGCCTTATCTACTTGTTCTGCCACTTTTGATGACCTTTGTATCTGCTCATTGTAGAATTCGCAATATAATCGCGATTTTATAAATAAGGAGGAAACACATAGTTTCGTACAAACAGCTTTATTTCAGCAGAATGCTGTCAGGTTTTCAAAGTGGACACAAGCAGCCTGTAAAATGGCTGCCACGCTTCGTGGCAGAACATTCTAGACTTTTCGATAAGCAGACAAGATGGCGTTCCAATAAACATTTGTGCGAGATCGATCAAGACTCAGCACATTTGAGATAATACACAAGACATTATGGGTTTGCAGTATACACATAAATACTGGAATCGGTCTCCCAGGTGCGAATAAGGGCTATTGTACCAAGCGATCAAGAACCCATCCAAAGACATTAATATGCAAAATCCCCATGACTCTACGATGAGAGAGCCATTTGCGGGTAGTTACAGAAAACATTTGGAAGCCCCAAAACCCCTCCAGGGAGAATACTGACCGGTTACACATTGGGAAAAGTATTAACAGGTACTCAGGCAGTTACGAGTATCCCCGAAACCCATTAAACGGAGATCACCCTATACAAGAAGTTTGAGCGCCAAAACTCTGACAAAAGAAAAGACATTAAGATTGGGCGGGAAAAGAGGAGTTTCAGCACTATAACTGTAAGCTCCAACCGTCCATCTCTCTCTTGACTCCTTGCCGCCTGCCTCGTGACTCTTGACTCTTATCCTCTGGTTCGCTTGCCGTCTTGTTCCTGCCTCTTGTATCGAACTTTCTGATCCGCCAGGATCAGCCTCGTGGCTTGCCGCGAAGATCTGTGTGGAACCGGGCTGTGAAGCCTTGAAACGGGCACACCATCCCGAGAAGTCGGTAAACGGTGTTGGAACCGAAGGCCTGAGATGAGATGAGATGAGATGAGATGAGATGAGAAGAGAAGAAGACGACCATATGTATCGCCACGGTCAGTAAGCCCCGACCGTGCCTGTAGGTCGAATAGACATTTTCCTTGCCCAGGAAGACTATTCTTTGAGTTTTACAAACTGGCGTGAGGGCACAGGAAGACCATTCTTCGAGTTTTATCGCATCGGGGCGAGGGCACAGGAAGACTATTTTTCGAGTCGTGTCGGAACTCCGAGGACAACACAGATCTTCATGACAGCAGACGGTCCAGCCTGCTAGCCGGAGCAGAAACGAGTAAACAAGTGGGGTACGGAGACCCCTGATCAACACGTGGGTGATCAGGTGCTGCGGTAAAAACATCCGAGCAGAGTTTTCGGAATTCTCCGAGTTATCACGAGTGGTGAGCATGAGTCTCGATCCTACAAATCTAGTTAAGGTCAGGTATTGATAGGGGAGGGTTTAAGTTTTAAGGATAACTGTAATGTGTGCCCCCATTTACGATGTGTCGTTCGTTCCTCGTTTCCCTAAAATTAGTTACATAACTGCGTGTAAGATTGTACTGTCATTAATCTGTGCTTATGACATGTATTTTGTAATCTTGAATAATATGCAATAAAGATTTTCCATTTCGTACCATTCAACCGGGTCTACCTGAGTTTTCTCTCCATTATTGCTCTCGCATCTAAGTCCAGTGTCAGAACCGTAAGGGCGAGTGGGTCGAACCACTCACAGGTGTCTAGTGCTCCCAGGCTGGCTGGAGACCAGAACAGGCAACAAGGCCTAACCTCGCACTAGCACCCAGGCTGAGCACTGAGCCACAGGCGGTGTCACACACGTGTCAAAACCCTTACATCATCAAGGTTACAAAGGAACATAAGAACATGAGTAGGCTATTAAGCCACTCGAGCCTGCTCCGCCATTCAATTAGATGATGGCTGATCTTTATCTTAACTCCATTTACCAGCCTTGGTTCCAAATCCCTTAATACCCTTGTCTTACATAGCATTTATAGCACAAAAATAGGCTATTGGTCCCAACAGGTCCATGCCGGTGTTTATGCTCCATCTGAGCCTCCTCCCACCCTTCTTGGCGGACAATTATTTGGGCTGGAGGGCCACTTAACAAGATTTGGTGAGCTGCGCGGTCGTGCACCAATCGCGAGGTCCCGCACAGGCCGCTCACCAGCTCGTGCCGCCGGAGGAGCGTACGAATAAAAAATTAGAGGGAACATTGCATAAACATAACCATTGTATAAACATAAATTCAGCTAATAGTCAGAAACTATCTTAAATACACAAAATGTTGTGTAAAATAATAAAATCCTCCATCATTAAATGAACGAAACGATTGATCGATTGATTACATTTTTACTGTGTTGGGGCCTCAACTATTCACAATATTTATTAACGACTTAGATGATGGCATAGAAAGTCTTATATCCAAATTTGCCGATGGCACAAAGATATGCGACATTGTAGGCAGTGTAGATGAAAGCATAAAATTACAAAGGGATATTGACAGATTAAGTGAATGGGCAAAACTCTGGCAAATGGAGTTCATTGTAAGCAAATGTGAGGTCATCCACTTTGGACCTAAAAAGGATGGAACAGGGTACTTTCTAAATGGTGAAAACTAAAAACAGTGGATGTCCAAAGAGACTTGGGGGTCCAGGTATATAGATCATTAAAATGTCATGAGCAGGTACAGAAAATAATCAAAAAGGCTAATGGAATGCTGGCCTTTATATCTAGAGGACTAGAATACAAGGGGGTAGAAGTTATGCTACAGCTATACAAAGCCCTGGTTAGACCACACCCGGAGTACTATGAGCAGTTCTGGGCACCACACCTTAGGAAGGATATATTGGCCTTGGAGGGAGTGCAGCGTAGGTTTACCAGAATGATACCCAGACTTCAAGGGTTAAACTACGAGGAGAGATTACACAAATTAGGTTTGTATTCCCTGGAATTTCGAAGGTTAAGGGGTGATTTGATTGAACTTTTCAAGATATTAGGGGGAACTGCTAGGGTAGATAGAGAGAAACTATTTCCACTGGTTAATACCAAAAGTATTAAGGGGTATGGGCCAAAGTCGGGTATATGGAGTTAGGTCGCAGATCAGCCATGATCTCATTGAATGGTGGAACGGGCTCGAGGGGCTGAATGCCCTACTCCTGTTGCTATGTTCCTATGTACCGGAGAATTCACACATTAGAACGAATCGGATGGCCAAGCCTTTTCGAATTCTGAGGTATCTATTCTATCACCCCTCTTTTTATACCTTTCTTGCACTTTGGCTATGTGAGAATCCGTATGTTTCAAAGTATTATCTCATCCAATTAGCTGCCATAAAGTCCTCAGAGAAATCACTCCCCACACTCTAACATAGCCATGGAGGACAGCTGAGATATCCGTGAGGCTGGGAGAAAGAAAGCTTGTAGCCAAATGTCTATCAGCTAAAGTCTCTGGCCTAGTAATTGGTGACCGCCACAAAAGCTGCCAGTGTCACCGCAGCCGGGTGTTAACGGCCGCCGAAAATGGTGGCGCTGGCAGGACCGAAAAATTGGCGCTGAGTACTAATTAGCATTAGCCCAGCGCCTAACTCACCGTGGAACGCCGTTCTGGTGATGTTGGTCCCAGCAGGAGGCTCCAATGTAGCGTGGCACAAGCATCGTTGCTGCTAGACAGTCTCTCTGAAAGTAAGGCTGTGATTTCAGAAAACATTGTCGTTTTCTTAAAGGGGCAGTACCTTCTGAAATGAATCAAATAAAACATGATGTAAAAATATGCAATTTTTAGCCCTTACAGTTCAACTGCTTTCTGGAAAAAAAAATAACATTAAAAAGAATTCCCAAATGGGAGTCTCCAGCTCTTAAAGCTGAATTGCCTTCCACACCAAAAAAAATGGGAAAAGTGGTTGGCCTTGGAGGGAGTGCAGCATAGGTTTACCAGAATGATACCCAGACTCCAGGGGTTAAATTACGAGGAGAGATTACAAAAATTAGGGTTGTATTCACTAGAATTTAGAAGGTTAAGGGGTGATCTGATTGAAGTTTTCAAGATATTAAGGGGAACTGATAGGGTAGATAGAGAGAAACTATTTCCGCTGGTTGGGGATTCCAGGACTAGGGGGCGTAGTCTAAAAATTAGAGCCAGACCTCTCAGGAGTGAAGTTAGGGAACACTTCTACACACAAAGGGTGGTACAAGTTTGGAACTCTCTGCTGCAAATGGCAATCGATGCTAGATCAATTGTTAATTTTAAATCTGAGATTGATAGCTTTTTGTTAACCAAAGGCATTAAGGGATATGGGCCAAAGGTGGGTATATGGAGTTAGGTCGCAGATCAGACATGATCTCATTGAATGGTGGAACAGGCTCGAGGGGCTGAATGGCCTATTCCTGTTCCTATGTTCCTACTGAAAGTCTACGTGGCTCGAGTCTGCAAGGCCTCCGACGCGAGAGGTGTTCTCTTTTTAGTGTGATGAATACGGGAGCCCGAGGCTTCGCAAGGCCTGAACTACAATCACGCACCATTACCTGGAGTCGTTGTGCTCCGGGATCCACTCCCATGTCTAAGACGGTGATGAGAACTCCCCCTGCCATCGTACTCTGGGTTCCGGGAGTGGAGCAAACCATTCATTTTGCTATCTAGACAGTATTGTATATGTAATTAGTAATATTGGAAAATAATATTTTTAAAAATGTATTCCTACAATGATACATTTTAAAATCTCCTGCAGTAATAGAACTAGCATTATATGTGGTAGTAATCAGAGTAGTAGGATGAATATCCTAGTGATTCTGAGTGTGTCTCATTTATAGGTTTACATCATAATATTTAAAACTTAAACTGACTGACATGAATCTTGTCATTCATGTATGAAGTAATACTGGGCGGCCTGCTGGTGGCGCTATCCAGGGAGAGTATAAAGACTCGGGCATGGGCCCAGCTTGCTTAGGACATTCCTCAACAGGAACTAGTGAAGGACACAACTAGATCTCCATGTCGAAAAACAGTTGATTAAAGCTTTGTTTAACGCTTAGACCAAGTGCCTAGTAGTTTTCTTACGTCACTGACCATAAAATGTAATTTTATAAATATTTGAAAAGGAACTGACTACTCACATTTGCCAATTACTGCCTTCCACTTGCAGCGTTTAAAGACTGGGTGATTGGTGCCGATCTGATGCAAGGTTTTTTTGTGCAACCTATGTAACATAGAATTTTTTGCAGTTTACTCTGTCATTGGATTAATTTGTCAAGAGGATTGTATCTACATATAGTAAATACTTAGCTGTTTTGGGGAGGAAAGACTCTTCGGTAAAACTAAGAGTCGTCGAGAGGAGCAGCCATGACTCGACGGAGGGGGAGCGTCCAGTGCGCACACGCACCAGCGCCCCCACCAGCCAATGTTGAGCGGCGGATTTGGCAGGTTTTTGAAAACTGGTTCACAGTGCCAGAGTGGGAGAGAACCGCAGACAGCCGTTAGGCCGGCTCCGAGACACAAAAGGGAAGCACATCTGCAGCAGACATATACCAGCCGTTCCGACAGCTTTATTTTTGAAATTGTCCCGGTTCAGGGTCGCAGCCTACTCCCAGGCCGCAGTAACCCTGAGCGACCTCTCTTCGGGCCCCCCCTCCCCACCCCGTATTTTTACGTAAGGTGTAATAGTTCTATTAATAACTAATAACTAATTTTATACAGAAAAAATACTTGTGTTACAGAGGGGCCACAGAATTTTTATAACATCGGAGGGGGGCCGCAGGAGCAAAAAAGTTGAGAACCCCTGGTCTAACCAAGGTTCTATATAAGTTTAACATAACTTCTCTGCTTTTCAATTCTATCCCTCTAGAAATGAACCCCAGTGTTTTGCTTGCTTATTTTATGGTCTTATTAATCTACTTTTAGTGATTTGTGTATCTGTACCCCTGATCCCTCTGCTCCTCTATTCCATTTAGCGACTTATTTTCCAAGTAGTATGTGGCCTCCTTATTCTTCCTACCAAAATGTACCACCTCACACTTACCTATATTGAAGTTCATTTGCCAATTACACACCCACTCTGCAAGTTCATTAATATCTTGCAGTATTTTGTGGCAGTTTTCCTCTGTTTTAACTACGCACCCCCCCACCCCACCACCACCAATTTGGTGTCATCTGCAAATTTTGAAATTGTACTTCCAATTCCCAAGTCCAAAATGTTTCTGTAAATGGTGAACAGCAGTGGTCCCAGCACCAATCCTTGTGGAACACCACTTCCCACCTTTTGCCAGTCTGAGTAACGACCTTTAACCCCCTACTCTCTGGGGGAGAAATTCGGTATTGCCCCGTTTGGGGCGCAATTATCGGCCGGGCGCAAAGTTTAGCACCTGGTGTTAATTATCACTTCCGACTGCAAACTTGGCTTCTATCGCCCCTGGAGGTGATTGGAGCGCTAAATCAGGCGCTACACACCTCTCTTAAGGTGCTAACGCTGAGGAACGAGGCGCTAACTCAGAGCGTTGGCGAAGCTCATGTGATGTCAGTCAGCAATGGAACACAGACACACTGGCGCCGGACACTTCTTAAAGGGAAGGGTTGATCTTGCTCTCCATCCACACCCTGCTCATTGCAGCCTTGAATCTCGGCCTGGAGAGACCTGTACATCAATTCTGCTGGAAAGAACAATGGAGAGGCACAGGGAAAGAGCTCAGAGTGCAGCCCCCCAAAGTCTCTTCTAAATCAATGCAAGGAAGGACAAATCAAAATGAACCTGCAATGTGCAGCTCAGTACCCAAAACTCCTTCACACAGCGTTGAATCTCTCCAGAAGTCTCTCTCTCTCTCTCAGAATGCGTGGTGCAAAAATGTCGCCGACAAAAAAAGTCAGGAAGTGGTCGCCTTTAAATAGCGCTCCCCCAGTCCCTTCCCGACTGCAAAACATTCCACTCAACCTGTCGTTGCTAGCGGTGGGCGGTAAGGCAGGGGGCGCCACTCAATATCCGGTCCGGGGCGCTACCGGGGTGTTGCACGCTCGACTGACGTCACGATCTGCGGGTACAGGAGATTGTGGCGGTAGTGTTTAGCGCCGCCGCTAATGTCTGGTCAATTTCGCGAGCAGCGCAAACATCGCTGCGCCCGGGCGTTACTTGCTTTGTGACCCATTAGCTCCCTCATAGGGAAGTAACGGGAGGCGCGAAGCAACCAAATTTCCCCCCCCCCCATTTTCTGTTTTGTAGCTAGCTTGCTTAGTCATGAGTCTACTATGTGGTACCTTAGCGAAGGCCTTTTGGAAATCTAAATATGCGTCTACTGCATTACCCTTGTCTAACAAAAATCTCAGTTTTTAAATTTTGAATTGACCTAGCCTCAACAGCTTTTTGGGAGCGAGAGTTCCAGATTTCCATTGCCCTTTGTGTGAAGAAGTGCTTCTTGACATCACCCCTTAACGGCCTAGCTCTAATTTTAAGGTTATGCCCCCTTGTTCTGGACTCCCCCACCAGAGGAAATAGTTTCTCTATATTTACCCTAGCAAATCCTTTAATCATCTTAAACACCTCAATTAGATCACCCCCTATTCCTCTATAGTCAAGGGAATACAAGCTGAGTTTATGCAACCTCTCCTCATGATTTAACCTTTTTAGCCCCGGGATCATTCTGGTGAATCTGCGCTGCACCTCTTCCAATGCCAATATATCCTCCCTGAGGTACGCGGCCCAGAACTGAATGCAGTACTCCAGACGCTGTCTAACGAGGGCTTTATACAACTGTAGGATAACTTCCACACATTTTTGTATTCCAGCCCCTTGAGATAAAGGCTAACATTCCATTAGGCTTTTAAATTATTTTTTTTGTACCTGTCCACTAGTTTTTTAGTGATTTCTGTACATGACCTCTAAATCTCTGCTCCTCCTCAGTTCATAACTTCTTACCATTTAGAAAGTACTCTGATCTATCTTTCTTAGGTCCAAAGTGGATGGTTCCTCTGCTCCATACTTCATATAAAATCTTTCCATTTATAGTGTATTTCTTTCCCTGTTATTAGTTCTAAAATGTATCGCTTAACATTTTTCGACGTTAAACTGCACCTGCGACCTATTTTCCCATCCTGCTATATCTTGCTGGAGACTTTCATAAATCTCATTATAATTTGCAACACTCACCAATTTGGTGCCCTTATCAAATTTTGATATTGTTCCCTCAATTCCTAAGTCCAGCTCATTGATATATTTATGTATTAGCCCCTAGTTAGAATAGAAGGTGCATGGGTATGGTTCTGTCATGGTTATGTTACTGGACTAACACAATCCAAACACCTGGACTAGAAATCCAGAGAACATTAATTCACATCCCACCATGGCAGTTTGAGAATTTGAATTCAGTTTAAAAGAAAATCTAGAAATAAAAAGATGGTATCAGTAAAAAGTGACCATAAAGCTATCAGATTGTCATAAAAACCCAACAGGTTCACTAATGTCCTTTATAGAAGGAAACCTGCCGTCCTTACATGGTCTGGCCTATATGTGACTTCAGTCCCACACCAGTGTGGTTGACTCTTAACTGACCTCTGAAGTGACCTAGTGAAAGAACCACCTCTCAGGGCAACTAAATGGCATCACCCAACGCGAGAATGAATTAAAAAAATCAGCCTTTAATTCAAAGCATTAAGGATACATAATTAAGGATGGCATGTTCCACACTTCAGAGGAACAGGAGAGGAACATTTAGAAGAGCGATTAGATGATATAGGAAGGCACCAGAGAAGCTGTGATGGAAATATCTTAAAAATGACCTCAAATGTCCTCAGTCATCCTGATGAAAGTCGTCATGCCATGAGGACAGGGGACCTGTCGTACACACAGAGGGCTGAATTTTGCTGGTGCTCAGAGGGCGGGTTTGGAGGCGGGTCCACTGTCAAAATCAAAAAGATTGACAGCGGGCCGGTATCCCGCTCTGAACCCGCCTCCTTGTGAGTTTCCCTGGTGCCGGTTCTGCCTGCGCTTTGCAGACACGGCACTAAGTGACGGGTCATTCAATTGTGCTTGTTAGGAGGGTGTTTAAAGTAATTAAATCCCCATTTTCCCAGTTCCAAAGTATTTTCCCAAGTTTTCCACGAGGTTCCTGTTGCTCAGGGATCACGCCAGGTAAGTATGTTTGGTTCTGAACAACTCTCCATTTCCTTCAATAGGTGACAGCTGCAAAAGTGCTTTAAAACCTGCCATTTTACAGCTGGTCAGTTTCCAATCTCAGAAGCTTCAGCCTTCAGTATTTAGAATCCACTTTTGAGCTTTATTCACTTTTGAAGTGTTTGGAGTAATCTGTCTATCCACTGTCACCTCCTTGGAACAACATCTCAACATTGACAGATTACTTCTGTCATCTCAACCTCACCTGCCATCTATTCCATCAGTATCGGTGCCCTTGAAAAAATCTCACCTTGGTTCAGAATCCCAAAATGATCAGCCCCAACACCAGCATTACCAGGCACACCAGTGTAAGTATACACAGACCCTTAATTTTTAATTTTGGTATATATTAAAATGCTCTGCCAGACCAAAAGGTTTTGTCAAAGTGAAATAAAGTTGGTGAATGAACAGACGATCTTTCACTGATAAGTGGACATGGAATGTGCTTTGATGTGCTTTACTAAAAGGCAGCAAACATGGTTGTGACTGCAGGGGGTAGTCATAGACAACAGAGATAAACAAACCCCCTTAGATTTGCAGACTTCGTGTCTACAACAAAACAGGCCACAAGGTTGTAGAATGACTTTTGGTGGCTAAAGGGGAGGAGTCAAACCTTTTGAGTTCTGAAATACAGGATGCGACGTAACACGTGAAATGTGACCAAGTGGTTTACTGCCACTTTTGTAAACTTTTATGCGTGAATGAACAATTTTGGGCTTTGATAAAGGCAGCTAACGGATAACCACGCAGGATGTGTGAGTGTGAAAGTTTGACAGCTCAAACAACTTGGGTCGAACATTAAAGGAACATCTCACCATCTCTGAATGATTGATTTACTGAAAAAAGCAAGGAAAACAGTCAGAAGGCGGGGCCTGGCTGATCATTTCAACTCGAAAAGCTGCAGTCAAAAGGCAAAGAGCTGCAGTCAAAAGGAAATGGCCTACAATCAACTCTGGACTGATCATCTACGGGTGGCTGTATGTATGATTTCTTGTAATATTATTGGTGTAAAAACAGAAAATGCTGGAGATACTCAGCAGGTCAGGCAGCATCTGTGAAGAGAGAAACAGAGTTAACGTTTCAGGTCGATGACCTTTCGTCATATTATTGGTGTACTGCCCGAATAGTGGTTAGGGTTTTGAATCTGTCTTAGGAACAATAACATGTTAAAGGCAGAACCGGTGTGTCTGGTGTAATTTCTCATAAGTCTCAAGTCTGAACTCTATAACCTGTTGGATGGGGTGAGGGGTAATTCCACACGTCCTACACCAGCAGCACCAACATCCACACCAACCTTCTCTGCAATCAACTGATGCTGCACTCGACACAGGGCATCATCACCCATGCACATTGCTGCCTGGGATGCCAGCGATGGACTCACCATGTTCAGATTAGCTTCACTTAAAAATGTACACATTGGCTGCCATATGGTGCCACCCCACACCAGCACCATAAAGCATCCCTACAATGTCCAAGCCATTCCTTTCACACTCATCACCATTGTGGGGGGTGGGTGGGGGGGGGGGGGGGCGGGGGAACGTTATGTCTCACCATTCACTGCAGCTCACTAAGACACTTTCAAAGTTGCACATAAATCTGTCCAAGAACGCAAAGTGTTGAAAATAAAGATTTCAATGTTTGACAACACATTACCAGAAACTTCACATGAACATTGGCTAAACCACCCAAGTGCTTACCCTTGTGTGTTGTTAGTTGGTATGCTTGCAGTAGGATGAAGGTGAGTCTGAGGGATGGCTAGTGAGATGTGGAAGCGATAATGTAGATAGAGAGGGATGGGTGGAGGTGCAAGGTAAGTTGGTGTGAGTAAGGATGTGCAGGAGTAGGGTAGGGAAGGCAGAGTGATGGGGATGTGATGAGTGGCACAGCAGGATGAGGTTGAATGTGGCTTTGCAGTAACATTTCGTGATCTACTGAGATCATTGAAAGGTTTGTGTCACTGCAGCCTGGTCCTCCCAATGACATCCCTGCTTGTGCCCTCATGTGCAATGTGCAACCAGGCTGCATTGGTGTCCTGGGGAGGTGTCTTCTGCCCACTCCCTCCGTAAACAGATGGAGGGAGTCATGGGAGAGCCTGGGTGCAGCCGTGCACCTTTGTGCAGTGCTTGTCAGTGTTTGCAGCACTTCAATGCTGCGGAACACTGACAGCAGAACTGTCAAAATAAATTTGGGCATGGCCCCTTTAAGGAAACCGGCTGATGAAGCATCATCAAATGATGTCATCAGACCCGCTTCCTATTAATTGGCTGGGAACCTCGCAGGGCGGGCTTAACAAGGCCCATCATCGGAATATCTTGTTGAAGGCCGGGATCGAGACAGATGCGAGATCCCCACACGCCACCAACGTTGCCCGCCCCGGACCCGCTGAGGTTGGAAAAAACCAGCCCTCTGGAGTTTCTGTATTAGTAACTCATCTTCCCTTCAGAGTGATTACTGTTGCATTCCAGGAGCTCTGCATTCCAATGGTCCCACACAACTTTCTGACACTCCCCCCTCCCCCCCCCCCCCCACCCACCGGAGCTAGGTGGGCAAGTGCACCATACGGTGTGGTACTGAACTCTACAAGCCAGAAAAGTCCCAGGTTCATTGCTGAGTTACCAGATCTCAGCTAACGTAGCGGTGGGGAGTTAAAATTGGCCTGAGTGCCCTTCAACTCTGGAAAAGAGGTGGGGTGGTGGAGAGATGGAGCTTAAAGTCCCCCCTGTACTTTATCTTTAAAGCGGCACCATTATCCTCGTAAAGTGGTTTGTGGGTTTGCACACAGAAGTGAGCATCCATATCGTCAAGCCATTAAGAATTTAAAAGAAAGGGTAATTGCAATAAATTGTGTGAGCATTCTTCATGGGTAAGCTGACTCAGTGAATGTCAGCAGGCTATTTGACTGTGAGGGTCATCACAACTGAGGCCAATCCTGTCCTCAGAAGGAGTGACTGAATAGTGCTGAGGGGTGGGAAAGAGGGTGATTTTAGCCTCCTCCTCTGTGAGCCCAAGGGCACAGGCCAATTGTAAATCCCCATCCGCTGCCCCAGGTGAGATCTGCTCACCCAGCACAGGTCAAGCAATAAACCTGGGATTTCCTGGCTTACAGAGTTCAGTACCACACTATATGATTCATTTAGCCACCTAGCACCAATGATGCCTTTCTAAGATCATTTCTACTCCCATCAGTGAAGAAAGAGGGAAAACAATTAAAATGAAGTAATATTCTGTTCATCCCGTCCCCAACCCACCTCCGTGCCATCTTGCCAGGAGGTGGGTAGCCGACCCGCGCCGGGTTCCATCTCCTTGGAGGCGGGAAGGGGATTACAGCCATTTAACTGCCTGTTAACAGGTAGTTAACAGGCAGATAAGAGGATTATCCCCATTTTACCCACACAAGTGCGGGCTTCCCGAAGGCTGCGAACCCCGCCAGGGTCACCGACGCGAGTAGTGGGTCTGCGAGGGTCGGAGGGGTGCAAAAGTGCGCTGTGAAGGTAAGTGAAGGTAAGTGATGGGTGCAAGTGTGGAGAGGTAAGTATGTGAGGTGAGTGGAAAGTGATAGAAAATGTTTACTTACCTTTGTTTCTTCCTGCAGGCTTCAAAAGTTGGGGATGCGGAGAGTCTCGCATCTCACTGGCAGAGATGACAGATGGCTGCTGCATTCTCCAATACAACAACCATTTAATTTCTGCTCACAAAAGAGGTTTGATGAGTCTTGAATGCAAGAACTCATCAAACAACATAGAATGTCAGTGTTTGACAGCTTCACAGAACAGAGGAACCAAGAGACGAGGAGCAGCCCAGTGTTAGAGGAGTGGAGGATGTGCATGGGGATGTAATCTAGTTTTTAAGAGCAGTGTGCCCTCACCTTGATATCTCAAAGCATCTGTGGCCTTTGGTATTTAAAAAATCATTTTTTTTTAAAAAGAACTCTGTGTTCCTTCCCTAGCTGGCTGCCTCAACGGTGCACTTGGCTTGTATCAGAAAACATCTGTTAGAAACCTAAGTGGTAAAAAGTCCCAGCAGGAACTGGTGACTGAACATCAACAGCTGTTGGCCTTCCTTCTTTGTTTTATTTTGAAAAATAAACTTCATCCTTTTCAGCCTATTGAGGAGAAAGGAAACATTTGCACGTTGTTAACGTAGTGATGAACTGCTCAAGTAAATGCTTGTATTCGCTAAGGAGACAGCAGGCTCTCAATCTTCTTTTTTCTGGAATCACACAGCTCGCACACTTGGTTCCATCTGCACCCTGTTTGGCATTTCAACTTGTTTGTGTATTACATAGAAACATAGAAACATAGAAACTAGGAGCAGGAGTAGGCCATTCGGCCCGTCGAGCCTGCTCCGCCATTCAATACGATCATGGCTGATCATCCAAATCCAGTACCCTGTCCCTGCTTTAATCCCCACAGTACACATATCCCACCCTACCCCCGTAACCCCACGTATTTAATTCCCCCTAACATATCCCATCCTATCCCCATAACCCCACATATTTAATCCCCCCTAACACTAAGGGTCAATTTATCATAGCCAAATCAACCTAACCCACACATTTTTGGACTGTGGGAGGAAACCGGAGCACCCGGAGGAAACCCACGCAGACACGGGGAGAATGTGCAAACTCCACACAGACAGTCACCCGAGGTCAGATTCGAACCCGGGTCTCTGGCGCTGTGAGGCACCAGTGCTAACCACTATGCCACCGGGTAAATTCACCGATCCTGTGCTTCCAGAGGGTAGCTGCTCTTGAAAGGACAGCGGGTCGGAGAATTGGCGCGGAAGCATTGTTAAAAAATAACTTGCACTTATATAGCGCTTTTCATGACCTCAGGGTGTGCCAAAGTGCTTTAGAGCCAATTAAGTACTTTTCAGGTGTAGTCACTGTTGTAATGTAGAAAACACTGCAGCCAATTTGTGCGCCGCGAGGTCCCACAAACAGCAATGAGATAAATGAGCAGACAATGTTCCTTTTTTAGTGATGTTGGTTGAGGGATAAATATTGGCCACAAAACCAGTGAGAACCTCCATGCTTTCCTTCGAATAGTTCCACGGGATCTTATGTCCACCTGAGAGGGCCGACGGGGCCTCGGTTTAAAGTCTCATCTGGAAAAACGGCACCTCCGACAGTGCAGCACTGCCTCAGTACTGCGCTGAATTGTAATTTTGTGCTCAAATCACTGGAGTGGATCTTGAACTCGCAACCTTCTGATTCAGAGGCCAGTGTTACCACTCAGCCAAGGAAATTGGATGCATACTTGAAAAGGAATCATTTGCAAGGCTATGGGGTAAGAGCAGGGGAGTGGGGCTTGGACCAGAAGTGCTACCAGAAGCTACATGCATGCTGCACTGTTGGGATTTGGCCTGTCCAAACAATGGCTATCTGGGCGCTCTGCCAATTTTTAACATCTGATGTCTTGTGTGTGTGTGTGTGTGTGTGATGTGTATGCCCAGGAGATGGCTGCTGATAATGATTGCTAATGCATGCACATTGGCATGGGTCCTCCTAGTTTGAAGGTGCTATCCAGATTTGAATAGATGGCCCTAGGCATTTTTGGCACAGAGTTTGCAGTGCGTGCTGCACTACTGTCTGTAATACATTGGTGTCTTACTTCTGTTAGAAGTCATTCAGTCCTGAACCCATTGGAAGACATCTCCCTTTCCTCTTCCTCTAGCATCTCCCCAAGATGAGCCAGCATTGTCTGGTTGGAGCCAGGGCACAAGCACGTCACTGTTTGTCCAGTTGCACTCTTCACCTGACACAAGTACTGTCACAGTTTCAAGGATCTGGGGCATTAGAAAATAATAATAGGATTGGGCAGAGTCAACACGGACTTATGAAAGAGAAATCATGTTTGATGAATCTGTTAGAGTTTTTTGAGGTTGTAACTAGCAGAATAGATAAAGGGGAACCAGTGGATGTGGTGTATTTGGATTTTCAGAAGGCATTCGATAAGAACATAAGAAATAAGAACATAAGAAATAAGAGCAGGAGTAGGCCATACGGCCCCTCCGCTATTTAATAAGATCATGGCTGATCATCGACCTATAAGAACATAAGAAATAAGTGTGCCACACAAGAGGTTATTAAACAAAATTAGGGCTCATGGGATTGGAGGTAATATATAGCATGGATTGAGGATTGGTTAATGGACAGAAAACAGGGAGTAGGAATAAACGGGTCATTTTTGGGTTGGCAGGCTGTAACTAGTGGGGTACCTCAAGGATCAGTGCTTGGGCCTCAGTTATTCACAATCTATATCAATGATTTGGATGAGGGTCCAAATGTAATATATCCAAGTTTGCTGATGATACAAAGCTGGGTGGGAATGTAAGTTGTGAGGAGGATGCAAGAAGGCTTCAAGGGGATATAGACGGGCTAAGTGAGTGGACAAGAACATGGCAAATGGAATATAATGTGGAGAAATGTCAAGTTATCCACTTTGGTTGGAAAAATAGAAAAACAGAGTATTTTTTAAATGGTGAGAGATTGGGAAATCTCGGTGTTCAGAGAGACCTGGGTGTCCTTGTACATGAATCACTGAAAGTTAACATGCAGGTACAGCAAGCAATTAGGAAAGCAAATGGTATGTTGGGCTTTATTACAAGAAGATTTGAGTATAAGAGTAAAGACGTCTTACTGCAATTATATAGGGCCCTGGTGAGACCACACCTGGAGTATTGTGTACAGTTTTGGACTATTTATCTAAGGAAGGATATACTTGCCATAGAGGGAGTGCAACAAAGGTTCACCAGACTGGTTCCTGGGATGGGGGGATTGTCCTATGAGGAGAGATTGAGTAGACTAGGCCTATATTCTCTGGAGTTTAGAAGAATGAGAGGTGATCTCATTGAAACATACAAAATTCTTACAGGGCTTGACAGGGTAGATGCAGGGAGGATGTTTCCCTGGCTGGGGAGTCTAGAACAAGGGGTCACAGTCTCAGAATAAGGAGTCGGCCATTTAGGACTGAGATGAGGAGAAATTTCTTCACTCAGAGGGTGGTGAATCTTTGGAATTCTCTACCCCAGAGGGCTGTAGAGGCTCAGTCGTTGAGTATGTTCAAGACAGAGATCGATAGATTTTTGAATATTAAGGGAATCAAGGGATATGGGGATAGTGCAGGAAAGTGGAGATGAGGTAGTAAATCAGCCACGATCTTATTGAATGGTGGAGCAGGCTCGAAGGGCCAAATAGCCTACTCCTGCTCCTATTTCTTATGTTCTTATTAGATAACAAGTTTGAGGAAGGAGCATCAGGCGTGGCACAAATCAACAAGTGAGGAGGACCAAATGAAGGTGGCACCTGAGGAGCAGCTATCCAGGGTCACAGCCCGAGGCGGTCCTCTACTGAATGGGCAAGTGATTGGTACCCTAGTGGTGATTAGTGAGTCAAAGGACTTTATTACATCTTTTGAGACTGAGCTGAACACCCTCCAAGGGTTGACGGAGAATGCGCACCTCTGACCTCTGAGACAGCAGCAAGGTCTGAGGGATTAACATAATAGCAGAGTGCCATGGAGCACATGATAACTTCATGGGCATCTGCAGAGGAATGAGGACAGAGGGCCCCCTGCCCAGAGACAGTGGGGTAAATGTCATAGTCTCTGTGCCACCGGCATCGTCGTGCAGCCGTCAGATGGCTTGCTGCAAAATAGTACCTGCATTGCCCATGGTTTTCCATCCATTGAAATTCATGGTTGGAAAATATGGGCTGTGGACCTGCGATTTGCTGATAAGCCGTGTGCTGTGTGCATCTTACAGGTCAGATGAGGCAGCTTCCTCTCAAAGTGATGGCACATTTGCCCAAACCAAAGCCTAGACCCTTAAAGGATTGAAGAAGAGCCAGTGGATGGCGAGGCGTGGACAATCACTGCCTTCTCAGACATGGTTCCTGCTGTAGCAGGGCCATATTATGGCCCAGACGTGCCATGCCACCTCCATCCTTTGAGGCACCAGCCGCCTGACACCAGATTTGCTCCTTCCAGTCGGCGCTCTTAGTCTTAGTAGTAGGCTAGGCAGTAAGAGAAGCACAGGGTCGGAAAGAGGAAGCACAGTAGCAGGGACTAGAAGCAATTTATTGGATAAATATCACCTAATAAATTTTGAGCACTTTTTTCTCCTTAAGTGAAAAAGAATATGTTAAGGTATCAGCTGGTGATAGGATGGTGTAAGATTCTAAATAACGTATGATAGCTGGAGTGGTACAGCATGTTGTTTCTGGAAACACTGGGGTATATATTTGTCTCGGGCGGCAGAGCAAAACGGGCAATAGCGAGTCGAAGCCCGTTTTGCAAACTGCTTGATTTTCTTTTCCATTGAAGTCAATGGACATGTAAAAAGGATTGCTGATTTGCTATCTCCCGTTTTGCACCATGCATGAGAGGGAGCACCATGCTGAGTAGATTCTGCATATGTGAGAGAGCTGTGTGAGAGAACACGATGGGATAGATCTTGACTTTGTGCGATAGCATAAAATGGGTGGTCGTGAGTCGGCAGCCCGTTTTCCATCTCTCCCCATTTTTATTTCCGTTGACTTCAATGGAAGTAAAAATCGGGAGAGATGTAAACAGGCTGCCGATTCGCCATCACCTATTTTACACTATCGCACAGAGTCAAGATCTACCCCGATGTGTGCAAGCATGCTGTATATGCGTGAGACTGAATGAGAGCCCAGTGTGTGCACAAGGGCGAGTGACAGCTTGAAATTGCTTAAATGCATGCTTATTTTCAATGCTTGTTTTTCAAACATGTACTGAACCGATCCTGATGAAAAATCCTTAATACAGCCCATTGTACTGATTAGCAGAGTAGTAAGAGGTTAATGGAAAGTTAAAGGGCTTGAGGGTGGAACATGCGTGTCCTACACGATTATTTTGTTAGTGGTTGTACTTATGGACTCCAAACTTTGGTTTTAAAAACCTGTGCATTGGAGGAGGCAAGCAAGGCTGAGGAAGATAAGCAGTTCCACAGTTTTGAGGTCCAAGTTAGAGTTAGAGTAGGAATGCAATGAGTCCTGATTTCAATACTGTGAGGATACAGGAAGGAAGAAAAGAATGTAGAACAGAGTAGCTGGAGGCTAGGAGCAAAAAGAGAGAAAAGTTCAGAAGTAATATTGCAAAAATAAGGTTTTGCCTGCTGTGCATATCAAGAATTGAAACAGGCAGTTCCCATGAATTTCTGTTCATTCATTTTAAATTGTGCAGGGCACACTGACCTCCTTGCACAAATTCCCTATTTGTGTTCCAGATATATGAAGCTCAGTGTGGGGAATGCAAATCTGTGTAACTCACCCTGCAATTTCCTTTCACATAAAACCCAAACTCATTTCACCCAGGACCCTTACACTCTTGGATCCTATCAATCCAAGTTGGGTTTGGACCCATATCCCAGATAAATTTGCAATGATGACAATTCATTATTTTCCGCAGATATCTTGATGCCACTTCAACACTACGATCAGAGCACGCTGTTCACCAAAAAAGGCCTAAAGCACTCTTGTCAACTCTGCATTTCCTGGTACCACAAAACAGCTACCATGAAATAATTGTTACACATTAATTCATAACTGTTTTACTTAATTTATAAAAAAAGAGACCAGCTACAAGGAATAATCAAATAGAGGGATTCGTAACAATTAGATTCTAGCCTGTGACTCAGTCCCAAGTAACCATTATTTTTTGCATAAACAGGTGTCCTTCCAAGCAGTGAGATTTCTATCTCATTTCCCATGCATGTCTGCATTGTGCAGGTCACTAATGTAGTGAATTCCTTTGGAAAGCAGCAACAAGTGAGAGGTCTCCACTTATACCATGTGCCAGGATTCCTCAAAGTGCAGGGCAGCAAAGACTACACTCGTGTGACCATAGCTCCAATGCTATTCCATCGTGAACAGAAAAGGCTATCACTCCATGAATGCGCAGCTGGTCTGTGACCACAAGAACAGAATTGTATCTGTGAATGTCTATTACCCTGACGGTTCCCATTATTCCTTCATTATTTGAAGATTGCAAGATAGGCTGCTGGGTGACCAAGGATTTGCACTCCAGCCATGGATGGCGATGCCACTGCATAATCTGAGGACCGTACCTGAGGGGAGGTGCAGTGTGGCGCACGCTTCCACATGAGTCTTAGTCAAGCACACCATCCACATTTTCAAGCAGCTGTTCAGATTATTGAACAGATTAGGAGGAGTGTTACAGTGCAACTTGCCAAAGTCTCAATGATTATTGTAGCCTGCTGTGTTCTATAAAGGACATAGCCATGGAGCGTTAATTCTGTATCTCTTTCCACAGATGCTGCCTGACCTGCTGAGTGTTTTCCAACATGTTCTGTTATTATTTTAAAACAAAATCACATTTTAGCATAATTTTATCTCGGCAATCTTCCATCTTCCAGCAAACCTCTTCCTTAACAACGTCCAGATTTGGGCCTCAGGTCAGCAAGTGTTCATTTGTTCTGTCAACTCCATCTATGCTGCAGCGGCACTAGTCTCCAAAAAGATCTATCCTTCTCTGCAGGACCTCCTGCAGCTGGGCTTCCAAAGCTATATTACTGAATGGGGCAGTTCTCGACCCTTGTCTCTCTCCAACCCTCCAGTTGCAGGTCCGTTTGAAATGTGACCAGGAGCCCTTTGAGATCTATTGGAACCAGATAATGTACCCCTGCCCCTGTGCCGCTCCCAGTGCATCATGTACTGTGTGCCGGGAGTGCTGAAGGTTTATCGTAATGTGTTGGTGTAGGGGGTGGTGTGGTAGGGTCAGCTTCACCTCTGACTCAGTGAGCGGTTCGAATCACTCCCACGCCCCTGGTTCTAGACCTTGGACTTATTTGGGGGTCGTGAACAAAGGTGCAGTAGACAACAGGTTTTGATGAAAGAATTTCGATCTTTATTCAAGAAAGTAAAACACAACACAAACACTCTTAACACTCTAAAGGTGGGGAACACTTCGGTACACGCGAGGGAAATAACATTAGAAGAATACTTCACCCCTCCCAATCCCACTTCACTAGCTAGGATGGACTCTGAAGAACCAGGGATAATGCTCACCAAACGAATCCTTGACAGTTGAGAGTTAGGGTTTAGAGTCTTTTGAGTATAAGGTTTCGTAAGGCCCTTGTTGCCACGAGGTGTCCGATGGTCACTGAGGTGGTCGCTCTGGTCTCTTCTTGCATGTCGGCCTACTTCTGGAGCTGTTGGCTTTCTTTGTTGAATTGCTTTCTGTTTAAACTGTCTTCTTTCAAGCTGTGGAACTGCCTTCTTGCAGAACTGTGGAAACTGCCTTCTGCCTGCTTGTTGAACTTGAACTGTTTTACTGGAGAACTGGAGAACTCCCTTCTTACTGAACTGACTTCTGCTGAAAAACAGGCTTTCAAATTGAACTCCAGAACTGCCTCCTGTTGAACTTGAACTGTTGTACTCCTGAACTGCTTGATGGGCCTTCAATTATACTAAATTGCAGTGGCCTTATCAAAACCCAATCAAATCCCGGTCATTGTAAGACCTCGTTAACAGTAACGACTTTACTAGCATGTTAACTGGTTTTGTAAATGTGTGAAGTGGTTTCAAAATAGCTCCATCCTGTCGATCTGTTGTTTAATCGGAGTTTGAATTGTCCTCATGTTTTGGGTTTCTTGACTGGGTCTAGGACTTCGAACGAATATATGCTGTATGCATGTCTTTAATGGGTTCTGTAATCGGTTTGATGGGACCTGTTGTTTTGGGTGGGGCTGTCTCCTCCTAGGGTCTATTGTCAAAATGTTAATGCTTGCTGGGGCTTGAGTGAGGTCATCCCGATTCCCCAGACAATGCAATTTAACTGCAATACCCAAAACTGCTTTTGCAGAGGTCGAACCCAACTTCCTTCACAGCCTTTTCGCCCTTCACAGGCCCAGATATGCTTTTAAAATGCCAAAACTTGGTTTTTGGTCTTACAGTCTCTTATGTTAGGCCCAAATGCAATATTATCACTCTGAGGTAGTTCCAAAGTCCTTTTTCCTTAGGTTTTGGGGATCTGCAAATTTTGGAAACCTTACAGTTAGCCTCAGATGTGTGTTGCAGGAAATACCACAGGTGTAGACAGCACTTGAGAAGTACCGGTCCTGGTATTGCTACACTGGCAGCTCCATTACTATTCTATATATAAACCATCCAATTCTAAGCTGGAACTTACTCCAATTGTATCTATTGGGTGTATATATATCAAAGCCACTAAAGCCCTCAATTAGATTACGGCCTGTAACTCACTCCAGCGTGTCCATCATTCACTGTTTAATTTTAATTGTTTTTATTTTTGTTCCAAATTAGATGGTATTTAGGATAATGAATCTTTGATTCTACCAGTGCTGAAGTGATCGTAGGCCTGGCACGGTGTCAGAATAAATGTTAACCGATTACATTTGGCAGCATTCCTGATTTAATCAGGGGAATAGGCTGAAGCTGCAGGAGGTGGCTTCCTGTAAAACCTTAACTCGCTGCACAGACCCTGCAAACACGGTATTGTGAAACAGAGAGTATCCGACTTTAAAATAAAGGGAGGTGCTAAACATTGGAATTAAACTTTAGGATTTGGGTAGGAGAGGGTCCTGTTCCTCCTTCTGCACCAAGGGTTTGAAATATTATTGTATAATTATTAACATGCTAATATTAAATTCCTCTCTCTGCTATTTTAACAGAGGCATTAGACGTTTGTACAATAAGATCATTGATGATAATTTTGCACCGAGAGTTCCCATGACTGGAAAGAATACGAAATGATAAGCCTGGCAAGGAAGAATTGCTCATCTTTTTCAATTTATCTAGTTATATAATATATTTAAAGTCTTTCTGTTTGCATCATACTTGCTTCCTGTGCCACGATTTTGGATATCATGTTACATCTGTCACACCTTCGTGTCACGCTTTCAGTCCTCCTAAATGTAGGTGGTACTGCGGTGCCCTGCATTAACATCACTCTGAAGCCAGATTGCAGCTCTGACTGGATCACCTCCCACTCCCAGATGTCAGCCTGTGGCCCTGGATAGATTCCTTTGTCACCTGGCATGTGCGGCCCTGTAACCTACTGCTCACTTAAAAACTAGCCAGCCGCCTGACTAGATCCAAACCAATTATGGTAGCGTAGTGGTTATGTTACTGGACTAGTAATCCAGAGGGCTGGACTAATGATCCAGAGAAGTGAATTCAAATCCCACCACAGCAGCGCGGGAGGAGCGGGGGGCAGGAGGGAATTTAAATTCAGTTAATTAAATAAATCTGGAATTAAAAAGCTAGTATTAGTAATGGTGACCATGTAATACTACTGGATTGTTGTAAAAACCCATCTGGTTCACTTAATGTCCTTTAGGGGAGGAAATCTGCCATCCTTACCTGGTCTGGCCTATCTGTGACTCCAGACACACAGCAATGTGGTTGACTCTTAATCTGCCCTCTGAAATGGCCTAGCAAGCCACTCAGTTGTCCTTCACCACAAGGTTCAAGAAGGTGGCTCACCACCACCTTATCAAGGTCAATTAGGGGTGGGCAATAAATGCCGGCCTTGCCAGTGATGCCCACATCCCTTGAATGAATAAATGAAAAAAAACTCCCAGCCAAGACTTCCTTGAAGATAAAATCTCCTCTTCACAGTGAAGACTGTCTCTATCGTGCATTGTGGAACAATGCTAAGGACAAGTCTAGCAGCCCAAAACTGGGCATTCATGAGGTGCTGTGGGCCATCAGCAGAATAATTTATTGCCACCACAATCTCTAACCTCATGACCTAGTACATTCCTCACTCTTCCATCTCCTTCAAGCCAGACCTGGTCAATGAGGTGTGTAGAAAGGCGGACCAGGAATACCTTAGAATGAGGCATTAAACTGGTGAACACCAAAAACTGCTGAACACAAAAAGCAGCAGGTTACAGAGCCAAGCACTGCCACAACCAAAGGATTAGAGCAAGGTTCTGTATCCCTGACACACCCACTTGAGAATGCTTCTAGGCAACAAATTAATGGTGCAGCCCAACACGTGAGTGCAACAGACAAGGCTGAGGTGCTTGCAAGTTTGTTCAGCCAAAAGTGCCAAGTGGACGATCCCAGTCGATCCCCTCTGGAGGTCATCACCATCATAGATTCCAGAGTCCAGCCAATTCAGTTCACTTTGCGTGACATTAATTAGTGATTGAGTGCTCTGGATACAGCAAAGACATGGCCCCTGATAACATCCTGGCTGTAGTGGAAGATCTGTGCACTACAATTATCTGCTCACCCAGGCCAAGCTATTCCAGTACAGTTACAACACTGGCATCTACCCAACAATGTAAAAACTTATCCAGATATGTCCTCGTCACAAAAAACAGTACAAATCTAACGCGGTCAATAACCACCCAATCTCTTCCCAATCATCAGTAAAGTGAAGTCATCAATAGTGCCATCAAGTGGTACTTGATCACTGACACTCAGTTCGAGTTCCACCAGAACCACTTGGCTCCAGACTTTTTCACGCCTTAATCTACACATAGATGCAAGAGCTGAATGCCAGAGGGGGAGATGAGAAGATCTGCCCTGGCCATCAAGACAGCATTTGATCAGGCATGGCACCAAGGAGCCCTAGAAAAACTGAGGTCAACTGGGGTCGAGGGGACAACCTCCAGTGGTTAGACTCATGCCTACAGAAAAGAAGATGGTCCTGGTTGTTGGAGCCCAATCATTGCAACTCCGATAGTTCTGCCCCGCTGCAAACCTGCCAATAGGAGGAAAATCCAAAGAAATTCTGTCTTTTGGAAAAAAAGAATGCAGTCAACCATAAGGAAGAGTGATGTCACCTTATAGATGCACAGTGTTCTCTCTATAGACATGAGAAGATGTGCCAACCACCATTGGGTAATGCTGTGCTGTTGCTGGATTTGTTGAAGAATTTGTTCCCTTGGTGCCAACTCAGAGGTTGACTTAAAGGGCATCAGGTCTGCTGCCTCCTTAAATATACTGACATGAGTTATTGGTCCACTTAAATGGTTCAGCCCCTCTCCCTCATCAGTTAGTGACCTTAACTGTTGCCTCATCAACCTGGGAAACAGGCATCAGAAACTTGTAGCCCATGACTCGGAGAGCAAAGATGCTGCTGACCCAGGTAGCAGGGCATTTTCTGGGTGTTATTCTGCTGTGTGCAAAGTTTCTGACATTGAGAATCTTGCACACAATGTATCTTGCCAAAGTGTCAGTTGCCGATTAAATCGATTCGGAGATAATCAGGCAAATCGGATGGGAGATAATCAGGGAAAAATGACAGTACTTGGACCTTTTGACCCCACTTTTCAAATATATTGGGCTAGAAATTCATTATAGCCCAGGAATGGGCGGTATCATTAGAAAAGTTGGAGAATTAGCGCAGGCGCTAATGCTTTAGACTGTACGCAAAATTCGTGCTCACTGCTCAAAGAAATGATTGGAGTCCTAATTCAAGTCTTAAAGCCCAAGCTCATTGGCGTTACACGCAAAGGGTGGACCAATATCAGGTGCCGTCTCATTGCAAGTCATGATTGCCACAGGCTTTTTTTAATACTTAAAGGGAAGGTTCATTGATGCTGCAGAACCTCATCTCAGCATTGCTGGCTGTGCAGCTGCCTCAGCAAGCAGCAGCAGGTCAAGGAGAAGGAGCTGGAGGACTGAAGCAGCTGTACTCATGGCAGATCTATGCCCCAGGGAGAGAGCCTGCAGATTCTGTGATCAAGCATTGGAGGCGTTGGTACTTGCTGTGGAGAGACGGAGAGCGGTGCTCTACCCGGCAAGTGGCAGTAGGCCCTTACCGCAAGTCTTCCGCACCATGTGGAGGGAGGTAGCGCAGCACATCTCAGGCAGCACTGTGGTTCCCAGGACCCACACACAGTGCAGGAAGAAATTTAACAACCTCACTCGGGTGGTCAGGGTGAGTGAATGCTTCAACAAATGATACATACCATCATCTGAACCATAGTCTGCACACACTGGCCAAAGCACCACACCCCCAGCACTCACCCACCAACAATCTCTACCTACCAAAACTCATACCCACATCTCAGACATTGCACACAATGACAGCTATTCAACTATAGCAGGCGTCTTACTCAAATACATTGCTCCACACTCACTCACACACTTTCCTTTCTCTTGCAGGCCAAGGTGGCTCACAACAGGAGGGAGCAGGAGTGCACAGGCGGGGGACAAGCCGACTCCAAACCACTGTCTGCTCTGGAAAATAGAGTGCTGCAGATTATTGGGCACCAGGTGGTGGGTGCCGTGGCCACTGGCGACATTGACCCCCTTGGAGACAACAACGGTATGTTCATCCCTACTCCTTCTTCTCACATCCCACTTCCCCCTCACCTCACAAGCGTTTCGCAGTTTCCAGCTAATCATGCTGTAGGCATGCATTTCTCCCTTCCAGCCCCCCTCCCCTCACCTTAACCCAAGACTTGTGCCTTTATGCTTTCAGATAATGAGCAAGCACCTGAGCAGCCTGCCCCTGAGGGCACCGTTGAGAGCGATGCGGGAGAAGAGGAGGAGGAAGAACACATCGCATCACTGCATATCTCACCCACAGGCACCAGCTCAGGTACTGGCACTACGCATTCTTTAGAGACTAGTATAATAGTGGGATCTGTACAGGGTGAGGCACCTGGGACAAGTGGGCTGCAGCAAGGCTAGGGGGAAAGTGTAGCTTGGGAGCCAGCTCCCCGGAGGGCGAGTTTGCAGGCAAGTTCTGCTGCACAGGACTCAGATGAGGACCTCAATGGGGAGGCGTTTAGAAGAAGCGTGATGGGCGTGCACACTGAGATGATAGGTGCAATGGCAAGGGTGTCCAAGAGCGTCTCGGCAATGGTATGGAGTGTGGAGGAGTCCGCCTGCAACATTGCACAAGGCTCTGCGCACACCATGGAGCCCATCATTTCTAGTCTGGAAAGGATGGTAGACTCACAGAGAGACTGTGGTGACCCAGACCTGATGCTGCGTGTGATGGGCGATCTGGCAGCTTCCTTTGCAGCACAGGTGGAAGCGACGCAACGTCTTAGTGCTGTAATGCAGACTATGCTTGTTGGTATCCAATCTCAGACTGCTCTCATGCAGTCTTAGCTTGATGCCACACAAGCTCTAACTGCCACCATCGTGGCTGGGCCTTTCATGGTGTCGCAGCAGGCCAGCAATCTGTGCTCCGACAGATTGCTAGGGATGCTGAGGTGCTGCCCCGAGGGAGTGGCAGTGGGTCAGTGGAGTAGGAACCTGCTGTCCTCTCTCAGGATGACAGCATTCCTGCTCCCACCACTGCCACTTCGCCATTGCCCTTGTTGCTGCCTGTCATCCAGCCAGCCCAGACTGCTGCTGCCCATGCTGAGGTGGTGCAGTCTACAGCCGGGCCTTCCAGGCCCAGAGCTGGTCGAGGGCATCCTGCAAGGCCATCTGAAGTCTCGTGCACGGACACTCAGCAGCCTTCCACCAGCCCTGCTACAGCCACTGGGCCAACACTTTGTAGGAGCACTAGAGTAGGTAAAGGCACAGTAACGAGAGGCACTAAGGGATTGCACAAGGGTGAATAGCTAATATTTTTGTTGTAAATATGTGTTCACTGATTTTTGATAAATTTATTAATTAAGTTTGGATTCTTTTGTGGTGTGTCTCATTTCAGCTTTGTGCTGCGATATGGCCTACGACACAGATAGAATGATGGGGATGTGGTGAGCTACGGGGATCCGGGGTTGAATTCATTTGAACCGCAGTCTGATGGCTGCCCTTAAGAAGGCTGATTGAGTGGCTGTCTCCTCCCTCGCTCCTGTTCCTCCTCCTCATCTTCCTCTTCCTCCTCGTCCTCCTCCTCCTCCTCTCCCTCTTCCTCCTCCTGAGGTGGTCTCGCAATCCCTGATGGCAAGGGCTAGGCCCTGATGATGGCCAAGTTGTGGAGCATGTAACAGACCACCACGAAATGTGGCACCCGCTCAGCCGAGTACTGGAGGGCTCCTCCTGAGCGGTCAAGGCAGCGGAACTGTTGCTTCAGCAGGCCGATGATCTGCTCGATGATGTTCCTGGTGGAAGCGTGGCTCACATTATATGAGTGCTGGGCAGGAGTGTTGGGGTTGTGGAGGGGAGTCATGAGCCAGGTGGAGAGCGGAAAATCCTTGTATCCGACCAGCCAGCCGCGAGCTTGATGTGGTGGTAGGAAGAGTGCTGACACAGGATGAAGGCATCGTGGCTGATGCCAGGATAGCGGGCATTGACATTGAAGATTAGCTGTCTGTGGTCGCGCACCAACTGCACATTAAGTGAATGGTAGCCTTTGCAGTTGCGGAAGATCTCAGGATTGTTTTGCGGTGCCCATAAAGCCACGTGGGTGCAGTCAATGGCGCCCTGCACCATGGGGAATCCCGCTAGCCTGGCAAAGCCACAAGCACGCTCGTCCTGCTACTTTCTGGTGATGGGGAAGGAAATGTAATCTCTTCTCCTACTGTAGACAGCCTCTGTGACCTCCCGGATGCAGCGATGGATGGTGAACTGCGAGATGTTAGCTAAGTCTCCTGTTGCAGACTGGAAGGATTCACTGGCGAAGAAATTGAGGGCGACAGTGACATTGACTGCCACTAAGAGATACATTATGGAATGAGACTGTTGGACTATGTGAAACTGACAAGAAAGCACTGAAACTCCACTAACCTACAGCTGCGACTCATTACTGATGATCTCTTTAAATAACTTCCCTGGAGCCGGCTTCCTGGTGCTTCAAGCCAGCTCTCCCTGTCGCTGTTTACTCCAAGTGCTAAGGTAGGTGGCGACAATCAGTTTTGCAGATCGGGCGCTCAGTATGCATTGCACACTCACTGACGTCACGATCCACCTGGTGTTGAGGCTCCCGGCGATAACTGTTAGTGGCGGCGTTGCTGGGGGGGCGGGATTTGGCGTGTGGCGTTGGATTTGCCATGCCCCAGCGATAACGCTCTAGCGCCCCGTTAGCGCCATCTGCTGGAATGAGGAAGAATTTCTTCACCCAGAGAGTGGTGAACCTGTGGAATTCTCGACCACAGAAGGTAGTTGAGGCCAAGTCATTAAATATATTCAAGAATGAGTTAGATATATTTCTTAAAGCTAAAGGTATCAAGGGATATGGGGAGAAGGCAGGTACAGGGTACTGAGTTTGGATGATCAGCCATGATCTCATCGAATGGTGGAGCAGGCTCGAGGGGCCGAATGGCCGACTCCTGCTCCTATCTTCTATGTTTCTATGCTGGTGCTATCAGGAGGTGCTATGGAACCGAATTTTTCCCCCCATAGTTTTCAAACCTATTAAGCACTGAAAGAGCTGTCATCTGTAGCCTCTCAAGATCCAATGTGGGTGCTAGGAGGCAGAGCATTCCCTAGTCATCCAGGCATGGGCCTCATTGGCATGTAGAAATCAGGGTCCTATGATGCAATTAGGACCCCGATGCGATTTTAACTCCCGATCTCACAAGGAGCGGGGTCAGAAGAATTCCAGGAAGGTAGGTCATTTTAATTTTGTGATAGTTTCCTTGTGGGCCGGGATAAGCAGGAGTGCTCCTCAGGTCCCCACAAGGAAACCTTGGGCCTCCTCTGCTCTGGGCTTCCCTCCCGCCCTCTCCTCCGATGGCCACCTCCTCCAAACCTCCTCTGACCACTTACCTCAGTGCTGAGGACCGCTTAACAAATCTGGTACAGTTCCCACCGCTTATAGCTGCCGCAAACGGGATTTGCCCGCCATACGCGTTGGATGGTTTTTCCCCTCCAGTTGCAACACTTGTGACGTTCAGCAGAACTAACATATCAATGAAATAGATTTAACCACTTGATGTGGTGTTAGGGTGTCAGCCTTGGCTCAGTGCGTAGCACTCTTACCTTTTGAGTCAGAAGGTTGTGGGTTCAAATCCCACTCCAGAGACTTGAGCACATAAATTGAGACATACGATCCCACTGCAGTACTGAGGGAGTGCTGCACTGTCGGAGGTGCCGTCTTTCAGAAGAGACGTTAAACCGAGGCCCCGTCTGCTCTCTCAGATGGCTGTAAAAGATCCCACGGTACTATTTGACGAATAGAAGGGTATTTGTCCCTGGTGTCCTGGCCAATATTTATTCCTCAAACATCACTAAAGAACAGATGATGTGGTCATTATCTGATTGATATTTTTTTGACCAAATTGGCTGCTGCATTTCCTACGTTAAAACAGTGACAACACTTCAAAAGTACATCATCGGTTGTAAAGCACTCTGGTATGTCCTGACGTCGTGAAAGACGCTAAATAAATGCAAATATTTCTTTCTTACTTTAATGCGAAAATGTCGACAGCTATGTATAAAAAATTAATTTCTCAAGATGCAGAGCTAGTCCTTTGGAGAATTGCGATTTGGATATTTTAGAATATTGCTTCGGTGCGTGTAGTCAGAACGCTAAAATATAAATGGTGATAATTGAGGTACAGTCGTAAAGATAGGCAGTGGTGGTCGTACTCCACCGGAGATTAAAGATTATCTGCCCACTACTTTGTACTTTGGACCCTGACCAGGTGCTATTTACTTTGTTACTGCAGTCAGTGCTGAGTAGTGCAAACTGTAACTGGACACCAGTTAGAGGTGAATAAGTATACAAGTGAATTGCCATCTGCATCTTAATAAGGTGCGAATTTATGAGCGAACACCTCTTTCTGCCCAAACTACACGGAACACTTAACACGCTCTTAAGAGGTGATTTTGTAGTTAGCGCTTTTTTGGACGGTTTAAATGTGGGCAGTTTAAGTGGTGGGGACTGTAACAGTAAAAGTGGCCATGAAGCTGTCGGATTGTTGTAAAAACCCAACTGGTTCACTAATGTCTTTTAGGGAAGGAAACCTGCTGTCTTTAGCCCGATCTGGCCTATATGGAAATCCAATCTCCATACCAACATAGTTGACTCTTAACTGTCCCCTTACGTGGCCTAGCAAGTCACTCCATTGTAGCAAACTGCTACATGCAGCAATTCAAGAAGAAGGCCCACCACCACCTTTTCAGGGCAACTAGGGATGGGCAATAAATGCCAGGTTTGTCAGCGACGCTCACATCCCGAGAAATATTTTTTTTTAAACTGACATGCAGAGGAAAATATTAATGTATTCAAATCGTTTATTTTCAATTGAAGTTGTGCATTACTAGATAGAAATGACTGGCAGGCATGTTATCATATGAATGTATAACAGACTCATATTCAATTACTCCCTCTGCTATTTTAATGGAGGTGCTTACTGGTTATTCTAAATTAATTAATACCCCCATTAAAATAGCAGCGAGAGGAATCTGGCTTGAGTGCGGATGTTCACACGATAACCTTGCAGATGGCCATTTCCACCCTTGTGTGTTTGTTTTAGGAGTGTAGGGTTAATACTAAATTGATAAAACTGTCACTAACATTTGAGCGGCTCTGCTAAAGATAGAACTCGCCCTTATATTGGGCCTTTCACAGTCTCAGAGCATCCCAAAGCGCTTCACTACTTTTGAAGCGTAGTCACTGTTGTTATGTAGGCAAATGCGGCAGTCAGTTTTCGCACAGCAAGGTGCTGCAACCAGCAAATGACCAGTTAATCAGTTTGGTGGTGTTGGTAGAGGGACGAATATTGACCAGGACCAGGGAAGCCAACCCTCCTGGATTGTCGAGGAGTCTCCAGGAGTTGAAGATTAATCCCTGGAACCATGCTGCGAGCAACCCTCGAGAAAAATCATAGGGGCATTAAAAAAAAGTGGGGGTTTTTTCATTTTCTTTGAACATTTCTGTTTATTAGTTAAAAAAATATTGGAGCTGGGAAAAAAGGCTGACAGGCAAGAATGATCCAATTCTGTAATGAAGAGTCTTTTTGCTTTCCAATTGGCGTGGAACGGCGGTGCGCGTGAGGATGGATGTGTTGGGCGCCCAATGGCTGGAGTGTAGGGTGGGGTAGTTGGAGGCAACAACAACAACAACAACAACTTGCATTTATATAGCTCCTTTAACGCAGTAAAACATCCCAAGGCACTTTACAGGAGCATTATCAAACAAAATTGGACACTGAGCCACATTAGTGATAAAGAGATATTAGGACAGATAGCCAAAAGCTTGGTTAAAGAGGTTGGTTTTAAGGAGCGTCTTAAAGGAGCAGAGAGAGGTAGAGAGGCAGAGAGGTTTAGTGAGGGAATTCTAGAGCTTAGGGCCTAGGCAGCTGAAGGCACGGGTGGAGTGATTATAATTGGGGAACCGTAAGAGGCCAGAATTGGAGGAGCGTAGAGATTTCAAAGACTTGTAGGGCCAGAGAAGGCTACAGAGATAGGAAGGCACGAGCCCATGAAGGGATTTGAAAACAAGGATGAGAATTTTTTAATTGAGACATTGCTGGACCGGGAGCCAATGTAGGTCAGCGAGCACAGGGGTGATGGGTGAACGGGACTTGGTGCAAGTTAGGATATGGGCAGCCGAGTTTTGGATGAGCACAAGTTTATGTAGGGTGGAAAATGGGTGGCTGGCCAGGAAATCTTGGAATAGGCAAGTCTAGAGGTAACAAAGACATGGATGAGGGTTTCAGCAGTAAAATGAGTTGAGGTAGGGGCAGAGTTGGGCGATGTTACAGAGGTGGAAGTAGGAGGTCTTGTGATAAAACCTCCAGGAATAGATTCAACCAGAGTTGGCAACCCTAGCCAGGATACCAAGCAGAACTTCCCACTCTTTGAACAAGTTGTATGGGACCATATACGTTCTGTTGCTGTATTATTCACATTTGTTTTAGCATGATCTGTAAACCTACAAAATGGACAAGCTTTGGGAGACAGTTCTCTCTCGGGGTTTGTGGTAGTCTAAGGCTGAGTCACTAATCAGACTACTGAAATAGAAATATCCTCTTCTGTCTGAAGCAGGCTGTTTAATATCTGCTTCTCTTTTTCTTGGTGTTTTTTGAAAGAAAACAGGAAAATGCTTATGCAAAGCAGTCTCTCTTTTTGATAAAAGTTGCTGATACAGGTTAATTCACAAACTACTGGTTTCCTTGTGTGTGAATCCATGGCATGTGCTGATAGATAGCTGAAATTAAATTTCTCACCCCTGAATGGTTCCCTCCTATACTTTATTTAGTTCTCTGTGGTCACTAGATGATTCAAGGGCCTGATTTATAAGGGCCTAGATGTTGCTGACTAAGGACACCAGTGTTTCTCTTTTGCTGATGAGGGTGCATTGGGGAGATTCTGGGGAGGGCTGGGCCCTTAATGAACAGAAGGCAGAGGTGATCAAATCCTCCTTTTTATTTCAATCTTCTTTCCATCTCTCTACATTTGCTGACACATGCTAAGATACTGGTCCCTGGGTCTCAGCTACTCTCAGCTACCTCACTCATGGCTAATTAACTACAAGGGGCATCATTAAAAAAAAAATCATTTTAGGATGTGGGCATCACTGGCAAGACTACCACTTATTGCCCATCCCCAGTTGCCCTGAAAAGATTGTGGTGGGTCTTCTTCTTGAACTGCTAGTAGTTTGATATGAATGAGTGGCTTGCTAGGCCACTTCAGAGGGCAGATAAGAGTCAACTATATTGGTGTGGGACTGGTGTCACATATAGGCCAGACTGGGTAAGGGCAGCAGGTTTCCCTCCCTACAGGGCATTAGTGAACCAGTTCGGTTGTTACAACAATCAGACAGCTTCAAGGTCACTTTTACTGATACCAGGCACAAGCCCAATCCTGGTCTTACTGAACAAGAGTCTTCAGCCTGGATTTACCTCATGTATACTGCCCAAAAAATTAATATGTACCCATGGAGAGGAAGGGAAAATGAGGCATGGAGGTCTGCTGCCAGATACAGTAGCAGAGGAGACACAACTGAAAGGAGCCCTGTAATCTGTGTGCATTGTAATGTGTTTCCTTTAGTCAGCAGTGTCGGGCGGGTTGCGAGCATCGTCTGCTAACTGAGATTCAGAGGGAATGGATCGCCTGCCAACACTCAGTGTCTCGTCTCACAGTAAAGAGTAAGGGATACAGTCAGTTATAGACATTGCTTTTTTTAGGAAAGGGTATCAAGGGATATGGAGTTAAGGCGGGTAACTGGAGTTGACGTACAGATCAGCAATGATCTAATTGAATGGCGGAGCAGGCTTGAAGGGCTGAATGGCCTCCTCCTGTTTCAATGTTCCCATCAAACCTGGCAACTAGAGGTGAGCAATAAATGCTGGCACTCACCTCCCCAAAATAAAATAAAATCACCAGTGTTGACTCAGGGATAAATGCTGGCCAGGACTTTGGGAACCCCCCCCCCCTTGCTCTTCAAATAGTGCCATGATTATTTTATTTACTTATCCAGGCAGATGGAGCCTCTGGATTTCTTGCACTTGTTAGCCCCTCACTGATACAAGAATATGAGGCTGCAACAAACTTCAAGAAAGACACAGCAGCTGTGAACTTCACCCTCAGCCAGTTCTGATATGCTTGGCACGACCAGAGGCATGACAATGATGTGATTCGAAGCTTATGAATGACATCTCTCTTAAGGGAGAAGTGTCATTCTCACCTTATTCAAACGAGACCTGGACGGTGTTGAAAGAACATAAAACCGGCCACACAACCACTTGTCAACAGGTGCTTGCAAGCCATCTGTAGGATTGATTACATCACTGTGTCAACAACAATGTTGACCTGCCAAGCCCTACGGAAGGATCTGCTGGCTGAGTCACGTGATCTTGTTCGGAAGGTTGATGCTGCCTGAGGTACTTGCTCCATTTTATCTTTTAAGAGGGCTGAATTAGATGAACTTGCAGCTTAGAAGAAACAAGAGAAATAAGTTCAGACGATCACAGACTTTACTAATAATGGTCAAGAGTGATTAAAAGAAGGGATGGGCGTGAATGGAACAGCGAGAGAGAGAGAGAACAGTGTCTATGAGAGGTGCTGGTTGTGCTACTCTAAGAAGATCTGCCAACTGTTTGTGTATTTTATATAGTACTCTGAAGTGGGTTCCAGGCAGATACACAGGGGTAATTTTAGGAATGTGTGCACCTGGCATGGAGCTGTGCTCATCGACAGCACATATCAGGTTGTTGTATATCCTTTCTGTGATTTTCCATCCACTAAAATCACTTTTGTGATACGTGCTCCCAAAAGACGTAGCTCAATGCCGGGAGCAAATAATCACAAAATTTAACTTGCCATCTCACTGTTGGGAAGACATGGCTAAAATTGGTCTGCTGTCTCATCCTTATTACTGTGCATCTAATAGCTCTTAGTCGAATAATAGATTTGCAAACTAATGACTTGTAGCCCAAGTGTAAGGTTCTGTAAAGGAAGAAAGGAAAATTATGCAAACTGCACCAATTTTTTTTTAAAAGGAGAGAGAATGTGAGTGCTGTTTCATGTCACTGGTTTTGGGACTCATCTCCCAAACTAGCTGCAGGGCAGTAGTCTTGAACTATTATTGATTCCAATCCTGTAAAATGATTACTCTTGACCCGCTGTACACAATGGTGTCTGCTATAAATAAGTAACGTCGGAGAGTTTGACAGCCGGGAGCTGGTCTCATGTAACTTTTGCAGTTCGATCCATTGGAGATTGGCTTACTTAATCCTGCAATTTGTGTGATAGTTATAAAGAAATAATAATAGAATCATAGAAATTTCAGCACAGAAGTTCAGTCAACCCCTCATGTCTGTTCCAGTGCTAGTTCCACATCACAGCTAGCTACTTTAATCCCATTGCCTTGCTCTTTCCCCATAAACTTTAATATTTTTCAAGGGTTTATCTGATTCCCTCTTAAATGTTGTCATTAACTCATTTCAGCAGCTGCTTGTGGCAATGGATTCCAAATCTAATAACCTTTTGCATCAAAAAATCTTTTGTAACACCCTCCTTTATACTACCAGTAAATTTATGGCTCCTTGCTACTGATTCACCGACCAGTAAACATAATCTTTCTCTATTTACCCTCACAAACAAATATATGAACATTTCTATTAGATTTTTCCTTGACCTAAATAATAATTAAACAAATGTCCTTTGCATTTTGAGGTTGGTATTTCACTGGATTTTTACATGTAAGGAGTAATAATCTTCAAATAGCATGGGGATGTCCATTCAGTCAATCTACTGACACTATCAATATTGCTACAAGAGACTCTGAGGATCTGAGGTAAAGGCACATTGACAACTGGCACAGCCCAATGTATCCGTTCTTCCATACTTTCTCCCCTTTTCTTTTGCTGAAGGCACCAACTCTAGCTAGGATACATTTCTCTGAATGCTGGCTTCCCTCTCCCCTACTCCGCCCAAGTGGCTATTCTTCAGAGAGTGAATTCAGTAATTCTGTACTCTTAGAGTGCAGGCCCACTCAAAGGCAGTGCAAATGAGAGAACCCATGGTACCAGCCCTGCCTCTGGCCTGCATTGCCATTGAGTGTGTGGCTCCTCGCTGGCAGCACTGAATCTACTATCATGTGTCCAGTGTACGGTAGTGTGATGGCTATGTACAAAAATTACTTTGAAGTGCAGCGATCGAAAATAATTTTGTACACAGCAACATCCCACAAACAGCAAATAAGATAAATGACCAGTTAATCTGAATGATGGTTGATGGAGGAATGTTGGCCGATATAACGCCCTGTGTTTTGGAAAAGCGCTATGGCATCTTCAATGCCCATCTGAACTGGCATCTCATCCAAATATCTTTGCACAGAGAGCTGTGAGGCTGTGGAATTCACTTCCAGGCCGAAGCAGAAAGCTTGGGGGTAATTTTAACCTAATCCACCCGGCAGGAAACTGAAGGGATCGGATACGTCGCCCAGTTACCTCCCGCCCAATTTTACTTTCCATTGACTTTGGGCAGCCAATCGTTCCTGTCAGTTTCCTGCCGAGTGGGTTGGGATAAAATGAACCCGCTATGTTATTAGATTGGATATGTAGATGAAGGAAAAGGGATGAAGGGATACGAAAACAGGGTAGGAAATGTGATTAGGATTATGCTCGCGTGGAGGTCAAACACTAACAGACTGGTAGGGCTAAATGGCCTGTTTCCGTGTTGTAAATTCTAAGGACAGTGCAACACTCCATCAGCACTCTACTGGAGTGTCAGCCTTAATTATATGCTCAAGCTTTGGAGTAGGGGATGAGCCCACAACCTTCAGACTCAGAAGCAAGAGTGTTACCAACTGAGACAATCTGACCTAAGAGGGATAATTTTCGGACTTATCCCGCCAGTGGGGAGCCTCTCGGAGGCACACGTTCCCAACCATCTACAGGGCCTATCAATAGGTGAGAGAATAAGGGGAGAAAAGATACACAAATAGGATGGTGCTAGTTCAGAGCAGCAGCAGCCTTTCACTTCAGCATCCATCACTTGTCCAGAGATTCAT
This sequence comes from Squalus acanthias, assembly GCA_030390025.1. NCBI lineage: Eukaryota > Metazoa > Chordata > Chondrichthyes > Squaliformes > Squalidae > Squalus > Squalus acanthias. Next base: position 29,615,351 of record CM059432.1, on the reverse strand, counting down.
TTCCTGTCTCCGTTTTCTTTTGATCTCCAGATTGTTTGTAGCCAGCCACTTCTTTTTGCTAGCCAAACTGTCAGCCTTGGCTCAGTGAGTAGCACTCTCGCCTCTGAGTCAGAAGATCATGGCTTCAAATCCCAGTCCAGAGTCTTGAGCCCATAATCTAGGCTGACACACCGGTGGAGTACGGAGGGAGTGCTGCACTGTCAGAGGTGCCGTCTTTCGGATGAGATGTCAAACTGAGGCTCCCGTCACCTCTTTCAGGTGGATGTAAAAGATCCCATGGCACTATTCGAAGAAGAGCACCCATCACCCCGTGCTTGCTGATCTACACTGGCTCCTGACCTGACAACACCTCAATTTTAAAATCCTTATCCTTGTTTTCCAATCCCTCCATGGCCTCGCCCCATCCTATCTCTGTAATCTCCTTCAGTCCTAGAAGCCTTTGAGAACTCTGCGCTCCTCCAATTCTGCCTCTTGTGCATCCCCGATTTTAATTGCTCCACCATTGGCTGCCGTGCTTTCAGCTGCCTTGGCTCTAAGCTCTGGAATTTCCCTGCCCCACCCCCTGCCTCTCTACCTCTCTCTCCTCCTTTAAGATGTTCTTTAAAAATTTACTTGTACTTCCTGCAATTTAGTATACTGTATTCGCTGCTCACGATGCGGTCTCCTCTACATTGGGGAGACCAAACGCAGATTGGGTGACCGCTTTGTGGAACACCTCCGTTCAGTCCGTAAGGGGGACCCCGAGCTCCCGGTGGCCTGTCACTTTAATTCTCCGCTCCACTCCCACTCTGACCTCACTGTCCTTGGCCTCTTGCATTGTTCCACGGAAGCTTAGCGTAAGCTCGAGGAACAGCACCTCATCTTTTGTTTAGGCATTCTACAACCCTCTGGACTCAACATCGAGTTCAACAATTTCAGATCATAACCTTGGCCCCTATCACATATATATATATTTTTATTTTATTTTTTCATCCACCCTTTTGTTTGGCTTTTTTTTCCCTCCCAGAAACTGGCAGCTGTCCTTCATTCTGCCAGCGCAGTTCACACCTCATTTAGCCTCTACCTGTCACATTACCACCTCCTCTTGCCTTGATTATCTCTTAATATCTCTTAATCTCTTCTGCTTTCTATCCCACCACTGACCTTGCCTTTTGTTCTTTCATCCCCTCCCCCTTTTCCCAGCATTATACTTGCTTTAAATCTATTTCATTTCCTGCTTTTTTCCAGTTCTGACGAAAGGTCTTTGACCTGAAACGTTAACTCTGTTTCTCTCTCCATGGATGCTGCCTGGCCTGCTGAGTTTTTCCAGCGTTTTCTGTTGTTATTTCAGATTTCCAGCATCCGCAGTATTCTTTAAAACCTACCTCTTTGACCAAGCTTTTGGTCCATCCAATATGACATCAAGAAATCAACTCATCACCCTTATGCATTCTCTTAGTGGCTGTCTTGTGTGTACCTTTACCTATCCTACTGATGTCATGCTACCCCAATGGCTGCAGCATGGCTGGTGGAAGGCTGCTGACTTTCAGTGGGTGACACTGCAAATGGCCCTGCTGGTCAACCTTGAGGAGCTTGTGGCTGGGAATGTGAAATCGAGTGACATTGTTTCTTCTTCTTCTTCTTCTTCCTCTTCTTCTTCTTCTTCTTCTTCTTCTTCTTCTTCTTCTTCTTCTTCTTCTTCACTCTCCTCTCCCTCTTCTTGGCCAACCACTGGCTGGATTTCTTGGAACGCACAAGAATGGAGTTGTGGTGACAGGACGGGGGGAAAGCAAGAGGTGCATATCAGAAGGAGGATATCGTATGAGGATACTAGCATCTTTTAACCATTCAGCCCCGCCGTTGGCCAAGGGCTCAGCCATGCCCCTGCCAAGAATGGCCGGCACCGTCTCCTCCAAGGGGGTAAAGTGAGGCTAGGAATGGGAGCTGTGCCTTGTGATTGGTGCAGATTGTTGGTAGGTGAGTGATTGGGGTGGGGGTCGTGCATTGAGCAGTGTGTGAGGCCAGTGGTACAGTTGGTAGGAGACAGTTTTTGAAGATGCATTCACTGACCTTGACCAGTGGTCTGAGGTCATGAAGCTTCTTTAGGCACTGGAGCCAGGTGGTGGGGGCGATACTGCTGGCAGTGACGGCCTCGTTGATGTTGTCCCAAATCATTCTTTCTGGAGGGCCTCCAGGCCCCTGTGGGCAGAGGACCTCTCTTGCAGTGTTGACCCCCTGCACAAAGCTGGAGTGCTGTGTGCCAGACCCTGGGTGCCTTTTCCCTGGCTTGCTGAGTCTTTTGTGTTAGTGCTGAAGCAGTTTTCCCATTTTTTGAGGTTCGGTAGGGAATTCAGTTATAGAGCTGAATAATCACATCTGGGATTTCTTTTTAAGGTTAATTTTTTTTTGAAAGGCAGTAAGGGCTGAAAACTGCATTTTTTTCACTGCATTTTAATTTTTATTAGTTCTGAGTGCATGGCCCCTTTAATTCATAGCCCTTTTAATTGCCCACAATTCCTTGTGAGCTCCACAGCCTCGCTCTCAGAGGTTGTGCGAAGCTCGAATGCCACTTCAGGACAGGAACTTCGCCTCAAAGGTCTCCACTAATGCCACCAGGAGGGCATTGCATGGAAGGTTAGCGCTGTGCCACCAATCTCCAGCCCCCCAGATGAATTTATTCTCCTTAGCATTGCGGCCATTTTTGACGGCCGTTAACTCCAGTTGCCGGTGACAACGGCAACTTCTGTGGTGAACACGAATTTCTAGGCCTTGAAAGATGTTAAATAAATGCAAGTCAAATATAAATATTCGTTGCCTTCCTTTTTCAGCTCCTTATCTTTAAATACCCTTTAAATAGCTGCTGCCGCATTTATATTGACATAGCAGCACTGGAAATCTTCTCCTCCAATGAATGAGCTGGTCATATTACTTAGATTCCCCAGTGGGGCTTGAGTTTCAGGAGAGGGTGCTGAGCATTGATTCCCACTCCTCCTGAAGTCTGCTGCTCTTTCTGTTCACATCAGAATTGGCTTGGGATAGAGAGGGTTAGAAGGTGTTTTGTTGACTGAGTTGAGCCCAAACTGACTGACCAACACAATCAGCTGCAAAAGAAATGACCCAAGGAAGATAGACTGCCCACATGTCCATCTCTCCTTTCACTCAGATCCCGCATCTGTTGAGGTTTCTCCTCCCAGAGCTATAGATGGACTGATTTGCTCCATGGATCTGTGTGGGACTCCTGGAGATTACAGTCTTTTACAATGAAAATGCGCATTTTGTTTCATTACATCAGGTCCTTTATAGCAAACCTAGGGACATAGGGAGTTAGCTGGTTGAGTAGTGATCACAAAATATGAGGGTTAAGGAAGTGAGCAGGTATGCTCAGGGCTCAGGGTGTTCAGAGACTTGGCTAAGTGTACCATGTAACTTATGGAAGAGGACCTTCTTCTTCTTAGGCAGTCCCTCGGAACCGAGGATAACTTGCTTCCACACTAAAAATGAGTTCTCAGGTGACTGATGAGTCCAATGCGGGACCTACAGTCTTTGTCACAGGTGGGGCAGACGGTGGTTGAAGGGGCGGGTGGGTGGGGTGCTTGGGTTGACGTGCGATCCTTCCGCTGTTTGTGCTTGGCTTCCGCTTGCTCCCGGCGAAGAGACTAGAGATGTTCGGTGCCTTCCCGGATGCTTCTCATCCACTTTGTGCGGTCTTGGGTCAGGGATTCCCAGGTGTCGGTGGGGATGTTGCACTTTTTCAAGGAGGCTTTGAAGGTGCCCTTGAAGCGTTTCCTCTGCCCACCTGGGGCTCTCTTGCCGTGTCGGAGCTCCGAGTAGAGTGCTTGTTTTGGGAGTCTCGTATCGGGCATGTGGACGATGTGGCCCGTCCATCGGAGCTGATCGAGCGTGTTCAAAGCTTCGATGCTGGGGATGTTGGCCTGAGCGAGAACACTGACGTTGGTGCACCTATCCTGCCAATGGATTTGCAGGATCTTGCAGAGGCAGCGTTGGTGGTACCTCTCCAGTGCTTTGAGGTGCCTACTGTACATGGTCCATGTCTCTAAAGCATACAGGAGGGCAGGTATCACTACTGCTCTGTAGACTATGAGGTTGGTGCTGGGTTTGAGGTCCTGGTCTTCAAACACTCTCTTCCTCAGGTGACCAAAGGCTGCACTGGCACACTGAAGGCGGTTTTGGACTTCGTCATCGACGTCTGCCCTTGTTGACAGTAGGCTCCCGAGGTATGGAAAGTGGTCCACGTTGTCCAAGGCCTCATCATGGATTTTGATAATCAGGGAGCAGTACTGTGTGGTAGGGGCAGGTTGGTAGAGGACCTTTGTCTTACGGCTGTTTAGTGTAAGGCCCATGCTCTCGTACGCTTCGGTGAAGGTGTTGACGATGGTTTGGAGTTCGGCCTCAGAGTGTGCGCAGACGCAAGCGTTGTCTGCATACTGTAATTCGATGACAGAGGATGGGCGACCTTGGATCTGGACTGGATGCGACAGAGGATGAACAGTTTCCCGTTTGTTCTGTAGATTAGCTCCACTCCAGCGGGGAGCTTACTGAGGGTGAGATGGAGCATTGCAGATGCTGAAAACAGCTCTCCATTGTGGTAATATACTTGCATTGGAGGTAGTTCAGAGACGATTCACCAGGTTAATTCCAGAGATGAGGGGGTTGACTTACGAGGAAAGGTTGAGCAGGCTGGGCCTATACTCATTGGAATTTAGAAGAATGAGAGGTGATCTTATTGAAACATATAAGATACTGAGGGGGCACGACAAGGTAGATGCAGAGAGGATGTTTCCCCTCGTGGGGAAATCTAGAACGCAGGGGCACAGTTTTAGAATAAAGGGTCGCCCTTTTAGAACTGAGATGAGGAGGAATTTCTTCTCTCAGAAGGTCATAAATCTGTGGAATTCTCTGCCTCAGAGAGCTGTGGAGGCTGGGTCATTAAGTACATTTCAGGTGGAGATAGACAAATTTTTGCAAGATAAGGGAATGAAGGGTTATGGGGAGCGGGTGGGGAAGTGGCTTTGAGCCCAAGATCAGCCATGATCTTATTGAATGGAGGAGCAGGCCCGAAGGGCCAAGTGGCCTATTCCTGCTCCTATTTCTTATGTTCTTATGTACTTATGTAATGAACTGTCGTCATCACTCGTTCCCCCGAGAGCAAAGCCCAGCAAAAATAAGTTCCTGATATGAGGCGGCTGAGACTGGAAGCCCTCCAGACCTTGCTGACATGGCAATGTTACTTCGATAGGAGAGTTGTTGCAGTCAAATTTATGGGCAAGTTTGCAAGTTTTGGGGGGTGAATTTTTATTGTGTTTTATATGTGATAAATTTCATTTTAGTGAAGGAACAGTCTTCAGTTGAGAAGTAAAAATTTATCTTACTGGAATGTGAAATTGGAGGAAGAGTTTTGCATAAATAACAAACGTCGCAAAAATAATCAATTGGAAAGGAGAAAACCACAGAAACTTAAGGGTTATTTAGCAAGGCTGCACTGCTGGTACTGAGTCTCACTAGATGCAAGCGTGGGATGGAGAGAGGGCTATAACACTGCAGCCCCAATTCTCTCACCCGTGCTGACCAGCAATGGAGTCTCACAAAGTTATTCCCTAAAGTCTTAAACAATGAGGAAGAAGCAAACTGATGCTGACTGTTGTGGACGGAATTGACAGACACCACAAAATTTATTAAAGCATACTTATTTTGAGCGAGTTGTCTGAAAGATGCTGAAAACAGCTCTCCATTGTGGTAATGAACTGTCGTCATCACTCGTGCCCACCCTCAGTTCCCCCGAGAGCAAAGCCCAGCAAAAGTAAGTTCCTGATATGAGGCAGCTGGAACTGGAAGCCCTCCAGACCTTGCTGACATGAGCAATGTTACTTCGACAAACCTTTATCAGCATAATTTAATTAAAACCAGTCCAAGTGCTATTTCTCAATGACAGTTTCAGAGGCCCTGGTTGGTTGGCCAGACGCTGTTATTTTCCATTAGTAAGTCTCTTTAAATGTAATTAAATTGTAAAAGTCTTCAGTGGTATAACCCTTACAATGAGTCAAATGGGTAATAATAACATTCATTTTATAAACCTAGAAATGACTGTTGATGATGTTAACACATTCATATGAAAAATGCAGATATTAACTTTTTTCCTTTAAATGCTTTAATGCCCTTACTAAAATAACATCGAAAGAAATGTTGTATGAATATGGTTAAGCAACCGCCAGAAAATATCATCAGTCACTTTTTTGGGTGCGGTAGGGGTAACATTCTGTGTTCAAGGCTGGGGAGTGGGAATATTTTTCCGTTTTATGCAACTGGTGTCAGCTTCCCTCCCAGGTCAGGAATTACTTAGAGTTGATGCTGAATACAATACTGTCCCATCAATGCTCCCAGGTCAAGTATAACAAGGGGTTAGATGCAGAGTAAAGCTCCCTCTCTGCTACCTCATCGAATACTCCCAGGTCAGGTACAACAAGAGTTTGAGGCAAAGTAAAACTCCTTCTACACAGGCACAGTAAGTTATGTGGATGGGAGGAGAAAGTTGTAAAGGGACATAGACTAAGTGAATGGGAAAAACTATGGTAGATGGCATTCAATGTGGGGAAGTGTGAAATCATCCACTTTGGATCTGAGAAAGACAATTCAGAATATTTTCTTAATTTTAAGAGACTAGAAACTATGTAGGAGCAAAGGGATTTAGACATCATAGAATCATAGCATGGTTACAGCACGGAAGAAGGCCATTCAGCCCGCTGAGCCCGTGCCGGCTCTCCGCAAGAACACTTCAGCTAGTCCCACTCCCCCGCCCTTTCCCCATAGCTCTGCAATTTTTTTTCTTTCAGATACTTATCCAACTCCCTTTTGAAAGCTGTGATTGAATTTGCCTCCACCACCCTTTCAGGCAGTGCATTCCAGATCCTAACCACTCACTGCGTAAAAAAGTTTTTCCTCATGTCGCCTTTGGTTCTTTTGCCAACCACCTTAAATCTGTGTCCTCTGGTTCTCGACCCTTCCGCCAATGGGAACAGTTTCTCTCTATCTACTCTGTCCAGACCACTCATGATTTTGAACACCTCTATCAAATCTCCTCTCAATCTTCTCTGCTTCAAGGAGAATAACCCCAGCTTCTCCAGTCTATCAACGTAACTGAAGTTCTCATTCCTGGAATCATTCTCGTAAAGCTTTTCTGCACCTTCTCTAAGGCCTCACATCCTTCCGAAAGTGCGGAGCCCAGAATTGGACACAATACTCCAGTTGAGGCCGAACCAGTATTTTATACAGGCTCATCATAATTTCCATGCTTTTGTAATCTATACCTCTATTTATGAAACCCAGGATCCCATAATCTTTTTTAACTGCTTTCTCAACCTGCCCTGCCTCCTTCAACAATTTGTGCACATATACCCCTAGGTCTCTCTGTTCATGCACCTCCTTTAGGATTGTACCCTTTAGTTTATATTTCCATCTCATTCTTTCTACCAAAATGTATCACTTAGCATTTTTCTGCATTAAATTTCATCTGCCACGTGTCCACCATTCCACCAGCCTGTCTATGTCATCTTGAAGTCTATCACTATCCTCACTGTTCACTATACTTCCAAGTTTTGTTTCATCTGCAAATTTTGAAATTGTGCCCTGCACACCCACATCCAAGTCATTAAAATGTATCAAGAAAAGCAGTGGTCCCAGAACCGACCCCTGGGGAACACCACTGTATATCTTCCTCCGGTCCGAAAAACAACCGTTCACCACTACTCTCTGTTTCCTGTCACTTAGCCAATTTCATATCCATGCAGCCACTGTCCTTTTTATTCCATGGGCTTCAACTTTGCTGGCAAGCTTATTATGTGGCACTTTGTCGAATGCCTTTTGGAAATCTATGGACACCACATCAACCGCATTGCTCTCATCAACCCTTTCTATTACCTCATCAAAAACTCGATCAAGCTGGTTAAACACGATTTGCATTTAACAAATCCGTGCTGGCTTTCCTTAATTAATCCACACTTGTCCAAGTGACTGTTAATTTTGTCCCTGATTATTGTTTCTAAAAGCTTTCCCACTACCGAGGTTAAACTGACTGACCTATAGTTGCTGGGTTTATCTTTACACCCTTTTTTGAACAAGGATGTAACATTTGCTATTCTCCAGTCCTCTGGCACCACCCCCGTTTCTAAGGATGATTGGAAGATTATGCCCAGTACCTCTACGATTTCTTCCTTCACTTCCCTCAGCGTACTAGGATACATCCCATCCGGTCCTGGTGACTTATCTACTTTAAGTGCAGCCTACCTTTCTAGTACCTCGTCTTTATCAATTTTTATCCCATCCAGTATCTCTTCTACCTCCTCCTTCACTATGTCCATGGCAGCATCTTCTTCCTTGGTGAAGACAGATGCAAAGTACTCATTTAGTACCTCAGCCATACCCTCTGCCTCCATGTGTAGGTCTCCTTTTTGGCCCCTAATTGGCCCCATCCTCCTCTTACTACTCGCTTACTATTTATATGCCTATAGAAGACTTTTGGATTACCTTTTATGTTAGCTGCCATTCTATTCTCATACAGTCTCTTTGCCCCTTTTATTTTCTTTTTCACTTCTCCTCTGAACTTTCTATATTTAGCCTGATTCTCAGATGTATTCTCGACCTGATATCTGTCATACGTGCTCTTTTTCTGCTTCCTCTCCCTCTTCTTGTTCAACCACTGGTTGAGCAGGCTGCACTTCTTGGATGTGTGAAATGAGGAAGGCACAAGGGTGGAGTTGAGGTGAGGGGAGGGCAGGAAAGCAAGAGGTGCATGCGAGAAGGACAATAACGTATGAGGTTACCAGGAGCTTGTATTCTTTCAGCCCTGCCGCTGGTAAGGGCGCAGCCATGCCCCTGTCAAGAATGGCCAGCACCGTCTCCTCCAAAGGGGTGAGGTGTAGTTAGGAATGGGAGGTGCACCTCGTGTTTGGTACAGATTGTTCGTAGGTAATTGATTGGGGGGGGGGGGGGGGGTCAAGCATTGAGAAGTGTGTGAGGCTAGTGGTGCAGTTAGTAGGAGACGGCTTTTGAAGATGCATTCACTGACCTTGACCACTGGTCTGAGATCATGAAACTTCTTTGGGCACTGGAGCCAGGTCATGGGGGTGACACTGCCTCGGTGATGTGGTCCCACATCATTCTTTCTGGGGGGGCCTCCTGGCCCCTGTGAGTAGAGAACCTCGCTTGCTGTGTTGACCCCCCTGCACAAAGCTGGAGTGCTACGTGCGAGACCTTGGGTGCCCCTTTCCAGGCTTGCTGAGCCATTTGTGTTCGTGCTGAACCACTTTTCCCATTTTTTTAGGTGTGGAAGGCAATTCAGCTTTAAGAGCTGGAGACTCCCATTTGGGAATTCTTTTTAACGTTATTTTTTTTTCCAGAAAGCAGTTGAACTGCAAGGGCTTTAAACTGCATATTTTTACATCATGCTTTATTTGATTCATTTCAGAAGGTACTGCCCCTTTAAGAAAACGACAATGTTTTCTGAAATCACAGCCTCACTTTCAGAGAGACTGTCTAGCAGCAACGATGCTTGTGCCACGCTACATTGGAGCCTCCTGCCGGGACCAACATCACCAGGACGGCGTTCCACGGTGAGTTAGGTGCGGGGCTAATGCTAATTAGTACTCAGCGCCAATTTTTCGGTCCTGCCAGCGCCACCATTTTCGGCGGCCGTTAACACCCGGCTGCGGTGACACTGGCAGCTTTTGTGGCGGTCACCAATTACTAGGCCAGAGACTTTAGCTGATAGACATTTGGCTACAAGCTTTCTTTCTCCCAGCCTCATGGATATCTCAGCTGTCCTCCATGGCTATGTTAGAGTGTGGGGAGTGATTTCTCTGAGGACTTTATGGCAGCTAATTGGATGAGATAATACTTTGAAACATACGGATTCTCACATAGCCAAAGTGCAAGAAAGGTATAAAAAGAGAGGTGATAGAATAGATACCTCAGAATTCAAAAAGGCTTGGCCATCCAATTCGTTCTAATGTGTGAATTCTCCGGTACATAGGAACAGAGCAACAGGAGTAGGGCATTCAGCCCCTCGAGCCCGTTCCGCCATTCAATAAGATCATGGCTGATCTGCGACCTAACTCCATATACCCGACTTTGGCCCATATCCCTTAATACTTTTGGTATTAACCAGTGGAAATAGTTTCTCTCTATCTACCCTATCAGTTCCCCTTAATATCTTGAAAAGTTCAATCAAATCACCCCTTAACCTTCGAAATTCCAGGGAATACAAACCTAATTTGTGTAATCTCTCCTCGTAGTCCGGGTATCATTCTGGTAAAACCTACGCTGCACTCCCTCCAAGGCCAATATATCCTTCCTAAGGTGTGGTGCCCAGAACTGCTCACAGTACTCCGGGTGTGGTCTAACCAGGGCTTTGTATAGCTGCAGCATAACTTCTACCCCCTTGTATTCTAGTCCTCTAGATATAAAGGCCAGCATTCCATTAGCCTTTTTGATTATTTTCTGTACCTGTTCATGACATTTTAATGATCTATGTACCTGGACCCCCAAGTCGCTTTGGACCTCCACTGTTTTTAGCTTTTCACCATTTAGAAAGTACCCTTTTCTATCCTTTTTAGGTCCAAAGTGGATGACCTCACACATTGAAATCTATTTGCCACAGTTTTGCCCATTCACTTAATCTATCAATATCCTTTTGTAATTTTATGCTTTCACCTACACTGCCTACAATGCTGCCTATCTTTGTGTTATTGACAAATTCTGGATGTATGGATTTCTATGCCATCATCTAAGTCGTTAATAAATACTGTGAATAGTTGAGGCCCCAACACAGATCCTTATGGGACACCACTAGTCACTTCCTGCCAATTAGAGTACCTGCCCATTATCCCTACTCTCTGTCTCCTGCCACTCAGCCAATTTCCTAACCAGGTCAATAATTTGCCTTCAATTCCATGGGCTTCTACCTTCGTTAACAGTCTCTTATGAGGGACTTTATCAAATGTCTCTGGAAGTCCATATAAATAATATCCATAGACATTCCCCTGTCCACTATTTTAGTCACCTCCTCAAAAAATTCAATCAGGTTTGTCAGGCATGACCTACCTTTCACAATTCCATGCTGGCTCTCTGATCAGCTTAAAATTTTCAAGGTGTTCAGTCACCCTATCCTTAATTATAGACTCTAGTAATTTTCTGACAACAGATGTTAGGCTAACTGTTCTATAATTCCCTGGTTTCCCTGTTTTTCCATTCTTAAGTAGCGGAGTGACATGCGGTAATTCTTGTAAGTGTAATCTTTAGTATATGTGTAATTGTTATTAATAATGATTATCATTGTATGCTTAATTCCTATGAAAGTCAATAAATGCCTTTGAACCCTATTGTCTTATGGAGTAATTTACAAATTTATAAGAGGGAACATCCATTCCCTAACAGTATTTGCAGTGACAGTATTCATCTTTGAGGTCATAGGGCAAGAAATTTGGCTGCTTTGCGCCTCCCGTTAGCGCCTGCAGGGGGCGGTAACAGGACGCTAAGGGGTTTTCGTCTGTGTGCGGCAAATTTACTGATGCCCCCGAACTTCCCTGGCGGTTTTGCGCTGGTGCTAACACTTGCCGCCTCGGTCTCTACTGCTGCATAGATCGTGACATCATTTAAGTGTGCAGCGCCCCGTTACTGCCCCGGATGTGAAATTCGCTTCCGCCCCCGCTGCATCACCGGACGTCAACAACGGCAGCAACAGGAGGTGTTGTCACCTCGGCTGGTCGCTTGGGGAGTGATAATTAAAGGCAGTGGTGGTCAGATAGGCCAAACTTTATTCTTCGCACCAGTCTGGTGCCTGCTGAAAGTTGTTGAAGCCTTATTGCTGCGCGATGCCTAAGCCCTCCACTCTCTGAGAGGGATTGGGCTGTAATGGAAGTCGTGCAGGTCCCCTGGCCCCACAGAACTAAGAAGAAGAATGTTGCAAACCATCACTGGCCCTTCCCTTTAAGCGAGGGAAGGAGCCTCTGATGCCGGCAGCACTGCACTGCACATTCTTCAGCGCTCTGCCGCTACCGCCCCTCTCACACACTTTAGCGCCCTAAGAGAAGTAGTTATCACTTGATTTAGCGCTCCACTTTCATCTTGTTGCGCTAAAACTGAATTTCACGGGAGGCGAGAATGATTAGTGCCTAGCACTAATTTTTCAACTTTTAAAGTTTTAGGGGGCAAAATTGGGTCGCGCCCCCTTTGGGGCGGTAACTTCGCTACTGGAAGCACCCCACCTCCCTCTTGGGACACTGCGAGTGAATAACGCGTGGCGCTGCGGCACGTCGCGCTGCGGTACTGCAGGCCTTCCTCCCCTTATTAAAGGGGAGGGGCCTAGCACAGCGCAACCCGGGGCTCAGCTGTGCCACCAGGGATCGGAGTACCGGCAAAAGAGCTCGGCACTCGAGAGGAGTGCCGGGCTCACGGAGCGCAGCCAGTACCCCGCGAGGGGGGGGGGCTTTACAGGAGGCCGGGGACAGCAACGGGGGCAGATGCTGGCAGGCGGCCAGCATCAAAAATGGCCACCCAGCACCTCCCCTTTAATTTGCGCCGCCCCGGCTGCAGGTAGGCCCTTTGACCCTGTCGGACATAGTGTCCGGCAGTAAGTCAGGGGGCGCTACCGAAGATTGTGGCCGGGGTGCGAACGTCATCGCCGGAGGCGCAGTGCCGTGGGGCGTTAACGGTTACCACCTCCGCTAACCTCCTGCTGAATTTCGCGAGAGGCGTTAGCGGTGCCGTGCATGTTGAGTACGGAAGGCTGTATAGTGCCTAATCAGAAGATGATTTGCAAAATCGATTGTTGCCATGTACCTTAGTGCCTGGAGGAAACAGCGACAGGGTCAGCTGGCGTGAAGCACCACGAAGCTGGCTCCAGGGACGTTATTTAAAGGGATCATCAATAATGAGTCACAGCTATGGGTTAGTGGAGATTCAGTGCTTTCTTGTCAGTTTCACATAGTCCAACGTTATTTAGTATCAGGAGTGTTGCGGCAACGAAAAAGTAACTACATTTATTCTTAAAAAAATCAAACTACTACACTTGGTTACATTAATGGGGGCTGTACTGGCAGTCGACCTCACCCTCCAGGATCTACGGTGGAGGGAGTGAAGGCAGCGAGAAATGCTGGAACATGTGCCCAGAGGGAGGAGGAGGGCCATTAGGGCTCTCAACAGGAGGCCTTACCCTCCGAGGGTATTCCGAGAGCACTTCTCCGACCTCCAATTAAGATAGGAGCAGTGTATTAGTGGTCACAGAACTCTGCCACCTTCTGCAACCAGACCTCCAGCCTCAGATCAGGGCAACCACGGCTCTCTCAGTGGCAGTCAAGGTCACCGTCGCCCTCAATTTCTTTGCCAGTGGATCCTTCCAGTCTGCAACAGGAGACATAGCTAACATCTAGCAGTTCGCTGTCCATCGCTGGATCCGGGAGGTCACAGAGGCTCTCTACAGTAGGAGAACAGACTACATTTCCTTCCCCATCACCAGAGAGAAGCAGGACGAATGTGCATGTGGCTTTGCCAGGATAGCGGGATTCCCGATGTTGCTGGGCGCCAGTGACTGCACCCATGTGGCTTTGCGGGCACCGCATAACAAGCCTAAGATCTTCCGTCACCGCAAAGGCTACCACTCACTTAATGTGCAGTTGGTGCGCGACCACAGACAGCGAATCCTCAATGTCAATTCCCGCTATCCTGGCAGCAGCCACGATGCCTTCATCCTGTGCCAGACCGGTGTGCTAGCACTCTTCCAGCCATCACATCACGCTCGCAGCTGGCTGCTTGGAGACAAGGTCTATCCACTCTCCACCTGGCTCATGACTCCCGTCCGCAACCCCAACACTCCTGCCCAGACGTTGTGTCGCTTCCACCTGTGCTGCAATGGAAGCTGCCAGATCACCCATCACATGTGGCATAAAGTCTAGGTCGCCACGGTCTCTCTGGGAGTCTACCATCCTTTGCAGACTGGAAATGATGGTCTCCACGGTGTGCGCAGAACTCTGTGCAATGTTGCAGGCAGATTCCTCCACGCCCCCAACCATTGCCAAGAGGCTCTCGGGCACCCTTGCCATTGCACTTATCATTTCCGTGTGCATGCCCATCACCCTTCTTCTAAACGCCTCCCCATCGAGGTCCTCATCTGAGTTCTGTGCAGCAGAACTCGCACGCGAACTCGCCCGCTGAGGAGCTGGCCCCCCGAGCTACCCTTTCCCCCTGGCCTTGCTGCAGCCCACTCATCTCCGGTGCATCACCCTGTGCAGATCACACTGCTGTACTAGCCTCTAAAGAACGCGTAGTGCCAGTATCTGAGCTGGTGGCTGCGGGTGAGACATGCAGTGACGCGGTGTGTTCTTCCTCCTCCTCTTCTCCGGCTTCGCTCTCTACGGTGCCCTCAGGGACAGGCTGCTCAGGTGCTTGCTCATTATTTGAAAGCATAAAAGCACAAGAGACGGGTTAAGGTGAGGGGAGGGGGGCAGGAAGGAAGAAATGCATGCATACAGCAGGATTAACTGGAAACTGCGAAACGCTTGTGGGGTGAGGGGGAAGTGGGATGTGAAAAGAAGGAGTAGGGATGAACATACCATTGTTGTCCCCAAGGGGGTCAATGTCACCGGTGGCCACGGCGGCCACCACCTGGTGCCCAAAAATCTGCAGCACTCTATTTTCCAGCGCAGACAGAGGTTGGGTATCGGCTTGTTCCCCGCCTGTGCGCTTCTGCTCCCTCCTGTTGTGAACCACCTTGGCCTGCAAGAGAAAGGAAAGTGTGTGAGTGAGTGTAGAGCAATGTGTTTGGGTGATGTGCCTGCCATAGTTGAATAGCTGTCATTGTGTGTAAGGTGTGAGATGTGGGTGTGAGTGTTGGTGGGTAGAGATTGTTGGTGGGTGAGTGCTGGGGGTGTGGTTCTTTGGGCAGTGTGTGAAGACTGTAGTTCAGATGATGGTATGTAGCATTTGCTGAAGCATTCACTCACCCTGACCACCCGAGTGAGGTTGTTAAATTTCTTCCTGCACTGTGTGTGGGTCCTGGGGACCACAGTGCTGCCCAAGACGTGCAGCACTACCTCCCTCCACATGGTGCGGAACACTTGCGGTGAGGGCCTCCTGCCACTTGCCGGGTAGAGCACCGCCCTCCGTCTCTCCACAGCGAACACCAACTCCTCCAATGCTTGATCGCAGAATCTGCGGGCTCTCTCCCTGGGGCGTGGATCTGCCATGAATACAGCTGCTTCAGTCCTCCGCCTCCTTCTCCTTGACCTGCTGCTGCTTACTGAGGCAACTGCACAGCCAGCAATGCTGAGAATGAGGTGCTGCAGCATGAATGAACGTCCCCTTTAAGTACTGAAAAAAGCCTATGGCAATCATGACTTGTGATTAGACCTGATATTGGTCCAATGAGCTTTGGCTTTAAGACTTGAATTAGGTCTCCCATCATTTCTTTGAGCAGTGAGAATGAATTTTGCGTGCAGTCTAAAGCATTAGCGCCTGGAGCAAATTCTCCAACTTTTCTAATGATACCGCCCATTCCTGGGCTATAATGAATTTCTAGCCTGTGGAGTTTAATCAAATAAAAATACACCGCTAACCACCACAAAGTACTGGTACACTTCCTGCTGCATGCATAGTATGGACAACCCTGCTTGTTAGGGCATTGGTTTGGAGGGTTATCTGGAGCTGAGTACCCCTAGTGATATGGCTAACCCGCTAGGCTCCATTACTGAGCCAAGCTGGCTGTTCAATCATCAAGTGTGCCGAGAATACTGCGGACTTGTCTTACTCAGGTTTCGGATTTCCAAGCGTGCCAAAAAGATTTGGCTTGGTTTTGAACTTCCATCACCAGGATGTGTTATCTTGGAGTCACATTGACCCTAAAAAGACCCTTGTGCCAAGGAGGATAATCACTAATTGGTCATTAGACAACTGATAAGATAAGCTGAGTCCTTGCTACACAGGCAGAAACCTCTCACTAGCAGATTGGCGAACATCTAACTTCCTAAAATGTGTGAATCCATTGCAGCATCCTCTTGACAATATCCTTTTGAACAGTGGGTCAAGGGGAGTAACCTTCTGAAGAAATACAGAACATTAAATCGAGACAACCCATTTCTGTCATTTCTGTTGGTTGTCACCTGCAGCTTTGTGTACAAATAGAAGCACACGCATGTGCACAGAGACACACATGCACAGACATATGCATGTAGCTGCACTTAGACACATGTGCATGCGCTGACAAATGCACACACAAGACATGCATGCACACATTTGCACGTGTGCACACACACTTTTGTTTACAGGTTCAAAGGTATGCAAACACAGGCACACACACCTACACACAGGTGTTCTTGCTGCACATGCCTGCACACGCAAAATGCATGGTAATGCAGCTCAATCAATTGTTTGAGAGAAAAAATAAATCCAAGCACTTGGAATAAATAATGGTATTGGATACTTTGTTACACGGCCCTCTGATTGCATCTTCTTGATTTCTTACTGCTGTCCGCAAATAGACTTCATCTTATTAAGAAACTGATGGAATTTGGGACCAGTGTTCTCCAGGAAAATTCTAATGTGAAAAAGAGTGGGGAAGGGGAGGGAATACCTAAGCAGGGTTAGAGAGACTCTCAGAGAGAGAGAGTGAAAAGAAGCAAAGAGGATGTTGCATGATTCACTCCACAATCGAAGAGGATTACCTTGGTAGGCTCTGGTTAGGCAAGCCCTGGCTTTTTATCGCATTCAAACATGTTGCTAATTCAGCAGAGCTGTGTGGCTGTGAGCTGGACTCTTGCTAATTGCTGTATCACTCGCCCAGCATGAACAGAGAAGAAGCTTAAATCCTCTCATTGCCTGCTGTAACAGGGATTACCGCTCTGGCACAGGCAGTGACCTGGAAAAGCTGCAGTTCTCCCCAATGAAGGGAAGGGGAGGGGAGAGTCACATCAGTTTTCTACAGTAGCAGCACTTAATAAGCGCTGGCGTGATGCCCAGCGCCATGGATGTGTCTTGTGATGTGGTCAATTACTCTATCTGATGGACAACTCCTTGCACAATCGCTATTAATACTAGGAGAGAGGAGGCTGCAGCAAACCTTAGCAACACCATACATGTCTGACTGTGTCAAAAGATTTGTTTCCCCTGCAACTCCCTAATTTACTCCCATTGTCTCCTGACTTACCATGAAACATTCTCCAGTACTTTATGCAAGTGGCCATGTGTGATCCTTAACAGCAGGGTCCAAAAAATGTACCGCCCTCCTCCCCTTCCATAGGTGCTGCAACTGCACGCTAGCGTTATGTATGCCTATGTACAAATGAACAGATGTCTCCGGTCAGCTCATTTGCAAAGTTCTCTTGAGCTCTTTGACGCATCACTTATGCTGTAGACTTAAGTCACACCTGCCCGTTTCTGCATATCCTTGGAGATTGACCGCAGCTTGCATGCTGGTACGATGCTCCTCAGGGATTCTTTTCTTTTCAGAGGAGTCCCCATGAGTTCTGCATCCCATGAATCTGAAGCTATAGGCAGCCTTTTCGTCAGCCTCGACCACTCTGCACTCCTTCCACTCGCTTGTGCTCTGTGAATCACTGCCGCTATCTATTGTTCCCTCCTGGGTGAAGGTATCTGATCTGGTGTTGGGAGTGAAAAAGCAAGTGATGAAGTGGTGAGTTCGAGAGGTTTGGGACTGGGGTAGCATAGGTGGCCTCTGCAGGAACTCATGGATGGGCTTAAGTTCAAATTCATCTCCTTCATCTCCCTATTCATCATCATCCTCTTCATCTTCCTCATCATCGTCATTCACAAGGAGGTAGTTGTGGTTCTGTTCATCCTTCTTATCATAACCATCAACACCATTATCATCTTCCTCCTCCTGCTGTGGTGGATCTGCAGGACACAAGCTAAGAATGGGTGAGCAATAACATCTCAGAATAAGGAGACATAGAAGGGGGTGGAAGCTTGTGGTCTTGTGATGCTTCATAAGGATGCCATGACGATAGGGTAGGTGCTCAGTCATTACCAATGTACCCCCCGCCCCCCCAATCAACTTTGCCATCTCCCATGGCAAGAGTAGAGTGCTTCTTCACAAGCTCCAAGGCCTTCTCTTTGTAGGGCATGAGATGTTTCAGGTTGGGGAGGCTCCCTCCAGTGGCCTGCCTCTTATAGACATTGTGTGCCATTTTCACCTGGAACATGAGCAAATTAAGTGAAGGCTGGCCATTGAGGAGTGTGTGCCAAGTGGCATGGGAAAGCTGAAGTAAGAGATGTGGGGGTATCACCTTGTTGAAGTGGAAGAAGAGGATTTAGGGGTTGTGCATGGTAAGTAATTGCTGTTTGGGAGATGGGGAGCCATAAGATCATGAGGCAGTGCCCCCCCCTTAACCAGAGTGCACTGCAAAGGGTTAGTTGTACAGCTCTTACTTTTATAGGGTGAAGAGTGTGCTGGTTCCCAGAGTATCCAAGGAAGAAAGGAGAATGTGGCCATTGTATTCATTTGCCTGCCTTGGTCAGGTTTTATGGCACTGGTCTGCAGTCCTGGTGAACGAATTAGTACTCAATGGCAGTGCCACATCTGTCCACATGGTCAAATGATCTTTATTGGTGGGTTTTCTGCCATGGACACCAAGAAGAAAGAAAGGTACTTGCATTTACATAGCACCTTTCACAACCTCAAGAAATCCCAAAGTGCTTTACAGCCAGTGAAGTACTTTCAAGTGTAGTAACTGTTGTAATGTAGGCAACGCAGCAGTCAATTTGCGCACAGCAAGCTCCCACAAATAGCAATGTGATGATGACCAGATAATCTGTTTTAGTGATGTTGGTTGAGGGATAAAGATTGGCCAGGACACCGGGAGAACGCTGCTGCTCTTCTTCAAAGTAGCACCATGGGATCTTTTACTTCCACCTAAGAGGGAAGATGGGGCCTCAGTTTAACATCTCATCCGAAAGACGGCACCTCCGACAGTGCAGCACTCCCCCAGTACTGCAGTGGACTTCTATGCTCAAGTCTCTAGAGTGGGACTTGAACCCACAACCTTCTGATACAGAGGCGACAGTGCTACCACTGAGCGGTTTAATGTCTCATCCGCAAGGCTCTGTCTCTTTTATATTTCATCCGCGTGGCTGGCACCTGAATGAAAAGCAAAAATGGCCCAGAGGTCACTCACCCGAGACAGGAACAGCAGTGCAACAGCGCCCTTTGGTGACTGTGTCTGAATATGGTCATAACAAGGTGTGCAACTGACAAAGATTTCTGGCTCATGACACAACAACAACAACTTGCATTTATATAGCGCCTTTAACGTAGTAAAACCGTCCCATGGCACTTCACAGAAACATAATCAGACAAAATTTGACACCGAGTCACATAACCAGATATTAGGACAATTAGAGGTAGGTTTTGCAACCTATAAAGATAGGATAGTTTGAGGAATTCTGGCAGTTTTAAGCCAGCTTCATTCAGAAATGTTAGGTTTTAAGTGGTGTGACAGCAAACATGAGCAGTCATTGAAACATATAAGATTCTGAGCGGGCTTGACAGCATAGATGCTGAGAGGCCACATGTCAAGTAAAGGAAAGAGTAGGGTTTATGTACAAAATGCACCGCTCCATCCAGGCAGCCTCCCCAGAAAGGGTCTATATCTGAAATGTTAACTTGCCTTTTCTCGCTACAGATGCTGATTGATCTGCTGTGTATTTGCAGAATTTACTCTTCTTATTTTATCCCCCATCCTGCATTATCTCTCTCACCCCACCCCACCCCACCCAGTTGTGGTAGTTTGGTCTCAGACCAGAGTATATCCTAAAATTCAAGCCTTTGTCTCCTGCAGCAACCTTAAGTCTCATCCAATCAAATTAATCTAACTATTGTGGGTCTGGCAACCTCTGTCTGGAACCTTGCAGTGTGTAGAGGCTTTTTGAAATGGCACGTCCCTCACTGGAAAGGGGGGAATTACTTTAGGAGTGCACCTGCAGCTGTCAGCATTGGTTCATTGATGCTACTCTCACCTCTCAGTCAGAAAGTTATGGGTTCAAGTCCCACACCAGAGACTGGAGCGCATAACTTCAGTGTACAACTGAGGGATCCTTTCAGGCGAGATGTTAAACTGAGGCTCTGCCTGCCTTTTCAGGTGGATGTAAAAGATACCATGGCACTATTCGAAGAGGAGCAGGGGAATTCTCCCAGTGTCCTGGCCAATATTTATCCCTTAACCCACATCACTAAAACTGATTGCCTGGCCATTTATCTTCTGCTGTTTGTGCGAACTTGCTCTGCATAAATTGGTTGCTGTATTTCCTCATATTACAACTTCAAAAGTACATCCAGCATCTGTTGATAGAGAAACAAAGTTAACGTTTCAGGTCGATGACCCTTCGTCAGAACCTGAAACGTTAACTCTGTTTCTCTCTCCGCAGATGCTGCCTGACGTGCTGAGTGTTTCCAACATTTTCTGTTTTTATTTCAGATTTCCAGCAGCTGCAGTATTTTGTTTTTGTTCAAAAGTACATCATTGGCTGTAAAATCCCTTGCAATATCCTAAGGTTGTGGAAAGTGCTTTCTTCCTTATTCTCTCTCTCTACCCTATTTTATTCATTTTAATTTAACTTTTTTACTGCTCAATTTATCCTTTTATTCCTACAAATTTAAAGAGCAAACTCACCAATCCAGTGATCCCAGCAGTCAGCCATTCAAAAGAAAATGGGTCAGAGACCAGGCAACAACAGTGTAGTGTCGATTTTCTGACCTGCGCTGCCTTCTATCACAGCAACCCCCAGCAGTACAGGATAAATGAATTTACACTTAAGTTTTAAACCTTTCACACATCTGGTTTCTTCTGGTTTCTAGCCTCCATTTTGGAGGCAGAACCAACATTGCAAGTAGGCCAACCACTGTTTTTCATATGTGAAAGCCTGACAGGGTAGCTGCGAGTGAGTATACAGTCAGTGGACCCAATGCTTGAACAGCATTCGGACCAGAAAACTGGGCTACGGAGCTCAGAGGGGTAAGATACAAGGGCTAGAAACTGGTGCAACCCAGTGAAGCGCACACTGTAAGCGCCTAATGAGGCCGGTGGCAGGACCATGACAGATTGGTCTGCCGGCCTCATTAAGAGAATACTGATGAGTTAGGGGCACTATTCATGGCACCAGAAGCACCTCGCCAGTTGCGGGGGTGGGGGAGAGAGCGGCAGGATCTGCCTGCTTGGACACCGGCTGAGGGTCTCAGGAGAGCCCAGGGGGAGGCAATCCGGAAAGGGGGGGGGGAGGCAAATGGTGGCTGGCAGTGGGCCCACGGTTTTTATGTGGAGCCGGGAAGGGCACTCCTGCTCCATCCAACGCCACAATAAGATAAGTCAAAAACTTTAAACTTACCTTTTGGGTGACAGCCTCCAGCAGTCCCTATAAGGACCCTTGGTTTGGCTGCTGAGTGCCCGAAAAAACTGACCGCAGCAGGCACAGCGCATCCTGCAGTCAGTCGCAAACCAATTTCTCAAAGGGGTCTGAAACAGGCGTAACGCCCTGAGTTGCATATACAATGGGGCCTAACACCAGTTTCGGGCACCCGCCCTGGACGCCAACTGAGCAGCCCTACACAACGTGGCATGCGGTGCACTTCTGCTCCAGAATGAGTGTGCAGACACTGCCTGCCTGCCTGTAAAAGTGGCGTAACCCATTCCTATTTCTAGGCCATGATATACACTGGATTTTTAAGTAAACTGAATCTTGCTGCTGGAAACCTGTGAGAGTTGGATTTATCTGAGAATTCTCCACCTGACTAATTATTTCAATTGGCGTTCCAATACCCCCTCCCCACATCGTGTGACCCCTTCCGCTCTTGGATCGCCCTCGATATTACTTTAACAGGATTGCGCTTAGCCGTTAATGGTATACCTATTATCAGTGGATGGAAGAGCAAACACATTCTTCTCATCATTTTCCTTGTGTTGGGTTAATATCCTCCTGATGATAATTTCAGTCTGATTGATCATTTACACTGATTATGACATAACGACTGAATAATTGTATCTGACGTGGATTCATTGAATGCATCTCATTAATGGGGACTCGCTGCATTGACTGGGTCCATCTAGTGCCAATGGCTCAAAGTTTATTTGGACTGACGGTTTGTTTTAAAGAGATTTGATGATTGTTAAAGTGGGAAAGAATCTTACTATCAGTAAAGAGGAAGTCTCGCAATTGGAAATCCCTTCTAAAATAGAGTCTTAACATCAAGACCTCTTTTAAAGACAGAGTCCAGGAATTTCTTCGGAGCTTGGCCGGAAGTGAAGTGGATACTCCATGGTTTCAGCCGCACTTCTGGCAAAGTTCGCAGAGCGGGAGCGCCTCGGAAGAAATTCCTGGCCAGACCTCACCCTCAGGGCCCATTTTAAAGAGTGTTACCATTAGCACCTAAATCACAATCTCTTGCAAACTCCTTCATTATGAATTAAAAAAAGAATCAAGCTGTCTATAATTTGGAACAGCATGGAGGTTTGGCAGTGCACCTATTAGACAAATCGAATAAAAGTATAAAGAGACGTTAAGGGCCAACTGGGCGCTCTCAGCAAAGAGTGGCACTGGCAGGGAGCGCTCTTCGGGAAATCAGATCCCTCTACAGTGTGTGGTGGGGTAAACAGCAGACAGACCTAAGAATTTGACACTGAGCCAATCCCAAGCCTCAGATAGTGCCATTGTGCTATTATGCTGACACACTGAACTGGATCAGCATGCCCAGCAGGTCACAGAAAGGTCAGTGTTCCACTGGCAGATTGAGAGACCCACGGAAATTGTGTCTCCACTGTCATTGGCTGTATGAGGGTTGGGTTCCGAGGGAGTTCCCAGGTTCCCCTAGGAATTATGCCCATTATGCCCATTATGCCCTTGTATAGCCTCAATGGAACTCATGCCAGATCTCAGCCGGCCCCAGAATGCCCCGATAACTTGTCTAGACTAATGCATTCAACCTTGGAGGGGATCGATTACCTTTATTTAAACTGATTTGTGCTCTGTTAAGAGCTGAAGGACAAAGAAATCCAGGCTGACACTTCAGTGCAGTACTGAGGGAGTGCTGTCTGAGGTGCCGTCTTTCGGATGAGCCATTAAAATGAGGCCCCGTCTGCCCTTTCAGGTGGATGAAAAGATCCCACAGCACTGTTCGAAGAAGCGCAAGGGAGATCTTCCTGGTGTCCTGGCCAATATTTATCCTTCAATCAATACTTAAAACAGATTATCTAGTCATTTATCTCATTGTTGTTTGTGGGAGCTTGCTGTGTGCATATTGGCTGCCACATTTCCTGCATTACAACAGTGACTACACTTCAAAAGTACTTCATTGGCTGTTAAGTGCTTTGAGTCATCCTGAGGTCATGAAAGGCGCTATGTAAATGCAAGTTCTTTCTTTATATACTTCTATGTTATGCCACCTTTAGTTCAGTCTTTCTTGACAGCTCAGCCCCCTGGCTGTCAGGTTAAGCCTCTTCTCTGCTCTAAATGAAGGGCTTGAATGTTTCCCTTATGCTTTGGTAACCAAAAACTGGACACAACACTCTAGATGTGGTCTGACCAGGGCAAGTATACTGTTTGAGATTGACATCCTGTGACTGTCTCTACCGATATTCTCTTTGATCTGTTGATTGCTGCTCTGCAGTGACTGGATACGTTAAGCTTAGATTTACCGCACCATCACGTCGGCTCCAAGTGAGCTCGCTGCAATTGTGCCAATGAGTCCCTGCTCCATCATTCCTGAACCACACCTGCAGCTGGTCTCCCAGCTGTCCTACTGTCCAGCAGCTTCTCCTGGGTTTGTGGTGAAGTCCAGTACTCCTTTATAGTGGCCCATGCTATTTCCCCCTACTCTATTGCTAACAGTAGGCCTGACCCAGGCTTCAGTAGTGCTCTGGCCATATTAGGCTTTTGCAGAGCTTGAACATCCCCTCCCCTCTCAGCGCATGAATCGGAAAGTCTCATCAATTCTCCATTAGTAATAGAAGAATGTACGGGATTGCAAAAGTTCTGTCATTACCCCTCTCAATCCCTTTCTTTCCCAACTATCTATCCATTTCCTTCTTGAATTTGCCAACAGTCTGCACCTCCACTACATCCCTGGGCAGTCTGTTCACCAACCTCTGTGTGAAATAGTTGAATCTGAACTGTGTTTTCCTCTATACTCTTTGTGATGGATCTTGTATAGAGTTTGTGGTTATGTCACAAGGTTCGAGGGCATCCAACATTAGTGTCCATGCAAATCTTTCTCTCGCATATGACTGAGTTACTGCACGTTTTCAACATTTTCTGTTTTGATTACACGCAGTAATCAGATCTCAGGGGTGCCTCGGATGAAGACAGAGCACATGTTTTGAACCCCTCGGTTAGATAAAGTGCACTCCCTTCTATTCTTTTTCTCTTAAATATCTCCTCTGCGGGCTAGTCACACTGCGCTTTTCCACCGTTCCAGCTCGGTGACATCCCTGAAATCTGGTCACCATAACCTGCAAGAGGGTCACAGAACACACAAAAGCAGAAGGTAATTTAATCTTATTGCAAACAGGTCCATTTATTATTTCACTGAAAGGTCCAGCCAAGTATGTAGATCAGAGGTTGTTGATTAAATGTGGACACATTCTTCTCATCACTGAAGCTCTTCCCCACTGGGCAGAATGCTGCATGTATCTGGAGTACATTGAGAACCCATAAGCATTAATTAAAACGTACACACAAGAGTGGTGTCAAGCAACCTGACCTGCACTGTGCAAAGATATCCATCTCCATCATTTCGCTCATTGTTCTTGCTCTGTTTTTTACACTATTAATTCTGAAGAGGAAATAGTAATGGCACTCAGATCAGACTGGGGGCCTGGGGTAAACCATTAAAAGGTCCTCATTGTCTGTACCCTGGCAGCGAGCTTTAGAAATAGATAACTGATGGTATTAATATTGCAGACAGAAATGCAAATCCAGCAGCTTGTGAATTAGGTCTTGGATTTTAGCCAAAGAGTATGTTATTAATCTGTAGGCCTCTGGGTCAGCCTTTGGAATGACATTGAATCCTCTGATGGTCTTGCAATATGTCTGCATTACCAGAGAGGTGAGCTCATAAAATTATATTGCTTTTTAAATTAAAAAAATTACTTTGGCCTAGAAATTCGTTTGCCCCTGAAAACGGGTGCGGGAATTGTCCCACCACCTTCCTACCCTCCTTCAAGAGCCTCCTCAAACCCTACATCTTTACCCATACCTTCGGTCACCTCTCATGACTCTTCTTTCACTGGCCAGTGTCTGTTTCTCCTCTGTGAATTACTTTAGTACATTTGGCATGGGACAAATGAAAGTTGCTGTTGGTGATGGGGGTGGTGTCCTGCACTATTGGCTCGAGCATTTCATCTAAAATTTCTCAATAATAAATACATAAAGGATCCCCTCCCCCAATGGATCAGCGAGTTTATCCAGTGAGTAGCTGAGCCAAATAGACCAGGAAATTTGATCTCCAGGTTGTGCTGGGTTAGCCGATCACAGCTAGAGTGGCAGTAAAATAAAAAGAAAGACTTGCATTTATATAGCACCTTTCACGAGCTCATGACTTCCCAAAGTGCTTTACAGCCAATGAAGTACTTTTTTTGAAGTGCAATCACTGTTGTAAAGTAGGAAACATGGCAGCCAATTTGCACACAGCAAGATCCCACAAAGAGCTATGAGATAAATGACCAGCTAATCTGTTTTTTTAATTACGTTGGAGGGATAAATATTGGCCCGGACACTGGGAAGAACACACCTGCTCTTGCTCGAAATAGTGCCATGGGATCTTTTTACATCCACCTGACACGGCATCAGTTTAGCGCCTCATCCAAAGGATGGCACCTCCAACAGTGCAAAACTCCCTCAGTATTGACACTGGAGTGTTAGTCCAGATTTTGTACTCAGTTCTCTGGAGTGGGATTACAAACCTACAATCTTCTGACTCAGAAACAAGAGCGCTACCACGGAGCCACAAGTAGGGGTGCTAAAACTGGGTTTAGGGGAAAGGAATGAAGGACGTTGCATTTATATTGCATCAGGTCTCAGAAATGTCCCAACATGCTTCATATATAATGAATTACTTTGAAGTGCAGTCACGGTTGTTATATGCGTGACTAATAGGCATTTTATGCACAGCAAAATCCCACGAACATTAACATGATGAATGACCATTTAGTCTATTTATTGGTTGAGGACGTAACGTTGGCCATGAAGTGAACTGATCTTCTTCAAATAGAGTTAATGGATCTTTAAAGTCCGTCTGAACCACCACAACAAGCATTTGGGGTCTTGGTTTAACATCTCATCTGAAAGACGGAGGGGGAAAATCAGCCAGAGTTTCTACTCCCGATTGCTATCCGGTGACCCCTGCTGGATGTATGTGGTTGTGGATGTCAGCTGAGAACAGGATCAGTATTTGTTCAGGTGCTGTATTGGAGGATGGGTAGTGCCTGTGGTACCGTGGCCCCAGCAAGAAGTCCATATCTTCACGAAAGGAAGGAAGGAGAGAAAAATTGGTAGAAAATTAGCAAGGGGAAAATAATGTCCTTTTGTCAGATCTGCTGCTTTGGATTAAGTGTTGTGCTCAGAGAGGAGACAGTTATGCATATTCTATGTTTTACACACTTTTCTGATAGGAAACATGGTGTAATGTCAGTAGAAACCGGTTAATAAAGAAATTTCAGACACAAGGTAGATACTACAGAAGCACCACTGAAACTGGTACTTGGGAAAGCCTTTCTGGGTATGGGGTGAAGGATAATAATGTGACGGTAAAGTATAAGGGTGGCTTTTCCTCACCTTTATCCCTACAGAATGCCCATCTCCCACGAGCACAAACGTCACAAAAAGTGGGTGAGGCCCAGATTGTGGAGCCTGTGAGAATCCTGGAGGCAAGCTGTCGAATTATTACCCCCAGGGCGTTTTAGTCCAATCACCTGATCACCAGAAGGTCCTGATTTCCAAGGCATGTCTGGGAGGCCTGGAACTATGTCTTGTTCTCATGCCTCTTCTGCTGGTGCTAGGCCTTGGTAAGGTGCAGGCCTGTGCACTAATCCTGTCTAGTGCAGGGCTGGGAAATCTGCCCTATACTGAGAAATGCAGGGACACAATGGAATACACTTATTCTTCCTTTTCACTCTAGTTTCTCTCCTATCTCCCATTATGCCCTCTTCAAGCTCATCTTGTCCGTGGGACCCACCTCCTGCTCCCTTGACACCTATTCCCACCAAACTGCTGACCACCCAACTTCCCTTCTTGGCCCCCATGTGAGCTGATATTGTAATGGTTCCCTCTCCTCAGATACTGTCCCCTCCCCTTCAAATCTGCCGTCATCAATCTTCGCCTAAAAAACCCCCACCTTTGACCCCTCTATCCTTGCAAACTACCATCCCATCTCCAACCTCCCTATCCTCTCCAAAGACCTTGAACGTGTTGTTGTCTCCTAAATCCGTGCCCATCTTTCCCGCAACTTCATGTTTGAATCCCTCCAATCGGGTTTCTGCCCCTGCCACAGTACCGAAATGACCGCACCTTCCTCCTCCAATGCCTCTCCTCTGTTGTCAAACCGGGTGAGTCTGCCCTCACCTGGTTCAATTCGTACCTATCCAGCCTTCAGCTGTCTAGGACCTAAGCTCTGAAATTCCCTCCTTAACCTCTCTGCCTCTCCAGCTCTCTCTCTCTTCCTTTAAGGTGCTCCTTAAAACCTACCTCTTTGTCCAAGCTTTTGGATATCTGTCCTAATATCTGCTTATATGGCTTGGTGTCAAATTTTGTTTGGTAACGCGCCTGTGAAGCGCGTTGGGACATTTTACCAAGTTAAAGGCGCTATATAAATGGAAGTTGTTGGTGTTGTACACTCTGGAGTCACAAATGAAAGGAATGGGGTGAATCTGACCAATGAACGCTCCCTTCCCATCCCCATTTGATGCATCCCCTGTGAAGCCAATGAAGGAGTTAAGCTGTTGGCATCTAGAGTAGAGCAGAAACATCTAAGAAGATACAAATTTATAGGCTAATTGTGCAATTTCAAGTGCCCAGCAGCGAAACCGTACTTGAAGGGAGGTAGTTACAACACTGTAGCCCAAATCGAACTTCTTGTGAGCATGGTTCTCTATCTGATGAAATCAGAGATTTATACCTATGATTTGAATTTCTTGCATCTTAACAAATGTAGCTCAATGACTCAGTTTGTAAATAAATTACCCAGTGTAGAACTGAGTCATACAAACCAGGAAGACCTGGACAACACAAAAACAAAATACTGCAGTTGCTAGAAATCTGAAATAAAAAGAGAAAATGCTGGAAATACTCAGCAGGTCAGGCAGCATCTGTGGAGAGAGAAACAGAGTTACAGGCTGGAATTTTCCTTACCTTGGCGGGTCCAGTGCAGCCGGTGTCCGTGGCAGGTCCCGACCCCGCTGCTGGCTCCATCCCGCTGTACAGAATGAACTTACCTTAATGAGGCCTATTAAGTCCATCCAGCGCGTTACCCAGCCCAATTAGATGGAACGGGTCTGGTGACGTCACTCATGACGCGTTTTAAGCCGGGATCCTTAAAGGAACCCTGGCCACGTTAAATTTTAAGTTCAATCTAACATAGTGGGTGTTGAATCATTACTCTACAATAATATAATAAAAGTTATATATGAGTGACAAAGAAATATTTAAATAAAATTATTATTAAGTAATATGACTCCATCTACAAATACAATCAAGAACATAATTAAAAAAGTACATTAATTGTGATGTTATTGGTGCTTTAGTCATAAATCTATCGGGGGAAAAATTCAGTATCGCCCCATTTGGGGTGCAATTATTGGCCAGGCGCAAAGATTAGCGCCTGGCACTAATTATCGCCTCCGACTGCAAACTTGGCTTTTATCGCCCCTGGAGGTGATTGGAGCGCTAAATCAGACGCTTCATACCTGTCTTAAGGCGCAAAGGCCGAGGAGTGAGGCGCTACCTCAGAGCGCTGGCGAAGCTCACGCGATGTCATTCAGCAATGGAACAGAGACACAATGGCGCCGGCCAGTTCTTAAAGGGGAGGGTTGATCTTGCTCTCCATCCACATCCTGCTCATTGCAGCCTTGAATCTTGGCCTGGAGAGACCTGTACATCAAATCTGCTGGAAAGAACAGTGGAGAGAACCAGGGAAAGAGCTCAGAGTGCAGCCCCCACAGTCTCTTCTAAATAGATGCAAGGAAGGGCAAATCAAAATGAACCTGCAAAGTGCTGCTCAGTACCTAAAACTCCTTCACACAGCGTTGAATCTCTCCAGAAGTCTCTCTCTCTCTCTCTCAGAATGCGTGGTGCAAAAATGTCACCAACAAAAAAAGGCAGGAAACGTTTGCCTTTAAATAGCGCTCCCCCAGTCCCTTCCTGACTGCAAAATGCTCCCCTCAACCTGTCATTGCTAGCGGCAGGCGGTAAGGCAGGGGCCGCCACTCAATATCCGCTCCGGGGCGCTACCGGGGCGTTGCGCACTCGACTGACATCATGATCTGCCGGCGCAGGAGATCGTGGCAGTAGTGTTTAGCACCGCCGCAAAATGTCTAGTTAATTTTGTGAGCGGTGCAAACATCGCCGCACCCGGGCGCTAGTTGCTTTGCGCCCCATTAGTGCTCTCTTAAGGCGCTAACGGGAGGCGCAACCAACTGAATTTTCCCCCCTAAAATAGACTTTTGTATCAGTAACTGATACAGATAAAATATGTGTGTGTATAGGTAAGACATAAAATTAAGCAGATTTTAAATGTAATTGTAAAGGGGTGGATTTATAATCTTATGCACGTTCAGCGGAATAGCTGTGGAATCCTTGACAAGCAGTGTAAGTGGTGCTTACAATAGGGGAAAAATTCGGTATCGCCCCGTTTGGGGCGCAATTATCGGCCAGGCGCAAAGTTTAGTGCCTGGCGCTAATTATCGCCTCCGACTGCAAACTTAGCTTCTATCGCCCCTGGAGATGATTGGAGCGCTAAATCAGGCGCTACACACCTCTCTTAAGGCGCTAACGCCGAGGAGCGAGGCACTACCTCAGCGTGCTGGCGAAGCTCATGTGATGTCAGTCAGCAATGGAACACAGACACACGGGCGCCGGCCAGGTCTTGAAGGGGAGGGTCGATCTTGCTCTCCATCCATACCTTGCTCATTGCAGCCTTGAATCTCGGCCTGGAGAGACCTGTACATCAAATCTGCTGGAAAGAACAATGGAGAGGCCCAGGGAAAGAGCTCAGAGTGCAGCCCCCATAGTCTCTTCTAAATAGATGCAAGGAAGATCAAATCAAAATGAACCTGCAAAGTGCTGCTCAGTACCCAAAACTCCTTCACACAGCGTTGAATCTCTCCAGAAGTCTCTCTCTCTCTCACTCAGAATGCATGGTGCAAAAATGTCGCCGACAAAAAAAGGCAGGAAGCGGTCGCCTTTAAATAGCGCTCTCCCGTCCCTTCCTGACTGCAAAACGCTCCCCTGAACCTGTCGTTGCTAGCGGCAGGCGGTAAGGCAGGGGGCACCACTCAATATCTGGTCCGGGGCGCTACCGGGACATTGCACGCTCGACTGACGTCACAATCTGTGGGCGCAGGAGATCGAGACGGTAGTGTTTAGCGCTGCTGCAAAATGTCTGGTCAATTTTGTGAGCGGCGCAAACATCGCCGCGCACGGGCGCTAGTTGCTTTGCGCCCCATTCGCGCCCTCTTAAGGCGCTAACGGGAGGCGCAAACCAACCGAATTTTTCCCCCTCAGACTGAAAAATTAAATTAGTCATATTCAGTGACTGAAAGCAAATTGAACCAGAGGAATGAGTGATGAGAATGGAATTGTTACGGTTGATGACCTGATTTAATGTGTAACTGGACAATCACAGTATACTGTGAGAAAAACCTGACCAGAAGCAACACAAAATTTTATTTAAATGGTATATGTCATTTTTTATAATGCAGATCAATTCACTACAATTACTGTTCAGTTGGAAGGCAACAGCTGAGAATGGCCAGTGAAAAATTAACATTTACCAGTAGCTTTTCATGTAGTACGGAATCTTCTTCAATGTGTTAGCTGATGTAATCAACATATTTTTATTTTGGTTTGTTTTCCATGCTGTCAAGTAATCAACTGGAGCAATGGCCACAGAACTCACGCCTCAGGTGGTTCCTGAACTATGTGAATCCCATGGCCAATCAGGGAAATTTAAGAAGTAGGAGGGAAAAAGACTCTTAAGTGCTTATAAAGTACCTCACAATGATTTCAACTGGGTGCCCGGCCGCTGCAGGTCGGGTCAGTTTCAGGCTGACAGATGCGCCTGTGGGAAAGGCACGTGGGAGTGAGTTGACAGCGGGTTCCCGATCCGCTGTTAAAAATAACAACTTTCCCATCCGACCTGCCACCAACCTCGCCCGCTATCACCATGGAAAATTCAGCCCAATGTTTCAGGTCGATGACTTTTCATCAGAACCGGAAAAAGTTAGAGATGTTACAGTTTTTAAGCAAGTACAGAGGCAGGAAAAGGCATTCAGGGAAGAGATAGTTCAGGTACAAACCAGGCATATTTCTTTCAAGGGAAAAGGTAGAGCATCCAAAGCTAATGCACCCTGGCTGACGAAGGAAATAGAAGTTAAAGAAAAACAGACAAAAGAGGCTTATGACAAATGTCAGGAGCAAGATTCAGTTACTAACCAGGAAGATTATGGAAAGTACAGGAGGGAATTGATATATCAGAAACTCCTCTCCTTTCCTACCCTTAGCACTATGTTTTTCCCATCTATATTAGGGTAATTAAAGTCTCTTAATATTATTACGGGAGGCAAGGAGAGTTTGCGAGAAAGGATTAGCAGGCAACATTTAATTTAACCCTAACACATTTTCTAAATGAATAAAGTGTAAGAGGTTAGCCAGGGAAGAAGTTGGGCCTATAAAGGACCCAAAGGGAAATCTTCACGTCGAGGTAGAGGTCATGGCTAAAGTATTAAATGAGTACTTTTGAGTACTTTGTATCTGGCTTCAAAGGAAGTGGGTGATGTAAATATTACACTAAAAGACAGGATAGTAATAGATAGAGAAGAGGTACTAAAAAGATTAGCATTACTGAAAGTTGGTAAGTCACCTGGTCCAGATGGAAAGCATTCTAGGTTGCTCAAAGAAGCAAAGGAAGAAATAGCAGAGGCATTGGTCACAATCTTTCAATCCTCACTGGATACAGGAGTAGTGCTGCAGGACTGGAGGGTTGCTAATGTTATACCAGTATTCAAGTAAGGGGAGAGGGATAAACCAGGAAACTATAGGCCAGTCAGCCTAACATCGGTGGTAGGGAAGTTATTGGAAACCGTTATCAGGGAAAAAGTAAACTTTGATTTGGAAAGGCATAGGTTAATTAAGGAGAGCCAGAAAGGATTTGTTAAAGGCATATTGGTGGCGAAATTCGGTTACGCCCCGTTTGGGAGCGGTAACTGAATTAGCGGCAGACATTTAGCGCCCGGCGCAGGAGTAGCACCCCGGCCGCTAAATTGGGCTTACTGCTCTGGTGAGGAAGCGGAGCGCTATCTCGGGCGCTCCACTTCCTCTCGGGGTGGTGTCTGGGGCAAAAACGCGGTAGCAGTGCCCCGCCCCTTCCGTTATAGGGGAGGGCCGCTGCGCACTCTACAGGCCATTTGATGACCTCCACTAGCCCACCAGGGTGGCGTGGTGCCGTAGTCGCAGCCTGGTACTGAGACACAGTGCTGGACGGCGTGATGGCGGCCACTGACCACGCCAAGGGATGCCAAGACGGGCCGACCTAGAGGTCGGCCAAAATAATAAAATGGCGGTGCGGCGCACAGCTGGACCGCCCCTTTCATTACTGCCCAGCCAGCGGTGTGTGGCCCGGTTTGTGACCCGCATGGCTGTCGTTGACTAATAGCGCCTGCCGAGAAATTCGGCGGGGCGCTACTGAGGCGCTAGCCAATAGCACTGCACCCCTGCCGGTAGCACCCCGCCGAATTTCTCGGCAGGCGCTATTAGTGACCCCGCCCGGGCGATAAGCCCTTTGCGCTCCATCAGCGCCCCCCGGAGGCACTAACGGTGGGCGCAAAGGAGGCGAATTTCGCCCCCATTGTGTCTGACTAACCTGATTGAATTCCTTGATGAGGTAACAAAAGGTTGATCAAGGTAGTACAGTACATGTTGTATGTATGGACTTTCGGAAAGCATTCGACAAAATGCCACATAGGTGGCTTGTTAAGAATTGGATGCCCATGGAATTAAGGGGAAAATGATGGTATGGATATGGAATTGGCTCAGTGACAGGGAGCAGAGGGTGGTGGTGGATGGATGTTTTACAGACTGGGAGGTGGTTTGCAGTGATCCAAGGGTCAGTTTTGGGTCAAAAAGAAAATGAAAAGAAAATACTGCAGATGCTGGAAATCTGAAATAAAAACAGAAAATGCTGGAGACACTCAACAGGTCAGGCAGCATCTGTGAAGAGAGAAACAGAGTTAACGTTTCAGGTCGATGACCTTTCGTCAGAACTGGAAAAAAGCAGGAAATGGAACAGATTTTAAAGCAAGTTTAGGGGCTGGGAAATGGGGGAGGGGATGAAAGAACAAAAGGGAAGGTCTGTGATAGGATAGAAGGCAGGAGAAGTAAAGAGACATTAAGAGATATTCAAGGCAAAAGGAGATGGTAATGGGACAGGTTAAAAAACAAAGGATGGCTCTAGATGAAGTGTGACTTGCGCTGGCAGAATGAAAGACAGCTGCCATGTGGGAGAGAAGAACAAAAGGCACAAACAAAAAGTGTGGATAAAAATATATATATATGATAGGGGCCGAGGTTATGATCTTTCACCCCACCAGCCTCCACATTCAACAGATCATCCTCCGCCATTTCCGCCACCTCCAGCGTGATCCCACCACCAAATGCATTTTCCCCTCACCTCCCCTTTCAGCATTCCATAGGGACCGCTCCCTCCACGACACCCGAGTCCACTCCTCTGCCATTTCTTTGTTACCCATTATAAATTCCCCTGATTCTGACTGCAAGGGACTTACGCTTGACTTCACCAATCTTTTTCTCTTCACATATCTATAGAAGCTTTTACAGTCAGTTTTTATGTTCCCTGCAAGCTTACTCTCATACTCTATTTTCCCCCTCTTAATTAATCCCTTTGTCCTCCTTTGCTGAATCATAAACTGCTACCCCCTGGATAAGGGGTAAGCCATTTAGGACTGAGATGAGGAGGAATTTCTTCACCCAGAGAGTGATGAACCTGTGGAATTCTCTACCACAGAAGGCAGTTGAGGCCAATTCATTAAATATATTCAAGAAGGAGTTAGATATATTTCTTAAGGCTAAAGGGATCAAGGGATATGGGGAGAAAGCAGGGACAGGGTACTGAATTTGGATGATCAGCCATTATCTCATTGAATGGCGGAGGAGGCTCGAGGGGCCGAATGGCCTACTCCTGCTCCTATCTTCTATGTTTCTATGTGACAGGGCACGTTGATAAGGTGGTTAAAAAAGCATATGGGTTACTTGGGTTTATAGAGGCATTTAATATAAAAGCAAAGAGATCATGCTAGAACGTTATAAATCACTGGTTAGGCCTCCGCTGCTGTATTGTGGACAATTCTGGGAACCAAACTTCAGGAAAGATATAAAGGCCTTAAAAAGGGTACAGTGACTCCACTGGCTGGAGTCATACCTAGCACAAAGGAAGCTGGTTGTGGTTGTTAGAGACCAATCATCTCAGTCCCAGGAGGTTGCTACAGAAGTTCCTCAGAGCAGTGTCCTAGGTCCAAGCATCTTTGCTGCTTCATCAATGACCTTCCCTCCATCATAAAGTCAGAAGTGGGGATGTTCGCTGATGATTGCACAGTGTTCAGTTCCATTCGCAACTCCTTAGATAATGAAGCAGTCCATGCCCGCATGCAGCAAGACCTGGACGACAGTCAGGCTTGGGCTGATAAGTGGCAAGTAACATTTACGCCACACAAGTGCCAGGAAATGACTATCTCCAATAAGAGAGAGTCTAACCACCTCCCGTTGACATTCAACAGCATTACCATTGCTGAATCCCTCACCATCAACATCCTGGAGGTTAACATTGACAAGAAACTTAACTGGACCAGCCACATAAATATTGCGGCTACAAGAGCAGGTCAGAGGCTGGGTATTCTGCAGCGAGCGTCTCACCTGCTGACTCCCCAAAGCCTTTCCACCATCTACAAGGCACAAGTCAGGAGTGTGATGGAATACTCTGATGGAGTGTGAGTGCAGCTCCAACAAAACTCAAGAAGCTCGACACCATCCAGGACAAAGCAGCCTGCTTGATTGGCACCCTATCCACTACCACCTTAAACATTCCCTCCCTCCACCATCAGTGCACTGTGTCTGCAGTGTATATCATCTACAAGATGCACTGCAGTAACTTGCCAAGGCTTTGTTGACAGCACCTCCCAAACCTGCGACTTATACCACCTAGAAGGACAAGGACAGCAGGCGCATGGGAACACCACCACCTCCAAGTTCCCCTTCAAGTCACACACCATCCTGACTTGGAAATATATCGCCGTTCCTTCATCGTCGCTGGGTCAAAATCCTGGAACTCCCTCCCTAACAGCACTGTGGGAGTACCTTCACCACACGGACTGCAGCGGTTCAAGACGGCGGCTCACCACCACCTTCTCAACGGCAATTAGGGATGGGTAATAAATGCTGGCCTTGCCAGCGACGCCCACATCCCATCAACGAATAAAAAAAAAGGTTTACCAGGATGTTACCAGAGATGAGGGACTTCAGTTATGAGGAGAGGTTGGAAAAGTTAGGACCAGAGAAGGCTAAGAGGTGACCTAATAAACGTTTTCAAGATGATGAGAGGTTTTGATAGAGAAAAATTATTCCCTCTGGCGAGTGTGTCACTAACCAGAGGTCATAGATTGAAAATCATTGGCAAAAGATCTAGAGGGGAGATGCGGAGAAATGCTTTCACTCAGAGAATTCTTGGGATCTGGAATGCTCTACCTAAAAAGGTAGTGGAAGCTGATTCCATAAATAATTTTTAAAGGGAGTTGGACAGCTATTTGAAGATGAGGAACTTACAAGGTTATGGGCAAAAAGTGGCGGTGTGCGACTAAAAACAACTGCTCTTTCAAAGAGCTAACACAGGCACAACGGGCCATATGGCCTCCTTCTGTGCTGTAAGTTTCTTTCATTCTAAGAAAGTGTGCTCAGGTGGACATTAGTTGAGGACAGGCGTAGCCTCAGCTGTGTGATGACTGTGGTCAGATGACATAAGAACATAAGAACATAAGAAATAGGAGCAGGAATAGGCCACTTGGCCCCTTGAGCCTGCTCCGCCATTCAATAAGATCATGGCTGATCTTGGGCTCAAAGCCACTTCCCAGCCCGCTCCACATAACCCTTCACTCCCTTATCTTGCAAAAATTTGTCCATCTCCACCTAAAATGTATTTAATGACCCAGCCTCCACAGCTCTCTGGGGCAGAGAATTCCACAGATTTACAACCCTCTGAGAGAAGAAATTCCTCATCTCAGTTCTAAAAGGGCGACCCTTTATTCTGAAACTGTGCCCCTGAATTCTAGATTTCCCCACAAGGGGAAACATCCTCTCTGCATCTACCTTGTCAAGCCCCCTCAGTATCTTATATGTTTCAATAAGATCACCTCTCATTCTTCTAAATTCCAATGAGTATAGGCCCAGCCTGCTCAACCTTTCCTCATAAGTCAACCCCCTCACCTCTGGAATTAACCTGGTGAATCGTCTCTGAACTGCCTCCAATGCAAGTATATCCTTCCTTAAATAAGGAGACCAAAACTGTACGCAGTACTCAAGGTGTGGTCTCACCAATACCCTGTACAGTTGTAGCAGGACTTCCCTGCTTTTATACTCCAACCCCCTTGAAATAAAGGCCAACATTCCATTTGCCAACAATCGTTGTCTAATCTTACACACAAAGAATTACTACTAGGGTGAGGTAACAGGTTTGAACAGCTATGGAATTGTATTCATTCAGTGTCGAGAAGAGGGGCGAACAAAAATTGTGAGAGGAAGAATACAAAATTCAACAATTTCTCCGTCAACAACACAACGAGTGACAGCTCCAAATGAGCGGAACACAAAGTCTAAAAATAAGACAACAATATAAATAAAATTCAATCAATTAAAAAAAAATTCAGCCACTACAGGCTGTTTGTGACTTTATCGCAGAACAAGCCTGTGGCCCAGTTTAAGAAATTACTTAACAAGCCTTTAAAAATGCTAAACCTTTCTTATTGGTCTGGAAATGCAAAATGGACAAAGTTAATAACGAATGAAACACCTAAACAGTGGGCCTTGCCGCACATGGTGCACAAGGAGTGTTTTAGGCCTGAGAGGGTTATTCCTCTATTCAGCCACTGAGGGCAACCTGATAAAAATGCCATTCGATGATTTAAGCAGAAAGATTTGGTCGCGCTTCAATCC
Source organism: Squalus acanthias (assembly GCA_030390025.1). Classification (NCBI taxonomy): domain Eukaryota; kingdom Metazoa; phylum Chordata; class Chondrichthyes; order Squaliformes; family Squalidae; genus Squalus; species Squalus acanthias. Next base: position 29,577,881 of record CM059432.1, on the reverse strand, counting down.
TATCAAGCTTGGTTCAGATACTAGCAGCCACGGATTAGAAAAGTGGCCTGATTCTGACGAACCAAAAGAAAAAAGAAAACCGCAGTACTTTGGGAGGGAGGCTTAGCGTGAGCAGATAAGGCTGAGTTTCTCCAGGAGAAGTATAATTACTTCTCCATTACAGCACTCGAATAAAAGTCTATTTAAAATCATTTATTTTCCCCAATAGGTCACCCTCCAGGCAACAAATGCAAAACGTGGAAATAAAAAAGATTTGACGCTGTCCAGTACAAACAGTGTTACATTCACATAGTGTTGCTGTTCAGTAGTGATCCGACCACTGATGTCACCAGATGCCATAGTCGAATTTTCTGACTGGCAAAAGCTGGAAGGTGTGAGCACAATAACACTCAGGGGTGATCCTGGCATTAAAACCATAGCATATATGAGAAGTGGGAGAATGAGTGCGATGAGCACTACTGAGATACTGGGAAAGAACGAGTTACATAAATGATAATAGAGGGCGGGCAGCGTTATACAAAGAGCATAATAGAGGGTTGGCTGTGAGGAACAGAGAATAATAAAGGGCTGGCAGTGTTACACAGAGGTTAACAAAGGGCTGGCAGGGAGTTACACAGGATAATAGAGAGCTGGCACTATGTTACACTGGATAATAGAGAGCTGGCAGTGTGTTACACTGAGGATAATAGAGCGCTGGCTGTGTGTTACACTGAGGATAATAGAGGGCTGGCAGTGTGTTACACTGAGGATAATATAGAGAGCTGGCAGTGTGTAACACTGAGGATAATAGAGAGCTGGCTGTGTGTTACACTGAGGATAATAGAGGGCTGGCAGTGTGTTACACTGAGGATAATAGAGAGCTGGCAGTGTGTTACACTGAGGATAACAGAGAGATGGCAGTGTGTTACACTGAGGATAACAGAGACCTGGCAGTGTGTTACACTGAGGAAAATTGAGAGTTGGCAGTGTGTTACACTGGATAATAGAGAGCTGGCAGTGTGTTACACTGAGGATAATAGAGAGCTGGCAGTGTGTCACACTGAGGATAATAGAGAGCTGGCAGTGTGTTACACTGAGGATAATAGAGAGCTGGCAGTGTGTTACACTGAGGATAATAGAGAGCTGGCAGTGTGTCACACTGAGGATAATAGAGAGCTGGCAGTGTGTTACACTGAGGATAATAGAGAGCTGGAAGTGTGTTATACTGAGGATAATAGAGAGCTGGCAGTGAGTTACACTGAGAATAATAGAGAGCTGGCCGTGTGTTACACTGGATAATAGAGAGCTGGCAGTGCGTTACACTGAGGATAATAGAGAGCTGGCAGTGTGTTACAGTGAGGAAATAGAGAGCTGGCAGTGTGTTACACTGAGGATAATAGAGAGCTGGCAGTGTGTTACACTGAGGATAATAGAGAGCTGGCAGTGTGTTACACTGGATAATAGAGAGCTGGCAGTGTGTTACACTGAGGATAATAGAGAGCTGGCATTGTGTTACACTGAGGATAATAGAGAGCTGGCAGTGTGCTACACTGGATAATAGAGTGCTGGCAGTGTGTTACACTGTATATTAGAGAGCTGGCAGTGTGTTACACTGGATAATAGAGAGCTGGCAGTGTGTTACACTGAGGATAATAGAGAGCTGGCAGTGTGTTACACTGAGGATAATAGAGAGCTGGCAGTGTGTTAAACTGGATAATAGAGAGCTGGCAGTGTGTTACACTGAGGATAATAGAGAGCTGGCAGTGTGTTACACTGGATAATAGAGAGCTGGCTGTGTGTTATACTGAGGATAATAGAGAGCTGGCAGTGTGTTACACTGGATAATAGAGAGCTGGCAGTGTGTTACACTGAGGATAATAGAGAGCTGGCAGTGTGTTACACTGAGGATAATCGAGAGCTGGCAGTGTGTTACACTGAGGATAACAGAGAGCTGGCAGTGTGTTACACTGATGATAATAGAGAGCTGGCAGTGTGTTACACTGGATAATAGAGAGCTGGCAGAGTGTTACACTGAGGATAATAGAGAGCTGGCAGTATGTTACACTGAGGATAAAAGAGAGCTGGCAGTGTGTTACACTGAGGATAATAGAGAGCTGGCAGTGTGTTACACTGAGAATAATAGAGAGCTGGCAGTGTGTTACACTGGATAATACAGTGCTGGCAGTGTGTTAAACTGGATAATAGAGAGCTGGCAGTGTGTTACACAGAGAATAATAGAGAGATGGCAGTGTGTTACACTGTATATCAGAGAGCTGGCAGTGTGTTACACTGTATATTAGAGAGCTGGCAGTGTGTTACACTGGATAATAGAGGGCTGGCAGTGTGTTACACTGAGAATAATAGAGAACTGGCAGTGTGTTACACTGGATAATAGAGTGCTGGCAGTGTGTTACACTGGATAATAGAGAGCTGGCAGTGTGTAACACTGAGGATAATAGAGAGCTGGCAGAGTGTTACACAGGATAATAGAGAGCTGGCAGTGTGTTACACTGATGATAATAGAGAGCTGGCAGTGTGTTACACTGGATAATAGAGAGCTGGCAGTGTGTTACACAGGATAATAGAGAGCTGGCAGTGTGTTACACTGATGATAATAGAGAGCTGGCAGTGTGTTACACTGGATAATAGAGAGCTGGCAGAGTGTTACACTGAGGATAATAGAGAGCTGGCAGTGTGTTACACTGAGGATAATAGAGAGCTGGCAGTGTGTTACACTGAGTATAAAAGAGAGCTGGCAGTGTGTTAAACTGAGGTTAATAGAGAGCTGGCAGTGTGTTACACTGAGAATAATAGAGAGCTGGCAGTGTGTTACACTGAGAATAATAGAGAGCTGGCAGTGTGTTACACAGAGAATAATAGAGAGCTGGCAGTGTGTTACACTCTATATTAGAGAGCTGGCAGTGTGTTACACTGAGAATAATAGAGAGCTGGCAGTGTGTTACACTGTATATTAGAGAGCTGGCAGTGTGTTACACTGGATAATAGAGAGCTGGCAGTGTGTTACACTGAGGATAATAGAGAGCTGGCTGTGTGTTACACTGGATAATAGTGAGCTGGCAGTTTGTTACAATGTGGATAATAGAGGGCTGGCAGTTTGTTACACTGAGGATAATAGAGAGCTGACAGTGTGTTACACTGAGGATAATAGAGAGCGGGCAGTGTGTTACACTGAGGAAAATAGAGAGCTGGCAGTGTGTTACACTGAGGATAATAGAGAGCTGGCAGTGCGTTACACTGAGGATAATAGAGGGCTGGCGGAGTGTTACACTGAGGATAACAGAGAGCTGGCAGTGTGTTACACTGAGGATAATAGAGGGCTGGCGGTGTGTTACACTGAGGATAATAGAGAGCTGGCAGTGTGTTACACTGAGGATAATAGAGGACTGGCGGTGTGTTACACTGAGGATAATAGAGAGCTGGCAGTGTGTTACACTGAGGATAATAGAGAGCTGGCAGTGTGTTACACTGGAAAATAGAGAGCTGGCAGTGTGTTACACTGAGGATAATAGAGAGCTGGCAGTGTGTTACACTGAGGATAATAGAGAGCTGGCAGTGTGTTACACTGAGGATAATAGTGAGCTGGCAATGTGTTACACTGAGGATGATAGAGAGATGGCAGTGTGTTAAACTGAGGATAATAGAGAGCAGACAGTGTGTTACACTGAGGATAATAGAGAGCTGGCAGTGTGTTGCACTGAGGATAATAGAGAGCAGGCAGTGTTTTACACTGGATAATAGAGAGCTGGCAGGGTGTTGCACTGAGGATAATAGAGAGCTGGCAGTGTGTTACACTGAATGTAATAGAGAGCTGGCAGTATGTTACACTGAGGATAATAGAAAGCTGGCAGTGTGTTACACTGAGGATAATAGAGAGCTGGCAGTATGTTACACTGAGGATAATAGAGAGCTGGCAGTGTGTTACACTGAGGATAATAGAGAGCTGGCAGTGTGTTACACTGAGGATAATAGAGGGCTGGCGGTGTGTTACACTGAGGATAATAGAGAGCTGGCAGTGTGTAACACTGAGGATAATAGAGAGCTGGCAGTGTGTTACACTGAGGATAATAGAGGGCTGGCGGTGTGTTACACTGAGGATAATAGACAGCTGGCAGTGTGTTACACTGAGGATAATAGAGAGCTGGCAGTGTGTTACACTGGATAATAGAGAGCTGGCAGTGTGTTACACTGAGGATAATAGAGAGCAGCCAGTGTGTTACACTGAGGATAATAGAGAGCTGGCAGTGTGTTACACTGGATAATAGAGAGCTGGCAGTGTGTTACACTGAGGATAATGGAGAGCTGGCAGTGTGTTACATTGAGGATAATGGAGAGCTGGCAGTGTGTTACACTGAGTATAATAGAGAGCTGGCAGTGTGTTACACTGAGGATAAAAGAGAGCTGGCAGTGTGTTACACTGAGGATAATAGAGAGCTGTCAGTGTGTTACACTGAGGATAATAGAGAGCTGGCAGTGTGTTACACTGGATAATAGAGTGCTGGCAGTGTGTTACACTGAGAATAATAGAGAGCTGACAGTGTGTTACACTGAGGATAATAGAGAGCTGACAGTGTGTTACACTGAGGATAATAGAGAGCTGGCAGTGTGTTACACTGGATAATAGAGTGCTGGCAGTGTGTTACACTTTATATTAGAGAGCTGGCAGTGTGTTACACTGGATAATAGAGAGATGGCAGTGTGTTACATTGAGGATAATAGAGAGCTGGCAGTGTGTTACACTGAGTATAATAGAGAGCTGGCAATGTGTTACACTGCGGATAAGAGAGAGCTGGCAGTGTGTTACACTGAGGATAATAGACAGCTGGCAGTGTGTTACACTGAGGATAATAGAGAGCTGGCAGTGTTTTACACTGGATAATAGAGAGCTGTCAGTGTGTTACACTGGATAATAGAGAGCTGGCAGTGTGTTACACTGAGGATAATAGAGAGCTGACAGTGTGTTACACTGAGGATAATAGAGAGCTGGCAGTGTGTTACACTGGATAATAGAGTGCTGGCAGTGTGTTACACTTTATATTAGAGAGCTGGCAGTGTGTTACACTGGATAATAGAGAGCTGGCAGTGTGTTACATTGAGGATAATAGAGAGCTGGCAGTGTGTTACACTGAGTATAATAGAGAGCTGGCAGTGTGTTACACTGCGGATAATAGAGAGCTGGCAGTGTGTTACACTGAGGATAATAGACAGCTGGCAGTGTGTTACACTGAGGATAATAGAGAGCTGGAAGTGTTTTACACTGGATAATAGAGAGCTGGCAGTGTGTTACACTGGATAATAGAGAGCTGGCAGTGTGTTACACTGGATAATAGAGAGCTGGCAGTGTGTTACACTGAGGATAATGGAAAGCTGGCAGTGTGTTACACTGAGGATAATCGACAGCTGGCAGTGTGTTACACTGAGGATAATCGACAGCTGGCAGTGTGTTACACTGAGGATAATAGAAAGCTGGCAATGTGTTACACTGAAGGTAATAGAGAGCTGGCAGTGTGTTACACTGAGGATAATAGAGAGCTGGCAGTGTGTTACACTGGATAATAGAGAGCTGGCAGTGTGTTACACTGGATAATAGAGAGCTGGCAGTGTGTTACTCTGAGGATAATAGAGAGCTGGCAGTGTGTTACACTGAAGGTAATAGAGAGCTGGCAGTGTGTTACACTGAGGATAATAGAGAGCTGGCAGTGTGTTACTCTGAGGATAATAGAGAGCTGGCAGTGTGTTACACTGAAGGTAATAGAGAGCTGGCAATGTGTTACACTGAGGATAATAGAGAGCTGACAGTGTGTTGCACTGGATAATAGAGAGCTGGCAGTGTGTTACACTGAGGATAATAGAGAGCTGGCAATGTGTTACACTGAGGATAATAGAGAGCTGGCAGTGTGTTACACTGAGGATAATAGAGAGCTGGCAGTGTGTTACACTGAGGATAATAGAGAGGTGGCAGTATGTTATACTGGATAACAGAGAGCTGGCAGTGTGTAACACTGAGGATAATAGAGAGCTGGCTGTGTGTTACACTGGATAATAGTGAGCTTGCAGATTGTTACACTGTGGATAACAGAGGGCTGGCAGTGTGTTACACTGAGGATAATAGAGAGCTGACAGTGTGTTACACTGAGGATAATAGAGAGCTGGCAGTGTGTTACACTGAGGATAATAGAGAGCTGGCAGTTTGTTACACTGAGGATAATAGAGAGCTGGCAGTGTGTTACACTGAGGATAATAGACGGCTGGCGGTGTGTTACACTGAGGATAATAGAGAGCTGGCAGTGTGTTACACTGAGGATAATAGAGAGCTGGCAGTGTGTTCCACTAAGGATAATAGAGGACTGGCGGTGTGTTACACTGAGGATAATAGAGAGCTGGCAGTGTGTTACACTGAGGATAATAGAGAGCTGGCAGTGTGTTACACTGAGGATAATAGAGAGCTGGCAGTGTGTTACACTGGATAATAGAGAGCTGGCAGTGTGTTACACTGGATAATAGAGAGCTGGCAGTGTGTTACTCTGAGGATAATGGAGAGCTGGCAGTGTGTTACACTGAAGGTAATAGAGAGCTGGCAGTGTGTTACACTGAGGATAATAGAGAGCTGGCAGTGTGTTACTCTGAGGATAATAGAGAGCTGGCAGTGTGTTACACTGAAGGTAATAGAGAGCTGGCAATGTGTTACACTGAGGATAATAGAGAGCTGACAGTGTGTTGCACTGGATAATAGAGAGCTGGCAGTGTGTTACACTGAGGATAATAGAGAGCTGGCAATGTGTTACACTGAGGATAATAGAGAGCTGGCAGTGTGTTACACTGAGGATAATAGAGAGCTGGCAGTGTGTTACACTGAGGATAATAGAGAGCTGGCAGTTTGTTACACTGAGGATAATAGAGAGCTGGCAGTGTGCTACACTGAGGATAATAGACGGCTGGCGGTGTGTTACACTGAGGATAATAGAGAGCTGGCAGTGTGTTACACTGAGGATAATAGAGAGCTGGCAGTGTGTTCCACTAAGGATAATAGAGGACTGGCGGTGTGTTACACTGAGGATAATAGAGAGCTGGCAGTGTGTTACACTGAGGATAATAGAGAGCTGGCAGTGTGTTATACTGAGGATAATAGAGAGCTGGCAGTGTGTTACACTGAGGATAATAGTGAGCTGGCAATGTGTTACACTGAGGATAATAGAGAGCTGGCAGTGTGTTAAACTGAGGATAATAGAGAGCAGACAGTGTGTTACACTGAGGATAATAGAGAGGTGGCAGTATGTTATACTGGATAACAGAGAGCTGGCAGTGTGTAACACTGAGGATAATAGAGAGCTGGCTGTGTGTTACACTGGATAATAGTGAGCTTGCAGATTGTTACACTGTGGATAACAGAGGGCTGGCAGTGTGTTACACTGAGGATAATAGAGAGCTGACAGTGTGTTACACTGAGGATAATAGAGAGCTGGCAGTGTGTTACACTGAGGATAATAGAGAGCTGGCAGTTTGTTACACTGAGGATAATAGAGAGCTGGCAGTGTGTTACACTGAGGATAATAGACGGCTGGCGGTGTGTTACACTGAGGATAATAGAGAGCTGGCAGTGTGTTACACTGAGGATAATAGAGAGCTGGCAGTGTGTTCCACTAAGGATAATAGAGGACTGGCGGTGTGTTACACTGAGGATAATAGAGAGCTGGCAGTGTGTTACACTGAGGATAATAGAGAGCTGGCAGTGTGTTATACTGAGGATAATAGAGAGCTGGCAGTGTGTTACACTGAGGATAATAGTGAGCTGGCAATGTGTTACACTGAGGATAATAGAGAGCTGGCAGTGTGTTAAACTGAGGATAATAGAGAGCAGACAGTGTGTTACACTGAGGATAATAGAGAGCTGGCAGTGTGTTGCACTGAGGATAATAGAGAGCAGGCAGTGTTTTACACTGGATAATAGAGAGCTGGCAGGGTGTTGCACTGAGGATAATAGAGAGCTGGCAGTGTGTTACACTGAATGTAATAGAGAGCTGGCAGTATGTTACACTGAGGATAATAGAAAGCTGGCAGTGTGTTACACTGAGGATAATAGAGAGCTGGCAGTATGTTACACTGAGGATAATAGAGAGCTGGCAGTGTGTTACACTGAGGATAATAGAGAGCTGGCAGTGTGTTACACTGAGGATAATAGAGGGCTGGCGGTGTGTTAAACTGAGGATAATAGAGAGCTGGCAGTGTGTTACACTGAGGATAATAGAGAGCTGGCAGTGTGTTACACTGAGGATAATAGAGAGCTGGCAGTGTGTTACACTGGATAATAGAGTGCTGGCAGTGTGTTACACTTTATATTAGAGAGCTGGCAGTGTGTTACACTGGATAATAGAGAGCTGGCAGTGTGTTACATTGAGGATAATAGAGAGCTGGCAGTGTGTTACACTGAGTATAATAGAGAGCTGGCAGTGTGTTACACTGCGGATAATAGAGAGCTGACAGTGTGTTACACTGAGGATAATAGACAGCTGGCAGTGTGTTACACTGGATAATAGAGAGCTGGCAGTGTGTTACACTGAGGATAATAGAGAGCTGGCAGTGTTTTACACTGGATAATAGAGAGCTGGCAGTGTGTTACACTGGATAATAGAGAGCTGGCAGTGTGTTACACTGGATAATAGAGAGCTGGCAGTGTGTTACACTGAGGATAATCGACAGCTGGCAGTGTGTTACACTGAAGGTAATAGAGAGCTGGCAATGTGTTACACTGAAGGTAATAGAGAGCTGGCAGTGTGTTACACTGAGGATAATAGAGAGCTGGCAGTGTGTTACACTGGATAATAGAGAGCTGGCAGTGTGTTACACTGGATAATAGAGAGCTGGCAGTGTGTTACTCTGAGGATAATAGAGAGCTGGCAGTGTGTTACACTGAAGGTAATAGAGAGCTGGCAGTGTGTTACACTGAGGATAATAGAGAGCTGGCAGTGTGTTACTCTGAGGATAATAGAGAGCTGGCAGTGTGTTACACTGAAGGTAATAGAGAGCTGGCAATGTGTTACACTGAGGATAATAGAGAGCTGACAGTGTGTTGCACTGGATAATAGAGAGCTGGCAGTGTGTTACACTGAGGATAATAGAGAGCTGGCAATGTGTTACACTGAGGATAATAGAGAGCTGGCAGTGTGTTACACTGAGGATAATAGAGAGCTGGCAGTGTCTTACACTGAGGATAATAGAGAGGTGGCAGTATTTTATACTGGATAACAGAGAGCTGGCAGTGTGTAACACTGAGGATAATAGAGAGCTGGCTGTGTGTTACACTGGATAATAGTGAGCTTGCAGTTTGTTACACTGTGGATAACAGAGGGCTGGCAGTGTGTTACACTGAGGATAATAGAGAGCTGACAGTGTGTTACACTGAGGATAATAGAGAGCTGGCAGTGTGTTACACTGAGGATAATAGAGAGCTGGCAGTGTGTTACACTGAGGATAATAGAGAGCTGGCAGTGTGTTACACTGAGGATAATAGACGGCTGGCGGTGTGTTACACTGAGGATAATAGAGAGCTGGCAGCGTGTTACACTGAGGATAATAGAGAGCTGGCAGTGTGTTACACTAAGGATAATAGAGGACTGGCGGTGTGTTACACTGAGGATAATAGAGAGCTGGCAGTGTGTTACACTGAGGATAATAGAGAGCTGGCAGTGTGTTACACTGAGGATAATAGAGAGCTGGCAGTGTGTTACACTGAGGATAATAGAGAGGTGGCAGTATGTTATACTGGATAACAGAGAGCTGGCAGTGTGTAACACTGAGGATAATAGAGAGCTGGCTGTGTGTTACACTGGATAATAGTGAGCTTGCAGATTGTTACACTGTGGATAACAGAGGGCTGGCAGTGTGTTACACTGAGGATAATAGAGAGCTGACAGTGTGTTACACTGAGGATAATAGAGAGCTGGCAGTGTGTTACACTGAGGATAATAGAGAGCTGGCAGTTTGTTACACTGAGGATAATAGAGAGCTGGCAGTGTGTTACACTGAGGATAATAGACGGCTGGCGGTGTGTTACACTGAGGATAATAGAGAGCTGGCAGTGTGTTACACTGAGGATAATAGAGAGCTGGCAGTGTGTTCCACTAAGGATAATAGAGGACTGGCGGTGTGTTACACTGAGGATAATAGAGAGCTGGCAGTGTGTTACACTGAGGATAAAAGAGAGCTGGCAGTGTGTTATACTGAGGATAATAGAGAGCTGGCAGTGTGTTACACTGAGGATAATAGTGAGCTGGCAATGTGTTACACTGAGGATAATAGAGAGCTGGCAGTGTGTTAAACTGAGGATAATAGAGAGCAGACAGTGTGTTACACTGAGGATAATAGAGAGCTGGCAGTGTGTTGCACTGAGGATAATAGAGAGCAGGCAGTGTTTTACACTGGATAATAGAGAGCTGGCAGGGTGTTGCACTGAGGATAATAGAGAGCTGGCAGTGTGTTACACTGAATGTAATAGAGAGCTGGCAGTATGTTACACTGAGGATAATAGAAAGCTGGCAGTGTGTTACACTGAGGATAATAGAGAGCTGGCAGTATGTTACACTGAGGATAATAGAGAGCTGGCGGTGTGTTAAACTGAGGATAATAGAGAGCTGGCAGTGTGTTACACTGAGGATAATAGAGAGCTGGCAGTGTGTTACACTGAGGATAATAGAGAGCTGGCAGTGTGTTACACTGGATAATAGAGTGCTGGCAGTGTTTTACACTTTATATTAGAGAGCTGGCAGTGTGTTACACTGGATAATAGAGAGCTGGCAGTGTGTTACATTGAGGATAATAGAGAGCTGGCAGTGTGTTACACTGAGTATAATAGAGAGCTGGCAGTGTGTTACACTGCGGATAATAGAGAGCTGGCAGTGTGTTAAACTGAGGATAATAGACAGCTGGCAGTGTGTTACACTGAGGATAATAGAGAGCTGGCAGTGTTTTACACTGGATAATAGAGAGCTGGCAGTGTGTTACACTGGATAATAGAGAGCTGGCAGTGTGTTACACTGGATAATAGAGAGCTGGCAGTGTGTTACACTGAGGATAATCGACAGCTGGCAGTGTGTTACACTGAAGGTAATAGAGAGCTGGCAATGTGTTACACTGAAGGTAATAGAGAGCTGGCAGTGTGTTACACTGAGGATAATAGAGAGCTGGCAGTGTGTTACACTGGATAATAGAGAGCTGGCAGTGTGTTACACTGGATAATAGAGAGCTGGCAGTGTGTTACTCTGAGGATAATAGAGAGCTGGCAGTGTGTTACACTGAAGGTAATAGAGAGCTGGCAGTGTGTTACACTGAGGATAATAGAGAGCTGGCAGTGTGTTACTCTGAGGATAATAGAGAGCTGGCAGTGTGTTACACTGAAGGTAATAGAGAGCTGGCAATGTGTTACACTGAGGATAATAGAGAGCTGACAGTGTGTTGCACTGGATAATAGAGAGCTGGCAGTGTGTTACACTGAGGATAATAGAGAGCTGGCAATGTGTTACACTGAGGATAATAGAGAGCTGGCAGTGTGTTACACTGAGGATAATAGAGAGCTGGCAGTGTCTTACACTGAGGATAATAGAGAGGTGGCAGTATGTTATACTGGATAACAGAGAGCTGGCAGTGTGTAACACTGAGGATAATAGAGAGCTGGCTGTGTGTTACACTGGATAATAGTGAGCTTGCAGTTTGTTACACTGTGGATAACAGAGGGCTGGCAGTGTGTTACACTGAGGATAATAGAGAGCTGACAGTGTGTTACACTGAGGATAATAGAGAGCTGGCAGTGTGTTACACTGAGGATAATAGAGAGCTGGCAGTGTGTTACACTGAGGATAATAGAGAGCTGGCAGTGTGTTACACTGAGGATAATAGACGGCTGGCGGTGTGTTACACTGAGGATAATAGAGAGCTGGCAGTGTGTTACACTGAGGATAATAGAGAGCTGGCAGTGTGTTACACTAAGGATAATAGAGGACTGGCGGTGTGTTACACTGAGGATAATAGAGAGCTGGCAGTGTGTTACACTGAGGATAATAGAGAGCTGGCAGTGTGTTACACTGAGGATAATAGAGAGCTGGCAGTGTGTTACACTGCGGATAATAGTGCGCTGGCAATGTGTTACACTGAGGATAATAGAGAGCTGGCAGTGTGTTAAACTGAGGATAATAGAGAGCAGACAGTGTGTTACACTGAGGATAATAGAGAGCTGGCAGTGTGTTGCACTGAGGATAATAGAGAGCAGGCAGTGTTTTACACTGGATAATAGAGAGCTGGCAGGGTGTTGCACTGAGGATAATAGAGAGCTGGCAGTGTGTTACACTGAATGTAATAGAGAGCTGGCAGTATGTTACACTGAGGATAATAGAAAGCTGGCAGTGTGTTACACTGAGGATAATAGAGAGCTGGCAGTATGTTACACTGAGGATAATAGAGAGCTGGCAGTGTGTTACACTGAGGATAATAGAGAGCTGGCAGTGTGTTACACTGAGGATAATAGAGGGCTGGCGGTGTGTTAAACTGAGGATAATAGAGAGCTGGCAGTGTGTTTCACTGAGGATAATAGAGAGCTGGCAGTGTGTTACACTGAGGATAATAGAGAGCTGGCAGTGTGTTACACTGAGGATAATAGAGAGCTGGCGGTGTGTTACACTGAGGATAATAGAGAGCTGGCAGTGTGTTACACTGAGGATAATAGAGGACTGGCGGTGTGTTACACTGTGGATAATAGAGAGCTGGCAGTGTGTTTCACTGAGGATAATAGAGAGCTGGCAGTGTGTTAAACTGGATAATAGAGAGCTGGCAGTGTGTTATACTGAGGATAATAGAGAGCTGGCAGTGTGTTACACTGAGGATAATAGAGAGCTGGCAGTGTGTTACACTGAGGATAATAATGAGCTGGCAATGTGTTACACTGAGGATAATAGAGAGCTGGCAGTGTGTTAAACTGAGGTTAATAGAGAGCAGACAGTGTGTTACACTGAGGATAATAGTGAGCTGGCAGTGTGTTGCACTGAGGATAATAGAGAGCTGGCAGTGTTTTACACTGGATAATAGAGAGCTGGCAGGGTGTTGCACTGTGGATAATACAGAGCTGGCAGTGTGTTACACTGAGGATAATAGACAGCTGGCAGGGTGTTACACTCAGGATAATAGACAGCTGGCGGTGTGTTACACTGAGGATAATAGAGAGCTGGCAGTGTGTTACACTGGATAATAGAGAGCTGGCAGTGTGTTACACTGAGGATAATAGAGAGCAGCCAGTGTGTTACACTGAGGATAATAGAGAGCTGGCAGTGTGTTAAACTGAGGTTAATAGAGAGCAGACAGTGTGTTACACTGAGGATAATAGAGAGCTGGCAGTGTGTTGCACTGAGGATAATAGAGAGCTGGCAGTGTTTTACACTGGATAATAGAGAGCTGGCAGGGTGTTGCACTGTGGATAATAGAGAGCTGGCAGTGTATTACACTGAGGATAATAGACAGCTGGCAGGGTGTTACACTCAGGATAATAGACAGCTGGCGGTGTGTTACACTGAGGATAATAGAGAGCTGGCAGTGTGTTACACTGGATAATAGAGAGCTGGCAGTGTGTTACACTGAGGATAATAGAGAGCAGCCAGTGTGTTACACTGAGGATAATAGAGAGCTGGCAGTGTGTTACACTGGATAATAGAGTGCTGGCAGCGTGTTACACTGAGGATAATGGAGAGCTGGCAGTGTGTTACATTGAGGATAATAGAGAGCTGGCAGTGTGTTACACTGGATAATAGATAGCTGGCAGTATGTTAAACTGAGGATAATGGAGAGCTGGCAGTGTGTTACATTGAGGATAATAGAGAGCTGGCAGTGTGTTACACTGAGTATAATAGAGAGCTGGCAGTGTGTTACACTGAGGATAAAAGAGAGCTGGCAGTGTGTTACACTGAGGATAATAGAGAGCTGTCAGTGTGTTACACTGGATTAGAGAGAGCTGGCAGTGTGTTACACTGAGGATAATAGGGAGCTGGCAGTCTGTTACACTGGATAATAGAGTGCTGGCAGTGTGTTACACTTTATATTGGAGAGCTGGCAGTGTGTTACACTGGATAATAGAGAGCTGGCAGTGTGTTACATTGAGGATAATAGAGAGCTGGCAGTGTGTTACACTGAGTATAATAGAGAGCTGGCAGTGTGTTACACTGCGGACAATAGAGAGCTGGCAGTGTGTTACACTGAGGATAATAGAGAGCTGGCAGTGTTTTACACTGGATAATAGAGAGCTGGCAGTGTGTTACACTGGATAATAGAGAGCTGGCAGTGTGTTACACTGGATAATAGAGAGCTGGCAATGTGTTACACTGAGGATAATAGAGAGCTGGCAGTGTGTTACACTGAGGATAATAGAGAGCTGGCAGTGTGTTACACTGAGGATAATAAAGAGGTGGCAGTATGTTATACTGGATAACAGAGAGCTGGCAGTGTGTAACATTGAGGATAATAGAGAGCTGGCTGTGTGTTACACTGGATAATAGTGAGCTTGCAGTTTGTTACACTGTGGATAACAGAGGGCTGGCAGTGTGTTACACTGAGGATAATAGAGAGCTGACAGTGTGTTACACTGAGGATAATAGAGAGCTGGCAGTGTGTTACACTGAGGATAATAGAGAGCTGGCGGTGTGTTACACTGAGGAAATTAGAGAGCTGGCAGTGTGTTACACTGAGGATAATAGAGCACTGGCGGTGTGTTACACTGAGGATAATAGAGAGCTGGCAGTGTGTTTCACTGAGGATAATAGAGAGCTGGCAGTGTGTTAAACTGGATAATAGAGAGCTGGCAGTGTGTTATACTGAGGATAATAGAGAGCTGGTAGTGTGTTACACTGAGGATAATAGAGAGCTGGCAGTGTGTTACACTGAGGATAATAATGAGCTGGCAATGTGTTACACTGAGGATAATAGAGAGCTGGCAGTGTGTTAAACTGAGGTTAATAGAGAGCAGACAGCGTGTTACACTGAGGATAATAGTGAGCTGGCAGTGTGTTGCACTGAGGATAATAGAGAGCTGGCAGTGTTTTACACTGGATAATAGAGAGCTGGCAGGGTGTTGCACTGTGGATAATACAGAGCTGGCAGTGTATTACACTGAGGATAATAGACAGCTGGCAGGGTGTTACACTCAGGATAATAGACAGCTGGCGGTGTGTTACACTGAGGATAATAGAGAGCTGGCAGTGTGTTACACTGGATAATAGAGAGCTGGCAGTGTGTTACACTGAGGATAATAGAGAGCAGCCAGTGTGTTACACTGAGGATAATAGAGAGCTGGCAGTGTGTTAAACTGGATAATAGAGTGCTGGCAGTGTGTTACACTGAGGATAATGGAGAGCTGGCAGTGTGTTACATTGAGGATAATAGAGAGCTGACAGTGTGTTACACTGAATAATAGATAGCTGGCAGTGTGTTAAACTGAGGATAATGGAGAGCTGGCAGTGTGTTACATTGAGGATAATAGAGAGCTGGCAGTGTGTTACACTGAGTATAATAGAGAGCTGGCAGTGTGTCACACTGAGGATAAAAGAGAGCTGGCAGTGTGTTACACTGAGGATAATAGAGAGCTGTCAGTGTGTTACACTGGATAATAGAGAGCTGGCAGTGTGTTACACTGAGAATAATAGAGAGCTAGCACTGTGTTACACTGAGGATAATAGAGAGCTGACAGTGTGTTACACTGAGGATAATAGGGAGCTGGCAGTGTGTTACACTGGATAATAGAGTGCTGGCAGTGTGTTACACTTTATATTAGAGAGCTGGCAGTGTGTTACACTGGATAATAGAGAGCTGGCAGTGTGTTACATGAGGATAATAGAGAGCTGGCAGTGTGTTACACTGAGGATAATAGAGAGCTGGCAGTGTGTTACACTGAGGATAATAGAGAGCTGGCAGTGTGTTACACTGAGGATAATAGAGAGCTGGCAGTGTGTTACACTGAGGATAATAGAGAGCTGGCAGTGTGTTACACTGAGGATAATAGAGAGCTGGCAGTGTGTTACACTGAGGATAATAGAGAGCTGGCAGTGTGTTACACTGAGGATAATAGAGAGCTGGCAGTGTGTTACACTGAGATAATAGAGAGCTGGCAGTGTGTTACACTGAGGATAATAGAGAGCTGGCAGTGTGTTACACTGAGGATAATAGAGAGCTGGCAGTGTGTTACACTGAGGATAATAGAGAGCTGGCAGTGTGTTACACTGAGGATAATAGAGAGCTGGCAGTGTGTTACACTGAGGATAATAGAGAGCTGGCAGTGTGTTACACTGAGGATAATAGAGAGCTGGCAGTGTGTTACACTGAGGATAATAGAGAGCTGGCAGTGTGTTACACTGAGGATAATAGAGAGCTGGCAGTGTGTTACACTGAGGATAATAGAGAGCTGGCAGTGTGTTACACTGAGGATAATAGAGAGCTGGCAGTGTGTTACACTGAGGATAATAGAGAGCTGGCAGTGTGTTACACTGAGGATAATAGAGAGCTGGCAGTGTGTTACACTGAGGATAATAGAGAGCTGGCAGTGTGTTACACTGAGGATAATAGAGAGCTGGCAGTGTGTTACACTGAGGATAATAGAGAGCTGGCAGTGTGTTACACTGAGGATAATAGAGAGCTGGCAGTGTGTTACACTGAGGATAATAGAGAGCTGGCAGTGTGTTACACTGAGGATAATAGAGAGCTGGCAGTGTGTTACACTGAGGATAATAGAGAGCTGGCAGTGTGTTACACTGAGGATAATAGAGAGCTGGCAGTGTGTTACACTGAGGATAATAGAGAGCTGGCAGTGTGTTACACTGAGGATAATAGAGAGCTGGCAGTGTGTTACACTGAGGATAATAGAGAGCTGGCAGTGTGTTACACTGAGGATAATAGAGAGCTGGCAGTGTGTTACACTGAGGATAATAGAGAGCTGGCAGTGTGTTACACTGAGGATAATAGAGAGCTGGCAGTGTGTTACACTGAGGATAATAGAGAGCTGGCAGTGTGTTACACTGAGGATAATAGAGAGCTGGCAGTGTGTTACACTGAGGATAATAGAGAGCTGGCAGTGTGTTACACTGAGGATAATAGAGAGCTGGCAGTGTGTTACACTGAGGATAATAGAGAGCTGGCAGTGTGTTACACTGAGGATAATAGAGAGCTGGCAGTGTGTTACACTGAGGATAATAGAGAGCTGGCAGTGTGTTACACTGAGGATAATAGAGAGCTGGCAGTGTGTTACACTGAGGATAATAGAGAGCTGGCAGTGTGTTACACTGAGGATAATAGAGAGCTGGCAGTGTGTTACACTGAGGATAATAGAGAGCTGGCAGTGTGTTACACTGAGGATAATAGAGAGCTGGCAGTGTGTTACACTGAGGATAATAGAGAGCTGGCAGTGTGTTACACTGAGGATAATAGAGAGCTGGCAGTGTGTTACACTGAGGATAATAGAGAGCTGGCAGTGTGTTACACTGAGGATAATAGAGAGCTGGCAGTGTGTTACACTGAGGATAATAGAGAGCTGGCAGTGTGTTACACTGAGGATAATAGAGAGCTGGCAGTGTGTTACACTGAGGATAATAGAGAGCTGGCAGTGTGTTACACTGAGGATAATAGAGAGCTGGCAGTGTGTTACACTGAGGATAATAGAGAGCTGGCAGTGTGTTACACTGAGGATAATAGAGAGCTGGCAGTGTGTTACACTGAGGATAATAGAGAGCTGGCAGTGTGTTACACTGAGGATAATAGAGAGCTGGCAGTGTGTTACACTGAGGATAATAGAGAGCTGGCAGTGTGTTACACTGAGGATAATAGAGAGCTGGCAGTGTGTTACACTGAGGATAATAGAGAGCTGGCAGTGTGTTACACTGAGGATAATAGAGAGCTGGCAGTGTGTTACACTGAGGATAATAGAGAGCTGGCAGTGTGTTACACTGAGGATAATAGAGAGCTGGCAGTGTGTTACACTGGATAATAGAGAGCTGGCAGTGTGTTACACTGGATAATAGAGAGCTGGCAGTGTGTTACACTGGATAATAGAGAGCTGGCAGTGTGTTACACTGAGGATAATAGAGAGCTGGCAGTGTGTTACACTGAGGATAATAGAGAGCTGGCAGTGTGTTACACTGAGGATAATAGAGAGCTGGCAGTGTGTTACACTGAGGATAATAGAGAGCTGGCAGTGTGTTACACTGAGGATAATAGAGAGCTGGCAGTGTGTTACACTGAGGATAATAGAGAGCTGGCAGTGTGTTACACTGGATAATAGAGAGCTGGCAGTGTGTTACACTGGATAATAGAGAGCTGGCAGTGTGTTACACTGAGGATAATAGAGAGCTGGCAGTGTGTTACACTGAGGATAATAGAGAGCTGGCAGTGTGTTACACTGAGGATAATAGAGAGCTGGCAGTGTGTTACACTGAGGATAATAGAGAGCTGGCAGTGTGTTACACTGGATAATAGAGAGCTGGCAGTGTGTTACACTGAGGATAATAGAGAGCTGGCAGTGTGTTACACTGAGGATAATAGAGAGCTGGCAGTGTGTTACACTGAGGATAATAGAGAGCTGGCAGTGTGTTACACTGAGGATAATAGAGAGCTGGCAGTGTGTTACACTGAGGATAATAGAGAGCTGGCAGTGTGTTACACTGAGGATAATAGAGAGCTGGCAGTGTGTTACACTGAGGATAATAGAGAGCTGGCAGTGTGTTACACTGAGGATAATAGAGAGCTGGCAGTGTGTTACACTGGATAATAGAGAGCTGGCAGTGTGTTACACTGAGGATAATAGAGAGCTGGCAGTGTGTTACACTGAGGATAATAGAGAGCTGGCAGTGTGTTACACTGAGGATAATAGAGAGCTGGCAGTGTGTTACACTGGATAATAGAGAGCTGGCAGTGTGTTACACTGGATAATAGAGAGCTGGCAGTGTGTTACACTGGATAATAGAGAGCTGGCAGTGTGTTACACTGAGGATAATAGAGAGCTGGCAGTGTGTTACACTGAGATAATAGAGAGCTGGCAGTGTGTTACACTGCGGATAATAGAGAGCTGGCAGTGTGTTACACTGAGGATAATAGAGAGCTGGCAGTGTGTTACACTGAGGATAATAGAGAGCTGGCAGTGTTTTACACTGGATAATAGAGAGCTGGCAGTGTGTTACACTGGATAATAGAGAGCTGGCAGTGTGTTACACTGAGATAATAGAGAGCTGGCAGTGTGTTACACTAGGATAATAGAGAGCTGGCAGTGTGTTACACTGAGGATAATAGAGAGCTGGCAGTGTGTTACACTGGATAATAGAGAGCTGGCAGTGTGTTACACTGGATAATAGAGAGCTGGCAGTGTGTTACACTGGATAATAGAGAGCTGGCAGTGTGTTACACTGAGGATAATAGAGAGCTGGCAGTGTGTTACACTGAGGATAATAGAGAGCTGGCAGTGTGTTACACTGAGGATAATAGAGAGCTGGCAGTGTGTTACACTGAGGATAATAGAGAGCTGGCAGTGTGTTACACTGAGGATAATAGAGAGCTGGCAGTGTGTTACACTGAGGATAATAGAGAGCTGGCAGTGTGTTACACTGGATAATAGAGAGCTGGCAGTGTGTTACACTGGATAATAGAGAGCTGGCAGTGTGTTACACTGAGGATAATAGAGAGCTGGCAGTGTGTTACACTGAGGATAATAGAGAGCTGGCAGTGTGTTACACTGAGGATAATAGAGAGCTGGCAGTGTGTTACACTGAGGATAATAGAGAGCTGGCAGTGTGTTACACTGAGGATAATAGAGAGCTGGCAGTGTGTTACACTGAGGATAATAGAGAGCTGGCAGTGTGTTACACTGGATAATAGAGAGCTGGCAGTGTGTTACACTGGATAATAGAGAGCTGGCAGTGTGTTACACTGAGGATAATAGAGAGCTGGCAGTGTGTTACACTGAGGATAATAGAGAGCTGGCAGTGTGTTACACTGAGGATAATAGAGAGCTGGCAGTGTGTTACACTGAGGATAATAGAGAGCTGGCAGTGTGTTACACTGAGGATAATAGAGAGCTGGCAGTGTGTTACACTGAGGATAATAGAGAGCTGGCAGTGTGTTACACTGGATAATAGAGAGCTGGCAGTGTGTTACACTGAGGATAATAGAGAGCTGGCAGTGTGTTACACTGAGGATAATAGAGAGCTGGCAGTGTGTTACACTGAGGATAATAGAGAGCTGGCAGTGTGTTACACTGGATAATAGAGAGCTGGCAGTGTGTTACACTGAGGATAATAGAGAGCTGGCAGTGTGTTACACTGGATAATAGAGAGCTGGCAGTGTGTTACACTGAGGATAATAGAGAGCTGGCAGTGTGTTACACTGAGGATAATAGAGAGCTGGCAGTGTGTTACACTGAGGATAATAGAGAGCTGGCAGTGTGTTACACTGAGGATAATAGAGAGCTGGCAGTGTGTTACACTGAGGATAATAGAGAGCTGGCAGTGTGTTACACTGAGGATAATAGAGAGCTGGCAGTGTGTTACACTGAGGATAATAGAGAGCTGGCAGTGTGTTACACTGAGGATAATAGAGAGCTGGCAGTGTGTTACACTGAGGATAATAGAGAGCTGGCAGTGTGTTACACTGAGGATAATAGAGAGCTGGCAGTGTGTTACACTGAGGATAATAGAGAGCTGGCAGTGTGTTACACTGAGGATAATAGAGAGCTGGCAGTGTGTTACACTGAGGATAATAGAGAGCTGGCAGTGTGTTACACTGAGGATAATAGAGAGCTGGCAGTGTGTTACACTGGATAATAGAGAGCTGGCAGTGTGTTACACTGAGGATAATAGAGAGCTGGCAGTGTGTTACACTGGATAATAGAGAGCTGGCAGTGTGTTACACTGAGGATAATAGAGAGCTGGCAGTGTGTTACACTGAGGATAATAGAGAGCTGGCAGTGTGTTACACTGAGGATAATAGAGAGCTGGCAGTGTGTTACACTGAGGATAATAGAGAGCTGGCAGTGTGTTACACTGAGGATAATAGAGAGCTGGCAGTGTGTTACACTGGATAATAGAGAGCTGGCAGTGTGTTACACTGGATAATAGAGAGCTGGCAGTGTGTTACACTGAGATAATAGAGAGCTGGCAGTGTGTTACACTGAGGATAATAGAGAGCTGGCAGTGTGTTACACTGAGGATAATAGAGAGCTGGCAGTGTGTTACACTGGATAATAGAGAGCTGGCAGTGTGTTACACTGAGGATAATAGAGAGCTGGCAGTGTGTTACACTGGATAATAGAGAGCTGGCAGTGTGTTACACTGAGGATAATAGAGAGCTGGCAGTGTGTTACACTGAGGATAATAGAGAGCTGGCAGTGTGTTACACTGAGGATAATAGAGAGCTGGCAGTGTGTTACACTGAGGATAATAGAGAGCTGGCAGTGTGTTACACTGAGGATAATAGAGAGCTGGCAGTGTGTTACACTGGATAATAGAGAGCTGGCAGTGTGTTACACTGAGATAATAGAGAGCTGGCAGTGTGTTACACTGAGGATAATAGAGAGCTGGCAGTGTGTTACACTGGATAATAGAGAGCTGGCAGTGTGTTACACTGAGGATAATAGAGAGCTGGCAGTGTGTTACACTGGATAATAGAGAGCTGGCAGTGTGTTACACTGAGGATAATAGAGAGCTGGCAGTGTGTTACACTGAGGATAATAGAGAGCTGGCAGTGTGTTACACTGAGGATAATAGAGAGCTGGCAGTGTGTTACACTGAGGATAATAGAGAGCTGGCAGTGTGTTACACTGAGGATAATAGAGAGCTGGCAGTGTGTTACACTGAGGATAATAGAGAGCTGGCAGTGTGTTACACTGAGGATAATAGAGAGCTGGCAGTGTGTTACACTGAGGATAATAGAGAGCTGGCAGTGTGTTACACTGAGATAATAGAGAGCTGGCAGTGTGTTACACTGAGGATAATAGAGAGCTGGCAGTGTGTTACACTGAGGATAATAGAGAGCTGGCAGTGTGTTACACTGAGGATAATAGAGAGCTGGCAGTGTGTTACACTGAGGATAATAGAGAGCTGGCAGTGTGTTACACTGAGGATAATAGAGAGCTGGCAGTGTGTTACACTGAGGATAATAGAGAGCTGGCAGTGTGTTACACTGAGGATAATAGAGAGCTGGCAGTGTGTTACACTGAGGATAATAGAGAGCTGGCAGTGTGTTACACTGAGGATAATAGAGAGCTGGCAGTGTGTTACACTGAGGATAATAGAGAGCTGGCAGTGTGTTACACTGGATAATAGAGAGCTGGCAGTGTGTTACACTGAGATAATAGAGAGCTGGCAGTGTGTTACACTGAGGATAATAGAGAGCTGGCAGTGTGTTACACTGAGGATAATAGAGAGCTGGCAGTGTGTTACACTGAGGATAATAGAGAGCTGGCAGTGTGTTACACTGAGGATAATAGAGAGCTGGCAGTGTGTTACACTGAGGATAATAGAGAGCTGGCAGTGTGTTACACTGAGGATAATAGAGAGCTGGCAGTGTGTTACACTGGATAATAGAGAGCTGGCAGTGTGTTACACTGGATAATAGAGAGCTGGCAGTGTGTTACACTGAGGATAATAGAGAGCTGGCAGTGTGTTACACTGAGGATAATAGAGAGCTGGCAGTGTGTTACACTGAGGATAATAGAGAGCTGGCAGTGTGTTACACTGAGGATAATAGAGAGCTGGCAGTGTGTTACACTGGATAATAGAGAGCTGGCAGTGTGTTACACTGAGGATAATAGAGAGCTGCAGTGTGTTACACTGAGGATAATAGAGAGCTGGCAGTGTGTTACACTGGATAATAGAGAGCTGGCAGTGTGTTACACTGAGGATAATGGAGAGCTGGCAGTGTGTTACACTGAGGATAATAGAGAGCTGGCAGTGTGTTACACTGAGTATAATAGAGAGCTGGCAGTGTGTTACACTGAGGATAATAGAGAGCTGGCAGTGTGTTACACTGAGGATAATAGAGAGCTGTCAGTGTGTTACACTGGATAATAGAGAGCTGGCAGTGTGTTACACTGAGAATAATAGAGAGCTGGCAGTGTGTTACACTGAGGATAATAGAGAGCTGACAGTGTGTTACACTGAGGATAATAGAGAGCTGGCAGTGTGTTACACTGGATAATAGAGTGCTGGCAGTGTGTTACACTGTATAATAGAGAGCTGGCAGTGTGTTACACTGGATAATAGAGAGCTGGCAGTGTGTTACATTGAGGATAATAGAGAGCTGGCAGTGTGTTACACTGAGTATAATAGAGAGCTGGCAGTGTGTTACACTGCGGATAATAGAGAGCTGGCAGTGTGTTACACTGAGGATAATAGAGAGCTGGCAGTGTGTTACACTGAGGATAATAGAGAGCTGGCAGTGTGTTACACTGGATAATAGAGAGCTGGCAGTGTGTTACACTGGATAATAGAGAGCTGGCAGTGTGTTACACTGAGATAATAGAGAGCTGGCAGTGTGTTACACTGAGGATAATAGAGAGCTGGCAGTGTGTTACACTGAGGATAATAGAGAGCTGGCAGTGTGTTACACTGGATAATAGAGAGCTGGCAGTGTGTTACACTTGATAATAGAGAGCTGGCAGTGTGTTACACTGGATAATAGAGAGCTGGCAGTGTGTTACACTGAGGATAATAGAGAGCTGGCAGTGTGTTACACTGAGTATAATAGAGAGCTGGCAGTGTGTTACACTGAGGATAATAGAGAGCTGGCAGTGTGTTACACTGAGGATAATAGAGAGCTGGCAGTGTGTTACACTGAGGATAATAGAGAGCTGGCAGTGTGTTACACTGGATAATAGAGAGCTGGCAGTGTGTTACACTGGATAATAGAGAGCTGGCAGTGTGTTACACTGGATAATAGAGAGCTGGCAGTGTGTTACACTGAGGATAATAGAGAGCTGGCAGTGTGTTACACTGAGGATAATAGAGAGCTGGCAGTGTGTTACACTGAGGATAATAGAGAGCTGGCAGTGTGTTACACTGAGGATAATAGAGAGCTGGCAGTGTGTTACACTGAGGATAATAGAGAGCTGGCAGTGTGTTACACTGAGGATAATAGAGAGCTGGCAGTGTGTTACACTGGATAATAGAGAGCTGGCAGTGTGTTACACTGGATAATAGAGAGCTGGCAGTGTGTTACACTGAGGATAATAGAGAGCTGGCAGTGTGTTACACTGAGGATAATAGAGAGCTGGCAGTGTGTTACACTGAGGATAATAGAGAGCTGGCAGTGTGTTACACTGAGGATAATAGAGAGCTGGCAGTGTGTTACACTGAGGTAATAGAGAGCTGGCAGTGTGTTACACTGAGGATAATAGAGAGCTGGCAGTGTGTTACACTGGATAATAGAGAGCTGGCAGTGTGTTACACTGAGGATAATAGAGAGCTGGCAGTGTGTTACACTGAGGATAATAGAGAGCTGGCAGTGTGTTACACTGAGGATAATAGAGAGCTGGCAGTGTGTTACACTGGATAATAGAGAGCTGGCAGTGTGTTACACTGAGGATAATAGAGAGCTGGCAGTGTGTTACACTGGATAATAGAGAGCTGGCAGTGTGTTACACTGAGGATAATAGAGAGCTGGCAGTGTGTTACACTGAGGATAATAGAGAGCTGGCAGTGTGTTACACTGAGGATAATAGAGAGCTGGCAGTGTGTTACACTGAGGATAATAGAGAGCTGGCAGTGTGTTACACTGGATAATAGAGAGCTGGCAGTGTGTTACACTGAGGATAATAGAGAGCTGGCAGTGTGTTACACTGAGGATAATAGAGAGCTGGCAGTGTGTTACACTGAGTATAATAGAGAGCTGGCAGTGTGTTACACTGAGGATAAAAGAGAGCTGGCAGTGTGTTACACTGAGGATAATAGAGAGCTGTCAGTGTGTTACACTGGATAATAGAGAGCTGGCAGTGTGTTACACTGAGAATAATAGAGAGCTGACAGTGTGTTACACTGAGGATAATAGAGAGCTGACAGTGTGTTACACTGAGGATAATAGAGAGCTGGCAGTGTGTTACACTGGATAATAGAGTGCTGGCAGTGTGTTACACTTTATATTAGAGAGCTGGCAGTGTGTTACACTGGATAATAGAGAGCTGGCAGTGTGTTACATTGAGGATAATAGAGAGCTGGCAGTGTGTTACACTGAGTATAATAGAGAGCTGGCAGTGTGTTACACTGCGGATAATAGAGAGCTGGCAGTGTGTTACACTGAGGATAATAGACAGCTGGCAGTGTGTTACACTGAGGATAATAGAGAGCTGGCAGTGTTTTACACTGGATAATAGAGAGCTGTCAGTGTGTTACACTGGATAATAGAGAGCTGGCAGTGTGTTACACTGAGAATAATAGAGAGCTGGCAGTGTGTTACTCTAAGGATAATAGAGAGCTGACAGTGTGTTACACTGAGGATAATAGAGAGCTGGCAGTGTGTTACACTGGATAATAGAGTGCTGGCAGTGTGTTACACTTTATATTAGAGAGCTGGCAGTGTGTTACACTGGATAATAGAGAGCTGGCAGTGTGTTACATTGAGGATAATAGAGAGCTGGCAGTGTGTTACACTGAGTATAATAGAGAGCTGGCAGTGTGTTACACTGCGGATAATAGAGAGCTGGCAGTGTGTTACACTGAGGATAATAGACAGCTGGCAGTGTGTTACACTGAGGATAATAGAGAGCTGGAAGTGTTTTACACTGGATAATAGAGACCTGGCAGTGTGTTACACTGGATAATAGAGAGCTGGCAGTGTGTTACACTGGATAATAGAGAGCTGGCAGTGTGTTACACTGAGGATAATGAGAGCTGGCAGTGTGTTACACTGAGGATAATCGAGAGCTGGCAGTGTGTTACACTGAGGATAATAGACAGCTGGCAGTGTGTTACACTGAGGATAATAGAGAGCTGGCAGTGTGTTACACTGAGGTAATAGAGAGCTGGCAGTGTGTTACACTGAGGATAATAGAGAGCTGGCAGTGTGTTACACTGGATAATAGAGAGCTGGCAGTGTGTTACACTGGATAATAGAGAGCTGGCAGTGTGTTACTCTGAGGATAATAGAGAGCTGGCAGTGTGTTACACTGAGGTAATAGAGAGCTGGCAGTGTGTTACACTGAGGATAATAGAGAGCTGGCAGTGTGTTACACTGAGGATAATAGAGAGCTGGCAGTGTGTTACAGTGAAGGTAATAGAGAGCTGGCAATGTGTTACACTGAGGATAATAGAGAGCTGACAGTGTGTTGCACTGGATAATAGAGAGCTGGCAATGTGTTACACTGAGGATAATAGAGAGCTGGCAGTGTGTTACACTGAGGATAATAGAGAGCTGGCAGTGTGTTACACTGAGGATAATAGAGAGGTGGCAGTATGTTATACTGGATAACAGAGAGCTGGCAGTGTGTAACACTGAGGATAATAGAGAGCTGGCTGTGTGTTACACTGGATAATAGTGAGCTTGCAGATTGTTACACTGTGGATAACAGAGGGCTGGCAGTGTGTTACACTGAGGATAATAGAGAGCTGACAGTGTGTTACACTGAGGATAATAGAGAGCTGGCAGTGTGTTACACTGAGGATAATAGAGAGCTGGCAGTGTGTTACACTGAGGATAATAGAGAGCTGGCAGTGTGTTACACTGAGGATAATAGAGGACTGGCGGTGTGTTACACTGAGGATAATAGAGAGCTGGCAGAGTGTTACACTGAGGATAATAGAGAGCTGGCAGTGTGTTCCACTAAGGATAATAGAGGACTGGCGGTGTGTTACACTGAGGATAATAGAGAGCTGGCAGTGTGTTACACTGAGGATAATAGAGAGCTGGCAGTGTGTTACACTGAGGATAATAGAGAGCTGGCAGT
The DNA here is from genome assembly GCA_030390025.1 of Squalus acanthias. Taxonomy (NCBI): domain Eukaryota; kingdom Metazoa; phylum Chordata; class Chondrichthyes; order Squaliformes; family Squalidae; genus Squalus; species Squalus acanthias. The sequence goes on along the minus strand of CM059432.1, from coordinate 29,550,946 downwards.
GTGTTACACTGAGGATAATAGTGAGCTGGCAATGTGTTACACTGAGGATAATAGAGAGCTGGCAGTGTGTTAAACTGAGGATAATAGAGAGCAGACAGTGTGTTACACTGAGGATAATAGAGAGCTGGCAGTGTGTTGCACTGAGGATAATAGAGAGCAGGCAGTGTTTTACACTGGATAATAGAGAGCTGGCAGGGTGTTGCACTGAGGATAATAGAGAGCTGGCAGTGTGTTACACTGAATGTAATAGAGAGCTGGCAGTATGTTACACTGAGGATAATAGAAAGCTGGCAGTGTGTTACACTGAGGATAATAGAGAGCTGGCAGTATGTTACACTGAGGATAATAGAGAGCTGGCAGTGTGTTACACTGAGGATAATAGAGAGCTGGCAGTGTGTTACACTGAGGATAATAGAGGGCTGGCGGTGTGTTAAACTGAGGATAATAGAGAGCTGGCAGTGTGTTACACTGAGGATAATAGAGAGCTGGCAGTGTGTTACACTGAGGATAATAGAGAGCTGGCAGTGTGTTACACTGGATAACAGAGTGCTGGCAGTGTGTTACACTTTATATTAGAGAGCTGGCAGTGTGTTACACTGGATAATAGAGAGCTGGCAGTGTGTTACACTGGATAATAGAGAGCTGGCAGTGTGTTACACTGAGGATAATAGAGAGCTGGCAGTGTGTTACACTGAAGGTAATAGAGAGCTGGCAATGTGTTACACTGAAGGTAATAGAGAGCTGGCAGTGTGTTACACTGAGGATAATAGAGAGCTGGCAGTGTGTTACACTGGATAATAGAGAGCTGGCAGTGTGTTACACTGGATAATAGAGAGCTGGCAGTGTGTTACTCTGAGGATAATAGAGAGCTGGCAGTGTGTTACACTGAAGGTAATAGAGAGCTGGCAGTGTGTTACACTGAGGATAATAGAGAGCTGGCAGTGTGTTACTCTGAGGATAATAGAGAGCTGGCAGTGTGTTACACTGAAGGTAATAGAGAGCTGGCAATGTGTTACACTGAGGATAATAGAGAGCTGACAGTGTTTTGCACTGGATAATAGAGAGCTGGCAGTGTGTTACACTGAGGATAATAGAGAGCTGGCAATGTGTTACACTGAGGATAATAGAGAGCTGGCAGTGTGTTACACTGAGGATAATAGAGAGCTGGCAGTGTGTTACACTGAGGATAATAGACGGCTGGCGGTGTGTTACACTGAGGATAATAGAGAGCTGGCAGTGTGTTATACTGGATAACAGAAAGCTGGCAGTGTGTAACACTGAGGATAATAGAGAGCTGGCTGTGTGTTACACTGGATAATAGTGAGCTTGCAGTTTGTTACACTGTGGATAACAGAGGGCTGGCAGTGTGTTACACTGAGGATAATAGAGAGCTGGCAGTGTGTTACACTGAGGATAATAGAGAGCTGGCAGTGTGTTACACTGAGGATAATAGAGAGCTGGCAGTGTGTTACACTGAGGATAATAGACGGCTGGCGGTGTGTTACACTGAGGATAATAGAGAGCTGGCAGTGTGTTACACTGAGGATAATAGAGAGCTGGCAGTGTGTTACACTAAGGATAATAGAGGACTGGCGGTGTGTTACACTGAGGATAATAGAGAGCTGGCAGTGTGTTACACTGAGGATAATAGAGAGCAGGCAGTGTGTTACACTGAGGATAATAGAGAGCTGGCAGTGTGTTGCACTGAGGATAATAGAGAGCTGGCAGTGTTTTACACTGGATAATAGAGAGCTGGCAGGGTGTTGCACTGAGGATAATAGAGAGCTGGCAGTGTGTTACACTGAGGATAATAGAGAGCTGGCAGTATGTTACACTGAGGATAATAGAGAGCTGGCAGTGTGTTACACTGAGGATAATAGAGAGCTGGCAGTGTGTTACACTGAGGATAATAGAGAGCTGGCAGTGTGTTACACTGAGGATAATAGAGAGCTGGCAGTGTGTTACACTGAGGATAATAGAGGGCTGGCGGTGTGTTAAACTGAGGATAATAGAGAGCTGGCAGTGTGTTACACTGAGGATAATAGAGAGCTGGCAGTGTGTTACACTGAGGATAATAGAGAGCTGGCGGTGTGTTACACTGAGGATAATAGAGAGCTGGCAGTGTGTTACACTGAGGATAATAGAGGACTGGCGGTGTGTTACACTGAGGATAATAGAGAGCTGGCAGTGTGTTTCACTGAGGATAATAGAGAGCTGGCAGTGTGTTAAACTGGATAATAGAGAGCTGGCAGTGTGTTATACTGAGGATAATAGAGAGCTGGCAGTGTGTTACACTGAGGATAATAGAGAGCTGGCAGTGTGTTACACTGAGGATAATAATGAGCTGGCAATGTGTTACACTGAGGATAATAGAGAGCTGGCAGTGTGTTACACTGGATAATAGAGAGCTGGCAGTGTGTTACACTGAGGATAATAGAGAGCTGGCAGTGTGTTACACTGGATAATAGAGAGCTGGCAGTGTGTTACACTGAGGATAATAGAGAGCAGCCAGTGTGTTACACTGAGGATAATAGAGAGCTGGCAGTGTGTTAAACTGAGGTTAATAGAGAGCTGACAGTGTGTTACACTGAGGATAATAGAGAGCTGGCAGTGTGTTGCACTGAGGATAATAGAGAGCTGGCAGTGTTTTACACTGAGGATAATAGAGAGCTGGCAGGGTGTTGCACTGTGGATAATAGAGAGCTGGCAGTGTGTTACACTGAGGATAATAGACAGCTGGCAGGGTGTTACACTGAGGATAATAGAGAGCTGGCAGTGTGTTACACTGAGGATAATAGAGAGCTGGCAGTGTGTTACACTGGGATAATAGAGAGCTGGCAGTGTGTTACACTGAGGATAATAGAGAGCTGCCAGTGTGTTACACTGAGGATAATAGAGAGCTGGCAGTGTGTTACAATGGATAATAGAGTGCTGGCAGTGTGTTACACTGAGGATAATGGAGAGCTGGCAGTGTGTTACATTGAGGATAATAGAGAGCTGGCAGTGTATTACACTGGATAATAGATAGCTGGCAGTGTGTTACACTGAGGATAATGGAGAGCTGGCAGTGTGTTACATTGAGGATAATAGAGAGCTGGCAGTGTGTTACACTGAGTATAAGAGAGAGCTGGCAGTGTGTTACACTGAGGATAAAAGAGAGCTGGCAGTGTGTTACACTGAGGATAATAGAGAGCTGTCAGTGTGTTACACTGGATAATAGAGAGCTGGCAGTGTGTTACACTGAGAATAATAGAGAGCTGGCACTGTGTTACACTGAGGATAATAGAGAGCTGACAGTGTGTTACACTGAGGATAATAGGGAGCTGGCAGTCTGTTACACTGGATAATAGAGTGCTGGCAGTGTGTTACACTTTATATTAGAGAGCTGGCAGTGTGTTACACTGGATAATAGAGAGCTGGCAGTGTGTTACATTGAGGATAATAGAGAGCTGGCAGTGTGTTACACTGAGTAAAATAGAGAGCTGGCAGTGTGTTACACTGCGGATAATAGAGAGCTGGCAGTGTGTTACACTGAGGATAATAGAGAGCTGGCAGTGTTTTACACTGGATAATAGAGAGCTGGCAGTGTGTTACACTGGATAATAGAGAGCTGGCAGTGTGTTACACTGGATAATAGAGAGCTGGCTATGTGTTACACTGAGGATAATAGAGAGCTGGCAGTGTGTTACACTGAGGATAATAGAGAGCTGGCAGTGTGTTACACTGAGGATAATAAAGAGGTGGCAGTATGTTATACTGGATAACAGAGAGCTGGCAGTGTGTAACACTGAGGATAATAGAGAGCTGGCTGTGTGTTACACTGGATAATAGTGAGCTTGCAGTTTGTTACACTGTGGATAACAGAGAGCTGGCAGTGTGTTACACTGAGGATAATAGAGAGCTGACAGTGTGTTACACTGAGGATAATAGAGAGCTGGCAGTGTGTTACACTGAGGATAATAGAGAGCTGGCAGTGTGTTACACTGAGGATAATAGAGAGCTGGCAGTGTGTTACACTGAGGATAATAGAGGACTGGCGGTGTGTTACACTGAGGATAATAGAGAGCTGGCAGTGTGTTTCACTGAGGATAATAGAGAGCTGGCAGTGTGTTACACAGAGGATAATAGAGAGCTGGCAGTGTGTTACACTGAGGATAATAATAAGCTGGCAATGTGTTACACTGAGGATAATAGAGAGCTGGCAGTGTGTTAAACTGAGGTTAATAGAGAGCAGACAGTGTGTTACACTGAGGATAATAGTGAGCTGGCAGTGTGTTGCACTGAGGATAATAGAGAGCTGGCAGTGTTTTACACTGGATAATAGAGAGCTGGCAGGGTGTTGCACTGTGGATAATACAGAGCTGGCAGTGTATTACACTGAGGATAATAGACAGCTGGCAGGGTGTTACACTCAGGATAATAGACAGCTGGCGGTGTGTTACACTGAGGATAATAGAGAGCTGGCAGTGTGTTACACTGGATAATAGAGAGCTGGCAGTGTGTTACACTGAGGATAATAGAGAGCAGTCAGTGTGTTACACTGAGGATAATAGAGAGCTGGCAGTGTGTTACAATGGATAATAGAGTGCTGGCAGCGTGTTACACTGAGGATAATGGAGAGCTGGCAGTGTGTTACATTGAGGATAATAGAGAGCTGGCAGTGTATTACACTGGATAATAGATAGCTGGCAGTGTGTTAAACTGAGGATAATGGAGAGCTGGCAGTGTGTTACATTGAGGATAATAGAGAGCTGGCAGTGTGTTACACTGAGTATAATAGAGAGCTGGCAGTGTGTTACACTGAGGATAAAAGAGAGCTGGCAGTGTGTTACACTGAGGATAATAGAGAGCTGTCAGTGTGTTACACTGGATAATAGAGAGCTGGCAGTGTGTTACACTGAGAATAATAGAGAGCTGGCACTGTGTTACACTGAGGATAATAGAGAGCTGACAGTGTGTTACACTGAGGATAATAGGGAGCTGGCAGTCTGTTACACTGGATAATAGAGTGCTGGCATTGTGTTACACTTTATATTAGAGAGCTGGCAGTGTGTTACACTGGATAATAGAGAGCTGGCAGTGTGTTACATTGAGGATAATAGAGAGCTGGCAGTGTGTTACACTGAGTATAATAGAGAGCTGGCAGTGTGTTACACTGCGGATAATAGAGAGCTGGCAGTGTGTTACACTGAGGATAATAGAGAGCTGGCAGTGTTTTACACTGGATAATAGAGAGCTGGCAGTCTGTTACACTGGATAATAGAGAGCTGGCAGTGTGTTACACTGGATAATAGAGAGCTGGCTATGTGTTACACTGAGGATAATAGAGAGCTGGCAGTGTGTTACATTGAGGATAATAGAGAGCTGGCAGTGTGTTACACTGAGTATAATAGAGAGCTGGCAGTGTGTTACACTGAGGATAAGAAAGAGGTGGCAGTATGTTATACTGGATAACAGAGAGCTGGCAGTGTGTAACACTGAGGATAATAGAGAGCTGGCTGTGTGTTACACTGGATAATAGTGAGCTTGCAGTTTGTTACACTGTGGATAACAGAGGGCTGGCAGTGTGTTACACTGAGGATAATAGAGAGCTGACAGTGTGTTACACTGAGGATAATAGAGAGCTGGCAGTGTGTTACACTGAGGATAATAGAGAGCTGGCGGTGTGTTACACTGAGGATAATAGAGAGCTGGCAGTGTGTTACACTGAGGATAATAGAGGACTGGCGGTGTGTTACACTGAGGATAATAGAGAGCTGGCAGTGTGTTTCACTGAGGATAATAGAGAGCTGGCAGTGTGTTACACTGAGGATAATAGAGAGCTGGCAGTGTGTTACACTGAGGATAATAATGAGCTGGCAATGTGTTACACTGAGGATAATAGAGAGCTGGCAGTGTGTTAAACTGAGGTTAATAGAGAGCAGACAGTGTGTTACACTGAGGATAATAGTGAGCTGGCAGTGTGTTGCACTGAGGATAATAGAGAGCTGGCAGTGTTTTACACTGGATAATAGAGAGCTGGCAGGGTGTTGCACTGTGGATAATACAGAGCTGGCAGTGTATTACACTGAGGATAATAGACAGCTGGCAGGGTGTTACACTCAGGATAATAGAGAGCTGGCGGTGTGTTACACTGAGGATAATAGAGAGCTGGCAGTGTGTTACACTGGATAATAGAGAGCTGGCAGTGTGTTACACTGAGGATAATAGAGAGCAGCCAGTGTGTTACACTGAGGATAATAGAGAGCTGGCAGTGTGTTAAACTGAGGTTAATAGAGAGCAGACAGTGTGTTACACTGAGGATAATAGAGAGCTGGCAGTGTGTTGCACTGAGGATAATAGAGAGCTGGCAGTGTTTTACACTGGATAATAGAGAGCTGGCAGGGTGTTGCACTGTGGATAATAGAGAGCTGGCAGTGTATTACACTGAGGATAATAGACAGCTGGCAGGGTGTTACACTCAGGATAATAGACAGCTGGCGGTGTGTTACACTGAGGATAATAGAGAGCTGGCAGTGTGTTACACTGGATAATAGAGAGCTGGCAGTGTGTTACACTGAGGATAATAGAGAGCAGCCAGTGTGTTACACTGAGGATAATAGAGAGCTGGCAGTGTGTTACACAGGATAATAGAGTGCTGGCAGTGTGTTACACTGAGGATAATGGAGAGCTGGCAGTGTGTTACATTGAGGATAATAGAGAGCTGGCAGTGTGTTACACTGAGGATAACAGAGAGCTGGCAGTGTGTTACACTGAGGATAATAGAGAGCTGGCGGTGTGTTACACTGAGGATAATAGAGAGCTGGCAGTGTGTTACACTGAGGAGAATAGAGGACTGGCGGTGTGTTACACTGAGGATAATACAGAGCTGGCAGTGTGTTTCACTGAGGATAATAGAGAGCTGGCAGTGTGTTACACTGAGGATAATAGAGAGCTGGCAGTGTGTTACACTGAGATAATAGAGAGCTGGCAGTGTGTTACACTGAGGATAATAGAGAGCTGGCAGTGTGTTACACTGAGGATAATAGAGAGCTGGCAGTGTGTTACACTGAGGATAATAGAGAGCTGGCAGTGTGTTACACTGAGGATAATAGAGAGCTGGCAGTGTGTTACACTGGATAATAGAGAGCTGGCAGTGTGTTACACTGGATAATAGAGAGCTGGCAGTGTGTTACACTGGATAATAGAGAGCTGGCAGTGTGTTACATTGAGGATAATAGAGAGCTGGCAGTGTGTTACACTGAGTATAATAGAGAGCTGGCAGTGTGTTACACTGAGGATAATAAAGAGGTGGCAGTATGTTATACTGGATAACAGAGAGCTGGCAGTGTGTAACACTGAGGATAATAGAGAGCTGGCTGTGTGTTACACTGGATAATAGAGAGCTTGCAGTTTGTTACACTGTGGATAACAGAGGGCTGGCAGTGTGTTACACTGAGGATAATAGAGAGCTGACAGTGTGTTACACTGAGGATAATAGAGAGCTGGCAGTGTGTTACACTGAGGATAATAGAGAGCTGGCGGTGTGTTACACTGAGGATAATAGAGAGCTGGCAGTGTGTTACACTGAGGAGAATAGAGGACTGGCGGTGTGTTACACTGAGGATAATACAGAGCTGGCAGTGTGTTTCACTGAGGATAATAGAGAGCTGGCAGTGTGTTAAACTGGATAATAGAGAGCTGGCAGTGTGTTATACTGAGGATAATAGAGAGCTGGCAGTGTGTTACACTGAGGATAATAGAGAGCTGGCAGTGTGTTACACTGAGGATAATAATGAGCTGGCAATGTGTTACACTGAGGATAATAGAGAGCTGGCAGTGTGTTAAACTGAGGTTAATAGAGAGCAGACAGTGTGTTACACTGAGGATAATAGTGAGCTGGCAGTGTGTTGCACTGAGGATAATAGAGAGCTGGCAGTGTTTTACACTGGATAATAGAGAGCTGGCAGGGTGTTGCACTGTGGATAATACAGAGCTGGCAGTGTATTACACTGAGGATAATAGACAGCTGGCAGGGTGTTACACTCAGGATAATAGACAGCTGGCGGTGTGTTACACTGAGGATAATAGAGAGCTGGCAGTGTGTTACACTGGATAATAGAGAGCTGGCAGTGTGTTACACTGAGGATAATAGAGAGCAGCCAGTGTGTTACACTGAGGATAATAGAGAGCTGGCAGTGTGTTAAACTGAGGATAATGGAGAGCTGGCAGTGTGTTACATTGAGGATAATAGAGAGCTGGCAGTGTGTTACACTGAGTATAATAGAGAGCTGGCAGTGTGTTACACTGCGGATAATAGAGAGCTGGCAGTGTGTTACACTGAGGATAATAGAGAGCTGGCAGTGTTTTACACTGGATAATAGAGAGCTGGCAGTGTGTTACACTGGATAATAGAGAGCTGGCAGTGTGTTACACTGGATAATAGAGAGCTGGCGATGTGTGACACTGAGGATAATAGAGAGCTGGCAGTGTGTTACACTGAGGATAATAGAGAGCTGGCAGTGTGTTACACTGAGGATAATAGAGAGCTGGCAGTGTGTTACACTGGATAATAGAGAGCTGGCAGTGTGTTACACTGAGGATAATAGAGAGCTGGCTGTGTGTTACACTGGATAATAGTGAGCTGGCAGTGTGTTACACTGTGGATAATAGAGAGCTGGCAGTGTGTTACACTGAGGATAATAGAGAGCTGACAGTGTGTTACACTGAGGATAATAGAGAGCTGGCAGTGTGTTACACTGAGGATAATAGAGAGCTGGCGTGTGTTACACTGAGGATAATAGAGAGCTGGCAGTGTGTTACACTGAGGATAATAGAGAGCTGGCGGTGTGTTACACTGAGGATAATAGAGAGCTGGCAGTGTGTTACACTGGATAATAGAGAGCTGGCAGTGTGTTACACTGAGGATAATAGAGAGCTGGCAGTGTGTTACACTGAGGATAATAGAGAGCTGGCAGTGTGTTAAACTGAGGATAATAGAGAGCTGCAGTGTGTTACACTGAGGATAATAGAGAGCTGGCAGTGTGTTACACTGAGGATAATAGAGAGCTGGCAGTGTGTTACACTGGATAATAGAGAGCTGGCAGGGTGTTGCACTGTGGATAATAGAGAGCTGGCAGTGTGTTACACTGAGGATAATAGAGAGCTGGCAGTGTGTTACACTGAGGATAATAGAGAGCTGGCAGTGTGTTACACTGAGGATAATAGAGAGCTGGCAGTGTGTTACACTGGGATAATAGAGAGCTGGCAGTGTGTTACACTGAGGATAATAGAGAGCAGGCCAGTGTGTTACACTGAGGATAATAGAGAGCTGGCAGTGTGTTACACTGGATAATAGAGAGCTGGCAGTGTGTTACACTGAGGATAATAGAGAGCTGGCAGTGTGTTACATTGAGGATAATAGAGAGCTGGCAGTGTGTTACACTGAGGATAACAGAGAGCTGGCAGTGTGTTACACTGAGGATAATAGAGAGCTGGCGTGTGTTACACTGAGGATAATAGAGAGCTGGCAGTGTGTTACACTGAGGATAATAGAGAGCTGGACGTGTGTTACACTGAGGATAATAGAGAGCTGGCAGTGTGTTACACTGAGGATAATAGAGAGCTGGCAGTGTGTTACACTGAGGATAATAGAGAGCTGGCAGTGTGTTACACTGAGGATAATAGAGAGCTGGCAGTGTGTTACACTGGATAATAGAGAGCTGGCAGTGTGTTACACTGAGGATAATAGAGAGCTGGCACTGTGTTACACTGAGGATAATAGAGAGCTGACAGTGTGTTACACTGAGGATAATAGGGAGCTGGCAGTGTGTTACACTGAGGATAATAGAGAGCTGGCAGTGTGTTACACTGGATAATAGAGAGCTGGCAGTGTGTTACACTGGGATAATAGAGAGCTGGCAGTGTGTTACACTGAGGATAATAGAGAGCTGGCAGTGTGTTACACTGAGGATAATAGAGAGCTGGCAGTGTGTTACACTGAGGATAATAGAGAGCTGGCAGTGTGTTACACTGAGGATAATAGAGAGCTGGCAGTGTGTTACACTGAGGATAATAGAGAGCTGGCAGTGTGTTACACTGGATAATAGTGAGCTGGCAGTGTGTTACACTGTGGATAAAGAGAGCTGGCAGGTGTTACACTGAGGATAATAGAGAGCTGGCAGTGTGTTACACTGAGGATAATAGAGAGCTGGCAGTGTGTTACACTGAGGATAATAGAGAGCTGGCGGTGTGTTACACTGAGGATAATAGAGAGCTGGCAGTGTGTTACACTGAGGATAATAGAGAGCTGGCAGTGTGTTACACTGAGGATAATAGAGAGCTGGCAGTGTGTTACACTGAGGATAATAGAGAGCTGGCAGTGTGTTAAACTGAGGATAATAGAGAGCTGGCAGTGTGTTACACTGAGGATAATAGAGAGCTGGCAGTGTGTTACACTGAGGATAATAGAGAGCTGGCAGTGTGTTACACTGAGGATAATAGATGAGCTGGCAGTGTGTTACACTGAGGATAATAGAGAGCTGGCAGTGTGTTACACTGAGGTTAATAGAGAGCTGGCAGTGTGTTACACTGAGGATAATAGAGAGCTGGCAGTGTGTTACACTGAGGATAATAGAGAGCTGGCAGTGTGTTACACTGGATAATAGAGAGCTGGCAGTGTGTTACACTGTGGATAATAGAGAGCTGGCAGTGTGTTACACTGAGGATAATAGAGAGCTGGCAGGGTGTTACACTGAGGATAATAGAGAGCTGGCAGTGTGTTACACTGAGGATAATAGAGAGCTGGCAGTGTGTTACACTGGATAATAGAGAGCTGGCAGTGTGTTACACTGAGGATAATAGAGAGCTGGCAGTGTGTTACACTGAGGATAATAGAGAGCTGGCAGTGTGTTACACTGAGGATAATAGAGAGCTGGCAGTGTGTTACACTGAGGATAATAGAGAGCTGGCAGTGTGTTACACTGAGGATAATAGAGAGCTGGCAGTGTGTTACACTGGATAATAGAGAGCTGGCAGTGTGTTACACTGAGGATAATAGAGAGCTGGCAGTGTGTTACACTGGATAATAGAGAGCTGGCAGTGTGTTACACTGGATAATAGAGAGCTGGCAGTGTGTTACACTGAGGATAATAGAGAGCTGGCAGTGTGTTACACTGAGGATAATAGAGAGCTGGCAGTGTGTTACACTGAGGATAATAGAGAGCTGGCAGTGTGTTACACTGAGGATAATAGAGAGCTGGCAGTGTGTTACACTGGATAATAGAGAGCTGGCAGTGTGTTACACTGAGGATAATAGAGAGCTGGCAGTGTGTTACACTGAGGATAATAGAGAGCTGGCAGTGTGTTACACTGTGGATAATAGAGAGCTGGCAGTGTGTTACACTGAGGATAATAGAGAGCTGGCAGTGTGTTACACTGAGGATAATAGAGAGCTGGCAGTGTGTTACACTGAGGATAATAGAGAGCTGGCAGTGTGTTACACTGAGGATAATAGAGAGCTGGCAGTGTGTTACACTGAGGATAATAGAGAGCTGGCAGTGTGTTACACTGAGGATAATAGAGAGCTGGCAGTGTGTTTCACTGAGGATAATAGAGAGCTGGCAGTGTGTTACACTGAGGATAATAGAGAGCTGGCAGTGTGTTACACTGAGGATAATAGAGAGCTGGCAGTGTGTTAAACTGAGGTTAATAGAGAGCAGACAGTGTGTTACACTGAGGATAATAGTGAGCTGGCAGTGTGTTGCACTGAGGATAATAGAGAGCTGGCAGTGTTTTACACTGGATAATAGAGAGCTGGCAGTGTGTTGCACTGTGGATAATACAGAGCTGGCAGTGTATTACACTGAGGATAATAGACAGCTGGCAGGGTGTTACACTCAGGATAATAGACAGCTGGCGGTGTGTTACACTGAGGATAATAGAGAGCTGGCAGTGTGTTACACTGGATAATAGAGAGCTGGCAGTGTGTTACACTGAGGATAATAGAGAGCAGCCAGTGTGTTACACTGAGGATAATAGAGAGCTGGCAGTGTGTTAAACTGAGGTTAATAGAGAGCAGACAGTGTGTTACACTGAGGATAATAGAGAGCTGGCAGTGTGTTGCACTGAGGATAATAGAGAGCTGGCAGTGTTTTACACTGGATAATAGAGAGCTGGCAGGGTGTTGCACTGTGGATAATAGAGAGCTGGCAGTGTATTACACTGAGGATAATAGACAGCTGGCAGGGTGTTACACTCAGGATAATAGACAGCTGGCGGTGTGTTACACTGAGGATAATAGAGAGCTGGCAGTGTGTTACACTGGATAATAGAGAGCTGGCAGTGTGTTACACTGAGGATAATAGAGAGCAGCCAGTGTGTTACACTGAGGATAATAGAGAGCTGGCAGTGTGTTACACAGGATAATAGAGTGCTGGCAGTGTGTTACACTGAGGATAATGGAGAGCTGGCAGTGTGTTACATTGAGGATAATAGAGAGCTGGCAGTGTGTTACACTGGATAATAGATAGCTGGCAGTGTGTTAAACTGAGGATAATGAGAGCTGGCAGTGTGTTACACTGAGGATAATAGAGAGCTGGCAGTGTGTTACACTGAGGATAATAGAGAGCTGGCAGTGTGTTACACTGTGGATAACAGAGGCTGGCAGTGTGTTACACTGAGGATAATAGAGAGCTGGACAGTGTGTTACACTGAGGATAATAGAGAGCTGGCAGTGTGTTACACTGAGGATAATAGAGAGCTGGCAGTGTGTTACACTGAGATAATAGAGAGCTGGCAGTGTGTTACACTGAGGATAATAGAGGAGCTGGCAGTGTGTTACACTGAGGATAATAGAGAGCTGGCAGTGTGTTTCACTGAGGATAATAGAGAGCTGGCAGTGTGTTACACTGGATAATAGAGAGCTGGCAGTGTGTTACACTGAGGATAATAGAGAGCTGGCAGTGTGTTACACTGAGGATAATAGAGAGCTGGCAGTGTGTTACACTGAGGATAATAGATGAGCTGGCAGTGTGTTACACTGAGGATAATAGAGAGCTGGCAGTGTGTTACACTGAGGATAATAGAGAGCTGACAGTGTGTTACACTGAGGATAATAGAGAGCTGGCAGTGTGTTCACTGAGGATAATAGAGAGCTGGCAGTGTGTTACACTGGATAATAGAGAGCTGGCAGTGTGTTACACTGTGGATAATACAGAGCTGGCAGTGTGTTACACTGAGGATAATAGAGAGCTGGCAGTGTGTTACACTGCAGGATAATAGAGAGCTGGCAGTGTGTTACACTGAGGATAATAGAGAGCTGGCAGTGTGTTACACTGGATAATAGAGAGCTGGCAGTGTGTTACACTGAGGATAATAGAGAGCTGCAGTGTGTTACACTGAGGATAATAGAGAGCTGGCAGTGTGTTACACTGAGGATAATAGAGAGCTGGCAGTGTGTTACACTGAGGATAATAGAGAGCTGGCAGTGTTTTACACTGAGATAATAGAGAGCTGGCAGTGTGTTACACTGAGGATAATAGAGAGCTGGCAGTGTGTTACACTGAGGATAATAGAGAGCTGGCAGTGTGTTACACTGGATAATAGAGAGCTGGCAGTGTGTTACACTGGATAATAGAGAGCTGGCAGTGTGTTACACTGTGGATAATAGAGAGCTGGCAGTGTGTACACTGAGGATAATAGAGAGCTGGCAGTGTGTTACACTGAGGATAATAGAGAGCTGGCAGTGTGTTACACTGAGGATAATAGAGAGCTGGCAGTGTGTTACACTGGATAATAGAGAGCTGCAGTGTGTTACACTGAGGATAATAGAGAGCTGGCTGTGTGTTACACTGAGATAATAGAGAGCTGGCAGTGTGTTACACTGTGATAATAGAGAGCTGCAGTGTGTTACACTGAGGATAAAAGAGAGCTGGCAGTGTGTTACACTGAGGATAATAGAGAGCTGGCAGTGTGTTACACTGGATAATAGAGAGCTGGCAGTGTGTTACACTGAGGATAATAGAGAGCTGGCAGTGTGTTACACTGAGGATAATAGAGAGCTGGCAGTGTGTTACACTGAGGATAATAGAGAGCTGGCAGTGTGTTACACTGAGGATAATAGAGAGCTGGCAGTGTGTTACACTGGGATAATAGAGAGCTGGCAGTGTGTTACACTGAGGATAATAGAGAGCTGGCAGTGTGTTACACTGAGGATAATAGAGAGCTGGCAGTGTGTTACACTGAGGATAATAGAGAGCTGGCAGTGTGTTACACTGAGGATAATAGAGAGCTGGCAGTGTGTTACACTGAGGATAATAGAGAGCTGGCAGTGTGTTACACTGAGGATAATAGAGAGCTGGCAGTGTGTTACACTGAGATAATAGAGAGCTGGCAGTGTGTTACACTGAGGATAATAGAGAGCTGGCAGTGTGTTACACTGAGGATAATAGAGAGCTGGCAGTGTGTTACACTGAGGATAATAGAGAGCTGGCAGTGTGTTACACTGAGGATAATAGAGAGCAGCCAGTGTGTTACACTGAGGATAATAGAGAGCTGGCAGTGTGTTAAACTGAGGTTAATAGAGAGCAGACAGTGTGTTACACTGAGGATAATAGAGAGCTGGCAGTGTGTTGCACTGAGGATAATAGAGAGCTGGCAGTGTTTTACACTGGATAATAGAGAGCTGGCAGGGTGTTGCACTGTGGATAATAGAGAGCTGGCAGTGTATTACACTGAGGATAATAGACAGCTGGCAGGGTGTTACACTCAGGATAATAGACAGCTGGCGGTGTGTTACACTGAGGATAATAGAGAGCTGGCAGTGTGTTACTCTGGATAATAGAGAGCTGGCAGTGTGTTACACTGAGGATAATAGAGAGCAGCCAGTGTGTTACACTGAGGATAATAGAGAGCTGGCAGTGTGTTACACAGGATAATAGAGTGCTGGCAGTGTGTTACACTGAGGATAATGGAGAGCTGGCAGTGTGTTACACTGAGGATAATAGAGAGCTGGCAGTGTGTTACACTGGGATAATAGAGAGCTGGCAGTGTGTTACACTGAGGATAATGAGAGCTGGCAGTGTGTTACACTGAGGATAATAGAGAGCTGGCAGTGTGTTACACTGAGGATAATAGAGAGCTGGCAGTGTGTTACACTGAGGATAAAAGAGAGCTGGCAGTGTGTTACACTGAGGATAATAGAGAGCTGTCAGTGTGTTACACTGGATAATAGAGAGCTGGCAGTGTGTTACACTGAGAATAATAGAGAGCTGGCACTGTGTTACACTGAGGATAATAGAGAGCTGACAGTGTGTTACACTGAGGATAATAGGGAGCTGGCAGTGTGTTACACTGGATAATAGAGTGCTGGCAGTGTGTTACACTTTATATTAGAGAGCTGGCAGTGTGTTACACTGGATAATAGAGAGCTGGCAGTGTGTTACATTGAGGATAATAGAGAGCTGGCAGTGTGTTACACTGAGTATAATAGAGAGCTGGCAGTGTGTTACACTGAGGATAATAAAGAGGTGGCAGTATGTTATACTGGATAACAGAGAGCTGGCAGTGTGTAACACTGAGGATAATAGAGAGCTGGCTGTGTGTTACACTGGATAATAGTGAGCTTGCAGTTTGTTACACTGTGGATAACAGAGGGCTGGCAGTGTGTTACACTGAGGATAATAGAGAGCTGACAGTGTGTTACACTGAGGATAATAGAGAGCTGGCAGTGTGTTACACTGAGGATAATAGAGAGCTGGCAGTGTGTTACACTGAGGATAATAGAGAGCTGGCAGTGTGTTACACTGAGGAGAATAGAGGACTGGCGGTGTGTTACACTGAGGATAATACAGAGCTGGCAGTGTGTTTCACTGAGGATAATAGAGAGCTGGCAGTGTGTTAAACTGGATAATAGAGAGCTGGCAGTGTGTTATACTGAGGATAATAGAGAGCTGGCAGTGTGTTACACTGAGGATAATAGAGAGCTGGCAGTGTGTTACACTGAGGATAATAATGAGCTGGCAATGTGTTACACTGAGGATAATAGAGAGCTGGCAGTGTGTTAAACTGAGGTTAATAGAGAGCAGACAGTGTGTTACACTGAGGATAATAGTGAGCTGGCAGTGTGTTGCACTGAGGATAATAGAGAGCTGGCAGTGTTTTACACTGAGGATAATAGAGAGCTGGCAGGGTGTTGCACTGTGGATAATACAGAGCTGGCAGTGTATTACACTGAGGATAATAGACAGCTGGCAGGGTGTTACACTCAGGATAATAGACAGCTGCGGTGTGTTACACTGAGGATAATAGAGAGCTGGCAGTGTGTTACACTGGATAATAGAGAGCTGGCAGTGTGTTACACTGAGGATAATAGAGAGCAGCCAGTGTGTTACACTGAGGATAATAGAGAGCTGGCAGTGTGTTAAACTGAGGTTAATAGAGAGCAGACAGTGTGTTACACTGAGGATAAGAGAGAGCTGGCAGTGTGTTACACTGAGGATAATAGAGAGCTGGCAGTGTGTTACACTGGATAATAGAGAGCTGGCAGTGTGTTACACTGTGGATAATAGAGAGCTGGCAGTGTGTTACACTGAGGATAATAGAGCAGCTGGCAGTGTGTTACACTGCAGGATAATAGAGCAGCTGGCGGTGTGTTACACTGAGGATAATAGAGAGCTGGCAGTGTGTTACACTGGATAATAGAGAGCTGGCAGTGTGTTACACTGAGGATAATAGAGAGCTGGCCAGTGTGTTACACTGAGGATAATAGAGAGCTGGCAGTGTGTTACACTGAGGTAATAGAGTGCTGGCAGTGTGTTACACTGAGGATAATGGAGAGCTGGCAGTGTGTTACACTGAGGATAATAGAGAGCTGGCAGTGTGTTACATCTGGATAATAGAGAGCTGGCAGTGTGTTAAACTGAGGATAATGGAGAGCTGGCAGTGTGTTACACTGAGGATAATAGAGAGCTGGCAGTGTGTTACACTGAGGATAATAGAGAGCTGGCAGTGTGTTACACTGAGGATAAAGAGAGCTGGCAGTGTGTTACACTGAGGATAATAGAGAGCTGGCAGTGTGTTACACTGGATAATAGAGAGCTGGCAGTGTGTTACACTGAGGATAATAGAGAGCTGGCAGCTGTGTTACACTGAGGATAATAGAGAGCTGGCAGTGTGTTACACTGAGGATAATAGAGAGCTGGCAGTGTGTTACACTGAGGATAATAGAGAGCTGGCAGTGTGTTACACTGAGGATAATAGAGAGCTGGCAGTGTGTTACACTGGATAATAGAGAGCTGGCAGTGTGTTACACTGAGGATAATAGAGAGCTGGCAGTGTGTTACACTGAGGATAATAGAGAGCTGGCAGTGTGTTACACTGAGGATAATAGAGAGCTGGCAGTGTGTTACACTGAGGATAATAGAGAGCTGCAGTGTGTTACACTGAGGATAATAGAGAGCTGGCAGTGTGTTACACTGAGGATAATAGAGAGCTGGCAGTGTGTTACACTGAGGATAATAGAGAGCTGGCAGTGTGTTACACTGAGGATAATAGAGAGCTGGCAGTGTGTTACACTGGATAATAGAGAGCTGGCAGTGTGTTACACTGAGGATAATAGAGAGCTGGCTGTGTGTTACACTGAGGATAATAGAGAGCTGGCAGTGTGTTACACTGGATAATAGAGAGCTGGCAGTGTGTTACACTGAGGATAATAGAGAGCTGGCAGTGTGTTACACTGAGGATAATAGAGAGCTGGCAGTGTGTTACACTGGATAATAGAGAGCTGGCAGTGTGTTACACTGAGGATAATAGAGAGCTGGCAGTGTGTTACACTGAGGATAATAGAGAGCTGTCAGTGTGTTACACTGAGATAATAGAGAGCTGGCAGTGTGTTACACTGGATAATAGAGAGCTGGCAGTGTGTTACACTGAGGATAATAGAGAGCTGGCAGTGTGTTACACTGGATAATAGAGAGCTGCAGTGTGTTACACTGAGGATAATAGAGAGCTGGCAGTGTGTTACACTGAGATAATAGAGAGCTGGCAGTGTGTTACACTGGATAATAGAGAGCTGGCAGTGTGTTACACTGAGGATAATAGAGAGCTGGCAGTGTGTTACACTGAGGATAATAGAGAGCTGGCAGTGTGTTACACTGAGGATAATAGAGAGCTGGCAGTGTGTTACACTGAGGATAATAGAGAGCTGGCAGTGTGTTACACTGAGGATAATAGAGAGCTGGCAGTGTGTTACACTGGATAATAGAGAGCTGGCAGTGTGTTACACTGAGGATAATAGAGAGCTGGCAGTGTGTTACACTGAGGATAATAGAGAGCTGGCAGTGTGTTACACTGAGATAATAGAGAGCTGGCAGTGTGTTACACTGAGGATAATAGAGAGCTGGCAGTGTGTTACACTGAGGATAATAGAGAGCTGGCTGTGTGTTACACTGAGGATAATAGTGAGCTGGCAGTGTGTTACACTGAGGATAACAGAGAGCTGGCAGTGTGTTACACTGAGGATAATAGAGAGCTGGCAGTGTGTTACACTGGGATAATAGAGAGCTGGCAGTGTGTTACACTGAGGATAATAGAGAGCTGGCAGTGTGTTACACTGAGGATAATAGAGAGCTGGCAGTGTGTTACACTGAGGATAATAGAGGAGCTGGCAGTGTGTTACACTGAGGATAATAGAGAGCTGGCAGTGTGTTACACTGAGGATAATAGAGAGCTGGCAGTGTGTTACACTGAGGATAATAGAGAGCTGGCAGTGTGTTACACTGAGGATAATAGAGAGCTGGCAGTGTGTTACACTGAGGATAATAGAGAGCTGGCAGTGTGTTACACTGAGGATAATAGAGAGCTGGCAGTGTGTTACACTGAGGATAATAGAGAGCTGGCAGTGTGTTACACTGTGGATAATAGAGAGCTGGCAGTGTGTTACACTGAGGATAATAGAGAGCTGGCAGTGTGTTACACTGAGGATAATAGAGAGCTGGCGTGTGTTACACTGAGGATAATAGAGAGCTGGCAGTGTGTTACACTGAGGATAATAGAGAGCTGGCAGTGTGTTACACTGAGGATAATAGAGAGCAGAGCCAGTGTGTTACACTGAGGATAATAGAGAGCTGGCAGTGTGTTACACTGAGGATATAGAGTGCTGGCAGTGTGTTTACACTGAGGATAATTGAGAGCTGGCAGGTGTGTTACATGAGGATAATAGAGAGCTGGCAGTGTGTTACACTGGATAATAGAGAGCTGGCAGTGTGTTAAACTGAGGATAATGGAGAGCTGGCAGTGTGTTACATTGAGGATAATAGAGAGCTGGCAGTGTGTTACACTGAGGATAATAGAGAGCTGGCAGTGTGTTACACTGAGGATAATAGAGAGCTGGCAGTGTGTTACACTGAGGATAATAGAGAGCTGGCAGTGTGTTACACTGGATAATAGAGAGCTGGCAGTGTGTTACACTGAGGATAATAGAGAGCTGGCAGCTGTGTTACACTGAGGATAATAGAGAGCTGGCAGTGTGTTACACTGGATAATAGAGTAGCTGGCAGTGTGTTACACTGAGGATAATGGAGAGCTGGCAGTGTGTTACACTTGAGGTAATAGAGAGCTGGCAGTGTGTTACACTGAGGATAATAGAGAGCTGGCAGTGTGTTACACTGAGGATAATAGAGAGCTGGCAGTGTGTTACACTGAGGATAATAGAGAGCTGGCAGTGTGTTACACTGGATAATAGAGAGCTGGCAGTGTGTTACACTGAGGATAATAGAGAGCTGGCTTGTGTTACACTGAGGATAATAGAGAGCTGACAGTGTTTTACACTGAGGATAATAGAGAGCTGGCAGTGTGTTACACTGAGGATAATAGAGAGCTGGCAGTGTGTTACACTGAGGATAATAGAGAGCTGGCAGTGTGTTACACTGGGATAATAGAGAGCTGGCAGTGTGTTACACTGAGGATAATAGAGAGCTGGCAGTGTGTTACACTGAGGATAATAGAGAGCTGGCAGTGTGTTACACTGGATAATAGAGAGCTGGCAGTGTGTTACACTGAGGATAATAGAGAGCTGGCAGTGTGTTACACTGAGGATAATAGAGAGCTGGCAGTGTGTTACACGGGATAATAGAGAGCTGGCAGTGTGTTACACTGAGGATAATAGAGAGCTGCAGTGTGTTACACTGAGGATAATAGAGAGCTGGCAGTGTGTTACACTGAGATAATAGAGGCTGGCAGTGTGTTACACTGAGGAATATGGAGAGCTGGCAGTGTGTTACATTGTGGATATTAGAGAGCTGGCAGTGTGTTACACTGTGATAATAGAGAGCTGGCAGTGTGTTACACTGAGGATAATGAGAGAGCTGGCAGTGTGTTACACTGAGGATAATAGAGAGCTGGCAGTGTGTTACACTGAGATAATAGAGAGCTGGCAGTGTGTTACACTGGATAAAAGAGAGCTGGCAGTGTGTTACACTGAGGATAATAGAGAGCTGACAGTGTGTTACACTGGATAATAGAGAGCTGGCAGTGTGTTACACGGAGATAATAGAGAGCTGGCAGCTGTGTTACACTGAGGATAATAGAGAGCTGACAGTGTGTTGCACTGAGGATAATAGAGAGCTGGCAGTGTGTTACACTGGATAATAGAGTGCTGGCAGTGTGTTACACTTATATTAGAGAGCTGGCAGTGTGTTACACTGGATAATAGAGAGCTGGCAGTGTGTTACACTGAGGATAATAGAGAGCTGGCAGTGTGTTACACTGAGGATAATAGAGAGCTGGCAGTGTGTTACACTGAGGATAATAAGAGTGGCAGTAGTGTTATACTGGATAACAGAGAGCTGGCAGTGTGTTACACTGAGGATAATAGAGAGCTGGCTGTGTGTTACACTGGATAATAGAGAGCTGGCAGTGTGTTACACTGTGGATAACAGAGGGCTGGCAGTGTGTTACACTGAGGATAATAGAGAGCTGACAGGGTGTTACACTGAGGATAATAGAGAGCTGGCAGTGTGTTTCACTGAGGATAATAGAGAGCTGGCAGGTGTGTTACACTGAGGATAATAGAGAGCTGGCAGTGTGTTACACTGAGGATAATAGAGAGCTGGCGGTGTGTTACACTGAGGATAATAGAGAGCTGGCAGTGTGTTTCACTGAGGATAATAGAGAGCTGGCAGTGTGTTAAACTGGATAATAGAGAGCTGGCAGTGTGTTATACTGAGGATAATAGAGAGCTGGCAGTGTGTTACACTGAGGATAATAGAGAGCTGGCAGTGTGTTACACTGAGGATAATAGAGAGCTGGCAGTGTGTTACACTGAGGATAATAAGAGAGCTGGCAGTTTGTTACACTGGATAACAGAGAGCTGGCAGTGTGTAACACTGAGGATAATAGAGAGCTGGCTGTGTGTTACACTGGATAATAGTGAGCTTGCAGTGTGTTACACTGTGGATAACAGAGGCTGGCAGTGTGTTACACTGAGGATAATAGAGAGCTGCAGTGTGTTACACTGAGGATAATAGAGAGCTGGCAGTGTGTTACACTGAGGATAATAGAGAGCTGGCAGTGTGTTACACTGAGGATAATAGAGAGCTGGCAGTGTGTTACACTGAGGAGAATAGAGGACTGGCAGTGTGTTACACTGAGGATAATAGAGAGCTGGCAGTGTGTTTCACTGAGGATAATAGAGAGCTGGCAGTGTGTTAAACTGAGATAATAGAGAGCTGGCAGTGTGTTTACTGAGGATAATAGAGAGCTGGCAGTGTGTTACACTGAGGATAATAGAGAGCTGGCAGTGTGTTACACTGAGGATAATAAGAGCTGGCAAGTGTGTTACACTGAGGATAATAGAGAGCTGGCAGTGTGTTAAACTGAGGTTAATAGAGAGCAGACAGTGTGGTTACACTGAGGATAATAGTGAGCTGGCAGTGTGTTGCACTGAGGATAATAGAGAGCTGGCAGTGTTTTACACTGGATAATAGAGAGCTGGCAGGGTGTTGCACTGTGGATAATACAGAGCTGGCAGTGTATTACACTGAGGATAATAGACAGGCTGGCAGGGTGTTACACTCAGGATAATAGAGCAGCTGGCGGTGTGTTACACTGAGGATAATAGAGAGCTGGCAGTGTGTTACACTGGATAATAGAGAGCTGGCAGTGTGTTACACTGAGGATAATAGAGAGCAGGCCAGTGTGTTACACTGAGGATAATAGAGAGCTGGCAGTGTGTTAAACTGAGGTTAATAGAGAGCAGACAGTGTGTTACACTGAGGATAATAGAGAGCTGGCAGTGTGTTGCACTGAGGATAATAGAGAGCTGGCAGTGTTTTACACTGGATAATAGAGAGCTGGCAGGGTGTTGCACTGTGGATAATAGAGAGCTGGCAGTGTATTACACTGAGGATAATAGACAGCTGGCAGGGTGTTACACTCAGGATAATAGACAGCTGGCGGTGTGTTACACTGAGGATAATAGAGAGCTGGCAGTGTGTTACACTGGATAATAGAGAGCTGGCAGTGTGTTACACTGAGGATAATAGAGAGCAGCCAGTGTGTTACACTGAGGATAATAGAGAGCTGGCAGTGTGTTACACTGGATAATAGAGTGCTGGCAGTGTGTTACACTGAGGATAATGGAGAGCTGGCAGTGTGTTACATTGAGGATAATAGAGAGCTGGCAGTGTGTTACACTGGATAATAGATAGCTGGCAGTGTGTTAAACTGAGGATAATGGAGAGCTGGCAGTGTGTTACATTGAGGATAATAGAGAGCTGGCAGTGTGTTACACTGAGTATAATAGAGAGCTGGCAGTGTGTTACACTGAGGATAAAAGAGAGCTGGCAGTGTGTTACACTGAGGATAATAGAGAGCTGTCAGTGTGTTACACTGGATAATAGAGAGCTGGCAGTGTGTTACACTGAGAATAATAGAGAGCTGGCACTGTGTTACACTGAGGATAATAGAGAGCTGACAGTGTGTTACACTGAGGATAATAGGGAGCTGGCAGTGTGTTACACTGATAATAGAGTGCTGGCAGTGTGTTACACTTATATTAGAGAGCTGCAGTGTGTTACACTGGATAATAGAGAGCTGCAGTGTGTTACATTGAGGATAATAGAGAGCTGGCAGTGTGTTACACTGAGTATAATAGAGAGCTGGCAGTGTGTTACACTGAGGATAATAGAGAGCTGGCAGTGTGTTACACTGAGGATAATAGAGAGCTGGCAGTGTGTTACACTGAGGATAATAGAGAGCTGGCAGTGTGTTACACTGGATAATAGAGAGCTGGCAGTGTGTTACACTGAGGATAATAGAGAGGCTGGCAGTGTGTTACACTGAGGATAATAGAGAGCTGGCAGTGTGTTACACTGGATAATAGAGAGCTGGCAGTGTGTTACACTGAGGATAATAGAGAGCTGGCAGTGTGTTACACTGAGGATAATAGAGAGCTGGCAGTGTGTTACACTGGATAATAGAGAGCTGGCAGTGTGTTACACTGAGGATAATGGAGAGCTGGCAGTGTGTTACACTGAGGATAATAGAGAGCTGGCAGTGTGTTACACTGAGATAATAGAGAGCTGGCAGTGTGTTACACTGAGGATAATGAGAGCTGGCAGTGTGTTACACTGAGGATAATAGAGAGCTGGCAGTGTGTTACACTGAGATAATAGAGAGCTGGCAGTGTGTTACACTGAGGATAATAGAGAGCTGGCAGTGTGTTACACTGAGGATAATAGAGAGCTGCAGTGTGTTACACTGGATAATAGAGAGCTGGCAGTGTGTTACACTGAGATTAGAGAGCTGGCAGTGTGTTACACTGAGATAATAGAGAGCTGGCAGTGTGTTACACTGAGGATAATAGAGAGCTGGCAGTGTGTTACACTGAGATAATAGAGAGCTGGCAGTGTGTTACACTGAGATAATAAGAGCTGGCAGTGTGTTACACTGGATAATAGAGAGCTGGCAGTGTGTTACACTGAGGATAATAGAGAGCTGGCTGTGTGTTACACTGGATAATAGTGAGCTGTGCAGTTTGTTACACTGTGGATATCAGAGGGCTGGCAGTGTGTTACACTGAGTATAATAGAGAGCTGACAGTGTGTTACACTGAGGATAATAGAGAGCTGGCAGTGTGTTACACTGAGATAATAGAGAGCTGCAGTGTGTTATACTGGGATAATAGAGAGCTGGCAGTGTGTTACACTGAGGATAATAGAGAGCTGGCAGTGTGTTACACTGGGATAATAGAGAGCTGGCTGTGTGTTACACTGAGGATAATAGAGAGCTGGCAGGTGTGTTACACTGAGGATAATAGAGGAGCTGGCAGTGTGTTTACACTGAGGATAATAGAGAGCTGGCAGTGTGTTTCACTGAGGATATAGAGAGCTGGCAGTGTGTTACACTGAGATAATAGAGAGCTGGCAGTGTGTTATACTGAGGATAATAGAGAGCTGGCAGTGTGTTACACTGAGGATAATAGAGAGCTGGCAGTGTGTTACACTGAGGATAATAAGAGCTGGCAGTGTGTTACACTGAGGATAATAGAGAGCTGGCAGTGTGTTACACTGAGGATAATAGAGAGCTGGCAGTGTGTTACACTGAGGATAATAGAGAGCTGGCAGTGTGTTACACTGAGGATAATAGAGAGCTGGCAGTGTGTTACACTGGATAATAGAGTGCTGGCAGTGTGTTACACTGAGGATAATAGAGAGCTGGCAGTGTGTTGCACTGAGGATAAT
Organism: Squalus acanthias; assembly: GCA_030390025.1. Classification (NCBI taxonomy): domain Eukaryota; kingdom Metazoa; phylum Chordata; class Chondrichthyes; order Squaliformes; family Squalidae; genus Squalus; species Squalus acanthias. The sequence goes on along the minus strand of CM059432.1, from coordinate 29,526,227 downwards.
AGAGAGCTGGCAGGGTGTTACACTGGATAATAGAGAGCTGGCAGTGTGTTACACTGAGGATAATAGAGAGCTGGCAGTGTGTTCACTGAGATAATAGAGAGCTGGCAGTGTGTTACACTGAGGATAATAGAGAGCTGCAGTGTGTTACACTGAGGATAATAGAGAGCTGGCAGTGTGTTACACTGAGGATAATAGAGAGCTGACAGTGTGTTACACTGAGGATAATAGAGAGCTGGCAGTGTGTTGCACTGAGGATAATAGAGAGCTGGCAGTGTTTTACACTGGATAATAGAGAGCTGGCAGGGTGTTGCACTGTGGATAATAGAGAGCTGGCAGTATATTACACTGAGGATAATAGACAGCTGGCAGGGTGTTACACTCAGGATAATAGACAGCTGGCGGTGTGTTACACTGAGGATAATAGAGAGCTGGCAGTGTGTTACACTGGATAATAGAGAGCTGGCAGTGTGTTACACTGAGGATAATAGAGAGCAGCCAGTGTGTTACACTGAGGATAATAGAGAGCTGGCAGTGTGTTACACTGAGGATAATAGAGTGCTGGCAGTGTGTTACACTGAGGATAATGGAGAGCTGGCAGTGTGTTACATTGAGGATAATAGAGAGCTGGCAGTGTGTTACACTGGATAATAGATAGCTGGCAGTGTGTTAAACTGAGGATAATGGAGAGCTGGCAGTGTGTTACATGAGGATAATAGAGAGCTGGCAGTGTGTTACACTGAGTATAATAGAGAGCTGGCAGTGTGTTACACTGAGGATAAAAGAGAGCTGGCAGTGTGTTACACTGAGGATAATAGAGAGCTGTCAGTGTGTTACACTGGATAATAGAGAGCTGGCAGTGTGTTACACTGAGAATAATAGAGAGCTAGCACTGTGTTACACTGAGGATAATAGAGAGCTGACAGTGTGTTACACTGAGGATAATAGGGAGCTGGCAGTGTGTTACACTGGATAATAGAGTGCTGGCAGTGTGTTACACTTTATATTAGAGAGCTGGCAGTGTGTTACACTGGATAATAGAGAGCTGGCAGTGTGTTACATTGAGGATAATAGAGAGCTGGCAGTGTGTTACACTGAGTATAATAGAGAGCTGGCAGTGTGTTACACTGCGGATAATAGAGAGCTGGCAGTGTGTTACACTGAGGATAATAGACAGCTGGCAGTGTGTTACACTGAGGATAATAGAGAGCTGGCAGTGTTTTACACTGGATAATAGAGAGCTGGCAGTGTGTTACACTGGATAATAGAGAGCTGGCAGTGTGTTACACTGGATAATAGAGAGCTGGCAGTGTGTTACACTGAGGATAATAGAGAGCTGGCAGTGTGTTACACTGAGGATAATAGAGAGCTGGCAGTGTGTTACACTGAGGATAATAGAGAGCTGGCAGTGTGTTACACTGGATAATAGAGAGCTGGCAGTGTGTTACACTGAGGATAATAGAGAGCTGGCAGTGTGTTACACTGGATAATAGAGAGCTTGCAGTGTGTTACACTGTGGATAATAGAGAGCTGGCAGTGTGTTACACTGAGGATAATAGAGAGCTGGCAGTGTGTTACACTGAGGATAATAGAGAGCTGGCAGTGTGTTACACTGAGGATAATAGAGAGCTGGCAGTGTGTTACACTGAGGATAATAGAGAGCTGGCAGTGTGTTACACTGAGGATAATAGAGAGCTGGCAGTGTGTTACACTGAGGATAATAGAGAGCTGGCAGTGTGTTACACTGAGGATAATAGAGAGCTGCAGTGTGTTACACTGAGGATAATGGAGGGCTGGCAGTGTGTTCACTGAGGATAATAGAGAGCTGGCAGTGTGTTACACTGAGGATAATAGAGAGCTGGCTGTGTGTTTACACTGAGGATAATAGAGAGCTGGCAGTGTGTTACACTGAGGATAATAGAGAGCTGGCAGTGTGTTACACTGGATAATAGAGAGCTGGCAGTGTGTTACACTGAGGATAATAGAGAGCTGGCAGTGTGTTACACTGAGGATAATAGAGAGCTGGCAGTGTGTTACACTGAGGATAATAGAGGGCTGGCAGGTGTGTTACACTGAGGATAATAGAGAGCTGGCAGTGTGTTACACTGAGGATAATAGAGGACTGGCGGTGTGTTACACTGAGGATAATAGAGAGCTGGCAGTGTGTTACACTGAGGATAATAGAGAGCTGGCAGTGTGTTACACTGGATAATAGAGAGCTGGCAGGGTGTTACACTGAGGATAATAGAGAGCTGGCAGTGTGTTACACTGAGGATAATAGAGAGCTGGCAGTGTGTTACACTGAGGATAATAGAGAGCTGGCAGTGTGTTACACTGAGGATAATAGAGAGCTGGCAGTGTGTTACACTGAGGATAATAGAGAGCTGGCAGTGTGTTACACTGAGGATAATAGAGAGCTGGCAGTGTGTTACACTGAGGATAATAGAGAGCTGGCTGTGTGTTACACTGAGGATAATAGAGAGCTGGCAGTGTGTTACACTGAGGATAATAGAGAGCTGGCAGTGTGTTACACTGAGGATAATAGAGAGCTGGCAGGTGTGTTACACTGAGGATAATAGAGAGCTGGCAGTGTGTTACACTGAGGATAATAGAGAGCTGGCAGTGTGTTACACTGAGGATAATAGAGAGCTGGCAGTGTGTTACACTGAGGATAATAGAGAGCTGGCAGTGTGTTACACTGAGGATAATAGAGGGCTGGCGGTGTGTTACACTGAGGATAATAGAGAGCTGGCAGTGTGTTACACTGAGGATAATAGAGAGCTGGCAGTGTGTTACACTGAGGATAATAGAGAGCTGGCAGTGTGTTACACTGAGGATAATAGAGAGCTGGCAGTGTGTTACACTGGATAATAGAGAGCTGGCAGTGTGTTACACTGAGGATAATAGAGAGCTGGCAGTGTGTTACACTGAGGATAATAGAGAGCTGGCAGTGTGTTACACTGAGGATAATAGAGAGCTGGCAGTGTGTTACACTGAGGATAATAGAGAGCTGGCAGTGTGTTACACTGGATAATAGAGAGCTGGCAGTGTGTTACACTGAGGATAATAGAGAGCTGGCAGTGTGTTACACTGAGGATAATAGAGAGCTGGCAGTGTGTTACACTGAGGATAATAGAGGAGCTGGCAGGTGTGTTACACTGAGGATAATAGAGAGCTGGCAGTGTGTTACACTGAGGATAATAGAGAGCTGGCAGTGTGTTACACTGAGGATAATAGAGAGCTGGCAGTGTGTTACACTGAGGATAATAGAGAGCTGGCAGTGTGTTACACTGAGGATAATAGAGAGCTGGCAGTGTGTTACACTGAGGATAATAGAGAGCTGGCAGTGTGTTACACTGAGGATAATAGAGGCTGGCGGTGTGTTACACTGAGGATAATAGAGAGCTGGCAGTGTGTTACACTGAGGATAATAGAGAGCTGGCAGTGTGTTACACTGAGGATAATAGAGAGCTGGCAGTGTGTTACACTGAGGATAATAGAGAGCTGGCAGTGTGTTACACTGGATAATAGAGAGCTGGCAGGTGTGTTACACTGAGGATAATAGAGAGCTGGCAGTGTGTTACACTGAGGATAATAGAGAGCTGGCAGTGTGTTACACTGAGGATAATAGAGAGCTGGCAGTGTGTTACACTGAGGATAATAGAGAGCTGGCAGTGTGTTACACTGGATAATAGAGAGCTGGCAGTGTGTTACACTGAGGATAATAGAGAGCTGGCAGTGTGTTACACTGAGGATAATAGAGAGCTGGCAGTGTGTTACACTGAGGATAATAGAGGCTGGCAGTGTGTTACACTGAGGATAATAGAGAGCTGGCAGTGTGTTACACTGAGGATAATAGAGAGCTGGCAGTGTGTTACACTGAGGATAATAGAGAGCTGGCAGTGTGTTACACTGAGGATAATAGAGAGCTGGCAGTGTGTTACACTGAGGATAATAGAGAGCTGGCAGTGTGTTACACTGAGGATAATAGAGAGCTGGCAGTGTGTTACACTGAGGATAATAGAGAGCTGGCAGTGTGTTACACTGAGGATAATAGAGAGCTGGCAGTGTGTTACACTGAGGATAATAGAGAGCTGGCAGTGTGTTACACTGAGGATAATAGAGAGCTGGCAGTGTGTTACACTGAGGATAATAGAGAGCTGGCAGGGTGTTACACTGAGGATAATAGAGAGCTGGCAGTGTGTTACACTGAGGATAATAGAGAGCTGGCAGTGTGTTACACTGAGGATAATAGAGAGCTGGCAGTGTGTTACACTGAGGATAATAGAGAGCTGGCAGTGTGTTACACTGAGGATAATAGAGAGCTGGCAGTGTGTTACACTGAGGATAATAGAGAGCTGGCAGTGTGTTACACTGAGGATAATAGAGAGCTGGCAGTGTGTTACACTGAGGATAATAGAGAGCTGGCAGTGTGTTACACTGAGGATAATAGAGAGCTGGCAGTGTGTTACACTGAGGATAATAGAGAGCTGGCAGTGTGTTACACTGAGGATAATAGAGAGCTGGCAGTGTGTTACACTGAGGATAATAGAGAGCTGGCAGTGTGTTACACTGAGGATAATAGAGAGCTGGCAGTGTGTTACACTGAGGATAATAGAGAGCTGGCAGTGTGTTACACTGAGGATAATAGAGAGCTGGCAGTGTGTTACACTGAGGATAATAGAGAGCTGGCAGTGTGTTACACTGAGGATAATAGAGAGCTGGCAGGTGTGTTACACTGAGGATAATAGAGAGCTGGCAGTGTGTTACACTGAGGATAATAGAGAGCTGGCAGTGTGTTACACTGAGGATAATAGAGAGCTGGCAGTGTGTTACACTGAGGATAATAGAGAGCTGGCAGTGGTTACACTGAGGATAATAGAGAGCTGGCAGTGTGTTACACTGAGGATAATAGAGAGCTGGCAATGTGTTACACTGAGGATAATAGAGAGCTGGCAGTGTGTTACACTGAGGATAATAGAGAGCTGGCAGTGTGTTACACTGGATAATAGAGAGCTGGCAGTGTGTTACACTGAGGATAATAGAGAGCTGGCAGTGTGTTACACTGAGGATAATAGAGAGCTGGCAGTGTTTTACACTGGATAATAGAGAGCTGGCAGGGTGTTACACTGAGGATAATAGAGAGCTGGCAGTGTATTACACTGAGGATAATAGACAGCTGGCAGTGTGTTACACTCAGGATAATAGAGAGCTGGCGGTGTGTTACACTGAGGATAATAGAGAGCTGGCAGTGTGTTACACTGAGGATAATAGAGAGCTGGCAGTGTGTTACACTGAGGATAATAGAGAGCTGGCAGTGTGTTACACTGAGGATAATAGAGAGCTGGCAGTGTGTTACACTGGATAATAGAGAGCTGGCAGTGTGTTACACTGAGGATAATAGAGAGCTGGCAGTGTGTTACACTGAGGATAATAGAGAGCTGGCAGTGTGTTACACTGAGGATAATAGAGAGCTGGCAGTGTGTTACACTGAGGATAATAGAGAGCTGGCAGTGTGTTACACTGAGGATAATAGAGAGCTGGCAGTGTGTTACACTGAGGATAATAGAGAGCTGGCAGTGTGTTACACTGAGGATAATAGAGAGCTGGCAGTGTGTTACACTGAGGATAATAGAGAGCTGGCAGTGTGTTACACTGGATAATAGAGAGCTGGCAGTGTGTTACACTGAGGATAATAGAGAGCTGGCAGTGTGTTACACTGAGGATAATAGAGAGCTGGCAGTGTGTTACACTGAGGATAATAGAGAGCTGGCAGTGTGTTACACTGGATAATAGAGAGCTGGCAGTGTGTTACACTGAGGATAATAGAGAGCTGGCAGTGTGTTACACTGAGGATAATAGAGAGCTGGCAGTGTGTTACACTGAGGATAATAGAGAGCTGGCAGTGTGTTACACTGAGGATAATAGAGAGCTGGCAGTGTGTTACACTGAGATAATAGAGAGCTGGCAGTGTGTTACACTGAGGATAATAGAGAGCTGGCAGTGTGTTACACTGAGGATAATAGAGAGCTGGCAGTGTGTTACACTGAGGATAATAGAGAGCTGGCAGTGTGTTACACTGAGGATAATAGAGAGCTGGCAGTGTGTTACACTGAGATAATAGAGAGCTGGCAGTGTGTTACACTGAGGATAATAGAGAGCTGGCAGTGTGTTACACTGAGGATAATAGAGAGCTGGCAGTGTGTTACACTGAGGATAATAGAGAGCTGGCAGTGTGTTACACTGAGGATAATAGAGAGCTGGCAGTGTGTTACACTGAGGATAATAGAGAGCTGGCAGTGTGTTACACTGAGGATAATAGAGAGCTGGCAGTGTGTTACACTGAGGATAATAGAGAGCTGGCAGTGTGTTACACTGAGGATAATAGAGAGCTGGCAGTGTGTTACACTGAGGATAATAGAGAGCTGGCAGTGTGTTACACTAGGATAATAGAGAGCTGGCAGTGTGTTACACTGAGGATAATAGAGAGCTGGCAGTGTGTTACACTGAGGATAATAGAGAGCTGGCAGTGTGTTACACTGAGGATAATAGAGAGCTGGCAGTGTGTTACACTGAGGATAATAGAGAGCTGGCAGTGTGTTACACTGAGGATAATAGAGAGCTGGCAGTGTGTTACACTGAGGATAATAGAGAGCTGGCAGTGTGTTACACTGAGGATAATAGAGAGCTGGCAGTGTGTTACACTGAGGATAATAGAGAGCTGGCAGTGTGTTACACTGAGGATAATAGAGAGCTGGCAGTGTGTTACACTGAGGATAATAGAGAGCTGGCAGTGTGTTACACTGAGGATAATAGAGAGCTGGCAGTGTGTTACACTGAGGATAATAGAGAGCTGGCAGTGTGTTACACTGAGGATAATAGAGAGCTGGCAGTGTGTTACACTGGATAATAGAGAGCTGGCAGTGTGTTACACTGAGGATAATAGAGAGCTGGCAGTGTGTTACACTGAGGATAATAGAGAGCTGGCAGTGTGTTACACTGAGGATAATAGAGAGCTGGCAGTGTGTTACACTGAGGATAATAGAGAGCTGGCAGTGTGTTACACTGAGGATAATAGAGAGCTGGCAGTGTGTTACACTGAGGATAATAGAGAGCTGGCAGTGTGTTACACTGAGGATAATAGAGAGCTGGCAGTGTGTTACACTGAGGATAATAGAGAGCTGGCAGTGTGTTACACTGAGGATAATAGAGAGCTGGCAGTGTGTTACACTGAGGATAATAGAGAGCTGGCAGTGTGTTACACTGGATAATAGAGAGCTGGCAGTGTGTTACACTGAGGATAATAGAGAGCTGGCAGTGTGTTACACTGAGGATAATAGAGAGCTGGCAGTGTGTTACACTGGATAATAGAGAGCTGGCAGTGTGTTACACTGAGGATAATAGAGAGCTGGCAGTGTGTTACACTGAGGATAATAGAGAGCTGGCAGTGTGTTACACTGAGGATAATAGAGAGCTGGCAGTGTGTTACACTGAGGATAATAGAGAGCTGGCAGTGTGTTACACTGAGGATAATAGAGAGCTGGCAGTGTGTTACACTGAGGATAATAGAGAGCTGGCAGTGTGTTACACTGAGGATAATAGAGAGCTGGCAGTGTGTTACACTGAGGATAATAGAGAGCTGGCAGTGTGTTACACTGAGGATAATAGAGAGCTGGCAGTGTGTTACACTGAGGATAATAGAGAGCTGGCAGTGTGTTACACTGAGGATAATAGAGAGCTGGCAGTGTGTTACACTGAGGATAATAGAGAGCTGGCAGTGTGTTACACTGAGGATAATAGAGAGCTGGCAGTGTGTTACACTGAGGATAATAGAGAGCTGGCAGTGTGTTACACTGAGGATAATAGAGAGCTGGCAGTGTGTTACACTGAGGATAATAGAGAGCTGGCAGTGTGTTACACTGAGATAATAGAGAGCTGGCAGTGTGTTACACTGAGGATAATAGAGAGCTGGCAGTGTGTTACACTGAGGATAATAGAGAGCTGGCAGTGTGTTACACTGAGGATAATAGAGAGCTGGCAGTGTGTTACACTGGATAATAGAGAGCTGGCAGTGTGTTACACTGGATAATAGAGAGCTGGCAGTGTGTTACACTGGATAATAGAGAGCTGGCAGTGTGTTACACTGAGGATAATAGAGAGCTGGCAGTGTGTTACACTGAGGATAATAGAGAGCTGGCAGTGTGTTACACTGAGGATAATAGAGAGCTGGCAGTGTGTTACACTGAGGATAATAGAGAGCTGGCAGTGTGTTACACTGAGGATAATAGAGAGCTGGCAGTGTGTTACACTGAGGATAATAGAGAGCTGGCAGTGTGTTACACTGAGGATAATAGAGAGCTGGCAGTGTGTTACACTGAGGATAATAGAGAGCTGGCAGTGTGTTACACTGAGGATAATAGAGAGCTGGCAGTGTGTTACACTGAGGATAATAGAGAGCTGGCAGTGTGTTACACTGAGGATAATAGAGAGCTGGCAGTGTGTTACACTGGATAATAGAGAGCTGGCAGTGTGTTACACTGAGGATAATAGAGAGCTGGCAGTGTGTTACACTGAGGATAATAGAGAGCTGGCAGTGTGTTACACTGAGGATAATAGAGGCTGGCAGTGTGTTACACTGAGGATAATAGAGAGCTGGCAGTGTGTTACACTGAGGATAATAGAGAGCTGGCAGGTGTGTTACACTGAGGATAATAGAGAGCTGGCAGTGTGTTACACTGAGGATAATAGAGAGCTGGCAGTGTGTTACACTGGATAATAGAGAGCTGGCAGTGTGTTACACTGAGGATAATAGAGAGCTGGCAGTGTGTTACACTGAGGATAATAGAGAGCTGGCAGTGTGTTACACTAGGATAATAGAGAGCTGGCAGTGTGTTACACTGAGGATAATAGAGAGCTGGCAGTGTGTTACACTGGATAATAGAGAGCTGGCAGTGTGTTACACTGAGGATAATAGAGAGCTGGCAGTGTGTTACACTGAGGATAATAGAGAGCTGGCAGTGTGTTACACTGAGGATAATAGAGAGCTGGCAGTGTGTTACACTGAGGATAATAGAGAGCTGGCAGTGTGTTACACTGAGGATAATAGAGGACTGGCTGTGTGTTACACTGAGGATAATAGAGAGCTGGCAGTGTGTTACACTGAGGATAATAGAGAGCTGGCAGTGTGTTACACTGGATAATAGAGAGCTGGCAGTGTGTTACACTGAGGATAATAGAGAGCTGGCAGTGTGTTACACTGAGGATAATAGAGAGCTGGCAGTGTGTTACACTGAGGATAATAGAGAGCTGGCAGGTGTGTTACACTGAGGATAATAGAGAGCTGGCAGTGTGTTACACTGGATAATAGAGAGCTGGCAGTGTGTTACACTGAGGATAATAGAGAGCTGGCAGTGTGTTACACTGAGGATAATAGAGAGCTGGCAGTGTGTTACACTGAGGATAATAGAGGAGCTGGCAGGTGTGTTACACTGAGGATAATAGAGAGCTGGCAGTGTGTTACACTGAGGATAATAGAGAGCTGGCAGTGTGTTACACTGAGGATAATAGAGAGCTGGCAGTGTGTTACACTGAGGATAATAGAGAGCTGGCAGTGTGTTACACTGAGGATAATAGAGAGCTGGCAGTGTGTTACACTGAGGATAATAGAGAGCTGGCAGTGTGTTACACTAGGATAATAGAGGACTGGCGTGTGTTACACTGAGGATAATAGAGAGCTGGCAGTGTGTTACACTGAGGATAATAGAGAGCTGGCAGTGTGTTACACTGGATAATAGAGAGCTGGCAGTGTGTTACACTGAGGATAATAGAGAGCTGGCAGTGTGTTACACTGAGGATAATAGAGAGCTGGCAGTGTGTTACACTGAGGATAATAGAGGCTGGCGGTGTGTTACACTGAGGATAATAGAGAGCTGGCAGTGTGTTACACTGAGGATAATAGAGAGCTGGCGGTGTGTTACACTGAGGATAATAGAGAGCTGGCAGTGTGTTACACTGAGGATAATAGAGAGCTGGCAGTGTGTTACACTGGATAATAGAGAGCTGGCAGTGTGTTACACTGAGGATAATAGAGAGCTGGCAGTGTGTTACACTGAGGATAATAGAGAGCTGGCAGTGTGTTACACTGAGGATAATAGAGAGCTGGCAGTGTGTTACACTGAGGATAATAGAGAGCTGGCAGTGTGTTACACTGGATAATAGAGAGCTGGCAGTGTGTTACACTGAGGATAATAGAGAGCTGGCAGTGTGTTACACTGAGGATAATAGAGAGCTGGCAGTGTGTTACACTGAGGATAATAGAGAGCTGGCAGTGTGTTACACTGAGGATAATAGAGAGCTGGCAGTGTGTTACACTGAGGATAATAGAGAGCTGGCAGTGTGTTACACTGAGGATAATAGAGAGCTGGCAGTGTGTTACACTGAGGATAATAGAGAGCTGGCAGTGTGTTACACTGAGGATAATAGAGAGCTGGCAGTGTGTTACACTGAGGATAATAGAGAGCTGGCAGTGTGTTACACTGAGGATAATAGAGAGCTGGCAGTGTGTTACACTGAGGATAATAGAGAGCTGGCAGTGTGTTACACTGGATAATAGAGAGCTGGCAGTGTGTTACACTGAGGATAATAGAGAGCTGGCAGTGTGTTACACTGAGGATAATAGAGAGCTGGCAGTGTGTTACACTGAGGATAATAGAGAGCTGGCAGTGTGTTACACTGAGGATAATAGAGAGCTGGCAGTGTGTTACACTGAGGATAATAGAGAGCTGGCAGTGTGTTACACTGAGGATAATAGAGAGCTGGCAGTGTGTTACACTGAGGATAATAGAGAGCTGGCAGTGTGTTCCACTGAGGATAATAGAGAGCTGGCAGTGTGTTACACTGAGGATAATAGAGAGCTGGCAGTGTGTTACACTGAGGATAATAGAGAGCTGGCAGTGTGTTACACTGGATAATAGAGAGCTGGCAGTGTGTTACACTGAGGATAATAGAGAGCTGGCAGTGTGTTACACTGAGGATAATAGAGAGCTGGCAGTGTGTTACACTGAGGATAATAGAGAGCTGGCAGTGTGTTACACTGAGGATAATAGAGAGCTGGCAGTGTGTTACACTGAGGATAATAGAGAGCTGGCAGTGTGTTACACTGAGGATAATAGAGAGCTGGCAGTGTGTTACACTGAGGATAATAGAGAGCTGGCAGTGTGTTACACTGAGGATAATAGAGAGCTGGCAGTGTGTTACACTGAGGATAATAGAGAGCTGGCAGTGTGTTACACTGAGGATAATAGAGAGCTGGCAGTGTGTTACACTGGATAATAGAGAGCTGGCAGTGTGTTACACTGAGGATAATAGAGAGCTGGCAGTGTGTTACACTGAGGATAATAGAGAGCTGGCAGTGTGTTACACTGAGGATAATAGAGAGCTGGCAGTGTGTTACACTGAGGATAATAGAGAGCTGGCAGTGTGTTACACTGAGGATAATAGAGAGCTGGCAGTGTGTTACACTGGATAATAGAGAGCTGGCAGTGTGTTACACTGAGGATAATAGAGAGCTGGCAGTGTGTTACACTGAGGATAATAGAGAGCTGGCAGTGTGTTACACTGAGATAATAGAGAGCTGGCAGTGTGTTACACTGAGGATAATAGAGAGCTGGCAGTGTGTTACACTGAGGATAATAGAGAGCTGGCAGTGTGTTACACTAGGATAATAGAGAGCTGGCAGTGTGTTACACTGAGGATAATAGAGAGCTGGCAGTGTGTTACACTGAGGATAATAGAGAGCTGGCAGTGTGTTACACTGAGGATAATAGAGAGCTGGCAGTGTGTTACACTGAGGATAATAGAGAGCTGGCAGTGTGTTACACTGGATAATAGAGAGCTGGCAGTGTGTTACACTGAGGATAATAGAGAGCTGGCAGTGTGTTACACTGAGGATAATAGAGAGCTGGCAGTGTGTTACACTGGATAATAGAGAGCTGGCAGTGTGTTACACTGAGGATAATAGAGAGCTGGCAGTGTGTTACACTGAGGATAATAGAGAGCTGGCAGTGTGTTACACTGAGGATAATAGAGAGCTGGCAGTGTGTTACACTGAGGATAATAGAGAGCTGGCAGTGTGTTACACTGAGGATAATAGAGAGCTGGCAGTGTGTTACACTGGATAATAGAGAGCTGGCAGTGTGTTACACTGAGGATAATAGAGAGCTGGCAGTGTGTTACACTGAGGATAATAGAGAGCTGGCAGTGTGTTACACTGAGGATAATAGAGGAGCTGGCAGTGTGTTACACTGGATAATAGAGTGCTGGCAGTGTGTTACACTGGATAATAGAGAGCTGGCAGTGTGTTACACTGGATAATAGAGAGCTGGCAGTGTGTTACACTGAGGATAATAGAGAGCTGGCAGTGTGTTACACTGAGATAATAGAGAGCTGGCAGTGTGTTACACTGCGGATAATAGAGAGCTGGCAGTGTGTTACACTGAGGATAATAGACAGCTGGCAGTGTGTTACACTGGATAATAGAGAGCTGGCAGTGTGTTACATTGAGGATAATAGAGAGCTGGCAGTGTGTTACACTGAGGATAATAGAGAGCTGGCAGTGTGTTACACTGCGGATAATAGAGAGCTGGCAGTGTGTTACACTGAGGATAATAGAGAGCTGGCAGTGTGTTACACTGAGGATAATAGAGAGCTGGCAGTGTTTTACACTGGATAATAGAGAGCTGGCAGTGTGTTACACTGGATAATAGAGAGCTGGCAGTGTGTTACACTGGATAATAGAGAGCTGGCAATGTGTTACACTGAGGATAATAGAGAGCTGGCAGTGTGTTACACTGAGGATAATAGAGAGCTGGCAGTGTGTTACACTGAGGATAATAAAGAGGTGGCAGTATGTTACACTGGATAATAGAGAGCTGGCAGTGTGTAACACTGAGGATAATAGAGAGCTGGCTGTGTGTTACACTGGATAATAGTGAGCTGCAGTTTGTTACACTGAGGATAACAGAGGGCTGGCAGTGTGTTACACTGAGGATAATAGAGAGCTGGACAGTGTGTTACACTGAGGATAATAGAGAGCTGGCAGTGTGTTACACTGAGGATAATAGAGAGCTGGCAGTGTGTTACACTGAGGATAATAGAGAGCTGGCAGTGTGTTACACTGAGGATAATAAAGAGGTGGCAGTATGTTATACTGGATAACAGAGAGCTGGCAGTGTGTTACACTGAGGATAATAGAGAGCTGGCAGTGTGTTACACTGAGGATAATAGAGAGCTGGCAGTGTGTTACACTGAGGATAATAGAGAGCTGGCAGTGTGTTACACTGGATAATAGAGAGCTGGCAGTGTGTAACACTGAGGATAATAGAGAGCTGGCTGTGTGTTACACTGGATATTAGTGAGCTTGCAGTGTGTTACACTGTGGATAATAGAGAGCTGGCAGTGTGTTACACTGAGGATAATAGAGAGCTGGCAGTGTGTTACACTGAGGATAATAGAGAGCTGGCAGTGTGTTACACTGAGGATAATAGAGAGCTGGCAGTGTGTTACACTGAGGATAATAGAGGAGCTGGCGGTGTGTTACACTGAGGATAATAGAGAGCTGGCAGTGTGTTACACTGAGGATAATAGAGAGCTGGCAGTGTGTTACACTGGATAATAGAGAGCTGGCAGTGTGTTACACTGAGGATAATAGAGAGCTGGCAGTGTGTTACACTGAGGATAATAGAGAGCTGGCAGTGTGTTACACTGAGGATAATAGAGAGCTGGCGGTGTGTTACACTGAGGATAATAGAGAGCTGGCAGTGTGTTACACTGGATAATAGAGAGCTGGCAGTGTGTTACACTGAGGATAATAGAGAGCTGGCAGTGTGTTACACTGAGGATAATAGAGAGCTGGCAGTGTGTTACACTGAGGATAATAGAGGCTGGCAGTGTGTTACACTGAGGATAATAGAGAGCTGGCAGTGTGTTACACTGAGGATAATAGAGAGCTGGCAGTGTGTTACACTGAGGATAATAGAGGACTGGCGGTGTGTTACACTGAGGATAATAGAGAGCTGGCAGTGTGTTACACTGAGGATAATAGAGAGCTGGCAGTGTGTTACACTGGATAATAGAGAGCTGGCAGTGTGTTACACTGAGGATAATAGAGAGCTGGCAGTGTGTTACACTGAGGATAATAGAGAGCTGGCAGTGTGTTACACTGAGGATAATAGAGAGCTGGCAGTGTGTTACACTGAGGATAATAGAGAGCTGGCAGTGTGTTACACTGGATAATAGAGAGCTGGCAGTGTGTTACACTGAGGATAATAGAGAGCTGGCAGTGTGTTACACTGAGGATAATAGAGAGCTGGCAGTGTGTTACACTGAGGATAATAGAGGGCTGGCAGGTGTGTTACACTGAGGATAATAGAGAGCTGGCAGTGTGTTACACTGAGGATAATAGAGAGCTGGCAGTGTGTTACACTGAGGATAATAGAGAGCTGGCGGTGTGTTACACTGAGGATAATAGAGAGCTGGCAGTGTGTTACACTGAGGATAATAGAGAGCTGGCAGTGTGTTACACTGGATAATAGAGAGCTGGCAGTGTGTTACACTGAGGATAATAGAGAGCTGGCAGTGTGTTACACTGAGGATAATAGAGAGCTGGCAGTGTGTTACACTAAGGATAATAGAGGACTGGCGGTGTGTTACACTGAGGATAATAGAGAGCTGGCAGTGTGTTACACTGGATAATAGAGAGCTGGCAGTGTGTTACACTGAGGATAATAGAGAGCTGGCAGTGTGTTACACTGAGGATAATAGAGAGCTGGCAGTGTGTTACACTGAGGATAATAGAGGGCTGGCGGTGTGTTACACTGAGGATAATAGAGAGCTGGCAGTGTGTTACACTGAGGATAATAGAGGACTGGCGGTGTGTTACACTGAGGATAATAGAGAGCTGGCAGTGTGTTACACTGAGGATAATAGAGAGCTGGCAGTGTGTTACACTGGATAATAGAGAGCTGGCAGTGTGTTACACTGAGGATAATAGAGAGCTGGCAGTGTGTTACACTGAGGATAATAGAGAGCTGGCAGTGTGTTGCACTGAGGATAATAGAGAGCTGGCAGTGTTTTACACTGGATAATAGAGAGCTGGCAGGGTGTTGCACTGAGGATAATAGAGAGCTGGCAGTGTGTTACACTGAGGATAATAGACAGCTGGCAGGGTGTTACACTCAGGATAATAGACAGCTGGCAGTGTGTTACACTGAGGATAATAGAGAGCTGGCAGTGTGTTACACTGAATGTAATAGAGAGCTGGCAGTATGTTACACTGAGGATAATAGAGAGCTGGCAGTGTGTTACACTGAGGATAATAGAGAGCTGGCAGTGTGTTACACTGAGGATAATAGAGAGCTGGCAGTGTGTTACACTGAGGATAATAGAGAGCTGGCAGTGTGTTACACTGAGGATAATAGAGAGCTGGCAGTGTGTTACACTGGATAATAGAGAGCTGGCAGTGTGTTACACTGAGGATAATAGAGAGCTGGCAGTGTGTTACACTGAGGATAATAGAGAGCTGGCAGTGTGTTACACTGAGGATAATAGAGAGCTGGCAGTGTGTTACACTGAGGATAATAGAGAGCTGGCAGTGTGTTACACTGAGGATAATAGAGAGCTGGCAGTGTGTTACACTGAGGATAATAGAGAGCTGGCAGTGTGTTACACTGAGGATAATAGAGAGCTGGCAGTGTGTTACACTGAGGATAATAGAAGACTGGCGGTGTGTTACACTGAGGATAATAGAGAGCTGGCAGTGTGTTACACTGAGGATAATAGAGAGCTGGCAGTGTGTTACACTGGATAATAGAGAGCTGGCAGTGTGTTACACTGAGGATAATAGAGAGCTGGCAGTGTGTTACACTGAGGATAATAGAGGGCTGGCGGTGTGTTACACTGAGGATAATAGAGAGCTGGCAGTGTGTTACACTGAGGATAATAGAGGACTGGCGGTGTGTTACACTGAGGATAATAGAGAGCTGGCAGTGTATTACACTGAGGATAATAGAGAGCTGGCAGTGTGTTACACTGGATAATAGAGAGCTGGCAGTGTGTTACACTGAGGATAATAGAGAGCTGGCAGTGTGTTACACTAAGGATAATAGAGGACTGGCGGTGTGTTACACTGAGGATAATGGAGAGCTGGCAGTGTGTTACACTGAGGATAATAGAGAGCTGGCAGTGTGTTACACTGGATAATAGAGAGCTGGCAGTGTGTTACACTGAGGATAATAGAGAGCTGGCAGTGTGTTACACTGAGGATAATAGAGAGCTGGCAGTGTGTTACACTGAGGATAATAGAGAGCTGGCAGTGTGTTACACTGAGGATAATAGAGAGCTGGCAGTGTGTTACACTGAGGATAATAGAGAGCTGGCAGTGTGTTACACTGAGGATAATAGAGGACTGGCGGTGTGTTACACTGAGGATAATAGAGAGCTGGCAGTGTGTTACACTGAGGATAATAGAGAGCTGGCAGTGTGTTACACTGGATAATAGAGAGCTGGCAGTGTGTTACACTGAGGATAATAGAGAGCTGGCAGTGTGTTACACTGAGGATAATAGAGAGCTGGCAGTGTGTTACACTAAGGATAATAGAGGACTGGCGGTGTGTTACACTGAGGATAATAGAGAGCTGGCAGTGTGTTACACTGGATAATAGAGAGCTGGCAGTGTGTTACACTGAGGATAATAGAGAGCTGGCAGTGTGTTACACTGAGGATAATAGAGAGCTGGCAGTGTGTTACACTGAGGATAATAGAGGGCTGGCGGTGTGTTACACTGAGGATAATAGAGAGCTGGCAGTGTGTTACACTGAGGATAATAGAGGACTGGCGGTGTGTTACACTGAGGATAATAGAGAGCTGGCAGTGTGTTACACTGAGGATAATAGAGAGCTGGCAGTGTGTTACACTGGATAATAGAGAGCTGGCAGTGTGTTACACTGAGGATAATAGAGAGCTGGCAGTGTGTTACACTAAGGATAATAGAGGACTGGCGGTGTGTTACACTGAGGATAATGGAGAGCTGGCAGTGTGTTACACTGAGGATAATAGAGAGCTGGCAGTGTGTTACACTGGATAATAGAGAGCTGGCAGTGTGTTACACTGAGGATAATAGAGAGCTGGCAGTGTGTTACACTGAGGATAATAGAGAGCTGGCAGTGTGTTACACTGAGGATAATAGAGGGCTGGCGGTGTGTTACACTGAGGATAATAGAGAGCTGGCAGTGTGTTACACTGAGGATAATAGAGAGCTGGCAGTGTGTTACACTGAGGATAATAGAGGACTGGCGGTGTGTTACACTGAGGATAATAGAGAGCTGGCAGTGTGTTACACTGAGGATAATAGAGAGCTGGCAGTGTGTTACACTGGATAATAGAGAGCTGGCAGTGTGTTACACTGAGGATAATAGAGAGCTGGCAGTGTGTTACACTGAGGATAATAGAGAGCTGGCAGTGTGTTACACTAAGGATAATAGAGGACTGGCGGTGTGTTACACTGAGGATAATAGAGAGCTGGCAGTGTGTTACACTGGATAATAGAGAGCTGGCAGTGTGTTACACTGAGGATAATAGAGAGCTGGCAGTGTGTTACACTGAGGATAATAGAGAGCTGGCAGTGTGTTACACTGAGGATAATAGAGGGCTGGCGGTGTGTTACACTGAGGATAATAGAGAGCTGGCAGTGTGTTACACTGAGGATAATAGAGGACTGGCGGTGTGTTACACTGAGGATAATAGAGAGCTGGCAGTGTGTTACACTGAGGATAATAGAGAGCTGGCAGTGTGTTACACTGGATAATAGAGAGCTGGCAGTGTGTTACACTGAGGATAATAGAGAGCTGGCAGTGTGTTACACTGAGGATAATAGAGAGCTGGCAGTGTGTTACACTGAGGATAATAGAGAGCTGGCAGTGTGTTACACTGGATAATAGAGAGCTGGCAGGGTGTTACACTGAGGATAATAGAGAGCTGGCAGTGTGTTACACTGAGGATAATAGAGAGCTGGCAGTGTGTTACACTGAGGATAATAGAGAGCTGGCAGTGTGTTACACTGAGGATAATAGAGAGCTGGCAGTGTGTTACACTGAGGTAATAGAGAGCTGGCAGTGTGTTACACTGAGGATAATAGAGAGCTGGCAGTGTGTTACACTGAGGATAATAGAGAGCTGGCAGTGTGTTACACTGAGGATAATAGAGAGCTGGCAGTGTGTTACACTGAGGATAATAGAGGGCTGGCAGTGTGTTACACTGAGGATAATAGAGAGCTGGCAGTGTGTTACACTGAGGATAATAGAGAGCTGGCAGTGTGTTACACTGAGGATAATAGAGAGCTGGCAGTGTTTTAAACTGAGGATAATAGAGAGCTGGCAGTGTGTTACACTGAGGATAATAGAGGGCTGGCGGTGTGTTACACCGAGGATAATAGAGAGCTGGCAGTGTGTTACACTGAGGATAATAGAGAGATGGCAGTGTGTTACACTGAGGATAATAGAGAGCTGGCAGTGTGTTACACTGAGGATAATAGAGAGCTGGCAGTGTGTTACACTGGATAATAGAGAGCTGGCAGTGTGTTACACTGAGGATAATAGAGAGCTGGCAGTGTGTTACACTGAGGATAATAGAGAGCTGGCAGTGTGTTACACTGAGGATAATAGAGAGCTGGCAGTGTGTTACACTGAGGATAATAGAGAGCTGGCAGTGTGTTACACTGAGGATAATAGAGAGCTGGCAGTGTGTTACACTGGATAATAGAGTGCTGGCAGTGTGTTACACTGAGGATAATAGAGAGCTGGCAGTGTGTTGCACTGAGGATAATAGAGGACTGGCGGTGTGTTACACTGAGGATAATGGAGAGCTGGCAGTGTGTTACACTGAGGATAATAGAGAGCTGGCAGTGTGTTACACTGGATAATAGAGAGCTGGCAGTGTGTTACACTGAGGATAATAGAGAGCTGGCAGTGTGTTACACTGAGGATAATAGAGAGCTGGCAGTGTGTTACACTGAGGATAATAGAGGGCTGGCGGTGTGTTACACTGAGGATAATAGAGAGCTGGCAGTGTGTTACACTGAGGATAATAGAGGACTGGCGGTGTGTTACACTGAGGATAATAGAGAGCTGGCAGTGTGTTACACTGAGGATAATAGAGAGCTGGCAGTGTGTTACACTGGATAATAGAGAGCTGGCAGTGTGTTACACTGAGGATAATAGAGAGCTGGCAGTGTGTTACACTGAGGATCATAGAGAGCTGGCAGTGTGTTACACTAAGGATAATAGAGAGCTGGCAGTGTGTTACACTGAGGATAATAGAGAGCTGGCAGTGTGTTACACTGGATAATAGAGAGCTGGCAGTGTGTTACACTGAGGATAATAGAGAGCTGGCAGTGTGTTACACTGAGGATAATAGAGAGCTGGCAGTGTGTTACACTGAGGATAATAGAGAGCTGGCAGTGTGTTACACTGAGGATAATAGAGAGCTGGCAGTGTGTTACACTGGATAATAGAGAGCTGGCAGTGTGTTACACTGAGGATAATAGAGAGCTGGCAGTGTGTTACACTGAGGATAATAGAGAGCTGGCAGTGTGTTACACTGAGGATAATAGAGAGCTGGCAATGTGTTACACTGAGGATAACAGAGAGCTGGCAGTGTGTTACACTGAGGATAATAGAGAGCTGGCAGTGTGTTGCACTGAGGATAATTAAGAGCTGGCAGTGTGTTAAACTGAGGATAATAGAGAGCTGGCAGTATGTTACACTGGATAACAGAGAGCTGAAAGTATGTTACACTGAGGATAACAGAGAGCTGACAGTGTGTTACACTGAGGATAATAGAGAGCTGGCAGTGTGTTACACTGAGGATAATAGAGAGCTGGCAGTGTGTTACGCTGAGGATCATAGAGAGCTGGCAGTGTGTTACACTAAGGATAATAGAGGACTGGCGGTGTGTTACACTGAGGATAATAGAGAGCTGGCAGTGTGTTACACTGGATAATAGAGAGCTGGCAGTGTGTTACACTGAGGATAATAGAGAGCTGGCAGTGTGTTACACTGAGGATAATAGAGAGCTGGCAGTGTGTTACACTGAGGATAATAGAGAGCTGGCAGTGTGTTACACTGAGGATAATAGAGGGCTGGCGGTGTGTTACACTGAGGATAATAGAGAGCTGGCAGTGTGTTACACTGAGGATAATAGAGAGCTGGCGGTGTGTTACACTGAGGATAATAGAGAGCTGGCAGTGTGTTACACTGAGGATAATAGAGAGCTGGCAGTGTGTTACACTGGATAATAGAGAGCTGGCAGTGTGTTACACTGAGGATAATAGAGAGCTGGCAGTGTGTTACACTGAGGATCATAGAGAGCTGGCAGTGTGTTACACTAAGGATAATAGAGGACTGGCGGTGTGTTACACTGAGGATAATAGAGAGCTGGCAGTGTGTTACACTGGATAATAGAGAGCTGGCAGTGTGTTACACTGAGGATAATAGAGAGCTGGCAGTGTGTTACACTGAGGATAATAGAGAGCTGGCAGTGTGTTACACTGAGGATAATAGAGAGCTGGCAGTGTGTTACACTGAGGATAATAGAGAGCTGGCAGTATGTTACACTGGATAACAGAGAGCTGAAAGTGTGTTACACTGAGGATAATAGAGAGCTGGCAGTGTGTTACACTGAGGATAATAGAGAGCTGGCAGTGTGTTACACTGAGGCTAATAGAGAGCTGGCAATGTGTTACACTGAGGATAACAGAGAGCTGACAGTGTGTTACACTGAGGATAATAGAGAGCTGGCAGTGTGTTGCACTGAGGATAATTAAGAGCTGGCAGTGTGTTAAACTGAGGATAATAGAGAGCTGGCAGTATGTTACACTGGATAACAGAGAGCTGAAAGTATGTTACACTGAGGATAACAGAGAGCTGACAGTGTGTTACACTGAGGATAATAGAGAGCTGGCAGTGTGTTACACTGAGGATAATAGAGAGCTGGCAGTGTGTTACGCTGAGGATAACAGAGAGCTGACAGTGTGTTACACTGAGGATAATAGAGAGCTGGCAGTGTGTTACACTGAGGATAATTAGAGAGCTGGCAGTGTGTAACACTGGATAATAGTGACCTGGCAGTTTGTTACACTGAGGATAATAGAGAGCTGACAGTGTGTTAAACTGAGGATAATAGATAGCTGGCAGTGTGTTAAACTGAGGATAATAGAGAGCAGCAGTGTGTTACACTGAGGATAATAGAGAGCTGGCAGTGTGTTGCACTGAGGATAATAGAGAGCTGGCAGTGTTTTACACTGGATAATAGAGAGATGGCAGGGTGTTGCACTGAGGATAATAGAGAGCAGGCAGTGTATTACACTGAGGATAATAGACAGCTGGCAGGGTGTTACACTGAGGATAATTGACAGCTGGCAGTGTGTGACACTGAGGATAATAGAGAGCTGGCAGTGTGTTACACTGAATGTAATAGAGAGCTGGCAGTATGTTACACTGGATAACAGAGAGCTGAAAGTGTGTTACACTGAGGATAATTAAGAGCTGGCAGTGTGTTACACTGAGGATCATAGAGAGCTGGCAGTGTGTTACACTAAGGATAATAGAGGACTGGCGGTGTGTTACACTGAGGATAATAGAGAGCTGGCAGTGTGTTACACTGGATAATAGAGAGCTGGCAGTGTGTTACACTGAGGATAATAGAGAGCTGGCAGTGTGTTACACTGAGGATAATAGAGAGCTGGCAGTGTGTTACACTGAGGATAATAGAGAGCTGGCAGTGTGTTACACTGAGGATAATAGAGAGCTGGCAGTATGTTACACTGGATAACAGAGAGCTGAAAGTGTGTTACACTGAGGATAATAGAGAGCTGGCAGTGTGTTACACTGAGGATAATAGAGAGCTGGCAGTGTGTTACACTGAGGCTAATAGAGAGCTGGCAATGTGTTACACTGAGGATAACAGAGAGCTGACAGTGTGTTACACTGAGGATAATAGAGAGCTGGCAGTGTGTTGCACTGAGGATAATTAAGAGCTGGCAGTGTGTTAAACTGAGGATAATAGAGAGCTGGCAGTATGTTACACTGGATAACAGAGAGCTGAAAGTATGTTACACTGAGGATAACAGAGAGCTGACAGTGTGTTACACTGAGGATAATAGAGAGCTGGCAGTGTGTTACACTGAGGATAATAGAGAGCTGGCAGTGTGTTACGCTGAGGATAACAGAGAGCTGACAGTGTGTTACACTGAGGATAATAGAGAGCTGGCAGTGTGTTACACTGAGGATAATTAAGAGCTGGCAGTGTGTAACACTGGATAATAGTGACCTGGCAGTTTGTTACACTGAGGATAATAGAGAGCTGACAGTGTGTTAAACTGAGGATAATAGATAGCTGGCAGTGTGTTAAACTGAGGATAATAGAGAGCAGACAGTGTGTTACACTGAGGATAATAGAGAGCTGGCAGTGTGTTGCACTGAGGATAATAGAGAGCTGGCAGTGTTTTACACTGGATAATAGAGAGATGGCAGGGTGTTGCACTGAGGATAATAGAGAGCAGGCAGTGTATTACACTGAGGATAATAGACAGCTGGCAGGGTGTTACACTGAGGATAATTGACAGCTGGCAGTGTGTGACACTGAGGATAATAGAGAGCTGGCAGTGTGTTACACTGAATGTAATAGAGAGCTGGCAGTATGTTACACTGGATAACAGAGAGCTGAAAGTGTGTTACACTGAGGATAATAGAGAGCTGGCAGTGTGTTACACTGAGGATAATAGAGAGCTGGCAGTGTGTTACACTGAGGCTAATAGAGAGCTGGCAGTGTGTTACACTGAGGATAACAGAGAGCTGACAGTGTGTTACACTGAGGATAATAGAGAGCTGGCAGTGTGTAACACTGGATAATAGTGACCTGGCAGTTTGTTACACTGAGGATAATAGAGAGCTGACATTGTGTTACATTGAGGATAATAGTGAGCTGGCAGTGTGTTACACTGAGGACAATAGAGAGCTGGCAGTGTGTTACACTGAGGATAATAGAGAGCTGGCAGTGTGTTACACTGAGGATAATAGAGAGCTGGCAGTGTGTTACACTGAGGATAATAGAGAGCTGGCAGTGTGTTGCACTGGAGATAATAGAGAGCTTGCAGTGTGTTACACTGCGGATAATAGAGAGCTGGCAGTGTGTTACACTGAGGATAATAGAGAGCTGGCAGTTCGTTTCACTGAGGATAATAGAGAGCTGGCAGTGTGTTAAACTGAGGATAATAGAGAGCTGGCAGTGTGTTACACTGAGGATAATAGAGAGCTGGCAGTGTGTTACACTGAGGATAATACAGAGCTGGCAGTGTGTTATACTGGATAATAGAGAGCTGGCAGTGTGTTACACTGAGGATAATAGACAGCTGGCAGTGTATTACACTGAAGATAATAGACAGCTGGCAGTGTGTTACACTGACGATACTAGAGAGGTGGCAGTGTGTTACACTGAGGATAATAGACAGCTGGCAGTGTGTTACACTGAGGATAATAGAGAGTTGGCAGTGTGTTACACTGAGGATAACACAGAGCTGGCAGTGTGTTACACTGAGGATAATAGAAAGCTGGCAGTGTGTTACACTGAGGATAATATAGAGCTGGCAGTGTGTTACATTGAGGATAATAGAGAGCTGACAGTGTGTTACACTGGATAATAGAGAGCTGGCAGTGTGTTACACTGAGGATAATAGAGAGCTGACAGTGTGTTACACTGAGTATAATAGAGAGCTGGCAGTGTGTTACACTGAGGATAATAGAGAGCTGGCAGTTTGTTACACTGAAGGTAATAGAGAGCTGGCAGTGTGTTACACTGAAGGTAATAGAGAGCTGGCAGTGTGTTACACTGGATAATAGAGAGCTGGCAGTGTGTTACACTGAGGATAACAGAGTGCTGGCAGTTTGTTACACTGGATGAGAGAGAGCTGGCAGTATGTTACACTGGAAAATAGAGAGATGGCAGTGTGTTACACTGAGGATAATACAGAGCTGGCAGTGTGTTACACTGAGGGTAATAGAGAGCTGGCAGTGTGTTACACTGAGGATAATAGAGAGCTGGCAGCGTGTTACACTGAGGATAATAGAGAGCTGGCAGTTTGTTACACTGAAGGTAATAGGGTGCTGGCAGTTTGTTACACTGAAGGTAATAGAGGGTTGGCAGTGTGTTACACTGAGGATAATAGAGAGCTGGCAGTGTGTTACACTGAGGATAATAGAGAGCTGGCAGTGTGTTACACTGAGGATAATAGAGAACTGGCAATATGTTCCACTGGATAATAGAGAGCTGGCAGTGTGTTACACTGAGGATAATAGAGAGCTGGCAGTGTGTTACACTGGATAATAGAGAGCTGGCAGTGTGTTACACTTAGGATAATAGGGAGCTGGCAGTGTGTTACACTGAGGATAATAGAGAGCTGGCAGTTTGTTACACTGAGGATAATAGAGGGCTGGCAGTGTGTTACACTGAGGATAATAGAGAGCCGGCAGTCTGTTACACTGGATAACAGAGAGCTGGCAGTGTGTAACACTGAGGATAATAGAGAGCTGGCAGTGTGTTACACTGAGGATAATAGAGAGCTGGCAGTGTGTTACACTGAGGATAATGCAAAGCTGGCAGTGTGTTACACTGAGGATAATAGACAGCTGGCAGTGTGTTACACTGAGGATAATCGACAGCTGGCAGTGTGTTACACTGAGGATAATAGAAAGCTGGCAATGTGTTACACTGAAGGTAATAGAGAGCTGGCAGTGTGTTACACTGAGGATAATAGAGAGCTGGCAGTGTGTTACACTGGATAATAGAGAGCTGGCAGTGTGTTACACTGAAGGTAATAGAGAGCTTGCAGTGTGTTACACTGAGGATAATATAGAGCTGGCAGTGTGTTACACTGAGGATAATAGAGAGCTGACAGTGTGTTGCACTGGATAATAGAGAGCTGGCAGTGTGTTACACTGAGGATAATAGAGAGCTGGCAATGTGTTACACTGAGGATAATAGAGAGCTGGCAGTGTGTTACACTGAGGATAATAGAGAGCTGGCAGTGTGTTACACTGAGGATAATAGAGAGGTGGCAGTATGTTATACTGGATAACAGAGAGCTGGCAGTGTGTAACACTGAGGATAATAGAGAGCTGGCAGTGTGTAACACTGAGGATAATAGAGAGCTGGCTGTGTGTTACACTGGATAATCGTGAGCTTGCAGTTTGTTACACTGTGGATAACAGAGGGCTGGCAGTGTGTTACACTGAGGATAATAGAGAGCTGACAGTGTGTTACACTGAGGATAACAGAGAGCTGGCAGTGTGTTACACTGAGGATAATAGAGAGCTGGCAGTGTGTTACACTGAGGATAATAGAGAGCTGGCAGTGTGTTACACTGAGGATAATAGACGGCTGGCGGTGTGTTACACTGAGGATAATAGAGAGCTGGCAGTGTGTTACACTGAGGATAATAGAGAGCTGGCAGTGTGTTACACTGAGGATAATAGAGGGCTGGCGGTGTGTTACACTGAGGATAATAGAGAGCTGGCAGTGTGTTACACTAAGGATAATAGAGGACTGGCGGTGTGTTACACTGAGGATAATAGAGAGCTGGCAGTGTGTTACACTGAGGATAATAGAGAGCTGGCAGTGTGTTACACTGAGGATAATAGACGGCTGGCGGTGTGTTACACTGAGGATAATAGAGAGCTGGCAGTGTGTTACACTGAGGATAATAGAGAGCTGGCAGTGTGTTACACTGAGGATAATAGAGGGCTGGCGGTGTGTTACACTGAGGATAGTAGAGAGCTGGCAGTGTGTTACACTAAGGATAATAGAGGACTGGCGGTGTGTTACACTGAGGATAATAGAGAGCTGGCAGTGTGTTACACTGAGGATAATAGAGAGCTGGCAGTGTGTTACACTGAGGATAATAGAGAGCTGGCAGTGTGTTACACTGAGGATAATAGTGAGCTGGCAATGTGTTACACTGAGGATAATAGAGAGCTGGCAGTGTGTTAAACTGAGGATAATAGAGAGCAGACAGTGTGTTACACTGAGGATAATAGAGAGCTGGCAGTGTGTTGCACTGAGGATAATAGAGAGCAGGCAGTGTTTTACACTGGATAATAGAGAGCTGGCAGGGTGTTGCACTGAGGATAATAGAGAGCCACAGCTGGAGTATTGTGCGCAGTTTTGGTCTCCTAACTTAAGGAAGGACATTCTTGCTATTGAGGGAGTGCAGCGAAGGTTCACTAGATTGATTCCTGGGATGGCCGGACTGACATATCAAGAAAGATTGGGTCAACTGAACTTGTATCCTCTGGAGTTCAGAAGAATGAGGGGGGATCTTATAGGGACATTTAAAATCCTGACTGGTTTAGACAAATTAGATGCGGGCAGAATGTTCCCAATGGTAGGGAAAACTAGAACCAGGGGTCACAGTCTGAGGATTAAGGGGAAGCCATTTAGGACTGAGCTGAGGAGGAACTTCTTCACCCAGAGAGTGGTGAATCTATGGAATTCTCTTCTACAGAAGGTTGTTGAGGCCAGTTCACTAAATATATTCAAAAGGGAGTTAGATATAACACTCACAACTAAAGGGATCAAGGGGTATGGCGAGAAAGCAGGAATGGGGTACTGAGGTAACATGTTCAGCCATGAACGCATTGAATGGCGGTGCAGGCTCGAAGGACCGAATGGTCTACTCCTGTACCTATTTTCTATGTTTCTATGTTTCTATGAGCTGGCAGTGTGTTACACTGAATGTAATAGAGAGCTGGCAGTATGTTACACTGAGGATAATAGAAAGCTGGCAGTGTGTTACACTGAGGATAATAGAGAGCTGGCAGTATGTTACACTGAGGATAATAGAGAGCTGGCAGTGTGTTACACTGAGGATAATAGAGAGCTGGCAGTGTGTTACACTGAGGATAATAGAGGGCTGGCGGTGTGTTACACTGAGGATAATAGAGAGCTGGCAGTGTGTTACACTGAGGATAATAGAGAGCTGGAAGTGTGTTACACTGAGGATAATAGAGGGCTGGCGGTGTGTTACACTGAGGATAATAGAGAGCTGGCAGTGTGTTACACTGAGGATAGTAGAGGACTGGCGGTGTGTTACACTGAGGATAATAGAGAGCTGGCAGTGTGTTTCACTGAGGATAATAGAGAGCTGGCAGTGTGTTACACTGGATAATAGAGAGCTGGCACTGTGTTATACTGAGGATAATAGAGAGCTGGCAGTGTTTTACACTGAGGATAATAGAGAGCTGGCAGTGTGTTACACTGAGGATAATAATGAGCTGGCAATGTGTTACACTGAGGATAATAGAGAGCTGGCAGTGTGTTAAACTGAGGTTAATAGAGAGCAGACAGTGTGTTACACTGAGGATAATAGAGAGCTGCCAGTGTGTTGCACTGAGGATAATAGAGAGCTGGCAGTGTTTTACACTGGATAATAGAGAGCTGGCAGGGTGTTGCACTGAGGATAATAGAGAGCTGGCAGTGTATTACACTGAGGATAATAGACAGCTGGCAGGGTGTTACACTCAGGATAATAGACAGCTGGCACTGTGTTACACTGAGGATAATAGAGAGCTGGCAGTGTGTTACACTGGATAATAGAGAGCTGGCAGTGTGTTACACTGAGGATAATAGAGAGCAGCCAGTGTGTTACACTGAGGATAATAGAGAGCTGGCAGTGTGTTACACTGGATAATAGAGCGCTGGCAGTGTGTTACACTGAGGATAATGGAGAGCTGGCAGTGTGTTACATTGAGGATAATAGAGAGCTGGCAGTGTGTTACACTGGATAATAGAGAGCTGGCAGTGTGTTACACTGAGGATAATGGAGAGCTGGCAGTGTGTTACATTGAGTATAATAGAGAGCTGGCAGTGTGTTACACTGAGGATAAAAGAGAGCTGGCAGTGTGTTACACTGAGGATAATAGAGAGCTGTCAGTGTGTTACACTGGATAATAGCGAGCTGGCAGTGTGTTACACTGGATAATAGAGAGCTGGCAGTGTGTTACACTGAGGATAATAGAGAGCTGGCAGTGTGTTACACTGGATAATAGAGAGCTGGCAGTGTGTTACACTGAGGATAATAGAGAGCAGCCAGTGTGTTGCACTGAGGATAATAGAGAGCTGGCAGTGTGTTACACTGGATAATAGAGTGCTGGCAGTGTGTTACACTGAGGATAATGGAGAGCTGGCAGTGTGTTACATTGAGGATAATAGAGAGCTGGCAGTGTGTTACACTGGATAATAGAGAGCTGGCAGTGTGTTACACTGAGGATAATGGAGAGCTGGCAGTGTGTTACATTGAGGATAATAGAGAGCTGGCAGTGTGTTACACTGAGTATAATAGAGAGCTGGCAGTGTGTTACACTGAGGATAAAAGAGAGCTGGCAGTGTGTTACACTGAGGATAATAGAGAGCTGTCAGTGTGTTACACTGGATAATAGAGAGCTGGCAGTGTGTTACACTGAGAATAATAGAGAGCTGGCACTGTGTTACACTGAGGATAATAGAGAGCTGACAGTGTGTTACACTGAGGATAATAGAGAGCTGGCAGTGTGTTACACTGGATAATAGAGTGCTGGTAGTGTGTTACACTTTATATTAGAGAGCTGGCAGTGTGTTACACTGAGGATAATAGAGAGCTGGCAGTGTGTTACATTGAGGATAATAGAGAGCTGGCAGTGTGTTACACTGAGTATAATAGAGAGCTGGCAGTGTGTTACACTGCGGATAATAGAGAGCTGGCAGTGTGTTACACTGAGGATAATAGACAGCTGGCAGTGTGTTACACTGAGGATAATAGAGAGCTGGCAGTGTTTTACACTGGATAATAGAGAGCTGGCAGTGTGTTACACTGGATAATAGAGAGCTGGCAGTGTGTTACACTGGATAATAGAGAGCTGGCAGTGTGTTACACTGAGGATAATGGAAAGCTGGCAATGTGTTACACTGAGGATAATAGACAGCTGGCAGTGTGTTACACTGAGGATAATCGACAGCTGGCAGTGTGTTACACTGAGGATAATAGAAAGCTGGCAATGTGTTACACTGAGGATAATAGAGAGCTGGCAGTGTGTTACACTGAGGATAATAGAGAGCTGGCAGTGTGTTACACTGGATAATAGAGAGCTGGCAGTGTGTTACTCTGAGGATAATAGAGAGCTGGCAGTGTGTTACACTGAAGGTAATAGAGAGCTGGCAGTGTGTTACACTGAGGATAATAGAGAGCTGGCAGTGTGTTACTCTGAGGATAATAGAGAGCTGGCAGTGTGTTACACTGAAGGTAATAGAGAGCTGGCAGTGTGTTACACTGAAGGTAATAGAGAGCTTGCAGTGTGTTACACTGAGGATAATATAGAGCTGGCAGTGTGTTACACTGAGGATTATAGAGAGCTGACAGTGTGTTGCACTGGATAATAGAGAGCTGGCAGTGTGTTACACTGAGGATAATAGAGAGCTGGCAATGTGTTACACTGAGGATAATAGAGAGCTGGCAGTGTGTTACACTGCGGATAATAGAGAGCTGGCAGTGTGTTACACTGAGGATAATAGACAGCTGGCAGTGTGTTACACTGAGGATAATAGAGAGCTGGCAGTGTTTTACACTGGATAATAGAGAGCTGGCAGTGTGTTACACTGGATAATAGAGAGCTGGCAGTGTGTTACACTGGATAATAGAGAGCTGGCAATGTGTTACACTGAGGATAATAGAGAGCTGGCTGTGTGTTACACTGAGGATAATAGAGAGCTGGCAGTGTGTTACACTGAGGAAAATAGAGAGGTGGCAGTGTGTTACACTGGATAATAGTGAGCTTGCAGTTTGTTGCACTGTGGATAACAGAGGGCTGGCAGTGTGTTACACTGAGGATAATAGAGAGCTGACAGTGTGTTACACTGAGGATAATAGAGAGCTGACAGTGTTTTACACTGGATAATAGAGAGCTGGCAGGGTGTTGCACTGAGGATAATAGAGAGCTGGCAGTGTATTGCACTGAGGATAATAGACAGCTGGCAGTGTGTTACACTGAGGATAATAGAAAGCTGGCAGTGTGTTACACTGAGGATAATAGAGAGCTGGCAGTGTTTTACACTGAGGATAATAGAGAGCTGGCAGTGTGTTACACTGAGGATAATAGAGGGCTGGCGGTGTGTTACACTGAGGATAATAGAGAGCTGGCAGTGTGTTACACTGAGGATAATAGAAGACTGGCGGTGTGTTACACTGAGGATAATAGAGGGCTGGCGGTGTGTTACACTGAGGATAATAGAGAGCTGGCAGTGTGTTACACTGGATAATAGAGAGCTGGCAGTGTGTTACACTGAGGATAATAGAGGACTGGCGGTGTGTTACACTGAGGATAATGGAGAGCTGGCAGTGTGTTACACTGAGGATAATAGAGAGCTGGCAGTGTGTTACGCTGGATAATAGAGAGCTGGCAGCGTGTTACACTGAGGATCATAGAGAGCTGGCAGTGTGTTACACTGAGGATAATAGAGAGCTGGCAGTGTGTTACACTGGATAATAGAGAGCTGGCAGTGTGTTACACTGAGGATAATAGAGAGCTGGCAGTGTGTTACACTGAGGATAATAGAGAGCTGGCAGTGTGTTACACTGAGGATAATAGTGAGCTGGCAATGTGTTACACTGAGGATAATAGAGAGCTGGCATTGTGTTAAACTGAGGATAATAGAGAGCAGACAGTGTGTTACACTGAGGATAATAGAGAGCTGGCAGTGTGTTGCACTGAGGATAATAGAGAGCTGGCAGTGTTTTACACTGGATAATAGAGAGATGGCAGGGTGTTGCACTGAGGATAATAGAGAGCAGGCAGTGTATTACACTGAGGATAATAGACAGCTGGCAGGGTGTTACACTCAGGATAATAGACAGCTGGCAGTGTGTGACACTGAGGATAATAGAGAGCTGGCAGTGTGTTACACTGAATGTAATAGAGAGCTGGCAGTATGTTACACTGAGGATAATAGAAAGCTGGCAGTGTGTTACACTGAGGATAATAGAGAGCTGGCAGTGTGTTACACTGAGGATAATAGAGAGCTGGCAGTACGTTACACTGGATAACAGAGAGCTGAAAGTGTGTTACACTGAGGATAATAGAGAGCTGGCAGTGTGTTACACTGAGGATAATAGAGAGCTGGCAGTGTGTTACACTGAGGCTAATAGAGAGCTGGCAGTGTGTTACACTGAGGATAACAGAGAGCTGACAGTGTGTTACACTGAGGATAATAGAGAGCTGGCAGTGTGTTACACTGAGGATAATTAAGAGCTGGCAGTGTGTTAAACTGAGGATAATAGAGAGCTGGCAGTATGTTACACTGGATAACAGAGAGCTGAAAGTGTGTTACACTGAGGATAACAGAGAGCTGACAGTGTGTTACACTGAGGATAATAGAGAGCTGGCAGTGTGTTACACTGAGGATAATAGAGAGCTGGCAGTGTGTTACACTGAGGATAATTAAGAGCTGGCAGTGTGTTACACTGAGGATAATAGAGAGCTGGCAGTGTTTTACACTGAGGATAATAGAGAGCTGGCAGTGTGTTACACTGAGGATAATAGAGGGCTGGCGGTGTGTTACACTGAGGATAATAGAGAGCTGGCAGTGTGTTACACTGAGGATAATAGAAGACTGGCGGTGTGTTACACTGAGGATAATAGAGGGCTGGCGGTGTGTTACACTGAGGATAATAGAGAGCTGGCAGTGTGTTACACTGGATGATAGAGAGCTGGCAGTGTGTTACACTGAGGATAATAGAGGACTGGCGGTGTGTTACACTGAGGATAATGGAGAGCTGGCAGTGTGTTACACTGAGGATAATAGAGAGCTGGCAGTGTGTTACGCTGGATAATAGAGAGCTGGCAGCGTGTTACACTGAGGATCATAGAGAGCTGGCAGTGTGTTACACTGAGGATAATAGAGAGCTGGCAGTGTGTTACACTGGATAATAGAGAGCTGGCAGTGTGTTACACTGAGGATAATAGAGAGCTGGCAGTGTGTTACACTGAGGATAATAGAGAGCTGGCAGTGTGTTACACTGAGGATAATAGTGAGCTGGCAATGTGTTACACTGAGGATAATAGAGAGCTGGCATTGTGTTAAACTGAGGATAATAGAGAGCAGACAGTGTGTTACACTGAGGATAATAGAGAGCTGGCAGTGTGTTGCACTGAGGATAATAGAGAGCTGGCAGTGTTTTACACTGGATAATAGAGAGATGGCAGGGTGTTGCACTGAGGATAATAGAGAGCAGGCAGTGTATTACACTGAGGATAATAGACAGCTGGCAGGGTGTTACACTCAGGATAATAGACAGCTGGCAGTGTGTGACACTGAGGATAATAGAGAGCTGGCAGTGTGTTACACTGAATGTAATAGAGAGCTGGCAGTATGTTACACTGAGGATAATAGAAAGCTGGCAGTGTGTTACACTGAGGATAATAGAGAGCTGGCAGTGTGTTACACTGAGGATAATAGAGAGCTGGCAGTACGTTACACTGGATAACAGAGAGCTGAAAGTGTGTTACACTGAGGATAATAGAGAGCTGGCAGTGTGTTACACTGAGGATAATAGAGAGCTGGCAGTGTGTTACACTGAGGCTAATAGAGAGCTGGCAGTGTGTTACACTGAGGATAACAGAGAGCTGACAGTGTGTTACACTGAGGATAATAGAGAGCTGGCAGTGTGTTACACTGAGGATAATTAAGAGCTGGCAGTGTGTTAAACTGAGGATAATAGAGAGCTGGCAGTATGTTACACTGGATAACAGAGAGCTGAAAGTGTGTTACACTGAGGATAACAGAGAGCTGACAGTGTGTTACACTGAGGATAATAGAGAGCTGGCAGTGTGTTACACTGAGGATAATAGAGAGCTGGCAGTGTGTTACACTGAGGATAATTAAGAGCTGGCAGTGTGTTACACTGAGGATAATAGAGAGCTGGCAGTGTGTTACACTGAGGATAACAGAGAGCTGACAGTGTGTTACACTGAGGATAATAGAGAGCTGGCAGTGTGTTACACTGAGGATAATTAAGAGCTGGCAGTGTGTAACACTGGATAATAGTGACCTTGTAGTTTGTTACACTGAGGATAATAGAGAGCTGACAGTGTGTTAAACTGAGGATAATAGAGAGCTGGCAGTGTGTTAAACTGATGATAATAGAGAGCAGACAGTGTGTTACACTGAGGACAATAGAGAGCTGGCAGTGTGTTGCACTGAGGATAATGGAGAGCTGGCAGTGTTTTACACTGGATAATAGAGAGATGGCAGGGTGTTGCACTGAGGATAATAGAGAGCAGGCAGTGTATTACACTGAGGATAATAGACAGCTGGCAGGGTGTTACACTGAGGATAATAGACAGCTGGCAGTGTGTGACACTGAGGATAATAGAGAGCTGGCAGTGTGTTACACTGAATGTAATAGAGAGCTGGCAGTATGTTACACTGGATAACAGAGAGCTGAAAGTGTGTTACACTGAGGATAATAGAGAGCTGGCAGTGTGTTACACTGAGGATAATAGAGAGCTGGCAGTGTGTTACACTGAGGATAACAGAGAGCTGACAGTGTGTTACACTGAGGATAATAGAGAGCTGGCAGTGTGTTACACTGAGGATAATTAAGAGCTGGCATTGTGTAACACTGGATAATAGTGACCTGGCAGTTTGTTACACTGAGGATAATAGAGAGCTGACAATGTGTTATATTGAGGATAATAGTGAGCTGGCAGTGTGTTAAACTGAGGATAATAGAGAGCTGGCAGTGTGTTACACTGAGGATTATTAAGAGCTGGCAGTGTGTTACACTGAGGATAATAGAGAGCTGGCAGTGTGTTACACTGAGGATAATAGACAGCTGGCAGTGTGTTACACTGAGGATAAGAGAGAGCTGGCAGTGTGTTACACTGAAGGTAATAGAGAGCTGGCAGTGTGTTATACTGAGGATAATAGAGAGCTGGCAGTGTGTTACACTGAGGATAATAGAGAGCTGGCAGAGTGTTACACTGCGGATTATAGAGAGCTGGCAGTGTGTTACACTGAGGATAATAATGAGCTGGCACTGTGTTACACTGGATAATAGAGAGCTGGCTGTGTGTTACACTGAGGAGAATAGAGAGCTGGCAGTGTGTTACACTGAGGATAATAGAGAGCTGGCAGTGTGTTACACTGAGGATAATAGAGAGCTGGCAGTGTGTTACACTGAGGATAATAGAGAGCTGGCAGTGTGTTACACTGAGGATAATAGAGAGCTGGCAGTGTGTTGCACTGGAGATAATAGAGAGCTTGCAGTGTGTTACACTGCGGATAATAGAGAGCTGGCAGTGTGTTACACTGAGGATAATAGAGAGCTGGCAGTGCGTTTCACTGAGGATAATAGAGAGCTGGCAGTGTGTTACACTGAGGATAATAGAGAGCTGGCAGTATGTTACACTGAGGATAATAGAGAGCTGGCAGTGTGTTACACTGAGGATAATTAAGAGCTGGCAGTGTGTAACACTGGATAATAGTGACCTTGTAGTTTGTTACACTGAGGATAATAGAGAGCTGACAGTGTGTTAAACTGAGGATAATAGAGAGCTGGCAGTGTGTTAAACTGATGATAATAGAGAGCAGACAGTGTGTTACACTGAGGACAATAGAGAGCTGGCAGTGTGTTGCACTGAGGATAATGGAGAGCTGGCAGTGTTTTACACTGGATAATAGAGAGATGGCAGGGTGTTGCACTGAGGATAATAGAGAGCAGGCAGTGTATTACACTGAGGATAATAGACAGCTGGCAGGGTGTTACACTGAGGATAATAGACAGCTGGCAGTGTGTGACACTGAGGATAATAGAGAGCTGGCAGTGTGTTACACTGAATGTAATAGAGAGCTGGCAGTATGTTACACTGGATAACAGAGAGCTGAAAGTGTGTTACACTGAGGATAATAGAGAGCTGGCAGTGTGTTACACTGAGGATAATAGAGAGCTGGCAGTGTGTTACACTGAGGATAACAGAGAGCTGACAGTGTGTTACACTGAGGATAATAGAGAGCTGGCAGTGTGTTACACTGAGGATAATTAAGAGCTGGCATTGTGTAACACTGGATAATAGTGACCTGGCAGTTTGTTACACTGAGGATAATAGAGAGCTGACAATGTGTTATATTGAGGATAATAGTGAGCTGGCAGTGTGTTAAACTGAGGATAATAGAGAGCTGGCAGTGTGTTACACTGAGGATTATTAAGAGCTGGCAGTGTGTTACACTGAGGATAATAGAGAGCTGGCAGTGTGTTACACTGAGGATAATAGACAGCTGGCAGTGTGTTACACTGAGGATAAGAGAGAGCTGGCAGTGTGTTACACTGAAGGTAATAGAGAGCTGGCAGTGTGTTATACTGAGGATAATAGAGAGCTGGCAGTGTGTTACACTGAGGATAATAGAGAGCTGGCAGAGTGTTACACTGCGGATTATAGAGAGCTGGCAGTGTGTTACACTGAGGATAATAATGAGCTGGCACTGTGTTACACTGGATAATAGAGAGCTGGCTGTGTGTTACACTGAGGAGAATAGAGAGCTGGCAGTGTGTTACACTGAGGATAATAGAGAGCTGGCAGTGTGTTACACTGAGGATAATAGAGAGCTGGCAGTGTGTTACACTGAGGATAATAGAGAGCTGGCAGTGTGTTACACTGAGGATAATAGAGAGCTGGCAGTGTGTTGCACTGGAGATAATAGAGAGCTTGCAGTGTGTTACACTGCGGATAATAGAGAGCTGGCAGTGTGTTACACTGAGGATAATAGAGAGCTGGCAGTGCGTTTCACTGAGGATAATAGAGAGCTGGCAGTGTGTTACACTGAGGATAATAGAGAGCTGGCAGTGTGTTACACTGAGGATAATATAGAGCTGGCAGTGTGTTACACTGAGGATAATACAGAGCTGGCAGTGTGTTATACTGGATGATAGAGAGCTGGCAGTGTGTTACACTGAGGATAATAGACAGCTGGCAGTGTATTACACTGAAGATAATAGACAGCTGGCAGTGTGTTACACTGACGATAATAGAGAGGTGGCAGTGTGTTACACTGAGGATAATAGACAGCTGGCAGTGTGTTACACTGAGGATAATAGACAGTTGGCAGTGTGTTACACTGAGGATAACACAGAGCTGGCAGTGTGTTACACTGAGGATAATAGAGAGCTGACAGTGTGTTACACTGGATAATAGAGAGCTGGCAGTGTGTTACACTGAGGATAATAGAGAGCTGACAGTGTGTTACACTGAGTATAATAGAGAGCTGGCAGTGTGTTACACTGAGGATAATAGAGAGCTGGCAGTGTGTTACACTGGATAATAGAGAGCTGGCAGTGTGTTACACTGAGGATAATAGAGTGCTGGCAGTTTGTTACACTGGATGAGAGAGAGCTGGCAGTATGTTAGACTGGAAAATAGAGAGATGGCAGTGTGTTACACTGAGGATAATACAGAGCTGGCAGTGTGTTACACTGAGGGTAATAGAGAGCTGGCAGTGTGTTACACTGAGGATAATAGAGAGCTGGCAGCGTGTTACACTGAGGATAATAGAGAGCTGGCAGTTTGTTACACTGAAGGTAATAGGGTGCTGGCAGTTTGTTACACTGAATGTAATAGAGAGTTGGCAGTGTGTTACACTGAGGATAATAGAGAGCTGGCAGTGTGTTACACTGAGGATAATAGAGAGCTGGCAGTGTGTTACACTGAGGATAATAGAGAACTGGCAATATGTTCCACTGGATAATAGAGAGCTGGCAGTGTGTTACACTGAGGATAATAGAGAGCTGGCAGTGTGTTACACTGGATAATAGAGAGCTGGCAGTGTGTTACACTTAGGATAATAGAGAGCTGACAGTGTGTTAAACTGAGGATAATAGAGAGCTGGCAGTGTGTTAAACTGAGGATAATAGAGAGCAGACAGTGTGTTACACTGGATAACAGAGAGCTGAAAGTGTGTTACACTGAGGATAACAGAGAGCTGACAGTGTGTTACACTGAGGATAATAGAGAGCTGGCAGTGTGTTACACTGAGGATAATAGAGAGCTGGCAGTGTGTTACACTGAGGATAATTAAGAGCTGGCAGTGTGTTACACTGAGGATAATAGAGAGCTGACAGTGTGTTAAACTGAGGATAATAGAGAGCTGGCAGTGTGTTACACTGAGGATAACAGAGAGCTGACAGTGTGTTACACTGAGGATAATAGAGAGCTGGCAGTGTGTTACACTGAGGATAATTAAGAGCTGGCAGTGTGTAACACTGGATAATAGTGACCTGGCAGTTTGTTACACTGAGGATAATAGAGAGCTGACAGTGTGTTAAACTGAGGGTAATAGAGAGCTGGCAGTGTGTTAAACTGAGGATAATAGAGAGCAGACAGTGTGTTACACTGAGGACAATAGAGAGCTGGCAGTGTGTTGCACTGAGGATAATAGAGAGCTGGCAGTGTTTTACACTGGATAATAGAGAGATGGCAGGGTGTTGCACTGAGGATAATAGAGAGCAGGCAGTGTATTACACTGAGGATAATAGACAGCTGGCAGGGTGTTACACTGAGGATAATAGACAGCTGGCAGTGTGTGACACTGAGGATAATAGAGAGCTGGCAGTGTGTTACACTGAATGTAATAGAGAGCTGGCAGTATGTTACACTGGATAACAGAGAGCTGAAAGTGTGTTACACTGAGGATAATAGAGAGCTGGCAGTGTGTTACACTGAGGATAATAGAGAGCTGGCAGTGTGTTACACTGAGGCTAATAGAGAGCTGGCAGTGTGTTACACTGAGGATAACAGAGAGCTGACAGTGTGTTACACTGAGGATAATAGAGAGCTGGCAGTGTGTTACACTGAGGATAATTAAGAGCTGGCAGTGTGTAACACTGGATAATAGTGACCTGGCAGTTTGTTACACTGAGGTTAATAGAGAGCTGACAGTGTGTTACATTGAGGATAATAGTGAGCTGGCAGTGTGTTAAACTGAGGATAATAGAGAGCTGGCAGTGTGTTACACTGAGGATTATTAAGAGCTGGCAGTGTGTTACACTGAGGATAATAGAGAGCTGACAGTGTGTTACACTGAGGATAATAGAGAGCTGGCAGTGTGTTGCACTGAATATAATTAAGAGCTGGCAGTGTGTTACACTGAGGATAATAGAGAGCTGGCAGTGTTTTACAATGAGGATAATAGACAGCTGGCAGTGTGTTACACTGAGGATAAGAGAGAGCAGGCAGTGTGTTACACTGAGGATAATAGAGAGCTGGCAGTGTGATACACTGGATAACAGAGAGCTGTCAGTGTGTTACACTGAGGATAATTAAGAGCTGGCAGTGTGTTACACTGAATAATAGTGAGCTGGCAGTTTGTTACACTGAGGATAATAGAGAGCTGACAGTGTGTTACACTGAATAATAGTGAGCTGGCAGTGTGTTACACTGAGGATAATAGAGAGCTGGCAGTGTGTTACCCTGAGGATAATAGAGAGCTGGCAGTATGTTACACTGAGGATAATAGAGAGCTGGCAGTGTGTTACACTGAGGATAATAGAGAGCTGGCAGTGTGTTACACTGGATAATAGAGAGCTGGCAGTGTGTTACACTGAGGATAATAGAGAGCTGGCAGTATGTTACACTGAGGATAATAGAGAGCTGGCAGTGTGTTACACTGAGGATAATAGAGAGCTGGCAGTGTGTTACACTGGATAATAGAGAGCTGGCAGTGTGTTACACTGAGGATAATAGAGAGCTGGCAGTGTGTTAGACTGAGGATAATAGAGAGCTGGCAGTGTGTTACACTGGATAATAGAGAGCTGACAGTGTGTTACACTGAGGATAATAGAGAGCTGGCAGTGTGTTACACTGAGGATAATAGAGAGCTGGCAGTGTATTACACTGAGGATAATAGAGAGCTGGCAGTGTGTTACACTGGATAATAGAGAGCTGGCAGTGTGTTACACTGAGGATAATAGAGAGCTGGCAGTGTGTTACACTGAGGATAATCGAGAGCTGGCAGAGTGTTACACTGGATAATAGAGAGCTGGCAGTGTGTTACACTGGATAACAGAGAGCGGGCAGTGTGTTACACTGAGGATAATAGAGAGCTGGCAGTATGTTACACTGAGGATAATAGAGAGCTGGCAGTGTGTTACACTGAAGGTAATAGAGAGCTGGCAGTGTGTTACACTGAAGGTAATAGAGAGCTGGCAGTGTGTTACACTGAGGATAATAGAGAGCTGGCAGTGTGTTACACTGGATAACAGAGAGCTGGCAGTGTGTTACACTGAGGATAATAGAGAGCTGGCAGTGTGTTACACTGAGGATAATCGAGAGCTGGCAGAGTGTTACACTGGATAATAGAGAGCTGGCAGTGTGTTACACTGGATAACAGAGAGCGGGCAGTGTGTTGCACTGAGGATAATAGAGAGCTGGCAGTATGTTACACTGAGGATAATAGAGAGCTGGCAGTGTGTTACACTGAAGGTAATAG
Organism: Squalus acanthias; assembly: GCA_030390025.1. Taxonomy (NCBI): domain Eukaryota; kingdom Metazoa; phylum Chordata; class Chondrichthyes; order Squaliformes; family Squalidae; genus Squalus; species Squalus acanthias. Next base: position 29,486,618 of record CM059432.1, on the reverse strand, counting down.
AGAGCTGGCAGTGTGTTACACTGAAGGTAATAGAGAGCTGGCAGTGTGTTACACTGAGGATAATAGAGAGCTGGCAGTGTGTTACACTGAGGATAATAGAGAGCTGGCACTGTGTTACACTGAGGATTATAGAGAGCTGGCAGTATGTTACACTGAGGATAATAGAGAGCTGGCACTGTGTTACACTGAGGATTATAGAGAGCTGGCAGTGTGTTACACTGAGGATAATAGAGAGCTGGCACTGTGTTACACTGAGGATTATAGAGAGCTGGCAGTGTGTTACACTGAGGATAATAGAGAGCTGGCACTGTGTTACACTGAGGATTATAGAGAGCTGGCAGTATGTTGCACTGGATATCAGAGAGCTGGCAGTGTGTTACACTGAGGATAATAGAGAGCTGGCAGTGTGTTACACTGAGGCTAATAGAGAGCTGGCAGTGTGTTACACTGAGGATAACAGAGAGCTGACAGTGTGTTACACTGAGGATAATAGAGAGCTGGCAGTGTGTTACACTGAGGATAATTAAGAGCTGGCAGTGTGTAACACTGGATAATAGTGACCTGGCAGTTTGTTACACTGAGGTTAATAGAGAGCTGACAGTGTGTTACATTGAGGATAATAGTGAGCTGGCAGTGTGTTAAACTGAGGATAATAGAGAGCTGGCAGTGTGTTACACTGAGGATTATTAAGAGCTGGCAGTGTGTTACACTGAGGATAATAGAGAGCTGACAGTGTGTTACACTGAGGATAATAGAGAGCTGGCAGTGTGTTGCACTGAATATAATTAAGAGCTGGCAGTGTGTTACACTGAGGATAATAGAGAGCTGGCAGTGTTTTACAATGAGGATAATAGACAGCTGGCAGTGTGTTACACTGAGGATAAGAGAGAGCAGGCAGTGTGTTACACTGAGGATAATAGAGAGCTGGCAGTGTGATACACTGGATAACAGAGAGCTGTCAGTGTGTTACACTGAGGATAATTAGGAGCTGGCAGTGTGTTACACTGAATAATAGTGAGCTGGCAGTTTGTTACACTGAGGATAATAGAGAGCTGACAGTGTGTTACACTGAATAATAGTGAGCTGGCAGTGTGTTACACTGAGGATAATAGAGAGCTGGCAGTGTGTTACCCTGAGGATAATAGAGAGCTGGCAGTATGTTACTCTGAGGATAATAGAGAGCTGGCAGTGTGTTACACTGAGGATAATAGAGAGCTGGCAGTGTGTTACACTGGATAATAGAGAGCTGGCAGTGTGTTACACTGAGGATAATAGAGAGCTGGCAGTATGTTACACTGAGGATAATAGAGAGCTGGCAGTGTGTTACACTGAGGATAATAGAGAGCTGGCAGTGTGTTACACTGGATAATAGAGAGCTGGCAGTGTGTTACACTGAGGATAATAGAGAGCTGGCAGTGTGTTAGACTGAGGATAATAGAGAGCTGGCAGTGTGTTACACTGGATAATAGAGAGCTGACAGTGTGTTACACTGAGGATAATAGAGAGCTGGCAGTGTGTTACACTGAGGATAATAGAGAGCTGGCAGTGTATTACACTGAGGATAATAGAGAGCTGGCAGTGTGTTACACTGGATAATAGAGAGCTGGCAGTGTGTTACACTGAGGATAATAGAGAGCTGGCAGTGTGTTACACTGAGGATAATCGAGAGCTGGCAGAGTGTTACACTGGATAATAGAGAGCTGGCAGTGTGTTACACTGGATAACAGAGAGCGGGCAGTGTGTTACACTGAGGATAATAGAGAGCTGGCAGTATGTTACACTGAGGATAATAGAGAGCTGGCAGTGTGTTACACTGAAGGTAATAGAGAGCTGGCAGTGTGTTACACTGAAGGTAATAGAGAGCTGGCAGTGTGTTACACTGAGGATAATAGAGAGCTGGCAGTGTGTTACACTGGATAACAGAGAGCTGGCAGTGTGTTACACTGAGGATAATAGAGAGCTGGCAGTGTGTTACACTGAGGATAATCGAGAGCTGGCAGAGTGTTACACTGGATAATAGAGAGCTGGCAGTGTGTTACACTGGATAACAGAGAGCGGGCAGTGTGTTGCACTGAGGATAATAGAGAGCTGGCAGTATGTTACACTGAGGATAATAGAGAGCTGGCAGTGTGTTACACTGAAGGTAATAGAGAGCTGGCAGTGTGTTACACTGAAGGTAATAGAGAGCTGGCAGTGTGTTACACTGAGGATAATAGAGAGCTGGCAGTGTGTTACACTGAGGATAATAGAGAGCTGGCACTGTGTTACACTGAGGATTATAGAGAGCTGGCAGTATGTTACACTGAGGATAATAGAGAGCTGGCACTGTGTTACACTGAGGATTATAGAGAGCTGGCAGTGTGTTACACTGAGGATAATAGAGAGCTGGCACTGTGTTACACTGAGGATTATAGAGAGCTGGCAGTGTGTTACACTGAGGATAATAGAGAGCTGGCACTGTGTTACACTGAGGATTATAGAGAGCTGGCAGTATGTTGCACTGGATATCAGAGAGCTGGCAGTGTGTTACACTGAGGATAATAGAGTGCTGGCAGTGCGTTAGACTGAGGATAATAGAGAGCTGGCAGTGTGTTACACTGAGGATAATAGAGTGCTGGCAGTGTGTTACACTGAGGATAACAGAGAGCTGGCAGTGTGTTACACTGAGGATAATAGAGAGCTGGCACTGTGTTACACTGAGGATTATAGAGAGCTGGCAGTGTGTTACACTGAGGATAATAGAGAGCTGGCACTGTGTTACACTGAAGATTATAGAGAGCTGGCAGTGTGTTACACTGAGGATAATAGAGAGCTGGCAGTGTGTTACACTGAGGATTATAGAGAGCTGGCAGTATGTTGCACTGGATATCAGAGAGCTGGCAGTGTGTTACACTGAGGATAATAGAGTGCTGGCAGTGCGTTAGACTGAGGATAATAGAGAGCTGGCAGTGTGTTACACTGAGGATAATGGAGTGCTGGCAGTGTGTTACACTGAGGATAATAGAGAGCTGGCAGTGTGTTACACTGAGGATAATGGAGTGCTGGCAGTGTGTTACACTGAGGATAACAGAGAGCTGGCAGTGTGTTACACTGAGGATAACAGAGAGCTGGCAGTGTGTTACTCATGATAATAATGAGCTGGCAGTGTGTTACTCATGATAATAGAAAGCTGGCAGTGTGTTACACACAGGATAATAGAGAGCTGGCAGTGTGTTACATGAAGTTTAATAGAGCTCTGGCAATGTCTGAGAGAATAACAGCAGGCTGACAATATATTACATTGACGGCTGATGTTCAGTTAGAATGCAGTGGTTTAATGGAAACACTCTATTTATATCGTATCATACAATCTGAATGCGTGGGGAGGATTTTGGAGCACGTTCTTATACACCTTGGTGTGCAGATTGTGTTGTTCATGGTCTATTTCTGGTACCTGCCCATAATTTAGCAGATTTATTAAATTCACTTTCATAACTTCTCGGTTAGTAGTTCAATACCATAACCTCTACTGCTATGCACTCAACACAGCCACGACTTCTTACTCTTGCATACCGTTGCACAAAGTAATACTCCCTGCACTTGCACAATTACAAAATATTTTAATTCACGGGGAAAAAAATAATTCATAAGCACAAGCTAAGGAATTTGTGTTTGATTTCTTTGCAAAACACATGAATTTGCGATTAATTAATTGACGTTTTCATGATTATGAAGGAAATTGACTAAATTGACCCAGGTAAATTGACCACAATGACAATGGGTTCAAATAGCAGAGGAGACAAATCATTGATGAAAACAAAATCAAAATACTGTGGATGCTGGAAATCTGAAATAGAAACAGGAAATTCTGGAAATACTCAGCAGGTCAGACAGCATCTGTGGAGAGAGAAACAGAGTTAATGTTTCTGGTCGATGACCTTTCGTCAGAATGCCAGAGTTTTGACAAAAGGTCATCGACCTGAAACGTTAACTCTGTTTCTCTCTCCACAGATGCTGCCTGACCTGCTGAGTATTTCCAGAATTTTCTGTTTCTTAATCATTGAGGAGGTTTGGAGCAAGACGAATAGTCAAAGAGTACTTTTCATGCAAAGAGTCAAATAGATAGAAAGAGAATGAACTTGAATTTATATAGAATGTTATCACATCCTAAAGTGTTTCACAGCCAATTAATTACTTTTAAAGGGCAGTCACTGATATATAGCCAAATGTGGTAGCCAATTGGTACACAAGAGGTCGCACAAACAGCAACAATATAAATGACCAGTTCTTTGGTGGACAACAGGACACGCAATCCAACGATTGATAATAACATTCCTTTTGTTCTGGTCCTAATGTTATGATGGTCTCCAGAGTTGCCCTTCATACTTCTATGACCTCAATAAACTCTAGTAATTAGCATTCCCAGTTACTCAATTACTAGAGACGTGCAGCTAATGATGACAAACTACATGATCTGCATACAGTGGAGCTGCCAGGACATTAACAGTACATTCCATCCAGGAAGCGTTAGATTTTAGAAGGAATTTATTGACCAGAAAGACGTATGATGATATTAAAAATAATCAGTAAGACTAGCTCTGTAATGCTGGTTTGTTGCAGCTAATGTTTCCATTAGAACCTGATTAAATGTTGCCAAATTAACTACGCCTTGCTCATTGGAGTGACTGTGCCTAAGCTGATAAATACTGGGAGCTGAGCAATGACACACAGACCGAGGCTTTCCAATCGTAATGCAAACAGTAATCCATTAAAATGAATGGGTTATCCTTGGCATTACAAGTGGAAAAAATAGGCCACAATGTTTACCAAGGGAGAAAGGAAAGAAAGACTTGCATTTATATAGCACCTTTTACAACCTCAGGATGTTCTAAAGCGTTTTAAAGCCAATGAAGCACTGCTTTTCAGCCAATGAAGCACTTTTGAAGTGTAGTCACTGTTGTAATCTAGGAAATGTGGCAGCCAATTTTCACATAGCAAGGTCCTACAAACAGCAATGTGATAAAGACCAGATTATCTGTTTTTTTTTATTAAGTCGGCTGAGGGATAAATATTGGCCAATACACCGGGGAGAACTACCCCGCTGTTCTTCGGAATAGTGCCATGGGATCTTTTACATCCACCTGAGAGGGCAGATGGGGCCTCGGTTTAACGTCTCATCCGAAAGATGGCACCTGACAATGCAGCACTTCCTCAGTTCTGTCATTCCCATCAGATCCCCTTAGAAAGGGGATGCTTTGCCATCAGAAAATCTCAGGCCCATTCCCCTCAGTTCCCAATCTGAGCCACGTTGAGTGTAGAGGCATCGGGGGGGGTGAATTTCCTCTGAGATTCTCCCGCTCCGCTGCTGTAACTTCGGCATAAGTGCGGCGGAAACACCTGAGGTTATGGAAGTGTATTGAATAAAGCTGGTAAATTGTGGGCTGGTACCAGAAAAGTTACCATTAAAAACTTAACTAACTCACCAATGTCTTTAAGATTCCACCCCAAATTTCTCTCCGCCCACCCAGATTGTATGATATGGTATCCAACAACAACAGCAACTTGCATTTATATAGCGCCTTTGAAGTAGAAAAACGTCTCAAGGTGCTTAAATCCTTAGAATTGTTCCATTAAATCACTGCAGTTTAACCTTCCCTTTGCTTGTAGCCTAGTCAAATGATTGGCCTGATATTACAAAGCTTGCCCCCTCTCCATGCTGCGGGCTTGGATCAGCCCCCGCCACAGGCGTTAACACACTGAAAATTTTTAATATTGCAAAACTGGGGTTCTGGTGCAATCTTTAAAAATCATCTGAAATTGGCCAATAGGGAGAAGTGGGAAAGCATCCAGATCCAAACATCAGTTTTAGAAATCTGGAGTACAAAATCCCCCGTCCAAAGTTTCAAAAAATAAACTTCTCAATTCTTGATTGGAATCGGTGATTTCTGACAAACGGAATCTGGAATCCCAATCCATGCTTCAGATTCTGGCATTTGCCGAACACTTATTCTATGCACAAAACGAATTTAAAGCCAGGGCTGACGGATTTCAAAATTAAATTTGGATCAAACTTGTAACCTACCCTAAACCAATGGTGGGGTTTACATCTGCCCTGGCTGCAGTTCTCCCACACCCCTGCTTATTTCTGTAAAGTCTTTCATTTTTATATATGTTGAATTCTCCTGTCACTCAGGAGATCCAGTTTCTCTCTGGTGTGTTTCTCTGCACTCCCTGTGCCAGAAGCTATCATCATGAAGCACTGCCTTCCTACTACGGCACAGGGAACGTGTCCAAGACAAATACTTTGACTGTGTTGCCACTGCCTCCTCAAGTCTCTTTTATTTGTCCCTATGGTATTGACAAAGATCAGTCAAAACATGCCTAGAGGAAAGAGAACAGAGAGTATCTGAGCAAAACTAAAATCACAGAATAGCATGTCAGACTTTCCCTCCATGTGATAATGTTGAAGCAAATATTAGACATGAAGATGGCTATTTCAGTTTAAAATGGATATTTATTAAATGACACTTAATCCCAGTTGCCAAGTCAATGTGGAGCAGGCTTACCTCAGGGCCTAAAGCTTTGGAAAAACGGACTATTTAGTGTTTAGGAGGGTGAGGGGAGGGACTGTATTTAAATATGTTTATCCCTACCCTCTCAAAATAAATGTATGGCAGGACTAGGAGATGAGAGCTAATTACGATTCATTCACCAATACCACTTTTGTGGTAAGTGGGACGGGGAGACACCCTCCTCCTGTGTCCAAAGGGAATATGCTCAAGGGGGGAGGGGGACATACAGTAAAATATGTGCGGCCTACCTACACAGTGTGGTTTTGCCCTGATGCTATAAAAACTGGAGGGGAGTGGAATGGTTGGGCACAGAGTCTACTCCTTCACCCCCAGCTGCTACTTTATGAGAAATTTTCAGATTCATTAAGGAAGTTATGAAGCTGGCCCAGACATATTGCTCACATAGAGTAAGCACGCCCGAAGAGGAGGAGAAGCTCTTAAAAGGGGAGAACCCGAGGTTTTGGAAACTTTTTTTACTGAAGGGCTCAGATTTTAAAAAACATGTTTATTCGTTTTTATGGGATGTGGGCGTCGCTGGCAAGGCCAGCATTTATTGCCCATCCCTAATTGCACTTGAGAAGGTGGTGGTGAGCCGCCTTCTTGAACCGCTGCAGTCCGTGTGGTGAAGGTACTCCCACAGTGCTGTTAGGGAGGGAGTTCCAGGATTTTGACCCAGCGACGATGAAGGATCGGAGATATAGTTCTAAGTCAGGATGGTGTGTGACTTGGAGGGGAACTTGGAGGTGGTGGTGTTCCCATGCCTCTGCTGCCCTTGTCCTTCTAGGTGGAAGAGGTCGCGGGTTTGGGAGGTGCTGCCGAAGAAGCCTTGGCGAATTGCTGCAGTGCATCTTGTAGATGGTACACACTGCAGCCATGGTACGTCGGTGCTGGAGGGAGTGAATGTTTAAGGTGGTGGATAGGGTGCAAATCAAGCGGGCTGCTTTGTCCTGGATGGTGTCGAGCTTCTTGAGTGTTGTTGGGGCTGCACTCACCCAGGCAAGTGGAGAGTATTCCATCACGCCCCTTACTTGTGCCTTGTAGATGGTAGAAAGGCTTTGAGGATTCAGGAGGTGAGACACTCGCCGCAGAATACCTAGCCTCTGACCTGCTCTTGTTGCCACAGTATTTATGTGGCTGGTCCAGTTAAGTTTCTGGTCAATGGTGACCCACAGGATGTTGATGGTGGGGGATTCGGCGATGGTAATGCCATTGAATGTCAAAGGGCGGTGGTTAGACTCTCGCTTGTTGGAGATAGTCATTGCCTGGCACTTGTGTGGCGCGAATGTTACCTGCCACTTATCAGCCCAAGCTTGAACGTCGTCCAGGTCTTGTTGCATGCGGGCATAGACTGCTTCATTATCTGAGGAGTTGTGAATGGCACTGAACACTGTGCAATCATCAGCGAATATTCCCATTTCTGACCTTATGTTGGAGGGAAGGTCATTGATGAAGCAGCTGAAGATGGTTGGGCCTAGGTCACTGCCCTGAGGAACTCCTGCAGCGATGTCCTGGGGCTGTGATGATTGACTTTCAATCACCACAACCATCTTCCTTTGTGCTAGGGATGGCTCCAGCCAGTGGAGAGTTTTACCCCCCGATTCCCATTGACTTCAGTTTTACTAGGGCTCCTCGATGCCACACTCGGTCAAATGCTGCCTTGATGTCAAGGGCAGTCACTCTCACCTCACCTCTGGAATTCAGCTCCTTTGTTAATGTTTGGCCCAAGGCTGTAATGAGGTCGGGAGCCGAGTGGTCTTGGCGGAACCCAAACTGGGCATCAGTGTGCAGGTTATTGGTGCGTAAGTGCCTACTTGATAGCACTGTTGATGACACCTTCCATCACTTTGCTGATGATTGAGAGTAGACTGATGGGGCGGTAACTGGCCGGATTGGATTTGTCCTGCTTTTTGTGGACAGGACATACCTGGGCAGTTTTCCACATTATCGGATAGATGCCAGTGTTGTAGCTGTACTGGAACAGCTTGGTAGAGACGCGGCTAGTTCTGAAGCACAAGTCTTCAGCACGATAGCCAGGATGTTGTCGGGGCCCATAGACTTTGCTGTATCCAATGCGCTGAGCCGTTTCTTGATATCACGTGGAGTGAATCGAATTGGCTGAAGACTGGCTTCTGTGATGGTGGGGACCACAGGAGGAGGCCGATATGGATCATCCACTCGGCACTTCTGGCTGAAGATGGTTGCAAATACTTCAGCTTTGTCTTTTGCACTCACGTGCTGGGCTCCTCCATCATTGAGGATGGGAATATTCATGGAGCCTCCTCCTCCTGTTAGTTGTTTAATGGTCCACCACCATTCACGACTGGATGTGGCAGGACTGCAGAGCTTTGATCTGATCCGTTGATTGTGGGATCGCTTAGCCCTGTCTATAGCATGCTCCTTCCGCTTTTTAGCATGCATATAGTCCTGTGTTGCAGCTTCCCCAGGTTGGCACCTCATTTTTATGTACGCCTGGTGCTGCTCCTGGCATGCTCTTCTACACTCCTTATTGAACCAGGGTTGGTCCCCTGGCTTGATGGTAATGGTAGAGTGAGGGATATGCCAGGCCATGAGGTTACAGATTGTGGTGGAATACAATTCTGCTGATGCTGATGGCCCACAGCGCCTCATGGATGCCCAGTTTTGAGCTGCTAGATCTGTTCTGAATCTATCCCATTTAGCACGGTGGTAGTGCCACACAACACGATGGAGGGTGTCCTCAGTGTGAAGAAGGGACTTCGTCTCCACAATGACTGTGCAGTGGTCACTGCTGCCAATACTGTCATGGACAGATGCATCTGCGACAGGTAGATTGGTGAGGACGAGGTTAAGTAGGTTTTTCCTCGTGTTGGTTCTCTCACCACCTGTCACAGGCCCAGACTGGCAGTTTTGTCCTGGACCAAAGCCTTCAGCAGGTACATTTCTGGGGACACTATGGAGGTAGAGGAGCCCACTACCAAGAGCTAGGGTGCATTCTATAGCACCCAAGTTGCTTTGGATACTCCCACAGAACACACCCTCACCGACATGAATAGGAAGGGCTTCCATTCCCTCATTGCACAGATTTGTGTGAGGTTGTTATGATCCCTTCATACTGCGATATATGACTCTCCCTGAACTCTGCTGGGAAGATGATCACATCAGTGGATGGCTTCTGGGTGACAAAACCTACCACCTGCTCCCATGGATAATGACTCCAGTAAGAGTGGCCTGAACAGCAGCAGAGAAGCGAAAACATAAGCTATATGCTCCTACAAGACTGGACATCGAGAAGACCAATAGGGTGTATTAAAGGCATGTTTTTGTTGCCTCCACAGGTCATGGGGGACATTGCAGTAAGCTCCAGATTGTGTGTCATGCATAGCTTTTGCCTGCTGTGCCCTTCACAACCTTATGATTGCTGGTGATGAAGCCCTGCTCTATTGGAGCCAGAACTACATAGAGATGTAGTCATGATGACTTGAACTCAGAGGAATCTTCAGTGACTGCTGCAAAGGACATCAGAGCATGTCTCATCACTGAGGTCTTACCTTCTGTGTAACATAGTCTACCTTTGAAATCAGAGCCTTGCCTCCTTCTTCCCCACTTTTCAATAAAGGGACATTCCCACAATCTACTAGCCATCCGTACAACAGCAGGTGTCTTTGCTCCTACATGAGCATGACAATAATCATCAGCTAAGTGAAGGCATCAGCATCACAAAAGTGCACTCTTTCCTGTGTGATTCTAGCCTTCATGATTAACAAAGTGTGATGTCAGTGCATATTCTATTTTAATACACTGAAGTCCAAAGTGTACACAAGCCAATCTATTCTTTCCTAATACCATGCTTCCCCTGTGCCCACACGTGCATTTCTATTTTAGTGCTTCTCCTAGGTGCAAACCAAGGGTTCGTATCATGGGAGGTGGTTAGCTGCACATTTTCTACAAAAGGGCCATGGGACTGAGGTGGACCCATCTCAAGGCGGCTTGCTCCTGGTATAGAATAATTGCTGGCTACATATCGGGAGCTTGACCCTGACAGCCTGGTAACATCTCAAACATTCCACTGGCATGATGCTCTGTGGGCGAAGGCCAGAGGCCTGGCATGTGCTATTGTTCTGAGTAGGGATAGCTGTACGGGGTTTGCTTTAAGGTGGTGAACTGTGCGCTGGTGCGCATGGTGCGCAAGAAAGAAAAGAAGAGAGTGTTCAGTGTATTATCTTGCCAGCCTGCTGAGATTGTTGTACTCTTAACAGCATTGATCGGCTGGGGGTGAAGGAGTTGGCCGTCAGTGCTGATGTTAGAGAGAGCTATGTGTTTAGTCTGATGTTAGAGAGAGCTGTGTGTTTAGTCTGGTGTTAGAGGGAGCTGTGTGTTCAGTCTGGTGTTAGAGAGAGCTGTGTGTTCAGTCTGGTGTTAGAGGGAGCTGTGTGTTCAGTCTGATGTTAGAGGGAGCTGTGTGTTCAGTCTGATGTTAGAGGGAGCTGTGTGTTCAGTCTGATGTTAGAGGGAGCTGTGTGTTCAGTCTGATGTTAGAGGGAGCTGTGTGTTCAGTCTGGTGTTAGACGGAGCTGTGTGTTCACTCTGATGTTAGAGGGAGCTGTGTGTTCAGTCTGATGTTAGAGGGAGCTGTGTGTTCAGTCTGATGTTAGAGGGAGCTGTGTGTTCAGTCTGATGTTAGAGGGAGCTGTGTGTTCAGTCTGATGTTAGAGGGAGCTGTGTGTTCAGTCGGATGTTAGACGGAGCTGTGTGTTCAGTCTGGTGTTAGAGGGAGCTGTGTGTTCAGTCTGGTGTTAGAGGGAGCTGTGTGTTCAGTCTGGTGTTAGAGAGAGCTGTGTGTTCAGTCTGGTGTTAGAGGGAGCTGTGTGTTCAGTCTGATGTGAGAGGGAGCTGTGTGTTCAGTCTGGTGTGAGAGAGAGCTGTGTGTTCAGTCTGATGTTAGAGGGAGCTGTGTGTTCAGTCTGATGTTAGAGGGAGCTGTGTGTTCAGTCTGATGTTAGAGGGAGCTGTGTGTTCAGTCTGGTGTTAGACAGAGCTGTGTGTTCAGTCTGATGTTAGAGAGAGCTGTGCGTTCAGTCTGATGTTAGAGAGAGCTGTGTGTTCAGTCTGATGTTAGAGAGAGCTGTGTGTTCAGTCTGATGTTAGAGGGAGCTGTGTGTTTAGTCTGATGTTAGAGGGAGCTGTGTGTTCAGTCTGGTGTTAGAGGGAGCTGTGTGTTCAGTCTGATGTTAGAGGGAGCTGTGTGTTTAGTCTGATGTTAGAGGGAGCTGTGTGTTCAGTCTGGTGTTAGAGGGAGCTGTGTGTTCAGTCTGATGTTAGAGGGAGCTGTGTGTTCAGTCTGGTGTTAGAGGGAGCTGTGTGTTCAGTCTGATGTTAGAGGGAGCTGTGTGTTCAGTCTGGTGTTAGAGGGAGCTGTGTGTTCAGTCTGATGTTAGATTGAGCTGTGTGTTCAGTCTGATGTTAGAGAGAGCTGTGTGTTCAGTCTGATGTTAGAGGGAGCTGTGTGTTCAGTCTGGTGTTAGAGGGAGCTGTGTGTTCAGTCTGATGTTAGAGAGAGCTGTGTGTTCAGTCTGGTGTTAGAGAGAGCTGTGTGTTCAGTCTGATGTTAGAGGGAGCTGTGTGTTCAGTCTGGTGTTAGAGGGAGCTGTGTGTTCAGTCTGATGTTAGAGAGAGCTGTGTGTTCAGTCTGATGTTAGAGAGAGCTGTGTGTTCAGTCTGATGTTAGAGAGAGCTGTGTGTTCAGTCTGATGTTAGAGGGAGCTGTGTGTTTAGTCTGATGTTAGAGGGAGCTGTGTGTTCAGTCTGATGTTAGAGGGAGCTGTGTGTTCAGTCTGGTGTTAGAGGGAGCTGTGTGTTCAGTCTGGTGTTAGAGGGAGCTGTGTGTTCAGTCTGATGTTAGAGGGAGCTGTGTGTTTAGTCTGATGTTAGAGGGAGCTGTGTGTTCAGTCTGGTGTTAGAGGGAGCTGTGTGTTCAGTCTGATGTTAGAGGGAGCTGTGTGTTCAGTCTGGTGTTAGAGGGAGCTGTGTGTTCAGTCTGGTGTTAGAGGGAGCTGTGTGTTCAGTCTGGTGTTAGAGGGAGCTGTGTGTTTAGTCTGATGTTAGAGGGAGCTGTGTGTTCAGTCTGATGTTAGAGGGAGCTGTGTGTTCAGTCTGGTGTTAGAGGGAGCTGTGTGTTCAGTCTGGTGTTAGAGGGAGCTGTGTGTTCAGTCTGATGTTAGATTGAGCTTTGTGTTCAGTCTGATGTTAGAGAGAGCTGTGTGTTCAGTCTGATGTTAGAGGGAGCTGTGTGTTCAGTCTGGTGTTAGAGGGGGCTGTGTGTTCAGTCTGATGTTAGAGAGAGCTGTGTGTTCAGTCTGGTGTTAGAGAGAGCTGTGTGTTCAATCTGATGTTAGAGGGAGCTGTGTGTTCAGTCTGGTGTTAGAGGGGGCTGTGTGTTCAGTCTGATGTTAGAGAGAGCTGTGTTTTCAGTCTGATGTTAGAGAGAGCTGTGTGTTCAGTCTGATGTTAGAGAGAGCTGTGTGTTCAGTCTGGTGTTAGAGGGAGCTGTGTGTTCAGTCTGATGTTAGAGAGAGCTGTGTGTTCAGTCTGGTGTTAGAGGGAGCTGTGTGTTCAGTCTGATGTTAGAGGGAGCTGTGTGTTCAGTCTGGTGTTAGAGGGAGCTGTCTGTTCAGTCTGATGTTAGAGGGAGCTGTGTGTTCAGTCTGGTGTTAGAGGGAGCTGTGTGTTCAGTCTGATGTTAGACGGAGCTGTGTGTTCAGTCTGGTGTTAGAGGGAGCTGTGTGTTCAGTCTGATGTTAGAGAGAGCTGTGTGTTCAGTCTGATGTTAGAGGGAGCTGTGTGTTCAGTCTGATGTTAGAGGGAGCTGTGTGTTCAGTCTGATGTTAGAGGGAGCTGTGTGTTCAGTCTGATGTTAGAGGGAGCTGTGTGTTCAGTCTGGTGTTAGAGGGAGCTGTGTGTTCAGTCTGGTGTTAGAGAGAGCTGTGTGTTCAGTCTGGTGTTAGAGAGAGCTGTGTGTTCAGTCTGATGTTAGAGAGATCTGTGTGTTCAGTCTGATGTTAGAGAGAGCTGTGTGTTCAGTCTGATGTTAGAGGGAGCTGTGTGTTCAGTCTGGTGTTAGAGAGAGCTGTGTGTTCAGTCTGATGTTAGAGAGAGCTGTGTGTTCAGTCTGATGTTAGAGAGAGCTGTGTGTTCAGTCTGATGTTAGAGGGAGCTGTGTGTTCAGTCTGATGTTAGAGGGAGCTGTGTGTTCAGTCTGGTGTTAGAGGGAGCTGTGTGTTCAGTCTGATGTTAGAGGGAGCTGTGTGTTCAGTCTGGTGTTAGAGGGAGCTGTGTGTTCAGTCTGGTGTTAGAGGGAGCTGTGTGTTCAGTCTGGTGTTAGAGGGAGCTGTGTGTTCAGTCTGGTGTTAGAGGGAGCTGTGTGTTCAGTCTGGTGTTAGAGGGAGCTGTGTGTTCAGTCTGATGTTAGAGGGAGCTGTGTGTTCAGTCTGGTGTTAGAGGGAGCTGTGTGTTCAGTCTGATGTTAGAGGGAGCTGTGTGTTCAGTCTGGTGTTAGAGGGAGCTGTGTGTTCAGTCTGATGTTAGAGGGAGCTGTGTGTTCAGTCTGGTGTTAGAGGGAGCTGTGTGTTCAGTCTGATGTTAGAGGAGCTGTGTGTTCAGTCTGATGTTAGAGGAGCTGTGTGTTCAGTCTGATGTTAGAGGAGCTGTGTGTTCAGTCTGATGTTAGAGGGAGCTGTGTGTTCAGTCTGATGTTAGAGGGAGCTGTGTGTTCAGTCTGATGTTAGACGGAGCTGTGTGTTCAGTCTGATGTTAGAGGGAGCTGTGTGTTCAGTCTGGTGTTAGAGGGAGCTGTGTGTTCAGTCTGATGTTAGAGGGAGCTGTGTGTTCAGTCTGGTGTTAGAGGGAGCTGTGTGTTCAGTCTGATGTTAGACGGAGCTGTGTGTTCAGTCTGATGTTAGAGGGAGCTGTGTGTTCAGTCTGATGTTAGAGGGAGCTGTGTGTTCAGTCTGATGTTAGAGGGAGCTGTGTGTTCAGTCTGATGTTAGAGGGAGCTGTGTGTTCAGTCTGATGTTAGAGGGAGCTGTGTGTTCAGTCTGGTGTTAGAGGGAGCTGTGTGTTCAGTCTGATGTTATGATGCGGAGATGCCGGTGTTGGACTGGGGTGGACAAAAATGAGAAGTCGCACAACACCAGGTTATAGTCCAACAGATTTATTTAAAATTACAAGCTTTCGGAGCCGTCGCCCCTTCGTCAGGTGAAGGTACAATGAGTGAATCTACAATATTACACAGTATATAAACACAGAAACTGCAGAGATACAATCTTTCAGGGAGGCCTTACATCAAAGACAAACCAGAGCACAGCCAAGACAATGAGATGAGTCACAGGGGGTCCAACGTTTCAAATCCTGCTGTCTGCAGTTTAACCCTTTTTTTTGGTGTTTTTTTTAAAAACTGGAAAGACAGACAACGATGTCGAGTCACGTTCTGTAGCGTGACATGAACCCGATATCCCTATTGAGGCCGTCCTCATGGGTGCGGAACTTGGCTATCAGTTTCTGCTCGATGATTTTGCGTTGTCATGTGTCTCGAAGGCCGCCTTGGAGAACGCTAACCCGCAGCTCCGAGGCTGAATGTCCTTGACTGCTGAAGTGTTCCCCGACTGGGAGGCAACAATCCTGCCTGGCGATTGTTGTGCGGTGTCCGTTCATACGTTGTCTCAGTGTCTGCATGGTCTCGCCGATGTACCATGCTCTGGGGCATCCTTTCCTGCAACGTATCAGGTAGACAACGTTGGCCGAGTCACATGAATATGTACCATGTACCTGGTGGGTAGTGCCCTCACGTGTGATGACGGTATCTGTGTTCATGATCTGGCATGTCTTGCAGAGGTTGCCGTGGCAGGGTTGTGTGGTGTCGTGGTCGCTGTTCTCCTGACAGCTGGGTAATTTGCTGCGAACGATGGTAATTTTGAGGTTTGGCGGCTGCTTAAAAAAAAAGGGTTAAACTGCAGACAGCAGGATTTGACACGTTGGACCCTCTGTGACTCATCTCATTGTCTTGGCTGTGCTCTGGTGCGTCTTTGATGTAAGGCCTCCCTGAAAGATTGTATCTCTGCAGTTTCTGTGTTTATATACTGTGCAATATTGTAGATTCACTCATTGTACCTTTACCTGACGAAGGTGCGACAGCTCCGAAAGCTTGTAATTTTAAATAAATCTGTTGGACTATAACCTGGTGTTGTGCGACTTCTCATTTCAGTCTGATGTTAGAGGGAGCTGTGTGTTCAGTCTGGTGTTAGAGGGAGCTATGTGTTCAGTCTGGTGTTAGAGGGAGCTGTGTGTTCAGTCTGGTGTTAGAGGGAGCTGTGTGTTCAGTCTGGTGTTAGAGGGAGCTGTGTGTTCAGTCTGATGTTAGAGGGAGCTGTGTGTTCAGTCTGATGTTAGAGGGAGCTGTGTGTTCAGTCTGATGTTAGAGGGAGCTGTGTGTTCAGTCTGGTGTTAGACGGAGCTGTGTGTTCAGTCTAATGTTAGAGAGAGCTGTGTGTTCAGTCTGATGTTAGAGGGAGCTGTGTGTTCAGTCTGATGTTAGAGGGAGCTGTGTGTTCAGTCTGATGTTAGAGAGAGCTGTGTGTTCAGTCTGGTGTTAGACGGAGCTGTGTGTTCAGTCTGATGCTAGAGAGAGCTGTGTGTTCAGTCTGATGTTAGAGAGAGCTGTGTGTTCAGTCTGGTGTTAGAAGGAGCTGTGTGTTCAGTCTGATGTTAGAGGGAGCTGTGTGTTCAGTCTGGTGTTAGACGGAGCTGTGTGTTCAGTCTGATGTTAGAGAGAGCTGTGTGTTCAGTCTGGTGTTAGAGGGAGCTGTGTGTTCAGTCTGGTGTTAGAGGGAGCTGTGTGTTCAGTCTGATGTTAGAGGGAGCTGTGTGTTCAGTCTGATGTTAGAGGGAGCTGTGTGTTCAGTCTGGTGTTAGAGGGAGCTGTGTGTTCAGTCTGGTGTTAGAGGGAGCTGTGTGTTCAGTCTGATGTTAGAGGGAGCTGTGTGTTCAGTCTGATGTTAGAGGGAGCTGTGTGTTCAGTCTGATGTTAGAGAGAGCTGTGTGTTCAGTCTGATGTTAGAGAGAGCTGTGTGTTCAGTCTGGTGTTAGAGAGAGCTGTGTGTTCAGTCTGATGTTAGAGGGAGCTGTGTGTTCAGTCTGGTGTTAGAGGGAGCTGTGTGTTCAGTCTGATGTTAGAGGGAGCTGTGTGTTCAGTCTGATGTTAGAGAGAGCTGTGTGTTCAGTCTGGTGTTAGAGGGAGCTGTGTGTTAGGTCTGGTGTTAGAGGGAGCTGTGTGTTCAGTCTGGTGTTAGAGGGAGCTGTGTGTTCTGTCTGGTGTTAGAGGGAGCTGTGTGTTCAGTCTGATGTTAGAGGGAGCTGTGTGTTCAGTCTGGTGTTAGAGGGAGCTGTGTGTTCAGTCTGGTGTTAGAGAGAGCTGTGTGTTCAGTCTGATGTTAGAGGGAGCTGTGTGTTCAGTCTGATGTTAGAGGGAGCTGTGTGTTCAGTCTGATGTTAGAGAGAGCTGTGTGTTCAGTCTGATGTTAGAGGGAGCTGTGTGTTCAGTCTGATGTTAGAGGGAGCTGTGTGTTCAGTCTGATGTTAGAGGGAGCTGTGTGTTCAGTCTGATGTTAGAGGAGCTGTGTGTTCAGTCTGATGTTAGAGAGAGCTGTGTGTTCAGTCTGATGTTAGAGGGAGCTGTGTGTTCAGTCTGATGTTAGAGGGAGCTGTGTGTTCAGTCTGATGTTAGAGGGAGCTGTGTGTTCAGTCTGGTGTTAGAGGGAGCTGTGTGTTCAGTCTGGTGTTAGAGGGAGCTGTGTGTTCAGTCTGATGTTAGAGGGAGCTGTGTGTTCAGTCTGATGTTAGAGGGAGCTGTGTGTTCAGTCTGGTGTTAGAGGGAGCTGTGTGTTCAGTCTGATGTTAGAGGGAGCTGTGTGTTCAGTCTGGTGTTAGAGGGAGCTGTGTGTTCAGTCTGATGTTAGAGGGAGCTGTGTGTTCAGTCTGGTGTTAGAGGGAGCTGTGTGTTCAGTCTGATGTTAGAGAGAGCTGTGTGTTCAGTCTGATGTTAGAGAGAGCTGTGTGTTCAGTCTGATGTTAGAGGGAGCTGTGTGTTTAGTCTGATGTTAGAGGGAGCTGTGTGTTCAGTCTGATGTTAGAGGGAGCTGTGTGTTCAGTCTGGTGTTAGAGGGAGCTGTGTGTTCAGTCTGATGTTAGAGGGAGCTGTGTGTTTAGTCTGATGTTAGAGGGAGCTGTGTGTTCAGTCTGGTGTTAGAGGGAGCTGTGTGTTCAGTCTGATGTTAGAGGGAGCTGTGTGTTCAGTCTGGTGTTAGAGGGAGCTGTGTGTTCAGTCTGGTGTTAGAGGGAGCTGTGTGTTCAGTCTGGTGTTAGAGGGAGCTGTGTGTTTAGTCTGATGTTAGAGGGAGCTGTGTGTTCAGTCTGATGTTAGAGGGAGCTGTGTGTTCAGTCTGGTGTTAGAGGGAGCTGTGTGTTCAGTCTGGTGTTAGAGGGAGCTGTGTGTTCAGTCTGATGTTAGATGGAGCTGTGTGTTCAGTCTGATGTTAGAGAGAGCTGTGTGTTCAGTCTGATGTTAGAGGGAGCTGTGTGTTCAGTCTGGTGTTAGAGGGAGCTGTGTGTTCAGTCTGATGTTAGAGAGAGCTGTGTGTTCAGTCTGGTGTTAGAGAGAGCTGTGTGTTCAGTCTGATGTTAGAGGGAGCTGTGTGTTCAGTCTGGTGTTAGAGAGAGCTGTGTGTTCAGTCTGATGTTAGAGGGAGCTGTGTGTTCAGTCTGATGTTAGAGGGAGCTGTGTGTTCAGTCTGATGTTAGAGAGAGCTGTGTGTTCAGTCTGATGTTAGAGGGAGCTGTGTGTTTAGTCTGATGTTAGAGGGAGCTGTGTGTTCAGTCTGATGTTAGAGGGAGCTGTGCGTTCAGTCTGATGTTAGAGAGAGCTGTGTGTTCAGTCTGATGTTAGAGAGAGCTGTGTGTTCAGTCTGATGTTAGAGGGAGCTGTGTGTTTAGTCTGATGTTAGAGGGAGCTGTGTGTTCAGTCTGATGTTAGAGGGAGCTGTGTGTTCAGTCTGGTGTTAGAGGGAGCTGTGTGTTCAGTCTGGTGTTAGAGGGAGCTGTGTGTTCAGTCTGATGTTAGAGGGAGCTGTGTGTTTAGTCTGATGTTAGAGGGAGCTGTGTGTTCAGTCTGGTGTTAGAGGGAGCTGTGTGTTCAGTCTGATGTTAGAGGGAGCTGTGTGTTCAGTCTGGTGTTAGAGGGAGCTGTGTGTTCAGTCTGGTGTTAGAGGGAGCTGTGTGTTCAGTCTGGTGTTAGAGGGAGCTGTGTGTTCAGTCTGATGTTAGAGGAGCTGTGTGTTCAGTCTGATGTTAGAGAGAGCTGTGTGTTCAGTCTGATGTTAGAGGGAGCTGTGTGTTCAGTCTGATGTTAGAGGGAGCTGTGTGTTCAGTCTGATGTTAGAGGGAGCTGTGTGTTCAGTCTGGTGTTAGAGGGAGCTGTGTGTTCAGTCTGGTGTTAGAGGGAGCTGTGTGTTCAGTCTGATGTTAGAGGGAGCTGTGTGTTCAGTCTGATGTTAGAGGGAGCTGTGTGTTCAGTCTGGTGTTAGAGGGAGCTGTGTGTTCAGTCTGATGTTAGAGGGAGCTGTGTGTTCAGTCTGGTGTTAGAGGGAGCTGTGTGTTCAGTCTGGTGTTAGAGGGAGCTGTGTGTTCAGTCTGGTGTTAGAGGGAGCTGTGTGTTCAGTCTGATGTTAGAGGGAGCTGTGTGTTCAGTCTGATGTTAGAGGGAGCTGTGTGTTCAGTCTGGTGTTAGAGGGAGCTGTGTGTTCAGTCTGGTGTTAGAGGGAGCTGTGTGTTCAGTCTGATGTTAGATGGAGCTGTGTGTTCAGTCTGATGTTAGAGAGAGCTGTGTGTTCAGTCTGATGTTAGAGGGAGCTGTGTGTTCAGTCTGGTGTTAGAGGGAGCTGTGTGTTCAGTCTGATGTTAGAGAGAGCTGTGTGTTCAGTCTGGTGTTAGAGAGAGCTGTGTGTTCAGTCTGATGTTAGAGGGAGCTGTGTGTTCAGTCTGGTGTTAGAGGGAGCTGTGTGTTCAGTCTGATGTTAGAGAGAGCTGTGTGTTCAGTCTGATGTTAGAGAGAGCTGTGTGTTCAGTCTGATGTTAGAGAGAGCTGTGTGTTCAGTCTGGTGTTAGAGGGAGCTGTGTGTTCAGTCTGATGTTAGAGAGAGCTGTGTGTTCAGTCTGGTGTTAGAGGGAGCTGTGTGTTCAGTCTGATGTTAGAGGGAGCTGTGTGTTCAGTCTGGTGTTAGAGGGAGCTGTCTGTTCAGTCTGATGTTAGAGGGAGCTGTGTGTTCAGTCTGGTGTTAGAGGGAGCTGTGTGTTCAGTCTGATGTTAGACGGAGCTGTGTGTTCAGTCTGGTGTTAGAGGGGCTGTGTGTTCAGTCTGATGTTAGAGAGAGCTGTGTGTTCAGTCTGATGTTAGAGGGAGCTGTGTGTTCAGTCTGATGTTAGAGGGAGCTGTGTGTTCAGTCTGATGTTAGAGGGAGCTGTGTGTTCAGTCTGATGTTAGAGGGAGCTGTGTGTTCAGTCTGGTGTTAGAGGGAGCTGTGTGTTCAGTCTGGTGTTAGAGAGAGCTGTGTGTTCAGTCTGGTGTTAGAGAGAGCTGTGTGTTCAGTCTGATGTTAGAGGGAGCTGTGTGTTCAGTCTGATGTTAGAGGAGCTGTGTGTTCAGTCTGATGTTAGAGGGAGCTGTGTGTTTGGTCTGGTGTTAGAGAGAGCTGTGTGTTCAGTCTGATGTTAGAGAGAGCTGTGTGTTCAGTCTGATGTTAGAGAGAGCTGTGTGTTCAGTCTGATGTTAGAGGGAGCTGTGTGTTCAGTCTGATGTTAGAGGGAGCTGTGTGTTCAGTCTGGTGTTAGAGGGAGCTGTGTGTTCAGTCTGATGTTAGAGGGAGCTGTGTGTTCAGTCTGGTGTTAGAGGGAGCTGTGTGTTCAGTCTGGTGTTAGAGGGAGCTGTGTGTTCAGTCTGGTGTTAGAGGGAGCTGTGTGTTAGTCTGGTGTTAGAGGGAGCTGTGTGTTCAGTCTGGTGTTAGAGGGAGCTGTGTGTTCAGTCTGATGTTAGAGGGAGCTGTGTGTTCAGTCTGGTGTTAGAGGGAGCTGTGTGTTCAGTCTGATGTTAGAGGGAGCTGTGTGTTCAGTCTGGTGTTAGAGGGAGCTGTGTGTTCAGTCTGATGTTAGAGGGAGCTGTGTGTTCAGTCTGGTGTTAGAGGGAGCTGTGTGTTCAGTCTGATGTTAGAGGGAGCTGTGTGTTCAGTCTGATGTTAGAGGGAGCTGTGTGTTCAGTCTGATGTTAGAGGGAGCTGTGTGTTCAGTCTGATGTTAGAGGGAGCTGTGTGTTCAGTCTGATGTTAGAGGGAGCTGTGTGTTCAGTCTGATGTTAGAGAGAGCTGTGTGTTCAGTCTGATGTTAGAGGGAGCTGTGTGTTCAGTCTGGTGTTAGAGGGAGCTGTGTGTTCAGTCTGATGTTAGAGGGAGCTGTGTGTTCAGTCTGGTGTTAGAGGGAGCTGTGTGTTCAGTCTGATGTTAGACGGAGCTGTGTGTTCAGTCTGATGTTAGAGGGAGCTGTGTGTTCAGTCTGATGTTAGAGGGAGCTGTGTGTTCAGTCTGATGTTAGAGGGAGCTGTGTGTTCAGTCTGATGTTAGAGGGAGCTGTGTGTTCAGTCTGATGTTAGAGGGAGCTGTGTGTTCAGTCTGGTGTTAGAGGGAGCTGTGTGTTCAGTCTGATGTTATGATGCGGAGATGCCGGTGTTGGACTGGGGTGGACAAAAATGAGAAGTCGCACAACACCAGGTTATAGTCCAACAGATTTATTTAAAATTACAAGCTTTCGGAGCCGTCGCCCCTTCGTCAGGTGAAGGTACAATGAGTGAATCTACAATATTACACAGTATATAAACACAGAAACTGCAGAGATACAATCTTTCAGGGAGGCCTTACATCAAAGACAAACCAGAGCACAGCCAAGACAATGAGATGAGTCACAGGGGGTCCAACGTTTCAAATCCTGCTGTCTGCAGTTTAACCCTTTTTTTTGGTGTTTTTTTTAAAAACTGGAAAGACAGACAACGATGTCGAGTCACGTTCTGTAGCGTGACATGAACCCGATATCCCTATTGAGGCCGTCCTCATGGGTGCGGAACTTGGCTATCAGTTTCTGCTCGATGATTTTGCGTTGTCATGTGTCTCGAAGGCCGCCTTGGAGAACGCTAACCCGCAGCTCCGAGGCTGAATGTCCTTGACTGCTGAAGTGTTCCCCGACTGGGAGGCAACAATCCTGCCTGGCGATTGTTGTGCGGTGTCCGTTCATACGTTGTCTCAGTGTCTGCATGGTCTCGCCGATGTACCATGCTCTGGGGCATCCTTTCCTGCAACGTATCAGGTAGACAACGTTGGCCGAGTCACATGAATATGTACCATGTACCTGGTGGGTAGTGCCCTCACGTGTGATGACGGTATCTGTGTTCATGATCTGGCATGTCTTGCAGAGGTTGCCGTGGCAGGGTTGTGTGGTGTCGTGGTCGCTGTTCTCCTGACAGCTGGGTAATTTGCTGCGAACGATGGTAATTTTGAGGTTTGGCGGCTGCTTAAAAAAAAAGGGTTAAACTGCAGACAGCAGGATTTGACACGTTGGACCCTCTGTGACTCATCTCATTGTCTTGGCTGTGCTCTGGTGTGTCTTTGATGTAAGGCCTCCCTGAAAGATTGTATCTCTGCAGTTTCTGTGTTTATATACTGTGCAATATTGTAGATTCACTCATTGTACCTTTACCTGACGAAGGTGCGACAGCTCCGAAAGCTTGTAATTTTAAATAAATCTGTTGGACTATAACCTGGTGTTGTGCGACTTCTCATTTCAGTCTGATGTTAGAGGGAGCTGTGTGTTCAGTCTGGTGTTAGAGGGAGCTGTGTGTTCAGTCTGGTGTTAGAGGGAGCTGTGTGTTCAGTCTGGTGTTAGAGAGAGCTGTGTGTTCAGTCTGGTGTTAGAGGGAGCTGTGTGTTCAGTCTGATGTTAGAGGGAGCTGTGTGTTCAGTCTGATGTTAGAGGGAGCTGTGTGTTCAGTCTGATGTTAGAGGGAGCTGTGTGTTCAGTCTGATGTTAGAGGGAGCTGTGTGTTCAGTCTGGTGTTAGACGGAGCTGTGTGTTCAGTCTAATGTTAGAGAGAGCTGTGTGTTCAGTCTGATGTTAGAGGGAGCTGTGTGTTCAGTCTGATGTTAGAGGGAGCTGTGTGTTCAGTCTGATGTTAGAGAGAGCTGTGTGTTCAGTCTGGTGTTAGAGGGAGCTGTGTGTTCAGTCTGATGCTAGAGAGAGCTGTGTGTTCAGTCTGATGTTAGAGAGAGCTGTGTGTTCAGTCTGGTGTTAGAAGGAGCTGTGTGTTCAGTCTGATGTTAGAGGGAGCTGTGTGTTCAGTCTGGTGTTAGACGGAGCTGTGTGTTCAGTCTGATGTTAGAGAGAGCTGTGTGTTCAGTCTGGTGTTAGAGGGAGCTGTGTGTTCAGTCTGGTGTTAGAGGGAGCTGTGTGTTCAGTCTGATGTTAGAGGGAGCTGTGTGTTCAGTCTGATGTTAGAGGGAGCTGTGTGTTCAGTCTGGTGTTAGAGGGAGCTGTGTGTTCAGTCTGGTGTTAGAGGGAGCTGTGTGTTCAGTCTGATGTTAGAGGGAGCTGTGTGTTCAGTCTGATGTTAGAGGGAGCTGTGTGTTCAGTCTGATGTTAGAGAGAGCTGTGTGTTCAGTCTGATGTTAGAGAGAGCTGTGTGTTCAGTCTGGTGTTAGAGAGAGCTGTGTGTTCAGTCTGATGTTAGAGGGAGCTGTGTGTTCAGTCTGGTGTTAGAGGGAGCTGTGTGTTCAGTCTGATGTTAGAGAGAGCTGTGTGTTCAGTCTGATGTTAGAGAGAGCTGTGTGTTCAGTCTGGTGTTAGAGGGAGCTGTGTGTTTGGTCTGGTGTTAGAGGGAGCTGTGTGTTCAGTCTGGTGTTAGAGGGAGCTGTGTGTTTGGTCTGGTGTTAGAGGGAGCTGTGTGTTCAGTCTGATGTTCGAGGGAGCTGTGTGTTCATTCTGGTGTTAGAGGGAGCTGTGTGTTCAGTCTGGTGTTAGAGAGAGCTGTGTGTTCAGTCTGATGTTAGAGGGAGCTGTGTGTTCAGTCTGATGTTAGAGGGAGCTGTGTGTTCAGTCTGGTGTTAGAGGGAGCTCTGTGTTCAGTCTGGTGTTAGACGGAGCTGTGTGTTCAGTCTGGTGTTAGAGAGAGCTGTGTGTTCAGTCTGATGTTAGAGGGAGCTGTGTGTTCAGTCTGATGTTAGACGGAGCTGTGTGTTCAGTCTGGTGTTAGACGGAGCTGTGTGTTCAGTCTGATGTTAGACGGAGCTCTGTGTTGAAGTTTCTAGTTGACAATCTATATATTTATTGAATTGATAGTGACCAAATAATAAAGCCTGTTAATATAATAAAAACAACTGCGGATGCCACTTTGCTGTTCTACCATTTTAATGCCTCTAGCACTTTTAGTAAATAAACAGAACTTATCTTGTTGCATTGGTCATGTGTAGTGTTAAGTCGGCAGCATGGTTTCAATGAATAGCCATCAAGTTCTGCCTGTGTTTAGCCTGGCCTGTCCCTTTAAGCAGGAAATAGGTAATTGTAGTTGTTTTGTAAACTTCTAATGAAAGAAAGACTTGCATTTATATAGCGCCTTTCACAACCTCAGGATGTCCCAAAGTGCTTTACAGCCAATGAAGGACTTTTTGAAGCGTAGTCACTGTTGTAATGTAGGAAATGTGGCAGCCAATTTGTGCACAGCAAGCTCCCACAAACAGCACTGTGATAATGACCAAATAATCTGTTTTAAGAACAAAAGAACATAAGAAATAAGAGCAGCAGTAGGCCATTTGGCCCTTTGAGCCTGCTACGCCATTCAATAAGATCATGGCTGATCTTCTACCTCATCTCCACTTTCCTGCACTATCCCCATATCCCTTGATTCCCTTAATATATAAAAATCTGTCGATCTCTGTCTTGAATATACTCAACGACTGAGCCTCCACAGCTCTCTGGGGTAGAGAATTCCAAAGATTCACCACCCTCTGTGTATAGAAATTTCTCCTCATCTCAGTCCTAAATGGCCGACCCCTTATTCTGAGACTGTGATCCCTGGTTCTAGACTCCCCAGCCAGGGGAAACATCCTCCCTGCATCTACCCTGTCAAGCCCTGTAAGAGTTTTGTATGTTTCAATGAGATCACCTCTCATTCTTCTAAACTCCAGAGAATATAGGCCTAGTCTACTCAATCTCTTCTCATAGGACAATTCCCCCATCTCAGGAACCAGTCTGGTGAACCTTTGTTGCACTCCCTCTTAGATAAAGAGTCCAAAACTGTACATAAATCTCCAGGTGTGATGTTGATTGACGGATAGATATTGGCCAGGACACCAGGGATAATTCCCCTGCTCTTCTTCCAAATAGTGCCCAGGGATATTTTACATCCATCTGAGAGAGCAGAGGGGGCCTCGGTTTAACGTCCCATCTGAAAGACGGCACCTCCGACAATGCAGCACTCCCTCAGTACTCAGTACTCCCGGAGTGCCAGCCTAGATTTTTGTGCTGAAGTCTCTGGAGTGGGACTTGTACCCACAACTTTCTGACTCACGGTGAGAGTGCTACCCACTGAGCCACGACTGACAACTCCTGAGGAGAACTGGGGAGTTTTGGGGAGGCCTTTGCAATCAAGGAGGGGGATGGGAGCCCAGTGCAGGGGAGACCAAAACTTTCCTTGTGGGGCCAGGAGAAGCTCTCCGGCTGCTTCAGGCCCCAAAAGGATTTTTTTAAAAAAGTTAAACCTACTATTTTTGGCATCTTCTGGACCACTCCCTTCTCGCTAACTTCAGCTCTCCGAAAATCCAAAATAGCTTCCCCGCTCAGACCACTGGTTAAAATGCCAGTTGGGTCCTGATGATGTAATCGGAGACCAATCTGCATTTTTAAAGCAGGACTCCACCATTTTCCGGCGCATGTCCTTGACGCCTGCTCGGAAAAACAGATTGAAATAGACGACCGCGGGAAGGGAGCAGGACATCGCCAGATAAGTCTCCCAAGCAATGTTAACCGACTGCTCCACAGTTTCTTCCAGCTTTTTTTTTAATGGTTAGCGGTCAAGATCTGGCTGTGTTTAGCCTGTTCTGTCCCTTTAAGCAGGAAATAGGTAATTGTAATTGTTTGGCAAACTCCTGAGGAGAACAAAGGAGTTTTGGGAGGGCCTTTGCAATCAAGGTTAAAATCTCCCCTGTAAATTTTGTCAGCTTTAGACTCCAGGGCAGAAGCGCCTGGTGTTGATTAACTTTGGGACAGAATTTGTGTGGGGGTTCTCCAGGTCTCCCCCTGTAACTTTGGCAGAAAATCAGCGTCGACCCCTTAGAAACATTAAAAACAGCGGAAGATTGGGAGAACCCCTTGAAAATTTCAGGCGTTTGTCTTTTTTTTAATGATTGTTCTGCATTCTCAACAAAGTGTAACATCTGAAGTGTGGCATGCAATGGTTTTATAAACACAGATAGGTATATAGATAATAGGTATATTGCAACCCGTTTACAAAACTGGCTAAAGACAGCTCATCAGGGCATCGTTAATGTATTACCTTTATCTCGATTTTCACTCCCTGTGTACCGTATTTGAATCATCTTGAAATTTGGACGTGAATTTCTGAATGGTATTACTTCAGAATCCTCAGTCTAACAGTGGTCCGATCTACCTGCCTGAGGCCCTCAAGCAAAACCTGTCAATTAGAGACATTTTTCCAACTAAGATGGTAATCTTCTCTTCTGGACCCAATCTCAGTCATTTGGAATTGGGATCCTAGAGGTGAAAAGGAAAAGTGCTCAAACTCTTCAAACTGACAGGAATAGATCCCCTCCTTTCCTTGTTAACAATCTATATGGTTGCAAACCAACTAACCCATTTACTGGGCCTTGTCGCCTTCCTCATACCCATCTGCTTCGAATAGCGGCACTGTGACTCAATAGGATTCGTTACAGTCCAATTTGCTAAGAAGAAGAAGGCCTTGAGGTATATATTTAAAAGTATTGAAGGGATTGGCGCCAGTGAAGTCATTAACTTTCTTTCGGAGATATATGTGTATGTTCACGTTGGGGAAGAGGGTGGGCGAGAGATGGATAAAATTCAACCACTTAACCAGCTTTACATTATCGCGCCAGCTCTTGAGGTTAATGTGCTCCTTGCACATCCCATAAAGATGGTGAGGAGAGTTCAGTAGCTTCATCAGCAGCAACCAGCCTGCGTCAAATCCTTAATAAACCGTAACAGGATGTAAGCAACACTATTACCCTTCAATCCATGTAGCTGCATCTCTCAGTAGCTACCAGATCCGAAAGAGAAATTATAGCTCATGTTTTTGCACTTAAAGTAATTCCCTGATATCTTGCTCTTTAATCTGGGTAATATCTAAATACAAACTACCTGATCAGCACATAGAGCACATGTTGGGAAGGCATGAAGGAAAAAGAAAGCTAGATATCGTTCTTAATAGGATCTATATAATTACATTTTTTTTCTCTAAAAGCAATAATTATAATATCACTGATATCCCAGCGGCCATCAGTTGACCGTGTTGGAGAAGATCAGAAACTCAGACGATTTTATTTTTTGGGTGAAATTTTGGTGTTCGTTGAGGAGAGGGGTATTAGTGCTGAGGAATGAAACTGTTTTCCCATCTCGAGCACACTGTGTCAGCAGCCACTTAACCGGCTTTACTCCCAGCTAAAAAAAAATGCTTCTTTAGGCAGAACATTCTGGAATAGTGAGGCAGGTCTATCAGCATCTGAAAGAAGTAAAACAGGCTAAACTTTTCAATAGGGAGCCTTCGTTAGGCAGGCCCCATTGTGTATTTGCAGCATTTTCTCTTTTAATTTCAGATTTCCAGTACTTTTCTTTTTTAAGACAAGGCTTGCATTTCTACAGCGCCTTATCATTTTATCTCTTATTTATTCAAATTTTATTCTATTTTTTAACCCACTTCAACCTGGTTTTCATAATTCACTAACAGCCATTCCATTTAAATTACATCGAGGCTGAGATATTTTAGTTTTTTTAACATTGAGAACTATCATATTACATTATCTAGTTAATTAAATGTTTCACATAAGATGTCACAAATTGTGAAATAGGTTACAGATTTCACAGGTTGTCACTTTATACTGGGCATTGTTATATTGGGTACTGACATATTTTGCACCAGGTTGTTTCAGGTTATATTGGGTATGAAATATATTGGGTACAGGTTATATTGGGAACGAGGTTATGTTGGGTACTGGGTTATATTGAGTACAGGGTTATATTAGGTACCAGATTACATTGGATACCAGATTATATTGGATACCAAGTTATATTGGATACCAGGTTATATTGGGTATTGGCTTATTTGGATAAAAAAAGAAAGAATTTGTATTTATATAGTGCCTTTCACAACCTCAAGACCTTCCAAAGCACTTCACAATCAATGAGGTACTTTTGAAACGTAGGCACTTTTGTAATATTGGAAACGCGGCAGCCAATTTGTGCACAGCAAATTCCCACAAACAGCAATTAAATAAATGACCAGATTATCTGTTTTAGCGATGTTGGTTGAGGGATAAATGTTGGCCAGGACACCGGGAATATTCCCCATCTCTTCTTTGACATAGTGCCATGGGATCTTTTACGTCCAGCTGCGAGGGCAGACAGGGCATCGGTTTCACATTTCATTCGAAAGACGGCACCTCCAACAGTGCAGCATTCCCTCAGTACTGCACTGAAGTGTCAGTTTAGATTATGATTTAGAATGGGTTTTCTGGGTACAGTCCTCACCACTTATCTCGTCCCCGCTTATCACGTGCAGCCACCTATATCGGCAATTGGGGCTAGCCATTACCACAGGAGTCAATTACAAAGGCTCTGCTTATAAAATATGTACATTCAATAAGTTCTTCGCACCTCATTAATCCCCTATATTTACCGATTTACACACTGTTGTTTCGAAATCTTGGAGGTGGGAGGTCAGCTTGGGGAAAGGGTTTGCTTGTGAAATCGGCCCTTTCTCTTGGTAATTGGACTTCGGTTTATTGGGCACTAAAGTCGCTCAATGCTTTCTTTATTGCCATTGGCTGTTGCGTAGCCACTGCAACTCAGTGACTTACAAATGCTCCAACCAGCGGAACTCTGATGAAGTCTAAGTGGCAAAGTCCTCAAACAGTGACATATATGTACACAGTGGTGAGGAGGCTTCAAAAAGGATTGGGGACTGTACTTGGTAATATGTTCAACCAATCTATTATAGTTTTGCCGTCCACCGCATATAGCGGGCAAATCACGTTATCACCAATGAGCCCACCGCAAGCGGTGGGGAGTGTACTGGGTTGTATCGGGTAAAGGGTTATGCTAGAGAAGGCGTTATTTTAGATACCAGATTATATTGGGTATCAGGCTATATTGAGTACTGGTTATATTGCATACTGGGTTATGTTGGGTATCATGTTATATTAGCTACTGATTATATTGGGTACTATAATATAACTGGTAATATAAACTGTACCCAACATAACCTGGTATCCAATATAACCTGGTACCCAATGCAGCTGGCACCCCATTTAACCTGGCATCCAATATAACCCAGATGGTGGGCTATATCAAAATTCTTTATCTAGCTCCTGTTCCCACTCCAGTCTCCTAATGGGTAAACGCACTTGATTTGAAGCTATACTGATCAGGAAGTCACAGGTTTGTTGCTTGGTCTGTGCTGTGTTAGCAGACTTTGGCTCAGGTCATGGTGGGGTTGCTACAAATGGCTTGAATGACCCTGGACCAGGGACCAGGAAGCGGAAAAATCACCTGTGGTTCCCACTCTTGTTCGCCGTCCAGCGCATTGCGGGAAAGCAAGGACGTTGGATGAGGACTGGCCTGCCAACTGTCAAGATTCACACATGAAGAATGGCCACTTAGACATGGCGCTGGAGGACTAGAGGCTTCATGAAACTCTACCTAGCAAGGGTCAGCGAGAGAACTTCAGAGCATCAACGTTACTCTGTGCAGTATACTGCAGCAGTTAAATGCTCAGCCGAAAAATGTTAAGCATCACTAGTCTTATATAGATACATAGATACATAGAAGATAGGAGCAGGAGTAGGCCATCCGGCCCTTCGCGCCTGCTCCGCCATTTAATGAGATCATGGCTGATCCTCCAATTCAGTATCCCGTCCCCGCCTTCTCTCCGTAACCCTTAACCCCTTTTGCCTGTAGAAATATATCTAATTCCCTCTTAAATATATTTAATGAGCTGGCGTACACTGCCCTCTGTGGCAATGAGTTCCACAGGTTCACCATCCTCTGAGTGAAGAAATTCCCCCTCATTTCTGTCCTAAATGGTTTAGCCCTTATCCTTAAATTATGTCCTCTAGTTCTGTTCTCACCCGCCAAGGGAAACATTCCTTCTGCATCTAGTCTGTCTAGACCTGTCAGAATTTTATACACTTCTATGAGGTCCCCTCTCAATCTTCTAAACTCCAGTGTGTACATCCCTAAACTACATAGTCTCTCCTCATAGGTCAATCCCGCCATTCCTGGTATCAGCCTGGTGAATCGCCGCTGCACCCCCTCCATGGCAAGAACATCTTTCCTCAGATGAGGCGACCAAAACTGTACACAGTACTCGAGGTGTGGTCTCACCAGTGCCCTGTACAGCTGCAGCAAGGTATCCCTGTTCCTGTATTCCAACCCTTTTGCTATGAAGGCCAGCATACCGTTTGCCTTCTTGACCGCCTGTTGCACCTGCATGCTCGCCTTCAGTGACTGGTGTACAAGAACACCCAGGTCTCTCTGTACTTCCCCCTCTCCCAATTTATTGCCATTTAAATAATAATTTGCCCTCCCGTTCCTGCACCCAAGGTGGATAACTTCGCACTTGTCCACATTATAGTGCATCTGCCATTTATCCGCCCAATCACCCAGTCTGTCCAAATCGCTCTGGAGCTTCCTGGTCTCCTCCTCTGAGCCCACCCCCCCTCCTAGTTTAGTGTCGTCTGCAAATTTGGAAATGCTGCATCCGACTCCCTGATCCAGGTCATTAATGTAAATTGTGAACAGCTGGGGACCCAGGACAGATCCCTGTGGTACCCCACTTGTTACTGCCTGCCATTCAGAAAATGAGCCGTTTATTCCAACTCTCTGTTTTCTAGCTGACAGCCAGTTCTCTATCCACGTCAATACTTTCCCCTTTATCCCATGAGCTTCAATTTTCCCTGCTAATCTTTTATGTGGGACCTTATCGAAGGCCTTTTGGAAGTCCAGGTACACCACATCTACTGGCTCTCCCCCATCTATTTTACCAGTTACTCCCTCAAAAAATTCCAATAGATTAGTCAAGCACGATTTACCCTTTGTAAATCCATGTTGACTCTGTCCTATCCTGTCCCCATTTGCTAAGTGCTCCGCTATTTCATCCTTAATGATGGACTCCAGCATTTTGCCCACAACTGATGTAAGGCTTACAGGTCTGTAATTACCTGCTTTTTCCCTACCCCCCTTTTTGAATAGTGGGGTAACGTTAGCTACCCTCCAATCCATGGGCACTGTTCCCGATTCTAATGAATTCTGAAAAATCATACTTAGTGCATCCGCTATCTCTAGGGCCACCTCCTTCAGCACCCTAGGATGCATGTTATCAGGCCCTGGGGATTTGTCCGCCTTCAATCCCTTTAGCTTCCTTAACACCATATCCTTAGAGATATTGATTTGCGTCAGTTCCTCCTTTGCAAATGTCCCTATTTTTCCCGATATCCCAGGGAGGTTTTTTGTGTCTTCCTTCGTAAAGACTGACCCAAAGTATGCATTTAGTTGGTCTGCCATTTCCTTATTTCCCGTTATATATTCCCCCGTATCTGACTGCAATGGGCCAACTTTGGTTTTCACCAGTCTTTTCCTCTTGATATACTTATAAAAGCTTTTGGAGTTAGTTTTTATATTTTCCGCCAGCTTGCTTTCGTAAGCTATTTTGCCCCTCTTGATTAAGCCCTTTGTCCTCCTTTGCTCTATCTTAAACTGTTCCCAATCTTCCGCTCTGGCGCTTTTTTTGGCTATTTTATACGCCCTATCTTTGGATTTTATGCTGTCTCTAATTTCCCCTGTTATCCACGGTTGAGTCACCTTTTTAGATTTCCTTTTATGCCAGATTGGTATAAACAATTTTTTCAATTTTGTCATTCTATCTTTAAATGCTTGCCATTGTTTATTTACCTCCAGTCCTCCCAGGAACGTTGTCCAATCAGACCTACTCAGTTCCCGTCTAATGGCATCATAATTCCCCTTGTTTAAATTCAGGACCTTAGTATCTGAGTCAATTTCTTCGCTCTCCATTTCGAGTGAGAAATCGATCATGTTATGATCGCTCTGACCCAAGGGTCCCCGTACAACAAGATTACTAATTAGTCCCTTCTCATTGCACAGTACCCAGTCCAATATAGCCTGTTCCCGAGTTGGTTCCTCGACATATTGATCCAGATAACCATCCCTTAAACACTCAAGGAATTCCTCCTCCTCATTATTTTTACTGATTAGGCTATTCCAATCTATATGTAAGTTAAAGTCACCTATGATGACAGCTGTGCTCTTATTGCACGCTTCTCTAATTTCCCTCGTGATGCCCTCCCCAACCTCTATTTTACTATTTGGAGGCCTATATACCACTCCTATTAATGTTTTTCGCCCCTCGCTATTTCTTAGCTCCACCCATATAGATTCTGTATTAACTGAGTTAATATCCTTCCTTTCAATTGCATTTATTCCTTCTTTTACCAGCAATGCTACCCCTCCTCCCTTTCTTTTTTGTCGATCCTTCCTAAATACTGAATACCCCTGTATGTTAAGCTCCCAGCCCTGCTCACCCTGCAACCATGTTTCCGTTATCCCAATTAGATCATAATTATTAACCTCTATTTCCACAGCTAATTCATCTACCTTGTTCCTGATGCTTCTCGCATTAAGGTATAAAACCCTCAGGCTTTTTTTATGCTCACATTTTTTATGAATTAGTTTGGCCCTTTGTTTTTTGTTCCTCACCCTTTTACCATTTATTTCTGTCTGCCTTTCACTTTCCTCTATTTCACTACATAGGTTTCTAGCCCCCTGCCATACTAGTTTAAATGCTCCCGAACTGCTTTATCAAAAATTACCCCGAGAACATCAGTTCCATCTTTGCACAGGTGTAGACCGTCCCTTTTGTATAGGTCACACCTACCACAAAACACACTGTAGCCTCATCTTGACCCAGCAGTACTGATGCAGGGCATCTTATTATCAACGTCCTTAATATTGATGAAAATTATCCAAAAATATTTTGGAAGGGTGAGGTCATTGCTGTGGTCTCATTAATTGGATTACATCAGAGGAGAAGCCAAGATCTTGAACATACTACAATTCAGCAAGTTTTAGGTTCAATGTGTTAATTTTTTTTCTCAAGTTTCTCCCTTCCTCCCCTAAAGGTGTCACTTATCCGTGCTCGGGTACAGTTCCACGGGCCCCTCCGATACTTCCACCAACTGCCTATTCTTCATGCGGGAGTCCAACAATGAGCGTTGGCAGGCTATTTGACTGTGGAGAGAATTATAACTGAGCACGTTCCTGTCCTCATCTGCCCATGCACACGTGCACACTCACTGGCTGGACCCACCTGATTTCTCCCCTGCCCCTGCACAGGGATGCTGAGGCTAATTTTAGTGTTCATCTCTTTTTATTTCCCAAAAGAAACAACAAATTTTAGGAAGACAGTGCCGCTTGAAATAAAAAGGTTCAAAAATCAACAGTACAGAGGGATTGGATGATGCAGTGGGCCAGATGGTATCCTTTCATCTGAGGGACATGGATTTCAAGACAGGTACTTGAGTTTTTCAACCTTGAAAGAGGCAAATGAGTGGCACGCATAAAGGTGCATTTTTACACTATTGGAGTGTAATTGGTGGCAGGTCTGCAGATCTCCTGCCATCAGTTGCGCTCCGAAGTGTAAATAAGCCAAGGTTCAGAAAACTGATGAGTGTGTCATTGGATTAAGGCCACTGGTTTCACAGAATCACAGAATCCCCACAGTGCAGATAGAGGCCATTTCGGCCCATCGAGCCTGCACCGACACATATCCCACCCTATCCCTGTAACCCCACGTATTAAATCCCCCTATCACTAAGGGTCAATTTATCATAGCCAAATCAACCTAACCCTGCACATCTTTGGACTGTGGGAGGAAACCGGAGCACCCGGAGGAAACCCACGCAGACACGGGGAGAATGTGCAAACTCCACGCAGACAGTCACCTGAGGCCGGATTCGAACCCGGGTCCCTGGCGCTGTGAGGCAACAGTGCTAACCACTATGCCACTGTGTTGCCCTTGTTGTTTCAGCAAGGTAAACTCGGGAGCCAGTGTGAATTCCTGTCAGGATGGCCCTCGATGTGTTTCTAAATTCCTGCTGTGGTAGGATGTGATGTCCCAGGACAGATTTACTATAACAGTCCTGAGAGTTTCATTAAGCCCTCCAATGGCGTCCGGAAGTGCTTCTGGTTCAGTGGCAGCACTTTCGCCTCTGAGGCAGAAGGTTGTGGGTTCAAATCCCACTCCAGAGCATTAGATCTAGGCTTACACTCCAGTGCAGTACTGAGGGAGTGCTACACCATTGGAGGTGCTATCTTTCAAATGAGTCACTAAACCGAGGCCCCATCTGCCCTCTCAGGTGGACTTAAATGATCCCATTGCATTATTTTGACGACGAGCAAGGGAATTCTCCCCAGTGCCCTGGCCAATATTTATCCCTTAGCCAACACCACTAAAACAGATTATCTGATCATTTATCTCATTGTTGTTTGTGGGACCTTGCTCTGGGCAAATTCACTGCTGCATTTTCTATATTACAACAGGGACTACACTTCTGTAAAAGTACTTCATTGGTTGCAAAGTGCTTTGGGGCGTCCTGAGGCTTGCGAAAGCCACTATATAAATACAAGTTAGTTCTTTCTTTCGGAGGGCTTTCCCAGGGTGCCTGTAACTGTTGGGTGCCAGAGGTGGTGAAATTGCTGGCAGTGGTACGTGGGTCGGCTGACCTCTCAGTCCAAATGTAAAAGCCAACAAAGCAGTTTCCACAATCCTTCCACTGAAGGAGGGGAGAGAGAGAGTCCGATCGGACTGCAAAATCACAAATGCAACCTGGTAGAGCTACATGCACACCATTGCAAGTTGCTTCAATGTAGAGTTTCCAACTGTGCGTGCACAAATCACATGTTATGCTGATAGGGTTAGATGAAATAGAGTGGGAGGAAGCTCGTGTGGAGCATAAACCAGTTGGGCCAAATGGCCTGTTTCTGTGCTGTAAACTCGATGCAATTCTATGTAATCTGTCCTGCAGTGTAACCAGGAATGGACGGACTCAGCAGCAGTGTTACACTAACACTGGAAGTCAGCTGGCTGAAGCGTTTCACTTGATTTTGGGTTCTTAGCTAGTTGGTGTGACACCACAGCACAACAGCTGCCGATAGTGTTAGCTGTGGCTCAGTTGGTAACAACCTCACCTCTGAGTCAGACGGTTGTGGGTTCAAGTTCCACTCCAGAGACATTGAGCACACAAATCTAGGCTGACACTCCAGTGCAGTGCTGAGAGAGTGCTGCACTGTCAGAGGTGTCGTCTTTCGGATGAGACGTTAAATTGAGGCCCCGTCTGCTCTCTCAGATGGACGTAAAAGATCCAATGGCACTATTTCGAAGAACAGCAGGGGAGTTATCCCTGGCGTCCAGGCCAATATTTATCCCTCAATCAACATAACAAAAACAGATTATCTGGTCATTATCACATTGCTGTTTGTGGGAGCTTGCTGTGCACAAATTGGCTGCTGTGTTTCCTACATTACAACAGTGACTACACTTCAAGAGTACTTCATTGGCTGTAAAGCGCTTTGGGACGTCCGGTGGTCGTGAAAGGCGCTATATAAATGCAAGTCTTTCATTTTTTTCTTTACAATTCAACAGTAGATGGTATTAAATTGTTAACTTCAGTACAAAGGGCACTGAGGAAGGGGGCAGATTTCCTCTGTGTGATACTATACATAAAGGAGCTTTATTTGGCACATAACATGGCGAGATTGACTGGTGCTCACTTTGGCTCTTGAAAATGAGAAGGTGCTATGTTCCCCAGGAATGAAAGCTAGAAAGAAAGATAGAAAGAAAGAAATAATAGGACCCCGATTTACATAAATTTGTGAGGCCACCGGCTGCTTTATGAGGGCACCTCATTTGCCTGCAGGACCCTGTAGGTTAAAGTCGGCAACGTCAGGAAAGGGTCGAATTTCAAGCAGTTAAGTAAACCTCTTGTTTTAAACGTTTCCACCTGGCGAGTAGGGTTAAAAAATTGACCCCCCCCCAACCTTGACTCATCTCTCTGGCTCATATTTGAGTACAGTCAGTCACCTCAGGTCCATATTTGCATGTCGCTGTCAGTTGCTATTCTCTCTGGGGCAATTTTTTGCTCCATTGCCCTTTGGAGGAGTCCTGTTTGTATAACAGTGGAACAAGTGATTATGGGAGACTCATAATTCACCACATAGCCATTATCTTCCAGCAAAGTATCTTTGCAAAATGCTTCAGATGCACTTATAGTGACCAATACAAATAGTTTAATGAGTTGGAGATCTTTAAAAATGTAATTCATTTAATTATGTGTAATACACTCAGGCGCCAAAATGAAATTAGTGGAAATGTTTTAATTACATGATGGAGATTAATAGACAGACAGATAATGCTGGTAAACCAGTTACAAGAAACCATAATTTATGATTTGCATTGCCACATAGTCGATTTGAGTTTCATTTCGATACGCAGCTGCTGATTTGCTGGCATTGCTTTTTTTTTATGAGCAAGCGAACAAAGCAACATTTGGAAAACTGAAGGTGCAAAGCAAAAGGGAAGCCTCTTGACAGGACCCCCTTTCAAAAGGGGAATCCCTCTGGCTTTCCCTATAGCTCAGTGAGCTTATTCAACGAGCAGCTGAGTCATACATATAAATATAAGACAGTCACTAATAAATCCAATAAGGAATTCAGGAGAAACATCTTTACCCAGAGAATGGTAAGAATGTGGAACTCGCCACCACCTGAAGTGTTTGAGGCAAATAGCATAGATGCATTTAAGGGGAAGCTAGATAAGCACATGAGGGAGAACGGAATATAAGGTTATGCTGATAGGGTTAGATGAAGTAGGGTGGGAGGAGGCTTATGTGAAGCATAAACATAGGCACAGACCAGTTAGACCGAATGGCCTATTTTTGTGCTATAATTTCTATGTAATTCTATGTAAGACTGGGCAGGTCCAAGATTCAGTGGAAAGTGCTGAGTTAGCTGATCTCAGTTGAATGACAGTAAGGGTGCTGCAATTGACCTTAGTGTTTCTGGGTTGGGCAAGAGGGAAAACTGAGCATGTTTCAGCTCCTAATCACTATCAGCGACCCTCTACTGGGAGTGTCACACTTGCGCAAGATACAAGAGAGAGTGCTCTCATCCAAGAGCCACAAGCCAACAAGGAGGAAAGAAAAAGAAAGAAAGAGACACTATTCTGGAGAAGAAAATATGGGTGCCCAGTATGTATTCTCCATTTACACTTTTTAAAAATTGAGAAACCAAAGGGGAGGGCCATGGCCTATAGTGCAGAACATCACCAAGAATGAAAGAGCAGACAAGGTAGATTAGGTGAACTGAGGAAGCAAAAGGCTGAATAAAGGGCAGAAAAACAGTAAAGTCCTAGAGAAGCGTCAGACAGGAAGGAGGAGGGAGTGAAGATAAACAATGGGGTCTGACAATCACCTCAGTACATCCTTGTGGGACTTAACAATGTGTATGAAAGGAAGCAGTGTCCTACGCCAGATGATCTAAGAAGATCTACTAGTTATTCATGTGGGAAATTCTGCCCCTCTCCCCAGGACTGGAAGAGCTGGCCTGATATCCGACTTACAGTGGCCAGTTGAAGGATACCCAATGCAATGCATAATATTTGGTCGAAAGAAAATCACAGCGGAGGGAGGCTTATGGAAACCTCAACAGCTGCAGCATCACTGACAGTGCAAGTGGAGTTAGAGCTCACTATGACTGATAATCCCTGCTCTAAGTGAGTCACAGCTCCTGTCATCAGGAATATTTAGAACAAGCACTTTGCAGCTTGACTTGCTTCTGTATCGACAGCATGGTGGAGGGAAGACAACGATGTCAAAATTTTCACTTCACTTTAGTTGGGATTGGTGAGGGGGCAGTGCTGGGGAATTTCCCCTGTATGTGAAAATGTAACAATTCATACAACATTGCTTAGCCAGCCACTGTCTCAGGGTTCACTGCTGCGCATACAGACTTGCACACGGTACATTGTGTAAATATTAGGTACTACCACCAACACAGCCCATCTTCTAACTGTGCAGTTAACAGGGGAAGCGGTCTTAATTTCATGAATGCCAAACATTATTGCAACAGTCAGAGGTAATTCTTATAGGACTTGACAGGGTAGATGCAGGGAGGATGTTTCCCCTGGCTGGGGAGTCTAGAACCAGGGGTCACAGTCTCAGGATAAGGGGTTGACCATTTAGGACTGAGATGAGGAGAAATTCCTTCACTCAGAGGGTGGTGAATCTTTGGAATTCTCTATCCCAGAGGGTTGTGGAGGCTCAGTCGTTGAGTATATTCAAGACAGAGATCGATAGATTTTTGAATATTAAGGGAATCAAGGGATATGAGATAGTGCAGGAAAGTGGAGATGAGGTAGAAGATCAGCCATGATCTATTTAATGGCAGAGCAGGCTCGAAGGGCCAAATGGCCTACTCCTGCTCCTGTTTCTTATGTTCTTATGTAGGTAACAATGGTGTATGCCTCTCCCACATAAATCCATCTCTTGTAAAAATACAATACTACTCATGATACATTTGGAATATATGTGGATTGTCCACTATGACCACCCTACTGTTGCTCTTCACATTGCATACATTGTACAAAATATTTGCACTGAACTATTCACAGGGATTTACAAAGTACAACAGTGCCACTTGATGGTAGGAAAGCAGTACTGCATAGGTTAAAAAAAAACTTTTCTAAACAAATCCCCCTGGAATTTCTGGGGTGGGGAGGTGGGCGGTTGAGTGATCTCTGGCGGAAGATTGGCAAAAACCTGGAGAAACAGAGTCAATGGCTAAAAACGGCTGTTCATCCAGGGTGTCCACCAAAGTTATGGTGGCGATCCGAGGTACCCTGCAGGAATTCTCTCACATCCTTCTTTCCTGCCCCCTTAAAGAGAAGATAATCAATCACTCCTGGTAGTTCAGTTTATAAATTCACTGTGTGATCTAGTGATGAGCTATGTACATCAGATTTAATCTTACATCTTTGCTACGATAACTGATCTCAGCTGAGATGATGGTGAGGCAACAGATCTCAGGTGGGGTGTTGGTAGGAGTAAAGTGTTACAACTGACCTCATTATTCCTGCTCTTGTGAGGAGGAAAGAAATCAGCCAGGATATCTGCTCCTGATTACAATCCAGTGACCCCTTCAGGAATGAGCATGTGTATGGACGACTGCCAAAAATAGCATCAGACTTGGATGTGATGCCCCACAGTTGAATGGTCACTTTGGATGCCTGCTGGCACCAGTGAAACTGTACAGACTCATCGTCTGAAGGGGTGGAGAAGGAAAAGTGTGTTAAAATAAAGTCTCACCATCAAAAATTAAAAATACATTTGTCTCGATGTTCAACATCTGTCCAAGATCAGCACTGTACCACAGGGAAGGGCAAAAATTAGCTCGGAGCTGAGAGGCCACTCTGTCTGAAGGAGACATCTTGTCAAACCTGTGGAGCGAAACAAGCACCGTTGTAGAGGATGCAGCAACATCACAAGACAGAGGTAAGATGCTGATGCTGTCAGCAACACAAAGCACAGAGATGAGGCTTTCCTGAGGGAGGCTGTGTAAGCTGTAGTCCTTCACATTTATTGACCGATTTACATGTTACAGTGCAGGATGCATTGGCAATGTTTATGTCTATATTATGTTGGTTAATTGAGAAGAACTTTCATTTATATAGCACATTTTGTAACCTTATGACGTCCCAAAGCATTTCACAGCATTGGGTAATATTGGGTCCTGTGGTATATTATATACCAGGTTATATTGTGGACCATGTTATAGTAGTTACCAGATTATGTTGGATACCAGGTTATATTGAGTACCAGGTTATTCTGGATATTTGGATACTAAAAGGAAAGACTTGAAAGAATTTGCATTTATATAGCACCTTTCATGATCTCGAGATGTCCCAAAACACTTTACAACCAATTAAGTACTTTTGATGTGGCACTTTGGTAATGTAGGAAACGCAGTAGCCAATTTGCATACAGCAATGTACCACAAACAGAAATGTGATAATTACCAGATAATCCGTTTTAGTGATGTTGGTTGAGGGATAATTACTGGCCAGAACACCAGGGAGAACTCCTTTGCTCTACTTCAAAATAGCGCCATGGGATCTTTCATGTCCACTTAAGAGGGCAGATGGGGCCTCGGTTTAATATCACATCTGAAAGACGGTACCTCCGACAATGCAGCACTCTCTCAGTACTGCACTGAAGTGTCAGCTAGATTTTGTGCTCAAATCTCTATAACAACAACAACTTGCATTTATATAGCGCCTTTACCGTAGTAAAATGTCCCAAGGCACTTCACAGGAGTAGAAAAGACAAAAAATTTGACACCGAGCCACATAAGGAAAAATTTGGGCAGGTGACCAAAAGCTTGGATATACTTGCCATAGAGGGAGTGCAGCGAAGGTTCACCAGACTGATTCCTGGGATGGCAGGACTGTCGTATGAGGAGAGATTGGGTCGACTAGGCCTGTATTCACTAGAGTTTAGAAGAATGAGGGGGGATCTCATTGAAACCTATAAAATTCTGACAGGGCTAGACAAACTGGATGCAGGGAGGATGTTTCCCCTGGCTGGGGGGTCTAGAACGAGGGGTCACAGTCTCAGGATTCGGGGTAGGACATTTAGGACTGAGATGAGGAGAAATGTCTTCACTCAGAGGGTGGTGAACCTGTGGAATTCTCTACCACAGAAGGCTGTGGAGGCCAAGTCACTGAATATATTTAAGAAGGAGATAGATAGATTTCTAGACACAAAAGGCATCAAGAGGTATGAGGAGAGAGCGGGAATATGGTATTGAGATAGAGGATCAGCCATGATCATATTGAATGACGGAGCAGGCTCGAAGGCCGAATGGTCTACTCCTGCTCCGATTTTTCTATGTTTCTATGGTCAAAGAGGTAGGTTTTAAGGAGCGTCTTAAAGGAGGAAAGAGAGGTAGAGAGGTTTAGGCAGGGAATTCCAGAGCTTAGGGCCTAGGCAACTGAAGGTACGGCCACCAATGGTTAAGCGATTATAATCAGGGATGCTCAAGAGGGCAGAATTAGAGGAGCGCGGATATCTCGGGGGGTTGTGGGGCTGAAGGAGATTACAGAGATAGGGAGGGGCGAGGCCATGGAAGGATTTGAAAACAAGGATGAGAATTTTGAAATCGAGGCATTAACCAGGAGCCAATGTAAGTCAGTGAGCACAGGGGTGATGGGTGAACGGGACTTGGTGCGAGTTAGGACACGAGCAGCCGAGTTTTGGATCACCTCAAGTTTACGTAGGGTAGAATGTGGGAGGCCAGCCAGGAGTGCGTTGGAATAGTCAAGTCTAGAGGTAACAAAGGCATGAATGAGGGTTTCAGCAGCGGATGAGCTGAGGCAGGGGCGGAGATGGGCGATGTTACGGAGGTGGAAATAGG
This sequence comes from Squalus acanthias, assembly GCA_030390025.1. Classification (NCBI taxonomy): domain Eukaryota; kingdom Metazoa; phylum Chordata; class Chondrichthyes; order Squaliformes; family Squalidae; genus Squalus; species Squalus acanthias. The sequence continues at coordinate 29,445,165 of CM059432.1, read as the reverse complement.
TGGTCTTAGTTATGCTGCGGATATGTGGTCAGAAGCTCATTTTAGGGTCCAATATGACACCAAGGTTGCGAGGGATGGAGTCAATGGCTAGGGAACGGAGTTTGTGGCGGGGACTGAAAACAATGGCTTCGGTCTTCCCAATATTTAATTGGTGAAAATTTCTGGTCATCCAGAACTGGATGTCGGACAAGCAGTCTGGCAATTTAGAGACCGTGGAAGGGTCGAGAGAAGTGATAGTTAGGTAAACCTGCGTACATGTGGAAACTGACGCTGTGTTTTTGGATGATGTTGCCAAGTGGCAACATGTAGATGAGAAATAGGAGGGGGCCAAGGATAGATCCTTGGGGGACACCAGAGCTAATGATGCGGGAGCGGGAAGAGAAGCCATTGCAGGTGATTCTCTAGCTACAATAAGATAGATAAGAATGGAACCAGGCGAGTGCAATCCCACCCAGCTGGACGACGGTGAAGAGGCGTTGGAGAAGGATGGAGTGGTCAACCGTCTCAAAGGCTGCAGATAAGTCAAGAAGGACGAGGAGGGATAGTTTACCTTTGTCACTTGTGACTTTGTGCCTTTGACGATAGCGGGACTTAAACCCCCAACTTCTGATTTTGAGGCGAGGGTGCTACCACTGAGCTGACACAAGCGACGCCCTATCTTCTCCTTTACTTTTTGCAACCTTGGTGGCTTGCTGCAGTTTGGGCCTTCTCCCTTTGCCTAGTTTACTCAGTAAATAATGTGTTGGAATTGTGGACAACCACAGGAATACAGGCACAGTCATACTTGAGGTTTACTCACCTGACAAAGAGTGCAGTGTTTTCCTGGGATAATGGTTGTCGGCCTGATAAGATGGGACTAATCCATTGGCCTAGGCCAGATGTTACTTCCGTCAATGGGGGTGTCAGTGACAGAATGCTACGGTTCACAGTTTAGCAGTAAGCAAAATTGGGTGGGTACAAAACATTCCCTGCACAGTGAGAGAGGAGCCTTGTAGAGTTTATATTAGAAATTTCACTTCACGAGCAATGACTGTGGTCTCAGCGGGTAATTCGTTATTCTGTCAGCCGCACTTCAATTCTGAAATAGCAGACAAAAGAATTCAAACTCTTCAGCAGGGTAGCATGCCATCAGGACCACTTTGAGAGCAGCATGAGTACAGTAGTCCAATTAAAGGAGCCTCACTATTGCAGCCCCTTTTTAATAAGGAGTCTCATCAGCTGGTGTCTTTTATAGAAAGAGTCTCACCATTAGGATCTCTTTTAAAGAGGATATCACCAGCAGAAACTTTTTAAAAGAAAGCAGTTTCACAATGAGACCCTCTTGTAAAGGAAGTGTTTTAATATGAATATCTTTTTAAGAGGAAACTATGCCATCCCTTTTAAAGTGATTTTTAACCTGATATGTACTGTGACAGAAAGAAAGAAAGAGACCATTACTATAACACATCATGGACAGAAATGCTTCTTGTTTGTTAGAAAATAATCTCACTATCAGAACCTCTTAGAGAGGGAGCCTCACCATAAGCACCTCTTTCACCATCAGAGCCATTAAAGGCAGCCTCGCTTTCAGGGTTCTTTAAAAGAGAGTCTCATAACAAGCAGCCCTTTTCAAGGGGGTGCGGGGGCCGGTCGGAGGGGGGGCTCTCACTATGAAGTTTCCCTTAAAAGGAGGTGCATTTTCAATATATTTTAAATTTTTCTCTCTTCCTCTTCTGAAGATGCTACCAATCCAAGGTGCCAGATATTCCCTGGTTTTGTAGTACTTCAACCAAGTGGACCTGACAGTGTTAGTGGACTATTCTACCACAAACTGCATCACAGCTCATCTTTATCCTGTTCTCACCAGGTGTTCATCCAAATGCACTCAGGACAACTGCCACTGAAACCCTCATGCATGCTTTTGTCACCTCCAGGCGCGACTATACCAATGCTCTCCTGGCCGGCTTCCCATCTTCCAAACTCATAGACTTGAGCTTATCCAAAACTCTTCTGCCCGTACCCTAACTTGCACCAGGTTCCATTCAACCATCACCCCTGTGCTCGCTGACCTACGTTGGCTCCCAGTCCAGCAAAGCCACGATTTTAAAATTCTCATCCTCATGTTCAAAGCCCTCCATGGCCTCACCCCTCCCTAGCCCTACAACCCTCTGGGAACTCTGTATTCCTCCAACTCTGGCCTCTTGTACATCCTCCACTGCCTTCAGCCATCTAGGCTTTAAGCTTTAGAATTCCCTCTCTAAATCTCTCTGCCTCGCCACCTCTCTCTCCTCCTTTAAGATACTCCTTAAAACCTACCTCTTTGACTAAGATTTTGGTCGCTTGTCCTAATGTCTCCTTCTTTGGCTCGGTGAAGCTGTTGGGGATGTTGTTGGGGCCCATAGCCTTTGCTGTGCGCTCAGCCATTTCTTGGTACACATGGAATGAATTGAATTGGCTGAAGACTGGCTTCTGTGATGATGGGGACGTCAGGAAGAGGCCGGGATGGATCATCCACTCCGCACCTCTGGCTAAAGATGGTTGCAAATGCTTCAGCCTTGTCTTTTGCACTCACGTGCTGGACTCCGCTATCATTGAGAATGGGGATGTTCATGAAGCCACCTCCTCCTGTTAGTTGTTTAATTGTCCACCACCATTCACAACTGGATGTGGCAGGACTGCAGAGCTTTCATCTGATCCATTGGTTGTGGTATTGTTTAGCTCTGTCCATAGCATGCTGCTTCTGCTGTTTAGCATGCATGTAGGTCTGTGTTGTAGCTTCACCAGTTTGGCACCTCATTTTTAGGTACGCCTGGCATACTCTTCTACACTCCTCATTGAACCAGGGTTGGTCCCCTGGCTTGATGGTATTGGTAGAGTGAGGGTATGCTGGGCCATGAGGTTACAGATTGTGGTGGAATACAATTCTGCTGCTGCTAATGGCTCACAGCACCTCACGGATGCCCAGTTTTGAGCTGCTAGATGTGTTCTGAATCTATTCCATTTTGCATGGTGGTAGTGCCTCACAACACAATGGAGAGTGCCCTCAGTGTGAAGACGGGACTTCATCTCCACAAGGACTGTGTGGTGGTCACTCCTACCAATACTGACATGGACGGCTGCATCTGCGACAGGTAGATTGGTGAGGATGAGGTCAAATAGGTTTTTTCTTCGTGTTGGTTGTTTCACCACCTGCCGCAGGCCCAGTCTGGCAGCTATATTCTTCAGGACTTGGCCACCTTGGTCAGTATTGGTGCTTCTGAGCCACTCTTGAAGTCCCCCACCATAGTACATTCTGTGCCCTTGCTACCCTCAGTGCTTCTTCCGAGTGGTGTTCAACATGGAGGAGTACTGATTCATCAGCTGAGGGAGGGTGGTAGGTGGTAATCAGTAGGAGGTTTCCTTGCCCACATTTGACTAGTCTCATGATGGACAGGATGCATAAGTTTGCAAATTAGGGATATAGACCCCAAAAATCAGGGCAATTGTTCAAAATCAGGAGCTGCTTATATGTAGCTATATAAACATTCAAATTACCTAATATATTCATCTGTAATGCTATTAGTTATATATTTTCACATTTCCAAATACAAATTATAGGACTTTCTGTCTGACATGTGCTTAATTTGCTTTTGTACCTCAGTCAGAGGAGTTAATGGCCCAGAATTCGCTGGAGTGGGGTATCTCACGGCCTGCCCTGTTAGACTTTATTTCCCACCCTTCAGCTCAACATTTTTTGAGCCACAAATTGTTGGAAATGCGAGCTGATAATGGTGTGGCGAGGGCAACGGGGCATCTGGGACCTTGGTAAATAGGGAGCCAACAGTCTATCTCCCTAACCGACGAGATTTAAAGATTGAGAAAGAAACAGAGGAACGACGGAGAAGGAATTAGAGTCAAATCAGGTACAGAAAGAGAAATAAAGAGAGGGAAAGAAAGAATGGATTAAGGGAGAGAAAAAGAGACAGAAAGGAAAAGTAAGAAAAAAAACAAATTTTCAATTTTACTTTTTAAAAATCTCTAGGAACAATTTACTACTTGCAGGAATGAGATTCCACAGTTTCAATTGTTCCCTTTCTGGTTTGGAAAGGTTGAGTGGCATTAAAGGAACATAAATCTCATAATTAAAAGGGCCCTTACGCTGTTAAGTAGCAGCCCTAAATTTCTGCATGAAGTTTAATTGGTAATTAATGCGCAAATGCAGCAATTTCTTGAAACTCACAGAGAGGTGGACAGCGAACTCTCGTTTTCACTAACAGCAAATTGTTCAGCAATTTGTGGCGATTCATAACTCACATGGTATCTCTTCCTCACCACAAATTGGTGGACGATTTACACATTACGAACGGCGTACACATTAAACTAGCCATTATTTTGCCAGCAAATTTTGGCCCAATGTCTTAGGTTAATCTTTATGACCTAAGTGTGAAAAAAAGCAAATCACACAGATTTTAAACTGCTTATATTCCCCAATTTTTTCAAGTCTTGAAGCAAGTAGCGCTTCCAGGTACTTGTGCCAAGAATTGATACTGACATATAAAATGGCTGTCCAATTAATTGGCGCGTTGTGAGATGTACCATTATTTTCCCTCCATTTTTATGGATTGGGAGCAAAGTGCTGCAGTAAGGTTAGCTCTTGAAATCTCTCAGAGCACACCCTCCCCTCATCAATGCTGAGGACATCAGTCTGATTCTTTGCAGTCACTGCTTTGTTATCAATCTCCACTCAGCATTCACTGTTACCTGAATAACACTCCCTACTGCGTTTCACTCCTGCACTCATGATTCATTCCTACAAACCAAGATCCCAACCACTCATTTGGTTTAAAATAACATTTTGGGTGTGACCCTGCGCCAAAGCCCAAAGGCTGTGAAACTCGGCACCTTAGCACGGCTGCTAAGGCTGGTTTCGGAGAAAAAACTGGCAGCCGTCTCGCTTCTGCTCACTTCCAGCGCGACCTGTGGCAGCCGCCATTTTGGGCAGGTCGGCAACGTGGCTGTTGCCTGCGCTCGTTAGAAAAATGGTAATTAGTCAGATCGTGATGTCAATCAGCATTCAACGCTGAATTGACGCACGGCCTGCTATTTTGGACGACGCCGCTCCATTCAACGCCCTCTCCAAAGCACACACAGCTGAACGTGTGTTCAGTTGCATGATGGACCCCCCCCCACCCCCCCACCCCAGCACTTCTTCAAGGGACACATGCAACTTTGAGGTAAGTTTAGATTTTTGCTTTTGTAATGGTTCCTGTACATTTTATTTGAGTAGTGGCTTGGTGTAAGACATTTAAAAAGTTGTTGAAGTGTGCAGGGAGTGCTGCTGGACATTTGCTTGACTCTTAAAGGAAGGCCTCTGAGAAGACCACTTGCTCCCAATCCTGGGGGCTCTAGTTGAAGTCCCCCTTGGGCTGCAACATCACATGGAGATAGAGCAGAGGCAGCAAAGGGGACAAGCTGCTTGCAGAGGGAGCAGGAAGAGGAAGAGGAAGAAGCAGAAGAGGAGGAAGCGGAAAGAAGGACGCAACCCAGACAGCCCCTTTCCGGCATGGATATCTGGGGTCGAATCATCTGCTTGCGGTACCAGCGAACACAACCCCAATTCCTCTTTCAACATTTGTTCCACACCTTACCTTATGTCTGTTACTGACAAATCACAACATCCTCTTGGGCACAATGCTGAAATAAAAGCCACCACAAAGCAAACTTTCCAATCCAACTTTATCCATATATGCATCTAAAAATCAACTAATCACCCTTATGCATCTGAGTGACTGTCTTGTGTGTGCCTTTGCCTATCTTAGTGCTCCTATGCAGTGCTACCCTGGGCCTGCAGCATGCCTGGTGGAAGGCTTCTGACTTTCAGTGGGGGAGACTGCAGATAGCCTTGCAGGACGATCTCGAGGAGCTGATAGCTGGGAGTGTGAAATCGAGTGATGTTTCTTTTTCTTCTTCTTCTTCTTCACTCTCCTCTCCCTCTTCTTGTTCAATCACTGGTCGAGCAGGCTGGATTTCTTTATACCTGAAATAAGGAAAGCACAAGGGTAGAGTTGTGGTAAGGGGAGGGGGGGAAAGCAAGAGGTGCATGCTTACACCATATGTAGCTTGTAAATCAGGATATTATGGGATGAAGAGGAAGTGGGATATGAGAAGCAGGATAATGTATGAGGATACCGGCATCTTGTATTCTTTCAGCCCTGCCGCTGGCCAAGGGCTCAGCCATGCCCTTGCCAAAAATGTCCAGCGTCATCTCCTCCAAGGGGGGGGGGAGTTGAAACTAGGAATGCAAGGTGTGCCTCCTGTTTGGTAGAGATTGTTGGTAGGTAAGTGACTGGGGGGGCAGGGTGGGGTGGGGGGGTCATGCATTGAGCAGTGTGTGAGGCTAGTGGTGCAGTTGGTAGGAGGCGGCTTTTGAAGATGCATTCACTGACCTTGACCACTCGTCTGAGGTCATGAAACTTTTTTGGGCACTGGAGCCACATCCTGGGGGCGACAATGCTGGCAGTGACTGCCTTAGCGATCTGGTGCCACATCCTTCTTTCTGGAGGGCTTCCTTTTCTGTTTTCTGTTTTTATTTCAGATTTCCTGCATTTCCAGTTTTTGTTTTCATTTCTAATTAGTTTTTTTCCCGAATACAGTTTCCTTTTTGAGTCCAAGAAACACACTAATCAGTAGAAACTATTTAATTTCAGTGATTTAATTTCACCGTGAGCCACTGGCATAATGAAATTTGTAATACTCTGAACATCAGGGCCAAGCCCTCTTAAAAGGGAACAGTTGCTGTTATTGGACATTCTTTCCACTGGCTTCTTCAATCAGTTTTTTGTCTGGGGAAATGTTTGTTGAAACAGTGAGCACTAGGGACATAATTGAAGGAAATAGATTGAATGAGTTCCAGAGTGAAAGGGAGATAAATTTACTCCTATAGTAGGTCCCTCAATGGTTCAGTGAAATTATCTCGTGAGTAGCTAAGCTGTAAAAAACTTAAAAAAATTAATTCCCGGGATGTGGGCATTGCTGGCAAGGCCGGCATTTATTGCCCATCCCTAGTTGCTATGAGAAGGTGGTGGTGAGCCACCTTCTTGAACTGCTGCAGTCCGTGTGGTGAATCAGTTTCCACTGTGATGTTAGGTAGGGAGTTCCAGGATTTTGACCCAGCGACAATGAAGTAATGGCGATGATTTCTCCAAGTCGGCATGGTGTGTGACTTGGAGAGGAACTTCAAGGTGATGGTGTTCCCATGCACCTGCTGCCCTTGTCCTTCTAGGTGGTGGCGGGTTTGGGAGGTGCTGCCGAAGAAGCCTTGGCTAGTTACTGCAGTGCATCCTGTAGGTGGTACACACTGCAGCACCGTGTGCCGGTGGTGGAAGGAGTGGATGTTTGGGCTGGTGGATGGGGAGCCGATCAAGTTGGAGCTTCACCCATCCAGGCAAGTGGAGAATATTCCATCACACTCCTGACTTGTAGCTTGTAGGTGGTAGAGAGACCTTGGGGAGTCAAGAAAGTGTCAGGTTCAATCCTTTCTCTATACTAAGTTAGCTAATCTCTACCTGAGTGGTGGTAGGGAGTGCTACATTTGGCCTCAGTTCCCCTAATCTAGGGAGGGGAGAATCAGCCTGGACTCTGAAAGTGCTCACATGTGGCTGTTGTCTGAGTCAAATAATCTGTTGACTCAGTGTCAAGGATCATATATAAAGATTGGCCACTTGGGCAAGGCACCAGAGGGTGAATGGTGGAAGTGGAGCTATACCCCAATGGAGAATCAATGAGAAGAGAAGAGAGGAGAAAGTTGGCAAGAAAGATCTTACATCAATGAACAGCCATTAACCCTCAACTCCAGCTTCAACTGTGTACATTAATTTTCTTGTACTGACGGATTCGGTAATTGCTCCCAGTTGGGGAGCACTTAGTGTTTAAAAAGAATACTCACAGCAGCTTCTAAGAGAGCTTCATTGGTAAATGCACCACATGGTATAGCAATGGTATTGAGCTCATACAGATCAAGTTTAATCTCTAGTTTCACTGAGTTAGCTAGGGCAGCATCAGAACCCCTACAGTTGGCTTCAGTGTCACTGAGCTGGGTAGGGGCAAAAATCAATCTGGGTGCGTGGAAAGTGCGCACATGAAGATTGTGGGTGAGGACATGATCGAGTTCAGCTGCGATGACCTCTAGGTGGAATAGTCTGCTGACACTCACTGCCTAGGCTGAGAAATAAAGAATGGATGAGATATTAGAGGGCTGCCAGATGCTCATGAAGCCCTGCAAAAGTCCGCACCATCAGGAGAGGAAGGGAGAAAACTAGAGGGTGGCAACGACCCACGACTGCAATAAAAGGGAGGTACACAGTGGACAAAAAACAGGTCAATGTGGGGCTTTAACTGAAGGCATTGAAGGTCTGCAGGCAGGATCAGTTAACAAGTTCTAGTCATTAGGCAGTGAATAATGATGACTTTAATGCTAAAATGGCAAGAGCCAGTCACAAATCTGCACTTCCTGATGCGTGGCCCATTGCTGGTGTGTCTCATTTGATATGAATATTGTTTAATTATACAGACTCTAATGGCTTCAGGGGCATTTCACCCAGTATGGGGACAGCCATTAAAAATATATCGAGCTCCTCGAGACTCTATAACCATTAATCATTCCCAACTACCTGTGTCCTCGTGACTCGATGAACCTGCCAATCTTCTATCTTCTGGCACAGCTGCCTAGTTTCTGCTCCTAACAGCACATTTCCATAGTGCAGACAGCAACGACTGTGAATCTACAGACTTATCAAGTGTAAAAATCTAATCCAGACATCACCGAATTTAAAAGACTTTGTAATCCCCTATTGCTGTACCAGGGTTTGCATCAAGCCACGTGGGTCGGTTGTGATTTAAGGCTACATGTGCACTGCAAGTTTAGACCGGATGTGAAGCAATAACAGGTAATTGTCCTGCGACACTGCTGTAGACGAGATACACAGTTCAGTTATTGGCTTGAATCCTTGAATTATTGGCAACACAGGCTCATGAGGTCAATCGGGCAGTGGTAGGATCCAGTTACCCTTCAGCTGATTGGGGCAGATCAGCTGTCCCAGAGATACAGTTTCACCCCTCCCCCACCCTGCTACTCCTAACTAGGTACGTAGAGGGAGCCTATCCCTTCACCCATGCATGGAAAGCCATGCATGGCCCTCACTTCACGCTTAAGGCTCACTCTAAGGTTAGATGGGTGGTTCCTGGGGATCTCATTTGCCCGCCATAAGGTGGGCTACTCACACCTCCACACAATTCCCAGAACCCCGTCAACCATCCTACAATGAGGCCCACATGAGAACATAAGAAATAGGAGCTGGAGTAGGCCATTTGGCCCTTCAAGTCTGCTCCACAATTCAACAAGATCATGGCTGATCTTTTACCTCAGCTCCACCTTCCCACTCTATCCCCATATCCCTTAATTCCCTTTGTTCCCAAAAATTTATCGACCTCTTGTCTTGAATATACTCAATGACTGAGCATCCTCTCTGGGGTACAGAATTCCAAAGATTCACAACCCTTTGAGTGAAGAAATTTGTCCTCAACTCAGTCCTAAATGGCCTACCCCTTATTCTTTGACTATGACCCCGTGTTCTAGATTCCCCAGCCAGGGGAAACATTTTTCCAGCATTAACCCTGTCAAGCCCCTTAAGAATTTTATATGTTTCAATTAGATCACCTCTCATTCTAAGGAATATAGGCTAAGTCTACTCAATCTCTCCTCATAGGGCAATCCCCCCATCCCAGGGACCAGTCTGGTGAACCTTTGCTGCACTCCCTCTAAAGCAAGTAAGTCTTTCCTTAGGTAAGGAGACCAGAACTGTACACATTACTCTGGGTGTTGCCTCAACAATGCCCTGTATAATTGTAGTAAGACTTCTTTACTCTTATACACTAATCTTAGGCTCCATGAATATCCCCATCCTCAATGATGGTGGAGTACAGCACGTAAGTGCAAAAGACAAGACTTAAACGTTTGCAACCATCTTCACCCAGAAGTGCTGAGTGGATGATCCATATCGGTCTCCTTCTGAGGTCCCCACCATCACAGAAGCCAGTCTTCAGCCAATTCAATTCACTCCATGTGATATCAAGAAACGGCTGAGCGCATTGGATACAGCAAAGGCTATGGGCCCCAACAACATCCTGGCTGTCGTGCTGAAGGCTTGTGCTTCAGAACTAGCCGTGCCTTTAGCCAAGCTGTTCCAGTACAGCTACAACACTGGCATCTATCCGACAATGTGGAAAACTGCCCAGGTATGTCCTTTCCACAAAAAGCAGGACAAATACAATCCGGTCAATTACCGCCTCATCAGTCTACTCTCAATCATCAGCAAAGTGATGGAAGGTGTCGCCGACAGTGCTATCAAGCGGCACTTACTCACCAATAACCTGCTCACTGATGCCCAGTTTTGGTTCCACCAGGACCACTCAGTTCCAGACTGCATTACAGTCTTGGTCCAAACATGGACAAAGGAGCTGAATTCCAGAGGTGAGGTGAGAGTGACTGCCCTTGACATCAAGGCAGCATTTGACCAAGTGTGGCATCAAGGAGTCCTAGTAAAACTGAAGTCAATGGGAATTAGGGGGAAAACTCTCCAAAGCTCTACAATGTTTACACTCAGAAGGACTTGGATGTCCTTGTACATGAATCACAGAAAGTTAACGTGCAGGTACTGCAAGCAATCAGGAAAGCAAATGGTATGTTAGCTTTTATTACAAAGGGATTTTTTTTTATTCATTCATGGGATGTGGGCATCGCTGGCAAAGCCAGCATTTATTGCCCATCCCTAATTGCCCTTGAGAAGTTGGTGGTGAGCTGCCTCTTGAACCGCTGCAGTCCGTGTGGTGAAGGTACTCCCATAGTGCTGTTAGGGAGGGAGTTCCAGGATTTTGACCCAGCGACGATGAAGAAATGACGATATACTTCCAAGTCAGGATGATGTGTGACTTGGAGGGGAACTTGGAGGTGGTGGTGTTCCCATGTGCCTGCTGCCCTTGTCCTTCTAGGTGGAAGAGGTCGCGGGTTTGGAAGAGGCTGTCGAAGAAGCCTTGGCGAGTTGCTGCAGTGCATCTTGTAGATGGTACACACTGCAGCCACGGTATGCCGGTGGTGGAGTGAGTGAATGTTTAAGGTGGTGGATGGGGTACAAGTCAAGCGGGCTGCTTTGTCTTGAATGGTGTCGAGCTTCTTGAGCGTTGTTGGAGCTGCACTCATCCAGGCAGTCATACTCTGCCCTACATTACAACTACTGTTTGGGGGCCTATCAACAACTCCCACCAATGTTTTCTGCCCCTTGCTGTTTCATAGCTCCACCCAAACTGATTCTACTTCTTGATTTTCGGAGCTAAGAACCTTTGTCACTACTGTCTTTAGCCCATCCTTTATTATCAGGGCTGCCCCTCCACCTTTTCCATTTTGCCTGGAAAAGTAGGGGAAGCACTGAGAAGACCTTCGATGAGCTAAACTAGAGTTTGATGTTTATATAACTCTGGCGGTGGAGGAGGCCTCACTGTACACCCTAGAAATGTTGGTCAAGTAATTGTGGTGTGCTGCACGCTTCACAATATTTCCCTAGAAAGAGGCGCTGTACTGAATAGGAAGCAGGAAGATGAAGAGGAGGAGGGAGCACTCAATTAACCAGCAACCAGTACTCCAATGGAAACTGTTACATCAGGCGTTGTTGATGACTAATAGAGATTTTCAAAATTAGGAAAGGTTTAGGGAACGTAAATACTGAATAATTGTTTCCACAGGTTGGTGAATCAGTAGCAAGGGGTATTGGCTGAAGATTACCTCTAGATTGAATGAAGGGCAAGGTTAGAAGAAATGTTTTCAAACAGAGGATTATCAGAACATGGAATGCTTTACTACAAGTGGCTATTGAGGCAGAGACTACAACATCATTTAAAAGGGAATTGGTTAAGTATTTGAAAAGGAAAAATCTATTATGGGGAAAGGCATGGAAATGGTATGACACAGGGTGGATTTTTCTCTTCATTGTGCCTGAGAAATTAACATTCTCCAGGAACAGTGAAGAAGGGAAAGGGGCAGAGACAAATTACATCATGTCTTTGGCCTCACTGCACTTCCCTATGATCTCCTAAGGTTTTCCCGGTTGGCATCACTGGGCCTGTGCCTAGTATTACCATTTTAATGAGGTGGGGAAAGGCGTTCCTGATATTTTGCCTCAGTTTCCTCATCGTTCATCTGTTGAATGTCCTGAGGGTGGGCCATTTGAATAATCCTGGAGCAAGGGCCTGGACAGTTCTTTAAAATTCTCCAGGAAAATGTTAAAGCCTCAGACCCATCTGGCCCTTAGGCCTACAGCTATGCCCCTGATTCTTTTTGGCGCAAGGTCCATCCATGGGATGGGCCTGCACCAACAATGTGCCCAAGCCCCATGGCTAGTTCTACACTTCCCAGCCAGGGGAAATATCCTCCCTGCATCTACCTTGTCAAGCCCTGTAAGAAGTTTATGGGCTAAAAATTGAGTAGCGCCCCCTTTTAGCGCCCCGGAAAAATTAGCGCCCCTGCGACAGAAATTGAGTGGTAGCACCCCAAGAGGGAAGCGGGGAGCTACTGGAAGTGCCCCACCTCCCTCTTGGGGTACTGCGAAGGAATATCACGGCACTATTTGCCGCGGTATTGCAGGCCTTCCTCTCCTTCTTAAAGGGGAGGGGCCTTGCGCAGCGCGACCCGGGGCCCAGCTGGGCCCCCGGGGATCGGGAGTGCTGGCATAAGAGCCCGGCACTCAAGAGAAGTGCCAGGCTCATGGAGCGCAGCCGGCACTCCGCAGGGGGCCGGGTAAGGAGACCGGGGATGGGAGCGGAGCCAGGTGCTGGCAGGTGGCCAGCAACAAAAATGGCCGCCCCGCACCTCGCCTTTAAATAGCACCTCCCCGGCTGCAGGTAGGCCCCCCTGACCCCGTTGGACATAGCGTCCGGCGGTAAGTCAGGGGGCGCTCCCGAAGATCACGGCCGGGGCGCGAGCGCAGCGCTGCGCACGGCGATGAAGTAATCGCTGGCGGTTCAGCGCCGCGGGGCGCTAACGGTTACCGCTGCCGCTAACCTCCCGCTGAATTTCACGGGAGGCATTGGTGGTGCTGCACCCAGGCGCTAGTTGCTTTGCGCCCCCTGTTAGCGCCCTCTTAGGGCGCTAACGAGAGGCGCTAAGCAACCGAATTTTTCCCCCTATATGTTTCAATGAGATCATTCTTCTAAATTCCAGGGAATATAGACTTAGTTACCTCAATCTCTCCTCAGAGAACAATCCCCCCATCCGAGGGATCAGTCTGGTGAACCTTTGTTGCACTCCTTTACCCTGCAAGTATATCCTTCCTTAGGTAAGGAGACCAAAACTTTACACTGTACTCCAGGTGAGGTCTCTGTAACCGGTTTTTGTGGTGGCCAATTTCCTATAGGCCCTGCCGCAATCACCAATTATTGTAAGTGGTTTCGCCCCGCCCGTAGCGAGCACGCAAACCCCCTTACTACAAGTTCTGGATGATAGGGATCACTGAGGACAGATTGGAACATGGACAGCATTTTCGGGCTCACCCGTACAGTGTTTATTAAGGTTGAGAAAACCACTCCACTCGCATACAGTACAAGCGGAGTGAACACAACAGTACAGTTTAAAACAGTACAACCCTGACTTGTCCAACAAGCCCCTGCCGTGCTGACTTACCACGGCCTAAAAACACCCTCCCGTGAACTAAACTACCACAGGACCCTTCCAACGCTAAACCCCCTCTGGTTTGGTAGGAAAATACAGGCACCCCCTCACACAGCTAAGTGATCTTGTGGGTGTGCAGGCTTGGCAATGCTCACCTAGATTGCCCTTGATCTTGCTTGCAGCTTCCTCCCATACGTCTTGGCTACCTTGCGGCATGTGAGTCCCAGTCTGAGTCGAAGTCCGTCTTGGTTGGAAGTGCAAGGCTCAGCTCCTCTTGACGTTCCGTTGTGGGGAGGGCAGGAGAGAGAGAGAGAGAGCTATCCAAAATGGCTCTCTGATATACCCCCCCAATACACAGACCGCTGTCTGGGGTTTTAATGGACACATGGCCTCAGGGAAATGGTTTCCAGGCCTCCTCCTAGGTTTGGATGGTTTAGATCTCGTTTCGATCTCCCAGCCGATTTAACTTAATGAGCTCATCTTCTTCAGAAACATGAGTCGCCAACCTCGTTACTCATGACTTGGGAGTGGGCCTCTCGGGCCATTGTTCCCAAGGACAGTCCGTTACCATACGAATGCAACATGGTTACGTCAGCCACCTTCAGCTTGAGTGTTTTTCCACAGCTTCCCCCCCAAACAGCCTGTCCAGTTTTTAATAAGGGTATATGTTCATAATCTAAAAATCCATGGAGTCTGCGCCGACTGCTACACTCATCAAGGCCCTATATAATTGCAGTAAGACTTTTTTACTCTTATCTTCCTACCCTTTTGTAATAAAGGCTAACACACCATTTGCTTTCCAAATTTCTTGCTGTACCTGCATGTTAACTTTCAGTGACTCATGTACAAGGATACCCAGGTCTCACTGAATACCAACATTTTCCAATCCCTCACCATTTAAAAAATATTCTGCTTTTCTATTTTTCCTACCAAAGTTGGTAACTTCACATTTCTCCACGTTATATTCCATCTGCCATGTTCTTGCCCACTCACGTAACCTGTCTATATCTCTTTGCAGCCTCTTTGCATCCTCTTCACAACTTACTTTCCCACCTAGCTTTGTATCGTCAGCAAACTTGGATACATTACACTCGGTCCCCTCATCTAAATCATTGGCAGAGATTGTAAATAGCTGAGGCCCAAGCACTGATCCTTGCGGTACCCCAGTAGTTACAGCCTGCCAACCCGAAAATGTCCCGTTTATTCCTACTCTCTGTTTTCTGTCTTTTTTTGTCTTTTAATACTCCTGCGAAGTGCCTTGGGACGTTTTAGTACATTAAAGGCGCTATATAAATACAAGTTGTTGTTGTTGTTAACCAATCCTCAATTCATACTAATATATTATCCCCAATCCCATGACCACTAATTATGATTTTCTAAGTGTCCTGTTACCACGTCCCTAATAATAGATTCTAGCATTTTCCCTACTACTATGCACACATATGCACTCACACACCTAACAGGAATGACTGGATATGGTTCCAGAGTAGGAATCCTATCTGATACTTTTACCCTCCCTAGCCCAGAGGCACTGAAGGCAATGGCATGATTCAAATCAACTAACAGTGCACATTAGGAATCATACCTGAGGCTTTTGTGGTTCATGCATTGGGGCTTTGAAGTACTTCACAAGTCCCTTTTGTAATTGAACTAAAAAACATAGGAACGAGAGTAGGCCATTCAGCCCCTGGAGCCTGTGCCGCCATTCAATTAGATCATTGCTGATTTGTACTTCAACTCCATTTATTCGCCTTTGCTCCATATTCGTTGATACCTTTAGGGACATGATAGTTGAATGTGTTGGGTGGTCACCTTGTTCAGCAGAGGGATGGAATGAGAAAAACCAAGGTTCCCTTCATTTTTCAACTGAATTCCCTGCAAGCGAGACCAAATCATAATATATTTTTATTAATAGTATTTGCTATTTGAAGTATTGTTTTGATCTGCAGTGATTGTTGTTATGTAGGCAAATATGGCAGCCATTTTGCACTAGCAGTGTCTCACTAATAGAAATAGATGAATGACCAGCTAAGCTGTTAATTGTGGTGTCCTTTGAGCGAGGAAGGTAGGTCAGGACATAAAGAGTCTTCCCTGCTCCTCTGTAAGTAGTATCAAGGATCTTTAAGGTCTACCTGAGCCAGTGGAACAGGCAGATGGAATCTTCAGAGGGATGAAGGGAAATCAGAGAGGAAGAATCACTGCTGGGCTATTCTTGCACATCCCCTAGCAACCAGGACCACAGCAGCACTGTTGGGTGTGGGACAGTAGGTCATATGGCTGCCAACTCAGCCATTGAATGATTCATAAGAAGAAAAGAATTCTAAGTACAAGCAAGAGCTATTTTGCCCATCAAAGCTCATCCTTCTAGTACCTTAACGCTTCTGTCACAGCATCCAATTTATGTTAAAGTATCCCAGTGGTTTTTGCTGCTGCTGCACAGTGGAGGAAACCATAATGTGTTCAGAACATTTATTTTTCAAAAATAAAACGGTATTCACAGGCCAAGAATTTCTTCGGAGCTGATCTCGTTCCGCTGTCGTTACTTCGGCAGAAGGGCTCCAGAAACCCCGTTTATATGCATACAACCGATGAAGGTGTGGCTGCAGAGCGGGAGCAGCTCCGAGGAATTGATGTGTAATAGAAAATAAAGAAAGAACTTGCATTTATATAGCACCTTTCATGACCTTAGAAGGTCCCAAAGCGTTTCACAGCCAATTAAGTACTATTTGAAGTACAGTCACTGTTCGAATGTAGGAAACAAAGCATACAATTTGCACACAGCAAGGTCCCGCAAACAGCAATGAGATTAATGACCAGATTATTTTTTCTTGTGGTCTTGGCTTGAGGGATAGATGTTGGCCCGGACACATCACCTCTTCTTTTTCAAATAGCACTATGAGATATTTTACATCCACCTGAAAGGGCAGATGAGGCCTCGGTTTAGCATCTCATCTGAAAGACGGCACCTCAGACAGTGCAGCACTCCCTCAGTACTGCACTGAAATGTCAACCTAGATTTTGTGCTTAAATCTCTGGAGTAGGGCTTAAACCCATGATCTTCTGGCTCAGAGGTGAGAGTCCTACCCTTGAGCCATGGCTGACACATGGGGCTCGATTTTGCCAGGCCCGAGGAAGAGGGATTGGAGGCGTGTGAGGTGTTAAAATCGCAAAATATGGCGGGCGGCTCCGATCCCGCCACCAGCCCGCCTCCAAGCAATTTTCCCAGAATCGGGGTTTCAGACCCAGTTTCCATCCCGCCTCCAGTTAATTGCCTCTGTAATCCCATTTTGAGAGGCCTTTCTGATTTTAACACATTTCCCCCGTCCTGCACGTCTCCTCTGGAACACACCAGTTAATCCTGGCGGCCTCACAAGTGGATTGCTTACTAACAGCTGCAGCTCCACCATTAAAAAGGAGTTTTCACCAATGATCATTTGCAGGTGGTAGAACTTTGTTGTCTCAGGTCTGGGGGAACTTTTAGCAGGCATACTCATTGTTGTGGAAGTTTGGAGACTGACACCCATCTCCAGTGTGACCTCCTGGGAAACCCCTCTCCCCACCTTGACTGAGCACTTCCTCAACTGAGGCATATACCAGAAGCATGGGAACCATTTATTTCCTTTCCTCCTGGACATCAGATTTGGATGAAGACCAGCCGCGGCAGCAGCAGAACCATGGGCAACAGCAGCACCAACAGCAGCAGCAACAACAGGAGTGCCAAGCTGTTGCTCACCCACCTGAAGCTGCACAGGCTAGAAGGTGCCATCGCGCGACCACATTGCTGCCCGGAATGCAAGGGACGCACTCATGTTGGCCAGATTTGCTTAGCCTGCACAATCAAACATTTTTGCCTCACACCTTCTTACCAGAGCATCGACAATGGACAAGAACCTGCGGATTCCTATCACACTGACCACCATACTGACAATTGGAAGTCGCTCTAAGCTCTCAATGTGGAAGTCCCATTTGCGAAATGACACAGGCCACAACTTCAACAGTTTGCCATCAGAATTTTTTATCACAACAAGCAACTGATGGCATTTCAAAAATAAATGCAACATAACACACAAGTGACTACCCTTGTGACTTGTGCATTATCTTCCTCTTATGCGTGCTACTACGTGGTGCTTCCCCTGTGGCTTCAGCAGATGTGGAGGCCCCTTGCTCACTTTCTTGCTGCTCCTGTCTCGACACCTTTGGCGGCCATCCTCTGGGGTTGCGAACCTGTGAGGGCTCGGCAACAGTCTGCTCCTCCTGCAGCTGTGCAGGGGATGAGACGCCCATCTCAGTTGGGTGAGGACTCTGGTGGGGCTCTGACCGAGGGCTTTGCAGTGGCATGGTTGTTTGAGCGCTTGGGGAGGAGCCCCCACTTCCTTGTTGTCTGCCACCAACATCCCTCTCATGGGTCAGCCCCACTTCAGAGCTAGCAAGTGGGTTGACAGCACCTTGCTGCACTTCAGGGGGGCCATGAGGACCCGTTTCTGCACTGGAAGTCCTACTCCAGAGGACTTCCATGAATGTCTGGTTTCTATGCCCAATAGCTGACCATCGCGCCTCAAGAGATGTCAGTCTATTCTGAACAATGACCACGTTTTCAATACTCTGGCGACTTATCTCCTCCATGGCCGTAGCCATCCTCTCCTCTACTGTAGTTATTTTTCCATGGAGGTTGCCATCCTTTTCATGGTGATGCGTTCATGCACCAATGCCTCCACAAAGGCTCTGCTCATGTTCGCAATGGACTCCTCCATTCGCTCCACACTTACAGCGAACCTGGAGACAAAACCTGCCAGAGACTCCTGCACCTGTTCCTGGAGTTCCAGCACCGCTCTCCTTCTGGATGGACCCGGAGGCATAGGGTCGACATGCAGCTGAGCCGAGCTGGCAGAGTCCTGCGCCCTCCGACGAGGACACTCAACTGCTGTCCCTGTCTCCATCATCTGCTGATGCTCACTTGTGAGCTGTGATACACCAGGTGACAACACTACTCTATCTCGCGAAGGTCCCGCCGAGGTGTGAGTGTCTGCGCTGTTGCTGGGTGCACTGAATTCTGCTGACGCTGCGCCCTCAGAGGTTACAGCTTCCTTTGAGGAGTGTTGAGGCTCAGGCTGTTCTTCCTGGACAGTGGGGACGGGGGCTATCGATGGTCCTGTGGGGGAGTAAAGGAAAGAGTGAGAGATGTGAGGTAAAGGTTGCATGCACATTGAATTATGCAGATGATCATAAGTCAAACTGTTAGAGCATCAGAATCATTATCAGTCACTCATGCAATGTCAATGAGAGAGATGCCAAACTATTCTGTCACCAGCTTGCTGTGATGCGCCTGTCTGTCCGTCCCCCACTTGCGAATCGTCTTCGACACCGACGATTTCCAGGGCCGCCTCCTCCGAGGTGGTGAGCTGGGCAACTGAGGGTGGCCCTCCTCCTGTCCTCGCTCTTTCCCTCTTAATGTGGGCTCTCTTTTCTTGCAATGAGGGACACAAGTGGAGTTTGAGTGAGAATGAAGGAGTGTAGAGAATACATAGCGTAGATGCTTAGAAGGAGCCAAAGGGCCCCTCCCTGTGTGTTATAAGTTGTTGTCATTGCCACACAGTGATAGGGAATGTGAGGGCTGCATGGTAGAATAGTTAAGTGAATGTGACCATAGAGAGAGAGGGAATGGGTAAGGGTGCAGGGATATAAGTGTCAAGTGGGATGTGAAGAAAGAGGTTGGCAAAGCAGTGTGCTGGTGAGGAGAGGCGATGGGGATCAGATTGAGGGTGATGGGAAAGTCATACTCACTTTTCTGGCGCGGAGAAGGTCATGAAACCTCTTCCTGCCCTGCAGCCAGGTTCTGTGGCACATAGAGATTGAGTTGACCTCCTGGGTCACTTGCAGCCACACAGTTTTAGTCTGCTGGGGAGGCTTTTTCCTCCCTGAGGAAGGGAAGAGCACCTCCTTATTTGATCTTGCTCCCTCCACAGAGCTTGGAGGGAGGGCTCATCGAACCTTGGAGCACACTTTGGCCTACTGGTGGACATAGTTGCTGAATGAATCGATCACAACAATGGGCATAAAGTTTAAAGTCTCCAGAAGAAGCAAGGCCGCTTGCAGGCCTTAAATCCAGCAGCATTGATGACATTATCGGAGGCGACTTTCTGTATGAAAAGACTCATTGGGCCGGGAGTTTCCACATGCTGGAAATCAAGTTCCCCACTTCACATCGGAATCGGGGTCCTGACACGAAAACCACCTGACATGCCCCAGCCCGCTCCCAATGGCAAAATCGAGCCCATGGCATTCACTGAGGCAGAGATTTTGGGCAGGACACCGAGTGAATTTCCTACTCTTCTTCAAATAGTGCCATGGGAACTTTAACCATTGGAACAGGCTCTGATTTAACATCAGAGACCAGCACCTATGAGAATGCATTATTTTCCTCAGTAGGGCTTGAACCCACAACTTGTTAACTCAGAGTTAAGAGTGCTAACAGTTGAGCCAAGCTGACTCTTGGAGCTGAGAGGGGAGACTAGAGACCATTGGCCTGAGACTTCTGGGACACACTTGTGGCCCAGGCTGATGAAGTCAAGGTGGGAGTGGGTTGAGGAGAGGTGAGGCACAAGAGCGGCACCATTCTTGGAGAAAAGAATTGCAGTGAGTCCCCACTGCCATTGGTCACCTAATTCCCACAGACTAATCTGATTGCTGGAGAAGGAATAGAGGACTTGGATCTGATTCACATAGGCAAACAGCTGACTAGAACAGTGGGCCCAAACTTGACCTTTTTTTAATAAGATCGACAGATAAATAAATAGATAGACATTGTTGTGCTGACTTCATGCTTAAAACAGCTTCCCACTGTTCCAATATTGACAGCCAGTTTCTAGAGAGTTCCCCAGCCACCGAAATGGATTTGTGATGTATCTTCGCTCCACTCCATTGATAGCTATCCTGACTCTTCAGGGAATACCCATTGATCAGATGGATTAGCTTTCAGCCTGGCTATTTTCACAACTGATGTATGTTTGGCAGCAAGACACCTTCTTTGCAGATGCATTGTGGGAAGGGAAGGCAGCAAACATCACCAATTGAACACTGGCTTTAAAAATAAATCTTTAAAAGTAATATTTAAAAATACACATGAACATAATTGAAGCGAATAGTATCGATGCATTTAAGGGGAGGCTAGACAAGCATATGAGGGAGAAGGGAATAGAGGGTTATGCTGATAGATTTAGATGAGGAATGACGGGAGGAGGCTCGAGTGGAGCATAAATGCTGGCATGGACTGGTTGGGCTGAATGGCTTGTTTCTGTGCCGTATATCCTATGTAATAATCCAATGGTAACATAAACAACATAACAAATTTGGAACAGGAAAATGGCTCTTTGACCTGTCAAACTAACTCTGTACACAAATATATGCAATCAGCATGATCATAGACTCAAAACAACCAACTCAAACTTCTGAAAGAGCTGAATGACTCCAGACCAATCTTCCAAGGTGGAAATTGAGCGCATTCAACTAGGTTTGAATTAAATTGTGGAAAAAACACTCCTTTTACAAGGTCACTGTTTCTATCTTTTCTCCTGTTCAGATCTGTGATCCTGCAGATAGGTAAACATGAGTACAGGCATGAAGCTATCATATTCCACAGGTGACAGTGCAAATTTCCACAATACTAGATTTTCACTGCCTTTGCCTGGCGCTAACGAGGTGGTAATGGCCTCAAAATGGTGTCGTCAGTCTTACTGCCTGTTTCATAGGGCCCTTTTAATATGGAAATCAGGGTCTTTCAATGGAAATAGGACCCCGATTGCCATTTAGGTCGTAACTGGTCAGAGCCTGCGTAGTGCCACGGGTGATGGAACTGAAGAGATCAGCTAAAGGTAAGACTGGAATTATTTTTGTGGGCCCCGGAAAAGAATAAGTACTCCTCTGGTGCCCACAAAAATAATTGGGGCTGCTGCCACCCCAGAATCCCCACCCTCTGTGATTATGACCCCTCTCCCTTACCTTGCTGGCGGCCGCCCCAGCCTGATCTTGCGGCCTCAATCCGGCGAGCTATTTGGCGCCCCACAACTCACCTGGCAAAGTTTAGAGGCCTAAAACTCACAGAGACCTCTTCGCTACCGGAACAGTCAAAATGAACCCATAATGTTCGGTTAAGCAGGGGTGTCCAATCAACGGCTCTAGGGCCATATGTGGCCACCAAGCATTGACAATCTGATCATCAAAGCCCAGGCAAGTCAGTCCTATTTATACTTCAAAGTGAATACTGTGCTTGGTTTTGGTCACAAAGCCACAATGGAAATATTAGAGCCTTGAAAGTGGTGTTGAGAAGGACCACAAGAATGATCCCTAGTGACTGAATTATGTGGGAAGGTTAGAAAAACTTAAATATTATAGCTGAATGGGAGTTAAATGGGGAGGAACTTATGGAGCATACTGTGGCGGATCGGCACCTAAACGGGCATCATCCACTTTTCCGTCCGTGGACAAATATCGAGCACCTTCCCTTTAAGGCACCTTACCTTTAAGGCAGGAGTGGGCGGGGCCTCAGGATTTTTCCAGTGAATTCTGGGAGCAGTCTGTTCAGCCATTTTGTACCATGCAGTTATTAAAAAAGTCTCTTGTTTTCCACACATGGATTCAGCCTTATTTCGTGTTTTGCGGCAGCCTCAACATTGGTGACCCCGACGCTCAGAACGTATTCCGAGCACTGCAATGGCGGACACGAACGCAGTTTCCGTGAAACTGCCGGAGTTTTGGGAAAACCAGCCCGAAGCCTGGTTTCTCCAAGCTGAATCTCGCTTCCAACTGCGAAACATCACCACAGATGGGACGAAGTACGACTATCTCGTCACATCACTCGGTAGCGCCGCAGTTTCGAAGGTTTGGACAGCGCTGCAGAACCCACCAGAGGAAGGCAAGTACGCACATCTGAAGACAGCGCTCCCTAAAAAATTTACAGCCTCGGCATATCAGCGAAACTGCCAGCTCCTCGACCTTCCAGGCCTCGGTGATGCCTCACCGTCAGACCTCCTCTCCCACATGCTCTCCCTCACCGACGAGAGCCCACCGAATCCCTCTTCCGCACGCTGTTCATCCGCCAGCTCCCTCTCAGCATCCGCCCAGCGATCGTGGCGTCCGGCCTCACGAACCTGGAAGCCCTGGCCGGTGAGGCCGACACGCTGCTGTCCGCTCACTCCAGCCGCGACGTCACTCCGGACCTGGCAGCCAATGCCTGGGCGCACCCCTCACCGGCCACCACGCGGCCACAAGGGCCTGCCACCAGGCACACGGGGCCTTCACGCCCCACTAACCCGGGCCACTGTTACTACCACGCACGGTTCAGCGCCAGGGCACAACGGTGCACACCTCCCTGCTCTTTCAAGTCCGCCCCCGTACCAGCCCCCGCGATGGCCGTGGGCCACGCGGGCTCCCTGCTGTTCGTTACGGATGACAAAACCGGCCGTCGGTTCCTGTGCGACACTGGGGCTCAGCACAGCATCATCCGGGCCTCCTCCCTCGACATCCAAAAGGGCGAACGAGGACCGGCGCTGGCTGCTGCTAACGGCTTGGAAATCCGGACGTATGGCACCCGGACAGTCACCCTCGACCTCGCTGGCCGCCGCTACCGATGGGAGTTCATCACTGCCAAGGTGCTCTCCCCTCTCATCGGCGCAGATTTCCTGTGCGCCCACGGCCTACTGGTAGACATCCCCCGTCACCGCCTCGTGAGCATGAACACCATGTCCCCCATCCTGGGCGCCATGGCCCCCCGTCAACCTGCCGACATGGCGTCACAGTGCCACGCCCGGGCCACGGATGACTACTCGTCACTCCTGGCCGAATTCCCGGCCCTTACCAATCCGACCTTCTCCGAGGAGGCCACCAAACACGGGGTGGAACACTTTATCCCCACCACAGGCCCCCCAGTGTACGCCCACGCCCGCAGGCTGGACCGGACCAAACTGGAGATCGCGCGGACCGAGTTTGCCACCATTGAACAGCTCGGCATCATCCGCCGCTCCAACAGTCCCTGGGCCTCCCCACTCCACATCGCCCCCAAACCAGGCAGAGGTTGGCGCCCCTGCGAGGATTACCGCCGCCTCAACGACGCCACCACCACTGATCGGTACCCTGTACCGCACATTCAGGACTTCTCGGCTAGACTGGCCGGCCGCTCAGTGTTTTCCAAGGTCGACCTGGTGCGCGGCTACCACAAAGTCCCCGTCCACGCCGCGGACGTCCCCAAGACGTCCGTAATCACCCCCTTCGGCCTGTTCGAGTTCCTGCGGATGCCCTTCGGCCTCAAAAACGCGGCCCAGGCATTCCAACGGCTCATGGACTCGGTCCTTCGGGACCTGAAGTTCCTGTTCGTCTACCTGGACGACATCCTGGTAGCCAGTTCCTCCAAGCAGGAACACCTCGAACACCTTCGCATCCTGTTCGGGCGCCTCAGCGACTACGGGCTCATACTCAGCCCAGCCAAATTCCAGTTCGGCCTGGACAAGATCGACTTCCTCGGCCACCACATCACCCATGCTGGGGCCATTCCCCTGCCCACCAAGCTGCAGGCCGTCCAACAATTTCCCCGCCGCACCACCATCAAAGGCCTCCAGGAGTTCCTCGGGATGGTGAATTTCTATAACCGCTTCATCCCCAAAGCGGCGTCCCTCATGAGGCCCCTGTATGAAGCCCTCCGGGGCAGGAGCGGCAAGTTGGCGGTCGAATGGACGGCAGACGCGTCCGCCGCCTTCGACTCCACCAAGACCGCGCTCGCCAACGCCACCCTGCTCGCGCACCCACGGCCCAATGCCAGGGTAGCGCTCACCATGGACGCCTCCGACCACGCGGTCAGCGGCGTGTATGAGCAGTGGGTCGACGGCGCCTGGCAACCACTTGCCTTCTTCAGCCGCCAACTACGCCCCCTGGAGGTCAAGTACAGCACCTTCGACCGCGAGCTCCTCGCACTGTTCCTGGTGGTCCGCCATTTCCAGTTTTTGCTTGAGGGCCACCCCTTCACTGCGTTTGTCGACCACAAGCCCCTGACATTCGCAATGGCAAAGACAACTGACCCCTGGTCCGCCAGGCAGCAGCGCCAGCTCGTGGCAGTGTCCGAGTTCACCACGGACATCCAACACGTCTCCGGCCGAGACAATGTGGTAGCCGACTGCCTCTCCCGCCCCGCCATCCATGCCGCACACCTGGCAGTCGACTACGCTCAACTCGCAGCAGACCAGATCACCGACCCTGATCTGCTCTCCGCACCCACCAACCTACCAGGGCTACGCCTGGCCGACGTCGCCTGTGGCCCGACTGCAGTCACGGTCAAGTGCGACATATCCCTATGTCAACCTCGGCCCGTCGTCCCAGCGTCCTGGCGCCGCCGGGTATTCGACATTCTCCACAACCTCTCCCACCCCGGCGCCCGCGCATCCACCAAATTGGTAGCCAACCGCTTCGTCTGGCGCGGCCTTCGCAAGGATGTGCGTACTTGGGCCAACTCCTGCCTAGCCTGCCAACGGGCCAAGGTACAGCAACACATGAAAGCACCCCTCGAGGAGTTTACCGTCCCCTCGCGGAGATTCGACCACATCCACGTGGACATCGTCGGGCCCCTGCCGCCGTTGCAAGGCCACACGCACTTGCTGACCATCGTTGACCGCACCACACGCTGGCCCGAGGCAATTCCACTGACCTCTACCACCACCGCCGACATCGCCAGAGCCTTCGTCAGCACCTGGGTCGCACGGTTCGGCGTCCCCTCCGACATGACGTCGGACAGAGGTCCGCAATTTACCTCTGAACTCTGGACCGCCGTCGCACGCAATCTCGGGGTGACCATTCACCGCACCACAGCATACCACCCCCAAGCCAACGGACTGTGTGAGCGATTCCACAGATCCTTGAAGGCATCTCTTCGAGCCAGCGTCCAGGATGGCGCCTGGACCGACCGACTTCCGTGGGTCCTCCTCGGCCTGCGCACCGCGGTTAAAGAAGACCGCCACGCATCGGCAGCAGACCTCGTGTACGGTCAGCCGCTGCGCGTACCCGGCGAGTTCCTGCCCACCGCCACGACACTCTGGTCAGCCGACCAGCAACGCCACGACTTCGCCTCACCGGCGCTGCAGTTCGCCCCGGTGGCCTTTGCCCGACACGACGAATTCACCTCACACATCCCACTAAGCCTGCACCAGGCACGGTTTGTTTTCGTCCGGCACGACGCCCACCGCGGACCTCTTCAACCCCCGTATGACGGGCCCTACAAGGTGCTACAGGCTGGGGACAAATTTTTCACCCTGCAAGTGGGCGACAGGACCGAAAAAGTGTTGGTTGACCGACTCAAGCCAGCACACTCGGAGCCCGGT
Organism: Squalus acanthias; assembly: GCA_030390025.1. Classification (NCBI taxonomy): domain Eukaryota; kingdom Metazoa; phylum Chordata; class Chondrichthyes; order Squaliformes; family Squalidae; genus Squalus; species Squalus acanthias. Next base: position 29,419,137 of record CM059432.1, on the reverse strand, counting down.
GAGCAGGTCCCTGTAGCTCGTCCACTTCCACGCGGCCGACCTGCCCTCAAGCCAGTTCACCCAGCCGTTCCACGTCCACCGGCATCCTACAAGAGCCGCTCCGGCCGGCCCATCAGACTGCCGCACCATCTCGTCCACACCTCCTAAGCGGATTCTGGGGGTAGCTGTGTGGCGGATCGCCACCTAAACGGGCATCATCCACTTTTCCGTCCGTGGACAAATATCGAGCACCTTCCCTTTAAGGCACCTTACCTTTAAGGCAGGAGTGGGCGGGGCCTCAGGATTTTTCCAGAGAATTCTGGGAGCAGTCAGTTCAACCATTTTGTACCATGCAGTTATTAAAAAAGTCTCTTGTTTTCCACACATGGATTCAGCCTTAATTTGTGTTTCGCGGCAGCCTCAACAATACAATAATAAATGGAATAGTTTGTCCAGCCTGCCTGCTGCTTGAAATAATGCTGGCACAGTGGACTGGCATAAGATAATCACATTATGGCTGCATTCACCTCCCGTTCTTACAATCCAATATCGACTGTACATTGATGGAATGAAAGCCTTTCTAATTCCTAAATGCCATGGGTTGTTGTTAGGGTGTACCAACAATGAGGCCCTGCACTTTAGGGAAGCCTGCCACCTGGTAGAGTACTGCTCCCTCTCATGCTGTGGCCTCCTTTACATAGGGATAGTGACAAAAGTGGTGCCCCTGTCAAGCAAGGCTTCTGGGATCTGCTTGATGTAATAGTGGATTGACTCCTTCAAATGTTGCTCTTGAATGCTTCCATCTCTACCTGCTCTTCTGCACTGGGTGCTGGGTGCTTCATTAGATGTTCCCTTATGATGCTCTCTATCTGAATCCTCCAATGTGGATGTGTCTGTGCTGGGGCCAGTAGGCTGAGGAGTGCTAGACGGGTGCTTGCGTGTTGGACCAGTGTCCTGTTCATCCCGGATACCAGCTGCATCATCTTGGGAGCTCCCTACTCAAAGAGAATGGGAGGCATGTGGCAAATGGTCCTGCGCACAACAGCAAGATCAATACAGGTGCATGATACTCATGGGAAAATGCATCAGTTTGTGACTCACTGAGGACTAGCAAGAGAATAAAGTTGAAGAGAACAATTAACTGTTGGCCTGCTACAAAGCCACCAAGCCTTCCCTCACAGACTTCTATGGGCTCCTCCGCAATATTTTGTTGAGCCAGCAACTCATGGCGAATGAGGCGGTACAGGTTAGCTAGTCTGCCATCAGAGCAGGTTGTCTCTCAATGGCTGAGGGCCATTCTTCTCCTTTCAAGACAGACCAAACAGACACTTTCAGATTAAGGATATAACGTGTGAGGACCCTCAAGTGACCACTCTACAATTAAAAAACAATCATTCTCAGGATGTGGGCGTTGCTCGCAAGGTTGGCATTTATTGTTCATCCCTAGTTGTCCTGAGAAGGCTGAATGGCTTGACAGCTCACTTTAGAGGGCAGGTAAGAGTTAACATATAGGCCAGACCTTGTAAGTATGGCAGGTTTCCTTCTCCGAAGCACATCAGTTGGGTCTTTACAACAATCCAACAGCTTCATGGTCATTTTTTACTGATACCAGTTTTTAAAATTATATCTATATTTAAAAGAAAAACTGAATTCAAACTCTCAGGACAGGATTAGAACTCGCATTCATCTGGATTACTAGTCCAGTACCATAAGCACTAGCCTACCATACCCCTCCTTACTCCTGTTGTGAAAGGATAAACATGGAGAATGCAAATATTTTGAGAAACCGTAGTGATTTGTTGACAAAACATACAATAGTTTAATGAGGCAAAGGAAGCCTTTCCACCTTGCGAGCCACCCCAGTTACAGCTGCAGCTTTACAGACTTGGTAATTAGGGGGTAGAAGATTTTACATCTTATAAAAAGTGATTTAACAGTTAACACGCCCATGGTCAATGTGGTCTCCTGTGGGGTCAGAGAGGAATTTTTCAGATTTTTTTCCCCATGGTTTCTTTTTCTTTGCCTCTGAACAACAACAACAGCTTGCATTTATATAACACCTTTAACAACAACAACAACAACTTGTATTTATATCGCACCTTTAACATAGTAAAATGTCCCAAGGTGCTGCACAGGAGTATTTTAAGACAAAAAAATTTGACACCGATCCACATAAGGAGAAATTAGGGCAAGTGACCAAAAGCTTGGTCAAAGAGGTAGGTTTTAAGGAGCGTCTTAAAGGACGAAAGAGAGGTAGCGAGGCGGACAGGTTTAGGCAGGGAATTCCAGAGCTTAGGTCCTAGGCAACAGAAGGCACGGCCACCAAAGGTTGAGCGATTATAATCAGGGATCCTCAAGAGGGCAGAATTAGAGGAGAGCAGATATCTCGGGGGGTTGTGGGGCTGAAGGTGATTACAGAGATAGCAAGGGGCCAGGCCATGGAGGGATTTGAAAACAAGGATGAGAAATTTGAAATCGAGGCGCTGCTTAACTGGGAGCCAATGATGGTCAGCGAGTACAGGGGTGATGGGCGAACGGGACTTGGTGCGAGTTAGGACACGGGCAGCAGAGTTTTGGAATGACCTCAAGTTAACATAGTAAAATGTCCCAATGCGCTTACTTAGGAGATTACATGGCAGCAGGAGGGTTGGGGGCAGGGTATGAAGTGTCTAGTCACAATGCTCCAGGAATCATGAGTGTGGGGCAGGCTTGAAGGACCAGATAGTCTTTTCCTGCCTATCATTTTCGTATGTTGGTATCTCAGTTTCACTTTCCTCTGCTGCACCTTATCCAACAGCATATCTAGGCTAGCTTCAGTGGTGGGGGCCAGTTTCTACCATCTTCTTAGCTAAACAGTCAGGTTGTGTGCAATGTTATGCAGCAGCACTTTAAAAGCAGCAACCCTTTAATAACTCCTGCATTCCTTGTTCCCTACTTAGCTGTTACTATTGTACTCCAGCCACACTGAGGAAATGTGCAGGTAGCATGTTCAAATTATTTAAATGACAATTCCAGCATCTTTGAGTGGACATGGCAGCCAGATGATCAAAGCAATGTTTTGTCATCCAGTCAGGGAATCGGCTCTACTGCCCTTTGACCTGTGGGACATGGTTGAAAATTTAGCTCAAACTGATGGGATGAAAAACTTGCATTTATATAGTGCCTTTCATGACCTCAGGACGTTCCAAAGGGCTGAATCATCCGGGGTGGTAGTGGGCGCGATCGGTGGCGGGTCGGGTGGGAATGTTGTTATTTTTGACATCGGGTCGGGAACCCGCTGTCATCTCACTCTCACGTGCCTTTTCCCCAGGCATATCTGTCATCGTGGAGCCGACCTGACCGGCGGCGGCGGGGGGACCCAATTGAGATGATTATCAGGTAGTTTACAGGCACTAAAGAACCTTTTTTCATTTACTTTTTAAATTTCCCTGCATGGCCACGGGATTCACGCAGCTCAGGAATTACGTCTGTCAACCTGAGGTGTGAGCCATTTCTCCAGCTGATTACTTGACAGCATGGAAAACAAATCAAACCAAAATAAAAACATGTTGATTACATCAGCTAACAGATTGAAGGAGATTCTCTGCTACTTGAAAAACTACTGGTAAATGTTAATTCAGACATTCCTGAAGGGATGTGAGTGCTGAAGGCTCCCCTCCTACCCTGGATGGTGAGGGAAATACATTTTTCACTGGATATTCTCGGCTGTTGCCTTCCAACTCAACAGTAATTGTAGTGAATTGATCTGCACTATAAAAAATGACATATACCATTTAAATACATTTTTTTGTTGCTTCTGGTCAGGTTTCTCTCACAGTATACTGTGATTGTCCAGTTACACATTAAATCAAGTCATCAATCATAACAATTTCATTCTCATCACTCATTCCACTGGTTCAATTTGCTTTCAGTCCCTGAATATAACGAATGTAATTTTTCAGTCTGAAACTTTGGGGGTAAATTTCTCTGGAGGTTCTCTCACTTGTCCATTGTTAATTTCAATGGAAGAGCTGCAGAAATCCCAGAAACACGTTGGAAGCACCACTTACACTGTTTGTCAGGGTTTACGCAGCTCTTCTGCTGAATTTGCATAAGATTGTAAATTCACCTCTTTACAATTACATTTAAAACCTGCTTAATTTTATATATTACCTATACACACATATTTTATCTGTATCAGTTACTGATACAAATGTCTATAGATTTGTGACTAAAGCACCAATAACTTCCCAATTAATGTACTTTTTAAATTATGTTCTTGATCGTATTTGTAGATGGTGTCATATTACTTAATGATAATATTATTTAAATATTTCTTTGTCACTCATATATAACTTTTATTATATTATTGTAGAGTAAAGATTCAACACCCACTTTGTTAGATTAAACTTCAAAGTAGTACTAGAGGCGGAAGTAGTACCATATTAGATTGGAGCAGACTAAGAAAGACTACGAAAAATTCGAAAATGGCTTTAGAATGCATGTACGTAAACGCACAAAGTGTGGTGAATAAGGTTGGTGAGCTACAAGCACAATTATCCGTGTGGCAATATGATGTTGCGGCAATAACGGAAACATGACTTAAAAACGGTGAGGACTGGGCACTTAATATTCAAGGGTACAAGATGTTCAGAAAAGATAGGGAAGGAAAAAAGGGAGGTGGGGTGGCAGTGCTGATTAAGGAAGACATTGTAGTGTTGGAAAGGGAGGATTTTCTTGAGGGGACAAGGACAGAATCCATTTGGTGAGAGTTGAGGAGCAAACAGGGTATGATTATGCAATTGGGGGTATTCTATAGGCCTCCAAATAGTGAGAGGGAGGTAGAGGAGCAAATCTGCAGGGAAATCGCAGAGATATACTAGAGCTATAGAGTGGTGATATTGGGGTCTTTAATTACCCAAATATCGATTGGGTTAATGCTAGGGTAAAGGGAAAGGAGGGGGAGGAATTTCTGAAATGTGTTCAGGAGAATTTCCGTGACCAGTATGTTCTTGGCCCAACTAGGAAGGAGGCATTGCTGGATCTGATGCTGGGGAATGAGGTGGGCCAGGTCGACCAAGTGTCTGTGGGAGAACACTTGGGTACGAGTGATCATCGTATCAAAAGATTTAGATTAGCAATGGAGAGTAGCAAGAAACAATCTAGAGTGGAATTTCTAAACTGGAATAGGGCTAACTTCAATGGGATGCGAAAGGATCTAGCCAGGGTAAAATGGAACCAAAGACTGACAGGAAAAACTGTAACGGAACAATGGGTGATCTTTAAGGAGGAGATGATCCAAGTACAGGCTAGGTACATTCCAACAAGCGGGAAGGGTAAGGGAACCAAAGCAAGGGCTCCTTGGATGACGTGGGAGATAGAGAAGATGATGAAATAAAAAAAGAGGTTGTATGATGCATGTCAGGTGAATTCTTCAAAAGGAGAACCAGACCAAATACAATAATTTAAGAGGGGAAGTGAAGATGAAAATAAGATTGGCAAAGAGAGAATATGAGAGTAGAATGGCGGGGGAGGAGCCTGAGGATTGGAAAGTGACAGATGTGACACCATTGTTCAAGAAAGGGTGTAAGGACAATCCTAGTAACTACAGGCCGGTCAGTTTAACATCAGTGGTGGGTAAAGTTTTAGAAACAATAATCAAGGAAAAAATTAACAGGCACTTAGAGAGGTTTAAGCTAATTAAGGAGAGCCAACACGGATTTATAAAGGGCAGATCGTGTTTGACTAATCTAATTGAATCTTTTGATGAAGTAACAGGGAGGATTGATGTTGACTACATGGATTTTCGGAAGGCATTTGACAAAGTACCACATAAAAGACTGGTTAACAAAATTGAGGCTCATGGAATAGGTGGGTCAGTGGCAGCTTGGATAAGGAATTGGCTTAAGGACAGAAAGCAGCAAGTTGTGGTAAACGGCTGTTTTTCAGACTGGTGGATAGTAGGCAGTGGTGTTCCCCAAGGGTCAGTGCTGGGGCCACTGCTTTTTTTTATATATATAAATGACATGGATATTGGAATAAAGAGTAGAATTTCTAAATTTGCCGATGACACCAAACTTGGGGGTGTGGCAAACTGTGATGATGATACCAATCGACCGCAACAGGACATAGAAAGGCTAGCAGAATGAGCAGACAAGTGGCAGATGGAATTTAATACAGAGAAGTGTGAGGTGATGCATTTGGCAGAAGGAACAGGGAGAGGCAATATACAGTTAATGGCACAGTTTTAAAGAGTGTACAGGGACAGAGGGACCTGGGAGTTACTGTGCATTGGTCCCTGAAGGTGGCAGGACATATTGAGAGAGTGGTTAGCAAAGCATATGGGATCTTGGGCTTCATAAATAGAGCTTTTGAGTAGAAAAGTAGAGAAGTTATGCTGAACCTTTATAAAGCACTGGTTAGGCCACAACTGGAGTATTGGGTCCAGTTCTGGTCACCACACTTTAGGAAGGATGTGAAGGCCCTTGAGAGGGTGCAGAGGAGATTTACCAGAATGGTTCTGGGGATGAGGGATCTTAGCTACAAGGACAGGTTGGAGAAGCTGGATTTGTTTTCATTAGAGCAAAGGAGGTTGAAGGGTGATTTTGATAGAGGTGTACAAGATTATGACGGGTTTGGATAGGCTAGATGGGGAAAGGCTGTTCCCACTAGTTGATGGTACAAGGACTAGGGGACACAGATTTAAGGTTTTGGGCAAGAGATACAGGGGGGATGTGAGGAAAAACTTTTTTACGCAGCGAGTGGTGAGGACCTGGAATTCTCTGCCGATGGAAGTGGTGGAAGCGGAGACACTCAATATTTTCAAGGGGAGACTGGATAGGCACTTGAGGGAAATAAACTTGCAGGGCTATGGGGATAGAGCGGGGGAGTGGGACTGACTGGATTGCTCTACAGAGAGACGGCACGGACTCGATGGGCCGAATGGCCTCCTTCTGTGCCGAATGACTCTGTGACATATGCTGCAGAGCGCTGTGTGGCTGCACAGCTTAAAAGGAGCATTCGTTGTAATGTAGGAAATGTGGCAGACAATTTGCACAAAGCAAAGTCCCACAACAGTAATGTGAGAATGGCCAGATAATCTGTTTTAGTGACGTTGGTTGATTGATAAATATTAGCCACTGAGCCACGACTGACACCTTCGCTGTAAGGGTCCTACGTGGAAGTGGATTGGGGCAATCGCAATTTAGAACTTGACAGTGATTGGTAATCTGACTCAGAGATTGCACCTTTGTTTTAAAAAGAAATCCTCTCAAAAACAAATCCTCACAGCACGTTACCCCAGTGCATGCTATACGAAGGAATACCAAAATGAAGACTTATGGATGCAAATCTCCATATTTTGTAGCATTGTAGTCTCATTACTTTGCAAAGTTGAGTGGCATGAAAAACAATGGGCTGAATTTTGCCAGCGCTCTCAGGGCGGGTTCGGAGGTGGGTCAGCTGTTAAAATAGCAAAGATTGACAGTAGGGAACCTGCTGTCAACCCGCCTCCACGTGAGTCTCCCAGGTGTCAGGTCTGTCGGCACTGAACAGACCCGACACCAAGCGGCGGGGGAGGCAATTCACATCATTAAATGGGCTGTTAACATCCAGTTAACTGTTATTTTAAGCCTACATTTCAATTTTACGTGCTCCCCACGGGGTACCCACTGCTCAGCTCAGCATGTCGTGAGTGGATTCATCATTGAATTATCTCATGACCTGACAGCTGCCAAAGTTATATAAAAGATCCCATGTTACAGCTGTTCACTTTCAAAGCTCAGAAACTGTTGGTTACTGCATTTGGAAGACAGATTGAGCTTTCTGCAGCTTGCAAGTGTTTGGAGCCAACTCTCTATCCAGTGCCACCTCATTGGAACAACCTCTCTCACCATTGACAGATCGCTTCTGTCATCTCAACCTCACCTGCCATCTATTCCAGCAGCATCATTGCCCTTAAAAATATATCACCTTGGTCCTCAGAATCCCACCAAGATCAGCCGCAACACCAGCATCACCGGGCACACTAGCAGCAACAACAACAACACCAGCCTTCTCCGCAATCAACTGATGCTGCACAGGACACACGGCATCAGCATCCAACCACATTGTTGCCCGGGACGCCAGGGATGGCCTCATCATGGCCAGATTTACTTCACCTGACGCTGTACACTCTGGATGCCACATGATGCGCCAGGTTGGCACCACCCCACACCAACACCATAAAGCATCCCTACAATGCCCAAGCCATTCCTTTCACACTCATCACCATTGCGGGGGTACCCTTATATCTCACCATTCACTACAACTCACTAAGCCACTTCCAAAGGTGCACACAAATCTGCCCAAGAACACAAAGTGCTGAAAATAAAGGTTTCAATGTTTGACAGCACATTATCAGAAGCTTCACATGAACATTGGCTAAACCACCCAAGTGCCTACCCTTGTGTGTTGTTAGTTAGTATGTTTGCAGTGGGATGAGGGTGTGTGTGAGGGGTGGTTAGTGAAATGGCGAAGTGATAATGTAGATAGAGAGGGATGGGTGGAGGTGCAAGGTAAGTTGGTGTGAGTAAGGATGTGCAGGAGTAGGGTAGGGAAGGCAGAGTGATGGGGATGTGATGAGTGGCACAGCAGGATGAGGTTGAATGTGGCTTTGCAGTAACATTAATGACTGAGATGAGGAGGAATTTCTTCACTCAGAGGGTTGTGAATATTTGGAATTCTCTACCATAAAGAACTGTGGATGCTGAATCGAGTATATTCAAAGCTGAGATCGATAGATATTTGGACTCTAGGAGAATCGAGGGATATGGAGATCGGGCAGAAAGTGGAGTTGAGGTTGAAGATCATCTTATTGAATGGCGGTGCAGTCTCGAGGGGCTGTATGGCCTATTCCTGCTCCTAATTCTTACATTCTTATGTTCTAAAATCAAGGGAGTAAAATGAATTTCAACACAGATAAGTGTGAGGTATTACATTTGATAAGAAACATAAGAAGGCCACATATTACTTGGAAAATAGGAATCTAAATGGGATGGAGGAGCAAAGGGATCACTAGAACATAAGAACATAAGAAATAAGAGCAGGAGTAGGCCATACGGCCCCTCGAGCCTGCTCCACCATTCAATAAGATCATAAATGAGAAGTCGCACAACACCAGGTTATAGTCCAACAGTTTTATTTGAAATCACATGCTTTCGGAGCTGCTGCTCCTTCGTCAGGTGAAGTGAAGGAATACAAATCGGCACAGCATATATAGACAGAGAACAATGCCTGTGCAGAGAACAATGTCAGACGACTACAGTTAATCTTTCTGACTGCCTTTTATCACACCTCGGCAGAGAGACAATCAGGTCAGTCAGGAAGACATTATATCAAAGACATAGCAAAATACAACTAAGACAATGAGATGGGGTCACAGGGGGTCTAATGTGTCAAATGCTGCAGTCTGTATGGAAAACCATAAACTTTAAACTTTTTACTTTTTTTACTGGAAATCACATCTGTGAACAAGCCAACGACGACTCGAGTCTGGATGACTCTACGTCAGGTGGGGTTACATGTAGCGTGACATGAACCCAAGATCCCGGTTGAGGCCATCCTCATGGGTGCGCAACTTGGCTATCAGTTTCTGCTCGATGATTTTGCGTTGTCGTGTGTCTCGAAGGCCGCCTTGGAGAACGCTTACCCGAAGATCCGAGGCTGAATGTCCTTGACTGCTGAAGTGTTCCCCAACTGGGAGGTAACAATCCTGCCTGGCGATTGTTGCGCGGTGTCCGTTCATACGTTGTCGCAGTGTCTGCATGGTCTCGCTGATGTACCATGCTCCGGGGCATCCTTTCCTGTAACGTATGAGGTCATGGCTGATCATCGACCTCAACTCCACTTTCCCACCTGATCTCCATATCCCTTGATCCCCCTAGAGTCCAAAAATCTATCTCAGCCTTGAATATATTCAAAGACTCAGCATTCACAGCCATCTGGGGCAGAGAATTCCAAAGATTCACAACCCTCTGAGTGAAGAAATTCCTCCTCATCTCAGTCCTAAATGGCCGACCCCTTATCCTGAGACGATGCCTCCTAGTTCTAGACACTCCAGCCAGGGGAAACAACCTCTCAGCATCTACCCTGTCAATCCCTGGGAGTACAAATACACAAATCACTAAAAGTTACAATAAGGCCATAACAAAAGCAAACCAAGTACTAGGGTTTATTTCTAGAGGGAGAGAATTGAAAAGTAGAGAAGTTGTGCTAAACTTGTATTGAACCTTAGTTAGACCACACTTGGAGTAATGTGTGCAGTTCTGGTCGCCATATTATAAAAAGATATAGAGACACTGGAGAGGGTGCAAAAAGGATTTACAAGGATGATACCAGAACTGCGGGGTTATACCTATCGGGAAAGGATCTACAGGCTGGGTCTCTTTTCCCTTGAAAGAGAAGGTTGAGGGGTGACCTAAGAGAGGTCTTTAAAATTATGAAAGGTTTTGATAGAGAAGGCACAGAGGCCTAAAAATTCCCCGGTGTAGCACCGGCCATTAAGGCCAGTTTTGTTGAAACTTTCGCCGCGAGACACGGCGGCAGCCATATTGGTGAGGGCCATAGCACTGCCGTGGACAGTGCTGGCCTATCACATGTAAATTAGCAGGACGTGACGTCAATCGTCGTGCAACGCCTGAGTTGACGCCATGACTGCTAATTTGGACATACTCGCTCTCCTTTACGCTGTGTCCTTTACATGGAGCAGGCTCGAGGGGCCGTATGGCCTACTCCTGCTGCTAATTCTTATGTTCTAACCACGCACTTCTTAAAGGAACACACATACCTTTCGGGTAAGTTTGGATTTAAGCTTTTGGACTTAAAAAAAATATTTTATTGAAGTAGTGGCTTGGTGCAATAGTTTTTAAAAGTGTGCAGGGAGTGCTGCTGGATACTTGCAAGGCTTTGGATGGTAAAGGAAGGCCTCTTAGAAGACAGCAAATGCTGGAAATACTCAGCAGGTCAGGCAACAACCATGGAGAATGAAACAGAGTTAACATCTCAGGTCGGGATGCTGCCTGACCTGCTGAGTATTTCCTGCATTTTCTGCCTTTATTTCAGATTTCCAGCATCTGCTCGCAGAGGGAAGCGGAAGAAGCAGAAGAGGAAGAAACAGAAGAGGAAGATGCAGAAGAGGAGGAAGCAAAAGAGGAAGATGCAGAAGAGGAGGAAGCCGAAGGAAGGATGCAACTCAGACAGCCCCTTTCTGGCCGGGATGGAATCATCCGCCTGTGGTACCAGCGACCACAATGCCAATTCCCCTTTCAAAATTTGTCCCACATCTTACTTTCCCTCTGTTACTGACCATCACAGCGTCCTCTTAGCCACAATGCTGAAATAAAAGCCACCACAAAGCAAACTTTCCAATCCAACTTTATCCATATATTCATCCAATATGACATCAAGAAATCAATTAATCACCCTTGTGCATTCCTTTAAGGATTGTCTTGTGTGTGCCTTTGCCTATTCTAGTGATGTTATGCAGTGCTACCCCAGTTGCTGCAGCATGGCTGGTGGAAGGCTGCTGACTTTCAGTGGGGCAGACTGCAGATGGCCTTGCAGGATGACCTCAAGGAGCTGATGGCTGGGAGTGTGAAATCAAGAGATTCTTCTTCTTCTTCTTCCTCTCCCCCCACTGGCTGGGCAGGCTGGATTTCTTGGATGTTTGAAATGAGGAAGGCACAAGGGTAGAGTTGTGGTGAGAGGAGGGTGGAAAAGCAAGAAGAGCATGCTTACACCATGCACACCTTGTAGATCAGAAGAGATTGTGGGATGTGAGCAGGATGATAATGTATGAGGATACCAGCCTTCACCAAACTGACTGCAGCGGTTGAAGAAGGCAGCTCACCACCACCTTCTCAAGGGCAATTAGGTATGGGCAATAAATGCTGGCCTTGCCAGCGACGCCCACATCCCAGGAATACACTTTTAAAAAGCGTCTTGTATCCTGTCAGCCGCTGGCCAATGGCTCAGCCATGCCCCCGCCAAGAATTGCCAGCACTGTCTCCTCCAAGGGGGTGTGGTGAAGCTAGGAATTGGGAGGTGTGCCTTGTGTTTGGTCGAGATTGTTGGTAGGTGAGTGATTGGGGGGGGGGATGGGGGTAGTGCAATAAGCAGTGTGTGAGGCTAGTGGTGCAGTTGATAGGAGACAGCTTTTGAAGATGCATTCACTGACCTTGACCACTGGTCTGAGGTCATGAAACTTCTTTGGGCACTGGAGCCAGGTCCTGGAGTCAACACTACTGGCAGTTCCAGCCTCGGTGACCTGGTCCCACATTGTTCTTTCTGGAGGGCCTCCTCGCCCCCTGTGGATAGAGGACCTCTCTTGCAATGTTGATCCCTTGCACAAAGCTGGAATGCTGAGTGTGAAACCCTAGGTGCCCCTTCCCTGCCTTGTTGAGCCATTTGTGTTAGTGCTGAAGCACTTTTACTATTTTTTCATGTGCGGAAGGCAGTTCAGCTTTAAGAGCTGAAGACTGCCACTTCGGAATTAGTTTTAATGTTTCTTTATTTCAGAAGGCAGTTGAACTCGAAGAGCTAAAGACTGCATATTTTTAAATTATTTTAATTTTTTTCATTTTAGAAGGCAGTTCCCCTTTAAGGGATTGACACTGCTTTCTAAAATGACAGGCTAGCTTTAAAAGAACGCTGCCTTGCTCCAGGGATGCTACGGCCATGCTACATTGGACCTCCTGCTGAGACTACTGGTAGGTTTTGCGCTGGCTAATTTAAATCAGCAGGCAGCACCAAAATAGCTGCCTGCACTTTTTTTGCGGGCGACCGTTAACTTCGGTCTGTGGTGGCATCGGCCATTTCCCATCCTAAGTGGAATAAGTTTCCACTCATGAGGAAGAGCAAAACTAGAGGCCATCAATATAAAATAGTCAGCAAGAAATCAAATAGGGAATTCAGAAGAAACTTTTTTACCCAGAGATTGGTGAGAATGTGGTACTCACTACCACAGGGAGTAGTTGAGGAGAATAATATAGATGCGTTTAAGGGAAAGCTAGATAAGCATATGAGGGAGAAGGGAATAGAGGATTATACTGATAGAATTAGATGAGGAAAGACGGGAGGAGGCTCGATTGGAGCATAAACGCTAGCATGCATTGGTTGGGCCGAAAGGCCTGTTTCTGTGCCGTATATCCTATGTAATTCTCTCTCTCTGTGTCTGTGTATCTTCCTTTCTCTCTCTCTTCTCTGACTCTCTCTTCACTCTGGTGTCTCTCTTTCTCTCTGTCACGATCTGTCCCTCTGCCTCTCGCTGTCACTATCTGTCTCTATATCTGTCTGTCTAGTAATCAGCCTGCAACTGGTAAGTGATAATAAACAGTAAATTGACACATACTGCAATGACAGAATCTAAAGAAACCCTCGTGGTATGTGTCAACTTTAGTACTGCACAATTGGACTCATCAGTCACCTGAGAACTCATTTTTAATGTGGAAGCAAGTCATCTTCGGTTCCGAGGGACTGCCTAAGAAGAAGAAGACTGCACAATTGCTAATGATGTACCTTCTGTAACTCACAGTATAGTCTATAATATAGTGGTACACTTAGTAATAAAAAAAAGCTGCCAGCAATGCAGAAGTAAGGCTGGCCACATTAAATCATGAATCATGGCATCTATGATTTAGGTTTTGTCAAATTTGTTTTATAATTGCACTTATGGTTACAGTTGAATGAGTGTGTTGCTGATGACCTGATATTGTTATAATAATTGCAGAACAGAGCAATAGTAATTTCATGGACATGCCTGAGCTTGCAATCAACGTTATCAATTTGATAAATTTAATAGCGACTGAAGCCCAGATTTCAACCAAGCCCACTTGGCATGTACGGAGAGGATGCATCATTAAAATGGCGATCGGGGGTGGGCCGAGGGTTCAGCCAAATTTCTGAAGCTTTCACGTTCCCCCACCGTTTTTACTCATCTCAAAACAGACTCCTGCCCGAAATCCTGCTCCTGCCCACTGGTTTCTGGCAGGAGACAGCTCTGCCCAATGCTAATGAGGCCCGGGAGTTAAAATGGCCCACGCCTCACATATAACTCTCCGCAGTGGATTCCCAACCGCCCCACACCCTGCCCGTCCTGAACCTATCCCGAGTTAAAATTGGGGCTTTTTTTGGAGGCATGGTAAGGAGGTAAATCTGTTGGAAATGGTGATTTTCCACCTGGCATTAACAATTAGGGCTGGCAAACTGTCTGGAGTCTAGGAGTCTTCAGGAATTGAGTAACTGCTGCTAGCAACCTGCGAGAAGTTAGGTAGGGATTTCCAGGATTTTGACCCAGTAATGATGGAGGAACGGCAATATACGTGTGCCTTGGAGGGGAACTTGGAAGTGATGCTGTTCCCATAATTTTGCTCCTCTTGTTTTTCTTGGTAGTAGATGTTGCAGGCTGGGAGAAACTTTCAAAGTTAGCTTGGTGAGTTGCTGCAATGCCTCTTGTAGATGATACATAATGCAACTACAGTGTATCAGTGGTGGAGGGGGTGAATATTGATTTCAGTGGCTAAGTGCTGATCCAATGGACAGCTTTGTCCTGATGGTGTTGAGCTCCTTGAGTGTTGTTGCAGCTGCCCTATTCTAGGCGAGTGGTGAGTATTCCATCACATTCCTGTCTTAAGCCTTGTAGACAGTGAATAGACTTAGAGGGATAAGGAAACGAGCCACTCACCAGCGTACCCAGCCTGTGCCCTGTTCTTATAGCCATGGTGTTGAAATGGTTGGTCCAGTTAAGCTTCTGATGAGTAGTGGCCCCCCAGGAAGTTGATGGTAGGGAACTCAGAGATGACGCTGCTGTTGAAGATCAGATGGAAGTGGTTGGTCCTTTTCTTGTTGGAAATGGCCATTCTCTAGCACTTATGTGATACAAATGCTACCTGCCACTTGTCAGTCCAAGCCTGGATGTTGTCAAGGTCCTTCTCTAGGCCAGCATAGGCTGCTTCCTTATCATAGGAGTCATGAATGGAGCTGAGCATGGTGGAATCAACAGCAAACATGCTCACTCCTGAACTTATGATAGAGGGAAGGTCATTGATAAAGCAAATGAAGATGGTTGAGCCAAGGACACTGCCATGAGGAATTGCTGCAGTGATGCTGACCATAACCACAACACTACCATATCCATTATTTCTCCCAATTGAAGATAATTTTTCTATTGGATGGTTTTGTTGAAATCATTATATTGTTTCCTCATCTCCTACCAGGTTATTGGGGTGAAGGGCCTATCATTGGCTTGAGTAGTTATCTAGAGAGGGGCGGGTTGTTTAGGTGGGGGAGCGGAGATTCGGATGGGAAACCAGGAAGTCCGGTTTCCCTGTATGCTGTGGAGTTTTAACTCCATGGCGTGAGTATCTTTTGTTTGCCAGTATCCCCGCCCGGATGTCAGGCTGATTGACAGACTTGGCTTCCAGTCGGGCGGGAAGCACTCCGGAGCAGGCCGCAGCCCCAGGTAGGGAGCCTGCAGCTTCTACTGAGAGCATGGTGGGGGGCGTGGTGGGATCCGATCCCTGACCCCAGGGGTGGGGCGCGATCCCAGGGAGAGTCTGATCCCTGATCCCAAGGGAGGAGTCCAATCCCCGACCCCGGGGGCAGTTTGTAAAGAGGGTGGTCTGATGGCGCAGGTGTCCGATCCAAGGCAAGCTTGGGGGACTGGGGGGATGCACTCCTGCTCCTCCTGACTGACAAATAGTGCTGTAAAGGCACTTACCTTCTCCCTGAAGCTGTCCTCATTTCCCTTCAGCTGCCGGGTTTCATGAGGCCCGGGAAACCCAGCCAGCCAGGGTTAAACCTGCGAAGCAGGTTAAATCTGAGGCTGCCAGCCTCATTATAATATTTAAATGGCCAACCCGCCTCCTGGGAACGGGTTGGCTGCTCGCCACTTGTCCCGCCTCTGTTGAATCCGGAAGCGGCCGGGTTGGGGTTGGGTTTGAGATTTTTTAAGTTTTAACATCTCACCTGACCACAACCCACCTGTTTTGGGAGGTTAAAATTCATCTCTTGGTGTTTGAGCCTCCTGAGCCACACATATTATTGGGCATTGGGAGTATCAGAAGTTATATGGGGTATCGGGGGCATCATGGAGTATCTAAGGGTATCATGGAGCAATAGAAAGCACTGGAGATATTATGGTGCATCATGGAATATCATGGCCTATTAGGGTCTATTGTGGGTTATTAGGTATCATGGATTATCACAGGGTATCATAGGGTATCAAAAATTATTGGGGGTGTCATCGTGGGTAATGGAATATCAGGGATATGATAGTGCATCAGACTAATTGAGTGTGGCATTGTTAATCATGATTATCATGGAGTATCATGCAGTAACATAGGGTATCAATGTTATTGAGGATGTCATGGTATTCTTCTTTGACTTTCTAAGTCAATCATGCAAGTTCCTGGAGTCCATCATTATCCATGATGCATCCTTAGACTACTTCCCTTCACATTAGTTCCAATTTCCATAGAACATATACCTAGGGATGGAAACAACCATCCTCATCTATTGAGTCAATCCCCAAAAGAATCACAGACCTCTAACCCCACTTTACCTCTGATACCCTTCAATAGCCTGTCTGCCAAAAATGTATTCATTATCTTCTTAAAAGTTATAAAATCCTTCACCTGAATTGCCTCTTGGGTAAGCTATTGCACATATTTATCTCTTTATCTTTTTATTATAAGGTGTCACAGCATATTATCGGGTATAAGGGGTATCCCTTGCACAAACATTTCCTCTAATGGGCAAATTCTGGAAACTCTCCATGTCTCTCACACTGGGGTATCACCAGTTTTTACTTATAGTTAATTCAGTAATTGGGATTGTACTCCTTCGAGCAAAGAAGGTTAAGGGATGATTTAATAGAGAAGTTCAAAATTATGAGGGGTTTTGATAGCGTAGATCGGGAGAAACTGTTTCCACTGGCAGGTGGGTCGGTAACCAGAGGACACAAATTTAAGATAATTAGCAAAAGAATCAGAGGGGAGCTGAGGAGAATTTTTTACGCAGCGAGTTGTTATGATCTGGAATGCACTGTCTGAAAGGGCAGATTCAATAAAAACTTTCACAAGGGAATTGGATATATACTTGAAAAGAAAAAATAGCTCTTTCAAAGAGCCGACACAGGCACGATGGGCCGAATGACATCCTTCTGTGCTGTATAATTGTATGATTCTATGATATATTAAAGGCAAATCACTAGGGTAAGAATGCTGCCGAAGTAAATAACTTGCTTGACTTAAAGTTGATTTTACTTTTTTGGATGGGGTGGAGCCATATTAAGGTTAATGTAGGGAATACTTTAATGACTGCCAGGTTCCACTTACGGCCCCTAAATGGGTCTTAAGATTGATTAATTATGAAATAGAGAGTTCTTAACTATAAAAAGCATTTTAAAGCATGTTAATATTCCAAGGGTAAGCTAAACGAGCTGTCAGTAGTAAAAGATTCATAAGTGCTGGGCCTCGGTTAAGCGACCTTGTGCAATCTATAGATAAACTCCTGCAGTTCAGAGCAGGAGGGAAATAAATCAAATCTTTTTGAAATGTAGGCAAGGGGTGGAATCTGTCAATAGAATCAAGCTGAGATGACCCTGCAAATTTCAACATATGCTCAGGAGCCTTAGAGGAATTTCTGGGTTATTGGAGGGTCGATTGAATGGGATGAAGGGGAGATGACAGGCTCATCGTTAAGAGATTTGGTGGGATGAGAGAGAGATGGAGAAAGGGATGCATTCTTTACATCTTCAGTCATTCTCTTTGACTGAATGCTGGTATTTTGCTTCTGGGCATGTCCAACTGGGAAAAGAAGTCTTTTTAGAAGAAGAAAAAATATAAAGGCCCAATAAGTCTGCGGCCTTGTCAAAGAAGTTCTATTCTTAATATATGTGTGTCATTCTCCAATGGCTTGGTGAATGAATGGTGTGGTGCTGAGCTTTACAGATTAGGAATGTCCCAAGAACCATGTGGGTACAATAGTTTAGTTACTATGTTACTGGGCTAGTAATCTAGAAGCCTGGGCTAATACTCCAAAGTCTCGTGAGTTCAAATCCCACCATGGTAGTTTGAGAATTTGAATTTAGTTAAAAACATTTGGAAATAAAAAGCTGGTATCCGTAAAAGTGAAAATTGACTGGTTCTACAATTGCAGGCGATCCACTATGCTACATTAGCTGTGGTTCAATAGTAGCCCTCTCGCCTGAGTCAGAATGTTGCAGGTTCAAGTCCCACTCCAGGTAGTTGAGCACATAATCTAGGCTTGATACTTCAGTGCAGTACTGAGGGAGTGCTCCATTGTCAGAGGTGCTGTCTTTCAGATGTGACGTTTAACCAAGGCCCTATAAAATAACCCATGGCACTATTCAAAGAAGAGCAGGGGAGTTCTCCCTGGTGTCCTGGCCAATATTTATCCTTCAAGCAACACCATTAAAAAACAGATTATCAGGTCATTACCTCATTGCTGTTTGTGGGACCTTGCTGTGCGCAAATTGGCTGCGCATTGCCCACATTACAACAGTGAATACACTTCAAAACGACTTCATTGGTTGTAAAGTGCTTTGGGATGTTCTGAAGTTGTGATAGGTGCTTTATAAATGTAAATCTTTCTTTTTTATTATTACTGACCAGGAAGTGAATATGAAAATTTATCCCTCTGTGTGCTGAGGTACCAAAGGATAGGGCTGATAGGGTCAGGAAACAATGACAATCACAACAGTCATGTGGTGCCTCTACCATGGTAAAACATCCCTTCACAGTTGGGAGTCAGATCTAAGCAGTAGTAGAAGGCAAATTAAGGGAAGTATCTAAGATAGGTTGGATAAGATAGGTTTTGAAGGTAGGGAGGGGGGCATGGAGAGATTTACAGTATGGTGGGCGAGAATGTTGAAGGCTTTGCCACTGATGGCACAGTAGAGGGAGGGGGAGTTGTGTAATAGATCAGAGTTAGAAGCATAAAGTGGGCAGATAGGGATGTAGAGTTGAAAAACATTGGAGGATTGAGACCATGGAGAGATGACGATTTTGAAGTTGATGTACTGAGTGAAGTTCCGAAGCGACAGAGGTGATAGGTGACCAGCACCTTGTGTGGGATAGGATGTAGGCAGCGGAGTTCAGGATACATTGACATTTCTGTGGGGGATGCAGGGAGATGTGGGGGCTTTGATAAGGAAGGTCTCAGTGCTGAGGCTGCTGATCAGATAGTCTTAATTTACGATATGAAGGAATCCATGGGCTCCTCATGTTTGACATCACACGTGAGGCACACACCATTTGGGTTGAATATCAAATGATGGCAGTGCTAAAGTTGTTGTTCTTGTCGGTGCTTGGAAGTAGATTGAATAGGAGCAAAATAAATGTAGTAGTCCTTCCTTCCTTTCTCCTTCCCTCCCTCTGTTTATCCTTCCTTTCTTCCTTTCTTCCTTTGGCTGTGTTGTGTCTGACCTAGAAATGCTCAATACTGGCACAGTGGTAAATTAGTGGAGGGGGAAAAAAAACTAAAATTGTATCCAGCAGCATTGATTTAATGAGCACTATTTACCTCAATAATGTTTCACCCTTAAAGGAGAGTGAAGCAGAATATTTACTGCTAAAACATGAAACAGTTAATACTTGTTTCTGAAGCTTCCTTTAACTTGGTGAGGCATAGAACACCAGATTGAATCTAGCCACTGCTGAATATGGATGCTGCACTTAAGATAAAAACTACTTACAGATAAAACACTTGAAACATTGTTCTGCTTAACTGTATTACACACTATGGCTTCAATTATTAATTGGTCACTCATGTACCTGATCAATATTTCATTAACTGAATAATCACAGCCTTTTTTTGTTATTACTTTAACATGTTTGCAATGTTTTGAGTGATTAATCTTTGATGGTAACTCGAGGAAAAAGTTTGATTTTTCCCCCTGGTTTTATATAATTGACTCGATTGACTTTGTGAGTGGAAATGTCGGCAGCCATCTTGGAGAATCCAAAAGGACATTTTTTTTTATTTTTTTAGTTAACCTGCAAACCCTCTTCGGCAATCAACTAACATTTAAGACACACATGGATTGAAGTCGTGCAGTGCAATATTAGTAAAAAACATATCAATACATGGATATAAAGTCCCTCTGTATATAATTTTAATAAAGGCGCTTAAAGCACGTAACTATAATCATGACACAGTATCACAGCAGTAAAAGTCCTATTGTACAATATCACTACAATGTGAGTCACGTGGTACAATATCACGGCAGTGTAAGTCAAGTGGTAGAATGTTATCATAGTGTAAGTCATGTGACACGATATCACTGCAGTATGAGTCATATGGGCAGTGTGAGCCATTGGAGAGCTCTAGATTTCTACTACCCTTTGTGTAAAAAAGTGCTTCTTGATTTCACTCCTAAATCGCCTAGTTCTAATTTTAAGATTATGTCCCCTTATCTGGATTACCCCACCAGAGGAAATAGTTTCCCTGTATCTACCTTGTCAAATTCTTCTATCATTTTAAATGCCTCAATTAGATCAGCCCTCAACCTTCTCAACTTAAGGGAATACAAACAAAGGGCTAGAAATTCGGCTGCTTTGCACCTCCTGTTAGCGCCTGCGGGGGGCGGTAACGGGGCGCTAAGGGGTTACTGACCGGGCGCGCCGAATTCAGCGACACCCGTGAACTTCCCTGGCGGTTTTGAGCTAGCGCTAACACTTACTGCCTCGGTCTCTAGCGCCCCGTAGATCGTGACATCATTCAAGTGCGCAGCGCCCCGTTACCGCCCCAGATGTGAAATTCGCTCCCGCCCCCCGCTGTATCACCAGTCGTCAACAACGGCAGCAACAGGAGGCTTTGTCACCTCAGCTGGCCACTTGGGGAGTGATAATTAAAGGTAGTGGTGGTCAGATAGGCCAAACTTTATTCTTCGCACCAGTCTGGTGCCTGCTGAAAGTTTTTGAAGCCTCATTGTTGCGCGATGCCTAAGCCCTCCACTCTCTGAGAGTGATTGGGGCTGTAATGGAAGTCGTGCAGGTCCCCTGGCCCCACAGAACTAAGAAGAAGAATGTTGCAAACCATCATTGGCCCTTCCCTTTAGGCAAGGGAAGGAGCCTCTGATGCCGGTAGCACCGCACTGCACATTCTTCAGCGCTCTGCCGCTACTGCCCCTCTGACACACTTTAGCTAAGAGAAGTGGTTAGCACTTGATTTAGCGCTCTACTTTCCTCTTGGAGCGCTAAAACTGAATTTCGCGGGAGGCGAGAACGATTAGCGCCTGGCGCTAATTTTTCAACTTTTAAAGTTTTAATGCCCCAAACGGGGCTATACCAAATTTTTCCCTCAAAGTTTATAAAACTTATAGTCATAATTGCACTGCAGCAACTCACCAAGGGTTCTTCGGCAGCACCTCCCAAACCCGTGACCTCTTCCACCTAGAAGGACAAGGGCAGCAGGCTAATGGGAACACCACCACCTCCAAGTTCCCCTCCAAGTCACGCACCATCCTGACTTGGAAATATATCGCCATTCCTTCTTCGTCGCTGGGTCAAAATCCTGGAACACCCTCCCTCACAGCATTGTGGGAGTACCTTCACCACACGGACTGCAACGGTTCAAGAAGGCGGCTCACCACCACCTTCTCAAGGGATGGGCAATAAATGCTGGCCTTGCCAGCGACGTCCACATCCCATGAACTAATAACATTTTTTTTAACCCCTTAAGCCCTGGTATCATTATGGTGAATCTGCACTGTATTCCCACCATGGGCACTGGCTGCTCACACACTGGAATCTGGTTTAATGACACTGGCAGACCCCACAGGTCCCATGAACACTGGAACAGTCCCATGAATAATGGCTGCTCTAACACTGGAACAGTCCCATGAACACTAGCTGCCTTCATACTGGGTACAGTCTCATAGGATGTCAGCCGTGGCTCAGTGGGTAGCACACTCGCCCTCTGAGTCAGAAGGTTATCAGTTCATAGTTCCACTCCAGAGACTTGAACACAAAAATCTAGACTGACACTCCAATGTACTGAGGGACTGTCAGAGGTGCAGTCCTTTGGATGAGACTTTAAACCAAGGCCCCGTCTGCTCTCTCAGGTGGACGTAAAAGATCCCATTGCACTATTCGAAGAAGAACAGGAAGCTATTCTGGCCAATATTTATCCCTCAATCAACATCGCTAAACAAATTATCTGGTCATCATCACATTGCTGTTTGTGGGAATTTGCTGTTCACAAATTGGCTACCACGTTTCCTACATTATACCAGTGAGTTCACTTCAAAAAGTACTTAATCGGCTGTAAAGCGTTTTGGGACATCCTGAGGTTGTGAAAGGCGCTATATAAATGTAAGGTTTTCTTTTACACTGGTTTCCCTCTCACTGGTTACAGTCCCATGATCTCTGGCTGCCCTCACACTGGGGTATGTTTGCATGGACACTGGATGCCATCTGGTACCTTGACAACCCTGAGAAGACATTTTCTTATGATCATTGTCAGGTAGGTGTGCCAGGGCATCCAAAAGATGTTGTTGACCACTTGATTGCTTGTATTGTGGTGGGTGGGGCCAATTGGGTTACAGTGGCTCTAATGACCTGGCCGTGACATAATGTGATTGGGGTGCTTCCAAGGAACAAAAGTATCTTAATTGCACACGTCTTAATCATGCCATTAGGAGGAATATCCACATGCACTAATCTCCCACCAAAGTGGAGGTGGTGGTGTTCCCATGCGCCTGCTGCCCTTGTCCTTTTAGGTGGTAGAGGTTGCGGGTTTGGGAGGTGCTGGCGAAGAAGCATTGGCGAGTTGCTTCTGTGTGATGATACAGGTTTGTAGGTACCAGCATCCTGCATGGCAATCTTTTTCTTCGAACACCTCAGATCGGTGGATTTCCATTGGGAAACTGGTGTCAGTAATGGTGTTGGGACAAAAATGAAAACAATGGGCAAAATAGCTCTTCAGGAGCTAAGGGCCACAAGGAGAAAAAAAAATCCAAAACAGTGTAGCAAACCCTAAATCCACTTCTCTTTATATTACTGTGCCCTTTAAATGAACTGCCAGCTGACCTTTCGGCCCTTAGACCTTTGATGTCTGGTTTCTGGGATGTGGCTCATAATTGGGCTCCTGCACACTCACTCATCAAGAAATTGCATGCAGGTCCTCCCCTCACAATTTCCACAATTTAATGAAGTTTCCAGCTGTTTCCCTAAGGATTTCCACTGATCGTCCCAATGCCAAAACTTGAACGACACGTAGAATGGTGGGGATCAGTCAGGACAGGTCACTGCCAACGATCATCATCTGTTCCCTCAATGGCTTGGTGAGTTTATCAGGTAAATAGCTGACCCATACAGACTAAGCAGGCCCCAGGCATGCGGTAGCCTAGTGGTTATGCTACTGGACTAGGAACCCGGAGATCTAGGCTAGCATCAGAGAAAATGCTACAAGAACCTAACTGGTTCAATGATGCCCTTTAGGAAAGGCCATTCCTACCTGCTCTGGCTTACATGTGACTTCTACATTGTGAGTGGGCAATAAATACTGACTTTACAGGTTTGCCCACATCCCAAGAATGATTTTTTAAAAAGGTTTGGTCCCCGGCCTTCGCTGAGTTAGTTGATCATCAGCTGGGGTGGTGGGAGTTCTGAATTTCACATCAACACGTGTGTAAATATCAAGGCTGGCAGTGAGTGTCAGTCATGGTCCTGGCCATCCCAGTGCTGTCCTTACCTGACATCCACCCATGTGCTCGCAAAAGTAGTGAGTTTCAGCAAACTATTTTACCACGTTGCATGTATCACAACATAATTGGCGTCAGTACAATGGGCTAGGGCTGGAAGGTTAATGATGATCCCACTCATGATCACTACAAGTGACCCATACAGGCTTGGCTGCAATCAAAAAGGAATTGCTAGACAAAAAACGACCAAGGTCCATCTAGTTCACCTTCTACCATCCTGGTAGTCACATGATTCAATAATAATGGTGTTATTGACTAATTATAACAACCAATCTCTAGCATGTAAACTGCCACAGATACAGATATGATGCTAAGAAATCCCCAGTGATGGAAAGCTTTGGGAACCATAAGCTCAAAGTCACTTTTTCCCTCCCAAGTATGCTGTACTTACCAAATGTCATGTCTCAAATTACTCATATCACCTCCCACATTTGTTGATATGAACCTGGAAAATATGCTGTGTGATATTGGCCCATAATTTCCGATAGGAGGTTTCCTGCGTGCGGATGCCTCCTATCGTAAAAAAATCTACACTCTTACCTGAGGGCTCCCGAGGTCCGGACACTTCCGATGCTGGGCCTCTCCACAGTCGAAATGCGCAGGGCCCACGTATCCCAGGGGTGCATGCAGTTTGCAAGTGTCCCTGGGATCACGTGGGCCAGGCGAGCCAATAGGAGAAGGAAATCGCCCTTCATACTTTTGACAGATAGACCTGGCAAAAGCATGAATGGAGATCACCCCAAAAATACATCAAAACATTAAATAAATTTTAAAATAACCATCACGTTTTTAAAAATGAGTTAAAATTACATTAAATTAAATATTATAAACAAAAAATTTATTTTTTGAAAAAATAATTAAAGTTTTTTACGGGGCTAAAAATAAACTTACCTTTTTAAAAAGTATTTTTAACTTATAAATGAGTGAAAAAAATATATATTTTTAACTTTTTTAAACTCTTATGCTGGTAAAAGCAGGCCTTATGCCTGCTTTTACCAGGCGTAAATATTTTAAGGGTTTTCAGCGGGCGGAGGTTCTGCAGAAAGCGGAACACTCCACCCGCAGAGGCCCTTCTCTTGTGTAGTCATGCGATCTGTCAAGAAGATTCTTGACAGATGGGAAATGCCGGTTTTCAGCGCATGCGCTTCGCATGCCTGAAACCGGCATTTCCGATGTCCCTACGGGTGGGTACACAGCGCGTACACACCCGTAGGCATCGGAAAATACGGGCCAATAACTTCAGAGTAGTTTCCATGTTTGTGTAAAATTACTTTGTCTGCTATTTTAACAGAGGCATTAACCCAGTTAAAATAACGTCTCATTAAAATGGCAAAAAGAGGAAGACAGCGTAATTTCCACCCTCTACCTATGTGGGCAAAGTGTCGGAGGGTAACCAGGTGTGTGGCAGCACCTTCAGGAGAGGATGGAGAAAAATCAGCCTGTCACTCTACAAGAAGCCTGTCACTCAAGACTCCCAGCTTTCCCATGATAAACTAAGAGAGATCTGAGGGAAGAAATAAACCATTTTAAACAATGCACAAATGTCTCCTCTGACCGGGAGCGAAGACAGTCTTAAGTCATAATACCAAAGCAACCAAGGGTCTAGTGTTAAAGGAAAAAAGAGGTGAAGATGATTCTGACATTAAGTCACCCTGACACTGCAGCCAGCATTAATCGCCTCCCCACTCAGGAAGTACCTCATCAATATGTACATCAAGTCAACCAGATAGAAAATTAATAGCAGGCTAAGGGCCACAGTGCTCTTAAGTGGATTGTCTGAAAGATTTACCACTTGAGGTAAGGAAGAAAGCGTCCATTTTGTCCCCTCCCATTTCCTAAAAACCTATAATGTGTCTAAAACTGGAAGATTTCATGTCATATTCCTTTCAACAGAGGCAGAGCTGATCTGAAGCCTGCCACACTGGTGCAAAGCATTTGAAAACCAGCATGTCACAATGTTTTATAGATTGTTACTTAAAATGCTTTTATTTCAGGTCTCGCTCGGTCCAGCGGAGGATACCTTGCCATTAAAATGACACTGAATGTATAAAAAAATCATGTTTTTCAGAAATCGGATGACCTGTCCCTGTCAGAAAAGTCCAAGTGAATTTGATTTAAAAGCTGTGCTAGCGTTGAATTCTTGTAAAAGGAAGTTGGAGAAGTTGAGAAGTAAAAGAACTTAATAGAACTTTGTCTGATTGTTTTTGTTTTGCTTTCCATGTAGTACAAAGGGTTTCAGAGAGTAAGCAAACTCTGTTCCAGATGATCAGCAGCCATTGGTATAGAGCACAGGGAGAGGTTGTGTTTTCCCCTCATCCCCTTGAGCATCTGTGCAGGGGGGAGGTGCTGAGTGCAAGGCAGACCCTAGCCCACAGTGAGGGAGAGAATAAAAGGGTTCGATTGGGAAGATAAAGAGAAACTATTTCCTCTGGTGCGTGAATCTAGAACAAGGGAGCATAATCTTAAAATTAAAGACAGGCCATTCAGGAATGTAATCAGTCAGCACATCTTCACACAAAGGGTAGTAGAAATCTGGCACTCCCTCTCCCCTGTGGATGCTGGGTCAACTGAAACTTTCAAGACTGTGATCATTAGATTTTTGTTAGGCAAGGTATAAAGGGATATGGAACCAAAGCGGGTAAATGGAATTGAGGTACAGATCAGCCATGATCTAATTGAATGGCAGTACAGGCTCGAGGGGCTGAATGGCCTACTCATGTTCCTATGGTTTGGGGAGGGAAACTGAAGATGGGTGGAAAAGAACCATGTAGAAGTCACATGTAAACCAGACCAGGTAGAAGTGGCAGGGTCAGTCTCAGTCCTATCCTGGAGGTTCGGATCTCAATAGTCTTGGATGAAATCGTAGGAGCATGGTATCTACCTCACCGCCTCTCAGCCACAGATCGGATGCAGCCTGGGGAATACCAATCGACCAAATGAAAGAGTCTACTCAAATTTAAAAAGATGGGGCATGTAAAATGTCGACAGGGGTGGGGAGTGGGGGAAGGAAGTGGCCTGGCAAGCTGCACCATTTCCCTGCCTTCTGCTGTAGTCCCTGGGGCACCAGCTCCAGCGAACATAGCCCAGAGTTTCCACCAGTTTGCATTTGTTTTAGCAGCGCAATTCGTCTGAAATCAGCCAAACCAGCGTAAAAGATCGAGGAATTTTAAGTACAAGTTACATCCAGCGCAAATCAAGTTTCCACGATCTTCACTGCTGGTTTAAAAAACATCGCGCTGGAAGCCGGCCCTGCCTACAAAATTGGCCAAGCCCCATTATCGAAATATTGAGCATGGCGAGTTTCCGCCAATTGCGCCTGTTTTTGACCATTCGAGGAGGCTCTTCAAATTAAGCGCATTCTTTTAGGCGCACATGCACTAGAAGGCGTGTTTTAAAAGTTTTTAAATAATAAAAAATGTTTAATTTACAAAGAAACTGACACCAATGACACTAGTAAATGTTTCAATATAGCTTTTTGAGTCATTTTCAGTGATTTAAAATCGGGTTACTCACAGGTGGAGGACTAATTTTTTGTGATAAACCCATTTTCAGCTGTATTAATAAAACTTCACCAGGTTACCACTCTTAAATATATCAAGGAATATTTGTTCATGCAAGGGAAAAATATAAACAGTTACGTTCTATTACATTGCTGGATTACGCTGATTCATGGAAGATTTTGGCCCGTAATTCATGGCCTCTACAGGCGCGTACATAGAAACATAGAAGATAGGAGCAGGAGTAGGCCATTCAGCCCCTCGAGCCTGCTCTGCCATTCAATGAGATCATGGCTGATCATCCAAATTCAGTACCCTGTCCCTGCCTTCTCTCCATATCCCTTGATCCCTTTAGCTTTAAGAAATATATCTAACTCCACAGGTTCACCACTCTCTGGGTGAAGAAATTCCTCCTCATCTCAGTCCTAAATGGCTTACCCCTTATCCTTAGACTGTGACCCCTGGTTCTGGACTCCCCGGCCATCAGGAACATCCTTCCTGCATCTAGTCTGTCTAGTCCTGTTAGAATTTTATAAGTTTCAATGAGATCCCCTCTCATTCTTCTAAAAGCCAGCGAGTATAAGCCCAATCGACCCAATCTCTCCTCATACGTCATTCCTGCCATCCCAGGTATCAGCCTGGTGAATCTTCGCTGCACTCCCTCCATGGCAAGAACATCCTTCCTCAGATAAGGCGACCAAAACTGCACACAATACTCAAGATGTGGTCTCACCAAGGCCCTGTACAACTGCAGCAAGACATCCTTGCTCCTGTACTCGAACCCTTTCGCTACGAAGGCCAACATACCATTTGCCTTCTTAACCGCCTGCTGCACCTGCATGTTTACCTTCAGCGACTGGTGCACAAGGACACCCAGGTCTCGTTGCACTTCCCCTTCTCCCAATCTATTGCCATTCAGATAATAATCTGCCTTCCTGTTTTTGACACCAAAGTGGATAACCTCGCATTTATCTACATTATATTGCATCTGCCATGCTTCTGCCCAATCACCCAACCTGTCCAAATCATACTGGAGTTTCTCTGCATCCTCGGCATACGTGGTGCCAACGCAAGTTTCGGGTTTTCGTGCGCAAAGCTTCTTTTTGCGATCTGTCAGTTTTCTTGACAGATCATCCGCATCCCCAGAAAAAGGGCATCCGCGGGCAGAGAGTTGGGCTATTTGCCCAACTTCTGCCCAGTGAGTCCAGTGAAATTCTTACGCCTGGAAAAAGCATAAGAGTTTAAAAAAACATAAAATAATTTTTTTCAATCATTTATCCATTAAAAAACCTGTGCAATAAGGTAAGTTTATTTTTAGCCCCTTTAAAACATTGAAATTTATTTTTCAAAAAATCAAATTTTTGTTTTAAATATTTAATTAAATGGCATTTTAATTAATTTTAAATATTTAATTTTTTTTCTTTGATGTGTAGATGTATTTTTTGGGGTATTCCAATTCATGCTTTTTGGGGTATAAGCATGAATGGGGATCCCCTTTTTTCATTTGTTGGGCTGGCCCACGTGATCCCACGGGCACTTGCGAACTGCCTGCACCCCTGGGATACGTGGGCCTCTACCCATGGGTACCCGGAGAGGCCCAGGACCGCGAGTCTCCGTACCTCCCGGACCACCAGGTATGCCGGCATTTTATTTGCGGATCGAGGCATTTCCCCACGGAAAGCCTCCGACTACAAAATCAGGGCCATTATGTTTGCAAATGCATTAGAGCATAAACTTGAACCATGGGGGGAATTTTAACACGGGCCAGTGGGTGGGAGTGGGTGCAGGTGGGTGGTTTTTGGGCAAAAACTCCAAGCATGTCGAGAGGCCGGCTTCAACCCGCTGACGTCCAGGTTTTACTGAGGCGGGACAGGGGGGCAGGTAGCCAACTGCTCCCAGGACGTGGGTTGGTATTTTAAATATGTTAATGAGGCTAGAAGCCTCGGATTTAATCTGCTGTGCAGGTTTTACTGAGGCTGGCCGTGTTTCTCGGGCCTTGGGAAACCCGGCAGCTGCAGCGAGGCGAGGACAACCTCGGGGGGAAAGGTAAGTGGGCCAGGAGGAGCAGGCGTGCTTCTTCTCAGCCCCACAAACTCCCCCACAATCAGACCCCCCCATACAAACAGCCCCCAGGATCGGACGCCCCACCGCGGGTTTGGGAATTGGACTGCCCCCACCCACCCCCCCGGAGTCGCACATCAGACCTACCTACCTGGTCCTGTGACCTCCTGGTGGGCTCACCGCCTGACTGGAAGCCAAGGGCTCGATTTTAATAGCCCTGAGGAGGTGGGTTTGGAGGCGGGTCGGCAGCGGAAAATAGAAAAAATGGCTTCCATCCCGCCCCCACCCGATTTTCGTGAGTGACTGTTCAGCCGTTCCCAAACTGACCCGACTGGAACCGGTGGGACAGGTAGTTAAGGCAGTTAAGAGCCTGTTAACTGCCTTGCTAATCCTATTTTGATAGTGGTTTCCCATTTTCCTGCTTCTGGCTCCTGTTTCCCATCTTGTCAGAAACAGGTCAGATTCAAGGAGACGAGTTGCTGGAGGACATGATTTGTAGTCTTTGGTGCAGCACTTTAAAAGCCCTCCTGTAACATGGCTGACATTCAAATGCAACAACCTTGTTGTTGGAGGTTTGGGATAAGATTTTGCAAATCTACTGACTTTGACTGTTCAAGCTGACACCCATCTGCAGTGTGACCTGATTGGAATAATTTCAGGCCACTTCGACTGTGCGCTTGCAAGCTTCTTGCCTCAAGTGAAATCTATAATTACGGGATAGGAACCATTTATATCCTCTCATCCTGGTCGTCAGATTCGGAGGAAGAGCAGCCGCGGCAGCACCACAACCAGCCACAACAGCAGCACCAGCACCAGGAGCGCCAACCTCCTCCTCACCCACCTGATGATGCTCAGGGTGGAGGGCCTCAGCGCAGGGCTGCATCTTGCCGCAGGAGATACCCCAACACAGGGTTTACAGGCAGAGCATCAGCTTACTCAGCATGACTGAGCAGCAGTGCCAAAGGAGGCTGAGACTTGAGAGAGATGTAGTCGCTGACATCTGCGCAATGCTGCACCAACACCTGGAGCCCAGAGGAGCGTGTGGACACTCCTTACCAGTGGATGTCAAAATCACCACCGCACTCAACTTCTTTGCTTCGGGCTTCTTCCAGGGATCAGCTGCAGACATAAGCGGCATCTCCCAGTCGGCCGCACACACCTGCATCACGCAGGTCACTGATGCCCTCTTTGCAAAGGCCCACAATTATATACACTTCTCCATGGATGGCCCAAGTGTGACAGCGCGTGCGATTGGCTTTGCCAATATGGCAGGCTTGCCAATGGTGCAGGGTGTCATTGACTACACATATGTAGCCATTAGGGCTCCCTATCACAACCCAGCTGTATTTGTCGATCGCAAGGGCTTCCACTCCCTGATGATGGTGTGTAACCACAGGAAGATCATCATACATGTTTGCGCAAAGTACCCTGGCAGTTGCCATGACTCCTTCAGCCTGCGCCAGTCTACTGTGCCTCAGCTCTTCCATCCGCCAAATCAACTTTCAGGATGGCTTCTTGGTGACAAGGGCTATCCCCTGAAAAAGTGGCTTATGACACCGATGAGGAGGCCATCAAACGATACTGAGGAGCGGTACAATGTCAGTCACATATCCACCAGAAGCATCATCGAGCAAAATGAGCTTCCGATGCCTCGACAGATCTGGAGGAGCCTTGCAGTATGCGCCAGCTAGGGTGTCCAGAATCGTCATGGTCTGCTGTGCCCTGCACAGCATCGCACAGCAGCGCGGCTTAGTACTGCCGGATGAACAAGTGGCTCAGCACACAGCCTCCTCGGAGTAAGAGGAAGAGGATGAGGAAGAGGATGAGGAAGAGGACGAGGAAGAGGATGAGGAAGAGGATGAGGAGGAGGACGGGGAGCAACGCTTTGCGGGGCCGGATGTGGTCAATCCAGCAGCAGGCGACCACATTGCTGGCCGTCAGGCAAGGGATGCACTCATCCATGCCAGATTCGCGTAAGCTTACACTTTAACCACAGGTAGCTGGCACATGGAGATGAATATAAGTCCGACATTCTTAAAACCCCAGGCATCATCTGTCTACTAAAGCGCTCAGTGTCACCACCAACATTCTACATGGCATTCGCCCTGAGCCCTCACTCTTGAACTTCCATTTCTCAGAACACAGAGGCCACACTTTAGGTGATCTCAGCAGATTCTTAAACCTTTTTCGACACTGAACCCATGAGCATCTATACACAGACCTCGAACTCACCTCCTCAGCAATTTGCAGCCAAGCTGCCTTGGTTTGCTGAGGAGGCCTCCTCCTTCCGTTTCCAGGGAAGAGGCGCTCCTGACATCCTCTAACTCCCTCCACAAGCGCATGGAGGGAGCCCTCATTGAATCTGGGTGCAGCCTAAGTTTTTGGGGCTGCATATCCTGCAGCAGCCAATACCTTTAAGAGAAAAAAGCATTAATTTTACTATGCCAATGATTGGAACACATCTGGCATATTTTTCAATTCTTAGTCACATACTAGTGATAGATTAAAAAAATCATAAATATCTTTCTGGAATAATATGACCAGCAATTGCATTCAATTATTTGTGTTCACACCAGCCGCTGTCAACTCCCCTTTCTAGATAATACAGCACCAAGCCATTCCAGGTACATATTTTGCAAAGGGGACATGGCCTCTTTAAATTTTTACTCCAAAAACGCGTCATCAGATGCAAGAAACTGACATGCTCCAAGCAGTTGCCTGGAGGGACCCGCACGTCGGCTGTAACGAGGCCAATCAAGCAAAAATCGGAACAGCGGGCCGGTGGCATCTGGGAGCGGGTCCGAAAGCTGCCGAGCAGCGGGCCCGCCCTCAACCTGCCTCCTCTATAAAGATCAAGCCCCAAGCCTATCAACCAGGCAGAGAACCTGTCAGGGCCAAATGTCGCACATCGTGGAGTGAACATAGAAACATAGAAGATAGGAGCAGGAGTAGGCCATTCGGCCCCTCGAGCCTGTTCTGCCATTCAATGCGATCATGGCTGATCATCCAAATTCAGTACCCTGTCCCTGCTTTCTCCCCATATACCTTGATCCCTTTAGCCTTAAGAAATATATCTATCTCCTTCTTGAATATATTTAATGAATTGGCCTCAACTGCCTTCTGTGGTAGAGAATTCCACAGGTTCACCACTCTCTGGGTGAAGAAATTCCTCCTCATCTCAGTCCTAAATGGCTTACCCCTTATCCTTAAACTGTGACCTCTGGTTCTGGACTCCCCCGCCATCGGGAACATCCTTCCTGCATCTAGTCTGTCTAGTCCTGTTAGAATTGTATAAGTTTCAATGAGATCCCCTCTCATTCTTCTAAACTCTAGCGAATATAAGCCTAATCGACCCAATCTCTCTTCATACGTCATTCCTGCCATCCCAGGTATCAGTCTGGTAAATCTTCGCTGCACTCCCTCCATGGCAAGAACATCCTTCCTCAGATAAGGCGACCAAAACTGCACACAATACTCAAGGTGTGGTCTCACCAAGGCCTTGTACAACTGCAGCAAGACATCCTTGCTCCTGTACTCGAACCCTCTCGCTATGAAGGCCAACATACCATTTGCCTTCTTAACCGCCTACTGCACCTGCATGCTTACCTTCAGCGACTGGTGCACAAGGACTCCCAGATCTCGTTGCACTTCCCCTTTTCCCAATCTATTGCCGTTCAGATAATAATCTTTCTTCCTGTTTTTAACACCAAAGTGGATAACCTCGCATTTATCCACATTATACTGCATCTGCCATGCATCTGTCCAATCACCCAACCTGTCCAAATCATACTGGAGTTTCTCTGCATCCTCCTCACAGCACACACGCCCACCCAGCTTTGTGTCGTCTGCAAACTTAGAGATATTACATCTAGTTCTCTCGTCTAGATCATTAATATATATTGTGAATAGCTGGGGTCCTAGCACCGATCCCTGTGGTACCCCACTAGTCACTGCCTGCCACTCGGAAAAAGACCCGTTTATTCCAACTCTTTGCATCCTGTCTGCCAACCAGTTCTCTATCCAAATCAGTACCTCACCTCCAATCCCATGTGCTTTAACTTTGCATGCTAATCTCTTATGCGGGACGTTATCGAAAGCCTTCTGAAAGTCCAAATACACCACATCCACTGTTTCTCCTTTATCTATTCTACCAGTTACATCCTCAAAAAATTCCAGTAGATTAGTCAGGCATGATTTCCCTTTTGTAAATCCATGTTGACTTTGTCCGATCCTGTCACTGTTTTCCAAGTGCTCTGCTATTACATCTTTTATAATGGACTGTAGCATTTTGCCCACTACCGATGTCAGGCTTACCGGTCTATAATTCCCCGTTTTTTCTCTACCAACATTTTTAAATAGAGTTCTGCTGGCCAATCGTCCAGGAGTTGAAATCCCCTCTACAATCATAGAATCTTGGAATCATAGATGGTTACAGCACGGAAGAAGGCCATTCGGCCCGTCGAGCCCATGCCGGCTCTCTGCAAGAGCACCTCAGCTAGTCCCACTTCCCCGCCCTTTTCCCGTAGCCCTACAAATGTTTTTCTTTCAGGTAATTATCCAACTCCCTTTTGAAAGCCGTGATTGAGTCTGCCTCCACCACCCTATCAGGCAGTGCACTCCAGATGCTAACCACTCGCTGAGCAAAAAAGTTTTTTCTTATGTTGCCTTTGGTTCTTTTGCCAATCACCTTAAATCGGTGTCCCCTAGTTCTTGACCCTTCTGCCAATGGGAACAGTTTCTCTCTATCTACTCTGTCCAGACCCCTCATGATTTTGAACACCTCTATCAAATAACCTCTCAATTTTCTCTGCTCTAAGGAGAACAACCCCAGCTTCTCCAGTCTATCCACGTAACTGAAGTCCCTCTTCCCTGGAATCATTCTCGTAAATCTATTCTGCACCCTCTGTAAGGCCATCACATCCTTCCTAAAGTGTGGTGCCCAGAATTGAACACAATACTCAAGTTGAGGCCGAACCAGTGTTTTATACAGGTTCATCATAATTTCCACGCTTTTTTACTCTATACCTCTATTCATGAAGCCCAGGATCCCGTATGCTTTTTTAACTGCTTTCTCAACCTGCCCTGCCACCTTAAACAATTTGTGCACATATACCCCTAGGTCTCTGTTCATGCACCCCCTTTAGGATTGTACCCTTTAGTTTATATTTCCTCTCCTCATTCTTTCTACCAAAATGTATCGCTTCATACTTTCTGCGTTAAATTTCATCTGCCACATGTCCGCCCATTCCACCAGCCTGTCTATGTCCTTTTGAAGTCTATCACTATCCTCCTCACTGTTCACTATACTTCCAAGTTTTGTGTCATCTGCAAATTTTGAAATTGTGCCCTGTACACCCACATCCAAGTCATTAATATATATCAAGAAAAGCAGTGGTCCTAGTACCGACCCCTGGGGAACACCACTGTATATCTTCCTCCAGTCTGAAAAACAACCGTTCACCACTACTCTCTGTTTCCTGTCACTTAGCCAATTTCGTATCCATGCAGTCACTGTCCCTTTTATTCCATGGGCTTCAACTTTGCTGACAAGTCTATTATGTGGCACTATGTTGAATGGCTTTTGGAAATCCATGTACACCACGTCAGACGCATTGCCCTCATCAACCCTCTCTGCTACCTCATCAAAAATCTCGATCAAGTTGGTTAAACACGATCCGCCTTTAACAAATCCGTGCTGGCTTTCCTTAATTAATCACACTTGTCCAATTGACTGTTAATTTTGTCCCTGATTATTGTTTCTAAAAGCTTCCCCACTACTGAGGTTAAACTGACCGGCCTGTATTTGCTGGGTTTATCTTTACACCCTTTTTTGAACAAGGGTGTAACATTTACAATTCTCCAGTCCCCTGGCACCACCTCTATTTCTAA
The DNA here is from genome assembly GCA_030390025.1 of Squalus acanthias. Lineage (NCBI taxonomy): Eukaryota > Metazoa > Chordata > Chondrichthyes > Squaliformes > Squalidae > Squalus > Squalus acanthias. The sequence goes on along the minus strand of CM059432.1, from coordinate 29,383,968 downwards.
GGAGGATTGGAAGATAATGGCCAGTACCACTGCGATTTCTTCCTTCATTTCCCTCAGCATCCAAGGATGCATCCCATCCGATCCTGATGACTTATCTACTTTAAGTACAGCCAACCTGTCTAGTACCTCATCTTTATCAATTCTTATCTCATCCAGTATCTCTTCTACTTCCTCCTTCACTATGTCTATGGCGGCATCTTCTTCTTCCTTGGTGAAAACAGATGCAAAGTACTCATTTTATACCTCAGCCATACCCTATGCCTCCATGCGTAGGTCTCCTTTTTTGATCCCTAATCGGCCCCACCCCTCCTCTTACTACCCTTTTACTATTTATATGCCAATAGAAGACTTTTGGATTACTTTTCATGTTAGCGGCCATTCTATTCTCATGCCCTCTCTTTGCCCCTCTTATTTTCTTTTTCACTTCTCCTCTGAACTTACTCTATTTAGCCTGATCCTCAGAAGTATTCTTGACCTCACATCTGTCATGCGCGCTTTTTTCTGCTTCATCTTATTCTCTATCACTTTCGTCATCCAGGGAGCTCTGACTTTAGTTGCCCTATCTTTCCCTCTAGTAGGAATGTGCCTCAACTGTACCCGAACTCTTTCCTCTTTAAAGGCAGCTCGTTGTTTCACTACTGTTTTGCCTGCCAATCTTTGATTACAATTTACCCAGGCCAGATCCGTTCTCATCCCACTGAAATTTGCCTTCCTCCAATTAAGTATTTTTACTCTAGATTGCCCCCTGTCCTCTTCCATAGCTATTGTAAACCTTATGATACTATGATCACTGTTCCCTAAATGTTCACCTACTGACACTTGCTCCACTTGACCTACTTCATCCCCCAGAACCAGATCCAGCAATGCCTCCTTCCTCGTTGGGCCGGAAACATACTGATTAAGAAAGTTCTCCTGAACACACTTCAGAAATTCTTCCCCCTCCCTGCCCTTTACACTATTACTATCCCAGTCTATATTCGAAATAAAAACAGAAAATGCTGGAAATACTCAGCAGGTCAGGCAGCATCTGTGGAGAGAGAAACAGAGTTAATGTTTCAGGTCGATGACTCTTCGTCAGAACTGGAAAAAGCTGGAGATCGAACAGGTTTTTAAGCAAGTGCAGGGGCAGGGAAAGGGGGGAGGGGAGGAAAGAACAAAAGGGAAGGTCTGTGATAGGATAGAAGGCAGGAGAGATTAAGAGACATTAAGAGATGGTGCAAGGCAAAAGGAGATGGTAATGGGACAAGTTAAGAAACAAAAGATGGCTCTAGATGGAAGGCAGGAGAGATTAAGAGACATTAAGAGACATTGGGCCGAAAATTGATCCCGGGACGCGAGAGTACGCACTGCATACTCTCGCGTATTCCCACTCCAATTGCCGGTTTTCTGCATGCCCTGCGCATGCGCTGAAAACCGGCAATTGCTCTTCCGAAAAGGGGGCGGGGCCTGGGTGCATCGCGTGCGCGCTACAGGCTGCGCGCACGCTGTGCACTTCATGCTTTGGACGCGCAGGTAAGTAGGGAAGATTTTGGAAATGTAAAAAGGAGGAGTAAGACCCGCTTTTAAGAAGGTAAGTAGTGAATTAAGTATTTTTTTGAATTTTTTTTTACAGGTATATCTTTTTTATAGACTTTAAAGACAGGTAAGTTTATTTTTATAACTTTTTAAAAGATTTTAAATTTTTTCAAAAATTTAATTTTTTATTTAAAATGGTTAATTTAATTAACTATACTTATTTTATTAATGTGATGGTTTTTTTTTTAATTTAATTGAGGTTTAGCTGTTATTTTGGGGGGGTGTAAGATTCATAAGTCTCACAGCCATGCTGTGAGACTTATGAATGGAAGATGGTGTGCTGCCATTGGCTCTAACTGAGTCACGTGATCCCACAGCTCGCACGAATTCACTATGCCGCTGGGATACGCAAGCCCAGCACAGCTGATGTCTGGAACATCAAGTTCGTGCGAGCTGGATCAGAAAAAGCATAAGCGAGGTGAGACATCGCGGGGAAGGCTTACCCCCGCGGGAACAGAGCGAGATCAATTTCTGGGCCATTAAGAGATGGTGCAAGGCAAAAGGAGATGGTAATGCAACAAGTTAAGAAACAAAAGATGGCTCTAGATGAAGTGTAAATGGCACTGGCAGAAGGAGAGACAGCTACCATGTGGAAGAGAGAAAAAAAATATAGAATAAATAAAATAAATGGCAAAAAAAAAGGATAGGGGCAGAGGTTATGGTCTGAAATTGTTGAACTCTATGTTGAGTCCAGAAGGCTGTAAAGTCCCTAATCAAAAGATGAGGTGCTGTTCCTCGAGCTTACGTTGGGCTTCATTGGAACAGTGTTTAGCATCGTGTCCAAGGCCTTTCAAACTATCACTACCACACGGGTTTCTGCTCCAGCCAATTGTGTGCTCTGGTTTGAACCTGGATCTGTAACTAATGTTGAAAATGACCTGACCCAGGAAATTTGGGGGCTGTTAATACATTACCACACAGGGAGGATTCGTATCATTGTTAACTTGTAGACACGACTCCAGCTGAGGAAAATCGGCCCCACTCAATGCATCTGTTGAACACAGTGAGATGTCAGTAAATTAGACCGATCGAAAGGCGAGATTGAGTGACAAATAGTCATAGAGTCATAACTTCACGGAAGGAGACCATTCGGCCCATCGAATTCATGCCGGCTCTCTGTAGAGCAATCTAGTCATTCCCATTCCCACTCTCTATCCCGGTAGCCCTGCAAGTTTATTTCCCTCAAGTGTCTATCCAGTCTTCCCTTGAAAACATTGAGTGTCCTCGTTTCCACCATTTCCGGCGGCAGCGAGTTCCAGGTTCTCACCACTCGCTGCGTAAAAAAGTTTTCCTCACATCCCCCTGTATCTCTTGCCCAAAACCTTAAATCTGTGTCCCCTAGTCCTTGTACCATCAACTAGTGGGAACAGCCTTTCCCCATCTAGCCTATCCAAACCCGTCATAATCTTGTATGCCTCCATCAAACACCCCTCAACCTCCTTTGCTCCAATGAAAACAAATCCAGCTTCTCCAACCTGTCCTTGTAGCTAAGATCCCCCATCCCCAGAACCATTCTGGTAAATCTCCTCTGCACCCTCTCAAGTGCCTTCACATCCTTCCTAAAGTGTGGTGACCAGAACTGGACCCAATACTCCAGTTGTGGCCTAACCAGCGCTTTATAAAGGTTCAGCATAACTTCTTTACTTTTGTACTCAATACCTCTATTTATGAAGCCCAAGATCCCATATGCTTTGCTAACCACCCTTTCAATATGTCCTGCTATTTTCAGGGACCTATGCACATTAACTCCCAGGTCCCTCTGTCCCTGCATACTCTTTAAAGCTGTGCCATTAAGTGTATATTGACTCTCCCTGTTCCTTCTGCTAAAATACATCACCTCACACTTCTCTGTGTTAAATTCCATCTGCCACTTGTTTGCCCATTCTGCTAGCCTTTCTATGTCCTGTTGCAGTCGATCAAAAAATGCAATGGCCCCAGCACTGGCCCCTGGGGAACACCACTGTCTACCATCCTCCAGTCTGAAAAACAGCCATTTACCACAACTCGCTGTTTCTGTCCTTAAGCCAATTCCTTATCCAAGCTGCCACTGACCCACCGATTCTATGAGCCTCAATTTTGTTAACCAGCCTTCCATGTGATACTTTGTCAAACGCCTTCCAAAATCCATGTAGACAACATCCATTGCATTCCCTTCATCAATCCTCCCTGTTACTTCACCAAAAAATTCAATTAGATTAGTTAAACATGATCAGCCTTTTACAAAGCCATGTTGGCTCTCCTTAATTAGCTTAAACCTCTCCAATACTTAAAACAAATATCTGATCAATATGAACAGACTGACTAACGTACCCTTAAAACCAAATGAATAGCGAGCTAAAACAATGTCAACTGACTGAGCCCCATTGTTTAAACAGAGTGAAGACAATTATAAACAGAATAAAGGCTTTTATTTCCATTGGCTTCACTGAAAATGAAAATCGTGGGAGATGTAAAACGGGCTGCTGACACAGGTTTTACAATATTGTTCAAAATCAAGATCTACCCCAGTGAGTGAAAGGTATTTTAATCAAACTGATTGATGAATATTCAATCAGTGATAAGTATTTTAATCAAAATAAGTGACGAGTAGTTTAACTGAACTGACATTGAATTTTCAAACTGACTGTACAAACAACAGATGGAGAGATGAGCTTATTAAATAGACTGACTGAGAGATATTTAATCCAACAAAGCGATGACTACTTCAAACAGACTGAGTAACGTGCATTTTAAACAGATTGAGTGGTGAATATTTTAAATAGACTGTATGATGTTTTTTGAACTGTCACGGTGATGTGAGAAAATGAACTGAGTGACTGCATTTCAAGCAGCTGAAATGATGGGTTATTCAAACAGACTTACTGGCGGGTATTTTAAACAGAGGGAAAAAACAAATATTGAGAGATGATATTTTGAAAATTGAGAGATGATAATTTGAACAATGAGAGATGATATTTTGAACATTGATGATATTTTGAAAATGGAGTGATGATATTTTTAACATTGAGAGATGAAATTTTGATCATTGATGATAGTTTGATAATTGAGAGATGATGTTTTGAACATTGAGTGATGATATTATGAATATTGATGAGATTTTGAAAATGGAGTGATGATAGTTTTAACATTGAGAGATGATATTTTGAACATTGATGATATTTTGAACATTGAGAGATGATATTTTGAACATTGAGAGATAATATTTTGAACACTGATGATATTTTGAAAATTGAGAGATGATATTTTGTACATTGGGAGATGATATTAGGAACATTGAGAGATGATATTTTGAACACTGATGATATTTTGAACATTGAGAGCTGATATTTTGTACATTGAGAGATGATATTTTGAACATTGAGAGATGATATTTTGAACACTGATGATATTTTGAACATTGAGAGATGATATTTTGAACATTGAGAGATAATATTTTGAACACTGATGATATTTTGAAAATTGAGAGATGATATTTTGAACACTCATGATATTTTGAACATTGAGAGATGATATTTTGAACATTCAGAGATGATATTTTGAACATTGAGTGATGATATTTTGAACATTGAGAGATGATATTTTGAACATTGATGATATTTTTTTAACATTGAGAGATGATATTTTGAACATTGAGTGATGATATTTTAAACATTGAGAGATGATATTTTGAACACTCATGATATTTTGAACATTGAGAGATGATATTTTGTACATTGAGAGATGATATTTTGAACATTGAGAGATGATATTTTGAACACTGAGAGATGATATTTTGAACATTGAGAGATAATATTTTGAACACTGATGATATTTTGAAAATTGAGAGATGATATTTTGAACACTCATGATATTTTGAACATTGAGTGATGATATTTTGAACATTGAGAGATATTATGAAAATTGAGAGATGATATTTTGAACATTGATGATATTATGAAAATTGAGAGATGATATTTTGAATATTGATGATATTTTGAACTGATGATATTTTGAACATTGATGATATTTTGATCATTGATGATATTTTGAACATTAGAGATGATATTTTGAACATTGTTGATATTTTGAACATTGAGAGATGATATTTTGAACATTAGAGATGATATTTTGAACAATGATGATAATTTGAACATTGAGAGATGATATTTTGAATATTGATGACATTTTGAAAATTGAGAGATGATATTTTGAATATTAAGAGATGATATTTTGAACTTTGAGTGATGATATTTTGAACATTAAGAGATGATATTTTGAATATTAAGAGATGATATTTTGAACATTGAGTGATGATATTTTGAACATTAAGAGATGACATTTTGAATATTGATGACATTTTGAAAATTGAGAGATGATATTTTGAATATTAAGATATGATATTTTGAACATTGAGTGATGATATTTTGAACATTGAGAGATGATATTTTGAATATTAAGAGATGATATTTTGAACATTGAGTGATGATATTTTGAACATTAAGAGATGATATTTTGAATATTAAGAGATGATATTTTGAACATTGAGTGATGATATTTTGAACATTAAGAGATGACATTTTGAAAATTGAGAGATGATATTTTGAATATTAAGATATGATATTTTGAACACTGAGAGATGATATTTTGAACATTGATGATATTTTGAACATTGAGAGCTGATATTTTGATCATTGAGCGATATTTTGAACATTGATGATATTTTGAACATTGAGAGATGATATTTTGAACATTGAGATATTTTGAACATTGAGAGATGATATTTTGAACATTGAGTGATGATATTTTGAACATTGAGAGATGATATTTTGAACATTGAGTGATGATATTTTGAACATTGAGAGATATTATGAAAATTGAGAGATGATATTTTGAACATGATGATATTTTGAACATGATGGTGTTTTGAACATTGAGAGATGATAATTTGAACATTGAGAGATGATATTTTGAAAACTGATGATGTTTTGAACATTGAGAGATGATATTTTGAACATTGATGATATTATGAAAATTGAGAGATGATATTTTGAACATTGATGATATTATGAAAATTGAGAGATGATATTTTGAATATTGATGATATTTTGAATTGATGATATTTTGAACATTAGAGATGATATTTTGAACATTGATGATATTTTGAACATTGAGAGATGATATTTTAAACATTAGAGATGATATTTTGAACATTGATGATAATTTGAACATTGAGAGATGATATTTTGAATATTGATGACATTTTGAAAATTGAGAGATGATATTTTGAATATTAAGAGGTGATATTTTGAACATTGAGTGATGATATTTTGAACATTAAGAGATGATATTTTGAATATTAAGAGATGATATTTTGAAGAGTGAGTGATGATATTTTGAACATTGATGATATTTTGAACATTGAGAGATGATATTTTGAACATTGAGGTTGTTTTGAACATTAAGGATATTTTGAACATTGAGAGATGTTATTTTGAACATTGATGATATTTTGAACATTGAGTGATCATATTTTGAACATGGAGAGATGATATTTTGAACATTGAGAGATGATATTTTGAACACTGAGTGATGATATTTTGAACATTGAGAGATAATATTTTGACCATCGAGAGATGTTATTTTGAACATTGATGGTATTTTGAACATTGAGTGATCGTATTTTGAACATTGACAGATGATATTTTGAACATTGCGAGATGATATTTTGAACATTGAGAGATAATATTTTGAACATTGCACGATGATATTTTGAACATTGATGATATTTTGAACATTGATGATATTTTGAACATTGCGAGATGATAATTTGAACATTGATAATATTTTGAACATTGAGAGGTGCTATTTTAATCTTTGAGAGATGATATTTTGAACATTGAGAGATGATATTTTCAACATTGAGAAATGATATTGTGAACATTAAGAGATGATATTTTGAGCATTTAAAGATGATATTTTCAACTTTGAGAGCTCACATTTTGAGCATTGAGAGTTGATATTTTGAATAATGAGAGATGATATAGTGAACATTGAGAGATGACATTTTGAACATTGAGAGATGATATTGTGAACAGAGTGATGATAATTTGAACATTGATGATATTTTGAACATTGTGAGATGATATTGTGAACATTGAAAGATGATATTTTGAACATTGATGATATTTTGAACATTGATAATATTTTGACCATTGAGAGATGATATTTGGAATATTGATGATATTTTTAACATTGAGAGATGATATTTTGAACATTGATGATATTTTTAACATTGAGGATATTTTGAACAATGAGAGATGATATTTTGAATATTGAGATATGATATTTTGAACATTGATGATATTTTAAACATTGAGAGATGATATTTTGAACATTGATGATATTTTGAACATTGAGAAATGATATTGTGAACATTAAGAGATGCTATTTTGAACATTGAGAGATGATATTTTGAACATTGATGATATTTTTAACATTGAGAAATGGTATTGTGAACATTAAGAGATGATATTTTGAACATTGAGAGATGATATTTGGAACATTGATGATATTTTGAACATTGAGAGATGATGTTTTCAACATTGAGAGATGATATTTTGAACATTGAGAGATGATATTTTGAACAGAGTGATGATATTTTGAACATTGAGAGATGATATTTTGAACATTGAGAGATGATATTTTGAACATTGAGAGATGATATTTTAAACATTGAGTGACGATATTATGAACATTGAGAGATGATATTTTGAACAATTGAGTGATGATATTTTGAACATTGAGTGATGATATTTTGAACATTGAGAGATGATTTTTTGAACATTGAGTGATGATATTTTGAACATGGAGAGATGATATTTTGAACATTGAGAGATGATATTTTCAACATTGAGAAATGATATTGTGTACATTAAGAGATGATATTTTGACCATTTAAAGATGATATTTTGAACATTGAGTGATGATATTTTGAATATGGAGAGATGATATTTTGAACATTGAGAGATGATATTTTCAACATTGAGAAATGATATTGTGTACATTAAGAGATGATATTTTGACCATTTAAAGATGATATTTTGAACATTGAGTAATAATATTTTGAACATTGAGAGATGATATTTTGAAAATTGAGAGATGATATTTTAAACATTGAGTGATGATATTTTGAACATTGAGAGATGATATTTTGAACTTTGAAAGATGATATTATGAACATTGCTGATATTTTGAACATTGAGATATGATATTATCAATATTGAGAAATGATATTGTGAACATTAAGAGATGATATGTTGAACATTGAGAGATGATATTTGGAACATTGATGATATTTTTAACATTGAGAGATGATATTTTGAACATTGAGAGATGAAATTTTGAACTTTGAGAGATGATGTTTTGAACATTGAGAGATGATATTTTGATCATTGAGTGATAATATTTTGACCATTGAGAGATGTTATTTTGAACATTGATGATATTTTGAACATTGAGTGATCATATTTTGAACATTGAGAGATGATATTTTGAATGTTGAGAGATGATATTTTGAACATTGAGTGATGATATTTTGAACATTGATGATATTTTAAGCATTGCGAGATTATAATTTGAACATGGATGATATTTTGAACATTGAGTGATCATATTTTGAACATTGAGAGATGATATTTTGAACATTGCGAGATGATATTTTGAACATTGAGAGATAATATTTTGAACATTGCGCGATGATATTTTGAACATTGATGATATTTTGAACATTGATGATATTTTGAACATTGCGAGATGATAATTTGAACATTGATAATATTTTGAACATTGAGAGGTGCTATTTTAATCTTTGAGAGATGATCTTTTGAACATTGAGAGATGATATTTTCAACATTGAGAAATGATATTGTGAACATTAAGAGATGATATTTTGAGCATTTAAAGATGATATTTTGAACATTGAGAGATGACATTTTGAACATTGAGAGATGATATTGTGAACAGAGTGATGATATTTTGAACATTGATGATATTTTGAACATTGTGAGATGATATTGTGAACATTGAAAGATGATATTTTGAACATTGATGATATTTTGAACATTGATAATATTTTGACCATTGAGAGATGATATTTGGAATATTGATGATATTTTTAACATTGAGAGATGATATTTTGTACATTGAGAGATGATATTTTCAACTTTGAGAGATGATGTTTTGAACATTGAGAGATGATGTTTTCACCATTGAGAGATGATATTTTGAACAATGAGAGATGATATTTTGAATATTGAGAGAAGATATTTTGAACATTGATGATATTTTAAACATTGAGAGATGATATTTTGAGCATTGATGATATTTTTAACATTGAGAAATGATATTGTGAACAGTAAGAGATGCTATTTTGAACATTGAGAGATGATATTTTGAACATTGATGATATTTTTAACATTGAGAGATGATATTTTGTACATTGAGAGATGATATTTTGAACATTGAGAGATGATGATCTCAACATTAAGAGATGATATTTTGACCATTTAAAGATGATATTTTTAACATTGAGAAATGATATTGTGAACATTAAGAGATGCTATTTTGAACATTGAGAGATGATATTTTGAACATTGATGATATTTTTAACATTGGAGAGATGATATTTTGAACATTGAGAGATGATGATCTCAACATTGAGAGATGATATTTTGAACATTGAGAGATGATATTTTGAACAGAGTGATGATATTTTTAACATTGATGATATTTTGAACATTGAGAGATGATATTTTGAACATTGAGTGATGATATTTTGAACATTGATGATATTTTAAGCATTGCGAGATTATATTTTGAACTTGGATGATATTTTGAACATTGAGAGGTGCTATTTTAATCTTTGAGAGATGATCTTTTGAACATTGAGAGATGATATTTTCACATTGAGAAATGAATATTGTGAACATTAAGAGATGATATTTTGAGCATTTAAAGATGATATTTGAACATTGAGAGATGACATTTTGAACATTGAGAGATGATATTGTGAACAGAGTGATGATATTTTGAACATTGATGATATTTTGAACATTGTGAGATGATATTGTGAACATTGAGAGATGATATTTTCAACATTGAGAAATGATATTGTGAACATTAAGAGATGATATTTTGAGCATTTAAAGATGATATTTTCAACTTTGAGAGCTCACATTTTGAGCATTGAGAGTTGATATTTTGAATAATGAGAGATGATATAGTGAACATTGAGAGATGACATTTTGAACATTGAGAGATGATATTGTGAACAGAGTGATGATAATTTGAACATTGATGATATTTTGAACATTGTGAGATGATATTGTGAACATTGAAAGATGATATTTTGAACATTGATGATATTTTGAACATTGATAATATTTTGACCATTGAGAGATGATATTTGGAATATTGATGATATTTTTAACATTGAGAGATGATATTTTGTACATTGAGAGATGATATTTTCAACTTTGAGAGATGATGTTTTGAACATTGAGAGATGATGTTTTCACCATTGAGAGATGATATTTTGAACAATGAGAGATGATATTTTGAATATTGAGAGAAGATATTTTGAACATTGATGATATTTTAAACATTGAGAGATGATATTTGGAACATTGATGATATTTTTAACATTGAGAAATGATATTGTGAACATTAAGAGATGCTATTTTGAACATTGAGAGATGATATTTTGAACATTGATGATATTTTTAACATTGAGAAATGATATTGTCAACATTAAGAGATGATATTTTGAACATTGAGAGATGATATTTGGAACATTGATGATAGTTTTAACATTGAGAGATGATATTTTGTACATTGAGAGATGATAATTTGAACATTGAGAGATGATGTTCTCAACATTGACAGATGATATTTTGAACATTGAGAGATGATATTTTGAACAGAGTGATGATATTTTTAACATTGATGATATTTTGAACATTGAGAGATGATATTTTGAAATTTGAGGATACTATGAACATTGATGATATTTACAACATTGATGATATTTTGAACATTGAGTGATCATATTTTGAACATTGAGAGATGATATTTTGAACATTGAGAGATGATATTTTCAACTTTGAGAGATGATGTTTTGAACATTGAGAGATGATGTTTTCACCATTGAGAAATGATATTTTGAACAATGAGAGATGATATTTTGAATATTGAGAGAAGATATTTTGAACATTGATGATATTTTAAACATTGAGAGATGATATTTTGAACATTGATGATATTTTTAACATTGAGAAATGATATTGTGAACATTAAGAGATGCTATTTTGAACATTGAGAGATGATATTTTGAACATTGATGATATTTTTAACATTGAGAAATGATATTGTCAACATTAAGAGATGATATTTTGAACATTGAGAGATGATATTTTGTACATTGAGAGATGATATTTTGAACATTGAGAGATGATGTTCGCAACATTGAGAGATGATATTTTGAACATTGAGAGATGATATTTTGAAGAGTGATGATATTTTTAACATTGATGATATTTTGAACATTGAGAGATGATATTTTGAAATTTGAGGATACTATGAACATTGATGATATTTACAACATTGAGGATATTTTGAACAATGAGAGATGATATTTTGAATATTGAGATATGATATTTTGAACATTGATGATATTTTTAACATTGAGAAATGATATTGTGAACATTAAGAGATGCTATTTTGAACATTGAGAGATGATATTTTGAACATTGATGATATTTTTAACATTGAGAAATGGTATTGTGAACATTAAGAGATGATATTTTGAACATTGAGAGATGATATTTGGAACATTGATGATATTTTGAACATTGAGAGATGATGTTTTCAACATTGAGAGATGATATTTTGAACATTGAGAGATGATATTTTGAACAGAGTGATGATATTTTGAACATTGAGAGATGATATTTTGAACATTGAGTGACGATATTATGAACATTGAGAGATGCTATTTTGAACAATTGAGTGATGATATTTTGAACATTGAGTGATGATATTTTGAACATTGAGAGATGATTTTTTGAACATTGATTGATGGTATTTTGAACATGGAGAGATGATATTTTGAACATTGAGCGATGATATTTTCAACATTGAGAAATTATATTGTGTACATTAAGAGATGATATTTTGACCATTTAAAGATGATATTTTGAACATTGAGTAATAATATTTTGAACATTGAGAGACGATATTTTGAAAATTGAGAGATGATATTTTAAACATTGAGTGATGATATTTTGAACATTGAGAGATGATATTTTGAACATTGAGAGATGATATTATGAACATTGCTCATATTTTGAACAGTGAGATATGATATTATCAATATTGAGAAATGATATTGTGAACATTAAGAGATGATATTTTGAACATTGAGAGATGATATTTGGAACATTGATGATATTTTTAACATTGAGAGATGATATTTTGAACATTGAGAGATGATATTATGAACATTGCTCATATTTTGAACATTGAGATATGATATTATCAATATTGAGAAATGATATTGTGAACATTAAGAGATGATATTTTGAACATTGAGAGATGATATTTGGAACATTGATGATATTTTTAACATTGAGAGATGATATTTTGAACATTGAGAGATGATATTTTGAACTTTGAGAGATGATATTTTAAACATTGAGAGATGATATTTTGAACATTGAGTGATGATATTTTGAACATTGATGATATTTTAAGCATTGCGAGATTATATTTTGAACTTGGATGATATTTTGAACATTGAGTGATCATATTTTGAACATTGAGAGATGATATTTTGAACATTGCGAGATGATATTTTGAACATTGAGAGATAATATTTTGAACATTGCGCGATGATATTTTGAACATTGATGATATTTTGAACATTGATGATATTTTGAACATTGCGAGATGATAATTTGAACATTGATAATATTTTGAACATTGAGAGGTGCTATTTTAATCTTTGAGAGATGATCTTTTGAACATTGAGAGATGATATTTTCAACATTGAGAAATGATATTGTGAACATTAAGAGATGATATTTTGAGCATTTAAAGATGATATTTTGAACATTGAGAGATGACATTTTGAACATTGAGAGATGATATTGTGAACAGAGTGATGATATTTTGAACATTGATGATATTTTGAACATTGTGAGATGATATTGTGAACATTGAAAGATGATATTTTGAACATTGATGATATTTTGAACATTGATAATATTTTGACCATTGAGAGATGATATTTGGAATATTGATGATATTTTTAACATTGAGAGATGATATTTTGTACATTGAGAGATGATATTTTCAACTTTGAGAGATGATGTTTTGAACATTGAGAGATGATGTTTTCACCATTGAGAGATGATATTTTGAACAATGAGAGATGATATTTTGAATATTGAGAGAAGATATTTTGAACATTGATGATATTTTAAACATTGAGAGATGATATTTTGAGCATTGATGATATTTTTAACATTGAGAAATGATATTGTGAACAGTAAGAGATGCTATTTTGAACATTGAGAGATGATATTTTGAACATTGATGATATTTTTAACATTGAGAGATGATATTTTGTACATTGAGAGATGATATTTTGAACATTGAGAGATGATGATCTCAACATTAAGAGATGATATTTTGACCATTTAAAGATGATATTTTTAACATTGAGAAATGATATTGTGAACATTAAGAGATGCTATTTTGAACATTGAGTGATGATATTTTGAACATTGATGATATTTTTAACATTGAGAGATGATATTTTGAACATTGAGAGATGATGATCTCAACATTGAGAGATGATATTTTGAACATTGAGAGATGATATTTTGAACAGAGTGATGATATTTTTAACATTGATGATATTTTGAACATTGAGAGATGATATTTTGAACATTGAGTGATGATATTTTGAACATTGATGATATTTTAAGCATTGCGAGATTATATTTTGAACTTGGATGATATTTTGAACATTGAGAGGTGCTATTTTAATCTTTGAGAGATGATCTTTTGAACATTGAGAGATGATATTTTCAACATTGAGAAATGATATTGTGAACATTAAGAGATGATATTTTGAGCATTTAAAGATGATATTTTGAACATTGAGAGATGACATTTTGAACATTGAGAGATGATATTGTGAACAGAGTGATGATATTTTGAACATTGATGATATTTTGAACATTGTGAGATGATATTGTGAACATTGAAAGATGATATTTTGAACATTGATGATATTTTGAACATTGATAATATTTTGACCATTGAGAGATGATATTTGGAATATTGATGATATTTTTAACATTGAGAGATGATATTTTGTACATTGAGAGATGATATTTTCAACTTTGAGAGATGATGTTTTGAACATTGAGAGATGATGTTTTCACCATTGAGAGATGATATTTTGAACAATGAGAGATGATATTTTGAATATTGAGAGAAGATATTTTGAACATTGATGATATTTTAAACATTGAGAGATGATATTTTGAGCATTGATGATATTTTTAACATTGAGAAATGATATTGTGAACAGTAAGAGATGCTATTTTGAACATTGAGAGATGATATTTTGAACATTGATGATATTTTTAACATTGAGAGATGATATTTTGTACATTGAGAGATGATATTTTGAACATAGAGAGATGATGATCTCAACATTAAGAGATGATATTTTGACCATTTAAAGATGATATTTTTAACATTGAGAAATGATATTGTGAACATTAAGAGATGCTATTTTGAACATTGAGAGATGATATTTTGAACATTGATGATATTTTTAACATTGAGAAATGATATTGTCAACATTAAGAGATGATATTTTGAACATTGAGAGATGATATTTTGTACATTGAGAGATGATATTTTGAACATTGAGAGATGATGTTCGCAACATTGAGAGATGATATTTTGAACATTGAGAGATGATATTTTGAAGAGTGATGATATTTTTAACATTGATGATATTTTGAACATTGAGAGATGATATTTTGAAATTTGAGGATACTATGAACATTGATGATATTTACAACATTGAGGATATTTTGAACAATGAGAGATGATATTTTGAATATTGAGATATGATATTTTGAACATTGATGATATTTTAAACATTGAGAGATGATATTTTGAACATTGATGATATTTTTAACATTGAGAAATGATATTGTGATCATTAAGAGATGCTATTTTGAACATTGAGAGATGATATTTTGAACATTGATGATATTTTTAACATTGAGAAATGGTATTGTGAACATTAAGAGATGATATTTTGAACATTGAGAGATGATATTTGGAACATTGATGATATTTTGAACATTGAGAGATGATGTTTTCAACATTGAGAGATGATATTTTGAACATTGAGAGATGATATTTTGAACAGAGTGATGATATTTTGAACATTGAGAGATGATATTTTGAACATTGAGTGACGATATTATGAACATTGAGAGATGCTATTTTGAACAAATGAGTGATGATATTTTGAACATTGAGTGATGATATTTTGAACATTGAGAGATGATTTTTTGAACATTGATTGATGGTATTTTGAACATGGAGAGATGATATTTTGAACATTGAGCGATGATATTTTCAACATTGAGAAATGATATTGTGTACATTAAGAGATGATATTTTGACCATTTAAAGATGATATTTTGAACATTGAGTAATATTTTGAACATTGAGAGACGATATTTTGAAAATTGAGAGATGATATTTTAAACATTGAGTGATGATATTTTGAACATTGAGAGATGATATTTTAAACATTGAGAGATGATATTTTGAACATTGAGTGATGATATTTTGAACATTGATGATATTTTAAGCATTGCGAGATTATATTTTGAACTTGGATGATATTTTGAACATTGAGTGATCATATTTTGAACATTGAGAGATGATATTTTGAACATTGCGAGATGATATTTTGAACATTGAGAGATAATATTTTGAACATTGCGCGATGATATTTTGAACATTGATGATATTTTGAACATTGATGATATTTTGAACATTGCGAGATGATAATTTGAACATTGATAATATTTTGAACATTGAGAGGTGCTATTTTAATCTTTGAGAGATGATCTTTTGAACATTGAGAGATGATATTTTCAACATTGAGAAATGATTTTGTGAACATTAAGAGATGATATTTTGAGCATTTAAAGATGATATTTTGAACATTGAGAGATGACATTTTGAACATTGAGAGATGATATTGTGAACAGAGTGATGATATTTTGAACATTGATGATATTTTGAACATTGTGAGATGATATTGTGAACATTGAAAGATGATATTTTGAACATTGATGATATTTTGAACATTGATAATATTTTGACCATTGAGAGATGATATTTGGAATATTGATGATATTTATAACATTGAGAGATGATATTTTGTACATTGAGAGATGATATTTTCAACTTTGAGAGATGATGTTTTGAACATTGAGAGATGATGTTTTCACCATTGAGAGAGGATATTTTGAACAATGAGAGATGATATTTTGAATATTGAGAGAAGATATTTTGAACATTGATGATATTTTAAACATTGAGAGATGATATTTTGAGCATTGATGATATTTTTAACATTGAGAAATGATATTGTGAACAGTAAGAGATGCTGTTTTGAACATTGAGAGATGATATTTTGAACATTGATGATATTTTTAACATTGAGAGATGATATTTTGAACATTGAGAGATGATGATCTCAACATTGAGAGATGATATTTTGAACATTGAGAGATGATATTTTGAACAGAGTGATGATATTTTTAACATTGATGATATTTTGAACATTGAGAGATGATATTTTGAACATTGAGTGACGATATTATGAAAATTGAGAGATGATATTTTGAACAATTGAGTGATGATATTTTGAGCATTGAGAGATGATTTTTTGAACATTGAGTGATGATATTTTGAACATGGAGAGATGATATTTTGAACATTGAGAGATGATATTTTGAACATTGAGTGATGATATTTTGAACATTGAGAGATGATATTTTGAACATGGAGAGATGATATTTTGAACATTGAGAGATGATATTTTCAACATTGAGAAATGATATTGTGTACATTAAGAGATGATATTTTGACCATTTAAAGATGATATATTGAAAATTGAGTAAGAATATTTTGAACATTGAGAGATGATATTTTGAAAATTGAGAGATGATATTTTGAACATTGAGAGATGATATTTTGAACATTGAGAGATGATATTTTGAACATTGCTGATATTTTGAACATTGAGATATGATATTATCAATATTGAGAAATGATATTGTCAACATTAAGAGATGATATTTTGGACATTGAGAGATGATATTTGGAACATTGATGATATTTTTAACATTGAGAGATGATATTTTGAACATTGAGAGATGATATTTTGAACTTTGAGAGATGATGTTTTGAACATTGAGAGATGATATTTTGAACATTGAGAGATGATATTTTGAACAGAGTGATGATATTTTTAACATTGATGATATTTTGAACATTGAGAGATGATATTTTGAACATTGAGTGATGATATTTTGAACAGAGTGATGATATTTTTAACATTGATGATATTTTGAACATTGAGAGATGATATTTTGAAATTTGAGGCTAATATGAACATTGATGATATTTACAACATTGAGGATATTTTGAACAATGAGAGATGATATTTTGAATATTGAGAGATGATATTTTGAACATTGATGATATTTTAAACATTGAGAGATGATATTTGGAACATTGATGATATTTTTAACATTGAGAGATGATATTTTATACATTGAGAGATGATATTTTGAACATTGAGAGATGATGTTTTCAACATTGAGAGATGATATTTTGAACATTGAGAGACGATATTTTGAACAGAGTGATGATATTTTTAACATTGATGATATTTTAAACATTGAGAGATGATATTTTGAACATTGAGTGACGATATTATGAATATTGAGAGATGATATTTTGAACAATTGAGTGATGATATTTTGAACATTGAGTGATGATATTTTGAACATTGAGAGATGATTTTTTGAACATTGAGTGATGATATTTTGAACATGGAGAGATGATATTTTGAACATTGAGAGATGATATTTTCAACATTGAGAAATGATATTGTGTACATTAAGAGATGATATTTTGACCATTTAAAGATGATATTTTGAAAATTGAGTAATAATATTTTGAACATTGAGAGATGCTATTTTGAACATTGAGAGATGATATTTTGAACATTGATGATATTTTTAACATTGAGAAATGATATTTTATATATTGAGAGATGATATTTTGAACATTGAGAGATGATGTTCTCAAAATTGAGAGATGATATTTTGAACATTGAGAGACGATATTTTGAACAGAGTGATGATATTTTTAACATTGATGACATTTTAAACATTGAGAGATGATATTTTGAACATTGAGTGACGATATTATGAACATTGAGAGATGATATTTTGAACAATTGAGTGATGATATTTTGAACATTGAGTGATGATATTTTGAACATTGAGAGATGATTTTTTGAACATTGAGTGATGATATTTTGAACATGGAGAGATGATATTTTGAACATTGAGAGATGATATTTTCAACATTGAGAAATGATATTGTGTACATTAAGAGATGATATTTTGACCATTTAAAGATGATATTTTGAAAATTGAGTAATAATATTTTGAACATTGAGAGATGATATTGTGAACATTGAAAGATGATATTTTGAACATTGATGATATTTTGAACATTGATAATATTTTGACCATTGAGAGATGATATATTGAAAATTGAGTAAGAATATTTTGAACATTGAGAGATGATATTTTGAACATTGAGTGATGATATTTTGAACATTGATGATATTTTAAGCATTGCGAGATTATATTTTGAACTTGGATGATATTTTAATCTTTGAGAGATGATATTTTGAACATTGAGAGATGATATTTTGAACATTGCGAGATGATATTTTGAACATTGAGAGATAATATTTTGAACATTGCGCGATGATATTTTGAACATTGATGATATTTTGAACATTGATGATATTTTGAACATTGCGAGATGATAATTTGAACATTGATAATATTTTGAACATTGAGAGGTGCTATTTTAATCTTTGAGAGATGATCTTTTGAACATTGAGAGATGATATTTTCAACATTGAGAAATGATTTTGTGAACATTAAGAGATGATATTTTGAGCATTTAAAGATGATATTTTGAACATTGAGAGATGACATTTTGAACATTGAGAGATGATATTGTGAACAGAGTGATGATATTTTGAACATTGATGATATTTTGAACATTGTGAGATGATATTGTGAACATTGAAAGATGATATTTTGAACATTGATGATATTTTGAACATTGATAATATTTTGACCATTGAGAGATGATATTTGGAATATTGATGATATTTTTAACATTGAGAGATGATATTTTGTACATTGAGAGATGATATTTTCAACTTTGAGAGATGATGTTTTGAACATTGAGAGATGATGTTTTCACCATTGAGAGATGATATTTTGAACAATGAGAGATGATATTTTGAATATTGAGAGAAGATATTTTGAACATTGATGATATTTTAAACATTGAGAGATGATATTTTGAGCATTGATGATATTTTTAACATTGAGAAATGATATTGTGAACAGTAAGAGATGCTGTTTTGAACATTGAGAGATGATATTTTGAACATTGATGATATTTTTAACATTGAGAGATGATATTTTGAACATTGAGAGATGATGATCTCAACATTGAGAGATGATATTTTGAACATTGAGAGATGATATTTTGAACAGAGTGATGATATTTTTAACATTGATGATATTTTGAACATTGAGAGATGATATTTTGAACATTGAGTGACGATATTATGAAAATTGAGAGATGATATTTTGAACAATTGAGTGATGATATTTTGAGCATTGAGAGATGATTTTTTGAACATTGAGTGATGATATTTTGAACATGGAGAGATGATATTTTGAACATTGAGAGATGATATTTTGAACATTGAGTGATGATATTTTGAACATTGAGAGATGATATTTTGAACATGGAGAGATGATATTTTGAACATTGAGAGATGATATTTTCAACATTGAGAAATGATATTGTGTACATTAAGAGATGATATTTTGACCATTTAAAGATGATATTTTGAAAATTGAGTAATAATATTTTGAACATTGAGAGATGATATTTTCAACATTGAGAAATGATATTGTGTACATTAAGAGATGATATTTTGACCATTTAAAGATGATATATTGAAAATTGAGTAAGAATATTTTGAACATTGAGAGATGATATTTTGAAAATTGAGAGATGATATTTTGAACATTGAGAGATGATATTTTGAACATTGAGAGATGATATTTTGAACATTGCTGATATTTTGCACATTGAGATATGATATTATCAATATTGAGAAATGATATTGTCAACATTAAGAGATGATATTTTGGACATTGAGAGATGATATTTGGAACATTGATGATATTTTTAACATTGAGAGATGATATTTTGAACATTGAGAGATGATATTTTGAACTTTGAGAGATGATGTTTTGAACATTGAGAGATGATATTTTGAACATTGAGAGATGATATTTTGAACAGAGTGATGATATTTTTAACATTGATGATATTTTGAACATTGAGAGATGATATTTTGAACATTGAGTGATGATATTTTGAACAGAGTGATGATATTTTTAACATTGATGATATTTTGAACATTGAGAGATGATATTTTGAAATTTGAGGCTAATATGAACATTGATGATATTTACAACATTGAGGATATTTTGAACAATGAGAGATGATATTTTGAATATTGAGAGATGATATTTTGAACATTGATGATATTTTAAACATTGAGAGATGATATTTGGAACATTGATGATATTTTTAACATTGAGAGATGATATTTTATACATTGAGAGATGATATTTTGAACATTGAGAGATGATGTTTTCAACATTGAGAGATGATATTTTGAACATTGAGAGACGATATTTTGAACAGAGTGATGATATTTTTAACATTGATGATATTTTAAACATTGAGAGATGATATTTTGAACATTGAGTGACGATATTATGAATATTGAGAGATGATATTTTGAACAATTGAGTGATGATATTTTGAACATTGAGTGATGATATTTTGAACATAGAGAGATGATATTTTGAACATTGAGAGATGATATTTTCAACATTGAGAAATGATATTGTGTACATTAAGAGATGATATTTTGACCATTTAAAGATGATATTTTGAAAATTGAGTAATAATATTTTGAACATTGAGAGATGCTATTTTGAACATTGAGAGATGATATTTTGAACATTGATGATATTTTTAACATTGAGAAATGATATTTTATATATTGAGAGATGATATTTTGAACATTGAGAGATGATGTTCTCAAAATTGAGAGATGATATTTTGAACATTGAGAGACGATATTTTGAACAGAGTGATGATATTTTTAACATTGATGACATTTTAAACATTGAGAGATGATATTTTGAACATTGAGTGACGATATTATGAACATTGAGAGATGATATTTTGAACAATTGAGTGATGATATTTTGAACATTGAGTGATGATATTTTGAACATTGAGAGATGATTTTTTGAACATTGAGTGATGATATTTTGAACATGGAGAGATGATATTTTGAACATTGAGAGATGATATTTTCAACATTGAGAAATGATATTGTGTACATTAAGAGATGATATTTTGACCATTTAAAGATGATATTTTGAAAATTGAGTAATAATATTTTGAACATTGAGAGATGATATTGTGAACATTGAAAGATGATATTTTGAACATTGATGATATTTTGAACATTGATAATATTTTGACCATTGAGAGATGATATTTGGAATATTGATGATATTTTTAACATTGAGAGATGATATTTTGTACATTGAGAGATGATATTTTCAACTTTGAGAGATGATGTTTTGAACATTGAGAGATGATGTTTTCACCATTGAGAGATGATATTTTGAACAATGAGAGATG
Organism: Squalus acanthias; assembly: GCA_030390025.1. Lineage (NCBI taxonomy): Eukaryota > Metazoa > Chordata > Chondrichthyes > Squaliformes > Squalidae > Squalus > Squalus acanthias. The sequence goes on along the minus strand of CM059432.1, from coordinate 29,361,180 downwards.
ATATTTTGAATATTGAGAGAAGATATTTTGAACATTGATGATATTTTAAACATTGAGAGATGATATTTTGAGCATTGATGATATTTTTAACATTGAGAAATGATATTGTGAACAGTAAGAGATGCTATTTTGAACATTGAGAGATGATATTTTGAACATGGAGAGATGATATTTTGAACATTGAGAGATGATATTTTCAACATTGAGAAATGATATTGTGTACATTAAGAGATGATATTTTGACCATTTAAAGATGATATATTGAAAATTGAGTAAGAATATTTTGAACATTGAGAGATGATATTTTGAAAATTGAGAGATGATATTTTGAACATTGAGAGATGATATTTTGAACATTGAGAGATGATATTTTGAACATTGCTGATATTTTGCACATTGAGATATGATATTATCAATATTGAGAAATGATATTGTCAACATTAAGAGATGATATTTTGGACATTGAGAGATGATATTTGGAACATTGATGATATTTTTAACATTGAGAGATGATATTTTGAACATTGAGAGATGATATTTTGAACTTTGAGAGATGATGTTTTGAACATTGAGAGATGATATTTTGAACATTGAGAGATGATATTTTGAACAGAGTGATGATATTTTTAACATTGATGATATTTTGAACATTGAGAGATGATATTTTGAACATTGAGTGATGATATTTTGAACAGAGTGATGATATTTTTAACATTGATGATATTTTGAACATTGAGAGATGATATTTTGAAATTTGAGGCTAATATGAACATTGATGATATTTACAACATTGAGGATATTTTGAACAATGAGAGATGATATTTTGAATATTGAGAGATGATATTTTGAACATTGATGATATTTTAAACATTGAGAGATGATATTTGGAACATTGATGATATTTTTAACATTGAGAGATGATATTTTATACATTGAGAGATGATATTTTGAACATTGAGAGATGATGTTTTCAACATTGAGAGATGATATTTTGAACATTGAGAGACGATATTTTGAACAGAGTGATGATATTTTTAACATTGATGATATTTTAAACATTGAGAGATGATATTTTGAACATTGAGTGACGATATTATGAATATTGAGAGATGATATTTTGAACAATTGAGTGATGATATTTTGAACATTGAGTGATGATATTTTGAACATTGAGAGATGATTTTTTGAACATTGAGTGATGATATTTTGAACATAGAGAGATGATATTTTGAACATTGAGAGATGATATTTTCAACATTGAGAAATGATATTGTGTACATTAAGAGATGATATTTTGACCATTTAAAGATGATATTTTGAAAATTGAGTAATAATATTTTGAACATTGAGAGATGCTATTTTGAACATTGAGAGATGATATTTTGAACATTGATGATATTTTTAACATTGAGAAATGATATTTTATATATTGAGAGATGATATTTTGAACATTGAGAGATGATGTTCTCAAAATTGAGAGATGATATTTTGAACATTGAGAGACGATATTTTGAACAGAGTGATGATATTTTTAACATTGATGACATTTTAAACATTGAGAGATGATATTTTGAACATTGAGTGACGATATTATGAACATTGAGAGATGATATTTTGAACAATTGAGTGATGATATTTTGAACATTGAGTGATGATATTTTGAACATTGAGAGATGATTTTTTGAACATTGAGTGATGATATTTTGAACATGGAGAGATGATATTTTGAACATTGAGAGATGATATTTTCAACATTGAGAAATGATATTGTGTACATTAAGAGATGATATTTTGACCATTTAAAGATGATATTTTGAAAATTGAGTAATAATATTTTGAACATTGAGAGATGATATTGTGAACATTGAAAGATGATATTTTGAACATTGATGATATTTTGAACATTGATAATATTTTGACCATTGAGAGATGATATTTGGAATATTGATGATATTTTTAACATTGAGAGATGATATTTTGTACATTGAGAGATGATATTTTCAACTTTGAGAGATGATGTTTTGAACATTGAGAGATGATGTTTTCACCATTGAGAGATGATATTTTGAACAATGAGAGATGATATTTTGAATATTGAGAGAAGATATTTTGAACATTGATGATATTTTAAACATTGAGAGATGATATTTTGAGCATTGATGATATTTTTAACATTGAGAAATGATATTGTGAACAGTAAGAGATGCTATTTTGAACATTGAGAGATGATATTTTGAACATTGATGATATTTTTAACATTGAGAGATGATATTTTGAACATTGAGAGATGATGATCTCAACATTGAGAGATGATATTTTGAACATTGAGAGATGATATTTTGAACATTGAGTGACGATATTATGAACATTGAGAGATGATATTTTGAACAATTGAGTGATGATATTTTGAACATTGAGTGATGATATTTTGAACATTGAGAGATGATTTTTTGAACATTGAGTGATGATATTTTGAACATGGAGAGATGATATTTTGAACATTGGGAGATGATATTTTCAACATTGAGAAATGATATTGTGAACATTGAAAGATGATATTTTGAACATTGATGATATTTTGAACATTGATAATATTTTGACCATTGAGAGATGATATTTGGAATATTGATGATATTTTTAACATTGAGAGATGATATTTTGTACATTGAGAGATGATATTTTCAACTTTGAGAGATGATGTTTTGAACATTGAGAGATGATGTTTTCACCATTGAGAGATGATATTTTGAACAATGAGAGATGATATTTTGAATATTGAGAGAAGATATTTTGAACATTGATGATATTTTAAACATTGAGAGATGATATTTTGAGCATTGATGATATTTTTAACATTGAGAAATGATATTGTGAACAGTAAGAGATGCTATTTTGAACATTGAGAGATGATATTTTGAACATTGATGATATTTTTAACATTGAGAGATGATATTTTGAACATTGAGAGATGATGATCTCAACATTGAGAGATGATATTTTGAACATTGAGAGATGATATTTTGAACAGAGTGATGATATTTTTAACATTGATGATATTTTGAACATTGAGAGATGATATTTTGAACATTGAGTGACGATATTATGAAAATTGAGAGATGATATTTTGAACAATTGAGTGATGATATTTTGAACATTGAGAGATGATTTTTTGAACATTGAGTGATGATATTTTGAACATGGAGAGATGATATTTTGAACATTGAGAGATGATATTTTGAACATTGAGTGATGATATTTTGAACATTGAGAGATGATATTTTCAACATTGAGAAATGATATTGTGTACATTAAGAGATGATATTTTGACCATTTAAAGATGATATATTGAAAATTGAGTAAGAATATTTTGAACATTGAGAGATGATATTTTGAACATTGAGAGATGATATTTTGAACATTGAGAGATGATATTTTGAACATTGCTGATATTTTGAACATTGAGATATGATATTATCAATATTGAGAAATGATATTGTCAACATTAAGAGATGATATTTTGGACATTGAGAGATGATATTTGGAACATTGATGATATTTTTAACATTGAGAGATGATATTTTGAACATTGAGAGATGATATTTTGAACTTTGAGAGATGATGTTTTGAACATTGAGAGATGATATTTTGAACATTGAGAGATGATATTTTGAACAGAGTGATGATATTTTTAACATTGATGATATTTTGAACATTGAGAGATGATATTTTGAACATTGAGTGATGATATTTTGAACAGAGTGATGATATTTTTAACATTGATGATATTTTGAACATTGAGAGATGATATTTTGAAATTTGAGGCTAATATGAACATTGATGATATTTACAACATTGAGGATATTTTGAACAATGAGAGATGATATTTTGAATATTGAGAGATGATATTTTGAACATTGATGATATTTTAAACATTGAGAGATGATATTTGGAACATTGATGATATTTTTAACATTGAGAGATGATATTTTATACATTGAGAGATGATATTTTGAACATTGAGAGATGATGTTTTCAACGTTGAGAGATGATATTTTGAACATTGAGAGACGATATTTTGAACAGAGTGATGATATTTTTAACATTGATGATATTTTAAACATTGAGAGATGATATTTTGAACATTGAGTGACGATATTATGAATATTGAGAGATGATATTTTGAACAATTGAGTGATGATATTTTGAACATTGAGTGATGATATTTTGAACATTGAGAGATGATTTTTTGAACATTGAGTGATGATATTTTGAACATGGAGAGATGATATTTTGAACATTGAGAGATGATATTTTCAACATTGAGAAATGATATTGTGTACATTAAGAGATGATATTTTGACCATTTAAAGATGATATTTTGAAAATTGAGTAATAATATTTTGAACATTGAGAGATGATATTTTGAAAATTGAGAGATGATATTTTGAACATTGAGAGATGATATTTTGAACTTTGAGAGATGATTTTTTGAACATTGAGAGATGATATTTTGAACATTGAGAGATGCTATTTTGAACATTGAGAGATGATATTTTGAACATTGATGATATTTTTAACATTGAGAAATGATATTTTATATATTGAGAGATGATATTTTGAACATTGAGAGATGATGTTCTCAAAATTGAGAGATGATATTGTGTACATTAAGAGATGATATTTTGACCATTTAAAGATGATATTTTGAAAATTGAGTAATAATATTTTGAACATTGAGAGATGATATTTTGAAAATTGAGAGATGATATTTTGAACATTGAGTGATGATATTTTGAACATTGAGAGATGATATTTTGAACATTTAGAGATGATATTTTGAACTTTGCTGATATTTTGAACATTGAGTTATGATATTATCAATATTGAGAAATTATATTGTGAACATTAAGAGATGATATTTTGACCATTTAAAGATGATATTTTGAACATTGAGTGATAATATTTTGAACATTGAGAGATGATATTTTGAAAATTGAGCGATGAAATTTTGAACATTGAAGTTTTGAACATTGAGAGATGATATGTTGAATATTGATGATATTTTCTACATTGAGAGATATTTTGAACACTGACAGATGATATTTTGAACATTGATGATATTGTGAACGTTGTGAGATGATATTTTGAACATTGATTGTAAGGGGTGACGTGTGGCTCTGTGCTTAGCCTGAGTGTTAGTGCGGGGTTAGGCCTTGTTGCCTGTTCTGGTCTCCAGCCAGCCTGGTAACACTAGACACCTGTGAGTGGTTCGACCCACTCGCCCTTACGGTTCTGACACTGGACTTAGGTGCGAGAGCAATAATGCAGAGAAAACTCAGATAGACCCAGTTGAATAGTGCGAAATGGAAAATCTTTATTGCATATTATTCAAGATTACGAAATACATGTCATAAGCACAGATTAATGACAGTACAAACTTACATACATTTATGCAACTAGGTTTAGGGAAACGAGGAGCGCACGACACATCGTAAAAGGGGGCACACATTATAATTATCCTTAAAACATAAAACCCTCCCCTATCAATACCTGTCCTAATCTAGATTTGTAGGATCGAGACTCATGCTCACCACTCGTGATAACTCGGAGAATTCCGAAACTCTGCTCGGATGTTTTTACCGCAGCACCTGACTATCCACGTGTTGATCAGGGGTCTCTGTACCCCACTTGTTTACTCGCTTCTGCTCCGGCTAGCAGGCTGGACCGTCTGCTGTCATGAAGATCTGTGTTGCCCTCGGAGTTCTGATACTACTCAAAAAAAGAGTCTTCCTGTGTCCTACACCAGTTGTCGGTAGAACTCGAAGAATAGTCTTCTCGGGCCAGTTGTGGAGTAGCCGATAGAATTCGAAAATGGTCCTTATATTTTTAGGCGCGGTCGGGGCTTACTAACTGCGGCGACACGTGTAGTCTTCTTCTCATCTCATCTCATCTCATCTCATCTCCTCTCGGGCCTTCGGTTCCAACACCGTTTACCGACTCCTCGGGATGGTGCGCCCGCCTCCAGGCCTCACAGCCCAGTTCTCCACAGATCTTCGCGGCAAGCCACGAGGTTGATCCTAGCGGATCAGAGTCCAGAGTCGTCAGGCAAAAGAATAAGAGTTCAGCAGCCTTCCAGCAAGTCAGACCAGCAAGAGAGAGATGGACGGTTGTACTTTACAGTTATAGTGCTGTAATTCCTATTTTCCCGCCCAATCTTAATGTCTATCTTTTGTCAGGTTTTGGCGCTCAAAACTTCTTGTATGGGGTGATCTCAGTCTTTAATGGGTTTCGGTGACACTTGTAACTGTCTGAGTACCCGTTAATATTTCTCCCATTGTGGAACCGGCTAGTAGTCTCCCTGGAGGGGTTTTGGAGCTTCCAAATGCTTGCTGTGAGTACCTGCGAATGGCTCTCTCATCGTAGAGCCGTGGGGATTTTGCATATTAATGTCTTTGGATGGGTCCTTGATCGCTCAGTACAATAGCCCTTGTTTGCACCTGGAAGGCCGATTCCAGTATTTATGTTTAAAATGCAAACCCATCATGTCTTGTCATTATCTCAAATGTGCTGAGTCCTGTCCGATCTTGCTGAAATGTTTATTGAAACGCCATCTTGTCTGCCTACTGAAAGTCTAGAACTTTCTGCCACGAGGCGTGGCGGCCATTTTACAGGCTGTTTGTGTCCGTTTTGAAACCTGACAGCATTCTGCTGAAATAAAGCTGTTTATACGAAACTTTATGTCTCCTTCTTATTTTTATAAAATCGCGATAATTTTGCGAATTCTACAGTCCCTCCTGTTGATGCGAATAACTCCGCTTATCGTATCAGAAACATTGTGGTGAGCAATATTATCTCGATTCTCTATATCCAAAAATTCCCATAACTTAAAACTATCTAGGGTCTCCGTGTCGTCCTTATTTCCCAGGAAAATGACATCCTTATAACACCGTAGGCAGCATTTGCCTTCAACTTACACCGCGTGTATTTCCTTCCAGGTGTAACCAGGCCGATGCCTCTCGCACCACCTGCATATGCATATTTTTTTTATTCAAGGAAAAAGAAAACCAAAAAAATACAACCAAACAACCATATTCAACAACACCAAACCAAAATAATCAAAACCAACTCTTAAACATGTAGAGTTCCAAACTTAATTACAGTTTCTGAGAAAAAAATCACGATCGATTACAACAATTCCGAGGCGCACGTGGAAAAAACTGGAGTGACGCCATTTTGTCTGTTTACGCGGTGCTTTCTTCGTGCACGCGCACGTAACGCTCTCGCCACTCTCCCGTGTTTTCGTTCTTGGTGAGGCGTTTGCCTCTCTTACAATGCACGACCAATAAGTATATCACAATAAACACTTGGCATACAACTAAAATGTGGGAGGCTATTCTAATCCAGGAAGGCACTTCAATGTTGGTGAACAGATCCCACCACGGTGGAATTACTATGTCTAGAATTTCTGTCCCTATCTCGACAGTCTTTTGTTCTAGGGTGTAAAAATGTTTTTGCGATACCGCGACGGCTTTCAAAAGCTTGGTGAGGTGTTCAGGGAGAGGGGGAATGAGGTATCCGAAATGCGCGACGAATCGCTGCAAGTCGGTGAAGTTCTCTTTTACTGTAAGATGAACAGTGGATGGTTCAGGGATCGGGACAATTCGCTGCTGTGCCACTTGAACTTCAGCCCTGGGTTTAAAACAAAAACTGCTGTCACTCACCGGACACCGGCTCCGGTTTCCATGCTGGTAGTGTTGCGCTGCAGTGGTAACACAATATGTTCCACCCCCGATGTATGCTACCTGCAGAGGCACATGATCTTGTGCCATTGCCTCCATGGTGCAATTCATGGGCTTGGCGCCAGCCGTTCTGAACCCGCACTGTGGTGTTAAAAAGGCATTCAAGTGCTGGGGACACAGGATTATGTGTGCTCCCCAGCTACGACAACCAGAGAGATCTGTACCTGTCATCGTTTGCTCCCAGCGGATGACGTAAGGTGGAACCGCTGCATAGCGAATGTGGGCTCCCCCCTGAATGACACCAATGTTCTCTACCCGATATACCGGGGCGGGCTTTGCTGTGTCGCCCAAAACCGGCATACGTAAAACTACACCCATAATGGTGTGGTTTGATCGTCCGCAGTCCACGGGGACTGGGTATGCTTCTGAAGCTAGCCTGAGCTGGCACGGACTTAATGCGTTCTGAAAAGGGTGGAGCGCCTGCAGGTGTTTGTTACTTATCCAGGACGGGACCAAACCTTGTTTTAAATCCTCCAAATTACTGCGGCCCTCGCCCAGTAACCACGCCCCATAAAGCACGCACACCTCATTCTGCACAGCCTGATCGGACGCATTCCGATCTTCCCTGATCAGGGCATTTACCGTACGCGCATGTTTCTCTAGTTCAGCTATGATTTCTTTTAAATGGAGAGTCATGGCCTGGTCCTCATGTAACCCAGACCCAACCACCTTATTTTCGTCTGTAAGAATATCCTTTAATTAAGTTTTCAAACCATTAATCTGGGTCTGCAGCTCCACGCTGTCTAGAGCGTTGACCACAGATGTACCTGTATTGAAAGCAGTGAACATGTCGTTCACAACACCCCTTCTTTGTCTCCCCACCTGACCCAAAACTTCATGTGGTGCGGTGTACAAACTTGTTTTATCAATTTCCGCGAAATCGAACTCATAAAATTGCCTAAACATCTTGGTCAACAGGACCTGATATAACCGTTCCGTCTCTTTGGGGCACCACTCCGGCAACCGCACCTCGGTGAGGTTTAAAATCACTGAGGCCACCGCATAATGTACCCCCTGAAATAATAGCTGGTCTGTAGGGACCAGTACCAAACCATTCCCGGGTCCCTTACTGCTTTTTGGGCACCCTTCTTCCTTAGCTAGAACCACCGGAATTGTGGGTGGGGCCTTGCGTGGGCGCGTAATGAGTTCAGTGGCATTTACCGGGATCAGAGAGTATGGAGCCCCGCACCCCCTGGTGCTTGCATCCCACCTCATCCCTTTCCCATTATCCTGCCACTGATTGATGAAAAATATGGAGATGCCTTTGGGGCAAACGTGCTTTGACCCCCACATACATACATAAATTCCCTCATCCGGTTCCCACCATTTGTCCCAACAGACTCTCAATTGTCCGTAAGTCCCCGTAATTGTCCGATGGGTATTATTACCCAGTCGCTCCCACTCGACCGAAGAGTTCCTCATGTTTTTGCTCAGCTTTCGTAGCCACCACCATCGGCTCAATGGGACATTCCCATTACAAGTCAAACAAATCCATTTGCCGACGGTGACGCTGACTCTGGGTGCGATGATCCTCACTTTGGGGCACATTAAAGAAGTCTCTTTATAGGCAAATCCCGATGTACTGGAATATTCAGTTGAATTCGTTCCCAGCCATCCTGGCCACCTTCCCTTGTGGAAGTAGGTGGCGGTCTCCTCAGCCTCTCGCCTTCCGGTCCCATCCACCGTGATGGGGGCCGTGTCCCCGGAGCATCCAAACACCACGACATCCTTGGTGCGGCCTCGATAGGCCAGTCCACATCCGATTGCCGCGAGCACTACCAGAATCCGTTCCATCCTTCCTTGGTTCCTGTGATCAGATAGAATGAGGTAGCCAGCCTCCCAAGAGTCTCTGGCTTTTGTGAAGGGTGAGCGGGTCCCCTGACCTCGCCTCACGTAAGAAGACATGTGCGCTGGATAGACTTTAACTATTCCTATCTCTAAAACTCCCATCATTTTACCATTTTCTGTTAAAATTAAACTACAAACTTAACCTGATTTAAAACTATAAACTTGAACTTATAAACTTATAAACTTATCACTTATCTTATAACTGTACAGTGCCGCCCGTTCCCAGGGCGGCCTACTCAAATTCTGCGGTTGCTGCCGCAGGCTTCTCCCAATGGTGGGAGGGCATTGACCCCTCCCTTTGGTCTGCCGCAGCCTGTTGCTGCTGCGCTGTGACTGGGCTCTCCCTGGGCTGCCTTAGCCCTGGACCTATGCCTAGGGACATACGGGGGACTTACCCACATCTTTCTGGGCTGGGGTTTCCGACTTGACCTACGGGGAACTACCGGGGGCAGGAACTCCAGGACTGACGGACCGGGTTCCGAGACTTCCACCGTGGCGACCTGTGGTCCCACCACAGTCGCTGGCTCCGCCTCCCCTGACTCCGCCTCCCTGAACTCGGGATCTGCAGCTTGTGGCACCGCCCTACTTGGCCCAGTAGGCGGCCCTTCACTTGCAGTCCCTACCTCATTCGAGGCAAGACGTTCAAGGCGGGCGGCTCGGGCTCTGAGGCTTCCATCGCCACGCCCTGTGGTCCCACCACAGCGGCTGGCTCCGCCTCGCCTAGCTCCGCCCCCCTGCGTTCGGGACCTGCAGCTTCGGCTTCCACCCTGTGTGGATCTCTATCTGCAGCCCCTGTCTCCCCTTTACCTGAATCGGGGGCGACCCTTTCGTCCTCCGATTCCAGCTCCTCTTCGCTTGTGTCACTATCTTGGTCGAGCTCCTCGAACTCTTCCTCATCTGACTCCCAACCCAAATAAAGGATCCTACATTTTGCTAGGATGTCCTCTCCCCTGATGCAAGCTGCTTTGCCTGCCTGTGTGCCCTGTGGGCCTACCCGGGGCTGCGAGTCCCCACTCGCAGGTTTGGCCCCTCCCCTAACACAGGCCACCGCCCCTGCTTGTGCATTCTGTGAAATCTCACCTGCTGGAGGCTGCAGATTTCTATTCTGTTTTAAATCCTCATACTCCCTGCTCCTGGCTACCCTGTAGGCTGCTTTTATGTCTCTAAGCTGCGCTTCTAGCCCATCTATTTTCCCCATTAAGCGGGCGTTCTCCTCCCGTAAGGCCTGCTCTTTTAACCTGGCCTCCTTACAGGAGACCCCCTCCTGTGCATGTCTTTTAAAGGGACACAGGTAGGCAGGCTGCGCGGGCTCTAGTCATTGGGTACTGTTGGACGGGGCTGCGGCATCTGCGGGGCCGGTAGCGACTGCCACCCTTCCTTGCGAAATCATGAGGGTGCGCATGGCTCCCAACATTGATTCGATCGCATCGGGATGGATAGGCACACCAGCTCCCCTATCAGAGACAGGCGCCTGGGCTTGGACTGCGGGATTTTTATCCCTGGACTCCTTCCAAGGATTCCTGCAGTTCTTGCGCCAGTGCCCTGTCTTTCCGCATCCGAAACAAGCATTACTGGCCTGTGGGACGCGATTTCCCTCCTGATGCCACTCCTTTTGAGCCGGGGCTGTGGGCCGCGCCTCATGCACCTTTCCCTTAAGGGGACGTGCTCCCGTACTCCTGGTATTACGGTACCCGACCGTGAGTCGATTTAGGACCGACTCCTCTGTTTTGGCGGGGTTAGTGGGATCAAACCACGCTTTGGCCTGCTCCCTCACGGCTGGCAAGCTGTTGGCTACTATACATCTGAGCCAATGAGCTAAACCGACACCGTCCAGATCGTCGCGCGCTGGCGCACCTGGGCAGCTACGCTGATAGACAGGCCACAGCCTGTCGGCGAAAACCTTCGGGGGTTCTCCCTCCATCTGCATAGTCTGTCCCAATCTCACAAACGGACCTTCGTCGTCCGCCCCCAACACTTCTAGGACCTCATCTCTTAACTCCTCATAGGTCTTATCACCCCTTTTACTCGCGTCTGAGAGACACTGGAGGATCGAGCTGTCTAAGGAGAACAGCAGCATTCTAGCCTTTTCCCCATCGTCGCAGCCGTTAATGGCTGCGGTCTGCTCTACCTCCCTGAAATGTACGGAAGGGTCGTCTGACTCGGACCAGCTTCCGTACGTGACTGATCATAGCCCTCAGCTGGTGTGAGCTGTGAGGCAACACAAGTTGGTTGAGGAGATTCCCCGCTTCCCCATTTTCTCCGGCCGGGCCCCTTTTGATACCCGTGACCGGACACAACGGTCCCGGCTTCGCTACTACTTCAGGGGGCTGTACTACCTCGGGGACCTCTTCCTCTACTTCTACCACTTCCTCCCTTATCCAGGTTGCCGAATAGCTGGGTGGCGCGGAGGGCACAGTGGCAAATACCTCCTCTGCTTTGTTCGGTAGGGATTTTTGAAATTCCCCACCCACCGGCGGCTGGTGTGCTGACGGGCTGATAAGGCACACCATGCCGTGCGCTTTATTCAGGGCCTCTTTAAGGTTCCCTATCTCTCTTTGGCAGACGCTGTGATCGGCCCCCTCATGTTTATCCTCGAGGGCCATCTTATATGCCGCCCTAACCCCCGTTAAGCTCTCTTCCTGGGCTTTTATTTGAGCAGCTAGGCGGGCACATCGTTCCCTTATTCTGCCCTCATTTAACTTTGCCTCAGTGACCTGGCACTCGAGGTAATCTATTTTCGCCTCATAGTGGTTGGGCACTAACTGGCATTCTTGATGCAACGCATTTAAAGACGCGATGAGCTGCTGCCCCCCCTGCGACCTTCTCGTCCATTTCCACCTCTAAACCCTTGATCTGAGCTGCCTGCGCTGTAATGACCTGGTCCGAAAGCTGGACTTGTCTTTTATAGCACATCAGCCAGACCGCTTTCTCTACAGTTTTTTTATGTTCCTTGCTGCCTGTCCACCTCACGGCTGCCTCTAGTGGACGCTTATCCACCAGCAGGTCACTTATCCATCTCTTAGTCAAATTCACTTTTCCAAAAACATAATCGGCTATTCTCTCTTCCATAACATTTCGCCCATTCATACCAGGGTCTAACACATTATTTTCTCGCTGCCAGTGTCCCTTTGTGGTCGCCATTATCTGTAAGGGGTGACGTGTGGCTCTGTGCTTAGCCTGAGTGTTAGTGCGGGGTTAGGCCTTGTTGCCTGTTCTGGTCTCCAGCCAGCCTGGTAACACTAGACACCTGTGAGTGGTTCGACCCACTCGCCCTTACGGTTCTGACACTGGACTTAGGTGCGAGAGCAATAATGCAGAGAAAACTCAGATAGACCCGGTTGAATAGTGCGAAATGGAAAATCTTTATTGCATATTATTCAAGATTACGAAATACATGTCATAAGCACAGATTAATGACAGTACAAACTTACATACATTTATGCAACTAGGTTTAGGGAAACGAGGAGCGCACGACACATCGTAAAAGGGGACACACATTATAATTATCCTTAAAACATAAAACCCTCCCCTATCAATACCTGTCCTAATCTAGATTTGTAGGATCGAGACTCATGCTCACCACTCGTGATAACTCGGAGAATTCCGAAACTCTGCTCGGATGTTTTTACCGCAGCACCTGACTATCCACGTGTTGATCAGGGGTCTCTGTACCCCACTTGTTTACTCACTTCTGCTCCGGCTAGCAGGCTGGACCGTCTGCTGTCATGAAGATCTGTGTTGCCCTCGGAGTTCTGATACTACTCAAAAAAAAGAGTCTTCCTGTGTCCTACACCAGTTGTCGGTAGAACTCGAAGAATAGTCTTCTCGGGCCAGTTGTGGAGTAGCCGATAGAATTCGAAAATTGTCCTTATATTTTTAGGCGCGGTCGGGGCTTACTAACCGCGGCGACATGTGTAGTCTTCTTCTCATCTCATCTCATCTCATTTCATCTCATCTCATCTCCTCTCGGGCCTTCGGTTCCAACACCATTTACCGACTCCTCGGGATGGTGCGCCTGCCTCCAGGCCTCACAGCCCAGTTCTCCACAGATCTTCACGGCAAGCCACGAGGTTGATCCTAGCGGATCAGAGTCCAGAGTCGTCAGGCAAAAGAATAAGAGTTCAGCAGCCTTCCTGCGAGTCAGAGTAGCAAGAGAGAGATGGACGGTTGTACTTTACAGTTATAGTGCTGTAATTTCTATTTTCCCGCCCAATCTTAATGTCTATCTTTTGTCAGGTTTTGGCGCTCAAAACTTCTTGTATGGGGTGATCTCAGTCTTTAATGGGTTTCGGTGACACTTGTAACTGTCTGAGTACCCGTTAATATTTCTCCCATTGTGGAACCGGCTAGTAGTCTCCCTGGAGGGGTTTTGGAGCTTCCAAATGCTTGCTGTGAGTACCCGCGAACGGCTCTCTCATCGTAGAGCCGTGGGGATTTTGCATATTAATGTCTTTGGATGGGTCCTTGATCGCTCAGTACAATAGCCCTTGTTTGCACCTGGAAGACCGATTCCAGTATTTATGTTTAAAATGCAAACCCATCATGTCTTGTCATTATCTCAAATGTGCTGAGTCCTGTCCGATCTTGCTGAAATGTTTATTGAAACGCCATCTTGTCTGCCTACTGAAAGTCTAGAACTTTCTGCCACGAGGCGTGGCGGACATTTTACAGGCTGTTTGTGTCCGTTTTGAAAACTGACAGCATTCTGCTGAAATAAAGCTGTTTATACGAAACTTTATGTCTCCTTCTTATTTTTATAAAATCGCGATAATTTTGCGAATTCTACAGATGATATTTTGAACATTGAGAGATGATACTGTGAACATTGAGAGATGATATTTTGAACCTTGAGTGATAATATTTTGAACATTGAGAGATGATATTTTGAACTTTGAGGATATTTTGAACATTGATGATATTTACAACATTGAGGATATTTTGAACGATGAGAGGTGATATTTTGAACATTGAGAGATGATATTTTGAACATTGATGATATTTTGAACATTGCGAGATGGCATTTTGAACATTGATATTTTCAACATTGCGAGATGGCATTTTGAACATTGAGAGATGATATTTTCAACATTGAGAGATGATATTTTGAAAATTGCGAGCTCACATTTTGAACATTGAGAGATGATGTTGTGAACATTGAGAGAAGATATTTTGAACATGGAGAGATAATATTTTGAACATTGAGAGATGATATTTTCAACATTGAGAAATGATGTTGTGTACATTAAGAGATGATATTTTGACCATTTAAAGATGATATTTTGAACATTGAGTGATAATATTTTGAACATTGAGAGATGATATTTTGAAAATTGAGAGATGATATTTTGAACATTGAGTGATGATATTTTGAAAATTGAGAGATCACATTTTGAACATTGAGAGATGATATTTTGAACATTGCTGATATTTTGAACATTGAGATATGATATTTTGAACATTGATGATATTTTGAACATTGAGAGATAATATTTTGAACATTGATGATATTTGGAACATTGCAAGATGGCATTTTGAACATTGATATTTTCAACATTGGGAGATGGCATTTTGAACTTTGATGATATTTTGAACATTGAGAGAAGATATTGTGAACATTGAGATATGATATTTCAAACATTGCGAGATGATATTTTGAACATGGATGATATTTTGAACATTGCGAGATGATATTTAGAACATTGATGATATTTTGAACATTGAGAGATGATATTTTGAACATTGAGAGATGATACTTTGAACATTGAGAGATGATATTATCAATATTGTGAAGTTATATTGTGAACATTAAGAGATGATATTTTGAACATTGAGAGATGATATTTGGAACATTGATGATATTTTTAACATTGAGAGATGATATTTTGTACATTGAGAGATGATATTTTGAACTTTGAGAGATGATGTTTTGAACATTGAGAGATGATGTTTTCAACATTGAGAGATGATATTTTGAACATTGAGAGATGATATTTTGAACATTGAGAGATGATATTTTGAACAGAGTGATGATATTTTTAACATTGCTGATATTTTGAACATTGAGAAATGATATTTTGAACATTGAGTGATGATATTTTGAACATTGATGATATTTTGAACATTGAGAAATGATATTGTGAACATTGACAGATGATATTTTGAACATTGAGAGATGATATTTTGAAAATTGAGAGATCACATATTGAACATTGAGAGTTGATATTTTGAACATTGAGAGATGATATTTTGAACATTGAGAGATGATATTTTGTACATTGAGTGATGATGTGAACATTAAGAGATGATATTTTGAACATTGAGAGATGATATTGTGAACATTGAGTGATGATATTTTGAACATGGAGAGATGATATTTTGAACTTTGATGATATTTTGAACATTGAGATATGATATTTGGAAAATTGATGATATTGTGAACATTGAGCGATGATAATTTGCTCATTGAGGATATTTTGAACATTGAGAGATGACATTTTGAACATTGATAGATGATATTTTGAACATTGGTGATATTTTGAACATTGAGAGATGTTATTTTGAACATTGATGATATTTTCCTCATTGATGATATTTTGAACATTGAGAGATGATATTTTGAACATTGAGTGATGTTATTTTGAATATTGAGTTCTGAGATTTTGAACAGATTGAAAGATGAGAGTTTTAACAGATTGAGAGATGATATTTTGAAGATTGAGTGATGATATTTTGAACATTGAGAGATGATATTTTGAACATTGAGAGATGACATTTTGAACAGAGAGATCACATTTTGAACATTGAGAGATGATATTGTGAACTTTGAGAGATGATGTTTTGAACATTGAGAGATGATATTTTGAACAGAGTGATGATATTTTGAACAATGATGATATTTTGATCATTGATGATATTTTGAACATTGACAGATGATATTTTGTACATTGATGATATTTTGAACCTTGCGAGATGGCATTTTGAAGATTGATGATATTTTGAACATTGAGAGATGATATTGTGAAATTTTAAAGATGATATTTTTAACATTGATGATATTTTGAACATTTATGATATTTTGAACATTGAGAGATTATATTTTGAACATTGAGAGATGATATTTTCAACATTGAGAGATGATATTGTGAACATTAAGAGATGATATTTTGACCGTTTAAAGATGATATTTTCAAAATTGAGAGATGATATTTTGAACATTGAGAGATGATATTGTGAACATTGAGATGTGATATTTTGAACATTGAGAGATGATATTTTCAACATTGAGAGATGATATTGTGAACATTAAGGGTTGATATTTTGACCATTTAAAGTCAATATTTTGAACATTGAGAGATGTTATTTTGAACATTGAGAGATCATATTTTGAACATTACATAAGATCATAAGAACATAAGAAATAGGAGCAGGAGTAGACCAATCGGCCCCTCGAGCCTGCTCCGCCATTCAATGAGATCATGGCTGATCTGGTCCAACCTCAACTCTAAAGAACACAAGAAGCAGGAGAAGGACCAGGCCACTCAGTCCCTGGGCCCGCTCCACCACCCACAGGGCCTTGACCGATCCGAACTCAAACTCATGTCCAATTTCCAGCCCGCTCCCCGTAACCCCTGATTCCCTTTACTTCTAGGAAACGGTCTATTTCTGTTTTAAATTTATTTAATGAAGTAGCTTCCACAGCTTCCTGGGGTAGCAAATTCCACAGACCCACTACCCTCTGAGTGAAAAAGTTTCTCCTCATCTCAGTTTTGAAAGAGGAGCCCCTTATTCTAAGATTATGTCCCCTAGTTCTAGTTTCACCCATCATTGGGAACATCCTCACCACGCCCACCCGATCAAGCCCCTTCACAATCTTATATGTTTCAATAAGATCGCCTCTCATTCTTCTGAACTCCAATGAGTAGAGTCCCAATCTACTCAATCTCTCCTCGTATGTCCACTCCCTCATCCCCGGAATTAACCGAGTGAACCTTCTTTGTACTGCCTCGAGAGCAAGTATGTCTTTTCTTAAGTATGGACACCAAAACTGTATGCAGTACTCCAGGTGCGGTCTCACCAATACCCATTGAGAGATGATATTTTGAACATTGAGAGATGATGTTGTGAACTTTGAGAGATGATGTTTTGAATATTGAGTGATGATATTTTTAACATTGAGAGATGATATTTTCAACATTTAGAAATGATATTGTGAACATTAAGAGATGATATTTTGACCATTTAAAGATGATATTTTGAACATTGAGTGATAATATTTTGTACATTGAGAGATGATATTTGGAACATTGATGATATTTTTAACATTGAGAGATGATATTTTGTACATTGAGAGATGATATTTTGAACTTTGAGAGATGATGTTTTGAACATTGAGAAATGATGTTTTCAACATTGAGAGATGATATTTTGAACATTGAGAGATGATATTTTGAACATTGAGAGATGATATTTTGAACAGAGTGATGATATTTTTAACATTGCTGATATTTTGAACATTGAGAAATGATATTTTGAACATTGAGTGATGATATTTTGAACATTGATGATATTTTGAACATTGAGAAATGATATTGTGAACATTGACAGATGATATTTTGAACATTGAGAGATGATATTTTGAAAATTGAGAGATCACATATTGAACATTGAGAGTTGATATTTTGAACATTGAGAGATGATATTTTGAACATTGAGAGATGATATTTTGTACATTGAGTGATGATGTGAACATTAAGAGATGATATTTTGAACATTGAGAGATGATATTGTGAACATTGAGTGATGATATTTTGAACATGGAGAGATGATATTTTGAACTTTGATGATATTTTGAACATTGAGATATGATATTTGGAAAATTGATGATATTGTGAACATTGAGCGATGATAATTTGCTCATTGAGGATATTTTGAACATTGAGAGATGACATTTTGAACATTGATAGATGATATTTTGAACATTGGTGATATTTTGAACATTGAGAGATGTTATTTTGAACATTGATGATATTTTCCTCATTGATGATATTTTGAACATTGAGAGATGATATTTTGAACATTGAGTGATGTTATTTTGAATATTGAGTTCTGAGATTTTGAACAGATTGAAAGATGAGAGTTTTAACAGATTGAGAGATGATATTTTGAAGATTGAGTGATGATATTTTGAACATTGAGTGATGATATTGTGAACATTGAGATATGATATTTTGAACATTGAGAGATCACATTTTGAACATTGAGAGATGATATTTTGAACATTGAGAGATGACATTTTGAACAGAGAGATCACATTTTGAACATTGAGAGATGATATTGTGAACTTTGAGAGATGATGTTTTGAACATTGAGAGATGATATTTTGAACAGAGTGATGATATTTTGAACAATGATGATATTTTGATCATTGATGATATTTTGAACATTGACAGATGATATTTTGTACATTGATGATATTTTGAACCTTGCGAGATGGCATTTTGAAGATTGATGATATTTTGAACATTGAGAGATGATATTGTGAAATTTTAAAGATGATATTTTTAACATTGATGATATTTTGAACATTTATGATATTTTGAACATTGAGAGATGATATTTTGAACATTGAGAGATGATATTTTCAACATTGAGAGATGATATTGTGAACATTAAGAGATGATATTTTGACCGTTTAAAGATGATATTTTCAAAATTGAGAGATGATATTTTGAACATTGAGAGATGATATTGTGAACATTGAGATGTGATATTTTGAACATTGAGAGATGATATTTTCAACATTGAGAGATGATATTGTGAACATTAAGGGTTGATATTTTGACCATTTAAAGTCGATATTTTCAACATTGAGAGATGTTATTTTGAACATTGAGAGATCATATTTTGAACATTACATAAGATCATAAGAACATAAGAAATAGGAGCAGGAGTAGACCAATCGGCCCCTCGAGCCAGCTCCGCCATTCAATGAGATCATGGCTGATCTGGTCCAACCTCAACTCTAAAGAACACAAGAAGCAGGAGAAGGACCAGGCCACTCAGTCCCTGGGCCCGCTCCACCACCCACAGGGCCTTGACCGATCCGAACTCAAACTCATGTCCAATTTCCAGCCCGCTCCCCGTAACCCCTGATTCCCTTTACTTCTAGGAAACGGTCTATTTCTGTTTTAAATTTATTTAATGAAGTAGCTTCCACAGCTTCCTGGGGTAGCAAATTCCACAGACCCACTACCCTCTGAGTGAAAAAGTTTCTCCTCATCTCAGTTTTGAAAGAGGAGCCCCTTATTCTAAGATTATGTCCCCTAGTTCTAGTTTCACCCATCATTGGGAACATCCTCACCACGCCCACCCGATCAAGCCCCTTCACAATCTTATATGTTTCAATAAGATCGCCTCTCATTCTTCTGAACTCCAATGAGTAGAGTCCCAATCTACTCAATCTCTCCTCGTATGTCCACTCCCTCATCCCCGGAATTAACCGAGTGAACCTTCTTTGTACTGCCTCGAGAGCAAGTATGTCTTTTCTTAAGTATGGACACCAAAACTGTATGCAGTACTCCAGGTGCGGTCTCACCAATACCCATTGAGAGATGATATTTTAAACATTGAGAGATGATGTTGTGAACTTTGAGAGATGATGTTTTGAATATTGAGTGATGATATTTTTAACATTGAGAGATGATATTTTCAACATTTAGAAATGATATTGTGAACATTAAGAGATGATATTTTGACCATTTAAAGATGATATTTTGAACATTGAGTGATAATATTTTGTACATTGAGAGATGATATTTTGAACACTGAGAGATGATATTTTGAACATTGATGATATTTTGAACATTGAGAGCTGATATTTTGATCATTGAGCGATATTTTGAACATTGATGATATTGTGAACATTAAGAGATGATATTTTGAACATTGAGAGATGATATTTTGAACTTTGATGATATTTTGAACATTGAGAGATGATATTTTGCAAATTGATGATATTTTGAACATTGAGAGATGATATTTTGAACATTGAGAGATGATATTTTGAACATTGAGAGATGATATTTTGCAAATTGATGATATTGTGAACATTGAGAGATGATATTTTGATCATTGAGGATATTTTGAACATTGAGAGATAACATTTTGAACATTGAGAGATGATATTTTGAACGTTGATGATATTTTGAACATTGAGAGATGATATTTTGAACATTGATGATATTTTCCACATTGATGATATTTTGAACATTGAGTAATGTTATTTTTAACAGATTGAGAGATGATATTTTGAACACTGAGAGATGATATTTTGAACATTGATGATATTTTGAACATTGAGAGCTGATATTTTGATCATTGAGCGTTATTTTGAACATTGATGATATTGTGAACATTGAGAGATGATATTTTGTACATTGAGAGATGATATTTTGAACACTGAGAGATGATATTTTGAACATTGATGATATTTTGAACGTTGAGAGCTGATATTTTGATCATTGAGCGATATTTTGAACATTGATGATATTGTGAACATTGAGAGATGATATTTTGAACATTGAGAGATGATATTTTGAACTTTGATGATATTTTGAACATTGAGAGATGATATTTTGCAAATTGATGATATTTTGAACATTGAGAGATGATATTTTGAACATTGAGAGATGATATTTTGAACATTGAGAGATGATATTTTGCAAATTGAGTGATATTGTGAACATTGAGAGATGATATTTTGATCATTGAGGATATTTTGAACATTGAGAGATAACATTTTGAACATTGAGAGATGATATTTTGAACGTTGATGATATTTTGAACATTGAGAGATGATATTTTGAACATTGATGATATTTTCCACATTGATGATATTTTGAACATTGAGTAATGTTATTTTTAACAGATTGAGAGATGATATTTTGAACATTGAGTGATATTTTGAACATTGAAAGATGATATTTTGAACATTGAGAGATGATATTTTGAACGTTGAGAGATGATATTTTCAACATTGAGAAATGATATTGTGAACATTAAGGAGTTGATATTTTGAACATTGAGAGATGATATTTTGAAAATTGAGAGATCACATTTTGAACATTGAGAGTTGATATTTTGAACATTGAGAGATGATATTTTGAACATTGAGAGATGATATTTTGAACATTGAAAGATGATATTTTGAACATTGAGAGATGATATTTTGAACGTTGAGAGATGATATTTTCAACATTGAGAAATGATATTGTGAACATTAAGGAGTTAATATTTTGAACATTGAGAGATGATATTTTGAAAATTGAGAGATCACATTTTGAACATTGAGAGTTGATATTTTGAACATTGAGAGATGATATTTTGAACATTGAGAGATGATGTGAACATTAAGAGATGATAATTTGAACATTGAGAGATGATATTTTGAACATTGAAAGATGATATTTTAGAACATTGAGTGATGATATTTTGAACATTGATGATATATTGAACATTGAGTGATGATATTGTGAACATTGAGTGATGATATTTTGAACATTGAAAGATGATATTTTAAACATTGCGAGATGATTTGTGAACCTTGAGAGTTGATATTTTGAACATTGAGAGATGATATTTTGAACTTTGATGATATTTTGAACATTGAGAGATGATATTTGGAAAATTGATGATATTGTGAACATTGAGCGATGATATTTTGATCATTGAGGATATTTTGAACATTGAGAGATGACATTTTGAACATTGAGAGACGATATTTTGAACGTTGATGATATTTTGAACATGGAGAGATGTTATTTTGAATATTGATGATATTTTCCACATTGATGATATTTTGAACATTGAGTGATGTTATTTTGAATATTGAGTGCTGAAATATTGAACAGATTGAGAGATGAGAGTTTTAACAGATTGAGAGATGATATTTTGAACATTGAGTGATGATATTTTGAACATTGAGAGATGATATTTTGAACATTGAGAGATGATATTTTGAACATTGAGAGATGATATTTTGAACATTGAGAGATGATATTTTGAACATTGAGAGATGATATTTTGAACATTGAGAGATCACATTTTGAACATTGAGAGATGATATTGTGAACTTTGAGAGATGATGTTTTGAACATTGACAGATGATATTTTGAACTTTGATGATATTTTGAACATTGAGAGATGATATTTTGCAAATTGATGATATTGTGAACATTGAGAGATGATATTTTGATCATTGAGGATATTTTGAACATTGAGAGATAACATTTTGAACATTGAGAGATGATATTTTGAACGTTGATGATATTTTGAACATTGAGAGATGATATTTTGAACATTGATGATATTTTCCACATTGAGTAATGTTATTTTTAACAGATTGAGAGATGATATTTTGAACATTGAGTGATATTTTGAACATTGAAAGATGATATTTTGAACATTGAGAGATGATATTTTGAACGTTGAGAGATGATATTTTCAACATTGAGAAATGATATTGTGAACATTAAGGAGTTGATATTTTGAACATTGAGAGATGATATTTTGAAAATTGAGAGATCACATTTTGAACATTGAGAGTTGATATTTTGAACATTGAGAGATGATGTGAACATTAAGAGATGATAATTTGAACATTGAGAGATGATATTTTGAACATTGAAAGATTATATTTTAGAAAATTGAGTGATGATATTTTGAACATTGATGATATATTGAACATTGAGTGATGATATTGTGAACATTGAGTGATGATATTTTGAACATTGAGAGATGATATTTTAAACATTGCGAGATGATTTGTGAACATTGAGAGATGATATTTTGAACATTGAGAGATGATATTTTGAACTTTGATGATATTTTGAACATTGAGAGATGATATTTGGAAAATTGATGATATTGTGAACATTGAGCGATGATATTTTGATCATTGAGGATATTTTGAACATTGAGAGATGACATTTTGAACATTGAGAGATGATATTTTGAACGTTGATGATATTTTGAACATTGAGAGATGTTATTTTGAATATTGATGATATTTTCCACATTGATGATATTTTGAACATTGAGAGATGATATTTTGAACATTGAGTGATGTTATTTTGAATATTGAGTGCTGAGATTTTGAACAGATTGAAAGATGAGCGTTTTAACAGATTGAGAGATGATATTTTGAACATTGAGTGATGATATTGTGAACATTGAGAGATGATATTTTGAACATTGAGAGATGATATTTTGAACATTGAGAGATGATATTTTGAACATTGAGAGATGATATTTTGAACATTGAGAGATGATATTTTGAACATTGAGAGATCACATTTTGAACATTGAGAGATGATATTGTGAACTTTGAGAGATGATATTTTGAACATTGAGAGATGATATTTTGCAAATTGATTATATTGTGAACATTGAGAGATGATATTTTGATCATTGAGGATATTTTGAACATTGAGAGATAACATTTTGAACATTGAGAGATGATATTTTGAACGTTGATGATATTTTGAACATTGAGAGATGATATTTTGAACATTGATGATATTTTCCACATTGATGATATTTTGAACATTGAGTGATATTTTGAACATAGAAAGATGATATTTTGAACATTGAGAGATGATATTTTGAACATTGAGAGTTGATATTTTCAACATTGAGAAATGATATTGTGAACATTAAGGAGTTGATATTTTGAACATTGAGAGATGGTATTTTGAAAATTGAGAGATCACATTTTGAACATTGAGAGTTGATATTTTCAACATTGAGAAATGATATTGTGAACATTAAGGAGTTGATATTTTGAACATTGAGAAATGATATTTTGAACATTGAGAGTTGATATTTTGAACATTGAGAGATGATATTTTGAACATTGAGAGATGATATTTTGAACTTTGATGATATTTTGAACATTGAGAGATGATATTTTCAACATTGATGATATTGTGAACATTGAGCGATGATATTTTGATCATTGAGGATATTTTGAACATTGAGAGATGATATTTTGAATATTGAGAGATGATATTTTGAACGTTGATGATATTTTGAACATTGAGAGATGTTATTTTGAATATTGATGATATTTTCCACATTGATGATATTTTGAACATTGAGAGATGATATTTTGAACATTGAGTGATGTTATTTTGAATATTGAGTGCTGAGATTTTGAACAGATTGAAAGATGAGAGTTTTAACAGATTGAGAGATGATATTTTGAACATTGAGTGATGATATTGTGAACATTGAGATATGATATTTTGAACATTGAGAGATGATATTTTGAACATTGAGAGATCACATTTTGAACATTGAGAGATGATATTGTGAACTTTGAGAGATGATGTTTTGAACATTGAGAGATGATGTTTTGGACATTGAGAGATGATATTTTGAACAGAGTGATGATATTTTGAACAATGATGATATTTTGAACATTGATGATATTTTGAACATTGACAGATGATATTTTGTACATTGATGATATTTTGAACCTTGCGAGATGGCATTTTGAACATTGATGATATTTTGAACATTGAGAGATGATATTGTGAACATTGAAAGATGATATTTTTAACATTGATGTTATTTTGAACATTTATGCTATTTTGAACACTGAGAGATGATATTTTGAACATTGATGATATTTTGAACATTGAGAGAAGATATTGTGAACATTGAGATATGATATTTGGAACATTGAGAGATGATATTGTGAACATTAAGAGATGACATTTTGAACATTTAAAGATGATATTTTCAACATTGAGAGATGATATTGTGAAGATTGAGAGATCACATTTTGAACATTGAGAGATGATATTTTGAACATTGAGAGATGATGTTGTGAACTTTGAGAGATGATATTTTTAACATTGAGTGATGATATTTTGAACATTGAGAGATGATATTTTCAACATTGAGAAATGATAGTGAACATTAAGAGATGATATTTTCACCATTTAAAGATGATATTTTGAACATTGAGTGATAATATTTTGTACATTGAGAGATGAAATTTTGAACACTGTGAGATGATATTTTGAACATTGATGATTTTTTGAACATTGAGAGATGATATTTTGAACATTCAGAGATGATATTTTCAACATTGAGAGATGATATTGTGAACATTAAGGAGTTGATATTTTGAACATTGAGAGATGATATTTTGAACTTTGATGATATTTTGAACATTGAGAGATGATATTTGGAAAATTGATGATATTGTGAACATTGAGCGATGATATTTTGATCATTGAGGATATTTTGAACATTGAGAGATGACATTTTGAACATTGAGAGACGATATTTTGAACGTTGATGATATTTTGAACATGGAGAGATGTTATTTTGAATATTGATGATATTTTCCACATTGATGATATTTTGAACATTGAGTGATGTTATTTTGAATATTGAGTGCTGAGATATTGAACAGATTGAGAGATGAGAGTTTTAACAGATTGAGAGATGATATTTTGAACATTGAGTGATGATATTTTGAACATTGAGAGATGATATTTTGAACATTGAGAGATGATATTTTGAACATTGAGAGATGATATTTTGAACATTGAGAGATGATATTTTGAACATTGAGAGATGATATTTTGAACATTGAGAGATCACATTTTGAACATTGAGAGATGATATTGTGAACTTTGAGAGATGATGTTTTGAACATTGAGAGATGATATTTTGAACTTTGATGATATTTTGAACATTGAGAGATGATATTTTGCAAATTGATGATATTGTGAACATTGAGAGATGATATTTTGATCATTGAGGATATTTTGAACATTGAGAGATAACATTTTGAACATTGAGAGATGATATTTTGAACGTTGATGATATTTTGAACATTGAGAGATGATATTTTGAACATTGATGATATTTTCCACATTGATGATATTTTCCACATTGAGTAATGTTATTTTTAACAGATTGAGAGATGATATTTTGAACATTGAGTGATATTTTGAACATTGAAAGATGATATTTTGAACATTGAGAGATGATATTTTGAACGTTGAGAGATGATATTTTCAACATTGAGAAATGATATTGTGAACATTAAGGAGTTGACATTTTGAACATTGAGAGTTGATATTTTGAACATTGAGAGATGATGTGAACATTAAGAGATGATAATTTGAACATTGAGAGATGATATTTTGAACATTGAAAGATTATATTTTAGAAAATTGAGTGATGATATTTTGAACATTGATGATATATTGAACATTGAGTGATGATATTGTGAACATTGAGTGATGATATTTTGAACATTGAGAGATGATATTTTAAACATTGCGAGATGATTTGTGAACATTGAGAGATGATATTTTGAACATTGAGAGATGATATTTTGAACTTTGATGATATTTTGAACATTGAGAGATGATATTTGGAAAATTGATGATATTGTGAACATTGAGCGATGATATTTTGATCATTGAGGATATTTTGAACATTGAGAGATGACATTTTGAACATTGAGAGATGATATTTTGAACGTTGATGATATTTTGAACATTGAGAGATGTTATTTTGAATATTGATGATATTTTCCACATTGATGATATTTTGAACATTGAGAGATGATATTTTGAACATTGAGTGATGTTATTTTGAATATTGAGTGCTGAGATTTTGAACAGATTGAAAGATGAGCGTTTTAACAGATTGAGAGATGATATTTTGAACATTGAGTGATGATATTGTGAACATTGAGAGATGATATTTTGAACATTGAGAGATGATATTTTGAACATTGAGAGATGATATTTTGAACATTGAGAGATGATATTTTGAACATTGAGAGATGATATTTTGAACATTGAGAGATCACATTTTGAACATTGAGAGATGATATTGTGAACTTTGAGAGATGATATTTTGAACATTGAGAGATGATATTTTGCAAATTGATTATATTGTGAACATTGAGAGATGATATTTTGATCATTGAGGATATTTTGAACATTGAGAGATAACATTTTGAACATTGAGAGATGATATTTTGAACGTTGATGATATTTTGAACATTGAGAGATGATATTTTGAATATTGATGATATTTTCCACATTGATGATATTTTGAACATTGAGAGATGATATTTTGAACATTGAGTGATGTTATTTTGAATATTGAGTGCTGAGATTTTGAACAGATTGAAAGATGAGCGTTTTAACAGATTGAGAGATGATATTTTGAACATTGAGTGATGATATTGTGAACATTGAGAGATGATATTTTGAACATTGAGAGATGATATTTTGAACATTGAGAGATGATATTTTGAACATTGAGAGATGATATTTTGAACATTGAGAGATGATATTTTGAACATTGAGAGATCACATTTTGAACATTGAGAGATGATATTGTGAACTTTGAGAGATGATATTTTGAACATTGAGAGATGATATTTTGCAAATTGATTATATTGTGAACATTGAGAGATGATATTTTGATCATTGAGGATATTTTGAACATTGAGAGATAACATTTTGAACATTGAGAGATGATATTTTGAACGTTGATGATATTTTGAACATTGAGAGATGATATTTTGAACATTGATGATATTTTCCACATTGATGATATTTTGAACATTGAGTGATATTTTGAACATAGAAAGATGATATTTTGAACATTGAGAGATGATATTTTGAACATTGAGAGTTGATATTTTCAACATTGAGAAATGATATTGTGAACATTAAGGAGTTGATATTTTGAACATTGAGAGATGGTATTTTGAAAATTGAGAGATCACATTTTGAACATTGAGAGTTGATATTTTCAACATTGAGAAATGATATTGTGAACATTAAGGAGTTGATATTTTGAACATTGAGAAATGATATTTTGAACATTGAGAGTTGATATTTTGAACATTGAGAGATGATATTTTGAACATTGAGAGATGATATTTTGAACTTTGATGATATTTTGAACATTGAGAGATGATATTTTCAACATTGATGATATTGTGAACATTGAGCGATGATATTTTGATCATTGAGGATATTTTGAACATTGAGAGATGATATTTTGAATATTGAGAGATGATATTTTGAACGTTGATGATATTTTGAACATTGAGAGATGTTATTTTGAATATTGATGATATTTTCCACATTGATGATATTTTGAACATTGAGAGATGATATTTTGAACATTGAGTGATGTTATTTTGAATATTGAGTGCTGAGATTTTGAACAGATTGAAAGATGAGAGTTTTAACAGATTGAGAGATGATATTTTGAACATTGAGTGATGATATTGTGAACATTGAGATATGATATTTTGAACATTGAGAGATGATATTTTGAACATTGAGAGATCACATTTTGAACATTGAGAGATGATATTGTGAACTTTGAGAGATGATGTTTTGAACATTGAGAGATGATGTTTTGGACATTGAGAGATGATATTTTGAACAGAGTGATGATATTTTGAACAATGATGATATTTTGAACATTGATGATATTTTGAACATTGACAGATGATATTTTGTACATTGATGATATTTTGAACCTTGCGAGATGGCATTTTGAACATTGATGATATTTTGAACATTGAGAGATGATATTGTGAACATTGAAAGATGATATTTTTAACATTGATGTTATTTTGAACATTTATGCTATTTTGAACACTGAGAGATGATATTTTGAACATTGATGATATTTTGAACATTGAGAGAAGATATTGTGAACATTGAGATATGATATTTGGAACATTGAGAGATGATATTGTGAACATTAAGAGATGACATTTTGAACATTTAAAGATGATATTTTCAACATTGAGAGATGATATTGTGAAGATTTAGAGATCACATTTTGAACATTGAGAGATGATATTTTGAACATTGAGAGATGATGTTGTGAACTTTGAGAGATGATATTTTGAACATTGAGTGATGATATTTTGAACATTGAGAGATGATATTTTCAGCATTGAGAAATGATAGTGAACATTAAGAGATGATATTTTCACCATTTAAAGATGATATTTTGAACATTGAGTGATAATATTTTGTACATTGAGAGATGAAATTTTGAACACTGTGAGATGATATTTTGAACATTGATGATTTTTTGAACATTGAGAGATGATATTTTGAACATTCAGAGATGATATTTTCAACATTGAGAGATGATATTGTGAACATTAAGGAGTTGATATTTTGAACATTGAGAGATGATATTTTGAAAATTGAGAGATCACATTTTGAACATTGAGAGTTGATATTTTGAACATTGAGAGATGATATTTTGAACATTGAGATATGATATTTTGAACATTGAGAGATGATATTTTGAACATTGAGAGATGATATTTTGAACATTGAGAGATGATATTTTGAACATTGAGAGATGATATTTTCAACATTGAGAAATGATGTTGTATACATTAAGAGATGATATTTTGACCATTTAAAGATGATATTTTGAACATTGAGTGATAATATTTTGAACATTGAGAGATGATATTTTGAAAATTGAGAGATGATATTTTGAACATTGAGTGATGATATTTTGAAAATTGAGAGATCACATTTTGAACATTGAGAGATGATATTTTGAACATTGCTGATATTTTGAACATTGAGATATGATATTTTGAACATTGATGATATTTTGAACATTGAGAGATAATATTTTGAACATTGATGATATTTGGAACATTGCAAGATGGCATTTTGAACATTGATATTTTCAACATTGGGAGATGGCATTTTGAACTTTGATGATATTTTGAACATTGAGAGAAGATATTGTGAACATTGAGATATGATATTTCAAACATTGCGAGATGATATTTTGAACATGGATGATATTTTGAACATTGCGAGATGATATTTAGAACATTGATGATATTTTGAACATTGAGAGATGATATTTTGAACATTGAGAGATGATACTTTGAACATTGAGAGATGATATTATCAATATTGTGAAGTTATATTGTGAACATTAAGAGATGATATTTTGAACATTGAGAGATGATATTTGGAACATTGATGATATTTTTAACATTGAGAGATGATATTTTGTACATTGAGAGATGATATTTTGAACTTTGAGAGATGATGTTTTGAACATTGAGAGATGATGTTTTCAACATTGAGAGATGATATTTTGAACATTGAGAGATGATATTTTGAACATTGAGAGATGATATTTTGAACAGAGTGATGATATTTTTAACATTGCTGATATTTTGAACATTGAGAAATGATATTTTGAACATTGAGTGATGATATTTTGAACATTGATGATATTTTGAACATTGAGAAATGATATTGTGAACATTGACAGATGATATTTTGAACATTGAGAGATGATATTTTGAAAATTGAGAGATCACATATTGAACATTGAGAGTTGATATTTTGAACATTGAGAGATGATATTTTGAACATTGAGAGATGATATTTTGTACATTGAGTGATGATGTGAACATTAAGAGATGATATTTTGAACATTGAGAGATGATATTGTGAACATTGAGTGATGATATTTTGAACATGGAGAGATGATATTTTGAACTTTGATGATATTTTGAACATTGAGATATGATATTTGGAAAATTGATGATATTGTGAACATTGAGCGATGATAATTTGCTCATTGAGGATATTTTGAACATTGAGAGATGACATTTTGAACATTGATAGATGATATTTTGAACATTGGTGATATTTTGAACATTGAGAGATGTTATTTTGAACATTGATGATATTTTCCTCATTGATGATATTTTGAACATTGAGAGATGATATTTTGAACATTGAGTGATGTTATTTTGAATATTGAGTTCTGAGATTTTGAACAGATTGAAAGATGAGAGTTTTAACAGATTGAGAGATGATATTTTGAAGATTGAGTGATGATATTTTGAACATTGAGAGATGATATTTTGAACATTGAGAGATGACATTTTGAACAGAGAGATCACATTTTGAACATTGAGAGATGATATTGTGAACTTTGAGAGATGATGTTTTGAACATTGAGAGATGATATTTTGAACAGAGTGATGATATTTTGAACAATGATGATATTTTGATCATTGATGATATTTTGAACATTGACAGATGATATTTTGTACATTGATGATATTTTGAACCTTGCGAGATGGCATTTTGAAGATTGATGATATTTTGAACATTGAGAGATGATATTGTGAAATTTTAAAGATGATATTTTTAACATTGATGATATTTTGAACATTTATGATATTTTGAACATTGAGAGATTATATTTTGAACATTGAGAGATGATATTTTCAACATTGAGAGATGATATTGTGAACATTAAGAGATGATATTTTGACCGTTTAAAGATGATATTTTCAAAATTGAGAGATGATATTTTGAACATTGAGAGATGATATTGTGAACATTGAGATGTGATATTTTGAACATTGAGAGATGATATTTTCAACATTGAGAGATGATATTGTGAACATTAAGGGTTGATATTTTGACCATTTAAAGTCAATATTTTGAACATTGAGAGATGTTATTTTGAACATTGAGAGATCATATTTTGAACATTACATAAGATCATAAGAACATAAGAAATAGGAGCAGGAGTAGACCAATCGGCCCCTCGAGCCTGCTCCGCCATTCAATGAGATCATGGCTGATCTGGTCCAACCTCAACTCTAAAGAACACAAGAAGCAGGAGAAGGACCAGGCCACTCAGTCCCTGGGCCCGCTCCACCACCCACAGGGCCTTGACCGATCCGAACTCAAACTCATGTCCAATTTCCAGCCCGCTCCCCGTAACCCCTGATTCCCTTTACTTCTAGGAAACGGTCTATTTCTGTTTTAAATTTATTTAATGAAGTAGCTTCCACAGCTTCCTGGGGTAGCAAATTCCACAGACCCACTACCCTCTGAGTGAAAAAGTTTCTCCTCATCTCAGTTTTGAAAGAGGAGCCCCTTATTCTAAGATTATGTCCCCTAGTTCTAGTTTCACCCATCATTGGGAACATCCTCACCACGCCCACCCGATCAAGCCCCTTCACAATCTTATATGTTTCAATAAGATCGCCTCTCATTCTTCTGAACTCCAATGAGTAGAGTCCCAATCTACTCAATCTCTCCTCGTATGTCCACTCCCTCATCCCCGGAATTAACCGAGTGAACCTTCTTTGTACTGCCTCGAGAGCAAGTATGTCTTTTCTTAAGTATGGACACCAAAACTGTATGCAGTACTCCAGGTGCGGTCTCACCAATACCCATTGAGAGATGATATTTTGAACATTGAGAGATGATGTTGTGAACTTTGAGAGATGATGTTTTGAATATTGAGTGATGATATTTTTAACATTGAGAGATGATATTTTCAACATTTAGAAATGATATTGTGAACATTAAGAGATGATATTTTGACCATTTAAAGATGATATTTTGAACATTGAGTGATAATATTTTGTACATTGAGAGATGATATTTGGAACATTGATGATATTTTTAACATTGAGAGATGATATTTTGTACATTGAGAGATGATATTTTGAACTTTGAGAGATGATGTTTTGAACATTGAGAAATGATGTTTTCAACATTGAGAGATGATATTTTGAACATTGAGAGATGATATTTTGAACATTGAGAGATGATATTTTGAACAGAGTGATGATATTTTTAACATTGCTGATATTTTGAACATTGAGAAATGATATTTTGAACATTGAGTGATGATATTTTGAACATTGATGATATTTTGAACATTGAGAAATGATATTGTGAACATTGACAGATGATATTTTGAACATTGAGAGATGATATTTTGAAAATTGAGAGATCACATATTGAACATTGAGAGTTGATATTTTGAACATTGAGAGATGATATTTTGAACATTGAGAGATGATATTTTGTACATTGAGTGATGATGTGAACATTAAGAGATGATATTTTGAACATTGAGAGATGATATTGTGAACATTGAGTGATGATATTTTGAACATGGAGAGATGATATTTTGAACTTTGATGATATTTTGAACATTGAGATATGATATTTGGAAAATTGATGATATTGTGAACATTGAGCGATGATAATTTGCTCATTGAGGATATTTTGAACATTGAGAGATGACATTTTGAACATTGATAGATGATATTTTGAACATTGGTGATATTTTGAACATTGAGAGATGTTATTTTGAACATTGATGATATTTTCCTCATTGATGATATTTTGAACATTGAGAGATGATATTTTGAACATTGAGTGATGTTATTTTGAATATTGAGTTCTGAGATTTTGAACAGATTGAAAGATGAGAGTTTTAACAGATTGAGAGATGATATTTTGAAGATTGAGTGATGATATTTTGAACATTGAGTGATGATATTGTGAACATTGAGATATGATATTTTGAACATTGAGAGATCACATTTTGAACATTGAGAGATGATATTTTGAACATTGAGAGATGACATTTTGAACAGAGAGATCACATTTTGAACATTGAGAGATGATATTGTGAACTTTGAGAGATGATGTTTTGAACATTGAGAGATGATATTTTGAACAGAGTGATGATATTTTGAACAATGATGATATTTTGATCATTGATGATATTTTGAACATTGACAGATGATATTTTGTACATTGATGATATTTTGAACCTTGCGAGATGGCATTTTGAAGATTGATGATATTTTGAACATTGAGAGATGATATTGTGAAATTTTAAAGATGATATTTTTAACATTGATGATATTTTGAACATTTATGATATTTTGAACATTGAGAGATGATATTTTGAACATTGAGAGATGATATTTTCAACATTGAGAGATGATATTGTGAACATTAAGAGATGATATTTTGACCGTTTAAAGATGATATTTTCAAAATTGAGAGATGATATTTTGAACATTGAGAGATGATATTGTGAACATTGAGATGTGATATTTTGAACATTGAGAGATGATATTTTCAACATTGAGAGATGATATTGTGAACATTAAGGGTTGATATTTTGACCATTTAAAGTCGATATTTTCAACATTGAGAGATGTTATTTTGAACATTGAGAGATCATATTTTGAACATTACATAAGATCATAAGAACATAAGAAATAGGAGCAGGAGTAGACCAATCGGCCCCTCGAGCCAGCTCCGCCATTCAATGAGATCATGGCTGATCTGGTCCAACCTCAACTCTAAAGAACACAAGAAGCAGGAGAAGGACCAGGCCACTCAGTCCCTGGGCCCGCTCCACCACCCACAGGGCCTTGACCGATCCGAACTCAAACTCATGTCCAATTTCCAGCCCGCTCCCCGTAACCCCTGATTCCCTTTACTTCTAGGAAACGGTCTATTTCTGTTTTAAATTTATTTAATGAAGTAGCTTCCACAGCTTCCTGGGGTAGCAAATTCCACAGACCCACTACCCTCTGAGTGAAAAAGTTTCTCCTCATCTCAGTTTTGAAAGAGGAGCCCCTTATTCTAAGATTATGTCCCCTAGTTCTAGTTTCACCCATCATTGGGAACATCCTCACCACGCCCACCCGATCAAGCCCCTTCACAATCTTATATGTTTCAATAAGATCGCCTCTCATTCTTCTGAACTCCAATGAGTAGAGTCCCAATCTACTCAATCTCTCCTCGTATGTCCACTCCCTCATCCCCGGAATTAACCGAGTGAACCTTCTTTGTACTGCCTCGAGAGCAAGTATGTCTTTTCTTAAGTATGGACACCAAAACTGTATGCAGTACTCCAGGTGCGGTCTCACCAATACCCATTGAGAGATGATATTTTAAACATTGAGAGATGATGTTGTGAACTTTGAGAGATGATGTTTTGAATATTGAGTGATGATATTTTTAACATTGAGAGATGATATTTTCAACATTTAGAAATGATATTGTGAACATTAAGAGATGATATTTTGACCATTTAAAGATGATATTTTGAACATTGAGTGATAATATTTTGTACATTGAGAGATGATATTTTGAACACTGAGAGATGATATTTTGAACATTGATGATATTTTGAACATTGAGAGCTGATATTTTGATCATTGAGCGATATTTTGAACATTGATGATATTGTGAACATTAAGAGATGATATTTTGAACATTGAGAGATGATATTTTGAACTTTGATGATATTTTGAACATTGAGAGATGATATTTTGCAAATTGATGATATTTTGAACATTGAGAGATGATATTTTGAACATTGAGAGATGATATTTTGAACATTGAGAGATGATATTTTGCAAATTGATGATATTGTGAACATTGAGAGATGATATTTTGATCATTGAGGATATTTTGAACATTGAGAGATAACATTTTGAACATTGAGAGATGATATTTTGAACGTTGATGATATTTTGAACATTGAGAGATGATATTTTGAACATTGATGATATTTTCCACATTGATGATATTTTGAACATTGAGTAATGTTATTTTTAACAGATTGAGAGATGATATTTTGAACACTGAGAGATGATATTTTGAACATTGATGATATTTTGAACATTGAGAGCTGATATTTTGATCATTGAGCGTTATTTTGAACATTGATGATATTGTGAACATTGAGAGATGATATTTTGTACATTGAGAGATGATATTTTGAACACTGAGAGATGATATTTTGAACATTGATGATATTTTGAACATTGAGAGCTGATATTTTGATCATTGAGCGATATTTTGAACATTGATGATATTGTGAACATTGAGAGATGATATTTTGAACATTGAGAGATGATATTTTGAACTTTGATGATATTTTGAACATTGAGAGATGATATTTTGCAAATTGATGATATTTTGAACATTGAGAGATGATATTTTGAACATTGAGAGATGATATTTTGAACATTGAGAGATGATATTTTGCAAATTGAGTGATATTGTGAACATTGAGAGATGATATTTTGATCATTGAGGATATTTTGAACATTGAGAGATAACATTTTGAACATTGAGAGATGATATTTTGAACGTTGATGATATTTTGAACATTGAGAGATGATATTTTGAACATTGATGATATTTTCCACATTGATGATATTTTGAACATTGAGTAATGTTATTTTTAACAGATTGAGAGATGATATTTTGAACATTGAGTGATATTTTGAACATTGAAAGATGATATTTTGAACATTGAGAGATGATATTTTGAACGTTGAGAGATGATATTTTCAACATTGAGAAATGATATTGTGAACATTAAGGAGTTGATATTTTGAACATTGAGAGATGATATTTTGAAAATTGAGAGATCACATTTTGAACATTGAGAGTTGATATTTTGAACATTGAGAGATGATATTTTGAACATTGAGAGATGATATTTTGAACATTGAAAGATGATATTTTGAACATTGAGAGATGATATTTTGAACGTTGAGAGATGATATTTTCAACATTGAGAAATGATATTGTGAACATTAAGGAGTTCATATTTTGAACATTGAGAGATGATATTTTGAAAATTGAGAGATCACATTTTGAACATTGAGAGTTGATATTTTGAACATTGAGAGATGATATTTTGAACATTGAGAGATGATGTGAACATTAAGAGATGATAATTTGAACATTGAGAGATGATATTTTGAACATTGAAAGATGATATTTTAGAACATTGAGTGATGATATTTTGAACATTGATGATATATTGAACATTGAGTGATGATATTGTGAACATTGAGTGATGATATTTTGAACATTGAAAGATGATATTTTAAACATTGCGAGATGATTTGTGAACCTTGAGAGTTGATATTTTGAACATTGAGAGATGATATTTTGAACTTTGATGATATTTTGAACATTGAGAGATGATATTTGGAAAATTGATGATATTGTGAACATTGAGCGATGATATTTTGATCATTGAGGATATTTTGAACATTGAGAGATGACATTTTGAACATTGAGAGACGATATTTTGAACGTTGATGATATTTTGAACATGGAGAGATGTTATTTTGAATATTGATGATATTTTCCACATTGATGATATTTTGAACATTGAGTGATGTTATTTTGAATATTGAGTGCTGAAATATTGAACAGATTGAGAGATGAGAGTTTTAACAGATTGAGAGATGATATTTTGAACATTGAGTGATGATATTTTGAACATTGAGAGATGATATTTTGAACATTGAGAGATGATATTTTGAACATTGAGAGATGATATTTTGAACATTGAGAGATGATATTTTGAACATTGAGAGATGATATTTTGAACATTGAGAGATCACATTTTGAACATTGAGAGATGATATTGTGAACTTTGAGAGATGATGTTTTGAACATTGAGAGATGATATTTTGAACTTTGATGATATTTTGAACATTGAGAGATGATATTTTGCAAATTGATGATATTGTGAACATTGAGAGATGATATTTTGATCATTGAGGATATTTTGAACATTGAGAGATAACATTTTGAACATTGAGAGATGATATTTTGAACGTTGATGATATTTTGAACATTGAGAGATGATATTTTGAACATTGATGATATTTTCCACATTGAGTAATGTTATTTTTAACAGATTGAGAGATGATATTTTGAACATTGAGTGATATTTTGAACATTGAAAGATGATATTTTGAACATTGAGAGATGATATTTTGAACGTTGAGAGATGATATTTTCAACATTGAGAAATGATATTGTGAACATTAAGGAGTTGATATTTTGAACATTGAGAGATGATATTTTGAAAATTGAGAGATCACATTTTGAACATTGAGAGTTGATATTTTGAACATTGAGAGATGATGTGAACATTAAGAGATGATAATTTGAACATTGAGAGATGATATTTTGAACATTGAAAGATTATATTTTAGAAAATTGAGTGATGATATTTTGAACATTGATGATATATTGAACATTGAGTGATGATATTGTGAACATTGAGTGATGATATTTTGAACATTGAGAGATGATATTTTAAACATTGCGAGATGATTTGTGAACATTGAGAGATGATATTTTGAACATTGAGAGATGATATTTTGAACTTTGATGATATTTTGAACATTGAGAGATGATATTTGGAAAATTGATGATATTGTGAACATTGAGCGATGATATTTTGATCATTGAGGATATTTTGAACATTGAGAGATGACATTTTGAACATTGAGAGATGATATTTTGAACGTTGATGATATTTTGAACATTGAGAGATGTTATTTTGAATATTGATGATATTTTCCACATTGATGATATTTTGAACATTGAGAGATGATATTTTGAACATTGAGTGATGTTATTTTGAATATTGAGTGCTGAGATTTTGAACAGATTGAAAGATGAGCGTTTTAACAGATTGAGAGATGATATTTTGAACATTGAGTGATGATATTGTGAACATTGAGAGATGATATTTTGAACATTGAGAGATGATATTTTGAACATTGAGAGATGATATTTTGAACATTGAGAGATCACATTTTGAACATTGAGAGATGATATTGTGAACTTTGAGAGATGATATTTTGAACATTGAGAGATGATATTTTGCAAATTGATTATATTGTGAACATTGAGAGATGATATTTTGATCATTGAGGATATTTTGAACATTGAGAGATAACATTTTGAACATTGAGAGATGATATTTTGAACGTTGATGATATTTTGAACATTGAGAGATGATATTTTGAACATTGATGATATTTTCCACATTGATGATATTTTGAACATTGAGTGATATTTTGAACATAGAAAGATGATATTTTGAACATTGAGAGATGATATTTTGAACATTGAGAGTTGATATTTTCAACATTGAGAAATGATATTGTGAACATTAAGGAGTTGATATTTTGAACATTGAGAGATGGTATTTTGAAAATTGAGAGATCACATTTTGAACATTGAGAGTTGATATTTTCAACATTGAGAAATGATATTGTGAACATTAAGGAGTTGATATTTTGAACATTGAGAAATGATATTTTGAACATTGAGAGTTGATATTTTGAACATTGAGAGATGATATTTTGAACATTGAGAGATGATATTTTGAACTTTGATGATATTTTGAACATTGAGAGATGATATTTTCAACATTGATGATATTGTGAACATTGAGCGATGATATTTTGATCATTGAGGATATTTTGAACATTGAGAGATGATATTTTGAATATTGAGAGATGATATTTTGAACGTTGATGATATTTTGAACATTGAGAGATGTTATTTTGAATATTGATGATATTTTCCACATTGATGATATTTTGAACATTGAGAGATGATATTTTGAACATTGAGTGATGTTATTTTGAATATTGAGTGCTGAGATTTTGAACAGATTGAAAGATGAGAGTTTTAACAGATTGAGAGATGATATTTTGAACATTGAGTGATGATATTGTGAACATTGAGATATGATATTTTGAACATTGAGAGATGATATTTTGAACATTGAGAGATAACATTTTGAACATTGAGAGATGATATTTTGAACGTTGATGATATTTTGAACATTGAGAGATGATATTTTGAACATTGATGATATTTTCCACATTGATGATATTTTGAACATTGAGTAATGTTATTTTTAACAGATTGAGAGATGATATTTTGAACATTGAGTGATATTTTGAACATTGAAAGATGATATTTTGAACATTGAGAGATGATATTTTGAACGTTGAGAGATGATATTTTCAACATTGAGAAATGATATTGTGAACATTAAGGAGTTGATATTTTGAACATTGAGAGATGATATTTTGAAAATTGAGAGATCACATTTTGAACATTGAGAGTT
This sequence comes from Squalus acanthias, assembly GCA_030390025.1. NCBI lineage: Eukaryota > Metazoa > Chordata > Chondrichthyes > Squaliformes > Squalidae > Squalus > Squalus acanthias. The sequence continues at coordinate 29,320,660 of CM059432.1, read as the reverse complement.
GATATTTTGAACATTGAGAGATGATATTTTGAACATTGAGAGATGATATTTTGAACATTGAAAGATGATATTTTGAACATTGAGAGATGATATTTTGAACGTTGAGAGATGATATTTTCAACATTGAGAAATGATATTGTGAACATTAAGGAGTTCATATTTTGAACATTGAGAGATGATATTTTGAAAATTGAGAGATCACATTTTGAACATTGAGAGTTGATATTTTGAACATTGAGAGATGATATTTTGAACATTGAGAGATGATGTGAACATTAAGAGATGATAATTTGAACATTGAGAGATGATATTTTGAACATTGAAAGATGATATTTTAGAACATTGAGTGATGATATTTTGAACATTGATGATATATTGAACATTGAGTGATGATATTGTGAACATTGAGTGATGATATTTTGAACATTGAAAGATGATATTTTAAACATTGCGAGATGATTTGTGAACCTTGAGAGTTGATATTTTGAACATTGAGAGATGATATTTTGAACTTTGATGATATTTTGAACATTGAGAGATGATATTTGGAAAATTGATGATATTGTGAACATTGAGCGATGATATTTTGATCATTGAGGATATTTTGAACATTGAGAGATGACATTTTGAACATTGAGAGACGATATTTTGAACGTTGATGATATTTTGAACATGGAGAGATGTTATTTTGAATATTGATGATATTTTCCACATTGATGATATTTTGAACATTGAGTGATGTTATTTTGAATATTGAGTGCTGAAATATTGAACAGATTGAGAGATGAGAGTTTTAACAGATTGAGAGATGATATTTTGAACATTGAGTGATGATATTTTGAACATTGAGAGATGATATTTTGAACATTGAGAGATGATATTTTGAACATTGAGAGATGATATTTTGAACATTGAGAGATGATATTTTGAACATTGAGAGATGATATTTTGAACATTGAGAGATCACATTTTGAACATTGAGAGATGATATTGTGAACTTTGAGAGATGATGTTTTGAACATTGACAGATGATATTTTGAACTTTGATGATATTTTGAACATTGAGAGATGATATTTTGCAAATTGATGATATTGTGAACATTGAGAGATGATATTTTGATCATTGAGGATATTTTGAACATTGAGAGATAACATTTTGAACATTGAGAGATGATATTTTGAACGTTGATGATATTTTGAACATTGAGAGATGATATTTTGAACATTGATGATATTTTCCACATTGAGTAATGTTATTTTTAACAGATTGAGAGATGATATTTTGAACATTGAGTGATATTTTGAACATTGAAAGATGATATTTTGAACATTGAGAGATGATATTTTGAACGTTGAGAGATGATATTTTCAACATTGAGAAATGATATTGTGAACATTAAGGAGTTGATATTTTGAACATTGAGAGATGATATTTTGAAAATTGAGAGATCACATTTTGAACATTGAGAGTTGATATTTTGAACATTGAGAGATGATGTGAACATTAAGAGATGATAATTTGAACATTGAGAGATGATATTTTGAACATTGAAAGATTATATTTTAGAAAATTGAGTGATGATATTTTGAACATTGATGATATATTGAACATTGAGTGATGATATTGTGAACATTGAGTGATGATATTTTGAACATTGAGAGATGATATTTTAAACATTGCGAGATGATTTGTGAACATTGAGAGATGATATTTTGAACATTGAGAGATGATATTTTGAACTTTGATGATATTTTGAACATTGAGAGATGATATTTGGAAAATTGATGATATTGTGAACATTGAGCGATGATATTTTGATCATTGAGGATATTTTGAACATTGAGAGATGACATTTTGAACATTGAGAGATGATATTTTGAACGTTGATGATATTTTGAACATTGAGAGATGTTATTTTGAATATTGATGATATTTTCCACATTGATGATATTTTGAACATTGAGAGATGATATTTTGAACATTGAGTGATGTTATTTTGAATATTGAGTGCTGAGATTTTGAACAGATTGAAAGATGAGCGTTTTAACAGATTGAGAGATGATATTTTGAACATTGAGTGATGATATTGTGAACATTGAGAGATGATATTTTGAACATTGAGAGATGATATTTTGAACATTGAGAGATGATATTTTGAACATTGAGAGATGATATTTTGAACATTGAGAGATCACATTTTGAACATTGAGAGATGATATTGTGAACTTTGAGAGATGATATTTTGAACATTGAGAGATGATATTTTGCAAATTGATTATATTGTGAACATTGAGAGATGATATTTTGATCATTGAGGATATTTTGAACATTGAGAGATAACATTTTGAACATTGAGAGATGATATTTTGAACGTTGATGATATTTTGAACATTGAGAGATGATATTTTGAACATTGATGATATTTTCCACATTGATGATATTTTGAACATTGAGTGATATTTTGAACATAGAAAGATGATATTTTGAACATTGAGAGATGATATTTTGAACATTGAGAGTTGATATTTTCAACATTGAGAAATGATATTGTGAACATTAAGGAGTTGATATTTTGAACATTGAGAGATGGTATTTTGAAAATTGAGAGATCACATTTTGAACATTGAGAGTTGATATTTTCAACATTGAGAAATGATATTGTGAACATTAAGGAGTTGATATTTTGAACATTGAGAAATGATATTTTGAACATTGAGAGTTGATATTTTGAACATTGAGAGATGATATTTTGAACATTGAGAGATGATATTTTGAACTTTGATGATATTTTGAACATTGAGAGATGATATTTTCAACATTGATGATATTGTGAACATTGAGCGATGATATTTTGATCATTGAGGATATTTTGAACATTGAGAGATGATATTTTGAATATTGAGAGATGATATTTTGAACGTTGATGATATTTTGAACATTGAGAGATGTTATTTTGAATATTGATGATATTTTCCACATTGATGATATTTTGAACATTGAGAGATGATATTTTGAACATTGAGTGATGTTATTTTGAATATTGAGTGCTGAGATTTTGAACAGATTGAAAGATGAGAGTTTTAACAGATTGAGAGATGATATTTTGAACATTGAGTGATGATATTGTGAACATTGAGATATGATATTTTGAACATTGAGAGATGATATTTTGAACATTGAGAGATCACATTTTGAACATTGAGAGATGATATTGTGAACTTTGAGAGATGATGTTTTGAACATTGAGAGATGATGTTTTGGACATTGAGAGATGATATTTTGAACAGAGTGATGATATTTTGAACAATGATGATATTTTGAACATTGATGATATTTTGAACATTGACAGATGATATTTTGTACATTGATGATATTTTGAACCTTGCGAGATGGCATTTTGAACATTGATGATATTTTGAACATTGAGAGATGATATTGTGAACATTGAAAGATGATATTTTTAACATTGATGTTATTTTGAACATTTATGCTATTTTGAACACTGAGAGATGATATTTTGAACATTGATGATATTTTGAACATTGAGAGAAGATATTGTGAACATTGAGATATGATATTTGGAACATTGAGAGATGATATTGTGAACATTAAGAGATGACATTTTGAACATTTAAAGATGATATTTTCAACATTGAGAGATGATATTGTGAAGATTGAGAGATCACATTTTGAACATTGAGAGATGATATTTTGAACATTGAGAGATGATGTTGTGAACTTTGAGAGATGATATTTTTAACATTGAGTGATGATATTTTGAACATTGAGAGATGATATTTTCAACATTGAGAAATGATAGTGAACATTAAGAGATGATATTTTCACCATTTAAAGATGATATTTTGAACATTGAGTGATAATATTTTGTACATTGAGAGATGAAATTTTGAACACTGTGAGATGATATTTTGAACATTGATGATTTTTTGAACATTGAGAGATGATATTTTGAACATTCAGAGATGATATTTTCAACATTGAGAGATGATATTGTGAACATTAAGGAGTTGATATTTTGAACATTGAGAGATGATATTTTGAACTTTGATGATATTTTGAACATTGAGAGATGATATTTGGAAAATTGATGATATTGTGAACATTGAGCGATGATATTTTGATCATTGAGGATATTTTGAACATTGAGAGATGACATTTTGAACATTGAGAGACGATATTTTGAACGTTGATGATATTTTGAACATGGAGAGATGTTATTTTGAATATTGATGATATTTTCCACATTGATGATATTTTGAACATTGAGTGATGTTATTTTGAATATTGAGTGCTGAGATATTGAACAGATTGAGAGATGAGAGTTTTAACAGATTGAGAGATGATATTTTGAACATTGAGTGATGATATTTTGAACATTGAGAGATGATATTTTGAACATTGAGAGATGATATTTTGAACATTGAGAGATGATATTTTGAACATTGAGAGATGATATTTTGAACATTGAGAGATGATATTTTGAACATTGAGAGATCACATTTTGAACATTGAGAGAAGATATTGTGAACTTTGAGAGATGATGTTTTGAACATTGAGAGATGATATTTTGAACTTTGATGATATTTTGAACATTGAGAGATGATATTTTGCAAATTGATGATATTGTGAACATTGAGAGATGATATTTTGATCATTGAGGATATTTTGAACATTGAGAGATAACATTTTGAACATTGAGAGATGATATTTTGAACGTTGATGATATTTTGAACATTGAGAGATGATATTTTGAACATTGATGATATTTTCCACATTGATGATATTTTCCACATTGAGTAATGTTATTTTTAACAGATTGAGAGATGATATTTTGAACATTGAGTGATATTTTGAACATTGAAAGATGATATTTTGAACATTGAGAGATGATATTTTGAACGTTGAGAGATGATATTTTCAACATTGAGAAATGATATTGTGAACATTAAGGAGTTGACATTTTGAACATTGAGAGTTGATATTTTGAACATTGAGAGATGATGTGAACATTAAGAGATGATAATTTGAACATTGAGAGATGATATTTTGAACATTGAAAGATTATATTTTAGAAAATTGAGTGATGATATTTTGAACATTGATGATATATTGAACATTGAGTGATGATATTGTGAACATTGAGTGATGATATTTTGAACATTGAGAGATGATATTTTAAACATTGCGAGATGATTTGTGAACATTGAGAGATGATATTTTGAACATTGAGAGATGATATTTTGAACTTTGATGATATTTTGAACATTGAGAGATGATATTTGGAAAATTGATGATATTGTGAACATTGAGCGATGATATTTTGATCATTGAGGATATTTTGAACATTGAGAGATGACATTTTGAACATTGAGAGATGATATTTTGAACGTTGATGATATTTTGAACATTGAGAGATGTTATTTTGAATATTGATGATATTTTCCACATTGATGATATTTTGAACATTGAGAGATGATATTTTGAACATTGAGTGATGTTATTTTGAATATTGAGTGCTGAGATTTTGAACAGATTGAAAGATGAGCGTTTTAACAGATTGAGAGATGATATTTTGAACATTGAGTGATGATATTGTGAACATTGAGAGATGATATTTTGAACATTGAGAGATGATATTTTGAACATTGAGAGATGATATTTTGAACATTGAGAGATGATATTTTGAACATTGAGAGATGATATTTTGAACATTGAGAGATCACATTTTGAACATTGAGAGATGATATTGTGAACTTTGAGAGATGATATTTTGAACATTGAGAGATGATATTTTGCAAATTGATTATATTGTGAACATTGAGAGATGATATTTTGATCATTGAGGATATTTTGAACATTGAGAGATAACATTTTGAACATTGAGAGATGATATTTTGAACGTTGATGATATTTTGAACATTGAGAGATGATATTTTGAATATTGATGATATTTTCCACATTGATGATATTTTGAACATTGAGAGATGATATTTTGAACATTGAGTGATGTTATTTTGAATATTGAGTGCTGAGATTTTGAACAGATTGAAAGATGAGCGTTTTAACAGATTGAGAGATGATATTTTGAACATTGAGTGATGATATTGTGAACATTGAGAGATGATATTTTGAACATTGAGAGATGATATTTTGAACATTGAGAGATGATATTTTGAACATTGAGAGATGATATTTTGAACATTGAGAGATGATATTTTGAACATTGAGAGATCACATTTTGAACATTGAGAGATGATATTGTGAACTTTGAGAGATGATATTTTGAACATTGAGAGATGATATTTTGCAAATTGATTATATTGTGAACATTGAGAGATGATATTTTGATCATTGAGGATATTTTGAACATTGAGAGATAACATTTTGAACATTGAGAGATGATATTTTGAACGTTGATGATATTTTGAACATTGAGAGATGATATTTTGAACATTGATGATATTTTCCACATTGATGATATTTTGAACATTGAGTGATATTTTGAACATAGAAAGATGATATTTTGAACATTGAGAGATGATATTTTGAACATTGAGAGTTGATATTTTCAACATTGAGAAATGATATTGTGAACATTAAGGAGTTGATATTTTGAACATTGAGAGATGGTATTTTGAAAATTGAGAGATCACATTTTGAACATTGAGAGTTGATATTTTCAACATTGAGAAATGATATTGTGAACATTAAGGAGTTGATATTTTGAACATTGAGAAATGATATTTTGAACATTGAGAGTTGATATTTTGAACATTGAGAGATGATATTTTGAACATTGAGAGATGATATTTTGAACTTTGATGATATTTTGAACATTGAGAGATGATATTTTCAACATTGATGATATTGTGAACATTGAGCGATGATATTTTGATCATTGAGGATATTTTGAACATTGAGAGATGATATTTTGAATATTGAGAGATGATATTTTGAACGTTGATGATATTTTGAACATTGAGAGATGTTATTTTGAATATTGATGATATTTTCCACATTGATGATATTTTGAACATTGAGAGATGATATTTTGAACATTGAGTGATGTTATTTTGAATATTGAGTGCTGAGATTTTGAACAGATTGAAAGATGAGAGTTTTAACAGATTGAGAGATGATATTTTGAACATTGAGTGATGATATTGTGAACATTGAGATATGATATTTTGAACATTGAGAGATGATATTTTGAACATTGAGAGATCACATTTTGAACATTGAGAGATGATATTGTGAACTTTGAGAGATGATGTTTTGAACATTGAGAGATGATGTTTTGGACATTGAGAGATGATATTTTGAACAGAGTGATGATATTTTGAACAATGATGATATTTTGAACATTGATGATATTTTGAACATTGACAGATGATATTTTGTACATTGATGATATTTTGAACCTTGCGAGATGGCATTTTGAACATTGATGATATTTTGAACATTGAGAGATGATATTGTGAACATTGAAAGATGATATTTTTAACATTGATGTTATTTTGAACATTTATGCTATTTTGAACACTGAGAGATGATATTTTGAACATTGATGATATTTTGAACATTGAGAGAAGATATTGTGAACATTGAGATATGATATTTGGAACATTGAGAGATGATATTGTGAACATTAAGAGATGACATTTTGAACATTTAAAGATGATATTTTCAACATTGAGAGATGATATTGTGAAGATTTAGAGATCACATTTTGAACATTGAGAGATGATATTTTGAACATTGAGAGATGATGTTGTGAACTTTGAGAGATGATATTTTGAACATTGAGTGATGATATTTTGAACATTGAGAGATGATATTTTCAACATTGAGAAATGATAGTGAACATTAAGAGATGATATTTTCACCATTTAAAGATGATATTTTGAACATTGAGTGATAATATTTTGTACATTGAGAGATGAAATTTTGAACACTGTGAGATGATATTTTGAACATTGATGATTTTTTGAACATTGAGAGATGATATTTTGAACATTCAGAGATGATATTTTCAACATTGAGAGATGATATTGTGAACATTAAGGAGTTGATATTTTGAACATTGAGAGATGATATTTTGAAAATTGAGAGATCACATTTTGAACATTGAGAGTTGATATTTTGAACATTGAGAGATGATATTTTGAACATTGAGATATGATATTTTGAACATTGAGAGATGATATTTTGAACATTGAGAGATGATATTTTGAACATTGAGAGATGATATTTTGAACATTGAGAGATCACATTTTGAACATTGAGAGATCACATTTTGAACATTGAGAGATGATATTGTGAACTTTGAGAGATGATGTTTTGAACATTGAGAGATGATGTTTTGAACATTGAGAGATGTTATTTTGAACAGAGTAATGATATTTTGAACATTGATGATATTTTGAACATTGACAGATGATATTTTGTACATTGATGATATTTTGAACATTGCGAGATGGCATTTTGAACATTGATGATATTTTGAACATTGAGAGATGATATTGTGAACATTGAAAGCTGATATTTTTAACATTGATGTTATTTTGAAAATTTATGCTATTTTGAACATTGAGAGATGATATTTTGAACATTGAAGATATTTTGAACATTGAGAGATGATATTGTGAACATTGAGATATGATATTTTGACCATTGAGAGATGATATTTTCAACATTGAGAAATGATATTGTGAACATTAAGAGATGATATTTTGACCATTTAAAGATGATATTTTGAACATTAAGTGATAATATATTGTACATTGAGAGATGATATTTTGAACACTGAGATGATATTTTGAACATTGAGAGATGATATTTTGAACATTGAGAGATGATATTTTGAAAATTGAGAGATCACATTTTGAACATTGAGAGTTGATATTTTGAACATTGAGAGATGATATTTTGAACATTGAGAGATGATGTGAACATTAAGAGATGATATTTTGAACATTGAGAGTTGATATTTTGAACATTGAGTGATGATATTTTGAACATTGAGTGATGATATTTTGAACATTGAGAGATGATGTGAACATTAAGAGATGATATTTTGAACATTGAGAAATGATATTTTGAACATTGAAAGATGATATTTTAGAACATTGTGTGATGATATTTTGAACATTGAGAGTTGATATTTTGAACATTGCGAGATGATATTTTGAACATTGAGAGATGATATTTTGAACATTGGGAGATGATGTGAACATTAAGAGATGATATTTTGAACATTGAGAGATGATATTTTGAACATTGCGAGATGATATTTTGAACATTGAGAGATGATATTTTGAACATTGGGAGATGATGTGAACATTAAGAGATGATATTTTGAACATTGAGAGATGATATTTTGAACATTGAGAGATGATATTTTGAACTTTGATCATATTTTGAACATTGAGAGATGATATTTGGAACATTGAGTGATGTAATTTTGAACTTTGATGATATTTTGAACATTGAGAGATGATATTTTGAAAATTGATGATATTGTGAACATTGAGAGATGATATTTTGATCATTGAGGTTATTTTGAACATTGAGAGATAACATTTTGAACTTTGAGAGATGATATTGTGAACGTTGATGATATTTTGAACATTGAGAGATGATATTTTGAATATTGATGATATTTTGCACATTGATGATATTTTGAACATTGAGTAATGTTATTTTGAACAGATTGTGTGATGATATTTTGAACATTGATGATATTTTGAACATTGAGAAATGCTATTTTGAATATTGAGTGATGTTATTTTGAACATTGAGTGATGATATTTTGAACAATGCGAGATGATATTTTGAAGATTGTGAGATGATATTTTGAACATTGAGAAATGCTATTTTGAATATTGAGTGATGTTATTTTGAACATTGAGTTATGATATTTTGAACAATGCGAGATGATATTTTGAAGATTGTGAGATGATATTTTGAACATTGAGAGATGATATTTTGAACATTGATGATATTTTCCACCTTGATGATATTTTGAACATTGAGTGATTTTATTTTGTACAGATTGTGTGATGATATTTTGAACATTGAGAGATGATATTATGAACATTGAGTGATGTTATTTTGAATATTGAGTGATGATATTTTGAACAGATTGAAAGATGAGAGTTTGAACAGATTGAGAGATGATATTTTGAACATTGAGTGATGATATTTTGAATATTGAGTGATCAGATTTTGAGCAGATTGAAAGATGAGAGTTTGAACAGATTGAGTGATGATATTTTGAACATTGAATGAGAATTTTTTGAACAGATTGTCTGATGCTATTTTGAACATAGTGTGTGATGAATATTTTAAAGAAATTGAATTACAAATATTTTGAACATACAGAATTATTGCCAATTTTTGGCGCCAAGTATTGTACACAGTTTGATTAATGTGTCATTTAAACAGATGGTGGGAAAAGTATATAAATAGATTTAATGACAATTTTTAAAATAAACCGAGTAATGTGTTTTTTAAATAGATTGTGTTTGAGTTTTTTAAGCAGACTGAGTGACTGGTATTTAAATCCCACTGACGGACAAGTACTCTAAGTAAACTGAGCAACGGGTATTTTAAACTGACTATGGTAAGCATTTGATATAATTATGTGATGAGAGTTTGACACGGTCAGTATTATAAGCAGACTGCATAACGAATATATTGAACAGACTGAGACACATATTTGAAACAGAACGAGTATTTTAAATAGTCAGTGATGAGTATATTAAACAACCTGCATGACAAGTACTTTAAGCAGACTGATTGACGATTATTTTAAATAGATAGTGTAAGGAGTATTTTAAACTGACTGATTCACCAGTACTTTAAATCGACTGAGCGACACATACGTGAAGCAGATTGAGTGATCAGTATTATAAACAGACTGAGTGACAAATGCATCAAATAGACTAAGTGATGAACATTTTAAGCACACTGAATGATTTCTCATCTACATGCTGCCCCTTGGTGACATCTTTCAAAAACACCACGTCAGGTTCCACATATATGCTGACGGCACACAGTTCTACCTCACCACCACCTCTCTAGCCCTCCACTGCCTTGGTGTTATTAAACTGCTTATCCGACATCCAGTCCTGGATGAGCCAAAATCTCCTCCAATTAAGCATTGAGAAGATTGGAGCCATTTGCTCCCCGCCACAAACTCTGTTCCTGTGCCAGCAATTTCATACCCCTCCCTGGCCACTATCTCAGGCTGAACCTGACTTTCGCAACCTCGCCAGCCTATTTGGCCCTGAGCTGAACTTCTGACCACATATCCTCTCCATCACAAAGACCGTCTAATTCCATCTCTATAGTGCCCATCTCCAATCCTGCCTCAGCCCATCTGAAACCCTCATCCATGCTTTTGTTACCTCCAGACTTGACTATCCAATGCTCTCCTGGGTGGCCTCCACTCTTCCACCCTCTGCAAACTTGAGCTCATTCGAAACTCTGCTGCCCTTATGCTACTTCACACCAAATCTCATTCACCCATCAACCCAGTGCTCGCTGACCTATATTTTCATCCTCCTGTTCCAATCCTTCCATGGCCTCGCCCCAGCCGATCTCTGTACCCTCCTCCAGCCTTACAACCCTCCGCGAATTCTGCGTTCCTCCAAGTTTGGGTATTCGTGTACCCCCCAAAGTTGGTGAAGACAACACGTCACTTGGCGGGAATGGTGTGGCCTCAGGCCGGTTAATAGACTCAGCCTTATCTTAACCCCTCCCACGCACCATTCTCACTGGGCGACGAGGGTTAACATTGACCCCCATGGTCGCTAGAAGTTTCCCCACCACTGGCGTTAGGTTGAGTCTTGAAATTGTAATTGACCCAGCATCCACACTCTTTTGGGGGAGCGAATTCCAGATTTCTACTACCCTTTGTGTGAAGAAATGAACTGACTTTTGGTGCAGAAATAGCCATAGTGAAGAAATTAAAGTTCATTGCCAGTTTTATTGCCACGATCAAAGTGGTCCTTGTGGTTGAGGCAAGCTGGAAGTCTGGCTGGAACTTGAGGTACAGCTCAATTACAACAGTGACTCCACTTCAAAAGTACTTCATTGTCTGTAAAGCACTTTGAGATATCCGGTGGTCATAAAAGGCGCTATAGAAATGCAAGTCTTTCTTTCTTTCTTTCTCTCTCAAGGGCTTCTCTGCTGAATCAGAGCTTTCTCGTGCACAATGCTCCAGAAGAAACAAAAGAGCCTAGTGGCAGGGTACTACTGGCAAGGTCTCAGTCACTTCTGATGCTGCTAGATATGCCTGGCTTGCCTTAGTGCCTCCTCCACCTCTTCTTCCTCCAGCAGGTGCAGAACGTGTAATGAGGTACCCATTGGGAATACAATGGGGGAGAAATTCGGGAGTGCCCATTTGGAGCAATAACGCTTTCCAACTTTTAAAAAATTTGGGGTTTGCGCTCTAGGAAGGAAGTGGAACGCTAAATCAAGCGCTCCACTACCTTCCTGGAGCGCAACAGGCAGCAGGCAGGGCGGTAGGTGTGCAGCGCTGCACACTGGGCTGTGCAGCGCTGCTGCGTTGGAAGGCTCCTTTCCTCCCTTAAAGGGAGGGGCCATCGCTGCAGGCTCTGCAAGGGGAAAACTTACCTGGTCCCCCACGGCAGCCGCGATCCGGCTCGATCAGCCTGATACACTGCAGCAGAGTGCCGGGCTGATCAAGCGCTGGGGAAAAAGCTAAAAAAAGAGAACTAGCATTTCAGTATTTTTTTCCCTACCTCGGCCACCTCGCCTTTAAGTATCGCCCCCGAAGCGCCCGGCCTCCCGATGAATGCCTCCTGCAGCTGCCGGTGTTTTCGCCTGGCGATGCTGCAGGGCGTGAAATTGGAGTTCGGGGCGCTACCGGGGTGATGCGCACGCACATGACGTCACGATCTCTGGGTGAAGGAGATCGTGGTGCAATGCCACCATACCGCCGCCGCAAACCTCCCACTGAATTCTCGCCACGCCCGGGCGGTAAGTGGTTAGCGCCCCATTATCGCCCCCGGAGGCAATAACGGGAGGCGCTAACGAGGCCAATTTCGAGGCCCAGGAGTCACGCTCCACCCACCTATGGGGCCCACTGTAGATCTCGGTCCAAATTGCATGGATGAGGGCATCAATATGATTGAGGTGGGCATCAGATAGACACTTGCCCTGACAGTAGCCAGGAAAATTGGAGTGGTGCCATACCAGTCCAAGGGCAGAATGGATACCTAGGAAGAGTTGAAGAGAAGGAGGTGTTAAAATACTGCTAAGAGATTGATTACCTTAGCCCTAATAACTTTTGGGGTTTTCACTAGGCCTTGAACTGTTGAGCCCAATAGGGGTATAAGCAGAATAATTCTCATGGAGCCCAGGAATTCCCCAGATATGCACGCTTGATGTAGGCGGCTGGGAAGAAGAGTTGTCCTATCAAGTGCAACTGACATTTCCAGCACTTTTTGTACATGGCGGAAACCTGTTGCACCTGGGTTCTGCATCAATTCAGGTGCTCCCTCCTACCAGTGGGAAGTTCACCCTCTGTAAACCTACCGCAAGGCAGATTCTGTTGGCAAACAATTTGGAAATCATTGCCCCGGGCAAGTTATCTATTTAGTGGGAATTGAGACTCCCCGGGCCGTGGAGTCAGGACCCCACGAGGCGTGGGGATCAAGACCCCCTTGAGGCATGGGGGTCAGGATTCTCCCCTCGGGGCGTGGGTCAGGACCCCACCCCCCCCCCGCCCCACCGGGTGTAGCTGAGTTAATACACAGTGCGAGCCCGTACAGATCGGTCACTCTGGGTGTTTGACCTTAGTTTATGCCATATGTTGACCTTTTGTTACAGGGAGTAAAAACCCCGAGGGTCCCCTGCAGCAGTTAAAGCTCGTTATTAATCTGTACTCCCTCCGAATACAGGACCCGCAGACAGGTCGATGGGCTAAACGGGACCCTATTGTGTTGGAAACTCTGGCAGTTTATTTGATCCTCTCGGATAGGGTTGTAAATATTCAGGATTTAAATAATGTTGGATGACCTCCCCTGGTTCACATCCACTTTGACAGATTGACATTCATTCTGGGAAAGTGACGTGAATGTTGGAAATCTGAAATAAAAGCAGAACTGACCAGAGGGTTACTCAGCACCTGGAAGAGAAAATACAGATTAGTATTTGAGCTGTGGCTCAGTTGGTAGCACTCGCACCTCTGTGTCAGAAGGTTGTGGGTTTAAGTCCTACTCCATGAGACTTGAGCACAAAAAAATCCCTGTTGGAGGTGCTGTCTTTTCAATGAGATGTTAAACTGATGTCAATGAGTCCGTCTGTTCTCTCAGGTGGATGTAAAAGATCCCATGGCACTATTTCGAAGACGAGCAGGGGAGTTAGCCCCAGTGTCCTGGCCAATACTTTTCCCTCAATCAACATCACAAAAAAGAACAGATTATCTGGTCATTATCACATTGCTGTTTGTGGGAGCTTGCTGTGCGCAAATTGGCTGCCGCGTTTCCTACATTACAACAGTGACTACACTTCAAAAGTACTTCATTGGCTGTAAAGCGCTTTGGGATGTCCTAAGGTCATGAAAGGCGCTATATAAATGCAAGTCTATCTTTCTTTCTTTCTCTCTCCACTCTCCGTAGCCCCCGGAACTTCAAGCCCCAAGGCTTCAGCTGACCTAAAACAAAATGTTTTCAATCAGCTCCCAATACAAGAGATAGCCAAAAGACAGTCAAAATACAATCTTAGTTGCCCCTTTAAGAGTGTTATCGCTTTAAGAGACCACCTCTGCTGGTCCTGGCACACCTGCTTTTTTCAAGACTATTTGTGAGGGCCTTTGGTAAGGTAGAAATGACATTGTTTATGACGAATAATGTCATTGCATCATTATCCTGTCATTTCTTTCTATCTGTGAGGAAGTTACGGGTGCTTTTTTGCATCAGGCTCCACTCCCGGTAGAATGTCTGACAGTTATAAAATGAGACAAAATGAGGTTCCCAAGCCCAGATGTCAGGGCCAAAGACTCCTCAGTCTGATTCAAAACCAATTCTATACACACATAACATTCAGCAGTGTGCTTTCTGTTGAAAGGATCAGCCTTCTCTTGAGAGGGCTTAACTGTGTTTGTTCCCTGCTGATGTCAGTGCTGGAGAGAACACAGCATTTTTTACTTTGAACCCAGTGAAAGCACCAACCAAGGCAAAGCATGGTTCAGATGAACTGGACAGCTTTCATTCCCCAGGACTTTCCCCCATGCAACAGCAGGAAATGGAACATGAGTCCATTTACCTCCTGCTACACCACTGTCCAGACCCCAAACACTCCTGTCTGCCTCCTCTGAGCTAGTACACTCTATTTGCTTTTTGTTATTTCTCATGCTCTTCTGCACATGGACCTCTCCTGTCCCTTCTCACCCATCAACACTATTTTCACATTCTGTTAACTCTTTCTGCATCTCTGCACTATCTCCCTGATGATCTTTTGTATCACCTGTTTTCTATTAAGCAAATTTGCAGGTTGTTTAACACATGAACACCCTCTATGTGATTAGTATAGCTGTTGGTTCTCTCCCCTTTCCCTTCTACATTCCCCCCATTTCTTTCTGTTTTTCCAATCTTGCTAAAACCCTTGTTTATCTTCAGTTCTGATGAAGAGTACAAACCTTCATCCATGCCATTGTCACCTCCAGACCCATCCAGAGCTTCCAGTGCCCCACATTCTGTCCCACTCCTTGCCAGCCTGGTCTTTGCCGAGATCCACTGGTTCCCTCTTTCTCAGCACATCAATTTCAGAATCCTCACTCTTGTTTTTGAATCCTTCAAAGGCCCTAACGTTACAACCTTTACCAGACCTGCATCGTTACGCGCACTCACTGTTCTACCACCTCTGGACAATTTGTCCTGCCCTAAATTCATACTTCAGGCATCTGGCCCACAAGTATTTGGAACTCCCTCCTTAAACCCTTTGCTGCATCTATCCCCACCTTCTAAATCCTCCTCAAAACCGGTTTGGTAGGTTCTTCAGCAACCCTATATCTACTAATCTGGTCTGCTCTTTGGTGTGTTTTTCTCCATTAAAGGTGCCATTAGGAATGTGACTTGTTGTCATAGAGGGTTCCATTGCAGCGGAGCGCAATCTTTCCCACACCCAATATCCCAGTAGGCTTCACTAAATAGTAACTAAGGAGTGATAACTCAGTACAGCTGTCCAAAAAAGCTGTCTTACTTTTTGTTATTCATTCTTTGGATGTGGGCATCACTGGCAAGGCCAGCATTTATTGTCCATCCCTAGTTGCCCTTGTGAAGGTGGTGGTGGGCCTTCTTCTTGAATTGCTTGTAGTGTTTGTTTTGATACAACTGAGTGGTTTGCTGGGCCACTTCAGAGGGCAGTTAAGGGACAATCATGTTGGCGTAGGACTGGAGTCACATACAGGCCAGACCAGGTAAGGATTTCTTGGTTTCTTTCCGTGAAGGACATGAACCAGTTGGATTTTTACTACAGTCCGACAGCTTAATGGTCACTTTTAGTAATGCCAGATTTTTTTTCTGGATTTTGTTCTCAAACAGGCATGGTGGGATTTGAATTTGCATTCATCTGGATTACTAGACCAGTACGTTAACCATTACACTACCGTACCCGATATCGGATTTTAGCCCAGGCCCATATCTATAAACTCATTTCATATGAGGCTGTGGACCAACTGTCACATCGAGGAAGAAAGTTGAAGTCTTCATTTTGTACCCTCCCCCCACAGATCAGTGGCTCTGTGGATCAGACTCCCCACAAATGCAATTGAAGCTGAGAAAAACAAAAGGAGGTGCAGAGCTGTCTTGGTAGGAATGGGATTAAAGATTTTTAAAATGATTATTACTCATTCTCGTCGGTGTTGCTGGCAATGCTGGCATTTATTGCCTAATCCTTAATTGCCCAAAGAAGGTGGTGGTTGATCACATTATGAAGCGCTGGAATCCGCTTGGCGAAGGTGCTCCTACAATGCTGTTAGGTAGGGAGTTCCAAGAGTTTGGCCCAGTGACAATGAAGGAATGGCGATATATGTCAAAGTTGGGATGGTGTGTGACTGTAGGTTAACTTGGAGGTGATGGTGGTCCCATGCACCTACTGCCCTTAATCTTCTAGGATAGGCCTAACTAACCTATCTAAAATTGTCCTTTTATCTATCATAATATATCTCATCTCGCTCTCAACCACTTCAGAATTCACCCCCTCCCCCATATCCGTCTCTTTATAAAGACTGATACAAGTATTTATTAAATTTCTCTGCCATTTTTAGATCATCAACTACGACTTGATATTCCTCTCCTCTCAAGGGTCCCACTGTGCTTTTAACAATTCTCTTTTTACTCATATACTTGTAAAAGACTTTACTGTTGCTTTTGATATTTTTTTTTAATTCCCTCTTACTCCCTCTTAGCTTTCCTTAACCCCCTCTTAACCTTTTCATTTATTTTCTCATATTTTCCTTAGAGAAAATAAGACAAGGTTTAGAGCGGGATAATGAAAGCAAAAAGGGAGTATGAGAAAAAAAAAATCCAAAAACTTCAAAAGGAACAGTCAAGTATTCTACAAGTATATCAGTAAAAAGAGAATTGTTAACATAAAAGTGGGACACTTGAGAGGAAAGGAATGTCAATTTGTAGATCAAAACATGGTGGAGGTATTTAATAAGTCCTTTGCAACAGTCTTTACTAATGAGTGGAGTCTGATAGGACACCTTGTACATGCTGGATAGAGTTTGTGATGGGGTGAATTATACATGGTTGGCAGAGTCTGAGATAGGGCAGATTGAACATTGTGGGTACTGTCCTTGATGGGGCAGACTGTACATGGCAGATGGAGTTTGTGATAGGGCAGATTGTACAAGGTGGGTAGAGTTCATGATAGAGAAGAGATTGTACTTGGTGAGCAGAGTTTGTGATACAGTAGATTATATATTGGGTAGAGTCTGAGATTGGGCAGATTGTACATGGTGGATAGTGTTCGTGATAGGATAAATTGTATGGAGTCTGTGATATATAGATTGTATATTGGGCAGAGTCTGTGATAGGGTTGATGGTTGGCAGAGTTTGTGAATGGTTAGATTGTACATGGTGGTTAGAATCTGATGGGGCATATTACGCATGCTGAGTACTATATGTGATACAGTAGATTTACATGGTGAGTAGAGTCTGGGATAGGGCAGACTCTACGTGACGGATAAAGTCTCTCGTGCACCAGTTTGTACATGATATTGGGGTGGCTGTGCTCTAACGCTGGTTCTGTCTTCATGTTTTCGATGTTAACTTTTGGTTGCATGAGTCTGAGCTGCACTTTTGTTTAGACGCTTTGTGGAGTGTTCCATCCCTCCCTAGTGAGCGGAGCTTGTTTATCACAGAGGCTCTTTAGCAGCAGAGGCTGAGTAAATGACTTAGATCATTCTACAGCTCCGAGGATTACTACACAAAGGAAAATCAATGAGCCACTTGACAGGAGAGAAAGGCTATTTGAGTGTCACCGGTGCTAGGTTTATGCTGTAACAAAGTGAGTTTATTTGCTGAGCTGGTAGATGAGGAAGCATGAACTGTAGAGCACATTTATTAAGTAGCTGTTACTGGATTGATGATTAGATTAATGAGGCACCTTGAGGTAGTGTTTAGACTGTCCCAGTGTGCTGCAAAGAGGAAGGGAAAAAAATTACTTCAGCCGTTGCATGCTCCCCTTTATGGCATCAGTCAAAAGGAAAAAGAGAAAGACTTGCATTCATATACAGCCTTATCGTATCTCGCAGAAACAACAACAACAACTTGTATTTATGTAGCACCTTTAACGTAGTAAAACGTCCCAAGACGCTTCACAGGGGGGGGGGGGAAATTCGGTTGATTAGCACCTCCAGCTCCGGCTTCCTCTTCCTCCTCGCCTGTGCTGTCGCTCCCACTGCTTGGTTGAGGGACAGGCTGCTCAGCTGGTGGTTCACAGTCTGAAAGCAGGGAGGTACAAGAGTGGCTTTAGCGTCAGGACAGGGGGGCAGTAAGGGAGCAAGGACTGGAGACATTTAGTAAGTTGGATTGGAAGTGTAAAAGGCTGGTGTTGTGAGGGGCAAGTGGAATGAGAGAGGGGAGAAAGCTGATGAACTTATCATTGCTGTCCCCAAGGGGGTCGACCTCTCCAGCGTCCACGGCACCTATCACCTGGCTGGCAACAATCCTGTGGACGCGCGCCTCCAAATCGCTGAGGGTCTGCAGCTCAGCCGGCCCTCCACCCGTCTGTCCACCCGTCCGTTGCTGCTGCCACCTGTTGTGAGACAGCTTGGCCTGCAAGAAAAAGGACAGCGTCTGAGTAAAAATGCAGCCATGTGCTTGCCTGATGTGCCTCCCATAGTTGAATAGCCCTTAATGTATGCAAGGTGTGGAATGTGCGTGTGTGTTTTATGAGATGGCCATAGGTCTTGGATGAGTGTTGGGCATTTGGGGTTTTTAAATCTTCTGGGCACAGAGTGAAGTTGAGATGGAGGGATGTAGAGGTATTGAAAAGCAGCCACTCACCCTGACCACCCGAGTGAGGTCGTTGAACTTCTTCCGACATTGGGTGTGGGTCCTGGGCACCATGCTCCTGGAGGAGACGTGCTGAGCCACCTCCATCCACACTCTTCTATAATCGTGTGGTAATGGCCTCCTGCCACTCTGTGGGTAGAGTACTGATCTTCGGCGCTCCACTGTGCCAACCAGAGCCAACAAGGCCCGGTCGCTGAAGTGCTGAGCTCGTTCCCTGGGCCTCTCCATTCTTCTTTGCAGCAGAATTCAAGTTCAGTTCTGTCCAGGCTGAGATTGAAGGCTGCAATGAGCAGGGTGTGGCTGGAGAGCAAGATCGACCCTTCCCTTTAAGAACTGGCCGGCGCCAGTGTGTCTGTGTTCCATTGCTAACTGACATCACCTGAGCTTCGCCAGCGCTCTGTGGTAGCGCCTCGCTCCTCGGCGTTAGCGCCTTAAGAGAGGTGTGTAGCGCCTGATTTAGCGCTCCAATCACCTCCAGGGGCGATAGAAGCCAAGTTTTCAGTTGGAGGCGATAATTAGTGCCAGGCACTAAACTTTGCGCCCGGCCGATAATTGCGCCCCAAAAGGGGCGATACCGAATTTCTCCCCCAAAAAATTTGACACCGAGCCACATAAGGAGAAATTAGGGCAGGTGACCAAAAGCTTGGTAAAAGAGGTAGGTTTTAAGGAGCGTCTTAAAGGAGGAAAGAGAGGTAACGAGGTGGGGAAGTTTAGGCAGGGAATTCCAGAGCTTAGGGCCTAGGCAACAGAAGGCACGGCCACCAATGGTTGAGCGATTATAATCAGGGATACTCAAGAGGGCAGAATTAGAGGAGTGCAGATATCTCAGGGGGCTGTGGGTCTGAAGGAGATTACAGAGATAGGGAGGGGCGAGGCCATGGAGGGATTTGAAAACAAGGATGAGAATTTTGAAATCGAGGCGTTGCTTAACGGGAAGCCAATGTAGGTCAGCGAGCACAGGGGTGATGGGTGAACGGGACTTGGTGCGAGTTAGGACATGGGCAGCCGAGATTTGGATAACCTCAAGTTTACGTAGGGTAGAATGTGAGAGACCAGCTAGGAGTGCATTGGAATAGTCAAGACTAGAGGTAACAAAGGCATGGATGAGGGTTTGAGCAGCAGATGAGCTGAGGCAAGGGTGGAGACGGGCGATGTTATGGAGGTGAAAATTTCAAAACTGAGATTGATAGATTTTTGTTATACAAGGGTGTTAAGGGTTACGGAACTAACACAGGTAAATGGAGTTACGATACAAATCAGCCGTGAGTATTTGAATGGAGGAACAGGCTTGAGGGGCTGAATGGCCTACTCCTTTTCCTACGCTCATTTTTAAAGACTCAAAAATTCTTTCGATAAGTTTTCAGCTTTCACAATGACTGTACGGAGAATATGGGAGGAAGAAGTGACGGGCGGGATTGAAAGGACAGAAAATCCAACGTGAAATGTTGGAAAGTGGTGGACCAGTGCTGCTACTGATCCCCTGTTTGATTGCTGGCAAAGTGGTCATACTGCTGCATGGAGTGGTTGTCTGGAGGGGTTTTCCTTTTTGGACCACCAGGACACTGTCCTCAAAGGATGGAAGTACATCATAACTAGTAGGATATGGGAGTCAAACTCAACTATAGTCTCTGTAGGACATGGGAACAGATGTGGGAGAAGACAGTCCACTTTAAGGAATATGGCAAAGTACGGCAACAGTACCATGTACCAGATAGATGCTCAAGATTGCACACCTCAAAATTTTTCCCGTCAGTCTGCCCCATTTACTGGTTGCCCTACCAAGCTCTCACATAACTTTACAGCAGCTCATACCTTGTAAGGCAAAATCCAAGATGCAATGGACAATTGAAAACTTTGGCATATTCATATATTACAAGGCTTCTTACGTCAAATCTTGATACATGATACGTGATCACTTACTGACACACAGGTTGGCCTGCAGCTTGGGCGCATGCCTTTGAATGTGTATGTGGTCCTTCCACTTGCAGCACCTCAAGATTACTTTATTGTTTCATCACACGATGGCACAGATATTCAAGGGAGCAGGTCCCACCTGGAAAAAGGCTCACGCATCACAGGCTATTGACTCCCCTCTGGGAATGCTGGCATATCAAAGCATCATGTAGCAGGTAAAGAGAAATGAGCAGCCCTCCTCAAAGTTCAGGTTTGGTTCTCTTCTGCTGTTATCTCTGTTCCACCTTCTCTCTCAGTCTCATACATTTTGCAATGTAAACTGTTTAAAAGTGTGTTGGGGAGCCAGCATTGTAACATATGTCCCCTTTCTTTTGTCATTACTGGCCTGGGGGTATAGTTTGTCTGCACTCCTGTTAGATATCAGCTGTGACTCAGTGGGTAGCACTCTCTAGGTGGGAGGGGCTGGGAGTGAGCAGGTGCTGCTGGGTGCTTGATTACTGCAGGGAGTTGGAGTGAGTTTGTAAAAAATTGGTGGTGTTTTTTTTTCAGGTTTTAGGACCTTTTCGGCTTTTAAACAGCAGCCAGATGGCTGCTGAGGGGCCCGGAGTGCCAGGCCCCTCAGAGGACAATGTTCCCAGGATGAATTTAATCAGGGGAGAAAATGTTGGGAGAAGGGAGAAAAAAAGGTTTTGGGCCGGGACCCCAGGAGGGTTGGAAAAGAAAACATGGTGGTGGTTCAGTGCGAGGATAAGGAGATACGAGCTTGGGATATTATCCAGGCGGTGCAGGAGGACTGCGGCGAGGGAAGCTGCTTTGTCAGCCGAATGTTGGGTTCGAGGTGACGGTCAGTGGCCGAGATGAGGTGGAAAGACTTTTACTGAGTTTGAAGGTTGGAGATAAGTTCTTGGAGGTATCTCTGCTATATTCTGAAGAGGTGGTGGTCTCATTCTTAAACCTGTCGGTTTATATTGAGGATGATGCTAATAAAAAAGTTGGAGTCGTGGGACATTAAAATTTGCTCAGCAATAAAGAGGAGATACTATCCAGGAACGCGGGTAGCAGATGGAACCCATTATGTAAAGGTGCGGTTTCCAGAGGGGGTGAAGTCATTGCAGTAATGTATGAACTTTGACAATGGAAGGAGTGCAGTACTTCCGGGTACTGCATGATAACCAGGTGAAGGTTTGTTGTTATTGTCTTGGACACGACCATCTTGTAAGAAGCTGTCCAGACTTGTACTGTTATAACTGTGGTGAGTCTGGACATATCGCTCGGAGCTACAAGGCGGAGAGCTGAGGGGTGTGTCACAAAGGCCCCACCCACTGTGAATGTGTGGCAGAAGGACGCCCCTTGAGTGACAAGGAGATGAGAGAAGGAGAAGGAGCAGGAGGTTTGAGTGGAGTGGCTGGAGGAGCGGAGCAGGCGGAGGACACAGCTGATGAATGGAAGGAGAAAAGAGTGCAGGAAGAGGCAAAAAATTGCGGAGAAGAGAACAGGATGGAAATGGTGGAAAGTGCACTAAATACGGTGGAAAAGGACAAAGGCAGCAGCGTGAAGCATGGGTCAAGTGCAGAGTCGAGCCATATTACAGCTCGGCTCTCCCTAAAGAATCTGGTGTCCGCGGGGGAAGGAGGTGGGAACGGGGTGCGGGGTAAGTGTAAGTACTCCAAAGAAAGACGGGGAGTCGGACATCTCAGGGAGCAGGAGGGGGCAAGACAAGGAGAGCGTACAAGAGGCAGGAGCCTTAAAGGGGCAGCAGGATGGAAGTGAGGAGACAAAGATGCCAGAAGGGAGCAAGTTAGGTGCAGATGCGCCATTGTCCCAGAGAGAGAAGAAACGGGGAGCAAGGGTCAGCGGTGGAAATGAGGCCGAAGGGAGTGGCACTACTGGAGAAACCGTGATAGCAGGAAAACTCCCTAAGGGAGATTATGAGCTGGATTTTGTCAATGGGGGTGCGTTGGGGGCGGGACTGCTGGTTGTTGGGTTTCAGTCCTGCTCCCAACGATATCCGGCCAACCCTCGCTATTTTCTCTTGAATGACCTTGTTAAGCCTGACCTGCGGGCTTAGCCAGCCAATTAAGGGAAAGCCGGTGACAGAGGACGTCAGCGTATGACGTTTCATCTGTCGAAAATTTTTGACAGATGAATTGTCAGCATTTGACAGCTTTGAGAAGCTGTCAAACACTGACAATCTCTGTTCTAAGGTGAGCCCTTGCACTGAAGGCTCACCAAAATATCTTTCCTCAGCAGAAATCAGATGGCTGCTGCATCTGAGAATGCAGCAGCCATTCTGTCAGCTCTGCTGTTGAGATGAGGCACCTCCGGATTCCCAAGGGTTGAAGCCTGCAGGAAGAAGCAAAGGTAAGTAAACTTTTTCTAACACTTTACACTCACCTCTCATACTTACCTCTCCACACTTGCACCCATCACTCACCTCCACAGCGGACTTTTCGATCTCTCTCACCCGCGCAGACCCACTGCTCGCCTCGCTGACCCTGGCGAGGTTCGCAGCTGTCGGAAAGCCCGCACTTGCAGGGGTAAAATGGGGATATGCCTCAAAACTGCCTGTTAACTATCTGTTAACAGGCAGTTAATTGGCTCTAATCCCCTTCCCACCTCGAGGAGACGGGTCCCTGCGCGAGTCGGGGACCCGCCTCCTGGAAAGATGGCACAGAGGCGGGTTGAGAGCAGGTTCGGTACCCACTCCCAGTTTCTGCCATTTTCCCGGCCGTCCCACTTCCATACCTGCCTCCCCAGGGCTGGGAAGATTCCCCCCCTTTGTATCTGACGGGGAGTAGGGACGGGAAGTTACAGAAGAACTCGAGAGTGAGGAGTCAGAGGGGGACAGAGACGTGGAAGTGCGGGGTGGGGTGGCATCGTGTGGAAAGGGAAAAGTTAGTGAGGGGCAGAAGGAGGGAGAAGGGGCAGCTCCTCGGCCCAAACCTAATGTAAGGAAGAGGCTGAAACTGCAGGGAAGGTTCAAACAGGAGGTAAAAAAGAGCTGGAGGCTGCAGGAGAAAGCAACAGCTGGCCGAAAAGTTGGGAAGGAGCATGAGAGAAAGGAAGGGATGGAGATTCAATGATGGGGGGGATTATCAAGCACACTTCCCTTGAAGGGATAATTACTAGTCCAAGCCCTTTTCGGGCTACCCCAGATCAGGCGTATTCCCCAGACGTTCACCTTCAACTAAAGTTAGAGATAGCTGAATCCTAGAGATGCTTAATTGTGTCTAAAGGTCAGACTATCTCTCCCTAAAGGAAAGAAACAACTTTAAGATGTTACCGTCCTCCAGATAGCACTTTTAATAAGTTTAACTAGACTGTAACCTTCCGGATATTATGAGGGTCCAGAAAACTCCCCCAGAATTCTGCAACTCCTCACCAAAGAGTGTACAGAGATTGAGTTCATGAGTTTGATACAGAAATACTATTTGAGACAATTCTAAAAATATATAGATTTATTAAAGAACCGGCAGCTGGTGAGTCAATTGCAGCTTTAACAGTTCAAAATACAAATAGCTTACAATTCTTCTCAGAGATCCTTATTCTCAAATCTTAACTTCGTTACATTTTTATATTTCTACTTATTCTTAATCCAGAATATCCACCAAAATCAAATAAAAGTACCTTTGATCACCCGAGACTCAAAGAGTTGAAAACTTACAGAGCTTGCCTCTGAAGTTGAGAATTGCTTGCCCCTTCCAGCAACTTCTGCTTTCCCATTTGAAAATCCTATCTTTTATACTCTTTTTTCAGTGGTATATCCTTTGAAGTTTTCTGCTGATGTAAGCTAATTATCTCTAGTCATATTTCGGTTGACTTCTTTCTATTCTTACTGTCAGTTCAGCTGTTAACTTGCAGACTTGTGTCTGCTGTGTAGGTGTTCATAACTTATCATAAAAAATGGTTATAACAGATGTATCTACTTGATGCCATTTTTACGAAGGTCTTCTATTCAATTCTTAAATCACCTCAGCTGGTTGTAAGCCAGTCTTCGCGTCTCCTAACTGTTCCAAGTTCAATACAAAAACCATGTGATTGCTTGGTGCATCTATTGATGTCATATTTACAAAGTCTTTTGTTTGTATCTTTTACAACATGTAAATTTAAACCCACTTCAACCGAGTACATGATTGTTTTCTTAGCTATTTCAATTGGTTGTATTACAGACTTATGTCTCCTGTTTTTCATTTGATGTCATATTTTTACAAAGGCACATGTTTCTTTAATGTTCTGTGTTTCTGTTCGAAGTGTTAGTTTATAACACTTTAAACTGGGTATAGCTATTGTGTTCTTTCCAAACTGCAGACTTCTTGGAAACTCCAACCCTTTGCTTCAATAGGGCCATTGTCTCAGTGTCAACAACCAATTCCCATTTCAAAAGCTTGTATGGTGTTTACAGCTTTGTGACTCATCTTATCTCAGAAGCCTATATTTACAGCTTTGTGTTGTTGAGGCTTTTAGATTTTTAAACCCAGTTTGTCATATTTTAATAAAGTCAGAATTCTGTTCATAGGATGGTGTATTTTTCTGAATAGGTATGGCTCATTCCTTTACACCCTTATTTGGAGCCATGATTACTGATCAATTTTTAAAGTACAATAGATTAGTATATATTATGGGAGACCAATTAAACTTCAGATTTTGATGTTAATATGTGGTAGAGGAATGGCAGTGCAGAACGTTGGAATGGATTTGTATGATACAATGGAATGATCACAATGTTGTAAATGTTTTTAATGTTTAATAAAAAAATAAAAATTTTAAAAAGTGGTAGTACTCTCACCTCTGTGTCAGAAGGTTATGGGTTTACATTTCACTTGAGCATGTGATCTAGGCTGACACTCCAGTGTGAGTACTGAGGAAGTGCTGCACTACTGTTCAGATGAAATGTTAAACCAAAGCCCTCTCAGGTAGATGTAAAAGATCCCATGGCAGTATTTCAAAGAAGAGCAGCAGAGTTGTTCCTGGTGTCTTGGCCAATATTTATCTTTAAGCCAACATTACTAAAGCAGATTATCTGGTCATCATCACATTATTATGGGCTTCCTACATTACATCAGTGATTACACTTCAACAAGGTACTTCATTAGCTGTAAAGCACTTTGGGATGTTGTGAAAGGCACTATTTAAATGCAAGTCTTTGCTTCTTTAGGTCAGGCTCTGGCATTTGCATTTATAGCGGGCTTTTCATGACCTCAGAATGTCCCAAAGCACTTCACAGACAATTAGTTACTTTTTTGAAGTTCAATCACTGTTGTTAAGTAGGCAAAATAATTTGTGCATTTTTATATGTCTGGATCCTTTAAACAGCAAATGAGATGAATCTGTTTTATTTGGTGCTGATTGTGGGATCCTACAATCCACATTATTAAAGAGGAATTTAACTTATTTGGTAGACTTGACGAAATGGGCTTCTTTTTCAATTTTGTAGGTGGGTGTGCATGTAATCGAATAATGGGTTAAAGAAGTTTTTATGGATGGGTGGATAGATTTTTGAACTATTAAAAATGCATAAGCCCGAGACAAATCAGAGCCCAGATCCTGTAGTGTGGCTGCCTCCATGGGTAAAACGTTCCATTGGTAGAGTGTTATTCATAATAGAAAAGCATAAATGAGTAATCGGACAACCAATCTAAAATATGGTAGAGGTGGCATTGGTTCGGTGGGGTTGGGATTGGGGGGGGGGTGGTGGGGTAGGGGGTTTGCCCTACTTTCAAAATCAACCAACAAATAAAAATTATGGGGTGGTGGGGGGAGAGATTGGTGCAGGGAGCTAGACTTTCTTTCATTTGGGTTTGTCTCCAACCCATATTAATGGGATGAACATCTCTTCTTGCTGGCTGATAGCATCATGCAAAAAATGAGCATGAAGGAGTCTCAGCCCAATTCTTCATGGGTATGAGACCATAGCACATAACTGTCCAGAACTCAATTCGGAACATATTGACTCGACGTCCACAAACATCGAAGGCGTGGGAAGTGGAAAAATTCAGGGGCAGAAATTTGTTGGTGCCCGGGTTCAAGCGTGAAGGTGGTGATTCGTCTGCAAAGTGCGCCCGAACCGTGAGGACCGAGCCCTGCCTGAAATTGGAGCGAAGGCCTCATCTAAAAAATACAGTGCTTGTCATGCCTCCACAGGTGGTGATTCGAATGGTGATTCTAATTACGGGCTGGCTGCCCATCAGGTAAGTGCCGGAGGGATGATAGAGGGAAGGGGGTGGGTGATCATGACCATCAGGAGTGCTGTGGTGCTACGTGGAGTATTTCTGCTCCACCTTGCTCCACATGAATTTAAAAAAAATCAAAACTTACCTTTTCGTTGTCGGCCGCACCCACACCAGAAAAACCTGAGTGGATCCCCTCAGGGCAGCCCAATTTCGCAGAGGGTTCTTAGAACAGGTGTTAGGCCCCTCATTAGCATATGACAAGATCCTAGTGCCCATTTTAGGTGGCTTTTCCAATCCTGAAACTCTTCCGAGAAAATCGTTGGAAAACAGGAACAACGATAACCAATTTCTACCCCTCACACTGGTTTGGCAGGGTGTGATGTTCTGAGGCCGGAGCTGAGGTGTATAATTGGGACAGAGGCACATGTTTGGGAGCCTCCTCCTCGGTGCAGCAGGTAACACGATGGTTAAAGCTGGGTCACGTCACTCTGCGGCGCCACTTACTGGTGTGCTAATGCACAGCTTCATTGTCTGATATTCCGCCTGTAGCAGAAACCAGTGGACAGAAGGGGGCATTTCTTCAGGATTAGCCCAAGGCATCCCTATTCTACTGCGTATTTAAGTACAACAACTTAAACACAAGAAGGTCCTTTGTTACTATTACCACAAATCTGCAGAAGACTGACAGGTCCATCACAGTAATTATAGGAAATGGGGCCCCTCCCCTCCCCCCACATCCACCACACTAATGCACATATATGTCCTAATTGATACTTTATCTTGTTTTTATGCCTCTATTGATCTGTTTGAATACAAGATTCAGTTTGAGCTCTGCAGAGAATGGAAGATTAACTCGGGTCACATCCCCTGTCGGAGGCTATCTCCTGCCAGGGAACAATTACAGCATCACTTGAACGCAATGTGAGGCTGATTATATGCAATGGTGCCAGGCAGTGGTATCATCGGCCCATATGGAGAGGTGCTGATCTTGCGCTGGGTCACTGTACATGAAAAGTTCCTGCAGGGCTTACTCTAATATTGATACCCTCTTTTATTCCCTCACATTTCCTGCCTTCACAGAGAACAGAGTCCAGTGCACTCTGAGTTATTGATGCATTACCTTTTGATATAACTCATTTTTTTTCCCCTACTCATTACAACGCTTTGGTGACCTTTGTTGGCTCTGTGGTAGCACTCTCACCTCTGAGTCGGAAAGTTGTGGGTTCAAGTCTCCCTCCAGAGATTTGAGCGCAAAATCTAGGCTGACATTCTAGTGCAGTACTGAAGGAGTGCTGCATTGTCGGAGGTGGTGTCTTTCGAATGAAAATGAGAAGTCGCACAACACCAGGTTATAGTCCAACAGATTTATTTAATTTTACAAGCTTTCGGAGCTGTCGCTCCTTCTTCAGATAGGGTAGCTGTGAGAGAATCTCCCAGAATTCACAATATAAACACAGAAAAAATGTACATTTTTTCTGTGTTTATATTGTGAATTCTGGGAGATTCTCTCACAGCTACCCTATCTGAAGAAGGAGCGACAGCTCCGAAAGCTTGTAAAATTAAATAAATCTGTTGGACTATAACCTGGTGTTGTGCGACTTCTCATTTTTGTCCACCCCAGTCCAACGCCGGCATCTCCACATCATGACCTCTTTCGAATGAGACATTAAACCGAGACTCCATCTGCTCTCTCAGGTGGATGTAAAAGATCCCATGACACTATTTCGAAGAAGAGCAGGGGAATTCTCCCTGTTTTCCTGGCCAATATTTATGGTCACTATTTGAAACACCAGATTTCTGACTGGCACCCTTGGAGGACAAGACACACCCAGCAGTTTATCTGAATGTGTAATTAGATCCTGCCTACCTAAGTAGTCAAGTACTTTGCAATGTGTAATTCGAGCCATTCGTTTTGATTGCCAGGCTCCAGACAGAGCTCACAGAGATTAGACAGGGCTCACTCTTGCGGGTTAGGACCTTCTCCCCTCCCCCCACCCAAACAAACAAGTTCCTGTCCCCCCAACAAGTTCCTAACCTTTCCCCCACCCCCCGAGGTCCTGACCTCCCCTCACGGGATCCTGACCTCCCCCCTTAGGTTCCTGACCTTCTCCCCACCACCCAAGTTCCTGACCTTCCTCCCCTGCCCAAGTTCCTCCCCACCGGGGACCTGACCTTTTCCCCCTGCCCAAGTTCCTGACATTCCTCTCGCCCCACCCTCCCCTCCGGGTTCCTGACCTTCACCCCCCCCCCCCCCGCAAGTTCCTGACCTCCTCCCCCTGCCCAGGTTCCTCCCCCCAGGGTTGTGACCTTTTTCCCCTGCCCAAGTTCCTGATCTACCTCTCCCCCCCCCCCCCCGATAGATGGGGCATTCTGCATGGGTCATGGATTGTTAACAGGTTTATTGGGTATGAAGTGAATCGTGACAGTGTCATGACTTCCGGATTTCGTCCAGTCCAATGATGCCACTTGCCACACACACTGAGTTTTCCGAGAAATCAACCAGGTCTACGGGGAGGAGAGGGAGAGCGTGGTGCGTGTGTAAAGCAGGTGGGGTTGGGGTTGGAAGAACGTGATCCATAAGAACATAACATAAGAACATAAGAAATAGGAGCAGGAGTAGGCCAATCGGCCCCTCGAGCCTGCTCCGCCATTCAATAAGATCATGGCTGATCTGATCCTAACCGCCAATCTACTATCTATCACAGAACCATCTCCTGCATCTAACAGAATTGCACACACGAAATAGGAGCAGAATCAGGCTACACAGTCCCTGGGCCCGCTCCACTACCCACAGGGCCATGTCCGATCCGAACCTAGACTCATGTCCAAATTCCTGCCCGCTCCCCGTAACCCTTAATGCCCTTTACTTCTAGGAAACTGTCTATTTCTGTTTTAAATTTAATTAATGTTGTAGCTTCTACAGCTTTTTGTGGCAGCATATTCCATGGACCTACCACCCTCTGAGTGAAGTAGTTCCTCCTCATCTCAGTTTTGAAAGAGCAGCCCCTTATTCTAAGACTATGTCCCCTAGTTCTCGTCTCACCCGTCATCGGGAACATCCTCCCCGCATCCACCCGATCCAACCCCTTCACAATCTTATATGTTTCAATAAGATCGCCTCTCATTCTTCTGAACTCCAATGAGTAGAGTCCCAATCTACCCAACCTCTCCTCATATGACCACCCCCTCATCCCCGGGATTAACCGAGTGAACCTTTTTTGCACTGCCTCGAGAGCAAGGATGTCTTTCCTTAAGTAAGGACACCAAAACTGTATGCAGTATTCCAGGTGCGGTCTCACCAATACCTTGTACAACTGAAGCAATACCTCCCTATTTTTATATTCTATCCCCCTAGCAATGAAAGCCAACATTCCATTTGCCTTCTT
This sequence comes from Squalus acanthias, assembly GCA_030390025.1. NCBI lineage: Eukaryota > Metazoa > Chordata > Chondrichthyes > Squaliformes > Squalidae > Squalus > Squalus acanthias. The sequence continues at coordinate 29,289,612 of CM059432.1, read as the reverse complement.
AATCACTTGCTGCACCTGCATACTAACCTTTTGAGTTTCGTGCACCAGGACCCCCAGATCCCTTTGCACTTCAGTACTCTCCAGTTTCTTGCCATTAAGATAATAAATTGCTCTAGGATTTTTCCTGCCAAAGTGCATCACCTCACACTTTCCAGTGTTGTATTCCATCTGCCAAATCTCTGCCCACTTACTTAGCCTGTCTATGTCCCCTTGCAGGTTTTTTATGTCCTCCTCACTCACTACTTTCCCTCCCATCTTTGTATCATCTGCAAATTTTGATATGTTACACTTGGTCCCTTCCTCCAAATCGTTAATATAGATTGTGAAGAGTTGGGGACCCAGCACTGACCCCTGTGGAACACCACTAGTTACTGATTGCCAGTCTGAGAATGAACCATTTATCCCAACTCTTTGCTTTCTGTTAGATAGCCAATCCTCTATCCATGCCAGAATATTACCCCCAATCCCGTGATTTTTTACCTTAAGCAATAATCTTTTGTGTGGCACCTTGTCAAATGCCTTTTGGAAGTCTAAATACACTACGTCCACTGGTTCCCCTTTATCCACTCTATATGTTACTTCCTCAAAGAACTCCAGCAAATTTGTCAAACATGACTTCCCCTTCGTAAAACCATGCTGACTTTGTCCTATTAAATTATGATTATCCAAATGTCCTGTTACTGTTTCCTTAATAATGGACTCCAAAATTTTACCTACCACAGATGTTAGGCTAACCGGTCTATAGTTACCAGCCTTCTGTCTACTGCCCTTTTTAAATAAGGGTGTTACATTAGCAGTTTTCCAGTCTGCCGGGACCTTAGCGGAATCCAGGGAGTTTTGAAAAATTATTACCAATGCATCTACAATCCCTACCGCCACTTCCTTCAAGACTCTAGGATGTAAGCCATCAGGTCCAGGTGATTTATCCGCCTTGAGTCCCATTATTTTACCGAGTACCACTTCCTTAGTGATTTTGATCGTGTTTAGCTCCTCTCCCCCTATAGCCCCCTGTTTGTCCAGTGTTGGGATATTCTTAGTGTTCTCTACTGTAAAGACTGATACAAAATATTCATTCAGTGTTTTTGCCATCTCCATATTTCCCACCATTAATTTCCCGGTCTCATCCTCTAAGGGACCAACATTTACTTTAGCCACCCTTTTTCTTTTTATATAACTATAAAAACTCTTACTATCTGTTTTTATATTTTTTGCTAATTTACTTTCATAATCTATCTTCCCTTTCTTAATCAATCTTTTTGTTATTTTTTGCTGCCTTTTAAAGTTTTCCCAATCCTCTGTCCTCCCACTAGATTTCGCTACCTTATATGCCCTTGTTTTTAGTCGAATACTATCCTTAATTTCTTTACTTAGCCACGGATGACTGTCCTTTCTTTTACACCCTTTTCTTTTCAGTGGAATATATTTTTTTTGGAAGTTGTAAAATAACTCCTTGAATGTACACCACTGATCATGTGTCGTCTTACCCTTTAATCTATTTTCCCAATCCACTCTACTCAATTCCGCTCGCATACCTTCATAGTCTCCTTTATTCAAGCTTAGCACGCTTGTTTGAGATCCAACCTTCTCACCCTCTAATTGAATATGGAATTCAACCATGTTATGGTCACTCATTCCAAGGGGATCCTTTACTAGGACATTTTTAATTAATCCTGTCTCGTTACACAGGACCAGATCTAAGGTTGCTTGCCCCCTGGTCGGTTCAGTTACATACTGCTCAAGAAACCCATCCCTAATACACTCAATGAACTCATCCTCAAGGCAGCCCTGCCCCATTTGATTTGTCCAATTAATATGATAGTTAAAATCCCCCATAATTATAGATGTTCCCTTATTACATGCCTCAACTATTTCCTTCTTTCCATCTGGATCGTGTTCTCACTCTCACCCCCAACCCCCCCTTTAGACCTGGATCACATTCTTCCCCCATCCCCACTGTGCTCTCCATGCTCTTTACCACCCCTCCCCCGAGTTCCTGACCTCCTCTCCCCCTGAGTTCCTGACCTCCTCTCCCCCCTCAGAGCTCCTCTTCTCTCCCCCTTCCATCTCCTCTCTCTCCCTCCCTCTGATCTCTTTATTCTCCCCCCTACAATCTCCACTCTCTCCCTCCACCCTTTTGATCTCTCTCTCCCTCCCTCCGATCCTTTCTCTCTCTCTTCCCCCTCTGATCATCTCCCTCTCTCCCTCCCCCCTCTGATCCTCTCCCTCTCTCTCTCTCTCTCTTTCCCTCCGATCCTCTCTCCCTCCCCCTCCGATCCTCTCTCTCTCTCCGCCCCTCTCTCTCCCCCTCTCTCTCCCCCTCTCTCCCCCTCTCTCTTCCTCCTCTCTCCCTCCTCTCTCTCTTCCCCTCTCTTTCTCTCCCTCTCCTCTCTATCCCCCCTCTCTCTCTCCCCCTCTCTCTCTCCCCCTCCGATCTTCTCTCTATCCCCCCCCACAATCTCCTCTCTCTCTCTCCAATATCCTCTCTCTCTCCCCCCTCCGATTCCCTTTCTCTCTCCCCTTTCGATCCTCGATCTTCCACTTCCCATCCGCCCCCCCCACTCCTGGCCACCAATGGATCCCCTGACCTTCTCCACATGGAGCTGAGGAAATCACGGCCCACGGTGCAGGCCACAGTGGCACCATTAGTTACTGCACATGCGCGGCTCTGGTATACAGTGAGTATGTGCAGAAGGGGATCGGATGCACATGCTCGGCTCCGGTATAACGCGTGCTTGCGCACAAAGTCACAAAGCTGTTCATGCAAATAATCACAGCGAATATTTATCCCTCAACCAATACCTAAAAACAGATTGGGCCGTATTTTGCGACCCCTACGGGTACGTACGAAGTGTGTACGGCTCGTAAGGGCCGCGCAAGTTCCGGGTTTAGGCATGCGAAGCTCATGCGCGCGTATGAAAGCATAAGGCCTGCTTTTACCAGCATAATAGTTTTAAAAAATAGAAAAAAAAAATTTTATCACTCATTTATACATTAAAAACCCTCTCCAATAAGTTAAGTTTATTTTTAGCCCTGTTAAAACATATGATTTTTTTTTTCAAAAAATTTAATTTTCGTTTAAAATATTTAATTAAAGGGCATTTTAATTAATTTTAAATATATAATTTTTTTTTAATTTCACGTGTTTGTGTATTTTTTAAGTGATACTCATTCATACTTATGGGGATTCCGTACGTACGGAACTCCCATAAGTATGAATGGGGATTCCCTTCTTTTATTGGTTGGGCTGGCTCACGTGATCCCAGGGGCGCTTGCGAACCACCTGCACCCCGGGATACATGGGCCTCTACCCGCGCGTACTCGGAGAGGCCCAGGATCGCAAGTCTCCATACCTCCCGGGTCACTAGGTAAATGCGTAGATTTTTTACAGGTCGGAGGCATCCTCCCGTGGGAGGCCTCTGACCGCAGATTTTGGGCCAGTATCTGGTCATTATCACATTGCTGTTTGTGCAACATTGCTTTGAGCAATTTGCTGCCACGTTTCCTACATTACAACAGTGACTACACATCAAAAGTACTTCATTGGCTGTAAAATGGTTTGGGACATCCTCAGGTCCTGAAAGGCGCTATATAAATGCAACTCTTTCTTTCTTTACAATAGGACCGGTCCCTTCAAAGGTTTCTCAATCGTACAAAAAGTCTACAAAAGACCAGCAATACATTTTAAAATTGCCACGTTTTAAATTGCATCCTCTGAACATTCCTTCTCTCCCCTCTCAATTCCTGTCCTCATTAGGCCATGAACATCCTGTGGCCAAGAGGACAGGTGAGTAATCTAGTCTCCAACCTCTTTTGAACCAGCTGCTTGGCAGCAACATCTCTGGCATCCTGGTCGTTCCTCTTTCTCTTGCTCTCTTTTTCTCTCACCCCTCCACCCACCGCAGCGCCCCACCACCTCCTTCTGTTGTGGAGGAGGCCCCAGGTTTCTGTCTCTTGTATCCATCAACGTCTTCCTCTGCCAAATATATGTTTATGCCTGTTCACCACCCCTCTTCTGGTCTCGCGTCTTGGAATACTGATGGAGGATTGTTACTTTTCAATGAGTCCCAAACAAGACTAGATGGGGCAGGGGATGAAATTGTGGTTTGAGTTTTGATATATGCTTTGCTGCTGATGAAGGCTTGTTACAAGAATAATGGAAGAAAGAACTTGCATCTATATAACGCCTCTCTCAGCCTCAGGATGTCCCAAAGTGCTTTGAAGCCAGTAAATTACTTTTGAAGGGCAGTCACTGTTGTTATGTTGGACAAGTCAAAAACAATATTGTGCACAGCAAAGTCCAGAAACAGTGACTGAATGGCTGACCAGAAAATCTTTAATAACTAATGCCTCCATAGCAGAGAAGTGCTTTCTGTTTTCAACCTGAATTACATTTCAGAAAATTGGGTGGGTGATACTCTGAGGCTGCATCAGTCTAAAGTGAATTTGAGGCTGATTGAACCCACTTTGAAGTGGATTTGAGCCACAACACAAAACTGCCAATAACCGGCACTAAGTTGACAATCTGACTTGGGGAAGCCACAAGGATGGTTGGTCTGGAAAATGCAGTAGGGGGTGCTCTTTAGCAGTTGGGTGTGAAAGCTAATTAGTTTTGGGCAGACAGGAGGGAGTTTTACTCCGTAGCTAACCTGTGCCTCGCAAGAGCTGGAGGTGCTTAACGCTCCGATATTTCTCAGCTTGTCACAAAATACACAAAAAATAGTCGCACTTTATCACATCAGTCAGAAATGTGTAAACTAAACCTCACGCATAACCACTTATAAGTGTCCGGTAATTGTTATCCCACAACAACAACAACTTGCAGTTATAAAGAGCCTTTAATGTAGTATAACGTCCCAATGTGTTCCCCACATGTCCAGGTGTCATGACCGTTACAAAATCCCTCCCCCCACTCGTAAATATCGAGGCCATTATGTCAGGTGACCAAACGCTTGGTAAAAGAGGTAGGTTTTAAGGAGGGTCTTAAAGGAGGAGAGAGAGAGGTGGAGAGGCAAAGAGGTTTAGGGAGGGAATTCCAGAGCTTAGGGACTAGACAGATGAAGGCACGGCCACCAATGGTGGGGCAAAGGCTGTTGGGAATGCACAAGAGGCCAGAATTGGAATAACGCAGAGTTTTTGGAGGGCAATTTGAGGCAGTCATTTTGTGGATAGCTGGTTCCTACAATGAGGTGAATGACCAATAAATTAATTCTTGCTCATGTTGGTTTGAAAAGTAACATTTAAAAATTTGAACCTATGGGCCTCGATATTAACTCCCCCCTCAACGGGCGGGAGAGGGTCGGGGGGGGGGGGAATAATTAAAAAACAGGCGGCTTTCGTGTCATGCCAGTGTCCTGCCGTCGAGAGGCAGGAAACCTGCACTTCATTAACATATTTAAATCAGGCTCCCACAGTGCAATCGGGAGCTTGATTTAAATTTAACTGCTGCTGTGCGGGTTTCCCAGGGCTCGGGAAACCCGTCAGTGAAATAGAGGCGGGAGCTGCCAGCTTAGGAAGGTGCCTTTCACAGCACTCCTAGGGGGCCAGGAGGAGCAGCAGTGTCCCCGCAGCCTCTCAAGGAACCCTTTCAGCCTCCCCTCTGCCAATCGCCGCCTCACTTCCCCACCGCCCGCCGTGATCGCAGATCTACCTCCTCCCTCGATTTCTCGCGTCCTCCCTCCCTCGATCAGCAACCTGCCAAGCCCCGATCTCTAGCTCGCTACCCGCTCCTGATTCCCTGGGGCAATCCCCAAGGGACACAGGCTGTGGCCTCCTGCCACTGGTTTTCTCACCCGGCAGCTGGCCATGGAGAGCCAATCGGAGCAGGGAATCTCCATTCATAGATTTTGACAGGAAGACCTGTCAAATCTATGAATAGAGATCGGCCTCAAAACCTCACTAAAACTTCAAATCATTTTTTTTTTAAATCACATTTTAAAAATAACTATAAATTACATAAATTTAAATTTTTGAAAAAATTAATTACACTTTTTAACGGTGCTAAAAATAAACTTACCTTTCTTTAAAGTATGTAAAAAAGATAAACCTGTTGAAAATTTTTTAAATTGTACTTAATTCACCACTTACCTTGTTAAAAGCAAGCCTTGCGCCTCCTGTTTTCCTGCGCAGCTTCTCCATACTTACCCTCACGGAGAAACCTGAAAAAAAAAACGAAGTTCGCTGTGTGCGCGCTGCCTCTCCGGCGCATGCGTTCGACCTCTGAACCCCTTCCTTCAGGGGAACGGAAGTTCTGGTTTCCAGCGCATGCGCAGTGCATGCGCGAAACCGGCACTTTCGTTGGGTCTACGGGTGAGTACACAGCGCGTACTCACCCATGGAGACCCGAATTTCTGGCCCATTATAACGAGGTGCTGCTCTTAAATTCGGCAGGACCTCCACATCCTCGGCCTTGCCAGGTTTTCCCCACACTACTGTGCTCCCCCGCACTCTCCCTGCCTCCCCGTAAATATCGGGGCCATGATTTCTTGGGAAAGAGCAGCCAATATCACAGTAAGAACTCTTAACAAATCTGAATTTTTCCAGGACTGACAGCTGAGTACCAGCCTCTCTCTCTTCCTGTATACCTCGGAGAGATTTATTTCTCTCAGGCATGTCTCTGAGAATCTAAACAGTGCAAATACGACAGTCAATAAAGCCACAATTAGCTAGATCGAGCCCTGTCTGCCAGAGGGTCTTTCCAAGCTTTGAAATCAATATTCAGTAGCCTGTAAAATGAAAGTAAATGTTGTTGCTTTAGGGAGAGAGGATTTGGAAGCACTGTCCAATTGTGAACTATAGAGTCTGACCTCACCGCTTCCTGTTGGCCCCGTTTCTGCTATTATCCTCTTAAGTATGGGGTTCTGAAGCTGTCACTCACACTAAGCTCACTTACACGGCTCATTGCTGCTCTGGTTCTGTTGCTTCCTGTTGAATTTGAGCAGTTTTCTCTCCAGGAATAAAAATGAAGGAGGGGAAGAACTATGTAACGGTTGTTATGAGCCAATGTTTGTGGAGGAAAGAGAGGTGTTTGGCAATGCTCATGACTAAGGGTACTAAGCAGGAAACCATGATAGAACATGGCTGGGAAAGAGGAGGACTGGGTTCTTAAACCTAGCGATGCTGGATGGGATCAACCTGAAAAGTGACCAGGGATCCGTCTCCCTATCACGTTTTCTCCTTTATTTCTCCTCTGGTGGCATCATATGCTTCACAGCTGGGGTAACAAGGCACTGATCATGAGTAAGAACACCAGCTGAATGTTTTCACTCCCCTAAACTAAGGATAATGAGACCAGTCGTAGCATACCTACCAACTGAGATCAACTAACTCAGCACAGACCAAGAATTGAACCCGAGGCTGTCTGGCCTGTATGGTTCACAATATGTTAGATTGTTCACTATCCAATCAACCAGCTGTCTGTTAACTGTTGTTGTCGTGCATCGTTCTGACAGCATTCTCCTCAGGAAAAAAATGGAAGGAAGGAGGGGTCCAGAACCAGGGTTTTGCCTGCTCTGTATTGCTTGGCATAGGTGCAACCACCAAGGTGGATAAGGCAGACCTTTTACACCATAGCCTTTTGGCATCTATTATTCAAGCACTTCTGGGTACATTATAAAGCCAGTTAGATGCAGAGTAAAGCTCCCTCTATAGTGCCCCATCAAGCAGTCCCAGATCGTGTAGAGCACGCTTAGATGTAAAGTTCCTTATGTTGCGCCATCAAGCACTCCCATATCAGTTATGACATCGGTTGGAAACAGAGCAAAGCTCACTCTACTCTGATCCAACACTGTACCTCAAAAGAGCACCCCCTACTGCAACAGTGCAATATTTTAATTTCCTGCACCAAACATCCTTGTGGCCTCTGAGTGAAACTACCAATTTAGGTACTTTTTGTTAAATTATGGGCAGTTGCTTACTGTAGACTTGCAACTACCAGGAATTGGATTGCGAATGCCCCAATTTTATTTCAGGCAGGATCCTTAGAGCAGAGGAGGGACTTTCATCCCATCCCAATCCTAGATACCAGAGGTGAAAGGTCAGTGTTGTAGCCCAGTCTCCATGTTTTATAACTTTGTAAATTTGAGTTACCAGCTCAGCATGGTATAAGCTCCAGCTGAGCGTGTTTGGTACATCAGAAAGTACTGGTGAATTAGACACTGCTTTGATATCACTGATTTGCGGTTACAATCACCATTACGAAAAATAGTGACACCTGTTTGTTTGGCTAACAGTTGCGCACACTGGTACAGGAAACTCTTATACAAGACCTTGATGCTCTTTGTATATGAGAAATATAAAGCAAGAAACAACCGTTGGCAATAATAGCAGATGGACATTTTTCTCTTGAAATGAATGGGCAATGCCTCTGTTAAAATAGCAAACAGAAAGATGTCATATTAAATGTATTAAATGTTTGGCCATTATCACCACCAGTAATTTCTAGCCTTTATTGTCAGTGCAAGAGTGGTATACTATTTATAAAATTCTCTACCTGTGTAACATACTAAATAAGTGAACAGTGCCCCCTCTATATCTCGCACAGCTTGCCTTACTCTCAGATATAACCATTCAATTTAAAGTACAGACATATAGGAATGAGAGATGCGTCACATAAAACCAAACATTTGAGATTCATCAGATTATATCTACAATGTGTTGTCTATGTAAGAACTGAAGTTGAAACTTACATGAGCCACACAGAACCAGAAATGAAAAGTTTGATATCATAGCCTTGCTCGCTCTCTATTTCTCCTTCAATCTCTTTCATTGTATAAAATTCTTTAAGAAATTTCAACAGCTTGATAAAGTATTATATAAATGCAAGGTTGCTTAGCCTTTCCTTTGCTTTCGCTGCCTCGCTGTCTCATTCTCTTCCTGTCTCTGTCTATCCCTCTCTTGAACTCTCTCCCTTCCTCTGCTCACTCCCTGCCCATTTCTTTCTCGCTTCAATTTTTCTAGTCTCTCAACTCAGCCCCTCTCTGTCACTACAGGCTCTTTCAAGTGTTTTTCTCTGTCTCATTCTTTTCTTTCAAAGTCTTCTTCTTTCAATTTCTCAACCTCTCTCTGTCCTTTCTTCCCCTCTCTCTCATCCTGTCTGTCTTAATCTTTCTGTGTCTCTCCAGCTCTCCGCTGCTGTTCCACCTCATTTGCTTCCTTCTTTCTCTTTCCATCTCTCTCTTTCTCCCACTATCTCTCTCTCTCTCTCTGTCTCATGGGATCATTGTGTGACTAACAAGTCATTACATGTCTCACCAAACATACAGGTTGTAGCAACGTACAACAAATTTAAAAGCTGTGAGCAAGCCTGATGTACTCACATCGAACATGTACCTTTTCAACTTTCATTATCTGGATTTTTTATATAACACTATAATAAGAAGCAGCCCACTATATTCAGGATTATTGTGAGTAATGAGAACTAAATGAATAGGTGTTGCAATGGATATAAACAGACAGGCAGAGTGATCTGTTCTATATCAGGTCAGAGCTAAGATGAAATAAATTCATGGTTAGTTAGTACACTCTGTATTAAATAAACACCCTCCTGCCCTGCATGCCAAACCCTTTCATCATTTAGATATTATAAATCTAGGGTATTATTGAACAGTGATCAGAGCCAGTGGTGCATTGTAAATGCTTCCGTCTCCATCAGTTTTTTGATAAGCCTCGCTGGAATCTGAGTCCATCAGGATAAGTCATGGGAAAGCCTGGCCTGATAGATGTTCACTCCTCCTCAATCAATCCCCTTCCCATCAGTCCACCAAAGCTAGGAATCATGGGAGTGACCCTCAGATGTCACCTCAGACGCTCTCTCCCTTCAGCCTAATTCTCCAAGGATTAATTTTGGTCCGTGAGAGAGGAATATCAGTAGGAGCACACATCAGAGACACACGTTTTTTAGGGTGGGTAAATCCGTCATCATTAATATTAGAAAGATGAATGAGGGCAAAGTAGGTCCCTGGCATTTGTAAAAGAGAAATTTAAATTACTGGTTTTTTTGCTCTTCAAAATCTATGTTAGTTTAATGAAGAAGCCCTTTAATGTTTTATTTATTTATTGCTCAACTAATTTGCTTTCGATGTGAAGGAAAAAAAGGAAGGCCTGCATTTACTTAGCACTTTATCACATCTCTCAGAAATATCTCAAAGTGCCCCACATACAATTAATTACTTTGACGTGCAGTCACTGTTGTTAGGTAGACAAACGTGGCAGTCATTTTGGGTGCAGCAAGACCCCCACATACTGCAAGGAGATGTACAACTAGTTAATTGGTGGTTTTTTTGGTGGTGTTAGTTGAGGGAAGAATATTAACCAGGACACCGAGAAATCGCCCTGCTGTTCTTTAAGTAGTGCTGTGGGATGAGACATTAAACCACCCACCTGAACCATTGGAACAGATGGGTGGTTTAATGTCTCATCCGTAGGCAATGTAGCATTCCTTCAGTACTGCACTGGAGCATCAGTCTAGATTTATGTGCTCAAGTCCTGCAATGGCACTTGAAACCAAACCTGCTTTATGTGTGCCATTCCTTTTATGTTTCTTTTCCCTGCATGTAAAGTTAAAGGGATAGAAATTGGACTTTGTTGCACCTGTTAAACAAGTATAGAATGGGCGCAATGAGTTCCAATTTCGGGAACTAATGTCCTGCGCCCCAAGGACGCCTGAAAAAGGTCCTATCTGAGATTGGGTTAGGGCATTTTTCCGGCTTTCCTGGTGGTTGCCTAAAACATATGGTTAGGCCCCTTACATATGTAAATGAGGGGTCTGACGCCTGGTTTAGTCCCCCTTGCAGACATTGGTTTGCAATAAGCGGAGCAGGTGCCGAGCCTACGCAGCCAATGAAAGGTAAGTTTTTGGGCAGCCAGGAGGACCAGGAATGCTCCTTGTGGCTCTACAACCTCCAGAGGGCCATTGCCAGCTCGCGATCAGCCCCCGTCCTCCCATTCAACTTCACCCTACCCTTATGACTTACCTGACAACCACTGCCGGCGAGTCGGGTGAGATGCCTGTGGTCCAAGGTCCAATTTCGGGCCGGCCTCGACCTCCAGTATGGGCAGGCGTTGTGGCTGCATCGCACCAGCCGCTAATGAATTTCTACCAGATAGAATTTTCTTTTAATAAACTGCCATTGGTTTTAAATGAGAGTGAAACAATTTTCTTTAATTTGCACCTGCATCAAAATATTCTCATATAGTGTTCAGAAAGTTCCTTTAGAGCTCCCCCTAATGGCCAAGTGGGTAAAAGCACCAACTAGCATGTTACTGAACCGAACCGAACCGATCCAGAAAGTACTCGCTTCGACGTGAAGAGTTTTGATTTCTACATTTATTTGAAAACTTCTTTGATAAAAGGGAGTGTCTTTAACTCCAATAGGCCTCCAGGTCCAGGTCTTGTCTAACCACAGATGTCTTTCAAACTTATCTAACCTCAATTATCTTTAGACAGCAATCGATCAATGGTCGTATTGGATAAATGCCGATGGCATCCAGCAATTGGACCCACTGTTTCCCATTGACTCCCATTTCAGCTGAGTGAGGGAGCTGGGCCTGGTTTCAGTGCTCAGTGCATTAAGTATGGTCAATCCAATAACAGTTAACAACATAATTTGAGTTGATATCGAGCTTTACCAAGTTGAAATGCCTCAAAGCACATCACACAATTAATTACTTTGTGTAGTGCAATGACTGTGATTATGTAGGAAAATACAGCAACCACCTTGCACCAGCAATGATCCTACAAACCGCAGTGAGAGAAATGACTGTTTTTTGATAGTGTTGAGGGAGGAATGTTAGCTAAAAAACTAAGGGAACTCCGTTCACAGTTCCTCCGCATTGAACACATACATTTCTTTAAAATTTGTAAAGCTCTATTAGATCCCCCTTAATAATCTCTGTTCCAGTAAAAAGAGACCCAATTCTTCGAGGTTTTCTTCAACCCCATGAGTATAAAAAAATAAAATCTACCTGCCTCTTTTATGGCATTTTTTCATCTTCAAAAATCAATGCATTTGTGCCTTTGTTTCTCTACTCTGTTAAGAGCCTTAAAATTTACAGTCTACTCCTTTCACTGTGTTTTTTTAGCTCAAAATGTAAAACTTCACATTTCTCTCCATCTTCCACCTATTCCCAGTCTGTTAACCTTTCTATGTCCACTTGCAATCTCCTGCATTACTCCTCACAGTTTGCCATGACCTGTAATTTTGGTATCATCAGCAAACTTCAGGTCATTTCTCTTGTGCCTATGTTCAAATTATTTATATAAATGGAAAACAAACGAGGTTGCATGCTCAGAGTTCCTGGAGGGGGCTGAGGGAAAGTAATTAATATGTCTGCCTCCTTTCAAACTGACACCACAGCAGGAGGCAGGACTGGCAGGACCCAATGGCACCCACCAGCCCCGCCTCCGGTGCCCCCAATGGCACCCACCAGCCCCGCCTCCGGTGCCCCCAATGGCACCCACCAGCCCCGCCTCCGGTGCCCCCAATGGCACCCACCAGCCCCGCCTCCGGTGCCCCCAATGGCACCCACCAGCCCCGCCTCTGGTGCCCCCAATGCCAGCAAGCTACAAATATACAGGGGGAGAGTTTCCACTTTCAGGAGCAACCAGGAAATTACGCCACAAATGCGCTTCAAATTGCGCTGGTTAGGTTAGGCTTTAGGTTTCCGCTCCAATTCATTTGCATAATCACAAACGTAAAATAAGAACAACAGAAGTAGGAGCAGGAGTAGGCCATATGGCTCCTCGGGCCTGCTCCGCCATTCAATAGGATCATGGCTGATCCGAACCTAGACTCACGTCCACTTCCCTGCCCGCTCCCCATAACCCTTAATTCCCTTATCAGCTAGGAAACTGTCTATCTCCGTTTTAAATTTATTTAATGTCGCAGCTTCCACAGCTCTCTGAGGTAGCAAATTCCATAGATTTACTACCCTCTGAGTGAAGAAGTTTCTCCTCATCTCAGTTTTGAAACGGCAGCCCCTTATTCTAAGATTATGCCCCCTAGTTCTAGTCTCACCCATCAGTGGAAACATCCTCCCCGCCTCCACCCGATCAAGCCCTCTCACAATCTTATATGTTTCGATAAGATCGCCTCTCATTCTTCTGAATTCCAATGAGTAGAGGCCTAACCTACTCAACCTTTCCTCATAAGTCAAACCCCTCATCTCCAGAATCAACCGAGTGAACCTTCTCTGAACTGCCTCGAGAGCAAGTCTATCTTTTCTTAAATATGGAAACCAAAACTGTACGCAGTATTCCAGGTGTGGCCTCACCAGTACCTTGTATAACTGAAGCAAGACTTCCATGAACCAGCACAATCGGGCAATGTAATCAAACGTAATCGTTCCTTTTTTTTTCTTTCCATTGAAAAGTATTCCTTGATGTATTTAAGAGCAGTAACCTGCTGCAGTTTTATTAATGCAGCTGAAAATGGGCTTATCAGCAAAAAGTAAGCAATTTTGCTAAGAGTGTCCAGTCCTCCATCTGAGAGTAACCTGATTTAAAATCACTGAAAATGATTTAAGAATTATACTGAACCATCTAATAGTTTTATTGCTGCAGATGAGTCAGTTTCTTAGTAAATTAAATAATTTTGATATGAAAAGTTTTAAATCGTGCCTACTTGTGCCTGTAAGAAATTGAGTGCAATTTGAAGAGCCTTCCTGAACCGGGGAAATCTCGCAACTTCGACCTGGAGGCTTGGACAATTTTGTGGGCGGGGCCTGATTCTGGCAAATTGCATCTTGAATCTGCGTAAAAGATCACAGAAAACACGAGTGTAAGTGGTTTTGGGAAGACCAAAGCCATTGACGTTGGTCCCCGCCATAAACTCCGTTCCCTAGCCACCAACTCCATCCCTCTCACTGGCAACGGTCTAAGGCTGAACCAGACTGTTCGCAACCTTGGTGGCCATATCCACGCCATCATTAAGCCCGCCTATTTCCACCTCCATAACATCGCCCGACTACGCCCCTGCCTGAGTTCATCAGCTGTTGAAATCCTCATCCATGCCTTCATTACCTCTAGATGTGACTATTTCAACGCACTCCTGGTTGGCTTCCCATCATCCACCCTCCATATACTTAGGGTCATCCAAAACTCTGCTACCCGTACCTAACTCGCACCAAGTCCCGTTCACCCATCACCCCTGTGCTCGCGGACCTACATTGGCTCCTGGTTAAGCCACGCCTTGATTTTAAAATTCTCAATCGATTTTAAAATCCCTCCATTGTCTCGGCCCTCCCTCTCTCTGTAACCTCCTCCAGCCCTACAACCCTCCGAGATATCTACGCTCCTCCAATTCTGGCCTTCAGCTCATCCCTGATTTTAATCATTCCACCATTGGCTGCCAAGGCCCGAAGCTCTGGAATTCCCTTCCTAAACCTCTCTGCCTCTCTACCTCTCTTTCCTCCTTTAAGAGGCTCCTTAAAACCTACATCTTTGACCAAGCTTTTGGTCATCTGCCCTAATATCTCCTTATGTGGCTCGGTATCAAATTTTGTTTGATTACACTTCTGTGAAGTGCCTTGGGACGTTTTACTACATTAAGGGCGCTATATAAATACAAGTTGCTGTTGTTGTTGTAAGTCACTTATGTTTAAAATCCCCCAGTCTTCTGTGCTGGTTCGGCCGATTCCGCCTGGACTGCGCGGATATAACTAGCGGAAATGCGACCCCACAGTACTTTAAAGTGTGTGGAAGTGGGACCCACCAGATTGTTAAAGGTTCGTTACTCTACACCAACTGGTCACGATGGACTTAGTGAAAAGGGCCCATTTTTCACAGGGAGGGGAGCTTCTGTCTTCAGTCAGAGCAGCCAGCACTTGCTTCAGTCATTGGTCAATGCCCTTGTCCCATTTGTCTCCCCCACCGCCCCAAATAGTGGGCGGACCAACTCTGCCGATACTGATACATGCCGCTCCGTTCCTACTCTGCGACATCTTATCTTCACAGACTTCGAAGTCGGCCGAGACTCCCACTGCAGGCAGGCGAAGGCCTAATTTAAACGTCTAAGTCATACTGCCAGTGATATCTTCGGCGCCATTGTTACAAGGCCTGCCTAGTGTCAAAGTCACCAGAGAAACCTGGCGGGATGCAACTAAGTGGCTAGAAGAGGCCAAGATAAGTAAAACTTTTGAATCTTTAGAGCAGTAGGAAGAAATCCTTGGGCCTCTCTTGGCCCTGGCCCTCCCTCCCCCTCCCCACACTGGCATCTGTATGGGAACCTCTCTCTCTCGCAGTAACTTTATGCCGGGGCCCGTT
The DNA here is from genome assembly GCA_030390025.1 of Squalus acanthias. Lineage (NCBI taxonomy): Eukaryota > Metazoa > Chordata > Chondrichthyes > Squaliformes > Squalidae > Squalus > Squalus acanthias. Next base: position 29,274,353 of record CM059432.1, on the reverse strand, counting down.
CCCTGAGGTGCCCGGCAGTGGCCGACTCTCGCCTCAATTCCCCCTCCTGCCCATTGGCTTTGGCATCATTTCCGCTGGCTTGGAGTAGGACACCGATGTCAATTGTTCATATGTGGCTCAAGTTAAAATCAGCTGGGCCTCACGTCCTTCATGATCACCGAGTGCATCGTCCAGTTTGGGCCTCCCCATGCACCGTTCCCGGCCTCCATTTAAAATCCGAGTGTCAGCATATTATTTGACTGTGGAAGGCATCGTAGCCAAGTCTGTCCTCACCCAGGAATTATTAGGTAACCGCCAGGAGGAGGAACCAATGTTAATTTTAACCACTCTCCAGCCACCTGGGATCGTGAGACCGATTAAAGCAGGGGGCTGAAATTGGGCGCCTTTGTGCCTCCGGCGCTAACGGGGCGCAAATGGCTTTGCGACCGGGCGCAGCGCTGACATCGACTCCCGCCATATTCAGCGGGAGTTTTGCGGCAGCGCTACGGCATTGCGCCCTGATCTCCTTCGCCTGGAGATCGTGACGACATCGCCGTGCTCATCGCCTCGGTAGCGCCCCCGACCTGAAAACACCGACAGCTGCAGGAGGCGTGCATCGGGCGGCTGGCCGCTTCGGGGGGCGATGATTAAAGGCGAGGTGGCCGAGGTTAGTAAAAAAAAACTTACCTTTCCTGTTCTAGTTTTTTTCGCGGGTTCCTGCCCGCGATCGATCAGACCAGCACTCTGCTTGTGCGGGATCGCGGCTGCCTTGGTGGTCCAGGTAGGTACTCTTTAAATAGCAGAGCCTGCAGCGATGGCCCTTCCCTTTAAGGGAGAGAAGGAGCCTTTGAAAGCGGCAGCGCTGCACGGCCCAGTGTGTAGCGCTGCTGAAGTCTCTGCTCCGCCTGCTGCCGATTGTGCTCCAAGAAGGAAGTGGTGGGCTTGATTTAGCGCTCCACTTCCCTCTTGGGGCGGTAAAACTCAATTTCATGGTTGCCGGCACTAAAGTTAGTGCCCAGGAGATGTTAGCTCCCCAAAATGGTTGTTACAGAATTTTTCCCCCCCCCAGGTTCTTAGCTGCGGTCGACTTATTTAAGTCAAGCTAGGGATGGGATGGGGACCTTCTGACCCGTATGACCCAGTTCCAAAATGAACATCGAGTTCAAATGGAGGCTCTTTTAGTGCGAATCTCACATGTTAATTATCTCAACAAGCAACCTCCTCCTCCCCAATAAAGAAAACCCAAAACTGAACTACCTTAGTTGGCATAACTATAATTCCCTTGGAGACATCAGGAACTGCTTTTTAAATGGTACAGCAAAAAAAAATCTTACAGTCAGTGAAATGTGGTCATTCTAATGCAGTTACTGCTGTCATGTGATTAGGTTACTGGCCCCTTCGAGACAGGCCATGCAGACGACAGGCTGAAAGGGAACTCAAACCAAATTACATTCCGTCCCAATTTGGTCGTAAATTTGATGATTGTGTCGGGTGGGAAGCATCTCGGTGACATTGCTCTAATTTGTACCGTTGTGGATTATTAATCATAAGTGTCAAACACTTTAGGGGCGATGCGTAGAACAATCGCAGCAAACTTAATGAGGGAGTCTCGTCATCAGCACCTCATTTGAGCAGGGAGCCTCACGATCAGCATCCCCTTCAAAGGGAAAGTCTCACATCTGCATCTCTTTTCAAGAGGGAGTTTAATAATCAGGAGTCCTTTAAAAACTATCTCCGCACCATTTTAAGAGGGTGACTCACTACAAAGTCTCCTTTTTAAAGAAAAGAGACTCATCAGGAGTGGGAATCTCTCCAGAACCCCTTTTAAAGAGAGTTAAAATGGAGTGTCACCATCAAGACCCCTTTCAACATGAGGTAGTATCACCATCTTTTACCATGAGGGACTGTGACCATCAGGACCCCTTTTAACATGATGGACTATCCCAGTTTCATATCATCAGTAAGTTGACCATTGAGTTTCTGAATCAAGGTCAATTATGTTTTTATAAACGACCTAGGCTCGGGTGTAGGGAGCAGCATTATAAAGTTTGCAGATGATCCGAAACTTGGCAAAGTAGTAGATCATGATGAGGATGGTTACAGGCTTCAGGATGACACAGACAGGATGGTGAAATGGGCAGAAGCATGGCAGGTGGAGTTCAATGCGAAGCAGTGTGAAGTGATGTACTTTGGGAGGACTAATATAGAAAGACAATGGCCTCAAAATTGGTTTGCCCGCGAACAAAGGCGCGGTGATCGCAATACGTTAGCAACCCATGCCCGTTCGGAGAACTTCAGGCAGCACGCAAACTTCGTGCTGCCTGCTCATTTGCAGGATTATGGCATTCAGTCCAGCGCTGAATGTGCTGCTGAATGGCTGAATGCTCAGGAGGGGGGCCCAAGATCCTGCAAGCCTAGCACCAATTAAAACTAGCCTGCACTACTTAAAGACAGTCTGCACCTCTTAAAGGGGAGGTGAATTCTGCCTGCAGATCAACATTCAACTGGCTGAGGAAGACAGTGCAAAAATCAATTCATGATGGCACAACAGGGGAGAGAACATGCACCAAGGTCCTCCGATGCAGGCCTTGATGCAGGAGGTCAACTCGAGGAGATAGCTGATGTCTCATCTTCCATTGCAGCAAAAGCACAAGCCACCCTACATTTGAGTGCTGCAATGGAAGCTCAGACTGAAGTCATGCAAGTTCAGCTTGTTGCCATGTAACCTCAACTTGCTGCCACGCAAGCTCAGACCGCTGCCATCGTAACTGTGTTTACCAGTATAGAAAGGGGCTTGCAGGATGTCACAGCATTCCAGCAATCTGTCCTCCAACAGATGGCTAGGAATGGTGAGGTGCCGCCCGGGGGAGTGGTAGTGGCTCCATGAAGCACGAACCTGTTGTCTTCGCTCAGGATGACAGCATTCGTCTTCCCACCATTGCCACTCTGCCAGTGCCCTTGCTATTGCCTGTCAGCCAGCCAGTCCAGACTGTTGCTGCCCATGCCAAGGTGGTGCAGTCTGCAGCCGGGCCTTCTAAGCCCAGAGCTGCTTGAGGTCATCCTGCAAGGCCATCTGCTGTCTCCCCCTCTGAAAGTCAGCAGCCTTCCACCAGCCATGCTGCAGCCACTGGGGTAGCACTTCATAGGTGCACTCGGACAGGCAAAGACACACTGAAGACAAGCACTAAGGGAATGCACAAGGGTGATTAGTTGACTTTGTTAGGTTATATTGAATGGATTGATGGATAAAGTTGGATTGGAATGTTTATTTTATGGTGGCTTTTATTTCAGCATAGTGGCCAAGAGGACGCGGTGATGGTCAGTAACAGAGGGAAGTTAAGGTGTGGGACTATTGTTGATTGTGGAATTGGGGTTGTGTTCACTCATACTGCAGTTGGATGAGTTGATCACAGACAGCCCGGGCATAAAGGAGCTGTCGAGGTTGCCTCCTCCTTTCCACTTCCTCCTCTTCCACTTCCTCCTCCTCTTCTTCCTCCTGCTCCTCTTCCGCTTCCTCCTCCTCCTCAGCTGGTCACTGTATGCCTGGTGACAAGGGCTGTGCCCTCATGATGGCGAAGTTGTGAAGCATGCAGCAGACCACAACGAAGCTTGAGACACGTTCTGGTGAGTACTGCAGGGCTCCTCCACAGTGGTCCAGACAGCGGAGCGTTATTTAAGGATGCCAAGGTTTGCTCTATCAGATTCCGTGTGACAGCATGGCTCTCATTGTACGCATGCTGCCCATATGTGGTTGGGTTGTGGAGCAGAGTCATGAGCCAGGTGGTCAGCGGATAGCCCTTGTCACCCAGTAGCCAGCCTCTGATTTGTCATGGTGGCTCAAAGACTGAGGGAACAGTGGACTGGTGCAGAATGAAAGCATCATGACTGCTTCCAGGATACTGGGCATTTATCATGATGTGCTGAGCATGGTCCCACACCAACTGCACATTCAGCGAGTGGTAACCTTTGCGGTTGTGGTACATCTCAGCATTTAGATGTGGTGCCCGGAAAGCTACGTACGTGCAGTCGATGGCGCCTTGTACCTTGGGGAAGCCCGCTATCCTGACAAAGCCACGTGCACGCTCTGCCTGCTTCTCTCTGGTCAGAGAGAAGACAATCCCCTCTCCTGGCATAAAGAGCATCTGTCACCTCTCTTATGCAGCAGTGGATGCGAACTGTGAGATAATACAGATGTTGCCTGCTCCAGCCTGACATGAATAAATTCAGGGCCACGATCACCTTCACAGCCAGTGACAGCGCTTTCCTTGCCCTGGTTTGAGGCTGCAGGTCTGGTTGCAAGAGGCAGCAGAGTTCTGTGAGCACCTCCTTCGTAAAGCGCAGATGCCTCGCACACTGCTTCTGGCTCAGGTTGAGAAAAGGCAATTGCTCTCAATGGGTAAGGCCTCCTGCTGAGAGCCCTTCTCCCTCTCCTCCTCCTCCCTCCAAGAGCAACTTGTCCTCTTCTTCACTGACTCTGCGAATGACAACTAGAGCACCTATGACTGGGAGCAAGTGGTCTGACCAGAACCCTTGAAGTCAGAAGCAAGGCCTTCTCCACTTGCAGCACCACTCCCTGTCACCTCACCAACTTTAAATAACTCTGGAAAGCTCCAAACACTTCCACAAACTTACACAGAGCCAGTAGGAATTAATCAGAAACTGTCCTGAGAGTGGTTGATGATCCCTTTAAATATCGCTGGTAGGGGGGTCCATGCAGCTGCTGAACACATGTTCAGCTGTGCAAGGTTAACACAGGGCATTATCTTTTTTTTAAATTTGCTTATGGGATGTGGGCATTGCAGACAAGGCCAGCATTTATTGCCCATCCCTAGTTGTCCTTGAGAAGGTGAGCCGCCTTCTTGAACTGCTGCAGTCCTTGTGGTGAAGGTACTCCCACAGTGCTGTTAGGTAGGGAGTTTTGACCCAGCGACGATGAAGGATCGGCGATATACTTCTAAGCCAGGATTGTGTGTGACTTGGAGGGGAACTTGGAGGTGGTGGTGTTCCCATGCACCTGCTGACCTTGTCCTTCGAGGTGGAAGAGGTTGTGGGTTTGGGAGGTGCTCCCGAAGAAGCCTTGGCAAGTTGCTGCAGTGCATGTTGTAGATGGTACACACTGCAGCCACAGTATGCCGGTGGTAGAGGGAATGTTTAAGGTGGTGGATGGGGTGCCAATCAAACGGGCTGCTTTGTCCTGGATGGTGTCGAGCTTCTTGAGTGTTGTTGGAGCTGCACTCATCCAGGCAAGTGGAGAGTATTCCATCACACTCCTGACTTGTACCTTGTAGTGTAAAGGAATAGCCATATTCAGAAAAATACACCATCCTATGAACAAAATTCTGACTTTATTAAAACATGACAGACTGGGTTTAACAATCTAAAAGCCTCAACAACACAAAGCTGTAAACACCATACAGGCTTTTGAGATAGAGATCAGTTGTTGACACTGAAACAAAAGCCTCATTGAAACAGAGGGTTGGAGGTTCCTAGAAGTATGAAGTTTTGGAAAGAGCACAATGGAATCCCCAGTTAAGGTGTCATAAACCAACACTTTGAAATGAATCACATAAATTAAAGAAACATATGCCTTCATAAATATGACATCAAATGAAAGACAGGAGACATAATTCTTGGTACAACCAATTGAAGTAGTTAGGAAGACAATCATGTACTCGGTTGAAGTGTTTATAAAAAGATACAAACAGAAGACTTTCATAAATATGACATCAATAGATGCACCAAGCAATCACATTGTTTATGTGTTGAACTTGGAACAGATAGGAGACACGAAGTCTGTTTAAAACCAGCTGAGGTGATTTAAGAATTGAATAGAAGACCTTCGTAAGAATGGCATCAAATAGATACATCTGTTATAACCGTTTTTTATGATAAGTTTTGAACACCTAAAGGTAGAGACACAAGTCTGCAAGCTAACAGCTGAACTGACAGTAAGAATAGAAAGAAGTCAACAGAAATATAACTAGAGATAATTAGCTTACATCAGCAGAAAACTTCAAAGGATATACCACTGAAAAAAGGGTATAAAGATAGGATTTTCAAATGGGAAAACAGAATTCGCTGGAAGGGGCAAGCGATTCTCAACTTCAGAGGCAAGCTCTGTAAGTTTTCAACTCTTTGAGTCTCGGGTGATCAAAGGTACTTGTATTTGATTTTGGTGGATATCCTGGATTAAGACTAAGTAGAAATGTAAAAATGTAACGAAGTTAAGATTTGAGAATAAGGATCTCTGAGAATAAGAATTGTAAGCTATTTGTTTTTAGAACTGTTAATGTTGCGACTGAATCACCAGCTGTTAACTACATGTCGGTTCTTTAATAAATCTATATATTTTTAGAATTGTCACACATAGTACTTCTGTATCAAACTCACAAACTCAATCTCTGTACACTCTTTGGTGAGGAGTTGCAGAATTCTGGGGGAGTTTTCTGGACCCTCATAATATCCGGAAGGTTACAGTCTAGTTAACCTTATTAAAAGTGCTATCTGGAGGACGGTAACATCTTCAAGTCATTCCTTTCCTTTAGGGAGAGATAGTCTGAACCTTTAGACCCAATTAAGCGTCTTATAAGGTTCGGCTATCTCTAACTTTAGTTGAAGGTGAACGTCTGGGGAATACGCCTGATCCGGGGTGGCCCGAAAAGGGCTAGGACTAGTAATTATCCCTTCAGTAGATGGTGGCAAGGCTTCGGGGAGTCAAGAGGTGAGACACTCACCACAGAATACCGAGCCTCTGACCTCCTATGTGGCTGGTCTAGTTAAGTTTCTGGTCAATGGTGACCCCCAGGAAGTTGATGATGGGGGATTCGGTGATGGTAATGCTGTTGAATGTCAAGGGGAGGTGGTTAGACTCTCGCTTGTTGGAGATAGTCATTGCCTGGCACTTCTGTGGCACGAATGTTACCTGCCACTTATCAGCCCAAGCTTGAATGTCGTCCAGGTCTTGTTGCATGCGGGCATGGACTGCTTCATTATCTGAGGAGTTGTGAATGGCGCTGAACACTGTGCAGTCATCAGCGAACATCCCCATTTCTGACCTTATGTTGGAGGGAAGGTCATTGATGAAGCAGCTGAAGATGGTTGGGCCTAGAACACTGCACTGAGGAACTCCTGCAGTGATGTCCTGGGCTGTGATGATTGACCTTCAACCATCACAACCATCTTCCTTTGTGCTAGGTATGACTCCAGCCAGTGGAGCATTTTCCCCCTGATTCCCATTGACTTCAGTTTTACTAGGGCTCCTTATTGACCTATTGGAGTTCTTTGAGGATGTAACTAATGGAGTAGACAAAGGGGAACCGGTAGATGTGGTGTATCTGGATTTTCAGAAGGGCTTCGATAAGGTCACACACAAGAGGTTGGTGAACAAAATTATGGTACATGGAATTGGGGGTCATATACTAGCATGGATTGAGAATTGGTTAACAGACAGAAAACAAAGAGTAGGGATAAACGGGTCTTTTTCAGGATGGCAGGCTGTGACTAGTGGGGTACCACAAGGACTGGTGCTTGAGCCCCAGCTATTCACAATCTATATCAATGATTTGGATGAGGGGATTCAATGTAACATTTCCAAATTTGCTGATGATACAAAACTAGGTGGCAGTGTCAGTTGTGAAGAGGATGTGAAGAGCCTTCAAGGGGATCTCGACAGGCTCAGTGAGTGGGCAAGAACATGGCAGATGAAATATAATGTGGATAAATGTGAAGTTATCCACTTTGGTAGAAAAAACAGAAAGGCAGAGTATTTCCTAAATGGTGAAAGATTGGGGAATGCAGATGCTCAAAGGGACCTGGGTGTCCTTGTACATGAGTCACTGAAAGTGAATGTGCAGGTGCAGCAAGCCATTGGGAAGGCAAATGGTATGCTGGCCTTCATTACAAGAGGATTTGAGTACAGGAGTAAAGAAGTCTTACTCCAATTATATAGGGCCTTGGTGAGACCACACCTGGAGTACTGTGTACAATTTTGGTCTCCTTACCTAAGGAAGGATATACTTGCCATAGAGGGAGTGCAACAAAGGTTCAGGAGATTGATTCGTGGGATGGTGGGACTGTCGTATGAGAAGAGATTGAGTAAACTAGGCCTGTATTCTCTTGAATTCAGAAGAATGAGAGGGGATCTCATTGAAGCATACAAAATTATTACAGGGCTTGATAGGGTGGATGCTGGGAGAATGTTTCCCTTGGCTGGGGAGTCTAGATCCAGGGGCTACAGCCTCAGGATAAAGGGTAGGCCATTCAGGACTGAGATGAGAAGAAATTTCTTCACACAGAGGGTGGTGAATCTTTGGAATTCTCTACCCCAGAGGGCTGTGGAGGCTCAGTCATTCGGTATATTCAAAACAGAAGTCGATAAATTTCTGATTAGTAAAGGCATCAAGGGATATGATGGTAGGGCCGGTGAATGGAGTTGAGGCAGAAGATCAGCCAAGATCTCATTGAATTGTGGAGCAGGCTCAAAGGGCCGAATGGCCTACTCCTGCTCCTATTTCTTATGTTCTTATATTCCTTGATGCCACACTTGGTCAAATGCTGCCTTGATGTCAAGGGCAGTCACTCTCACCTCAGCCTCTGGAATTCAGCTCCTTTGTCCATGTTTGGATGAAGGCTGTAATGAGGTCTGGAGCCGAGTGGTCTTGGCGGAACCCAAACTGGGCATCAGTGAGCAGGTTATTGGTGAGTAAGTGCCGCTTGATTGCACTGTCGATGACTTTGCTGATGATTGAGAGTAGACTGATGGGACAGTAATTGGCCAGGTTGGATTTGTCCTGCTTTTTGTAGACAGGACATACCTGGGCAGTTTTCCACATTGTCCGATAGATGCCAGTGTTGTAGCTGTACTGGAACAGCTTGGCTAGAGGCGCGGGTCGTTCTGGAGCACAATTCTTCAGCACAATAGCCGGGATGTTGTCCGGGCCCATAGCCTTTGCTGTATCCAGTGCGCTCAGCCGTTTCTTGATATCATATGGAGTGAATCGAATTGGCTGAAGACTGGCTTCTGTGATGGTGGGGACCTCGGGAGTAGGCCAATATAGATCATCCACTCAGCACTTCTGGCTGAAGATGGTTGCAAATGGTTCAGCCTTGTCTTTTGCACTCACGTGCTGGGCTCCAGTGTTGAGGACGAAAATGCTCTGGCATTAAATCAGCGTTGCACACTGATTGACGTCGCCATCTGCCTACTCTACATACTTCTGACATGCGCTCCCAGTGCCAATGCTATTGCCCTCACCAAGATGGCGTCTGGCGCAGCCCGCATCAGAATTGTGCACACAGCTCGGACGCCATTTTTGACCCAAATGGGCACCCTTAGCGCCCAAACAATGGGCACTACGCAATCGAATTTTTAGCCCAGTATATTATAAATGGCACGATTTTGAAAAGTGTAGCTGAACAGACAGCCCTTGGTGTTCATATACGCAAATTCTTAAAGATGGCAGGGCAAGTTGATAAGACGGCTAAAAAAGCTTGGGTTACATGGGTGTATAAATAAAGGAATAGAATATAAAAGCAAAAAGAAATTTGTAAATCGCTGGTTAGGCCTCAGCTGGGGTATTGTGGACAATTCTGGGCAGCACACTTCAGGAAAGATATAAAATCCTTAGAAAGGGTACAGAAGAGGTTTACCAGGATGTTACCAGGGATGAGGGACTTCAGCTATGAGGAGAGGTTGGAAAAGTTGGACTGTTCTCCATGGAACAGAGAAGGTTAAGAGGTGACCTAATAGAGGTTTCCAAGACGATGAGAGGTTTTGATAGAGTAAATGGAGAAAATTATTCTCTCTGGCGAGTGGGTCAATAACTAGAGATCATAGATTCAAAATCATTGGAAAAAGATCTCGAATGGAGATGAGGAGAAATTATTTCACCCAAAGAGTTGTCGGGATCTGGCACGCTCTACCTGAAAAGTAGGTGGAAGCTGATTCCATGAATAATTTTAAAAGGGAGTTGGACAGGTACTTGAGGATGAGGATCTTACAGGGTTATGGACAAAAAGTGGGGATGTGGGACTAAGCACGACTGCTCTTTCAAAGAGCCAGCACAGGTATGACAGGCTGAATGGCCTCCTTCTGTGTTGTACGTTTCTATGATTCTATGATGCTAATTAGAAACGGTAATGATCACAACACCGAGCTCAGTACATCCCTTGCTCCACCTCCCTGACACTCGTCTTCCACCCTATAGCCAGTTTCTTACCCGGTCCCAGGGTTTAAACATGTACCCCTATAGCTTTGAGTTTGACTGAAAGTCTTTCATGTGGAGCTCTGTCAAATGCCTTTTGGAAGCCTAGGTACACTATGTGGTACAGGAGGAGACAATCTGCTACTCTCAACTGTGTTCCTGCTTAGCAATGATAGACTCAATAGTATTTTCTCCCCCATCACTCTTTTTTCAATATAGTCATAAGCAAGTAGAAGAATGTGACACAGGTATGGAGTTAAAACAGATTGCTGGGGCCAGAATAGGAGGAGCTTTATACTGCGTCTAAGCCATGGGCCTGATTTGAGTGTGCCTGAAAACGGGCGTGCAGGGGGAGGGGTGCGCGATGCACGCGTCTGTTCATATGGTCACAACAACCGCACGAAATTAATGCTGGCAGCTCATTATAATGATTCAGGCATGCAGCCAGTGCTTATTCTTTGGCTGCGTGCCTGTTTGGGGGCAGGAAATCGGGCTTGACTGACACCACTTAAAGGCAGCCAGCACCTCTTAAAAGAGAGATGTGCTCTGGATGCAGACAACAGGGCTACATTGCAAGTGGAGAAATGGCTGCAAGAGGTCAAGAGAGGGCAGCCAGATTCCCTGATGCAGCATTGGAGGCCCAGGTCAAGGTGATGGGCAGGAGACGGGAGATCCTGTTCCCCCAGGGGGTCAGAAAGCCCTCTGAGGTAACACATCCACCGCCAGTGGGAAGCAGTCGCTGATGATGTTAATGCCAGGGGCTTAGCTTCCAGGACATGGCTTCAATGCCAAAAGAAGTGCAATGACCTCATCAGAGTTGTCAAGGTAAGAACCTTACCTCTCAGCTCAATTATTCGCTGCTCACACCTGCAGCACCTGCAGCTTCACTGTTCAGAACACTCCCCTCTCCTGCTTCCTTTTGCTCTCCTACAGTCACTGCACTCATACACTCTGTTGCAACCTTCACTTCCCCACACCTCACATCTTCCTCACAACATACAAACTATTCGACCATTACAGGCACCTCACTAAACACCTCACAAGAATGTAACTAACACACTCTCTTCTTTAGAACATAAGAACATAAATGCACCGAAAGGTTAAAGTTCACATGCACTCCCTGTGCAAATACGAGTATTGCGATCACATGACAGTGACAGTGTCTATTACTCATTATTTATTTACGAATCAGAAATGCAAATAGCCACATCTGGATTCCCAATTAGCCTCATGTGGCTAACATAACAACATAAGTAATAGGAGCAGGAGTAGGCCATACGACCCCTCGAGCCTGCTCCACCATTCAATAAGATCATGGCTGATCTTCGACCTCAACTCCACCTTCCTGCCCGATCTCCATATCCTTTGATTTCCCCCAGAGTCCAAAAATCTATTTATCTCAGCCTTGAATATATTCAATGATTCAGCATCCACAGCCCTTTGGGGTAAAGAATTCCAAAGATTCGCAACCCTCTGAGTGAAGAAATTCCTCCTCATCTCAGTCTTAAATGGCCGACCGCTTATCCTGAGACTATGCCCCCTTTGTTGCAGGAGAAAGTCGGGCACAACTTGCGACAGGAGGCAGCGACCAGAGTCCGCCTGCACACTCTCTCATCATAGAACAAGACGTGTTGGCCATCGCGGGCAGGGGGAGGGTCATGAACTTGGCGAGTGGCAATGCTGGAAGGAGACGTTGCGAAGGGTTTCTTCATACCTTATCCTCTTTTTCTCTTATATTTATCTCTCCTACACATTCTGCATGACAAACTGCAGCTGCTTTCACCAGTCACTTCTCTCTGCTCTCCTTTCACACTAAAAATTAACCCTTGTTGCTCTCTTTCATTCAGGTGCTAAAAATGTCAAGGCCCCCTGTGCCACTTTAGGAAGAGGAGGCCAGCCTCCCTGAAGATGCAGCGTCACTGAATCTGACCCGAGTAAGTACCAGCTCAGAGACTGGCACCACGCGTACTTTAGAGAATAGGCTAGAGGAGGGGTCTTCACATGATGAATCAACGGGCACATGTGCAGGAACTAGAGCAGGAAAATACAATGCCACAGGTGCCAGCTCACCAGAGGGCGAGATCACATGCTAGCTCTGCCGCTGACTTTGAGGACCTAGGCTACTGAAGAAGGCTGGTGGGCATCCACCAAGAAATGCTAGTTGCGCTGGGCAGCCTGTCAGCGAGCTTGCGTGCAACGCCTCAGAGCACGAAGGAGTCCAGCTTCAACTTGCGTTTGGACTTTGCTCAGAGACCATCCTGTCCAATATGGAACTAGTGGTCAGCTCAGTGAATATGATGGAGCCTCTGCTGACAGCTCTGACAGCTTCCATGGCGGCTCACATTGGTGTCATGGAAGCTGAGACAGCTGCCACTTTAACTCTGGGGGCCAGTGGTGACAGGGGCATTTAGAGCATTATAACATTCCTGCACTCTCTTCTCAGGCAGAGCCCTGGGAGTGCTGAGGCTCAATCTCCGGAGAGTGTGCTTGGCTCAATGGGAGAGGCACCTGCTGTCGTCTCTCAGGATGACAGTGTGCCTGCACCTCCGCCATACACTCTGCCAATGCCCTTGTTAGTGCCACACAGCCATGCAGTATTGCACCTGCGTGTGCTTGATGCTGACACTGGTTGATTAAAGTGGAAAGATGTTCCATTTCAGTACTGATATACTTCACTTTGATAAGCACAAGAGAGTTACAGATAGTAACTAAGGGGTAAGGAAATGCACAGTGACAAATGATTAACAACATAAGGGAGTAGAATTGTATCCCAGGGGAGCATTCCCATCATCTTTCTTTTTATTCGGAGACCTGTGAGCCTGCAGTGCAGGACACGAGCAAGGTTGAAATGAGTAAAAGGGAAGATGACATCAATCTGGAATAGCAGTGATGATGAGCTTGGGTTTTAAAAGCCTGAAAATTGTAAGAGGATGGGTAGACCGAGAGAAGTGAGGGGTTCCACAGTTTGTAGGGCCTGGGTAACAATGAGTTAGAGTAGGAGACAATGCAGTCAGTCTTCATTTCACAACAGTGAGGGTATAGGGAGGAGGAAGCGCAGCATACTCCTGATGCCATATCAATGCTGCAGATGGTGGAGAGGAGAGAAATGGTTTGAAAAGGACATAGGGCGCTGAGAGAGAAGCACTGTTTATGCAGACATACAGCTGGAAACAAGACAAGCTGGTAAGTGATTAATTGAGCATCTGTGCTGGTTTACTTTGATCGCAATTTATCTTCAATTAATTGTTCCATACTGAAAGTCTAAGGAGACCTTTAATCAACATAAGGTAATGAGCACCAGTGACTGAAAAGTGGGAGGACATTGCTGACTGTCTATAATAAGGACGTTAGGTACCAGAGTAAAGTCAAGATTTTTGGGAGGTGAAGTTTTGCGCTCGTCAAGGTGAGGGATGTCAGCAGAGGTAAAAAGAAGAAACACTTAAATAACAACAGGGAGCTGGAAAAATACAGCAGGTCTGTCAGCATTTGTAAGAGAAAAAATGAGTTAATGTTTTGGGTGTAGAACTATTTATCATACATGAGAACTGGAAAATAAATGGCCCTTTTAGGTGTCAGCCATGTCTCAGTAGTTGCACTTTCGCTTCTGAGCCAGAAGTTTGTGTGCCCCACTCCAGAGACTTGAGTACAAGATCTAGGCTGACACTCGAGTGAAGTACTGAGAGCACTGCACTCTCAGAGATGCCTTTCGGATGAGATGTTAAACTGAAGCCCTGTCTGCTCTCTCAGGTAGATGTAAAAGATCGTATGGCATTATTCAAAGAAAAGCAGGGGCGTTCTCCCTGGTGGCCTAGAAATATTTATCCCTCAACCAACATCTTCTGTGCTATAAATACTTTGTAACTTTGTAACATTTCTGTTTGTGGAGCTTACTGTGTCCAAATTGGTTGCCGTGTTTCCTACATTACAACAGTGACTACACTTCAAACGTTCTTCATTGGCTGTAAAGCACTTTGGGACATCCTGAGGTCTTGAAAGGGGTTATATAAATTCAAGTATTTATTTATTTATTTATTTATTTCTTTCTTTCTTTCTTTCTTTCTTTCTTTCTTTCCTTTATATGTCTGAACAAACTGCAAGTAGGAAAGGGAAGACAACTAATAACGGGTCAAAAGCAAGATACTGCGGATGCTGGAAATCTGAAATAAAAACAGAAAAAGCTGGAAATACTCAGCAGGTCAGGCAGGATCTGTGGAGGGAGAAACAGAGTTAACGTTTCAGGTTGATGACCCTTCGTCAGAACTGGAAAAAGCTGGAGATCGAACAGGTTTTTAAGCAAGTGCAGGGGCAGGGAAAGGGGGGAGGGGAGGAAAGAACAAAAGGGAAGGTCTGTGATAGGATAGAAGACAGGAGAGATTAAGAGACATTAAGAGATGGTGCAAGGCAAAAGGAGATGGTAATGGGACAAGTTAAGAAACAAAAGATGGCTCTAGATGAAGTGTAAATAAATAAACAAATAAATAATATCAATGGGAAAAAAAAGAATAGGGGCAGAGGTTATGGTCTGAAATTGTTGAACTCTATGTTGAGTCCAGAAGGCTGTAAAGTGCCTAATTGAAAGATGAGGTGCTGTTCCTCGAGCTTACGTTGAGCTTAATTGGAACAGTGTGAGAGGCCGAGGACGGTGAGGTCTGAGTGGGAGTGGAGCGGAGAATTAAAGTGACAGGCGACCGGACGCTCGGGGTCTCCCTTACAGACTGAACGGAGGTGTTCCGCAAAGCGGTCACCCAATCTGCGTTTGGTCTCCCCAATGTAGAGGAGACCACATCGTGAGCAGCGAATACAGTATACTAAATTGCAAGAAATACAAGTAAATCGCTGTTTCACCTGGAAGGAGTGTTTGGGGCCCTGGACAGTGGGAAGGGTGGAGATAAAAGGGCAGGTGTTGCATCTCCTGTGCTTGCACGGGAAGGTGCCAGGTGAAGGGAAAGGGGTGCCGGGGGTGATAGAGGAGTGGACCAGGGTGTCGTGGAGGGTGCGGTCCCTTCGAAATGCTGAAAGGGGAGGTGAGGGGAAGATGTGTTTGGTGGTGGGATCATGCTGGAGGTGGCGGAAATGGCGAAGGATGATCCGTTGAATGTGGAGGCTGGTGGGGTGAAAGGTGAGGACAAGAGGAACCCATTTTATTTATTTATTTTTTACACTTCATCTAGAGCCATCTTTTGTTTCTTAACTTGTCCCATTACCATCTCCTTTTGCCTTGCACCATCTCTTGATGTCTCTTAATCTCTCCTGCCTTCCATCCTATCACAGACCTTCCCTTTTGTTCTTTCCTCCCCTCCCCCCTTTCCCTGCCCCTGCACTTGCTTAAAAACCTGTTCCATCTCCAGCTTTTTCCAGTTCTGACGAAGGGTCATCGACCTGAAACGTTAACTCTGTTTCTCTCTCCACAGATGCTGCCTGACCTGCTGAGTATTTCCAGCATTTTCTGATAACGGGTCAATCTTGTCACAAAGACGTAGTTAACAGGTTTAACAGCCTATGAATAGGATTCTAAAAAAGTCTGGAAAGAGGGTACATCACGTTAGATTGAGAATACAGGCCAACCGGTCCAACTGGTCTATGCTCCACACAAGCCTCCTCCCACCCTATTTCATCTAACTCTATCAGCTTATCCTTCTAGTCCTTTCTCCCTCATGTGCTTATCTAGCTTGCCCTTAAATGCATCTATGCTATTTACCTCAACTACTCCTTGTGGTCATGCGTTCCACATTCATACCACTCTTTGGGTAAAGTAGTTTCTCCTGAATGCCTATTAGATTTATTAGTGACTATCTTAAATTTATAACCTCTAGTTTTGGACTCCCCACAAGTGGAAACATTTTGTCTACATCTATCCTACCAAACCCGTTCACAATCTTAAAGACCTCTATTAGTTCACCCCTCAGACTTCTCTTTTTTTTTAGAGAAAAGAGCCCCAGCCTGTTCAACCTTTTCTGATACGTATATCCTCTCAGTTCTGGTATCATCCTTGTGTATCTTTTTTGCACCTTCACCTCTACATCCTTTCTATAATATGGAGCCCAGAACTGTGCACAGTACTCCAAGGGTGGTCTAACCAAGGTTCGATACAAGTTTAACATAACTTCTCTGCTTTTCAATTCTATTCCTTTAGAAATAAACCCTAGTGCTTGGTTTGCATTTTCATGGCTTATTAACCTGCGTCATTACTTTTAATGATTTGTGTATCTGTACCCCAAGATCCCTTTGTTCCTGTACCCCATTCAGAATCTTATTATCCAAGCAGTATGTGGCCTTCTTATTCTTCCTACCGAAATGCACCACCTCACACTTATCTATATTGAAATTTATTTGCCAATTACACTCCCATTCTGCAAGTTTATTAATGTCTTCTTGTATTTTGTTGCATTCTTCCTTCGTATTAACTACACCTCCCAATTTGGTGTCATCCACAAATTTTGAAATTATACTTCTGATTCCTGAATCTAAATCATTTATGTAAATTGTGCAAAATAGTGGTCCTAGCACTGATTCCCATGGAACACCACTTCCCACCTTTTGCCAGTCTGAGTATCTTCCCTTAACCTGTACTCCCTGTTTTCTGTTTTGTAGCCAGCTTGCTATCCACTCTGATACCTGTCCC
Source organism: Squalus acanthias (assembly GCA_030390025.1). Taxonomy (NCBI): domain Eukaryota; kingdom Metazoa; phylum Chordata; class Chondrichthyes; order Squaliformes; family Squalidae; genus Squalus; species Squalus acanthias. Next base: position 29,257,550 of record CM059432.1, on the reverse strand, counting down.
CTGACTCCCCATCTATAGTTCCCTGGACTTGTTCTATCTCCTTTTTGAAATATAGGAATCAGATTAGCTGTTCGCCAGTTCTCTAGCACTGTTTTCTTTTTATAATGAATTGTTATATATTTGTAATAGTGCCTCTACTATCTCTTCCCTAACTTCTTTTAATATGCGCGGATGAAATCCATCTGGACCAGTGGTTTTATCCTCTCTAAGTTTGATTAGTTTATCAACTATCTCCTCCCTTTCTATCTTAAATGTCTTCTTATATTTTTTGATCTCTTCCTCTAATGTCATGCCCACCTTATTAGTCTCCCTGGTAAATGCTGAGGCAAAGTGACTATTCAGTAATTCTGCTACTTTGCTGTCATTTCCTGTGAGTTTATCTTGTGCATCCTTTAGTGGCCCTGTCCCTATCCTGATTTTTCTTGTGTTATTTATGTGTTTGTCGAATACTTTACTATTTCATTTTATATTTCTTGATAATTTAATTTTGTAGTTCTTTTTGCTTTCCTAGTTTTTTTTTACTTCTTTCCTAACCTTTTCGTATTTCCTTTTGTCATCCTTTCCTTTATTGTCTATATACTTAGTGTATAACTTATTCTTTAGTTTCAATTTCACCCTTATCTCTTTATTCATCCATGGTGTTTCATTATTGATTCGTTTTTCTTGTTTTTTAGCGGAATATATTTCTTCTGAACTCTATCAATCACCGTTTAAAATATTTCACACTGCTATTCCATCTCTTTGTCTGTCAACATTATTTTCCAGTTTACCTTCCCTAGTTCCATTCTCATTCCCTCAAAATTAACTTTTTAAAAATCTATTACTTAGGTCTTTGTCTTACTTATGCCTTTCTCAATCATTATTTTAAATATTATTATGTTATGATCACTATTACCTAGATGTTGCCCTACGCTTACTTCCCTTATCTGCTCTGGTTCATTTCCCATTACTAGCTGCAGTAGTGATTCTTCTCTTGTTGACTTCTTACGTACTGGGTAAGAAAGGAGTCCTGAACACACTGTAAAAACTCTATTCCCTTTTCCCCTTTCACTGTGGCTCAGTTGGTGCACCCTCGCCTCTGAGTCCAAATGGTGCGGGTTCAAGTCCCATTCCAGAGACTCTCTATGACACTCTATGACTCTATGACTTGAGCACATAATCTAAGCTGAGGGAGTGCTGTGCTGTCAGAGGTGCCGTCTTTCGGATGAGATGTTAAAACTGAGGTCCCGTCTACTCTCTCAAATGGACGTAAAAAATCCCATGACACTATTTCGATGAAGAGCAGGGGAATTATCCCCAGTGGCCAATATTTATCCTTCAATCAGAATCATTAAAAACAGATTATCTGGTCATTTTCACATTTCTGTTTGTGGGAGTTTGTTGTGTGCAAATTGGCTGTCGCATTTCCTACCTTACAACAGTGACTACACATCAAAAAGTACTTAATTGGCTGTAAAGTGCTTTGGGATGTCCGATGGTCATGAAAGGCGCAATATAAGAACATAAGAATTAGGAGCAGGTGTAGGCCATATGGCCCTTCGAGCCTTCTCCGTCATTCAATAAGATCATGGCTGATCTTTGACCTCAACTCCACTTTCCCGTCCGATCCCCATATCCCTTGATTCCCCTAGAGTCCAAAAATATATCTATCTCAGCCTTGAATATACTCAAAGACTCAGCATCCACAGTCCTTTAGGGTAGAGAATTCCAAAGATTCACAACCCTCTGAGCGAAGAAATTCCTCTTCATCTCAGTCTTAAATGGCCGATCCCTTATCCTGAGACTATGCCCCCTAGTTCTAGACTCTTCAGCCAAGGAAAACAACCTCTCAGCATCTACCCTGTCAATTCCCTCAGAATCTTATATGTTTCAATGAGATTGCAAGTCTTTCTTTTTTTTCTTTTTTCTTCTTATTTGGAGGTAGTTGAAATCTTTCATGATTATTATTCTATGTCTATGACTTATTTCATAGATTTGCCCACATATTTCTTCTCTCCACTTCCCTTCCACTATTAGGTGGTAGATTACCCCATGAATGTGATCGATCCCTTCTTATCCTTTGTCTTAATCCATGTGGATTCTGTTTCTATCTTAATGCTAGTTATGATCCTTTTTTCTACTGTCATTGTTATTTCTGATTAGCTACCCCATCCCCTTCTTCCTTGGTGGGGGGGAGGGAGCAGGTGAGGGGAAATTTAGTAATCTAAAGAGAAAAGTCAAGGAAATAGAGCAGTGCAGTGAATTGTGTAAAAATAAGCACTGTGGGACAGGAAGGGACAGATAGTTTAAAGGTAATAGTGCATCACCTGTAGACAGTCCTGCAGCAAGAATGCACTTAACTTAAAGTAAACCGTCATTAAAGGGTTAAGCGGCTGTACTGTACAGGCAGTTTTGTAAATTGACCAATTATAAGAAATTGACCAAGCTTCGTATCCCAGCATGCCTCGAGGAACCAACGGGACTTTTAAATGAACTTTTAAAACAAGCTGTGAGCTGAACGGAATGCAGGAGGAAATTATTCATACAGAGACACAGACACGATTGATTGACTTCATGAATATGCTAACCAAGGAAGCAGCTGGAATAATCAGGCCACACAATGACATGTGTTTGTTTAAATTTAACTGACTGTCCTGTCTATTGAACTCCTGTGGTCAGGCTGTTAACAAGACTTACAAATCAACACGACAGGTAACGACCATGGTTCAACCAAGTCTAGATCAGTTCCCTCATCCGTTGGAGGTGTTAATATCAAAATTGTTGCTGGAGTAAAACCCATTTGCCAACCTTTCAGAATGCTGATAAGCCTGAATTTTTCCCCATCAAAACACCTTTGTGTGATAATGGACTATTCACTGACCCAGGTTGGAGAAGTGATCAAATCAAGTACTCTGTGGATTTGCAGAAACAGACAAGCTTAGGATGGTACAATAAAAGGGGGGGGGGGGTTGTGCATCAATCAATGGTCGCGGGTATGATCTTTGTATTATAAAAAGGGTGCGTTTAGGGACAAACTTTGGCAATTTGCAAGGGAACTGTGGACGAATTTGATCACCCATACAGATTGAAACATACTCCTCTGAGTGATCGCCAGGGTGAGTGGTGTTTGAAATTAAAGAGAGTTAAAGGGAACAGTGTATGTGAGTACTGTTTGAAGTTAAAGGGAACAGTGCATTGACGTTTGTATGTTATCCGTAGCACAATAACAGTTAAAAGAATACTGAGTTGTACTGAGTTGTGAACCTTGACCATTTTACCCCATCCGGATGGGTTCAGGTCGGATTCTGGAATTAGTGTATAAGAGGAAAGGTGCAGGTTTACCTACCTACACAGCGAATAAAGTTAAAGCAGGGAATACTGGTAAAAAGGTCAAATTAAAGGCCCTTTATCTGAATGCACGAAGCATCCATAATAAGATAGATGAATTAGTGGCACAAATAGAGATAAATGGCTTTGATATAATAGCCATAACAGAGACATGGTCGCAAGGTGACCAAGGTTGGGAATTAAATATTCCAGGGTACTTGACGTTTCAAAAAGACAGGCAGACTAGAACAGGAGGTGGGGTGGCCCTGATAATTAAGGATGACGTAAGGACAGTAGCGAGAAAGGATCTTGGCTCAGAAGATCAGGAAGTAGAATCAGTATGAGTGGAGATAAGAAATAACAAGGGACAGAAAACAGTGGTGGGAGTACTTTATAGGTCCCCTAACAGTAGCTATACTGTAGGACAGAGTATTAATTGAAAAATAATAGGAGTTTGTAACAAAGGTAATGCAATAATCATGGGGGACTTTAATCTTCATATAGATTGGGCAAATCAAATTGGCAAAGGTAGTCTGGAGGACGAGTTCATAGAATGCATTCGAGACAGTTTCCTAGAACAATACGTCATGGAACCAACCAGGGAACGGGCTATTTTAGATCTAGTTTTGTGTAATGAGACAGGGTTAATTAGTAATCCCATAGTAAAGGATCCTCTACGAAAGAGTGATCATAATATGATAGAATTCCACATTAAGTTTGAGAGTGCTATTCTTAAGTCTGAAACTAAACTCTTAAAACTTAAATAAAGCCAATTACGTAGGTATGAGGGGTGAGATGGCTAAAATAGATTGGGAACTAGATTAAAAGGTATGATGGTAGATAAGCAGTGGAAAACATTTAAAGAAATACTCCAATATTCTCAACGAATATACATTCCATTGAGAAATAAAAAATCCATGGGAAAAGTCCAACCGTGGCTAACTAAAGAAGTTAACGATAGTATTAGATTAAAAGAAGAGGATTATAATGTTGCAAAGATTAGTAGTAAGCCTGATGATTATGATAGCTTTAGAAACCAGCAAAGGATGACAAAAAAATTGATAAAAAGGGAGAAAATGGAACATAAGAGTAAATTAGCAAGAAATATAAGAACAGATTGTAAGAGCTTCCACAAGTATGTAAAAAGGAAGAGAGTAGCAAAAGCAAGCATTGGGAAAATGCTGGAATCCATTATTAAGGAAGTGGTAACACGGTGGCATAGTGGTTAGCACTGGTGCCTCACAGCGCCAGGGACCCGGGTTCGAATCTGACCTCGGGTGACTGTCTGTGTGGAGTTTGCACATTCTTCCCGTGTCTGCGTGGGTTTCCTCCGGGTGCTCCGGTTTCCTCCCACAGTCCAAAAATGTGCGGGTTAGGTTGATTTGGCTATGATAAATTGACCCTTAGTGTTAGGGGGGTATTAAATATGTGGGGTTATGGGGATAGGATGGGATATGTTAGGGGGAATTAAATACGTGGGGTTACGGGGGTAGGGTGGGATATGTGTACTGTGGGGATTAAAGCAGGGACAGGGTACTGGATTTGGATGATCAGCCATGATCGTATTGAATGGTGGAGCAGGCTCGAATGGCCTACTCCAGCTCCTAGATTCTATGTTTATGTAACAGGGCACTTAGAAAATCGTAACATGCTTAGGCAGAGTCAACATAGTTTTATGAACGGAAAACCATGTTTAACAAATTTATTAGAGTTTTTTGAGGATTTAACTAGCAGGGTAGATAAAGGGGAACCAGTGGATGTAGTATATTTGGATTTCCAAAAGGCATTCGATAAGGTGGCACATAAAAGGTTGTTACACAAGATAAGGGCTCATGGGATTGGAGGTAATGTATTAGCATGGATAGAGGATTGGATAATGGACAGAAAGCAGAGAGTTGGGATAAACAGATCATTTTCAGATTTGCAGGCTGTAACTAGTGGGGTGCCGCAAGGATCAGTGCTGGGGCCTCAGCTATTTACAATCTATATTTATGATCTAGATGAAGGGACCGAGTGTAATGTATCCAAGTTTGCTGATGATACAAAGCTAGGTGGGAAAGTAAGTTGTGAGGAGAACACAAAGAGTCTGCAAAGGGATATAGACAGGGCAATAAGGTAGCAGATGGAGTATAATGTGAGGAAATGTGAGGTTATTCACTTTGGTAGGAAGAATAGAAAAACAGAATGGGCCAGAAATTCGGCTCTTGTCGGGTGAGTACGCGCTGTGTACTCACCCATAAGGCCACCTGAAGTGTCGGCTTCCTGCATGCACTGCGCATGCGCGGGAAACCGGAATTTCCGTTCCCCTGAAGGAAGGGTTCAGAAGTCGAACGCGTGCGCGGGAGAGGCTGCGCGCACACAGCGAACTTCGGGGTTTTTTTCAGGTTTCTCCAGGAGGGTAAGTATGGAGAAGCTGCACTTTTAAAAAGGAGGCGCAAGGCCTGTTTTTAACAAGGTAAGTGGTTAATTAATTACAATTTAAATATTTTTTCCAACAGGTTTATCTTTTTTAGATACTTTAAAGAAAGGTAAGTTTAATTTGAGCACCGTTAAAAAGTATAATTAATTTTTTCAAAAATTTACATTTTTGTTTAAGGTAGTTAATTTATGTAACTTATAGTTATTTTAAAAATGTGATGTTTTTAAAAAAAAATATTTGAAGTTTAAGTGTGGTTTTGGGGCTGATCTCTATTCATAGATTTGACAGGTTTTCCTGTCAAATCTATGAATGAAATTGCCCTGCTAGGATTGGCTCTCCATGGCCCACGTGATCCCAGGGGACGCTTTGAACGAACTGCGCCCCTGGGATATGCAAGCACTGCGCGCCGGCAGCTGGAGGAGGCCCAGGACCCGAAGTCCTCATGGGCCCAAAGCACAACGGCAGGCACGGTAGGCAAGTACGCGCACGATGCTTGCACCTGCAGGAAGCCGGAAAGCCGAATTTCTGGCACAATATTTTTTAAATGATGAGAAATTATTAAACGTTGGGGTTCAGAGAGATTTAGGTGTCCTTGTACAAGAAACACAGAGTTAGCATGCAGTACAGCAAGCAATTAGGAAGGCAAATGGCATGTTGGCCTTTATTACTAGGGGGTTAGAGTACAAAAGTAAGGAAGTCTTGCTACAATTGTACAGGGCCTTGGTGAGGCCACACCTGGAGTACTGTGCACAGTTTTGGTCTCCTTAATTATCCTCCAATATTTATCCCTCAATCAACATAACCAAAACAGTTTATCTGGTCATTATCACATTGCTGTTTGTGGGAGCTTGCTGTGTGCAAATTGGCTGCCACGTTTCCCACATTACAACAGTGACTACACTCCAAAAGTACTTCATTGGCTGTAAAGCGCTTTGAGATGTCCGGTGGTCGTGAAAGGCGCTATATAAATGTAAGTCTTTCTTTTCTTATCTAAGGAAGGATATACTTGCCTTAGAGTCAGTTCAACAAAGGTTCACTCGACTAATCCTTGGGATGAGAGGGTTGTCCTATGAGGAGAGATTGAGTAGATTAGGCCTATACTCTTTGGAATTTAGAAGAATGAGAGGAGATCTCATTGAAACATATAAGATTCTGAGGGGAATTGACAGAATAAATCCTGAGAGATTGTTTCCCATGGCTGGAGAGTCCAGAACTAGGGGGCTTAGGGCTGGATTTTGATACTGGGGCGGGTTGGGGTCGTGTCATCCACTTTTCGTGTTATCCACCCGATTGCAATTGGATGTGGGAGATTGATGCAATTTTCACCTAATTGGGCAATTGAATTCCAGCATGTGGGAACCCATGAACCAATTAGTGTTTTCAGTCTGAAAGTCGCCTTTGATGATGTCATCATTGCTGCTGCGTTGAAGATCTTCAAAGACTGCCTGGCCTTTGCTGTGAGAGGACCTGCAAAATGAGCAGCAGCCCTAAGTCTGCTCCCAGATATTTTTACACCACCACTCCCAGATATGTCTCCTCTCTATCCATCCACATATACATCCATCCACATAGCCATCCATATATGCATCCAGCCAGCCAGGCAGCCAGCCAGCCAGCCAAATGTGCTCCCGCCAGGTTTCACAATCGTGGTTCAGAACAGGCATGCTTCACATAGAACAAGTGTTAAAATCACAAAGGCCTTTCAAAATGGCATTATAGAGCCAATTTAGTGCTTGTTAAGGGCCTTAACAGCCTATCCCGCCTCTTAAAGGCGGGACGGAGTCGGGACCAGCAGACACGATTTAATGAAAATTGCGTGGAGGCAGACTTGTGCCCGCCTGCCAGTTTTCGCAATTTTAACCCCCCACACGCCTCCAAACCCGCCTCCACGGGTCAATGAAAATCCAGCCCATAGTCTCAGGATAAGGAGTCAGCCTTTTAAAACTGAGATGAGGAGGAACCTCTTCACTCAGAGGGTTGTGAATCTTTGGAATTCTCTGCCCCAAAGGGCTGTGGATGCTCAGTCGTTGAGTATATTCAAGGTTGAGATAGATAGATTTATGGACTCATGGGGAATCAAGGGATATGGGGATAGGGCAGGAAAGTGGTGTTAAGGTCGTAGATCAGTCATGATCTTATTGAATGGCGGAGCAGGCTCGAGGGGCCGTATGACCTACTCCTGCTCCTAATTCTTATGTTCCTTCCCTATATTTTCTAAATGCATTATATCCTGCAATATTTAACTGCCAGTCCTTTTCTTTATTAAGTCATGTTTCAGTTATCCCCACTACATCTGGATTCTCACTACAAATGATTACCTTCAGTTCCCCCGTGCTGTTTTGGATGCTGTGTACATTGCTGTACAGGCAATTTAATTTGTTTTTTATTAGTTGTTTCACTCAATTTATTTTTAACAGTCACTTTGGCTGGAATTTTCCGGGGTGGTTGTGGACGCTATCGGAGGCGGGCTGGGTGGGAAAGTTGATATTTTTGGGAGTGGGTCGGGAACTCGCTGTCATCCCAACTCCACGTTCCTTTCCCTTGGGCGCATTTGCCGGTGCGGCAGCGACCCGACCGGCAGAGGCGGACGACCTAATTGAAATCATTATAACCTTATTTTCAGACAGTTAAGCGCCTTTTTCCCCCTACATTTTAAATTTTCCTGGATGGCTACAGGAACCACACTGCTTGGGAACCACGTCTGTCAACCTGAGCCAGGAGTTGAATTGCCATTGCTCCAGCTGATTAGTTGACAGCATGAAATGTATTATAAAAGCTCCCACCTGACAGCTGAACACTTTCCTCAGGCAGAAGCTTTTGCTCACTGCATTCCCAACACAGATTCTGCAGGCTGCAAGTCTTTCCAGCAAAGTCTCCATCCAGTGTCACCTCATTGGAAGAACCTCGCTCACCATTGACAGATTGCTTCTGTCATCTCTACTTCACCTGCCATCTATTCCATCAACATGGGTGCCGTTTATACTGTCTCACCTTGGTCCTCAGAATCAGGCCACGATGACCCCCAACACCAGCAGCACCAGGCACATCAGCAGCACCAACAACAGCACCACCAACCCTCTCCGCAATCACCTGATGCTGCACAGGACAGAGGGCATCAGCACCTGAGCACACTGCTGCCCGGGAGGCCAGGGATGGGCTCATCATGGCCAGATTTACTTAACTTGATGCTGCACACCCATATGGCTGCCACATGATGCGCCAGGTTGGCACCACCCCACAGCAACACCATAAAGCATCCCTACAATGACCAAGCCATTCCTTTCACACTCACCACCATTGCTGGAGATACCGTTATGTCTCACCATTCACTGCAACTCACTAAGCCACTTCCAAAGGTGCACACAAACGTGTCCAAGACGGGAAAGAGGTGAAAATAAAGATTTTTATGTTTGACAGCACATTAACGGAAACTTTACATAAACATTGGATAAAACACCCAAGTGGCTACCCTTGTGAATCTGCCTGTGTGTCATCCTTCTCTTCTGCGTACTTCTACGAGGTGCTAGCCCTGTGGCTTCAGCAGAGGTAGAGGCAGCCTGCTCACTTCCCTGCTACCAAGGAGCTAGAGAGCACCTTGCTGTACAGCAGTGGGGCCATGAGGACCAACGTCTACGTTGACATCCCTCCTAGAAAGGAGGTCTATGAGCCTCTGCCATCTATCCTCCATAGAGACCATGTGCTCCTGCGAGTGGCGCATTAGCTGCTCCATGTAGGTGGCTGTCCTATCCATGGAGGAGCCTACAGTCGCCATCGCCTGCGACACGGTGGTGGTCATGTTGGAGATGGACTCCTCCATTCTCTGAACATTTGCAGACATCGTGCTCGCAAAACCTGTCAGAGCCCCCTGCACTTCCTCCTGTACCTCCAGGATCGCCCTCTTTCTGGATGGCCCCCGAGGCTCAGCGTCTGCATGCAGTTGAGCAGAGCTGGGAGCATCCTGCGCCTTCCAGCGAGGAGTCTCCACTGCTGTCCCTGTCTCCATCATCTGCTCTTGCTCACTTGTGAGTTGTGAGACACCAGGTGACAACACTACTCTATCTCGTGTGGGACTCACCCAGGTGTGCGTATCTGTGCTGGTGCTGGCTGCGTTTATGTCTGGTGACGGTGCGCCCTCAGAGGCTGGAGGCTCCTCTGAGGAGTCATCTTCCTCTTCCTCCTGGATAGTAGGGGGTGAGGGGTCTCTTGATGGACCTGTGGGAGAGTAAAGAGATGAGTTAGATATATCATATGAAGAATGGGTACAGATACCATTATGCACATGATGACCATTCACTGGCTGCTGACATCAGTCCCCATATGAGTGACTGGTGAATGCCATGTGAGTGTATGATATGTAATTTGTCACCAGGTTGCTGAGATGTCCTCCTCTCTCCGTTTCCTACCTCCAGCTACTTGGCAACTCCAGATATTTCTAAAGCAGCCTCCTCTGCTGTTGTAAGGTTTGCAAATGATGGAGGGCCGCTGCCGGTTCTCCCCCCTCTCCCTCTTATTTTGGGCTCTCTTTCCTGCAAGGAGGGAAGGAAGAGAAGGTTGAGTGAGAGTGATAGAATGAGTGTAAGGAATGGATGGGTTAGATCTTTAGAGGGAGACTATGATGTAGTGGGGTGCCAAAGTGGCCTACTTGTGTGTTGTTAGTTGGTATGATTGCACTATGATGAGGGTGAGTGTGAGTGGTGGCTAGTGAGATGGGGATGTGATAATGTAGATAAAGAGAGAGGGATGGGTGGGCATGCAAGGTATGTTGGTGTGAGTAAAGATGTGCAGGAGTAGGATTGGGAAGGCAGAGTGATGGGGATGTGATGAGAGGCACAGCAGGATGAAGTTGAGTGTGGTTTTGTACTCACGTTTCCTGATTTAATGAGATAATTGAAATGTTTGTGCTCACTGCACCCAGGTCCTCCTGACCACATCCCTGCTGGTGACCTCCTCTGCAATCTCCAACCAGGCTGTTTTGGTCTCCTGGGGAGGTCTCTTCTGTCCATTGGAAGGGAAGAGGACCTCCCTGCATGCTCTGAAACCCTCAATAAGCATATGGAGGGAGTCATCGGAGAACCTGGGTGCAGCCCTCTGCCTCTGTGCAGTGATTGTCAGTGTTTGCAGCACTCCAATGCTGTAGTGCACTATGTTATATTAACCTTCAAATGTAATGTGGCCATGGCCCCTTTAAGGATCCCGGCTGAAAACGCATCATGATGTCACCAGACCCGCACCATTTAATTGGGCCGGGTAATATGCAGGTCGGGCTTAATAGACCCTATTAACGTAAAGTAGTTCTGTGGAGCAGGATGGAGCCAGCAACGGGGTCGCGACCCGCCATGGACACCGCCCACACCGGACCCGCCCAGGTAGGGAAAATCCCTACCTTTATATTTATGTTCTTAAACTGTATCTGTTCTCTGACTGTTTATGTTACCCTTATTCTTTAACTTGGTGTGACCTGTACTCTCATCTCCTATTTCATTTATCTTCGAGTTTATGTTGTTTTCACTGGATCCCTCCCTCCACCCACCCCCACCTTAGTTTAAAGCCCTATCCAGAGCTCTATTTATCCTTCTGTTAGGACACTGGTGCTATTGGAGGTGGAGCCTGTCGCAGCAGTACAGCTCCTTCCTGTCCCAGTACTGATGTCACTGTCCCTATTCAAGGAGGGAGAGAGAAAACAGGGAACTATAGATCAGTTAGTCTGACAGCAGTAGTAGAGAAAATGCTAGAATCTATTATTAGGGATGTGATAACAGGGCACTTAGAAATTCATAATATGATTGGGCAGAGTCAACAAGGATTTATGAAAGGGAAATCGTGTTTGACAAATCTAATAAAGTTTTTAGAGGTTGTAACTAGCAGGGTAGATAAGGGGGAACCAGTGGATGTAGTGTATTTGTATTTTCAGAAAACATTCGATAAGATGCCACACAAGAGGTTATTACACAAAATTAGGGTTCATGGGATTGTGGGTAATATATTAGCATGTATTAAGGACTGGTTAATGGACAGAAAACAGAGAGTAGGAATAAACAGGTCATTTCAGGTTGGTAGGCTGTAACTAGTGAGGTACCGCAAGGATCAGTGCTTGGGCCTCCGCTATAAACAATCTATATCAATGACTTAGATTAGAGGACTGAGAGTAATGTATCCAAGTTTACTGATGATACAAAGCTAGGTGGGAAAGTAAGCAGTGAGGAGGATGCAAAGAGGCTGCAAAGGGATATAGACAGGTTAAGTGAGTGGGCAAGAACATGGCAGATGGAATATAATGTGGAGAAACGTGAGGTTATCCACTTTGGTAGGAAAAATAGAAAAACAGAATTTTTTAAATGGTGAGAGATTGGGAAATGTTGGTATTCATAGGGACCTGGGTAACCTTGAACATGAATCACTGAAAGTTAACATGCAGGTACAGCAAGCAATTAGGAAAGCAAATGGTATGTTAGCCTTTAACTACAAAAGGATTGGAGAATAAGAGTAAAGAAGTCTTACTGCAAATATATAGAGTCTTGGTGAGACCACACCTCAAGTACTGTGTACAGTTTGGGTCTCCTTACCTAAGGAAGGATATACTTGCCTTAGAGGGAGTGCAACGAAGGTTCACCAGACTGATTCCTGGGATGGGGGGATTGTCCTATGAGGAGATATGTCCTTTAGGGAAGGAATTCTGCCGTCTTTACCTGGTCTAGCCTATATGTGACTCCAGACCCACAGCAATGAGGTTGACTCTGAACTGCCCTCTGAAATGGCCTAGCAAGCCACTCAGATGTACCAAAGCGCTATGAAAAACAATAATAAGAATAAACCCAGATGGACCACTCTGCATTGACCTAGGCTCTGGCTTCGGACATGACAAAGGCACACCCAGCCCAGTCAACCCTGCAAAGTCCTCCTCACTAACATCTGGTGACTCGTGCCAAAATTGGGAGAGCTGTCCCACAGACTAGTCAAGCAACAGCCTGACATAGTCATATGCAGAGAATCATACCTTTCAGCCAATGTCCCAGACTGCTCCATCACCATCCCTGGGTATGTCCTGTCCCACCGGCAGGACAGACCCACCAGAGGTGGTGACACAATGGTATACAGTGGGAAGGGAATGGCCCTGGGAGTACTCAACATGGACTCCGGATCCCATGAAATCTCATGGCTTCAGATCAAGAATGAGCAAGCAAACCTCCTGCTGATTACCATCTACCGCCCTCCCTCAACTGATGAATCAGTACTCCTCCATGTTGAAAACCACTTGGAAGAAGCACGGAGGGTAAAAAGGGCACAGAATGTACTCTGGGTAGGGGACTTTAATGTCCATCACCAAGAGTGGCTCGGTAGCACCACTGCTGACCGAGCTGGCTGAGTCCTGAAGGACATAACTGCCAGACTGGGCCTGCGGCATGTGCTGAGAGAACCAACACGAGGGAAAAACCTACTTGACCTCGTCCTCACAAATCTACCTGTCGCAGATGCATTTGTCCATGACAGTATTGGTAGCAGTGACCACCACACAGTCCTTGTGGAGACGAAGTCCTGTCTTCACACTGAGGACATCCTCCATCGTGTTGTGTGGCACTACCACCGTGCTAAATGGAATAGATTCAGAACAGATCTAGCAGCTCAAAACTGGGCATCTATGAGGCACTGTGGGCCATCAGCAGCAGCAGAATTGTATTCCAGCACAATCTGTAACTTCATTGACTGGCATGTCCCTCACTCTATCATTACCATCAAGCTAATGGTTCAATGAGGAGTGTAGAAGAGCATGCCAGGAGCAGCACCAGGCATACCTGAAAATTAGGTGCCAACCTGGGAAAGCTGCAACACAGGACTACATGCATGCTAAACAGTGGAAGCAGCATGCTATAGACAGAGCTAAGCAATCCCACAACCAACTGATCAGATCAAAGCTCTGCAGTCCTGCCCATCCAGTCATGAATGATGGTGGACAATTAAACAACTAACGGGAAGAGGAGGCTCCATTAACATCCCCATCTTCAATGATGGCAGAGCCCAGCACGCAAGTGCAAAAGACAAGGCTGAAGCATTTGCAACCATCTTCAGCCAGAAGTGCTGAGTGGGTGATCCATCTCGGTCTCCTCCTGAAGTCCCCACCGTCACAGAAGCCAGTCTTCAGCCAATTCAATTCACGCCACGTGATATCAAGAAACGTCTGAGCATACTGGATACAGCACCTAACAGCACTCTTGGAGTACCTTCAACACATAGACTGCAGCGGTTCAAGAAGGCAGCTCATCACTACCTTCTTGAGGGCAATTAGGGATGGGCACTAAATGCTGGCTTCGCCAGCGATGCCCACATCCCATGAACGAACAAAAAGGAGAGACTGAGGAGACTAGGCCTATATTCCCTAGAATTTAGATGAATGAGAGGTGATCTCATTGAAACATATAAAATTCTTACAGGGCTTGACAGGGTAGATGTCGGGAGGATGTTTCCCTGGCTGGCTAGTCTAGATCTTGGGGTCACAGTCTCAGAATAAGGGGTCAGCCATTTAGGACTGAGATGAGGAGATGTTTCTTTGCTCAGAAGGTTGTGAATCCTTGAAATTCTCTACCCCAGAGGGTTGTGGGTGCTCAGTTGTTGAATATTTTGAAGACAGAGATCGATAGATTTTTGGATATTAAGGGAATCAAGGGATATGGGGATAATGCAGAAGGTGAAGTTGTGGTAGAAGATCAGCCATGATCTTATTGATTGGTGGAGTGGGCTCGAAGGGCAAAATGGCCTACTCCTGCTCCTATTTCTTATGTTCTTATGTTCCCCTGAAATGGATCCCCTCCTTCCCACACCAGTCTTTCAGCCGCGCATTCACCTTCCTGATCTGTCTATCCTTATGCCAATTAACACGTGGCTTGGGTAGTAATCCTGAGATTGCCACCCATGAGGTCCTGTTTTGTAATTTAGTTCCTAACTTCTGATATTCTCTTAGCATGACCTCTTCCCTTTTCTTCCCTACGTCATTAGTCCCAACATGGACCACAACAGTTGGATCTTCCCCTTCCCTTTTCAAGTTCCTCTCCAGTTGCTCCAAGATATCCTTTACCCTTGCACCAGGTAGGCAACACACCCTCCTGGACTCTTGGTGAGAGTTCTGATTGATGTACCTGGATTATTTAATAGTGAAAAGACATTACAAAGCCAGAAGGGGCATGAAAACAGCTCAGTGAGCAGAGGAAACACATCAGAAAGGCAATAGCTTCAAAGTGGAGAAGAAAGAAAGTGAGTAGAAACAAAAACAGGCAGGAAAATACATCTCTTCTAGACCCATCTTTTGTTTCTTTACTTATCCCATTACCATCTCCTTTTGCTTTGTACAATCATCCCTTTTGTCATTTAATCACTCCGCCTTCCACCCGATCACAGACCTTCCCTTTTGTTCTTTCCTCCCCTCCCGCCTTTCCCTGCCCCTGCACTTGTTTAAAATCTGTTACATCTCTAACTTTTTCCAGTCCTGACGAAAGGTCATCGACCTGAAACGTTGGGCTGAATTTTACCAACCTTGGTGGGTCCATGGCGGGCGACGTCGGTGGCGGGTCCCGACCCCGCTGCTGGCTCCAGTCCGCTGTCCAAAATGATTTTCCCCTGATTGGGCATGTTAAGCCCGCCCAGCGCATTTGCTGGCCAATTGAAGGAAGCGGGTCCGATGATGTCATTTCATGTCGCGGCATCAGCCGGTTTCCTTAAAGGAACCATGCGCAAATATACTTTGACAGTTGTGCTGTCAGTGTTCTACAGCATTGAGGTGCTGCAATCACAGACAATGACTGCACAGAGGCAGAGGGCTGCACCCAGGCTCTCCCATGACTCCCGCCATATGCTGATGGAGGGAGTCACAGCATGCAGGGAGGCTCTCTTCCCTTCCAATGGGCGGAAGAGACCTCCCCATGAGATCAACACAGCCTGATTGCACATTGCACAGGAGGACACAAGCAGGGATGTCGTCAGGAGGACCAGGCTGCAGTGGCGCAATCCTTTCAATGATCTCAGTAGATCATGAAATGTTACTGCAAAGCCACACTCAACCTCATCCTGCTGTGCCACTCATCACATCCCCATCACTCTGCCTTCCCTACCCAATTCTTGCACATCCCTACTCACACCAACTTACCTTGCACCTCCTCCCATCCCTCTCTATCTACATTATCACTTTCCCATCTCGCTAGCCACCCCTCACACTCACCCTCATCCTAGTCCAATCATACCAACTAACAACACACAAGGGTAGGCACTTGTGTGTTTTAGCCAATGTTCATGTGAAGTTTCTGTTAACATTGAAATCTTTATTTTCAACACTTTGTGTTCTTAGGTAGATTTGTGTGCACCTTTGGAAGTGGCTTAGTGAGTTGCGGTGAATGGTGAGACATAACAGTACCCCCCGCAATGATGATGCGTGTGAAAGGAATGGCTTGGGCATTGTAGGGATGCTTTATGGTGTTGGTGTGGGGTGGTTCCAACCTGACGCATCATGTGGCAGCCAGGGTGTACAGCGTCAAGTGAAGTAAATCTGGCCACGGTGAGGCTATCCCTGGCATCCCGGGCAGCAATGTAGTCAGGTGCTGATGCCCTCTGTCTTATGCAGTATCAGTTGATTGCAGAGAAGATTGGTGTTGTTATTGGTGCTGCTGGTGTGCCTGGTGCTGCTGGTGTTGGGGTTGGTCGTGGGGGGATTCTGAGGACCAAGGTGAGATAGTTTCATGGGTACACATGCTGATGTAATAGATGGCAGGTGAACTTGAGATGACAGAAGCGATCTGTCAATGGTGAGAGAGGTTGTTCCAATGAGGTGACACTGGATAGAACATTTACTCCAAACATTTGCAACCTCCATAAAGCTCAATTTGTCTTCCAAATACAGTAAGCAACAGCTTCTAAGCTTGGAAAGTGAACAGCTGTGAGATGGGAGCTTTTATAGCACATTTGCAGCTGTCAAGTAATGAGATGATTCCATGGCCATTCAACTCCCGACCTGCTTACCTGACGTGATCCCCGAGCAGCGTGGACCCCGTAGGCATAAAATGTAAAGGTGAGCTCAAAATACTTCTTAATGGATTGTTAACAAGGTCATAATGACCTGAATTGCCTCCCCTGCCACTGCGTGTCCCGAACCGCAGTAAAAAAAAAACTTTTTCCCACCCGACCCGCCACCGATCGCGCCCGCTGACCCCCTGAGAAATTCCTCCCGTTAACTCTGTTTCTCTCTCCACAGATGCTGCCTGACCTGCTGAGTATTTCCAGCACTTTCTGGTTTTATTTCATGAAAATAGGGGACAGAGTTGGTTCAGTCTGGAGGCCTGTAGAGTGCCACGTAGAAAGATGAGATATTCTTCCTGACATTTGCATCGAGCTTGAGTAGAATAATGTAGGAACCCAAAGACAGAGAGGTCAGTGGAAATGGGAGGAGTTAAAAGTCACAAAGTTAGGAGTAAGAATGGAAGTCAGCGGAAACGTTTTCACCTAACAGGCAATAGAGTTGTATAATAAGTTACCAGGGAAGGCCCTTGAAGTAGGAACATTAGGAACAGGAGTTGCCCATCCAGCTCCTCGAGCCTGTTCTGCCATTCAATAAGATCATAGCTGATCTGTACCTCAACTCTATTTTCCCGCCTTTGTTCCATATCTCTTGATACCCTTACCTAACAAATATCTATCGATCTCAGTCTTGAAAGCTTCAATTGACCCAGGATCCACAGCCTGTTGGAGCGGTGATTTAGGAGACAATTAGATGCATTTGTGGAGAGAAAAGGGATTGAGGGATAGGGTGGGATTCATCCATCAGGAGGGATTGGTGGTGGTGATCCATTGAGAAGAGGTTGGCGGATATTGGGTTGATCCATCAAGAAATGATGAGCTTTTTGGGCTAAATTGATTTCTCCCACTTCTAAAGGTTCCTATTTGTTCCTATACTTTGATATTCTTCATCGACCTGCAAAACCCCAATTGCAACATCAATCCTTTTCGTCAGCTTAATTATTTGATACAAATTATCCTATTATTTGAGTTGACTTCCCAAGTATTATCCTAACCCGCCTCCCAAATCAACCCTCCAAAAGTTATAATTCATTCACAACTCCACAGCCCGTGCCCAGACCCATACAATGTTTCCCTCCTTATCACTCCCATTCTTTCTACGATTCACTACCTTCCCGTGCCCAGATGAGTTGACTTCAAAATTTCCATCTTCACCTTCAAATTTCTTTGTGGCCTCACCTTGGTGATCTCCTCCAGCCTTACATCCCCACGTGCAACCTTGAGAGGCATCAAGGACGACCCCAATCCTGTCCTCACCTGACACTTACCCATATGTATTTTCTAACAGCGGATATCAAGATAGGAAGCGTGAGCAGAAACCCTGCCAGATTTTTGCTCTTCCTGGCCAAGGGTTTACTGATTTTAGTTTATGTTTATTTGCTTGAAATTCTGTACATGTAGAAATGCTGAGGTTTTGGACACTGACTGGATAGCGTCTTAAGTATCTCAAGTGCAGATTCCACTGATGGCTTTGTGAGCTATTGCACTGTTTAATTTGGAACTAAAGCATACAGATTAGGAAGGTCTCAGGCATGATCCCCTGGCCTCTGAAGCGTTAGCTAATCTCAGGGGTGCTGAGTCCAATTGTAGCACTACTGCTGCCCAAGCTGAGACTCAGCACAGACCAGGATTCAAACCTATGATCTTACTGGTCACTATGACTCAGTACCTCTTCATTTTAAATGGCGACCTTTTCCACAATCCACAATTACTTTAAAAATTAGAGGGCAGCGAAAGAATTAAGAACAGTCGCAGCAACAGGATCTTGTTTCAAAGCCTCTCTCCTGATCAATAATTCAGAGAAGCTCCATGATTAGAAAATGACTTCACTTCCCATCTTAGCATTGATTTCATTCATAAACAGTAACTTGAATCCTACAGACGGGAGCCCTACTACCGATCCTCGCCCCTGAAACCGCACACCCTCCCCACACAGCCCCATGTCCCCCTCCATCCCTTGACCAACCTGTCACGTTTAGATGATGGTGAGGCAGCAGGGCTACGGAAACCAGCCAATTTTCCTGTCACAGTACTGCCAACACCAGGTAGGATCAGGAGAGGACTGGCGGTACATGCTGGACTAGTAATGGGAAGATCGGCAAAGGCAGAAAATGAGGGACAGGACTTGCTCCTGGCCACCCCTCCCTTTCCTTTGTGGTCACTGTCTCTATATTGGCTCTCCTCAAGCTATTTGAGCCAAATAATATTTAATTGTCAGGAGGCCCTCCCCCTTCTGGTCTTGCAGCGAGTGCCCCACTACAGCACCACTTGATTTACCAGTTGCAAGAGGTGGGCTTCCTCTGTAGAGGGTAGTTAATGCCGGGGACTTGCACTGTATGTGTAGTGCACCCAGGCTCAACTAGTTCACTGATGTCCTCAGGGAAGGGAACCTGCTACCCTTACTATTTTGGCCTACACATGACTTTGGTCCACATTATGCGATTGACTCTTAATCCCATCAGTTGACTCAATGCCCTCAGTTGTAGAAATATCCACTGTCAAGCACAACAGGACTGTAACAATTCAAGAAGGCGGCCCACTGTCACCTTCTTAGAGCAACTAGGGATGGACAATAAATGTGACCTTGTCAGTGTTGCCCACAACCTGAAAACAAATAAAAGGAAAGTAACTCCATTAATTCTGCCAAGGTCATGGTTTTCCGCTTTGGCTAAGTTTAGGTCCATTAAAGCGAGTCTTTCAATTGAAAACTTAATTTTCCTGTTTGACCATTTGATTTAGGTCATTGATTTGTTTCCTGCAGCCTTCTGGGAATATGGTAACTTTAGCTGAATTAGGATTTGCGGTTGAAATGTAAAGACTATCAAAGACTGACCCCACCCTGGTGTTTTGGACTGAAAATCTATAGGTATTCATTTAAATACTTCAGTGGGTACCAATGTAGTCAAGTAAATCAAAAGAAATTAACAGATGAAGGAAAGTTAAACATAATTCTTTGCAACCGTTTAATTTTTAAAGGGAATCTTGAACTGATACAGAATAGGAAAGTCTCAGGTTCAATCCATGGTGTTTGCTGAGTTGGCTGATCTCAATCAGGGTAGCGGGTCAGAACACAACCAGTGGCCTCAGTCTCCCTGGTTAGGGAGAGGAATATCAGCCAAGTTTTGTGTCCCTGATTGCTATTCAGCAACTCCTGCTAGCATTGCGGATGTGAGGACGTCAGGTGAGGGCAAGATCAGGTCCAGTTGTGAGATCCCCCATGGTGGAATAGCCTGTCCATGCTTGCAGACAAGGCTCACAGATAAATAATGGGAATGTGACGTACTGCAAGGCAACTGGTGCCCATGGAACTGTGTCCCAGTAAGGAGTATCCTTCAGGAATAGAGGAGAGGAGAAATGTCACGCTGGGATGGCTCCAGATCAGCTGGACACATTGGTCCCAATATTTACTGGGAGCCAGGAAGCGTGTGGGTGAGGCCCAACTTAACGGCAGGACCTCATTAACAGTTTGCTGATATTCTTGGGAGTCTGGCGATCGGGCCTGAGGGAGGCTGAAGGCTTACTTGAGGGGCCGGGGCCTGGTCCCACAAGGAGTATCGAAAAAAATTAATTTACCTCGTGGAGCCGTCAGCTCATTGCTCACCTTTCATTGCTGGATTTCCTGAACTCTGGGAAATCTGTGCAGCAACAGTCAATTTTAAATCGGGCTCCTAATTTCATTGTGGGAGCCTGGTTTAAATATGTTTATTAACTGTCCTGCGTCTCTATGGCGGGACACTCGGACGCCCTGATATCCACCACTGTAAAAAAGGCGGCAGGCACATGCGTGCTGTGTTGGGGTCGCATGCCCATATTTAACTCTTTAGCCCCACCCCTAACCCTCTTCCACCCGTCGAGGGGTGTTAATAGCGAGGCTATTGTATTGTGTCCTACTCTAACTCATTCTTTTCAAGGATCTCAAAACCGTGAAATCCCTGCCACCCTTAGTCCTCCCTTCCTGCTAAAATTCACAGTTTTTTTTTAAATCCAAGCTTGGCATCATTTAACCACTACTTCCCAATTTACCTTGTCTTATCTCTTACTCTTTTGAACCTTTGTGGCTTGTACTAAGACCTTTGGCTCTTCACCTTAGGTTAATATGTATAAAAAAATACCCCGAGGCCTTCCTTCCACTTTTTAAGTAACAAAGACCATCTTGGAACATTGCAATGACACTGAGCTCACTTAGGAGAAACTATGGCGTAAAAATCAGACCTCTTAGAGCTCATTTTACATGTGTTAAATGGCCGCAGTGTGGACCAATTTCAAGGAGTAACGGTCCACGCCTGATCTGCGCCAGGGGTACGGACACCGCCATATTGGCATAGGCGGCTGCCCAGGTGCCCGTGGCGCCCACCTGAAAGAAATGTTAATGAGGGGCCTAATGCCTATTTCAGGACCTCTGTACTAAATTGGTGAGGAATGAGTGGAGAAAGTTTCGGGCCTGCTCCACTCAGGGTTATTCAGTGGTAGCTGCAATCTAAGTAGCAACCGCCACCAACACATTATGCTTTTTATAAAAAGGAGTGCTCCTCCTGGCTTCACAGAACTCCTGAGGGCTGCTGCCAGCCCACGTTCGGCCTCCCCTTCCCGTTGCCTTTCCCCCTTGGCAAGGTACTTACCCGAAGGCCGTTGCCGGTGAGGTTGGCGAGCCGAATTTGGAATGGCAGCTATGGGCGCGCTGACTCTGGAGTACACAACAGGCACCAGCAGCTTGCCCAAATTATTTGAAATTAGGCCTGAGGCCCATTTTCGGGGGAGTCTTGGGGCCTCCTAGTCGGTTATGTGCGTGAAAACGGACTGTTGCCAATTTTTACCCCTTTGTGTGAAAATGTTCTATGTGTGTGAGGGTTAATATGAAAGCAGTCAGGGAGGGGGAAGGGTTTATCAGAAGGTCAAAAGATGGTAATTAGGAGCATTGGAAAAGATTTGCCAAAATCAGTCCATACAGAGCAATTTGTTCAGCTCTTTTTAATTTAACCTGACAGCTCTATTGAGTAACTATCAAAAAATCATATTTGCAGGGTGATGTGTTTTATCCAGCTCAGCATTCCCGTTTTTATAATCTAATATTTAAAGACAGCCGAGCTTGTGGTGTGATCTGAGTAACCAGAGTAATCAGGGCGATGTGACACGTCCCTCCAATGAGCCATAAATAACAAGCAGCGCCCCACAATGGCTCAGTTTGTAACTGCAACTCCTGCTGTGTTTGCTCAGCTGCAGAGACCAGCTCCCAGATTTTAACCTAATCCAACCAGAGGGAACGCTGGGCGGGGGGCGGCGGGTGAAGGGTGAAGGATCGGATGTCTGTTTTACATCCCGGTCGATTTTACGGTCCATTCAAAAAAAAGTATCCGAATCACATCCATCCCACCCCCTCCCAGCGACTGACATGAACAGGGCCCGCAGGGGTTAAAATGCTTTCAGCAAACTACTCTCCCGATCCTTGCAGCCGAACACTTTAACAGACGGATTCTGGCCAGCCAACGAGACCCACGTACTAGACAGGCAACAGCCTCACGGATTTATGAAAGGGAAATCGTGTTTGACAAATCTGTTGGAGTTTTTTGAGGTTGTAACTAGCAGAATAGATAAGGAGGAACCAGTGGATGTGGCGTAGTTGGATTTTCAGAAGGCATTCGATAAGGTGCCACACAAGAGGTTATTAAACAAAATGAGGGCTCATGGGATTGGGGGTAATATACTAGCATGGATTGAGGATTGGTTAACGGACAGAAAACAGGGAGTAGGAATAAATGGGTCATTTTCGGGTTGGCAGGCTGGAACTAGTGGGGTGCTGCAAGGATCAGTGCCTGGGCCTCAGCTATTCACAATCTACATCAATGATTTGGATGAGGGGACCAAATGTAATATATCCAAGTTTGCTGATGATACAAAGCTGGGTGGGAATGTAAGTTGTGAGGAGGATGCAAAGAGGCTTCAAGGGGATATAGTCCGGCTAAGTGAGTGGGCAAGAACATGGCAAATGAAATATAATGTGGAGAAATGTGAAGTTACCCACTTTCGTAGGAAAAATAGAAAAGCAGAGTATTTTCTAAATGGTGAGAGATTCGGAAATGTTGGTGTTCAGAGGGACCTGGGTGTCCTTGTACATGAATCACTGAAAGTTAACATGCAGGTACAGCAAGCAATTAGGAAAGCAAATGGTATGTTGGCCTTTATTACAAGAGGATTTGAGTATAAGAGTAAAGACATCTTACTGCAATTATATAGGGCCCTGGTGAGACCATACCTGGAGTATTGTGTACAGTTTTAGTCTCCTTACCTAAGGAAGGATATACTTGCCATAGATGGAGTGCAACGAAGGTTCACCAGACTGGTTCCTGGGATGGGGGGATTGTCCTATGAGGAGAGATTGAGTAGACTAGGCCTATATTCTGTTGTGGTGGTTGAAGGTCAATCATCACAGCCCCAGGACATCGCTGCAGGAGTTCCTCAGGGCAGTGTCCTAGGTCCAACCATCTTCAGCTGCTTCATCAATGACCTTCCCTCCAACATAAGGTCAGAAATGGGGTTGTTCGCTGATGACTGCACAGTGTTCAGCGCCATTCACAACTCCTCAGATAAAGAAGCAGTCCATACCCGCATGCAACAAGACCTGGACGACGTTCAGGCTTGGGCTGAGAAGTGGCAGGTAACATTCGCGCCACAGAAGTGCCAGGCAATGACTATCTTCAACGAGCGAGAGTCTAACAACCGCCCTTTGACATTCAACGGCATTACCATCGCCGAATTCCCCACCATCAACATCCTGGGGGTCACCATTGACCAGAAACTTAACTGGACCAGCCACATAAATACTGTGGCAACAAGAGCAGGTCAGAGGCTAGGTATTCTGCAGCGAGTGTCTCACCTCCTGACTCCCCAAAACCTTTTCACCATCTACAAGGTACAAGTAAGGAGTGTGATGGAATACTCTCCACTTGCCTGGATGAGTGCAGCTCCAACAACGCTCAAGAAGCTCGACACCATCCAGGACAAAGCAGCCCATTTGATTGACACCCCATCTACCACCTTAAACATTCAGTCCCTCCACCACCGGCGTACCGTGGCTGCAGTGTGTACCATCTACAAGATGCACTGCAGCAACTCGCCAAGGCTTCTTCGGCATCACCTCCCAAACCCGTGACCTCGTCCACCTAGAAGGACAAGGGCAGCAGGCGCATGGGAACACCACCACCTCCAAGTACCCCTCCAAGTCACACACCATCCTGACTTAGCAGTATATTGCCGATCCTTCATCGTCGCTGGGTCAAACTCCCTACCTAACAGCACTGTGGGAGTACCTTCACCACACGGACTGCAGCGGTTTAAGAAGGTGGCTCACCACCACCTTTTCAAGGGCAATTAGGGATGGGCAATAAATGCTGGCCTTGCCAGTGATGCCCACATCCTATAAAAAACAAATTAAAAAAAATTCTCACGAGTTTAGAAGAATAAGAATTGATCTCATTGAAACATACAAAATTCTTACAGGACTTCACAGGGTGGATGCAGGGAGAATGCTTCCCCTGGCTGGGGAGTCTAGAACCAGGGGTCACAGTCTCAAAATAAGGGGTTGGCCATTTAGGACTGAGATGAGGAGAAATTTCTTCACTCAGAGGGTGGTGAATCTTTGGAATTCTCTACCCCAGAGGGCTGTGGAGGCTCAGTCGTTGAGTATATTCAAGACAGAGATCGATAGATTTTTGAATATTAAGGGAATCAAGGGATATGGGGATAGTTCCAGAAAGTGGAGATGAGGTGAAAGATCAGCCATGATCTTATTGAATGGCGGAGCAGGCTCGAAGGGCCAAATTGCCTACTCCTGCTCCTATTTCTTATGTTCTTATGTTCTCACTGAGTCAGGGTCTGATGACAACTATATTTTAAGTGCTGACAGCCATGCTCGATGCCCGGTGCCAGCCTCACTTGGTGCAAAAGAGCTGCAGGCCCAGAAGATGGCCGAAAAAGGTAAGTTAGATTTATTTTTTAAGTATTTCCTGTGGGCCAGAAGGAGCAAAGGTGTCCCGTTGAACCCTGCAAGGAAACCTAGGGCCCTGATCTTCCCTCCTGAACAGCGACCTTCCATCCCCCACCACTTACCTGATTGTTGGGGATGGTCTCGTGGGCCCCTGACCGGGGCCTCCTGCCGCACTCACCTGACTCCCGCCCGCTGGCCTGATGTCATTGATGCCAGCTTTGAGCGGGAGTCGGGCCTTGGAGTTAAAACGACCCGGGCTTCATGTCGACCTGCAAGCCCCATTCTCGCCCTAGCCCCTCACCCCAGGTAAAATCGGGGCTAAAGGGTTGAATTGCCACAGCGGGTCCCTCTGATTGTCGACCAAAACCCCGGCGGAAGATTCGGGTGAAACGCCAGAGAAAAACTGCACAAAAACCATTTACGCATTTTCACCGGCGTTTCTGCGAGTCTTCCGATGAATTTACCGCGCGCGATCGGGAGAAGCCGCTGAGGTCATTCAACCCCATAGAAATTTACAGCATAGACCATCATGCCTGTGCTGGCTCTCTGAAAGAGAGAATCTGCTGCAATGGCTTCTCTTCTTGCTACCGCACCATTACCTTTGGAGTCCCCCAAGAATCTATCATTGGCCCCTTAATATTTCTCATCTGCATGATGCCCCTCGGCGACATCATCCAGAAACACAACATCAGGTTCCGCATGACAACACCCAGCTCTAGTCCATGGCTGTTACCTATACCCTATAACATTTTTATTTTTCAAATATTTATCTGCTTCCTATTATGGATTCTGCTCCCACTACTGTTTCTGGATGGACATTCCAACCTTCGCCCCAAAAGAATTCGCCTCACCTCACCATTCATTCCTTTGATCTGAATTTAATGCCCCTTAGTTACCAACTTGTCAACAAATGGAAATAGTTTTTCTAGATTTACCTTATCATAATCTCCTAATTTTGGATAACTCTGTCAGATCTCCCCTTCACTTTTTCTCTAATTAAAAAAAACTTGAGCTTCATTAATCTCTCCTCACATCAGTCTCATCCTGGGGAATGGAGCAGCTTCCCATTTGAGGCTCCCAGTGTCCATATTTAACACTCCCAAGTCAGCTACTGCTCAGATTAAGTGTAGAGTGAAGCTTCTCCTACATAGCCTATCAAGTGTTTGAATACACACCATTCACCTGGATGGTGCAGCCACAACAACACTCGAGAGGTAAGTCCGAGGGAGGGAAGTGATCCGAAGGAGGTGAGGGAAGGCCGGCAGCGGCCCACAATTGTTTTGTGAAGCCAGGAGGAGCAATCCTGCTCCTTCCGACTCCACAAAATATTAAAAATGTTATAATTTTTGGGCCTATTTTAAGTGGTCTCCAGCGGTCCCTTTAAGGACCACAAGCTCCGACTAGGGCAAATGAATCCGTCTAAAATGAGTGCAGGAGCTTAATTTCAATATTGAAATAAGGCCTACAGTCATTTGAGTCAGCCACCAGGTCCCTATCAAGTTAGCAGTGGCACGAACTTCTATGTTAAATTGATTATGGTTGTGCCCAGTTTAGGCCAATGAAATGGACACAACAATGTTCAATTTAGATCCCTATGTAAGCCAACAGCTTGGGAAAGAAAGGCAGTTAATTGTCAGTCAGGATGTTTTCTGCGCAGGTGTGTAATGGCACTATAAAAATCTTTCTTTCTGTCCCTTTTTCTTTCTCTCTTTTTCTCTCCTTTTCCTTTTTTTCTCTCTATTTCTATCATTCTTGATAGTATTGGGGAGGAAAGTGTTAAAGCCTAGAGCCATGACTCTTTGGACGGTTGGACCAGTGAAGTGCTGACTAATGGTGATTTGGAGGGGGAAAAAAAAAAAAAAAAATAATTGCCACTGCTCTCGAGTCCTGGGAGTACCCATCAGATCAGCCAGGCACGATTGGGAATAGTGTTGAACAAATGGTATTTGGCTGGAACAGTTAGGAGTGTGCCTCCAGGCTAAGCGAGGTTAATAACTGAACATGCCATCGAGGCACTGAGAGAGAGAGAAAAATCACTACAGTTGATCCTGTAATGATAAATGATTGGGGATTTGCCTGGGGCTGTAAACGTTTAAATGTTTAAATGAATGAAACAAGACTACACGGGCGACTGGAGTACAATCTGGATAAGATTGCCCAGCTGCCCAGTGCAGCGAGAATGAATCTCACCACAGCAGCATCTGATGCGATCTTCAGTCATTTTGAGGGTAATTTTTATCAATGAGGTTAATAGGATTTCCACCGTCTAAGAAGTCAAAAGTTGGCCCAGGGTAGGGAATGAGCTCAGGGCTTGTGTTCTGATGATTATGCAAATTCATTGAAAACCTTTGTACTTTTAAGAATGAGTGATTCCGCACCACCAGGCTCGATGAGCCTGGAATTCAGTTGGCCGTGCTCAGCCAGCGGAAATGTGGTGAAGCTGAACTCCCAGCTGCCCGCACAGAAGGGCGCTGACCTTCTGCCTCGGGAATCCTAAGGTCAGCTCCTTTAAATAATGTTGGGTGGGATGTGAATCCTGCCAGAAATTGGGAAGTATTGCCCGGGAAGGTGGGTGGGTGTAGTGGGGGGAGGCGGTGGGGGGGGGGGGGGGCGGCGTTGAGAGGGAGGAGGAAGTGTACAGGAGCAGGTGCAGAGCAGGATTGCAAGACTGCATCTGGTTAAAGAGACCAGGCAACTGGTGGAGCGAAGTAGATGGTACCTGCCAAAGGAGTACGAAGACAGCTTCAATTTTGCAGACTGAGATATGGAGGAATGGTTGGTTAAAGGCAGAGAGGGGGTACGAAAAACAGACGTAATTGGCAGGCAGGAAAAGACTAGCTGGTCCATCAAGCCTGCCCCACACTCATGCTGGATGAAGCATCATGGCTAGATACTTTCCACAACACCCGCTCTCCCCCCCAACCCCCACGCCACAACCATGTAATCTCCTGGGAGAGGTAAAAAGCCTGAGAAAAACCCAGGGCCAATAAGGGAAAAAATACTCTGCAAAATTCCTCTCCAACCCCCTCAGGTGATTAAAACTAGTCCAGGAGATCACATAGACCATGTGTCATCTGTAAAACCACTTACTTTCTATATGAAGCGATCCCTGCCCCAGTCAACAATCGGTCCAGCTCCCTCTTGAAGGTATGAAGAGAGTCGGCACCCACCACACCAGCCGGCAACACATTCCAGAGGCTCACCACTCTCTGGGAATAGAAGAATCATCTAACATCCAGTCTATTCATACACTTGCATAGTTTAAACACATGACCCCTGGTCCTTCCCAATCCATCAAACTGGAATAATCTACCAAAAGGCACACTAATAATCTACCAATCCAGCCCTTTCATTATTTTATAAACCTCGATCAGGTCACCTCTAGGTCTACACTGCGCTAAAGTAACTAGAATTCTTGGTTCAGGAGGCAAAAGATCTGCCAATGCAACAGCTTGTGTTATTTGGAAAGAGGTGGCAGAGGCAGTCAGCAACATTTCCATAACACCAAGCCCCGCCCTTTAGAATCATAGAATCATAGAATGATACAGCACAGAAGAAGGCCATTTGGCCCATAATGCCTGTGCTGTCTCTTTAAAAGAGCTATCCAATTAGTCCCACTTCCCTGCTCTTTCCCCATAGCCCTGCAAATTTTTCCTCTTCAAGTATATATCCAATTCCCTTTTGAAAGCTATTATTGAATCTGCTTCGACCACCCTTTCACACAGTACATTCCAGATCATAACAACTCGCTGCTTAAATGTTTTTCCTCATGTTGCCTCTGGTTCTTTTGCCAATTACCTTAAATCTGTGTCCTCTGGTTATCGACCCTTCTGCCACTTTACAATGTCTGAAGAAAATTAATGACATCACCAGGGCAGCAAAGATAAGTAACATGCCAGCTAAGTTTCCTGACAGCCTCCTGATATCCTCAGAGGAAAAAAACCAAATCACTCCCTGTCCTCGGTGTTGGGGTTCAACATCCTTGAGGTTTCCATGGACCACATATTAATCCATGCAGCAGAGTCCGCCTATCACACGGGCCCCTCCACATTCTCTTGCATCTTGCCATGCATGTTTGCCCTTTGAAGCTCACCTCAAAATCCCAAGTATCCAAACACATCCTTCTGTTTCATGGCAGATTTTGAATGCTGACAGTCCATTGAGATGAAGATCAGAGAGTACTGCTGTCAGATTCTATCAGAGCATGTGGCTGAGGTTGAAATCTCTGGATCAGAGAAGTGAGAATGAAACAGTAGCAAAAAACCATTGCAGTTGATTCCACGAGATTACTAAATTTAATTTACAACCTCTTAGCTCATAAAATAATAAAATATGCAACATTTCACGAATGTCAGGGTACCGTAGTGTAGTGGTTATGTTACTGGACTAGTAATCCAGAAAATCAAATTCCACCATGGCAGTTTGAGAAATTGAATTAATTTTCCTAAAACTAGAAATAAAAATCTGATATTAGTAATTGGTTCATTAATGTCCTTTAGACAAGAAAACTTTACCCGGTCTGGCCTATATTTCACTCCAGTCCCACACTTTCGTGGTTGACTCTTAACTGTCCTCTGAAGTGGCCTCGCAAGCCACTCAGTTATATCAAACTGCTTCAAGAAGAAGGCCCACCATCACCTTCTCAGAGCAATTAGGGATGGGCAATAAATGTCGGCCTTGCTAGTGAAATCCATATCAAGAGAATGAATAATAATAGAAAAAAAACTCTCCTAATAACACTAATGGACCAGCGTCTGTAACACAAAACTTATGCATTAAGGTTGAGTAGACTCCATGTTAAAGAAAGAAAGAACTTGCATATATATAGCACCCTTCATGATCTCAGGATGTCCCAAACCGCTTTACAAGCAATGAAGTACTTTTGGAGTGTAGTCACTGTTGTAATATAAGAAACATGGCAGCCAATTTGTGCACAGCAAGGTCTCACAAAGAGCAATGAGATAGATGACCAGATATTTTGTTTTTTGGTTGAGGGATAAATGTTAGCCAGGACACTGGGGAGAACTCCCCAGCTCTTCTTCAAATAGTGCTGTAGGAACTTAAATTGGTAGGGTCTCGGTTTAACTTCTCATGCAAAATGAGGACACCTCTGACAGCGCAGCATTCCTTCAGTACTGCACTGGTATGTCAGCCGAGATTATTTACTTAAATCTCTGGCATGAAACTTGAACCCATGACCTTCTGACTCAGAGGCGCGAGTGACACAAAAAGCATACCAAAAATGGTGGGGAACCAAGGGTGTAATGAGGCTGTAATTAATATAAGTATAGAAAAAGTAAACATAGAAACATAGAAACATAGAAGATAGGAGCAGGAGTAGGCCATTCGGCCCCTCGAGCCTGCTCCGCCATTCAATGCGATCATGGCTGATCATCCAAATTCAGTACCCTGTCCCTGCTTTCTCCCCATATCCCTTGATCCCTTTAGCCTTAAGAAATATATCTAACTCCTTCTTGAATATATTTAATGAATTGGACTCAACTGTCTTCTGTAGTAGATAATTCCACAGGTTCACCACTCCCTGGGTGAAGAAATTCCTCCTCATCTCAGTCCTAAACGGCTTACCCCTTATCCTTAGACTGTGACCCCTGGTTCTGGACTCCCCGCCATCGGGAACATCCTTCCTGCATCTAGTCTGTCTAATCCTTTTAGAATTTTATAAGTTTCAATGAGATCCCCTCTCATTCTTCTAAACTCTAGCGAATACAAGCCCAATCGACCCAATCTCTCTTCATACGTCATTCCTGCCATCCCAGGTATCAGTCTGCTGAATCTTCGCTGCACTCCTTCCATGGCAAGAACATCCTTCCTCAGATAAGGCGACTAAAACTGCACACAATACTCAAGGTGTGGTCTCACCAAAGCCCTGTACAACTGCAGCAAGACCTCCTTGCTCCTGTACTCGAATCCTCTCGCTATGAAGACCAACATACCATTTGCCTTCTTAACCGCCTGCTGCACCAGCATGCTTACCTTCAGTGACTGGTGCACAAGGACACCCAGGTCTCGTTGCACTTCCGCTTTTCCCAATCTATTGCCGTTCAGATAATAATCCGCCTTCCTGTTTTTGCCACCAAAGTGGATAACCTCGCATTTATCCACATTATACTGCATCTGCCATGCATCTGCCCAATCACCCAACCTGTCCAAATCATACTGGAGTTTCTCTGAATCCTCCTCACAGCACACACGCCCACCCAGCTTTGTGTCATCTGCAAACTTGGAGATATTACATCTAGTTCCCTCATCTAGATCATGAATATATATTGTGAATAACTGGGGTCCTAGCACCGATCCCTGCGGTACCCCACTAGTCACTGCCTGCCACTCGGAAAAAGTCCCGTTTATTCCAACTCTTTGCTTCCTGTCTGCCAACCAGTTTTCTATCCAAGTCAGTACCCTACCCCCAATCCCATGTGCTTTAACTTTGCACGCTAATCTCTTATGCGGGACCTTATCAAAAGCCTTCTGAAAGTCCAAATACACCACATCCACTGGTTCTCCCTTATCTATTCTACCAATTACATCCTCAAAAAATTCCAGTAGATTAGTCAAGCATGATTTACCTTTTGTAAATCCATGTTGACTTTGTCCGATCCTGTCACTGTTTTCCAAGTGCTCTGCTATTACATCTTTTATAATGGACTCTAGCATTTTCCCCACTACCGATGTCAGGCTTACCATTTTCTCTCTCCCACCTTTTTTAAATAGTGGGGATACATTAGCTACCCTCCAATCCATGGGAACTGTTCCAGAGTCTATAGAATTTTGGAAGATGACCAGCAATGCATCTACTATTTCTAGCGCCACTTCCTTAAGTACCCTAAGATGTAGATTATCAGGCCCTGGGCATTTATCGGCCTTCAATCCCGTCAATTTCCCTAACACCATTTCCCTACAAATACTGATTTCATTCAGTTCCTCCCTCTCATTAGACCCTATGTTCCCTGACATCTCTGGGAGGTTATTTGTGTCCTCCCTTGTGAAGACAGAACCAAAGTATGTATTTAATTGGTCAGCCATTTCTTTGTTCCCCATTATAAATTCCCCTGATTCTGACTGCAAGGGACCTACGCTTGACTTCACAAATCTTTTTCTCTTCACATATCTATAGAAGCTTTTACAGTCAGTTTTTATGTTCCCTGTAAGCTTACTCTCATACTCTATTTCCCCCCTCTTAATTAATCCCTTTGTCCTCCTTTGCTGAATCCTAAACTGCTCCCAATCCTCAGGTTTGCTGCTTTTTCTGGCCAATTTATATGTCCTCTCCTTGGATCTTATGCTATCCCTAATTTTCCTTGTTAGTCACGGTTGAGTCACCTTTTTTATTTTATTTTTATGCCAAACAGGGATGAACAAATTCTGTAGTTGATCCATGCGATCTTTAAATGTTTGCCATTGCCTATCCAACGTCAACCCTTTAAGTAACATTCCCCAATCCATCCTAACCAACTCGCGCCTCATACCATCGTAGTTTCCTTTATTTAAATTCAGGACCCTAGTCTCTGAGTCAACTACTTCACTCTCCATCTTAATTAAGCATTCTATCATATTATGATTGCTCCTCCCCAAGGGGCCTCGCACAACAAGATTGCTAATTAATCCTTTCTCATTACATAATACCCAGTCTAAGATAGCCTGGTCTCTAGTTGGTTCCTCGACATATTGGTCCAGGAAACCATCCCGTATATACTCTAGGAATTCCTCCTCCACAGTATTGTTACTAATTTGGTTAGCCCAATCTATATGTAGATTAAAGTCACCCATGATAACTGCTGTGCCTTATTGCATGCGTCTCTAATTTCCCATTTAATGCCACCCCCAACCTCAGAATTACTGTTTGGGGGTCTGTATAAAACTCCCACTAACGTTTTCTGCCCCTTGGTATTTCTCAGCTCTACCCATACAGATTCCACATCATCAGAGCTAATATCCTTCCTTACTATTGTGTTAATCTCTTCTTTAACCAGCAATGCTACCCCACCTCCTTTTCCTTTTTGCCTGTCCTTCCTGAATATTGAATACCCCTGGATGTTGAATTCCCAGCCTTGGTCACCCTGGAGCCATATCTCCGTAATCCCAATTATATCATATCCATTTACATCTATTTGCGCAGCTAATTCATCCACCTTATTATGAATGCTCCTCGCATTAAGACACAAAGGGGGAAAAATTCAGTATCGCCCCATTTGGGGCGCAATTATCGGCCGGGCGCAAAAATTAGCGCCTGGCGCTAATTATCGCCACTGACTGGAAACTTCACTTTTAACGTCCCTGGAGGTGATTGCAGCGCTAAATCAGGTGCTTCACACCTGTCTTAAGGCGCAAAGGCCGAGGAGCGAGGCGCTACCTCAGAGCGCTGGCGAAGCTCATGTAACGTCTGTCAGCAATGGAACACACACACAATGGCACGGGCCAGTTCTTAAAGGGGATGGTTAATCTTGCTTTCCATCCACATCCTGCTCATTGCAGCCTTGAATCTCGGCCTGGAGAGACCTGCACATCAAATGTGCTGGAAAGAACAATGGAGAGTATCAGGGAAAGAGCTCAGAGTGCAGTCCCCACAGTCTCTGCTAAATCGATACAAGGAATGGCAAATCAAAATGAACCTGCAAAGTGCTGCTCAGTACCCAAAACTCCTTCACACAACGTTGAATCTCTCCAGAAGTCTCTCCCTCTCTCTCTCAGAATGCGTAGTTCAAAAATGGCACCAACAATAAAAGGCAGGAAGCGGTCACCTTTAAATAGCGCTCCCCCTTTCCCTTCATGACTGCAGAACGCTCCCCTCAACCTGTCGTTGGTAGCATCAGGCGGTAAGGCAGGGGGCGCCACTCAATATCCGCTCCGGGGCGATACCGGGGCGTTGCGCACTCGAGTGACGTCATGATCGGCCGGCGCAGGAGAGCGTGGCGGTAGTGTTTAGCGCCGCCGCAAAATGTCTAGTTAATTTCGTGAGCGGCGCAAACTTTGCCGTGCCCGGGCGCTAGCTGCTTTGCGCCCCATTAGCGCCCTCTTAAGACGCTAACGGGAGGCGCAACCAACTGAATTTTTCCCCCAAAGCCTTCAGGCTTATTTTTTTAACACTCTTAGACCATTTAGAATTATTGTTTACTGTGGCCATGTTTGATTTACACCCTTGATTTCTCTGACTTCCACTTTTGTTTTTCTCCTTCCTGTCTTTTTCTTCTATCCTAGCTTCCCTTTCCTCTGTCTCCCTGCACAGGTTCCCAACCCCCTGCCATTTTAGTTTAAACCCTCCCCAACAGCATTAGCAAACACTCCCCCCAGGACATCGGTCCCGGCCCTGCCCAGGTGCAAACCATCCAGTTTGTACTGGTCCCACCTCCCCCAGAACCGGTTCCAATGTCCCAGGAATTTGAATCCCTCCCCCTTGCACCATTCCTCTAGCCACGTATTCATCTGAAATATCCTTCTATTTCTACTATGACAAGTACATGGCACTGGTAGCAGTCCTGAGATTACTACCTTTGAGGTCCTATTTTTTAATTTACCTCCTAACTCCCTATATTCAGCTTTTAGGACCTCATCCCGTTTTTTACCTATATTGTTGGTACCTATATGCACCACGACAACT
The DNA here is from genome assembly GCA_030390025.1 of Squalus acanthias. Classification (NCBI taxonomy): domain Eukaryota; kingdom Metazoa; phylum Chordata; class Chondrichthyes; order Squaliformes; family Squalidae; genus Squalus; species Squalus acanthias. The sequence continues at coordinate 29,223,176 of CM059432.1, read as the reverse complement.
GACTGTTCACCCTCCCCCTCCAGAATGCCCTGCAGCCGCTCCGAGACATCCTTGACCCTTGCACCAGGGAGGCAACATACCATCCTGGAGTCTCGTTTGCGGCCGCAGAAACACCTATCTATTTCCCTTACAATAGAATCCCCTATCACTATAGCTCTCCCGCTCTTTTTCCTCCCCTCCTGTGCAGCAGAACCACCCATAGTGCCAGGAAGTTGGTTGCTGCTGCCTTCCCCCGATAAGCCATCCACCTCAACAATATCCAAAGTGGTATATCTGTTTGAGAGGGGGATGGCCACAGGGGACCCCTGCACTACCTGCCTGTGCCTACTACTCTGCCTGGTGGTCACCCATTCCCTTCCTGCCTGTGCAGCCTTTACCTGCGGTGTGACCAACTCATTAAACGTGATATCCATGATGTCCTCAGCATCGCGAATGCTCCAGTATGCATCCATTCGCAGTTCCAGCGCCGCAATGCAGTCTGCCAGTAGCTGCAGCTGGATACACTTCCTGCACACATGGTCGTCATGGACACAGGAAGTGTCCCTGATTTCCCACATAGCGCAGGAGGAGCATGCCACGGGGCCGAGCTGTGCTGCCATGACTTACCCTTTAATTAATTTAAATTAAATTAAATCAAATCAATACCACCAATTACACTACAATTAAATGTTATACTCAAGGGCCCTTGTTTACCAGCACTCCCCGCTACACAACAGAGACCTTAGAAACTATAACCACAAAATTAAGACCTTCTAAACTTTATAAACTATTAACCTTAACTGTCAAACTATAGAGTAGTATAAATACTAGAGAAACTAATGGGACTAAAAGCCGACAAATCCCCTGGACCTGATGGCCTACATCCTAGGGTTCTAAAAGAGGTGACTGAAGAGATAGTGGATGCATTGGTTTTAATCTTCCAAAATTCCCTAGATTCTAGAATGGTCCCAGCGGATTGGAAGGTCGCAAATGTAACACCGCTATTCAAGAAAGGAGGGTGAGAAAAAAACAGGGAACTACAGGCCAGTTAGCCTGACATCAGTCATCTGGAAATGCTGGAATCCATTGTTAAGGAAGTGGTATCAAGTCACTTAGAAAATGATAACATGATTAGGTAGAGTCAACATGGTTTTATGAAAGGAAAATCGTGTTTGACAAATTTATTAGAGTTTTTTGAGGATGTAACTAGCAGGGTAGATAAAGGGAACCAGTGGATGTAGTATATTTGGATTTCCAAAAGGCATTCGATAAGGTGCCATATAAAAGCTTATTACACAAGATTAGGGCTCATGGGGTTGGGGTAATATAGTAGCATGAATAGAGGATTGGTTAACGGACAGAAAACAGAGAGTAGGGATAAATGGATCTTTTTCAGGTTGGCAGGCTGTAACTAGTGGGGTGCCGCAAGGATCAGTGCTGAGGCCTCAGCTATTTACAATCTATATTAATGACCTGGATGAAGGGACCAAGTGTAATGTATCCAAGTTTGCTGATGATACAAAGCTAGGTGGGACAGTAAGCTGTGAGGAGAACACAAAGAGTCTGCAAAGGGATATAGATAGAGTAAGTGAGTGGACAGTAAGGTGGCAGATGGAGTATAATGTAGGGAAATGTGAGGTTATTCACTTTGGTAGGAAGAATAGAAAAACAGAATATTTTTAAAATGGTGAGAAACTTTCAAATGATGGTGTTCACGGAGATTTGGGTGTTCTCGTGCAAGAAACACAGAAAGCTAGCATGCAGGTACAGCAAGCAATAAGGAAGGCAAATGGCATGTTGGCCCTTATTGCAAGGGGGTTGGAGTATAAGAGTAAGGAAGTCTTGCTACAATTGTACAGGGCCTTGGTGAGACCACACCTGGAGTACTGTGCCCAGTTTTGATCTCCTTATCTAAGGATATACTTGCCTTGGAGGTGGTGCAACAAAGGTTCACTAGATTGATTCCTGGGATGAGAGGGCTGTCTTATGATGAGAGATTGCGTAGAATGGGCCTATAATCTCTGGAGTTTAGAAGAATGAGAGGTGATCTCATTGAAACATACAAGATTCTGAAGGGGATTGACAGGGTAGATGCTGAGAGGTTGTTTCCCCTGGCTGGTGTGTCTAGAACTAGGGGGCATAGTCTCAGGGTAAGGGGTAGGCCATTTAAGACTGAGATGAGGAGGAATTTTTTCACTTAGAGGGTTGTGAATCTTTGGAATTTTCTGCCCCAGAGGGCTGTGAATGCTGAGTCTTTGAATATATTCAAGGCTGAGATAGATAGATTTTTGGACTCTTGGGGAATCAAGGGATATGGAGATCGGGCAGGAAAGTGGAGTTGTGGTGGATGATCAGCCATGATCTTATTGAATGGCGGAGCAGGCTCGAGGGGCCGAATGGCCTACTCCTGCTCCTAGTCCTTATGTTCTTATGATGCCACTGAGTCAAGGCTGATATATCAATGGAACAAGAAGAACTAGCGAGCAAGGATTCCCTTTGGGGTTTTAATCCTTCCTGCACTTTTGATCTGAGGAGACCAAAGGGTGATTGACAGGCACGTATTTAAAAAAAAAACACAAACACAAAATGGACCACCTAACGTTAATCTAGGGGAATTGAACTTCTCCTGATCCTATATTTCAGGCTGTGGGTAAAATCTGATGTCGCCTCCAAACCTAAGTAACAGAGGCCCCAAATAAACCACCCTGTATTCTTTGCAGAGGCTGCATCACTTGTCTGGCCGAAATCAGAGAAAAAAACAAAGTCATAGGAGTAGAAATTTGACTTGGGCAGTGTTGCATCTGCTGCCCGTTATACCTGCCCAATATTCAGTTCCAGTGACCACAACATAAAACAGGGAAGGACCCTGGATTATATCACATTTTTGAATGCTTCGGCGAGATGTAGGCCCAGTTGGACCCCATATTGACAGCCCATTCTTTCAGAGTTTGACTTTTACAATCAGAGGAGGGGGGCTTGGGCACACAGAGCTGCTCTTGCAGGGAGCCCCGAAACACTGTTCGCCAGCTCTGGCCTCAGAACAGCTAACTCAGCACAGGCCGGGGATGACATCTGTCTGCGGCTCAGGTACATGCTTGATGAATTCGCTGAGCCAGCAGGAGTGGCTTCAAGCTCCCGTTGTTCTTTTCGCTATTTATCAATATCCTAAAGTGCAGTCTCAGCTTCGTGGAGCTCCTCGTCGCTCCGGTCATTCCCAAACAATATACCAGCTGGCAGCGAGCCACCTGCTATGGCATCCGCCTCAGAGGTTTAAAGTTCTCAGTTGCGCAGGTGGAATACAGATCCAAGTCAGTGACTCCTCACCAGAAAAGGTCCGTCATTCAGCCAGGTCATCCGAGGAAACCCCTGACCTTCAAACTCCCTCTCATTCGATGAGTGACACCCTCTTTTCTGAAGAGACACAGACCTTTTTATTTTAATACATATCCACGTATCTCGTTATTTAACTTCCTGCTATCTTTTGTATCAAACAGAGTAAGTGAAGGGCTTGTGAGAAGCCTTGGAGCTTAAAGCAGTCTCCGATCTCTGGGAAATTTTGCTGTGCCTAGCACTTAGCTGAGTCATCACCCTCAGATTGAAAGGGTAGACTAGACACTTACACAGAGATAATAAAATGAGAAAAGAAAGAACTCGCCTTTCATGGCCTCAGGTCATCCCAAAGCGCTTTATAGCCAATGAAGTGTAGTCACTATTGTAATGTAGGAACCACAGCAGCCAATATGGGCTGCAATGAGATAAATGACTAGATTATCTGTTTTATTGATGCTGATTGAGGGATAAATATTGGCGAGGACTCTGGGGCGATCTCCCCTGCTCTTCTTCAAAATAGTGCCATGGAATAATTTATGACCACTTGAGAGGGCAGACAGAGCCTCGCTTTGACATCTCGTCTGAAAGACGGCGCCTCTGACAGTGCCGCTCTCCCTCAGTACTACACTGAAGTGTCAGCCTAGATTATGTGTTATAGTCTCTGGAGTGAGAATTGAACTCACAACCTTATTACTCAGAGGCAAGAATGCTACTACTGAGCCACGGTGAGACCAGCCTGTCCGTCAGGCTTATCCTATCCCAACATTGTGTAATCTCTGCTCACTATGCCGCCCACACCTCACCCTCCACCCTCCACCCCCACCTCCCCCCAATCACACACACACACACACACACACACACACACACACAACCACATAACTCCCTGGGGCAGGCAAAACAAACAGAAACAATCTTAGGTCAATTTAGGAAAAAAAACTCTGGTAAATTCCTCTTCAAACCCCTCCCAGGATGATCAAGCAAGTTCTGGGAGATCATGGTGACTGGTTAACACAATGACCCATCTACTGTCTACATGTAGATATGTTAGCCACTCTTACAAACTCAGCTTCTTTATGAATGCTTGCTGATAATCCGCACTCATTGTTCGTACCGCCAGCCTGTTCCATAGGTCGACGACTCCCTGTGAAAAGAAATTACTCCTGACATCTAACCTAGTTCTATGCTTATATAACTTATACTCATGTCTCCTGCAGACATCTGGCATTCCTGGTCGAGGAGTGGTGCTCAGGAAACTGCAGGCACACTGATCCTAAACCTGTGAGGGCTGCTGTCTGCTGAGGTGTGAAATCACCCCTTGATTGTCAAGGCGCTGATTTCCACACATGAGTACTTCCAGCCGAGGTTGCTGGGTAGCGGTCAGGAGCAAGAACCCTGGGTAATTACTCCCCCCCCTCACTTGCCCAGAGTTGCTTGGACAAATTGCAGCATCGTTACTGTCCCATTGAGATCACCCAACTCGGCGCAAATCAGGGAATTGAACTTGTGGTCAGCTCAGTTACCCAGGGATCTAGAATGAGGGGACATTAGAATTATGAAGGGATGGCCAGAGTGGATAGAAGTAGACTGTTCCAGTGATTGAGAGGTCTAGGGGCATTGGTGTAAGATTAAATGGAAGAAATTTAGGACAGTGAGCAGGAGGAACATTTTTACACAGACTGTGGGATGCTCTATAAGAGTCAGTGATTGAAGCAGAGACCGCGCCAACATTTAAGAATAGGTTAACAATTGGAGGCCGTGCCTTCAACTGCCTAGGCCCTACGCTCTGGAATTCCCTCCCTAAACTTCTCTGTCTCTCCACCTCTCTCTCCTCCTTAAAGACGCTCCTTAAAACCTACCTCTTTGATCAAGATTTTGGTCACCTGTCTTAATAGCTCCTTACGTGGCTCAGTGTCAAATTGTGTCTGATAACGCTCCTGTGAACCGCCTTGGGACATTTTACTATGTTAAAGGTGCTATATAAATGCAAGTTGTTGTTGTTAGATAGGTAGTTGAAGGAAAGAAGAATACAGTGATATGGGATTAGGACTATTGCTCGTGTGGAGGATAAACACCAACATGGACTGGTTGAGCTGAATGGCCTGTTTCTATGCTGTAATTTCTATGTAGTCCTATGTAATTCACTGGACCATCAAGGGCAACCCTAAAATGACTGAATCAAAGTGATTTACTGGTCTCAGCATTCGTGTGCTCGATCCCAGTGCATTCAGTCTAGAAGAGGTAACAGCAGTGATTGAGAGTTCACCAGCATCCAGTGACAGAAGCAAAGTCACGACACCACATCTAGACGTGGTTATTTTCCTCTTGTGTGCTAAGTGCAGTGACAGTTCAACAGGCAGTGTCTGAGTGACTGCCTTCAGGGCAGAAAATTGGATAAGGAAACTTTAAAAATGTTGCTAAATGACTTCCTCGCAACTGAGGAAATCTGTAAATAAATAAATAAATAAATAAATAGATTCAAATGTTCATGTCCCAAAGCACAGTGATTTTGAGCCTCCTCTATTTTACTTTGAGAATTCCAAAGCACATCCAATACAAGCTGACAGGGATAATCTTCAGCAGTGACGCTCCTCCGAGCAGCTAAATTTCCCTGTTGATGCTCTGATCAATTCCTCATCAAATCTTAATAGCTGCTTTAACTCAAGTGTGGCAACTTAATCAGAACTATGAGTGTGGAGTGTCAGTCGCATTGACTGGGGATTCTGATACAAGTGATGGGATTGACTGGGAGACAAAATGCTTCACGGCATTTGGTGCCTCTTGCAGATAACTTGGGCACCTTCTAGTGGCAGAGTGATAGAAAAGCTGCTTCTATCTCTTACACACAGACTCACAAATATAATTGCACACACACACACGCACTCACAAATACAATTGCACACACACACGCTCACAAACACAATCTCACACTCAAACACAATCTCTCTTACACATGCATATTAACACAATCTCACACACTCACAAACACAGTCACACAGACACACGTGCACAATCTCACGCACACGCACAGATACACATGCAAAAGCAGAGACACACACACATAGAAACACACACACAAGCAGTAAGCACACGCACACACACACACAATAACAGATATACTCACATGCAGAAACATACACACGCATACATACATCCATGCACACACAGACACAGGCCTACACTCACGCATGCAAACATGGGCATGTACCCACATTATGCACATGCTCACGTAGAATTTCTTAAAAAGTAGCTCCGATATTTCCTTTGGTTTACAAACAGCACATTTATGGATTCATTAAAACTACTGCAGAGGAAAATATCGGGGAAAATGGGGGAAAGTGCTTCCTTTTAAAAGTTAAAGCAATAAAACAAATGTAATTAATTTTAGCATCCTTTTAAAAACTGCAGTTTGCCAACTTCTGTGAATAATTATTTCCAGACTTTTTGATGACATCATTGGTTAAATGTTACTAGCTTAGAAAGGATACCGCTGCTCCCGACGGTGTGAGGGCGTTGAATTAATATCAGTGGAGTTCATGAATTAACACACTGTTGCTTCAGCTATCTTGGGCCCATCTCCATTGTGGCAGTGAGCATATTGTTCAATAAATAGTAGTCCGCAAGTGCCCACTATAAGTTCCCTAATTGAGACAAACAGGGCCCAGATAGTGGTTTATGACAATATCTTATTCTGTTAATGTGTTTCTGCCTTGTAACATACTGCAGACTGTGTTATCAGGTTAATGATATTCCTGCATTCCTTCCCTACGAGATATAGGGGGAGAAATTCCCCTCCTTTGCGCCTCCCGTGGGGGGCACTAATGGGGCGCAAAGACCTTCTTTTTGCTGACCGCACCTCCCGCCAAATTCCACGGGAGGTTAGAGGCCGCACTACCGGGTTGCGCCCCGATCTCATGCGCCCAGAGATCGTGACGTCATTTCCCGGCGCATCGCCCTGGTAGCGCCCCGGCACAAAAATTCCCCTTCGCCCCCTGCAGCAGCGCCGGACGATGGTAGCGGCTGCTGCAGGGGACGCGAGCAGGGCGGCCGGCCGCTAGCGGGGCGAGAAGTTAAAGGTGAGGTGGCCGGCCGCCCGCCCTGAAAAAAAGTCCGATTTTTTAAAACCTTTTTTTTTTCGCCGGTCAGCCCCGCACTCTGCTTGAGTGCCGGCTAATCGCGCGGCACCCCCGCTCCCCGGTGGTCTAGGTAAGTTAAAAAAAATCTGCAGAGTTCACAGCGTGGGGCCCTTCCCTTTAATTCAGGGTAGAGTCCCTGCAACGTGGCAGCGCCACGCTTGGCCACATGTGGCGCTGCTGAGCACATCACCCCAGGTGCGCCCCGGGTCATGAACCTCCCCCCCTCTTGCGCTCCAAGAAGGAAGTGGAGCGCTTGATTTAACGCTCCACTTCCCTCTTGGAGCAAAAAATGGGAATTTTAGAGAGGCTGGAAGAGGTTAGCGCCTGGCGCTAACTTTTCCAGTTTTTCTGATTTAGCGCCCCAAACGGGGCTTGAGGGGAATTTCTCCCCCATAGGCTTTTAAAACCTATATCTTGCCCTACCTTGTATTATCTTCTATTCTTTTCAACCTTGTTGGTGTTCTACACAATGGACCTTTGTCCATAAACCTAGGTAACTTCAATTAAATAAATCAAATATAAAGGAGCAACTGTAAATGCTGGAAATCTTAAATAAGTACAGAAAATGCACAGCATGTTTCAGGTGTGTACCCTTCACTGAGAGTCTTGATAAATGCAAGTTGTTGTTGTTGCAACACTGTTATGTCATCTTTTTTTTGTAACACTGCGATGTCATCTGTTCTTGTGTAGCCCTGTGATGACATCTTTTCTCACATAACACTGTGATGTTATTATTCTCTTATTGTTGTTGATTAAGGAGAAGCTCCATAGTTTTCACAGTGTTATTTTATCTAATTGATTCCACTGGCTGATTAGTACTCCACTTCCTAATAGAATCGCTGAAGGAGATTTGTGAAAATGCAGGGACTCAAATTAAACTGTTAAGACATCAGTTCTTGCATCAACATATTAAAGAAACTTCAACTGCAGTGAAACTGGATACACGTAGTGACGGGCATTTAGTGGGGATCACTTTTAAATTTCGGAATGGAGAAAAAAAGCAGCCACGCGTTAGGTTTTGTCACAACTAAACCTCGTGCAAGTGGCCTGATCCAACATTTTGATGCAGTTTGCATTGTGCTGTGCATTTAAATGCAAATAAACAAAAGGGTTACCAGCCATTCTTTCTCATAGCAGTTATGACCGTTTAATAAACTAAAGGTTAATGAATAACAAAGCTCCACTTTTTCTCATTCGCTGATGTTTTAATGCTTGTTTCTCACCTGCTTTTGGGATTAGTGTATTAAATTCCCACCATGGATCAGAATTCAGGGAATGGGTCTTTCTCCGTGGGCACTTACAGGCTCATAATAATGGGCAGGCAGAATACCCACTCTGCCGAGGTATCTACTATTGCAGCAGAGAAGGAAATTCAGGGCCTGGTCACTATTTAAAAAAGAAAGACTGGCATTTATATAACACCTTTCATAACCTCAGGGCGTCCCAAAGTGCTTTACAGTTAATGACGTACTTTTGAAGTGTATTCACTGTTGTAACGTAGGAAACACGACAGCCAATTTGCGCACATCAAGGTCCCTTAAACAGCAAAAGAATAATAAGCAGATAATCTGTTTTAGTGATGTTTGTGAGGGATAAATATTGGCCAGGACAACTGGGAGAACTCCCCATTCTTCCTCGAATAGTGCCATGGGATCTTTTACATCCACTTAAGAGGGCAGACAGGGCAACGTTTCATCCAAGTTTAATGTCTCATCCAAAAGACAACACCTTTGACAATGCAGCACTCCCTCAGTACGGCACTGAAGTGTCAGCCTAGATTATGCACTCAACTCCCTGGAGTGGGACTATGAACACACAACCTTCTGACTCAGAGGCATGAGTCCTACCACTGAGCCAAGGCTGACACATCTGAGAAACCACACCTGTGGGACAGGCACTCGAGGACTTGGAAGGATGCCAGAGGGCTGTAGCAACCAAATCCCCAGCAATAGTCAGGAGATGAGGGGAGGAAATAAAGGGGAATTAAAAGACATATTATGAATAAACAAAATCTGTGAGGAAAGCAAGTAATTTCTGTTATGTGTTCAAGTACTAATCATAAGCTGTTTGCAATGTGATCAGAAACTCTTGAGTAAATTACAGCCTTATTACTCACTCCCGACCAGCCATAATTGTGTGCATTATTCTATTCAACTTCCTATTGAATTACATTTGTTTTATTAGCATTTTATTCACAGAATGCCAAGTGACTGTGAGGGGCTATTGAGTAATTGTAAATTAAACATATTGGTGCAATCAAAAAAATAGATTAGAGGAGCTCCGTTCTGTTGTGTATGTCAATGAGTGGAAAGTATTAAATACTAATATTTGCATCTCTACAGGGCCTCTTCAAGTTGTCGAAATGCCTCAAAGCCATTCACACAATGTTATTTTTGAAGTGCAGTGACTATTATTATATAGGTCGGAGGATGCATATATTGGCGCCTCGAAGGCCACAAATAGGCAGTATCCTGGCAGAAACTTGGTTGTACTCTTAACTCCAGCCAATTTTCCGGAATCAAGCAAATTTATATATTTGTAGGAGCCTCCCAGCAGAATTCCTGCCTCCGTCCTGCCTCGAGGGAGCATGGAGGAAAGTTGCTGCAGCAGGTCCTCGGCTGTCTGCTTTGGCACAGTAGGCTGGGCCGCCTCTGTGGTAACTGAAGAATTGCTAAAAAAAAGCAATAGGTCAGGGAGTTGAATCGATGCCTCCCGAATCAATTGAACTCCCTTTGATATATTCAAACTTTAAATCCACTTACTCTCCCCCACTTTCCAAGCACACCATAACAATACTTTACATCAGGAGGGTATGGTATTCCTAATGCCCAGCATCACTATGGTACAAATGATTGGAAATACATTGTAGACATATTCCCATCATTTGCACCTCTTAATATACACTTGGCCGAATTAGGATGTGTATAGTCTATATACCAAGTCACTTCTGGTAGGACACAAAATGCCAAGTGGCAGGAGACCATGCTGCTGTTCCACCCGAAGACTGGAGAGCAGGGGTAGCGCCAGTAGTAAATCCAACACATAGGCCCCGATGTTTACTCGTGGCCGTGAAGAGAGCGGGGGTGGTGTGGGGTAGGGGAGGATTTCCAGACGGGAAACCTGGAATTAATGGTTTCCCGGACATCCTGCAGGATTTAATTGCAGGGTGTCTTTTAAATATTTTCAGTAGGTTTACTGCCCGACAGCTGCTTGTCAGGCGGAAAGCAGCCGAGGAGCGGATGACAGGTAAGTGGGAGGAGTCGGAGATTGGGGTGGGTGGGGCGGTCAAGTATCACGGGGGCGGGGGGTCGCAGATCACGGGGGGGGGCGGAGATCGGGGTGGGGTGGTCGGAGATCGTGGGGTGGGAGTCGGAGATCACGGGGCGAGGGTACAGAGGTAAGCTTGTTGGGCCTGGAGGAAGGGTTGTAAAAATATGGAACTTTCTCCCCTAAAAAGGCTATGGATGCTGGGACAATTGGAGCTTTCAAGACTGCGATAGAAAGATTTTTGTTAGGTAAGGGTATGATGAGATATGGAGCAAAGGCAGGTAAATGGAGTTGAGGTGCAGATCAGCCGTGAACTAATTGAAAGGCGGAGCAGGCTTGAGGGGCTGACTGGACTACTCCGGTTCCTAATGTTCCTATGTATCTATTAATAGATCTTGATGTTCTGATTTAGGATTTATCCAGCAATGAGGCAACAGTGATAAGAACAGCCCATTCCAATCCTCCAGAATTTAAACAGGACAGACCAATAAACAAGAAATATGTGTGTAAGTGGACTTTGAGGGCTGGATTTCCAGGACTGAGAGGCTGCAAGTGGCATGAGGACACTCCTCATTTAGGCAAACACCACAGCAATTCTGCACCATTAAGGTCCCATAAACAGCAATGAGATGGATGGCCAGTTAACCTGCTCTCTTTGGTGGTGTTGGTCAAGGGAGGGATGTTGTTGGCTAGGGTGCCAGAGAGCAATCCGCTCTTGCCATGGGAAGAGCAAGTAGGATGGCATATTTAAGATTGAGGGAACGATGCCATCCTGTGTTGCTGAAATGTGCGACCTAGTAGGTTAGCTAAGAGCCAATTCATAGAGACGGTTTACCTCCCCCATCCCGGTCTCTTCGCTGAATAAGATGGAGCGTGTGGGGTGGACAAAGAAAAAGATATCTAGGGAAGTAAAGTTTTATGATGGAATTATCGGCAGCCCATACATGCACCATGCATGAGTTCCACAAGCCGTGCCTTGCTCAAATGTTTTTGTTATTTGTTTCTCTCTCCGTGAATATCAATGGATCGTTTTCCTCAATTTGTCTGCTCACTGCTTATGTTATGAATCAATTGCAAAAACAAAGAGCAAGACAGTGCATTCAAATGATCAACCAACACAATTAACAGCACAGGTTTTAATTGGCAATTACAATTCCATTATCCAAGTTTGGCAGCTCATTTACCCTTTCAGAAAGCCTTCAAGCAGAAAAGATTAGTGGCAGCTGGTTGGGTTTTGATGAGGTTTAATAAGTGGCAGGATTCTGAGCATCAGAGGAAGACACTTTACGATCCATTACAAATCACAGAGCTGAGTGATGGATACCTCACAGGTCAGACACAGCCCATTCCTATTGAGACTGCAGCAGTCCATTTCCCCCTCCCATTCTCTATTTACTCTCCCCAAAATGCTGGTGAGGTTTTCTGCTCAGCAAAGGCAACGGAGATTAGCTCTGGGAAAGGGACATTCTCCCCATTTCCAGCAACTGGTGTCATCATCAAGTACTCTCTAGTCAGGTATAGAACATCGTTAAATGGAGAGGTAGCTCTTCCCCCAGTATTCAGTCGAGCACCCCCTACTGCATCAGTATGACATTTCCATTTCTCGCACCAGCCATTTTCTGACCTCTCTGGTTATATTGCTAATATCATTCAAAATCAGTGCCACTTCTAGCAGTGGACTCATGCCCTGTGCAGAGCCGAATTAAGAATTCTTGGGGCATAGGCTGATGAGACTGCTGTAATTTCTATGCTATTTATGTCAATATTTTGCATGCGGGAAGGTTTGAATGCCTGCTCTGAAAGCATTTAAATTGAGCTTAGGTATGTTTAACAAGTATCCAGCTAGTGCAACAAACCCCATGAGCATTTTGTAAAACAGGTTTGACACCTCACTGGAGGTGTCAAACATGGTGTCGAACCAAAGTGCTGTAAGACTACTGTCTCCAGAGACTCTCCACTTTGCTCTGGAGTCAGGTTGTGCCCTGAATCTGGTCTTACACTGTCAAGTTACCATTGGTCCAAGACCAAAATCACTTTGTGCTGGCGCTAAACTCAGAGTAGAATTGAGCCATACAGATTAGGTAGGTCCCTGGTCTGTGCTGTCAGCTGATCTCAGCCTGGAATGCTACAATTGGCCTCATTGCTCCTGGGCTGGAGCGAAGAAAGAGTTTGCACACAGCAAGATCCAAAAAAAAGACAGTGATGAATGGGGGAAGAAGTGGTATCACCCACTGCTGCTGAAACTCTCATTCATGTTTATCACCTCTAGACTTGACTTTTCCAACATTCTTTTTGCTGGGATCCAAGCTTAATCCTACATAAACCCAACTCGACCAGAGCTGTACCAGCCACATCCTATCCAGCATTCAACTTTCACTTCTGTCTTTGCTGACCTCCATTGACTCCCCGTCCTCCTGTAAATCAATTTGAACATCCTCGTCCTCATCTTTAAATCCTTCCATGGCCCTCCCCCTTCCTTCTAACTCTACACAGTCTCTCTCACTCCACTCATCGGTGGAATCATCAGCCTTCACCATCTTGCCCACACCCTCTGGGAAATCCCTTCCTAAATCCCTCCATCTTACTACTTCTCTCCCCATCTTCAAAGTCCTCCTCAAAGCCTACCCTTTTGCCTATCTCTGCTAGTCCCATTACTATTCCTTCTTGGGTCCATCAAACCAGTTGTGACATTTTGCCACATTAAAAGTGCTATATAATTGCAAGTTGTTGAAGTTGAAAAATAGAACCAGTGAGGGTAATTTTCACTTGGGGCCATAGCGTAAAGCTGGCAATGTCATATGAGAGGCCAGTTATACATCTTTTCCAATTTTAATTTCCATTACTTCAATCCTGAGAGACTAATCCTGTCCACACTTTGTAGCAGGGCTTACTGCATAGTCATCAAGAAGGTTAGCCCTCTCTAGACACTATGGCCAATTGCAGCATCCCAACCAAGATCAGTTAACTTTGAGACAATGGATTGAACATATTTAAGAATGTACAAAGGTTATAGAAGGAATAAGAACAGATTATTTTCCAATTTACACTGTTATTCAGACATAGGTTCAAATACAGATTCCAAGGATGAAAGGACAGTATGTTAATTCACTGTTTTAGTACCAGAGAAAACACATCCAAAGAGGTTATACGGCTGCTCTATAAGACATTGGTCAGACCCCATGTGCAGTACTGTGCGCAGTTCTGGCCATCAAATCAATACAAGATATATTATTGCCTAGAGAGGAGGGGAGAGGACAGAGAGGGCAATGAAAATCATTTCAGGTATCTGGAATTTACATTATGTGGGAAGGTTAAGGAAGTTGAGCTTGTTTTCTTTGGATAATAAACTTTGAGTCAATCTAATTGAGGTTTGTAAGGAGGAAGACAAGTTAAAAATTAGGTAAAAGAAGATAGAAGATGGGCAAAACCTTTCTTACACAAGGATTGTATTAAGTTACTAGGGAAGGTACTAGGGAAATGGACAATATAAATGGGTTCAAGAGTCCATTCAATGTGTTTTGGGAGGGAAGCGACTGAGAGATGTGGTAAGAGGGTTTGATTAACTTAATTGAGTTTTTAGATGAGGTAACAGAGAGGGTGGATGAGGACAGTAATGTTGTGTATATAGACTTTCAAAAGGCGTGTGATAAAGTACCACATATTAGGCTTGTTAGCAAAACTGAAGCCCATGGTATAAAAGGGGCAGTAACAGCATGGGTACAAAATTGGCTAAGGGATAGAAAGTAGAGATTTACTAGAATGGTTCCAGGGATGAGAGATTACAGTTACGTGGATAGACAGGAGAAGTTGGAGTTGTTCTCCTTAGAGCAGAGAAGCTAAGAGGAGATTTGATAGAGGTGTTTAAAATCATGAGGGGTTTATATACAGTAAATAAAGAGAAACTGCTTCTAATGGCTGAAGGGTCGATAGCCAGACGATATAGATTTAAGGTGATTGGCAAAAGACCCAGAGGCGACATGAGGAAAAACTTTTTTATGCAACGAGTGGTTAGGATTTGGAATGCACTGCTTGATAAGGTGGTGGGTACAGATTCAATAGTAGCTTTCAAAAGGGAATCAGATAAATATTTGAAGGAGAAAAAATTGCAGGGATATGGGGAAAGAGCGGGATAGTGGGACTAACTGGATTGCTCTTCCAAAGAGTCGGCGCAGACTCGATGGGCCGCATGACATCCTTCTGTGCTGTACTATTCTATGATTCTATTCTAGGGTAGGTAGATGTGATTGAGAACAATCAAAAGGCTTGGTGGGCCTAATAGCCGTTTCCTGTTTTGTTGCTATTGCAACTAATGACTACATACAGCACTTAACATGTGTTAACTTTCCACTTATGGGAGAATCCGAAACTAGGGGCCATAACTACAAGATAGTTACTAATATATCCAATGGGGAAATAAGGAGAAATTTCTTTACTCAGAAAGTAGAACTCACTATCACAGGAAGTGGTTGAGGCAAATAGCTTAGATGCTTTCAAAAGGAAACTAGACAAGTACATGAGATAAAAGGGAATGGAAAGATATGCTGAAAGGCTGAGATAAGACAGATGAAATGGGAAGAACTCGTGTGGAATGTTATCACCAGCACCGACTAGTTGGGCTGAATGGCTTGTTTCTGTGCTGTCTATTCTATTTCATTCTATGTAATATGTACAGAGAGGAAGATCATAGATAAATGAGCAGTTCATAAAAAAGCCTAAATGAGAATGAACCAGAAAGCGCAATATTCTATTTTCATTTGTGCCTTCATTGATTCTTAAATGTCCTCTTTTATTCAATACAAGCTCCAGAAGCTGCCACAAGTGATGCCTTACCTTTCATGAGCTTCTATTTTAATATTTTTATTATGGGCTAGAAATTTGGCTGCTTTGCACCTCCCATTAGCGCCTGCGGGGGGGCGGTAACGGGGCGCTAAGGGGTTACCGACCGGGCGCGGCAAAATCAGCAACGCCCGCGAACTTCCCTGGCTGTTCTTTGCTGGCACTAACACTTACTCTTGTTCTGTTGCGCCCTATATATCGTGACGTCATCAGGTGCGCAGCGCCCCCGTTACCACCCCGGATCTGATATTGGCTCATGCCCCCTGCCTGAGCGCCTGGCATCAACAACGGCAGGTAGAGGAGGCGGTATGCAGTCGGATAAGTGCTGGAGGAGCGGTATTTAAAGGCGGCGACATCCGGTTTATTTTTACTCGGCAAAGAATGTTGCCTTGTCAGTTTGACATAGGCAGACAGGTGTTTTGAGCGATTTCAGCGTTTTTCACTTTAAGGAGTCTTCTGCCTCAGAAAAAATTATTCACTTTCATTTAGGTGAGATTTCCAAGTGCAACATTTCCATACTTTAATGGGGGCTGTACTGGCACTGGACCTCGCCCTCCAGCATCAACATCGGAGGCAACAGAGGCAGAGAGAAAGATTGCAAAATGTGGCCAGAGGGAGGAGGGCCAATAGGGCTTATCCTCCCAGGGTATTCCGGCAGCAGTTCTCCTACATCAATTTCACTGAAGACCAGTGTCTTAGAAGGCTCTGCTTCACCAAGGATATGGTCACAGAGCTCTGCCAACTCCTGCAGCCAGACCTCGAGCCTCAGACCAGGGTGAGCACGGCTCTTTCAGTGGCAGTCAAGGTCATGGTCGCCCTTAATTTCTATGCCAGCGGATCCTTCCAGTGTGCAACAGGAGACATATCTAACATATCGCAGTTCGCCGTCCATTGCTGCATCCGAGAGGTCACAGATGCTCTCTACAGAAGGAGAAGGGACTACATTTCCTTCCCCATGACCAGAGAGAAGCACTTCATCCCATTTAACATGCTGCTCATTCAATTCTTTTCTAAGGGCTAGTTTCAAGGTGCGGTTCATTCTCTCTACAATCCCAGATGACTGTGGGTTATGGGCTACATGCCATTTCCCTTCAATTCCTAGCAATTTCGGAGTGGCCTGCATGACCTGACCTGTAAAATGACTTCCCTGACTTGACTCTACCACACGAGGAATTCCCCTTCTGGAGAATACCCCTTTAACTAGGGTCTTGGCCGTCCATGAGGCAGTGGCCGACTTGCACGGGAAGACTTCTACCCACCTGGTAATCTTGCACCATCAACACTCATCTGGGCCCCTGCTTAAAAGGAAATAACAGACAATCCATTGTGGCTTTCCTACGAGCCCAATGGGTTAATTCATCAATTCCTGATTCCCTTCACAGAATCCCCACAGTGCAGATAGAGGCCATTTCGGCCCATCGAGCCTGCACCGACACATATCCCACCCTATCCCCGTAACCCCACATATTTAATCCCCCTAACACTAAGGGTCAATTTATCATAGCCAAATCAACCTAACCCGCACATCTTTGGACTGTGGGAGGAAACCGGAGCACCCGGAGGAAACCCACGCAGACACGGGGAGAATGTGCAAACTCCACACAGACAGTCACCCGAGGCCGGATTCGAACCCGGGTCTTTGGCGCTGTGAGGCAACAGTGCTAACCACTATGCCACTGTGTTGCCCTTCTGTCAATGTGGGGAAACATCCAGTAAAATTAAAAACACTTAAATTTAATAATGCCAAATATCTTTACATTTCATTGATCAATAAAAGTTATTGAGTGGTGAATAAAGAAAAAGCTGTTAGCAGAAAGGGTTAACTCCTTTGCCAGTTTGTAAGAAGGTGGAGCAAATTGTCAGACACACGCAATTGCGTCACTTCACGTAAAAAAAAATTAAAATTCCAGATCGAGACAGTTGGGTTTTCACAATTTAATGTTAGTTAAATTTTTGTTTTCAAAAGAAGACAAACCCAGATACCATTTATAACTTGTCAATAAAAAAAACAGTTATTAGTTTTGCAAAATGTTTGTGCCTTTAAAATTTTTGTTAAGATCCAGATCAATTCATTTCAGCAGGTAAAAACATCAGACATCATAAACATTCTGTAAAGCAACTCCAGACACAATAGCATTTTTTTTTTCCTGGTCAGACATACTTGCAATTGGTCAGAAATTTCAAGAATACCAATTGTTGATGTGATTGCCTCATGTCCGGAACTAAAGGCTTTCACACAATTTACACCAACCAGAATTTCACCGTGGCCACAATAAAAGTCTGGTTTTAAACAGGTTAATTAACCTCAATAACTCCAATTCAATTCAAACCAATATCTTTAACTAACCAGTACCACTTGAAATGAAAGGGAGAAGCTTCCCTCAGCTTGTAGCTTCGAAACATTCATACACGTTTTTTCAAACATCAGTACACTGAAAGTCAAAAAGGGACAGAACCTTTCCTTTTCTTCTGTCCTTATTTCACCATCCAACATCCAACAAAGGGTTAAACGGTTTTAGCTCCAGGCACAGAAAAGTGGGTGGAACTAAAACAAACACAACAGACACTTTCTTTCAAAAACAGACTTTCAGACAGAAGGAATACTGTAACTTAAAATTTCCACACTTTAACACACACTTTCACACAAACTGAAATTCCAGCATCCTTTAAGGTTCCTTTCACACAGCAAACCTTATGTTTTATTTGTCTCAGCACAGACGCTAATAGCTTTGTGTCGGTGAAACTTTAAGTTTCCTTTTTTTCCTTCTCTTAAATCGTCGTCTCAGCAGCTTTTCTCTGCTTCCCAAAACCCTGTTTTTTTCCTTCCTTTGTGTAGTTTTCAGGTTGTAACTTAAATTGTTTTCCCTCTTTATCTCCCACTCTCTCTCCTGCTCTATATTCTGTTTACATTCAGTGTGGTCCCCACGAGCACTCCGTTCCTTTAACTCTTTTAGCAAACAGTTCACCACTGCTTGCCTTTCGTTTCAGTTGTTCAATCTCTGTAGTTTGTTCTTCTACCACTTTCTTATTTTGCACTGATTGCCTTTGATAGGGTAACAGACATATCGCCTTATACCATGCCTCCTTTCCTAACGGACCTTCTGTCCATTCCTTTGCTTGTTTTGCTTCCACATTTTGCCTTTGCTTATCCACCATTGTTATAAAAAATGTTTTTTCACTCAAGGTCCCTTCATGGTCGCCAATCTGTAGGACTTTCTCCTACTACCGTTCGGACCTCGAGAATTACAAATAAGCATAACAATGACAGATAAGTTTGTTATAAATAAAATGATCTTTATTCACACTACAGTTTTTTAATTCATGCGTACATAGAAGCACCCTGGCAATGTATATGCCCACAGTTTATTAATTCATGCATACATGAAAGTACCCCCAACAATGTGTATCCCCACAGTTTACTCCAGCAATTTATATGCTCTACAGTTTTGTACATAAAAGTACCCCCGGCAATGTATATGCCCACAGTTTAATAAGTCAAACGTACATAAAAAGTTCCCCAGCAATATATATGCTCTATGTCTGACTTTCATACACACACTCCTCCTCGGGTGATCAATTCTAATTGGTGGTAGGCTTCACGAGTCGACTGGCCATTCAAAACAGCTTCCTTTGTCCCTATCTTTTGACTAATTCTCTTCTCTTTATAGTGTCATCTGAATGGGCCCCCTCGTATTTCTTCAGCGGCCTCCCTCTGATAGGTCAGTTTCACTTCCAACTTTCCCTGATTGGTGTTCCTTCTGCATGATACGCTCATGTCCCTGTGATGTGCGTGGGGGGACGGGACTTCCTCTTCATCCTGTGTTTCCCCTTCCTGTCAATGTGGTCTTACAAACAAAGGACCACATGCTGACCTCCTCCATTTTGAATCCTTACAAAGGATCACACACTGACCTCCTCCATTTTGAGTCCGTCTGTTATCATCTCACAATTCGTTCGCAAATTCGATCTCCACACAGTAGCAGCGGTTTTATTCCGTGAATAGCAGCTTACAAGCTGGCTCCTGAGCTACCCTTTTTCCTTGGCCTTGCTGCAGCCCGCTGATCCCTGGTGCATCACCCAGTGCAGACCCCTCTACTAAACTTGCCTCTAAACATCGGGTATTGCCAGTATCTGAGGTGGTGCCTGCAGGTGAGATATGCAGTGACGCGGTGCATTCTTCCTCCTCCTCTTCTCCCGCCTCACTCTCACTGGGAGGCTCCGGGACAGGCTGGTCATCTGGTTGCTGATTCTCTGAAAGCATAAAGGCACAAGACTCATGTTAAGGTGAGGACAGGGGGGCAGGAATGGAGCAAGGAATGCAGACATTATCAAGAGCTGGAAAGTGAGAAAGGATTGTGGTGTGAGGGGGAAGTGGAATGAGAGAAGGAGAGGGGATGACCATACCGTTGTTGCCGCCAAGGGGGTCAACATCGCCGACGGCCACGACGCCCACCACCTGCTGCCCAATGACTCTCATCACTTGCTCCTCCAGGTCTGAAAGCTGCTGGAGCTGCGCATCACCCCGCCTGTTCTCTGCTGCTCCCTCCTATTGTGGGCCATCTTTGCCTGCAAGAGAAATGAATGTGTGTGAGTCAGAGTCCAGCTTTGTGTTTGGGAGATATGCGTGCCATAGTTGAAAAGCTGTAATTGTAGAAAAGGCATGAGATGTGAATGTGAGTTTGATTAGGTGCAGATGCTTGGTGGGTGAGAGGTGGCGGTGTGGTGCTTTGTGCAGCGTGTACAGACTGAGGTTCAGATGCTGGTATGTAGGACCTGTTGAAGCATGTACTCACCCTGACCACCCGAGTAAGTTTCTTCTGGCACTGTGTCAGGCTGCGTACGACCACACTACTGGCCGAGACCTCCTGGGCCACTTCCCTCCACATTGCCCTGAAGACCTGGGGCAATAGCCTCCTTCCAGTGGTCGGGAACAGCACTACCCTCCTTCGCTCCACTCCCGCGACCAATGCCTCCTCCATGAAATGACGAGCTCTCTGCCTGGGAGTGGGAGCAGCCAATACGATCAGGGCATTGAGTTGGTTGCAGGTCGCCTTCACAGCCAGCAATGCTGATGATAATGAGCATCTGCACAATGATGCAACCTCCCCTTTAAGAGCTGGAAGGAACCACTGTGAACGATCATTACCGATTGTAATGCACCTGTAATACCTTATCGCTCTGCTGGTAGCGCCCCTGTAGCACCCTACTGAGGTCATTAGCGCTTGATTTAGCACTCCAGGTCTTTCCTGGAGCACTAACAGCCAATTTACTGAAACCTAACCATCATTAGTGCCTGGCGCTAATTTTTCAAAATTTCAACAGTTACCGCCCCAAATTTCTAGCCCTATATTTTTCCTCAACACTTGACCTTTCTACAGAGTTATGTCCAACCAAGCCTTGAATACTGCTCCCATATTTTGGGAGTCTCTTCTAGCACTTGCCTACTCTTAACTTTCTTCCCTTGTTCATCCTACGGATCTAAATAGGTAGTCTACACATTCACCCTCCTCTCTGTGTCTCCACTGTATAGGAATCAAGACCCGTTGTGCTATCTTGTACTCTGACTCATTCGTTCCCACAACCTCAAAACTGTGGCACTCCTCACCTCCCTCAACATTTTTGTCCTCCTATAATCTTCAGGCTTTTAAAGCTCAAGCTTGGCAGTCATCTTTATCGCTACTTCCTGATTTACCTGGTCTTCTCTTTCATTTCTTTCAATCTTTGTGGTTTTCTTCACTGCCGACTGTGGTCCTTTACCTGGGTTTCTCAAGTTTAAAAACATAGCATCGTAAAGGGGGACTGGCTTCAGAAAAAATTATTTACCTTTTGTTATTTGTTTGCCTGACAGTGTAACACGGGCTGAAAGGCATCATCATATCAGTTGGAAATTATATCATCGTGATGAAAATAATGCATGTTTTTCTTTGGTTCACATCCTTTTCCTACTACCCACCCCCTGCAAAAATAAACACTTTCCAAGAATATAATGCCCCTTTAAGACTGACTCACTTGGTTGAGGTATGTGACACTATCAAACAGTTCATTAGAGGCAGGAGAGCGAATGTTTCAGAATTATCCTTCAAGAAGCCCCTGAAAGACATTTGATTGAGACCTGTGGTATAAGAATATGAACTGCTTGTAAATAATACATCACTGGGAGGGTCAAGTTAGTTTGGGACATTTGTGCCACAAGTACTATCGATTAAAGTGACAGCAGAGGAGGAGCAGAAGGAAGAAAGATGGGCTCACGGAGATACCTTTCCATATAGGTTCCAAGACACTTCCCCTGGGGGAGGGGCAGGAACTGACAGCTGCACTGTAATGTGACAAGCTGCAAAAAAAAAATAGATCTGTCAGCAAACTTGAAGCCGTGGGCTTCAAAAATACCAGACACTAAACAAAAGCACAAATGCTTTTAGTTCACATAAACTGTCCTTGATAATAGCTTGACTTTCAAAACTTTATTTGGGTCATTTGTGGAGAATGGAGATAACCATTACTTTGGAGAGGATGACAGGAACCCTTCTAGTCACAGGAGGTCCTAGTGCCCAGAATAAGGGCTACACATTAGTATTGGACTAGATAGGTTTGGGATTACAGTCGAGTTTCTTTTTCTAGAGAGGTCTAGGTAAGGGTCCAATGTCCATGGGGGCAATTTTGCCAGCCCTGGGGAGGCGGGTATGGAGGCGGGACTGCCGGGAAAATGGCAGAATCTGGGGGCGGGTACCCATCCCACCTATGTGCCATCTTCCCAGGAGGCAGGTACCCGACCCGCGCTGGGAGCCGCCTCCTCGAGGCGGGAAGGGGATTAGTGCCAATTAACTGCCTGTTAACAGGTAGTTAACAGGCAGTTTTTTGGATAATCCCTATTTTGCCACCTAAAGTGTGGGCTTCCCGACGGCTCTGAACCTCGCCAGGGTCAGCGAGGCGAGCCATGAGTCTGCGGGGGTCGGAGGGGCCGAGATGTCCGGTGTGCAGGTGAGTGATGGGTGCATGTGTGCAGAGGTAAGTATGTGAGGTGAGTGTTGAGTGTTTTAAAAACTTTACTTACCTTTGCTTCTTCCTCCAGGCTTCATCCCTTCAGGTCTCAGGAGTCCCTCATGTCACTGGCAGAGAAAGCAGAATGGCTGCTGCATTCTCAAATGCATCAGCCTTCTGCTTTCTGCTCAGGAAGGCTTTCTAATTGAGTCTTGAGTAAAGACTCAACTTAGAAGACAGATTGTCAGTGTTTGACAGCTTCACAGAGCTGTCAAACGCTGACATTTCATCTGTCAAAAGCTCTTGACAGATGAAACATCACTCGCTGACGTCACCAGTAACCGGCTTTCTCTTAATTGGCCTGCTAAGCCCGCTGGGCGGGCTTAACAAGGTCAATCAAGGGAAAATAGCGTGGGTTGGCCAAAAGTCGATAGAGGCAGGACTAAAACCCGACACGTGGGAGTCCCGCCTCCTGAAGCTCCCCATTGGCAAAATCAACCCCCATAGTGCAGGACACCACCAAGGTTGAAGAGAGTAGCAATTAGATGGTGACAAGATTATGGTTTAAAAGCCTAAAGATTGTAGGAGAGAAGACTGAGGCAGAAGGGGAAGAGTGAGTTAGGCTAGGAGACTGTGTAATCAGTCTTAATTTCAAGATAATGAGATGAAGATAAAATCTGCAATTAGAGCAGGTCTCACATGAACTGCGGAGTTGAGGACAAGGTAGAAGGTGCTGTTAGGTTAAATATATTAAATACTCAGTAAGTATTACAGTAAGTGTAATTTGAGATGATGGTTTATTGGTTTTGGGTTGGAACTAAGGTTAGGATAAGTGTTAAGGGTGATGTTAAACTGGGGTTAGATTAGGTGTTAAGGATGATGTGTAAGTGGGCTTAGGTTAGTGTAATGGATGATGTGTATATGGTGTTAAGGATGGGGTTAGGTTAAATGTTAAGGCTACATTAAATATGTAGGTTGGGGTAAGTGTTACGGGTGATGTTTGAATGTGTAAATGCCATTAGGAGTTAAGGGTAATGAGTAAATGGGTCGGGTTACAGTAAACATGCAAGTTAGGGTAAGTGTTACGGGTCCGTCACAGGCATGATGGGCCGAATGCCCTCTTTCTGTGCTGTATCATTTACTATATATGAACGTGCAAATGGCATTTTGTATTAAGGGTACTGAGTAAATGGGTTGGGTTACGTTAAGTGTTAAGGTTACAGTAAACGCTGGGTTTAAGTATTAAGGATAAATATGGAATTGAAATTAAAAATTGTTTATCAGGCTCGGGCAATAGTTGAGGTCAGGGTAGTTAAGGAGAAGGTAAAGGCTGGTGGCTGTTATTACTTTGCAACAAAGGATGGAATTCATGTAAGTATTAATGCTGGAAATAGGTGTTAAAGTAGCTGTTGAACTAGTGGTAAAATTAGAGTGAATTCCTGGATTAGAGTAGCTGTTAAGGCTGGTAGAATAGGATAGGGTAAAGATGGGGTTAAGGTAACTGCCAAAACTATTGTTAAGGGTGCAGTCTTAGCTGTCCGGGCTGGGTTTAGGGCAGCTCTTGAGGGTGGGGCAGGATGGGTGTTGGGAATAGGATAATTGGGGTTACGGTTTAGGATTTTTATTAGGATTAGAATTTTAATTTAATTCAGAGCTAGGAATGGGAAAAAAGAGCCTGTGTTGTTGCTCCTGATTGCTACTCAGTTACTTCTGCTGGAGCATGCATGTACATGGACAATGGGCGGAGACAGCACAGGACTCAGATATGGTATCAACCAGGCTGTCAACAGGCACTGTCTATATTGACACAGAAAGAATGGCCACTTGGGCAAGATACTGATGGGTGGCCTACACCATCATAAGAACAACAACAATTTGCATTTATATAGCGCCTTTAATGTCGTAAAATGTCCGAAGACGCTTCACAGGAGCATAATCAGACAAAAATTGACACTGAGCCAAAGAAGGAGACATTAGGAGAGGTGACAAGGAGGTAGGTTTTAAGCAGTGTTATAAAGGAGGAGAGAGATGTAGAGAGGAGAAGAAGTTTGGGAGGGATTTCCAGAGCTTAGGGTCTAGACAGCTGAAGGCATGGACACCAATGGTGTGGCAAAGGAAGTGGGGGATGCTCTAGAGGCCAAAGTTGGAGGAGTGCAGTGTTCTCAGAGGGTTGTAGGGCTGGAGGAGGTTACAAAGATAGGTCAGTGCCTTCAGGAGAGATGGGGAAAAATATGGTGGAAGTGGGAAATAAAGTTAAATACATCTTAGAAAAATGTATACATGTATATTTGTGACAGATTAAGACATTTTAAGGATGGAGCATTTGGGCAGAAGTAATTTTTTACATCCATGTTTTTCAAGTTCCCTTTGTGTAATATTTTTGTTTGGCTTGGTGGGGTTGTCATTTTAACTCTTGTGAAGTAGTACATGACTATTGCACCTTCAAGTCTACTTATTGTTAAATGTATTGTCATCTACAAAATATATATTTCTAAATGGTCAGGGTACATGTGTCTACTTGTGTAGATTCCACATATCTAGATGAGTCATGATAGATGTTGAATCACACAGCCTGCACATATACATAGACACAAGTATATATAGATAGGTGAGCAGGCTTAGATAGTACTACAACACACATAACTGAGAGCTCTGTTTAGCAGGTGAGGTGGATGCAGGCTGAATGGGGGAGACAATATTTGGCATGGTCCTGCAAGGTCTCTTTTTAAGAACAGTTGGAATTTAAAGGCATGTTGTAGATTTTCTGAATTAAAGAAAGGAAAGAATTTTCACGACCTCAGAAAGTTCCAAAGCACTTTACAGCCAATTAAGTACTTTTGAAGTGCAGTCACCGTTATAATATAGGAAATGCGGCTGCTAATTGCGCACAGCAAGCTCCCGTAAACAGCAATGAGATAATGACCTCATAATCTGTTTTTTAGTAACCTTGGGTGATGGATAAATGTTGGCCAGGACAACGGTAGAAGTCACCTTCTTCTTTGGATAGTGCTGTGGGACCTTTTACATCCACCTGAGATGGCAGACAAGCTATTAGTTTAATCGAAAGATGGCACCGCACCCTCAATACTGCACTGAAGCATCAGCCTAGAATGTGTGCTCAAGTCTCTGGAGTGGGGCTTGAACCCACAAGGTCCGACTCAGAGGCAAGAGTGCTATCTCTGAGCCAAGGCTCAGCACTCCCAGTGTAGAGATTGGTGGACTGGGGACACTGTGGAATATCAGGTGCAGAGGTTAGTGTGCCCTTATCGTGGCCTGCCCAATTTGCGTCCGTTAAATTTTTTTACACAGGCTGCAATTGTTGCGTGTCATTTCTGAAAGCAGGGGGACCCTTGAAAGTCATCAAAGAATATCATAGTGCTTTACCTTCATTTAAAACATTACAAACTTTCTGCTCTCAAGAAGTCAGTGCAACAAATGTAGCCCATGAGGAAGCTCCAGCTGCTCTCACAGGTGTTACTCCGCTGAGCTGACGGTGCAACCTTTGGTGTGAGAATGGCTTTGCTCATCCCCTTTATCACCGTCTCACATACCGATGGCTAAATTAGTGCCAATCAATGTCCACTTTGGCTGATGCTCCAGAGGGACTTGTTGGAGGTATTATCCATCAAATGAGATGTTAAACAAAAGCACCGTCTGCCTGTTTGGATGGATGTTAAAGTTCCCATGATACTGTTGGAAGAAGAGTAGGGAGGTCACCTGGTGTCCTGGCCAACATTCCTCCCTAAACCAACAGCAGCAAATTTGGATTATCTGGTCAATTATCGCATTTGTGTTTGTGGGACTTTGCTATGAGCAGAATATCCGCAGTCATTCCACTCCAAAAGTGATTCATGGTCTGAAGCACTTTGAGATGCTTTGTTGAGATAAGGTGCTATATAAATGCAAGTATTATTTTATTCAATTTAAATGACATTTTCTTTATGGAGAGGGGAGTGAGAGGGATTCACAGAGACGATCCGCTGCTCATTTAACTGAGGACCCTTACCCCACCTGTCCTGTAACAATATCTAGACATGGAGGGGAGAAGTGAGAGACTTTCTAAGCCCCTGTACCATACAGACTGGATTTAAACCCAGTTCCCCGAGGTGAGAAGAATTTATTCACAATGACGCTTATAGCCTCCAAAGATGTTATTCTCTTAACATGAAGGGACTGTAATGCTGACAAATCATTGTTGGAACCACTTTCAGTGGAATGAAGTGAATTTTTTGTGTGTGCAGTTCTGTGGTAATGATTTGAAATCCTTCAGAAGCCCATGTCTGTGACAGTGAACTAATCCAGCAGAAGAGGTTTTGAGTGGCTCTTTCTGCACATCCCTGAGAGCCGACAGTGAAAATATTTGTCTAAGTGAGTAGTCTGCAATGTTCCTTTTTGAAGTGTAATTGTGTTGGCAGGCATGGGTGCTCTGCTCTATTCAGAGCTGTTAGTGCCTTTTTACCAGCCTTGCCTCTTCTAATCCAATCTTCATTCTCTTCTCCCTTCCTCTTTCCCTCCCACTTTCCTTGAACGTCTTTAACAGCGTAACCAGCTTGTGAATCAGGTTTAATATTTCCTCTTGTCTCTCCGCCACTCAGTCCTGAGCCTGAAGAGCGCTGACAGAGTCGACCTATTTACCTGTCAGAGTCTGTCAGCATCGCTCTGGAGCTGTAAAGAATAAAAGACAGAAACCCACAGGAAAATGTGGACATTGACATTGGCACTTGTACCTCGGGTCAGAAGACCATCCCCACAGAAACACTGACCCTAAAAGCAATTCACAACTCTAACTCCAACAGTATTAACTTAAACACGGTGGGAACATATTTTAAGAGGCAATGGGGGTAATTTTGACTGGACTATATCGAGCCAGTCGTCTGTGATACGCCATATGGTTGAACAGCCTCTGACAATAATTGTTTAAGCTCATACATGAAGAATGGGTATGAGGTATCAGGTGGTATCCAGTGCTATAGAAGCATAGCCCAGTATGAAGCAATGCATTCAGGAGAAGGAGAGAAAATTGAGGAAACAATAGCAAAAAAAAATAGAATCATAGGATAATACAGCACAGAAGGAGGCCATTTGGCCCATCGTGCCTGTGGTTGCTCATTGAAAGTGCTATCTAATTAGTCCCACTCCCCTGCCCTTTCCACAAGGCCTTGCAAATTTTTCTCCTTCAAGTATTCATTCAATTCCCTTTTTGAAAGTTCTAATTGAACCTGCTTCCATCATCCTTTCAGGCAATGCATTCCAGATCATAATAACGTGCTGTGGGAAAAAATTCTTCTTATCTCACCTCTGGTTCTTTTGCCAATTACCTTAAATTTCTGTCCTCTGGTTACAGATTCTTCTGCAACTGGAAAAAGTTTGTCTTTATTTACTCAATCAAAATCCTTCATGATTGTGAAAACCTCTATTAAATCTCCTCTTAACCTTCTTTGCTCCAAGGAGAACAACTTCCCTCCACTCTGAAATCGTACTACCTTCATCAACCTTCATCAAAGAGCTCAATCAAGTTAATCAAACACGATTTGCCATTGACAAATCCATGTTGGCTTTCATTTATTAACCCATATTTTTGCAAGTGACAATTAATTCTGTCTCGGATTACTGTCTCTAAAAGTTTCCCCACCTCCGGTGTTAGGCTGACTGACCTGTAGATGTCGGGTTTATCCCTCTCCGCTTTTTTGAACAGGGGTGTAACATTTGCAATCCTCCAGTCCTCTGACAAGGCTCCCATATCTAAGGAGGATTAGAAGATTGTCACCAGAGCCTCTGCTCTCTCCACCCATACTTCGCTCAGTAACCTAGGATGCATCCCATCTGGACCGGGTGAGTTTTCTACTTTGAGTGCTGCCAACCTTTTAAGTACCTCCTCCTTATCTATTTTTATCCTATCCAATTTATCTACTACCTCATCCTTTACTATGACATTGACAGCATCCTCCTCTTTAGTGAAGACAGATGCAAAGTATTCATTTAATACCTCAGCCATGCCCTCTGCCTCCACAAGAAGATCTCCTTTTTGATCCCTAATCAGTCTCTAACTCACAACAAGTCCCTTTCACCCATTCCCTCTGTGCTCACTGACCTACATTGGCTTCCGGTCTGGCAACTCCTCAATTTTAAAATTCTCATTCTTGTTTTCAAATCCCTTCATGGCCTCGCCCCTCCATATCTCTGTTACCTCCTCTGAAATCTCTAAGCTGCTCGAATTCTGGCCTCCTGCGCAACCCTATTTTAACCGCCCCACCATTGGCGGCTGTGCCTTCAGCTGCCTAGGCTCTAAGATTTGAAATTCTCTCCCTAAACATCTACCCCTCTCTACTCTCTCACTCCCAATAAGATGCAGCTTAAAACCTATCTCTTTGACCAAGCTTTTGGTCACCCGTCCTAATATCTCTTTATGTGGCTTGGTATCAAATTTTGTTTGATAACGTTCCTGTGAAGCGCCTTGGGATGTTTTACTACATTAAAGGCGTTATATAAATGCAAGTTGTTGTTGTTGTAGTCCCCCTCTTACTTTGGCTATCCTTCTGCTATATGTTTATAATAAACTTTTTGGGTTCCCTTTTACATTACCATCTAATCTATTCTCATACACTCCTTTTGCCCCTCTTATTTCCTTTTTCAGTTCTCCTCTGTACTTTCTGTATTCAGCTTGGTTCTCTACTGTATTATGAGGCTGACATTTTTCATAAGCCTCCTTTTTCTGATTCATTTTAATCTCTATATCTTTAATCATCCAGGGAGCTCTAGCTTTGGATTACCTTTCTTTCCTCTTCATGGGAATGTAACTAGTCTGTAACCAAACTATCTCCTCTTTGAAGATCTCCCATTGCTCATTTACTGCCAATTCTTGGTTCCAAACCATCTGGGTCAGATCCCTTTTCAACTCACTGACATTAGCCCTCCTCCAGTTGAGTATTTTCACAATTGGTTGTTCTTTGTCCTATTCCATAACTACTCTAAGCCTATGATATTATGATCACTGTTTCTCAAATGCTCCCCCACTGAAACATACTCCATTTGCCCCACTTAATTCTCCAGAACCAGATCCAGCACTGCTTCCTTCCTCATTAGGCTGGAAAC
Organism: Squalus acanthias; assembly: GCA_030390025.1. Classification (NCBI taxonomy): domain Eukaryota; kingdom Metazoa; phylum Chordata; class Chondrichthyes; order Squaliformes; family Squalidae; genus Squalus; species Squalus acanthias. Next base: position 29,193,561 of record CM059432.1, on the reverse strand, counting down.
ATACTGATCAAGTAGGTTCTCGTACACATTTCAGAAATTCCTCCCCCTCTTTGTCCATTACACTATTTTTCCAGTCTATATTAGAATTGAAGTGCCCTATTATCACTACTCTATAGTTCTTCCATATTTCTGAAATTTGCCTGAAATATGCTCCTCTATCTCCTTCCTGGGGCCTATAGTATACACTCAACAACGTAACAGCTCCTCTATTGTTCCTTAATTTGAACCAAATAGATTCTATCTTTGAACCCTCAAGTACACCATCCCATTCCAGTGCTGTAACAGCATCTTAGAAACATAGAAAAATAGAAAAATAGGAGCAGGAGTTGGCCATTCAGCCCTTCGAGCCTGCTCTGCCATTCAATATGATCATGGCTGATCCTCTATCTCAATACTATCTTCCCACTCTCTCCCCATACCCCTTGATGCCTTTTGTGTCTAGAAATCTATCTATCTCCTTCTTAAATATATTCAGTGACTTGGCCTCCACAGCCTTCTGTGGTAGAGAATTCCAAAGGTTCACCACCCTCTGAGTGAAGAAATTTCTCTTCATCTCAGTCCTAAATGTCCTACCCCGTATCCTGAGACTGTGACACCTCGTTCTCAACCCCCCAGCCAGGGGAAACATCCTCTCTGCATCCAGTCTGTCTAGCCCTGTCAGAATTTTATACATTTCAATGAGATCCCCTCTCTTCTTCTAAACTCTAGTGAATACAGGCCTAGTCGACCCAATCTCTCCTCATACGACAGTCCTGCCATCCCAGGAATCAGTCTGGTGAACCTTCGCTGCACTCCCTCTATGGCAAGTATATCCTTTCTTAGGTAAGGAGACCAAAACTGCACACAGTACTCCAGGTGTGGTCTCACCAAGGCCCTGTACAACTGTAGTAAGACATCCTTGCTCCTGTTCTCAAATCCTCTTGCAATAAAGGCCAACATACCATTTGCCTTCCTAACTGCTTGCTGCACCTGCGTGTTTGCTTTCAGTGACTGGTGTACAAGGACACCCAGGTCCCTTTGTATATCAGCATATCCCAATCTATCACCATTTAAATAATACTCTAGCTTTCTGTTTTTCCTACCGAAGTGGATAACTTCAAATTTATCCACGTTATACTGCTTCTGCCATGTATTTGCCCACTCACTCAACTTGTCTAAATCGCCTTGAAGCCTCTTTGCATCCTCCTCACAACTCACAATCCCACCTAGTTTCGTGTCGTCGGCAAACTTGAAAATACTACATTTGGTTCCCTCATCCAAATCATTGATATATATTGTGAATAGCTGGGACCCAAGCACTGATCCCTGTGGTACCCCACTAGTCACCGCCTGCCACCCCGAAAAAGACCCATTTATTCCTACTCTCTGTTTCCTGTCTGTTAACCAATTTTCAATCCATGCCAGTATATTACCCCCAATCCCATGTGCTTTAATTTTGCACACTAACCTCTTATGTGGGACTTTATCAAAGGCCTTCTGAAAATCCAAATACACCACATCCACTGGTTCTCCCTTATCTATTCTACCAGTTACATCCTCAAAAAACTCCAGTAGGGTTGTCAAACACGATTTCCCTTTCATAAATCCATGTTGACTTTGTCTAATCCCGTTGATATTTTCTAAGTGTCCTGTTATCACATCCTTTATAATAGACTCTAGCATTTTTCCTACTATTGATGTTAGGCTAACCGGTCGATAGTTCCCTGTTTTCTCTTGCCCTCCTTTTTTAAATAGTGGGATTACATTTGCCACCCTCCAATCTGCAGGAACTGTTCCATAATCTATAGAATTTTGGAAGATGACAACCAATGCATCCACTATTTCCATGGCTACCTCTTTTAGTACTCTGGGATGCAGATTATCAGGCCCTGAGGATTTATCAGCTTTCAGTCCCATTAATTTCTCCAGCACTATTTTTTTACTCATACTAATTTCCTTTAATTCCTCCTTCTCACTAGACCCTTGGTTCCCTAGCATTTCTGGGAAGTTATTTGTGTCCTCTTCCGTGAAGACAGAACCAAAGTATTTGTTTAATTGCTCAGCCATTTTTTTGTTCTCCATTATAAATTCTCCCATTTCTGACTGTAAGGGACCTACATTTGTCTTCACTAATCTTTTTCTATTTACATACTTGTAGAAGCTTTTACAATCCGCTTTTATGTTCCTTGCAAGTTTACTCTCATACTCTATTTTTCCCCTCTTAATCAATCTCTTGGTCCTTTTTTGCTGAACTCTAAACTGCTCCCAATCCTCAGGCTTGCTACTTTTACTGGCAACTTTATATGACTCCTCTTTGGATCTAATACTATCCTTAATTTCTTTTGTTAGCTATGGTTGGGCCACTTTTCCTTTTGTGTTCTTGTGCCAGAAAGGAATCTATAACTGTTGCAATTCATGCATTCATTCCACTGTCATGCCTTTTAATGAAGCTCCCCAATCTATCATAGCCAACTCACTCCTCATACCATCGTAGTTTCCTTTGTTTAGATTTAGGACCCTAGTTTCGGATTGGGCTTCTTCACTTTCCATTTTAATGAAGAATTCTATCATGTTATGGTCACTCTTCCCTAAAGGACCCCGCACAACAAGATTATTACTTAACCCCTTCTCATTGCACAATACCCAATCTAGGATAGCCTGTTCCCTAGTTGGCTCCTCAACATACTGGTCTAAAAAACTATCTCATACACACTCCAGGAATTCACCCTCCACAGTATTATTGCTAATTTGGTTTGGCCAATCTATATGTAGATTAAAGTCACCCATGATTACTGTAGTACCCTTGTTACATGCATCTCTAATTTCCTGTTTGATGCCATCCCCTACATTACCACTACTGTTTGGAGGCCTGTAGACAACTCCCACTAATGTTTTCTGCCACTTGGTGCTTCTTAGTTCCACCCAGACTGATTCTACATCTTGATTTTCTGAGCCAATATCCTTTCTCACTATTGCTCTGATTTCATCCTTTACTAACAAGGCCACCCCACCTCCTTTTCCTTTTCACCTGTCCTTCCTAAATATCAAATATCCTTGGATATTCAGCTCCCAGCCTTGGTCACCCTGCAGCCATGTCTCCGTAATTGCAATTATATCATATCCGTTTACATCTATTTGTGCTGTTAATTCGTCTACCTTATTACGAATGCTTCATGCATTCAGATATAGTGCCTTTAGATTTGTCTTTTTAACATTTTTAGACATCTTAACATTTTTTTGTACTATGGCCCTGTTAGTCTTAATTACCATTATTTCTTACCCGGACCCTATTTGTTAGTACACTCCTCTGTTTGTACGCTCTGTCCCTTCCTGACACAATCTGGTTATCCTTACCCCAGTCACTTTCCTGCACTGCTTTCTTGTCTTTTCTCTTTAGCATTCTAGATTTCTCTCTACTGGGACCCTCCCCCCCTTATTTAGTTTAAAGCCCTATCTACCTCCCTAGTTATTCGATTCCCTAGAACTCTGGTCCCAGCATGGTTTAGGTGTAGTCCGTCCCAACGGAACAGCTCTCTCTTTCCCCAGTACTGGTGCCAGTGCCCCATGAATCGAAACCCACTTCTCCCACACCAATCTTTGAGCCACACATTCATCGCCCTGATCTTATTAACCCTATGCCAATTTGTTCATGGCTCCGGTATTAATCCAGAGATTATGACCTTTGTGGTTCTGCTTTTTAATTTAGTCCCTCGCTGCTCAAACTCTCTCAGCAGAACCTCTTTCTTTGTCCTACCTATGTCGTTGGTACCTACGTGGACCACGACAACTGGATCCTCCCCCTCCCACTCCAAGTTCTTCTCCAGCCCGGAGGAGATGTCCTTTACCCTGGCACTGGGTAGACAACATAGCCTTCGGGACTCACACTCCTGGCTGCAGAGAACAGTGTCTATCCCTCTAACTATACTGTCACCTACTACAACCACCTTCCTTTTTACTCCCCCCCACTTGAACGGCTTCCTGTACCATGGTGCTGTGGTCAGTTTGCTTGTCCTCCCCGCAGTCCCCGCACTGGTCCACAAGGGTTGCTAGAACCTCAAATCTATTGGACAAGTGCGGGGACTGAGGCTCCTGCAATACTACCTCCTGGATCCCCGTACATGCCTCACTCGCAGTCACAATCTCCTGTCCCTGACCACGTGTCAATTCTAAAGTATTTAATCTAAGGGGTGTGGCTGCCTCCTGGAGTAAAAGGTCTAGGTAACTTTCTCCCTCCCTGATGTCTCGCAATGTCTGCAGCTCGGACTCCAGCTCCTCAACTCGGAGCCGAAGTTCCTCGAGCCGCAGACACTTACCGCAGATGTAGTCGCCCTGGACAAAAATGCTCACAAGCTCACAGATATTGCAACAGCAACACATCTCCTGTTCTCTCATTATTTTATTTGTTTAATTAATTAGTTTAGTATTAATCAAATTATTTACCTCGTTTAGTTTATTAAATTAATTAAATTAAGTTTAGTTTTTAAAATTATGTTATATGTTAACTTAAAACTTAGCCCACAGTTACTATCTTAAAACTTAGCCCACAGTCACGACCAATCACTTACCTGCCTTACCTGTGACATCACACTGCCGTTTTCTCTTGCTGATGCAGGTCTGTTGCTGCTTTTATCCCCGCTCTCGGGCCTCTGTCTGCTCCCGCTCAGGTCCACCGCCGCCGCACTGCAGGAGAGGTTAAGAAAAACAAGCGCCTCCTTCCCCCACTTCACCGAACTTCCACACTTACCAAACTCCCAGTTGTTCACTCTGTGCTGCTGCACTCACAGGCCCCTGTATTTATTCTGTTTGTGACTCAGATGAGTCACCACTGCTCTGCTACTGTTTCAGGAACCAGTTTAATCCAGTTCGCTAATGAACTAACTACAGCAACTCTCCAGCAGGAGAGCTTGCTTGTTTGTCTCTGCTTAAGCCTGAAGAAACTTAAAAGTTTAAAGTTTAAATTTTAACTTAAACAGTTGATCTTACTTAAGAGCTACAAGCAATTAACACTAGATTTTAAAAGAGATTAACCCTTAAAACTCTCACACTTACCAAACTCGCAGTTGTTCACTCTGTGCTGCTGCACTCAGTGCTGGCTGCACTCACAGGCCCCTGTATTTATACTGTTGATCACTGCTGCCACCCTCCAACTTCTTGATTTCTCCCTTATCTTTCCTGAATACTTTGTAGTCAGGAATAATGGCCCAGATTTTGCGGTGGGTATGGCGGCATACTCTCAGAGTACACCGCCATACCTCCTTTGAAATCTATTGCAAGTTCGGGATTTTCGCTTGCACATGCGCGAACTCCGGAACCTGCGGTCTGTCAACATATACGTTGCCAGGCCATCCGTACGGCCCATGAAAAAGCAATTGCAGTCACAGAGTTGAACTGGCCAGCAATTGCGTACGGAAATGTTACGGTTGATGCAAACAGAAAAAAGGGCCTGTTTGCATCAGCGTAAGGGGATACCTCAGACATGATTTGAACATTTGCATCTCGGCAATCATACACATACACTGTATCAAATGAGTTTTTCAATGTTTCTGCAAATATAAGAGTTTTAATGATGTTGAAAATTATTATCTAAAAATAAAATTTTTAGTGAATTTGGTGGAATGAAGCTAATTAGGAATTAAATTCCAATCCCGTAAATTGTAATTAAATTTGATTTCGGAATTCCATTAAATCTGATTATGGGATTCCCTTTGGAAATTATTCAAATCTAATTCTGTTTTGTGATTGGAGTACCACGCCCATGTGATCTCAGGTACGTTTCCACACAGGCTGCTTCCCTGGGATCCGTGGATTTTCAAAAGGCCTTCAGTAAGGTACCCCATAATAGACTGATGAACAAGGTCAGAAAATGTGGAGTCAGAGGACAAGTAGCAGAATGGACTGCTGGCTGGCTTCAAGACAGAAAGCAGAGAGTAGGAGTAAAGGGTAGCTATTCACAGTGGCAGAAGGTGGGTAGTGGTGTTCCACATGGATCAGTGCTGGGACCACTGCTGTTCACAATTTACATTAAAGATTTAGGGGTAGAAATTAGGTCGCGCCCCATTTGGGGCGCAAATATCGTCTGGACGCAAATATTAGCGCCTGGCGCTAATTATCGGCACTGACTGGAAACTTCACTTTTACCGCCCTGGGAGGTGAGTGGAGCGCTAAAGCAGGCGCTTCACACCTGTCTTAAGGCGCAAAGGCCAAGGAGTGAGGCGCTAACTCAGAGCGCTGGCGAAGCTCATGTAATGTCAGTCAGCAATGGAACACACACACAATGGCACGGGCCAGTTCTTAAAGGGGATGGTTAATCTTGCTTTCCATCCACATCCTGTTCATTGCAGCCTTGAATCTCGGCCTGGAGAGACTTGCACATCAAATGTGCTGGAAAGAACAATGGAGAGTACCAGGCAAAGAGCTCAGAGTGCAGCTCCCACAGTCTCTGCTAAATCGATACAAGGAATGGCAAATCAAAATGAACCTGCAAAGTGCTGCTCAGTACCCAAAACTCCTTCCCACAACGTTGAATCTCTCCAGAAGTCTCTCCCTCTCTCTCTCAGAATGCGTCGTTCAAAAATGCCACCAACAATAAAAGACAGGAAGAGGCCCCCTTTAAATAGCGCCCCCCCCAGCCCCACAGCAATTGATAGCGTTCCAGTCTTCTGGTCGTTGGATGCGCCAGGCGGTAAGGCAGGGGGCGCCACTCAATTTCCGCTCCGGGGCGCCACAAGTGCGTTGCACCATGGAATGACGTCACAATCTGCGTGCGCAGGTGGTCGCAGCGGTTATTTTTAGCGCCGCCGCACAATCTCAAGTTAAGTTCTCGAGCGGCGCAAACATCGCTGCGCCCGGGCGTTAGCGGCTTTGCGCCCCATTAGCGCCCTCTTAAGGATCTCGGAGTACAAATACACAAATCAATAAAAGTTGCAACACAGGTTAGCAATGCCATAAAAAAAAGCAAACCAAGCACTCGGGTTTATTTCTAGAGGGATAGAATTGAAAAGTAGGGAAGTTATGCTAAACCTATATCGAACCTTGGTTAGACCACACTTAGAGTACTGCGTACAGTTCTGGTCGCCATATTATTAAAAAGGATATAGAGGCACTGGAGAGGATGCAGAGAAGATTTACAAGGATGATACCAGAAATGTGAGGGTATACATATCAGGAAAGGATGTTCAGGCTGGGTCTCTTTTCTCTTGAAAAAAGAAGGCTGAGGAGTGACTTAATAGAGGTCTTTAAAATTATGAAAGGTTTTGATAGAGTGGATACAGAGAGAATGTTTCCACTTGTGGGGAAGAGCATAACTAGAGGCCATCAATATAAGATAGTCACCAAGAAATCCAATAGGGAATTCAGAAGAAACTTCTTTACCCAAAGAGTGGTGAGAATGTGGAACTCGCTACCACAGGGAGTAGTTGAAGCGAATAGTATAGATGCATTTAAGGGGGGGGCTAGACAAACATGTGAGGGAGAAGGGAATAGAGGGTTATGCTGATAGATTTAGATGAGGAAATGATGGCTGCCCTTACCCCCACTCCCACTCCGCTTTCCAAAATGCCACTTTTACAAGTCTTACCTGTCTCACTTCCTAAGGATAAACCTAATCATAGCATTACTTTGCATATCCTGTATATATAAAACACACCATCTACTTTCACATCACTCACTGAAGCAGTATCCATTGATTTCAATGACAGATCAGTTACATGCACAATAGTGCACAATCTGCACAATAGTGCATAATTTTAGGGAAAATTATACACCATTAAATGGGCACTTTTTTTGAGGTTGCACACCTTTCTGTTTTGTAATACTATTGCATCCAAGGCACTGCCAGTGCCATTCGTAGATATACTGGAAGGTGCTCAAGTTGGGCCCGGTGATAACCTGCACTCCAATTGAATTCAAGAGCTCAGTGAAGTGGGGATCGAGTACAATTAACGCATGGAGAATCGTGTGGGGAGTGCTGATCTCCACTAAATTCCCTAGTATGTGTTCCCGGCATGTGAAGTTCTGGCTGGGAGTGCTAATTCATAAATTATCGCCCCCAATATCCTTTCCTTTTCTGTTCATCAACTTGAAGGATGTTGGTGCTGGGGAATGGAAGACTTTCCATTTCAGACACGCAGGCTCTGAAATTTGGAAACGGGGGAGAGGGGTCTCCCATAATAACTCTGGCAGGAGACTGGCAGAATCCTCCCCAAAAATGGCCAAAATCATAGTGTAACCAGTTAGGTCAGGGTTCTGCTGGTCTCCTGCCAGAGTTGTGGAAGAGCAGGAGATCCCCCATAGAATTTCAGAGCCTTATGTCAATACCAAACCCTTAAGGCCCCGGTACAGCACAGTTCCATTTTGAGTAAAGCCCTCTGCCCTTCTCAAAAACATCAGCGTTAACCTCAGAAGAACACTTCCTAATCCTACATTTCCATTTTCCACAAGCTATCTTGTGGCTTTCTTGAGCAAGATTGAGAACTAATGCAGGAACATAGGAATCTACGAGAATGTTATGGTCCATTTGTCCAGGCCTAAAGTTCAAAAAGTAATGCACCATATTTTGCCTCTTATAACCCACAGTGCCATTTACCACTGTATATGGAGCACTTCTGTGCTGGGAGGACATGCCAACTAGGTTGAAACTTACCAAACATATTTCATAAATGACGTTTACAGAGATTTTCATCCCATCCATCTTGGATAGATTAGACGCAGGCCCCAAAGGTGAATCCTTTCAATGTCATGGATCTCCAGTAAATAATGTTGGGCAACCAGGTTAACAGTTGTCACCAGGATTTAACATTTGTCAAACAAGGAGGGGGAGGAAAACATCATAATTTATGTGCTGTTCTCACAGGACTGTAACATCAAGTACAATCATATCCCACATATATCCTCTATACATCTGACTGGGATATTGAGTTACCAAGCTGTAATGCAATCTCAGGTTACACCTATGTAGCACACATCATGCCCAGCCATTACTGTATATATCAGGAACATAAACTCAACCTTCCAGCATTGGATTCTGTTTAGCAATAGAAATTTATTTTTAGAAACAATTTTGATCCAAGGTCACACAATGCATCGAGTAGGTGAGAGGGAGATGATCATGTGACATTGAGTTTGCAAGCTGCTCTTTTATTCTTCCATTCTTTTTTCCACCAGATTTTGCTCCTCTCCCTGAAAAAAATGGCCTCTTTTCTGGACTACAGTTCCATGGGTCCCATGCTAGCTGAACAACAACAACGATTTGCATTTATATAGTGCCTTTACTGTAGTAAAATGTCCAAAGGCACTTCACAGGAGCAGAATCAGACAAGAATTGACACCAAGCCAAAGGAGACATTAGGACAGGTTGCCAAATGTTTGGTCAAAGAGGTAGGTTTTAAGGAGCGGCTTAAAGGAGGTGGAGAGGCGGGGATGTTTATGGAGGGAATTCCAGAGCTTAGGGCCTAGATGGCTGAAGGCTCGGCCACCAATGGTGCGGTGAAGGTAGGTGGAGATGGACAAGAGGCCAGAGTTTGAAGAACGACTACGCTTCAAGTGTAAGTCTAGACTGTGAGTCTATTCTACCATAGGGGGCATTACTGCTGAGTCCAATCCTGGGTCACTGGAAAGTGATTAGAAGCAGGGTCTCTGGGTGATTTCCCTCTCCTTAATTAGAGGTAAGGGGTTGAGGTCACTGGACTTGTTAACAATGAGATTGTACTTGTCCTGACGAAGATCAACTAATGCAGCACACAGCATGGAATTGAACCTGGGGCTTTCCTGGTCTGTATGGTTCAGATATTCAAAGTTATGAAGGGTTAAAATATGCTAACTTAGAAGTTGGTAAATTGGTCGGTAACTAAAGGGCATACGTTTCAGATCAGCTCCAATAGAATGAAGGGAAACGTTAAGAGAAATCTGTTCACACAGGGATATGGGATGCTTCCACCAGAAATAGCGGTAGAAGTCGAATTCTTAATAGCTCTTAAAAGAGGAGTGGACAAATATTTGAAAAAGAAAAATGTAAAAGGGTACGGGGAAAGGGCAGGGGAATGGAAATAAGTGGATAGCTTTTTCAGAGAGCCAGAATAAACATGATGGGCCAAACGGTCTCCTTCTGTGCTGTAAAATTCGGTGAGCTATATTCAGTGCCTTAACCAGCTGATCCTGCGAGGGAGCAGTCGGGTCCCATTTCATGATTTAAAAAAATTCTTTCTCTGCTTAAAGCGAACTTAACTTTGAACCACAACTTGCATTTATATTGCGTGTTTTGAACAGGCTTTTAAAGGGGAGGAGACAAGAGCAAGGTGGATGGGGTTCCAGAGATTTGGGCTGAGATGGCTGAAGGTTCTGCTACTGATGGTGGAGCGGAGAGGGGGTTTGGCACGTGAGATACACAGGAGCCCAGAGTCTGAAGGACCAGGACTGGAACGTGGAGCCAGAGGCGGTTGTAGATGTAGGGTGAGGCAAGGTGGCAATAAACTGCTGCTGTATGAGCCCCTTATTGAAATCCATGTTTCAATGAACCAAAAATACATAAATAAAACTGGAATTCACAGCTTTCACTTCAGTGTTGTGATTACATTTCTCTTTTCTTTTTGTATGAATCGTTCCAGTGGCTGATATCATGGGTTGAACAAATGTGGAGAGTGACTAACATTCACCTTATTGCAGAATTTACTTGTGAGCCCTGCAATTGCAGAAGTCATTTTAAATGCTCGCACTTAACACAGGAAATTTAACCATAGCTTTCTACAGGCTTAATTCTCTCGGTATGTTATTTTAATACACTGTTTTATTGAGTTCCTATTTGCATTATCTTCCTAACTCCATCATTTTAATGCAATTAACACAGTATTTAACCTACTGTTTTAACAGGCCACAGGCACGGGTGTAAATTTAATTTGAACTTGTTAATTAACTTGCAGACAGACAGAACGGGACCCTCCGCGATTACATTTCCCAGGTGAGCATTAAAAAATGACGGCAAATTCTGGGTTCGCGAATAAATCCTGAGGTTGGCAATACTGAGTCTGCGAGAGTGAAGGGGAGCAGCTTTACTTTGGAAAACAAATTTGAAGATATTTAGTCAAGATTTTCAAAAGTTGAACATTACAATTATAGTTTTAAATTCCCCTCGAAATATTAGAAATGTTCCATTCTGTCGAATTCTCTCCTCCCTCTTCCCTTCTCTCAGGCAGCAGTAGACTCCAATACCTCACCAGGTTGCCATTCTTCATGCTAATAGTGAGTATTGGCGGGACTTCTGACGATTTGGGTAGAGGGGGTAGTCAGCAGTCAAGTTGAGCCGAACCGAACCTGATGTTTACACATGCACGATTTCCAGCGGACATCACTGGATAGCGATTAAGAGTGGGAGTCCTGTTTCCCCAACCTTCTCTTCTCTGCCTGAGAACACCGAGGGGCTGTTGCACCCCTGCCTGAGACTGGCTGACTCAGCACAGACTAAGGATCAAATCTGGGGCCTAACTGGCCTGAGTGGTTCAGCACCACACTGTGCAGTCCATACACCCAATGCACCATTGAAGCGAGTGTGATGTTGCCATGCGAATGACGCCTTGGCAACTCCTAATTCGCATATTTTCTAATTACACAAAGTATCACACTTAAATATTGAACAAGGTTGAATCCAAATATCTAGGATAGACCATGGCAGTGTTTACAAAAACTGTGATGGAAAGTGATAAAGGAATTCTTCTGTGATCCTATGCTCCCAGCTCCCTGCAATTATTGCCCTGATTCCCCACTCCCTGTGAGCTCAGCTCCTCATGGAAAGTTGCAGGATCACAGAATTACCCCTTATAATAGGAAACCTGCATTTTGTAATGTGACAGCTCCCTCTATAGGCTGTTGCCAGAACAAGATACAAGGAAAATGTGTTCATGCAAATTAGCAAAGAAAGAATTCTGGTAATTCTGATTTTAGGCCGATGGTTAACAATCTTCCTTTTGTATCTTTTTTTTTGCCATTTTCTCTACCAATCTTTCTACCCTCCCTTCCTCTTCTGAAACCTTACTAAGCTACAACCACCTTCATTTATATAGAAACTTTGACACAGAAAATATGCCCAAAGGTGCAAGAAAGAAATGGATGCCGAGCCAAAGCAGATATGAGGCGACTAAACGCCTGAGTGTTAAGGAGGCTTTTAAATGAGCAAAGAGAACTGGTAAGGTGGATGGGTTTAGAAAGCATAGGTGGCTGAAGGCATGGCCGGCAATGATGGGGCCAATCGTAGTCAGAATATTTCGAACAATTGCTTTGTTTCCCACCTCTGCACTGACACCTTGGGGGTCTCCCACAGAACCATGCTTGGCCCCCTCCACTTCCTCATCTAGATGCTGCACCTTAGTGACATCATTCACAGACACTGTATAAGGTACTAAATAAAATGTAAGTCTTTCTTTCGCTTTTTCTTTCTTCAATTGAGGAAGGCTTCTCCTGTTTGAGATATGAACACCATGAAGCACCAGTCACTGTGGCACATGCCTGAGTGAATGAGCCCAGAATCACTGTGTATGCATGCTTGCCTGTGTGTGTCACACACTGTAGCTATAGGAGTCTTGGGTGGCAAAATGCAGGAAGGTATGATGGCTGGCTTCAACTCATCAAAAAGAAGACTGCACGAGTCATTGCTGCAGCTCATACAGGTATATTATTGTGTGCTCCAGGTGTCAGCCTTGGCTCAGTGGCAGCACTCTCGTCTCTGAATCAGAAGGTCGTGGGTTCAAGCCCCAATCCACAGACTTAAGTACATAACCTAAGCTTACACTTCTGTGCCATACTGAGAGAGTGTTGCACTGCCAGATGTGCCATCTATCGGATAAAACGTTAAACCAAGATTCCGTCTGCTTTCTCAGGTGAACGTTAAAGATCACACGGCACCATTGAAGAAGAACTTAGGAATTCTCCTAGTCTCCTGGCCAACATTTATCCCTCAACCAACAACTAAAACAGATTATTTATTTCATTGCTGTTTGTGGGAGCATGCTGTGGGCAAATAGGCTGCTGCATTTCCTACATTACAACAATGACTACACTTCAAAACTACTTCATTGGCTGTAAAGCACTTCGGGACATACTGAGGTTGTGAAAGGTGCTATATATCTGAATGTCTTTCTCTCCATGCGTTCCTGCAGAGTGAGGCAAAACAACAAAATCGTTAGCGTGCAGCTTGGCAGCAATCCTTGCAAACATGACAGCCAGCTGTTGATGGAGACACCTAGGGCCCTCTCTATAGGGATGGCAACTTCTCCGGAAGCTCCTGGGTCTGACGATGGTGCATTAAGGTTTCTCACAGCTAGAGAAGGAGGATTTCTTGCTTCTCCAGAAAAGCAGAGGGGCACTTGACACCCAATGACCTCTGGTACACCACCAATGGGTACAGCAGATAGAGAGAGGTTAGATCCTGAAGGTTTGAGAGGGAGCAGTAGGCCCATTAGCTATGGCGCAGACACACAGACACACACACACACACAAACACACTGGCACAGACACACACAGGCACTCACACAGCACTCACACGCACACACACACACGGGCACAGACACACACAGGCACTCACACTCACACACACACACACATGAGTACATTTATCTCATTCATTCATTTGAAGGTATACATGCTCATGTTTAATGAACTACTGGTCAGAAACAAGACAACAGCAGGGAGGCAGTTGGGACTGATATTGTTGCAGCCAACACAAGAAAAATGTCCCAGCATAGAAGCTCTATCAGTCAACTGCCACCATCCTCAAGCTCCAATTGATCTTTCATCCTCAGGGAGTAGATACCGTTGAATTTTCTCATCCTTCTCTTACCTTGGAGCTGGCTGATCATTAACGAGGTATATGCCAATGCCTTTATTGTGCATTATTGTGCAGCATGGAGTGTAACCTTTTTTAATTTATTCACTCACGGGATGTGGGCATCACTGGCAGGGCCAGCATTTATTGCCCATCCCAAATTGCCCTTGAGAAGGTGGTGGTGAGCCGCCTTCTTGAACCGCTGCAGTCTGTGTGGTGAAGGTACTCCCACAATGCTGTTAGGGAGGGAGTTCCAGGATTTTGACCCAGCGACAATGAAGGAACGGCGATATATTTCCAAGTCAGGATGGTGTGTGACTTGGAGGGGAACTTGGAGGTGGTGGTGTTCTCAGGCACCTGCTGCCCTTGTCCTTCTATGTAGAGGTGGCGGGTTTGGAGGTGCTGTCGAGGAAACCTTGGCGAGTTGCTGCAGTGCATCTTGTAGATGGTACACACTGCAGCCACTTTGAACTGGTGGTAGAGGGAATGAATGTTTAAGGTGGTGCATGGGGTGCCGATCAAGTGGGCTGCTTTGTCAAGCTTCTTGAGTGTTGTTGGAGCTGCACTCATCCAGGCAAGTGAAGAGAATTCCATCACACCCCTGACTTGTGCCTTATAGGTGGTGAAAAGGCTTTGGGGAGTCAGGAGATGAGTCATTCGCCACAGAATACCCAGCCTCTGAGTTGCTCTTGTAGCCACAGTATTTATGTGGCTGGTCCAGTTAAGCTTATAGTCAATGGTGAGCCCCAGGATGTTGATGGTGGGGGATTCAATGATGGTAATGCCATTGAATGTCAATGGGAGGTGATTAGACTCTCTCTTGTTGGAGATGGTCATTGCCTGACACTTCTGTGTCACCAATGTTACCTGCCACTTATCAGCTGAAGCCTGAATGTTGTCCAGGTCTTGTTGCATGCGGGCATGGACTGCTTCATTATCTGAGGAGTTGAGAAAGGCACTGAACACTGTGCAATCATCAGCGAACATTCCCATTTCTGACCTTGTGTTGGAGGGAAGGTCATTGATGAAGCAGCTGAAGATGGTTGGGCCTCGGACACTGCCCTGAAGAAATCCTGCAGCGATGTCATGGGGCTGAGATGATTGACTTCCAACAAGCACAACCATCTTCTTTTGTGCTAGGTATGACTCCAGCCAGTGGAGAGTTCCCCCCCCACCCCCGATTCCCATTGACTTCAGTTTTACTAGGGCTCCTTGATGCCACACTCGGTCAAATTCTGCCTTGATGTCAAGGGCAGTCACTCTCACCTCACCTCTGGAATTCAGCTCCTTTGTCCATGTTTGGACCAAGGCTGTAATGAGGTCTGGTACTGAGTGGTCCTGACGGAGTGTGATGGAATACTCTCCACTTGCCTGGGTGAGTGCAGCTCCAACAACACTCATGAAGCTCGACACCATCCAGGACAAAGCAGCCCGCTTAATTGATATCCCATTAACCACCGTAAACATTCACTTCCTCTACCACCGGCGTACCATGGCTGCAGTGTGTACCATCTACAAGATGCACTGCAGCAACTTGCCAAGGCTTCTTCGGCAGCACATCCCAAACCCGCGACCTCTTCCACCTAGAAAGACAAGGGCAGCAGGCGCATGGGAATACCACCACCTCCAAGTTCCCCTCCAAGTCACACACCATCCTGACTTGGAAGTATATCGCCGTTCTTTTATCGTCGCTGGGTCAAAATCCTGGAACTCCCTCCCTCCCTAACAGAGTACCCTCACCACACGGACTGCAGCGGTTCAAGAAGGCGGCTCACCACCACTTTCTCAAGGGCAAGAAGGGATGGGCAATAAATGCCAGCCTTGCCAGCGAAGCCCACATCCCATGAATGAATTTTTTAAAAATGCCCCCTATTTCTAGACACTCCAGCCAGGGGAAACAACCTATCAGCATCTATCCTGTCAATCCCCTTCAGAATCTTGTATGTTTCAATGAGATCACCTCTCATTCTTCTAAACGCCAGAGAGTATAGGCCCATCCTACACAATCTCTCATCATAAGACAGTCTTCTCATCCCAGGAATCAATCTAGTGAACATTCATTGCCTCCAAGGCAAGTATATCCTTCCTTAGATAAGGAGACCAAAACTGTGCATAGTACTCCAGGTGTGATCTCACCAAGGCCCTGTACAATTGTAGCAAGACCTCACTCTTATACTCCAACCCCCTTGCAATAAAAGCCAACATGCCATTTGCCTTCTTTATTGCTTGCTATACCTGCATGCTACCTTTCTGTGCTTCTTGCACGAGGACACCATCTCACTGAACACCATCATTTAAAAGTTTCTCACCATTTAAAAAATATTCTGTTTTTCTATTCTTCCTACCAAAGTGAATAACCTCACATTTCCTTACATTATACTCCATCTGCCACCTTACTGCCCACTCACTTAGTCTATCTATATCCCTTTGCAGACTCTTTGTGTTCTCCTCACAGCTTACTGTCCCACCTAGCTTTGTATCGTCAGCAAACTTGGATACATTACACTCGGTCCCTTCAGCTAGGCCATGAATATAGATTGTAAATAGCTGAGGCCCCAACACTGATCCTTGTTCCACCCCACTAGTTACAGCCTACCAACCTGAAAAAGACTTGTTTATCCCTACTCTCTGTTTTCTGTCCATTAACCAATCCTCTATCCATGCTACTATATTACCCCCAACTCCATGAGCCCTGATCTTGTGTAATAACCTTTTATGTCGTACCTTATCGAATGCCTTTTGGAAATCCAAATATACAACATCCACTGGTTCCCCTTTATCTACCCTGCTAGTTACATCCTCAAAAAACTCGAATAAATTTGTCAAACTCGATTTCCCTTTCATAAAACCATGTTGACTCTGCCTAATTATGTTATAATTTTCTAAATGCCCTAATACCACATCCTTAACAATGGATTCCAGCATTTTCCCAATGGCTGATGTCAGGCTAACTGGCCTGTAGTTCCCTGTTTTCTCTTTACCTCCTTTCTTGAATAGCAGTGTTACATTTGCTACCTTCTAATCTGCTGCGACCGTTCTAGAATCTAGGGAATTTTGGAAAATCAAAACCAATGCATCCACTATTTCTGCAGCCACCTCTTTTAGAACCCTAGGATGTAGGCTGTCAGGTCCAGGTGATTTGTCAGCTTTTAGTCCCATTTATTTCTCTAGTACTTTTTCTCTACTTATATTAATTATGTTAAATTCCTCACCTGATTAGATCCTTGGTTCCCCACCATTTTTGTTATGCTTTTTGTGTCTTGAACTGTGAAGACAGATACAAAATATTTGTTTAACGTTTCTGCCATTTCCTTATTCCGCATAATAATTTCTCCGGTCTCAGCCTCTAAGGTACCAACCTTTACTTTGGCTACTCTCTTCCTTTTTACATACTTGTAGAAGCTCTTACAATCTGTTTTTATATTTCTTGCTAGTTTTCTCTCATATTCTATTTTATCACTTTTTATCAATTTTTTGGTCATCCTTTGCTGGATTCTGAAACTCTCCCAATCCTTAGGCTTACTACTATTCTTCGCAACATTATATGCTTCTTCTTTCAATCTAATGCTATCCTTAACTTCTTTAGTTAGCCACGGACGGATCACTTTTCCCGTGGAGTTTTTCTTTCTCAATGGAATGTATTTTTGTTGAGAAATATTTCTTTAAATGCTAGCCATTGTTTATCTACCGCCATACCTTTTAATCTATTTTTCCAATCTGCCTTGCCAACTCGTCCCTCATAATTGGCTTTATTTAAGCTTAAGACTCTAGTTTTGGACTTAGACAAGTCACTCTTAAACTTAATGTGAAATTCTATCATATTATGATGATCACTCTGCCCCAGTTGATCCTTTACTATGAGATTGCTAATTAACCCTGTCTCATTACACAATACACAATCTAAAATAACTTGTTCCCTGGTTGGTTCCATGACATATTGTTCTAGGAAACTGTTCCGAATGCATTCCATGAGCTCGTCCTCCAGACTACTTATGCCAATTTGATTTGTCCAGTCTATGTGAAGATTAAAGTCCCCCATGATTATTGCATTACCTTCGTTATAAGCTCATACTATTTCTTGATTAATATTCTGTCCCAGGGTATAGCTACTGTTAGGGGGGCCTATATACTACTCCCACCAGGTTTCTTCCCCCAAAGGACATTAGTGAACCAGTTTGAACTCGCGTCTCTGGATTATTAGTCCAGGCCTCTGGATTACATAAGACCAAAAGAAATAGGAGCAGGAGTAGGCCTTACGGCCCCTCGAGCCTGCTCTGCCATTCAATAAGATCATGGCTGATCTTCGACCTGAACTCCACTTTCCCGCCTGATCCCAATATCCCTTGATTCCTCTAGAGTCCAAAAAAATCTATCGATCTCAGCCTTGAATATACTCAATGACTGAGTATCCATAGTCCTTTGGGGTAGAGAATGCCAAAGATTCACACCCACTGAGTGAAGAAATTTCTCCTCATCTCAGTCCTAAATGGCTGACCCCTTCTTCTAATACTATGCCCCCTAGTTCTGGACTCTCCAGCCAGGGGAAACAGCCTCTGAGCATCTACCTTGTCAAACCCTCTCAAAATCTTATGTTTCAATGAGATCAACTCTCATTCTTCTAAACTCCAGAGTGTATAGGCCCATTCTACTCAATCTCTCCTCATAGGACAACCCTCTCATCCCAGGAATCAATCTAGTGAACCTTCATTGTTCTCTCAGGTGGACGTAAAAGATCTCATGGCACTATTTCAAAGAAGAGCAGGGGAGTTATCCCCGGTGTCCTGGCCAATATTTATTCCTCAACCAACATAACAAAAACAGATTATCTGGTCATTATTACATTGCTGTTTGTGTGAGCTTGCTGTGCGCAAATTGGCTGCCGCGTTTCCACATTACAACAGTGACTCCACTTCAAAAAGTACTTCATTGGCTGTAAAGCATTTTGAGACGTCTGGTGGTCGTGAAAGGCGCTATATCAATGCAAGTCTTTCTTTCATTGCACCCGCATAAGGCAAGTATACTAGTATTAATAGTCCAGTAACATAACCACTATGCCGTTGTACCAGTACCCGTTCCTGTACCCAATGGCTGCCAAAGGACACTAAAGACCTGCTCCATCAGTAGCCTGGTCTAGGAATGGGCTAACTTATACCACAGCTTAGCATTGGAATGTGCAAAGGCATCATAAGCTATGATCATAATGCGCAGTCTTAATTTCCCAGCAATCCATTGAGCCTTCCCTTAAAAGGGTTCGGTAATGCCAATAAAGGACAGCAAACATTGTAGCGCTTATCACATTGATTATTATCATATTGTTGGTTGTGGGGCTTTGCTGTGTGCAAATTGACTGCCACATTTCCTACATTATAACAGTGACTACACTTCAACAGCGCTGCATTGGCTGTAAAGCGCTTTGGGACATCATGAGGTCATGAAAGGCGCTATATAAATGCAAGGTTTTCCTTCTAACTTTCTTTTTCTTTCTTACATTTTTTCTTTCTTTCTTGAAACCACTGACACTGTAGCATTTTTGCTCAGTTTATGTTTCTTTTAATGCCAATGTTCATGGGTATTAGTGACTTCACCACCAAGTTTTACCCTCCATTCCCTGAGAAAACACAATTCTCCTCCCCATCCCGCTCCTCCTCCCCCTCCACCGGAAAACCTGACCATAATCAGGAATACGCTACCGCTGCAAATCTCATCTGTAGACTCAATTCCTGCTGCTCTGCCTCTGATAAGCCAAATCGTCGGTTCCCTTTTAGCTGCTATTATATATAATTAATATAACTCACCCCTGACAATTAAACTTTGATGCCAACACTGAAAGGGGAACTTTCTGGAAATTTCAAAAACACCAGTCCACTTAATTTTTTCACTTTGCCTCAGTGTCTCATGGAATGGATGCCTTATTATTTAAGGCTTTTAATTATTTTTTTCCATGTTATTCCCCTTATCTTGGTTGTCTACCTCCAGCCATGTCTGGTTTTGCAATTGGGACAAGGTGAAGACAGTACTTGTCAAGGAATTAAAAACAACACTGAACAACCACCAACCAGGAGCACTGATACAGCGCTGTGTGTTGCTGGACAACTCTGTAAAACATGAAGGAAAGTCTCGGTGGTAGAGAACCCAGCAACGGCTCATTTGTCAGGGCCCTCTTGCATCACGGTTGCAATATTGTAAGACAGTCGATAAACTAATGGTTCCTGTGGGGCCTACAACCCAAAGTAAGTACCTTTTTTTTCTTTTTTATGTGCATCATCAAGGAGTGTGCCAACAAATTGCTGAGGTGTGAATAAAGGCCTCATATGTAAACACTTTAGATTAATAATTCATAACACTTATTATTAACTTTATTTTTGTTTAACCTCATTAACCCCATGAATATTGCTTTTTACTCACCAATATGCTGTTAATGGCACCTCTGCTAATGGTTGCAAGTTGGCATGTGCCACTAAAGGAGCTGGTTTTAACCAGCTCTGACAGCAACACCGCCTGTGACGGCAACTGAAAATCAGAGAGGATTGGCATCAGAGGTGGAGGCTGCTATGTTCTTGGGTCTTTGTTTGTCAGGAGCAGCCGCAGTGCTTTTACCTACTCTGTAGAGATCAGCAAAGAGGCTTTTGCAATCCCTAGCCTGAGGCCTTTCCTAAATATGGGGCAATGTACCGCCTCCAACTAAACAGTAATTTTTGCGGGATGAATTTTATACTTATCAGTTTATCAGTTTTAGTTTCTCACTAATTTTCTGTCCCACTCCTGAAGGAGTTGACGCCTGCCTTGGTATGCAGTCGCCTTCTAGTACCTCATCCAAGTGGCCATTATTCATGTGTGAGCCTCAATAGTGAGTATTAGTAAGATATTCAACCATGGAAGGTATCTGCTCTCGTCTTCCCACTTTTCTACTGTCAATCTCCCAACCATTAATATATTCAATTATTTAAAAAAAAAACATTTTGCATTATCTCAGAGTCTGCTGTTTTAAAGTCCAAAGTTTTTGTGCCACTGCCCTTTTTGCACACTCCAATTATATTATGGCCATAGGATCTTTGCAGCCATCACCTTCTATCTCACATACCATACTTGAAATCGTAGGAACAGGGGTAGGCCATTCAGCCCCTCGAGCCTGTTCCGCCATTCAATTAGATCGTGACTGATGTGTTCCGCAACTCCATTTACCCACCTTTGCTCCATATCTTGATACTCTTACCTAACAAAAATCTATTGATCTCATTTGAAATTGCAGTTGACCCAGCATCCACAGCCTTTTTGAGGGAGGGAGCTCCTAAATTACACTACTCCTTGTGTGAAAAAGTGCTACTAAATTTGACTTCAAAATGGCCTAGCTCTAATTTTAAGATTATGCCCTCTTGTTTTGAATTTCCCCATCAAAGAAAATAGTTTCTCTATATCTACCCTTTCGAATCCCTTTATTATTTTAAAGACCTTGATTAAGTCACCACTTAATCTTCTAAACTGAAGGGAATACAAACCAAATTAATGAAACCGTTCCTCATAATTTAACCCTTTAAGGCCTGGCATCATTTTGGTGAATCTGTGCTATTCCCCCTTCAAAGTCAATGGGGTAAAAATTCACTTGGTTGCGCCACCCGTTAGCGCCTTAAGAGGGCGCTAATGGGGCGCAAAGCCGCTAACGCCCGGGCGCAGCGATGTTTGCGCCGCTCGAGAACTTAACTTGAGATTGTGCGGCGGCGCTAAAACTTACCGCTGCGACCACCTGCGCGCGCAGATTGTGACGTCATTCCATGGTGCAACGCCCTTGGGGCGCCCCGTAGCGGAAATTGAGTGGCGCCCCCTGCCTTACCGCCTGGCGCTTCCAACGACCAGAAGACTGGAACGCTATCAATCGCTGTGGGGCTGGGGGGGGCGCTATTTAAAGGGGGCCTCTTCCTGTCTTTTATTGTTGGTGGCATTTTTGAACTACGCATTCTGAGAGAGAGAGGGAGAGACTTCTGGAGAGATTCAACGTTGTGTGAAGGAGTTTTGGGTACTGAGCAGCACTTTGCAGGTTCATTTTGATTTGCCATTCCTTGTATCGATTTAGCAGAGACCGTGGGAGCTGCACTCTGAGCTCTTTGCCTGGTGCTCTCCATTGTTCTTTCCAGCACATTTGATGTGCAAGTCTCTCCAGGCCGAGATTCAAGGCAGCAATGAACAGGATGTGGATGGAAAGCAAGATTAACCATCCCCTTTAAGAACTGGCCCGTGCCATTGTGTGTGTGTTCCATTGCTGACTGACATTACATGAGCTTCGCCAGCGCTCCGAGTTAGCGCCTCACTGCTCGGCCTTTGCGCCTTAAGAGAGGTGTGCAGCGCCTGCTTTAGCGCTCCACTCACCTCCCGGGGCGGTAAAAGTGAAGTTTCCCGTCAGTGCCGATAATTAGCGCCAGGCGCTAATATTTGCGACAGGACGATATTTGCGCCCCAAATGGGGCGCGACCTAATTTCTACCCCAATATATCTTTCCTGAGGTTTGGTGCCCAAAACTGAAGACAGTACTTCAGATGGAGTCTGACCAAGGATCTGTACAACTAAAGCATACCTTTCTCACTTTTGTATTCCAACCCCCTTCAGATAAAAGCCAACATTCCATTAGCCTCTTTGATTATTTTTTCTACCTGTGCATTACGTTTTAGTGATTTGTGTACATGGACACCATTAAGAAAATATTTTAATTTGTCTTTCTCAGACCCAAAGTGAATGACCTCACACTTCCCCACATTGAACTGCTCCTGTCATAGTTTTGCTAAACCTGCCTATGTCCCTTTGCAACTTCTTGCACCCATCTAGACAACTTACTGTGCTTCCTAATTTAGTGTAATTTTCAAACTCTCTTTTCCTTCATACAACTCAACAACAACTTACATTTATATATATCGTGAAAAGTTGAGAACCCAGTACAGATCCCTGGGGAACACCACTTGTCACATCTCTTCAATCAGAGAATGAATCCTTTATCCTTACTCCATCTCTTACCTCCCAACCAATTACCATCAAGCCAGGGGACCAACCCTGGTTCAATAAGGAGTGTAGAAGAGCATGCCAGGAGCAGCACCAGGTGTACCTAAAAATGAGGTGCCAACCTGGGGAAGCTGCAACACAGGACTACATGCATGCTAAAAAGCAGAAGCAGCATGCTATAGACAGGGCTAAGCGATCCCATAATCAACGGATCAGATCAAAGCTCTGCAGTCCTGCCAAATCCAGTCGTGAATGATGGAGGACCATTAAACAACTAACGGGAGGAGGAGGCTCCATGAATATCCCCATCCTCAATGATGGTAGAGCCCAGCAAGTGAGTGCAAAAGACAAGGCTGAAGCGTTTGCAACCATCTTCAGCCAGAAATGCCGAGTGGATGATCCATATCGGCCTCCTCCTGAGGTCCCCACCATCACAGAAGCTAGTCTTCAGCCAATTCGATTCACTCTACGTGATATCAAAAAATGGCTGAGCGTACTGAATACAGCAAAGGCTATGGGCCCGACAACATCCCAGTTGTCGTGCTGAAGACTTGTGCTCCAGGACTAGCCGCACCTCCAGCAAAGCTGTTCCAGTACAGGTACAACACTGGCATCTATCTGACAATGTGGCAAACTTCCCAGGTATGTCCTGTCCACAAAAAGCAGGACAAATCCAATCCGACCAATTACCGCCCAATCAGTCTACTCTCAATCATCAGCAAAGTGATGGAAGGTGTCATCGACAGTGCTATCAAACGGCACTTACTCACCAATAACCTGCTCGCTGATGCCCAGTTTGGGTTCCGCCAGGACCACTCAGCTCCCGACCTCATTACAGCCTTGGTCCAAACATGGACAAAGGATCTGAATTCCAGAGGTGAGGTGAGAGTGACTGCCCTTGACATCAAGGCAGCATTTGGCCGAGTCTGGCATCAAGGAGCCCTAGTAAAACTGAAGTCAATGGGAATCGGGGGGAAAACTCTCCACTGGCTGGAGTCATACCTAGCAGAAAGGAAGGTGGTTGAAGGTTAATCATCACAGCCCCAGGGCATCGCTGCAGGAGTTCCTCAGGGCAGTGTCCTAGGCCCAACCATCTTCAGCTGCTTCATCAATGACCTTCCCTCCAACATAAGGTCAGAAATGGGGATGTTCCCTAATGACTGCACAGTGTTCAGTGCCATTCACAATGCCTGAGATAATGAAGCAGTCCATGCCCGCATGCAACAAGACCTGAACGATGTTCAGGCTTGGGATGATAAATGTCAGGTAACATTCGCGCCACACAAGTGCCAGGCAATGACTATCTCCAACAAGCGAGAGTCTAACCACCACCCCATGACATTCAACGACATTATAATCACTGAATCCCCCACCATCAACATCCTGGGGGTCACCATTGACCAGAAACTTAACTGGACCAGCCACATAAATACTATGGCAACAAGAGCAGGTCAGAGGCTAGGTATTCTGCGTTGAGTTTCTCACCTCCTGACTCCCCAAAGCCTTTCCACCATCTACAAGGCACAAGTAAGGAGCGTGATGGAATACTCTCCACTTGCCTGGATGAGTGCAGCTCCAACAACACTCAAGAAGCTCGACACCATCCAGGACAAAGCAGCCTGCTTGATTGGCACCCCATCCACCACCTTAAACATTCACTCCCTCCACCAACGGCATACCGTGGCTGCAGTGTGCACCATCTACAAGATGCACTGTAGCAACTCGCCAAGGCTTCTTCGGCAGCATCTCCCAAACCCGCAACCTCTTCCACCTAGAAGGACAAGGGCAGCAGGCCCATGGGAACACCACCACCTTCTCAAGGGCATTTAGGGATGGGCAATAAATGCTGGCCTTGCCAGCGACGCCCACATCCTAGGAACGAATAAAAAATGTTTTTTTTAAATTACCAACCCATGTCACAAAGTTACCTCTAATTCCATGTGCTCTCATTTTGCTAATAATCTCATATTAAATCCAGCAAGTTCCACGCAAAGATTTATTTCTAGGTGCCATTGTACCACTGGTATTTTGTCCTCTTCCTCCACTGTGAAAATGAATACAAAATACTGATTTAACATGTCTGCTAATTCTTTAGTGTCCATTATAGTATCACCTGCATCCATCTTTAATGGACCCACATTCTCCTTTTCCACTCTCTTTCTCTTAATATTTTTTTATAAAAGTGTTTACTCCTTGCTTTAATCATAGAATCATAGAATGATACAGCACAGAAGGAGGCCGCTTGTCTATCGTGCCTGCACCAGCTCTTTGAAAGTGCTATCCAATTAGTCCTACTCTCCTGTTTTTTCCCCATAGCCTTGCGATTTTTCTCCTGTAAGTTACTATTGAATCTGCTTCCTCCACCCTTTCAGGCAGTGCATTCCAGATCACAACAACTCGCTGTGTAATAAAATGTTTCCTCATGTTGCCTCTGGTTCTTTTGCCTATTACCTTAACTCTTTGTCCTCTTGTTGCCACCCCTTCTGCCACTGGAAACTGTTTGCCCTTATTTATTCTATCAAAACCCTTCATGACTTTGAACACCTATATCAAATCTCCCCTTAACCTTCTCTACTCTTAGGAGAACAACCTCAGCTTCTCTCATTTTTCCACATAACTGGTACCATTCTAGTAAATCTCCTCTGCACCCTCTCTAAGACCTTGACATCCTTCCTAAAGTGTGGTGCCCAGGATTGGAGAAAATGCTCCAGCTGGGGCCTAACCAGTGTTTTATAAAGGTTTAGCATAACTTCCTTGCTTTTGTACTCTATGCTTCTATTTATAAAGCCAAGGATCCCATGTAAAGAAGTGATAGAAGAGCATCTAGGGACAGAAAATATTTTAAAAAATGTCAGCATGGATTCTAAAAGGCTAATTCATGCTTAACTAACCCAATAGAATTATTTGAAGAGGTAACAGAAAGAGTAGACAAGGGTAATGCAGTAGATTTCATAAACATGGATTTTCAAAAGGTCTTTGATAAGGTATCACATGGTCGGCTCATGACAAAGGTTAGAACATGTAGAGTCAGGGCACCAATAGCTGAATGGATAGCAAATTGGCTAAAACAAATAGAAAGCAAAGAGTAGGGCTAAAGGCTAGTTATTCAGATTGGAGGAAGATAGAAAGCAATGTTCCACAAGGATTAGTGCTGTGTTAGAAATTAGGGTTACCTAAAATGTATATGGTTATGCGAATGAAACTGTGACATGAATAATACTGTGTTTAAAAGATTGTATTAGAGCTCGAGCCAAAGTAAGGGATTAATGTAGGAATTGTGTTTTACTGGAACTGCTTAAGTTTTGTTTTCCTGGAAACTTGTGTTAGAGCTTGAGACAAAGTGTATTCAAATTAGTATTAGATTAGATGGATAGATGCATAACATCCCACACAGGGACAGCCACATATAGCTTTGCCTCTCAGGCTAGTTGTCTGCTGTTTGTAAGTTAGGATTTTGACTTTGTTTAATTTGGCCAATGACGGCCCAACCTATGTTTCTTCCATTATTACTAATAACCATATTATAATGCTAAAGTAGGAATTGGAGTTTGTTTAACAGAACTGCTTGCGAAGTTATGTAGAAGTTAATTAATATAAGGACATAGAATAGAGGATATCTTTGGGAATTTAATGATTCATTTCATGGTACAATAGTCTGATAACAAAATGAAATAGTTAGTTTGCATGGTCAGCTGCATGAACATAAATAATTGATAACAAGCAGTTCCAACAATGGGGCCTCTGACTGAAGGAGTCTGAAGGCCAAACTTGGTATGTCTGGTTGCTGACTCCAGGCTGGGGAGGACAAGACAGGATGAGATAAGAGACCCTAGGCTTTGGAAGGACAGGGACGGACGAGATAAGAGGAATTCAGATGGATTGGCCTTCAAAATGTATAAACAAGAAAGACATGTGAGGAAAAGCATAGGACCCCTTAAGGAAGGGTTTTCATCTGTAAGTTTAGACAAAGAACTCGACATACCATTGGGCACCTTGTTTTAAGGGGAACCTCTATAGGTTGAATTGTCTAGTCAATATTCTGCCCCAGGTCCACCCCTAAAAAGAGAATAAAAGAGAGACCTGTAAAGCCCCTAACACAGACGGTAGAGAGAGAGAGAGAGAGAGAAGAGCTGTTCGTGCATGCCAGCCATTCTGTTCGATCAGGACTGGTACCAGCTACTTGTCAAGGTCGAATGTTTTTGCTGTATAACTAGTGTGTTATGTTCCATCTTAAACTCCGATTAAACACAATATACCCACCATATTGGTTCGCACTCGATCCTGATTATTTGAAAGACTAGAGATAATCTAATCTCTAGAGCTGGGACCACTGTTCATAGAATCATACAATGATACAGCACAGAAGTGGCCATTTGGCCCATTGTGCCTGTGCTGGGAACTGTTATTCATAATTTACATTAATGATTTGGACTTAGGAATAAGTAACTCAATATCAAAATTTGCAGATGATACCATTAGGGGGTGGGGTAGGGGTGCGGGGTATAGCTAACATTGAGGAAGAATGCAACATAATAGAAGAAGACATTAGAAAACTTGCAGTCTGGGCAGTTAAGTGGCAAATTAACTTTAACATAGATAAATGTGAGGTGATGCACTTTGGTAGGAAAACCAGAAACATCACCTACACCTTAGAAAATAAGAAATTGAATGGGGTAGAAGAGCAAAGGGATCTAAGGATACAAGTGAACAAATCATTAAAAACAGCATCACAGGTCAGCAAAGTAACTAAAAATGCTATCAAAGCACTGGAATTTATTTCTAGCGGTATATAATTCAAAAGTAGTGAAGATACGTTAAATTGCATAGGGCCCTGGTCAGGCCACACTTAGAGTACAATGCACAGTAGTGGACTGCTCCCTGTGGTAGTGAGTTCCACATTCTCACCACTCTCTGGATAAAGAAGTTTCTTCTGAATTCCCTATTTGATTTCTTGGCAACTATCTTGCATTAATGGCCTCTAGTTTTGTTCTTCCGCACAAGTAGAAACATTCTCTCTGTGCCTACTCTATCAAGACCTTTCATAATTTTATAGACCTCTATTAGGTTACCCCTCAGCCCCAGCCTGTTCATCCTTTCCTGATAGATATAACCTAGCAGTTCTGGTATCATCCTTGTAAATCTTTTTTACACACTCTCCAGTGCTTCTATATCCTTTTTGTAATATGCCGACTGGAACTGCACAAAGTACTCCAAGTGTGGTCTAACCAAGGTTCGATACAAGTTTAGCATAACTTCTCTACTTTTCAATTCTATCCCTCTAGAAATAAACCCTAGTGCTTAGTTTGCTTTTGTTATGGCCTTACTGACCTGTGTCGCAACTTTTAGTGATTTGTGTATTTGTACTTCCAGATCCCTTTGCTCCTTAACCCATTTAGATTCTTATTTTCTAAGCAATAAGCGACCTCCTTCTTTTTCTTACCAAAATGTAATACCTCACATTTATCTAAGTTGAAATTAATTTGTCAATTATATGCATTCTTCCTACCAAAATGAATCACTTCACACTTCATCTGCCTATTTCATCAGTCAGCCTATGTCCTCCTGAAGTCTGTTATTATCCGCCTCACTGTTTACTACATTTCCAAGTTTTGTGTCATCAGCAAATTTTGAAATTATGCCCTGTATACCCATGTCCCTTGCAAGTTTATTTCACATTCCATTTTTGCAGCTCTGATTACTTCTTTTGTATTCCTTTATTGCTTTTTATAGCTCTCCCAGTCCACTGGATTCCCACTTTTCCTTGCATTTGGATAAGCCTTTTCTTTTAGCTTGATCCTGTCTATTACCTCATTTATTGACCATGGTTGCTTAACTACACAAATGGAGTCTTTTAGGGGTATGTACTGGTTTTAATCGTACAAAATTATTCTTTGAATACTTCTCACTGTTTGTCCGTAGGTTCACCCATTAACAACTCAGTCTAGTTTATTGCAGTCAATTAATTTCTCTTCCCTTCGAAGTTTGCTTTACTTAAATTGAAATCTTGGTTCGTAACTCTCCCTTTTCCTGCTCAAACCTAATATCAGATTCAATCATACTATAGATACAATTTGCAAGCTGTTCACTATTTCTGGTTCATTACTCATCATTAAATGCAGTTTGGCCTGTTCCCATGTTGGTTCTAAAATATATTGTTCCAGAAAACTGTCTGGAACACATTCTAGAAATTCATTGCCTTTATTACTTGAGTTGCTCTGCTTCTTGTGTCAGCCGTGGCTCAGTTGGTAGCACCCTTGTCTCTGAGGCTCTGGGTTGAAGTCCCACTCCAGAGACTTGACCGCAAAAATCTAGGTTGACACTCCAGTGCAGTATTGAGGGGATGCTGCACTATCGGAGATGCTGCCTTTCGGATGAGAGGTCTGCTCTCTTAGGTGCACTATTTCAAAGAAAATCAGGGGAGTTATTTCTGGTGCCCTGGCCAATATTTATCCTTCAATCAATATCGCATTGCTGTTTGTGGGAATTTGCTGTGCACAAATTGGCTGCTGCGTTTCCTACATTACAACAGTGACTACACTTCAAAAGTAATGAATTGGCTGTAAAGCGCTTTGGAACGTCCGCTATAGAAATGCAAGTCTTTCTTTTTCTCCCAGTCTATGTGAAAATTAAGATCTCCACATTGTTTTTGCTACATGCTCACCGATCTCCGTATTTATACATCCTCCCACTACATCACTGCTATCAAGATGTCTGTGGATAAGTCCTACTAGAATCTTGCATTTTTGTTGTTCCTGAACTCTGCCCATAGTGTTTGCCCGATCACCTTTATTGAAATCCTTTCTTTCTACTGCATTCATTTTGTATTTTATTAATATTGCTAATCCCCCTCCTGTTCCAATGTCCCTGCCCTTTTTAAAGATCCTATAGCTGGAACATTTAGCTCCCAATCAGGCCAGGTCTCTGTAATGGCCAGTACATGATACCCTTTAAGATCACTTGTTTTATTTCTTATGCTATGTACATTTGAGTAACTGTTCCCAGCCAGACCCATATGTCCTTCTGGTCTTTTTCTCACAATCTTTGACCTACTGTGTGGATTTTACTCCCCCACACCCCTAACCATTTTAAATCTTTCCCCACTTCTCTATTTACCCTTTCTGCAAGGACTTAGGTGAAGGCCATACCAACTGTACAGCCTTTCCTAGCTTCAAAAGTGTTTCCTTCCAACTACTCATCAAAGATCCTAATGTTTCTCTCCCCGTCCAGTCCAATGCATGGCACTGGGAATAATCCAGAGATTACTACTACCCTGGAGATTCACTCCTTAATCTAGAATTTGACTCTTTGAAATCCCTTTGCAAACCTACTCATTATGTATTATGTCATTGGTTCCCACAAGAACCTGTCTATTTGTCTTCCCATTCCAGAACCTTTTGTATTCACTCCATGCTGTGCTGAATCCTAGCACTTGGGAAGCAACATACCATTCGAGATGCTAGATCAGATCTACAACAGAAACACTCTGTCCCTCTGACTACGGAATACCCCACAATCACTACACAGCTATTCTTTGTTTCCCCCATAGGTGGCCAGTTGCTCCTCAGTGCCTTGTACCCTCTTCTGTGTCACACTTTTTGTCCACATAACATCCACATCCTCAGTTTTATGCTGATTTGCTGGGAATTTTTCTTACCACGCTGAGTAAGTTCTGATCTATTCCTGTTGGTTTCCATTCTGCTCTGGATTGTACTCCATTGCTGCTGACTGACCTTTGCTTGGCTGCTTTCGCCTGCTTTCAATTGTCGTGACTCCAGTCATCCCTCTGCTGATATACTGGATCTGTTGGTGTGCATTACTAATCACCGAGATCACTACTCACCTCCGCTGGACCCCTGGATCACCTATGCTGGCTCATGGTCAATTCATGTCTCCTTGACTCTCCATAATCAATGGGAAAACCTCTAGTACTGTGCTCACTGACTCTCTGCCCCTCAACAGCCCTTGGGCTCACCCTCCTGTATCCGAACCTGGACATTTGTTCGTCGGTGCTCAAAATTGACTCTACCCTATCTACAAGTCAATTTCATCCAACTACGGGACATTTGACTTTAACTTTGGACTCTTCCTTATTCTCCATTTACCACCAGAACATATCTAGCCTAATCTTTTTCGTGCCTACGTAACTTGAGTTTCCCTGTGTCCATTCTCGTGCGCAATTTGGCTGTCACTCTGGACCCGAGGCCATTACTTTTCTCTTTACCCTCTGGGGTCCTTCTCTTCTGTCTCCTCCCTTCCTGTTATCCAGTCATGCATCCTTTCATGTCTCCTCTCTCTGGTATTCCCCCACCCCCCCCTTTCCCCCAAATCTATACCCCAACCTTTCACTGTTCCTTTACCTTCCTACTCTTATGTTGCTGTCCCAGGCTTGACTTGCTCTTGGATAAGCCCACAGCTTTCCTCTGTGCCTCCAAATGGCCCATCATGGCACTCGTCACTGCCTCCTTATAAGTAGCAACCCCAACTGTCTCATCCTGCTCTCTCACTGACCTTCTCACACAAGGCATCCGCTGGGGGCTAATCTTGCAATACAGCTTCCCATTCCACTCATCCCTCCCACTGTTGACCTCATGGACTCTGCCATAGGGTCAACAATCATTGCCCCTCTCCACAAATCCCTCCAGAGTGTCCATTCAGTTGTGAACAAGGCCCTTACCATCCATGACATTATTGTTGATGATTACATTGACATCATGGCATTGATGGAAACTTGACTTACAGGTGATGACATTTAGCCCTTTACTGAAGCTTTCCCGAAGGCTTAGGGAGGGAATTCCAGAGCTTAGGGCCTAGACAGCTTAAGGCACGGCCGCCAATGGTAGGATGAAGGAAGTGGGGGATTGACAAGAGAGCAGTTAGATAAATGCAGAGTTCTTGGAGAATTGTAGGGCTGGAGGAGGTTACAGAGATAGGGAAGGGTGAGGCCATGGAGGAATTTGAAAACAAAGATGAGAATGTTAAAATAAAGGCGTTTGGAGATCGGGAGACAATGTTGGATAGTGAGCACAGGGGTAATGGGTGAATGGGACATGGTGTAAGAATAAAAATATATGTTTTGTATGTGTGATGGACTCGAGACTATTAATATTGTAGAATTCGCAATATATCGCGATTTTGTTAATAAGGAGAAAACACAGAGTTTCGTTCAAACAGCTTTTATTTTCAGCAGAATGCTGGCAGGTTTAAAGTGGACACAAGCAGCCTGTAAAATGGCCGCCGCACCTCGTGACAGAACATTCTAGACTCTTCAACAGGCAGACAAGATGGCGTTCCAATAAACATTTGTGCAAGATCGATTAAGATTCAGCACAGTGAAGATAATACACGAGACATTATGGGTTTGCAGTATAAACATAGATACTGGAATCGGTCTCCCAGGTACAAAGGAAAGCCTTTGTACCGAGTAATCAAGGGCCCATCCAAAAGACATTAATATGTAAAATCCCAACGACTCTACGATGAGAGAGCCGTTAGCAGGTAGTTATACAGGACACTTGGAAGCCCCAAACCCCTCCAGGGAGAACACCGACCGATTTAACAATGGGAGAAATATTAACAGGTACTCAGACATTTACGATTAGCCCCGAAACCCATTAAGAACGGAGATCACCCATACAAGACATTTGGGCGCCAAACCCTAAACAAAAGAATGGACATTATAGTTGGGCGGGAAACGGAAGATTTTGCACTATAATTGCAGGCTCCAAACCGCCCATTCACTCTCTCGCTCTTGCTCTTGCTCGCTGGCTCCTGTGCTTTTATCCGGTCGATTCGTAACCTCGTGGCTGCTCCTGTGTACTCGTAGTTGGGCTTCTGCTTGCCTGTTGCCTCTTCTGAAAAGACTGTTGCATTTTCTGATCCGTTCGGATCTACCTCGTGTCGCGTAACGAAGACCTATGTTGGTAACTGGCAGCGGAACCGAAGGCCCGAGATGAGATGAGATGAGATGAGATGAGATGAGAAGAGAGGAAGACCATATCCATCGCCACGGTCAGTAAATCCCGACCGCGCCTGTAGGTCGATTAGCCAAGTTTTCCTCGCCAGGAAGATTTCTCTTTTGAACTTGCAACGAAACATATTGCATCGATGATAACTGGACTGTGCCCAAAGTAACTGGAACGTGAAAACATATCGTATCGACGATATTGACAACTGTGTTCGAAGAGTACCTGTTAAGCCAACCAACACAGGTCTTCATCACAGCAGACGGTCCAGCCTGCTAGCCGGAGCAGCAGAAGCAAGTAAACAAGTGGGACCAGGAGATCTCCTGACCGACACGTGGGTGCTGCGGTGAAAAACATCCGATCAGCTATTCGGAATTTCTCCGAGTTATCACGAGTGGTGAGCATGAGTCTCGAGATCCTACGAATCTAGTTTAGGATAGATATTGATAGGGGAGGGTTTAAGGATTCAGGATATTTGTAATGTGTGCCCCTATTTACTTTGTGCCGTTCGTTCCTCGTTTCCCTAAGATCGACTACATAACTGTTTGTAAGATTGTACTGTCATTAATCTGTGCTTATGACATGTATTTCATAATTTTAAGTATCATGCAATAAAGATTTTCCATTTCGTACCATTCAAACCAAGTCTACATGAGTTTTATCTCCATTACTGCTCTTGCATCTAAGTCCAGTGTCTAGAACCGTAAGGGAGAGTGATTCGAACCACTCACAGGTGTGTCTAGTGTTCCCAGACTGGCTGGAGACCAGAACAGGCAGCAAGGCCTAGACCCGCACTGACATACAGGCTGCACAGAGCCGCGTGAATCTCACAGGCCACGAGACACGCAGGGTCAGGAATCCCTTACAGAAAATGGCGACCGCGGCAGGACACTGGCAGCGAGAGGGTAGTGTGTTAGATTTTGGAATGACTGTACGAAATGTTATGCAGGAAAAGATAGCGGATTATGTGTTTGGAAAGGTTAATCTAACTAAGAAATGGATAAGTGAATTGTTAGCGGATAAGAGCCCATTGGAGGCAGCTGAAAGGTGGACAGAAAGTAAAGAACATAGGAAGACACTGGAGAAAGCAGTCTGGCTTATGTGTTACAAAAGGCAGGTTCAGATTTCCAACCAGACCATTACAGCGCTAGTAGCTCGAATCAGTCATTTAGAGGGAGAAATGGAGGAGAAGGTTTCTGGAGGGGAGGTGCTCATTAAGAATTTAAATGAGTTACACCAAGAAAGCCAGGAAGTCTCCAGTCACCTTAAAACAAGGATAGATTATCTCGAGTGCCAGGTCACTGAGGCAAAATTGAATGAGAGCAGGTTAAAGGAAAGATGTAACCGCCAAGCTGCCCAGATAAGAACTCAAGAAGAAAGCTTGATGGGGGTTAGGGCGGCATATAAGTTGGCCCTTGAGGATAAGTTTCAGGGAGCCGATCATAGCGCCTGCCAAAGGGAGATAGAGCACCTCAAAAAGGCCGTGAACAATGCGAACGGCATGGTGTGCCTTATCAATCCGTCGGCGCACCAGCCGCTAGTAAATGAGAGATTTAGAAAATCCCCACCAAGTAAAGCAGAAGAAGTAGTAGCCACTGCGCCCTCCGCGCCACCCAGCTATTCAGAAACCTGGGTTAGGGAGGAAGCAATGGAAGAAACAAAAGAGCCCATTGAAAAGGAAGTAGAAAAGGGATCGTTGTATCCAGTAACGGGTATTAAAAGGGGCCCAAGCAGAAACGGTGGGGAAGAACCGGGGGATCTCCTCGGACAGCTGGTGTTGCCTCACAGTTCACATCAGCTGAGAGCTATGATAAATCACGTACGGAAGCTGACCGAGATAGACGACCCTTCCGTACATTTCAGAGAAGTTGAGCAAGCCGCAGCCATTAACGGCTGCGATGATGGGGAGACAGCAAAAATGCTGCTGTTCTCATTAGACAGCTCGGTCCTTCAGTGTCTCTCAGGCGAGAGCAAGAGGGGAACCAAGAGTTATGAGGAATTAAAGAACGAGGTCCTGGAAGTGTTGGGGGCGAACGATGAAGGTCCGTTTGCTAGAGTGGGACAGACAGTGCAGATGGAGGGAGAACCCCCGAAGGTTTTTGCCGACAGGCTGTGGCCAGTATATGAGCGCAGCTGTCTAGGTGCGCCCGAGCGCGAAGATGTGGAAGGTTTAACTTTAACTCATTGGCTTAGGTGCATAATAGCCAACAGTTTACCAGCCGTTAGAGAGCAGGCAAAAGCATGGTTTGATCCCAATGACCCCAACATTACGGAAGAGTCGGTCTTGAATCGACTCACGTTAGGTTATCGCAATATAAGGGGTATGGCAACACGTCCCCTTAAGGGAAGAGTACATGAGGTACGACCCGCAGCCCCGTATCAAAGAGAGTGGCATCAGGAGGGTAATCGCGCCCCACAGGCAAGTAATGCTTGTTACGGGTGTGGGAAGACAGGGCACTGGCGCAAGCATTGCAGGAACCCTTGGAAGGATTCCAAGGATAAAAATCCCGCGGTCCGAGCCCAGGCGCCTGTCCCGGCTAAGGAAGCCAAGGCACCCACCCCTCCCGACGACCTCGAAGCAGTGTTAGGAGCCATGCGCAAGCTGGTCTTGAATGCGCGTGGACAGGTGGCGGTCGCAACCGGCCCCGTAGGTGCCGCAGGACCGTCTAATAGTACCCAATGACTAGAGCCCACGCAGCCTGCCTACCTGTGTCCTTTTAAAAGACACGCACAGGAGGGGGTCTGCGGTGAGGAGGCCAGGTTAAAAGAGCAGGCCTTGCGGGAGGAGAACGCCCGCTTAATAGGGAAAATAGATGGGCTGGAAGGGCAGCTTAGAGAGCAGGCCCTGCGGGAGGAGAACGCCCGATCAATGGGAAAGTTAGACGTGCTCAGGCTAGAAGAGCAGCTTAGAGAGATAAAAGCAGCCTACAGGGTAGCCAAAAGCCGGGAGTATGAGGATGTAAACCAATGCAAACTGTACCAGCCAGGTGCGCAGGGGAAAACTACAGGGGTAAATCCCGCCAATGGGAAAGCACAGCCCCAGGTAGGACCACAAGGCACACAGGCAGGCATAGCAGCTTGCATCAGGGGAAGGGACATCCCGGACGATCATGCAGCGTTTTTCTGGAATTGGGGGTTAGATGAGGAAGAACTCAGGGTACCCTGGTCAGATGAGGATAGTGCAGATGAGCATAGTGATGATGACGGGTGGTTCCTGAGGAACGGTCTGGAGGGAATGGGGGCTGTAGGTAGAGATCCACACAGGGTGGACACACAAGCTGCAGGTCCCGAGGACAGGAGGGAGGAGCTAGAGGAGGCAGGGCCAGCCGCTATAGGAGCACAGAGAGTACCGGTGTGGCTCCCAGAGATGTGGCCGCCCGCTTTGAACGTCCAGTCCTCAGGGGAGGCAGAGATCACGAGTGAAGGCCCGCCTGCTGGGCCGAGCAGGGCGGAGCCACGAACTGCCAGCCCCGAGGTTAGGGAGGCGGAGTCAGCGGAGGCGGAGCCGGCGACTGTGATGGAACCCCAGGTCATCCCGATGGAAGTCTCGGAACCCGGTCCGTCCGTCACGGAACCCCCGCCCATAGCAACTCCCCGTAGGTCAAGTAGAGAACCCCAGCCCAGGAGGATGTGGTCATGTCCCCAGACTGCCCCAAGGCGTAAAATTCAGGTTAAGATAACCCGGGTACAGACCGGCCACATCGCAGCAGTAACAGGCTGCGGCAGATCAGAGGGAAGGGTCAGTGCCCTCCCACCGTCGGGAAGAGCTCGCAGCAGCCTTCTCAGAATTTAAAGGGGCCGCCCTGAGAACGGGCGGCACTGTATAGTAAGAAGTTGTAAGTTTTAAGTTTATAGTTCAAGGTTAAGTTTTAAGTTTATAGTTCAAGGTTAAGTTTTAAGTGTTTTAACAGAAAGCGATAAAATGATGGGAGCTTTAAAGATAGGTTTAGTTGAAGTTTATTCAGCGAACGTTGAAGTTTACGTGAGGCGAGGTCAGGGGACCCGCTCACCCTTCACAAAAGCCAGAGACTCTTGCGAGGCTGGCTACCTCATTTTATCTGATCACAGGAACCAAGGAAGGATGGAACGAATTCTAGTATTGCTCGTGGCAATCGGATGTGGATTGGCCTATCGAGGCCGCACCAAGGATGTCGTGGTGTTTGGATGTTCCGGGGACACGGCCCCCATCGCGGTGGATGGGACCGGAAGACGGGAGGCAGAGGAGACCAGCACCTATTTCCACAAGGGAAGGTGGCCAGGATGGCTGGGAACGAACTCAACGGAGTATTCCAGCACGTCGGGGTTTGCCTACCAAGAGACTTCTTTACTGTGCCCCAAAGTAAGGATCATCGCACCCAGGATCAGCGTCACCGTCGGCAAACGGATTTGTTTGACTTGTAGTGGGAAGGTCCCATTGAGCCGATGGTGGTGGCTGCGAAAGCTGAGCAAAACTATGAGAAACTCTTCGGTCGAGTGGGAACGACTGGGTAATAATACCCATCGGACAATTACGGGGACAGACGGACAAGTGAAAGTCTGTTGGGACAAATGGTGGGAACCGGATGAGGGAATTTATGTATGTATGTGGGGGTCAAAGTACGTTTGCCCCAAAGGCATCTCCATATTTTTTATCAATCAATGGCAGGATAACGGACAGGGAATGAGGTGGGATGCGAGCACCAGGGGGTGCGGAGCCCCATTCTCCCCGATCCCAGTAAATGCCACTGAGCTCATTACGCGCCCACGCAAAGCCCCGCCCACGATTCCGGTGGTTCTAGCTGAGGAAGAAGGGTGCCCTAAAACTAGTAAGGGACCCGGGAATGGTTTGGTACTGGTCCCCACAGACCAGATACTATTTCAGGGGGTACATTACGCGGTGGCCTCGGTGATTTTAAATCTCACTGAGGTGCGGTTACCAGAGTGGTGCCCCAAAAAGACGGAACAGTTGTACCAGGTCCTGTTGACCAAGATGTTCAGGCAATTTTACGAATTCGATTTCGCGGAAATTGATAAAACAAGTTTGTACACCGCACCACAGGAAGTTTTGGATCAAGTAGGGAGGCAAAGAAGGGGTTTGGTGAACGATGCGTTCACTGCTTTTAACACGGGTACATCCGTGGTCAACGCTCTAGACAGTGTGGAGCTGCAGACCCAGATTAATGGTCTAAAAACGCAATTAAAAGACATTCTAACAGATGAGAATAAAGTGGTAGGGTCAGGTCTACACGAGGACCAAGCCATGACCCTCCATTTAAAGGAAATTATAGCAGAGTTGGAGAAACATGCAAAGACGGTAAATGCCCTGATTAGGGAAGATCGGAATGCATCCGATCAAGCTGCGCAGAACGAGGTGTGCGTGCTTTACGGGGCGTGGTTACTGGGCGAGGGCCGCAGTAATTTGGAGGATTTAAAACAAGGTTTGGTTCCGTCCTGGATAAGTAACAAACACCTACGGGCGCTCCACCCTTTTCAGAACGCATTGAGCCCGTGCCAGCTCAGGCTAGCTTCAGAAGCATACCCAGTCCCCGTGGACTGCGGACGATCAAACCATACCATTATGGGTATAGTTTTACGCATGCCGGTTTTGGGCGACACAGCAAAGCCCGCCCCGGTATATCGGGTAGAGAACATTGGTGTCATTCAGGGGGGAGCCCACATTCGTTATGCAGCGGTTCCACCTTACGTCATCCGCTGGGAGCAAACGATGACAGGTACAGATCTCTCTGGTTGTCGTGGCAGGGGAGCACACATAATACTGTGCCCCCAGCACTTGAATGCCTTTTTAACACCACAGTGCGGGTTCAGAACGGCTGGCGCCAAGTCCATGAATTGCACCATGGAGGCAATGGCACAAGATCATGTGCCTCCGCAGGTAGCATACATCGGGGGTGGAACATATTGTGTTACCACTGCAGCGCAACACTACCAGCATGGAAACCGTAGCCGGTGTCCGGTGAGTGACAGCAGTTTCTGTTTTAAACCCAGGGCGGAAGTTCAAGTAGCACAACAGCGAATTATCCCAATCCCTGAACCATCCACTGTTCATCTCACGGTAAAAGAGAATTTCACCGACTTGCAGCGATTCGTCGCGCATTTTGGATACCTCATTCCCCCTCTCCCTGAACACCTCACCAAGCTTTTAAAAGCCGTCGCGGTGTCACAGAAACACTTTTACACATTAGAGCAGAAAACTGTCGAAATAGGAACAGACATTCTGGATATAGTAGTTCCACCGTGGTGGAATCTGTTCACTAATATTGAAGTGCCTTCATGGATCAGAATAGCCTCCCACATTTTAGTCGTATGCCAAGTTTTCATTGTAGTGTACCTATTGGTCGTACATTGTAAAAGAGACAAGCGCCTCACCAAGCATGAAAACACGGGAGAGTGGCGAGAACGTTACGTGCGCGTGCACGATGAAAGCACCGTGTGATCGGAAAATGGCGTCACTCCCGCTCGCCACGTGCACCACGGAAGTTTGTACTCAATCATGATTTTCAGAGATTGTAAATACGTTGGGAACTCGACATGTTTTAAGAGTTGGTGTTGATTATTTTGGTGATGGTGTTACAGTTAAAAATGATTGTTTGGTTTTGGGTTTTGTTTCTCCTTTCCCTGAATAAAAGATGAATATACAGGTGATACGAGAGGCATCGGCCTGGTTACGCCGGGAAGGAAAACAAGTGGTGTAAGTTTAAGGGCAAATAATGCCTACGGTGATATAAAATGTAATCTTCTTGGGAAATGAGGACGACACAGAGACCCTAGCTAATTTAAAATTATGGGATTAATTTACTGGATTCGGAGAGAAATCGAGATAATATTGCTCACCACTATGATTTTTGATACGATAAGCGGAGTTATTCGCATCAACAGGAGGGACTGTAGAATTCGCAATATATCGCGATTTTGTTAATAAGGAGAAAACACAGAGTTTCGTTCAAACAGCTTTTATTTTCAGCAGAATGCTGGCAGGTTTAAAGTGGACACAAGCAGCCTGTAAAATGGCCGCCGCACCTCGTGACAGAACATTCTAGACTCTTCAACAGGCAGACAAGATGGCGTTCCAATAAACATTTGTGCAAGATCGATTAAGATTCAGCACAGTGAAGATAATACACGAGACATTATGGGTTTGCAGTATAAACATAGATACTGGAATCGGTCTCCCAGGTACAAAGGAAAGCCTTTGTACCGAGTAATCAAGGGCCCATCCAAAAGACATTAATATGTAAAATCCCAACGACTCTACGATGAGAGAGCCGTTAGCAGGTAGTTATACAGGACACTTGGAAGCCCCAAACCCCTCCAGGGAGAACACCGACCGATTTAACAATGGGAGAAATATTAACAGGTACTCAGACATTTACGAGTAGCCCCGAAACCCATTAAGAACGGAGATCACCCATACAAGACATTTGGGCGCCAAACCCTAAACAAAAGAATGGACATTATAGTTGGGCGGGAAACGGAAGATTTTGCACTATAATTGCAGGCTCCAAACCGCCCATTCACTCTCTCGCTCTTGCTCTTGCTCGCTGGCTCCTGTGCTTTTATCCGGTCGATTCGTAACCTCGTGGCTGCTCCTGTGTACTCGTAGTTGGGCTTCTGCTTGCCTGTTGCCTCTTCTGAAAAGACTGTTGCATTTTCTGATCCGTTCGGATCTACCTCGTGTCGCGTAACGAAGACCTATGTTGGTAACTGGCAGCGGAACCGAAGGCCCGAGATGAGATGAGATGAG
Organism: Squalus acanthias; assembly: GCA_030390025.1. Lineage (NCBI taxonomy): Eukaryota > Metazoa > Chordata > Chondrichthyes > Squaliformes > Squalidae > Squalus > Squalus acanthias. The sequence continues at coordinate 29,153,087 of CM059432.1, read as the reverse complement.
ATGAGATGAGATGAGAAGAGAGGAAGACCATATCCATCGCCACGGTCAGTAAATCCCGACTGCGCCTGTAGGTCGATTAGCCAAGTTTTCCTCGCCAGGAAGATTTCTCTTTTGAACTTGCAACGAAACATATTGCATCGATGATAACTGGACTGTGCCCAAAGTAACTGGAACGTGAAAACATATCGTATCGACGATATTGACAACTGTGTTCGAAGAGTACCTGTTAAGCCAACCAACACAGGTCTTCATCACAGCAGACGGTCCAGCCTGCTAGCCGGAGCAGCAGAAGCAAGTAAACAAGTGGGACCAGGAGATCTCCTGACCGACACGTGGGTGCTGCGGTGAAAAACATCCGATCAGCTATTCGGAATTTCTCCGAGTTATCACGAGTGGTGAGCATGAGTCTCGAGATCCTACGAATCTAGTTTAGGATAGATATTGATAGGGGAGGGTTTAAGGATTCAGGATATTTGTAATGTGTGCCCCTATTTACTTTGTGCCGTTCGTTCCTCGTTTCCCTAAGATCGACTACATAACTGTTTGTAAGATTGTACTGTCATTAATCTGTGCTTATGACATGTATTTCATAATTTTAAGTATCATGCAATAAAGATTTTCCATTTCGTACCATTCAAACCAAGTCTACATGAGTTTTATCTCCATTACTGCTCTCGCATCTAAGTCCAGTGTCTAGAACCGTAAGGGAGAGTGATTCGAACCACTCACAGGTGTGTCTAGTGTTCCCAGACTGGCTGGAGACCAGAACAGGCAGCAAGGCCTAGACCCGCACTGACATACAGGCTGCACAGAGCCGCGTGAATCTCACAGGCCACGAGACACGCAGGGTCAGGAATCCCTTACAATATGTAATAAAGATAAATTTAATGTGTATGGATCTCCCCTGGGTAAGGCAACGGCGTGAAACTTAACAAAGGAAACCTGCATAACAGGATAACCCCCCCCAGAGACACCATCGAAACTCACCATCGAAACTCAAGAACCACTAAAAGGTGTCAACAAACAATTAACTTAAGCAAGAAATGACACCAGCCATTGCAGACAGACACATGTTCAAAGGAAAGCCAATCAAGAACTGCCATGAATCTAAGACTCAATCGTGGCGTCTTAAGAATTTAAACTAGAAGACAATGGACTTTAAAAAGATATAAAAACAAGGAACCAAAGGCTCTCTCTCTCTGGACGACCACGCGGAAGAACAAGAAACCCTCCCTCTACAGACCAGACCAAGAAGCAAGGAAATAGGCCGCATGCATTGCTTAACTCAGGGAAGTACCAGTCTGTGTAAATCTAACCCATTGCCTTACAAGTTGTAATCGAGTAGAGTCCATAAATACCAGTAGGCTATTGTTTTGATGTGCATGAGTGTGTGTGTTTAATAAACTTGCATGAGTGTGTGTGTTCAATAAACTTATTCCAAATTGTTTCAAAAGAATTGGTCTTGCTGTCAATTTAATGCCAGTCGAAATAAAAAGCTTACAATGGTGCGAGTTAGAGCAGAGTTTTGCATGCAGTGTGGAAGATAGGAAGCCAGCCAGGAAATTATTGTAATAGTCAGTTCCAATTTAATACTATTTTGTTAATAGAAAGCCTTTAAAAAATCGGTTGGCTCATGATGCATGCCATTCCATGAATCTGCCGGCAGCCTAAGGCTTACATTGATTGGGCACAACCCATGACAGAGCGAACTCTACATAGTCTGTAGATGCCCTAATGACAGTTTCTTGTTCCATGCTTTCTTATGAACATATCCCATTTAAAAGACAGTGCATTAAAATACTGCTGTAATGATAACAGAAACAAGTGCAGAATACGTCGTGTTATAAAGGGGACACGTGTTGTACACTTCTTATGCACACATCACGGAGGAGAGGTATTTGCATGGAATACAACCACTATTGTATCAATTTGAGCTTAAAGACTGATGTCTCCATTCTCAGCACAGTTTGTCCTTTTCTCAAATAAAAGCTCTTCCACGACAGTCAACTCACTCAGTTGATAGTAATGTGCTCCTGCATGCAAACCGACACCAAAGCCAGGCACACAGCACCAGGTGTCAATGAATAATGACCTCTCAGTGCAAAACACACGCGAGCCCCACAGCACAAAAGAAAACAGGATTGAGCTTGTCAGCTTTGAGCTGCAGCTGAATCAGACACATGGTTAACTTCAGCGTGATTCTCCAGCAGGAGTGTGCTGAAATAAGAAAAACTCTTGGGTTTGGTTGAATTCGCTATAGGACAGCAATAAAATGGAAAGTCCCACGCTGGGATCAGGGTCCCAGGGGCCCCACCCCTCAATGTGCCTCATTCATCAATGAATGCATCTCATTGTCTGCCCTCCCACTCTGACAGCTCAAGAACTTGCTCAATGCCGACAGTGATAAATAAACTCCCCCTAAGTAGTCCATCGAGGGGGTTGTCTTCCATGTTTTATTTATTTTCTCCTGAGCTACTTTTTCCTCTTTGATGCATCCGTGCGAGTGAGTGGTCCTTTTAATCCATATTTTATGCTGCCTACGCGACTAGCCTTTCACAGAAAGTTCAAAGGAACGGCAAGTGCCTCTTCTGTTTCAATGCTCTGTGTTTCCTCTTCGAAAAACAAGCAGCTCCACCTCATGGCATTACCAGATCTACCGATGGTCGATAATCTCCATCATGGATCTGTGGAAGGCGAGGAAGGGAAGATTGAAAAAGCAGATCAGCCAGGGTTGTGATGTGTCAGGGAAGTGAGGACGAGGGTGGGAGAAGGAGGGGGGCAGGAGATGAGATGAGGGAATGGTGGGAAGAGAACAGAATGGGTACTAGCAAGGCCAACATTTATTGCCCATCCTTAGTTGCTCTTGAGAAGGTGGTGGTGAGCCTTGTTCTTGAACAGTTGCACTCCCTGTGGTGAAGGTACTCCAACAATGCAGTTAGGCAAGGAGTTACAGAATTTTAACCTACTGACAATGATGGAATGATGATATATGTCCAAGTCAGAATGGTGTGTGACTTGGAGGGGACCTTGGAGGTGGTGGTGTTCCCACGCGCCTGCTGTCCTTGTCCTTCTATGTGGTGGAAGTCGCAGGTTTGGGAGGTGTTGCCAAAGAAACCTTGGCAACTTGCTGCAGTGCATCCTGTAGATAATAAACACTACAGCCACGGTGTGCCGGTGGTGGAAGGAGTGGATGTTAAAGCTGGTGGATTGGTTGCCGATCAAGTGGACTGCTTTTTCCTGGATGTGTCGAGCTTCTTGAGTGTTGTTGCAGCTGCACCCATCCAGGCAAGTGGAGAGTATTCCGTCACACTCCTGACTTGTGTCTTGCAGGTGGTGGAGAGGCATTGGGGAGTCAGGAGGTGAGCTACCCGCTGCAGAATACCCAGCCTCAGAGTTGTTCTAGTAGCCACGGCATTTATGTGGCTATTCCAGTTGAGTTTCTAGTCAGTGGCGACCCACAGAATATTGATGGTAGGGAATGTGGCAATGGAAATGCCATTTAATGTCATGGGGAGGTGGTTATGCTCACTCTTGTTGGAAATGGTCATTGCCTGGCACTTGTGTGGTGTGAATGTTACTTGCCAATTATTAGCCCAAGCCTGGATATTGTTCAGGTCTTGTTGCTTGTAGGCATGGACGTTTCATTATCTGGTGAATTATGAAAGGTGCAGAACACTGTACAATCATCAATGAACAGTCCCACTTTTGACCTTATAATGGAGGGAAGGTCATTGATGAAGCAGCTGAAGATAATTTGGCCTAGGATGCTGCACTGAGGAACTCCTGCAGTGATGTCCTGGGGCGGAGATGATTGATCTCCAACTACCACAACTATCTTCCTTTGTGCTAGGTATGACTCCAGCCAGTGGAGAGTTTTCCCTTGATTCCCATTGACTTCAATTTTACTAGGCCTCCTTGGTGCCACACTCAGTCGAATGCTTCCTTGATGTCAAGGGCAGTCACTCTCACCTCACCTCTGGAATTCAGCTCTTTTGTCATGTTTGTATCAAGGCTCTAATGAGGCCTGGAGCCAAGTGGTCCTGGCAGAACCCAAACTGAGCATTGATGAGCAGGTTATTGGTGAGTAAGTGCTGCTTGATAGCACTGTCAATGACACCTTCCATCACTTTGCTGATGATTGAGAGTAGACTGATAGGGCAGTAATTGGCCAAGTTGGATTTCTCCTGCTTTTTGTGGACAAGACATATCTGGGCAATTTTCCACATTGTCAGGTCAATGTCAGTGTTGTAACTGTATTGGAACAGCTTGACTAGAGGGACAATTAGTTATGGATCACAGATCATCAACACTACAACCAGGATGTTGTTGGGACCTGTAGCCTTTGCTGTATCCAGTGCACTCAGCCATTTCTTGACATCATGTGGAGTGAATCGAATTGGCTGAAGACTGGTTTCTGTGATGGTGGAGACCTCAGGAGGAGGTTGAGAAGGATCATCTACTCATCATTTCTGACTGAAGATGGTTGCAAACACATCAGCCTTGTCTTTTGCACTCACGTGCTGGGCTCCACCATCATCGAGGATGGGGATGTTCCTAGACCCTCCTCCTCCTGTTAGTTGCTTAATTGTCCATCACTATTCGCGACTAGATGTGGCAGGACTGCAGTGCTTTGATCTGATCAAATAGTTGTGGGAATCGCTTAGCTCTGTCTATAGCATACTGCTTCCACTGTTTAGCAAGCATGTAATCCTGTATTGTAGCTTCACCAGATTGGCCCCTCATTTTCAGATAAGCTTGGTGCTGCTCCTGGTATGCTCTTCTACACTTCTCATTGAACCAGGGTTGATCATCTGGCTGGATAGTGATGATAATTGAGGTATATGCCGTGCCATGAAATTACAGATTGTGGTGGAATACAGTTCTGCTGCTGCTAATGGCCCACAGAGCCTCATGGATGCCCAGTTTTGAGATGCTAGATCTGTTCTTTATCTACCCCACTTAGCACGGTGGTAGTGCTACATGACACGATAGAGGGTGTCCTCAGTGTGAACATGGGACTTGGTCTACACAAGGACTGTATGCTGGTCACTCCTACCAATAATGTCATGGACAGATGAATCTGCGACAGATAGATTGGTGAGGACGAGGTCAAGTAGGTTTTTCCCTCATATTGGTTCTCTCATCACCTACTGCAGGCCCAGTCTGGCAGCTATGCTCTTCAGGACTCAGCCAGTTTAGTCAGTGGTGGTACTACCAAGCTACACTTGGCGATGGGCATTGAAGTTCCCCACCCTGAGTATATTCTGTGCCCTTGCTACCCCCAGTGCTTCACCTAAGCGGTGTTCAACATGGAGCGGTACTGATCCATCAGCTGAGGGACAGTGGTAGGTAGTAATCAGCAGATTTTTGACCTGAAGCTATGAGACTTGGAGATTGGAGTCAATGTTTAAGACTCCCAGGGCCACTCCTACCTCTGGTGGGTCATCCTGCCAGTGGGACAGGACATACCCAGTGATGGTGATGGAGGAGTCTGAGACATTGAGTGATAGGTATGTTGTTTGACTAGTCTGTGGGACAGTTGTCCAAGTTCATCTGTCCATAAAACCCAGCTCCTGCTCCTTTGACTCCATTCCTCCTAAACTGCTGACCACCCAACTTTCCTTCCTGCCCCCATGCCAGCTGGCACTGTAATTGGTTCCCTCTGCTCAGGCACTGTTCCCATTCCCTTTCAGAACTGCTGTTATTATCTGCTTTCTCAAAAAAAACCTCCATCAACCCCTCTATCTTTGTAAACTACCATCCTCTCTCCAACCTCCCTTTTTTCTCCAAAGGCTTTAAACATGTTAAGAACATAAGAACATAAGAAATAGGAGCAGGAGTAGGCCAATCGGCCCTTCGAGCCTGCTCCGCCATTCAATAAGATCATGGCTGATCTGATCCTCACCTCAAATCTAAAGAACACAAGAAGTAGGAGCAGGATCCGGCCACTCAGCCCCTGGGCCCGCTACGCCACCCACAGGGCCTCGACCGATCCGAACTGAGCCTCATGTCCAATGTCCTGCCCGCTCCCCGTAACCCCTAATTCCCTTTACTTCTAGGAAACTGTCTATTTCTGTTTTAAATTCATTTAATGATGTAGCTGCCACAGCTTCCTGGGGCAGCAAATTCCACAGACCTACTACCCTCTGAGTGAAGAAGTTTCTCCTCATCTCAGTTTTGAAAGAGCAGCCCCTTATTCTAATGTTGTCGCCAATGTTTCCCCTAATTTTTTTTGGGTGCGCAGCCCATTCAAATTTTTGCACATGCGTGGTTTTTCCATTGTAACGCCATTGAGCGGCCTGCGCGGGACCTCCAGATTGCAGTGTGGCCGCGCGGCCCCGCAGCTTAACGGGAACATTTTTTGGTGTTGCCTCCCAAATCTGTGCCCATCTTCCCCACAACTGTCTGAATCTCACTAATCAGATTTCTACCCCTTCCACAGAACCAAAACAGCCCCTTCCAAAGTCACAAAATTCATTCTCTGTGACTGTGACCATGGCGCACTATCCCTCCTCATCCTTTTCAACCTCTCTGCTGCCTTTCACGGAGGAAGACACAAAAAACCTCCCAGAAATACGAGAAAACCAAGGGTGTGGCGAGAATGAAGAACTTAAAGAAATTATTCTTAGTAAAAAAACAATACTAACAAAATTAATGGGACTAAAAGTCGATAAATCTCAAGGACCGGATGACCTACATCCTAGGGTTTTGAAAGAGGTGGCCATTGGGATAGTGGACGCATTGGTTGTCATCTTCCAAAATTCTATAGATTCTGGAATGGTTCCTGCAGATTGGAGGATAGCAAATGTAACCCCGCTATTTAAGAAAGGAGGGAGAGCGAAAACGGGGAACTACAGACCTGTTAGCCTCACATCAGTAGTTGAGAAAATGCTGGAATCTATTATAAAGGATGCAATAACTGGGCACTTAGAAACTAATTGAAAGATTGGGCAGAGTCAACATGGATTTATGAAAGGGAAATCCTGTTTGACAAACCAATTGGAGTTCTTTGAGGATGCAACTAGTGGAGTAGACAAAGGGGAACCGGTAGATGTGGTGTATTTGGATTTTCAGAAGGCCTTCGATAAGGTCCCACACAAGAGATTGGTGAACAAAATTAGGGCACCTGGAATTGGGGGTAATATACTAGCATGGATTGAGAATTGGTTAACAGACAGAAAACAAAGAGTAGGGATAAACGGGTCTTTTTCAGGATGGCAGGCTGTGACTAGTGGGGTACCGCAAGGATCGGTGCTTGGGCCCCAGCTATTCACAATCTATATCAATAATTTAGATGAGGGGACTAAATGTAACATTTCCAAATTTGCTGATGATACAAAGCTAGGTGGCAGTGTCAGTTGTGAAGAGAATGTGAAGAGGTTTCAAGGGGATCTCAACAGGCTCAGTGAGTGGGCGAGCACATGGTAAATGGAATATAATGTGGGTAATGTGAAGTTATCCACTTTGGTAGAAAAAACAGAAAGGCAGAGTATTTCCTAAATGGTGAAAGATTGGGGAATGCAGATGCTCAAAGGGACCTGGGTGTCCTTGTACATGAGTCACTGAAAGTGAATGTGCAGGTGTAGCAAGCCATTAGGAAGGCAAATGGTATGCTGGCCTTCATTACAAGAGGATTTGAGTACAGGAGTAAAGAAGTCTTACTCCAATTATATAGGGCCTTGGTGAGACCACACCTGGAGTACTGTGTACAATTTTGGTCTCCTTACCTAAGGAAGGATATACTTGCCATAGAGGGAGTGCAACGAAGGTTCACGAGATTGATTCCTGGGATGGCGGGACTGTCGTATGAGAAGAGATTGAGTAAACTAGGCCTGTATTCTCTTGAATTCAGAAGAATGAGAGGGGATCTCATTGAAGCATACAAAATTATTACAGGGCTTGATAGGGTGGATGCTGGGAGAATGTTTCCCTTGGCTGGGGAGTCTAGAACCAGGGGCTACAGCCTCAGGATAAAGGGTAGGCCATTCAGGACTGAGATGAGAAGAAATTTCTTCACACAGAGGGTGGTGAATCTTTGGAATTCTCTACCCCAGAGGGCTGTGGAGGCTCAGTCATTTGGTATATTCAAAACAGAAGTTGATAGATTTCTGACTAGTAAGGGCATCAAAGGATATGGCGATAGGGCCGGTGAATGGAGTTGAGGCAGAAGATCAGCCATGATCTCATTGAATGGCGGAGCAGATCGAAGGGCCGAATGGCCTACTCCTGCTCCTATTTCTTATGTTCTTATGTTCTTTGGCATGGTCGACCACACCATCGTCCTCCAACCTCTCTTCCATTATCCAGTAAGACTGTGCTTGCTTGCTTCAATCTTCTTTTTAATTTGTTCATGGGATGTGGGCATCGCTGGCAAGACCAGCATTTATTGTCCTTCCCTAATTTCCTTTGAGAAGGTGGTGGTGAGCCGCCTTCTTGAACCGCTGCAGTCCATGTGGTGAAGGTACTTCTATAGTGAGTATATTTCTTTGTAGCGTGAGTGGCTTTCTAGGCCATTTCAGAGGCCAGTTAAGAGTCAACCACATTGCTGTGGGTCTGGAGTCACATACAGACCAGGCCAGGTAAGGATCATTTCCTTTTCTTCCCTAAAGGACATTAGTGAATCTTATCTAACTAATCATAGCCAGTGCATCTCCAACAGTGCTTTCTCTTCCACATCCCCACCTACCCCCCACACCATTATCTCCAAAAACCCCAAGGATCTATCCTTGGCCCTTTCTTTTTCTGCATTTACATGTTGCCTCCTTGGTGACATCAACTGCAGAGATATATGCTGATGACACCCAGCTCTACCTTTCCACTACCTCGCTCGACCCCTCCATTGCCTCTGTGCTGTCAGGCTGCTTGTCTTGGACGATCAGCGTTTTCCTCCAGCTAAACTTTAGGCTGACCAAAGCCATCATCTTCAGCCTCTGCTACAAACTCTGTACCATTGCCACTGAATCCATCTCCCTCCCCAGCCACTTGTCTCAGGTTGAAAAAAACGGTTTGCTACCTTAACCACCCCATATCCTGTCCATAACAAAGACTGCATACTTCCACCACCATAACAATTCCCACCACTGCCCCTACTGAACTGGAATGGGAGACTCTAGAAAGCCTCTATGTATGTGCGAGGGACAAGGGCTAGATGGGTTTGAACACACTTCTTTTCCTTTCATGGTAGGGGATCATCTGTTCTGCAATGCTCTCACCTTTAGAACACTCTCACTCCCTTCACCAAGCAGAGAGTATGCTGCTATTTAAAGGGAACAAATAGGGCATCTCTTTGAAGGGGTCTGACTGAGTCTTTATAGAGTGCTCACTTTTATTAAAGAAATTCTGGGTGGATTTTCCACTGAGTGGACTTCAGGCAACTGGCTAGAGGAACGCATTGGTTGGTTGCCCAGTAGTCCTGGTCTATTTTAAGGGCCGGGCCTCATTAGCATTGAGACAGTGGTCTGTAGCCAGAGATTGAGTGCCCCAGGTTTAGTCCTGCCGGCTCTGAGCCGTTGAGATATCGGGCGGCATTGCCAGCCCCCGAGCCCAAAGAAGGTAGGTCCTTGTGGGGTGGGCCCCAATGTCTGAATGGGGGAGCCGGAACGCCAGCGACTCGGGCTGGTCTTATGGAGACTGGAGGAGCACTCCTGCTCCTCCTGGCCCACAAAAATAAAGAGGAACTTACTTCTGGACTCCTCTTCATTGCAAGAGGATTTGTGTACAGGAGCAAGGATGTCTTACTACAGTTATACAGGGCCTTGGTGAGACCACACCTGGAGTACTGTGTGCAGTTTTGGTCTCCTTCCCTAAGAAAGGATATACTTGCCATAGAGGGAGTGCAGCGAAGGTTCACCAGACTGATTCCTGGGATGGCAGGACTGTCATATGAGGAGAGATTGGGTCGACTAGGCCTGTATTCACTGGAGTTTAGAAAAATGAGAGGGGATCTCATTGAAACGTATAAAATTCTGACAGGGCTAGACAGACTGGATGCAGAGAGGATGTTTCCCCTGGCTCGGGGGTCTAGAACGAGGGGTCACAATCTCAGAATATGGGGTAGGACATTTAGGACTGAGATGAGGAGAAATTTCTTCACTCAGAGGGTGGTGAACCTGTGGAATTCTCTACCACAGAGGTTGTGGAAGCCAATTCACTGAATATACTTAAGAGGGAGATAGATAGATTTCTAGACACAAAAGGCATCAAGAGGTATGGGGAGAGAGCGGGAATATGGTATTGAGATAGAGGATCAGCCATGATCATATTGAATGGCGGAGCAGGCTCGAAGGGCTGAATGGCCTACTCCTGCTCCCATTTTTCTATGTTTCTGTGTTTCTAGAGCAAAAGAGACAGATGTTGCAGGTAAAATGAGAGAAAAAGAGTGAGACAGGGACAGAAGAAAAATAAAAATTTGTAAAAAATAAGTGTACAAAATACCAAAAGAAATTCAGGAAATGAGAGTTCAATCAAAACGAGGACAGGAAAATTCTAATAAAAACTCCAGGATATACAAGTAACCAGTTTCAGTTTTTCCCCAGCATGTTTTGGTGGCAGTTTCAACAATAAACCATTTGTATCATAATTACGTCTCTTTTAAAAGAAAAGCCCTATTTCCTCTTGCGAATCTGTGAATGAGACTGTGGCTGGAGCTTGCTCACACTCACTCACTCACACACTCTTGCTCTATCTCTCGATTTTCTTCTGCAGAAAACTCGAAAGTTACTAAATTGCTTGGGATGAGGGCTGCTTTCGTGCTATTGAGCTGGCTGCGTGGCTCATTGTGGTGTATTTATGAAGAGCTGTCACGGATTTGACAGGGTGATGAATTGGCCTGCGCGTTTCCTCGGTGCTGTGACTGACTGCAGCATAGGGCCCCAGAGGTGCCACACTCCACAATCAATTTCCCCACAAATAAACGCCTGATCCCTACAGGAATCATGTACTTTCAGAGCATTAGGGAAAACAAAGAGAAAAAAGAAATAATCCTAAACGTCTAAGTAAAAGTGTGTTTTTTCCCCCCTAAATACCCTAACCTGAAATGCTGGTTCAGAATATCAAAACCACAATGGTGATTTGAAGTTGAAATATGGAAAGTGTGTACTGCTATGGCAGCATATTTTGGGGCAAAATGGTGATATTTGAATCAATTTTATGAAGAGAAAGAGTGAAAAATCGCTTCTGCTAAATTCATTTCATGGAATTTTCAAATGGAAGCAACTGCCCTCAATAAGATCAGCCCTCGCAACCTTTACTCACCGATACTTCAGTGCAGAAAATTAACATTATTTTCCCTTTTTAGATAACTTTAGCAAATTTTAAAGTTTTCTCAAACTCATGTCCTTCCAAGTAGTTTTATTGTGTGGGGGAGGGGGGAAGAGGTAAGAAAATGTTGTGGATTGAGATGACGCAGGGTACTACAAAAGGAGAGTTGGCAATGCACAATTAAGGAAAGAACTTGTGTTTATACTAACCTCAGGATGTCCCAAAGCGCTTTACAGCCAATGAAGTACTTTTAAAGTGTAGTCATTGCTCAAATGTAGAGAAATTCAGAAAGCAATTTGTGCACAGCAAGGTCCCACGAACAGCAATGAGATACATGAATAGATGATATGATTTAGTGATGTTTGTTGAGGGATAAATGTTGGCCAAGATACTGGGGAAAACTCCCCTGCTCTTCTTCGAATAGAGCTATGGGATCTTTTACATCCACCTGAGAGGGCAGATAGGGCCTCAATTTAGCATCTAATCCACAAGACGGCACCTCCGACAGTGCAACATTCAAGAACAACAACAACTTGCATTCATATAGTACGTAGTAAAACGTCCCAAGGTGCTTCACAAGAGCCATAATCAAACAAAATCTGACACCGAGCCACATAAAGAGACATTAGGACAGGTGACCAAAACTGGGTCAAAGAGGTAGGTTTTCAGGAGCGTCTTAAAGGAGGAGAGAGAGGGGGAGCCAATGTAGGTCAGCGACTACAGGGGTGATGGATGAATGGTACTTGTGCAAATTAGGATCTGGGCAGCTCAAGTTTACGGAGGGTGCAAGGTGGGAGACCGGCCAAGAGAGCATTGGAATTGTCGAGTCTAGAAGTAGCAAAGGCATGGATGAGGGTTTCAGCAGCAGATGAGCTGAGGCAGGGATGGAGATGGGTGATGTTACTCCCTCAGGTACTGAACTAGTGTTAGCATAAATGTTGTGCTCAAGTCTCTGGAGTGGGGCTACCATTGAGCCAAGGCTGATGTATGGGTGGATTTTAGATTCTGCACTCCCAACGCAGAGCTTCTCTTGCTGAGAGCTGACTGTCTGGTCAGGTGCTTCCAGCGAGGAGAGGGGCACGTTGGAAAATCACCCCGAGTTTTTTTGCATGCAAATTAATAGTCAGAAAATCAGGGATTGTCGTCCTGAAAATTTCCCAACCAGTGACCCCTGCGAGTGCCATTCCACACTGGGAGCGCCCAATAGGGGAATCAGCCCTATCAGAAATTTCTCATGGACTTTAAACATGTCCTGTTTTAATGAACAGAAAAATCCATGCGATGTGCTGACTTTCATTCCCAAGTTCGCCATATGCACTCCTGCCATGCCTGGAGTGCAAATGTATTAAGTCTACTCTATATGATCCATCAAGAATGCTCCTTCCACAGACCATGCACGACCCACCGTGGACGCTACTCCAACCATTACTGGGGTGAAATCACATTGCACAGTATTGGTTTCAAATATACTCATATAAAATTCCTATGGCTGCCAATTTAATAAAGGTGCTACCCATTTAAAGTAAACAGATTAAGAACCAAAGGCGACATGAAAGAACCAAAGGTGACATGAGGAAAAACCTTTTTACGCAGCGAGTGGTTAGGATCTGGAATGCACTGCCTGAAAGGAGGGTGGAGGCAGACTCAATCGTTGCTTTCAAAAGGGAATTGGATACGTACCTGAAGGAAATAAATTGCAGGGCTGCGGGGAAAGGGCGGGACTAGCTGAAGTGCTCTTGCAGAGAGCTGCCACAGGTTCAATGGGCCAAATGGCCTCCTTCTGTGCTGTAACCATTCTATGATTCTATGATTAATGTTTTCGCTAAAATAGCGGACATAGGAATTTACATGAATTGCCAAGAAATTGGATTAGACCCGAAACCGGGCGGTATCAAGGGCCAGTGCTATTTGCCTGCGCTCGTTGAAAGTGGTCCAGACAGCATGCAAAATTTTTGCTGCCTGCTCAGGATTGCAGCGCTAATCTCAACGCTAAATGCGCTGCTGATTGGCTTAGCACTGAACAGGTGGGCTAATATTGGGTGCAGTCGAATGACCAATAATGTTTGGCCCAGGCTCTCTGCACTACTTAAAGGGGAGGTGCTTTGTTGCAGCAGCACCTCATTGTCAGTCAAGCTGAAGACATGGTTCAGCAACATAGAGAGAGAGCACAAATGATTTCGGATGCTGCACTCGAGGCCTTGGTCGTGGCAGTTCAAAGAAGACAGGCTGTACTGTTTCCGTTGGTTGGCAGGAAGCCATCCAAGGCTACTTGCGGAGGCTTTCTGTTGAATAATTACTTTGCATCAGTACTTACAGTAGAAGAAGATCAGAGCATGCCAGAAATCTCAAGGAAACTAATATTAAATCAGGGACAGGTGGGCTGGATTTTGTCTTGGGGTCGTGTTATCCGCATTTCGTGTTCCCCCCCGACTCCAGATTAATGTGGATGAATGATGCAATTTTCACTTAATTGGGCAATTGAGTTCCAGCATGTGGGAACCCATGAACTAATTAGTAGTTTCAGTCTGAAAGTCACCTCTGATGATGTCATCATTGCTGCTGCATTGCAGGTCAGATGTTGGTGAGAGAGGACCTGCCTGGCTTTTGCTGTGAGTGGATGTGTGTGTGAGAGAGAGAGAGAGAGAGAGATTTTTTGCATCCAAGTCCTCTCACAGCAAAGGCCATGCAGTCTCTGAAGACATTCAATGCAACAGCATCAGAGGCGACTTTCAGACCTAATACTACTACCTTCATCACATCTCCGTTCTAATAGTGGACTTGCAGCTCATAGTCAGCTATCCACTTGTGCTCCCGCCAGGTTTCACTGGAGTGTTTCACACCAGGCGTACTTCATGTCGGAAAAGGGTTAAACTAACTGAAACGTTTCAAAATGGCATTACAGAGCCAATTTAGGGCTTGTTAAGGGCTTTAATGGCCTCTCCCGCCTCTTGGAGGCGGGACGGAGTCGGGAACCCCGCGACTGATTTTGTCAAAATTGCATGGAGGCGGGATGAGGTCGGGACCCCCGACCCCGCAAATTTAACCCCCCACACGCCTCCAAACCCGACTCCATGGGTCATTCAAAATCCAGCCCAGGGACTCAATAAAATTAATGTAAGTAAAATAACAGTAATGAAGAAAATAATGGCACTAAAGAGTGAATTGTTCCCAGGACCAGATGGTTTCCATCCCAGGGTTTTAAAGGAAGTAGGTGAAAACATTGCAGATGCCCAAATTATACTTCCAAAGTTCTCTCGATTCAGAAACAGTTCCTTTAGATTGGAAAATTGTGCATGTCACTCCGCTATTTAAGAATGGCGAGAGAGGGAAACCAGGGAATTATAGATCAGTTAGCCCAACATCTGTTGTCAGGAAATTGCTAGAGTCTATAATTAAGGATAGGGTGACTGAACACCTCAAAAATTTTCAATTGATCAGAGAGAGCCAGCATGCATTTGTGAAAGGCAGGTCATGCCTGATGAACCTGATTGACAGGGGAATGTCTATGGATATTATTTATATGGACTTCCAGAAGGCATTTAATAAAGTCCCACATAAGAGTCTGTTAACTAAGGTAAAAGCCCATGGAATTGAGGGCAAATTATTGACCTGGTTAGGAAATTGGCTGAGCGGCAGGAGACAGAGAGTAGGGATAATAGGTAGGTACTCAAATTGGCAGGATGTGACTAGTGCCTCAACTATTCACAATATTTATTAATGACTTAGATGATGGCATAGAAAGTCATATATCCAAATTTGCCGCTGACACAAAGATAGGTGGTATTGTAGGCAGTGTAGATGAAAGCATAAAATTACAAAGGAATATCGACAAATTAAGTGAATGGGAAAAACTGTGGCAAATGGATTTCAATGCAGGCAAATGTGAGGTCATCCACTTTGAAATGATTAGTATATGGAAATTGACAACCTACCTCTCCTGAGGCTGTTGCGCGCACGTAGCCTAACGTGCTCCAGTCAAATGCGGAAGGCGGTGGGTTAGTGCCGGCTTCTCGATGCACTGTCAAATTCATCGGATTTAACCCCCCCACCCACACCCAAGCCCACACGCTCTTCCACATTAAAATTCAGCCCATTGTCCCTTGGAGGTGGTAAATCAAGCTCCTGATTGGTGGTTCAAAGAGTTATTAAAAGGTTGGAAGGTCCCCATGGCGACACTTTGAAAAACAGCAGGGAAGCGAGTTCTTCCAGTCTTCTGGCCAACAATACTCTCTCAACCATTAGATTCATTAGTCAATGACCTCATTCTTGATTGTGGGTCATTGCTGTTCATCTACATATTATACAGTAAATGCACTTCAAAAAGTAATTCATTTGGTTTAAAATGCTTTGGGACATCCTGAGGGAAGTGATAAGATGCAATAGAAGTGCAAGTTCTTACTTTTCACTGCAAGTTTCTAACAGGTTACTTTCCTTGAGCATTTTGCTCTAAGTGTCAGTTGACCGTAAATATATAAAATGCCTTTGTAAGTAAATGTACTGCCTGCTGTAGTACTGAAACACACAAACAGGAAGTGCTAGGTTTAATCCCCAATCTGTGCTGAATTAATTTATCTCAGCCATAGCAACCGAACGGGCTCTATAGACCCGAGTTTAACACAGGTCATGAGGGTACATCTGGCGGGGGGCGGGGGGGGGGCCAAGGCGGGAGGGAAACCGCCATGATGTAACATAGAAACATAGAAACATAGAAAATAGGTACAGGAGTAGACCATTCGGTCCTTCGAGCCTGCACCGCCATTCAATGCGTTCATGGCTGAACATGCTACCTCAGTACCCCATTCCTGCTTTCTCGCCATACCCCTTGATCCCCCTAGTTGTGAGTGTTATATCTAACTCACTTTTGAATATATTTAGCGAACTGGCCTCAACAACCTTCTGTGGAAGAGAATTCCATAGATTCACCACTCTCTGGGTGAAGAAGTTCCTCCTCAGCTCAGTCTTAAATGGCTTCCCCTTAACCCTTACACTGTGACCCCTGGTTCTAGTTTTCCCTAACATTGGGAACATTATGCCCGCATCTAATTTGTCTAAACCAGTCAGGATTTTAAATGTCTCTATAAGATCCCCCCTCATTCTTCTGAACTCCAGAGGATACAAGTTCAGTTGACCCAATCTTTCTTGATATGTCAGTCCGGCCATCCCAGGAATCAATCTAGTGAACCTTCGCTGCACTCCCTCAATAGCAAGAATGTCCTTCCTTAAGTTAGGAGACCAAAACTGCGCACAATACTCCAGGTGTGGCCTCACCAAGGCCCTGTACAACTGCAGCATCACCTCCCTACTCCTGTACTCAAATCCCCTTGCTATGAAGGCCATCATTCCGTTTGCTTTCTTGACTGCCTGCTGCACTTGCATTCCCACCTTCAGTGACTGATGTACCATGACGCCCAGGTCTCGTTGCACCTCCCCTTTCCCTAATCTGCAACCATTCAGGTAATAGTCCGCCTCTCTATTTTTACCACCAAAGTGGATAACCTCACATTTATCCACATTGTACTTCATCTGCCATACATTTGCCCATTCACCCAACCTGTCCAAGTCACTCTGTAGCCTCCTAGCATCCTCCTCATTGTTCACACTGCCTCCCAATTTAGTGTCATCCGCAAATTTGGAGATATTACATTTAATCCCTTCGTCCAAATCATTAATATATAATGTAAACAGCTGGGGTCCCAGCACCGAACCCTGCGGTACCCCGCTGGTCACTGCCTGCCATTCTGAAAAGTACCCATTTACTCCTACTCTTTGTTTCCTGTGTGCCAACCAGTTCTCAATCCACGTCAACACATTACCCCCAATCCCATGTGCTTTAACTTTGCTCACCAATCTCTTGTGTGGGACCTTGTCGAAGGCCTTCTGAAAGTCCAAATACACCACATCTACTGGTTCCCCAATGTCCACCCTATTGGAAACATCCTCAAAAAATTCCAGAAGATTTGTCAAGCATGATTTCCCTTTCACAAATCCATGCTGACTTGGACCTATCATGTCGCCACTTTCCAAATGGTCTGTTATGACATCTTTAATAATTGCTTCCATCATTTTACCCACGACCGATGTCAGGCTGACCGGTCTATAATTCCCTGCTTTGTCCCTCCCTCCTTTTTTAAAAAGAGGGGTTACATTGGCCACCCTCCACTCCATCGGAACTGATCCAGAGTCTAAGGAATGTTGGAAATTTTAACCCAGGCCTCATTATCAAATTCAAGGACGGACTCCTGCCTTAACCCAGTCAGCAGGCGGGAGCGGGATTTCAGGCGTCAGGAGGCCACAACCGGGAACCCACGGGAACAGTCCCCAACGTAAGGAGATGGGTGGAGGATGTGCGGAGGCAATTGCAATTACGATCGGGAGGGGAAGGGAAGCCCAGGGCAGGGGAGACTCAAGATTTGTGAGGCCCGGAGGACCACTCCTGTGCTTCTTGGCCCACAAGGAAACCTTAAAAAAAAAGTCAAAATTTAACCTGACCTGGGCCTCTTTTGGCCACGATTCCACCTGCTGCCAGCTTGCCCTGGCAGCTCTGACACAAAGTGCTACTGGACCAGTCGACCGTAAGATCCGTCAGGGTACAAATGACACCATCGGACCCCGGCATTTAAATATTGATGAGGTACGCGTCTGCCTACAGCGGACACCTTCCCGTGACTGAAATTTGGCAGGCGTTCAAATGGCGGTGGGCAGGAACGCAGCAGGTATTGCACGAACGCCACTTTAACCACCTGCCCACCCTGTTCCCGCCAAGTGGGCAGGGTTAAAATTGGGCCTTATGATTCACCTTAATACACCTGAACTTGAAAGTGGTAAAATCTGCCAGAGTTCCCATTCCTGATGGGAATCTAGTGACGTCCCCTACTGGAATGTGTGGATGTGAGATGAAGACGTGATCAGGCCTGGCTATGATACAGAATATGATCGCTCTCTATGCTTGTACATGATGAATGGTTACTTAAGTGATGTACCAGAGTGTTGCCAGTGACTGTTGAAGTCTCAACACGAACCCCAACAGGAGTCAAGGGGCTAATCCAGTAACATAACCACTATGCTACCTACCTTATGTGCTGCTATTTCTTTTTCTCAGCCTTTCTTTTTAGTACATCCAATATAAACTCAATTTTCACAGCCTTACATGACTGCCCTTTTAAACCCAAACTGAGCACAACACACACATATATTCACACTCACTTTAACACATACACATTCATTCTGACATACACACATCGCTTATGCACACACTCTTACACATTCATACTAACATCACAACCCCCCCACACACACACACACATTCACGCATATATATAATCTCACACATTCACAAGTCACATGCCTACACACTCTCATGTACACTCACACAAAAACACAAAAATGCATATACACACCCACACATAGATACGCGTGCACACGCACACACACACACACACACACACACACTGTATTTTGTCCGAGGTAATGGAAAATGTTACTTTGTGATCCTTGACCTAGCAAGAGCCATCAGCTTCAAGAAAGAAGGGAAGAAAATAGAGAATTATTAGGAATAATTTAGCGCCTTGACATTCTTAGAACATTCCAAAGTGTTTTGCAGCCAATGAGTTACTTTTGAAGTGCAGTCATTGTTGTTATGTAGGCAATTGCAGATAGCATGGTCCCACGAGCAGCAATCAGATCAATTTCCTGTTTTTGGTGGTGTGGCTGGGGAATGAATGTTGGCCAGGACACTGGAATAACTCTCTGCTCATCTTCGAATACTGCTATGGGATCCTTAATGTCAACATGAGCAGGTAAACAAGGGCTTGGTTTAATCTCTTATCTAAAAGATAGCAAGAAGAAAAAGAACTTTGGGTCAAAAAGAAGGAAACAGTGGATGGCCACAAAGGGATACTCTTCAAGCGGTCTGTGTGCACAGTACTATAGATAACAGTGACTACACTTCAAAACTACTTAATTGGCTGTAAAGTGCTTTGGGACACCCTGAAGTCATGAAAGACGCTAATATCAAATGCATGTCTTTCTTTTCTTTCTTAGAGGTCACTCTTAGGCTCTCTTACTGATAACATGTGTTATCAAACACAGGCTTGGAGATTCTGCTTTCGACTAATAAGGCCAGAAATTTGCGGCCAGTGTCCACTGGCTGGAAAGTCGTGGGCCTGAATGGGCTGCTGACAGGTAAGACTAATTCCTTGTAAAGTTATCTCTATAAGATACATGTGCTGATGACCTGTGTGAGGGTGGCATCTCCAAGTTTTTCATATGATACGAAAATTAGAAGCAAAGCAAATAATGGGGAATTATGCCACCAGAATCTGAAGAACGTCTAGGAAAGTGAGCCAGTTGACAGCAAATGCATTACAATGGGGGTAAATGTAAATATAAAATTACTGGGAGCAAGGAAGCAAAATAGAGAGTATGGATTGAATGGAATAGACTCACAGCACTGAATAGGGAAAGGGATTCAAACATTATTGGGAAATAAATATGTTAAAAAAAAACAGCAAACAACATAGTATATTTGGATTTCCAAAAGGCATTCGATAAGGTGCCACATAAAAGGTTATTACACAAGATTAGGGCTCATGGGGTTGGGGTAATATAGTAGCATGGATAGAGGATTGGTTAATGGACAGAAAACAGAGAGTAGGGATAAACGGATCTTTTTCAGGTTGGCAGGCTGTAACTAGTGGAGTGCCGCAAGGATCAGTGTTGGGGCCTCAGCTATTTACAATCTATATTAATGACCTGGATGAAGGGACCGAGTGTAATGTATCCAAGTTTGCTGATGATACAAAGCTAGGTGGGAAAGTATGCTGTGAGGAGAACACAAAGAGGCTGCAAAGGGATATAGATAGACTAAGTAAGTGGGCAGTAAGGTGGTAGATGGAGTATAATGTAGGAAAATGTGAGGTTATTCACTTTGGTAGGAAGAATAGAAATACAGAATATTTTTTAAATGGTGAGAAACTTTCAAATGTTGGTGTTCAGAGAGATTTGGGTGTCCTCATGCAAGAAACACAGAAAGCTAGCATGCAGGTACAGCAAGCAATAAAGAAGGCAAATGGCATGTTGGCCTTTATTGCAAGGGGGTTGGAGTATAAAAGTAAGAATTCTTGCTGCAATTGTACAGGGCCTTGGTGAGACCACACCTGGAGTACTGTGCACAATTTTGGTCTCCTTATCTAAGGAAGAATATACTTGCCTTGGAGGCAGTGCAACGAAGGTTCACTAGATTGATTCCTGGGATGAAAGGGCTGTCTTATGATGAGAGATTGTGTAGAATGGGCCTATACTCTCTGGAGTTTAGAAGAATGAGAGGTGATCTCATTGAAACATACAAGATTCTGAAGGGGATTGACAGGGTAGATGCTGAGAGGTTGTTTCCCATGGCTGGAGTGTCTAGAGCTAGGGGGCATAGTCTCAGGATAAGGGGTATGCCATTTAAGACTGAGATGAGGAAGACTTTCTTCACTCAGAGGGTTGTGAATCTTTGGAATTCTCTGCCCCAGAGGGCTGTGAATGCTGAGTCATTGAGTATATTCAAGGCTGAGATCGATAGATTTTTGGACTCTAGGGGAATCAAGGGACATGGAGATCGGGCAGGAAAGTGGAGTTGAGGTCGATGATCAGCCATGATCTTATTGAATGGCGGAGCAGGCTCGAGGGGCCGTATGGCCTACTCCTGCACTTATTTCTTATGTTCTTATACTGGCTACAATAGGAGAAACAGAAAACTAATTAGAAGAGCTCTTCTTGTTACTGTATTGAGTTCTGTTCGATCCCATTTGATGTACTGTGTGCAGTCATCTTACCATAGCAAGGATAGAATGGTTCTGGAGAGGGTTCAACTTAAGGCACCAAAGATAACATCAGGTCTCAGGAATATTCTGTGAAAAAAGATTAAGCAGTTTGGGTTTGAGGAAATGTTGATGTGGCTTAAGGTTTCATAAGATTCTGAAGGGCATTCATTGATAAAGCTGACCCAATCAAATTGTTCACACTGACGAATGGCTAAAAAGTTAACATTGTAATTTAATAAATTTGCAGAGATAAGCCCAGCCCCCATGCCACGCCGGGAACATATTTTGGCAATTCGAGTGCAGAGGGAAAAACTTGTGGGGCCGCTGATCTCTGTTCCCCAATACCCAACATTTTCCCCACCGGGAGCATAAATTTTTAAATATTGCCTTTAGGCAACAATTGGGAGTAAACAGGAATTCAGTGAGAACTTTTTCACCCAAAAGGGTAACAAAATTGCAGAATAGGTTACCAGCTAGGTCATTAAAACAAATAGGGCCAGATTTTGCTGCAGTGGGGCATCTCGTGCTGAACAACGGGACAGTCTATCTCGTTAACCAATGAGATTAAAGGATTGAGAAATAAACAGAGAAAGGACTGAGAAGGAGAGTGAATTAGAGTGGGTGAATTCAATGTCAAATCAGGTACAGAAAGAGAAATAAAGAGAGGGAAAAGAAGATTGGATTAAGAGAGAGAAAAAAGAGACAGAAAGGAAAAGTAAGAAAAAACATTAAAACATTTAGGGGGAAAAGTTCGGTTGCTTTGCGCCTCCTGTTAGCGCCCTAAGAGGGCGCTAACGGGGTGCAAAGCAAATAGCGCCCAGGTGCGGCGCCGCCAACGCCTCCCGCGAAATTCAGCGGGAGGTTAGTGGCGGCGGTAACCATTCGCGCCCCGCGGTGCAGCGCCACTGGCGATGATGTCATTGCCGTGCGCAGCGCCCCGCTCGCGCCCCGGCCGCGATCTTCGGTATGTCCGACGGGGTCAGAGGGGCCTACCTGCGGCCGGGGCGGCGCTAATTAAAGGCGAGGTGCCGGGCGGCCATTTTTGTTGCTGGCCGCCTGCCAGCACCAGCCCCCATTACCATCCCCGGCCTCCTCAGCTGCCCCCCCCGCGGAGTGCCGGCTGCGCTCCGTGAGCCTGGCACTCCTCTTAAGTGCCGGGCTCTTTTGCCGGCACTCCGATCCCTGGTGGCCCAGCTGGAACCCGGGTCGCACTGTGTAAGGCCCCTCCCCTTTAAGAAGGGGAGGAAGCCCTGCAGTACTGCGGCGCGACCCACGTCGCGCCGCGATATTCCCTCGCAGCGCCCCAAGAGGGAGGCGGTGCGCTTCCAGTAGCGCCCTGCTTCCCTCTTGGGGCACTCCCGATGAATTTCAGCCACAGGGGCGCTAACTTTTTCAGGGTGCTAAAAGTAGCGCCCTGACGATGTTAGCGCCCCAAAGGGGTTGCGACTCAATTTTTCCCCCTTAAAGTTTGGTATTTTAAAATCTCCTAAAACAGTTCACAACCTGAAGGAATGAGACTCCCCACTTATAATTGTTTACTTTCTGGGCAAGAGAGGTTGATTCGCAGATATTAACAATTATCATGTCGCTAAAAGGGTACTTACGCTGATAATTACTATACTTAACTTTCTTCACCGCGTTTACTGGGCAATTCATGTGCAAATTCAGATACTTCATGAAAATCACAGGGAGGTTAAGTGCAGATGCCGTTTTCACAAAGCAGCTTGTAATTCGCCGTTCACAGGTTGCTGGCCGATTTGCGCATTAATAATGGCGTGCGTCATTCAGACGCCGTTATTTTTTCAGCAAAATCTGGCCCAAAGTATCATTGTGTTCAGGAGAATATCGATATTTCGGTGCTTGAGGGATATGGTGAGAAGGCGAATAGGTAGAGTTTAAATTCAGCAAAAAGTGACAGGATTAGAGTATATATCCTTGGTTGTAAAATAAAAGCTACAAAAGTCTGAGTCGCTTATTTTTATCTGATTACGCTCCTGTGAAGTGCCTTGGGACGCTTTACTATGTTAAAGGCACTATATAAATGCAAGTATTCATTCTTATTGCTTCTTGCTTCTGGCTTAAAGGGAAAAAACATGGCAATACACACCAAATTGTACTTTGCATTAAATCAACCAGTTGTCAAGGCATATAATTCAGTACTAATTATTCAACAGTTCACAGCTCAAAGCGATAGAGAGATAGTGGGCAGACACTGGGTGAGGATAGAATCAGGCTCACCCTTGAGGTGTCCAAGGTAGAATAGCCTGTTGCCATTCACGCTCTGGAATCACACAGGAAGAACAGCCACTAGGTTGAAGGCACCGAGCCAGGAACGGAGGGAAGAAAAGTGAGGAAAAAGAGAACAGAAAAAAAAGAAGCAGAAAGACACTGCCGAGCTCGCAGCTTGGCCTGTGCTCCACTCTGAGTGCAAAGAAAGTTTCTCAGGTTAACCTTTTTTTCAGAAAGTTAAAACCTAGAGAGTCAGCAGGATTAGATTTTTTTTAGTTTTTTTTTTCCAACTGTTCTCACAGATCTCAGCACTGGGAGACTGTCAGCCTGTGAAATCCGTCCTTAATGTGGTGTAAGATTGGATTCCTACTGCCCCATCATGACACCAAATGTGCAATTTGCACAATATTCTGAAATATAAGTCTGAAATCTCTGAACTTGATATATTGCCTGTGCTTTCGCCAGCAAACCGTTTTGGTCCCCCCGTGTCTTTTGATTTCCATTGAAATACATTGAATATTTCAGACTCTTTTTTACCGATTATTTATACATTTAAAAAAAAATACCGAATCCCCATTTTGTCAGGTCATGTGGGAAGTCCTTCATGCTAGAAAACCTCTGAGTCCTGTCATTTTAGAAATATTAGATTTGTGTTTTAGTGTAGTTTGGTGGATAAGTCTGTCTACCTCTTTACAGTGCCACTTTCTCAAAAGAGCACAATTTTTTCAACTATGTTTTGTTTAGGGAGGGATGGGTTTATGTTGGCGCTGGATGTTTGTGTTGGGGAAATGAAATATTTCCAGCACGCCTTGTCTACAACAAACACTCTCAGGTTACCAGCACCATTCAGTTTGATTGTAGTCACAGTATGTTATGAATCCTTGATTTCTCTGAGGCTTTTGACAAGGTTGGCCACACCGCCCTCCTTCACGATCCCTCCTTCATGGTCCACTGCCCTCTCACGGTTCCATTGCTGCCAGCATATCTCCTTACCCATCTACTACCATCCTTAATTCCATGAATATTATTATTTCACCTCTCCACCTCTCTCTCTCTCTACTCCTTTAAAATGCTGCTTAAAACCTACCTCTTTGACCAAAAGTTTGGTCTTCTTCTGTGGCTCGGTGTCATTTTTTTTGTCTGATTACAGTCCTGTGTAGTGGCTTGGGACGTTTTACAATGTTAAAGGTGCTATATAATTGCATGGTGTTCTTGTTGCTTCCACCACACTGCCTAACTGGTATGAGGTCGTGAATAAACCAAAGCTTTCTAAAGCTCAACCTTGGCAAAATTAAACCCATTCTGATCGACCCATGCCAGAAACTCTGCATCTTAGTCTACCCCTCCCCTTCCTGGAAAACTGGTCAAACTCACTGCAATTCTATACAAGCTCAGTGTCCTGAGCTGAGCTTCAAATGACACATCTAATCCAAATCCAAAACTGCCTACTTGTACTTTTAAATTATCACCTGTCTCTGTCCTTACCTTGCCTCCACTAATGCTGCAATCCGCACTCAGCCTATTGTCATTTTCAGACTCGACTTATCCTCACCAACCTCCTAAGCTCCACGCAACAGAAAATCCAACTCATCCAGATTCCATGATCCTTTCCTACCAAATTCTTTTCAACTATCACCCACCTTGCTGACTTTCATAAGTTTCCGGTTCCTTACCACATCAAATTCAAAATACTTATGTTTGTTACAAGTCATTCTACAGCCTCCCTCTGAAGGGATAATTACTAGTCCTAGCCCCTTTAGGGCTACCCCAGATCAGGCGTATTCCTCAGACGTTCACTTTCAACTAAAGTTTGAGGTAGCCGAATCCTAAAGACGCTTAATTGGGTCTAAAGGTCCAGACTACCTCTCCCTAAAGGAAAGGAACAACCTGAAGATGTTACCATCCTCCAGATAGCACTTTTAATAAGTTTAGCTAGACTGTAACCTTCCGGATATTATGAGGGTGTGGAAAACTACCCCAGAATTCTGCAACTCCTCACCAAAGAGCGTACAGAGATTGAGTTCGCAAGTTTGATACAGAAGTATTATGTGAGACAATTCTAAAACTATATAGATTTATTAAAGAACCGACATGTAATTACAGTAGGTGTTTCAATCGCAACATTAACAGTTCCAAAAAGAGAAAGCTTACAATTCTTTTATCAGAGATCCTTATTCTCAAATCTTAACTTCACTACAGTTTTATAGTTCTTAAAGTTTATTCAGGATATCCACCAAAATCAAATACATTACCTTGATCCCCGAGATACAAAGCGTTGTAGACTTATAGAGCCGCCTCTGAAGCCTGAGAATCGCTTTGCCCCTTTACAGCGAATCTATTCTCCTATTTGAGAGCTTAATATTTATACCCTTTTCCAATGGTATTTCCTTTGAAGTTTTCTGCTGATGTAAGCTAATTATCTCTAGTCATTTTTCTGCTGACTCCTGCTATTCTTACAGTCACCTCAGCTGGTAGCAATGCAGAATTATGTCTCTACCCCAGGTGTCCCAAGCCCACCATACAAAATGGTGTAACAGCAGGTGCATCTATTTGAATTTCATTTTTACCAAGGACTTCTATTTGTGTCTTTTTACAAAGTGTAAATTAAAATACCTCAAACAGGGTGATCTATGCAATTCTTAGTCACCTCAGCTGGTTGTAACACAGAATTATGTCTCTCCTCCATAGGTGTTCCAAGTTCAACACAAAAACGGTGTGACGGCAGGTGCCTCCCCCAATTGATGCTATTCCCACGAAGGCATATGTTTCTTAATTTTATGTGTTTCTTTCCGAAGTGTAATTTGGAACACCTTAACAGGGTGTACCATTGTCTTTTTTCCAAAGATTCAGACGTCAGGTGTCTCCAACCTCCTGTTTCAATAGGGTTATTGATTCAGTGTCAACAACTTATCTTATCTCTATTACCAGAATGCTGTAACAGTTTTAGATTGTTGAGGTTTCCAGATTTCCAGACCTAGTTTGTCATGTTTTAATAAGGCCAGAATTCTTTCATAGAATGGTGTATTTTTCTGAATAGGTATATGGCTTATTCCTTCACAACTCCTCCCAACCTCCACAATCTCCACCTGGTTGCACCCCAACTCTTCCAACATTGGTCTCTTCTGTCTTCCAACCCTACCTCCATAAACTCCGTCATTAGTGATAAAACCTTCAGTCCTCACGCTCTGGGCATTTCTTCCCAAACACCTCTCTTACTACATCTCTCCTAACATCTGCCAAATTTACCTCCTGCTCGAGCTTGGGTTTGATCCCCAACTGTGAAGCATCTAGGGAGTTTTGCCACGTTAAATAAAAATGTAAGTTGTTTTACAGCACAGTTGGATGCCGAGTGAAGCTCTTTCTACTCTACCCCAACAAGGTACCTGAGCCCCAGAACATCCATCAATGTATCCCACATCAGCCATGCTATAGCCTCCCTCCATATTACAACTCCAAAAAGTACTTCATTGGCTGTAAAGTGCTTTGAGATGTCCGGTGGTCGTGAAAGGCGCTATAGAAATGCAAGTCTTTCTTTCTTCTTTCTTTCCTCTTTCCATGAGATTGCCAATTGCCAATTTAGTGCTAAGATAGGATCAGCTTTGTGCTGTGGACCCATACCCACTCGGAACTGAATTGAAAATGTCCAAAAGCAAAATACTGCAGATGCTGGAAATCTGAAATAAAAACAGAAAATGCTGGAAATTCTCAGCAGGTCAGGCAGCATCTGTGAAGAGCGAAACAGAGTTAACGTTTCAAGCCGATGATCTTTCGTCAGAACCATCAGACCTGAAACATTGGGCTGGATTTTCTCAATGGAAACGAGTTGGAGGCGGGACTGCTGCTTGTCATGTCAATGTCCCGCCTCCATCCTCGTCTGACCAACCAGAGGGCTTTTCCCCTGATTGACCTTGTTAAGCCCGCCCTGCGGGCTCAGCAGGCCAATTAGGGAGGAAGTCACTGACAGAGCACGTCAACATCAGACTCTGTGAAGCTGTCAAACACTGACATTCTCTGTAGTTTGATGAGACCTTGTGTTCAGGACTCATCAAACCTTTCAACTTTGTCGATTTCAGATGGCTGTTGGTTCGGAGGATCCAACAGCCAGTCTGTGAAATCGACAACGAGGATGTCGGGTCTCCCGATCCAGAGAGGATGAAGACTGTAGGAAGAAAACAAGGTAAGCGAACATTTTTTTACACTTATCACTCACCTTACATACTTACCACTCCACAATTGCACCCATTACTCACCTCTACGTCTTACTTCCAGGTGCCTCCGACCGCCGCAGACCTCCTTCATGTCTCCTCCAACCCGGCGGGGTTCTCCGAGGTCGGGAAGCCTTCACCTGTGAAGGTAAAATGGCACTAATCCTTTTTTCTGCCTGTTAACTATCTGTTAACAGGCAGTTAAAAGTATTTAATGCCTTTCCCGCCTCCAGGAGACGGGACCCGAAACATCTTCCTGCTTCCTGGCAAAAGGGCATGGCGGAGGGATGGGGGCGGGTTTGCCATCCGCCCCCACTTTCTGCTACTTTACCAGCAGTCCCGCCTCCATGCCCGCCTCCTCAGGGCTGAGAAAATCCAGCCCATTAACTCTGTTTCTCTCGCTGAGTATTTCCAGTATTTTCTGCAAATGTCCAACCTTATTTCACATAGGACCCTTACAGTCAACAAACAGATGGGACTTCCAAACCATTAGTCTAGGCTAATTGGATTTGAAAGCAGGTTTCAGAGGTAGAAAGTCAACACCTAACATCATCCAGTCCCCACAAACAAATAAGAGACTACAGGTACAACTATTGCAGTATTTAGATGTGAGTCTGGTTAACTCTGGAGTACCTAGTGTGTCTTACAGATTTGTACACATAGAAATTAAAATTTGAGCTGTACATTTTTCATAGGTGCATTTTTTGTACGGTAATATAAGACTGAAATCTCTGAACTTGGTATATTGCCTGGGCTTTTCCAGCAAACCTTTTTGCTCCACTCATTTCAGAAAGATCCAATTAATTTCATAGATGCTTCGAAAATTTAAGTAAGACATTTTTTATCTAATTCAGTGGGTTCGTCCATCTTTGTGGAACTTCTGGGACTACACACAGGGATAAAGGGAGCTATTATAGGATTTCTTTTCGCACCAAGCATTATTAGAATATGCAATTCATCACCACAAGTGGCTCTGGAAGCCAAGTCAACCATAGCACTTAAAAAAGGAAAATAATAAAGACTACAGGAAAAAAAGCAAAGAAATGGGATTAGAGTAGACAGATGCAATGTGGAGCTAGAAAACAGAAGGTTGAGAGGTTAGCTGATTTTGGATTCTAAAGGGACTAGATACTATAGACCATGACAAGCTGTTTCGCCTTGTCCTGAAGAATAGAACCAGAGGAAATGGCCTGCGCTTGAAGGGGGGTAAATTCAAAACTAATCCTCAGAAACAATGGCCCCGATATTTACGGGGATGCAGGGAGGGAGCGGGTGGGGAGCAGACAGTTTTGCATTTGGGAAACCCGGAAAAAGGGCCGGAGGGAAGATCGGAAGGATCGTGGGAGATCTGAAGGGTCAGGGAGGAGATCAGAAGGGTCGGTGGGAGATCGGAAAGATCGTGGAAGATCGGAAGGGTTGGGTGGGAGATCAGAAGGGTCGGGCGGGAGATCAGAAGGGTCGGAGGGGAGATCGGATGGATCGAGTGGGAGATCAGAAGGGTCGGAGGGGAGATCAGAAGGGTCGGGCGGGAGATCAGAAGGGACGGGCGGGAGAGCAGAAGAGTCGGAGGGGAGATTGGAAGGGTCAGGCGGGAGATCGGAAGGGTCGGGCAGAAGATCTGAAGGGTCGGAGGGGAGATCGGAAAGGTCGGTGGGAAATCATAAGCTGCAGCTGGTGAGTGCTGAGGAGGGAGGGAGGGATCGGAAAGATAGGATCGGTGGGATTGTGGCTTGGAGGGGGGTGGAGGGTGATCCGATTGTGGGGAGGGGAGAATGGCCGATCGCGAGAGTGGGAAAAATATTTTCCCCCTAATTATTTTTGGGTGCGAGATCCCTTTAACAGGCTGCACAGCCCATTCAAAATTTTGCGCATGCACGATTTCTCCCATTGAAAAGCCGGTGAGCAGCCTACGCAGGACTTCCAGGTGACCACACAGCCGTGCAGCTTAGCGCGAACACTGGTGGGGAGCAGGTTAGCTTGGTGGGCCAGGGGAAAGTACTCCTGCTCCTCCTGGCTGACAAGCAGTGCTCCCATTAGCTGCCGGGTTTCCAAAGGCCCGGGAATCCCACCGGCCAGGGCTAAATTTAAAATGGAGCTAAAATCTAAGGCACACCGCCTCATTAACATATTTAAATGAGGGACCCACCTTCTGGGAGCGGGTTGCTCGCCCACCCCATCCCGCCTCTGTTAAAACCAGAAGTGGGCTGGTTCGAGGTGGGTTGAGTTCAGATTTGAGATTTTTAACATTTTAACATCCCACCCGATCAAACCCACCCGGGTTTGTGGATTAAAATTCTCCCCAATATTTCAGTGAGCAAATGGTCAATCTATGGAACAGGATCCCTAGAGAGACAGTGGAAGCTGTTCGTATTGATTAATTCAAATACAAATCCTTTAAGGCCCTCCTTAAAAGCCACCTTTTTGACCAAGCTTTTGGTCATCCTTCCTATTATCTCCTTCTTTGGTTTGGCATTCATTTTTGGACTACACCTCTGTGAAGCACTTTGGGATGTTTTTCTATGTTGTTGTTGATGACAACACTGCATAAAACCACCCATAATTCGGCACAGCCTTACATTAAATTGTCCACCTTTCTTAGAAGTGCAACAAGGATGGCTAGTTTGGGAAAGGCTAAAAATGTCACATTGGTGCAGTATGGGATGTTCTTCGAAGCTTGTGATTGAAACACATGGGGGGCTTGATTTTCTTTGTGTACTTTGAGCAACAAGACTGAAAACATGTTTATAAAGATGCTTTATGATTTTGCTACAAAAAGCACGCAGGGGAAATCTTTCCCCATTTTTGGAGCACAGCGCAGCAGAAGCTTTACTCTGCACCTGACCAAGAAGCTGTAAAGAAAGAAAGATGCATTTATATAGCGCCTTTCACAACCACCGGACATCCCAAAGTGCTTTACAGCCAATAAAGTACTTTTTGAAGTGTCGTCACTGTTGTAATGTAGGACTGTATGAGGGAGATGCTGGATTGGAAAAGAAATCAAATAGAAGCCAGCACAATAGGTCAAAGATGTTAAAAAAAAAAGTTACTTGCTCGGCAATGTGATGTTTCTTTTATTAATAGACTTGTATTCAAATCTAAATTTGTTTAATTGCTGCCACAGAATAAAAAATAATGCAATAAAATGAATTTCATTAGCTAAGCTCCTATAGTGGTCCGAGGGGATCATTTTTCACGTTGATGTGCTATTTTTAAATTCCCCTGTGTTTATAACACTTGCCTCGAACAGATATAACAGCGTAAGATCACATCTTTAGAGCTGGCAGCGTCTATCAGGAGAGAGTAATTTTATATCCATAACCGATTACTAGGCAGTAATCTCATCGAGGGGTTCAGGCGACATCATAATTGAAGAGGTTTATAACTGTCATCTAAATCCTGAGGTGGGATTACTGTCGGGGAATCACTTCCAGCTATCTGTTATTTCCCAGGATGCACGGCAGTCTCTTTCACTCCGTTTCTTTTTGCTGAGGGCTATAATGTCAAGATTTCGCGCTCGAGGTTCCACTGTCAGGAATACTAAAAGACTTGCATTTACATAGTGCCTTTCCACACCTCAGGACATCCCAAAGCACTTTACTGCCAATGAAGTACTTTTAAAGTGTAGCCACTGTTGTACTGTAGGAAACGCGACAGCCAATTTGCGTGCAGAAAGCCCCCACAAACAACAATGTGATAATGACCATATAATCTGTTTTTATTTTAGTGATGTTGATTGAACGATAAATATTGACTAGGACACAATCAGGAGCAGGAATTCCAATTCGGTGATGGTGCGGAGGTTTCCACCCCTGCCACAGCACTGAAACGGCCCTAATCAAAGTCACAAATGATATCCTCTATGTGACCATGGTGCACTATCTCTCCTCTTCCTTCTTGACCTCCCTGCAGCCTTTCTCATAGTTGCCCACACCATCCTCCTCCAACGCCTCCCCTCCATTGTCCAGCTAAGTGGGACTGCACTTGCTTGGTTCCACGCTTAGCTATCTAATCATAGCCAGAGCATCACCAGCTGGGCTTGTCCCCTGTGCCATTACCTCTAGATCTATCTCTGGTTAACTCCTATTCCTCATTGGCAGAAGAGGTAAGTGAATAGAAGCAGAAGAGAAGAGAAAAGAGAGACAGAAGAACAAGAGCAGAGAGAGAGAGAGAGAAACAACAACATGAAGACATCAGAGATCAGAGGGTGATCATATTATCCTCAATACCATATGCAACTCCACAGGAGAATGAGGAATGATGTCTTAAAAATTTTACTATAGCACCAACACTGGCAGGAGGGTACAATTACAGTGTGACAAGTTTACGTATGCAGTTTCCATTATAAGTGTGAACATAGGAATTTAGAATAGAAATATAAAAATTAGAACTGAATGTGTGATTACTTTATGTATACATGCCTTGGTCCAATTATCCCCTAACCTCTAACCCCACTTTGCCTGAAGACTACACTTGGTCTTGGCTCCCTGTGTGCAACACAGAGGGCAATCAATATAGTAATGTATTAAAAATCTTGGAGAAAAATTGAGTCGCGCCCCCTTTGGGGCACTAACTTCTTTTAGCTATTTTTAGTGCCCTGAAAAATTAGCGACCCCGCGGCCGAAATTCATCGGTAACAACCCAAGAGAGAAGCGGGGCGCTACTGGAAGTTACTGGAAGCGCCCCGCCTCCCTCTTGGGGCACTGCGAGGGAATATCGCGACACATCGCGCCGCGGTACTGCAGGCCTTCCTCCCCTTCTTAAAGGGGAGGGGCCTTGCGCAGCGCGACCCGGGGCCCAGCTGGGCCACCAGGGATCGGAGTGCCGGCAAAAGAGCCCGGCACTCAAGAGAAGTGCCGGGCTCATGGAACGCAGCCGGCACTCCGTGGGGTGGGCTGCAGAGGAGGCCGGGGACGGCAACGGGTGCAGGTGCTGGCAGGCGGCTGCAGATAGGCCCCCCTGACCCCCGTCGGACATAGCATCCGGCGGTAAGTCAGGGGGCGCTACCACAGATCGCGGCCGGGGCGCGAGCGGGGCGCTGCGCACGGTGATGACGTCGTCGCTGGTGGCGCAGTGCCGTGAGGTGCTAACGGTTACCACCGCCACTAACCTCCCACAGAGTTTCGCGGGTGGCATTGGCGGCGCCGCGCCCAGGCGCTAGTTGCTTTGTGCCCCGTTAGTGCCCTCTTAGGACGCTAACAGGAGGCGCAAAGCAACCAAATTTTTCCCCCCTTATGTCTACACACACTTCCCTCATAAAACCCTACATCTACCTTTATTGTAAGGTTACCAAAATTTGCAGATCCCCAAAACCTAAGGAAAAAGGACTTTGGAACCACCTCAGAGTAATAATATTGCATTTGGGCCTAACCTAAGAGACTGTAAGACCAAAAACCAAGTTTTGGCATTTTAAAACTATGTCTGGGCCTGTAAAGGAACAAAAAGATGGGCTCAACCTCTGTAAAAGCAGTTTTGGTTATTGCAGTTAATTGCAATGTCTGGGGAACCGGGATGACCTCACTCAAAGCCCCAGCAAGCATTAACATTTTGACAATAGACCCTAGGAGAAGACAGTCCCACCCAAAACAACAGGTCCCATCAAACCGATTACAGGGCCCATCAGGAAACATGCATAATACAAATCACTCAGGACCAGTCTATAGAAAAGACTGAGTCCAGCCTAGAAACCCAAAACACGAAACCAATCACCAGTGATCAGCCAAGGAGATCGACAGGATGCAAACCATCCCAAAACCCATTAGACACAAACAGAGCAGTTACTGGTGACAGGCCCGCCAAAATCAGACAATGAACTGAGCAGATTTGGCGGGTAGATAAGGCCATGTTCAATGGGTGAGATTGAAAGCCTGTTAAAAACCCAGTTAACGTGCTAGTAAGTCGTTACCGATTTATGAGCCAGCCAAAACCAGACAATGAACTGAGTAGATTTGGCAGGTAGATAAGGCCACTTCAATTCTGTATAATTGAAGGCCCACCAAGCAACAGTTAGCACAGTTCAAAGTCATTGGGTCGAGCAGTCAGTCGCAACCGGTGGTCATCAGAAGGAGAAGAGACCAAGAAGAAGAAGGCTCGAGCTGGAAGCGAGTCGGCATCGCTCACCACTCAGACGCACCTGAGTCCAGCTCGCGAAGACACCACCTCGACGGACCTCCAACAACGGCCCCAGCACAGTCACCCGGAGCAACAAGCAGCAACAAGTCACCGACGGCTCCACGAGGTCGACCGACACACAAAACAAGGCCAAAAGCCATCGCAGAAACCAAAGGCCTCACGATACCAACAATCGCGCATTACCCCCAACTGACTGGGTAATAGCAGGCCACCGCGACCAACAAAGATCAACTCAAGGGGAGAAAACCCGAAGAATCGCAAAGTTTCCACACTACAAACTAATCCTGACTTACCCCTGGGTAAGATTTTCCCCAAAGACTCTAAACCCTACTGCTAAACTAAAGAAATTGGGTACTCACCAGATAAATCCAAAACGACATCCTACCGCATCAGCGGACTCGCGAAGACTGACCAGAGACCCAGGTGAATCCTCTACTGCATACGGGGTACGGCAGACACTAACCGCCATAAACAGTGAACCCCAAAACCGCGATTTAGCCCAACTGTCAAAGGATTGGTGAGCATTATCCCCGGTCCTTCAAAACCTAACTTAGCTAGTAAAGTGGGGTTGGGAGGGGTGAAGTATTGTTCTACTGTCATTTCCCTCGCTTGTACCGAAGTGTTCCCCACCTTTAGAGTGATAAGAGTGTTATTATTTGTGTCTTACCTTTTAATAAAGATTGAAGTTCTTTCATCAAACTCAGTTGTCTGCTGCACCTTTTGTATCACAACCCCCAAATAAGTCCAAGGTCTAGAACCAAGGGAGTGGGAGCGATTCGAACCGTTCAGAAGTCAGAGGTAAAGCTGACACAAACCACCACCCCCTACAGAAAATGGAACCTGCCTATACAAACTTGTCACACTGTAATTAGCGAGGGTTGATGAGGGCAATGCGGTTGATGTGGTGTAGATGGACTTCCAAAAGATGTTTGATAAACTGCCACATAATAAGCTTGCCAGCAAAGTTGAAGCCCATGGAGTAAAAGGGACAGTGGCAGCATGGATACAAAATTGGCTAAGTGAGAGTAGTGGTGAATGGTTGCTTTTTGGACTGAAGGAAGGTATACAGTGGTGTTCCCCAGGGGTTGGTACTAGGTCCACTGCTTTTCTTGATATATATTAATGACTTGGACTTGAGAGTACAGGGTACAATTTCAAAATTTGCAGATGACACAAAAATTGGAAGTATAGTGAACAGTGAGGACATAGACAGGCTGGTGGAATGGGCCAACACGTGGCGAAGTGCGAAGTGATACATTTTGGTAGGAAGAACGAAGAGAGGCAATATAAACTAAAGGGTACAATTCTAAAGAGGGTGCAGGAACAGAGATACCTGGGGGTATATGTGCACAAATCGTTGAAGGTGGCAGGGCAGGTTGAGAAAGCAGCTAAAAAAGCATACGGGATTCTGGGCTTTATAAATAGAGGCATAAAGTACAAAAGCAAGGAAGTTATGATGAACCTTTATAAAACACTGGTTCGGCCTCAACAGGAGTATTGTGTCCAATTCTGGGCACCACATTTTAGGAAGGATGTGCAGGCCTTCGAGAGGGTGCAGGAAAGATTTGCAAGAATGGTTCCAGAGATGAGGGACTTCAGGAACATGGATAGACTGGAGAAGCTGGGTTTGTTCTCCTTAGAGCAGAGTAGGTTGAGGGGAGATTTGATAGAGGTATTTAGAATCATGAGGGGTCTAGACAGAGTAGATAGAGAGAAACTTTCCCATTGGCGGAAGGGTTGAGAACCAGAGGACACATATTTAAGGTGATTGGCAGAAGAACCAAAGGCGATATGAGGAAAAACTTTTTTACGCAGTGAGTGGTTAGGATCTGGAATGCACTGCCTGAAAGGGTGGTGGAGGCAGACTCAATCACATCTTTCAAAAGGGAATTGGATAAGTACCTGAAGGAAAAAAAATTTCAGGGCTACGGGGAAAGGACAGGGGAGTGGGACTAGCTGAAGTGCTCTTGCAGAGATCCAGCACGGGCTCGATGGGCCAAATGGCCTTCTTCTGTGCTGTAACCATTCTATGATTCTATGATTCTATAATTACACCCCCCTGGCCAGTGGTGGTGCTGTAGCTCCTTATTTTGCATCTTCCAGCTCCTCAGCCAGTCATGCAGAGAAACTCTTAGGGGGAAAAATTCAGCTGCTTGCGCCTCCCGTTAGCGCCTTAAATGGGCGCTAATGGGGCGTAAAGCAGCTAACGCCCGGGCGCAGCGCCGCCCACGCCTCCCGAAAAATTTAGTGGGAGGTTAGCGGCGGCGGCAGCCGGTAGCGCCCTGTGGCGCTGCGCCGCCTCGCCGTGCGCAGCGCCCCGCTCGCGCCCCGGCCGTGATCTTCAGTCGCGCCCCCTGATTTACCGCCAGACGCTATGTCCGACGGGTTCAGGGGGGCGTACGTGCGGCCGGGGCGGCGATATTTAAAGGGGAGGTGGCAGGCGGCCATTTTTGTTGCTGGCCGCCTGCCAGCACCTGCCCCCGTTGCTGTCCCCGGCCCCCGTGAAGCCCCCCCACCGTGAAGTGCCGGCTGCGCTCCAAGAGCCCGGCACTTCTCTTGAGTGCCGGGCTCTTTTGCCGGCACTCCCGATCCCTGGGAGCCCAGCTGGGCCCCGGTTCGCGCTGCGCAAGGCCCCTCCCCTTTAAGAAGGGGAGGAAGGCCTGCAATACCGCGGCGCGACGTGCCGCAGCGCGTGGCGCTGCGGCACGTAACGCCAGGATATTCACTCGCAGCGCCCCAAGAGGGACGCGGGGTGCTTCCAGTTGCGCCCCGCTTCCCTCTTGGGGCGCAACCACTGAAGTTCCGGCGCGGGGCCGCTAATTTTTTCGGGGCGCTAAAAGTCGCGCCCCGGCGAGGTTAGCGCCCCAAATGGGGCGCGACTCAATTTTTACCCCTTAAGCTTCAACATACTCTACTTGTCTGGTTAACAAAGTTTTACTACTTATTTATAAATTAGCAAAGTATGAAAATAAGGGCCCGATGTACGACTTTAAAATGGGGTCTGAATCACATCTGCATGCCCTGGTTGAATTATGCCATACCTTCTAACTCTGCTTCAGCTGAAGATTTAGCATTCACTCCGGATGTGTAATGCCAAGGGAGATCGGCTATATATAAATAGCACAAACCACATACAACAACACAGTCTGACTTCCCAGTAGCTCAGTTGGCTGGTGAATTACCCAGTTTGGAACTAATCCATACAGGGCAGGAAGGTCTGAGAATTGATCCCCGCCCTCTGCTGG
The DNA here is from genome assembly GCA_030390025.1 of Squalus acanthias. Classification (NCBI taxonomy): domain Eukaryota; kingdom Metazoa; phylum Chordata; class Chondrichthyes; order Squaliformes; family Squalidae; genus Squalus; species Squalus acanthias. Next base: position 29,116,214 of record CM059432.1, on the reverse strand, counting down.
ATTAGCTAATCTCAACCGGGGGTCACTTACTGTGTTTATCCTCACACATGTCGAATGGCTGTATGGCAAGGATACAGCGAGAGTCTAGTTAGCTGTGGAGGTGTAGTGCAGCAAGTTAGGAGAGGAGGGAAGAAAAATTGTAGATGCTGGGATAGCCTGCTTCCTAATAGCACAAAGCAGCACATTTGACAAAGGCCTAAGATGAAAGGGAACACTGTGGTGGCCCAAGAATCCCCATGGGACCTATTAACCTATCTGATCTATCAGATCATCGACCGTCGTCTCTGGAATAGAACTGGTCAGAGGCAACACCACCTTTCTCCATTATAGTTAACACAGCCAGTGTGTATTAGAGTCAGCTCCTTCCAACAGAGCAAGTACAATTTGCGATGTCATGGATTCTTTCCAATTAATTAATTAATTAATTAACCAGAAGTCACCCTTTTGTGTGCAGAAATCCCATCAAACTGTTTCCCCCAAGCCCAGAAAGCAGTCGAGCAATACGTCCAGGTCATGAATCCAAAATTGTGCTTACTCATCTGCTCTGGAAAGTTCTATCCCACGTTTTCATAGTCTGACACTAAATGGTAGATAAATGAAGTCATTAAACAACCCAGGGGAAACTTCTGCTGCAGGCGCTCCATTCCCCTTTGACATTCGACCCTTGACAAATTTGCTGCTGTGTATTTCTGGACATCCATTCGTGAGCCACCTAGTTGTAGGGCATCATCGGAACTGAGTTTCAGCACTGTTTCTCCTGCTGTCTAGGTGCTATTAGGTCTATCACAACACCCTTAGAGAAAGTGAAAGGGCCCGATTTAAACTATAGAAACCATACTCTGACGTTAGCTGTATCTTTCTCTTCACGAATGCTGTGTAATTCATTCCTTTTATTCCAGATTTCCCGCATTCAGGCTTTTCCTTTTTAGTCTTTTACTTTCTTTCTTTTCTGTGCCTGTGGGAAGTTTTTGGCCTCCGTTCAGCAACTGCTGGAAATCAAGAATTTGAAATCTATAAGGATATAAGAAAATCCACAGGGGAAAAAAGGCCATAAGCCGATCAAGATTGCTCATCCAGAGTCCAAGGATATTTTTCTACAGGGGCTTTCCTCCAAACCACCTGTTGAAACCCTACTTCACGGTCACTAAAGGGGAGATATTTGTGTCTTCTTCTTCTTTGGCAGTCCCTCGGAACCGAGGATGACTTGCTTCCACATTAAAAATGAGTTCTCAGGTGACTGATGAGTCCAATGCGGGACCTACAGTCTCTGTCACAGGTGGGGCAGGCGGTGGTTGAAGGGGCGGGTGGGTGGGGTGCTTGGGTTGACGTGCGCTCCTTCCGCTGTTTGCGCTTGGCTTCTGCATGCTCCCGGCGAAGAGACTCGAGGCGTTCGGCGTCTTCCCGGATGCTTCTCCTCCACTTTGTGCGGTCTTGGTCCAGGGCTTCCCAGGTGTCGGTGGGGATGTTGCACTTTTTCAAGGAGGCTTTGAGAGTGTCCTTGAAGCGTTTCCTCTGCCCACCTGGGGCTCTCTTGCCGTGTCGGAGCTCCGAGTAGAGCGCTTGTTTTGGGAGTCTCGTATCGGGCATGCGGACGATGTGGCCTGTCCATCGGAGCTGATCGAGCGTGGTCGACCATGTACAGCAGGCACCTCAAAGCACTGGAGAGGTACCACCAACGCTGCCTCCGCAAGATTCTGAAAATCCATTGGCAGATAGGCGCACCAACGTCAGTGTTCTCGCTCAGGCCAACATCCCCAGCATCGAAGCTTTGACCACGCTCGATCAGCTCCAATATTTGTGTGCCAGGTGCAGGAGAGGGGTAGAAAATTTGGGACAGAATTGCATATTCTTGACTAGGCAATGCTGGGGGAATCAGGAGGCTCATACTGCTGGAATGTGGGAGCCTCATTAAAAAATGTTTAATTCATTCTTGGGATCATAGAATAATAGAATCAGACAGCACAGAAGGAAGCCATTTGTCCCATCATGTCTGTACTGGCTCTTTGAAAGAGCTATCCAATTACTCCCATTGGCCTGCTCTTTCCTCATAGCCCAGAAAATGTTTCCTTTTCAAGTATTTATCCAATTCCCTTTTTGAAAGCTACTATTAAATCTGCTTCTACCAACTCGCTGCGTAAAAAAATGTCCTCATCCCCCTCTGGTTCTTTTGCCAATTATCTTAAATCTGTGTCCTCTAGTTACTGACCCACTGCCAGTGAAAACAGCAATGTGGGCATCACTGGCAAAGCCGACATTTATTGTCCGTTCCTAGTTGTCCTGAGAAGATGGCGGGCCTTCTTCTAGTGCTTTAATACAACTAAGTAATTTGCTAGGCCACTTCAAAGGTCAGTTAAAAGTCAACCATGTTGGTGTGGGATTGGCCAGAGTGGGTAAGGATTGTAGGTTTCCTTCCCTAAAGGACAACAGTGAACCAGTGCAGTTTTTACAACAATTTGACAGTTTCATGGTACCTTTTTTTTGGAATTATTTCCAGATTTTTAACTGAAGTCAAATTCTCAAACAGATTTGAACTCACATTTTCTGGATTAATTAGTCCAGGTCTATGGATTGTCTATGCCAAGAACATAACCACTACACCACTGAGGAGGGGCCTCTCTCATCTGTGTTTGCCGATGGTTTCACCTGATGCCACCCCTGTGCCCACCGTACCAGATAAAAGCTCACAATCTTTCCGATTCTGCCACCAAATCAGCAGCAAATTGAAGTGTTATGTCCCTTTACAGTGAGAGAAAGCACTCTGCTTCAGCACATTATAAAGCACAGAGGACTAACTAACAGATCGAGAGTCAACGAAGCAGCGCAAATAGTAATTACGGTACCTGAAATGGTGTGGAAGATGTGAAACAATGTCCATCGTATTAAACAGAAAACCCTCAAAGACAGAAATTCTCAATGTTTAAGAAGAAAAATGTGCTCATTATCACAGATCAAGGCACAACAATCTAGATACTAACACTTTATGTATTCGTATACCTCCAGGCTCTCCAGTATTGTAACCAATTTGTTTTAAATTAACACCACATCCATTGAAGTAGCATACAAAGAACTGTCTATAACACATTGCCACGGATTCTGCAGTAATAATAATGGTGAGGCTATCAGCGTTCACCGTTATTATGGAGTAATCGGACAGCAACTTCTGCACGTGCGCAGTTAAACGCAAAAATCCGGAGGTTGCTGTCCAATTTACTCTGCTCCGCAAGCTGCGTTATACTAGTACCTCGCCAATAGACTCGCATTGAAATACATGTAAGGGCATGAAGTTGCGGTACTTTCCCACTAGTTACCCACTTAACATGGCAGAAAAAGTTACGGCTTGTCCATTTAAGTGCAAGTGAATTTTTAACGCCGTGATAAGTCTTAATTACTGCCAAACAACCTCTCTAGCATTGAAAATTAACTTTTACAAGTGTGGAGATCATTCCTTGAGATTTTAATTATTGTTGGAGATTTTTTAAAAATTAAAATGAAATTTATTGTTTTTATTTTTTTATTTTTGTCTCTTTTATCTCTCTCTCTCTCTCTTAATCCCATCTCTCTTTCCCTCGTTTTATTTTGCTTTCTGTACATGATTTTACATTGAATTGAATATTCTAACTTCCTGGTTTAGACTCTGAGGGGGAAAAATTCAGCTGCTTGCGCCTCCCGTTAGCGCCTTAAATGGGCGCTAATGGGGCGTAAAGCAGCTAACGCCCGGGCGCAGCGCCGCCCACGCCTCCCGAAAAATTTAGTGGGAGGTTAGCGGCGGCGGCAGCCGGTAGCGCCCTGTGGCGCTGCGCCGCCGGCGATGACGTCATCGCCGTGCGCAGCGCCCCGCTCGCGCCCCGGCCGTGATCTTCAGTCGCGCCCCCTGATTTACCGCCAGACGCTATGTCCGACGGGTTCAGGGGGGCGTACGTGCGGCCGGGGCGGCGATATTTAAAGGGGAGGTGGCAGGCGGCCATTTTTGTTGCTGGCCGCCTGCCAGCACCTGCCCCCGTTGCTGTCCCCGGCCCCCGTGAAGCCCCCCCACCGTGAAGTGCCGGCTGCGCTCCAAGAGCCCGGCACTTCTCTTGAGTGCCGGGCTCTTTTGCCGGCACTCCCGATCCCTGGGAGCCCAGCTGGGCCCCGGTTCGCGCTGCGCAAGGCCCCTCCCCTTTAAGAAGGGGAGGAAGGCCTGCAATACCGCGGCGCGACGTGCCGCAGCGCGTGGCGCTGCGGCACGTAACGCCAGGATATTCACTCGCAGCGCCCCAAGAGGGATGCGGGGTGCTTCCAGTTGCGCCCCGCTTCCCTCTTGGGGCGCAACCACTGAAGTTCCGGCGCGGGGCCGCTAATTTTTTCGGGGCGCTAAAAGTCGCGCCCCGGCGAGGTTAGCGCCCCAAATGGGGCGCGACTCAATTTTTACCCCTGAGTGCCTCAGTGAGGATTCTTCAATCTGATTGGTTGAAAAGACACGCTGTTGCTTGCCCATTCACCACAGGTCCCAGATTCTCCTGTAGAGGGCGTCGCGCTGTTTCATATGCTCGATGACCCTAAGTTGCCGCTCAAAAGCCCACAAAACGTCTGTGGGCAACTGTAAGCGTAATGAACAGTGAGTGCCGTTCCTTCGCCGCTGACTGCTAAATCCAGGCCATTATGCCAACTGTATTTTCTAGGCTAGTGCAGAAGAATTAGCATTTATAAGCACCTTGTTGTGACCTTAGGACGTCCTAAAGCATTTCACAGTCAATGAATTACTTTTCAAGTGTAGTCACTGTTGTAATGTAGGGAAACACAACAGCCAATTTGTGCACAGCAAGCTCCCACCATCAGCAATGAGATAAATGAGCAGATAATCTGGCGCAATGATATTGGTTGAGGGATAGATGTTGGCCAGGACATCTTCCTTGCTCTTCTTCAAATCTTCCACATCCACCTGAGAGGGCAGACAGGGCCTCAGTTTAAATGTCTCATCTGAAACACCGCGCCTAGATTATGTGCTCAAGTCTCTGGAGTACAACTTGACCGTTTTACTCAGATGCGAGAGTGCTGCCGCTGAGCCAAGGCCGACACCTGTGCTACAGAATCACTAGCCATTGCCACGGAGTGGAGGCAGGCAGCTTTAAACCCTATCCTCCATGGAGTTCCCAAATCTTGCCCTAATTCCCTTGGTGAAGTGGTGAATGGATGGAAAATGGCAGCAGAAAAAGAGATACATCCAAGGAAAGTCACTTTCAGTCAGATTACCTGAGGGCTTGCATTGGCCAAGGTCAGCTCTCTGCCCAGCCATGGCAGATGTATGGCATTTCATATCCCCATTGAAAAAAGAAAGTCTCCCATATTGGTGGAGTTCTGTAAACTATGTAGGGGAGAGTTCAGCTTGAGTAGGAAGAGAAGCTTAGCTTTCAGCTTCCAAGCTGGCCAACTTAATTTTGTTCAACTTTTTTAATAAATCCCTTTTCGATAATTAAGAAAATTAACTGGATTTAGTGCCTGCACTTAATGCACATTTTAGCGTAGTGACACTTAATTCTCTAAGACAAATAAGGATTAATTCAAATTACTTCAGCACTATTATAAGATACTTGCATTTGTCAGCAAAAAAAAATAATTGAAACCTTATTCCACTGCCAATCATGTAAACTATCAGGAAATTCCCCCTCCACGGGTGAACATTCAGGTGGTAAATGCACTGTTTAAATTAGTACTGAGCTGTATGGTCCAGGAAGGTTACATGTTTGACCCCAGTCTGTGCTGAGTTAGCTGATCTCAGCTGGTTGGAGGTGTGGGTGCTGCAACTGACCTCAGTGCCATTGGGATGGGTGAAGGGGAAATCATAGTTCAGCCTCTTGTTCCTGATCGCTATCCAATGATTCATCCCTCACTTTCCCCAGTAGAAAATGTTTGTCGATTGACACCAATAACACAAGATAAGTTTGGTTGAAGCAAGCCCTTCATGCTTCCAGAATATTAATCCTACTTCACTACTGGAGCACCTATTTCTTACATGACTCCAGTGCCCTAGTCTCAACCAAAGGGTACAGTAGTATAGTGGTTATGTTACTGGACTACTAATGAATCCTCAGAATGAATTAAAAAAACATTCCTCCTGACAACCCCTTCCAGCTGTTTATCTCCCTCAGTGTAAAACAAATACTTCATAACGTCTGTCCTAAACTTGGAGTGACAAATATGTTTAGCAAATGATGAACTGACATCCTTTGCTGTGCAACAGCAAGACACTAGTGTAACCCTATGGTTCATATCAACAGGGAACAGCAGAATGGGAACCAAGTGCTGCTGCATGTAAGGACAGATTTTGCTAGTTTGTGCCATTGGCATTAGGCGCACATGATGGAAATTTAGGTGGGCACTGCCCACAATTTTGCATCCATTAAAATTAATTTCCCTTATGTTCTCCGTAACATAAGGATACATAAACTCATAAAATGAACCCCATTATGCCAAGAATATTGCATAATGTTGTTTTAAGAATTAATCAACATGCTTCCCTACACTACATAATATTTCAAGGGGGTTGGAGTATAAAAGCAGGGAAGTCCTGCTACAACTGTACAGGGTATTGGTGAGACCACACCTTGAGTACTGCCTACAGTTTTGGTCTCCTTATTTAAGGAAGGATATACTTGCATTGGAGGCAGTTCAGAGACGATTCACGAGGTTAATTCCAGAGATGAGGGGTTTCACTTATGAGGAAAGGTTGACCAGGCTGGGCCTATACTCATTGGAATTTAGAAGAATGAGAGGTGATCTTATCGAAACATATAAGATACTGAGGGGGCTCGACAGGGTAGATGCAGAGAGGATGTTTCCCCTCATGGGGAAATCTAGAACTCAGAGAGACAGTCTCAGAATAAAGGGACTTTTAGAACTGAGATGAGGAGGAGCTTCTTCTCTCAGAGGGTCGTAAATTTGTGGAATTCTCTGCCCCAGAGAGCTGTGGAGGCTGGGTCATTAAATACATTTAAAGTGGAGATAGACAAATTTTTGCAAGATAAGGGAGTGAAGGGTTATAGGGGAGCGGGCTGGGAAGTGGCTTTGAGCCCAAGATCAGCCATGATCTTATTGAATGGTGGAGCAGGCTCGAGGGGCCAAGTGGCCTATTCCTGCTCCTATTTCTTATGCTCTTATTTTATTATAACCACTGAGAACAGTTTTAAAGCAACTTCGGTGGGAGTGTTAAATGGTGGGTGTTGGATAAGCTGCCCATTATACACCCCACCTGAAGTCAATAGAAAGGGTGGCGTGCATATCATCTGTTATAGACACCTGCCATTGTTGAAAGTTTAATTCTGAATTTCTTCAGGGTTAACACTGTAGTAGGGTCATTATCAGTGCAGGGGAAAGGGGAGGGGCTGTGGGGGTCAGAAATTGGAATGGGACCCATTTATACCAGGTCATTGTCCTGTTTTGCCCGCACCACTTGGGAGGACTAAGAGTGAGTGGTTCTCCTAGATACATAGATACATAGAAGATAGGAGCAGGAGTAGGCCATCCGGCCCTTCGAGCCTGCTCCGCCATTTAATGAGATCATGGCTGATCCTCCAATTCAGTATCCCGTCCCCGCCTTCTCTCCGTAACCCTTAACCCCTTTTGCCTGTAGAAATATATCTAATTCCCTCTTAAATATATTTAATGAGCTGGCGTACACTGCCCTCTGTGGCAATGAGTTCCACAGGTTCACCACCCTCTGAGTGAAGAAATTCCCCCTCATTTCTGTCCTAAATGGTTTAGCCCTTATCCTTAAATGATGTCCTCTAGTTCTGTTCTCACCCGCCAAGGGAAACATTCCTTCTGCATCTAGTCTGTCTAGACCTGTCAGAATTTTATACACTTCTATGAGGTCCCCTCTCAATCTTCTAAACTCCAGTGTGTACATCCCTAAACTACATAGTCTCTCCTCATAGGTCAATCCCGCCATTCCTGGTATCAGCCTGGTGAATCGCCGCTGCACCCCCTCCATGGCAAGAACATCTTTCCTCAGATGAGGCGACCAAAACTGTACACAGTACTCGAGGTGTGGTCTCACCAGTGCCCTGTACAGCTGCAGCAAGGTATCCCTGTTCCTGTATTCCAACCCTTTTGCTATGAAGGCCAGCATACCGTTTGCCTTCTTGATCGCCTGTTGCACCTGCATGCTCGCCTTCAGTGACTGGTGTACAAGAACACCCAGGTCTCTCTGTACTTCCCCCTCTCCCAATTTATTGCCATTTAAATAATAATTTGCCCTCCCGTTCCTGCACCCAAGGTGGATAACTTCGCACTTGTCCACATTATAGTGCATCTGCCATTTATCCGCCCAATCACCCAGTCTGTCCAAATCGCTCTGGAGCTTCCTGGTCTCCTCCTCTGAGCCCACCCCCCCTCCTAGTTTAGTGTCGTCTGCAAATTTGGAAATGCTGCATCCGACTCCCTGATCCAGGTCATTAATGTAAATTGTGAACAGCTGGGGACCCAGGACAGATCCCTGTGGTACCCCACTTGTTACTGCCTGCCATTCAGAAAATGAGCCGTTTATTCCAACTCTCTGTTTTCTATCTGACAGCCAGTTCTCTATCCACGTCAATACTTTCCCCTTTATCCCATGAGCTTCAATTTTCCCTGCTAATCTTTTATGTGGGACCTTATCGAAGGCCTTTTGGAAGTCCAGGTACACCACATCTACTGGCTCTCCCCCATCTATTTTACCAGTTACTCCCTCAAAAAATTCCAATAGATTAGTCAAGCACGATTTACCCTTTGTAAATCCATGTTGACTCTGTCCTATCCTGTCCCCATTTGCTAAGTGCTCCGCTATTTCATCCTTAATGATGGACTCCAGCATTTTGCCCACAACTGATGTAAGGCTTACAGGTCTGTAATTACCTGCTTTTTCCCTACCCCCCTTTTTGAATAGTGGGGTAACGTTAGCTACCCTCCAATCCATGGGCACTGTTCCCGAGTCTAATGAATTCTGAAAAATCATACTTAGTGCATCCGCTATCTCTAGGGCCACCTCCTTCAGCACCCTAGGATGCATGTTATCAGGCCCTGGGGATTTGTCTGCCTTCAATCCCTTTAGCTTCCTTAACACCATATCCTTAGAGATATTGACTTGCGTCAGTTCCTCCTTTGCAAATGTCCCTATTTTTCCCGATATCCCAGGGAGGTTTTTTGTGTCTTCCTTCGTAAAGACTGACCCAAAGTATGCATTTAGTTGGTCTGCCATTTCCTTATTTCCCGTTATATATTCCCCCGTATCTGACTGCAATGGGCCAACTTTGGTTTTCACCAGTCTTTTCCTCTTGATATACTTATAAAAGCTTTTGGAGTTAGTTTTTATATTTTCCGCCAGCTTGCTTTCGTAAGCTATTTTGCCCCTCTTGATTAAGCCCTTTGTCCTCCTTTGCTCTATCTTAAACTGTTCCCAATCTTCCGCTCTGGCGCTTTTTTTGGCTATTTTATACGCCCTATCTTTGGATTTTATGCTGTCTCTAATTTCCCCTGTTATCCACGGTTGAGTCACCTTTTTAGATTTCCTTTTATGCCAGATTGGTATAAACAATTTTTGCAATTTTGTCATTCTATCTTTAAATGCTTGCCATTGTTTATCTACCTCCAGTCCTCCCAGGAACGTTGTCCAATCAGACCTACTCAGTTCCCGTCTAATGGCATCATAATTCCCCTTGTTTAAATTCAGGACCTTAGTATCTGAGTCAATTTCTTCGCTCTCCATTTCGAGTGAGAAATCGATCATGTTATGATCGCTCTGACCCAAGGGTCCCCGTACAACAAGATTACTAATTAGTCCCTTCTCATTGCACAGTACCCAGTCCAATATAGCCTGTTCCCGAGTTGGTTCCTCGACATATTGATCCAGATAACCATCCCTTAAACACTCAAGGAATTCCTCCTCCTCATTATTTTTACTGATTAGGCTATTCCAATCTATATGTAAGTTAAAGTCACCTATGATGACAGCTGTGCTCTTATTGCACGCTTCTCTAATTTCCCTCGTGATGCCCTCCCCAACCTCTATTTTACTCCCTGTCTGCCCTCCACTGCCCATTTTACGCTCCCAGCATATTTGTGTCAGCTGTCACCATGTAGTTGCGGCAAATTTCTTAAGTATCTTTCCCAACTCCATTGTCACCTTGTACATAAAACCTATATTGATCAACTGACGGTATATAACACTACAGACAATTTATTAGCTCGAATGTCCAGAGAGAGAGAAAATAGGGTATCCATTACACACTTTTGAAGCTTTTATTTTGCTTACAAAATGTGTATTAAGCTGAAGGAGAGAGAGATTGTGGTCAGAAAGAAAGGTTGCGTGCATCTGTGTATATGAGTCCTTCCTCAAGCTAAGGTTAGTTCCATTCCTAAAATAATAGTTGAATTATGAAGTCAACTATCTGATCTGTGTCTCATTAGTAGTTAAAAAAGGTAAATGCTAATTGTATACATTTCATGCCTATAAGACAGAGAGAGAATCAGAGACAGACACATGCGCAGAGATACTGGGGGTGAAATTCGGTATCACCCCATTTGGGGCGCAATTATCAGCCGGGCGCAGTTTATGGCGCTAATTATCGCCTCCGACCGCAAACTTGACTTCTATCACAGCTGGAGGTGATTGGAGCGCTAAATCAGGTGCTACACACCTCTCTTAAGGCACTAACGCCGAGGAGCGAGATGCTAACTCAGAGCGCTGGCGAAGCTCATGTGATGTCAGTCAGCAATGGAACACAGACACACTGGTGCCGGCCAGTTCTTAAAGGGGAGGGTCGATCTTGCTCTCCATCCACACCCTACTTATTGCAGCCTTGAATCTCGGCCTGGAGAGACCTGTACATCAATTCTGCTGGAAAGAACAATGGAGAGACCTAGGGAAAGAGCTCAGAGTGCAGCCCCCAGAGTCTCTTCTAAATTGATGCAAGGAAGGACAAATCAAAATGAACCTGCAAAGTGCAGCTCAGTACCCAAAACTCCTTCACACAGCGTTGAATCTCTCCAGAAGTCTCTCTCTCTCTCTCAGAATGCGTGGTGCAAAAATGTCGCCGACAAAAAAAGTCAGGAAGTGGTCACCTTTAAATAGCCATCCCCCAGTCCCTTCCCGACTGCAAAACGTTCCCCTCGACCTGTCGTTACTAGCGGCAGGTGGTAAGGCAGGGGGCACCACTCAATATCCAGTCTGGGGCGCTACTGGGGTGTTGCATGCTCGACTGACGTCACGATCTGCGGGCGCAGGAGATCGTGGTGGCAGTGTTTAGCGCCGCCGCAAAATGTCTGGTCAGTTTCCTGAGTGGCGCAAACATCGCTGCGCCCAGGCGCTAATTGCTTTGCAACCCATTAACGGGAGGCGCAAAGCAACGGAATTTTTCCCTCACTGAATTTTAAAGTTACATTTTGAAAGTAAAGAAAGCCTCTTTGAGGGAAACAGATAAAAAGGGAGGGTAGGAGGGGGATATGATGGAAACAGGTTGAGGGTGAGGAAGCCCCAGCCTCCAGCTACCCACAACCCCCACCCTCCTTGCACTCCTGGAGACAGCTAATATAGAATCATAAAATTATAGCATGGTTACAACGCAGAAGAAGGCCATTCGGCCTGTTGAACCCGTGCCGGCTCTCTGCAAGAGCGCTTCAGGATGAGATCAGTACAGTAGTGAGAAATGATCTTGTCTTGGAAGATCAAGATGTAGAATCAGTTTGGGTGGAGATAAGAAATAGCAAGGGAAAGAAGTTAATGGTGGGAGTAGTCTATAGGCCCCCTAACAGTAGCTATACTGTAGGACAGAGTATAAATCAAGAAATAATGGAGGCTTGTAAGAAAGGTACTGCAATAATCATGGATGATTTTAATATTCATATAGATTGGACAAATCAAATTAGCAAAGGTAGCCTTGAGGACGAGTTCATAGTGTATTTGGGATGGTTTCTTAGAACAATATGTTGTGGAACCAACCAGGGAACAGACTATTTTAGATCTGGTAACGTGTAATGAAACAGGATTTCTTAATGATCTCATAGTTAAGGATCCTCGAGGGAAGAATTATCATAACATGATAGAATTTCACATTCAGTTTGAGGGTGAGAAACTTGGGTCTGAAACAAGTGTCTTAAACTTAAATAAAGGCAATCACAAAGGTATGAAGACAGAGTTGGCTAAAGGGGACTGGGAAAATAGGTTAAACGGTAAGACGGTAGATAAGCAGTGGCAGACATTTAAGGAGATATTTCATAACTCTCAACAAAGATATACAGGAAACTTTCGTTTATCCGGCACTCAAATATCCGGAATTCTCGCTTAACCGGCAAAAATCATCCTCCGAAAACTCCTCTCAAATAACCGGCAATGTTGCCGAGTCGCAGTCGAGTCTCCGCAAACGCAGAGTGCTCCGAAAAATCCTCTCAAATAACCGGCAATGTTGCCGATCCCGAGTCCGAGTCCGAGTCCGCGAACGCCGATTTAGTCAGTAGGGGTACTTTTCAAAAGTACCACTACTTGGCCTCCTGGCGCTGTCGCAAGTCCGAAACATTGCAGTAGCATGAGTAGATTCTCCCGTGCTGCTTGGAGTCTCTTTGTTAAAAATAGCCTCGGTAGATATAACTCTCTGTTATCCGGTACTTTCGATAAACCGGCACCACGCCGGTCCCGTCGATGCCGGATAAACGAAAGTTTCCTGTATTCCAGTGAGAAAGAAAAACTCTACGAGAAGGATGAACCATCCATGGCTAACTAAGGAAGTTAAGGATGGTATCAAATTGAAAGAAAAGGCATACAATGTTGCGAAGATTAGTGGTAGGCCAGAAGATTGGGACATTTTTAGAAACCAGCAAAGGATGAGTAAAAAAAAATAAAGAGGGTGAAAATAGATTATGAGAGTAAGCTAGCAAGAAATATAAAAACAGACAGTAAGAACTTCTACAACTGTGTAAAAGGAAGAGAGTAGCTAAAGTAAACATTGGTCCCTCAGAGGATGAGACTGGGGAATTAATAATGGAAAACAAGGAAATGTCAGAGACTTTAAACAAATATTTTGTATCTATCTTCACGGTAGAAGACATTAAAAGCATCCCAATAATAGTAGATAATCAAGGGGAAAAAGGGAGGGAGGAATTAAAAACAATCACTATTACTAGAGAAAAAGTACTAGGCAAACTAATGGACTAAAGGCTGACAAGTCCCCTGGACCTGATCGCCTGCATCCTAGGGTCTTAAAAGAAGTGGCTGCAGAGATAGTGGATGCATTGATTGTAATCTTCCAAAATTCCCTAGATTCTGGAAAGGTCCCAGCTGATTGGAAAACCGCAAATGTAACGGCCCTGTTCAAGAAAGGAGGGAGACAAAAAGCAGGAATCTATAGGTCAGTTAGCCGAACATCTGTCATTGGGAAAATGCTCGAATCCATTATTAAGGGAGTAGTAGCAGGACATTTAGAAAGTCATAATACAATCAAGCAGAATCAACATGGTTTTATGAAAGGGAAATCATGTTTGACAAATTTATTAGAGTTCTTTGAGGATGTAATGAGTAGGGTGGATCAAGGGGAACCAGTAGATGTAGTGTATTTGGATTTCCAAAAGTTATTCGATAAGGTGCCACATAAAAGGTTACTGCACAAGATAAGAGCTCACAGTGTTCGGGGTAATATATTAGCATGGATAGAGGATTGGTTAACTAACAGAAAACAGAGAGTTGGGATAAATGGGTCATTTTCAGGTTGGAAAACTGTAACTAATGGGGTGCCATAGGGATCAGTGCTGGGGTCTCAACTATTTACAATCTATATTAAAGACTTGGATGAAGGGACCGAGTGCACTGTAGCCAGATTTGCTGACGATACAAAGATAGGTGGGAAAGCAAGTTGTGAGGAGGACAAAAAGAGTCTGCAAAGGGATATAGATAGGTTAAGTGAGTGGGCAAAAGATTGGCAGATGGAGTATAATGTGGGAAAATGTGAGGTTATCCACTTTCGTAGGAAGAATAGAAAAGCAAAATATTATTTAAATGGAGAGAGACTACAGAATGGTGTGGTACAGAAGGATCTGGGTCTCCTTGTACATGAAACACAAAAGTTAGCATGCAGGTACAGCAAGTAATAAGGAAGGCAAATGGAATGTTGGCCTTTATTGCAAGGGGGATGAAGTATAAAAGTAGGGAAGTCTTGCTACAACTATACAGGGTGTGGGTGAGACCACACCTGGAGTACTGCGTACAGTTTTGGTCTCCTTATTTAAGGAGGGATATACTTGCATTGGAGGCAGTTCAGTGAAGGTTCACTAGGTTGATTCCTGAGATGAAAGGGTTGTCTTATGAGGAAAGGTTGAGCAGGTTGGGCCTATACTCATTGGAGTTTAGAAGAATGAGAGGTGATCTTATTGAAACATATAAGATTTTGAGGGGGCTTGACCAGGGTAGATGCTGAGAGGCTATTTCCCCTCGTGGGGGAATCTAGAACTAGGGAGCATAGTTCAGGATAAGGAGTCGCCCATTTAAGACGGAGATGAGGAGGAATTTCTTCTCTCAGAAGGTCGTGAATTTTTGGAATTCTCTACCCCAGAGAGCTGTGGAGGCGGAGTCATTGAATATATTCAAGGTGGAGATAGACAGATATTTGAGCTACAGGGGAGTCAAGGGTTATGGGGACAGGTAGGAAAGTGGAGTTGAGGCCAAGATCAGTTCAGCCATGATCTTATTGAATGGCGGAGCAGGCTTGAGGGGCCGAATGGCCTACTCCTGCTCCTCTTTCTCATGTTCTTATGATGCGGAGATGCCGGTGTTGGACTGGGGTGGACAAAAATGAGAAGTCGCACAACACCAGGTTATAGTCCAACAGTTTTATTTGAAATTATGAGCTTTCGGAGCTCTGCTCCTTCGTCAGGTACAGTGAGGGAATACAAATCAGTTACAAAGTATATATAGACAGAGAACAATGTGTCTGCAGAGATACAATCCGTCAGGGAGGCATTACATCAAAGACACAGCAGAGTACAGCTAAGACAATGAGGTGGGGTCACAGGGGGTCCAACGTGTCAAATGCTGCAGTCTGCAGTTAAGCTTTCTACTTTTTTTTAAAACTGGAAATCACATCTGTGAACCAGACAACGACGTCGAGTCACGTCCTGTAGCGTGACATGAAACCGAGATCCCAGTTGAGGCCGTCCTCATGGGTGCGGAACTTGGCTATCAGTTTCTGCTCGATGATTTTGCGTTGTCGTGTGTCTCGAAGGCCGCCTTGGAGAACGCTAACCCGCAGATCCGAGGCTGAATGTCCTTGACTGCTGAAGTGTTCCCCGACTGGGAGGTAACAATCCTGCCTGGCGATTGTTGCGCGGTGTCCGTTCATACGTTGTCTCAGTGTCTGCATGGTCTCGCCGATGTACCATGCAGCGGTGCATTCTTTCCTGCAATGTATGAGGTAGACAACGTTGGCCGAGTCACATGAGTATGCACCATGTATCTGGTGGGTAGTGTCCTCACGTGTGATGGTGGTATCTGTGTTGATGATCTGGCATGTCTTGCAGAGGTTGCCGTGGCAGGGTTGTGTGGTGTCGTGGTCGCTGTTCTCCTGACAGCTGGGTAATTTGCTGCGAACGATGGTACTTTTGAGGTTAGGCGGCTGCTTGAAGGTGAGTAGTGGAGGCGTGGGGATGGCCTTAGCAAGGTGTTCGTCGTCATCGATGACATGTTGAAGGCTGCGAAGAACATGGCGTAGTTTCTCCGCTCCGGGGAAGTACTGGACGACGTAGGGTACTCTGTTGGTTGTGTCCCATGTTCGCCTTCTGAGGAGGTCTATGTGATTTTTCGCTGTAGCCCGTCGGAACTGTCGATCGACGAGTCGAGCGTCATATCCCGTTCTTACGAGAGCGTCTTTCAGCGTCCGTAGGTGTCCATCGCGTTCCTCCTCATCTGAGCAGATCCTGTGTATTCGCAGGGCTTGTCCATAGGGGATGGCTTCTTTAACGTGGTTAGGGTGGAAGCTGGAGAAGTGGAGCATCGTGAGGTTGTCCGTGGGCTTGCGGTAGAGTGAAGTGCTGAGGTGTCCGTCTTTGATGGAGATTCGTGTGTCCAAGAATGAAACCGATTCTGAGGAGTAGTCCATGGTAAGTTTGATGGTGGGATGGAACCTGTTGATGTTATCGTGTAGTCCTTTCAGTGATCCTTCGCCGTGGGTCCAAAGGAAGAAGATGTCGTCGATGTATCTGGTGTACAGCGTTGGTTGGAGGTCCTGTGCAGCGAAGAAGTCTTGCTCGAACTTGTGTATGAAGATGTTGGCGTATTGGGATGCGAATTTGGTCCCCATGGCTGTTCCGTGTGTTTGGGTAAAAAACTGGTTGTCGAAGGTGAAGACATTGTGGTCAAGGATGAAGCGGATGAGTTGTAGGATGGCGTCTGGAGATTGGCTGTTGTTGGTGTTGAGTACTGAGGCTGTTGCAGCGATGCCGTCATCATGGGGGATACTGGTGTAGAGTGCCGATACGTCCATCGTGGCGAGGAGTGTCCTGGTTCAACTGGTCCATGGGTGCTGAGTTTCTGTAAGAAGTCTGTAGTGTCACAACAGAAGCTGGGGGTTCCCTGTACGATGGGTTTCAGGATGCCCTCGACGTACCCAGAGAGGTTCTCACACAGGGTTCCGTTGCCTGATATGATAGGACGTCCGGGGGTGTTGGCTTTGTGTATCTTTGGGAGGTAGTAGAAGTCTCCCACGCGGGGAGTACGTGGGATGAGAGCGCGTAGGATGCTTTGAAGGTCTGGATCGAAGGTCTTGATCAGTCTATTGAGTTGGCGGGTGTGTTCTTTGGTCGGATCTGCGGGTAACTGTCTGTAGTGTTCCTGGTTGTCCAGTTGTCGGTATGCTTCTTTGCAATAGTCCATTCTGTTCTGTATGACGATGGCTCCTCCTTTGTCCGCTGGTTTGATGACGATGTTGCGGTTGGTCTTGAGAGCGTGGATGGCGTTGCGTTGTGCTCGGGTGACATTCTGGACTGTCTTGTGAGTGCGGCTGATGAATGTTTTTATGTTCAGCTACTCCCCCACCCTTTCCCTGTAGCCCTGTACATTTTTTCCCCTCAGGTATTTATCCAATTGCCTTTTCAAAGCCACAATTGAGTCTGCCTCCACCACCCTTTCAGGCAGTGCATTCCAGATTCTAACCACTAGCTACTTAAAAAAGTTTCCCTCATGTCGCCTTTGGTTCTTTTGCCAATCACCTTGAATCTGTGTCCTCTGGTTCTCGACTGAACCAGTGTTTTATAAAGGTTCATCATAACTTCCTTGCTTTTGTACTCTATGGGCTGGATTTTGATACTGGGGCGGGTTGGGGTCGTGTCATCCACTTTTCGTGTTATCCACCCAACTGCAATTGGATGTGGGAGATTTATGCGATTTTCACCTAATTGGGCAATTGAGTTCCAGCATGTGGGAACCCATGAACCAATTAGTGTCTTCAGTCTGGAAGTCACCTCTGATGATGTCATCATTGCTGCTGCATTGAAGGTCTGCAAAGACTGCCTGGCCTTTGCTGTGAGAGGACCTGGAGGCAAAATGAGCAGCAGCAGCCCTAAGTCTGCTCCCAGATATTTTTGTACCACCACCACTCCCACATATTATTATTCCCTCTCCTCCTCCTCCTACTACTACTACTACTACTACTACTACTACTACTACTACTTCATATCTCCGTTGTAATAGTGGACCTGATTGTCAGTTATCGAAATGTGCTACCGCCAGGTTTCACATTCGTGGTTCAGAACAGGCGTGCTTCACGTAGAAAAAGGGTTAAAATCACAAAGGCCTTTCAAAATAGCATTATAGAGGCAATTTAGTGCTTGTTAAGGGCCTTAACAGCCTATCCCGCCTCTTAGAGGCGGGACAGAGTCGGGACCAGCAGACACGATTTAATGAAAATTGCGTGGAGGCGGGATGGAGGCGGGCTTGCACCCGCCCGCCAGTTTTCGCAATTTTAATCCCCCACACGCCTCCAAACCCACCTCCAAGGGTCAATGAAAATTCTGCCCTATGCCTCTATTTATGAAGCCCAGTATCCTGTATGCATTTTAACTGCTTTTTCAACCTGCCCTGCCACCTTCAACGATTTGTGCACATATACCCCCAGGTCTTTCTGTTCATGCACCCCCTTTAGGATTGTACCCTTTAGTTTATATTGCCTCTCCTCATTCTTCCTACCAAAATGTATCATTTCGCACTTTTCTGCATTAAATTTCATCTGCCACATGTTCGCCCATTTGACCAGCCTGTCTATGTCTTCTTGAAGTCTATCACTATCCTCTTCACTGTTCACTATACCTCCAAGTTTAGTGTCATCTGCAAATTTTGAAATTGTGCTCTGTACTCTCAAGTCTAAGTCATTAATATATATCAAAAAAAGCAGTGTTCCTAGTACAGACCCCTGGGGGAACACCACTGTATACCTTCCTCCAGTCCAATAAACAAAAGTTCACCACTACTCTCTGTTTCCTGTCACTTAGCCAATTTCGTATCCATGCTGCCACTGTCCCTTTTATTCCATGGGCTTCAACTTTGCTGGAAAGCCTATTATGTGGCACTTTATCAAAGGCCTTTTTGGAAGTCCATATACACCACGTCAACCACATTGCCCTCATCAAAAAACTCAATCAAGTTAGTCAAACACAACTTGCCTTTAACAAAACCATGCTGGCTTTCTTTATTAATCCACACTTGTCCAAGTGACTGTTAACTTTGTCCCTGATTATCATTTCCAAAAGCTTCCCCACTACTGAGGTTAAACTCACTGGCCTATAGATGTTGGGTTTATCCTTACACCCTTTTTTGAACCAGGGTGTAACATTTGGAATTCTCTAGTCCTCTGGCACCACTCCTGTATGTAGGGAGGATTGGAAGATTATGGCTAGTATCGGCACAATTTCTTCCTTAAACTCCCTCAGCATCCTAGGATGCATCCCATCCGGTCCTGGTGAGTTATCAACTTTAAGTTCAGACAGCCTTTCTAGTACTTCCTCCTTATCTTTTTTTTATATTGTTTTTTATGGGATGTGGGCATCGCTGGCAAGGCCAGCATTTATTGCCCATCCCTAATTGCCCTTGAGAAGGTGGTGGTGAGCCACCTTCTTGAACCGCTGCAGTCCGTGTGGTGAAGGTACTCCCACAGTGCTGTTAGGTAGGGAGTTCCAGGATTTTGACCCAGCGACGATGAAGGATCGGCGATATACTTCTAAGTCAGGATGGTGTGTGACTTGGAGGGGAACTTGGAGGTGATGGTGTTCCCATGCGCCTGCTGCCCTTGTCCTTCTAGGTGGAAGAGGTCGCGGGTTTGGAAGGTGCTGCTGAAGAAGCCTTGGCGAGTTGCAGAAGTGCATCTTGTAGATGGTACACACTGCATCCACGGTATGCCGGTGGTGGAGGGAGTGAATGTTTAAGATGTTGGATGGGGTGCCAATCAAGCGGGCTGCTTTGTCCTGGATGGTGTCAAGCTTTTTGAGTGTTGTTGGAGCTGCACTCATCCAGGCAAGTGGAGAGTATTCCATCACACTCCCGACTTGTGCCTTGTAGATGGTGGAAAAGTTTTGGGGAGTCAGGCAGGTGAGACACTCGCCACAGAATACCCAGCCTGTGATCAGCTCTTGTAGCCACAGTATTTATGTGGCTGGTCCAGTTAAGTTTCTTTTCAATGGTGACCCCCAGGATGTTGATGGTGGGGGATTCAGCGATGGTAATGATGTTGAATGTCAAGGAGCGGTGGTTAGACTCTCGCTTGTTGGAGATAGTCATTGCCTGGCACTTGTGTGGCGCAAATGTTACCTGCCACTTATCAGGTCAAGCTTGAACGTCGTCCAGGTCTTGTTACATGCGGGCATGGACTGCTTCATTTTCTGAGGAGTTGTGAATGGCACTGACCACTGTGCAGTCATCAGTGAACATCCCCATTTCTAACCTTATGTTGGCGGGAAGGTCATTGATGAAGCAGCTGAAGATGGTTGGGCCTTGGACACTGCCCTGAGGAACTCCTGCAGCGATGTCCTGGGGCTGTGATGATTGGCCTTCAACCACCACAACCATCTTCCTTTGTGCTAGGTATGACTCCAGCCAGTGGAGAGTTTTCCCCCTGATTCCCATTGACTTCAATTTTACTCGGGCTCCTTGATGCCACACTCGGTCAAATGCTGCCTTGATGTCTCATCCAGTAACTCCACTACCTCTTATTTCCTTATGACTTTGGCAGCATCTTCTTCCTTGGTGAAGACACATGTCAGCCATGCCCTCTGCCTCCATGCGTAGGTCTCCTTCTTGGTCCCTAATCTGCCCCACCCCACCTCTTACTACCCGTTTATTATTTATATGCCTATGGAAGACTTTTGAATTCTCTTTTATGTTAGCTGCCAATCTATTCTCATATTCTCTCTTTGCCCCTCTTATTTTCTTTTTCATTTCCCCTCTGAATTTTCTATATTCATCCTGATTCTCACTTGTATGCTCAACCTGACATCTGTCATCCGCCCACTTTTTCTGCTTTATCTTACTCTCTATCTCTTTCATCATCCGGGGAGCTCTGGTTTTAGTTGCCCTAACTTTCCCCCTCGTGAGAATGTATCTCGACTATACCCAAACTATCTCCTCTTTAAAGGCAGCCCATTGTTCGATTAGTTTTGCCTGCCAAACTTTGATTCCAATTTACCCAGGCCAGATCTGTGCTCAACCCACTGAAATCTGCCTTCCTCCAATTAAGTATTTTTACTTGAGTTTGCTCCCTGTCCTTTTCCATAGCTAACCTAAACCTTATGATACTATGATCACTGTTCTCTAAATCTTCCTCTACTGACACTTGCTCCACTTGACCCACCTCATTCCCCAGAGCCAGATCCAGCAATGCCTCCTTCCTCATTGAGCCGAAAACATACTGATCAAGGAAGTTCTCCTGAACACACTTCAGAAATTCTTCCCCATCTCTGCCCTTTACACTATTATTATCCCAGTTTATATTAAGATAATTGAAGTCCCCCATTCTTACTACTCTATAGTTCTTGCACCTCTCTGGAATTTTCCTGCAAATTTGCTCCTCTAAATCTTTCCCACTAGTTGGTGGCCTATAGAATACACCTAGTAGTGTAATGGCCCCTCTATTATTTCTTAACTCAACCAAATAGATTCTGTCCTTGGCCCCTCCTGGACATCCTCTCTCTCCAGCACTGTAACATTCTCCTCAACCAATACTGCCACCCCACCTCCTTTCTTTCCATCCCTATCTTTCCTGAACATCTTATATCCAGGAATATTTAAAACCCAATCCTACCCTTTTATAAGCCAGGTCTCCGTTATCGCCTCGACATCATATTCCCATGTGACTATTTGCGCCTGCAGCTCATTAACTTTATTTACCACGCTTCGTGCATTTACAAACATGCACTGTAAACTTGTCTTAGACCTTCTTGTATCCTCTCTTAATCTGACCCCACCTACTACCTTACTATTTCTTACTCTAGTGCTATCTGTCTCTCCCCATCCTTTGTGTACTTTGTTTCTCCTTTCTAATGCTACATCCTGGTGCCCATCCCCCTGCCAAATTAGTTGAAACCCTCTCCAACAGCACTAGCAAAGCCCCCCGCGAGGACATTGGTTCCGGCTCTGTTGAGGTGCAACCCGTTGGCCTATACAGGTCCCACCTCCCCCAGAACCGGTCCCAAAATCCCAGGAATCTAAAGCCCTCCCTCCTGCACCATCTCTCCAGCCACGCATTCATCTGCTCTATCCTCCTATTTCTATACTCTCTAGCTCATGGCACAGGGAGTAATCCAGAGCTTACTACCTTTGAGGTCCTGCTTTTTAATCTCTTTCCTAGCTCCCTAAAATCTGCCTGCAGGATCTCATCCCTTTTTCTGCCTATGTCTTTGGTACCGATATGGACCACAACCTCTGGCTGTTCACCGTCCCCACTCAGAATGTTCTGCAGCCACTCAGTGACATCTTTGACCCTGGCACCAGGGAGGCAACATACCATCCTGGAATCACGTCTGCGGCCGTGGGGATGTAGTACAGGTAGTACAGGAAGGCCTGGAAGCAAGGAGCCTGGGATAAGGGTGCAGGGAACATACATTAACAATGGCAGAGAGTGAAAATGGGATTGAAAGATCACAAGAGGTGAAAGGACTCTCAAACACTGATATCCTAATATGCCCTGTCACTTTACGTGGCCAGGCTGTAAGAGATAATCTGCTTATCAGACCAAAAAGCCCATCCTAACTGACACTGAATTAACAGTCTCATTTAAAGAAAATGGGTATTATGGGAAATAGAAAAGCTAATGGAATTGGGGGCACTGTTCCCTGGATGTTGCTGAGGCAAGTTTTTAGGCAGATTTAAGGAAGATTTACTCTCCTCTGAACGATTTTCATAGAAACATTTATATTGCAGCACAGTAGGAGTCCATTGAAGCCATTGCATTGTGCTTGTGTTGGCACTTCAACCGGGACTAATTATGTTCCCCTGCCCTTTCACCATTTTAGATCTGGCTTGGAAGTGTTTGCAGTAGACATTAGAGGCTCAAAATAAAGAGTGTCCCATTCACCAGCATTAATATCCCTCACCTTGATGAGCACACAATTTAAAACAAAAAGGTTTTAAATAATGTTAAAAAGAATGTTCACTGGGCTAAACTGGTTATTGGAAGGTTGTCAAAAACCAGAGACAGACTTTGTGACGTTTCTGATGTATTCTGAACAATTAAAAACTGGAGAGAATGGGTAAGAGGCAGCTGAGGGAGAACAGAGGTGTAGGCAGAAGACTGTCAGGAGTTTCCTCTGCCTTAGATCTAATCTGCAAATCATGATTAAAAGTAAGTTAAACTTATCCCTTGGGTACCCGCCTACATTTTCTTCAATGGAGAAATTTAAAGTACCTTCATGACAAAAATAAGTGTTCATTTGACAAGAATTAAATTAAATGTCAATGCATCAGCGGAATCTCAAAGCTCCTTCAGAGAACAGTGGGTGTAACAAAACATATAGTTAACAAAAAAGAATTTTGATTACCACTCCTGCAGCAAATAATGGCCATTCATCCTGCCTGTTTTATTTTAATGAAACATCCTTTTCTGAAGGCAGTCTGTTGGAAGTTTCTTATTGACGTGCAGCTCCCAGTTAATGACTATCTATCCCTCCCCAAAAAACATTTTGAGGTCTTTGTTCCTTTGACGATGCTACATCAATAACAGGTCTCCTTGGAGAAGTCATCTTGTGCATTTTTCTTAATTCAGTTGTCAGTTATTCTAAAATGAGTGTCCCAAATAGGTCTAGTTGCCCTCTCTGAAATCATCTGATCACCTCCAAATAGCTTGGAAAAAATGGCATCTCCCCTGCCTTCCTCTCCCTCTCCCCCTTAGCATCACCTTCAGAGTAGAATTTATAGAACTGTCACCACTAGCATTTTAGACAGAATTATATTTAGAGGAAAGATTTTTACCAAATTAATGAAAAATCAATTCAACTTCAAAACTCCATTAATGCTTATTAATGCATTGGTTACAGATAGATGCCACAAAATTCAATACTTGGGACCAAATACTTGCTTGGCAGCTTGCCCATTTCGATGTAATTCATTCTTTACTTCATGTTAGTCTACAATAGGGGTTTTAACCCTTTCTGCCAGTGAATGCAAACAAATCGAAGTTCACTCAGTGGCTAAATGCACGGTGCAGAATAAAAGGATCCCACCTTTGATCCCAGCGAGACCTGGGGTGTTTGTGCACAACTCTTTGAGGGTGGCAGGACAGGTTAACAAAGCAGTTAATAAAACAAAATAATGTTTTTAATTATTCGTTTATGTGATCTGGGCATCGCTGGCAAGGCCAGCATTTATTGCCCATCCCTAATTGCCCTTGAGAAGGTGGTGGTGAGCCGCCTTCTTGAACCGCTGCAGTCCGTGTGGTGAAGGTCCTCCCACAGTGCTGTTAGGGAGGGAGTTCCAGGATTTTGACCCAGCGACGATGAAGGAACGGCGATAAACTTCTAAGTCAGGATGGTGTGTGGCTTGGAGGGGAACTTGGAGGTGATGGTGTTCCCATGCGCCTACTGCCCTTGTCCTTCTAGGTGGAAGAGGTCGCGGGTTTAGGAGGTGCTGCCGAAGAAGCCTTGGCGAGTTGCTGCAGTGCATCTTGTAGATGGTACACACTGCATCCACGGTACGCTGGTGGTGGAGGGAGTGAATGTTTAAGGTGGTGGATGGGGTGCCAATCAAGCGGGCTGCTTTGTCCTGGATGATGTCGAGCTTCTTGAGTGTTGTTGGAGCTGCACTCATCCGGGCAAGTGGAGAGTATTCCATCACACTCCTGACTTGTGCCATGTAGATGGTGGAAAAGCTTTGGGGAGTCAGGGGGTGAGACAGTTGCCACAGAATACCCAGCCTCTGACCTGCTCTTGTAGCCACAGTATTTATGTGGCTGGTCCAGTTAAGTTTCTTGTCAATGGTGACCCCCAGGATGTTGATGGTGGGGGATTCGGCGATGGTAATGCCATTGAATGTCAAGGGGTGGTGGTTAGACTCTTGCTTGTTGGAGATAGTCATTGCCTGGCACTTGTGTGGCACGAATGTTACCTGCCACTTATCAGCCCAAGCCTGAATGTCGTCCAGGTCTTGTTGCAAGCGGGCTTGGACTGCTTCATTATCTGAGGGGTTGTGAATGGTACTGAACACTGTGCAGTCATCAGCGAACATCCCCATTTCTGACCTTATGTTGGAGGGAAGGTCATTGATGAAGCAGCTAAAGATGGTTGGGCCTAGGACACTGCCCTGAGGAACGCCTGCAGCGATGACCTGGGGCTGTGATGTTTGACCTTCAACCACCACAACCATCTTCCTTTGTGCTAGGTATGATTCCAACCAGTGGAGCATTTTCCCCCCGATTCCCATTGACTTCAGTTTTACTAGGTTTTATAAATAGAGGTATAGAGTACAAAAGCGAGGAAGTTATGCTAAACTCATATAAAACAATGGCCCAAAAATTCGGCCGAATACGGGAGAGTACCCGTTGCGTACTCACCTGTATTCGTTTCCGAAGTGCCGGTTTCCTGCATGCACTGCGCATGCGCGGGAAACCGGCACTTCCGGTATGGCGAAGGGGGCGGTTCCTAGGTGAAGCGCGTGTGCACTAGAGGCTGCGTGCACGCAGCACACTTAGGTTTTTTTTCAGGTTTCAACGCGAGGGTAAGTATGGAAGATTCTACACAAGTAAAAAGGAGGCGTAAGACCCCTTTTGAACAAGGTAAGTAGTTAATTAAGTATAATTTTAAATTTTTTTCAACAGTTTTATCTTTTTTAGAGACTTTAAAGAAAGGTAAGTTTATTATTATAACTTTTAAAAAGAATTTAAATTTTTTCAAAAATTTAAATTTTTGTTTAAAGTGGTTAATTTATTTAACTATAGTTATTTTATTAATGGGATGGTTTTTTTTTAAATTTATTTGAGGTTTAGCTGTTCTTTTGGGGCCGATTTCAATTCACAGATTTGACAGGTCTCCTGTCAAATCTATGAATGAAAGATGGTCTGCTGCCATTGGCTCTCCATGGCCCACGTGATCCCAGGAGTCGCATCGCACTAACTGCGCCCCTGGGACACGCAAGCACTGTGCGCCGGCACTAGGGAGAGGCCCAGGACCCGAAGTTCCTGTGGGCCCGAAACACAATGGCAGGCGCGGTAGGTAAGATCGCGCGCGATCCTTACCCCCGCGGCAAGCCGGCCACCCGAATTTCTAGGCCATTAGCTCAGCTCCAACTGGAGTATTGTGTCCAATTCTGGGCAACACATTTTCGGAAAATATGAAGGCTTTGGAGAGGGTACAGAAGAGATTTACTAGAATGGTTCCAGGGATTACAGTTATGTGGATAGACTGGAGAAGCTGGGGTTGTTCTCCTTAGAGCAAAAAAGGCTAAGAGGAGATTTGATGGAGGTGTTTAACATCATGAAGGATTTAGATAGAGTAAATAAAGAGAAGCTGTTTCCAATGGCTGAAGGATCGATAACCAGAGGGCACATAATTAAGGTGATTGGCAGAAGAACCAGAGGCGACATGAGGAAAAACTTTTTTATGCAATGAGTGGTTAGGATTTGGAATGCACTGCCTGATAGGGTGGTGGAAACAGATTCAATAGTAGCCTTCAAAAGGTATTTGGAAAAATACTTGAAGGAAACAAATGCAGGAATATGGGGAAAGAGCAGGGGAGTGAGACTAACTGGATTGCTCTTTGAAAGAGCAGGCACAGACTCGATGGGCCGAATGGTCTCCTTCTGTTCTGTACTATTCTATGATTCTATGATCAGAGATGAAACCTAAGACTTTGCTGGTCTGTACAACTCGGTATTACACTGAGCCATTGGAGGAGCTATACTCTTGGCTTTCAAGGAGTTTTGAAGTGCAGTGAATTTCTGGTTACTATATACATGTTCATTGAGAAGTGATCATGAGGGTTTTGATACTGACCATTCTATATTCTATTTTGAACTGAATAGTTTCCTTCCTTTGACAAACCAAATCTACATCACCTTCTTTGAGCTTGGATGCTTTTAGCTCCAAATAGTGGTTTGTACTTAATTTTGTGTTTATTTTTGCCTCATGATGTTTTGTGTAGGGCCATTGTACTTTTTGGATCAGTAATCATTGGAAGCTTGATTCACCAATTAGAAGTTCTGCTGTAGAGTTACCCAGTGTAACAACAGGTTGTTCAGTAGCTTTGCACAAACCTGTAGAGTTGTCTGTAAGTCTTCCCTTTATTGGTAGCAATACAAACAATGATTTCATAATCCACTCTCACTTCAGCATTGGCTTTGGGCCAACAGTGGGATGAAAATAGTATTTAAATTCATTTGCTATTTAAAGTAAACCACTGTCACTTTCATTGGTGAGCATATGAAATTATAATAATCTTTTGTTTGACTGTGCACTAATTGTGCTTGCTGAAGTTGGCAATGACACTGTAAGAGAATTTGAAAGGCAGAAGCAATGAGCAGGGCTACAGTGATTCCTGGAATGGAAGTTAGACTTAAACACCAGCAACTCTGCATTAGACTGCTGCAAACAACCAACAGACCATACACATCTCTTTTTCCTGTATTCAGCAGCATCATCATCACAAGGACTGCAGCAGTTCAAGGTGACGCACCACCACCTTCTCAGAGCAACAAGGGATGGGCAATAAATGTGGACGAGCCAGCATCGCCTGCATGCTGAGAGCAAACAAAAGTAGGGAGGTAGACTTTCTCTGCAGCCTGCTAAATAGGATTCTCACATCCCGTTACTGGACAAATAGATCTATGGAACATCCAAAAGGTAACAAGTGGGGCCAAGCTTTTTTGGTCATTCACATACCTGTAGCAGCATTGCCAGCCACATTCACCACTTGTTTGCACGAGCATAGATTGGGGGAGATTACTAAACTAAGCAGCTGATTGCTGGTAAGTGAAGAACATTTTGTAACCCTTTTACAGAGTACAGGGTGGCGAACAACATCACAGTTTATTTCAGCACTGTTCATCAATATCTGTCTGTGGTGATTCAGTTCCTGCACATCTTTCAGAATGGTCTCCTCCAACAAGCTTAGAAAAATGACACACTCTCTTGTGTGAATGGGAGGAATCAGCTAGCAACTCATTTTCAACCGCTTCGCATTAATATTTACATTCAATCTCCAAGCATCGCCATTCTGGAGAGAGAATTCTGCAGATCTAACCCCAATCTTAATCCTAACCCTATTAGCCCCCATTGTTTACAGAAGGCCAGGAGCCACTGCAAAATGGAGCCACGTCAATCTGGATTGTAAGGGGGAAAAATTCGGTTGCTTTGCGCCTCCGGTTAGCGCCCTAAGAGGGCGCTAACGGTGTGCAAAGCAACTAGCGCCCGGGCGCGGCACCACCAACGCCTCCCACGAAATTCAGCAGGAGGTTAGTGGTGGCAGTAACCATTAGTGCCCCGCAGCGCTGCGCCACCGTAGATGACTTCACCACCGTGCGCAGCACCCTGCTCGCGCCCCAGCCGCGATCTTTGGTAGCGCCCCCTGACTTACCGCCGGACGCTATGTCCGACGGGGTCAGGGGGGCCTACCTGCGGCCGGGGCGCGAGGTGCCGGGCGGCCATTTTTGTTGCTGGCCACCTGCCAGCACCTGCCCGCTTTGCCGTCCCCGGCATTCTGAGCAGCCGCCCCCCCCCCCCACCCGCGGAGTGCCGGCTGCGCTCCGTGAGCCTGGCACTTGTCTTAAGTGCCGGGCTCTTTTGCCAGCACTCCGATCCCTGGTGGCCCAGCTGGGCCCCGGGTCGTGCTGTGCAAGGCCCCTCCCCTTTAAGAAGGGGAGGAAGGCCTGCAGTACCGTGGCACGTAGCACCGCGATATTCCCTCACAGCGCCCCAAGAGGGAGGCGGGGCACTTCCAGTAGCGCCCTGCTTCCCTCTTGGGGCGCTACCATTCAATTTCAGCCGTGGCGCTAAAAGTAGCGAAGTTAGCACTCCAAAGGGGGTGCGACTCAATTTTTCCCCCTAAATCTCTCCTTACGAAAGTAACAACAACAACAACAATTTGTATTTATATAGCGCCTTTAATGTAGTAAAATGTCCCAAGGCGCTTCAGAGGAGTATTATAAGACAAAATATTTGACACATAAGGAGAAATTAGGGCAGGTGACCAAAAGCTTAGTCAAAGAGCAAGGTTTTAAGGATCATCTTAAAGGAGGAAAGAGAGGTAGTGAGGTGGAGAGGTTTAGGCAGGGATTCCAGAGCTTAGGGCCTAGGCAACAGAAGGCACAGCCACCAATGGTTGAGTGATTATAATCAAGGATGTTCAAGAGGGCAGAATTAGAGGAGCGCAGATATCTCAGGGGGTTGTGGGGCTGGAGGAGATTACAGAGATAGGGAGGGCGAGGCCATGGAGGGATTTGAAAACAAGGATGAGAATTTTGAAATCGAGGTGTTGCTTAACCGGGAGCCAATGTAGGTCAGCGAGCACAGGGGTGATGGGTGAACGGGACTTTGTGCGAGTTAGGACACAGGCAGCTGAGTTTTGGATCACCTCAAGTTTACGTAAGGTAGAATGTGGGATGTCAGCCAGGAGTTCATTGGAATAGTGAAGTCTAGAGGTAACAAAGGCATGAATGAGGGTTTCAGCAGCGGATGAGCTGAGGCAGAGGCGGAGATGGGCAATGTTACGGAGGTGGAAATAGGCGGTCTTTGTTATGCTGCGGATATGTGGTGGGAAGCTCATTTCAGGGTCAAATATGACACAAGGGTTGCGAATAGTGCGGTTCAGCCTCAGACAGATGTTAGGGAGAGGGATGGAGTCAGTGGCTAGGGAACAGAGTTTGTGGCGGGGACCGAAAACAATGGCTTCAGTCTTCCCAATATTTAATTGGAGAAAATTTCTGCTCATCTAGAACTGGATGTCGGACAAGCAGCCTGACAATTTAGAGACCGTGGAGGGGTCGAGGGAAGTGACAGTGAGGTAGAGCTGGGTGTCGTCAGCGTACATGTGGAAACTGACGCTGTATTTTCGAATGATGTCGCCAAAAATGGAAGTGATCTACTACATACACAAACTACCACCAATTCTCCCATAGTAACAAAGTAATGTCTTACCAAATTATTGGGTGCCCTGCTACAATAGTTAATTTTGCCTTGGAATAACACTGCACCAATACCACTAGTTTTCATGTCCATAGTGAAGGGATAGCCAGCTATTGAAAAAAACCAAAAGTCAGTGCTGTTATAGATGTTTGCTGTAGTTGCTGCTTCAACATTTTCATTCCAAATAAATCATTGTCATTTTTCAACGAGGCAGTGGGGGAGCGGCTTTGTAATTATTTTCAAATCCAAAGATGAACCATTTGTTCCACAACATAACCTCAGAAACCGTTCACTTGCTTGAGATATACAGGGTGGGTATTTAATATTTCAACTTGTGCGAGATGCTTTGGCACTTACTGCTCACCATATACATGTCCCAGCAGGTATGCAAGATGTCTCCAATTGAGCACAAAGCATGATTCAATTTAGGTTAACAGTATGGAAACCGTTAAACACTTATTGCCGGTGGTCCAATGCAACCTCAAAGGTCTTGAATATTCAGGTCAAGTTAAACAGGACACATTGACAAAGCAAGATCACTCTATTCATGAACAATTCAAGGTAGAAAGGATACATTAACAAAGAAAAGACCACCTAGAAGTTTTGTCAAGCAATTCTTGCCAAGTAGGGAGGAAGAGTTTCTTTGTCTCAAGTCCCCAAGAAACCTTATATTAAACTGTTATTTCTGTTGCTGCTGATTTATTCCTCCAATATTGCAATAAGTCACAAGAACATAAGGACTTCAATTATAAATGAGAAAAGGCCATTTGATCCAGCAAATTTCTTCCCTCCACAACCTGCGCACAATTGTGGACTGAATTCCTCATTAAGATAACTAATCAGAATGAAAACCTCCAGAAAGGTAAAGCTCCAATTTGTTTATTTTTGTTAGCCGGGTTTCTGACAAGTGCAGAAACCCATCAATACATGATGTACTCTCCTGCACATTATCTTTGATCAATAATGTAAACAGTAAGCGATCCAGAACTGTGCAAGTCATTCTCCACCGGAGTGACCCTTCTTTGATTTGTCATCACCTTCAGCTTCCTACTGCTAAAACACTTTTCGGACCCAACTGGCTAACTTGCTATTAATTATATGAGCCATGATATTCTTTAAAAGGCTGATATGTGAAACTTCATCAAAATCCAAGGAAATGATATCCAATTACAGCTGGTAAGCTCATAAATCAGTTAGAAAAAAATAGAGTATCATCTTGGCTGATAGCTTGTTCCTGCACTTGGCAAGTGATCTCTTGGATATTATCTGATGAGCGTACATTGGTGACTTGTTTGAGCTGGGCAAAAGGTATGTCTTTGGGGATTTTATTTTCATTTTTCCATTGAGTTAATCACTTTTCAATGCAACATGTAAAAGCACTTTCCAACCCCACTCAAGCGCACCCTGCCATACATCTATTGGAAAGACAGAAAGCAGAGAGTAGGGGGTAAAGGGTAGCTATTCAGAGTGGCAGAAGGTGAAAAGTGGGGTCTCACAAGGATCAGTGCTGGGACAACTGTTGTTCACAATTTATATTAACGATTTAGATTTTGGATCAAAAATACAATTTTTAAATTTGAAGACAACACCAAATTGGGAGGGATAGTCAACACTAAGGAGCACTGCAACAAATTACAAGAAAACTTCAAAACTTGAAGAATGGGCATATCATTGGCAAATAAATTTCAACATACAGAAGTGTGAGGTAATGGGCCAAAAATTCATCCCGCTGCGCGAGAGTACGCACTGCGTACTCTCGCGTATTCTCTCTCCAATTGCCGGTTTTCTGCATGCCCTGCGCATGCGCTGAAAACCGGCACTTGGTCTTTTGAAAAGGGGGTGGTTCCTCGGTGCATCGCGTGCGCGCTACAGGCTGCGCGCACGCTGTGCACTTCGTGCTTTGGACGCGCAGGTAAGGACGGAAGATTTTAGAAATGGAAAAAGGAGGAGTAAGACCCACTTTTAACAAGGTAAGTAGTGAATTAAGTATTTTTTTGAATTTTTTTTAACAGGTATATCTTTTTTAGAGACTTTAAAGACAGGTAAGTTTATTTTTATAACTTTTTAAAAGATTTTAAATTTTTTCAAAAATTTAATTTTTTATTTAAAATGGTTAATTTATTTAACTATACTTATTTTATTAATGTGATGGTTTTTTTTAAAATTTAATTGAGGTTTAGCTGTTATTTTGGGGTGTGTAAG
This sequence comes from Squalus acanthias, assembly GCA_030390025.1. Taxonomy (NCBI): domain Eukaryota; kingdom Metazoa; phylum Chordata; class Chondrichthyes; order Squaliformes; family Squalidae; genus Squalus; species Squalus acanthias. The sequence goes on along the minus strand of CM059432.1, from coordinate 29,084,429 downwards.
ATTCATAGATTTCACAGCACGTATGTGAAACTTATGAATGGAAGATGGTGTGCTGCCATTGGCTCTAACTGAGTCACGTGATCCCACAGCTCGCACGAATTCACTACGCCGGTGGGATACGCAAGCACTGCCCAGCTGATGTCTGGAACATCAAGTTCGTGCGAGCTGGATCTGAAAAAGCCAACGCGGAGTGAGAGATCGCGGGGAAGCCTTACCCCCGCGGGAACAGAGCGAGATCAATTTCTGGGCCAATATATTTTAGGAAGAAAAATAAGGAGGTCACATATTACTTGGAAAATATGAATCTAAATGGTGTAGAGGAGCAAAGCGATCTGGGCGTACAAATACACAAATCAATAAAAGTTGCGACGCAGGTCAATAAGGCCATAACAAAAGCAAACCAAGCACTTGGGTTTATTTCTAGAGGGATAGAATTGAAAAGAAGGGAAGTTATGCTAAACTTGTATCGAACCTTGGCTAGACCACACTTGGAGTACTGTGTGCAGTTCTGGTTGCCATATTATAAAAAGGATATAGAGGCACTAGAGTGGGTGAAAAAAAGATTTACAAGGATAATACCAGAACTGCAAGATTATACCTATCAAGAAAGGATGAACAGGCTGGGTCTCTTTTCTCTTGAAAAGAGAAGGCTGAGGGGTGACCTAATAGAGGTCTTTAAAATTATGAAAGGTTTTGATAGAGTGGATACAGAGAGAATGTTTCCACTTGTGGGGAAGAGCAAAACTAAAGGTCATCAATATAAGATAGTCACCAAGAAATCAAATAGGGAATTCAGAAGAAATATCTCTACCCAGAGAGTGGTGAGAATGTGGAACTCGCTATCACAGGGAGTGGTTGATGTGAATAGTATAGATGCATTTAAGGGGAAGCTTGATAAGCATGTGAGGGAGAAGGGAATCGAGGGTTATGCTGATAGAGTTAGATGAGGAAGGATGGGAGGAGGCTCGAGTGGAGTATAAACGCCGGCATGGACTGGTTGGGCCAAATGGCCTGTTTCTGTGCTGTATATTCTATGTAATTCAATGATAGTCATCTGTAATTAGAAATCTTAATCCTCAAATCAACAATGTAGCCACTCAGACATCCCCCGTACCATGGTAGTTTCCATTTTTATAAACTTCCTTAGAATAATTTTTCTAGTAACTCTCAGTAAGATGCATATTATAAAGTATATTGTCTCAGTTCAACATTGTTTGCATACTGTACATTGAATCCATCGCAACATTTCTTCTCTTTTTCTGTTCTATTGATACTTTTATGGTCAATGCCTCGCTGAACCTTCCCTTTTTATTTCTTCTCAATGAAAAGATAGTGTCTGACAGATGCCTCCTTCTTCCCACATCCTTATTGTATAGAAATCAAGACTCATAACACAATCTTCTACTCTGTCTCATTCTTTCCCAGGATCTTAAAACTTTGGAACTTTTACTTCCCTTGGTCTTTCCTTTTCTTCTGCAATCTTCAAGGTTTCAAAACCAAAGTGCCACCTAATCACTGCTTCCTGATTTACTTAATCTCCACTTTTATTCTTGTCAACTTTGATGGTGTCCTGTACTATTGGCCTTGGCTCTTTATATAGAATTTACAGCACAGAAACAGACCAGTACTCCATCAGTACTGCACTGGAGTGTCAGCCTAGAAAATGGCCCAGAAATTCGGGTCCCCACGGGTGAGTACGCGCTGTCTACTCACCTGTAAGGCCAACAAAAGTGCCGGTTTCGCACATGCACTGCGCATGCGCTGGAAACCGGAACTTCCGTTCCCTTGAAGGAAGGCGTTCACAGGTCAAACGCGTGTGCCGGAGAGGCAGCGCGTAGACATGGAACTTCCGCTTTTTGTACAGGTTTCTCCGTGCGGGTAAGTCCCTCGCAGCTGTGCGTGGAAAAAGCAGGCGCAAGGCCTGCTTTTAACAAGGTAAGAGGTGAATTAAGTAAAATTGAAACATTTTTTCCACAGGTTTATCATTTTTAAATACTTTAAAGAAAGGTAAGTTTATTTTTAGCCCTGTTAAAAACTTTAATTAATTTTTTCAAAAATTTAAATTTTTGTTTAAAATAGTTAATTTATGTAATTTATAGTTATTTTAAACATGTGATTTTTTTTTTTTTTTAATTTATTTGAAGTTTTACTTAGGTTTTGGGGCCGATCTCTATTCATAGATTTGACAGGTTTCCCTGCTCTGATAGGCTCCCCATGGCCCACGTGATCCCAGGGGACGCTGCGAACTAGCTTCGCCACTGGAATACGCGAGCACTGCACACCGGCAGCTGGAGGAGGCCCAGGATCGGAATCTCACGCGGGCCCACAGCACAACGGCAGGCGCGCTAGGTAAGTGCAGGTCGGGGGCTTGCGCCCGCGGGAAGCCTCCAACCCGAATTTCTGGGCCATTATACTCAAATCTTGAGCTGGGACTTGAACCCCTGACTTTCTGAGTCAGATGTAAAAGTGCTACCACAGTATTGTATATTACATAGAATTTACAGCCATTTGGCCCAGCTGGTCTATGTCAGTGTTCATGCTCCACACGATCCTCCTCCCACCCTACTTCATCAAACCCTATCAGCATATCCTTAAATTTCTTTCTCTCTCATGTACTTATCTAGCTTCCCCTTAAATATATCTATGCTATTCACCTCAACTGCTCCATGTGGTAGCAATTTCCACAGTGCAGTATAACATGAGATCCTTGTCATCCATCTCTTTGAGGGGCTTCATCATTATTTGTGATAATGAAGTCTTGCCCCTCAATCTGGTCAGTGAATTTGGGGGGTGGAGGCTGTTGATTATCAGTTTTAGTTGATTTTATTTCTGCTTCTCATCCCAATGTGGTAGTGACAGTTTTCCATTCTACACTTGGTGAGCTGCAAGCACAATTAGTCGTGTGGCAATATGATGTTGTGGCAATAACGGTGTTGGTAAAAAATTAATTCACTCGAGGCTGTCTCAAAGCAAAAGATCACAGTTTATTATTCAAAGCACATTGGGAGAAGAGTCATTGCCCATGCGGTCTAGTGACCAGCTTCTCAATTTAATAGTAGCAGCCCAGCTTCTTTATACACTTCAAGAAGCCAGAAAGTACAAACATCAGCAGTTATTACATCATGAGCGACCCTTAGTCGGGTCTCTAAAAACACCCTGATTAGAATCTTACAATGTTAGCGAAACCCATCCTCTAGTTCTGCTTTTGTCTAATGGTGGTTAGCCATCTGGGCTGCAAGGTTTATTCTTGCTCCATCATAGCTTCGGTCAACCTGAGTTGTCTGTTAGTGATTGGACACCATTCGAGGTTAGTTTATTATAGACAACAATGATTCACGTTTTGTTCTGCAGTGTCTGCATTATCTATACCGCAGACCAAGCAAGCAGGTTCTTATTTAATTATACCCCTGTCTCCATTGGCTTGTGGCCTTCGGGAGATACTTTGACCTTTACTCTAGTCTTTTAAGCAGTCCAACTAACTTTAAGCATTACAACTGATTTGCCCTTACATTATTACAATTAATTTTACCCTTACAACGGAAACGTGGCTTATTTTTTGATGAAGTAACAGGGAGGATTGATGAAGGGAAGGCAATGGATGTTGTCTACATGGATTTTAGGAAGGCATTTGACAAAGTACCACATAGAAGGCTGGTTAACAAATTTGAGGCTCATGGAATAGGTGGGTCAGTGGCAACTTGGATAAGGAATTGGCTTAAGGACAGAAAACAGTGAGTTGTGGTAAATGGCTGTTTTTCAGACTGGAGGATAGTAGACAGTGGTGTCCCCGAAGGGTCAGTGCTGGGGCCACTGCTTTTTTTGATATATATAAATGACCTGGATATTGGAATATAGAGTAGAATTTCTAAATTTGCCGATGAAACCAAACTTGGGGATGTGTCAAACATTGAGGATGATACCAATCGACTGCAACAGGACATAGAAAGGCTAGCAGAATGGGCAGACAAGTGGCAGATGGAATTTAATACAGAGAAGTGTGAGGTGATGCATTTTGGCAGAAGGAACAGGGAGAGGCAATATACACTTAATGGCACAGTTTTAAAGAGTGTGCAGGGACAGAGGGACCTGGGAGTTAATGTGCATAGGTCCCTGAAGGTGGCAGGACATATTGAGAGAGTGGTTAGCAAAGCAGATGGGATCTTGGGCTTCATAAATAGAGGTATTGGGTACAAAAGTAGAGAAGTTATGCTGAACCTTTATAAAGCGCTGGTTAGGCCACAACTGGAGTATTGTATCCAGTTCTGGTCACCACACTTTAGGAAGGATGTGAAGGCACTTGAGAGGGTGCAGAGGAGATTTACCAGAATGGTTCCGGGTATGGGGGATCTTAGCTACAAGGACAGGTTGGAGAAGCTGGATTTGTTTTCATTGGAGCAAAGGAGGTTGAGGGGTGATTTGATTGAGGTGTACAAGATTATGACGGGTTTGGATAGGCTAGACGGGGAAAGGCTGTTCCCACTAGTTGATGGTACAAGGACTAGGGGACACAGATTTAAGGTTTTGGGCAAGAGATACAGGGGGGATGTGAGGGAAAACTTTTTTACGCAGCGAGTAGTGAGGAACTGGAACTCGTTGCCAATGGAAGTGATGGAAGCGGAGACACTCAATGTTTTCAAGGGGAGACTGGATAGGCACTTGAGGGAAATAAACTTGTAGGACTACGGGGTAGAGCGGGGGAATGGGACTGACTGGATTGCTCTACAGAGAGCTGGCACGGACTCGATGGGCCGAATGTCCTCCTTCTGTGTCAGCTGTGGCTCAGTTGGTAGCACACTCGCCTCTGAGTCAGAAGGTTGTGGGTTCAAGTCCCACTCCAGGGACTTGCACACATAAAGCTAGGCTGACACTCCAGTGCAGTGCTAAGGGAGTGCTGCACTGTCAGAGGTGCCGTCTTTCAGATGAGACATTAAACCGAGGCCCCGTCTGCTCTCTCAGGTGGACTTAAACGATCCCATGGCACTATTTCGAAGAAGAGTAGGGGAATAATCCCCGGTGTCCTGGCCAATATTTCTCCCTCAACCAACATAACAAAAACAGGTTATCTGGTCATTTTCACATTGCTGTTTGTGGGAGCTTGCTGTGCGCAAATTGGCTGCCGCGTTTCCCACATTACAACAGTGACTATACTTCAAAAAGCACTTAATTGGCTGTAAAACGCTTTGAGACATCCGGTGGTCTTGAAAGGCGCTATATAAATGCAAGTCTTTCTTTCATTATGACTCTATGACTTAAAAAGCACCTTTCGTACCTCATCACCTTGTTGGGAACTTTCTTGTTTCCAGCTAGGACTTGCCTGCTGGTACTGGAGTGCATTCATTATCTTCTCTACCCGGGATGGCTCATGGTCAAAATGCATTTCCTTTGGAAGTGTCAATTTAACTTTAATACTCGTCAGCTCACATCATATCTTCATCATGCTGAGCATCTTGACTTGCTCATTTCCTCTGCCAATCACGTGAATAAAATAATTCCAGTTCCAAGGCACTTTCAAGGACTTCCTGCAGTTCCTAGGATATTTTTATTTAATTTGTTCTGTATCAGGTAAGGTGTCATGGAACTGATCATATGTTAAAGCATCCTCTGTGAAATAGGGGGCATTTGGATATACAAAGCAAGCCAATCATTCAAGATCTTCTGCCAGTTCTGATCGGGCTTCTTTCCAGTTTGCCTTTTCCGATTTTCTTCCCTCTCCTCTTGAAGGTGGTGACTCATGATGGAACATAGCTCCATGGGTGCTGGATTTCCTCTGATACTTCAGCCATTCTTCATGTGCGAGTTCAGATAGTGAGTGGATATTCAATCATAGGAATTTTACAGACTGTTTTCATCCGGTGTCCACATATGTGCACTTTACAACAGGAACCCTGGAGAGCGAACAGAATTCAGAACGCTGGGTGATTTTTCACTCCCTCATACCAGGGACACTGTGGTCAATTGCAGAGCCTTTGTCACCGTCCCAGTGGAGATCAGCTGACTTAGCGCTGACCAGGGATGGAACCTGGGCTCTTTTTCTTCGGTGGGGTTCAAAACTCTCTGGGTAGTACATTTTCCCACTAAGCCAGAAGGCCACTCTTTTTGCAACCTTTTATCCTGAGCTTCTGAATTATACGCAAAATAATTCATCTAATGACCAATCTCAATTAACTATAAAATATTTCAATGAATGTCAGGTACCACAGCTTGTTCATTTGAGATAGATTGCCTCAAACGGTAGGAGCAGATCCTAGAATCATACAGAACAGAAGTTAGCCATTCATACCTGTGCCGGCTCTTTGAAAGAGCGATCCAATTAGTCCCACTCCCCTGCTTTCTTCATAGCCCTGCAAATTTTGCTTTTTCATGTATCGTTCCCTTTTGAAAGTTATTATTGAATCTACTCCCACCACAGGTAATGCATTCCAGATCATAACAACTCGCTGCGTAAAGAAAAAATTCTCCTCATCCCCCCTTTGGTTCTTATGCCAGTTGTCTTAAATCTGTGTCCTTTGGTTCTCAACCCTCCTTGCGGATCAACCACCACTATCAATGCTTTCTGTGCTTCATCCACAGATCATTAACAAGTGTCTCTATTAACAGCTTATGGGAGTGCCTGATTAGCAGGATGTTCCCATTAATAGATTACAGTAGTTCCTGATTGACAGGATGTCCCCACAAAACCGGGTACAGGAGTATCTGATTAGCAATCCTGTTAATGTCCATGGGAAGGTCATTATTGGAATACAGCATTTTGGAGTAAAATAATTTTGGGGGGAGAAGGCAAACAGGCTCCATGGTGTCCCTCTTCTGTAATGCTCTTTATGGTATTAGAACAGCAATGTTGTTCTCAATTTCAGATTTTATCACTTTTTATTTTAAAAGTACTAAATCAGGGTGAAAGACAAGGCAAAATTTAATATTAAAAATCCAAAGACAAAATACAAGAGAAGAACTCATTGCTGCATGAAGCTAAGCAAAGTTTTGGCATACTTTTGTTCTCTATTTAGAAACTATGTTGAAAGGCCAAGGACCATCTTGCTTGGAGATGATGGTAAGTGAATCTCCTTGGATTTGAGTTGGCTCCACGTGGTGGCAGTCTAGAATCAAGTTAACCTGCTGTGGAGGACTCGTAAAATTTGAAATCTGAACCATGCAGGTCCACAGTACTCCAGAGGACTGTGGATGATTGATCAGCAACCTGGCTCACCAATAGAATGTGAAGGAGTAGGCTCATTCCTGGGGGCTTGAGATTCTCCCCACTCAGCTCCAGATAACCTGCAAGAAAGTACCCTAGGTTGGTTCTAGCTGGATAAGCATTGGCAAGCTTACCTTATGTTCTGTGCTGGTAAGCTGCTTGGTTTTAGCTGGTTAAACTCCTGCACACTAGGAGGTCTCTAAGCCTTGTCTGTGGTTAAGCTTTCCGGATTTAAGTAAATGGATGTGTTCCAACAGGGAGTGTGCATGTCATTTCAAGCCAACCGAAATTCGGTGTGTATTTCGTAGTTGGATTTGAAGATTCTTAAACATGACAATGAAGTGGGGGGGGGGGGGGTGGAATTCACTAGCGTCCATTTTGGGTTGCTAACATCGCTTGGGTGCTAAATTTAGCACCAGGCAAAAAATAGTGTCGGCAACCAGTAAATTCGGTTTTAGCGCCCCAAGAGGGAGGTGGAGTGCTAATTCAAGCACTCCACTTCCTTCTTAGAGCACTAGCCCAGCCCCGAATATCGGAGCATTCTGCAGTGCTATGAACTGGGCCACGTAGCGCTGCCGCATGGAAGGGCTCTTCCCCTCATTAAAGGGGAGGGCCCAAACCCACAACTCTGCGGGACCCTACCTGGACCACCGGGGAGCGGGGTGCCATGCCAGCAGCCCGGCACACAAGATGGACCCCACGTTCAAAGAAGCAATGGGCCATGACAAGTAAGTCGGCCGATTTCTTTTTCCCCGCCCGCCACCTCCCTTTACTTACCGCCCCGCGGGCATCCTGCCATTCCGTTCCCGCCCTCTGAATCAGTCGCCGTCATTGCCCAGCACAGATTCAGGGGGCGCGGGCCAATTTTGTAGGTGGGGTGAAAACGGAACGCTGCACACGGTGATGACGTCGTTATTGCCTGCGCAGCGGAGCGGGGCGCTACCGGTTACCACTGCCGCTAAATTCCCGCTGAATTTAGCGGGAGTCGTTAGTGGTGCCACGCCTGGGCGAAAAGTCGTTTGCACCAGATTAACGCCTCCTCCGGGGGCGCTTACGAGAGGCAGAAATGCACCGAATTTCTAGCCCTGGGTTTCTCCACATTTTAGACATCTGGCTGACCAAAAAAAAAGGCAAGGCCCAAAGTGGAAAGGAATAAAAACGAAGACAAGACAATAAAGATTGAGTGATTAGATAACACCAAGATTAGGTTTTTGGGAACATTGGGAACAGTTTAAGATAGAGCAAAGGAGGGCAAAGGGCTTAATCAAGAAGGGCAAAATAGCTTACGAAAGCAAGCTGGCGGAAAATATAAAAACTAACTCCAAAAGCTTTTATAAGTATATCAAGAGGAAAAGACTGGTGAAAACCAAAGTTGGTCCATTGCAGTCAGATACGGGGGAATATATAATGGGAAATAAGGAAATGGCAGACCAACTAAATGCATACTTTGGGTCAGTCTTTACGAAGGAAGACACAAAAAACCTCCCTGGGATATCGGGAAAAATAGGGACATTGGCAAAGGAGGAACTGACGCAAATCAATATCTCTAAGGATATGGTGTTAAGGAAGCTAAAGGGATTGAAGCCGGACAAATCCCCAGGGCCTGATAACATGCATCCTAGGGTACTGAAGGAGGTGGCCCGAGAGATAGCGGATGCACTAAGCATGATTTTTCAGAATTCATTAGACTCGGGAACAGTGCCCATGGATTGGAGGGTAGCTAACGTTACCCCACTATTCAAAAAGGAGGGTAGGGAAAAAGCAGGTAATTACAGACCTGTAAGCCTTACATCAGTTGTGGGCAAAATGCTGGAGTCCATCATTAAGGATGAAATAGCCGAGCACTTAGCAAATGGGGACAGGATAGGACAGAGTCAACATGGATTTACAAAGGGTAAATCGTGCTTGACTAATCTATTGGAATTTTTTGAGGGAGTAACTGGTAAAATAGATGGGGGAGAGCCAGTAGATGTGGTGTACCTGGACTTCCAAAAGGCCTTCGATAAGGTCCCACATAAAAGATTAGCATGGAAAATTGAAGCTCATGGGATAAAGGGGAAAGTATTGACGTGGATAGAGAACTGGCTGTCAGATAGAAAACAGAGAGTTGGAATAAACGGCTCATTTTCTGAATGGCAGGCAGTAACAAGTGGGGTACCACAGGGATCTGTCCTGGGTCCCCAGCTGTTCACAATTTATATTAATGACCTGGATCAGGGAGTCGAATGCAGCATTTCCAAATTTGCAGACGACACTAAACTAGGAGGGGGGGTGGGCTCAGAGGAGGAGACCAGGAAGCTCCAGAGCGATTTGGACAGACTGGGTGATTGGGCGGATAAATGGCAGATGCACTATAATGTGGACAAGTGCGAAGTTATCCACCTTGGGTGCAGGAACGGGAGGGCAAATTATTATTTAAATGGCAATAAATTGGGAGAGGGGGAAGTACAGAGAGACCTGGGTGTTCTTGTACACCAGTCACTGAAGGCGAGCATGCAGGTGCAACAGGCGGTCAAGAAGGCAAACGGTATGCTGGCCTTCATAGCAAAAGGGTTGGAATACAGGAACAGGGATACCTTGCTGCAGCTGTACAGGGCACTGGTGAGACCACACCTCGAGTACTGTGTACAGTTTTGGTCGCCTCATCTGAGGAAAGATGTTCTTGCCATGGAGGGGGTGCAGCGGCGATTCACCAGGCTGATACCAGGAATGGCGGGATTGACCTATGAGGAGAGACTATGTAGTTTAGGGATGTACACACTGGAGTTTAGAAGATTGAGAGGGGACCTCATAGAAGTGTATAAAATTCTGACAGGTCTAGACAGATTAGATGCAGAAGGAATGTTTCCCTTGGCGGGTGAGAACAGAACTAGAGGACATAATTTAAGGATAAGGGCTAAACCATTTAGGACAGAAATGAGGGGGAATTTCTTCACTCAGAGAGTGGTGAACCTGTGGAACTCATTGCCACAGAGGGCAGTGTACGCCAGCTCATTAAATATATTTAAGAGGGAATTAGATATATTTCTACAGGCAAAAGGGGTTAAGGGTTACGGAGAGAAGGCGGGGACGGGATACTGAATTGAAGGATCAGCCATGATCTCATTAAATGGCGGAGCAGGCTCGAAGGGCCGGATGGCCTACTCCTGCTCCTATCTTCTATGTATCTATGTATCTATGTATAAAGCTTGCAGATCATAGGGGCAAGGAAAGATTGAGGGAGGTAAGGAGCTCCACAGTTTAGAGGTCCAGGAAAATAATGGGTTAGCTTCGGGGAGAGTGCAATAATAGTTGATTTCAACACAATGAGGATGTAAGCAGGAGGATGAGTGTGTAGGACGGAATATTTGGATCTGAAAACAAATAATGCAGGTAAGCTTGAAGAAGTAATGACCATAGTAATATTGATAAAACAGAGAGAGTAAGAGAGAGATAAGGGGGAATAATTATAATGGAGACTGATCTCTTTAGTCTCTCTTGATGATTACTTCGTTTTTCCCATTCCTTTTTCTAGTTTTATTTATTTTTCTACAAATATATTTTTATATTTTTTGGAGATGACAGCAAGCAAGACAGCTCACAACAGACACAGTTTCCACTTGCAGCTGAAAGAAAAATATCTGACGACATTCACAAAAATCACAACATTTCAAGAAACTGTGCAGATTTGGAAATCAGCCAATTTTGGGGGAGGAAAATTATCAATTTGAAAATTACAGATTAATATTAAAAACAGCGAATCAACAGAATTTAGTGAATAACTGAGAACAAAGAAGCCCAGTCAGTGGTAAACATTTCACTTCCGTATAAACAGACCAGACAGAGACAGAACAGATACCAAAGAAGGGTTTGCCTGTCTGGCTTATTTGCGTGTCTGGGGTTGGATAGAATCAACACAGCCTGGAAAAGAAGATTAGCAGTGTAAAAAAAATACTTTGGGTTACATTTTGCTGAAAAAATTATGAATGACGCACGTAATTATTAATGCGCAAATCAGCCAGCAATTTGTAGCGAGGAAGAGACAGCCGGTGAATTGCAAATTGCTACAAGTTACTGTCTGATTTGCGCCTCTCTGCTATTAGCTTCGCAAAAATGGTAACTCGTGCTTAACCTCCCCATGATTGTCATGAAGTTGCCACATTTGCTCATTAATTGCCTATTAAACTCGCCATAGAAAGTTAAGTCTAGTAATTAACAACAGCAACTTGCATTTATATAGCGCCTTTAACATAGTAAAACATTCCAAGGTGCTTCACAGGAGAGTTAGCAAACAAAATTTGACTCTGAGCCACATAAAGAGATATTAGGACAGGTGACCAAAAGCTTGGTCAAAGAGTAAGGTTTTAAGAAGCGTCTTACAGGAGGAGAGTGATGTCGAAAGGTATTAATAGCATAAGTACCCTTTTAACAATGTGATAATTGTTAATGAATGCCAATCAACCTCTCTTGCACAGAAAGTAAATGACTAAAGTGTGGAGTCTCATTCCTTCAGGTTGTGAATTGTTTTAGGAGATTATATAAATGTCAAATTTTAATTTTTTTACTTTGCCTTTCTGTCTCACTTTTCTCTCTCTCTTAATCCAATCTTTCTTTGCCTCTCTTTATTTCTCCTTTTGTACCTGATTTGACATTGAATTCACCCACTCTAATTCACTCTCCTTTTCAGTCCTTCCTCTGTTTATTTCTCAATCCTTTAATCTCATTGGTTAACGAGATAAACTGTTTGTCCCGTTGTTCACCAAGGTCCTAGATACCCTGTTGCCCTCGCTGCACCGTTATCAGCTCGCACTTCCAGCAACTTTGGGGGCAAATTTTTTTTCAATGTAAATGTACATGAACAAGTCTAACTAACGGTGCACGCTGCGAGTTGCCCCGCTCCAGCAAAACCTGGCCCTTTATACAAACAGCTGGTTTCATTTTTCCTTTGTTTTGATTGCAAAATATAATGTCATTATATAATGTATATTGGGTGAGTAGTTTGTGTTCCTGTAGATGTATAATATAAATTTAATTGTAAGAGAGTTAGGACAGAGAGCAGCCAAAACCTTTTTACACAGAGACTTGTGAGGCTGTGGAATGCATTACCAGATTGACTGATCGAAGCAAAGGCAAAGTCAACATTTAAGAATAGGTTCGATAAGTTTGATGGAAAGGGGGATAAAGCAATATGAAAACAGGGTGGGAACATGGAATTAGGACTACTGCCCAAGTGGAGGATAAACACCAACACCAACAGTTTGTTTCCCTGTTTTCACTTCTGCGTAATTCTATGTGGGATTCAATGGGGATCTTAGCTACAAGCTACAAGGACAGGTGATTTGATAGAGGAGTACAAGATTATGACGGGTTTGGATAGGCTAGATGGGGAAAGGCTGTTCCCACTAGTTGATGGTACAGGAAACTCTTTATTAACCGGCACCGACGGGACCGGCGTGGTGCCGGTTAATCAAAAAGTCCGGATAATGGAGAGTTATATCTCCCAACGTACGAGAGCCCCGTACACATTGACATGCGCCTGCATTCGGAGCTCCGTCTCCCCGGGGACCGCCAGCTGACCATCTGTCGTGTCCGCTGCCTACCCGGGCTGCACATTCCCCTCCCAATCTACATGCTCCGATACAAGGCAAACGCCTCGGGGTTTTTTTTAAAGTTAATTTTAAACGAGAGATGAAGGAAAACCCCGGTTACCTACTCAAGAATATTGCCGGTTAAGAGAGATTTCCGGATATTTGGGTGCCGGTTAATAAAGAGTTTCCTGTACAAGGACTAGGGGACACAGATTTAAGGTTTTGGGCAAGAGATACAGGGGGGAGGTGAGGAAAATCTTTTTTACGCAGCGAGTGGTGAGGACCTGGAACTCGCTGCCGACGGAAGTGGTGGAAACGGAGACACTCAATGTTTTCAAGGGGAGTCTGGATAGGCACTTGAGGGAAATAAACTTGCAGGGCTACGGGGATAGAGCGTGGGAATGGGAATGACTGGATTGCTCTACAGAGAGCCGGCATGGACTTGATGGGCCGAATGGCCTCCTTCTGTGCCGTTAAGACCCTATGGGGTAAAAATTCACTTGGTTGCGCCTCCCGTTAGCGCCTTAAGAGGGCGCTAATGGGGCGTTAAGCCGCTAACGCCCGGGCGCAGCGCTGTTTGCGCCGCTCGAGAACTTAACTTGAGATTGTGCGGCGGCTCTAAAACTTACCGCTGCGACCACCTGCGCGCGCAGATTGTGACGTCATTCCATGGTGCAACGCCCTTGGGGCGCCCCGGAGCGGAAATTGAGTGGCGCCCCCTGCCTTACCGCCTGGCGCTTCCAACGACCGGAAGACTGGAACGTTATCAATCGGTGTGGGGCTGGGGGGGGGCGCTATTTAAAGGGGGCCTCTTCCTGTCTTTTTCTGTGGTCGACATTTATGCACCACTCGTTCTGAGAGAGAGAGAGAGATTCTGAGAGAGAGAGAGAGAGACTTCTACATTGACTCAACGCTTTGTGAGGTCGTTTTGCCTAGTTCATCCTAACTTTGTTGCTACTTTAGTTGCTGTACCTCATTAGTTTTCTGGCAAAGAGAATATGGGGGCTGCAATGATTGGGGGCGTCGTCCTGCTCCAGCTGAATCGGAGGATACTGAGACGCAGACAGAGAGTGGCAATGATGGCCAGACGGAGGAGGGCCATCAGGCGCATGTACAGGAGAGCTTACCCTCCCAGGGTATATCGTGAACAGCTCTCCTACATCCATATGTCCGAGGAGCTATGTTTGCGAAGGCTGCGATTCAGCAAGGAGGTGGTCACTGAGCTCTGCCACCTGCTGCAGCCAGATCTGCAGCCTCAGCTGAGGTCCAGGACGTCTCTGTCGGTGGCAGTGAAGGTCACAGTGGCTTTGAACTTCTACGCCACTGGCTCATTCCAAGCTGCTGTTGGGGACCTCGCCAATATCTCCCAGTTTGCGGTGCATTGCTGCATCTGGCAGGTCACCAATGCCCTCTTCAGAAGGAGACGAGACTTCATCTCTTTCCCTATGACCCCAGACAAGCAGCGTGACCGTGCTCTGGGCTTTGCGAGGGTAGCAGGATTCCCCATGGTGCAGGGCGCCATTGACTGCACGCATGTGGCTTTGCGTGCTCCGCGAGAGAATGCAGAGGAATTCAGGAACAGAAAGGGGTTCCATTCCTTGAATGTGCAGTTGGTCTGTGACCACAGACAGGTGATACTCGCTGTCAATGCCCACTATCCGGGCAGCTGCCACGATGCTTTCATCCTGCGCCAGACTACTGTGGCAGAAGTTTTCGAGGCACCGCATCAGCCAGTTGATTGGCTTCTGGGGGACAAGGGGTACGCATTGAGCACCTGGCTGATGACACCGCTCCGTACGCCAAACACCCGTGCTGAGCTGCGGTACAATGAAAGCCATCAAGCAACCAGGAACATTATTGAGCGCACAATCGGCGTGCTGAAACAACGGTTCCGCTGTCTGGACCATTCCGGAGGAGCCCTGCAGTACTCGCCTGAGCAAGTTTCGAACTTCGTAGTCGTGTGCTGCATGTTGCACAACATGGCAATCCTCAGGACCCAGCCAATGCCACCAGGCCTTGTAGCACCACCAGAGGAGGAGGAGGAAGAGGAGGAAGAGGACGAGGACGATGATCATCAGCAGCACCAAGGCAGGAGGGCGGCCCACAATGGTCAAACTGCAAGGGCCGTCCGTCAACGACTAATAGCAAGCCGCTTCTAGGGCCCCTGCCATTGCTACAAACACTAATCAACCCAGCACGCAACCCCTAAGCCGGCCAAGGCACCAATAATTCCAACCACCAGCCATGTATATTTTGAATACAGAAACTTATTTATTTTACAAACTCTGTGTGTGTCAATTCCTCATGACAAACTCATAGAAATAAACACAAAAAAACAGTCAATAACATAACTGGTTCTCACAACCTGGAGATAATGTCCAAAACACGAAACAAAAGTTGGACCATGAACCTCGGCCTTTAATAAAAAAATGACCAGCATTTTGGCACACCTCCTACTTTTTGCCCTTCGAGGGTGATCTCCTTCCCTTGCGCACTTCCCCCCTTCTAACCCTACTGCTCCTCCGTAATGGGACCTCAGTGGCTGCAGCAAGGCTGGTGGAAGGCTGCTGCTCGTCAGACCCTGACACTGCAGATGCCCCTGAAGGACGGCCTCGACCACTTCTGGGCCTGGAGGGCCCGGCTGCAGACTGCACCAACTCTGCATGGGCGGCAGCAGTCTGTCCTACAGGCGGTGGCAAGTGCAGTGGAGAAGTGACAGTGTTGGCAGCAGGAATGCTGTCATCGTGAGAGAGGCCAGCAACTCCCTGCTCGCCCGACACACTGGCACTCCCACGGGGCAGCACTTCAGCATCCGGAGCAATTTGCCGGAGAACAGATTGCTGGCCTGCTGCGGCGCGGTGACAGCCCCGGGGACATGTGCACGAACCATCGAGGTTGGCAGCAGTCTGTGCTCGCGTGGCCTCCATCTGAGTCTGTATGAGAGCAGTCAGAGGTGGGATCACGGCAGCCAGTGACTGAATTGCAGCACTAAGCGTTAGTGTGGCATCCGCCTGTGCTACAGCGAAGTGCTCCACACTCCTTGCCAGTGACTCAATGCAATCGGGCACCCTTCCCACTGCACCCATGAGCTCAGTGTGCATGCCCACCGCCTGGGTGTTCATTTCTGCAATCAGCCGCTCCTCCTCTGCGTCCATTGCATTAGGAGTGTCTGGCATACTCTCCCTCTGGGGAGAAGGCCCCCGTTCTTCCCTACCCCCCCCATGGCGTTGCTGCAGCCCGCTGGGTCCTGGAGCTTCACCATCATCAGCCCCTTCCCCCCTGCTCCCCTCCGGGGAAGGCGTGTTCCCAGTGTGGGCATGGGCTTCCTCGGGAGAGGGTGGCACTGATGCTCCGGCTTCCTCTTCCTCCTCAGCTGCAGCATCACTCCCAGTGGCAGCTTCAGGGCCCGTCTCCTCAGCTGGTGAATCACCATCTGAAAGCAGGGAGGTACAAGAGTGGCTTTAGCGTGAGGACAGGGTGGCAGTAAGGGAGGAATAAGTGCAGCGAGTTAGCAAGTTGGATTGAAAGTGTCAAAGGCTGGTATTGTGAGGGACAAGTGGAAGGACAGAGGACAAAAAGGTGATGACCTTACCATTGCTGTCCACAACGGGGTCGGCGTCTCCAGTGGCGACGGGACCGATCACCCGGCTTGCCACAATCCTGTGGACGCGCTCCTCCAGATCGCTGAGGGGTTGCAGCTGAAGCCGCCCTCCACCCGTTCGTTGCTGCTGTCTCCGATTATGAGCCAGCTTAGCCTGCAAGAAAAAGGACAGCATCTGAGTAAATATACAGCCATGGTCTTGCCTGATGTGCCTCCCATAGGTGAATAGCCCTTACAATATACAGCCATGGTCTTGCCTGATGTGCCTCCCATAGGTGAATAGCCCTTACTGTATGCAAAGTGTGGAATGTGTGTGTGTGTTTGATGAAAGGGCCATAGATGTTGGATGAGTGTTGTGCATTGGGGTTTTAAGACCCTCTGGCCATAGAGTGAGGTTGAGATGGAGGGATGGAGAGGTATTGAGAAAAAGCCACTCACCCTGACGACCTGAGTGAGGTCGTTGAACTTTTTGCGGCATTGAACATGGGTCCTGGGCACCATGCTCCTGGAGGAGACGCTCTGAGCCACCTCCCTCCACACTCTTCTGAACTCGCGTGGCAAAGGCCTCCTGCCACTCTCCGGGAACAGCATGCATCGTCTGCGCTCCACTGCGTCAACCAGAGCATCCAAGGCCCGCTCGGTGAAGCGATGAGCGCGTTCTCTCACCCTCTCCATGCTTGGCAGCAAAATGGATTACAGGTCTCTCCAGGCTGAGATTCAAGGCTGCAATGAGCAGGGTGTGGCTGGGGAGCAAGTGGCCCCCCCCCGCTTTAAGAAGTGTCCGGCGCCAGTGTGTCTGTGTTCCCTCGCTAACTGGCAGCAGCTGTGCTGCGCTCGTGCGCTGAGTTAGCGCCTCACTCCTTGGCCTTTGCGCCTTAAGAGAGGTGTGCAGCGCCTACTTTAGCGCTCCACTCACCTCCCGGGGCGGTAAAAGTGAAGTTTCCTGTCAGTGCCGATAATTAGCGCCAGGCGCTAATATTTGCGTCCGGACGATATTTGCGCCCCAAATGGGGCGCGACCTAATTTCTACCCTTATGACTCTATGTTGCGTGTATCGCAATCTATTTACAAACCTTTTTCTTTCCATGGTTCTTCTCCTCTCTGGAACGTTCTGATTCCTGTTTTAGTTTGGCACCCTTCGGCCCAGGGGACATTCTTCACAGGTGAATGTCAGCATGCTACTTGACTGCAGGAGGCAGCACAGCCGAGCTCAATCCTGTTCTCACTTGGCGTGCAGGCACACACGCGTGTGCACACTCACATGCATTGTACCATAGGAGGTTACTGAGTGACGATTAGGAGCAGCAATCCCAGCAGCTCTCTCTTTCGGCCAAGGACATTGAAGATAGTTGGAGCGCCCCTACTACCAGGACATAGTGGGGATCAAACCTTGGACTGTTCAAGTCTGTATGGCTCAGTATTTGCTGGTGCATGCATCATTGGGGTAGCTTTGCACATTTTTTTAATTGAGCATTAAATATTTGTTAGTCAACATGCTTGCATGATTGCCCACAGTAGTGTCTAGAAACCCAGAGTAGGGCTGGAATGACAGTCTTCATTTAAGCAGGTCCTTCCTTCCTTGATGGCTCAGCAAGTTTTCCCGATGAGTCACTGAACCATGCAGATCTGAAACGTCTTATGTCTGACCTCCAGTCTATGCTAAGTTAATTGATCTCAGCTCGGGCTCAATTAAAAGCAGTAAAATCGGCCTCAGGCTTAGGGAAGGGTCCTGCTCCTGACCAATATAGAGTAGCTCCTGCTGGTTGTGGACATGCAGTAACATTTTGTGAGGACAGGTTCCCGCTTGGCTGTGACGCCCCTGCAGACAAATAGCCTGCCGGCACTCACTGTCATTATTCGCATATAAATAATCGTCCACTTGGACGGCGCGCCAGAGAGCAAGGAGTCAATTCTTTAGTAGAGGGGTTAATTTTTTTTTAAAGAAAAGGAGGCTGTGGCATATTATTACGACCGACTGAATTAAATTCGACAGTGGAAATAAAGGCGAATCAGAATATTTGTATTTGGCTCTGCTAATGGCGAGCAATCTGTGTCTTTTAATAGAATTATCTCCAACTAAAATTTGAAAAGAAAAGACTGATAAATAACGCACCCGCCTTGGCTCCCTCGCTCTCTCCTCGCTTCACCCCCACCTCCCGTACACCTTCCTAGCAAAAGGCTCACAAAGTACAGGACGTCTCTGTAAGCTGACAGCCTGTCAGAAGCTCCTCACAAAGAAACCCTGATCTTAGCAAGTTTTTAGTAGAAAAATTTATTCCTGACTCGCCTGTAGCCAGAGTGAAGAATGGCCGTGTTCCTTTTCTGCATGGATTTGAAATCACAGCGGTACACAAATCAGTGGATCAGGGTAAAATGGCCATTCATCATTCCCAAAGCCTGAATCGACAGGCCAAAAAAAAGTCATGGATTTTTCCTTAGGTTCAAATAATTTGCCTGTTAATGTGAAGTGACAGGTAGAGAAAAGCATATCCCCCCACCTTCAGCCCCTGTAATATGAATTTTGGCTTTGGATATCAGAACAGCCATTATTTAATAAAACTGCAAATGCTGGTTACTCGAGTGCTCTCCCCGGCAAAGAAATATGATCACAAGGCTTTAAGAAAATAAAAGGAGGCAATGCTCAGCACTCTTGTTAGTGCAGGTCGTAATTTAACCCCTCGAGGCAAGGGCTAAGGATGCAATTTTCAGCAGCGAATTGCTGACTTAAATACTCTCTGTTGCAAAGTTCAGTCTTTTATTCTTTTTTCCTTTCTCCAAAGAAACTTATCACTACTTATATTGCCAAACTTCGGATTTGGGTCTGTAACTATAACCAGCTTTTGGATGAGACGTTAACCAAAAGTCCCATCTGCCTGTTCGGCTGGGCATATCCCAAACATAAGCAGGGAGTTCTGGCTAATATTCCTCCTTCACCCACACACAGCTCCTTGCTGTTTGTGAAATGTGGCTAGCACAGAATGGGCTATATTTGCCTACATACCAACAGTCACTCACTGTATTGCAAAAGGCAATTTTTTCCGTGCAGCGTTTCAAGACATATGATAAGGTGCTATACAAATGCAGGTATTACTGCATTTATTAGCTTAAGACTTAATCTAGAGCCAGATTTCTGGTCTGCTTGTCAACAGATTGAGATGCAGACTGAGAATCTTCTTCTTAGGCAGTCCCTCGGAACCGAGGATGACTTGCTTCCACATTAAAAATGAGTTCTCAGGTGACTGATGAGTCCAATGCGAGACCTACAGTCTCTGTCACAGGTGGGGCAGACGGTGGTTGAAGGGGCGGGTGGGTGGGGTGCTTGGGTTGACGTGCGCTCCTTCCGCTGCTTGCGCTTGGTTTCCGCTTGCTCCCGGCGAAGAGACTCGAGGTGTTTGGCGTCTTCCCGGATGCTTCTCCTCCACTTTATGCGGCGTTGGGCCAGGGATTCCCAGGTGTCAGTGAGGATGTTGCACTTTTTCAAGGAGGCTTTGAGGGTGTCCTTGAAGCATTTCCTCTGCCCACCTGGGGCTCTCTTGCCGTGTTGGAGCTCCGAGTAGAGCGCTTGTTTTGGGAGTCTCGTATTGGGCATGCGGACGATGTGACCCATCCATCGGAGCTGATCGAGCGTGGTCAAAGCTTTAATGCTGGGGATGTTGGCCTGAGCGAGAACACTGACGTTGATGCGCCTATCCTGCCAATGGATTGGCAGGATCTTGCGGAGGCAAAGTTGGTGGTACCTCTCCAGTGCTTTGAGGTGTCTACTATACATGGTCCATGTCTCTGAGGCATACAGCAGGGCGGGTATCACTGCTGCTCTGCAGACCATGAGCTTAGTGCCGGGTTTGAGGTCCTGGTCTTCAAACACTCTCTTCCTCAGGCGACCGAAGGCTGCACTGGCACACTGAAGGCAGTGTTGGACTTCGTCATCGATGTCTGCCCTTGTTGACAGTAGGCTCCCAAGGTATGGAAAGTGGTCCACGTTGTCCAAGGCCTTGTCGTGGATTTTGATAATCGGGGGGCAGTACTGTATGGTGGGGGCAGGTTGGTAGAGGACCTTTGTCTTACAGATGTTTAGTGTAAGGCCCATGCTCTCGTACGCTTCGGTGAAGGTGTTGACAATGGTTTGGAGTTCGACCTCCAAGTGTGCGCAGATGCAAGCGTCGTCTGCATACTGTAATTCGATGACAGAGGATGGGACAACCTTGGATCTGGACTGGAGGTGACAGAGATTGAACAGTTTCCCATTTGTTCTGTAAATTAGCTCCACTCCAGCAGGGAGCTTACTGAGGGTGAGATGGAGCATTGCAGCAAGGAAGATCGAGAAGAGCGTTGGTGCAATGACACAGCCTTGCTTGACCCCGGTCCATACATGAATTGGGTCTCTGGTGGATCCATTGGTCAGGATCACAGCTTGCATGTCGTCGTGAAGCAGGCGGAGGATGGTGACAAACTTTTGCGGTCAGCCGAATTTGAGGAGGGCACTCCATAATTCCTCACGGTTGACCGTGTCGAAGGCCTTTGTGAGGTCAAAGAAGGCCATGTACAGCGGTTGGTGCTGTTCCCTGCATTTCTCTTGGAATTGACGCGCGGTGAAGATCATGTCCATTGTGCCCCTTAGTGGGCGGAATCCGCATTGCGACTCTGGGAGGAGCTCTTCGCCCACTGGGAGAAGGCGATTGAGGAGGATTCTTGCGATGACTTTCCCTGTGGCAGACAGCAGGGAAACTCCTCTGTAATTACCGCAATCGGATTTGTAACCTTTCTTGAAGATTGTCACAATTACGGCGTCTCTGAGAATAGTCAATAGGTCAATATTTGTTATTCAGATTTCCCGTGAAACCCGACAACCCTCCATAAACTTGAGCTCATGCAAAACTCTGCTGCCCGTGTCCTAACTCGCACCGAGTCCCTTCACCCATTGGCTGCCGGTACACCAACACCTCACTTTTAAAATTATCATCCGCATGTTCAAATCCCTCTATGGCCTCGCTCCTCTCTATATCTGTAACCTCCTCCAGCCCTATGACCTTCCAAGAACTGCTCTCTCCCTGCATGGACGCACCCCACTTAAATAAGGTCAGACTGTAAACAGGTGCAGGTTGCTTAGGAACCCCAAAATCTGCACTGGGGTACTTGTGAAGTTTGAGCAGCTAAAACTATGCAACCTGCGAGTTCAGAGGCACTTGCCTCAGGGTCAGAAGGTTGTGGGTTCAAGCCTCACTCCAGATACTTCAGTGCAGTAGTAAGGGAGTGCTCTACTGTTGGAGGTGCTGTATTTCTGATGAGGAGGTGCTGTATTTCTGATGAGGCCCTATCTGTCCTCTCAGGAGGATTTAAATGTTCCCAGGGTACTACTTGAAGCAGAGCAGGGGAGTTCTCCGAGTTTCATGCCAACCTTTAGCCCAAACCAACATCTCAAACAACAGATTATCTGGTCATTTATCTTGTTTCTGTTTGTGGGGCCTTGCTATGCACAGATTGGCTGCCATGATCCCCTACATTCTTCTTCTTCTTAGGCAGTCCCTCGGAACCGAGGATGACTTGCTTCCACACTAAAAATGAGTTCTCAGGTAACTGATGAGTCCAATGCAGGACCTACAGTCTCTGTCACAGGTGGGGCAGATGGTGGTTGAAGGGGTGGGTGGGTGGGGTGCTTGGGTTGACGTGCACTCCTTGTGCTGCTTGCGCTTGGCTTCCGCTTGCTCCCGGCGAAGAGACTCGAGGTGTTCGGCGCCTTCCCGGATGCTTCTCCTCCACTTTGTGCGGCGTTGGGCCAGGGATTCCCAGGTGTCGGTGGGGATGTTGCACTTTTTCAAGGAGGCTTTGAGGGTGTCCTTGAAGCGGGTATCACTGCTGCTCTGTAGACCATGAGCTTGTTGCCGGGTTTGAGGTCTTCAAACACTCTCTTCCTCAGGCGACCAAAGGCTGCACTGGCACACTGAAGGTGGTGCTGGACTTCGTTATCGACATCTGCTCTTGTTGACAGTAGGCTCCCAAGGTATGGAAAGTGGTCCATGTTGTCCAAGGCCTTGTCGTGGATTTTGATATTCGGGGAGCAGTACTGTGTGGCGGGGGCAGGTTGGTAGAGGACCTTTGTCTTACGGATGTTTAGAGTAAAGCCCATGCTCTCGTACGCTTCGGTGAAGGTGTTGACGATGGTTTGGAGTTCGACCTCCGAGTGTGCGCAAATGCAAGCGTTATCTGCATACTATAATTCGACAACAGAGGATGGGATAACCTTGGATCGGGACTGGAGGCGACGGAGGTTGAACAGTTCCCCATTTGTTCTGTAAATCAGCTCCATTCCAGCAGGGAGCTTACTGAGGGTGAGATGGAGCATTGCAGCAAGGAAGATCAAGAAGAGCGTTGGTACGATGACACAGCCTTGCTTGACCCCGGTCCGTACATGAATTGGGTATGTGGTGGAACCGTTGGTCAGGATCACGGCTTGCATGCTGTCATGAAGCAGGCGGAGGATGGTGACAAACTTTTGAGGGCAGCCGAATTTGAGGAGGACACTCCATAATCCCTCACGGTTGACAGTGTCGAAGGCCTTTGTGAGGTCAAAGAAGGCCATGTACAGCGGTTGGTGCTGTTCCCTGCATTTCTCTTGTAATTGACGCACAGTGAAGATCATGTCCATTGTGCCCCTTAGTGGGGTGGAATCCACATTGCGACTCTGGGAGGAGCTCTTCAGCCACTGGGAGAAGGCAATTGAGGAGGATTCTTGCAATGACTTTCCCTGTGGCAGACAGCAGGGAAACTCCTCTGTAATTACTGCAATCGGACTTGTCCGGACTTGTCCCCTACATTACAACAGTGACTACACATCAAAAGTATTTCATTGGCTGTGAAGTACTTTGGGACATCATGAGGCCATGAAAGGCGCTATATAAATGCAATTCCTTCTTTCTCGCTGCTTGTCCAGTCAGGGCCCGTTAAAGAGGGAGTGTCACTATCACCCTCACCCCCGCCCCTTCTAAAGACTGAAGGGTTAAATTTCTGTGGGGACTCTCCTGCTCCTTCACCGCAACTTTCGCAGAAGAGTCACGGAAAACACAGAATAATGGGATAAACGCTGTTTACATTGGTTGTCCAGGGTTTCTGCAGCTCTTCCACTGAAGTCACAGTGGACGGGAGAGAAAACCCCATGAAAATTCACCCTTAGAGTCTCTGCGAGCAGATCTTCCTGTTAAAAGGGAATTATCCAACCTTTAATGTCATTGCTGCCACTCCACATTGTTCATCTCAAATTGCAGTTTTAATCGTATAAGTTGATTAACACACCAATTAAAGTAATTATTGGGGGCAACTAAATCAATCTGGGATCAGCTACCTTTTTCAGGCATTAAATACAGTCTGTTTAAACAAAATTAGAAGCCGTGTCTAATATCACTTTCATTTACACAAATTCACTCACAGAGACCATGAGGTGAAATTCCTCCTGTCGATAATTTAGCGAAAATGTCAGAGCGGGTATAAAACGAGATTTCAGGGGGATTATCGATAGGACAAATTTTGCCCCACATTACTTATAGCTAAATATGAATCATCAATGAGCCATTCAACTATAGAGCTTCATTACTCTTTATAATGATCCAACGCATGCTGCATTATGGAATCACTTTAATTCATGGTTGATCTTTTTAATATTACAGTTCAGAATCCATTATATGATACACTTGATTTAAAAAGGCAATTACAGTAGTAATATAATTGGTTACTTCACGCTATCCGACATATTTTAACAAGTCAATCGTTACTGGGCGAATCGTCTTCTAAATGCATGAAGAAAAGATAGGACTCAACAGATAAACACTATCACATGTTGCAGAAAGCTACTGATACTAAAAGTGCTGAACCTAAGCGCCAATCAAATTGTTTTATGTGATATGGCAACTGGTTACCTGCATCAAAGAATAAGACACTGGATACAGAAGTGATTTTTCTGGCACTATTAAAAAGCTAAATACATGCTGTGACAGTTTTCTAAATGGTAAAAAAACTTGCATTTATACAGCTTTTTAATCACATCTTTCAGATACATCTCAAAGTTCTTCACATGGACAACACATGGATATGGAAGCACCCTTTTGGATTGGATTGGGAATTGGTTAAAAGGTAGGAGCCAGAGAATAGGGATAATGGGTATGTACTCAAATTGGCGGGATGTGACTAGCGGTGTCCCCCAGGGATCTGTACAGCTCTTTAATATCCACCTAAGCTATCAGACAGGATCTAGGTTTAACATCTCATCCAAAATGCAAGGAAACATACAAAAGTCTATGTTAAGGTATTAATCTAAACAAGACTAGGTGATTAGGGGTTAGAATCTAAATCTATAAAAGAAACTTGCATGCGGTCCGCCTCAGAGTGAAGAGGGCGATCAGCCACAAGTGGCACTAGAGACTGTCTCCTAAATCCTGTCAGACTGACAGTTGAAATAATGGGACATGTTGAAACATGGAGAAGGAAGAGTCAGAGAGCTTGATGGGATATTAAGGCTAGCTTAGCATATAGTATAGGGAGCAAACACTACAAGATAGTGCGTATTTGTTTATTAACATGTATTTTCTTCATATGTTCACTAATTACAATAAACTTGTGAGCCAAATGAACTAACTTAGCAGAGAGCTTGCTGGGAAATTAAAAGTTAGCTTGGCACACAAAATAAAATCAGGTAACTGAGACGTTAAGATACTAGCTTGGTAGAAAGATGATGGGGAGGTATTGCTTCAGTTGTACAAGGTATTGGTGAGACCGCACCTGGAATACTGCCTATTTCGTGTGTGCAATTCTGTTAGATGCAGGAGATGGTTCTGTGATAGATAGTAGATTGGCGGTTAGGATCAGATCAGCCATGATCTTATTGAATGGCGGAGCAGGCTCGAGGGGCCGATTGGCCTACTCCTGCTCCTATTTCTTATGTTCTTATGTTCTTAAAACTAGCAGCTAGTTTAGCATAGTGAACAGGAAGCATTATTGCAGGATAGTTTGTGTGTGTGTGCATCATTAATTGAAATAAAGCATTGTGCCTGGACCCTGAAAGCCTGCCAGAAGAAAGCCTTGTGGCTTTAAAAGTTTGAAAAACAAAGGAGTTATTAAACTGCAGCTGCTTTTCACACAGAAAATCAGACAGATAACGTTCTGGGAGCAGATGAGATAAGGGAAGCTACGTGACATGGGGCTTGAGCTTTGATTCAAAATGGACACCATGGGGAGGGGGCGGGTGTCATGTTAAGTCAGGTGACAGAAGGAATCCAATCAAGGGAGAAGAGCCAGATTCAAGTTTAGTAAGGGACCAAGGATGATATAAAAACAGACATTTTGTGCTTAGAAAAGTTAATGCAGCGAGGGAATAGTGAAGTGCTTGTTTACACTTCTGTACTCGTATCTGTTTAATCTACTCTGCTTGTAAAGTGCTTTGCATACTGACTGAAGAAATAAAGGTATTGAACCTGAAGCAATGACTATTTTTGTTGCTACTCAAGTAAAGAGACAACATTGGTTTCTTCTTTACTACACTGGCCATCAGAGGCACTCAAAGTATTTTGCTTGCCAGTGTCCTTGAATGTTGTGGAGAAGGCTGGCTGGTTGCGGCCTAGCGTTGTCAGCATTTTGACTTTTGCGCCAATGTAAGGGAAAGAATTGGTCTGGTGGCTGTGTAGTGACATTGTAAATACATTCAGGAAGATTTCTTCAGATTAGTATTCCTAGCAAAATCAGAAACGCATTTCAGCATTTACGATGTCATTCCACGTAGCAACCAAAGCAATTCTCCACCATTTTGGCGAATTGCATCGAGGCTACTGGCACATTTTAATAAAATAATATTATGGCCCTGAAACTGTGTGGGGTTTCAAATTATATGGGGTTTTGATACCGTGCATAAAGAAAGATATTTCCTCTATTTGGAGAGTCAGTAATGGGGGATCATCAATTTGAAACTGTCACTCAGAGAGAGAGGAGAAAGGTTGGGAGAAATTTCTTTATGCAGGGGGCTGTTGGGAGCATAGATTGCTTTGCCACAGGGAATAGTTGAGGCAGAGACTAAAGGAAGAGTAAATAAACATTTGAAGCAGAGTTTGATACAGGTTATGGAGAGATAGTGGGATTAGTTTTGGATTGCTCTAGCAAATAGGCATCATAGCTATGATGGACCAAATGGCCTCCTTCTATGATATAAACTGTGGTTCTATGTTTCAGTCATTCTTTGGGATGTAGATGACTTTGAGCCATGCATCATCTGAGAAAGCATATTTTCTAAAGATCACTACATGAGATTTTAAACTCAATTAGCTTAAAAAACCTTCAGGGCTGCAGGTACGAGAGGAAAATTGATATTATCTTGTGTTTCCATACCTTATATAAAGTGATATTGATATCTATATCAAGTTAGCCTCCATTACATGTGCCTGCTATTTATATCCACTGAATAACCTGATAGAATTTGTGTGTCAGTGATTATGGCCTCCACCTCTCAAGGTGCCCTAACTCAAATTTTGAAGATGACTCTCGCCCCCTGCCTTAGCGCCTGCCGCTAGGAACGACAGGTAGAGAGGGACATTTTGCAGTCAGCAAGGAGCTGGGGGACCGCTATATAAAGGCGTGCGCTTCCTGCTTTTTCCTGTCGGCAAAATATTTGGCATACGCAGGTTGAGAGAGGGAGAGAGACATTTACCGCTGTCCCACAAGGAGTTTTGTTCTTGAGCAACACTTTTCAGGTTTCTAATTCTCTGAGCTTCATATTTATCACATTTACAAAATTAAATGGGGGCAGTACTAACTCGGGGCGTCATCCTCCAGTTTCACCTTCGGAGGCAGTAGAGGTGCAGAGAGAAAGTGGCAAATGTGGCCAGAGGGAGGAGGGCCACCAGGGCTCTGCACAGGAGACCTTACCCTCCCAGGGTATTCGGGAGAAGTGTTTCAGAAGGCTGCGCTTCATCAAGGAGGTGGTCACTGAGCTCTGCCACCTCCTGCAACCAGATCTGCAGCCTCAGCTCAGGACCAGGACGTCTCTGTCGGTGGCAGTGAAGGTGATGGTGGCTCTGAATTTCTATGACAGCGGCTCCTTCCAGGCTTCAACTGGGGACATAGCGAATATCTCCCAGTTCGCTGTCCATTGCTACATCCAGGAGGTGACAAATGCTCTGCACAAAAGGAGACGCCAGTACATCTCTTTCCCTATGACCCGGGACAAACAGCACGAACGTGCATGAGGTTTCGCTAGGATAGCGGGCTTCCCCATGGTGCAAGGCACCATTGACTGCACGCATGTGGCATTGCGGGCACCTCATGAAAATGCAGAGGTGTTCCGCAACCGCAAAGGCTTTCATTCTCTTAACATGCAGTTGGTGTGCGACCACAGACAGCGCATCCTCGCCGTCAATGCCCGCTATCCTGGCAGCAGCCACGATGCTTTCATCCTGCGCCAGACTGGTGTCCCAGGCCTCTTCCAACCACCGCATCAACCTCGTGGCTGTCTCCTCGGGGACAAGGGTTATCCACTCTGCACCTGGCTGATGACACTGCTCGGTAACCCCAACACTCCTGCTGAGCTCGCATACAATGAGAGCCATAGCGCCACCAGGAACCTCATTGAACAGACGATCGGTGTGCTGAAGCAACGGTTCCAGTGTCTTGACCACTCTGCAGGAGCCCTGCAGTACTCTCCCGAGCGAGTATCGCTTTTCATTGTTGCGTGCTGCATGCTTCACAACCTCGCAATTATGAGGACACAGCCATTGCCACCAGTGATTGGTGCACCACCTCAGGAGGAGGAGGGAAAGGAGGAGTAGGAGGAGGAGGAGACAGAGGAGGAGGATGAAGAGGAAGGTGAGCAGCACCAACGTGGGAGGGAGGTGTTCAATGTTGCCTCTGCAAGGGCCGTTCGTGAATGCCTGATAAGACACCGCTTCTGATGAATGACGGAGAAGACGGCTTCTGGGACGAACAAGCACATCATCGCAAGCATCCCGCAGCCCCTATTGCCGGGCAAAGCTCCAATGAGTCAAATGAGCAAAGTTGTAAAGTTCCAATAAAAAATTTTATTTATCTGACAAACTGCATCTTAATTATTCAGCACAACCATTTACAAACAAACACAACAATTCATTAACTAACAAAACTCATTCTTACCACATCGAGAAAAGCGTCAATAGAGTGAACAATATATTAAGATGAACATCAAACTTTGCCACAAACATTCCCCCCATTTGTTGGATAATTTTTACTTTTCGCCCTTCGAGGGTGATCTCCATCCCCTGCGCACTTCCCCCCTTCCCACCCTACTGCTCCTCTGTAATGTGGCCCCAGTGGCTGCAGCAAGGCTGGCGGAAGGCTGCTGAATGCTGGATCCAGAGACTGGAGATGGCCTTGAAGGACGCCCTCGACTAGCTCTGGGCCTGGAGGCCCCGAATGCAGACTGCACCAACTCTGCATGGGCGGCAGCAGTCTGGGCTGGCTGCGTTGCAGGCAGTGGCAAGTGCAATGACAGAATGGCAGTGATGGGAGCAGGAATGCTGTCATCCTGAGAGAGGACAGCACCTTCCTGCTTGACCGACACACTGCCAATCCCCTGGGGCAGAACCTCAGCATCCGGAGCAATCTGCTCGAGCACAGATTGCTGGCCTGCTGCGGCACCGTCAGATCCCTGGTGGACTGTGGGAGACCCAGCGAGGATGGCAGCAGTCAGCGCTTGCGTGACATCAATCTGAGACTGCATGAATGCAGTCTGAGATTGAATGGCACCAGCCAATGACTCGATTGCAGCACTAAGCCATTGCGTTGCCTCGGCCTGTGCTGCAATAGATGCTGCCACCTGACCTATTACACACGGCATGGGCTCTGGGTCCCCACGGTCTCCCTGCAATTCAACCATCCTCTGTAACGAGGCAAAGATGGGTTTGAGGGTTTGCGCACAGATGACAGCTGTGCTGGCAGCGGACTCCTCCATGCTCCTAGCCAGTGCATTCATGCTGTCGGGCACCCTTGCCATTGCACCCATGAGCTCCGTATGCATGCTCAGAGCCTGAGTATTCATGGCCACTATATCGAGGTCCTCATCCAAGTCCTGTGCAGCAGAACTCGTGTACGCACTCACCCTCCAGGGAGATGGTCCCCGAGTTTCCCTTCCCCCATGGCGTTGCTGCTAATGTAAGCTAATTATCTCTAGTGATTCTTTCTGTTGACTTTTTTCTATTCTTACTGTCAATTTAGCTGTTAACTTTCAGACTTCTGTCTCTACCTTTAGGTGTTTCAAAAACTTATCATAAAATGGCTAAAACAGATTTATCTCTTTGATGCCATTCTTAGGGAAGGTCTTCAATTCAGTTCTTAATATTGGCTTAACTGCTTGTTAGCAGACGTCGTATCTCCTAACTATTCCATTTTCAATACAAACACAATGTGATTGCTTGGTGTCATCTATTGATGTAATATTTTCAAAGTCTTCTGTAGGTAAATTTTACAACATGTAAATTAAAAAACACTTCATCTAGGGTGTTCTTTGCATTTCTTAGCTTCTTCAATTGGTTGTATATATAATCGTGTTTCCTGTTTCATTTGATGTTACTTTTACAAAGGCACATGGTTTTTTAATATTCTGTATTCCAGTTCGAAGTGTTATTTTATAACACTTAACTTGTGCATTGCTATTGTGTTGGTTCCAAACTGCAGACTCCTTGGAACCTACAACCCTCCGTTTCAATGAGGCCATTGTCTTAGTATTTACAACCATTTCCCATTTCAAAGCTTGTGTGGTGTTTACAACTTTTGTGTTAACACTTCATCTTATCTCAGATTTGCAGCCTGTGTCGTTGAGGCTTTTAGATTTTTAACCCCAGTTTGTCATGTTTTAATAAAGTCAAAATTCTGTTCATAGGATGGTGTATCTCTTGGAATATGGCTATTTCCTTTACATATATATGCAAGTCTCTTTCTTTTATTCTTTTCAACCTTGGTGGCATCTTGCACTTTGGACCTTGGACCTTCGCCTTGAATCCTCAATAAATAAAGAAAGGCAGAGAGAATTAGGAATCCACAATGATCGCTCTTTGAAATTGTGATCGAGTCTTCAAATTCTGCTGCACATTTTAACAGCTAGAACCACCATCCAGTACTCAGAGGGTTACGTACAGAACGAACTCTAACTCAAAGCTTAGGTACGTGGCGGGCGGGGGGGGGGATGGGGGGAAGGAAAGTTGCATCAAATAGACAGCAGAGAGTATTTCTACCTGCTCTGGTATTGGTCTGTCAGTTTTATACTGCTGATTAAACAGATTCACAGCTGTGTACTAACAGCATAAAATAGATTAATTTCTCTAAGCTTACAACCCAAAAATAAAAGTTCAAAACCTTTCCAACCAGCCCCCCATAGCTGCCCTCAATTTGTTTCCTTCTCTTTTTTGCTAAATTAATCTGGTTTTTTTTTTTCATTTTTACAGCTCCCTTCATGCTTAGCCAAGCGGATTTCAGTTGCACATAAGTCTGCAGTTTTTTTTTCTATTTTACCAAGTTAAGAAGATGTTTCTTAAATTTGGATGCCTCAGCTCTAAACCTCCTGGGTTCACCAGCAGTCTATTATATTAGACAAGTAATACTGCACTGAGAGAACACCTTAAGGACTCCTGTGTCCACAACGAAGCTAAATTATGAGCGGATCCAACCACAAAATACCCCACAATGCAGCTGCGAGACTGTCATGCCCAATTGGGCACTGTGAGTTGCTTAAATGTTATCCATTGGGATATCACTACACTTTTGTCAACCTCAACTCATTCTATCCTAGGAGCTCAAAACTCAGGAATGCCTTACCTCCCTCGGTGTGGCTCAGTGATAGCACACTCGCCTCTGAGTCAGAAGGTTGTGGGTTCAAGTGCCAGTCCAGAGACTAGAGCACATAACTTAGGCTTACATCTCCAGTGCAGTACTGAGGGAATGCTCCATTGTCAAAGGTGCCGTCTTTCAGATGAGAAATTAAACTGAGGCCCTGTCTGCCCTCTCAGGTAGATGTAAAAGATCCCATAGGCACTATTTGAAGAGCAGGAGAGTTCTCTCTAGTGTCCTGGCCAATATTTATCCCTCAGTCAACATTCACTAAAGCAGATTATCTGGTCATGCATCTCATTGCTGTTTGTGGGACCTTGCTGTGTGCAAATTGGCTGTTGCGTTTCCTACATTATAATAGCAACTGCACTTCCAAAAGGTACTTAATTGGCTGTAAAGTGCTTTGGGACATCCTGAGGTTGTGAAAGGCTTATGTAAATGCAAGTCTTTCTTTTCTTTCACTGCTTCCACACATCTATTCCACACAATTGTCACCCTCAATGTAAAATGAAATCTAATCATTCTGAGCACCTTCCCTTGTAGAAACTTGAGTCTTTGCATTCTGATTCTAGAAATTTAGCCAAATTCAAACAAATTGTGGGTAGTATTAGTACTAGGATCCTGCTGTAAGTCCAATATCTGCTCCATCAACAACAACAACAACAACTTGTATTTATATAGCTCCTTTAACGTAGTAAAACATCCCAAGGCGCTGCACAGGAGTATTTTAAGACAAAAAATTTGACACCGATCCACATAAGGAGAAATTAGGGCAGGTGGCCAAAAGCTTGATCAAAGAGGTGGGTTTTAAGGAGCGTCTTAAAGGAGGAAAGTGAGATAGGGAGGCGGACAGGTTTAGGCAAAGAATTCCAGAGCTTAGGGCCTAGGCAACAGAAGGCACGGCCACCAAAGGTTGAGCGATTAAAATCAGGGCTCCTCAAGAGGGCAGAATTAGAGGAGTGCAGATATCTCAGGGGGGTTGTGGGGCTGAAGGAGATTACAGAGATAGGAAGGGGCGAGGCCATGGAGGGATTTGAAAACAAAGATGAGAATTTTGAAATCGAGGCGCTGCTTAACCGGGAGCCAATGTAGGTCAGCGAGCACAGGGGTGATGGGCGAACGGGACTTGGTGCGAGTTAGGTCACGGGCAGCCGAGTTTTGGATGACCTCAAGTTTACGTAGGGTGGAATGTGGGAGGCCAGCCAGGAGTGCATTGGAATAGTCAAGTCTAGAGGTAACAAAGGCATGGATGAGGGTTTCAGCAGCAGATGAGCAGAGGCAAGGGCAGAGACGGGCGATGTTACAGAGGTGGGAGTAGGCGGTCTTTGTTATGCTGTGGATATGTGGTTGGAAGCTCATTTCAGGGTCAACTATGACATCAGGATGTGAACTTTCTCTAAATCATGAGACTAAACTGAGACAAAAGTAGAAAATGCACAATGGATCTGCCAGCACTTAAAGAGAAAAGACAGGTTAACATTTCAGGTGTGATCTTTTATCAGATGTTTCCAAAGGAGGGTCTGCACCCTATCACATTAACCTGTCTTTTATCTTTTCACCGCTGATGGACCCGCTGTGCACTTTCAGCATCTTCCGGTTAGTTTGCAGTTGAAATCCTCATCCCATACCAGGCTGAAGTGAATGCAGTGTTGGCATGATCCACCGTGCCGACATCGCTTTCACTTCAGCCTGGTATGGGATGAGATATGTTACTGCCCCGTGACTTATTCCAGACTGTCAGCAGATACAGCTGGGGGAGGGGAAGCAAGTCACGGTGGTCAGTGACATACCGCAGGCTCCTACCCCATTAGCACATGATTTGAACTGAAGTGCTATTGACCCACGTAATATTTCACTCTGTGTTACGGGAGTAGTGGCTTCTGTGACAATATCCCGCTGCCCCTTGACCGCTCTAACATAACAAAGATCTGACCCCAACTCTACTGAGTGAACCAGACCTTTGCACACAAACACGCTTACACTGGGAGACACAGTGACTCTGGTAAAACCCTGTGCTTACAGTGGGATACGCAGTGTTTCTGCTACATCCCTGTCCGTCTCTGTACTTACACTATGATCCTCAGTGCCAGACCCAGTAAAGTGCTGACAAGGAGTCGGCAGTTTCTGACAGTGTATATAGGCCATTAAAACTTTAAAGAGGATGCTGACATGATTCCTGGTCTTGTGGGGTAATTTCACTGGGTCGGTTCGCTGAGTACTTCTAGCTGCGGCACTTTGCCGTGCCCTTGGCCTGTGTGTGTAATTCTGCTGAGCACTCATATCATTGCAAGAGGAACAAACCCCCCACCCCCTCTCACAGTTAACCTCAGCGTCTTTCATTTTGCTAACTTTTTTCCCAGTTTGCTGTGATTACCCAAGGAAAATTCAGTTTCACACAAGCCTACATTGTTTGTTGTCAGCCTTGAGATTTTATTTTATTTTAAGGCAACCATATTCCTCCTTAACATATTGAACAGGCTTATGAGTTTTGAGTTTTCCCTTCGTCCTTTAATCTGCCAATGTTTAAAACCCAAGCTGGATGCCACCTATTCACTAGTTCCTGATTAACCTCTTCTTCTCCCTTGCTGCTTTCAGCCTTGAATGTTTCCTTGACCCCTTCACCGTTGGAATTCGAGCTGTGACCCTTCACCTTGTTTTCTCCCAAAATATAATCGGTTCATCCCCATTGTCCATCATTATACGTACATATGAAGTCAGTGTGGCCTGTTGAAAAAAATAATTTTAATAAACTGTTGGATTGTCAATAGAATGGATTAGGGAAGAACAAGAGCTCTGAAGTATTGTAGACTGTTAAAGAGATGGCTTAAAGTGATTCACACAGATCTGCCAACCTCAGGCAAATTTTATGAGTGAAAACTCAGCCAGGTACTGAAGAGGCCTTGGGAAAGCTGACAGCTGAAGCAAGATGAGGACACCTTCGGGGAGAAGGTAAGTGCCTTTACAGCACTGCTTGTGGGCCAGGAGGAGCAGGAGTGCTTCCCCCCGGCCCCCCAAGCTCCCCCCCCCCCGCCCATCAGACCTGCTCCGGAATGCTCCCAGCACGACTGGAAGCCAAGCCTGTCAATCAGGCTGACGTCTGGGCAGGGAACCTGTCAGGGTTAAAACTCCACAGCATGCGGGGTTCCAGGTTTCCCTGAAACTCCAACCCCCGCCTACGTAACCCGCCCCAGTAAATATCCAGGCCAAAGAAGTCATTTTGAATGTATTCTACACTTTGATCAATTTATATAGTGGGGTAGATCTTCAACTTACTGCCTGGGTGTGAAACTGGCATTTCAATCAGCCACCCGTTACAGAAGCTGCTCAATGTTCATTTCCATGGATTTCCCAGTGTTATATCTGGGCGGCAAGCTGAAAATCTATCCTAGTATCACCCTTGCCATCCTTCAGTGGTCCTCCTGTTTCATTAACTATCTGATTCATATTTAACAAAGGATTTATTTTCTCCGCAATTTAACCTCATTTTGTATTTTAGCATAACCTCCTTAATATTAAGTATGGCTGCGGTAGCCGAATGTTACGGGACTGAACTAGCATCCTAGAGGTCGCAGGGGGAATGTTAACTGGGAGCAGGATTCGGTCAGGCGGGTAGACGGGCCGAACGGTGAAGACTCAGCCAGATGACAGCTCAGCAGAGGGAGGTTTCAATACACTTTAGCTAGGAAGAGAGGAAATCAGTCAGTATTTCATCCATGATCAGTGTCCAGTGACACTCCTGAAAATGTGCATGTGTGTGTTTGTATGTGTGTGAACAAAAGATTAGCACAGTTTAAACTTAATTATACGCCACACCCTGCCAATGAGTCAGTCAACACTCACTCAGAGGAAGCATAGGAGCCAAAATTTACTGCTGTATGCGTTCGGAGTGGGGGGGCCAAGCCCACCCGTTTTTGAGGGTCAAAATTCCCCCCACCACCTCAGCCCACTAATGTCGCTGGAATTTTGGTGGGGGTTCTTAGAAGAAGATCGACGGAACCGCTGTGTGGCCATTTATGCCATATCTCCAGGGTTCCCACCATAGTTACAGCAGGAGATCGGGAGAATCCCTGCAGAAATTCTACCCCATAAAGAATAGCCACTTTGGCCAAATATATATGGACTGCCAGCACCTACTGAAGTGTATACCAGCAGGAGTCAACTCTTGTATTGAGGTCCCACTGGAATAGTCTCAGAGACAGGATACCAACAACAATACATCTCTTACAGTTTCCTCTATCTCCCCAGGCTCATTTAATATTCCTTCTCCTGCCATTTTCTTACAAGACACATAACTGACATAACCTTACATTAACTGGATAGGGTTGGCCACTCTGAGCTGCATGCACAGTCCCTGGGCCCTGGCAAGCCGGCCTTCAAAACTCAGGCAACTTAGTCCTATTTGCACTTAGGTTTCTTATTTGCTGGTTTGCCCTGTTTGAACCTCAGGGGCCTGAAGATTTGAAAATATCTGTTGCCTCATTGGTAGATAAGCTGTAGTCAGAACACTAAGCTCCATCAGTGTCAGCAAATTGAGATATACACAACTTACTGAGACATGGGGGGGAATTTTTCAGGGGGTCAGCAGGCGTGTTTGGTGGCGGGTCGGCTGGGAAAATGTTTTTTGACCGCGGGTAGGGAACCAGCTGTCAACCCGCCTCCATGCCAGTCTCCCAGATGTCAGGTCTGTCATCGCTGAACAGACCCGACACCAAGTGGTGGGGGAGGCAATTTAGATCATTGAGAGATTATTAAGAGGCACTTAAATGGTATTTTAAGCTCACCTTTAGATTTTAAGAGTTCGCCAACGGCTTCCCCGTTGCTCCGGGATCACGTCAGGTAATGAGGTCGGGTGGAGTTTTTTTGGTTTTGTTTATTTTTCTACGGGATGTGGGCATCGCTGGCAAGGCCAGCATTTATTGCCCATCCCTAATTGCCTTGAGAAGGTGGTGGTGAGCCGCCTTCTTGAACCGCTGCATCCGTGTGGTGAAGGTACTCCCACAGTGCTGTTAGGTAGGGAGTTCCAGGATTTTGACCCAGCGACGATGAAGGATCGGCGATATACTTCTAAGTCAGGATGGTGTGTGACTTGGCGGGGAACTTGGAGGTGGTGGTGTTCCCATGCGCCTGCTGCCCTTGTCCTTCTAAGTGGAAGAGGTTGCGGGTTTGGGAGGTGCTGCCAAAGAAGCCTTGGCGAGTTGCTGCAGTGCATCTTGTAGATGGTACATACTGCAGCCATGGTACGCTGGTGGTGGAGGGAGTGAATGTTTAAGGTGGTGGATGGGGCGTCAACCAAATGTTGTGTCAGCATGGGCTGATTTCTTAACTTGACATCTGCAAATGGTCTATAAAAGTTTCCATTTCATAGGTGTTCACTTTCCAAGGTTAGAAGCTGTTGCTTACTGCATTTGGAAGACAGATTGAGCTTTATGCAGCTTGCAAGTGTTTGGAGCAAACTCTCTATCCAGGGTCACCTCATTGGAACAACCTCTCTCACCATTGACAGATCACTTCTGTCACCTCAACCTCACCTGCCATCTATTCCATCAACATCGGTGCCCTTGAAAAAATCTCTCCTTGGTCCTCAGAATCCCACCACGATCAGCCCCAACACCAGCAGCACCAGGCACACCAGCAGCACCAACAACAACACCAACCTTCTCCACAATCAGCTGATGCTGCACAAGATACAGGGCATCAGCACCCGACCACATTGCTGATCAGAACGCCAGGGATGGCCTCACCATAGCCAGATTTACTTAACTTGACGCTGTACACCCTGGCTGCCCCATGATGCATCAGGTTGGCACCACCCCACACCAACACCATAAAGCATCCCTACACTGCCCAAGCCATTCCTTTCACACTCATCACCATTGTGGGGGGTACCGTTATGTCTCACCATTCACTGCAACTCACTAAGCCACTTCCAAAGGTGCACACAAATCTATCCAAGAATGCAAAGTGCTGAAAATAAAGATTTCAATGTTTAACAGCACATTACCACCCTTTCAGGCAGTGAGTTCCAGATTCCAACCACCCTCTGGGTGAAAAAGTTTTTCCTCAAATCCCCTCTAAACCTCCTGCCCCTTACCTTGAAACTATGCCCCCTGGTTATTGACCCCTCTACTAAGGGGAAAAGTTCCTTTCTATCTACCCTATCTATGCCCTTGATAATTTTGTACACCTCAATCAGGTCCCCCCTCAGCCTTCTTTGCTCTAAGGAAAACAACCCCAGCCTGTCCAGTCTCTCTTCATAGCTGAAGCGCTCCAGCCCAGGTAACATCCTGGTGAATCTCCTCTGCACCCTCTCCAATGCAATCACATCCCTCCTATGGTGTGGTGACCAGAACTGCACACAGTATTCCAGCTGCGGCCTAACGAGCGTTTTGTACAGCTCCATCATAACCTCCCTGCTCTAATATTCTATGCCTCGGCTAATGAAGGCAAGTATCCCATATGCCTTTTTAACCACCTTATCTACCTGTCCTGCTGCCTTCAGGGATCTATGTACATGCACACCAAGGTCCCTCTGATCCTCTGTCCTTCCTTGGATCCTACCATTCATTGTGTATTCCCTTGCCTTGTTAGTCCTTCCAAAATGCATCACCTCACACTTTTCAGGATTAAATTCCATTTGCCACTGTTCTGCCCATCTAACCATCCCGTCTATATCTTCCTGTAGCCTGAGGCTTCCCTCATCGCTATTTACCACCCCACCAATTTTCGTGTCATCTGCGAACTTACTGATCATACCTCCTACATTCATATCTAAATCATTAATGTACACTACAAACAGCAAAGGACCCAGCACCGTTCCCTGCGGTACACCACTGGACACAGGCTTCCAGTCACAAAAACAACCTTCAACCTCCTGCCACTAAGCCAATTTTGGATCCAATGTGCCAAATTGCCCTGGATCCCATGTGCTTTTACCTTCTTGACCAGTCTCCCATGTGGGACTTTGTCAAAAGCCTTACTGAAGTCCATGTAGACTAAATCAACTGCACTACCCTCATCCAAACACCTAGTCACCCCCTCAAAAAATTCAATCAAATTGGTCAGATATGATCTCCCCCTGACAAAGCCATGCTGACTATCCCTGATTAATCCCTGCCTCTCCAAGTGGAGACTAATTCTGTCCCTCAGAATTTTTTCCAATAATTTCCCTACCACTGATGTTAGGCTCACTGGCCTGTAATTCCCTGGTTTATCCCTATTTGAACAATGGTACTACATTACCTGTTCTCTAGTCCTCTGGCACCTCCCCTGTGGCCAGAGAGGTTCTGAAAATTTGTGTCAGAGCCCCTGCAATCTCTTCCCTTGCCTCACACAGGAGCCTGGGATACATCCCGTCAGGGCCTGGGGATTTATCCACTTTTAAGCCCGCTAAAACCGCTAGTACCTCCTCCCTCTCAATACTAATTTGTTCAAGTATATCACAATCCCCCTGCCTGATTTCTGTGCCTACATCACCCTTCTCCATCGTGAACACAGATGCAAAATATTCATTTAAAACCTCACCTACATCTTCCGGCTCTACACACAGATTGCCACTTTGGTCCCTAATGGGCCCTACTCTTTCCCTGGTTATCCCCTTGCCCTTAATATATTTATAAAACACCTTGGGATGTTCCTTTATTTTGCCCGCCAGTGTTTTTTCATGCCCCCTCTTCGCTCTCCTAATTTCTTTTTTAAGTACCCCCCCCTGCACTTTCTATACTTCCACTGTTTTTAGTCCTTTGTATCTGCCAAAAGCCTCCTTTTTTTCCCAATCCATTCTTGTATATTCCTTGACAGCCAGGGTTCCCTGGGCTTGTTGGTCCCACCCTTGACCTTTATGGGAACATGTTGATGAACTCTCTCTATTTCCTTTCTGAAAGACTCCCATTGCTCTGATGTGAATTTTCTTACAAGTAGCTGATCCCAGTCCATTTTGGCCAGACCCTGCCTTATCATATTAAAATCGGCCTTCCCCCAATTTAGAACCTTTATTTCCGGTCCATCTTTGTCCTTTTCCATGACTACCTTAATCTCACCGAATTATGGTCACTGTCACCAAAATCCTTTCCTACTGACACATCTACCACTTGCCCAGCTACATTCCCTAGAATTAGGTCCAGTACTGCCCCTCTCTTGTCGGACTTTCTACATGCTGGCTCAAAAAGCTCTCCTGGATGCACTTTAAGAATTCCGCACCCTCTAAGCCTTTCACACTCTGACTATCCCAGTTAATATTGGGGAAGTTGAAATCCCCTACTATTATTACCCTATTATTTCTACACTTCTCTGAGATTTGCCTACATATCTGTTCCTCTATCTCCCCCTGACTGTTTGGGGGCCTATAGTACACTCCCAGCAAAGTGCTTGCCCCCTTTTTGTTT
The DNA here is from genome assembly GCA_030390025.1 of Squalus acanthias. Lineage (NCBI taxonomy): Eukaryota > Metazoa > Chordata > Chondrichthyes > Squaliformes > Squalidae > Squalus > Squalus acanthias. The sequence continues at coordinate 29,044,862 of CM059432.1, read as the reverse complement.
TTAAGTTCTACCCATATGGCCTCATCAGAGGAACCTGCTAAGATATCATCCCTCCTTACAGCAGTAATTGACTCCTTGATTAATATTGCGACACCCCCTCCTCTTTTACACCCCCCTCTGTCTCGCCTGAAGATTCTATACCCCGGAATATTGAGCTGCCAGTCCTGCCCCTCCCTCAACCATGTCTCTGTGATAGCAACAATATCATACTCCCATGTCTTCATCAACACCTTCAATTCATCTGCCTTACTCGCAAGACTCCTTGCAGTAAAATAAATGCCATCCAGCCTTGCCATACTCCCTTGTGCCGTTACATATTTGCTCTGCCTTCCAGGCTGACTTGTTTTTTCCTCTATATTTGGCTGTGCATCACCCCCTACTATAGCTCCACTCCATATCCCACCCCCCTGCCAAGTTAGTTTAAACCCCCCCCCCCCCCCCGCAACAGTACTAGCAAACCTCCCCACAAGGATGTTGGTCCCGTTCCGGTTCAGGTGCAACCCGTCTGACTTGTACAGGTCCCACCTTCCCCAGAAGCAGACCCAGTGATCCAGGAAACTAAAGCCCTCCCTCCTGCACCAACTCTTTAGCCACGCATTCATCTGCTCTATCCTCCTATTCATATACTCACTAGCACATGGCACCGGGAATAATCCAAAGATTACAACCTTTGAGGTCCTGCTTTTTAATCTGCTACCTAGCTCCCTAAATTCTTGTTGCAGGACCTCATCCCTCTTTCTACCCATGTCGTTGGTACCAATGTGAACCACGACCTCTGACTGTTCGCCCTCCCCCTTCAGAATGCCCTGCAGCCGTTCAGTGACATCCTTGACCCTGGCACCAGGGAGGCAACATACCATCCTGGAGTCACGTCTGCAGCCACAGAAACGTCTATCTGTTCCCCTTACGATAGAATCCCCTATCACTATTGCTCTACCACTCCTCTTCCTCCCCTCCTGTGCAGCTGAGCCACTCGTAGTGCCACGGACTTGGCTCTTGCTGCAATCCCCTGAGAAACCATCTCCCCCAGCAGTAACCAAAACGGAAAATCTGTTGGAGAGGGAGATGGACCCAAGGGACTCCTGCACTACCTTCCTAGTTCTTTTACTCTGTCTGGCAGTCACCCATTGCCTGTGCACTCTTTACCTGCGGTGTGACCACCTCGTTAAACGTGCTATCCACGAAGATCTCAGCTTCGCGGATGCTCCACAGTGACTCCAGCTGCAGCTCCAGCTCCGGAACGCGGATTTCGAGTAGCTGTAGCTGGAGACGCTTCCTGCACATGTGTTCGCCCTGGACACCTAAAGTGTCCTTGACTTCCCACATAGCACAGGAGGAGCACTCCACACAGCCGAGCTGCCCTGCCATGTCCTACCCTTAAGTTACTCCCTTTACTTCCTTTAAATTAAAGAATATTAAATACACTAGGGACCTTACTTCCCTTTAAAAACTAGTTACTCTAAACTAGAGACCTTACTTTGACTTTAACGACTGGACTGTAAAAATACTCACCTGGTCCTATTTACCAATCAACTCCTTCCCTGGTTGTGACGTCACTTTATCTGTGACCAACTCGCAGCACTCTGTTTAAACCGCACTCAGTCTCTGCACTCTGTCTCCACCCAGGGCCGCTCTCGCTGCTGCTGCTGCCGGTGAGTCTGGGCCGCTCTCTCTCTCCCCGCCTCTTTAAATCCTCAGTCTCTGCGCTCAGTCTCCACCCAGGGCTGCTCTCGCTGCTGCTGCCGCCAGTGAGTCTGTGCAGTGCTTGTCAGTGTTTGCAGCACCTCAATGCTGTAGAACACTGACAGCAGAACTGTCAAAATAAATTTGTGCATGGTCCCTTTAAAGAAACCGGCTGATGACGCATCATGAAGTGATGTCATCAGACCCTCTTCCTTCAATTGGCCGGGAAACGCGCTGGGCGCCCAATCAGCGTAAAATTAATTTCACAGAGCGGGCTGGAGCCAGCAGCATGGTTGCACCCCGCCATCGACCTCGGCCGCACCGGACCCGCCTCAGTCGGCGAAATCACGGCCATGGTCTTAAACTTTATGCGTGAGCCCGCAACGATCCAGAGTATGCGCCTATACATTTCATGGAGGCAGAAGTTTCTTCACCGATGAACGAGAAAATCCCACATCAATGTCTTCAGAAAAGGAGGGGAAAACATTGGATTGGGGGAAAAAAATTACTGAGGTTGTGACAGTGGTGACATGGCAGCCAGTGTGCATTTAATAAAAGGAACTAAAACACCACCTAAAAAGGGGTCTAAAGCATGTTTGAGGCCCACTTCTGTAAGATTGGTTTGCCCTGAGGCAGCCTGCGCCAGCAAAAATATTAAAATACAGTCTGTGAACATTTGGATACTTTGTTTCAGGACCGACGTGGTACTGCAGCTTACACATTTGGGGGGGGCCGGGTGAAGAGTCCCCACTCTCCCGGCGTCTGCTTGGAAGCAAAAATAAAATCATCAAAGCCATTGCTTTTTGAACAATAATTTTCTATTTAGTGTCAACACTGATAGTATAAATAAATATAGTTTGCACAGTATATTAACCAGATAAAAAAGCTGATGATAATGTTCACAGTTCAGCAGCCGGCAAGTTGTTCGGAAATTACCCTCGAGACACTCTGGTGTCACAGCATTGATCAGGCCAGTCACACTGTCTGAATTGGAGCACGCTCAGACCCTCAGCTTAAAGCCCTCAGCAGCAGTAATTGGGCCTAGCACACCGTGACATCCACAGAGATAGCCTGAAAATTGTTAGAAATTGCTGGAATTAACTCTGAGGGCATTTATTTTTGTTGCTTGGAGTCCAACGATTATCTCGTATTTTGCAATATTTAGCTTTTTATTTTTTTTAGTGAATTTTGTGTTGGAGAGTAGAATACTTTTCATTTCGGTCATGCAACTTTAGCATCAAGCACTCCCAGGCCAGGCACAGCAAGGTTTAGTTGCAGAGTAGAACTCCCTCTATACTGCCCCAACAATGCCTCACCCCCAACCTCTGAAGAGCGCCCTCTGCTGCATGGGTATGATATTCTGTAACCTCTACAAAGAGTAGCTGAGCCGTACAGACCAGGACGATCCCCAGTTTGATCCCCAATCTGTGTTGGATTATCTGATCTCAGCCCTGGCAGCAGTTGTAGTACTTACCTAGAGGTTAAAGTTCACAGTTGGGTGACAGTGAGTAAATCTCATACAGTACTGATGCAGTATGGGTATTTTTTCTGGTTGCCATTTGTCAGTTGGAGGAACCTAAGGAACTTGAAGAGCCATAAGATCCCGTGAGAGTGCATCAGAGATTCTGGACACTAGGGGCAGAATCTTACCTTCCAGGCCGAGTTCGAGGCGGGACTGCTGGTTTTCGGGTTGCAGTCCCGCCCCCAGCAACTTCTGACGAACAGACGCTATTTTGCCCTGATTGGCCTTGTTAAGCCCGCCCTGCGGGCTTGCCGGCCAATTAAGGGAAAGCCGGTGTCAGATGACGTCAGTTGATGACGCTTCATCTGCTGGTTTTCTTAAAGGCATATGCACCACACTTGTTTGACAGATGATTTGACAGTGTTTGACAGCATTGAGGTGAGCCCTTGCACCCAGACTCTCCAATTACTCTCTCCTTAGATGGCAACTGCAGCTGAGATTGCAGAAGCCATCTGTCACTTCTCCCGATGAGATGAGGCTACACAAACATTTCACAGCTTGTCACCTGCAGAAACATCTAACCACATTAAAAATTACTTTCACAACATTTCCTTACCTCTGATACTAACCAGTGTCCCATTGCATTCTTCACACCACTTCTGCAGCTGTCATCCAAATACCAACATAACAACAGACCCACAGCACGCCTCACTTACCCTGGCGGGGTTCCCCGACGTCGGGAAGCCCGCAGCAGCAGTCAAAAAATTGGAAAAAGCCTCTTAACTGCCTGTTAACTACCTGTTAACAGGCAGTTAAGTGACTATAATCCTCTTCCCGCCGCTATGAGTTGGGTCCCTGCGCAAATCGAGGACCCGACTCCCGGGAAGATTGGTTGGAGGCGGGTTGGGAGCGGGTTTGGGACCTGCTCCCATTTTGGGGGATTTTCCCAGCAGTCCCGCCTCCGGACCTGCCTCCTCAGGGCTGGTAAAATCCAGCCCTAGGGCTTTACAAAGATCTACAGACACAATCTCATCATAGCACCTGAATATAAAAAACACGTAACTGATAAAGTAATTAGTAAAAATACAACTGTTGCATTTTGAGTGTCAGCTTGACATAACCAAATCACAACTCTGTGATTTACCTTGTCTCCTCTTTTATTGTTTTCAGTTATGGTGGCATTCCTGCATTGTGAGTCTTGACCTTTCACCTTGGTTGTAGGGAGTTTTCACGATGTCCCATCCAACATTCCTCACTCCACCAAAGGCACTGGTCATTTATCTCGTTGCTTGTGGGATCTTGCCTCGTGCAAAATGGTTGCCATTGTAGCCTACATAACAAGAGTACACTTCAATAGTAATTCCTTGTATACAAAGTGCTTTGAGTAATTTCTGAGAGATATGATAAGGTGCAAGTGTTTCTTTAATTGTTAAATTAACAAAAATTTGGATTTAAGAAAGTGTGAGCTAGTAGGATCACCCATGAATATGGGAGGATCCAGACAGTGATATATTAACCATCATTAGATACAGATGTTAATGGAAAAGATGTTTCAGTCATACTGCTGTTACAATTCTGTGAATGTTAATGTTTTAACTTTGTAAATTGAGAAACCAAGGTCAAGACCCAGAATGTAGGACATGACTAAAATCGAAAACAGTAAAAGAGAGGATGCGATGAATCACAAAGTAGTGATTTGGTGACGCCAAGCTTGGCTTCTAAATGCCTGCTGATTGCCAGAGGATGGAAAACTGAGAGAGATGAGGAGTTCCACAATTTTGAGGTGCTGGGAAAGAATGAGTTAGAGTAGCAAACTCTGCAATGAGACTTAATTTCAACTGCACCCTGCCACATTCTAATGAAAATGAAAACTCAAAGCATTCTGTTGTCTCCCTAATGATTTTACAGTTGCTGCTCCGACTTTTTGCTCAGAAGGACTTAATAGATAAAATACATATGATGATGAAGGATAAGTATCAGGAAGCATTTAAAAAGGCAGGGGCTAATGTCCTTTTTATTTTTTATTATTGTTTGAACTGTTTGCGGAAAGGATTAGCTATAGTTTGAATTGTCACCTGACCGGCTGAGTCCCTTAAGCCTTACTACTGTGACATCACACTTTCCACAATCCAAATGTTTTAATTCGGTTTTTTTCAGTGCAAGATTGGACATATATTGCATGTTTTTTTTTTCCATTTTTTTATTTCTCCCGATCCATCCCTCCCTCTCCCCTCAGTACAGATACTGCTGACAGGAGTACTTTGTGACAAAGATTTATACAGAGTCATTTACAGAATTTGAGACAATTGGAGGGATGAATAATATTCTGCTGACTAGGCTGGGCTGTGCCACTGACATGAACTCCAGTGTAGGGCCCCACAGTCTTAACCCTCCCCTGTCATGTTACATTGAAATTTTTTTCCGATATATTTGTCATCTGTAATGTTTACAAAGCTGGGTTAGACATGGTACATATAACATCATGTGAATATTTTATATATCTAGCTGAGTCATGAATATGTATGGCCACAAGGTACTCCATATACATGGAGACAGGGACACAGACGGCGCTGGATTTTAAGTAGCACTGCATTTAGTTATCTAGGAAAACTGCGAATGCTAGAAATCTGAAATAAAAACAGATGCTGGAAATACACAACAGGTCCAAAGATATGTTAATGTTTCAGATGGAGCCCTTTCAGAAAGGGCTCCCTCTTAAATCTTAACTTGTCTTTTCTCTTTTCAGATGCTCGCAGTCCTGCTGTGTATTTGCAGCATTTACTGTTTTTATTCCCGATTTCCAACATTGTCCTTTTTCCTTTTGCTTGCATGTTTAAGCAGGCTGAGTTCACTCCTAGACAAGTGGAAAGAACGGGGGTGGGTGGGGCGGGGGGGGTGGTGGAGGGTGGGGGGGTGGTGGAGGGGACTAACAATTCAAACTACTTCTAAAGAGAGGGCCAATTCATCAGGGCTCCTCTTTTTTTTTTCAATTTTCTCCCTTCCTCTCCTGAAGATCCTTGGAAATTGGTTTTATGCAGCTCTGGGAACCTTGTCCAAGTGGCCATTCACGCTATGTGAGTGTCAGCAGGCTGTGTGAATGTGCAAGACACGCATGCAGCTTCCAGCGAGCATCACTCGATAGTGATCAGGAACAGCAACTATAAATGACATTTTCCCCTTCCCTAGCCAGGAACATTAGGGGCAATTTTAACCCTGCCCCACCTGGTGGAAGCTGGGCGTGGGACTTACCTGCTGAGGTCCCGCTTTCTTCCTGCAGGTTCCAATTTTAACCTGCTCTTCTGAGCAGGCAGGAGAGACACCTGACGGAAACCAGTGGCGTCCATCTTTAAATATGCAGATCAGGCTCTGCTGACATCATTAGGAGCCAAATACTATTTTAACCAGAGGCTTGCGCGGAGAAGCCGTTGTCGCTTTCCTGACATGCCAACCCAGCGGGAGGAGGAGTCGGGGCTAGAAGAAGCTCAAAAAGGTAAGTTAGTTTACTTTTCTTTCCTTTCTCTGTGGGGCCAGGAGGAGCAAGAGTGCTCCTCCAGGCCCCACAAGGAAAGTTTAGGCTTCTCCCTCCCCCCGAGCATCAGGCTCTCCTGAATTTCTTCCCCGCGATTTACTTGAGTGCTGGGGACCGTTCCTTCGCTACAGATGGCGGTCTCCTGCCACCCAACATTCCACTCCTGTCCGCCGGCAAGTTGCCACTTCCCAGTTTCAGGTGGGAAGCTGACTGGGTCTACGCAGATGAAGCCCAGGAGTTAAAATTTCCCTGGTCTCACGCAGCTGAGGTACCGACGATTTTCTGCCCACTTCGGCTCCCGCCTGCATGACTCCTGCCCCGAGTTGAAATCAGGGCTATTGAGACCGGTAGTAGCATCGCACCCCAGCTGAAAATGACTTCATCAGCATAGACCAGTGATCCAGCCAGGAGCCTTCCCGGTCCGTGTGACACAATACTACACTGTGTAGTGCACTTACTAACTGTGCCATTGACAGGGAGCTTCTTGTAAAGAGAGAGCCTGACTCTCGGGATTCCTTTTGAATGTGGAGTCTTACTGTCAGAACCCATTTTAGTCAAAAACTCCCCTCAAACATTCAGCAACTTTTTATCCATTTCTGTCAATTCGTTAAAGTTATCTGCCTAAATGGTGAGGTACTAATGACATAATTTGGAATATTGGGCTGAAGAACTTCCTATCTTGGACAGTGCAGGGCACTGAATTATTACTGTTGAATACACAGTCAGGAACACAGAGGTGATTGAGCATCAACTCTGTTAATTCAGCTCAGAAGCCCTTACAAACTATTACCCCTGATGGTATAATCACTGCTCAAAATACTTTTTAAAATAGCAGCACAAAACAAAAGTTTGTCGATGCTAATGCCAATTCTTTCAGATTTTTAGAGCTGCACTGCCTCAGGTTCAACGTGAACAGCCACTCTGTGTCTTGTGACCTGCCCAATATCTGGCAAACAATAGCCTGCAATTTCTTTTCAAGAAGTGAGGGAGGAGCCCTGCAACTTTTGCCATGATTTTTCTCAATTTTCCAGTGGCTCTATCCTTGGCTAACCTAGCCGACTTCATGGGCTGAATGGCCTCCTACTGCTCCCATAAAGAATCGCTTTGCATCTTGGAAAGTGACTGGGTATAGTGCAAGGTGTGACGGTGTAAGAGACTTGTAAAGTACCTGAATAGACTTGCATTGGTGATTAGAAACCCATATGATAGAAGTTTAGTCCAGTTAGGAAGGTTTTGCAATAGGCTTGAATATAATAGGTTAATAAAATGAAAGAAATGCTGGAAATCTAAAAGAAAGAATTTGCATTTATAGAGCACTTTATTACATCCTCAGGATGTCCCAAATCGCTTCACATCCGATGGATTGCTTTTGAAGTGTCGGCACTGTTATTAGGCAGCTAAATATTGCAGCCCATTTGAGCATAGCAAGGTCTCACAGACAGCAAATGAGATAGAAAACCAGTTAAACTGTTATTGGTGGTGTTAGTTGATGGAGAAATATTAAGCCAAGGCGCCAGGAGAACTCCCTACTCTTTGAATAGTGCTATGGGGTCCTTTGCTGCATGAGATCTTTCGCATCAACCTGACAGGCCAACAGGGCCTCAGTTTAAGAGGACACCTCCACTATTCCCATAACACTGCACTAAAGCTATGCAACACTCTCTCATTACTGCACTGAAGTGTCAAACTAGATTATGTGCTCAAGTTCTGGACACAGGCTCAGGCCGAAAACCTTCTGAGTGTCTAACTGAGCCAAGCTGACACTTAAATGAAATTAAGATAGAAATGTTGGCCAGGCACATCCAGTCAGTTAGCATCTGAAAGAGAATGGTACGTTAATTGATTTACTGGAGGAGGTATATGTTATCTCAAAAAAAAGAAAGACTTGCATTTATACAGTGCCTTTCACGACCTCAGGACGTCCCAAAGCACATTACAGCCAATGAAATACTTTTGAAGTGTAGTCACTGTTGTAATGTAGGAAACGTGGCAGCCAATTTGCGTATAGCAAGCTCCCATAAACAACAATGTAATAATAACCAGATAATCTGTTTTTTGGTGGTGTTGGTCGAGGGATAAATATTGGCCAAGAGAACATGAACCTATAGGTTCTGACGAAAGTTCTAACGAAAGGTCATCGACCTGAAACGTTAACTCTGTTTCTCTCTTCACAGATGCTGCCTGACCTGCTGAGTATCTCCAGCATGTTCTGTTTTTATTTCAGATTTCCAGCATCTGCAGTATTTTCTTTTTGTATGAACCTATAGGTATTGGAATAGGAGAACATGAACCTATAGGTATTGGAATAGGTGTCTTTTCAAAGGAAAGTGTCAAGGTAGAAGCAGCCAGTAGTGGGGCTGATGGAAGAGTGAACAAGGCAGTTGTGATGTCAACTGAAATGGGAGTGGAGGGGAAGACACATGTAATGTAAATGATGGAAACAGCTGATGATCTAGCATTAGTTGAAGCTGATAGGATGGGAAGTGAGAATAGGAGGCTCTCCATCATTGTTGTGAGATTTGGGAGGAGTGGCCATGCAGGCAGAGGAGTTGGAGCAGACAGGAACAAGGGCTTGATGAATGGTCCCACACAGAACATTAACCTTATGTAATCTCTTTCAGATGCTGATTAACTTGCTGTGCATTTCCAGCATTTTCTGTTTTTGTTGCAGGTTAATGTAATTGGCCTGAGGGTTGGAGTACAATTTGGTCTCTCTGTTAGTTTTAGTGGGCCCAAGCGCTGAAATGCAATCTACACTATGCCTGGGTTTTGCTGATGCGGGGGTTGGAATGCATTCAGCTCTGAGTGTTGGTATGGCTGAGATCAGCAATGGCTTGCAGTCTCCCTTACATGAATGATTAACAGGCATTCAGGATGACATCCACTCGTCTCAGCCTGGTGGATGATAAATGCCTGGCTACTCTGCATTGATTTGCATCAAGATTGATTTGGGATGGGGACTGGGTGATGCAGTGGGCTAAACACTGGTCTTTCACTTCTGGGATTTAGGTTCAAAACCAGTCCAGTCTGATGGGAAGAAAGTCTCCTCTCTCTGCTTTTTATAAGGGTCCTACATGAAATTAGTTTGGCCAGTGTTAATACAATGATTCCTAATGGGCATGTGCCCACGATGTAAAGCTGTCTTTAACTTGGCAGTATTTGGCAATCTCACTCAGATGTCACAGGGTGGCTGATGTTGTATGATTTGCTCCTTGCAGTCAGCCAAGAGCCTTCAGCCATCTCGGTACCACAGTCTGGAAGGCTCTCCCTAAACCCCATCCACCTTGTTACCTCTGTCCTCTCCTTTAAAAGCCTACTCAAAACCCATTTCTTTGACCTTGCCTTTGTACGCTGTCACATTTCAGGATCTTTTTGATCATTTTTTTCACATAAAGGCTTTGGAAATAAGTGATGTGTTTTAAATTAAATTGGGTTTGCACAGGTTTAAAATTATTGTTGCGGCCATATGTTGCAGCCAATGAGACAAAGGAGAGTTTGTATGTTAATAAGCCAGGCACTGAAGATGTTTTTTACACAATGACCTGGGAGCAATAGTTAATACGTTATTGCATTTCAGTCTTCCTATAAACATCCACATCTATTATCGTTGGGATCACCTGTTCATTTGAGCTCAGCATGGGCTGTCCACCAAGAATCCACTCTTGTGGTGGGGGGAAGTAGCCGGTTTTATTGACAGGCCTACTGGTGAATCACTGAATGGGGAAGAAAGCAGAGGGACAGCCCACTCACTTCTTGTAGTCAGAAGTGACATTAATGAGAGGAACACCCATGTTCATGGTCAGTTGGGATGGTGTGCTGAGGGAAAGGCATGAAAGGCCTAGGCAGTCTATTGCAAGACCCATGCTGACCAAATCTGTGTGAGCGTTGGTCTATATCAATGCTAGATTGACCAAAAGCAAGTATTAGTCAGCCCACTATAGCCAAGGGCAGGCAGCGTGGTTTATTCTTTTTCTTACTCACAAGGAGGGATTTGAAATTAAGTGAAGTAAGTGAGTTTTGATTATAACTGTCATGTGTATTTTCACTTGCTGTAAAATATAGTAGCTTAATGATTTATATCTGGCTTTGTGTCCCTGAAATGTTTTCGGTCTGCGACTGAAAGATTGGAGAAACACACACGAGGGCATGTGTGAAAGATACAATATCAAGTTCAGTTCACAAGGGGACATTATTGTTACAGCCCGGGGTTACACTATTGTATGATTAGACATTGGGCAGAGAGCACAAGGCCATAGTTTCATCAAGATAGAGGAAATCATCAGAACAGCTGCAGTTCACATTCTCTCAGTGTGGAATTGGATGTGGCTGCTCCCTCTTTGTAATGACCCTATTGACAATAGAAGAGTCAGAAGCACAAAATATTTTATTTTTCCCTTAAGATTTCCACATTTTTAAAACTCAAGCTTGGTAACAGCAGCAACTTGCAATTATATAGAGTCTTTAACATAGGAAAACGTCCCAAGGCACTTTGCAAGAGCATAATCAGACAAAATTTGAGACTGAGCCAAAAAAGTAGATATTAGGACAGGAGCTTGGTCAAAGAAGTAGGTTTTAAGGAGGGTCTTAAAGGAGGTGGAGAGGTTTAGGGCAGGAATTCCAGAGCTTAGGGCCTAGATGGCTGAAAAAAACAACTACCAATCGCGGAGCGAGGGATGCACAAGAGGCCAGAGTTGGATGAACTGCAGAGTTCTTGGAGGGTATAGGGCTGGATGAGGTTACAGAGATAGGGATGGGCAAGCCCTTAGAGGGATTTGAACACAAGGATGTTATTGTTGTTGGTGGTGGTAACTGGGAAGTGGTGTCTCTCATGGATCCGTGCTGGGACCACAGTAGTTTATCAATAAATGATTTTGAATCAGGAATTGGAGGTCACCTGTTCTAGTATCTCCTTAAGTAGCTTGGTGTCAAATTTTGTTTGATAACGCTCCTGTGAAGTGCCTTCGGATGGTTTACTTTGTTAAAGGTGCTATATAAATGCAAGTTGTTATTTATGTTTTATGGTGTTGAAATTTACAGATAATACCAAATTGGCGGTTATAGCTTATAATGTGGAAGACTGTACCAAAATACAAGAATACATAAATAGGCTTGCAGAGTGGCCAGATAAATGGCATATTGAATTCAATATAGCAAAGTGTGAGGTGGTTCATTTTGGTAGTTGGAATAAGAAGGCCACTTATTCCTTGGAAGGCAAGAAATTAAATGAGGTAGAGGAGCAAAAATATAAATAGTAATAATACAGATACATAAATTGCTAGCAACACAAGTTGATAAGGCCATAAAAGTGCAAACAAAATGCTGGGGTTCAATTCTAGAGGAACGCATTACATATTTGGTTCAGTTGTGTTCAGCGTGCATCCAATGAACTGCACATGACAGAGTTCAGGGAATTCCCCGCAGGACTTCCTAGATTTGCTTTGTGCTTTCAAGGTAAAATATTTCCGTATTAGGTAGAATTTTTGTTTCCGGGGCATCTCCTCATCCTAGGGGCTGTTGGACTAAGTCTGCCATAGGTAGGCCTCTCCCTCTGCTCCAGGGATCCTACGCATGACCTCCTCTAGCTGACTGGATTAGGCAGCACAGGACACACTGTAAATCTTATCATCACCTTGTTAAGTACATATTGAAGGACCCTCCAGAGTAACTTAAACAATAGAAAATTTGCTTCAGGATGGTACATGACGTCAATGGAAATGAAAATCGGGAGAAATGTATAACAGGTGGCTGATCCGATATCGCCCATTTTATAATAGCGCCCAAAGTGAAAATTAAAATTATAGTGATCAGACTAGCAGGAAGAATGGGTACACTTGCACCATTGGAAGATGAAACAGGCAACCTAGAGAGCAGCGGAAATATACAACCATTGGACTATCAGGAAAAATTGGGAAAATGAAGGAAAGATTTACTATAAAGTGAAAACAAATATATAAAAATACTTCTTCCAGATGGCAGATGGAGGGAGACAAACAGAGACACTTGGTCACATGGATACTGAATGTCTTCACCAACAATACAACCCTGGACAAGGCAAAAAAAATCACGTGTGGTCATTAAAATTTTGATGCGGAATGGTGGTGGGCGAAATTTTTAAGCAGCCACACTAGGGCCTGGAAATTCCTGGAGAATTGCTCCACTGGTGTAAATGTGATGGAATGGAATCCCATCCCACTCTCATCCAAGAGCAAAGAACCCATCCCAAATTCTGGGGGTGGGGTCATTTGCACAGAAAGGGTGGAAGATTCGTGCCTGCAATGGTACATCAGCAGAGGCCGCCATGACCTAATCTGCCCTATCAAGACAGAGCACAGCGTTCTGAAAGCCCAAATGGGACAAGGAAAATTTTTTTCTTTTTAATTCCTTGGTTCCCATTGGAGCCACCCTTTAGAAAGCCTCAAAAAGGGACTTACTACAGGACTCCATTGGCTTGAGTTTTTATTGAGGCCTTTCAAGGGTGTAAAGGGAAGAATTTCTCAGGGAAGCCCAGAAACTCCCCCTGACAGACTTGCTTGACATGGTGGGTGGGAGGCAGAAGATCCGTCCACCGCCCCTGACCGGAATATGAAGGAATCCAGATTTACCAAAGCGTAGCTACTAATATAGTGAACTTGTGAATTCCTCGTGTTGTGTCCCCTTGAACTGTGTAAACCAGCAGGAGTAAAATTATAGAGTTTGCCTCTCCAAATGTGGGTCATGCCTGGAGAGAGCATTTTGATGGAGCGGGGCAGGGGGCACTAGGAAATTGGTGCTTATTGCCCTAGCACAAGTGAAAGCAGTTGTACAGCACCTGGAGTTGATAAATTAAGAGATCCACAAAAGTGTTTTGTCACAACAATAGCATCTTTACCTTAAGTTCGATTTTTTTTCCCTACAGGATATTGGGTCAAATATGTTAAATAATTAAATTGACAATGTGGCACATAGTATCACACATGCTCAAAATAAACATCATACTGCATAAATGGCAGCCTTGCTTATACTAGTCTCCAGGGAGGATCCTGGACATCGATGCTGGCTGTTGGCATTGCGGGCAAACCTCTTGACTGCAATGCTCCAGACAAGATAATGCAGTGCAGTCTGCCTGCAGCTTGGAGGGAGAGAAGGAGGAGCCTGGGCAGGTACAGGTGCTGATCCCAGATCCATCAGGAGATTTACATGGTTAAGGATGCTGCACTTTATGGGGGAGAAATTCAGTATCGCCCCATTTGGGGCGCAATTATCGGCCGGGCGCAAAGATTAGTGCCTGGCACTAATTATCGCCACTGACTGCAAACTTGACTTTTATCGCCCCTGGAGGTGATTGGTGCGCTAAATCAGGCGCTTCACACCTGTCTTAAGGCGCAAAGGCCGAGGAGCGAGGCGCTACATCAGAGCGCTGGCGAAGCTCATGTAATGTCAGTCAGCAATGGAACACACACACAATGGCACAGGCCAGTTCTTAAAGGGGAGGGTCGATCTTGCTCTCCATCCACACCCTGCTCATTGCAGCCTTGAATCTCGGCCTGGAGAGACCTGCACATCAAATCTGCTGGAAAGAACAATGGAGAGTACCAGGCAAAGAGCTCAGAGTGCAGCCCCCACAGTCTCTTCTAAATCGATACAAGGAATGGCAAATCAAAATGAACCTACAAAGTGCTGCTCAGTACCCAAAACTCCTTCACACAACGTTGAAACTCTCCAGAAGTCTCTCTCTCTCTCTCTCAGAATGCGTAGTTCAAAAATGGCACCAACAATAAAAGGCAGGAAGTGGTCACCTTTAAATAGTGCTCCCCCTTTCCCTTCATGACTGCAGAACGCTCCACTCAAACTGTCGTTGCTAGCGTCAGGCGGTAAGGCAGGGGGCGCCACTCAATATCCGCTCTGGGGCGATACCGGGGCGTTGCGCACTCGACTGATGTCACGATCTGCCAGCGCAGGAGATCGTGGCGGTAGTGTTTAGCGCCGCCGCAAAATGTCTAGTTAATTTCGCGAGCGGCGCAAACTTCGCCGCGCCTGGGCGCTGGATGCTTTGCGCCCCATTAGCGCCCTCTTAAGGCGCTAATGGGAGGCGCAACCAACTGAATTTTTCCCCCTATGTTTCTAATAAATGTGCACTGGATGCATGTTTGCATTTATGTTTAGGTAAGTTTTATGAAAGAAATGATAGAACGATGTGAAGTAATGGGGTGTACCAATAGGGCGATTTGAGTAGTGTGACATTCTTATGTGAACTTGTTTTAGGGCTTATTCCAAGAGTGAATGAAAAAAGAGCCAAGAAATTCCAGGAGCAAAGCGGAAATCCCATCATCTGTCTGGTCTCACTGTGACCTAATCCCAAACCCTGGGGTTGTGGCTATTTAAATATTAGGTGTGGTCACCCACACCAATATTGGCACTACTGGGACACCCACCCCACAGATCCAGCAGGATTTTGGAGTGGCATTTAGCCGCTCGGTTGGGAGGAGCATAGGCGGTCTGCCCAAAGACGTTACAGGTGAACGTTTACCCTTTTGCTCCCTCGATGGTCAACCTGCTATTCAAATGGCAATTACTCTCTCTTGCATTGATTGCCATTTAAATATGCCATTATGCCACCCGCATATAGTCCTGCATGGCAAATATGCCTAATTCAGGGGGGCATGCTTACTACTGACCATCCAGAATGGGTAACTGAGGGGATTTCCTGTGGACTCCAGGATCTCACCAGTGTTCCCCTCAAAAGCGGTGTACGGATGGAGAGGCCTGGTTTAAAAAGTGCTCCCCCATCCGTCGCAAGTTCTCATGGGAGTCAGTATGGGGGGGCTAGGAACCTCAATTTCTCACCCCTCCTCTCCCAGCACACCAGATTTCCAACAAACAAAAGGAAGAATTTCTAGGCTAAGAACTTAGCCAAGGTCTAAAACAGTATAGTAGCACTAAGCACCTCGGGGTAGAAATTAGGTCGCGCCCCATTTGGGGCGCAAATATCGTCTGGACGCAAATATTAGCGCCTGGCGCTAATTATCGGCACTGACTGCAAACTTCACTTTTACCGCCCCGGGAGGTGAGTGGAGCGCTAAAGCAGGCGCTGCACACCTGTCTTAAGGCGCAAAGGCCAAGGAGTGAGGCGCTAACTCAGCGCGCGAGCGCATCGCAGCTGCTGCCAGTTAGCGAGGGAACACAGACACACTGGCGCCGGCCACTTCTTAAAGCGGGGGGGGGGGCCACTTGCTCCCCAGCCACACCCTGCTCATTGCAGCCTTGAATCTCGGCCTGGAGAGACCTGTGAATCCATTTTGCTGCCAAGCATGGAGAGGGTGAGAGAACGCGCTCATCGCTTCACCGAGCGGGCCTTGGATGCTCTGGTTGGCGCGGTGGAGCGCAGACAATGTATGCTCTTCCCTGAGAGTGGCAGGAGGCCTTTGCCACGCGAGTTCAGAAGAGTGTGGAGGGAGGTGGCTCAGAGCGTCTCCTCCAGGAGCATGGTGCCCAGGACCCATACTCAATGCCGCAAAAAGTTCAACGACCTCACTCGGGTCGTCAGGGTGAGTGGCTTTTTCTCAATACCTCTCCATCCCTCCATCTCAACCTCACTCTATGGCCAGAGGGTCTTAAAACCCCAATGCATAACACTCATCCAACACCTATGGCCCTTTCATCAAACACACACACACATTCCACACTTTGCATACAGTAAGGGCTATTCACCTATGGGAGGCACATCAGGCAACACCATGGCTGCATACAGTAAGGGCTATTCACCTATGGGAGGCACATCAGGCAAGACCATGGCTGTATATTTACTCAGATGCTGTCCTTTTTCTTGCAGGCCAAGCTGGCTCATAATAGGAGACAGCAGCAACGGACAGGTGGAGGGCGGCCTCAGCTGCAACCCCTCAGCGATCTTGAGGAGCGCGTCCACAGGATTGTGGCAAGCCGGGTGATCGGTCCCGTCGCCACTGGAGACGCCGACCCCGTTCTGGACAGCAATGATAAGGTCATCACCTTTTTGTCCTCTGTCCTTCCACTTGTCCCTCACAACACCAGTCTTTGACACTTTCAATCCAACTTGCTAACTCGCTGCACTTATTCCTCCCTTACTGCCACCCTGTCCTCACGCTAAAGCCACTCTTGTACCTCCCTGCTTTCAGATGGTGATTCACCAGCTGAGGAGACGGGCCCTGAAGCTGCCACTGGGAGTGATGCTGCAGCCGAGGAGGAAGAGGAAGCCAGAGCATCAGTGCCACCCTCTCCCGAGGAAGCCCATGCCCACACTGGGAACACGCCTTCCCCGGAGGGGAGCAGGGGGGAAGGGGCTGATGAGGGTGAAGCTCCAGGACCCAGCGGGCTGCAGCAACGCCATGGGGGGGTAGGGAAGAACGGGGGCCTTCTCCCCAGAGGGAGAGTATGCCAGACACTCCTACTGCAATGGACGCAGAGGAGGAGCGGCTGATCGCAGAAATGAACACCCAGGCGGTGGGCATGCACACTGAGCTCATGGGTGCAGTGGGAAGGGTGCCCGAATGCATTGAGTCACTGGCAAGGAGTGTGGAGCACTTCGCTGTAGCACAGGCGGATGCCACACTAACGCTTAGTGCTGCAATTCAGTCACTGGCTGCCGTGATCCCATCTCTGACTGCTCTCATACAGACTCAGATTGAGGCCACGCGAGCACAGACTGCTGCCAACCTCGATGGTTCGTGCACATGTCCCCGGGGCTGTCACCGCGCCGCAGCAGGCCAGCAATCTGTTCTCCGGCAGATTGCTCCGGATGCTGAAGTGCTGCCCCGTGGGAGTGCCAGTGTGTCGGGCGAGCAGGGAGTTGCTGTCCTCTCTCACGATGACAGCATTCCTGCTGCCAACACTGTCACTTCTCCACTGCACTTGCCACCGCCTGTAGGACAGACTGCTGCCGCCCATGCAGAGTTGGTGCAGTCTGCAGCCGGGCCCTCCAGGCCCAGAAGTGGTCGAGGCCGTCCTTCAGGGGCATCTGCAGTGTCAGGGTCTGACGAGCAGCAGCCTTCCACCAGCCTTGCTGCAGCCACTGAGGTCCCATTACGGAGGAGCAGTAGGGTTAGAAGGGGGGAAGTGCGCAAGGGAAGGAGATCACCCTCGAAGAGCAAAAAGTAGGAGGTGTGACAAAATGCTGGTCATTTTTTTATTAAAGGCCGAGGTTCATGGTCCAACTTTTGTTTAGTGTTTTGGACATTATCTCCAGGTTGTGAGAACCAGTTATGTTATTGACTGTTTTTTTGTGTTTATTTCTATGAGTTTGTCATGAGGAATTGACACACAGAGTTTGTAAAATAAATAAGTTTCTGTATTCAAAATATACATGGCTGGTGGTTGGAATTATTGGTGCCTTGGCCGGCTTAGGGGTTGCGTGCTGGGTTCATTAATGTTGGTAGCAATGGCAGGGGCCCTAGAAGCGGCTTGCTATTAGCCGTTGACGGACGGCCCTTGCAGTTTAACCATTGTGGGCCGCCCTCCTGCCTTGGTGCTGCTGATGATCATCGTCCTCGTCCTCTTCCTCCTCTTCCTCCTCCTCCTCTGGTGGTGCTCCAAGGCCTGGTGGCATTGGCTGGGTCCTGAGGATTGCCATGTTATGCAACATGCAGCACACGACTACGAAGTTCGATACTCGCTCAGGCGAGTACTGCAGGGCTCCTCCGGAATGGTCCAGACAGCGGAACCGTTGCTTGAGCACGCCGATTGTGCGCTCAATAATGTTCCTGGTTGCTTGATGGCTCTCATTGTACCGCAGCTCAGCAGAGGTGTTGGGCGTACGGAGCGGTGTCATCAGCCAGGTGCTCAATGCATACCCCTTGTCCCCGAGAAGCCAACCAACTGGCTGATGCGGTGCCTCGAAAAGTTCTGCCACAGTAGTCTGGCGCAGGATAAAAGCATTGTGGCAGCTGCCAGGATACTGGGCATTGACAGCGAGTATCAGCTGTCTGTGGTCACAGACCAACTGGACATTCAAGGAATGGAACCCCTTTCTGTTCCGGAATTCCTCGGCATTCTCACGCGGAGCACGCAAAGCCACATGCGTGCAGTCAATGGCGCCCTGCACCATGGGGAAGCCCGCTACCCTCGCAAAGCCCAGAGCGCGGTCACGCTGCTTGTCTGGGGTCATGGAGAAAGAGATGAACTCTTGTCTCCTTCTGAAGAGGGCATTTGTGACCTGCCGGATGCAGCAATGCACCGCGAACTGGGAGATATTGGCGAGGTCCCCAGCAGCAGCTTGAAATGAGCCAGTGGCGTAAAAGTTCAAAGCCACTGTGACCTTCACTGCCACCGACAGAGACGTCCTGGACCTCAGTTGAGGCTACAGATCTGGCTGCAGCAGGTGGCAGAGCTCAGTGACCACCTCCTTGCTGAATCGCAGCCTTCGCAAACACAGCTCCTCGGGCATATGGATGTAGGAGAGCTGTTCACGATATACCCTGGGAGGGTAAGCTCTCCTGTACATACGCCTGATGGCCCTCCTCCGTCTGGCCATCATTGCCACTCTCTCTCTGCGTCTCTGTATCCTCCGATTCAGCTGGAGCAGGACGACGCCCCCAATCAGTGCAGCCCCCATATTCTCTTTGCAAGCAAAGTAATGAGGGACAGCAACTAAAGTAGCAGCAAAGTTAGGATCAATAGGCAAAACTACCTCACAAAGCGTTGAGTCAATGTAGAAGTCTCTCTCTCTCTCTCTCCGAATCTCTCTCTCTCTCTCAGAACGATTGGTGCATAAATGTCGACCACAGAAAAAGACAGGAAGAGGCCCCCTTTAAATAGCGCGCCCCCCAGCCCCACAGCGATTGATAGCGTTCCAGTCTTCCGGTCGTTGGAAGCGCCAGGCGGTAAGGCAGGGGGCGCCACTCAATTTCCGCTCCGGGGCGCCACAAGGGCGTTGCACCATGGAATGACGTCACAATCTGCGCGCGCAGGTGGTCGCAGCGGTAAGTTTTAGCGCCGCCGCACAATGTCAAGTTAAGTTCCCGAGCGGCGCAAACAACTTAAGGCGCTAACGGGAGGCGCAACCAACTGAATTTTTACCCCCTCACATTCTGTTTAGAAACTCCACCTTCAGTCTCCTGCCTTCAACTAACAGGTAGCCTAATTGATACATTGTTGGATATGGATTGTTAAGGTAGTGTTATTAAATTACATACTCAAATTACTATGAAATATTGACACTTATTGAAGTAAAGGAATGTCTATAAATGCCCATTGTCCACCATTACAGTTAGGAGCTGGTCAACAGATGTATAAGGGTCTCCAGACCTCCAGTGTGAGAGTTGAGGGTGCAACTAGTTTATGGTGTGGCCAAATCAGAGAGTATTATTTGGGTTAATTTTGGGGTGACTTGGTCATCACAGGCTGATCTCCAAATATCGCCCGAACAGGGCGTGAAGTCGGTGGAGCAGCCGTGCTGACGGGCCAAAGTCGGCGTAGAGAGTCCCGAGTCATTTTCAGTTTGAGCCTCATTTAGTTGCTGCCGTAAGCTGTGGGAAGCAAATGGGCACCCCGCTGCAACTTGCCAGTTGTGGGAGGGCAGGAAATTGGGCCCAGGAAGGTGGCGATTTTGGGAGGCGGGGGGGAGGGGCAGCCTTGCAGTGGGCTGGATTTTTGTCCTGGCCCACGAAAGATTTCTGGCCCATTTTCTGAGCAGCCTCCAGCAGTCCCTTTAAGGACCTCTGGTTAGGCCGCTCAATGCCTGGTACAAAAGGGTGGAGCGCACACCTGCGCAAGTTCTCTCTGTTTGTACCTGAAGATTGCAATCAGAGTCTAGGACCCCGATTTGAATATTTAAGCAGCCTGTTTCCATTTACAGGACCATCTGAAATTTGCATCAGGCAAGCCTTGGGCGCCAATGGGGCATTTAAGGAGCACCCGCCCTCCCCTCCCCCACCCTGATTGTCACCTACTTGTGCTTGTTTTTCAAGCGCGAAACGGGCGGCATTCTTTGACATGACACCACATGTGTAAGGAAGAGAAGCCCTTTTTAACACAATTTACAAGCTGGACATTAAAACCTGCTGAGCTATGGCAAAACAGCAAAACCAGATGGTGCTATCAAGAAGGAACAAAGACATTGGGGGAGAAATTCGGTGGCACCCCTTTTGGAGCGCTAACTTCACCTAGGCGCTACTTTTAGTGTCCCGAAAAAGTTAGCGCCCCTGCTCCCTAAATTCAGTGGTAGCGCCCCAAGCAGGAGGCAGGTGCTGGCAGGAGGCCAAAATAAAATGGTCGCCCGACACCTGCCCTTTAACTTGTGCCGCCGCAGCTGCAAAAACGCCACCCTGACCCTGTCGGACATATCGTCTGGCGATAGGTCAGAGGGCGCAACCGAAGTTTGCGGCCGGGGCGCGAGTGGGGCACTGCGCACCGCGATGACGTCATCGCCAGCGGTGCAGCGCCGCACCGCGTTGAATTTCACAGGAGGCATTAGCGGCGCCGCGCCTGGGCGCTAGGGGCTTTGCACTCCATTAGCACCTCCAACGGGAGGCGCAAAGCAACCCAATTTTTCCCCCATTGTGTAGCTGAAGGAGACGTTTGTGTAAACAATGAGGAATTAGGCCTTGACAAGATAACACAGAACTCAATGGGCCTCTTCAATAAACAATCCGTATCAGAAAGTTTGCCAGCTAGATGGCTGAGATTTGCGTGAGCTATCCAGCCAATCAGCTGTTACTATGGTCTTCACATGCGGGCTTTAACTTTAAGCTTTAAACAAAAACCGTGATAGATTATTGGTTATCATGATCTAAGGCTATCATCGATATGTCAATGAGGCCTTGGCGATGTAATATCCTGTCCACCATTGAAAGGAAAAAGATATAAAAGAAGCTGTTAAGGTAACTTCATTACTGCAGTCAAGGGATCGGAACGAGAGCTGCAGTCAACAAGAAGGGAACCCGACCGATCATCGGAAGGAGAGAGCTGCGATCAACAGGAGCTGGCCACTTCGGGGTGAATGTATGACCATTTACTTAGAACATATTTGGGCATTGTATTACTAGAGCATCTTTATAGCCAAGAGTAGGGTAAGAAGGGCATTCTATTGCCAGGTAGACTAAGAAGGGCATTGTATTTTCATTTAAATCTATAAGCGTTGTTGTTTTCTTTTCGCTCTTCTTCTTTTCCTTTAATAAACGACTTCATTTAACTTAAGAGCTTTTGGGTGATTCATCAATTATTTCCCTTGTAATTCGTGGGTCAAAACGAACTACAAGCCTGAGAATAGGACAGCGAGGCTTACACTTGTCATCCAATCTCAGAACAGATCAACTTCCAATATAATCTCCTCACTAAAATGAATTTGAAGCTCCTCTACTGCAGAAGTTGTTATGTTTTTCCACCCTTCTCCTTCAATTGGATTTCCCCCGTCGCACACGAATACCTGCTGAGGGTCTGCTTTCAGGTCTCTACCAGTGTTATTTTGAAACCACCAAGCCGGTAGGTTGTGCAAGAAGAATTTCTTCACACAGGAGGTTATTCGAACATGAAATGCTTCACCATGAGTGGATATTGAGGCAGAGATGACAGCCACATTTAAAGGGAAATTGCATAAGTAATTGAAAAGAATAAATATAAAAGGATACAAGAAAAAGGGCAGAGAAATTAGAAAATTCCAGTTGAATAGCAAGCATTTGTACAGGCCCAATGGGGCTAATGGCCCTCCTCTGTGGCTTCATTTCTATCATTCTCCCTCAATTCGGCATCCAGGAGTAAAGTGAAGTGACAACCCAAATCATCCTCCTGTAGAATCCTCTTCCAACAGGTTGATACAGCCCACTACTTCACACCGTTCTATCATTTCTTTCATGAAAAATGCTAGAGTGCCTACTTTTCTCCGTAATTAGCCACTCAATAATGAAATTGCATTCTTGTGGGTCGCATGTTCAAAGCTGTTCCTTTTTACGATTTCATTTGCTGTCATTAACTATGGAGAAAAACAGATATAAGAACATAAGAAATAGGAGCAGGAGTAGGCCATTTGGCCCCTCGAGCCTGCTCCGCCATTCAATAAGATCATGGCTGATCTTCCACCTCAACTCCACTTTCCTGCACTTTCGCCATATCCCTTGATTCCCTTAATTTTTAAAAATCTATCGATCTCTGTCTTGAATATACTCAATGACTGAGCCTCCACAGCTCTCTGGGGTAGAGAATTCCAAAGATTCACCACCCTCTGAGTGAAGAAATTTCTCCTCATCTCAGTCCTAAATGGCCGACCCCTTATTCTGAGACTGTGACCCCTGGTTCTAGACTCCCCAGCCAGGGGACACATCCTCCCTGCATCTAACCTGTCAAGCCCTTAAGAATTTTGTATGTTTCAATGAGATCATCTCTCATTCTTCTAAACTCTAGAGAATATAGGCCTAGTCTACTCAATCTCTCTTCATAGGACAATCCCCCATCTTTTGTTAAAAGAACAATATTCCCCCCCCCCACCACCATTCCCCCCCCCCCCCCCCCCCCCGGCCAGTGGGAAACCATTTAGCTCTGCTCATTAGTTCCTCTCAGACTATATAAATGCTAGTTCTTCCTTTCTCGATCTTTTTCTATTTTATTAATACTGCTGTGCTCACTGTTTCTCTGAAATTTCATCTCTTATTCCTCCCAATGTCCAAATATGGTATCCTCCTTTCTATATCCCCACTCGAACTCATTCTTTGTCAGGACCTCAAAGCTGTGGACCTCCTCATCTCCCTCAACCTCCTCTTTCTCTTGGAGTCTATTGTCTTTTAAAATGTATGCTTGGGATCACACAATCACTACTTTCTTCATAGGTTTTGACTTCTCTCTCACTCTTTACAACATGGAGATGCATTGTACCATAAGCCTTGGCCCATCACCTGGGTTTCTCCATACAATGAAATTAAAAAGTCTAATTTAAAACAAGAGGACCCATGGAAATTGAAGTGATATGTATGGACATATAGGAAAATTGTGTTCAGTAGTAGCACTCTCACCTCTGAGTTAGAATGTGTGGGTTCAAGCCCCACTGCAGGATGTGAAGACATAATCTAAACTGACACCAGTGCATCATTGAGGGAGTGCTGCATTGTCGGAGGTGCTTTCTTTTGAATGAGATGCTAAACTATGGTCCTGTCTACCTGTTCAGGTGGACATAACAGATTCTATGGAATTATTCAAAGAAGAGCAATAGGGTTCTTCTGGTTGACATTCATCCCTTAACCAACATCACCAAAACAGATTGGCCCAGAAATTCAGGTCGGAGGCTTCCCGCGGGCGCAAGATCCCGACCTGCACTTACATAGCGCGCCTGCCATTGCGCTGTGGGCTCACGTGGGATTCCGATCCTGGGCCTCCTCCAGCTGCCGGTGTGCAGTGCTCGCATATCCCAGTGGCGAAGCTAGTTCGCAGCGTCCCCTGGATCACGTGGGCCATGGGGAGCCAATTGGAGCAGGGAGATTTAGGGAGGAAATTCCAGAGCTTAGGGCCTAGATGAATGAAGGCACGGCCACCAATGGTGGGACGAAGGAAGAGGGTTATGGGCAAGAGGCTAGAGTTGGAGGAATGCAGAGTTATCGGAAGGTTGTAGGACTGGAGGATGTTACGGAGATAGGGAGGAGTGAGACAATGGTTAAGAATTTTTAAATGGAGGCGTTCATGGACCAGGAGCCAATGTAAGCCCACAAGCACAGGGGTGATGAGCGAACAGGACTTGGTGCGAGTTAGGACATGGACAGCAGAGTTTTGGATAATCTTAAATAATGGGCGGCTGATAAACTCCTCCAGATTACCACAGGCGAAGAAGTCAAAAATTTACCCCAGTATCAGGTTTACACCTTTGATATTTACGGTCAGCCATTCAAAAACCATACTGCCCGTTTAAAATCTACCATACTTCTGAGGCAGACAGCTACTGCTGACAGTAGAGGCTCTTTAAGCACCTAGGCTCCTCAGCAACCATTGCTTCACGACACCTCTGCTTTGCCTTGACAAATGACTCACTTCTTAAGTACAAATTGCTAACAGCTTGCCTTCACATACATCACAGTATCCAGGCCTAACTGGGGCTCTGCCGCTGCCCCTGGTGCCTGTCATCTATAACTGAGGAGATTTTTTTTTTCGCTTGTCTTTCCTCAGGCACGAGGACTGCATTCATCACTCGCACGCACGCTTTCTGTCAATACAGATATCAACAGAGCACACAGCAGAAACGGCAAAGAAAAAATGACAAACCAGGGCTAGGGAGCGGCTGTTCCAACACAGAATGAGAGATTAAATTGTAAAATCCTGGAGGCAGTGGGATGAATCTGAACAATTACTGCTAACATGCAACACCTGCTGACTAAGATGGATGGGTTCTGTCTGAGAGGGAAGCCAGGGTCTGATGGTTATCAGCGGGTCCCCACTCTCCATTGCATCATGGACAGGGTGGCAATGGTTGGACTTTAGTTCATTCACAGTTTGCAAATTGCTGACGCAAAGCATTTTTCCCATCTGTCTGATTAGTGTAGATAGTTATCACTGATCACACACTCGCTCATTAATGTCACACAGTAATCTCTCTCTGTCTCTATCTTTCTCTCTGTGTGTCTTCTCTCTCACAGTGTCTCTATATTTCAGGCTCTGCCTTAGCATGTGTCCCCCTTTCTCTGTGTGCCTCTATCTCTCTGTGTGTCTGTGTCTTCCATGTTGTGATCTGGTCTCTGCTTCTGTTTGTCTGTGTATGTGTGTGTGTGTGTGTGTGTGCCTCTGTCCTTCTCCCATTTTAATCGATCTTTTTTCTTTTGGTCTTTATATCTGTCCCTCCTTCTGTACCTCTGTATCTCTCCTAGGAAGGCAGTAGAGTGTGGAAACATTTAAGTGGATGATTGAGGGTATTAGTTTTTGAGACCAGACGGATGACTGCAGATTCCTGTATTTATAATCCTGCATTTTCCTATGTTCTTATCATCCCAGAACTTAATGAGTATCTCAATGCAAAATCTTTGTTACACACATTTCAGCTCTGGTCCTCTGAACCCTCAAATTCCACATACACATTCACAAAAACAGCTGGACGAGTTTTGGATGATTACAAATGTAACTATCAACAGCCTTGAATATTTTGCCTCCCCCCGCAACCCCCCGCCACCACCAATTTATTTAACATCCCCCCCCCTTCACTTTCATAGTCATAGAGTTATACAGCACAGAAAGAGGCCCTTCGGCCCATTGTGTCCGCGCCGGCCATCAAGCCCTGTCTATTCTAATCCCATTTTCCAGCACTTGGTCCGTAGCCTTGTATGCTATGGCGTTTCAAGTGCTCATCTAAATGCTTCTTGAAAGTTGTGAGGGTTCCTGCCTCTACCATCCTTTCAGGCAGTGAGTTCCAGATTCCAACCACCCTCTGGGTGAAAAAGTTTTTCCTCAAATCCCCTCTAAACCTCCTGCCCCTTACCTTGAAACTATGCCCCCTTGTTATTGACTCCTCTACTAAGGGGAAAAGTTCCTTTCTATCTACCCTATCTATGCCCTTGATAATTTTGTACACCTCAATCAGCCTTCCTGAGATACAATTCCATGGATAATAGGCATACTCTGGAGCCTCACCTTAGTTTACTTACTTCATGTGTCAGGAGACTATTCATCTAATGTCCACACAGCTGCACTTTCCAGCAGAATCGCAAAGAGAGTAATCAGGAGCAAGGATCCTTGGCTGATTCTTCTCTTCCTTAGCTCAGGGACATTGAAGCCAATTGCAGTGTCCTTAAGTCAATGTTTTTTAAAAATCAGTCTTTCAGGAATGGAAAGCTTTTTTAAAAATATTATTCCTCTGGGGTGATGCTGTGTGCCAAAGAGTGAAATCACACAACAAAAGGATCCAAATTTGATTCCACACTCTATTCATTCGCTGATTTGCATTATATGGACTAGGAAGATGGCAAGTGCAGAGTGGGGCGAGGGGGAGGTAAGAGGCATTGTCAGACCAGAACAATCTGCCTGGGATCCTCATGTCATCTAGTGCGTGGGCAAAGGCAACATTGACAGAGGTCTTTGAGCTGGTCCGCCTGTCCACTCTCCAACTGCTCAGCAGACAAGCACTGAACTGAAAGAATTATTTATTCAGGGAAAAGTATTACATAAAGAAGGACACACACACACAATAAACTTCCCAAGAATCACTCATTAAGAGTGACAATCACTTCCTTTAGTTTATAAATGTAACCAATTTTGTTGTTCATCTTAAAATTGAACCCAGCTCCGTGTTTAAGCGGATTTGCAATCTGTGTCACTCTTACTTATCACAAATGTCACGCCTATTATTGCTCTCCCTGTATTCACACGTACATATACACTGAAAATATTCACAGATCATGGGTAGGGACTGCTGTTTATTAGAGGAGTGGCAAAAATAATTCCCAGTACCCTTTGTAAAATTCCAAACTACATGAGGCATGGTGAGAATTTAAAAAGTGTTAAATAAATAGGTCTCCACCGATGACATGAGCGCCCAACTCATCCAGACCAGGACGGTCTTGGGTTTAATTTTCAGTCAGTGCCGAGTTACATGGACAGCAGTACAGATTCAACAATTACTCTCAGCATCCTAGGGTTAGGGTTCGGAAAGGTTTTTGTGGTTCCTGCTTCTGCTCAGTTTACATTGACTCCTGCAGGAAGTGTGGGTGTGAACATCAGATGAGGACAGTTATGATGCCTCTGTGGTTGAATAACCTAGCAGCACCCATTATCAAGGCTTATGTTTGAAAGGCGACAACTGGAGGGAGGCTTGGTGTCCGTGGCAGGGTAGCGCAGCAAGCAGTCAAGGCCAGGAGGAAGAAATTTGGCAAAGAAACATATCGGAGAAACAGAATACAGTCACTTGTTCTCAGTAGATTTATGAATTCGCCCAGTCACAATCAATATGGAAAATCTTGAATTTGATCCATACTCAATTCCACAATCAAAACAACTCTTAGATGAAGCATCTTCTCTGCTTACAGCAAGCAAGAGCTCCAATAAACACAACCAAAGCAATGCTAATATGTACTATATTAAAGCACACAGCCATCATACTCCCAAACTAGAGCCAATCATTACCAAACAATGGGGCATGTCTGGCTTTGGCTAGTGTAAGTGGGTTCGGTCAACCTATAGTGACTCTGGTGGATCTGTATTTAGATTTTCAGAAAGGAAGGTCAACTTAAGTCAGCTCAGGGTCAAGTACAAGGTCAGATGATTTAACTAGTTAGAAGTTTTATTCATGCCAGGTTAAACACAGTGTCAAATGTCATACAGCTTCTTTTAAGTAAAAGAATGAGAGTGAGAAGTTCTGTTGTGACTGTAAGTACTGCAGAATCTGGAAGGAGCTATCAGTCAGTATTTAAAACATTTTGACACTTATCTCTTATTAAAAGGCTGATAGCAAGCTTCTAGGATGTTCTGCACGCAGATCTCCTGTGTTGTCATAATGATTGGCACCTGGGGCCACCAATCAGGAGTACCTATCCTTGGATGGCTATTTCTATCTGTGAGAAGTCGCACAACACCAGGTTATAGTCCAACAGCTTTATTTGAAATCACAAGCTTTCAGAGCGCTGCTCCTTCGTCAGGTGACGAAGGAGCAGCGCTCCGAAAGCTTGTGATTTCAAATAAAGCTGTTGGACATATAACCTGGTGTTGTGCGACTTCTCACATTTGTCCACCCCAGTCCAACACCAGGCATCTCCACATCATATTTCTATCTGGTAAGTCCTGCCCGTGAATTTCTGGTGTGATACTCGAGGACCCTGTGATCTTGAGCTTGGATTCCCTTACATTTATGGCAGCCAGTGCTCTCTATTTTTAAGTTATTTTCTTCCCCTCTGTCTTTTTGTGTCGGACGGCCACATGCACCATCCCTGGCTGGGAGAGCAGCTGAGTAGCCTGATTCCAGGACATTCTGATCTAGCCACTGGAGATACATAAGGGGAGATCTTACCTCCTGCACTGTGCTACACTCCACGAGTCACCTCCAAAGTAGGACTAGCAACTCACTTGTGTTGAACATCATGGACACAAACCCATATCCTACCATTCTGTTGGGGCTACAATGCAGTGCACCATTATTCATTTTGTTAAAAAAATACTGTAATCAGACTATACTTAGGATAAAGATCTGTTAAAATTTGCAAATCCAACTTAAAACCAGCTGCAAACTGGAGTACTGCATACAGTTTTGGTCTCCTTATTTAAGGAAGGATATACTTGCATTGGAGGTAGTTCAGAGAAGGTTCACGAGGTTGATTCCGGAGATGAAGGGGTTATCTTATGAAGAAAGATTGAGCAGGTTGGGCCTATACTCATTGGAGTTTAGAAGAATGAGAGGGGATCTTATTGAAACATATAAGATTCTGAAGGGGCTTCAGAAGGTAGATGCAGAGAGGATGTTTCCCCTCGTGGGGGAATCTAGAACTAGGGGGCATAATTTCAGAATAAGGGGGCACCCTTTTAAATCGGAAATAAGGAGGAATTTCTTCTCTCAGAGGGTCGTGAATCTTTGGAATTCTCTTCCCCAGAGAGCTGTGGAGGCTGGGTCATTGAATATATTTAAGGTGGCGATAGACAGATTTTTGAACAATAACGGAGTCAAGGGTTATGGGAAGCAGGCAGGGAAGTGGAGTTGAGGCCAAGTTCAGATCAGCCATGATCTTATTGAATGGCGGAGCAGGCTCGAGGGGCCAAATAACCTACTCCTGCTCCTACATCTTATGTTCTTATGTTCTTATGTAAGAAGTCACAGAGGAAATATGAAGATCTCAGGGGACTTAGTGAACTTATGGTGGATAATAAAGAAAGGAGAAGAATCAGGGATTGCACTGGGGGGCATTCGGAGAGTACACCAGGATGCTCAGCACATACAGTGGAAATTTAATGCCAGGCCTTTGAAGAGCGAACACAGAGAGAAAGAGAAAGAGCAAGTACCTTTCGCCAGCACCTCCCAAACCCGCGACCTCTTCCACCTAGAAGGACAAGGGCAGCAGGCACATGGGAACACCACCACCTCCAAGTTCCCCTCCAAGTCACACACCATCCTGACTTAGAAGTATATCGCCGATCCTTCATTGTCGCTGGGTCAAAATCCTGGAACTCCCTACCTAACAGCACTGTGGGAGTACCTTCACCACACGGACTGCAGCGATTCAAGAAGGCGGCTCACCACCACCTTCCCAAGGGCAGCTAGGGATGGGCAATAAATGCTGGCCTTGCCAGCGACGCCCAGATCTCATAAGCGAATAAAAAAAAAGACAGACAGATAAGACAATCAAAGGTCACAAAATTAGAGGAGGTCATAAATTCATCAGATCTATGACCTACCAGGCTCTCTGGGACAAAATTACAACTGTGGGTATATCTGTTTGATTCAAAGTGCCTTGTTTATTCCATATAATTTGCATCCTATATTTCCATATGTTTAATCAAAGCTCAAATTGAAATAAATCAACTCAGACCTGTGATTGCTAGAAATCTATGAATTAGCAAATGTCCCTCCATTCATTTTTTTTCTATGTAGCTATTTCATCCATCTAGATTTAAATCTTCCCACTCCCATGTCAATTGATCTAACTATCTTTTTGACTATTTATGATAGTCCTCTCTCTAACACTATATCCATCGCCTCCTATCCATCTATTTATCTAGCAAAAGTATCAAGTGATATAGCTAGCTAGCTGGAGAAATATTTATGATAGAAAGATGTGTCACATAGAATTGGAAGGTAGATACATAGATAGATTTGAGATAGATGGGAGCGAGAAAGAGAGAGAGAGAGAAAGAGACAGACATTGAGAGAAATATTGAGACAGGCAGAGGGACGGATAGACAGAAAGGTGCATCTAAGAAGGGATGGGCAAACCGATCGATATATAAATAGATGAATAGCTTAATAGGTGATTGTATAGATGGACAAATGAGAGGATTTGGGATAATAGACACAAAGGAATATGTGGATAGAGATATAATAGATAAATGCATAGATAACATACAATAAATATGTATGTAGTATATTTTAAGACACTTATCTCTAGGAAGCTGGAAAGCATCAAAACATTAATATTATACATTTAAATGTCAAAGTGCTCATTAATATGAGTAATGAGCAGATGTTGCCTTTTTAAATAATGCACGCTCTTGTCACGGACTGTCAAACGACAGTATATTGATGTTGGAAATGGACTGCGAGTGAATATATTAACCAGGGCTCTTCAGTACAGTTGCTGGTTTCATGGCACTCTAACAATGTTCTACACTTGATTAATGTACTTGCTGTTTTCTGCTCACTGCATTTGTATCAAAGAAGCTCTTTTATTTGGTTTCTCGTGATTTTAACAATAACATTTCCATTTTTTCTCTCGCTATCAGATAATGCTCCAATTTCGTTTCCGTTTTACTTTTCTTCTCTTTTCCCACTGGATATCTCTGTGCCACATGTCTCCCCTGTGCCAGGCTGTTCAATACAGTTCCATGCAGTTCCCCCCCCCGAACCCACCCCCATGTGCCACG
Organism: Squalus acanthias; assembly: GCA_030390025.1. Taxonomy (NCBI): domain Eukaryota; kingdom Metazoa; phylum Chordata; class Chondrichthyes; order Squaliformes; family Squalidae; genus Squalus; species Squalus acanthias. The sequence continues at coordinate 29,013,717 of CM059432.1, read as the reverse complement.
CAGCACCGACTTGTGCCATGCAGTCACCCCAGACACTGGGTGAGCAACGTGCTCTGAGAATTGTCAGTGGGGCTCTGTGGCCAACCACTAGGAAGTGGGTAGCAGTCACAATTTTCATGTACGGCAGACAGGCATTGGGCATCCTGCACCCATGGGCACACCAATTCTAAATATCTGTGCACAGGTATGGCTTATTCAATGGATTTTGTGGTATTTATTCTATTCCATTGAATATATGTTTATTGTATATTAAAAAATGTTAGGTGGCTCACAATCTTCCATCTCAAATGCATTGAAAATGCATTGCCTATGTTAACCTGGTCCTATGGAAAATCTCATTGTAAAAGTGTCCACATTTATAAGCAGTACCTGTTATGCCTGCACTGTGATAGGATTTTTCAGTGTTAAGCTTTGTACTAATGTTAGCAACATATCTCAGGAATAGACCTGCAGAGATTGGTGCCTGTTCAGAAATGAAGAAATCTTGCCAATACTGTTCTTTTCCAAAACTGGGGCTTTTTCAAACTTGAAATATCAGAACCTCTTCACTATATGAAAAATGGGGGCCCTTTTATTTTTGAAATAAATTGGGGTCAATAAACATAGCAAAATGGTAACCTGCATAGTTTTTAAAATATCAGAACATCTTGAAGGTTAGAAAAATCAGGGCCCCTTTATCTCCTGAGATACTTTTCGAACGCCCCCAGTTGAGGAAGTTTACACCCCCGCCCTGGTGAGGTACTTTTCCATCCTCCCCGGTAACTGAGGTAGTTTCTGGCCCCCAAGTCAGGTACTTTTCCAACCCCTCAGTGAGGTACTTTTTAAACTCTCCCCCTAGTGAGGGACTTTTTCAACTCCTCCCACTGAGATACTTTCCAAACTCCATCCTCCCACCCTGCTGAGGTATTTTTTTCATTTCCTCACCCACCCGCCCACTAACTGACCTACTACTCCAACCCATTCCAGAAAGTTACTTTTACAAACCCTCCCACTAATGTACTTTTATAACTCCAATCTGCTACAGAGCTTTTCCAAATCCCCCACACTGATGTATGTTTCCAGCTCCCCCATGCTAGGATAGTTTTTAAACCCTCCCATGTGCTGAGGTACTTTCTCCCAACCCCTACTGAGGAACTATTCCAATCCCCACCCAGGCGTAGTTTCCACCACACCTGAGGTACTTAGAACTTTTCTAACTCCGTGCCCCCACCACCGTCCTCCCCCCACCCTCCCCCCCCCAACCCCCCCATTCCACCCTGTGGTATTTTTACACCCCTCCTGTTCAGGTAATTTCCCTATCACCTTCCCTTCCCCCTCTCATCACCTCCTACCCCTCTCTCTTTTTTTTCCCCCTTCTGGCCCTACCCCTTCTGCCTCCCCTCCTTCCCTCCTCCCCTTTCTCCTCCCTCCTTCATCCCTTCTTCCCTCCTCTCTCTCACATCCTCTGCCTTGGACCAATTATTCCCAGCCTATAACCCTCCTTGACCATAAGACTACACTTGGACTTGTCTAGCCGAGTGCAATGCAATGGTTCCTTGACTAGTATTAACAAAATAAGAAGATAAGTAAGAAACTTGTCTCTCAGGCCTTCAGCTGCATTACTGCCGCAGGCCAGTTGGAGAGTAGCTTTCAAAGGGCCCCAAAGCCTGAAAATCATCCTTGAATTGTACCATGGTTTGACAGCCATATTTGGATGGGAAATAAAAAAAACACACTTGGCTGCAGGTATCTTCAGGTTGCCCCTCAGACCCCATAGGCTCTCTGTTTCTTGAGAGTCCAACACAAGATTTCCTTAGGTGCCCATCCACTGAGACATCCAATGGCCAGATGAGGAGGAAAGTGAAGTGGGAGACTAGGAACACCTCCTCCCATCTCGTTTAAATGACATTCCCCTCTCGAGAAGTCTCAGACGTCCCAGGGCAATATAAAATGAGCAATGACCTGGCATAACCCAGGTCTCCACACCCTTTTCCCTGACATTGCGCCTGGGGAATGGGTGTTTCCCAGAGGAAAACTTCAGGGAAATTGGCCTAATATATTGTAATACTATTTACATACCACATTGTAAATCTTGCTTAAGATATAAGTAACTTTGTTGTTTCCTCCCTCCCAAGAATTCCTTCTCACCAGTTATTATTATGGGGGATCCTTCCGATTGTCCAGTAAATTCGAGGAAACCCCTGAGAAAAAGCATAAAGGGTATTTCTCCAGAGTTTTTGCAATTCTTCACCAAAGTTACGGTGGTCAATCAGGAGAACCCCCGCAGAAATTCAACCTCCTCTATTCCCAGTTATTTACATTCAATAATTTTTCTTTACCTCCTGTGGAGGATTTGTGATTCTTGCTTAAGATGCAAGTATTTCAATTTATCTGTTTAATCTTCCCTTCCCCCCTCCTCAAAACTTGTTTTATCACTTATTTATATGATTATAAAAGGCATTTCTCCACTACCCCTCAAGGTAGATTGTAATTCTACCATTGGGGAAGTGTTCCCCTGTCAATCTCCAGTGACCAGCACATTGAACAGGCTATCAATCTCTGTGCTACAGGCCTCACTGATTCCAGCTCGAATGTCTGAACTCAGCCTCAGAAACATTCCCCTTTGACCCAGCTGCAAATATTAAACCACCTCAGTGACCATCCCCCAGACCTAGTTAGCTCAGAATTTTTATTGAACTGAATAAAATGAATTGTTTTACTTTTATGTGGTTTTTCTGCCACCTGCACCCAACAGCCTGTTAGTTGTAAATTTTCTGCCTGGTGAACGTGTGACATGGCTTGTGATAAACTATGATTATTGCAGTTCTGCAAGAGCAAAGTGAAAAGTACAACTCCCACGATATGTGCCTCTTACACAAATAGAATTTGTCAAAAGAAGTGGAAACCCTCCAGCATCCAAGACTCAAGTGAAGCTTCCAACTCTGGGCTTGTGCCTACGTGACAAACCTGCGTCGTGAGTTATTGCAGATTTTCAGAGTCATGAATCTCAGTGCAGGAAACTCAACAAGTTAGAAGGCGTGCCTGCAACTCCCAAGAATGTTTTTTTAATAAATGATAATAAAGTAATAATAATTGGCAGCATTCATAGAGTATGCCAGAATATTAGTGGTATGCAAATTGGGTGGGTTCGACAATGGGCAGGCAATCTGCTCCATCAGATATCGCCCAGGTGGTGCAGGTGAAAATGACCCCCAGTAGATAAGTAAGGCTGTGTAAAGATGGTTCGGAAACACCCTGAAATTCTGCTGTAGTTCTCCCAGTTTCCTGCCGTAAATCAAGCAGGAAATGGCAGAGACCTAGGGCTGGATTTTGCCAGGCCTGAGGAGGCGGGATTCGGGGCGTGTGAGGTGGTAAAATCGCAAAAAAAGGCGGGCGGGCCCGATCCCGCCTCCATCCTGCCTCCGAGCAATTTTCCCACATGCGTGTTTTCTGACCCCGTTTCCATCCCGCCTCCAAGAGGCGGGATAGGCCCTTAAGGCCCTTAACAACCACTGAATTGCCTCTATAATCCCATTTTGAGAGGCCTTTCTGATTTTAACACTTTTCCCATGTGCTGCATGTCTCCTCTGGAACACGACGGTGAATCCTGGCAGCATCACAAGTGGATTGCTTACTAACAGCTGCAGCTCCACCACTAAAAAGGAGTTTTCAGCAATCATCATTTGCAGATGGCAGAACTTTGTTGTCTCAGGTCTGGGGGAACTTTTAGCAGGTCTACTCATTGTTCTGGAAGTTTGGAGCCTGACACCCATCTCCAGTGTGACCTCCTGGGGAACCCCTCTCCCCACCTTGAATGAGCGCTTCCTCAACTGAGGTATATACCAGAAGAATGGGAACCATTTATTTCCTTTCCTCCTGGACATCAGATTCGGACGAAGACCAGCCACGGCAGCAGCAGAACCCTGAACAACAGCAGCACCAACAGCAGGAGCAACAGCAGGAGCTCCAAGCTGCTGCTCACCCACCTGAAGCTGCACAGGCCAGAAGGCGCCAGCGCATGGAAGCACGTCGGCGCAGGAGATATCCCCCAAAACAGGGTCTACAGACAGAGGATCAGCTACCTCAACATGACTGAGCAGCAGTGCCAAAGGAGGCTCCAACTTTCGCGAGAGGTAGTGGGTGACATCTGCGCAATGCTGCAGCAAGAGCTGGAGCCCAGAGGAGCAAGTGGACACCCCTTACCAGTGGCCGTCAAAGTCACCACCGCATGAAGGGATAATTACAAGTCCTAGCCCTTTCGGACTACCCCAGATCAGGCGTATTCCCCAGACGTTCACCTTCAACTAAAGTTAGAGATAGCCGGATCCCATAAGATGCTTAATTGGGTCTAAAGGTCAGACTATCTCTCCCTAAAGGAAAGAAACGGTCTGAAAATGTTACTGTCCTCCGGGTAGTGCTTTTAATAAGTTTAACTAGACTGTAACCTTCCAGATATTATGAGGGTCCGGAATACCCCCCAGAATTCTGCAACTCCTCTATGAAGAGTGTACAGAAATTGAGTTCGCGAGTTTATACAGAAATACTCTGTGAGATAATTCTAAAAATATATAGATTTATTAAAGAACCGGCATCTAGTTAACATTTAGTTATGGCAATCGCAACTTTAACCGTTCAAAATACAAATAGCTTACATTTCTTATCAGAGATCCTTATTCTCAAATCTTAACTTGGTTACATTTCCACACTTCTACTTATTTCTTAATCCAGAATATCCACCAAAATCAAATACCTTGATTACCCGAGACTCAGAATTGTAAACTTACAGAGCATGTCTGTGAAGTTGAGAAACGCTTGCCTTCCCAGCGATTTCTGACTTTCCATCTGAAAAGCTCTTATTTTTATATCTTTTTTGGTGGTTTATCCTTTGAAGTTTTTCTGCTTATGTAAGCTAATTGTTTCAAGTCATTCTTTGCTGACTTTCTTCTATTCTTTATTGTCATATCAGCTGTTAGCTTTTAGACTTGTCTCCTGTTTAGGTGTTTCAAAAACCATCATAAAAAACAATATGACAGTAGTATTTATTTGATGTGATTCTTAGGAAGTCTTTCTATTGAATTTCTAATATCACTTAACTACTTGTAAGCCAGACGTCGTGTCTCCTAACTATTCCATTTTCAATACAAACACAATGTAATTGCTTGGTGTCATCTATTGATATTATATTTTCAAAGCCTTTCTGTAGGTATATTTTACAACTTGTAAATCGAAAACACTTCTCTTAGGGTGTTTACTTGTTTTCTTGCTATCTCAATTGGTTGCATATTTAATCGTGTTTCCTGTTTCTAAGTTTAACATAAAACTATTTTACGACAGGTATTTCTTTTACTTGATGTCATTTTTTCAAAGGCACTTGTTTTTTTTAATGTTCTGTGCACCTGTTTGACGTGTTAGATTATAACACTTTACTTCGGTCATTCCATTGTTTTTCTCCCAAACTCTAGACATTCTGGAAGCGCCAATGGTTTGCTTCAATAGGGGCTTTGTCTCTGTATTTACAAACCAATTCCCATTTCAAAGCTTGTGTTCACAGCTTTGTGTTAACAAACCATCTTATCTCATAAGCCTGTATTTCTGTTTTACGGCCTGTATCGCCGAGGCTTTAAGATTTTTAACCCCAGTTTGACATGTTTTAATAACATCAAAAATCTGTTTATAGGATGGTGTATTTTTCTGAAATATGGCTATTCTATTACACGCACTCAACTTTTTTGGTTCAGGCTCATTCCAGAGATCAGCAGCAGACATCAGCGGCGTCTCCCAGGCGGCCGCACACACTTGCAAAATGCAGGTAACCGATGCCCTCTTTGACATCGCTCACAATTACATCAATTTCTCCAAGGATCAAGCCAGTGTAACTGCGTGTACAGTTGGGTTTGACAATCTGGCAGGCTTTCCAAGGGTGCAGGGCATTGTTGACTGCACACATGTGGCCCTTAAGGCACCCCATCACAATCCAGGTATTTTTGTCAACCACAAGGGCTTCCACTCCCTCAACGTACAGCTGGTGTGTGACCACAAGAAGGACATTTTGCTTGTTTGTGCAAAGTACCCTGGCAGTTGCCATGACTCCTTCATCCTGTGCCAGTCTAGTGTGCCTCCGCTCTTCAGTCCACCAGACCAACTTTTCAGATGGCTACTTGGAGACAAGGGCTATCCCCTGAAGACGTGGCTAATGATGCCGTTGAGTAGCCCATCCAACAAAGCTGAGGAGCACTACAACTCCAGCCACATTTCCACCAGATCCATAATTGAACAAACCATCGGCTTGTTGAAGATGCGCTTCAGATGCCTTGATAGATCAGGTGGAGCCCTGCAGTACTCAGCAGCCAGGGTCTCCAGAATGGTCGTGGTCTGCTGTGCACTTCACAACATGGCACAGCATCGTGGCTTGCAGATGCCTGAAGAACAAGTGGCTCATCACATAGCCTCCTCAGATGAGGAGGAGGAGGAGAGCGACAACAAACAGCTTGCAGAGGCGTATCAACCAGCGGCAGCAGCATGCGAGCACATTGCTGCCCGGGATGCAAGGGACGCACTCATCTTGGCCAGATTTGCTTAGCCTAGACAATCAAGCACTTTTGCCTCACAGCTTCTTACCAGACCATCGACAATGGCCAAGAACCTGCGGATTCCTATCACTATGACCACCATACTGACAATTGCAAGTCGCCCATAGCCCTCAATGTGGAAGTCCCATTTGCGAAATGACATACGCCACAACTTCAACAGTTTGACATCAGAATTTTTTATCACAACAAGCAACTGATGGCATTTCAAAAATAAACACAACATGACACCCAATTGATTACCCTTGTGACTACTTGTGCATTATCTTCCTCTTACGTGTGCTCCTACGTGGTGCTTCCCCTGTGGCTTCAGCAGATGTGGAGGCCACTTGATTACTTTCTTGCTGCTCCTGCCTCGACACCTTTGGCGGGCGTCCTCTGGGGTTGCGAGCCTGTGAGGGCTCGGCAACAGTCTGCTGCTCCTGCAGCTGTGCAGGGGTTGAGATGCCGATCGCAGTTGGGTGGGGACTCTGGTGGGGCTCTGACCGAGGGCTCTGCAGTGGCATGGTCGTGTGAGTGCTTGGAGAGGAGCCTCCACTTCCTTCTTGTCTGCCACCAACATCCCTTTCATGGGTCAGCCCCACTTCAGAGCTAGCAAGTGGCTGGACAGCCCCTTTCTGCACTTCAGGGGGGCCATGAGGACCCGTTTCTGCACTGGAAGTCCTACTCCAGAGGACTTCCATGAAGGTCTGGTTTCTATGCTCAATAGCTGACCATCGCTCCTCAAAAACTGTCAGTCTATTCTGAACAATGACCATGTTTTCACGACCCTGGCGACTAAGCTCCTCCATGGCCATAGCCATCCTCTCCTCTACGGTAGCCATCCTTTCCACAGAGGTTGCCATCCTTTCCGTGGTGATGCGTTCATGCGCCAACACCTCCACAAAGGCTCTGCTCATGTTAGCGATGGTCTCCTCCATTCGCTCCACACTCGCAGCGACCCTGGAGACAAAACCTGCCAGAGACTCCTGCACCTGTTCCTGGAGTTCCAGCACTGCTCTTCTTCTGGATGAACCTGGAGGCACAGGGTCAACATGCAGCTGAGCCGAGCTAGGAGAGTCCTGCGGCCTCCGAAGATGACTCTCCACTGCTGTCCCTGTCTCCACCATCTGCTGATACTCACTTGTGAGCTGTGATACACCAGGTGACAACACTACTCTATCTCGCGAAGTTCCCACCGAGGTGTGAGTGTCTGCGCTGGTGCTGGGTGCGCTGAATTCTGCTGACGCTACGCCTTCAAAGGTTGCAGCTTCCTCTGAGGAGTCTTGAAGCTCAGGCTCTTCCTCTTGGACAGTGGGGACGGGGGCTGTCGTTGGTCCTGTGGGGGAGTAAAGGAAAGAGTTGGAGATGTGAGGTAAAGTTTGCATGCACATTGAATTGTGCAGATGATCATAAGTCAATCTGTTAGACCTTTAGAATCATTATCAGTTACTCATGCAATGTCAATGAGAGAGATGCCAAACTATTCTGTCACCAGCTTGCTGTGATGCACCCGTCTGTCCATCCCCCACTTGCGCATCCTCCTCCACTCCCACAATCTCCAGGGCCGCCTCCTCCGCAGGGGTGAGCTGGGCTACTGAGGGTGGCCCTCCTCCTGTCCTCGCCCTCGCCCTCTTATTGTGGGCTCTCTTTTCCTGCAATGAGAGACACAAGTGGAGTTTGAGTGAAAATGAAGGAGTGAGTGTAGAGATTCCATAGCATAGATGCTTAGAAGGAGACAAAGATGGAGTAAGGTGCCAAGACCAAGGGCCCTCCCTGTGTGTTGTAAGTTATTGTCATAGCATCACAGCGATAGGGAGTGTGAGGGCTGCATAGTCGAATAGTTAAGTGAATGTGAACATACAGAGAGAGGGAATGGGTAAGGGTGCAGGGATGTCAGTGTCAAGTGGGATGTGGAGGAAGAGGTTGGCAAAGCTGAGTGCTGGTGAAGAGAGGCGATGGGGATCAGATTGAGGGTGATGGGAAAGTCATACTCACTTTTCCTGTGCGGAGAAAGTTATGAAACCTCTTCCTGCACTGCAGCCATGTTCTGCGGCACATAGACATTGAGTTGACCTCCTGGGCCACTTGCATCCACACAGCTTTTGTCTGCTGGGAGGCTTTTTCCTCCCTGAGGAAGGGAAGAGCTCCTCCTTATTTGATCTTGCTCCCTCGACCAGAGCTTGCAGGGTGGCGTCATTGAACCGTGGAGCACACTTTGGCCTACTGCTGGACATATTTGCTGAATGAAGCGATCACAACAATGGGCATAAAGTTTGCAGTCTCCAGAAGAAGCAAGGCTGCTTGCAGGCCTTAAATCCAGCAGCACTGATGATGTCATCGGAGGCGACTTTCAGGATGGAAAGACTCATTGGGCCAGGGGTTCCCACACGCTGGAAATCAAGTGCCCAATTAGGGGAAAATCGCACTTTTTTCCCACTTCACATCGGAGTCAGGTTCCTGACACGAAAACCACCTGACACGCCCCCAGCCCGCCCCAATGGCAAAATCCAGCCCCTAGTGTACCTCAGGGGGTTCCATTGGACTCCTGCCAGAGTTATAGTGGAAAACTGGGAGAACCCCTGCAGTATTTCAGGGTCATTTATGTTTAAAAAAACAAGAAGGATTGCACGGACTAGACCATAGTGGTTTAATAATGAGATTAGAAAGAACATAAAAACACAAGCAAAATTACTTTAAAAGATGCAAGGAAATAACAATAGGGAGGATTGGGATCCAGACTGTTGCCAGTGATTGTGTGGTCCAGAACAAGGGATCATAGATATAAGCTCGAGGAACAGCACCTTATCTTTCGATTAGGCACTTTACAGCCTTCTGGACTCAACATAGAGTTCAACATTTTCAGATCATAACCCCTATCATATATATATTTTTTTCCACACTTTTTGTTTGGCCTTCTGTTCTTCTCTCCCACATGACAGCTGTCTTTCATTCTGCCAGCGCAATTTACACTTCATCTAGAGCCATCCTTTGTTTCTTAACCTGTCCCATTACCATCTCCTTTTGCCTTGAATATCTCTTAATGTCTCTTAACCTCTCCTGCCTTCTATCCTATCACAGACCTTCCCTTTTGTTCTTTCATCCCCTCCCCCCTTCCCCAGCTCCTGCACTTGCTTAAAAATCTGTTCCATTTCCTGCTTTTTTCCAGTTCTGATGAAAGGTCATCGACCTGAAACGTTAACTCTGTTTCTCTGTTCACAGATGCTGCCTGACCTGCTGAGTATCTCCAGCATTTTCTGTTTTTATTTCATAGATATAAGGTTAGATGTATGAAACTTAGGAGAGAGTACAGGAGGGTTGTGAGGCTGTGGAATGCACAACTGAAGTAAGTGATTGAAGCAGAGACCATATTAGCATTTAAGAATAGGTTGGAAAGGTGGTTGAAGGAAAGGTGGGATAAAGGGATATGGGAACATGGTGGTAACATGGAATTAGGACTACTCGTGTAGAGGATAAACACCAACATGGACTGGTTGACCAAAAAGGCTTCCATGTAATTCTAAATAATCCTACAAAAGGCAACTGAGTAGAGCTAAAGAAAGCATCGGAATAAGTATTACATCAGTAAGACCCCGATGTAATCACTACACAGAAGTAAGCGAGACGTCTGCAGTGGCTGCCCGAAGAGGCCTTTCCAGGTAAGTTTCAAAGATTCCTTTCTGTGGCCAGGAGTGCTCCTGCAGATCCCACAAGTCGGCCAGCGGCATGTTAATGAGGCCCGGCCGTTAAAATCAGCTAGGCCTTCCGCCCACTAAGCCGTTTTCCCGCCCGGGAGTTAAAATTGCCCCACCCCATCCTAACCCGCGAGGTGTCTTAAAGTAAGTTATCCCATGTGGCAGAGCCTTGTCTCTAGAGGCTGGGAACAAAACAACCTCACAAGATTATGTTCTCTGCCTCCAGGAAGATGCATTGTGCCTTGATTATATTACAGAAGCCAGACTATTACACAAACAGGATGTTAGGCCGCAATTTTGCCAGCTCTCAGAGGGCGGGTTTGGAGGCGGGTCGGGAGTTAAAATCAAAATCATTGACAGCGGGTTACGATCCCGCCGCCATCCCACCTCCACGCAACTTTGCAAAGTGTTGGGTTTGCGAGTCCCGATCAGACCCATCACCAAGCGGCGGGAGAGCCACTTAAGGCAGTTAACAGCTTGTTAACTGCCTGGATAATCCTATTTTGAGAGGCTCTTCCCATTTTGCAACATTTTCAGCACGTTGCACTTCATACGACAAACACGCCAGCTGATTGTACCGGGTTCAGCAACTCGCTGAATAGTTGACAGCTGCTCCTGCAGCATAAAAGCTGACCTGCAACATGAGTTCACTTTCAGATGCCAGGACTTTGTGCTTTGAGGTTTAGGAACACATTTTTCCAGGTGTATTGAGGTTGAGTGTTCACGCGGGGGTAAGGCTTCCCCGCGATATCTCACTCCGCGCCTACCTTTTTCCTCCGGGCCCACACGAACTTTAGTTTCAAGGCTGCAGCTGTGCAGTGCTTGCGTGACCCAGAGACGCAATTAGTTCGTGCGAGCTCTGGGATCACGTGATTCAGTTAGAGCCAATGGCAGCACACCATCTTTCATTCATAGTTTTAACAGCAAGGGCTGTCAAAGCTATGAATCCGACACCCCCCCAAAAGAACAGCTAAACCTCAATTAAATTTTTTTTAAAAAGCCATCACGTTAATAAAATAAATATAGTTAAATAAATTAACCACTTTAAACAAAAAATTAAATTTTTGAAAAAATTTAAAATCTTTTTAAAAGTTATAAAAATAAACTTACCTTTTTTTAAAGTCTCTAAAAAAGATAAACCTGTTGAAAAAAATTTAAAATAATACTTAATTAACTACTTACCTTGTTAAAAGAGGGTCTTATGCCTCCTTTCTTTATGTGTAAAATCTTCCATGCTTACCTGCGCGTTCAAAGCACTAAGTGCACTGCGTGCGCGCAGCCTGTAACGCACACGCGGTTCACCTAGGAACCGCCCCCTTTTGAATTCACGAAGTGCCGGTTTCCCGCGCATGCGCAGTGCATGCTGGAAACCGGCAATTGGAGACCTAAAATGCGAGAGTACACAGTGCGTACTCTCACGTATTAGGTCTAATTTTCGGGCCATTATGCATGTTTGCGCCAAGTACCCTGGCAGTTGCCGTGACTCGTTCATCCTGCGGCAGTCCACTGTGCCTCTGCTGTTCAATCCGCCAACCCAACTTTTCAGATGGCTCCTTGGAGACAAGAGCTATCCCCTTAAGACTTGGCTAATGACACCGGTGAGGAGGCCATCAAACGAGGCTGAGGAGCGGTACAATGAGAGCCACATTTCCACCAGAAGCATTATAGAGCAAACCATCGGCTTGCTCGAAATGCGATTCAGATGTGGTGGAGCCCTACAGTACGCACCAGCCAGGGTGTCCAGAATCATCGTGGTCTGCTGTGCCCTGCACAACATCACACAGCAGCATGGCTTACCGCTGCCTGAGGAACAAGTGGCTCAGCGCACAGCCTCCTCAGAAGAGGAAGAGGAGGAGGAGGCGGCAGATGAGGAAGACCTTGCGGAGGCGGCTGTGCCAGTGCCACCAGCACGCAAGCACATTGCTGGCCATGAGGCAAGGGATACACTAATTCATGCCAGATTCGCGTAACTTTACATAGCAAACACATGTGGCTGGCACATGGACATGAGTGTTTGCACGACCTTCATTACACACCATCCAGCATCTGTACAATAAAATGTGCATTCCTATCACTCTCCCCACCATCACTACAGATGAAAAGCGCCCTGATCCCTCACTGTGCAACTTTCATTTCTGAGCACACATAGGCCAACTCTTTGAATCTTTGACATCACATTTCTTTAATACAATTGAAATAATGATAAGAAACATAATTTTGTATTACATCTAAATACCCAAGTAATTACCCTTGTGACTATTTGTGTGTTAACGTTCTCTTATGCGTGCTTCTACGTGGTGCTTCCCCTGTGGCTTCAGCAGATATAGAGGCCGCTTGCTCACTTCTCTGCTGCGCCTGCTTAGATGCCTTTGGCGGGCGTCCTCTGGGTTTGGGAGCCTGGGAGGGCTCCACAACAGTCTGCTCCTCCTGCAGCTGTGCAGGGGCTGAGACAGCCATCTCAGTTGGGTGAGGAATCTAGGGCTCTGACCGAGGGCTCCGCAATGGCATGGGAGTGTGAGCTCTTGGAGAGGAGCCTGCACTTCCTTGTTGTCGACCACCAACATCCCTCTCATGGGTCACCCGCAATTCACTGCTAGCAAGTAGCTGGAGAGCACCTTGCTGCACATCAGTGGGGCCATGAGGACCCATTTCTGTGCTGACATTCCTCATAACAAGGACGTCCATGCACCTGTGGTTTCTCTCCTCAATAGATGCCCATCTATCCTCCATAGATGACCATCTATTTAGAAGTGTTACCATGTTCTGCTGTGTCTGGCGATTTATGTCCTCCATGGAGGTTGCCATCCTTTCCATGGCGGCATCTACATTTGCCATTGCGTGCACCACGGTATTGCTCATGTTTGACATGGACTTCTCCATTCTCTGCACACTTGCAGTTACCATGGTTGCAAACCCTGTTAGAGACTCCTGCACTTGTTCCTGAAGCTCCAGCACCACTCTCTTTCTGGATGGCCCCAGAGGCACAGAGTCTACATGCAGCTGAGCAGAGCTAGGAGCGTTCCGCGCCCTCCGACGAGGACTCTCCTCTGCTGTCCCTGTCTCCACCATCTGCTATTGCTCACTTGTAAGCTGTGATACACCAGGTGACAACACTACTCTATGTCGCGAATGACTCACCGAGGTGTGTGTCTCTGCGCTGGTGCTGGGTGTGCTCATTTTTGCTGACGTTGCTCCCTCAGAGGCTCCAGCTTCCTCTGAGGAGTCGTCCAGCTCTTCCTCCTGGACAGTGGGGAGGGGGGCTCTCGATGGTCCTGTGCGGGAGTAAAGGCATGAGTTAGACATGTGATATTTACATAGCAGACACATCCCATTGTGCAGATGATCAGAACTCAATCTGTATGAACATCAGATGCCATATCAGTCACTCATGAAATCTAAATGAGAGGGTTGAAAATCTATTCTGTCACCAGCTTGCTCTACTGCGCCCGTCTCTCCGTCACCCACTTCCAGCTCCTCTGCACCTCTGGCGATCTCGATAGCAGCCTCCTCAGTGTTAGTTAAATGTGCCATGGAAGGTGGCCCACCTCCTATCCTCTCCCTCTTCCTCTTATTGTGGGCTCTCTTTTCCTGCAATGAGGTACACAATGTTGGAGTGAGTGTAGAGAGTCCATAGCATAGATGCTCAGAGGGAGACAAAGATGGAGTGAGGTGCCAATACCAAGGGCACTCCCTGTGCATTGTTAGTTGTTGTCATTGTATAACAGTGAGAGCGAGTGTGAAGAGTGCACAGTAGGATGGTGAAGTGATTCTGTACATAGAGAGAGAGGTATGGTTAAGGGTGCAAGGGATGTAAGGGTAAGTTAGGATGTGCAGGAGTAGAGTCATGATCTCATTAAATGGTGGAGCAGGCTCGAGGGGCCGAATGGCCTACTCCTGCTCCTATCTTTTATGCTTCTATGCATAGAGTCATAGGGGGAGAAATTCAGTATCGTCCCATTTGGGGCGCAATTATCGGCTGGGCGCAAAGATTAGCGCCTGGCGCTAATTATCGCCACCAACTGCAAACTTGACTTTTATCGCCCCTGGAGGTGATTGGAGCGCTAAATCAGGCGCTTCACTCCTGTCTTAAGGCGTAAAGGCCGAGGAGCGAGGCGCTACCTCAGAGCGCTGGCGAAGCTCATGTGATGTCAGTCAGCAATGGAACACACACACAATGGCACGGGCCAGTCCTTAAAGGGGATGGTTGATCTTGCTTTCCATCTTGCTCATTGCAGCCTTGAATCTCGGCCTGGAGAGACCTACACATCAAATCTGCTGGAAAGAACAATGGAGAGTACCAGGCAAAGAGCTCAGAGTGCAGCCCCCACAGTCTCTTCTAAATCGATGCAAGGAATGGCAAATCAAAATGAACCTGCAAAGTGCTGCTCAGTACCCAAAACTCCTTCACACAGCGTTGAATCTCTCCAGAAGTCTCTCTCTCTCTCTCTCAGAGTGCATGGTTCAAAAATGGCACCAACAATAAAAGGCAGGAAGCAGTCGCCTTTAAATAGCGCTCCCCCAGTCCCTTCATGACTGCAAAACGCTCCCCTCAACCTGTAGTTGCTAGCGTCAGGCGGTAAGGCAGGGGGCGCCACTCAATATCCGCTCCAGGGCGCTACCGGGGCGTTGCGCACTTGACTGACGTCACGATCTGCCGGCGCAGGAGATCGTGGCGGTAGTGTTTAGCGCCGCCGCAAAATGCCTAGTTAATTTCGCGAGCGGCACAAACATCGCCGCGCCTGGGCGCTAGATGCTTTGCGCCCCATTAGCGCCCTCATAAGGCGCTAACGGGAGGCGCAACCAACTGAATTTTTCCCCCATAGAGTCATAACGACCATTCAGCCCATCGAGTCTGTGCCAGCTCTCTGTAGAGCAATCCAGTAAATCCCATTACCCCGCTCTATCCCTGTAGCCCTGCAAGTTTATTTCCCTCAAGTGCCTATCCAGTCTCCCCTTGAAAGGGGAGTAGGTTGACAATGCAGAGTGCTGGTGATGAGAGGAGATGGGAAGCAGATTGAAGGTAAGTGTGATGTTATACTCACTTTTGCTGAGTGTAGCAGATCATTGAACCTTTTCCTGCACTGAACCCAGGTGCGTGAACACAAAGACCTGGCACTAACCTCCTCAGCAATTTGCAGCCAGGCTGCCTTGGTTTGCTGAGGAGGCTCCCTCCGTCCATTGGAGGGGAACAGAATCTCCTTGCACCCTCTTACTCCCTCTACAAGAGCATGGAGGGAGTCATCATCAAAGCGGGGAGAAGCCTTGGTTCTTGCAGCAGTCATCTTGCCAACAATACCACTGAGGAGCATCAGAAAGTGAATAAAACCCAAAGACTGCATGCAGCTGAATCGAAGACGTCAGCAGAGGCGAGCAGCAGACCCGAACCCACTGACTGGGCCGGGTAGCGCGCACGACGGGCTTAATAAGCCCAGTTAACTCAAAATCGTTATCTCAGTGCGGCTGAAACCGGCAGCGGGACCGGAATCCGCCGAACAGCGAACCCGACGCGAACCCACCTCCACTGGCAAAATCCAGCCCTTAGTGTCTTGCAAACCCCTTTGTGTTCCACATATGCACCTCAGCCCTTTTATATCAGACTTATCTGTGGCTTCAGCCACCATCGCAGCAACTGTGCTTCAACGTGCACTTAATGAGCTGAGAAATCAGTTGTTTTGTCTTTGTTTGTTTGCTTATGTGAACCACACTTGCAAACTGCCAACCCCGTGATTTACACGGGACTCTATCAGCAGAACCCAGTCGACGTCCAGAGATTTTTAATTAATGCAAATCCAGAGTGCACCATGCAAGAGGGCAAATTATTCCGCTGAGGTGCACGCCTTGTCATCGCCAATTACCTGGTAATTACCTCACAGACTAACATTTTTATTAATCAGCTTAATAAAAGCTCGGGGAGAAACATGCTGACGAGAGTCAAATTTGAAAGCAGGCAGTAAAACAGGATTTGTTTGCAGCAAGAAATGAAAGTGGCTATTGATAAAAATTAATTAACTTGTAATGAAAGTGTTTGTGCATGTGTATGTGTGTGAGGGTGGGAGGGGAGGAGTAAGGAGTTATGCCCCTTTTACATTCTAGAGTTAGTTCAAATACAAGCAGTTGTATACCATATTGGAATCTGCCATGTTCGCGTTCTCAGGCTGATTCCACAGCTCTACGGCAGTGCAACAAAACAACTGAGCATGGAATGGACATATGGAGCTCCCAAGTTCGTCCCCTAGTGCATGCTGAATCAGCTGATTTCAGCATGGAGAGGGAAGAGGTGCTGAAGGGACACTTCAATTAGCGTGCCACTAGGCTAGGGAGGTGAAATCTCTCAGGGATCCTATTCCTGATCGCTAGCCAGTAATCCCTGTTGGTATTGGACTTTGGGGAAGACTTGGCTATAATAGACCCCCATTTTCTCCCTCTCCGACCAACCAGCCGTTCAATCTCCTGAAAGAGACTAAAAAACAGAGCAAAAATGCTAGGCCAGTTTAGGAAAGATGAACTCTGGGAAATTCCTCGCTGACCTTTGAAGATGTTCAGACAAGTTCCAGGGAACTACAGTGACAACAGACACATCCCCAATACCCCACCTACCTTCTATATGTAGTCACAATTTCCATATGTTCGTCTCTCCGTGGTCAAATAGCTGCCCCGATTGACTGCCAAGGCTCATGTACGAATAATGGCCACTTGGGTAAGTTACGGGTAGGTAAAGCATATCCCAGCAAGGAATCAACGAATAAGAGCAACTTGGGATCAGACATTTTAGGGTTTATTCAGCGATCCTGCATTGCCAGTAAGGAGCCCTGTTCAAAAGGCGTGCGAGTCAGAGAATTGGCACTATGGTGTTGTAGCCCTATCTCCAACCAACAATTCTGTTAAGTAAGGTTCCCCACGGGAGTGCAGAATCGCTGAATTTCCCCTGCTTTGTAGAATCCTGTCCTTTAATGACATCATGGCATTTCTCTCAATTACATCATAAATGAAGAAAGAGGGGACTGGGTCTCACTCTCAGGTCATGATGTCACAGGAGCTGACAACACTGAAGAGGAGGATCCTGGGCAATGAAAATGAAAACATCATACTCCTGTCATAGGGAGAGCTCTTCTAATGTTGGCACGTTGTTGGGTCAGTGTGGAAATTTTACCCAGCATCTGGTTATGCTATACCTGACCTGAGTGTGCTTGATATTGGCATCAGCTGTCCAAAATGGGCTAGTGTTCTGGTCCCAAATGCTAAACTCCCTCACCTTGGTGACAACTAAAAATTCACCACAGAAAGAATGAATTGTTGGATTGATATCCTTTTTCTTTTATTGTTCTTGTTGAGTTACTATGGTTACTATGGTTTAGTCATGTACTGTAGAAGTATTGACTGTATGACTGTAGTTGAGTTTAAGACATTATTGCACACTCAAGATCATTCTGCTTTTCTTGATATATATTAATGATATGAATGTGGGTGTACAGGGCACAATTTCAAAATTTGCAGATGACACAAAACTTGGAAGTATAGTGAACAGTGAGGAGGATAGCGATAGACTTCAAGAGGATATGGACAGGCTGGTGGAAAGGGAGGACACGTGGCAGATGAAATTTAATGCAGAATAAGTGTGAAGTGATACATTTTGGTAGAAAGAATGAAGAGAGGAAATATAAACTAAAGGGTACAATTCTAAAGGGGGTGCATGAACAGGGAGACCTGGGGGTATATGTGCACAAATCATTGAAGGTGGCAGGGCTGGTTAAAAAAGCTAACAGGATCCTGGGATTTCATGAATAGAGGTATAGGTTATAAAAGCGTGGAAATTATGATGAACCTGTACAAAAAAAACTGGTTCAGCCCCAACAGGAGTATTGTGTCAAATTCTGGGCACTACACTTTAGGAAGGATGTGAAGGCCTTAGAGAGGGTGCAGAAAAGATCTGTGAGAATGATTCCAGGGATGAGGGACTTCAGTTACGGGGATAGACTGGAGAAGCTGGGGTTGTTCTCCTTAGAGCAGAGAAGATTGAGAGGAGATTTGATAGAGGTGTTCAAAATCATGAGGGGTCTGGACAGAGTAGATAGAGAGAAACTGTTCCCATTGGAAGAAGCATCAAGAACCAGGGGACACTGATTTAAGGTGATTGGCAGAAGAACCAAAGGTGCCATGAGGAAAAACTTTTTTGCTCAGCGAGTGGTTAGGATCTGGAAGGCAATACCTGAAAGGGTGGTGGAGGCAGATTCAATCACAGCTTTCAAAAGGGAGTTGGATAAGTTCCTGAAGGAAAAAAACTTGCAAGGCTATGGGGAATGGGCGGGGGAGTGGGACTAGCTGAAGTGCTCCGGCAGAGAGTCGGCATGGGCTCGATGGGCCGAATAGCTTTCTTTCGTGCTGTAACCATTCTATGATTCTATGGGGGTGAAATTCGGTGCCTTTGTGCCTCCCGTTAGCGCCCCCGGGCGCGGCACTGACATCGACTCCCGCCATATTCGCCGGGAGTTTTGTGGCGGCGCTACGGCGTTGTGCCCCGATCTCCTTCGCCCAGAGATCGTGACGTCATCGCCGTGCGCATCGCCCCGGTAGCGCCCCAGTCCCGAAATTGACTTCCGCCCCCTGCAGCAGCGCCGGTCGAAAACACCGACAGCTGCAGGAGGCGTGTATCGGGCTGCCGGCTGCTTCGGGGGCGATGATTAAAGGCGAGGTGGCCGAGGTAAGTAAAAAAACCTTACCTTTCCAGTTCTAGTTTTTTTCGCGATGGCCCTTCCCTTTAAGGGAGGGAAGGAGCCTTTGAACGCAGCAACGTTGCACGGCCCAGTGTGCAGCGCTGCTGAAGTCTTCGCCCCGCTCTCCGAGTGTTAGCGCCCTAAGAAGGAAGTGGTGCGTTTGATTTAGCGCTCCACTTCCCTCTTGGAGCGCTAAAACTCAATTTCGCGGTCGCCGGTGCTAATTAGCGCCGGCCGCTAAAGTTAGCGCCCAGGCAATGTTAGTGCCCCAAAATGGTCAATACCGAATTTTTTCCTCCTATGATTCTATGATACCACACAACTGAAGTCAATAAATATTTTACTGTACCTTGGAATTTAGGGCTGCAGGCTATAAAATAAATAATAAGCATGAGTTTTTTTTTAATAAAGTGCTTTGCAATTTATTTTATATTTAAAAATGCTTCACATACAATGAATTACTCATGATGTAGCCAAATGCCACGGCTATGTTGAGCATAGCAAGATCCTGTGACCAGCAATGAGATGAATGACCAATTAATCTGTATTTTGCGGTTGTGTTGGTTGAGGGATGAATGAGGGCCAGGAGAGAGGGAGAACTCCATACTCTTCAAATAGTTTCATAAGAATTTTTAACATTCCCCTGAACTACCAGAACATGCAGACAAGACCTTGGTTTTTAACATCTTATCTTCAGCAATATAGCACACCCTCAGTTCTGCACTTGAGTATCAGCCTAAATGATATGCTCAAGAGTAACACATAACTTCTCAGATTAATACATATATTTGTTATGAAAGCAATGGTGATTGTAATGGATTTTGTTCCCAGTAAATCAAATATGGAGACAGTAACAGAAGTTATTCATTTTTAGTTGATTTGATGGTGGAAAGACTCATTTGATTCTGAGAAAGTCTTCAATATAACTCTGCTAAGTTTCTCTTTAATTTTACCGACAGTACCAGCACGCTTATGATCTCTGCTGGCACTGGATCAGGCTTGGTTGCACTGGCACCATGATCAAATTGCCTGCTGACATTCACTGTCGAGGCTCATATATGAATAATGACCACTTCGGCAAGGTACAGGATGGTCAACCATGCGCCAGCAAGGAATCAATATCTTCAGGTGACTGGGGTGGGCGAGAAAATTGGCAATGTTAAAAAAAATTAATCATGATCTACGGAAACCTTGGAACAGATAATTTAGGGTTTATTCAGTGATCCTAGAGGGAGGATCATCTGATAAACATAAAGATTATTGTATGTAATTATTTTGTAGATGATAGTGACATCCACATATCAGCGAAGTGACTCATTACTGCAGTGTTATAAAACCCCCTGAGGATTGGTTTTATAGTTTTAAATTGTTTACTGTGCAAATTGCTTCGACAACTTAACTGTCATTCTCACTTTAAACTCTGCTTGGTTCAGTGGACTGGGTGGCATAGCGGGTTGGCATCCTATACTTTGAGATCTGGATTGAAGTTGAATCTAGGCTAATGGGATGGAAGTCTCTATTCTCTATCCATTGTAAGGGTCCTGAGTAAAATGATTCTGGGGCACTGTTCAAGCATTCCTAACACAAAACAGTCTAGTACTAAATTGCCAGACTCTTTCATAGAGGCCAACAGGGATAGCTATGAGCCATAGAAGTTTACCGCAGAGAAGAAGGACATTCGGCCCATCATGTCTGTGCCAGCTCTTTGATAGAGCAATCCAAAAGTAATCCCACTTCCGCACTCTCTCACAAAAGCCCTGTATCTTCCTCTGCTTCAAATATTTATCCAGTTTTCTTTTAAAAGATGCAATTGCCTCTACTTCAACCTTTGTGTGGCAAGGGAATCCGTGCTCTGCACAAAGATATTTCACCATCCTTCTCTTCTCACTCTGTTAGTGAGAATTTTAAATTGGCAACCCATCCTCACAGACTCCCAAACCAGAGAAAATAGCATTTTAGAAACATGATAGAAACATAGAAAATAGGTGCAGGAGTAGACCATTCGGTCCTTCGAGCCTGCACCGCCATTTAATGCTTTCATGGCTGAACATGCTGCCTCAGTACCCCACTCCTGCTTTCACGCCATACCCCTTGATCCCCCTAGTTGTGAGTATTATATCTAACTCCCTTTTGAATATATTTAGCGAACTGGCCTCAACAACCTTCTGTGGTAGAGAATTCCACAGATTCACCACTCTCTGGGTGAAGAAGTTCCTCCTCATCTCAGTCTTAAATGGCTTCCCCTTTATCCTTAGACTGTGACCCCTGGTTTTAGTTTTCCCTAACATTGGAAACATTCTGCCCGCATCTAATTTGTCTGAACCAGTCAGGATTTTAAACGTCTCTATAAGATTCCCCCTCATTCTTCTGAACTCCAGAGGATACAAGTTCAGTTGATCCAGTCTTTCTTGATATGTCAGTCTGGCCATCCCAGGAATCAATCTAGTGAACCTTCGTTGCACTCCCTCAATAGCAAGAATGTCCTTCCTCAAGTTAGGAGACCAAAACTGCACACAATACTCCAGGTGTGGCCTCACCAAGGCCCTGTACAACTGTAGCATCACCTCCCTACTCCTGTACTCAAATCCCCTTGCTATGAAGGCCATCATGCCATTTGCTTTCTTGACTGCCTGCTGCACTTGCCTTCCCACCTTCAGTGACTGATGTACCATGACGCCCAGGTCTCGTTGCACCTCCCCTTTCCCTAATCTGCCACCATTCAGGTAATAGTCTGCCTCCCTATTTTTACCACCAAAGTGGATAACCTCACATTTATCCACATTGTACTTCATCTGCCATACATTTGCCCATTCACCCAACCTGTCCAAGTCACTCTGTAGCCTCCTAGCATCCTCCTCATTGTTCACACTGCCTCCCAATTTAGTGTCATCCGCAAATTTGGAGATATTACAATTAATCCCTTCGTCCAAATCATTAATATATAATGTAAACAGCTGGGGCCCCAGCACCGAACCCTGTGGTACCCCGCTGGTCACTGCCTGCCATTCTGAAAAGTACCCATTTACTCCTACTCTTTGTTTCCTGTGTGCCAACCAGTTCTCAATCCACGTCAACACATTACCCCCAATCCCATGTGCTTTAACTTTGCACACCAATCTCTTGTGTGGGACCTTGTCGAAGGCCTTCTGAAAGTCCAAATACACCACATCTACTGGTTCCCCCCCCGTCCACCCTATTGGAAACATCCTCAAAAAATTCCAGAAGATTTGTCAAGCATGATTTCCCTTTCACAAATCCATGCTGACTTGGACCTATCATGTCGCCACTTTCCAAATGGTCTGTTATGACATCTTTAATAATTGATTCCATCATTTTACCCACCACCGATGTCAGGCTGACCGGTCTATAATTCCCTGCTTTCTCCCTCCCTCCTTTTTTAAAAAGAGGGGTTACATTAGCCACCCTCCACTCCTTCGGAACTGATCCAGAGTCTAAGGAATGTTGGAAAATGATCGTCAATGCATCCACTATTTCCAAGGCCACCTCCTTAAGTACTCTGGGATGCAGACCATCAGGCCCTGGGGATTTATCAGCCTTCAGTCTCATCAATTTCCCCAACACCTTTTCCCGACTGATAAGGATTTCCCTCAGCTCCTCCCTCTTACCAGATCCTTTGATCTCTTTTATTTCCGGAAGGTTGTTTGTGTCCTCCACAGTAAACACCAAACCAAAGTACTTGTTCAATTGATCTGCCATTTCTTTGTTCCCCATTATGACTTCCCCTGTTTCTGACTGCAGGGGACCTACGTTTGTTTTTACTAACCTCTTTCTTTTTACATATTTGTTATGCAGCCTTCTCTGCTTCAGTGAAAATAGACCCAGTATCTCCAGTCTCTCCTCATAACTATAGTGTGGAACTGCTTGGCCTCAACTTGGCAACCAGTCAATGATTGAGCACACTGGAGATAATTTTAACGTTTAGTGATGATGTAAAATGGGCGCTATCAAATTAGCCTCCTATTATGTAGCACGCCCAATTTTCTTTTCCATTGAAGTCAATGGAAGGGAGAATTGGGCGGGGCGTATAATGGGTGGCCAAGTCTCTATTGCCCATTTAACACCATGGCCCAATGTTAAAATTACCCTCAATGTGTGGGGAATTGAGGGCTCAGATTTGTGTCACATCATTCCAGGTACAATATGCCACTGCACGATTGTTGAGGGTGGTCCTCGAGCAAGAAATTCGGCTGGGATTTTGGCTTCTGACAAACAACCAGTGAGTAACACTGCTACCTATCATCTGGGGCACCAACACAGAGCAGCAACAGAGCCCGACACTGAGGGAGCTAAATTAATACACAGTGCAAATGACAAGCTCTTTGAAGCTTTGCGTTGATCTCTAGCGATGTTAATTAGCTCCTTTGGATTGTCCGACTCAATAACTCAGACAGGTCCAAACCCCCCGACAATATAATCAGCAATTACTGTCAGAAAACACAAAAATATGTCAAATATAAACAAAAACAGAAATAATAACCAAAGAGTAGAGTGTTAGAGACACACGGGCAATGTTGTCATCAAAACAAGTCCCTGTGTTGAGTCAACCTCATCAGGCCACTTGTGTGCAGTCACCATGATCATAATAATCCAGAGCTGTTCTGTTCTCAGGCCCTTTGTACAACACTTACCTCAATGTTTTTAACCATTTATTTTGAAACAAGGGGGTCATTTTGACTCTGAGCGATAGCGTAAAATGGGTGATAGCGAATTGGCAGCACATTTTACATCGCTCCCAATTTTTATTTCCATTGAAGCCAAGTAGACTTCTCCTTTTCTTTTCCCTCCCTCCATCCACCATCAACCACGACTTACCTGCCCTCTGGAATTCCCTACCCCTCTGCCTTGCCAACTACTTCCTTGCTTTAAATAGCTTTCTCAAAGCCCTCCTAAGTCGCTATCTGTTCCCCTCCTGATCACTGTCCACTGTATCCTTTTCCGCTTTATTGTACAAGACTCCAAAATGTCTTTCCGTTTGTGAAATGTGCTATGTAAATGTTAATTGCTGATGTTTCTGAAAGTCTTGCATCTCGTGCACATACCATTATACTCCAGATGTCAAACTTCGTTACAGATGCAAACAATCTTTTAAAAAAGAGTAATAAAGCCAGTTATTGACCTGCAGCCTGAAACTTACAAGCAATCTACTGACCTCTAACTCACTGCAATAATTTGCAAGCAGCTATAATTACCTGAATTCCCACAGTGGCTTTAAAGAGACAGGATGGGTTAGCAGCTAAACATCACAACAACAACAACTTAGCACAGCTCACATAGTAAAACATCCCAAGGCGCTTCACAGGAGCATTAACAGACAAAATTTGAGACCGAACCACATAAGGAGATATTAGGACAGATGACCAAAAGCTTAGTCAAAGAGGTAGGTTTTGAGGGGCCTCTTAAAGGAAGAGAGAGTTGCTGCCAATGGTCGAGTGAAGGAAATCAGGGATGCACAAGAGGCCAGAATTGGAGGAATGCAGAGTTCTCAAGGGGTGTAGGGCTGGAAAAGGGAGGGGCGAGGCCATGGAGGGATTTGAACACAAGGATGAGAATTGAAAATTCGAGGCATTGCTGGACCGGGAACCAATGTAAGTCAGCTATACAGGGGTGATGGGTGAACGGGACTTAGTGCGAGTTAGGATACAGGCAGCAGAGTTTTTGACTAGCTCAAGTTTACGGTGGAAGATGGGAGGCTGGCCAGGAGAGAATTGGAATAGTCGAGTCTGGAGGTAACAAAAGCATGGATGAGGGTTTCAGCAGCAGACGGGCTGAGGCAGGAGCGGAGACGAGCGATATTACAGAGGTTGATGTAGGCGGTCTTGGTGAAGGAGAGGGTATGGGGTTGCAGCTCTGCTCCAGACCCCACACTACCTTTGAGTGATGCTATGGGAGATCTGTTAATGTTTTAAAAAGAAACAAAGAACATCTGAGAACACAGTATCTGAATGTTCACTGCACAATCCAGTGAAGCATTTTGGGATGTTTTATTACATTAATGTGGCTATATAAGTGTAAGTTGCAGTTATATTTTAGAATGTTGAGAATGGAAATGGTTCTGCACTTTCTCTGTGTTAACATAAAGGGATAGATTTTACAAATTAGTGTTGGAAGGAAAAACGTGCCAGTGTGCTGAACTCCACAGTTGAATTCCTGATAAGCTTTCTCACTGCATATATCACTGCACTGGGAATGACCAATACCAAAGTGGGCTCTGTCTAACCATAGCAGGTTAGTTATGGTTTTGTGTGTGTGTGTGCGTGTGCGTGTGTGATAGGAACACTGCTCCAGGGTTCACAGAATGCTAATAAACCATAAGAGTAAAATCTATAATCAACACAACTGAGGCAGCTGAGCCTCGATCATTACATTAGAGAGAGATGCTGGTTCTAACTGGCAAAGGATTCCTGAGTCATTACACTGAAAATCATTAAATTGGACAGAGATAACGTTTTTAGACTTCTAACATAACATTTTCAGAAATGTATAATTAATCTTATGGCGCTCATTCACAATTTGATTTTCGTTGTATGATTCCTTAATTTTGTACCTCACCTGCTGGAAGTTTTTCACACTGAGCTCAGATAAGTCTTAAAGTCAATGCTCTAATAGGTAGGGTGGTCCTAGCTGGACAAGTTAAAAGATCCTTAACTGCTTTTATTGGGAGTGGGGAATGCTAGATATGAACTGTGGAGCCTCAATTTATTATATTTAATGATTGTTTTATTTTCTCTTATTCTGTATCTACAGGCTTTACCCATAATCCTCTTTCCCTGTCTTTCTTGTTCTTTTTTGCAGCTTGTATGCATGAATCAGAAGCATCCATATCTGCCCTAATGTTCCATAGTATAGCATATCAGAGCTCTGACATGGTGCCTATTCCATTAAGTTTTCTTTTAGCTTCTCGATGGTCCAGTATATTGCTAAGCCACACAAACTAGCTTTAGTTCCTGATCTATGCTATTTGCTGATCTCAGCCAGAGCAGCAGTTGAGGCACTAAAATTAGCTTTAGCTAGAGAAAACGTCAGAAGAGCATCCTGTGTACATTGTAATGGAAGAGAGCTGACTAGAGGCAGTTATGTCTGTGTTGTACCCAAATCTCAAAGATGATTATCTCTATCGCTGCCAACTATTGTGTTGACCCAGCTGTAATGGAAACCTTATTTACCTAGGGACTGAGCAACATAAGAACATAAGAACATAAGAAATAGGAGCAGGAGTAGGCCAATTGGCCCCTCGAGCCTGCTCCGCCATTCAATAAGATCATGGCTGATCTGATCCTAACCGCCAATCTACTATCACAGAACCATCTCCTGAACCTAACAGAATTGGACACACGAAATAGGAGCAGGATCAGGCTACACGGCCCCTGGGCCCACTACGCTACCCACAGGGCCATGACCGATCCGAACCTAGACTCATGTCCAAATTCCTGCCCGCTCCCCATAACCCTTAATTCCCTTTACTTCTAGGAAACTGTCTATTTCTGTTTTAAATTTATGTAATGATGTAGCTTCTACAGCTTTTTGGGGCAGCATATTCCATGGACCTACCACCCTCTGAGTGAAGTAGTTCCTTCTCATCTCAGTTTTGAAAGAGCAGCCCCTTATTCTAAGACTATGCACCCTAGTTCTAGTTTCACCCATCATCGGGAACATCCTCCCCGCATCCACCCGATCCAACCCCTTCACAATCTTATATGTTTCAATAAGATCGCCTCTCATTCTTCTGAACTCCAATGAGTAGAGTCCCAATCTACCCAACCTCTCCTCATATGTCCATCCCCTCATCCCCGGGATTAACCGAGTGAACCTTCTTTGTACTGACTCGAGAGCAAGTATGTCTTTTCTTAAGTATGGACACCAAAACTGTATGCAGTATTCCAGGTGTGGTCTCACCAATACCTTGTACAACTGAAGCAATACCTCCCTATTTTTATATTCTATCCCCTTAGCAATGAAAGCCAACATTCCATTGGCCTTCTTAATCACTTGCTGCACCTGCATACTAACCTTTTGAGTTTTGTGCACCAGGACCCCCAGATCCCTTTGTACTTCAGTACTTTCCAGTTTCTTGCCATTTAGATAATAACTTGCTCTACTATTTTTCCTGCCAAAGTGCATAACCTCACACTTTCCAGTATTGTATTCCATCTGCCAAATCTCTGCCCACTTACTTAGCTTGTCTATGTCCCCTTGCAGATTTTTTATGTCCTCCTCACTCACTACTTTCCCTCCCATCTTAGTATCATCTGCAAACTTTGATATGTTACCCTCGGTCCCCTCCTCCAAATCGTTAATATAGATTGTAAAGAGTTGGGGACCCAGCACTGACCCCTGCGGAACACCACTAGTTACTGATTGCCAGTCTGAGAATGAACCATTTATCCCAACTCTCTGCCTTCTGTTAGATAGCCAATCCTCTATCCATGCCAGAATATTACCCCCAATCCCATGATTTTTTATCTTAAGCAATAATCTTTTGTGTGGCACCTTGTCAAATGCCTTTTGGAAGTCTAAATACACCACATCCACTGGTTCCCCTTTATCCACCCTGTGTGTTACTTCCTCAAAGAACTCCAGCAAATTTGTCAAACATGACTTCCCCTTCATAAAACCGTACTGACTTTGTCCTATTAAATTATGATTATCCAAATGTCCCGTTACTGTCTCCTTAATAATGGACTCCAAAATTTTACCTACCACAGATGTTAGGCTAACCGGTCTATAGTTTCCAGCCTTCTGTCCCATGGGGGAATTGCTTCATAATGTCCTGACTACTACTACACCTGACATGGAGCCTGCCATCAACTAAGACTACTACTTCTGACTAATTGGATAGCTCTTTCAAAGAACCGGCACAGTTGCGTAGGGCCGAATGGCCTGCTTCTGTGCTGTATGATTCTATAAAGCTATCTAATAATTCGCTCATGCACACAGATATCAGGTAAGCACAAGACCCAACTCAGCTTTGAAGCTTTCCTCAGTTGAATATCCTTTCAACACTCACTCACTTACCAAAGGAGGTTCTAAGGCAAGTAGCTTAGATCCTTCGAAGGTCCAATTAGACAAGCAGCTTGAAGCACAAGGAAAGACTGGACAGACCTGGGGTGGTGGGGGGAGGGGGGGGGCTAAATTGCAAAACATAATAGACCCAAAACTGACCCTTGGGGAACACCACTGCAAACCACCTCCTAGTCTGAAAAAACATCCATCTACCACCACCCTTTGTTTTCTATCAGTGAGCTAATTTTGTATCCATACCATCACTTTCCACTTAATTACGTGAGCTTCCATCTTCTCAATAAGCCTCCTGTGTGGCACTTTGTCAAATGCCTTCCGAAAGTCCATACGTACAACATCTACTGCTCTACCTTGATCAACCTTCTCTGTTACTTCATCAAAGATTCAATCAAATTAGTCAGAACAATTTGCCTTTAACAAATCTATGCTGGCTTTCCTTGATTAAACCATGCCTTTCCAAATGAAAGTTAATTTGTCCCTGATAATGATTTCCAATAACTTTCCCACCACTGATGTTAGACTGACTGGCCTGTCGTTTCCTGGTGTATCCTTCTCCTCTTTCTTGAATAGTGGTATTATTCGCTGTCTTGTTCCTCTTCCTCCTCTAACTGGGAAGGTTCCAGTTCTTGGGTATCTGAAATGAAAAAGGGACAAGGGTTGGGTTGCGGTGAGGGGAGAAGAGAAAGTAAGAAGTGTGTGCTTACACCCTCTGCAGCTTGTGAGTCAGAAGAGATTGTGGGATGAGGGAGAAGTGAAAAGAGAGAATGAGGATTAGATATGCAGATAAACTCATCATCGATCCCTCCAGCCGTGCCAGTGGCCACGGCTCAGTGACCCCTTCCCATGATAGTCAGCACTGTTTCCTCAATGGGGAGTTAAAACATGCAGCTGAGTTTGTCCTCCTCCAATTCTTTCCTGCAGCCTCCTGCTATGCGTTACCGTCTCCTGCAAGAAAGAGGGAAGTGAGTCAGTGAGTGTCCTGCAATATGTTTGGGTGATGTGACTGTCATGATTAAATAGCCGTCAGTGTGTACGAGCTGTGAGTGTGGGTGCGAGGCTTGCAACAGTGCTAAGTGTATGAGAGTGAGGTAAAGCATAGGAATTAAAGAGTTGAGTACCTATTGCTAGAGATTGTTGGTAGGTGGCAGATGAGGCAGCAGTGAATGGAGCAGTGGATGAGGCTAGTGGTAGTGCAGATGGTAGGATATGCCATTTGAAGTTGAACTCACTTACCTTGAAAACCCATGTCAGCTCATTAAACTTCTTCTTGCACTGCATCCATGTTCTTGGAGCTACACTCCTGATATTGACCTCCACCGCTACTTATTCCCACTGCCTCCTGAGCATATGTCTGGAGGGCTTCCTGCCCCTCCCCCCCCCACCCCCGCGGATACAGGATGTCTCTCCTTCTCTCCACGTCTTGCACCAAGACCTTCAGTGCATTGTCACAAAACCTTGATGTGCGCTCTCTCACATGTTCAGCCATTCCTCAAAGTATCACAGCCCTGGTTCACTTTTTAAAAAGCTCCCACCACTTCTTGCAGCCACAATACACCTCCCCTTTAAGAGGTGCAGGCTGCCTTTAAGCAGCGCTAGCCACTCGCGTTATGGGGCCCCCTGCTGATGCCTGCAGCCAATGAACAGCGCGGGTAGTGCTGGCTGCATGCGGCAGTCATATAACACAGCAGGCAGTATGAATTTAACGCGCTGCCTACATCGCAATGAACGGACACGTGTTGATCGCATACCGTGCGGGTGTTAGCCAATTTAACCCCCATAGTCTTTTCCAGCCTTGATGTTTTCTATGTTTATATCTTCCTATGTCTGGGCTTATATGTGAAGTATGGTCACTTGGGCTGATGGTGCCTGTGGAATCATATGCAAGCACGTTAGCTTCTTCAGGAAAGGAGGGATCAAAACTCGGAGTAAAACTAAAACAATTTCTTGTAAGAGACTGTTTTTCTTTCTCAACCAATCATCTTGAAGATTCTTAAAATAGCTACAGGACACAAAATAATAACAAAAGAATCTAATACCAGGGCAATCAGAAAGTAACGCCCGGCATCAACAACCACAAGTTTATTACTGAAACGCAAAACATACTAAACTGAGCCCGAGAGTGAATTCATGCCTCATTGCAACACGTTCAATAAGGATCAGATGGCACTGGGAAAGATGCCAACGCACATCAAGTCACTTCCTGATGCAGTGTTGGCAGAAAAAGGGAAATCACAGCAGGTAAAAACGATAGCCCTGGTGGCTGCTGAAAACAAACAAACGAGTACCCTACAACATGGAGTTTAAAGGGCCAAGGGCTACATCTTCAAGCGGGAGGGAGAACTCTGCCACGGTATGTTACATTCATTAAGAATATATAGTTACCAATGTGAAAAATGTTATTACTGGGGAATAAAATGTTTTCCCATTTTAAGTACCCATGTTTAAGTCTCCAAGTTCATTCATATGTGAAGAGTAAAGCTCCTTCCCGTCTTCCCAAACAGTGTGGTTCTCTGGTGGAGCAGATCGTCTGCCTGTAGTAGAACCCACCCAATTTTCATTTCATTTTTCCACTGCACCAAATTACCACCCAGGTCGTGATGACAAAAATCAGTAGATCATCATAGAGGGAAGAAATTGGAACTGATTTCTTGTTATAACTCATTTTATGCAGCCCTAAACACACTTCTTGGACAGCAAGGAGCACTGGTACATGACTATTCAAGGCATTCCTTGCCTTCATACTTTCCCCATCAAGGATTGCCACTGATCTGTTCCCAGTGAACAATCAGAAGTTCCACGCTCAGATCAGCCATCTTCCACTAATAGTTACTGCCATCAGAATGGGAGCACAGCAGACAGTACCACAGGCACATCATCAGAAGCACAGAGTTTGCAAAGGAGGAGACCACAAAGTACCATCGGCTAGGCATATATTCCACTCATGCAAAGCATGCAAGAAATTTCTTTTTAATCAGCATTTTTCCTAATGTTGCAACAACCACTGCTGAAAAATGTATGTCTGTTCAGGTAGTTGAGCTTGGCTGTGAGGAGCCTCACTCTCACAGTCCAAAAGACTGACAGCACACTGTCTGGATTCACCATTCATGAGAAATGGACAATTGGACAAGGTGCTGAAGGGAGGATGGTGGCCATGGAGCCATACACAACCGAAAGTCTGGGTACTTGAAATTCCTGGGCCTGGGAGAGCATTTCTTAAGTGTAAACCAGGCTAGGGGCCTGAATTTGGGGTGGGACCTGGTTCTGCCCGGTTTGCACCTCATTTTTCATGCCATAAAATTCCAATGCACGTTTCCCCCCTCCCCCCCGCCTATGCTGATGTCAAAGGAAGTGGTGGGACTAGTAGCATGACATTATCCTGCCAGTGCTGCCTCCTTTGCACCCAAGGCAAAGTGCAATTGAATGATGTAACTTCCGTGCCAGGGAAACACCCTGACAGAAGAATGCCGCTTTACTAACGTAAATTGATTGAGGAGCAATCGATTGCAGCTAGGAAAACGGCAGTGGTCAAATGGAGCAGGTTTTTAATCAAATTTAGGGGTGAATTTTCGAGGAGGTTCTCCCGTTCATCTGCCGTAACTTTGGCAGAAGAGCCCCGGAAACCCCAGAGAAGCGACCTAAACACCATTCAGGTCGTATTTCTCGGGTTTCTGTGGCTCCTTCGCCGAAGTTACGGTGGACAAGCAGGGGAATCTCCCATGGAAATTCACCCCCTTTTCAACCACAGCATTCCCCCCCCACCCCCACCCCACCCCACCGCCCAACAGAGCGGCAAAGTGTGGGGTGTATGCCAGGGGGCGCTGGATTTGGTGTGGGCACCTCCTTTATGCAAATGACCCTGTCCTTGGGATTTGGGACAGGATCAGGAACAGAGCAGACTGAGAGTGGTGGAGCGAAGCTCACAGAATTTTAGGAGCAAACTGAAAGGGATAAGAATGAACATTTACAAGGAGGCAGTAGTCCTACCAGCTTTTCTTGTTAGTTCCTATTAACAGTGTACCAATTAAATTGGCAAGCGTTGAATCTTTTCCTTGTGTGAGCCCTAATTGTACTAATATACCCAGTAATGTAACTTTAAATCCCTGGGTCGGCAAGCAGGCAGGCACAGACCTGCTTTTCCCCTCCCGCTATGATTCTGATTCTCTGCTCTGTGCTGACACAGACTGACAGGGTGCGCTGAGAGGTTAGTGAGTGATTGACCCAGCTCCCTGCAGGCTGTCCCTGTAAACATATCAAATAATTGCTGTAATAGGAGGGAAATGACTTTGATCCATTTCTATAGACTCAGCATTAATTTACAAAAATACAGGCTCAGATGCTATTAGGGAAGATCCTAGGTTAAAGAGAAAGTGCAATCAATTCCACTCAGGAAGCGTCTCCAAATTCCGCTGAATGCGATGCCAAACATTTAGAATTGCCTTACTAGCGCCCCCAACTGCTCGGGTTTCGAACAGACAGTCTGAATTTTGCACGGGCAAATATGTAAAATGTAAACATTACTTCCACAGTCTGCGCTGTTAGAAGTAAGGATCCATTTTCTCCCCATCTTGCTTTCTTATTTATGCTATTAAGGTGAACAGCAAAAAAAAAAATCAGTGCCCGAATTTTGCAATTCTGACAAAATTATTGCTGGGGTCACTGGGATGCAGCCAGGATTAGGGCAATAGTGAGGAGAGCTGGGCTTACTAGATCTTGCAAAGACAATCCCTACCATTCTCTTTATAGGTACCCTGCTCATGTTCTTTGAGTGCAGGGAGACATGCTATTAGTCGTGGAAAGTAGAGGCAGTTCATAAAGGGCTGCTTTTTGTCATTAAAGGGGGAGGGTAATTTTTCTGACAAAAAAAAATCTTTGAACCATGGACATGAGGAGAAAGGCGCCCTCCTGTAAAAGCTGAAGTCCAAGACATCTGAATGGAGATTGCAGGGAGAATTAATTCAATTTTCCAGGTCCACCAGAGGAAAATTGAATGCGCAAGAAGCTTTCAGACATCAGGAAGAATGTAAAATTGAGCTTTCCCAGATTAAGCAGAGTATTACTATTTGTCCACAGCATGCATGGCACAAATGCTACTTTTAACTTGGTGCACCCTCGGGGAGGCAGTATGAGAAGGAGTCACACAAGGAGGGATATGGACTAACCCCAGAGGTGGGTGCGTCACTGCTCTTGTAAGGTATAACATCTGCATTCAGTGAGAAAAGGGCTAGCAAGGCACCTCCCAGTCTTAAACAACTGTTCCAAGCTGACACAGTTGCCTTCAAAAACTTTGGACTCGAATCTGTGGAAGGACTGGTTCCAACAGACAGGAAGTATTTTCTTTTTATTAGTCTCACAGTCCCTTTAGTTACTCACTCATTCAGCACCACAGAAATATACTTTGTACAATAGCAGCACGCCAGACAATAGCTGAGATGGGTAGCAGTACATGGAAGGTTGGTCAAGCATGATACTTAAGGTATCTTGATCAGAATAGATTTATTGGGCCACTTTATGCAGATAAATTGGGCAGGTCTAATTGTACAGAGACCGTATTAGGAACTTAATTGAATAGTTCTCAATTAGTGGCCAGCACAATGTTCTTCTTGGCTGCATGTCATTTTTTCCATTTATTCTTCCTCTGCCTTTTTATCCCTCCTCTAGCAATGGTTCTGCCTGATCCTCCTCTTTTCCTCTTTGTAGAACAAACTTGTAGCTGACGAAAGGTCATCAACCTGAAACGTTAACTCTGTTTCTCTCTCCACTGATGCTGCCTGACCTGCTGAGTATTTTCCAGCATTTTCAATTTTTATTTCAGATTTCCAGCATCCGAAGTATCTTGCTTTTGTGTTGTTGTAGCAGATGGTGATTGTCTTAGAGGTCTTTGTTGGTGTGTACAATATGAACCCTTCCTTGACTGGTCCAAGCAGTGGAATCTCTGGTTTTGCTATATGCTATATGCCTTATATTTCATTTCAACTGGAGTTTTTCAGAGGGATCCTATCCACTCTATCTAGGCCCCTCATAACTTTATACACCTCAATTACCCCCCAGCCTCCCCTTTGTTTCCTGCCTCTGAGCCAATTTTGGATCCAACTTGTCACTTTGCCTTGGATCCCATGGGCTTTTACTTTCGTGACCAGTCTGCCATGCGGGACCTTCCTCATCCAAATTATGGAGCATCATTGGTTCCCCCAACTAAACTGCCACCCTGAGAACATTGCTTGCTGCAAATGAAATTTCAGCTGCAAGCATGATTGCTGGTGAAGAAGGAATGGTATTAAAATTCTTGCAATGCAAAAAATGTGGCATATACACAAATGCATAAATGAAAATCAGATAAAACTAGCTGGTAAGTGAAAAAAATGACACTTTACAAACAAAGCTGAAAATGACAGCACAGCTTTAAGCTGCTTACATCTACATGCCAGGACAGTCAAATGCTCAAGTGGCTGTTCTACATGGGTGAGCAGCACTATAGGGAACAGCCAACAAAAACAAAATGAAATCTGGCATGGGAGTCAATAATATCATTTCCAAAGGTATAGTCATACTTGAACTCCCTCAAAGAACAGGGAAATGTCTTCAATACTGGGACACATCTCATTGTCTTGGCTATGCTCTTTGATGTAGGGAAAGATTTGAATATATTTTGTCTGTGTTTAAATTGTGAATTCTGGGAGATTCTCTCACTGCTAAACTTACCTGACGAAGGAGCGAACTGCTCCGAAAGCTTGTAAAATTAAATAAATCTGTTGGACTATAACCTGGTGTTGTGCGACTTCTCATTTTTTTTCAATACTGAAGGCAGTGTGCTGTGTATCGGGGTGTGTGGGCCATCATGCCTGATTTTATGATGCTCATTCCAGGGCAGCAAGGCTTTGCACTATCAGTGGAGTACCAGAAAATTTGCTCTCAGAATTCAGGCTATTCACTGTTCTGCCCCTATTCATGATTGTGGATGTGGGACTTTGTCTACATGAGCCAACACGGCAAAGTAAATGGGTATAAAATGCAATCAAATTACCTTAGAACATGGAGCTTTAATATAAAACTCCATCAGACCAACTTCCAACGATGTGACTTTCTCACACACTCATCCCCAGCTTTTTCAAAGACCACCATCAAAGCAGTGGTTAGAGGATGTTATAGAGTTAGGCCCATGCGTTGTTCTGAGAAGTCACTTCCCATTGCACCCACAATCAGATTTAACAGGCCATTAAACATGTATAACATCTAACATCTTGTTCTCTCACTGACATCCTAAGCTCCAAAACTTAACTTTTACACTTCAAGAGTTGTAACATTTTAAAATATGTAGTTTCTAGTACTCTTAATGGCCCAGAAATTGATCTCGCTCTGTTCCCGCGGGGGTAAGGCTTCCCCGCGATCTCTCACTCCGCTTGTGCTTTTTCAGATCCAGCTCGCACGAACTTGATGTTCCAGACATCAGCTGGGCAGTGCTTGCGTATCCCACCGGCGTAGTGAATTCGTGCGAGCTGTGGGATCACGTGACTCAGTTAGAGCCAATGGCAGCACACCATCTTCCATTCATAAGTTTCACATACGTGCTGTGAAATCTATGAATCTTACACCCCCCCAAAATAACAGCTAAACCTCAATTAAATTTTTTTTAAAAACCATCACATTAATAAAATAAGTATAGTTAAATAAATTAACCATTTTAAATAAAAAATTAAATTTTTGAAAAAATTTAAAATCTTTTAAAAAGTTATAAAAATAAACTTACCTGTCTTTAAAGTCTCTAAAAAAGATATACCTGTTAAAAAAAATTCAAAAAAATACTTAATTCACTACTTACCTTGTTAAAAGTGGGTCTTACTCCTCCTTTTTCCATTTCTAAAATCTTCCGTACTTACCTGCGCGTCCAAAGCACGAAGTGCACAGCGTGCGCGCAGCCTGTAGCGCGCACGCGATGCACCGAGGAACCGCCCCCTTTTCAAAAGACCAAGTGCCGGTTTTCAGCGCATGCGCAGGGCATGCAGAAAACCGGCAATTGGAGAGAGAATACGCGAGAGTACGCACTGCGTACTCTCGCGTCGCGGGATGAATTTTTGGCCCAATATAACAGCCTTTTTTCAGCTGTTGCATGTACTTTACATGTATAGAAGCTAACACTGAGACATGCATGAGCTGTACAATATCTGACAGGAGTGGGTTGCTCCCATTACCCAGTGTGTACTGTATAAATGCAGGTACTGGAGGTGGGATACGCTGGGATACACATGCAGCAGAGGAATTAATTGTTTAATTTGCCCAGTGTATATACATGTGCAGTGAGTTGACACTGAAATGGACACAAGATGTGCAGTCAGCAGAAGTGAATTGTTCCCTTTCTTTTAGCGTGTACTGTACCTATACAGGAGCTGTCATTGAAACTTGCATAAGCTGTACAGGAGCAGACCAGAATGAATTATTCTATTTTACCCAGTGTATACTGTTATCACATGGTTTAGTATGAGCATGCTCAGTTAGCTCTGGCCTAATAAAGCAAGCACATGGACTAGCAACTCATCGTGTCTCTGTCCTTCATTTGTTCTACCCACATATAAAAGAAAGACTTGCATTTATATCGCGCCTTTCACAACCACCGGACGTCTCAAAGCACTTTACAGCCAATGAAGTACTTTTGGGGTGTAGTCACTGTTGTAATGTGGGAAATGCGACAGCCAATTTGCGCACAGCAAGCTCACACAAACAGCAATGTGATAATGACCAGATATCTGTTCTTGTTATGTTGATTGAGGGATAAATATATCACATTTTGGTGATGAGGATGGGAACCCAAAGCCTTTTTTAGGGATCATGGAAGGACACAGTGTTCAACCTTCAAGTGGAAAAGTTTAAGGTGAATTTGTGACACCTAAACTGAATTTTTGCGATGTTTTACTGTTACTGCTCATGCAGAATCATCTGTGCTTTGCCTTCATGTGTACGTATACACGGCAACAGTGGTGTTGATTCTCACAGGTACACAGGTAGCGTGCTGAGTCACTGTTCGATGGGATCAGGACAATCATGGCCGCACCTACGGGATTCATTGGAAGCCTCGGCATGTATGACCAAGCTCGCGAACCATTCAGTTCTTACATTGAGCGAATGGAGATGTGTTTTGGGGCCAATATTATTGAGACCGAAGGTACAGATGAGAATGTTCAAGCTCAAAATAAAGTAATTCATGAATGGAAAAAAGCAACCTTTCTAATGGAAATCGTGCCAGATGTCTACAGAACATTGACAAACCTACTTGCGCCAGGGAAAGTGAAGGATGCGTCGTTTGAAGACATTGTCGAGAAACCCGAGGACCATTTCGACCCAAAGCCGTTAGAAATAGCAGAGAGTTATAAGTTTGGTACCAGAAACCAAAAATAAAGTAAAACCATCAGTGAGTACATTGTAGTTCTTAAGAACTTGTCTTTGCATTGTAACATCGGCACATTTTTGGATTGTGCGTTGTGAGATAAGTTTGTGTGTGGACTGTGTAAGGGTTTGTGTGCCACGCCTGAGGCTCAGTGCTCAGCCTGGGTGCTAGTGCGAGGTTAGGCCTTGTTGCCTGTTCTGGTCTCCAGTCAGCCTGGTAGCACTAGACACCTGTGAGTGGTTCGACCCACTCGCCCTTACGGTTCTGACACTGGACTTAGATGCGAGAGCAATAATGCAGAGAAAACTCAGGTAGACCCGGTTGAATAGTGCGAAATGGAAACTCTTTATTGCATATTATTCAAGATTACGAAATACATGTCATAAGCACAGATTAATGACAGTACAATCTTACACGCAATTATGTAACTAATTTTAGGGAAACGAGGAGCGCACGACACATCGTAAAAGGGGACACAC
This sequence comes from Squalus acanthias, assembly GCA_030390025.1. Taxonomy (NCBI): domain Eukaryota; kingdom Metazoa; phylum Chordata; class Chondrichthyes; order Squaliformes; family Squalidae; genus Squalus; species Squalus acanthias. The sequence goes on along the minus strand of CM059432.1, from coordinate 28,975,872 downwards.
ATTACAATTATCCTTAAAACTTAAACCCTCCCCTATCAATATCTGACCTAAACTAGATTTGTAGGATCGAGACTCATGCTCACCACTCGTGATAACTCGGAGAATTCCGAAACTCTGCTCAGATGTTTTACCGCAGCACCTGACCACCCACGTGTTGATCAGGGGTCTCTGTACCCCACTTGTTTACTCGTTTCTGCTCCGGCTAGCAGGCTGGACCGTCTGCTGTCATGAAGATCTGTGTTGTCCTCGGAGTTCCGACACGACTCAAAAAATAGTCTTCCTGTGCCCTCGCCCCGATGCGATAAAATTCGAAGAATGGTCTTCCTGTGCCCTCACGCCAGTTTGTAAAACTCAAAGAATAGTCTTCCTGGGCAAGGAAAGTGTTTATTCGACCTACAGGCGCGGTCGGGGCTTACTGACCGTGGCGATACGTATGGTCGTCTTCTTCTCATCTCATCTCATCTCATCTCATCTCATCTCGGGCCTTCGGTTCCAACACCGTTTACCGACTTCTCGGGATGGTGTGCCCGTTTCAAGGCTTCACAGCCCAGTTCCACACAGATCTTCGCGGCAAGCCACGAGGTTGATCCTGGCGGATCAGAAAGTTCAATAGTCTTCCAGCAAGTCGAGCAGCAAGAGGCAGAGACAGCAGTCAAGAGTCAAGATCAAGAGACAGATGGACGGTTGTACCTTACAGTTATAGTGCTGTAATTCCTCTTTTCCCGCCCAATCTTAATGTCTTTTCTTTTGTCAGGGTTTTGGCGCTCAAACTTCTTGTATAGGGTGATCTCCGTTTAATGGATTTCGGTGATACTTGTAACTGTCTGAGTACCCGTTAATACTTCTCCCATTGTGTAACCGGTCAGTATTCTCCCTGGAGGGCTTTTGGGGCTTCCAAATGTTTCTGTAACTACCCGCAAACGGCTCTCTCATCGTAGAGTCGTGGGGATTTTGCATATTAATGTCTTTGGATGGGTTCTTGATCGCTCGGTACAATAGCCCTTATTCGCACCTGGGAGACCGATTCCAGTATTTATGTGTAAAATGCAAACCCATTATGTCTTGTGAATTATCTCAAATGTGCTGAGTCTTGTCCGATCTCGCACAAATGTTTATTGGAACGCCATCTTGTCTGCTTATTGAAAAGTCTAGAACGTTCTGCCACGAGGCGTGGCGGCCATTTTACAGGCTGCTTGTGTCCACTTTGGAAACCTGACAGCATTCTGCTGAAATAAAGCTGTTTGTACGAAACTATGTGTCTCCTCCTTATTTATAAAATCGCGATAATATTGCGAATTCTACAACTGGTGGATGAGTACACACAGTCCAAGTTACTGAATGCTCCGAACCTAACGTTTGACATAGCATGCATGACTGCCCTATCTATGGAGATGGCGTCTAAGAATGCTAGGGAGCTCCGTCCAACTCAAGTGACTAGTGCAGCTGAGGTCTACAATCACAAAGCCACCGCCAAACCTAAAGCTGTGGGACTGAGTCAAAAGCATGTCGGTGAGAGCAGTTCAGTGAATTGATATCGCTGCAATGGAAATCATTCACCACAGTCCTGCCAATACAGAAATGTGAAGTGTTTTTACTGCCAGAAGCAAGGCCATATTTCAATGCTTGCAGAGCTAGATTGAAAGCAGGAAATAAGAACCATTCTAATGGCAATGCAAAGCAGCGACAACAAAAGGGAGGAGTTCACAATATCGAAGCGAACACACCTGATGTTGAAGAACTGGGCATCTACAATATCTATGCCACTAGCAGCAACTCTAGCAGTCGTGAGAGCAGTATATTGATATGTGTATCGACACGGCGGTGGATAATCATGAGTAAGGACACATATGAGAGTAAGTTTAATCAAGTACCACTTACAAAGAGTACCGTAAAGTTAAAAACCTACTCCGGAGAAATCCTAGAGACATGTGGACAAATGGAATGTACAGTTCAACACAATGGCTAGTCAGTAAAGCTGTCTATTATTGTAGCGAGCTACAACAGACCAACTCTCATGGGCAAAGACTGGTTGAGAAAGTTAAAATTAGACTGGAAAAACATCTTCAGTGTAGATGCTTCAAAGAAGCGACTTGACACAATGCTGAACAAGTATAAAAGCATGTTCACAAACAGTTATGAGGGCATCACTGGGTATGACGCGCATATCCGCATCAAAACAACACAAAACCTATCTATTGTAAGGCAAGGCCAGTCCCCTATGTGTTGAAAAGTCAGGTGGAGGAAGAGCAAGTGAAGCTCAGAAAGAACAGAGTGCTAGTAAAAACTGACAAAAGTGAATGGGCTACCCAGATTTTGGTAGTGCCTAAAGCAGACAAAACTGTACGCTTGTGCGGTGATAACAAAGTTACTATCAACCAAGCAGTTGACGATGAGTAGTACCCGTTACATCACAAGATTTGTTTGCAGCACTCTCTGGGTCAAAGTTTTTGACCTGTCGCATGCTTACTCTCAGCTGAATGTTGGCAAAGAGAGTCAACTGTATCTCACCATCAACACACACAAGGGACTGTACTCATAAACCAAGCTGCCATATAGTATAAAGTCCTCCCCACAAATCTTCCAGACTATGATGGATAAGATTTTGAAAGGAGTTCCAAATAGCTTATGCAATCAAGACGATGTGCTGATCGCAACAAGCAGCGAGGAAGAAAATCTAGTAGTGTTAGATATAGTGCTTCAAAGGTTGAATGCCCACAATGTCAAATTGAAAAGGAGCAAATGTGCTTTTGTGCAGCTCGAGGTTGTGTACCCTGGTCTGAAAGTTGATGCAAATGGCTTGCAACCAGTGAAGGAAAAGATTGATGCTGTCATCAATGCTCCAAAGCCACAGAACATGTCTGAGTTAAGATCTTTCCTTGGAATGGTCCAGTACTACGTACATTTCTTACCTGAGTTAGTGACCATGTTAGCTCCATTGCACGAGCTCATCAAGAAGGATGTCCAGTGGAAGTGGATGAAAGCACAACAGTAAGCTTACAACAATTATAAGAGAAGTCTCTCTAGTAATGCTCTACTTGTGCACTATGACACAGAGTGTGAGCTTAAGTTAGCATGTGATGCTTTCAGCTACGGTGTGGGAGCTGTCATAGGCCACGTAATGGATGACGGCCAAGAGAAACCAATCACGTTCACATCGCAAACCATCACAAAGAGCGAAAGAAACTATGCACAAATTGAAAAGGAAGCACTCGCCATAGTGTTTGGAATCAAGAAATTCCAACAGTTCCTGATCGGCAGAATGTTTACCCTGATAACCGATCACAAACCGCTCCTAGCAATATTGGGACCCAAATCTGCCATCCCTGCAATGGCCGCATCAAGAATGCAACTTTGGGCATACCTGATTCCCCAAGTAAATTTCAAAAACCATAATTGATTCTGCATCTATGGCCTTTTGGGGCAAAACATTCCCCAATAACACAACTAGTTGTGTGAAGATTTTTTTCTGGATTCGCATTTAACTGGTTTGGCCTGAATTTTAAGATTAAGTCCATTTTCACATTTATTTGTTTTGTGATGTAGAAATGCTAGTTCAGAGGACCATAGAAATTTCAGTGCAGTAGGAAGCAATTTAGACCATCATTTCTGTCCCAATGCTAGCTCCACATCATGCCTGCCCTAGTCCTGGCTCCATATAGTGCCTGTCCCAATGATAGTTCTATATCATGTCTGTCACATTGCTAGCTCCACATCATGCCTGTCCCAGTGACCGTTCCCAATCATAACGAGTGCCAATGTCAGTTACACACGATGTATGCCCTAGTGCTGGTTCGACATAATGCCTGTCCCAGTACTAGCTCTACATCGAGCCTGTCACAGTACCAACACCATATTTACCCTCATGAATCTTCTTTTGATGGGCATCACTTTGTATTTACCTACATTAAAATCCATCTGCCAGTCCTTAGCCTATCTACTTAACTTGACTAGAGTCTACCCCGAAACTAAAAACTACCTAGAGACTAGAAACTTCCCTTTGAGTCTATCAATCGCCCATGAACTATTGACGTAGAGAAAAAGTTTTGTGTCAACAACATTTATATCATGCATTTAATGGAGGAAAAATGTCACAAGAAACGTCACAGAGATGGAAGAAAAAAAGGTGAGCCAAAGAAGGAGATATTAGGCGTAGTTATCAAAAGCCTGGTCAAAGAGGTAGGTTTTAAGGAGGGTCTTAAAGGAGAAGAGGGAGCTGCAGAGGTAGGAGGGGTCTAGTGAGAGAATTCCAGAGCCTGGGGCCTAGGCCACTGAAGGCATGGCTAGCAATGGCTGGGTAAAGGGAATGGAACCTGCCCAAAAGGTCTGAGTTAGAGTCATGGAAAGTTTACTGGGGGGCGGGGTTGTTGTAGGGCTGCAGAAGGTTACAGAGATATGGATGGGCGAGGCCATAAAGGGATTTAAACACATGGATGATAATTGTAAATTTGAGTCATTGAGGAACAGGGAGTCAATTTAGATCAGAGAAGACAGGGGTAATGGGTGACTGGGACTTGGTGTGCCAAGTTCAACCATCCCCTTTTGCCTTGCACCATCATCTCTCTTGTCATTTAATCACTCCTGCCTTCCACCCTATCACAGAGCTTCCCTTTTGTTCTTTCTTCCCCTCCTCCCTTTCTCTGCCCCTGTACTTGCTTGAAATCTGTTACATCTCCATCTTTTTCCAGTTCTGATGAAAGGTCACCAACCTGAAACGTTAACTCTGTTACTCTCTCCAAAGATGCTGCCTGACCTGCTGAGCATTTCCAGCATTTTCTATTTTATTTCAGATTTCCAGCATACGCAGTATTTTGCTTTTGTAGAAGAATGTTGAAGTGAATCACTTTTTTTCAAGTGCTTGATCTTTAAAGGGGGGCACTGATTGCGAGTCTCACTCTTTAATGATACTGCCCAGTCTCCATTGATTTCTTGTTTCCATTGACTTAAAGGATTGCAGTGAATAGACTAAATCCTTTAGCATTGATCCAATGCTGGGTAGGTCTCATGGTGCTGGTACACTTTACAGTAACGATTAGGGACAGGAGTCTTAAAGTGCACTTAGAAAGCATGGACTTGTTCCTGTGCATTTTTGTGGGGGAGGGGAGGAGTTTTGAGATCAATGATTTTTCGTCAAATCATCCTTCATTTCTCCTGTCAGCCCGAGAACAGCGAATTGGAGAAAGATCAATAAATGCCTACGATCACTTTATTTCTTTATTTTTTTCATGTCTTGCACTGATCCCTGGCTGAGAGAGCAGGTGACCTGCTCCAAGGCCTTGAGGAGTGCTGCTGCTGAATTGACACTTAGAGAGTCATCCCAAAGATTTCCCCTCAGATTTTCACTGCATCTCTGTCAGGAGCTGACTACCCTTCACTTAGACTCATTTTCAATCATCCTGGCCAGGATCGGGAACTCACTGTGTGTGAGTAGGGGAAAAGCAGGCATGAACCCAAATCCCACCACAGCCATTTGAGTACAAGTATGCCACCATGCCAAATGAAGACTATTTCTATGGTCCCATTGGCTCATGAAATATGGGGGCCAGTTTGAGAGGCCTGCAGCTGTGATCCTGACTGCCGGACTCAGGGACCTTCTGGCTGCAATTAGAGAACAGCAACCAGAAAGTCCCAGGGGGAAAAATTGAGTCGCGCCCCCTTTGGGGCGCTAACTTCGCCGGGGCGCTAAAATTACCACCCCCATGGCCGAAATTGAGTGGTAGTGCCCCAAGAGGGAAGCTGGGCGCTACTGGAAGCGCCCTGCATCCCTCTTGGGGCGCTGCGAGGGAATATTGCGGCGCTAAATGTTGCAGCGCCATGCGTTGCGGCATGTCGCACTGCAATATTGCAGGCATTAAAGGGGAGGGGCCTTGGGCAGTGCGACCCAGGGCCCAGCTGGGCCACCAGGGATCGGAGTGCTGGCAAAAGAGCCCGGCACTCAAGAGAAGTGCCGGGCTCATGGAGCGCAGCCGGCACTCCGCGGGTGGGGGGGGGGGGGGGCGGGTCAGGAGGCCAGGGACGGGAGCGGAGGTAGGTGCTGGCAGGCGGCCAGCAACAAAAATGGCCGCCCGGCACCTCGCCTTTAAATAGCGCTGCCCCGGCCACAGGTAGGCCCCCCTGACCCCGTCGGACATCGCGTCCGGCGGTAAGTCAGGGGGCTCTACCGAAGCTCGTGGCCGGGGCGCGAGTGCGGCGCTGCGCACGGCGATGATGTCATCGCCAGTAGCGCAGCGCCGCGGGGCACTAACGGTTACCGCCGCCGCTAACCTCCCGCTGAATTTCGCGGGAGGCGTTGGCGGCGCTGCGCCCGGGTACTAATTGCTTTGTGCCCCCGCTAGCGCCCTCTTAGGGCAGTAACAGGAGGTGCAAAGCAACCGAATTTTCCCCCTCCAATGTCTGAAAACCCTATTGGGGAAAGAGGAAAACAGACTTCCCTGCTGTGGGCTTTTCTCTGGCTTGGCTCCAGGTCCTCCAATCAGAAGAGTATTAAGTGTTATGGAACCAAGGTGAGTATATGGCGTTAAGATATAGATCAGCCATGATCTAATTGAAAGGTAGAACAGGCCCGAGGAGCTGATGGCTTATTCCTGTTCCTTTGTTACTACCACTAACAACACTAGGCCTACTCCGATTACAGGTGCAGGCCCAGGTCTATCTATCGGGAAAGCCCCAGAAAGCCTGGGAAAGCAGACCTCATGTCTCTCAGTCCCTTTTTTCTCTCTGTAGTGCTTAGGCAGTCAGGCCGGAATTTTCCCATAAAAAAACGGGTGGGTTTGGAGTGTGGGGGCTGTTAAATTGTTGAAAATGGGATTCCCTGCCTGATCCCACCTCCAACCCGCCCACTTCCGGTTTTGCCGGAGGTGGGACAGGAGCGGGACGGGGTGGGGGGTGGGCGACCAACCCTTTCCCAGAGGGGCGTTCCCTAAATTTAAATATTTTAATGAGGCTGGAAGCCTCTTTCTCTCCTTTCATTTTGAATTTAACTGCATGGGGACGGGTTTCACACAATTCGTGAAACCCGGCAGATAAACCGAGGTGGGGACTGCTGCTTCCAGGAGGTAAGTGGCTTTATACCTACCTCCTGGATCCAGGGTACCGACCATACCCACCCCCCTGGGCCTCCGATCACCTTCGCAGGCCTCACCCCCCGCCTCACAATGATGATGATGAGGCCGGCCACGATCCTCCGGTGTCGGCCCCGATCCTCCGCCATCCCACCCCCCGATCCCTGGCCAACACCCCCTCACACCCGCGATTGCTGACTCCCTCCCGATTGCTGACTCCCCCCCCCACCCCCGCCAATTGCCGACCCCTGCCAATCTCTGAACCCCCACCCCCCCGCACCGATTGCCGACCCCCCTGCCCGCGATCCCACCCCCGGACCGACCCCTCGCAACTGAGGCCTACCCGCCCGCAGCAAGCCAGCCTCTCAAGCTGGCTGGCTGCGGTCGGGAAACCAAGGCCTCACATTCAAATTAGGCCCTGCCAGTAATGTCGGCAGGGCCTGTGGGAAACCTGGGTTTCCCGCCCACCTCGGAGCCCCCCCCTGCCCGTCCCTAACCTGCCTCCCCGGCCTAAGTGCTCTCTGGGTAAAGGAAAGGATAGGAAAGGACTTCAGAATGTACCAAAGCGCTTTACAGCTAATTCAGTGCTTTTGCAGTGTAGTCACTGTCGTAATGATGAGTATATTCAAGGCTATGATCGATAAATTTTGGGCACTAAACGAATCAAGGGATATAGGGATAGGGCAGGAAAGTGGAGTTGATATAGAAGTTCAGCCATGATCTTATTGAATGGTGGAGCAAGCTCAAGGGACCTTATGGCCTACTCCTGCTCCTAATTCTTATGTTCTTATGTTCTTGTGTAATGTAGGAAACGAAGCAGCACAGCAAAATCTCACAAACAGCAATGAGATAATAATCTGTTGTTGGTGGTGTTGGTTAAGGAATAAATATTGGCTAGGACACCGGTAAAACCCCCTGCTCTTCTTTGAATAGTGCCATAGGATCCTTTACATCCACCTGAGACGGTAGGTAGGGCTTCGGTTTAACGTCTCATTCAAAAGATGGAGGCCTAGAAATTCGTCTTAGGCGGTGGTGCAAAATGGGCGGTATCGGATTGGCTGCCCGTTATACACAGCGCCAGATACTCAGTTCCATTGCAGTCAGTGGAACTGAATATCAGGCGCTGCGTATAATGGGCGGCCGATCTGGTACCGCCTGTTTTGCGCCACTGCCCGAGACAAATTTCTAGGCCACCATCTCCGACAGTGCAGCACTCCCTCCGTACTGCACTGAAGTGTCAGGCTAAATGTACTCAAGTCTCCGGAGTTGGACTTGAACCCACAACCTTTTGACTCAGAGGCAAGAGTGCGCCTGAGCCATGGCTGACACTGAGTACTGCAAAGAGGAAAATTGGCCCTATCATATTCTGCACAGCATCATCTCCACTCTTATAATGGAATCTGCTTAGGGTGATCACCCCTTGTACTGATTGTATGCATATAAGGCCCAAATGCCATTTGCCAAAGAATCAATTTGAGCCTTATCTGCAGCTTTTTCTTTGATTGGATTGATCATTGCACTGGATCCTTTGTCTCTGCCGGGCTGCTCAGTGATAACTGAAAAAGTGTCGATTTGCTTAGCCTCGGCTGTTTAAATTTCTGGGAAGCTGAGCAACACCAACCAGCACTTGGAGCGGCTTTGGTGAATTGCTTAGTTTACCTCACAATGTATAAAGTTATTTTAAGTTCAGGGTCCCCTGCCCTATACTTACCTAATAGGTACTCTGGCAGCACAAAGCTGGCTTGCATTATACAGGATTCCACTGTACCATGCGGCCATAGGCCTACCGCATTTTCATCCAGCTGTTTGTTCGATAACCAATCTAAGAGATGTACAAGTCCTGATGTTGCTGAGGAGTACTGAAACAAAGCAAAAGTAGCCAAAATGAAAAGCAAAAGAAAATAAACATTTTTTCTACACCTAACAGCCTGAGATTCAAAACAAGTGATACATTATTTTTTAAAGAATTTTCAAAATATAATACTTAATATGGCATACAATTAAATATGTGGATTTTTCCAAATTTCTGAATGCGGTGCCACTCACTCTCAGCTCTGAGTCAGAAGGTTGGAGGTTTCAGCCCCAGTCCAAGCATAATTAGGCTGACACCCCAGTGCTGTACCGAGGGAGAGCTGTTTTGACAGAAGTGCCATCCTTCAGATGAAATGTTAAATCCATGTATTTTTGTTATTGTTTATGCATTGATTCCTTCTCTGCCTGTTTCTGGTGGTTGATGGATGTGAAAGATCCTTTGACACAAATGGAAGAAGAGCAGGCAGTTTTCCAACTGCCCCAGCCAATGTTCTTCCCTCAACCAATACTAGCAAAAGCAGACTAACTGGTCATTTATTTATTTCTGTTTATGAGATCTTGCTGTGCACAAATTGGCTGTAGCATTTGCCCACATAATAATGGTGACTGCACTTCAGAAGTAATCTATTGGTTGCAAAGGGCATTGGGTGCTCCCAAAGGCATAATAAGGTGCTATATAAATGCAAGGGCCTAGAAATTAGGAACATAGGAACAGAAGTAGGCCATTCAGCCCCTCGATCATGGTTGATCTGTGACCTAACTCCATATACCCGCCTTTTCCCCATATCCCTTAATGCCTTTGGTTAACAGAAAGCTATCAATCTCCGATTTAAAATTAACAATTGACCTTGCATCAATTGCCATTTGCGAAAGAGAGTTCCAAACTTCTACTACTCTTCGTGGTAGAAGTGTTTCCTAATTTCACTCCTGAAAGTTCTGGCTCTAATTATGCCCCCTAGTCCTAGAATCCCCAACCAGTAGAAATAGTTTCTCACTATCTACCCTATCTGTTCCCCTTAATATCTTGAAAAATTCTAGGGAATACAACCCTAATTTCACAGAATCACAGAATCCCCACAGTGCAGATAGAGGCCATTTCGGCCCATCGAGCCTGCACCGACACATATCCCACCCTATCCCCGTAACCCCACGTATTTAATCCCCCTAACACTAAGGGTCAATTTATCATAGCCAAATCAACCTAACCCGCACATCTTTGGACTGTGGGAGGAAACCGGAGCACCCGGAGAAAACCCACGCAGACACGGGGAGAATGTGCAAACTCCACGCAAACAGTCACCCGTGGCCGGATTCGCACCCAGCCCCTGGCGCTGTGAGGCAACAGTGCTAACCACTATGCCACCGTGTTGCCCAAATTTGTGTAATCTCTCCTCGTAACTTGACCCTTGAAGTCCGGGTATCATTCTGGTAAACCTACGCTGCACTCCCTCCAAGGCCTATATATCCTTCCTAAGGCGTGGTGCCCAGAACTGCTCACAAATTGGATAAGGCACAAAAACGGGCGCGCGTATCATGATAGCCCACGCCCATTGAGTTCAATGCAAGCAGCACACAAACTGCCCTGCATGCTGCCTGCTAATTAAAATGATTGCAGTGGTAAGGAAATGCCAGATGCGCTGTTTAGTGGCTTAGTGCCTCAGCAGGGGATCCAAGTTCATGCGAGGCTAGCACCAAGTAAAGCTAGCCTGCACTTCTTAAAGGCAGCCTGCACCTCTTAAAGGGGAGGTGCATTCTGGCTTCAGCAGGTGGTGGAAGTAGCTGGGAAACAGAATGAGGAGCAAGAAAACTGAGTGATGGCACAATATGGCAGAGAGAGTGCGCAGATTTTCAGACACATTGCTGGAGGCCTTGGTGCGGGAGGTCCTCTATCCACAGGGGACCAGGAAACTGTGAGAAGGCATTGGGACCAGATAGCCGTTTCAAGCAGTGTAGTCCTGAGGACCTGGATGCAGTGATACAAGAAGTTTAATGGCCTCACATTGGTGAAGGTCAGTTAATTCATCTTCAAATGCCATATCCCACAAACTGCACCGCTAGTTTCACGTACTGCTCAATTCACCACACCCCCATTACTCACCTACCAACAATCTCTATCAATCATGACGCATACCTCACATTCATATGCTCCATCTCACCCTCACACACATACCACTGCTGCAAGCCTCACAGCTTGCACACACTGCCAGCTATTCAACCAAGTGTAACATATCAAAATTTGCAGATGATACAAAGATGGGAGGGAAAGTAATGAGTGAGGAGGACATAAAAAACCTGCAAGGGGACATAGACAGGCTAAGTAAGTGGGCAGAGATTTGGCAGATGGAATACAACACTGGAAAGTGTGAGGTGATGCACTTTGGCAGGAAAAATCCTAGAGCAATTTATTATCTTAATGGCAAGAACCTGGAGAGTACTGAAGTGCAAAGGGATCTGGGGGTCCTGGTGCACGAAACTCAAAAGGTTAGTATGCAGGTGCAGCAAGTGATTAAGAAGGCAAATGGAATGTTGGCTTTCATTGCTAGGGGGATAGAATATAAAAATAGGGAGGTATTGCTTCAGTTGTACAAGGTATTGGTGAGACCGCACCTGGAATACTGCATACAGTTTTGGTGTCCTTACTTAAGGAAAGACATCCTTGCTCTCGAGGCAGTGCAAAAAAGGTTCACTCGGTTAATCCCGGGGATGAGGGGGTGGTCATATGAAGAGAGGTTGGGTAGATTGGGACTCTACTCATTGGAGTTCAGAAGAATGAGAGGCGATCTTATTGAAACATATAAGATTGTGAAGGGGTTGGATCGGGTGGATGCGGGGAGGATGTTCCCGATGACGGGTGAGACTAGAACTAGGGGACATAGTCTTAGAATAAGGGGCTGCTCTTTCAAAACTGAGATGAGGAGGAACTACTTCACTCAGAGGGTGGTAGGTCCATGGAATATGCTGCCACAAAAAGCTGTAGAAGCTACATCATTAAATAAATTTAAAACAGAAATAGACAGTTTCCTAGAAGTAAAGGGCATTAAGGGTTACGGGGAGCGGGCAGGAATATGGACATGAGTCTAGGTTCGGATCGGTCATGGCCCTGTGGGTAGTGGAGCGGGCCCAGTGACCGTGTAGCCTGATTCTGCTCCTATTTCGTGTGTGCAATTCTGTTAGATGCAGGAGATGGTTCTGTGATAGTAGATTGGCGGTTAGGATCAGATCAGCCATGATCTTATTGAATGGCGGAGCAGGCTCGAGGGGCCGATTGGCCTACTCCTGCTCCTATTTCTTATGTTCTTATGTTCTTATGTAATGACAGCCACATCAGCCAAACACAGCTAATCAATGCTGAAATTTATCGAAATCTGTCTTGAATATACTCAACGACTGAGCATCCACAGCTCTCTGGGGTAGAGAATTCCAAAGATTCACAACTCTTTGTGTGAAGAAATTTCTCCTCATCTCAGTCCTAAATGACTGATCCCTTATTCTGAGACTGTGACACCATGTTCTAGATTCCCCAGCCAGGGGAAACATTTTCTCAGCCTTAACCCTGTCAAGCCCCATAAGAATTTTATATTTTTCAATCAGATCACCTCTCATTCTTCTAGTTATAATCTACCAAAATTCCCTAGATTCTGGAGAGGTCGCAAATGTAACACCCCTATTCAAGAAAGGAGGGAGACAGAAAGCAGGAAGCTATAGATCAGTTAGCCTAGCATCTGTCATTGGAAAAATGCTGGAGTCCAATATTAAGGAAGTAGTAGCAGTACATTTAGAAAATCATAATACAATCAAGCAGAGTCAGCATGGTTTTATGAAAGGGAAATCATGTTTGACAAATTTGCTAGAGTTCTTTGAGGATGTTACGAGCAGGGTGGATAAAGGGGAACCAGTAGATGCAGTGTATTTGGATTTCCAGAAGGCCTTCGATAAGGTGCCACATAAAAGGTTACTGCACAAGATAAAAGCTCATGAGGTTGGGGGTAATATATTAGTATGGATAGAGGATTGGCTAACTAACAGGAAACAGAGAGTCGGGATAAATGGGTAATTTTCCAGGTTGGCAAACTGTAATTAGTGGGGTGCCACAGGGATCAGTGCTGGGGCCTCAGCTGTTTACAATCTATATTAATGACTTGGATGAAGGGACCGAGTGTAATGTAGCCAAATTTGCTGATGATACAAAGATAGTTGGGAAAGCAAGTTGTGAGGAGGGCACAAAGAATCTGCAAAGGGATATAGACAGGTTAAGTGAGTGGGCAATAATTTGGCAGATGGAATATAATGTGGGAAAATGTGAGGTTATCCACTTTGGTAGGAAAAATAAAAAAGCAAATTATTATTTAAATGGAGAGAGACTACAAAATGCTGCAGTACAGAGGGATCTGGGTGTCCTCGTACATGAAACACAAAAGGTTAGCATGCAGGTACAGCAAGTAATTAGGAAGGCAAATGGAATGTTGGCCTTTATTGCAAGGGGGATGGAGTATAAAAGTAGGGAAGTCTTGCTACAACTGTACAGGGCGCTGGTGAGACCATACCTGGAGTACTGCGTACAGTTTTGGTCTCCTTATTTAAGGAAAGATATACTTGCACTGGAGGCAGTTCAGAGAAGGTTCACTAGGTTGGTTCCTGAGATGAAGGAGCTGACTTATGAAGAAAGGTTGAGCAGATTGGGCCTATACTCAGTGGAGTTTAGAAGAATGAGAGGTGATCTTATTTAAACGTATAAGATTCTGAGGGGGCTTGACAGGGTAGATGCAGAGAGGATGTTTCCCCTCATGGGGGAATCTAGAACTAGGGGACATAGTTTCAGAATAAGGGGTCGCCCATTTAAAACGGAGATGAGGAGGAATTTCTTCTCTCAGAGGGTCGTGAATCTTTGGAATTCTCTACCCCAGAGAGCAGTGGAGGCTGGGTCATTGAATATATTTACGATGGAGATAGACAGATTTTTGAACGATAAGGGAGTCAAGGGTTCTGGGGAGCGGGCAGGAAAGTGGAGTTAGGGTGGAGCAGGCTTGAAGGGCCAAATGGCCGACTCCTGCTCCTATTTATTATGTTCTTATTATGTACAAGGACACCCAGGTGCCTCTGAATGCAAACATTTCCCAGTCTCTCATCATTCAAAAAATATTCTGCTTTTTGTTTTTCCTACAAAAGTGGATAACTTCACACTTCCCCACATTGTATTCCATTTGCCATGTTCTTGCCCACTCAATCAACCTGTCTATATCTCTCTGCAGCCTCTTTGCGTCCTCCTCACAGCTTACTTTCCCACCTAACTTTGTATCATCAGCAAACTTGGATTTGTTACACTCAGCCCCTTCATCTAGAACATAGAAAAATAGGAGCAGGAGTAGGCCATTCGGCCCTTCGAGCCTGCTCCGCCATTCAGCACAATCATGGCTGATCTTCTATCTCAATACCATATTCCCGCTCTCTCCACATACCCCTTGATGCCTTTTGTGTCTAGAAATCTATCTCCTTCTTAAATATATTCAGTGACTTGGCCTCCACAGCCTTCTGTGGTAGAGAATTCCATAGGTTCACCGCCATCTGAGTGAAGAAATTTCTCCTCATCTCAGTCCTAAATGTCCTACCCCGTATCCTGAGACTGTGACCCCTTGTTCTAGACCCCCCCAGCCAGGGGAAACATCCTCCCTGCAGCCAGTCTGTCTAGCCCTGTCAGAGTTTTATACGTTTCAATGAGATCCCCTCTCATTCTTCTAAACTCTAGTGAATACAGGCCTAGTCGACCCAATCTCTTCTCATACGACAGTCCCCCCATCCCAGGAATCAGTCTGGTGAACCTTCGCTGCACTCCCTCTATGGCAAATATATCCTTTCTTAGGTAAGGAGACCAAAACTGTACATAATACTCCAGGTGTGGTCTCACCAAGGCCCTGTATAACTGTAGTAAGACATCCTTGCTCCTGTACTCAAATCCTCTTGCAATGAAGGCCAACATACCATTTGCCTTCCTGACTGCTTGCTGCACCTGCATGTTTGCTTTCAGTGACTGGTGTACAAGGACACCCAGGTCCCTTTGTACATCAGCATTTCCCAATCTAGCACCATTTAAATAATACTCTACCTTTCTGTTTTTCCTACCAAAGTGGATAACTTCACATTTATCCACGTTATACTGCATCTGCCATGTATTTGCCCACTCACTCAACTTGTTTAAATTGCCTTGAAGCCTCTTTGCATCCTCCTCACAACTCACAATCCCACTTAGTTTTGTGTCATCAGCAAACTTGGAAATATTACATTTGGTTCCCTCATCCAAATCATTGATATAGATTGTAAATAGCTAGGGCCCAAGCACTGATCCCTGCGGTATCCCATGAGTAACAGCCTGCCAACCTGAAAAAGTCCCATTTATTCCTACTCTCTGTTTTCTGTCCATTAATCAATTCTCAATATATTACCACCAATCCTATGAGTCCAAACTTTGTGTAATAACTTCTTGTGTGGCACCTTATCGAGTGCTTTTTGAAAATCCAAATACACTACATCCACTGGTTCCCCTTTATCCTTTCTGCTAGTTACATCTTCAAAAAACTCTAACAGATTTGTCAAACACGATTTCCCTTTCATAAAACCATGTTGACTCTGTCTAATCATATTACGATTTTCTAAGTGCACTGTTACCACGTCCTTAATAATAGATTCTAGCATTTTACCTACTACTGATGTCAGGCTAACTGGTCTGTAGTTCCCTGTTTTTTCTCTTGCTCCTTTCTTAAATAGCGGGGTTATTTTTGCTACCTTCCAATCCTTGGGGACTGTTCTATAATCTAGGGAATTCTGGAAGATTAATACCAGTGCATCCACTATCTCTGCAGCTACCTCTTTTAAAACCCTAGGATGCAGGTCATCAGGTCCAGGGGATTTGTCACCACTTAGTCCTATTAATTTCACCAGTACTATGTCTTTACTTATACTGATTTCTTTAAGTTCCTCATTCTCTCTAGACCCTTGGTTCCCCATTGTTTCCAGAATGTTTTTTGTGTCTTCTACTGTGAAGACAGATACAAAGGGCTAGAAATTCATTATAGCCAAGGAATGGACAGTAAAATTAGAAAAGCTGGAGAATTAGTGCCAGGCACTAATGCTTCAGACTGCACGCAAAATTCATTCTCACTGGTCAAAGAAATGATTGGGGTGCTAAATCAAGTCTTAAAGGCCAAGCTCAGTGGCGTTACACTCAAAGGGTGGACCAATATTGGGTGTAGTCTAATCTCAACCTTTTTTTTTATTTGTTCATGGGATGTGGGCGTCGCTGGCAATGCCAGCATTTATTGCCCATCCCTAGTTGCCCTTGAGAAGGTGGTGGTGAGCTGCCTTCTTGAACCGCTGCAGTCCGTTTGGTGAAGGTACTCCCACAGTGCTGTTCGGGAGGGAGTTCCAGGATTTTGACCCTTTCTCATTGCACAATACTAGATCTAAAATAGCCTGTTCCCTGGTTGGTTCCTCCACATACTGATCTATAAAACTATCTTGTATACATTCCATGAAATCGTCCTCCACACTATTACTGCAAATTTGGTTTGCCCAGTCTATATATACATTAATGTCCCCCATGATTACTGTATTACCCTTGTTACATGTGCCTCTAATTTCCTGATTTATACTCTGCCCTACAACTACTATTTGGGGGCCTATAAACAACTCTCACCAATGTTTTCTGCCCCTTGCTGTTTCTTAGCTCCACCCAAACTGATTCTACTTCTTGATTTTCGGAGCTGAGATCCTTTCTCTCTACTGTCTTTATCCCATCCTTTATTATCAGAGCTACCCCTCCTCCTTTTCCATTTTGCCTATCTCTTCTAAAAGTTAAGTATCCTGGAATATTTAGTTCCCAACCTTGGTCACTTTGCAACCACGTCTCCGTAATGGACGCTTTGTGATGGTCAGTAACAGAGGGAAGGTAAGGTGTGGGACTAATGTTGAATGGAGAATTAGGGTTGTGTTCACTGGCACTGCAGTCGAATGATTCGATCACGGACAGCCCGCGCAGGAAGGGGCTGTCTGGGTTGCCTCCTCCCTTCCGATTCCTTCTCTTCCGCTTCCTCCTCCATCTCTTCTGCTTCCTCCTCTCTTATCCTCCTCCTTCTCTTCCTCCTCATCTGGTCACCGTATGCCTGGCGGCAAGGTCTGTGCCCTCATGATGGAGAGATTGTGGAGCATGCTGCAGACCACAACGAATCTTCAGACGCACTGTGGTGAGTACTGCACGGGCTCCTCCAGAGCGGTCCAGGCAGCAGAAGCGTTGTTTAAGGACGCCAATGGTCTGCTCTATCAGATTCCGTGTGGCAGCATGGCTTTCGTTATATGCATGCTGCCCACGTGTGGTTGGGCAGCACAGCGGAGTCATGAGCCAGGTGATCAGCGGATAGCCCTTGTCACCCAGTAGCCATCCTCTGGTTTGTCGTGGTGGCCCAAATGTTGATGGTACAGAGGACTGCTGCAGAATGAAGACATCATTACTGCTGCCAGGATACTGAGCATTGACTTGCATGATGCGCTGAGTATGGTCACACACCATCTAGACATTGAGGGCGTGGAATCCCTTCCGGTTTCAGTACATCTCCGAATTGAGATGCGGTGCCTGCAAAGTGACGTGTGTGCAGTCAATGGCACCATGCATCACGGGGAAGCCTGCTATCCTCGCGAATCCTAGGATCAGCCATGATCATATTGAATGGCGGAGCAGGCTCAAAGGGCCGAATGGCCTACTCCTGCTCTTATTTTTCTATGTTTCTATGTTTCTATGAAGCCGTGTGCTCGCTTCGCCTGCTCGCTCCACTTGCTTCTCTCTGGCAAGAGAGAATTAAATGTATTCAGCTCTCCTTGCATACAGAGCCTCACTCACCTCCATGAGACAGGAGTGGAGGGCAAAGTGGGGGATGTTACAGATGTCGCCTACTCCAGCCTGGAAGTAGCCCGATGTGAAGAGGTTCAGGGCCACGGTCACTTTACAGCCACTGGCAATGCCATCCTCACGCTGGACTGAGGCTGCAGGTCTGCCTGCAGCAGGAGGCAAATTTCTGTGAGCACCTCCTCAGTAAAATGGAAAAAATAGCATGCACCTTTTGTCGCTGAGGTTGACGTAGGAGAACTGCTCCCTGAAGACTCTGGGTGGATATAGCGTCCTGCTGAGAGCCCTTCTCCCCCTCCTCCTCCTGCCTCTTTTAGCAACTTGTTCTGCTCTGTGTCACCTCTGCTTAATCTCCCTGTCATGCTGCAGGCCAAGGGGAATACAAACTACCTCACCCATGTCTGGGAGCAACTGGTCTGGTCAGGTCAGACCCAGTGCAAGTCAGTATCAAGTCCTTGAGCATGTGCCACACCACTCCTTGTAGACTTTAGGGAACTTTAAAGAAGTCTAGAAAGCACCGAACACTTGTACAAACTCAGCAACAGCCAGTAGAAATAAATCAGCAACTAACCTGTAAGTAGGTGATGATCCCTTTAAAGAGCACTGGTGTCGGGTCCTTCCTGCTGCTGAACGCATGTTCAGCTGTACGAGGTTAAGGGAGGGCGTTGAGGTCAAAAATGACATCACAATCTACCTACTCTGCATACTAACGGCGCACACTCCCAGCACCGACACTAATGCACTCACCAATATGGCGTCCGGCACGGCCCGCCCCAGAGTGTGTGCGTGCTGCTCGGATGCCATTTTGGACATAAAATGGCACCCGTAGCACCGAAAAACCAGGCACTACGGAGCTGAATTTCTAGCCCAAGCTCTTTCTCTTTCTTATACCCTGACACCCACTCCCGCTGGAAAGTGGAAGTGAGGGGAGGCCAGGATTAAGCTCAGCTGTGTCGCTGTTTTCCACTCTCTGGCTGCCAAAACATAACTTGCATTTAGGTAGGACCATTAATGTAATAACATGTTGCAAGGCACTTCATAAATAGTCATAAGGAAAATGGATACGTAGCCTGGAAGGGAAAGATTAGGAGGGGTTCAATACCCAGGTTCACACATGAAGAATAGCCCATTGGGCAAGGTACTGGGAGGCTGCTAGCATCCTTAGAAATTTACCCCAACATTACTTTGCACTTTCAGGAGAGGAGCAGGGAAAATTGAAAACAAAAAGATTATAGATTAAGGCAGAGGCCAGATGGTTTTGGGAAGAAATGCTGGTTTCAGAGAAGTGGCTGGCTTTGTCCCATTACTCTCCTCGTACACAGAGCAGATGAAAGAGTGAGCAAGTATTTCTGTACACTACACATCATTTATCAACTGCCTCCCCGAAGATGAAACTCCAAATGGTTTTGCTCTCTAATGCACAATCACTACCTTAACCGTCAGTTTGCCCACTGTCCCCTTAGCAATTTAGATTTGAGAAGAGAGAAGCAAAGCCGGGCGGAACACACCCCATAAATAATTAATGATGCACAAGGCAGAGTAACATCTCTTTATTACCCGCTGACATCTAAAATTCATACAGCTTGGGAATGCGACGAGTTGAAGATCACTGTGCTCTCCACACAGAAGGAGGTGGTGTTTAGAAGGCTCTCATTAATTACCTTGTATTGTGGAAGTAACACCGAAAGATTTGGAACCATGCTTGGGTCATTGAGAAGGAAGCCTAAAGTTTCTTGATTTTCACTAAAGTTAATTAATAAAAAATGATAATAAAAATATTGCATTCAGAAGTGTTCAGCACTCTGAATTCTTAATAGGAACAAATGCTTTCACAGTTAATGATTTATGCATTATCCACACCAACAATGGGCCATCATTTGTGGCCCCTACGGGTGCGTACGAGGTGCGTATGAAGCGCATGCATGAAAACCCGGAACTTGCGATCTGTCAAGAATCTTCTTGACAGATCAGCCACATCCCCGGGAAAAGGGAATCCGCTGGCGGAGAGTTGAGCTATTTGCCCAACTTCTGCCCAGCGAGTGCCCGTGAAATTCTTACGCCTGGTAAAAGCAGGCATAAGGCCTGCTTTTATGAGAGTAAGGGGGAAAAATTCAGTTGGTTGCGCCTCCCGTTAGCGCCTTAAGAGGGCGCTAATGGGGCGCAAAGCAGCTAGCACCCGGGCGCGGAGATGTTTGCGCCGCTCGCGAAATTAACTAGACATTTTGCGGTGGCGTTAAACACTACCACCACGATCTCCTGCGCCGGCAGACCGTGACGTCAGTCGAGTGCGCAACGCCCCGGTATCGCCCCGGAGCGGATATTGAGTGGCGCCCCCTGCCTTACCGCCTGCCGCTAGCAACGACAGGTTGAGGGGAGCGTTTTGCAGTCAGGAAGGGACTGGGGGAGCGATATTTAAAGGCGACTGCTTCCTGCCTTTTACTGTTGGTGACATTTTTGAACCACGTATTCTGAGGAGAGAGAGAGAGAGACTTCTGGAGAGATTCAACGCTGTGTGAAGGAGTTTTGGGTACTGAGCAGCACTTTGCAGGTTCATTTTGATTTGCCCTGCCTTGTATCGATTTAGAAGAGACTGTGGGGGCTGCACTCTGAGCTCTTTCCCTGGTACTCTCCATTGTTGGCGTGGGGATGGCCTTAGCGAGGCCTCCACTACTCGCCTTCAAACAGCCGCCTAACCTCAAACAGACCATCGTTCGCAGCAAATTACCCAGCTTTCAGGAGAACAGCGACCACGAGACCACACAACCCTGCCACGGCAACCTCGGCAAGACATGCCAGATCATCAACACAGATACCATCATCACACGTGAGGACACCACCCACCAGGTACATGGTACATACTCATGTGACTCGGCCAACGTTGTCTACCTCATACGTTGCAGGAAAGGATGCCCCGGAGCATGGTACATCGGCGAGACCATGCAGAAACTGCGACAACGTATGAACAACAATCGCCAGGCAGGAGTGTTCCCTTCCAGTCAGGGAACACTTCAGCAGTCAAGGACATTCAGCCTCCGATCTTCAGGTAAGCGTTCTCCAAAGCGGCCTTCGAGACACACAACGCAAAATCGTCGAGCAGAAACTGATAGCCAAGTTCCGCACCCATGAGGACGGCCTCAACCGGGATCTTGGGTTCATGTCACGCTACATGTAACCCCACCTGACGTAGAGTCATCCAGACTCGAGTCGTCGTTGGCTTGTTCTCTCTACACAGCTGCGGCCGGACCTGCTGTGATTTCCAGCAAAAAAAAAGTTTTTTGTTTTCCATACAGACCCCAGCATCTGCCACATTTGACCCCTTGTGACCCCACCTCATTGTCTTTGATGTAATGTTTTCCTGACTGACCTGTTTCGACACCATCCACACCTTTGATTGCCGTGATTATCTCTCTGCCGAGGTGTGATAAAGGCAGTTAGAAAGATTAACTGTAATCATCTGGCAGTGTTCTCTGACTATATATGCTGTGCCTATATGCATCTCTTCACTTCACCTGATGAAGGAGCAGCGCTCCAAAAGCTTGTGATTTCAAATAAAGCTGTTGGACTTTAACCTGGTGTTGTGCGACTTCTCACATTTGCATTTATATAGCACCTTTAATGTAGTAAAAAGTCCCAAGGCGCTTTACCTAACACAATTAACACTGAGACACCCAGCATGTAATGAGTTAATATTGCGATTATTAATATTACTGTAAATGTATAGGATTTAACACTGAGACACTAACAATGGTGGTACATGAATTCCGTTGCACCCCAGAATAAAGCGTCTGACCCCATCAGATTTTCTGAGCTCAGGCTGCTTACACATTGTTGGTGAGTGCCTGCACGAGTATCGGCCTAGCTGGGGTGCCCGCTAGTTGGCGGGTTGTTAGGGAAATGAGCGGTTGGTCAGCTATTTGCAGCATAGCCGGCAGGTTCAGTGTAAGACCAACATAAGCAAAAGAAATCATTCCCTTTGCAGGGAGACTACTTACCTTCTGCAACAGATTCTTTTAATGTGTGTCCCAGGACATGAAACTAGCTTGGAACACCCCTGTGGACTTCACTTCTGTTGCTGGAAATAGAATTAAAGTCCCCTCATTCTAGACCCCTCAATCACTGGAAACAATTTGTTTCTATTTCCTGTCCTATCCCTTCATAGTTTTAAACACCTCGATCAAATCACCCCATAATCTCCTCTGTTCTAATGACAGTAGCCCCAATTTTTCAAGTCTTTCTTCATATTTGTATTTCCTCATACCAGACAGCATCCTAGTGAAGCTGCAGGTACCCACTCGATTGCCTCAACATCCTTACTATAGTATGGACCCCACTGATTTTAAAAGTTTATGGTTAATCTTACAATAATAAAATTATTCCTTTACTTATGAGTAGTGTTATTATTGTAATATTAGTGTTTATTTCCTTGGAACCTGTTTGGTTTTTTGGGCTAGAAAGTGAGTAGCGCCCAGTCTGGGGCGATAAACGCCGGGCGCGACACAATTGATTCCGACGGGAACTTCCATTTTTTTTTTATTCGTTCGTGGGATGTGGGCATCGCTGGCAAGGCCAGCATTTATTGCCCATCCCTAATTGCCCTTGAGACGGTGGTGGTGAGCCGCCTTCTTGAACCGCTGCAGTCCTTGTGGTGAAGGTACTCCCACAGTGCTGTTAGGGAGGGAGTTCCAGGATTTTGACACAGCGACGATGAAGGATCGGCGATAAACTTCTAAGTCAGGATGGTGTGTGACTTGGAGGGGAACTTGGAGGTGGCGGTGTTCCACATTGCAGACACGGTACGCCGGTGGTGGAGGGAGTGAATGTCTAAGGTGGTGGATGGGGTGCCAATCAAATGGGCTGCTTTGTCCTGGATGGTGTCGAGCTTCTTGAGTGTTGTTGGAGCTGCACTCATCCAGGCAAGTAGAGAATATTCCATCATATCCTTTACTTGTGCCTTGTAGATGGTGGAAAGACTTTGGGGAGTCAGGAGGTGAGACACTCGCCACAGAATACATAGCCTCTGACCTGCTCTTGTTGTCACAGTATTAATGTGGCTGGTCCAGTTAAGTTTCTGGTCAATGGCTGACCCCCAGGATCTTGATGGTGGGGGATTCGGCGATGGTAATGCTGTTGAATGTCATGGGGCGGTGGTTAGGCTCTCGCTTGTTGGAGATAGTCATTGCCTGGCACTTGTGTGGCGCGAATGTTACCTGCCACTCATCAGCCCAATCCTGAACGTCATCCAGGTCTTGCTGCATGCGGGCATGGACTGCTTCATTATCTGAGGAGTTGTGAATGGTACTGAGCATTGTGCAATCATCAGCGAACATCCCTACTTCTGACCTTATGATGGAGGGAAGGTCATTGATGAAGCAGCTGAAGATGGTTGGGCCTAGGACACTGCCCTGAGGAACTCCTGCAGCGATATCCTGGGACTGTGATGATTGACCTCCAACCACCACAACCATCTTCCTTTGTGCTAGGTATGACTCCAGCCAGTGGAGAGTTTTCCCCCGAATCCCATTGACTTCAGTTTTACTAGGGCTCCTTGATGCCACACTCGGTCAAATGTTGCCTTGATGTCAAGGGCAGTCACTCTCACCTCACCTCTGGAATTCAGCTAATTGTCCATGTTTGGACCAAGGTCAGGAGCCGAGTGGGCATCAGTGAGCAGGTTATTGGTGAGTAAGCACTACCACTTCCCTTAGAGCGCTAAAGGGACTAAGAGGGGCAGTAGCGGCAGAGCGCTGCACAATAATCCGTGCAGCGCTGCCGGTTTTACAGGCTCCTTCCCTCCCTTAAAGGGAAGGGCCAATGCGGTGGACATTGAAGGCTAAGGCTGGGAATGGTTGTCGACGGCACTTGGGATATACGCAAAGAAACCCCAAGCACTCTAAGAGAGTGCAGGGCTGATCAATCGTGGGCTGGAAAACAATCAAAATACAGCACACTGGGGACATTATTAAATTTTGGCCTTCCTGACCACCACTGCGTTTAATTAGCGCTCCCCAAGCGGCTAGCCGAGGTGACAATGCTTCCTGCAGCTGCCGTTGTTGACGCCCGGCAATGCTGCAGGGGGTGGAAGCGAACTTTACATCCAGGGCGATAATGGGGCGCTGCGCACCAGATCACGTCACGATCTCCGGGGCGCAGGAGATCAAGGTCAGTAAGTTTTAGCACCAGCGCTAACCCGCCATGGAAGTTCGCGGGCGTCGGTAATTTCGCCGCGCACGGTCGGGAAGCCCTTAGGCCAATTTCTCCCCCTCATGTACTGATCGCTACAAATGGATACGTTGTTGTGCCAGTTTGATTGGAGCAGGAATTTCTTCAGAATCTTAATTTGTGAAATCTCACAGAAAGCGTTAATTTAACACATCCTGGTTCTCTAGCATGTGTCCTTCAATGTACTATCTGGTCTTTAACATTCTACCTACTCAATCACTCAGCTATTTAGAGTAGTGAGTAGCGAATCATAAGGAAAGTCCCAGGTCTGTAATTAGCTGATATAAGAACATAAGAACATAAGAAATAGGAGCAGGAATAGGCCACTTGGCCCCTCGAGCCTGCTCTGCCATTCAATAAGATCATGGCTGATCTTGGGCTCAAATCCACTTCCCGTCCACTCCCCATAACCCTTCACTCCCTTATCTTGCAAAAATCTGTCTATCTCCACCTTAAATGTATTTAATGACCCAGCCTCCATGGCTCTCTGGGGCAGAGAATTCCACAGATTTACGACCCTCTGAGAGAAGAAATTCCTCCTCATCTCAGTTCTAAAAGGGCGACCCTTTATTCTAAAACTGTGCCCCCGCGTTCTAGATTTCCCACGAGGGGAAACATCCTCTCTGCACCTACCTTGTCATGCCCCCTCAGTATCTTATATGTTTCAATAAGATCACCTCTCATTCTTCTAAATTCCAAAGAGTATAGGCCCAGCCTGCTCAACCTTTCCTCATAAGTCAACCCCCTCATCTCTGGACTTAACCTAGTGAATCATCTCTGAACTGCCTCCAATGCAAGTATATCCTTCCTTAAATAAGGAGACCAAAACTGTATGCAGTACTCAAGGTGTGGTCTCACCAATACCCTGTACAGTTGTAGCAGAACTTCCCTGCTTTTATACTCCAACCCCTTTGAAATAAAGGCCAACATTCCATTTGCCTTTTTGATTACTTGCTGTACCTGCATGCTAACTTTTGTGTTTCATACACAAGGACACCCAGGTCCCTCTGAACTGTAGCATTTTGTAATCTCTCTCCATTTAAATAATAATTTGCTTTTTTATTTTTCCTGCCAAAGTGTATAACCTCGCACTTTCCCACATTATACTCCATCTGCCAAATGTTTGCCCATTCACTTAGCCTGTCTATATCCCCTTGCAGAATTGATCTCGGTGCCCTTGGATTATAGAGTTGAAAATTGGTCACTATTAGTGGTCTGATTGCTATCCCGTAAACATTGCTGGAAGTGTGCACGTATGGCTTAGATCCAGGAGAAGATTGGGCTTAGCTGTTATGCTCTCTCCTGCTCGCAGTCAAATAGACTGTCAACACTCACTGTCGAGGTTCATACTGTCAACAGCCACCCAAGAGATACACTAAAAGGCAGCTGGTGCTATGGAACCTTAAGTCTGAAGTCTGAACTGTCAGAAGAGGGAGGAGGATAACACTGAGAGAGAAAAATGTAAAACAAAATTCTCTTGTGCTACGACTGTCTTTCTGTTGCATTTCCACCCCTTGCAGTCCTCATTTTCACTATCCTCAGCTAACGATTGTATGATTCATAGTGCTGTTTATTGTTTTTCTCCTGTGTTATGTTTCCTTGTATATATCTATCTATACTCATCTGAATAATTACTTCATTAAAAATGATATGCATCGGATATGCAGACATCACATTACAGATGTCACATTTTGTTACCTTAAAATTCTGGTTGATTGTTGCCTGCAAACTAACAAGCACATTCTTAACTGGAAAGTCCCTTAGCCAAACAACAATTACATTCGATTGACCTGACTCAGTTTTTGTTTAATGACGATTAGATTTTGTGGCCTTAAAAGGACACAGATCCACCTCAGCAGAATAATAAATTCTGCATTACATGGTATGGCACCCCTATCCTTATTAAACAGTATATCATTGGACTCAACTTGAGTAATGTAATGGGAGATCTCTGACTCTATATAAAAGTACTGTGCTTAGCATGCACCCATCATTTCACAGGGGGCGATTTTGCCAGCCCTGGGGAGGCGGGTATGGAGGCGGGTCTGCCGGGAAAATGGCAGAATTTGGGGGCGGGTGCCAAACTGAAACCCGACAAGTGGGAGTCCCGCCTCCAAAAGCTCCCCATTGGCAAAATCACCCCCAAAGTGTCACACTTTGTTATAGCTGCAAAAAATGCTAATTGACCTAGAGCCAACAATTTACAAGTTAGAGTTGGCCTTTGTTTAACCTACACAGTTTATAAGTGGCTATAGTTAGCTGGATTTGTCTATTACTAGTAGACACCTAAAAAAGGGACAAGCCAGGTTAGCAGCTAAATGTCATAACCGTGCTTCTGACCTCAGACTACCAATAAGCAAACCACAGGAGAACCATTATTCTTTTGAAATAATTCTTTTTGGCCTGTAGGTTATTTTTGGCCTCCTTATTCAGCCACCTTTGTCCAGATATTGCCTTGTTTCACCCGTTTCTCATATAGATTCTTTCTTTTTGCTTCCCTTAAAATAGTGAAAATATTTCCAGCTTTCTTCTGTTTTGTTATTTTGTTTCAACTTCCAACTTAATCCTCCCACATTCTCTCCAAGAATCCCAAAAGCTGTTCTTCTAAGTTTAAAACTGACTGTTGGTGACATTGGTGTACAAATGTTTAACATGTTCATATGATATTTCTCTGCTACTTTTTATTTTTTATGTATATATTCAAATACTCAGCAGAGACTGGGGAAAAGATTAAAGGAACATTCCCACAATTAAACCAATAAGACACATGGGCACTGATGGTTCTGAGAGGGGCGAGAGTGCACTGCCCCGGGGATTCCCTCACCCTACAGCACTCCAATGATTCTGTTCCAGTCTGTGAGTGCAGCAAATGGATGTGTACAGGGCTGTTCATAGATCATAGATCATAGAGATCATCGAAAGTTACAGCACGGAAGGAGGCCATTTCGGCCCATCATGTCCGCGCCGGCCTGTTATGGAGGAACCTTGTGAAAACAATTATTTTTTGAAGGCCTGAGTTACTCGATGTCAGCTGGGGCAGTGGCTTGAATGTTACAATTGGGCTCAACACTTGTAGTCTAGAGAAAAGAAATATGGCCTGATTTCCTGCTTCTGATCACCATGTATGTAGATGTCAGGTGTGGTCAGTAATGGGCTCAGCTTTAATGCCTCCCACCTGCCCAATGGCCAAATAACCTCATGATATTCACTGTAAAAAGCCCACGCATTAAAAGTGGCCGCTTGGATGTGGTACTGAAGGGTAGCTGGAGCCTGTGGAACCAGACCCCTACAATGAGTCAATGCTTTCAAGAGATGAGAGGAGAAAACTGTCAGGAAACAGTAGAGAAAAATAAAATGTGGAATAACAAATTGGAAATAAATAGTCCTGTTAATACTTTAATCAGAATTTACTTATATTGGAAAACTCTCTGTCTGAGCCATCTCTGTCTTTCTCTTTTTCTGACTCTCTTTATCTTGGCCTGTCTGACTTTTTATCTGCCTCTGTCTCTCTCCCTTTGTGTGTCCCTCTGTATTCTTCTGTCTTTGGCTCGGTCTCTCCCACTCTATCATGCTCTCCCTGTTGCTTCCTCTGTCTCTTAGTTTCTCACTCTGTGGCTCTCTCTCTCTGACACCATCTGTCTCTCTAGCTTGCTCTTTCTGTATCTCTTTTTATCTGCCTAGCTATCTCTGTTCCGTCTGTTGCTTGACTTCACTCTATCTTTCTATCTCTCTTTCCTACTTTCTCCATCTATCTCTCTGATTATCTTCCTTTGTTTCTCCATCCATCTCACTCACTCTGTTTTACTCTATACCTCCCTCTCTTTTTCTTTCCCATGGCTCTGACTCTGTCCCTCCAACAGTCTGTCTATCTCTCTCTCTAATTCCGTCTCTCTTGCATCTCTATATGGCTAGCTATTTACCTATCTGTCTGTCTGTTTCTCTCCATCTCTGACAGTCGTACTGTCTCTCTGTCTTTCCGTGTCTCTGTCTCACAGTCTCTCTCTATATCTCTAACTCTTACTTTCTGTGTGTTTCTCTCTGTCTCTCCCATTATCTCTGTTTTTCCCTATCGCTCTGTATTTTTGTCTGTCTATCTCTGTCACTCCTTACTTCTCAGTCTCAGTCTCTCAGTCTGGCTCTCTCTCTCTATAACGCTGTCTTTCAATTTCTCTCTGTCTCTCTATGTCTCTTCCTATTTTTCTCTCTAGCTATCTCTCAGGTCTCTTTGTCTTTCAGTCTGTCACTCTATCTGTGTCTTTAACTATTTTCTCTCTCGTCTCTTATCCCTATCTATGTCGTTCAATCTCAATTTCTCTCTCCTGAACTTTTGTGGGATATACTATAACGGAGATCAACATGGAACGTTGCTGCCCTCTAGCCATTAGCACCCAAACTGCAGTAAAATAATGAAACCAGGACCATTCTTGGTCAATTCTTTAACCCTCTGAATACCGCAGGATCTTGTCAGTTTTCAAAGTAATTACTTTGGCCAAGAAATTTTCTGAAACTTGTGCCGAAACACTATCGTGTAATGCTAACTTTCATTGCGGAAATTTGTGCGTAAATCACTTACGCCCGTTTTAAAGCTCAAATTTCCTCACTCTTTTCCTCAATTCAGTGAAACCTCCACCGAACCCTCTGCTGTTCATTAACACGGCTCCAACTCTCCACCCCCCCCTCCCCCACCCCCATGCAAAAGACCAAAGAATGCGAGTTTCCTGCATTTCAGAATGGACATAAGCTTACACCTAAAATTTTAGGAGCGGCAGGACCCAAAATTATATTTCTGATTTTTATAGCAATTTTTTTGAAGCTGTTTTTAAAATTTCTTCTCACTGTATTTGCTGTATCTTTGAATCCATTTTTATAGCATCAGAATAAGTTATATTAAAATTTAAAAAGCTTCCACAATTGCATTTTTTTAAAAACATGTTTAAAAATGTTCATAAAGAATTGTTTAGTGGTTTCAAACTGCAATTTTCGTACATAAAAAGAATATGGCGTAAATTCCATGATTTACTGGGGCCCTGATTGCTTGCACTGATCTCTGCTTGTTTTATGCTGGTTTTTATGTTCCAGCGTATGCTAATGAGATTCTCAGGTAATTTTGGCCTAAATTGCAGATGGCAAGATTGGTGTAAATTTTGGCATAATTTGTGGTGTAACTTCCCATTTAGCCATTTAAGGAACTTTCAGGCCTTTGTTTCTTTCGTATCAAGCCTGTAAAACTGATTATTAGTATATTCCTGCTCAGTGTTATCAAGTAAAATTTAAAGAATGAACAGAATTAATGGAGGTTGGTGTTGGGGAGAAAATAAGATTCTCAGGGGGAAAAATTCAGCTGCTTGCGCCTCCCGTTAGCGCCTTAAGAGGGCGCTAATGGGGCGTAAAGCAGCTAACGCCCGGGCGCAGCGCCGCCCACGCCTCCCAAAAAATTTAGTGGGAGGTTAGCGGCGGCGGCAGCCGGTAGCGCCCTGTGGCGCTGCGCCGCCGGCGATGACGTCATCGCCGTGCGCAGCACCCCGCTCGCGCCCCGGCCGTGATCTTCAGTCGCGCCCCCTGATTTACCGCCAGACGCTATGTCCGACGGGTTCAGGGAGGCGTACGTGCGGCCGGGGCGGCGATATTTAAAGGGGAGGTGGCAGGCGGCCATTTTTGTTGCTGGCCGCCTGCCAGCACCTGCCCCCGTTGCTGTCCCCGGCCCCCGTGAAGCCCCCCCACCGTGAAGTGCCGGCTGCGCTCCAAGAGCCCGGCACTTCTCTTGAGTGCCGGGCTCTTTTGCCGGCACTCCCGATCCCTGGGGGCCCAGCTGGGCCCCGGTTCGCGCTGCGCAGGGTCCCTCCCCTTTAAGAAGGGGAGGAAGGCCTGCAATACCACGGCGCGACGTGCCGCAGCGCCACGTAGCGCCAGGATATTCACTTGCAGCGCCCCAAGAGGGATGCGGGGTGCTTCCAGTGGCGCCCCGCTTCCCTCTTGGGGCGCAACCACTGAAGTTCCGGCGCGGGGCCGCTAATTTTTTCGGGGCGCTAAAAGTCGCGCCCCGGCGAGGTTAGCGCCCCAAATGGGGCGCGACTCAATTTTTACCCCTCAGAGCCTAGATGAAGTTCAAAAACACACAGTTTATTAGGCAAAGTACTCTGGGAGAAGAAACAAAGGTCCCTTGACCTTGTGTACCCTCTTCTCGTTTAACCTTTGTTCAGTACAGCTTATATTCAATTTTTCTGGCTACATGCCATCATACATCGATTTTCGTCCAATTATATGGTATTACATTAATCACCTGATTATATTTTGCCTTTATCTATATTTATTTGGCAATAATCATAAAAGCAGTTACATCTTGTTACACCTTTTTGAGCATAGTCTAATCCCACAGTTTACTACTGTATGTTATCTGTGATTGGCACCGTGCCTACGGTCTCTAGCTAACTTTGTAAAAGGCCTCTTTCAATACCGTTTATTAAACACTGAACCCTCCCTCAAAAATCTGTCTGGCAGCTGTAATTATATCTATTCCTTGTCTCAATTTGCAAAACCTTCACTTCCTGGCAGCTGTAAGCTTATCAAAACCTTCACTGCTCATGGTTTTATTGCAAATTGTGTAGAAATTGAATTTGACCATTCCAAATTAACTCTTTCAGTTGGTAAGGACAGGCATAAGGACAAAGAGGACTTAGTGTGGGCCAAGATGCAGGGGTGGAGTTTTGGAGTTGGGAGTTTGTATAGAGTTTGGGAGACCAGTATTGGAGGTGTTGAATCTGTAAGTAACAAAAGTGTGGGGAAGGGTTTCAAAAGCAATAGGGGTGAAGTTAGGGAACTGTGGGTAATGTTGCAGAAGTAAAAGTAAGCTATTTAAGATACATTGAGATTAGAATCCTTCTGTTCACAACTGTGTTCATGAAGATCTCCTCTATTCTGAAAGAACCTGATTATGATTTCCTTAGATGTATTGAACAAAGAAAATATCCACAAATTCCTTACACTGTTGTTACACACAGCAACCAAAGGAATTCCTACCCTAATCGCTGGGGTGGGGTGCCAAGTTTTTTTGTCTTTGTGGACTACAAATGTGTGTATTATGGAGCCTCGGGAATCACATATAAAGTTTAATTCTATGTTCCCTTCAATTTGAAACAATCTCAAGTTTTTTTTATTCATTTCTGGGATGTGCGCATCACTGGCAATGCCAGCATTTATTGCCCATCCTTAATTGCCCTTGAGAAGGTGGTGGTGAGCCGCCTTCTTGAACCGCTGCAGTCCGTGTGGTGAAGGTACTCCCACAGTGCTGTTAGGGAGGGAGTTCCAGGATTTTGATGCAGCGATTATGAAGGAACGGCAATATATTTCCAAGTCAGGATGGTGTAAGACTTGGAGGGGAACTTGGAGGTGATGGTGTTCCCGTGCGCCTGCTGCCTTTGTCCTTCTAGATGGTAGAGGTCGTGGGTTTGGGAGGTGCTGTCGAAGAAGCCTTGACGAGTTGCTGCAATGCATCTTGTAGATGGTGCATACTGCAGCCACAATGCGCCGGTGGTGGAGGGAGTGAATGTTTAAGGTGGTGGATGGGGTGCCAATCAAGCGGGTTGCTTTGTCCTGAATGGTGTCGAGCTTCTTAAGTGTTGTTGGAGCTGCACTCATCCAGGCAAGTGGAGAGTATTCCACCACACTCCTTACTTGTGCTTGTAGATGGTGGAAAGGCTTTGGGGAGTCAGGAGGTGAGACACTCGCCGCAGAATACCCAGCCTCTGTCCTGCTCTTGTAGCCACAGTATTTATGTGGCTGGTCCAGTTTAGTTTCTGATCAATGGTGACCCCTTGGATGTTGATGTTGGGGGATTCGGCGATGATAATGCCATTGAATGACAAGGGGCGGTGGTTAGATGCTCTCTTGTTGGAGATAGTCATTGCCTGGCACTTGTGTGGCGCAAATGCTACTTGCCACTGTAAGACGTGCGGAAATCGCCTCTCGCCCCGTCAGTTTCCAAAGTTCAGACCCGTCGAACAGACAACACAAAACCCAATGAATCTGTGAAAGCCTCTTTTACTTAAACATCAGCAAGAGATTACAATCCGATAGTCTTGTAACATATAATAATTCCCAATTATACCTAAACACACACAGAGCTATCCCTTTACTTTCAGCTCGAGCAAAACAAAATCACTTACACCAGCGAGTGGTCAATTCGACTGTGACTAGACATATGATTTCTGGCAACTGACCAGGTCGCCCCCGACTGCAGCCCCGAATGTTTTTTTACAACATCTTTTATACCTTAAAACTTGGCAACCCTCCCACTGTATACGTGTCCCTAACTATATGGCATAATGGTCATCAGTTGTTTTTCAGTTCTTCTTATCAATAGTTCGTTGAGCCTCCATGGGTTTCAAGGCTAGTTACATTTCATAGTTTGAAGATGTTTTTGTCTTTGCACTGATGCCACAGCTCAATAGTCTGTTCTCACAGAACTTTAATAGTTTGTTTTCCATATCTGTTGAAAGACAATTGGCAGCTTTCACAGCTTACAACCGTAGCATCTCAGCAACCAGTCTCTTGGCCTCGCGAAGCATGATGGTACATAATATTTGGTCAACGTTTCAAGTTATCGCAAAATTTACAGCAAATAGTGTGTTCTTACAGTGTGTACTTATCAGCCCAAGCCTGAATGTCATCCAGGTCTTGCTGCATGTGGGCATAGACTGCTTCATTATCTGAGGAGTTACGAATGGAACTGAACACTGTGCAATCATCAGCGACCATCCCCATCTGACCTTATGATGGAGAGAAGGTCATTGATGAAGCAGCTGAAGATTGTTGGGCCTAGGACATTGCCCTGAGGAACTGCTACAGCGATGTCCTGGGGCTGAGATGATTGGTCTCCAACAACCACAACCATCTTCCTTTGTGCTAGATATGACTCCAGCCAGTGAAGAGTTTTTCCCCTGATTCCCATTGACTTCAATTTTACTAGGACTCCTTGATGCCACACTCAGTCAAATGCTGCCTTGATGTCAAGGGCAGTCACTCTCACCTCACCTATGGAATTCAGCTCTTTTGCCCATGTTTGGACCAAGGCTGTAATGAGGGCTAGAGCTGAGTGGTCCTGGCGGAACCCAAACTGTGCATCAGTGAGCAGGTTATTGGTGATTAAGTGCTGCTTGATAGCTGATGATTGAGAGTAGAATGATGGGGCGGTAATTGGCGGATTGGATTTGTCCTGCTTTTTGTGGGCAGGACATACCTGGGCAGTTTTCCACATTGTCGGGTAGATGCCAGTGGAACAGCTTGGCTAGAGGCGCGGTTAGTTCTGGAGCGCAAGTCTTCAGCACAACAGCTGGGATATTGTCGAGGCCCATAGCCTTTGCTGTATCCAGTGTGCTCAGCCGTTTCTTGATATCACGTGGAGTGAATCGAATTGGCTGAAGACTGACTTCTGTGATGGTGGGGACCTCAGGAGGAGGCTGGGATGGATCATCCACTCGGCACTTCTGGCTGAAGATGGTTGCAAATGCTTCAGCCTTATCTTTTGCACTCGCGTGCTGGGCTCCGCCATCATTGAGGATCTGCTCAACAGATCTTGTTTTCTGATTTAGGATTTATCCACCAATGATGCAACAGAGCTAAAAAGAAAAGCTCTTTCCAAACGTCCAGGCACACAAAATTCAAACAGGCCAAAACAGCATTTTAAAAATATAAATATAGATAGGACTGAACTTGCCCAGGCATCAAGGGCTAAATTGCCTGGGCTGGAGACCAGGCCCAAGCCTGGTGCCACAGGTTGAACACTCTTGGTGTAGAGGGAGCTTTCCTCTACACTTAGGCTGCGCTATACTTGACTGGAAAATTCACAACTCTAACACTAAATGCAAAAAGTGGGAAAACCTTCCCTTGGTCAGTGACATGACTGCTTTAAGTGGCAGTACTGTTGCACTGTGTAGTTGTTAATGCGAAAAAAATTATTTTTAAAAATACAGGCAGAATAAAAAAATTGTTTACAACTTATGTCGAACTATTTTCCATCAGTAGCAGAATAGCAGAATGTCCCAGTAATACTGTTGCATGTGAGCCAGATAATCCCAGTGTAAGTCTTGCACTGCCACCTATAGGCAAATTGGAATACATGTACTTTCGGCAACAGCACCTGTCCCTGAGCTTGGTGGCACCCAGGGGTGCTCATATTTTTTTTTGCCAGGGGGGGGGGGGGGGGGGGGCGGTGTAGAGGCTATTTATGAAAAAAAAATTACCTGGATTATGTTTATAAGATTTACTCGGGGCTATTTAGAGCTGGGTACAAATTAGAAAGGAAGATATGAAAGTTTTGTGGAGATCGGATTAAAAAATTAAACACACAAATGGGGTATTTTGTTGATCCGCAATCTTTTGGTGAAAACACTTTTGGGGCATGCACCAAAGAAACAAGTTAGTGACTACCTTAAAACATCTTGCCACAATAACTTGCTGTGGGTGCCTTAAGCGCTTGGAAAATAAGCCCGAGTGCGTGCATTATTCTTCGTTCTCAGTATATTCCCTTCTTTTTTCTTCACTGGGAATCTGGGGCCACCAGATTCTTCAAAGTCAAAATCAGCAGGAATTGAAATTCAGGACAGGGAGAAAGTGTGGGTTTTTGGGAAGCCAGGTCTGCATTTACAGTTCAAACCCTACAGAGAAAAATAAAAATTAAGCTGAAATAAATACAGAAAATACAGGAAAAACAGAGCATCTTTGTCAACATCTCAAAGGCTTAGTAAAGATGTAAATGAAGGGTCACCATCTCTTCAGATGGTTGCTCCGGTTTGGCCTTATTCTTAATACTTCTTTGTGTGTCAGCTGTTTGAGTGTCAGCTGTGGCTCAGTTGCCTTTAAGTCAGAAGGCTGCGTGTTCAAGTCCCACTCCAGAGACTTGTAACACAAAAATCTAGGCTGACACTCCAGTGCAGTACTGAGGGAGTGTTGCACTGTAGAAGGTGCTGTTTTTCGGATGATGTTAAACTGAGGCCCTCTCAGGTGGATGTTAAAGATTCCATGCCACTATTCCGAAGAAGAGCAGGGGAGTTATCCCTGGTGTCCTGGTCAATATTTATCCCTCAACCAACATCACTAAACAGATTATCTGGTCATTATCACAATGTTGTTTGTGGGAGCTTGCTGTGCGCAAATTGGCTGCTGCATTTCCTACATTACAACAGTTCAAAAAGTATTTCATTGACTGCAAAGCACTTTGGGATGTCCGGTGGTCGTGAAAGGTGCTATATAAATGCAAGTCTTTCATTTTTTCTCTCACTCTCAATGCACATGCATCTTTCGGTAAGCCTGCACTCCTTATTATCAAACTTAACCTTATGTGTTTAGTATAAAGGGATATACCATGCTGTAAGGCAAACCATCTTCCTTTTTACTGTAAATTTGCTAATTGATAGTACATAGCATTTAACCGTGTCACTGCAGAAGATGAATAATATCAGACACTTTTCTTAACAGGCTAAATTATCGAGCTGATTTTATTCACAGATAGATTTATTTACAACAGCAAGTGGCATAGTTGAGATGTGTTAACAATAGAATACAGTATTATGGCAAGGGGGGATTTTACTGACATCATCGGCAAAATTGTGGGGCAGGACTTCCACTGCCTACATAATCTTCCCAGCACCTGATCACATTTTCTTTAGGAAGAATCTCATTGAGTATGCAAGGAATAATTCAGCCAGAATTTCGCTCCTGACTGGTTCTCCACCGCTGGAGGGTGGGGGCTGGGGGCGGTGGAGGGTGGCGAGGGGAAGGAAAACATGGTAGACTGTATCTAACAAGGACCCTAGGAGTTATGCCAAATCTACCATCCCATTCCAGCCATTTAGTGCCAGAAACATTTTAATGGCCTCTCCAGGCCAACCAAGGTGAGTATATGCGACCTTTACCATCCCAATCATGGAACACTTTCTCTCCTATAAATCCACTATCCAATAGCACATCTCCTGCATTATTTGACTGAGAAATGAAGAGACTGCTGCATTGTCTGCATCTGATAGCATGCTCACAAGGATTTGTCTGCAGACACCTGGGTGAAAATACATTATGAATTAGTCTGTACCATGTCTAAATTTTCATGTTCTGTGCAAAGGAGAAACATATACGCAACCAGAGGCAAAGGACTGTCATAGGTAGAGAAATAGCTAGCATCAGGATCCTCAGTAGGCATGGGGAGGAAGCTATGAAACTCCTGGGTAGACACACCAGGGTGCTTATGGGATGGAGAAGCTGGAGGTGAGCTGCCAATTTCAGGTTGGTAATAGGATAGCATGCTTACAATTGTCTGCAGAAAATTTGATGACTTGATGGGCCTCGTTACATCTGCCGATTCACAAATCAGACAGCTAAGCTGAATGTCCCTGATGCCGCTCAGAGGTGCTCACAGAAAGAAACATCTAACAAGCAACCTGGCACTTCTAGATAGACTCTTCCTCCATCTGATGCACCCACTGTCATGACAACTTTCTTACTCAAACACTAGCCCAGATACATAATATTGGGGTGAAACAGAGAGGACATCACTGAGTGAAACACAGAGTACCAGTGAGCAGGAGTAGCTGGGAGGGAATGACGAGGAAACAGTCGTCTCTCTCCAGAAGGGGAATAACTGTTGCCTTTGGTTGACGAGCCCAAGGAACAAGATCTCAGGTGCCCGTCTTTAAATTCGGGTCTATAGATTTCATGTGTAGACAGTGGGGACAGTCTCTTCCTCAATCACTGGTGTTAGCCTTGGTTCAGTGGTATCTTTTTGTTTTTAATTTTCCCTGTCCTCTCCTGAAGGTGTGAAGTAACATTGGGGTTCATTTCCAAGGATGCTAGCAACCTCCCAGTACTTTGCCCAATGAGGTATTCTTCATGTGTGAAGCTGGACATTGAACCCCTCCTAATCTTTCTCTTCCTGGCTACGCATCTATTTTCCTTATGAAGTGCCTTGGAACATGTTGTTACATGAATGGTCCTATCTAAATGCAAGTTATGTGTTGGCAGCCATGGAGAGTGGAAGACAGCGACACAGCTGAGCTCAATCCTGGCCTCCCCTCACTCCCACTTTCCAGGAGGAGGGGATATCATTGTATTACAAAGAGAAAGAGCTTGTATTTATATAGCACCTTATTATGCCTTTGGGCCCACCCAAAACGCTTTACAACCAATAGATTACTTCTGAAGTGCAGTCATTGTTGTTATGTAGGCAAACACTGTAGCCAATTTGTGCACAGCAAGATCTCATGGACAGCAAATAAATGAATGACCAGTTAATCTGTTTTTGCTAGTGTTGGTTGAGGGAAGAACGTTGGCTAGGGCAGTTGGAAAACTGCCTGCTCTTTTTCCATTTGTGCCATGGGATCTTTCGCATCCATCTGAACGATCAGAAACTGGTAGTGAAGGAATCAGTGTATAAACAATAACAAAAAGTCATGAATTTAACATTTCATCTGAAGAATGGCACTTCTGACAAAACAGCTCTCCCTCAGAACAGCACTGGAGTGTCAGCCTGAATTATGCTTGGACTGAGGCTGGAGCCTACATCATTCTGAATCAGGTGAGAGTGAGAGGCACCGCACTCGGAAATTTAGGAAAATCCAAATATTTAATTGTGCACCACACTAAATATTAAAAAATAATGCATCACTTGTTTTGAATCTAGGGGTGCTAGGAGTAGAAAAAATAATGTTGTTTTCTTGTGCGCTTTATTTTGGCTACTTTTGCTTTACTTCAGTATTCCTCAACAACATCAGGACTTGAACATCGCTTAGATTGGTTATACAACAAACAGCTGGATGAAAATGCGGTAGAACCAGGGTTGCATTATACAGTAAAATCTTGTATAATGAGGGCCAGCCTTGTGCTGCCAGAGTACCTATCAGGTAAGTATAGAGCAGCGGACTCGGAACCTAAAAGATATTTATACACTGAGGTAAACTAAGTTTTAAAAGCAATTCACCAAAGCTGCTCCAAGTGCTGGTTGGTGTTGCTCAGAGCTTCCTAGGAAATTAAACTTTGAGGCTGAGCAAATTGGCACTTTGCCAGTTAGCAGTCACTGCCCTATAGAGATCAGAGGATGCAATGCAGTGATCAGTCCAATCAAAGGAAAACCTGCAGATAAGGCTCAAACTGATTCATTGCAAACAGCATTTGGGCCTTATAGAGTCTTGGGCTGGATTTTCTCAATGGAGACGTGCTGGAGGCAGGACTTCTGGTTTCTGGGTTTCAGTCCGGCCCCCAGCAACGTCTGACCAACCCACGCTATTTTCCCTTGATTGGCCTTGTTAAGCCCAACCTTACCGGCCAATTAAGGGAAAGCCGGTGACGGATGACGTCTGCGTATGATGCCAGTCTGTCACCTCTGCCGTTGAGATGAGGCACTGCCGGATCCTCAAAGGTTGAAGCCTGCAGAAAGAAGCAAAGGTAAGGAAACTTTTTCCAGCACTTTACACTCACCTCTCATACTGTCAACACTTTCATCCATCACTCACCTCTACAGTTGACATTTCGACCCCTCTCACCCCCGCAGACCCACTGCTCGCCTTGCTGACCCTGGTGAGGTTCGCAGCCATCGGGAAGCCCGCAATTGCAGGCGTAAAATGGGGAAAAGCCTCAAAACTGCCTATTAATTACCTGTTAGTAGGCAGTTAATTGGCTCTAATCCCCTTCCCGC
Organism: Squalus acanthias; assembly: GCA_030390025.1. Lineage (NCBI taxonomy): Eukaryota > Metazoa > Chordata > Chondrichthyes > Squaliformes > Squalidae > Squalus > Squalus acanthias. The sequence goes on along the minus strand of CM059432.1, from coordinate 28,937,216 downwards.
CTTGAGGAGACGGGTCCCTACGAGACTCGAGGATCCGCCTCCCGGGAAGATGGCATGGAGGCGGGTTGGGAGCAGGGTCGGTACCCGCTCCCAGATTCTGCCATTTTCCCGGAAGTCCCGCCTCCATACCCGCCTCCCCAGGGCTGGGAAAATTCCCCCCATAGAGTCATTATGACATAGGAGGCCATTCGGCCCATCGAGTCCATGCCTCTAGAGCAATCCAGTCAGTCCCATTCCCCCGTTCTATCCCCGTAGCCCTGCAAGTTTATTTCACTCAAGTACCTATCCAATTTCCTTTTGAAATCAATAATTGTCTCTGCTTCCACCGCCAGACAGAGTAAAAGAACTAGGAAGGTAGTGCAGGAGTCAACTGGGTCCATCTCCCTCTCCAACAGATTTTCCGTTTTGGATACTGCTGGGGGAGATGGTTTCTCAGGGGAATGCAGCAAGAGCCAAGTCCGTGGTACTACGAATGGCTCAGCTGCACAGGAGGGGAGGAAAAAGAGTCGGAGAGCAATAGTGATAGGGGATTCTATCGTAAGGGGAACACATAGATGTTTCTGTGGCCGCAGACGTGACTCCAGGATGGTATGTTGCCTCCCTGGTGCCAGGGTCAAGGATGTCACTGAACGGCTGCATGAAATTCTGAAGGGGGAGGGCGAACAGTCAGAGGTCGTGGTTCACATTGGTACCAACGACATGGGTAGAAAGAGGGATGAGGTCCTGCAACAAGAATTTAGGGAGCTAGGTAGCAGATTAAAAAGCAGGGCCTCAAAGGTTGTAATCTCTGGATTACTTCCAGTGCCACGTGCTAGTAAGTATAGGAATAGGAGGATAGAGCAGATGAATGCGTGGCTAAAGAGTTGGTGCAGGAGGGAGGGCTTTAGTTTCCTGGATCACTGGGTCTGCTTCTGAGGAAGGTGGGACCTGTACAAGTCGGACGGGTTGCACCTGAACCGGAACGGGACCAACATCCTTGCGGGGAGGTTTGCTAGTACTGTTGGGGGGGGGGTTTAAACTAACTTGGCAGGGGGATGGGATACGGAGTGGAGCTATAGTAGGGGGTGATGCACAGCCAAATATAGAGGAAAAAACAAGTCAGCCTGGAAGGCAGAGCAAATATGTAACGGCACAAGGGAGTATGGCAAGGCTGGATGGCATTTATTTTAATGCAAGGAGTCTTGCAAGTAAGGCAGATGAATTGAAGGTGTTGATGAACACATGGGAGTATGATATTGTTGCTATCACAGAGACATGGTTGAGGGAGGGGCAGGACTGACAGCTCAATATTCCGGGGTATAGAATCTTCAGGCGAGACAGAGGGGGGTGTAAAAGAGGAGGGAGTGTCGCAATATTAATCAAGGAGTCAATTACTGTTGTAAGGAGGGATGATATCTTAGCAGGTTCCTCTGATGAGGCCATATGGGTAGAACTTAAATGCAAAAAGGGGGCAAGCACTTTGCTGGGAGTGTACTATCGGCCCCCAAACAGTCAGGGGGAGATAGAGGAACAGATATGTAGGCAAATCTCAGAGAAGTGTAGAAATAATAGGGTAATAATAGTAGGGGATTTCAACTTCCCCAATATTAACTGGGATAGTCAGAGTGTGAAAGGCTTAGAGGGTGCGAATTCTTAAAGTGCATCCAGGAGAGCTTTTTGAGCCAGCATGTAGAAAGTCCTACAAGAGAGGGGCAGTACTGGACCTAATTCTAGGGAATGTAGCCGGGCAAGTGGTAGATGTGTCAGTAGGAGAGCATTTTGGTGACAGTGACCATAATTCGGTGAGATTTAAGGTAGTCATGGAAAAGGACAAAGATGGACCGGAAATAAAGGTTCTAAATTGGGGGAAGGCCAATTTTAATATGATAAGGCAGGGTCTGGCCAAAGTGGACTGGGATCAGCTACTTGTAGGAAAATCCACATCAGAGCAATGGGAGTCTTTCAGAAAGGAAATAGAGAGAGTACAATGTCAACATGTTCCCGTAAAGGTCAAGGGTGGGACCAACAAGCCCAGGGAACCCTGGATGTCAAGGGATATACAAGAATGGATTAGGAAAAAAAGGAAGGCTTTTGGCAGATACAAAGGACTAAAAACAATGGAAGCCCTGGAGGAGTATAGAAAGTGCAGGGGGGTACTTAAAAAATAAATTAGGAGAGCGAAGAGGGGGCATAAAATAACACTGGTGGGCAAAATAAAGGAAAATCCCAAAGTGTTTAATAAGTATATTAAGGGCAAGAGGATAACCAGGGAAAGAGTAGGGCCCATTCGGGACCAAAGTGGCAATCTGTGTGTAGAGCCGGAAGATGTAGGTGAGGTTTTAAATGAATATTTTGCATCTGTGTTCACGATGGAGAAGGGTGATGTAGGCATAGAAATCAGGCAGGGGGATTGTGATATACTTGAACAAATTAGTATTGAGAGGGAGGAGGTACTAGCGGTTTTAGCGGGCTTAAAAGTGGATAAATCCCCAGGCCCTGACGAGATGTATCCCAGGCTGCTGTGTGAGGCAAGGGAGGAGATTGCAGGGGCTCTGACACAAATTTTCAGAACCTCTCTGGCCACAGGGGAGGTCATGATGCGGAGATGCCGGTGTTGGACTGGGGTGGACAAAATTGAGAGGTCGCACAACACCAGGTTATAGTCCAACAGTTTTATTTGAAATCACAAGCTTTCGGAGCTATCGATTGCCCCTTCCTCAGGTGAAGTAAATAGATACAGAATCGCCAAAGCATATATAGATAGAGAACAAAGCATGTGTACCTTACAATTGCAGACCAGAGGTGCCAGAGGACTGGAGAACAGCTAACGTAGTACCATTGTTCAAGAAGGGTAGTAGGGATAAACCAGGGAATTACAGGCCAGTGAGCCTAACATCAGTGGTAGGGAAATTATTGGAAAAAATTCTGAGCGACAGAATTAGTCTCCACTTGGAGAGGCAGGGATTAATCAGGAATAGTCAGCATGGCTTTGTCAGGGGGAGATCATGTCTGACCAATTTGATTGAATTTTTCGAGGGGGTGATTAGGTGTGTGGATGAGGGTAGTGAAGTTGATGTAGTCTACATGGACTTCAGTAAGGCTTTTGACAAAGTCCCACATGGGAGACTGGTCAAGAAGGTAAGAGCCCATGGGATCCAGGGCAATTTGGCACATTGGATCCAAAATTGGCTTAGTGGCAGGAGGCAGAGGGTGATGGTCGAAGGTTGTTTTTGTGACTGGAAGCCTGTGTCCAGTGGTGTACCCCAGGGATCGGTTCTGGGTCCTTTGCTGTTTCTAGTGTACATTAATGATTTAGATATGAATATAGGAGGTATGATCAGTAAGTTCGCAGATGACACAAAAATTGGTGGAGTGGTAAATAGCGAGGAGGGAAGCCTCAGGCTACAGGATGATATAGACGGGATGGTTAGATGGGCAGAACAGCGGCAAATGGAACTTAATCCTGAAAAGTGTGAGGTGATGCATTTTGGAAGGACTAACAAGGCAAGGGAATACACAATGAATGGTAGGATCCTAGGAAGGACAGAGGATCAGAGGGACCTTGGTGTGCATGTACATAGATCCCTGAAGGCAGCAGGACAGGTAGATAAGGTGGTTAAAAAGGCATATGGGATACTTGCCTTCATCAGCCGAGGCATAGAATATAAGAGCAGGGAGGTTATGATGGAGCTGTACAAATGCTCGTTAGGCCACAGCTGGAATACTGTGTGCAGTTCTGGTCGCCACACTATAGGAAGGATGTGATTGCATTGGAGAGGGTGCAGAGGAGATTCACCAGGATGTTACCTGGGCTGGAGTGCTTCAGCTATGAAGAGAGACTGGACAGGCTGGGGTTGTTTTCCTTAGAGCAAAGAAGGCTGAGGGGGGACCTGATTGAGGTGTACAAAATTATGAGGGGCATAGATAGGGTAGATAGAAAGGAACTTTTCCCCTTAGTAGAGGGGTCAATAACCAGGGGGCATAGTTTCAAGGTAAGGGGCAGGAGGTTTAGAGGGGATTTGAGGAAAAACCTTTTCACCCAGAGGGTGGTTGGAATCTGGAACTCACTGCCTGAAAGGGTGGTAGAGGCAGGAACCCTCACAACATTCAAGAAGCATTTAGATGAGCACTTGAACCGCCATAGCATGCAAGGCTACGGACCAAGTGCTGGAACATGGGATTAGAATAGACAGGGCTTGATATCTGGCGTGGACACGATGGGCCGAAGGGCCTCTTTCTGTGCTGTATAACCTTACCGCCTGGCGCTTCCAACGACCGGAAGACTGGAACGTTATCAATCGGTGTGGGGCTGGGGGGGGCGCTATTTAAAGGGGGCCTCTTCCTGTCTTTTTCTGTGGTCGACATTTATGCACCACTCGTTCTGAGAGAGAGAGAGAGATTCGGGGAGAGAGAGAGAGAGACTTCTACATTGACTCAACGCTTTGTGAGGTAGTTTTGCCGATTCATCCTAACTTTGTTGCTACTTTAGTTGCTGTACCTCATTACTTTTCTGGCAAAGAGAATATGGGGGCTGCAATGATTGGGGGCGTCGTCCTGCTCCAGCTGAATCGGAGGATACAGAGACGCAGACAGAGAGTGGCAATGATGGCCAGACGGAGGAGGGCCATCAAGCGCATGTACAGGAGAGCTTACCCTCCCAGGGTATATCGTGAACAGCTCTCCTACATCCATATGTCCGAGGAGCTGTGTTTGCGGAGGCTGCGATTCAGCAAGGAGGTGGTCACTGAGCTCTGCCACCTGCTGCAGCCAGATCTGCAGCCTCAGCTGAGGTCCAGGACGTCTCTGTCGGTGGCAGTGAAGGTCACAGTGGCTTTGAACTTCTACGCCACTGGCTCATTCCAAGCTGCTGCTGGGGACCTCGCCAATATCTCCCAGTTTGCGGTGCATCGCTGCATCCGGCAGGTCACCAATGCCCTCTTCAGAAGGAGACGAGACTTCATCTCTTTCCCTATGACCCCAGACAAGCAGCGTGACCGTGCTCTGGGCTTTGCGAGGGTAGCGGGCTTCCCCATGGTGCAGGGCGCCATTGACTGCACGCATGTGGCTTTGCGTGCTCCGCGAGAGAATGCAGAGGAATTCAGGAACAGGAAGGGTTTCCATTCCTTGAATGTGCAGTTGGTCTGTGACCACAGACAGGTGATACTCGCTGTCAATGCTCACTATCCGGGCAGCTGCCACGATGCTTTCATCCTGCGCCAGACTACTGTGGCAGAAGTTTTCGAGGCACCGCATCAGCCAGTTGGTTGGCTTCTGGGGGACAAGGGGTACGCATTGAGCACCTGGCTGATGACACCGCTCCGTACGCCAAACACCCCTGCTGAGCTGCGGTACAATGAAAGCCATCAAGCAACCAGGAACATTATTGAGCGCACAATCGGCGTGCTGAAACAACGGTTCCGCTGTCTGGACCATTCCGGAGGAGCCCTGCAGTACTCGCCTGAGCAAGTTTCGAACTTCGTAGTCGTGTGCTGCATGTTGCACAACATGGCAATCCTCAGGACCCAGCCAATGCCACCAGGCCTTGTAGCACCACCAGAGGAGGAGGAGGAAGAGGAGGAAGAGGACGAGGACGATGATCATCAGCAGCACCAAGGCGGGAGGGCGGCCCACAATGGTCAAACTGCAAGGGCCGTCCGTTAACGACTAATAGCAAGCCGCTTCTAGGGCCCCTGCCATTGCTACAAACACTAATCAACCCAGCACGCAACCCCTAAGCCGGCCAAGGCACCAATAATTCCAAGCACCAGCCATGTATATTTTGAAAACAGAAATTTATTTATTTTACAAACTCTGTGTGTGTCAATTCCTCATGACAAACTCATAGAAATAAACACAAAAAAACAGTCAATAACATAACTGGTTCTCACAACCTGGAGATAATGTCCAAAACACTAAACAAAAGTTGGACCATGAACCTCGGCCTTTAATTAAAAAATGACCAGCATTTTGGCACACCTCCTACTTTTTGCCCTTCGAGGGTGATCTCCTTCCCTTGCGCACTTCTCCCCTTCTAACCCTACTGCTCCTCCGTAATGGGACCTCAGTGGCTGCAGCAAGGCTGGTGGAAGGCTGCTGCTCGTCAGACCCTGACACTGCAGATGCCCCTGAAGGACGGCCTCGACCACTTCTGGGCCTGGAGGGCCCGGCTGCAGACTGCACCAACTCTGCATGGGCGGCAGCAGTCTGTCCTACAGGCGGTGGCAAGTGCAGTGGAGAAGTGACAGTGTTGGCAGCAGGAATGCTGTCATCGTGAGAGAGGACAGCAACTCCCTGCTCGCCCGACACACTGGCACTCCCACGGGGCAGCACTTCAGCATCCGGAGCAATCTGCCGGAGAACAGATTGCTGGCCTGCTGCGGCGCGGTGACAGCCCCGGGGACATGTGCACGAACCATCGAGGTTGGCAGCAGTCTGTGCTCGCGTGGCCTCCATCTGAGTCTGTATGAGAGCAGTCAGAGGTGGGATCACGGCAGCCAGTGACTGAATTGCAGCACTAAGCGTTAGTGTGGCATCCGCCTGTGCTACAGCGAAGTGCTCCACACTCCTTGCCAGTGACTCAATGCATTCGGGCACCCTTCCCACTGCACCCATGAGCTCAGTGTGCATGACCACCGCCTGGGTGTTCATTTCTGCAATCAGCCGCTCCTCCTCTGCGTCCATTGCAGTAGGAGTGTCTGGCATACTCTCCCTCTGGGGAGAAGGCCCCCGTTCTTCCCTACCCCCCCCCATGGCGTTGCTGCAGCCCGCTGGGTCCTGGAGCTTCACCATCATCAGCCCCTTCCCCCCTGCTCCCCTCCGGGGAAGGCGTGTTCCCAGTGTGGGCATGGGCTTCCTCGGGAGAGGGTGGCACTGATGCTCCGGCTTCCTCTTCCTCCTCGGCTGCAGCATCACTCCCAGTGGCAGCTTCAGGGCCCGTCTCCTCAGCTGGTGAATCATCATCTGAAAGCAGGGAGGTACAAGAGTGGCTTTAGCGTGAGGACAGGGTGGCAGTAAGGGAGGAATAAGTGCAGCGAGTTAGCAAGTTGGATTGAAAGTGTCAAAGGCTGGTATTGTGAGGGACAAGTGGAAGGACAGAGGACAAAAAGGTGATGACCTTACCATTGCTGTCCACAACGGGGTCGGCGTCTCCAGTGGCGACGGGACCGATCACCCGGCTTGCCACAATCCTGTGGACGCGCTCCTCCAGATCGCTGAGAGGTTGCAGCTGAAGCCGCCCTCCACCCGTCCGTTGCTGCTGTCTCCGATTATGAGCCAGCTTAGCCTGCAAGAAAAAGGACAGCATCTGAGTAAATATACAGCCATGGTCTTGCCTGATGTGCCTCCCATAGGTGAATAGCCCTTACAATATACAGCCATGGTCTTGCCTGATGTGCCTCCCATAGGTGAATAGCCCTTACAATATACAGCCATGGTCTTGCCTGATGTGCCTCCCATAGGTGAATAGCCCTTACAATATACAGCCATGGTCTTGCCTGATGTGCCTCCCATAGGTAAATAGCCCTTACTGTATGCAAAGTGTAGAATGTGTGTGTGTGTTTCATGAAAGGGCCATAGGTGTTGGATGAGTGTTGTGCATTGGGGTTTTAAGACCCTCTGGCCATAGAGTGAGGTTGAGATGGAGGGATGGAGAGGTATTGAGAAAAAGCCACTCACCCTGACGACCCGAGTGAGGTCGTTGAACTTTTTGCGGCATTGAACATGGGTCCTGGGCACCATGCTCCTGGAGGAGACGCTCTGAGCCACCTCCCTCCACACTCTTCTGAACTCGCGTGGCAAAGGCCTCCTGCCACTCTCAGGGAACAGCATACATCGTCTGCGCTCCACTGCGTCAACCAGAGCATCCAAGGCCCGCTCGGTGAAGCGATGAGCGCGTTCTCTCACCCTCTCCATGCTTGGCAGCAAAATGGATTACAGGTCTCTCCAGGCTGAGATTCAAGGCTGCAATGAGCAGGGTGTGGCTGGGGAGCAAGTGGCCCCCCCCGCTTTAAGAAGTGGCCGGCGCCAGTGTGTCTGTGTTCCCTCGCTAACTGGCAGCAGCAGCAGCTGAGTTAGCGCCTCACTCCTTGGCCTTTGCGCCTTAAGACAGGTGTGCCGTGCCTGCTTTAGCGCTCCACTCACCTCCCGGGGCGGTAAAAGTGAAGTTTCCTGTCAGTGCCGATAATTAGCGCCAGGCGCTAATATTTGCGTCCGGACGATATTTGCGCCCCAAATGGGGCGCGACCTAATTTCTACCCCTATGACTCTCGTCGGCAGCCAATTCCAGGTGATTACCACTCGCAGCATAAAAAAGTTATTCCTCACATCCCCCCTGTACATCTTGCCCAAAACCTTAAATCTGTGTCCCCTAGTCCTTGTACCATCAGCTAATGGGAACAGCCTTTCTCTGTCTACCTTATCCAAACCCATCATAGTCTTCCATACCTCTATCAAATCTCCCCTCAACCTCCTTTGGTCCAAGGAGAACAACCCCAGTTTCTCCAACCTAACCTTGTAGCTAAAATCCCTCATCCCTGGAACCATTCTGGTAAATCTCCACTGCACCCTCTCAAGGACCTTCACATCCTTCCTAAAGTGTGGTCCTAGAGTCATAGGGTCATATAGTCATAACGGCACAGAGGAGGCCATTTGGCCCATCGAGTCCATGCCGGCTCTCTGTAGAGCAATCCAGTCAGTCCCATTCCCCTGCTCTATCCCCATAGCCCTGCAAGTTTATTTCCCTCAAGTGCCTATCCAGTCTCCCCTTTGAAAACATTGAGTGTGTCCGCATCCAGCACTTCCGTCGGCAGCGAGTTCCAGGTCCTCACCACTCGCTGCATAAAAAAGTTTTTCCTCACATCCCCCCTGTATCTCTTGCCCAAAACCTTAAATCTGTGTCCCCTAGTCCTTGTACCATTAACTAGTGGGAATAGCCTTTCCCCATCTAGCCTATCCAAACCCGTCATAATCTTGCACACCTCTATCAAATCACCCCGCAACCTCCTTTGCTCTAATGAAAACAAATCCAGCTTCTCCAACCTGTCCTTGTAGCCAAGATCCCCCATACCCGGAACCATTCTGGTAAATCTCCTCTGCACCCTCTCAAGTGCCTTCACATCCTTCCTAAAGTGTGGTGACCAGAACTGGATACAATACTCTAGTTGTGGCCCAACCAGAGCTTTATAAAGGTTCAGCATAACTTCCCTGCTTTTGTACTCAATACCTCTATTTATGAAGCCCAAGATCCCATATGCTTTGCTAACTACTCTCTCAGTATGTCCTGCCACCTTCAAAGATCTATGCACATGAACGCCCAGGTCCCTCTGTCCCTGCACACTCTTTAAAACTGTGCCATTAAGTCTTTATTGCCTCTCCCTATCCTTTCTGCCAAAATGCATCACCTCACACTTCTCTGTATTAAATTCCATCTGCCACTTGTCTGCCCATTCTGCTAGCCTATCTATGTCCTGTTGCAGTTGATTGGTATCCTCCTCACTGTTTGCCACACCTCCAATTTTGGTGTCATCGGCAAATTTTGAAATTTGACTCTGTATTCCAATATTCAAGTCATTTATATATATTAAAATAAACAGTGGTCCTTGCACTGACCCTTGGCGAACACCACTGTCTACCATCCTCCAGTCTGAAAAACAACCATTTACCATGACTCGCTGTTTTCTCTCCTTAAGCCAATTTCTTACCCAAGCTGACACTGACCCGTCTATTCCATGAGCCTCAATTTTGTTAACCAGCCTTTTATGTGGTACTTTGTCAAACACTATCTTAAAATCCATATAGACAACATCCACTGCATTCCTTTCATCAACCTTTTCTGTTACTTCATCAAAAAATTCAATTAGATTAGTCAAACACGATCTGCCTTTTACAAATCTGTGCTGGCTCTCCTTAATTAATTTATCCAAGTGCCTGTTAATTTTTTCCCTGATTATTGTTTCTAAAACCTCACCCAACACTGATGTTAAACTGACCAACGTGTAGTTACTAGGATTGTCCTTACACCCTTTCTTGAACAAGGGTGTCACATTTGCCACTTTCCAATCCTCTGGCACCTCCCCCATAGCTAGAGAAGATTGGAAGATTATGGCAAGTCCTTCTGCTATCTCCACCCCCACTTCCCTTAGCAACCTGGGATGCAAGCCATCCGGACCAGGCGACTTATCCACTCTAAGCATATCCAGCCATTCCAGTACATCCTGCCTATCAATTTTCACCCCATCCAATACCTCTACCATCTCCGCTTCTACCGATATTTTGTCAGCATCCTCTTCCTTAGTAAACACCGATACAAAATACTCATGAAGTATTCTAGCCTTGCCCTGCGGCTCTAAGCATATATCACCTTCTTTGTCTCTAATAGGCTCCACCCTGCCTCTTACTACCTGCTTACTATTTACATGCCGGTAGAAGATTTTTGGGTTACCTTTTATGTAACCGCCATTCTACTCTCATATTCTCTCTTTGTCAATCTTATTTTCATCTTCACATCCCCTCTCAACTTATTGTATTTGGTCTGGTTCTCACTTGAAGAATTCACCCTCATCATACACCCTCTTTTTTTGTTTCATCATATTCTCTATCTCCCTCGTCATCCAATGAGCCCTGGCTTTGGTTCCCCTACCTTTCCCTCTTGTTGGAATGTACCTAGCCTGTACCTGAAACATCTTCTCCTTCAAGATCACCCATTGTTCCGTTTAGAGATTTTCCTGTCAATCTTTGGTTTCATTTTACCCTGGCTAAATCCCCTCTCATTCAATTGAAGTTAGCCCTCTTCCAATTTAGAAGTTCTACTTTAGATTGTTCCTTGCTCTTCTCCATTACTAATCTAAACCTTATGATACGATGATCACTCTTACCCAAGTGTTTTCCCACAGACACTTGGCCCACTTAGCCAACCTCATTCCCCAGCACCAGATCCAGCAATGCCTCTTTCCTATTTGGACCAAGGACATACTAGTCAAGGAAGTTCTCCTGAACACATTTCAGAAATTCCTCCCCCTCCTTTCCCTTTACTCTAACATTACCCCATTGATATTTGGGTAATTAAAGTCTCCCAATATCACCACTTTATAGTTGTTGTACATCTCTGTGATTTCCCTGCAGAATTGCTCCTCTATCTCTCTCTCATAATTTGGAGGCCTATAGAATACCCCCAATAGTGTGATCATACCCTTTTTGCTTCTCAACTCTAACCAAATGGATTCTGTCCTTGCACCCTCAAGGACATCCTCTCTTTCCAACACTACAATGTCTTCCCTAATCAGTACTTCCACCCCACCTCCCTTTTTTCCTTCCCTATCTTTTCTGAACACCTTGGGTCGGAATTTACCAGCCCTGAGGAGGCAGGTTTGGAATGGGACTGCTGGGAAATTCAAAAAAAATGGGAGCGGGTCCCAAACCCGCTCCCAACCCGCCTCCAACCAATCTTCCCGGGAGTCAGGTACCCAATTTGCGCAGGGACCTGACTCCTAGTGGCGGGAAGAGGATTATAGCCACTTAACTGCCTGTTAACAGGTAGTTAACAGGCAGTTAAGAGGCTTTTTCCCATTTTGAACCTTCTGCTGTGAGCTTCCCGATGTCGGGGAACCCCGCCAGGGTAAGTGAGGCATGCTATGGGTCTGTTGTTATGTTGGTGTTTGGATGACAGCTGCAGAATTGGTGTGAAGGATGCAAAGTGACAATGGTTAGTATCAGAGGTAAGGAAATGTTATAAAAGTAATGTTTAATGTGTTTAGATGTTTCTGCAGGTGACAAGCTGTGAAGTGTTTGTGTAGTCTCATCTCATCGGGAGAAGTGACCGATGACTTCTGCAATCTCAGCTGCAGCTGCCATCTGTTTTATCCTAAGGAGAGAGTAATTGGAGAGCCTGGATGCAAGGGCTCACCTTTGGACAGTGATTGCCAGTGTTTGACAGCACCTCAATGCTGTCAAACACTGTCAAATCATCTGTCAAACAAGTGTGGTGCATATGTCTTTATAAAACCGGCAGATGAAGCGTCATCAACTGATGTCATCTGACACCGGCTTTCCCTTAATTGGCCGGCAAGCCCGCAGGGCGGGCTTAACAAGGCCAGCTTAACAAGGCCAATCAGGGCAAAATAGCGTCAGTTCGTCAGATGTCACTGGGGGCGGGACTAGAACCCAGAAGGCAGCAGTCCCGCCCCCAACTCGTCTTGGTAAGTAAAATCCAGCCCACTGTATCCGTGAATATTAAGCACCCAGTCCTCACCATTTTTAAGCCATGTTTCCGTTATTGCCACTAAGTCATATTCCCACATGGCTAATTGTGCTTGTCACTCACCAACCTTATTCACTACACTTTGTGCGTTTACATACATGCATTCCAAACCTGTCTTTGTATTTCTCGTAGTCCTCCTTCGTCTGCTCCTATCTAATATGGTACTACTTCCTTCTCTAGTACTATCTAGCACTCTCCCTCCTTTATGCACCTTATTCCTCTTTTCTACTTCTATATGCTGGTGCCCACCCCCCTGCCAATTTAGCTTAAACCCTCCCCAACCACACTAGTGAACCTCCCCGCGAGGAGATTGGTCCCAGTCCTGTTGAGGTGCATACAATCAATACAAGGGGTGATCGCTCTAAGCATATTCCACTATATGAGTGGAGATGATGCTGTGCGAAGCATGATAGGGCCAATTTTCCTCTTTGCAGTACCCACTGTGTCAGCTGTGGCTCAGTGGTAGCACTCTAGGCTCTGAGTCAAAAGGTCGTTGGTTGAAGTCCAGAAACTTAAGCACATAATCTAGGTTGACACTTCAGTGCAGTACTGAGGGAGTGCTGCACTGTTGGAGATGTCACCTTTTGAATGAGATGTTAAACCAAGGCGCTGCCTACCCTCTCAGGTGGATGTAAAGGATCCTATGGCACTATTCAAAGAAGAGCAAGGGCGTTCTACGGTGTCCCAGCCAATATTTATTCCTTAACCAACAACAGATCATTATCTCATTACTGTTTGTGAGATCTTGCTGTGCTGCCGTGTTTCCTACATTACAGAAGAACATAAGAAATAGGAGCAGGAGTAGGCCATAAGGTCCCTCGAGCCTGCATGGATACCTGTGGGTCAGGTGTTACCTGCATGCATGATGTCACACTCTCCTGGCTTCCTTCCTGTTTTCCTCCATGTTATACAACAACAACTTGTAAAACATTCCAAGGTGCTTCACAAGAGCGTTATAAAACAAAATTCGACACCGAGCCACATAAGGAGATATTAGTGCAGATGGCCAAAAGCTAGGTCAAAGAGGTAGGGTTTAAGGAGCATCTTAAATGAGGAAAGAGAGGTCGAGAGATGGAGAGGAATTCCAGAGCTTAGGGCCTTGGCAGCTGAAGGCTTGGCCACCAATGGTGGAGCAATTAAAATCGGGGATGCTCAAGATCATCTTTCTCAAAGCACAGGAAGAATGGAATCCCCAGAGGGAAATTCATTATTTCACTATGCAGAGGACCCTTTATATTCTCAGCAAGTTTTACAAAATATCTTTGAACACTCAGAAGCTGCAGCTTCAAAGTAGTGGAAGTGGCTCCCAGCCAACACAACATTGCAGAACTGCACTCCTCTGTGACCTTTCAGCTTCCTGATCTCTTCCCACCTGCGCCTCAATTTTAAAATTCTCATCCTCGTTTTCAAATCCCTCCATGGCCTCGCCCCTCCCTATCTCTGCAACCTCCTCCAGCCCTACAACCCTCTGAGACCTCTGCGCTCCTCCAATTCTGGCCTCTTGCACATCCCCAATTTTAATTGCCCCACCATTGGCGGCCGTGCCTTCAGCTGCCTAGGCTCTAGGCTCTGGAATTCCCTCTCTAAACCTCTCTGCCTCTCTATCTCTCTCTTCTTCTTTAAGACACTCCTTAAAAACTACCTCTTTGCCCAAGCTTTTGGTCATCTGTCCAAATATCTCCTATGTGGTTCGGTGTCAAATCGTGTTTGATAACTCTCCTGTGAAGAGCCTTGGGACCTTTTACTACGTTAAAGGCGCTATATAAATGCAAGTTGTTGTTATTGTGGGCCTTCATACATGTTTACCAATACCACCTTTACAGTGGTGGTGATTTTCAGTGATAGTAAGTGGACAGAAATGCAGGAAAATCTCAGGGGACAAGTGGCCACACCCCCTGCTTCACTTAAATGCAGCAGGGAACATTTCCAATGGGCAGATCAGGATCAAAGCGGAGTCCTGGGAGAGAAATCATGATAATGCACAGGATATGTGCTATTTTACTGAGCAGAATATTTAGTGTCTTCCACTGGCATTATCTCATGGCATAATTTCAAGGCCAAGTAAATTATCTATTGCTTCACACACAAGATAAATCAAAAGTAGTTAGAATCACTGTTGCTTTTATGTACAGGTTAACTATCAACAGAACTAGAACTTTTAGAGAAAGAGTTGTTTGAAGGATCCACTCACCAAGTCAGGTTCTGAGTAAGTTGGCAGATACGGGTCCCTCAATCCCCAGACAGAAGACCATAAACAGACCTGAAAGGAGTTCTAAGTCACAAATTTCTGTACACTAATTTAAACATCAACCGATTGATATGCTCTTGTCTCACTGCACTCAGCTTACTTGCACTCTGTGATGTAGGATGATCTTATTACTGTCCATCAAATGTGGGACAACTAGAATGTTGATAGAATCTGCACTCTTATACCATTGTTTGCCACATTGCGTTTTGTAGCTGAGATCTTAAGAGAAAATCTGACCATCCTATCCAAAGAGGAGAAAGAGATGTTGAAGCTGAGGAAGATTAGGATTCGCCCATTACTGGACATCTGATGTGCAAAACTAGTTGTAGAACAAAATAGCTGGAGAACAACAATACCAACAACAGCTTTAATTTGTATAGTGCCTTTAACATAACATGGAGAGATTTAAAGACAAGGACAAGGATTTTAAATTTAATATGTGAAGGCCAGGGAATTGGCTAGGAGGTGGGACCACTCGGCTCCAGACCTCATTACAGCCTTGGTCCAAACATGGACAAAACAGCTGAATTCCAGAGGAGAGGTGAGAGTGACTGCTCTTGACATCAAGGCAGCATTTGAACGAGTGTGGCATCAAGGAGCCCTAGTAAAATTGAAGTCAATGGGAATCGGGGGAAAACTCTCCACTGGCTGGAGTCATACCTAGCACAAAGGAAGATGGTTGTAGTTGTTGGAGGTCAATCATCACAGTCCCAGGACATCGTTGCAGATGTTCCTCAGGGCACCATCTTCAGCTGCTTCATCAATGACCTTCCCTCCATCATAAGGTCAGAAGTGGGGATGTTCAATGATGATTGCACAGTGTTCAGTTCCATTCGCAACTCCTCAGATAATGAAGCAGTCCATGCCTACATGCAGCAAGACCTGGATGACATTCAGGCTTGGGCTGAAAAGTGGCAAGTAACATTCGCGCCACACAAGTGCCAGGCAATGACTATCTCCAACAAGCAAGAGTCTAACCACTGCCCCTTGACATTCAACGGCATTACCATCACTGAATCCCCCACCATCAACATCCTGGGGATCACCATTGACCAGAAACTTAACTGGACCAGCCATATAAATACTGTGGCAACAAGAGCAGGTCAGAGGCTAGGTATTCTGCGGCGAGGTATTCTCACCTCCTGACTCCCCAAAGTCTTTCCAGCATCTACAAGACACATGTCAGGAGTGTGATGGAATATTTTCCACTTGCCTGGATGAGTGCAGCTCCAACAACACTAAAGAAGCTCGACACCATCCAGGACAAAGCAGCCCGCTTGATTGGGACCCCATCTACCACCTTAAACATTCACACCCTGCTCCACCGGCACACCGTGGCTGCAGTGTGTACCATCTACAAGGTGCACTGCAGTAACTCGCCAAGGCTTCTTCGGCAGCACCTTCTAAACCCACGACCTCTACCACCTAGAAGGACAAGGGCAGCAGGCGCATGGGAACACCATCACCTGCAAGTTCCCCTCCAAGTTACACATCATCCAGACTTGGAAATATATCGCCGTTCCTTCCTTGTCGCTGGGTCAAAATCCTGTAACTCCCTCCCTAACAGCACTGTGGGGGTACCTTCACCACAAGTACTGCAGCGGTTCAAGAAGGCGGCTCACCATTACCTTCTCAAGGGCAATTAGGGATGGGCAATAAATGCTGGCCTTGCCAGTAATGCCCGCATCCTGTGAACGAATAAAAAAGAGACAGAGAGTAGGGGTAATGGGTATGTACTCAAAATGGCAGGCACCCCACAGGGATCTGTACTGGGACCACAGCTTTTCACTATATTTATAAATAACTTGGATGAAGGAATAGAGATCCCTATATCTAAGTTTGCTGACGACAGGGTCGAAGGGGTCCAAGTACAGAAATCACTAAAAGCTAGTGTACAAAAAATAACTAAAAAGGCTAATGAATGTTGGCCTTTATCGCAAGAGGACTGGAATACAAAAGGTTGGAAGTTATGCACGGTTGTACAGAGCTCTGGTTAGACCCCATCTGGAGTAGTACATTCAATTCTGGGCACTGCACCTCAGGAAGGATATATTGGCTTTGGAAGGGGTGCAGTGCAGATTCACCAGAATGACACTGGGGCTAAAATTGTGAGGACAGGTTGCATAGACTAGGCTTGTATTCCCTTGAGTATAAGAAGATTAATCAAGGGGCTATGGGGAGGGAGGAACTTAAATCAATGACTATCACTAGAGAAAAAGTATTAGGCAAACTAATGGGACTAAAGGCTGACAAGTCCCCTGGAGCTGATGGCCGACATCCTAGGGTCTTAAAAGAAGTGGCTGCAGAGATAGTGGATGCGTTGGTTGTAATCTACCAAAATTCCCTGGATTCTGGAGAGGTCCCAGCAGATTTGGAAAACCACAAATCTAACGCCTCTATTCAAGAAAGGAGGGAGGCAAAAAGCAGGAAACTATAGGTCAGTTAGCCTAACATCTGTCATTGGGAAAATGCTGGAATCCATTATTAAGGAAGTAATAGCAGGACATTTATAAAATCATAATACAATTAAGCAGAGTCAACATGGTTTCGTGAAAGGGAAATCGTGTTTGACAAATTTACTAGAGTTCTTTGAGGATGTAACGCGCAGGGTGGATAAAGGGGAACCAGTAGATGTAGTGTATTTGGATTTCCAGAAGGCATTCAATAAGGTGCCACATAAAAGGTTACTGCACAAGATAAGAGCTCACGGGGTTGGGGGTAATATATTAGCATGGATAGAGGATTGGCTAACTAACAGAAAACAAAGAGTCAGGATAAATGGGTCATTTTCAGGTTGGCAAACTTTAACTAGTGGGGTGCCACAGGGATCATTGCTGGGGCCTCAACTATTTACAATCTATATTAATGACTTGGATGAAGGGACCTTGTGCACTATAGCCAAATTTGCTGATGATACAAAGATAGGTGGGAAAGCAAGTTGTGAAGAGGACACACAAAGAGTCTGCAAAGTGATATAGATAGGTTAAGTGAGTGGGCAAAAATTTGGCAGATGGAGTATAATGTGGGAAAATGTGAGGTTATACACTTTGGTAGGAAGAATAAAAAAGCAAATTATTATTTAAGTGGAGAGAGACTACATAATGCTGCGGTACAGAGGGATCTGGGGGTCCTCGTACATGAAACACAAAAAGTTAGCATGCAGGTACAGCAAGTAATTAGGAGGGCAAATGGAATGTTGGCCTTTATTGCAAGGCGGATGAAGTATAAAAGTAGGGAAGTCTTGCTACAACTGTACAGGGCGTTGGTGAGACCACACCTGGAGTACTGTGTGCAGTTTTGGTCTCCTTATTTAAGGAGAATATACTTGCATTGGAGGCAGTTCAGAGAAGGTTCACTAGGTTAATTCCTGAGATGAAAGGTTTGTCTTATGAAGAAAGGTTGAGCAGATTGGGCCTATACTCATTGGAGTTTAGAAGAATGAGAAGTGATTTTATTGAAACATATAAGATTCTGAGGGGGCTTGACAGGGTAGATGCAGGGAGGATGTTTCCCTTTCTGGGGTAATCTAAAACTAGGGGGCACAGTTTTAGGATAAGGGGTCACCCATTTAAAACAGAGATGAGGAGGAATTTCTTCTCTCAGAGGGTCGTGAATCTTTGGAATTCTCTACCCCAGAGAGCTGTAGAGGCGGAGTCATTGAATATATTCAAAAATGAGAAGTCGCACAACACCAGGTTATAGTCCAACAGTTTTATTTAAAATTACGAGATTTCGGAGCGCTGCTCCTGCTTCAGGTACAAGTACAGTGAGGGAATACAAATCGGCTCCGAATGCTCGGAATTTTAAATAAAACTGTTGGACTATAACCTGGTGTTGTGCGACTTCTCATTTTTGTCCACCCCAGTCCAACACCGGCATCTCCGCATCATGAATATATTCAAGGCGGAGATAGACATATATTTGAGCTACAGGAGATTCAAGGGTTATGGGGAGCGGGCGGAAAAGTGGCGTTAAGGCCAAGATCAGATCAGTCATGATCTTATTGAATGGCGGGGCAGGCTCGAGAGGCCGAATGGCCTACTCCTGCTCCTATTTCTTATGTTCTTATAAAGAGTGATCTAATTGAGGTGTTAAAGATGATTGAAGAATTTGATAGGTTAGATAGAGAGAAACGATATCCTCTGGTGGGAGAGTCCAGAACAAGGGGCATAACCTTAAGAGTAGAGTTAGGCCGTTCAGGGTGATGTCAGAAAGCACTTCTTCACACAAAGCGTAGTGGAAATCTGGAACTCTATTCCCAAAAAGCTGTTATGGCTAGGTCAATTGAAAATTTCAAAACAGATTGTTAGATTTTTGTTAGGTAGGGTATTAAGGGTTACGGAACCAAGGCAGGTAGGTGGAGTTAAGATACAGATCGGCCATGATCTAATTGAATGGCGGAACAGGCTCGAGGGGTTGAATGATCTATTCCTGTTCCTATGCCAGTGAGGATAGAGTGGAGGACAAATGACACTTAAGAGGTCATTTTAACTGAACCCACCTGATGGGAGCACAGTGGGTTTGGGTCAGATGCACGTTTTACACCCCATTCAATGTTATGCTCTACTGACTTCGGGCTAGGTGTTAAACAGGCATCTTACCTGTACACGCCCCATTCCTGTTGGGTGGGTTAGGTTAAATTTATCCCTTTAGTGTGGGACTTGACATGAATGGACATGTCCTTATGTGTACGTTCCCTCTCAGGGCCTTCGGTGAATCTCCCTTATCCAAATGCCAATAATATGACTTCCAGATTGCTCACCAGAACTTCTGTGTGCCAAATCACAAGACATATCATTGCACAGTCCAGTCTCTGCCTGTCTGATATATCAACTTCATGGCCCAACAAAGATTAAATTCAAAGGGCTGGATTTTGTCATTGGGGGTGGGCTGGGGGCGTGTCAGGTGGTCAGCGTGTCAGGACCCCGCCTCCGATGTGAGGCGGGACAAAAGTGCGATTTTTCCCTAATTGGGCACTTGATTTCCAGCGTGTGGGAACCCCTGGCCCAATGAGTCTTTTGATTCAGAAACTCGCCTCCGATGATGTCATCTATGCAGCTGGATTTAAGGCCTGCAAGCAGCCTTACAACTTTATCACCATTCTTCTGAGGGATTCCTACTACAAGTATGTCCAGCACCAGACCAAAGTGTGCACCCAGCTTCGATGAGGCCTCCCTCCAAGCTCTGGTGGAGGGAGCAAAAGCAAATAAGGAAGTGCTCTTTCCTTCCTCAGGGAGGAAAAAGCCTCCACAACAGACCAAAGCTGTGTGGCTGCAAGTGGCACAGGAGGTGAATGCAATTTCAATGTGCAGCAGAACCTGGCTGCAGTGTAGAAAGAGGTTTCATGACCTTCTCCGCACAGGAAAAGTGAGTATTCCATCCCCATGACCTTCAATCTGATCCCCATCTCCTCTCATCACCAGCACTCTGCTTTGTCAACCTCCTCCTCTACATCCCACTTCAGCCTTACATCCCTGTACCCTTACCCATGCCCTCTCTCTGTATGTTCACATTCACTTAACTATTCAATTATGCAGCCCTCACATTCCCTATCACTGTGATGCTATGACAACAACTTACAACACACAGGGAGGGCCCTTGGTCTTGGCACCTCACTCCATCTTTGTGTCCTTCTAAGCATCTATGCTATGGATTCTCTACACTCACTCCTTCATTCTCACTCAAACTCCACTTGTGTCCCTCATTGCAGGAAAAGAGAGCCCACAATAAGAGGGAGAGGGCGAGGACAGGAGGAGGGCCACCCTCAATAGCCCAGCTCACCACTGCAGAGGAGGCGGCCCTGGAGATCGCGGGAGTGGAGGAGGATGCGCAAGTGGGGGACGGACAGACGGGTGCATCTCAGCAAGCTGGTGACAGAATAGTTTTTCATCTCTCTCATTGACATTGCATGAGTGACTGATAATGATTCTGATGCGCCAACACATTGACTTATGATCATCTGCACAATTCAATGTGCATGCAACCTTTATCTCACATGTCTAACTCTTTCCTTTACTCCCCCACAGGACCATCGACAGCCCCCCTCCCCACTGTCCAGGAGGAACAGCCTGAGCCAGAAGACTCCTCAGAGGAAGCTGTAACTTCTGAGGGTGCAGCGTCAGCAGAATTGAGCGCACCCAGCACCAGCGCAGAAACTCACACCTCGGTGGGACCTTCGCGAGATAGAGTAGTGTTGTCACCTGGTGTATCACAGATCACAAGTGAGCATCAGCAGATGGTGGAGACAGGGACAGCAGTGGAGAGTCCTCGTCAGAGGCCACAGGACTCTCCCAGCTCAGCTCAGCTGCATGTCGATCCTGTGCCTCCGGGTCCATCCAGAAGGAGAGCGGTGCCGGAACTCCAGGAACAGGTGCAGGAGTCTCTGGCAGGTTTTGTCTCCAGGGTCGCTGCGAGTGTGGAGCGAATGGAGGAGTCCATCGCGAACATGAGCAGAGCCTTTGTGGAGGCATTGGCGCATGAACGCATCACACAGAAAGGATGGCAACCTCCGTGGAAAGGATGGCTACCTCCGTGGTAAGGCTGGCTACCTCCGTGGTAAGGCTGGCTACCGTCAAGGAGAGGATGACTACCGTAGAGGAGAGGATGGCTACGGCCATGGAGGAGCTAAGTCGCCAGGGTCTTGAAAACATGGTCATTGTTCAGAATAGACTGACATCTCTTGAGGAGCGATGGTCAGCTATTGAGCAGAGAAACCAGACCTTCATGGAAGTCCTCTGGAGTAGAACTTCCAGTGCAGAAACGGGTCCTCATGGCCCCTCTGAAGTGCAGCAAGGTGCTGTCAAGCCACTTGCTAGCTCTGAAGTGGGGCTGACCCATGAGAGGGATGTTGGTGGCAGAGAACAAGGAAGTGGGGGCTCCTCTCCAAGCACTCACACGACCATGCCACTGCAGAGCCCTCGGTCGGAGCCCCACCAGAGTCCTCACCCAACTGAGATGTGCGTCTCAGCCCCTGCACAGCCACAGGAGCAGCAGACTGTTGCCGATCCCTCACAGGCTCGCAACCCCAGAGAATGCTCGCCAAAGGTGTCGAGACAGGAGCAGCAAGAAAGTGAGCAAGGGGCCTCCACATCTGCTAAAGCCACAGGGGAAGCACCATGTAGGAGCACGCGTAAAGGAAGATAAAGCACAAGTAGTCACAAGGGTAGTCACTTGGGTGTTCTGTTGTGTTTATTTTTGAAAAGCCATCCGTGAATTGTGATGATAAAAAAATTTGATGGCAAACTGTTGAAGTTGTGGCCTGTGTCATTTCGCAAATGGGACTTCCACATTGAGGGCTATGGGCGACTTGCAATTGTCAGTATGGTGGTCAGAGTGATAGGAATCCACAGGTTCTTGTCCATTGTCAATGCTCTGGTAAGAAGGTGCGAGGCAAAAGTGTTTGATTGGGCAAGCTAAGCAAATCTGGCCAAGATGAGTGCGTCCCTTGCATCCCGGGTAGCAATGTGCTTGCATGCTGCTGCCTCTGGTTGATGCGCCTCCGTAACCTGTTCGTTGTCGCTCTCCTCCTCCTCCTCTTCCTCATTTGAGGAGGTTATGCGATCAGCCACTTGTACCTCAGCAAGCTGCAAGCCACAATGCTGTGCCATGTTGTGAAGTGCACAGCAGACCACGACGATTCTAGAGACCCTGGCTGCTGAGTACTGCAGGGCTCCACCTGATCTATCAAGGCATCCGAATCGCATCTTCAGCAAGCAGATGGTTTGCTCGATTATGGATCTGGTGGAAATGTGGCTGGAGTTGTAGCGCTCCTCAGCTTTGTTGGATGGGCTCCTCAACAGCATCATTAGCCACGTCTTCAGGGGATAGCCCTTGTCTCCAAATAGACATCCGGAAAGTTGGTCTGGTGGACTGAAGAGCGGAGGCACATGTAAGGTTTCCAAAATTTGCAGATCCCCAAAACCTAAGGAAAAAGGACTTTGGAACTACCTCAGAGTGATAATATTGCATTACAGCCTAACCTAAGAGACTGTAAGACCAAAAACCAAGTTTTGGCATTTTAAAACATGTCTGGGCCTGTAAAGGGAGAAAAAGGCTGCAAAAGAAGGTGGGTTCAACCTCTGCAAAAGCAGTTTTGGTTATTGCAGTTAATTGCAATGTCTGGGGAACCGGGATGACCTCACTCAAAGCCCCAGCAAGCATTAACATTTTGACAATAGACCCTAGGAGAAGACAGTCCCACCCAAAACAACAGGTCCCATCAAACCGATTACATAACCCATTAAAGACATGCATAAAGCAAATATTCTATAGAAGTCCAAGACCCAGTCAAGAAACCCAAAACATGAGGACAATTCAAACTCTGATTAAACAACAGATCGACAGGATGGAGCTATCCTGAAACCACTTCACACATTTACAAAAACCAGTTAACACGCTAGTAAAGTCATTACTGTTAACGAGGTCTTACAATGACCAGGATTTGATTTGGTTTTGATAAGGCCACTTCAATTTAGTATAATTGAAGGCCCATCAAGCAGTTCAGCAGTAACAACAGTTCAAGTTCAACAGAAGGCAGTTCCACAGCTCAGAAGAAGACAGTTTAAACAGAGGCAGAGTTCAACAGAAAGAAGTTCAACAAAGAAAGCCAACAGCTCCAGAAGCAGGCCGACACGCAAGAAGAAACCAGAGCAACAGTTCCAGTGACCATCAGATTCCTTGCGGCAACAAGGGCCTTACGAAACCTTTTACTCAAAAGACTCTAAACCCTAACTCTCAAATGTCAAGGATTCGTTTGGTGAGCATTATCCCTGGTTCTCCAGAGTCCAACCTAGCTAGTGAAGTGGGATTGGGAGGGTGAAGTATTCTCCTAATGTTATTTCCCTCGCTTGTACCGAAGTGTTCCCCACCTTTAGAGTGTTAAGAGTGTTGTCATTCGTGTTTTACCTTTTAATAAAGATTGAAGTTCTTTCATCAAACTCAGTTGTCTGCTGCACCCCCAAATAAGTCCAGGGTCTAGAATCAAGTGAGTGGGAGCGATTCGAACTGCTCAGAAGTCAGAGGTGAAGCTGACACAAAACCACCACTCCCTACACACACTAGACTGGCGCAGGATGAAGGAGTCATGGCAACTGCCAGGGTAATTGGCACAAACATGCAAAATTTCCTTCTTGTGGTCACACACCAGCTGCACGTTGAGGGAGTGGAAGCCCTTGCGGTTGACAAAAATACCTGGATTGTGATGGGGTGCCTTAAGGGCCACATGTGTGCAGTCAACGATGCCCTGCACCCTTGGAAAGCCTGCCAGATTCGCAAACCCAACCGCACGCGCGGTTACACTTGCTTGATCCTTGGAGAAGTTAATGTAATTGTGCACGATGGCAAAGAGGGCATCGGTTACCTGCGTGATGCAAGTGTGTGCGGCCGCCTGGGAGACGCCGCTGATGTCTGCTGCTGATCCCTGGAATGAGGCGGAAGCAAAAAAGTTGAGTGCAGTGGTGACTTTGACGCCCACTGGTAAGGGGTGTCCACCCGCTCCTCTGGGCTCCAGGTCTTGCTGCAGCATTGCGCAGATGTCACCCACTACCTCTCGTGAAAGTCTGAGCCTCCTTTGGCACTGCTGCTCAGTCATGTTGAGGTAGCTCATCCTCTGTCTGTAAACCCTGTTTTGGGGGTATCTCCTGCGGCGACGTGCTTCCATGCGCTGGTGCCTTCTGGCCTGTGCAACTTCAGGTGGGTGACTGCCGCTTGGCGCTCCTGTTGTTGCTCCTGCTGTTGGTGCTGCTGTTGTTCAGGGTTCTGCTGCTGCCGTGGCTGGTCTTCGTCCGAATCTGATGTCCAGGAGGAAAGAAATAAATGGTTCCTATGCTTCAGTTGAGGAAGCGCTCAGTCAAGGTGGGGAGAGGGGTTTCCCAGGAGGTCACACTGGAGATGGGTGTCAGGCTCCAAACTTCCACAACAATGAGTAGGCCTGCTAAAAGTTCCCCCAGACCTGAGACAACAAAGTTCTGCCACCTGCAAATGATCATTGCTGAAAACTCCTCTTTAATGGTGGAGCTGCAGCTGTTAGTAAGCAATCCACTTGTGAGGCCGCCAGGATTAACTGGCGTGTTCCAGAGGAGACGTGCAGCACGGGGGAAATGTGTTAAATTCAGAAAGGCCTCTCAAAATGGGATTATAGAGGCACTTAACTGATTGTAAGGGCCTTAAGGGCCTATCCCGCCTTTTGGAGGCGGGATGGAAACGGGATCTGAAACCACGATTGTGGGAAAATTGCTCAGAGGCGGGCTGGAGGCGGGATCGGATCCGCCCGCCATTTTTTGCAATTTTAACAACTCACACGCCTCCAAACCCGCCACCTCGGACCTGGGAAAATCGAGCCCAAAGCATTTTATTTGTATTGTAAAAATTTCAATTCTATATTTTGGGGAATTGCTGTATGAGCAAACTTTGAGGACTTTCAAATATCTAAAAATTTCCATTATTAACTTGAATGCCTTTGGGCA
Organism: Squalus acanthias; assembly: GCA_030390025.1. Classification (NCBI taxonomy): domain Eukaryota; kingdom Metazoa; phylum Chordata; class Chondrichthyes; order Squaliformes; family Squalidae; genus Squalus; species Squalus acanthias. The sequence continues at coordinate 28,912,273 of CM059432.1, read as the reverse complement.
TGCACCATCTGTCAAATGCTCCCTTCCAGTTATACTTGTGTACAAATAAAAACATTCCAGGGAGAACATACCAGCCAATTTACCTGAGTAGGATCAAACCTCTGTCACATTGTCTTAAATGGACAGGGATTTGGAACGTTTGTACTTTAGCTAATATCTGACACCTGGAAATTCTTCATCTATAAACAGGTACGACAATCAAGGAACAAATCTCTGGGTAGGTGTGGGGTGTGTGTGAGAGAGAGAGAGAGAGAGAAAGAGAGAGTGTTCATTACCTGCTTTACATTTATTTTATAACTATGAGCTAATTGACACCACTAACAATGCTAATTTTCCACAACCCACTCCTTCGCTATGAAGTGTTTTCCATTTCCCGATCAAAAGAAACTAGCTCAGTGTTGGACAGCTTTCTTGTTCTTGTTCTTTTTCGTTTTGTTGCTTTAAACGTCAGACTGCACACACACTCAGTTGTAGTAATGCAGGATCAGGTCTTCATTGAAACCTCATACTATCCACAACCAGTATGAGTGCACAAGTCTTTTTATACTACACAAAACCAGTATGCGAGCTGCTGAGACACACACTTCACCAAACCAGTGTGAGCACAAGCTGCTTTTGAGACACACACTATCCAACCCAGTGTGAGCTAGCTGCTGAGAGATCACACTATCCATGATTCCAGTGTTTCCTTACATTTCTTACACTAAATTTTGCTTTTGATCACTACATTCCATGCATACTACCAATAAAATCATGGTACATCAAAGGTACATACAAATGCCACAGAATAACATAAATTAAACATCCAGGCTCTCAACTCATCTAATTGTTTTATTGCCGCAATAAAACCTTCCCCTCCCTAAACAAAGTTATCAAGTTGACACATTCAACTGGGAGTGTACTACAGACCCCCAAACAGTGAGAGGGAGATAGAAGAGCAAATATGTAGACAAATTTCTGATTTAAGGTAGTTATGGAAAAGGACAAGGATAGACCAGGAATAAAAATTCTAAATTGGGGAAGAGCAAATTTTGCTAAGCTCAGAGGGGATTTAGCCATAGTGGACTGGAAACAGCTTCTTGAAGGTAGGGAGGCATTCAAGGAGGAGATCCGGGGGGTTCAGACCAAATAGGTGCCCTTAAAGAAAAAAGGTGGGACTAACAAATCTAGAGCTCCCTGGATGTCTAGGAACATACAGGGTAGGAGAAAGAAAAAAAGGGAGGCGTATGACAGATACCGAGGGCTAAATACTCCAGAATCTTTAGAGGAGTACAGAAAGTACAGGGGTGCAATTAAAAAGGATATTAGGAAAGCAAAGAGAGAGCATGAAAAATTCTTGGCAAGTAAAATCAAGGAAAACCCAAAGATGTTTTATAAATATATTAAGAGTAAGAGGATAACTAAATAAAGGGTAGAGATCATGAGGGTAAACTGTGTGTGGAGGCGGGAGATGTCAGTAGGGTTCTTAATGAATACTTTGCGTCTGTTTTCACAAAGAAGAGGGGCGAAGCAGACGTTGCTATCGGGGGAGGAGTGTGAAATATTAGATGAAATAAATATAGTGAGAGAGGAAGTATTAAGGGGTTTAGCAGCTTTAAAAGTGGATAAATCCCCAGGCCCGGATGAAATGTATCCCAGGTTGTTAAGCGAAGCAAAAGAGGAAATAGTAGAGGCCCTGACCATCATTTTTCAATCCTCTCTGGCTTCAGGTGTGGTGCCGGAGGACTGGAGGACTGCTAATGTGGTACCCTTGTTTAAAAAGGGAGAAAAGGATAGACCGAGTAATTACAGGCCAGTCAGCCTAACCTCGGTGCTGGGAAAATTATTGGAAAGAATTCTGAAGGACAGGATAAATCTTCATTTAGAAAGACACGGATTAATCAAGGATAGTCAGCACGGATTTGTTAAGGGAAGGTCGTATCTGACAAACTTGATTGAATTTTTTGAGGAGGTAACAAGGAGGGTAGATGAGGGTAGTGCGTTTGATGTAGTTTATATTGGCTTTAGCAAGGCTTTTGATAAGGTTCCACATGGCAGAGTGGTCACAAAGTTAAAAGCCCATGGGATCCAGGGCAAAGTGTCAAGTTGGATTCAAAACTGGCTCGGAGACAGGAAGCAGAGGGTAATGGTTGATGGGAGTTTTTGTGACTGGAAGGCTGTTTCCAGTGGGGTTCCGCAGGGCTCAGTACTAGGTCCCTTGCTTTTTGTGGTATATATCAATGATCTAGACGTGAATATAGGGGGTATGGTTAAGAAGTTTGCAGATGATACTAAAATTGTCTGTATGGTTGATACTGAAGAAGGAAGCTGTAGACTGCAGGAAGATATCAATAAATTGGTCAGGTGGGCAGAACAGTGGCAAATGGAATTCAATCCGGAGAAGTGTGAGGTAATGCATTTGGGGAGGGCTAACAAGGAAAGGGAATACACATTAAATGGTAGGACACTGAGTAGTGCAGAGGAACAAAGGGACCTTGGAGTGCATGTCCACAGATCCCTGAAGGTAGCAGGCCAGGTAGATAAGGTGGTTAAGAAGGCATACGGAATGCTTGCCTTTATTAGCCGTGGCATAGAATACAAGAGCAGGGGGGTTATGCTTCAACTGTATAAAATACTAGTTGGGCCTCAGCGAGAGAACTGCATGCAGTTCTGGTCACCACATTACAGGAAAGATGTGATTGCACTAGAGAGGGTACAGAGGAGATTTACAAGGATGTTGCTGGGAGTAGAGAATCTTAGCTATGAGGAAAGACTGGATAGGCTGGGTCTGTTTTCCTTGGAACAGAGGAGGCTGAGGGGAGATCTTATTGAGGTGTATAAAATTATGAGGGGCATAGATAAAGTGGATAGAAAGGACCTGTTTCCCTTAGCAGAGGGGTCAAAAACCAGGGGGCACAGATTTAAAGTAATTGGTGGAAGGTTTAGAGGAGATTTGAGGAGAAATTTCTTCACCCAGAGGGTTGTGGGGGTCTGGAACTCACTGCCTGAAAGGGTGGTAGAGGCAGGAACCCTAACCACATTTAAAAAGTACTTGGATGTGCACTTGGGATGCTCTAACCTGCAGGGCTACGGGCCAAGAGCTGGGAAGTGGGATTAGGCTGGATAGCTCTTTGTTGGCCGGCGCGGACACGATGGGCCGAAATGGCCTCCTTCCGTGCTGTAATTTTCTCTGATTCTATGAAATATGGTTGAATGACTCTTACACATCCTACTATTATCTTTCCCCTGAAGACATCCTTTCCCCAAAATCCTCATAGCCAATTTACAACCCAGGCTCAGCAGAAAGCTGTTTTAACTTTTAACCCAGCATGTGCTGATCTCACAGACTGCGCAGAAAGAATAGTGAGGTACCCGAGTAGTGTGAACCCTGTTCCCACACTCAGCACTAGTAAGGCATATCCTGCCTTTCAAACAGGTGCTATATGCTCTCAGCCATACACGACCTATTTCAGTCAGGTCAGGACACAACGTAATCCTTCATGGGTCAGGTCATGAAATGGGAAGGGCAACAATTCTGTTAGTTGCACAGACCCATGCAAGTAAGAAATCTCCAAAGAAACAATAAGGAGACCAATTCATGACTTAATTCCTCACACTTACACACAATATTTTGATTTTTATTACATTTTATTGGCATCTTCCAAATACATGCTGTGATATTAAATCAAGTTCTACAATTACAATGTTGTACGTAAGTTTCTTTCAAGTGAATTTTTGTGCCTATTAAGATTATCAATGTTAGTGCCAAAGAGGTGAAACACAGGGACTTGCCACTCCCAGATTTTGTATGGCACAGAACAGATGCAACCTAAAGCTCTCACTACTCTGGCCCAACAAGCTGCCTTAATCCTAAATTCAGAACACCTCTTACTGCACCAGTGTGGCATGTTCAATTTCTCACACCAGCCATTCTCTGTGAAATTGCTCATTTAATGGAAATTAATGCCAAATTATAAATGTGAGAGGTTTAATCTGCAAGAAACTTTTTCAACGTACAACCTTACAGCAACCCGAGAGGAGACTTTAGATAACAAAATCACACTGCACTCCAGGCTGCATGAAGATCAAAGCTTAGTTGCCACCAAACTTGAGTACAGGTCCAAATCATGAATGATTTTCAATGCTGATGGAATGCTGGTTGAATGCATTCCACACCAGAAGTCAACACAAAATCCCCCAAATCAAGTTGGTCAATTTCATTGTAAGCAGACCCAGGAACCTTCAATGATAGCTTCAATTCCCCAGGCCTTTACTACATATGGTAGGGGAATTACCTGCTCACTGAGAGTTTCCCAACCAACCACAGGGTAAAAATGAGAAGTCGCACAACACCAGGTTATAGTCCAACAGTTTTATTTAAAATTACGAGCTTTTGGAGCGCTGCTCCTTCTTCGTACTTGTACCTGAAGAAGGAGCAGCGCTCCGAAAGCTCGTAATTTTAAATAAAACTGTTGGACTATAACCTGGTATTGTGCGACTTCTCATTTTTGTCCACCCCAGTCCAACACCGGCATCTCTGCATCATAACCACAGGGTAAGCAACAATGAGCTGGAGTGCAAAATAGATGTATGGATAAGAATCTGGGCTTCCTTATGCTAACTTAACAATGGGTGCAGATGGTACCAGCAAAGAACTTGGGTGGCAGTAAAGGATGTCCACAACAAATTTGGGACCTCCAGAGGCTGGCCATGCTCTTTCAAGGTAAGCTTAATTAACAGATTCATTAGTGATTCATCTCATTGCTAGTTATAGGATTTTGCTGTGTGCAAAATGGCTGCAAAGTTTGCCTATATAATCGCAGCTACTTTATTTGAAAGTAATTAATTGTATGTGAAGGGCTTTGATAGCTTTCTGAGAGTCATGATGAGGTGCAAGCTTTTCTTTTTCTTATGAACGACAGCCGCACAAAGAAAAATACACCCAAAGAAAATCTGCTAATCTGTTGCAGAGCTGAAAACACCACATCCACCAAAGCATTTGTTTTGATCAGTTGGGTGCCTGACACATCAGTCTCCAAAGTAAGCTATCGGGAAGTTGAATTTGCCCAATATGGAATGCACACAGTCTTTCTGTATAGACATAGCTCACATACATAAATTCAGAGAACTTAGGCACAGGACCACAAGAGCCAAGGTTTAGGGACCCCCAAGTGTGTGTGTGGGAGGGCAAGTTTCATGCTGCTTGTCCAACCAGGGTCATCCTACCTATTACTGCACCTGGACTACAGGATTATGATTTGACAACAAAATATAACAAAAAGTGTCTAAATAATGCCACTGCTCCACTGAAAGTACTCCCAAAGTAATGCTCCTGCTATTCTTTAGCCCCAATTTTAATTGCCCGCCCTACAGTGGGGCACAAGAGCCAAGGTTTAGGGACCCCCATGTAAATCAGGGTGCTATGACGCAATTAAGACCCCAACGCCATTTTAACTCTAAATCACGGAAATCCTACCCAGTGCTCAACCCGCCAGTAAAACCTGGGACATTGGTCTTTCAGTTATTGAAGCAGTATTTAAATGGGTATTCGCCTACAACTAATTGGATCACTGGAACTTTGTGCTATTTAGATTGCTAGGAGAGTTTTCAGTTTCAAGATCACTTCTTTCTCATTTTTTCTGCCTTATTACCCTCAGTAAGATTTATCTGCTTAGTGGTATTGCTGCTAGTTTTATTTGGATGGAGGAACAGTGGATGAAGAGGTGGAACAGCAGCTGCCTCAGCAACTAGCAGCAGCTGGGCCTATTAGAAGACAGCAGGTGAGGGGGGGGGGGGACTGCTCGTAGGAGGTCATACCCAGCACACAGGGTGTACAGGCCAAGAGTCATTTTCTTGAATCTTTCTGAAAAATAGTGCATCAGGAGGCTGTGCTTCTCAGCAATTCAAGTGACCTTCTCATTCCCCTGCCCTCAAAACTGACACAGAACCCCTCTGCATTAAAAGTCCTTATTACATCCTTCACCATTCTCTTAATTCTGCATTAAAGCATATTTAAACTGTTGAGACAACTTATATGTCAATGACATGCTGACAATGCAGACTCAGAAGTTGCTACAAAAGCACACTGTAGACCAAAGTGCCAAAAGTGATAAAGGTGATTAATTTAATGGTAAACATAATAATTACTTCCATTAATTTCTCATACGTCAACTCATAGTTTTCTAACTCTACTACTTCTATGAGATGCTCCCCTAGTGGTCTCAGCAAAGCTGGCGGAAGGCTGCTGTTCCTCATGTTGGGACCCATGAGATGCTTGTGGCCGGTGACTTCTGGGTGCTCGAGCCTATGTGAGGAAAGTAGTTTTCTTTTCAAGGTGGGCCTCTGAAGTCTTAATTTCTGTCCTGCTCAGCAGAGCTGGGAGAGGACCTCACTCTCCAGCAAGCTCTCTTCTGGCCTGTCCCTGCCACCAGTACTTACCACTGCTCACATACTGGGTGTTTCACCACATGCAGATCTCTGCCTCACTATTTAGCCTATGCAGAGTGCCAATGTCTGTACTAGTGCTTGGGAGGGATGAAGCGCGTGCATCCTCAGCAGGACTGTCCTCGTCTGAGATAGCTTCTTCAGGAGCCTCTTGTCCCTTTCCTCTTCAGTAAGAGTTAGGAGAAGCTGAATATTATCAGGTGATAGTCTTGAAAATACAGCTAGAAGTTGTGAAGCTTGCTAAATATTTGCTGAGATGAATGAAGGGCTACCAGTAATATGCAGCTGCTAGCCTCGCCTTCCCCAATGCTCAGGGCTCCGCCTATGTAAATAATCTTCAGGGGTTGAGGGCTATAATGTTGGATATTCATCCACCAGTCTTGGTCCTCATCTTGGCATTAGGTGTTGTCTTGTCCTACAGAAAGAGAAGGTGAGTTACTGAGTGGCTATTGAAAAGATAAGTGGTGATGTGTAGGGTTTGTGCATGTGTTGGGGGGTGGAGAAGAAGGAGGATGCAATGAGAATGTGGAGGGGATGAACGTAAACCCAAGTGTGTGGAATGTGAAGTGACAAAGGACTGCTGGGAAGAGTTGGTGGTTGTGTAAGTGCTAGGATGTGAGAAGTGAATGATGTTACTGTGTGGTGTGAAGAGATGAAAGAAAGATAAGTATGTTTGGAATGAGAAAGAGAGGTGCTGCAGTGAGGTCTTGTGATTGTATGCTAAAGGATGGAGAGGAGGGAATTGTTAAGAGTGGTGTGGGAGGGGATGAAAGGAGTGTTGTCAGCAATGTTCCCTCTAATTTTTTTTCCCCTGCAAGGGCCCTTTACATTTGCTGTGCGGCCATGCATGCGTGGTATCTCTTCCAGCGGCTGCAGCTGGTGAACGGCCTGCTGGGACCTCGAATATTGGTTGTCAGATATTATGAGAAAAGTGTACTCACCCTTGCTGCTCTTATGAAGTCATTGAAAGTCTTTCGACACTGAAGCCAGGTCATGGCACGAACCCGGTCAGCCACCTCTGTTCAGGCCAGTACATGTGTGCACCTGCAAATGCTTCTGCGGGTGCTAAGGAAGAGTACCTCCCACCTTGCCCTGACCTCCTCCTCAAGGACCTCCAGGGAGGCATCAGAAAACCTGGGGGCAGCCCTCTGACTTATCTCTGGTGCCATAATTATTTCTAGCACTGCTGAAACTAAATTCAAAACAACCTCGCTTTAAGAGGTGCATTCCTACCTTAAGTAAGCCTCGGGAGGCCTTCCTGAAATTGTGCACATCAAGTGGCAGACTGCCCGATTTCAGACGTGATCGGGTGGGGCCATCAATGAAATTGAAGCGAGGCCTGGGAGCTTCCCGCTTGCCCTGCCCCCCACCCACACTACTCGCGCCCTGAGTTAATTATTGACCAAACTTAGTTGCCCTGATGGCATTTTGAGTCAACCATATATTGTGGACTGAAGTCACATGTAGGCCAGACCAGGTAGAGGTGGTTAGTGAACCAGTTCAGTTTTTTCAAGTGCTAGCCTACAAATTACCAGATTTATTGAATTCAATTTTACAGCTTGACATGGTGGGATTTGAACTCATGACCTCTGGGTTGCTCGTACCAGTACACTACTATACCAAGGTTACCAGCCACGGTCCTGGTGAGGGAATGTCAAATGGCCTCAAAGCTTTTGATTTAAGGAAGTAGAAAAAGAATCAGCCCAGGTCACATGCCTGATCCCTATCCAGCAACCATAGCTATAAAATTTAGGCATGCAGATATTAGGTAAGAATAGGATCAGGTTTGACTGTAAATAGAAACATAGAAACATAGAAGATAGGAGCAGGAGTAGGCCATTCGGCCCCTCGAGCCTGCTCCGCCATTCGATGAGATCATAGCTGATCATCCAAACTCAGTACCCTGTACCTGCCTTCTCCCCATATCCCTTGATACCTTTAGCTTTAAGAAGTATATCTAACTCATTCTTGAATATATATTCTTAAATTGCCTACTAACATTGTCTTTAAGTTTTGCATTCAGGATAGCTGGTTTAAAGAGATACTGAAGGACAGCTGGCACCTTTGAAACCATATCCCAATATAAGTCAGGGGGTGTGCACAGGGGTGTTAAGTGGAGCGTGTGTGCATCTGGGGAAAAGAGGGGGGGAACCGAGCTCATCTGCACGGGGTGGGGGGGAGATTGTGAGAGTGTGCACGCACGGGGGAGGCAAGCGTATGCGTACACACAGGGGAGGGGTGAGTGACACTGAGTCTAGGGGTGAGTGACAACTCAAGGTTTGGCAAATGAGGTATCACCAGCTGGCATAGACACGATGGGCTGAATGGCCTCCTTCAGTGCCGTAAATTTCTATGATTCTATCTGATAGGAATAAGAACAATAATAGTATAATGCTTCCACTTATAACATGCCTTATCACCAAAACCTCTCATGTTGCATCAAACATTGAATTAACATTAATTTATTGTTATGTAGATACACTCAGTCATAAATTTTTATGCCTTTTTTAAAAGGAGAAAGATGTCACAATTAACATTTAGACTGTTTAGAGAAATGAATGTGTTCCTGTGCCAACCAGGAATAACCTATCTTATTTATGTTTTTATACGATTACTAGCTGAAACAAAAAGATACTGTTTCTAGATTTTTGTTCTCCTGCCTTACATGGCCTTGCCTTTCCCTATCTCTGTAACCTCCTCCAGCCCTACAACCCTCCATGATCTCTGCGTTCCTCCAACTCTGGCCTTTTGTGCATCCCCCACTTCCTTCGCCCCACTGTTGGTGGCCGTGCCTTCAGCCGTCTAGGCCCTAAACTCTGGAATTCCCTCCCTAAACCTCTCCACTTCTCTCTCCTCCTTTAAGACGCTCCTTAAAACCTATTTCTTTGACCAAGACCATATTAATGTCTCCTTCTTTGGCTCGGTGTCAATTTTTGTCTGGTTGAAGCATCTTGGGATGTTTTGCTACATTTAAGGCTCGATATAAATGCAATTTGTTGCTGTATGGCTCCAGCAATTCTCTGATACCTCATCCAAGTGGCCATTCTTTGCATATGAGTTTAGACAGCAAGTGTTGTCAGGCTATTCCCTTATGGGGCTTGAGGGCATCAGAGCCTAAACTGAACATGTCCTCTACTGATGTCCATTTTTTAATAGGGTGGGGACTAACCAGCAAGTAGCAGTGGGAACCTCAGCTGATTAGCTGTAAATAAAGGTATTAATGTTGGGTCAATGACCTTGTGTGTCAGTCACAAACAGTGATACATAATGGTGACATCTTCATTCTGCCTATGTGGCAAGAACAGTTCATCAATCTCCGCTCAATCTCAAGATACACTGTTGTTTATATATGTTTGTGGAACCCGTTTGGATAGTTTTATTTCATTTTCAGAAAGATATTTAAAAATATGTACGTGTTTTTAAACCAGCAGAAGTAAATGGCCAGTGGTGACAATCAAATTATATAACTTGGGACTTCAGCGATAATGAACTGCATGCCTTTAATTGTAGGTCTTGTGATTATATTTCAACATTGCTCATATCATATATAGAGACAGACACACAGTCAGACATTATTTCAAAATTATAATTTTTCAACTTTAATATTGTTATTGATATTCTGCATTATTTACTTATATATCGGTAATAAATGTTAAAAATAGAGTAGGACTTATGTATATAAACATACACAGAATTAATTTATACAGTATATTTATAGTTAAAATGAATTTATAAAGCAAGCCTAGTACAACATATGTTAAGGCACATTTGTATTTACATTTAAAAAAAAAACAAGTCGGTATTAGTATAAATATTTCGTGTTGTATATGAGCTTATACAAATCCTGTTATAAGAATTTGCAAATAATTGTTTTAAAGATAAAAAAGTAAATGGTAACAATTTTTTAATTAAAAAAAAATACTGTTAACTCTGGACATAGTGCTGGGCGGGGGAGGTCAAGTCGGGTTGTGCGAGTCGGGAACATGCGCAGTGCGTTTATTTCGGCACTTGGTGCAGGTTATAAGAGGGGGGAGAGAAGGAGCGGTGGCGTCGTTGAGTTTGTGTTCAATTTAAAATCAAATTAACGGCTTCGTGATCATTAAATATAATGAACGGAGCTGTGCCTTTAACTTTATCAGAGGTGAGAGGTTTAAATGAAAGAAAAAAAGTTCTCACTGAGTGATTGAATTATTCCACCACCTCTGTATTTTAGTATTTATTTGATGTTAAAGTTTGATGTTTGTGTCTGTCTCGCAGGGGGAGAGTTTACCTCAGGACTCAGGCTCCTCCTCAAGCGGTGAGTAGGAATTTTCTCCGAGTCCCGCCGGGTGACGGATGGCGCTTTCCCCTCTGGCGTTTGGTGCCTGCCAGATATTTTGAGGGAGGCCGCCCCAGGCTGATGCCTCCTTCCCCCTCACCCACCGGGGTCCTTTCGGAAAACCGTCAATCGGCGCCCGTGGGCTTGGTGTCAGTCACCGCCCGCGTGCGCGCGCGCGTTCACCCGCCCCCCCCATCTGTGCACGCGCACACTCGCCACCCTCCCGCGGATGCGCTCAGTTACCTCTACTTCACCCCGACCCTGCACTTCTCCCATTCTACCACCCACCCTGCATCTCTCCCACTCCCTCCACCTCTCCACTCCCCCCCCACCCTGCACCTACTCCACACCTCTCCCACCCACCTCACCCTGCATCTCCCCACCCCCCCCACCCACCTCACCCTGCATCTCCCCCCCCCCACCCACCCACCTCACCCTGCATCTCCCCACCCCCCCACCCACCTCACCCTGCATCTCCCCACCCCCCCCACCCACCTCACCCTGCATCTCCCCCCCCCCCCCCAACCCACCTCACCCTGCATCTCCCCCCCACCCAACCACCTCACCCTGCATCTCCCCCCCCCCCCCCACCCACCTCACCCTGCATCTCCCCACCCCCCCCACCCACCTCACCCTGCATCTCCCCACCCCCCCCCCACCCACCTCACCCTGCATCTCCCCACCCCCCCCCACCCACCTCACCCTGCATCTCCCCACCCCCCCCCACCCACCTCACCCTGCATCTCCCCACCCCCCCCACCCACCTCACCCTGCATCTCCCCCCCCACCCACCTCACCCTGCATCTCCCCCCCCCCACCCACCTCACCCTGCATCTCCCCCCCCACCCAACCACCTCACCCTGCATCTCCCCCCCCCGCCCACCCACCTCATCCTGCATTCCCCCCCCCCCACCCACCTCACCCTGCATCTCCCCCCCCCCACCCACCTCACCCTGCATCTCCCCCCCCCACCTCACCCTGCATCTCCCCCCCCCCCCCCATCCACCTCATCCTGCATCTCCCCCCCACCCATCCACCTCATCCTGCATCTCCCCCCCCCCCCACCCACCCACCTCATCCTGCATCTCCCCCCCCCCCCCCCACCCACCTCATCCTGCATCTCCCCCCCCCCCCACCCACCCACCTCATCCTGCATCTCCCCCCCCCCCCCACCCACCCACCTCATCCTGCATCTCCCCCCCCCCCACCCACCCACCTCATCCTGCATCTCCCCCCCCCCACCCACCTCATCCTGCATCTCCCCCCCCCCCCCAACCCACCCACCTCATCCTGCATCTCCCCCCCCACCCACCCACCTCATCCTGCATCTCCCCCCCCCCCCCCGCCCACCCACCTCATCCTGCATCTCCCCCCCCCCACCCACCCACCTCATCCTGCATCTCCCCCCCCCACCCACCCACCTCATCCTGCATCTCCCCCCCCACCCACCCACCTCACCTCACCCTGCATCTCCCCCCCCACCCACCCACCTCACCCTGCATCTCCCCCCCACCCACCCACCTCACCCTGCATCTCCCCCCCACCCACCCACCTCACCCTGCATCTCCCCCCCACCCACCCACCTCACCCTGCATCTCCCCCCACCCACCCACCTCACCCTGCATCTCCCCCACCCACCCACCCACCCCACCCTGAATCTCACCCACCCCACCCTGAATCTCACCCACCCACCCACCCACCCCACCCTGAATCTCACCCACCCACCCACCCACCCCACCCCACCCTGAATCTCACCCACCCACCCACCCACCCCACCCTGAATCTCACCCACCCACCCACCCACCCCACCCTGAATCTCACCCACCCACCCACCCACCCCACCCTGAATCTCACCCACCCACCCACCCCACCCTGAATCTCACCCACCCACCCACCCACCTCTCCCTGAATCTCACCCACCCACCCACCTCTCCCTGAATCTCACCCACCCACCCACCTCTCCCTGAATCTCACCCACCCACCCACCTCCCCTGAATCTCACCCACCCACCCACCTCCCCTGAATCTCACCCACCCACCCACCTCCCCTGAATCTCACCCACCCACCCACCTCTCCCTGAATCTCACCCACCCACCTCCCCCTGAATCTCACCCACCCACCCCCCCTGAATCTCACCCACCCACCCACCTCCCCCTGAATCTCACCCACCCACCTCACCCTGAATCCCACCCACCCACCCACCTCACCCTGAATCCCACCCACCCACCCACCTCCCCCTGAATCCCACCCACCCACCTCCCCCTGAATCCCACCCACCCACCTCCCCCTGAATCCCACCCACCCACCTCCCCCTGAATCCCACCCACCCACCTCCCCCTGAATCCCACCCACCCACCTCCCCCTGAATCCCACCCACCCACCTCCCCCCCCTGAATCCCACCCACCCACCTACCTCCCCCTGAATCCCACCCACCCACCTACCTCCCCCTGAATCCCACCCACCCACCTACCTCCCCCTGAATCCCACCCACCCACCTACCTCCCCTGAATCCCACCCACCCACCTACCTCCCCCTGAATCCCACCCACCACCTACCTCCCCCTGAATCCCACCCACCCACCTACCTCCCCCTGAATCCCACCCACCCACCTACCTCCCCCTGAATCCCACCCACCCACCTACCTCCCCTGAATCCCACCCACCCACCTACCTCCCCCTGAATCCCACCCACCCACCTACCTCCCCCTGAATCCCACCCACCCACCTACCTCCCCCTGAATCCCACCCACCCACCTACCTCCCCCTGAATCCCACCCACCCACCTACCTCCCCCTGAATCCCACCCACCCACCTACCTCCCCCTGAATCCCACCCACCCACCTACCTCCCCCTGAATCCCACCCACCCACCTACCTCCCCCTGAATCCCACCCACCCACCTACCTCCCCCTGAATCCCACCCACCCACCTACCTCCCCCTGAATCCCACCCACCCACCTACCTCCCCCTGAATCCCACCCACCCACCTACCTCCCCTGAATCCCACCCACCCACCTACCTCCCCCTGAATCCCACCCACCCACCTACCTCCCCCTGAATCCCACCCACCCACCTACCTCCCCCTGAATCCCACCCACCCACCTACCTCCCCCTGAATCCCACCCACCCACCCCCCCTGAATCCCACCCACCCACCCCCCCTGAATCTCACCCACCCACCCACCTCCCCCTGAATCTCACCCACCCACCCACCTCCCCCTGAATCTCACCAACCCACCCACCTCCCCCTGAATCTCACCCACCCACCCACCTCCCCCTGAATCTCACCCACCCACCCACCTCCCCCTGAATCTCACCCACCCACCTCCCCCTGAATCTCACCCACCCACCTCCCCCTGAATCTCACCCACCCACCTCCCCCTGAGTCCCACCCACCCACCCCCCCTGAAACCCACCCACCCACCCCCCCCTGAATCCCACCCACCCCCCCTGAATCCCACCCACCCACCCCTGAATCTCACCCACCCACCCACTGAATCTCACCCACCCACCCACCTCCCCCTGAATCTCACCCACCCACCCACCTCCCCCTGAATCTCTCCCACCCACCCACCTCCCCCTGAATCTCTCCCACCCACCCACCTCCCCCTGAATCTCACCCACCCACCCACCTCCCCCTGAATCTCACCCACCCACCCACCTCCCCCTGAATCTCACCCACCCACCCACCCACCTCCCCTGAATCTCACCCACCCACCCACCTCCCCCTGAATCTCACCCACCCACCCACCTCCCCCTGAATCTCACCCACCCACCCACCCACCTCCCCCTGAATCTCACCCACCCACCCACCTCCCCCTGAATCTCACCCACCCACCTCCCCCTGAGTCCCACCCACCCACCCCCCTGAGTCCCACCCACCCACCCCCCCTGAGTCCCACCCACCCACCCCCCCTGAGTCCCACCCACCCACCCCCCCTGAGTCCCACCCACCCACCCCCCCTGAGTCCCACCCACCCACCCCCCCTGAGTCCCACCCACCCACCCCCCCTGAGTCCCACCCACCCACCCCCCTGAGTCCCACCCACCCACCCCCCCTGAGTCCCACCCACCCACCCCCCCTGAGTCCCACCCACCCACCCCCCCTGAGTCCCACCCACCCACCCCCCTGAATCCCACCCACCCACCCCCCCTGAATCCCACCCACCCACCCCCCCTGAATCCCACCCACCCACCCCCCCTGAATCCCACCCACCCACCCCCCCTGAATCCCACCCACCCACCCCCCCTGAATCCCACCCACCCACCCCCCCTGAATCCCACCCACCCACCCCCCCTGAATCCCACCCACCCACCCCCCCTGAATCCCACCCACCCACCCCCCGAATCCCACCCACCCACCCCCCCTGAATCCCACCCACCCACCCCCCCTGAATCCCACCCACCCACCCCCCCCTGAATCCCACCCACCCACCCCCTGAATCCCACCCACCCACCCCCTGAATCCCACCCACCCACCCCCTGAATCTCACCCACCCACCTCCCCCTGAATCTCACCCGCCCACCCACCTCCCCCTGAATCTCACCCGCCCACCCACCTCCCCCTGAATCTCTCCCGCCCACCCACCTCCCCCTGAATCTCTCCCGCCCACCCACCTCCCCCTGAATCTCTCCCGCCCACCCACCTCCCCCTGAATCTCACCCGCCCACCCACCTCCCCCTGAATCTCACCCGCCCACCCACCTCCCCCTGAATCTCACCCGCCCACCCACCTCCCCCTGAATCTCACCCGCCCACCCACCTCCCCCTGAATCTCACCCGCCCACCCACCTCCCCCTGAATCTCACCCGCCCACCCACCCCCCCCTGAATCTCACCCGCCCACCCACCCCACCCTGAATCCCCCACGCCCACCCACCCCACCCTGAATCTCCCCCACGCCCACCCACCCCACCCTGAATCTCCCCCACGCCCACCCACCCCACCCTATATCTCCCCCACGCCCACCCACCCCACCCTATATCTCCCCCACACCCACCCACCCCACCCTGAATCTTCTCCACCCACCCCACCCTGTGTCGACCCCTTCCCACCCCACCCTGTGCCCCTGCCCCCCCACTATATTTTGCTAAACATGTATTGGAAAAATGTTTGTAATATAGTTTTACAAAAATTTCACGTCCTAATGTATGTACTGGAACCTGCAGTTTTTTCAATACACCTGCAGTTTTTATTGCTTTATTTTATTTTTTAATAAATATTTAAGACTCGTAATCAAAAAAACTAATAGAATATTTAATGGCGTGCAATAAACTTTGGAATGTTGGGGAACCCTGTTGTGGTTGCGCAAAATAAATCGCACCTTGTAAAATACAACAAAATATAAAAATCTGTTAATTTATTAATCTGGACCAAAAGAAATATAAGGAATTGTCCAATACTTGAAAATAGCAATTTTTGAATTAATAAGTTGTATTTTTATAGAATTTAAAATGTCGTCTTTAGAAAATCCCACTTTTATATATAAAAAAAAATCTCTGCAACAACAGGGACTACACTTTGAAAGTACTTCATTGGCTGTAAAGCGCTTTGGGATGCCCTATGGTCCTGTAAGATGCTACATAATGCAAGTCTTTCTTTAATGAGCCCAGCTTGTAGCCATATTGACCATAAATCTAATGGATGAATAGCTATCTGGGACAGTCATAGAAATTATCTGCAGTCTAGGTGCTGCAAGGGAGCAGCATCTTTGGCTTACTTGGCTCCCAAGATCTTTATAAAGTCAATGCTAATAGCATATCTGAATGAGTGACTGTAGCCATGCCAGGAATGACTGGTGAGGGCACACTAAAGAAAAAGCTGGGCAAGCTAATAGTCTTCAGTTTAATTTGAAAAACACAGAAAAGCGCAACAGAATTCTCCTTAAAACATCAGTTGTCCAACAGTAAGATTCTAGACCATTCCTGATAGAACACACAACACCCAGTGGTAACTGAGAACCTCCCCAGTTTACCTTATTGTCTGCAAACTCTACTTCAGCATCTGGGGCTGATCTCATCAGGAGCAATAACAAATCAGATTTTTGCAATCCCTATTACTGTACCTATTGCCAGAATAGTAGTCTTAAACATTTCTATCCACTCGTGTGGATGGATACTGTACCTGTAGAAGTCTTTCAATAATAGAAGGATGGGATCCAGTCTTTTCGAATTGAGACCATAACAACCAGAATGTTACTTGAAACTTGCTACAAGCTCTTCTCTAGCAAGATGGAGAACAAATGGGTACTCGGGCATGTGCAAGGGTTACACAGGCCTAAAAACAATCTGACATTTCTCTCTTTCCTGTGGCATTGCGCATGGGTAGTCACGATCTAGTTCAAGTCAAACCAGGTTAGAGGGTCAAGATGGGGGAGGGGCAGGAAGAAGTGGGCTAGGGAGAGAGGCAGGGGAGTGGAGTGAGTCGGGGTGGGGGAAAACTACCTCACTGGTGGGTGGAACTACCTTGTGGGGCTTGGGGGAAAACTACTGAGGGAGGGGGTATGAATAGTTCCTTGGTGGGATGAATTACCTTTGCGATGAAGGGGGTGGGGAGTAGGAAAGATCCCTCAATGGGAGCAGTTGAAAATGTACTTCAGTGGGGTGGGGGAGGGTGTCTCTGATTTTTCAACAAATGAGGGTCCCTGCTTTTTCCAACTTTGAAGAGGCCCTGAATTTAAAAAAAAACAGATGCCTACCTGTACTGGCAAGATTTTATTCAGGTTTGTTCCTGAAAAAAATTATTACGGTGCTTCTAACATTAGCAAAGCTCAACACTGAAACCCCCTATTATCGTGCAGCCTATCGGTTTATTGGGTATTGCAGGTAAATATGGATACTTTTATAGTATGGTTATCCATAGGATCAAGTTGAAATAGGAGTTCTGAATGCATTTTGAAATGGAATATTGTGATCACCTACCATTTCATGTTGGTTCTTTGTTTTGTCAACATTACACTGATCAAGATTATTAACGAGCAGTGAAGTAAGAAGTTATTGACCCTTCCAGTAATGCTTTAGAGATTGAGTACTGTTGCAAAAAGAAGTAATTCTAAGGCTGCCACATAACACAAGTACAGGACAATAGCAGGCACCTCAGTTTCTGGATAACAATGATTAATAACTTTGTGAATGGTCTCCCTCAAGAAACTGAATTATCCAATGAATGGACCTTTTTATCACAGAGATCAAGTTCCTTGATGACTTGCATATACTGGCTGGGAGCAATCCTATATGAATGGTCTTCTCTCCAGAATCCACTTTTTCCATATTGGTCCTACAGCCCTTGTATTTGGACTTTTGTTTCTCCCCCTGAGGTTTAAACAGATTTTGTGTTTTGGTACTATGGACTATCCAGTCTCTGGTTTTGTTGCAGAAGATTATAGCAGGTGATTCTATTAATGTGCAAGAAAGCTGTAGAAAGTAAAAGAACAAAAAGTGCCTAATTTCATTCAACTTGCTCAGGTACAAGAGCTCAGAACACTTTCATCTACCATGCAACTTACAGCAATCATGTATCTCTCAAATCAGGCTTTATTTTAGGAATCTTATCAATTTTTATTCCAAATATTTAAATTGTCTGCCTTTACTGAGTTCTATAAGTTAACTCTAAGTTGCCATCATAATTCCTCACTATATTTAACTCATGGTTTCTTTAATTTTGTGATCGCTCCTTGCTTTTGTTTTCTGGTTTTAACAGAGACACCTTCTCCAAATCACCAATTTAAACTTAAGTATTAACACTAACTTCCTTGGTCTTGTAAGTTCCTTAGACATCCTAACATATTTGATAAACAGTTTAACTATTTACATAGCTAGCTTCAATTGGCTTTAGCACACTAGAGCTAGTGAGGAGGGTGGGAGGGAGTGGAAGTATGTCAGCCAGTAATTAGTTTCCCCCTGATGGAAAGTGTGCATAAATAAATGTCTGCTGAGGACAGGATCATGCTCGGTTGAGATGGTCAAGTCGTATCATCTAGATTCGTGTGAAGAATGGCCGCTTGGATGATGTACTGGAGGATGGTTGGCACCTGTGGAATTGTATCTCTGTATGAATCGCCTCCTTCAGGAAAGAAGGGAAGAAAAGCAGCAAAAACAAGAGAAGAGCAACGTTGACTTTTACCTGCTGCGCTTCAGTCGTTTGTTGTATAATAATTTGCATATTAGCAATAATATCTATTTCTGTATACCTCATATTAAATTAGTGCATCGCCTGTGGTGTAATGAGAAAATTGCAAAGGAAAGTACATAAATAAATCTTGTGCTCTAACTCATCCTCTTTGTGTCTATATCGGGCTCTTGCTAAATCGATGGTTAATCTACATTAACTTGATAAATAGAGTTCATATTTTCTTAGGAAACAATTTGATTAAGGAGCCTGTATCATCATCATTCACAACATTTAGCCATAAAAATCTAACTTCTAAGACATAGACTGAGTGACGACAGTCATAATGGCTGAAAACTTTTTTTTCCTTATGGAATTGGCTTGGTTTTGTAGAATGTGATTGGTTATTTTTTTGTGCCATTGTGATATCTAAAGGGAATTGACAGCAATAATATTTAACAATGATTTTTTTTTTCAGGGGAAATGTGGGCGGGCAGTCTAAGATAGAATCATACATGGATTCTAGATAGATTGGGCTTGATGGGCTGACTGGCCTTTCTCTCCCTTGATTTTTGTTGTCTGTAATAGCTGGTTTCTGCTTTCTAAATGATTCATACTTATGCTGGTTGTGTGTGTGTGTGTAGAAAGAGAGTTTTTAAAGAGTAAGGCCAAGCTGACTAAAGGCTGTGCCATCAATGAAGGAGTGGAGAAAGGGGGAAATGCACAGGCCAAAGTTGGAAGAATGAAAGGTGCAGGCTGGAATGAAGGGCTGGAGGAAGCAGATACAAGGTAAAGTGAAGCCATGGGGGAATTGTAAATGCGGATGAGGATTTTCAGTTTCACGTATTGGGGGAACGGAGCCAATGTACATTTGAGTGAATAAGTGATGCGAGACTAGTGTAGGACAGGATGTGGGCCATTGAGTTTTAAATTAATTTATTTAGGGTTCAGGGATGGCAGTGAGGATGGCATTGGAGGCGTGCAGATATACGAACATTAAATTCTTGTATAAAACATCGTTTGATACTCAAATGGCTCATTGGTAAGTAGATCACCTTGAACAATACACTATATCACATAACTGCTGTTTGCTAATTGAGACATTGCACTTGCAATACCACTTTCAAGGTCAGCAATAAATATAATGGACAGCAAAACTCAAGTTGATTTTGGATATTGTTTGCCCAATTATAATTACTAACATTGATGGATACCTTTTTTGTTTCTTATGAACTGTTAGATCTATCCTACAACTTTGTCTTCAATTGCAGGAGCTTTAATTTTAACCAAAAGTTTGGAGGGACTGTCAAAATGTTTTCTGAACTCTAGATATTGTATGTTCATGAGCTCTGTTATATTCTTGAAAAATTCCAAAGTAGTTATGTTGTACAAACTGCCTTTTAGAAACATCTGGGTTAGATTTAGAGCCATAGAAAGTTACAGCACAGAAGGAGGTTATTCAGCCCATCATAGCTGTGCTAGCTTTTTGCTAAAGCAATTGAAAACTAATCCTACAATTCTGTCTTTCATAGTTTCTGCTTAAAATGTTTACCAACTCTACCCTTAAAAGGTACAAAAGTGAGAAGTCGCACAACACCAGGTTATAGTCCAACAGTTTTATTTGAAATCACAAGCTTTCGGAGCTGCTGCCCCTTCGTCAGGTGAAGTGAAGGAATTCCTTCACTTCACCTGACGAAGGGGCAGCAGCTCCGAAAGCTTGTGATTTCAAATAAAACTGTTGGACTATAACCTGGTGTTGTGCGACTTCTCACTTTTGTCCACCCCAGTCCAACACCGGCATCTCCGCATCATGGCCACTTAAAAGGTACAGCAGCCTCTGCCTCAACTACTCCCTGTGGTAAAGAATTCCATCCACTAACCACTTTCTGCAGTAAGAAACTCCTCCTAACCCCTTCTCATTCTCTTGGTGACAGTTTTATATTGCAGACTAATCAGGCAATCAATCCTCAGCAATGTCCTTGGGGTACTGACCCTGTCCATCTTTGGTATCTGATTACTCACTGCCATATAGGATTGACTTTGTTCCAGTGTTCCATTGCCAGACTAACTTCCATCTTGGAGCTAACTTTACCCCAAAGAAACCCTTCTTATTGCCATATGCCATCCCAAGGAGGATAATCAGTAGCTGATCATTAGAAAACTGGGGAGAGTGGTTTTGAGCCGTTGCAAGGCTGACAGCAGATACCAGCACAACAGTGAGCAACATCACCATAAAACGTGAATGCACTGCTATCATCCTGACCGCAGCAAGGATGCATACTATATTGCATCAAATGGTGGTACTAACCTTTCTCCAGTGAAGACCACCACAAAACCATCCTTCACTGTCTCATAGCTCTGAACCATATGGGGTTCATCTGTTCATTTTTTCCATTATCCTTTCCAAGCCTGACCTTTCCAAATAGTTTTCTTTTTAGACTTTGTCTGAGTTCTTTTCCCAAAATTACTTTTTTTTAATTTTCCTTTACTCTAGCCTCCCTTACTCAACCTCTTTCCTAAAAAAAAAAAAAAAATGTTTTCATAATTAACTGGTGTTAACTGAGTTTGATGGTCAATTGAAGTATTTTGAAAGTACAACATTCTGGTTGGCTGAGAGTTGCATGTTGAAACTCAGTTGGCGATCCCTGATGAGAAGTTCTTAATATGTGGCAGCATGATATCAGTCGCCACCTTTATTGTGTCACTGGCCCCAGAGATTTCTTTGTTGCTGGATTTTTTGAAAAATGCAAATGATAGTGAGGAGTAATGAAAACCAGGAAGCACTCGAAATTAAATTGATTGAGCAGTAATAAAATCCCCATATCCTTCACTTGGAAATTAAGACTCAGGCCTGTTTGAGGGACTTGGCCTCTTAGAAGTAGAACATTTCAACTTTACCTTAGGGTGCTGAATTACATACTTTTCTAAATTTCCCTTCTCATGAAAGTGATGATTCATCCTGAAGAATCATTTTACAGTAGCTGATACCTTGCTTAAGAAGCTATACTTCGTTTTTGAGGTAAGATGGTGACGATTTGATGGCTGTTTTACCCTGCATCATAGTTGAGGTCAATCTTTTCACCAGATGGCGTGAACAGTTTCCAAAAGATTTTTGTGAAGTTTGCATTCATCAAGGTAAGGAATGTTAGTTCAAGGAAATAGAATGCTTTAATTTTTGGTACCTAGTTTCAGTATCCACTGTTTTAAGGTCCCTGCTCCTATGGTTAAGTGAACTTCTTCGCCAATGGCATGGTGAGTGCATCCTCTAGTATGTAGTTGAGTCATGCAGACCTGAAAAGGGACTAGCTTGATAGCTGTGTTATCAGCCAAGATTCCAGACTTTGTCAGCATCCATGGGTATGTCCTTGCTCATCAGCAGGATAGTCTGACCAGTGGAGGGGGCACATGGGTATACATGGTGGACATGGCCCTGGCAGTCCTCAACACTGACTCAAGTCTCATAGCTTCAGGTAAAACAATGCCAAGGAAATCTGCTGATTACCATCTACTGTACCCCCCTCAACTGGAAAAAAAATTGGTGGTACTTCATATTGAACACCGCTTGGAGGGAGCACTGAGGGAAGGAAGGCTACAGAGTTTACTCTAGATGGGGGACTTCAGTGCTTACCACAAGGAGTGACTTGGCAGTACCATCACTATGTCCTGATAGATATAGCTGTCAGACTGGACCTGCATCAGATGGTGAGGGAACCAACATTATGGAGTAACTTACTTTACCTTGTCCTCCCCAAACTACCTGACACAGATTATTCTGTTCACAATAACATTTGTAGGAGTAAGCACGGCACAATCCTTGTAAAGACAAAAGTCTTGCCTTCAGTGAGGTCACTCTCCACTGTAATATAGGACCGATAACCCAAAACTGGGCGTTCATGAGGCACTGGGCCATCAGCAACAGTGGAATTGTATACTACAACAATCTATAATCCTGTGGTCTTGCGTGTCACCAGCAGCAGCACCAGGCATACCATAAAAAGGAGCACCAATCTAAAGAAACAACTGTATAGAGCTACCTGCATCATAAACAAAAACAGCTAAGCTATGGACAGCTAAGCAGTCCCATGGCCAACTGATCAGTGCAAAGCTCTGTGCCCCAGTGTATCCAGTTAAGAATTGTATTAATTCATTCTTGGGATGTAGGTATCACTGGTAAGGCCAGCATTTATTCCCCATCTCTACTTGTCCTGAAGAATCTTGTTGAACTGCTGCAGTCAGTGTAGTAAAGGTACTCCCACAATGCTCTTGGATAGGGAGCTGCTGAATTTTAACCCAGTGTCAATGAAGGAATGGCGATTTTTGTTGAAGTTGGGATAGTGCATGACTTAGAGGGGAGCTTGGAGGTGATGGTGCTCCTGTGCACCTACTGCCCTTGTCCTGGTTTGGGAGGTGCTGCTGAAGGCTTGGCGAGTCGCTGCAGTGCATCCTGTAGATAGGTCACACACCAGCCATGGTATGCCTGTGGTGAAGAGGGTGGATGTTTCAGCTCGTAGGTGATGTGCCATTCAAGTGGACTGCTTTGTATTCCAACACTCTCCTGACTTGTGCCTTGCAGGTGGTGGAAAGACTTTTGGGAATCAGGAGGTGAGCCACATGTCACAGAATACCCAGTTTCTGGCTTGCTCTAGTAGCCACAGCATTTATGTGGCTGGTTAATTGAGTTTATAGTCAATAGTGAAACGAGGATGTTGATGGTTGGGAACTTGGTGATGGTATTGCCTTTGAATGTCATGGGGAAGTGGTTAGGCTCTCTTGTTGGAGATGGTCATTGCCTGGCACTTGTGTGGCATGAATGTTAGTTGTCACTTAGCAACCCAAGCCTGGATGTTGTTCAGTTCTTGCTGCATGCAGGCTGCTTCAGTATTTGAGGAATTGCAAATGGAGCTGAACACTGCAATCATCAGTGAACAGCCCTACTTCTGACCTTATGGATGGAAGGTCCAAGATGAGCAGCTGAAAATAGTTAGGCTCGGGACGCTGTCCTGAGGAGCTTCTGCAGTGATGTCTTGACAGATGATTGGCCTCCAATAGCCAAAACCATCTGCTTTTGTGGAGTTCATCCACTGGAGAGAGTTCCCCATTGATCAATGTTACCAAGACTACTTGGTGCTGCACTCGGTCGAATGCTGCCTTGACAGACTCTCGCTTGGGGCCCCGATTTTAACCTTCCCTGCCTGGCAGAAACCGGGCCTGAGGCAGTTAAAATGAGGGCAATCACTTGCCCCTTCTGATCCCGCTGCTTTCCCATCATGTCTCGATGTTAACATGCTTTTTTGAGCAGGCGAGCGGGACATCCGCAGGAAGGAAGTGGGGTCCTTCTTTAAAATGCAGATCGAGTCCCGATGACTATAATATTAGTCAGAAGGCCTGAGCGGGGAACCAGTGACTATTTCCCTGTCAAGCTAGACCTGCGAGGAGGTGGATCATGGCCAGAAGTGACCCAGGTAGTTAGGCAATTAAATGTAATTTTAGGTTTCCTTGTGGGCCAGGAATTCCTTGGGCCTCAATTGCCATGGGTTTCCCCCCCCCCCCCCCCCCCCCCCCCCCAACACCCTCTGCCCTCATTCGCGTCCGCTTACCTGGGCCCCTGACTGTGGGCTCCAGCCGCCGAATTCCTGCTCCCACCTGCTGGCCAAGTATTGAATCTGGCAGGGTTTGGGCGGATCAGCAAGGAAAGTTATTGTAATGAGGCTTGACCGTTAAGATCGTACATGAATTTGTCGCCCACTTCAGGGCTCACGTGCACTGTATCCACCCCCTCTTCAAAATCTGGTTCTTGTGTCCATGTTTGGATCAAGGCTGTAAATGACGGCTGGTGCCAAGTAATCCTGACAGAATCCAAACTCAGCATTAGAGAGTTAGTGCCACTGGTAGCACTGTTGACAACTCCTTCCATCACTTTGCTGATTGGGAGTAGGGTAATAGTGTTATTTGGTCAGGCTGGATTTGTCATGCTTTTTGTGGGCAGATCATACCTGAGCAATTTTCCTCATAATTGGGTATTGTAGCTGTATTGAAACAGCATAGCTACAGGTTTGGCTAGTTTTGGACCACAGGCCCTCAGAACTAAAGCCTGGTGTTGTTGGGGGCTTTAGCCTTTGCTGTGTCCAGTGCACTCAGCTGTTTCTTGATGTCAAGTGGTATTAATGAAATTTGCTGAAGACTGGCATCTGTGATGATGGGAACCTCGGGAGAAGGCTGAGCAAGATCAACCACTTGGCACTTCTGGCTGAAGATGGTTGTGAACGCTTCAGCCTTGTCTTTTGCAGTTGTGGAGGGCTCTGCCATTTTTTATTAATTCACAGGATGTGTGTGTTATTGGCCATCCCTAATTGCCCTTGAGAAGGTGGTGGTGAGTCGCCTTCTTGAACTGCTGCAGTCTGTGTGGTGAAGGTACTGCCATAGTGCTGTTGGGTAGGGAGTTCCTGGATTTTGACCCAGTGACGATGAAGGATCGGCGATGTACTTCTAAGTCAGGATGGTGTGTGACTTGGAGGGGAACTTGGAGGTGGTGGTGTTCCCATGCGCTTACTGCCATAGTCCTTCTAGGTGGAAGAGTTCGTGGGTTAGGAGGTGCTGCCGAAGAAGCCATGGCAAGTTGCTGCAGTACATCTTGTAGATGGTACACACTGCAGCCACGGTACGCCGGTGGTGGAGGGAGTGAATGTTTAAGGTGGTGGATGGGGTGCCAATCAAGCGGGCTGCTTTGTCCTGGATGGTGTCGAGCTTGTTGTGTTGTTGGAACTGCACTCATCCAGGCAAGTGGAGAGTATTCCATCACACTCCTTACTTGTGCCTTGTAGATGGTGGAAAGGCTTTGGGGAGTCAGGAGGTGAGACACTCGCCGCAGAATACCTAGCCTCTGACCTGCTCTTGTTGCCACATTATTTGTGGCTGGTCCAGTTAAGTTTCTGGTCAATGGTGACCCCCCAGGATGTTGATGGTGGGGGATTCAGCGATGGTAATGCCGTTGAATGTCAAGGGGCGGTGGTTAGACTCTCGCTTGTTGGAGATAGTCATTGCCTGGCAATTGTGTGGCGCGAATGTTACCTGCCACTTATCAGCCCAAGCCTGAACGTCATCCAGATCTTGTTGCATGTGGGCATGGATTGCTTCATTATCTGAGGAGTTGTGAATGGCACTAAACACTGTGCAGTCATCATTGAACATCCCCATTTCTGACCTTATGTTGGAGGGAAGGTCATTGATGAAGCAGCTGAAGATGGTTGGGCCGAGGACTGCCCTGAGGAACTCCTGCATCAATGTCCTGTGGCTGTGATGATTGACCTTCAACCACCACAACCATCTTCCTTTGTGCTGGGTACGACTCCAGCCAGTGGAGAGTCTCCCCCCCCCCCCCCCCCCCCCCCCCGCGATTCCCATTGATTTCAGTTTTACTAGGGCTCCTTGATGCCACACTCGGTCAAATGCTGCCTTGATGTCAAGGGCAGTCACTCTCACCTCACCTCTGGAAGTCAGCTCCTTTATCCATGTTTGGACAAAGGCTGTAATGAGGTCGGGAGCCGCGTGTTTTTGGCGGAACCCAAACTGGGCATCGGTGAGCAGGTTATTGGTGAGTAAGTGCCGCTAGATAGCACTGTCGATGACCGCTTCCATCACTTTGCTGATGATTGAGAGTAGACTGATGGGGCAGTACTTTGGCTGGATTGGATTTGTTCTGTTTTGTGGACAGGACATACCTGGGCAGTTTTCCACATTGTCGGATAGA
This sequence comes from Squalus acanthias, assembly GCA_030390025.1. Taxonomy (NCBI): domain Eukaryota; kingdom Metazoa; phylum Chordata; class Chondrichthyes; order Squaliformes; family Squalidae; genus Squalus; species Squalus acanthias. Next base: position 28,885,682 of record CM059432.1, on the reverse strand, counting down.
TGCCAGTGTTGTAGCTGTACTGGAACAGCTTGGCTAGAGGTGCAGCTAGTTCTGGAGCACAAGTCTTCAGCACGACAGCCAGGATGTTGTCGGGGCCCATAGCCTTTGCTGTGTCCAGTGTGCTCAGCCGTTTCTTGATATCACGTGGAGTGAATCGAATTGGCTGAAGACTGGCTTTTGTGAACGTGGGGACCTCAGGAGGAGGCCGATAAGGATCGTCCAATCTGTGCTTCTGGCTGAAGATTTATTTTATCTATTTATCTCCGCCTTGAATATACTCAACGACTCAGCATCCACAGCCCTTTGGGGTAGACAATTCCAAAGATTCACAACCCTCTGAGTGAAGAAATTCCTTCTCATTTCAGTCAGAAATGGCCGACCCCTTATCCTGAGACTGTGCCCCCTAGTTCTAGACTCTCCAGCCAGGGGAAACAACCTCTCCGCATCTACCCTGTCAATTCCCCTCAGAAACTTGTTTCAATGAAATCACCTCTCATTCTTCTCAACTCAAGAGTACAGGCCCAATCTACTCAATCTCTCCTCACAGGACATCACATCAGTCAATCTGGTGAACTTCTGTGGCACTGACTCTAAGGCATGCATGTCCTTTCTCAGATAAGGAGACCAAACTGCACAGTAATCCAGGTGTGGACTCACCAAAGCCCTGTACAATTGTAGTTAAGACTTTGTTACTCTTGTGCTCTAACCCCCTTGCAATAAAGGCCAACATGCCATTTGCCTTCCTAATTGCTTGCTGTACCTGCATGCTAACTTTGTTTCCTGTACGAGAACACCTAAATCTCTCTGACCACCAACATTTAATAGTTTCTCAACATTTAAAAAAATATTTTTTTCTATTCTTCCTACCAAAGTGAATAGCCTCACATTTCCCCACATTATACTCCATCTGCCAACTTCTTGCCCACTCATTTAACCTGCCGATATCCCTTTGCAGGCTCTTTGTGTCCTCTTGCAGCTTACTTTCCCACCTAGCTTTGTATCATCAGCAAACTTGGGTACATTACACTCGGTCCCTTCATATAGATTTTAATAGCTGCAGCCCAAGCACTGATCCTTGTGACACCCCACTAGTTACAGCCTGCTAACCGGAAAATGACCCGTTTATCCCTACTGTTTTCTGTCCATTAACCAATCCTCTATGCTAATATATTACCCCCATAAGCCCTTATCTTGTGCAGCAACCTTCTGTGTGGCACCTTATTGAATGCCTTTTGGAAATCCAAATATACTACATCCGCTGGTTTGTTTAGACTTCCTCTTCTTGGAGATGGTCATTGCCTGGCACTTGTGTGGCATGAATGTTACTTGCCACTTATCACCCCAAGCCTGGATGTCGTCCAGGTCTTGCTGCATGCGGGCACAGACTGCTTCATTATGTGAGGAGTTGCGAATGGAACTGAGCACTGCAATCATCATCACCAGATTGGATCATCCACTTCTGACCTTATGATGGAGGGAAGGTCATTGAAGAAGCAGCTGAAGATGATTGGGTTAGGACACTGCCCTGAACTCCTGCAGCGATGTCTGGGGCTGAGATGCCTCCCCAACGACCAAAACCATCTTCCTTTGTGCTAGGTATGACTCCAGCCAGTGGAGAGTTTTCCCCCTGATTTCCAATGACTTCAATTTTACTAGGGCTCCTTCATGCAACACTTAGTCAAATGCTGCCTTGATGTCAAGGGCAGTCTCGCCCACCTCACATCTAGAATTCCGCTCTTTTGTCCATGTTTGAACAAAGGCTGTAATGAGGTCTGGAGCAGAGTGGTCCTGGTGGAACCCAAAGTGAACATTGGTGAACCGCTGCAGTCTGTGTGGTGAAGGTACTCCCCCAGTGCTATTAGGTAGGGAGTTCCAGGATTTTGACCCAGCGACGACGAAGGATCGGCTATACACTTCTAAGTCAGGATGGTGTGTGACTTGGAGGTGGTGGTGTTCCCATGCGCCTGCTGCCCTTGTCCTTCTAGGTGGAAGAGGTCGCGGGTTTGGGAGGTGCTGCCGAAGAAGCCTTGGCGAGTTGCTGTAGTGCATCTTGTAGATGGTACACATTGCAGCCACGTTATGCCGGTAGTCAAGGGAGTGAATGTTTAAGGTGGTAGATGGGGCGCCAATCAAGTGGGCTGCTTTGTCCTGGATGGTGTTGAGCTTCTTGAGTGTTGTTGGCGCTGCACTTATCCAGGCAAGTGGAGAGTATTCCATCACACTCCTTACTTGTGCCTTGTAGATGGCGAAAAGGCTTTGGGGAGTCGGGAGGTGAGACGCTCGCCGCAGAATACCTAGCCTCTGACCTGCTGTTGTTGCCACATTATTTATGTGGCTGGTCCAGTTAAGTTTCTGGTCAATGGTGACCCCCAGGATGTGGATGTTGGTGGGGCATTCGGTAATGGTAATGCCGTTGAATGTCAAGGGGCGGTGGTTAGACTCTCGCTTGTTGGAGATAGTCACTGCCTGGTCAAATGCTTCCTTGATGTCAAGGGCAGTCACTCTAACCTCACCTCTGGAATTCAGCTCATTTGTCCATGTTTGGACCCAAGGCTGTAATGAGGTCTGGTGTTGAGTGGTCGTGGCAGAACCCAAACTGAGCATCGGTGAGTATGTGCAGCTTGATAGCGCTGTCGATGACACCTTCCATCTCTGCTGATGATTGAGAGTAGACTAATGGGGTGGTAATTGGCCTAATTGGATTTGTCCTGCTTTTTGTGGACTGGACAGGACATAACCTGGGCAGTTTTCCACATTGTCGGGTAGATGCCAGTGTTGTAGCTGTACTTCAATAGCTTGGCTAGAGGTGCGGCTAGTTCTGGAGCACAACAGCCGGGATGTTGTTAGAGCCTTTGCTGTATCCAGTGTGCTCAGCCGTGGAGTGAATAGAATTGGCTGAAGACCGGCTTCTGTGATGGTGGGACCTTTGGTGGAGGCCGATATGGATCATCCATTCAGCACTTCTGGCTGAAGATGGGTGCAAACGCTTCAGCCTTGTCTTTTGCATTCATGTGCTGGGCTCCACCATCATTGAGGATGGGAATATTCAGGGAGCCCATTAGTTGTTTAATTGTCCACCACCATTCGCCACAATCTTTAGCTAAGTGCCAGTGGATGATCTTGCTCATACTGCTCCCGAGGTCTCCTCCATCATAGATGCCAGTGTCTAGTTTATGCTGTTCACCCCACATGACTTTAAGATGTGGCTGGAGTGGAGTGGAAACAGTTGAAGGGTGTGGGTGCTGACAATCTCCAGACTGGTGTGCTGAAGACCTGCACATCAAAACGAGCTATTTCAGTTCGGCTAGGACATTGGCATCTAGCCGACAATGTGGAATATTGTGTAGGTATGTCCTTCATAGCATGCACACGTGTAGCTTTCAAAAGCTCTTATAATTTGTCCGTGACTACACAAACACTATACTCTGGGTACAGGTATATTGTGTATAAGTAAGACAGGTTTATTAAGCATTAAACATCCAGTACAAAGAAGTAATACTTAACAAGAAGATAGTCACAGTCTGTTCGTTCAAACCCCGGCGTTCCTTCCGAGTGACTGTGGCGCAAGTCTCCTGCTGTGTCTTGCTATGTTCTGTTGACTCAAGCTCGCTTCTCTGGGTTCTTGCTGTGTTCTGTTGACTGAAGCTTCTCAAACTCTGGTTACGTGGTGTGCTACAATCGGTGTTCAAAACCTGTATCTTTATACCCTTTTTCCTCTCGTTTTGCCTACATGGCAGTAATTAACCCTCTGACACCTGGTAAATGTCTCGTTTCCCTCGTTAGCCATCTTATGACATCTTATGACCTTGTTAAACCCACTAGGTCTTTCTCTGTGCATAACAAAGTGCCCTTATCTTTAGATGTTCACTTTTCACAGACCATTTCTCAAGATGTTGTCTAAACAGTCTGTCCATCCTATAGCTGTACCAATGAGGGATGTCTCCAATTCCTGTCTCTCTCTCTGGTTCTTATCTCTAAGCATAATATTACCAAATTCCTCATCTCCACCAGTCTCCATAGACTTAGCACTACATTCCATTACTTCAGTAATTAAAAACACTTTTTTTTAGTCAGGTTGGCATAATTTCCCATCCTGCTTTTCTCTCAGCCATTCACTATTTTTTACAGGCTTTAAGGTTTTTAATCTACAATTTCACATATTATAGTTATATAAAATGGTTATAGAATCTTAATGTTTACTAAATCCTACAGGTACACTACAGATCCCTACCTTGAGGGCGAGGCATTTGCCGACCCCTCAAAACTAAAATCTTACATATGGGTTTGTCTTCCCACGTTTATGTAACTCTTAAATGTTCTGGGCTGTAATCATATTTAAACGCGATTGGGTTTCGTGCATTAGGTGTTTCAGGTAGCAGGTGTATAGTAGTAAGCATGTAAGTACTATGAGTTGGGCTATGACCAGTACAGGGGAAATTATTCTAATCCAAGGAGGGATTTCCATATTTCCATATTTCCCACCAGTGTGTCCGGACCTCGATATCTGGAATCTCCTCGGCTATGGCTTTATTCCCCTGCACCAGTGTATAATAATGGCGTTGGGAGGTACTCACTTGATTTATTAGTTCGGTTAATGCTTCAGGTAGCTCAGGGATATCATATCCGAATTTAGTGACATAATCTTCTAGATTTATTTTTAAATCATCTTCCACTTGTAGTACCTGTTGGCCATGTGAGGCTATTGCGAGGAGAATTCTTCCTCCTACTACCATAGTCTTTGTAGGGGTAATACAGTAGGTCCCTGGGGTTATTGAACATTCAAGTGTTCCGTGACTAAGAGTTTTCTAAGGTGGTAAAACAATACTTTCCTTCTCGTACATAGGCTGTTCTAGTCCTTACATCTGAGGGGCCTGTCACTTCCATAGTACAGTTTAACCTTTCTTTATTCCAACCATATCCACAGGTGTCCTTTTGAATGGTCGTATAAACTGTATGGGCAAACCAGGGCATCCTCATTTGTACTGCATCCTTGTAGGTTTGGTTCAATCCATGTTAGTTTTTCTAGCTGTACTAACCATTGTGGTGCCATGAGAAATCGGTTAATAGTATTTCCTTTTACTACTCCTATATTTTCTATTCTAAATAGGGGGTTGGGCCTGGTTTGATTCATTAGACTAGGAATTTGCAGTATTAATCCCATCAACCTTTGACTCCCTACCTCGTGGCATTGTGTTTGACAGGGTGGATCCTAATTAAACTCCTGATCTTACATAATTTTTCATCGTAATAACTGGACAGCCCTGACAGATGTTAGTGACCCAAGTGGGGAGAAGTCCCTTATTGATGCTCTGAAGGTTTTCCCTAGTTTGTTCAATCAGCCAATTCCCGTACATAACGCATACGTCATTATGGGCTTCTTGATCCAAGGCATTTCTGTTTTCTCTAATCAGATCATTAATTCTTTTGGCATGATCCTCTATCTCGTGTATGATATCCCGCAGGTGTATGGTCATTACCTGATCTTCCCTTAGCTCCTCACTTACTATGTTATTTTCCTTACTGAGTATCTCCTTCAATTTTTCCCTTACTGTTTGTAATTGTTTCTGTAAATCTGCAGAGTCCATTGAGTTAATTACTGATGATACTGTGTTGAAACCTGTGAGCCCATCATTTATCAATCCTCTTCTCCGCCTACTCTTTCCCTGGCTGTCCTCTTGAGTGGTACTAAGCTCATGGCGGAAAGCCCCTTCTGTTTTCTCTATGCTTGTCGACAAAGTCGCCTTTTCCCAGTATTGGCTAAAAACCTGCTGCAGCATTCTTTGAGTTAATTGTGCTGTTTTGTCAGGGCACCACGTTGGTAGTATTAGTTCTGTTAAATTGAGCATAACTGGCCACTTCCAGGATTACTTGATGATACACTACTTTATAGGTAGGGATAATTACAAGACCATTCCCAGGTCCCGGTTTTAAATGGGGACATTGTTTCTCGAGTACTCCCTCTTGGGGTTCTGAATGGTTTGTTTTCTCATAGGGTGTGAGCCCAACACTATAGAAATACCCATCTTCCCTTACACATCCAGTTAACGCATTTTTGAATTCTACTATGCTGCTATCTTTATTCTCGGGATCCCTATAATTTCCCCAACATTTAAAGGTTGTCAAAGGGTTTATTCTCTGCCGAGGTGATCTTTATATCATCTCCGGGAATATAATTTCCTGCTGAGGTAATCTTTATATCATATTCGGGGATAGGAGGCCAATCATCATCCTGATTTTTAAAGCCCATGATAATATTTGACCCAATACAAGAATACTGGCCGGTATGTTTCTTCCACCACCGAGGCCAGCATAATTGTATATATTCCTTGCTTTCTGAAGCTACTGGGCCCTGGTTTGATTCTTGTACCTGTTCCCAGATTCCATTATTTTCCTTCCGGAATTTCCACACATTTGAGCCTTTGCTGTCCCTTATCCCACACCTGATGCATACACCATATCCTTCTTTTATTTCCCAACTATACACCTTTCCTTGTAGTGTACCACAACCCATCACATATGTTGTTATATTATCTTTTGTACTGTTTCTGATCCAAACCGGAACACCCCCCCCCCCAATATGTCTCAGATGAACCATTATGGTTCTTTGATCGTTTATGTCCGCCAACGATTTGAAGTTCCGTTCCATAGATGGGGAGTGGGGTGCATTCGCCTCCTTCATCCGGTGTACAGATGTTAATGGTAATGTCAAAAGCTTTTGTTACCTCCGCAGAGCTCACTGCACATCCAATCATCAATATCAGTATACAGAGCCACATCTTTGACCTGTGGGTAGACCAGAATGTAACATCTTAATTCTTAACAGTTTTCATCTGATTGATATGGAACCATTTCAGTTTAGGTTCTCCCTTCGGACCATATGGAACATTCAGTAGATACACAGTTGGATTTAATTTATCTACTATGGTATGAGGGCCTGTCCATTTTACCTCGAATGAGTGTTTGTTTTTTTTTTGGAGAGAAATTTTGTAACATTACTCTGTCTCCAACGTCATACTCAAATAATTTTACCCTTTAATCATAATATCGCTTGATTTGTTCACGCGATTTGCCTATGTTAATGGCCACTAGCCTGTTCACCTCGTCCATATGATCTATCAAGGTTTGTAACCATTTTTGGCTACAAGGTTGTAACTTTAATGGTGTATTATTCCCCAATGTTACATGTCCTGGTATCCGCATTTGTCTCCCAGTCATAGCCTCATATGGACTTACCCTCGTAGTCCCGTGTGGGGTAGAACGTATTGTCATTAAACATAAGGGTAACATGTTAGTCCACTGAGTGGGGTGTTCTGTACACAGCTTCTGCAGCATTGTTTTTAGAGTCCGATTTCCCCTCTCCACAATCCCTGATGATTGTGGGTGGTGCGCAATGTAAAATTTATGTTTTATCTATAACATTTCTTGTAGGGTTGTGAAAACTGCCCCCGTAAAGTGTGGACCCTGATCACTATCCACTTGTGGTGGTAATCCCCACCTACAGAACACCTCACTCAGGAGAATTCGGGCAGCAGTGCGCGCTTTATTGTTTCTTCTGGGGAAACGCCTCGATCCATTTCGTGAACTGATCAATTACAACGAGCGCGTACTCCTAGTTACCCTTGGATTTTGTTAGCGGACCAATAAAGTCAATCTGTAGGTGTGTCCATGGTCCCTCGGGAGGGGGCTGCGACCTAAGTAAGGCGCGATTAGAACATGAAGGAGGGTTTATAGGCATGGCAGGCAGCGATTAACATATTGCTCCACATGCTGCTCCATTTCAGGCCACCAGTAAACAGGTAATAACTTTTGTAGTGTAGTGGCTGCTGAGTAATGTCCCGCTGTCAGGTAAGAATGGAAGAGGGCCAGAATTTCTTCAATTGGGGAGGAATACAAACTACTAAGTCTCCCTCTTTATTCCTGACCATGAGCAGGGGAGGGTTTTTAACTGCACTATGTTGTACTTCAGTTGAGTCTGCCCATGGGGTGGGTGCTGGTAGTGGGCGTCCTTGTTCATGCCAGGCTATTACTTGCGCATAGGGAGCGTGTGAATCCTGTAGGGCCAAAAGATCAATGGTTTTGACTTTGGTAACCGCTCCCACTACGGGTGTCTGAGTGTCATTCATCACCCACCAAGGTAATGGATTGCCGTTGTCGGCAGCCTCTTTAGCAAGGCGATCGGCTGCTTGGTTACCTCGGGAGTGGGGGGATGAATCTTTCTGATGGGCTGCTACCTTCCCCACATGACAAGGGGCGACTCGCTCCTGGAGCACTTTCCATAGCTTACGGAGGAGACCAGAATGTAATAAAGATTTACAATCTGATGAGCAAAACTCATTTGTATGATATATAGGGGAAGGACCATGACTGCATTGAAAACGTAGCTGCTGTTGGACCAGATATTAGTTTCATCCGTAGTCGTGTAGTGTGCAGCGAGAATTACAGCAATTGGTTCTGCTTGTTGGGCGGGAACCTGGAATCCCACTGACCAATCGGGAGCGTCCATATCAATGAGGGCACATCCAGTTCTAGGATGGCCGTCTACATAGTATGATGATCCGTCTACATACACATTTCGAGCTCCAGGTATAGCAGTAGCCTTTACCGGGTTTGGTTCCATATCTAGTACTGGTAATGGACACTGGTGTGGGTTTCCCTCATAGACGAGCATAAGGGGTAACAGTGTAGTTCGTTTAGGAGTAATGTCCAGGTCTCGCTGTAACAATTCAAGTGTCCATTTACTGATTCGCTGAGAGGACACCTTAGTCTCACTTGGTTTTAGCAGCAGATTAAAGGGCGTGTGTGGTGAATGCAAAATCACTTTCTGTAGTCCGGTGATGTAAGTAAAATGATTGACTGCCCAAAATGTGGCCAACAGGTGGCGCTCACACGCTGAGAATGTGCTTTCTACCCCTCATAAGATACGTGAGGCATACGCGATGGGGCGTAGTGTCTCGCTGATTGCTTGGTTCTGACTTAAAATGGCAGTTAGGCTGGTAGGGGTGGAGCCTACTTCAAGATGGAAGGGCTGACTGGGCTGGGGAAATGAGAGCAGTAGCCTGCATCGTTGCTTGTTTCAAGGCACTAACTGCAGCAGTATGGTGGTCTTCCCATACGGATTGTACTTCTTCCGCATCGCCCTTTAAAAGATCATACAAAGGTTTAGCCAAGTCTGCAAAGTTCGGAATAAAATTTCGCTGATATCCAACCAAGCCTAAAAAGGATCGCAGTGCTGTCTTTGAAACTGGCTGTGGAAGTCTCTGAATAGTTTCTACCTTTTTGATGGTCCGGACTGAGGCCAGTCGCTGAAATCTTTACTCCCAGAAAGGTAACCTCATCTTTTGCCAGCTGAGCCTTTTTTGGATTTATTTTCAGCCCTGCCTTCTGTACTAACCCTATCAACTCATCTAGAAGTTATAGGTGTTCTTCCATTGTTTCAGTAGCAAGGAACAGGTTGTCAAAATACTGTAGAAGGGCTGATGGTTTAGAGAAGTCTTTAACTGCTTGTGCCATATATTGATGAAAGATTGATGGTGAGTTATGAAACCCTTGCAGTAAACACGTAAACGTGTAGCCCTGCCCTTCAAACGTGAAAGCAAATTTGTATTGGTCCTCCTGGGCAACTGGAATACTCCAAATACCATTCGCTATGTCTAGGGTAGAGAAGACAGTGGCCTTGGTGGGTATGGATGTCAATAGCGAAGGGGCTTGACTAACAGTTGGACTCTGACGTGGGGAAGCTTCGTTTAGGGCTCGGTAATCAATAGTAAGCCTCCAGGATTCTTCTGGCTTCCTAACCGGCCATGCAGGGGAATTAGTGGTAAACGAACCTTTGCGCAGTACTCCTTGTTCTTCTAATGAGGCAATGACTCTTCGCAAATATGGAATATTTTCCCGGGGAATCGGGTATTGTTTACATGCACGATGGGGTGGCCCATTAATTCGTGTTTCCCCTTCCATTCTCCCGCAGTTGTGTTTAGATTTAGCAAAGGCTGCTACATGTTTAGCCACTAAGGAGGCAGGGAATGTGTCGGCAGCGCAATCTGCTCAGGCTTCTTTATAGCTAACACCGAGTGGGCATCTGAAATTTGCACTCTGTCTCCCGGTTTAGATTCAATCCATAAACCGTTTTGATTGTAATCTATAATGGCTGTCATTCCCCTTAGGGTATCATGCCCAAGTATTCCCATTCTATTTGTCATACACAATTGGCAGATGCAATACGATATTGGAAAATGTGAGGTTATGCACTTTGGCAGGAAAAATTAGAGAGCAAGTTATTATCTTAATGGCGAGAAACTGGAAAGTACTGCAGTACAAAGGGATCTGGGGGTCCTAGTGCAAGAAAATCAAAAAGTTAGTATGCAGGTGCAGCAGGTGATCAAGAAGGCCAACGGAATGTTGGCTTTTATTGCTAGGGGGATAGATTATAAAAACAGGGAGGTATTGCTGCAGTTATATAAGGTATTGGTGAGACCGCATCTGGAATACTGCATACAGTTTTGGTGTCCATACTTAAGAAAAGACATACTTGCTCTCGAGGCAGTACAAAGAAGGTTCACTCGGTTAATCCCCGGGATGAGAGGGTGGACATACGAGGAGAGGTTGAGTAGATTGGGACTCTACTCATTGGAGTTCAGAAGAATGAGAGGCGATCTTATTGAAACATATAAGATTGTGAAGGGGCTTGATCGGGTGGATGCGGTAAGGATGTTCCCAAGGATGGGTGAAACTAGAACTAGGGGGCATAATCTTAGAATAAGGGGCTGCTCTTTCAAAACTGAGATGAGGAGAAACTTCTTCACTCAGAGGGTAGTAGGTCTGTGGCATTTGCTGCCCCAGGAAGCTGTGGAAGCTACATCATTAAATAAATTTAAAACAGAAATAGACAGTTTCCTAGAAGTAAAGGGAATTAGGGGTTACGGGGAGCGGGCAGGAAATTGGACATGAGGTTGAGTTCGGATCGGTCGAGGCCCTGTGGGTGGCATAGCGGGCCCAGGGGCTGAGTGGCCGGGTCCTGCTCCTACTTCTTGTGTTCTTTAGATTTGAGGTGAGGATCGGATCAGCCATGATCTTGTTAAATGGCGGAGCGGGCTCGAGGGGCCGATTGGCCTACTCCTGTTCCTATTTCTTATGTTCTTATGTACAATGGATCGGTAATTTTTACAGGGAAGGCCTCAAGGGAAATACGAAGTTCTTCCCCTGGGTATACTGGTGCTTGTGCACCGGTGACTCCTGTTATGACGAAGCTACTTTTGCCTATTTCAAGTTGGCGTCTGGGGAATGCAGATGACCCAGTGTCTATTAACAGTCTGCTGTCTGCCCCCAGGCAGCAAAGCTGAGACCACCTTTCGACCATGGCCGTCTCGACTGAACCCCACTTCCGACCAGGCCGATGGGGCCGGACCCCGTCATTGTGGGCCATTGAGTTGTTGTGGCAATGGTGGAGGCGGGAATAACGAGTTCATAGTTGGGGCCACAGGGCACCCTGACATCTGGGTCCCTGCAAGTGTCTGCATCATACATGACATTCTCTCAATACGTGAGTCAATGGCGTCTAGCCTACTATCCACTGGATGGGGTGAACGGGACGGACCATATCGCGGGTAATTATTATTCTTCCTCCCACCTCCAGAGCTTGTTTGTCTAGGACCTCGGCAATCCTTCGCAAAGTGTCCCATCTTCCCGCAGTTATAACATATGAACGGTTGTCTACGGGGGTTTGACGCTGGAGAGGCCTGGGGTCCCTCAACTACATTCACTGGCGTTTCTGTTGTTGGTGCCTGGACCTGAGTTTTAGCGCAGGCCCATGCAGAATTAGCGTCTCTTTAAATGTCTGTCCATTGCGAGTTGTGGCTGACAGTGTGCCCTAAGGCTGCTCGCAGTGAGGTCTGAATATTCTTTAAGTATATTTTCTTAAATGCTGCCTCATTCTTCCTGTTTAAGACATCATCATTGGGGCGTGCCTGCATCATCTCAAACAGTGTACAACCAATCCCCGAATGCAGCAGGGGTCTCATGAGGCCCTTGTTGGGTCTGGTTTAATTTCTGGACCAAATCAATAGTATCCAAGCCTAGAGCTGTTTGTATGTATGTGATTAAGTTATTCAGGGTGTTTCCCACATTAAAGGCCAGGAATGGGAGACTGGTCCGGAGTCAAGGCAGACAGTATAACATTTTTCATGTCACTGTTCTCAAAATTAGGGTGGTAATTCCGGAATGCCACTATACGTTGCCTTAGCTCTATAGGGCATGTTCGTGGGTTAACTGGTCCGAATTGTTGGACGCATGCTTGTAGTTCTGCATAATTCAGGGGCTGGGACCGTTCATAAGTGCCTGCCCACAGCATTCCCGGGGGGCCTGCCGCTGGTGGTACTGCTTGTGCCCCTTCACCCTCAGCTGCTGGTGCTGGTGGCGCGTTGGGAATCACCTGGGTGCGGGTCAGAACATTAACCGGGGCTTTAACAGGTGCAGGCTCGTCCACTGAGGTTTTTATGATATTGTTATTAGCATAGGCTGGGGCCTCTCAGCCAAGTCGATGGTGGCATACGAGACGGGGGCATCTCGGGAAGGGGATATCAAAGGAGAACATAGCTCTCCGCTTAACCCCTCGCATTGTTGATCGTAACTCCCGGGGGGGGTCTATTCCCGTGACTGCTGCTATTACAGCCCGTTGTTTACCCAACTGTTTCTCTAATTGTTGTATAGTATTCTGGCATTGCCGGTGGTCTAACTCCCTGTGGGGGCGCTGAAGAGCCTTTCTTGGGGCTCCTCGTGAATCATTTCATTGGCTGATCAGACGGTCATGGTCTTTTGTTAAAAAGGCTACTTGGCTTTTAGCCTCCAAGATTCTGCATTGCAGCGCCGGCGTGAACTGTGTTAATACTCTGTTGCTACATTATTGTTGTTGAAGCACCGACCAGTCCCTGAAGAACTTCATTCTTTATTTTTTAACTCTACAGCTTCTTTCTCCCATTTTGACTTCTCGCCCATTAACGTTCGATTCTCTTGTAGTTTGTCTTTTTCTCATTTATCCTGATCATCTTCCATCTCTAGGAAGGTTTATTTATCTTGTTCTACACAATACACTGCCGCATAAGCCATTAGCTGCTCTGCCCTATCCGGCTTCCATCTCTTCTCCTTAACTTGTTTTTCAATGAACGCAACAACGTCCTCGAAAGATACTTTCACATCCTTTGTTAGACATTCTACTATTAACGTCTGCAACTGTGCATCCTCATACTTCTTCATTAATTTCACTTTTTAAAGTCTATAAAAAAAATTCTCACTCAACATTCTTACTGTACGTGAAAGAGACACTATCTGTTTGATAACCTAACCTTCCACAAGGACCTTCGTTGATCAGACGAAAATCCAAGCACCTGCCTTATGCGCAATAGACCTGGTTTCAGTTAATAGTTGAGCCCCACGTTGGGCGCCAATTTGTAGCTTTCAAAAGCTCTTACAATAATTTGTCCGTGACTACACAAACACTATACTCTGGGTACAGGTATATTGTGCATAAGTAAGACAGGTTTATTAAGCATTAAACATCCAGTTCAAAGAAGTAATACTTAACAAGAAGATAGTCACAGTCTGTTCATTCAAACCCCGGCGTTCCTTCCAAGTGACTGTGGCGCAGTCTCCTGATGTGTCTTGGTGTGTTCTGTTGACTGAAGCTCGCTTCTCTGGGTTCTTGCTGTGTTCTGTTGACTGAAGCTTCTCAAACTCTGGTTACATGGTGCGCTGCTTTTGGTGTTCAAAACCTGTACCTTTATACCCTTTTTCCCCTTGTTTTGCCTACATGGCAGTAATTAGCCCTCTGACACCCGGTAAATGTCTCGCTTCCCTCGTTAGCCATCTTATGACATCTTATGACCTTGTTAATCCCACTAGGTCTTTCTCTGTGCATAACAAAGTGCCCTTATCTTTAGATGTTCACTTTTCACAGACCATTTCTCAAGATGTTGTCTAAACAATCAGTTCATCCTATAGCTGTACCAATGAGGGATGTCTCCAACTCCCCCCTCTCTCTCTCTCTCTCTCTCTCTCTCTCTCTCTCTCTCTCTCTCTCTCTCTCTCTCTCAGCATAATATTACCAAATTCCTCGTTCCCCCACCAGTCTCCATAGACTTAGCACTACATTCCATTACTTCAGTAATTAAAAACACAGGTTTTTTTTTAGTCAGGTTGGCATAATTTCCCATCCTGCTTTGCGCTCAGCCATTCGCCATTTTATACAGGCTTTTAGATTTTTAATATACAATTTCACATTATAGTTATATAAAAATGGTTATAGAATCTTAATGTTTACTAAATCCTACAGGTACACGTCTATCCTACCTACGCAAGTAAGATGTTGTCGTCGGGCATTAGAGTTCCTGTTATTGCTACCCCCATTGCACTCAATGTAACTTATGAGCAGAGAGGGCTAGCATTCTCGTGAGTAGATCTATCGGGCTGAAGTGATCTATTTTGATGTGCTCACTGCCTGGAGAACTCTGCTTTCCTCAAGTTTGCCTGCCTTTTTTTTTGTTTTGAGCGATACTTAAACCAGCTCTCTGGTTATCAGTGTATTTTTGACCCCCACCGACATACCATGGAGCAGCACGAGTTTCCTATGTGGATTCCTCCTTTTGCAATCTTGATTGAGTTTAAAGAAGAGTGAGGCAACATCAAAGATGAGGACAACTTGCTTTTAACCCCCTCATAATATAAGGCCCTGAGACTGTACCTTCACTTTAATTCACCTGAGGAGGTCTTCGATAATCTATACTATGTTCGGCACAATGACCTGCAGTCACAATCAAGTGCCTCAACAGTCCAGCCAATGGCTGTCCAAGCCAGTACAGCGCTCAATTTGTATGCTGCTGGTCATGGACTTCTGCAACATCCAGGCCAGCATTCAGCAGGAGACCTAGGGAATTCATCCATTTTGTGTTGACTCCACGGCAGAAGCTTCACTGTTCTTTAGTTCTCTCACTGCTGGTTTTGCTCCTTGCTGGTTTCGCAAGTTCAAGGGGCAATAGATGTTGCCCATATTGCATTGTGGACTCCTACTGGGGATCCTTTAAATTTCCTCAATAGAAAGGGATTCCACTGTATGACCAGCTATATAAAATACCATGTCACTGCCAAATATGCAGGGGTTTGTCATGAGGAATTCTAACCTCCCAGCCCTATTCAGGGAAGAAAGTGAAATTTTGGGGTGGCTTCTGAGAGACTCGGTGTATCTCTTGCTTCCATGGCATATGACTGCACTTCAACTGCCAAACTGGACCTGATGGCCTACATCCTAGAGTTTTAAAAGAAGTAACTACAGAGATAGTGGTGTTGGTTTTGATCTTCCAGAATTCCCTAGATTTTAGAGGCGTCCCCGTGGATTGGAAGGTAGCAAATCTAAACCCGCTTTCCAAGAAAGAAGGGAAGAGAGAAAACAGGGATCTATAGATCACTTAGCCTGACATCAGTAGTAGGAAAAATGCTAGAATCTGTTGTTAGGGACGTGGTAACAGGGCACTTGGAAAATCATAGTGTCAGCTGTGGCTCAGTTGGTAGCGCTCTCTCCTCTGAGTCAGAAGGTTGTGGGTTCAAGTCCCACTCCAGAGACTTGAACACACAAATCTAGGCTTGATACTCCAGAGCAGTACTGAGGGAGTGCTGCACTGTCTGAGGTGCCGTCTTTCGAATGAGATGTTAAAACGAAACCCATCTGCTCTCTCGGGTGGACGTAAAAGATCCCATGGCACTATTCAAAGGAGAGCAGGGAAGTTACCCCCAGTGTCCTGGCCAATATTTATCCGTCAATCATCATCACTAAAAAAACCAGATTATCTGGTCATTATAGCATTGCTGTTTGTGGGAGTTTTCTGTGCATAAATTGGCTGTTGCGTTTCCTACATTGCAACAGTGACTACACTTCAAAAGTACTTCATTAACTGTAAAGTGCTTTGGGACGTCCTGAAAGGTGCTATATAAATGCAAGTTCTTTCTTTTATGTCAGAGAGCTGCATTACCAGCAACAATCTCCTGCAGAACAACAATGACATGGATACATTGTAAATTGGAAAGTTTAACGCAGGGTTATTTTTAATTGGAGGGAGCTTTGGGACCAGTTTCAAATGTTTTCATTTTCACACCTAGCATGTACATGGTATAAAACAACCTCTGGTTTATTTTCTGTACTACCAGCCATCTCTTTAAACCTTTCTGCTCTGCTCCTTCCACCTTCACCTCTAACAACTAGCATGATTAGCTCATGGTCTTTATCATCAAGGTATTTCATTTGTTCAAGCCACTCTGCTGCTTCTGCCCCCTTCCCCTTACCCAACAAGCCAAACATTATCTGAGGCCCTATTCTGGCCTAGACCTGAACTCCTATCTTTCATGTTTCCTCCAGCAACGCTTTGGGAAGACTGAAGCCATTGTCTTTAACTCTTGATACAAACTCCATCCTGCTCAGGCTTTTTGGAGCCTCAGCATCCTATTCGACCTTGAGCTGAGATTCCAACTACATATCCTCTCCATCACAAAGATTGCTTATTTCCACCTCGACCATCGCTTGCCTCCGCCTGTACTTCAGCCCATCTGCTGCTGAAGCCCTTTGTCACTTCCAGAGGTGGTTTTTCCAATGCTTTCTTGGCCACCTTTGCATGCTCCACCTTCTAAACTTCAGATTATCAAACTCTGATGCCCTTATCCAATCCTGCACCACATCCTGCTGTCGGATCACTCATGTCCTTGCTGTTCATTGGTTCCCGGTTCCCCAATGTCTCAAATTTAAAATTCTTATCCTAGTATTTAAATACTTTAATTAGCCTTGCCCCTGGCCATTTCTAAACTTTTCAGCACAGCGCTTTACCATTTCTCCCCTCCCTCCACCCCAATTTTTTTTATTTACTTCTGGCCTCGGGCCCACCCCACCCTCAATTTCTCCACTATTGGCGCCTTCAGCCAAATAGGTCCCATGTCCTGGAATTTCCTCCCTAAACTCCTCCGTTTCATCACATCTTTCTCCTTTAAGACCTTTTAAAGCTACCTCTTTTAACCAAGCTTTTGGTCACCCTTTTGTTTTGGCTCAGTGTCATTTTTTTCTTGAATACACTTTTGTGAAGAACTTTAGGATGGTTTTTCTACATTAAACCTCTATAAATCCAAGTTTTTTGGTAATAACAAAGAGTGGAATAAGTTTAATTTTCATTTGTGGGATACACATGAAATCTATTTGAATCAACCCCACCCAAGAATAGCCCATTTTGAAATTATTGCACTAAAACTGCCTGACCTACTGGAGTGTTTCCAGAATTTTCTATTTTTCCAGCATCTGCAGTATTTTGCTTTTTCAAATATTTCTTGCTGGCTTATCATTTGTGTTATCAATTTTAATACCTATATTTCAGGCCTGAAAGATGCAATATCAAAGGACAATGAGAAAGAAAAAAAGGTCAATAAATCTACAAAGGACAATGAGAATGAGAAAAACAAGAGTTCAAAACATAATTCACCACCTCAGCCCAAGGCTGAGAAAGAACCAAGTCACAGGTAACAACTGAATGAAATTTGTAACACTGTTGATGTAGAGAAGAGCTTGACATTGATGGTGTAGTAAAGGGCTAAAGCATCCTGTGACATACATTGTTCAGACTGACCAATGTCTAGTCATTTGGTGCATTTAAGTTCTCATCTGTCTATATTTATAATAGGTTTATGGACCTGTGGAAAATGAGTAGCTCTGTATTCTCCTTTTTTCTCTCTTCCTTTCTCTCTCTTGATCCTCATTGGGCATTTAATGTACACCATAACTAATGGCTCAGCGGTTGCGTCCTTTAATGTATTCATTGTCTAACCATCTGGCTTGTGCATTGTGTACAGTTAGGTCTACAGTTGTATAAATATCAGATCTATTAAGTGACGTGTTTATACAATAACTAAGTGAATTGCATTTTTAAATTACTTAGTTAAATTTAAATGCCAGGGTGGGGGGGATGTGGATGGGTGTCAACTTAATGCTTATTTTTCTTTCGGGTCCCCCTCAAACTCTCTGGAAAATGATTCAAACCTGTAGTTGCAGCCAGCTCTGTAAAGCGGCCACTTCTCTACGCATAATGTTCCTGGCCAAAAGCTGGAGGAACTAATTGGGAATTATCCTCCATAAAATGGTCAGCTTTGTATTCTATAATATATGGCCAATTAACTCCCTTTAGATCGGATGGTCAGGACTCAATCGCTGGAGTCTTTCTGATTTCACTCAAATCCTGAGTTACTAATTGTTTTGTGCTGATAGATCAACTGAAGTTCTCTGAACCTTGTTTTCATGCTGGGTAGGAGTCGGTGGCTACTGATTTATGGATATTCCACTCCTCCGTTGTATAGTCTTCAATTAAAGGCCTGCCATAGAGACTTCTCCACCAGAGAAACTAAGTGATCATTTAGCATTCCAATCATTGTGTACACCTGTAGTGTGGAGCATGAAATCACAGGCAGCCTGCTTTGGAAGTTTAAACCAGGATTTGTGTTCCCCCTTCTCATTTCTTTCCTCTTTTAATAAAAAAAAAAAATTTGTGTTTGTAGGAAACGCAGGAATAATGTGGTAGAAAATGACCTGAACAAAAAGCACAAGGAAGACACCTCAAAGATGCAAATAAACAAAGAAGTAAAAATTGAGCAAAGGGTAAGTCGTGGTAGAAATTATGCTTGCTGGTCTTTTTTTTTCATTAACAACAACAATTTGTATTTATATAGCGCCTTTAACGTAGGTTGAGCGATTACAATCAGGGATGCTCAAATGGGCAGAATTAGAAGAGCGCAGATATCTCGGGGGGGGGGGGGGGGGTGTTTGTGGGGCTGGAGGAGATTACAGAGATAGGGAGGGGCAAGGCCATGGAGGGATTTGAAAACCAGCATGAGAATTTTGAAATCGAGGCGCTGCTTAACCGGGAGCCAATGTAGGTCAGCGAGCACAGGGGTGATGGGTGAATGGAACTTGGTGCAAGTTAGGACACGGGCAGCCAAGTTTTGGATGACCTCAAATTTACGTAGGGTAGAATGTGGGAGGCCAGCCAGGAGTGCATTGGAATAGTCAAGTCTAGAGGTAACAAAGGCATGGATAAGGGTTTCAGCAGCAGATGAGCTGAGGCAAGAGCGGAGACAGGCGATGTTACGGAGGTGGAAGTAGGTGGTCTTTGTTATGCTGCGGATATGTGGTCGGAAGCTCATTTCAGGGTCAAATATGACACCAAGGTTGCGAACAGTGTGGTTCAGCCTCAGACAGATGTTAGGGAGAGGGATGGAGTCAGTGGCTAGGGAACAGAGTTTGTGGCGGGGACTGAAAGCAATGGCTTCGGCCTTCCCAATATTTAATTGGAGAAAATTTCTGCTCATCCAGAACGGGATGTCTGACAAGCAGTCTGACAATTTAGAGACTGTGGAATGGTTGAGAGAAGTGGTAGTGAGGTAGAGCTGGGTGTCATCAGCGTACATGTGGAAACTGATGCTGTGTTTTCGGATGATGTCACCAAGGGGCAACATGTAGATGAGAAATAGGAGGGGGCCAAGGATAGATCCTTGGGGGACACCAGAGGTAATAATGCGGGAGCGGGAATTCTCTGGCTACGATTAGATAGATAAGAATGGAACCAGGCGAGTGCAGTCCCACCCAGCTAGACGACAGTGGAGAGGCGTTGAAGGATGGAGTGGTCAACCGTGTCAAAGGCTGCAGACAAGTCAAGAAGGACGAGCAGAGATAGTTTACCTTTGTCACAGTCACAAAGGATGTCATTTGTGACTTTGAGAGCCGTTTGGTGCTGTGGTAAAGGTGGAAACCTGATTGGAGGGATTCAGACATGGAATTGCGGGAAAGATGGGCACGGATTTGGGAGGCGACAACACGTTCAAGGACTTTGTAGAGGAAAGGGAGGTTGGAGATGGGGCGGTAGTTTGCAAGGATGGAGGGTCAAGGGTTGGTTTTCTGAGGAGAGGGGTGATGACGGCAGATTTGAGGGAGAGGGGGACTGTACCTGAGGAAAGAGAACCATTAACAATGTCAGCTAACATGGGAGCCAGAAAAGGAAGTTGGGTGGTCAGCAGTTTGGTGGGAATAGGGTCGAGGGAGCAGGAAGTGGGTCTCATGGACAAAATTGAGCAAAGGGTAAGTCGTGGTAGAAATTATGCTTGCTGGCCTTTTTTCTTTTTTTTTCCCCCCCACCTTCCCAATATTCCCCCCTCGTTTTCTAAAGGTGCTGCTTCCCGCAGGTGTGCAGTTTTCTGGGTGCTGCCCACCCTCCAGTACCCTACCCGTTTCGCCATTCTTCTTGTGCTGTTTTATCATGGAGGGTATCAAGGCCAAGCCTGATTCTCTGTCGACATCCACACCTCTATTCCAGTGATGCTGAAGCAATTTATAGCATCCCAGCTGCCTCAGTGGCTGAGATCAGCCAACTCGTTACACAATGCAGATTATACCTGAGACCTTATAACTTTGTACAGCTTTGGTGCATTTACCCAGTAAGCCATTGGAAGAAAACCTGGAAATGATGCCTGTTTGAAGCAAGGACTTTTCCTGGACCCAAAGTGAGGGAAAGGTTAGAGAGTATCTTTTTAGTGGTTGGAGTTTAAAGTAGGAAGCTGGACAGGTGGTAAGGTTAATGAAAGACTTGGGATTTATCAGCTGTCTGGTTATTTAGGACCAAAGAGTAATGCAAAAAAATACATTTCACTACATAGTATATACGGTAGCCATTTTGGGTCTGGACGATTGATTTCCCTGTGGTGGTTTATGATGTCTCAATCCCTAAAGAATATTAACAAAATAGTTCATTATTTGTTACAGGAGAGCTATGACACTACAGAAAAGAAAGTGAAAGAAAACTTACTGAAGAGGTAAAGAAAATATTCTTGTGCAGTATGGTTTTTTAAAAGAAAAAGTGAGAGGGGTTTTTAAAATCAAATAAATTACAACACCAGAAGTAGGTTGTTTGCCCCCATTGTGTCTGCCAGCTCTGAGCTATCCATTCAATTACATCTTTTCCCATATCCTTTTTAAAATAAATATTTTCAAATATTTATCTACTTCCCTTTCAAAAGCTATATTCTGGATTTTGCTTCCATCACTATTTATGTTAGGGCATTCTACATAGGCCTCCTAATAGTTGCAACTCTGCTGGAAGAAGTATTAATCAGGAAATAGTTGGGGCATGTAATAAGGGAACAGCTATAATTATGGGGGATTTTAACTATCATATTAACTGGACAAATCAAATTGGGCAGGGCAGCCTTGAGGAAGAGTTTATTGAGTGTATTAGGGATGGATTTCTTGAGCAGTATGTAACTGATCCTACAAAGGGGAAAGCAACCTTGGACCTGGTCCTGTGTAATGAGTCAGGATTAATTAATAATGTCCTAGTTAAGGATCCCCTTGGAATGAGTGACCATAACATGGTTGAATTCCATATCCAATTAGAGGGTGAGAAGGTTGGTTCTCAAACAAGCGTACTGAGCTTGAATAAAGGAGACTATGATGGTATGAGAGCGGAATTGATTAAAGTGGACTGGGAAAATGGATTAAAGGGTAAGACGGTACATGAGCAGTGGTGTTCTTTTAAGGAATTATTTTACAACTTTCAAAAGAAATATATTCCACTGAGGAAAAAAGGTGTAAAAGAAATGACAGCCATCCGTGGCTAAGTAAATAAATTAAGGATAGTATCTGACTAAAAACAAGGACATATAAGGTAGCCAAACTTAGTGGGAGGATAGAAGATTGGGAAGTCTTCAAAAGACAGCAAAAAGTAACTAAAGGATTGATTAAGAAAGGGAAGATAGATTATGAAAATAAATTAGCAAAAAATATAAAAACAGATAGCAAGAGTTTCTATAGTTATATAAAAAGAAAGGAGTTTGCACATTCTCCCCATGTCTGCGTGGGTTTCCTCCGGGTGCTCCGGTTTCCTCCCACAGTCCAAAAATGTGCGGGTTAGGTTGATTTGGCTATGATAAATTGACCCTTAGTGTTAGAGGGGGATTAAATATGTGGGGTTATGGGGTTAGGATGGGATATGTTAGGGGGAATTAAATACGTGGGGTTACGGGGGTAGGGTGGGATATGTGTACTGTGGGGATTAAACCAGGGGACAGGGTACTGGATTTGGATGATCAGCCATGATCGTATTGAATGGTGGAGCAGGCTCGACGGGCCGAATGGCCTACTCCTGCTCCTAGATTCTATGTTTCTATGAAAAAGGGTGTCTAAGGCAAACGTAGGTCCCTTAGAGGATGAGACCGGGAAATTAATGGTGGGAAACATGGAGATGGCAAAAATGCTGAACAAATATTTTGTTTGTCTTTACGGTAGAGGACACTAAGAATATCCCAACACTGGACAGACGGGGGGCTCTAGGGGGGGAGGAGCTAAATATGATTAAAATCACTCAGGAATTGGTACTCAGTAAAATAATGGGACTCAAGGCGGATAAATCCCCTGGACCTGATGGCTTACATCCTAGGGTCTTGAGGGAAGTGGCAGTAGGGATTGTGGATGCTTTGGTGGTAATTTTCCAAAATTCCCTGGACTCAGCAAAGGTCCTGGCAGATTGGAAAACTGCTAATGTAACACCCTTATTTAAAAAGGGTAGTAGGCAGAAGGCTGGAAATTATAGACCAATTAGCCTAACATCTGTGGTGGGTAAAATTTTGGAGTCTATTATTAAGGAGACAGTAACGGAACATTTAGATAAACATAATTTAATAGGACAAAGTCAGCATGGCTTTATGAAGGGGAAGTCATGTCTGACAAATTTGCTTGAGTTCTTTGAGGACATAACGTACAGGGTGGATAAAGGGGAACCAGTGGATGTAGTGTATTTAGACTTCCAGAAGGCATTCGACAAGGTGCCACATAAAAGATTATTGCTCAAGATAAAAAATCACTGGATTGGGGGTAATATTCTGGCATGGGTGGAGGATTGGTTATCTAACAGGAAGCAGAGAGTTGGGATAAATGGTTCATTCTCGGACTGGTAGCCAGTGGTGTTCCGCAGGGGTCGGTGCTGGGTCCCCAACTCTTTACAATCTATATTAACGATTTGGAGGAGGGGACCGAGTGTAACATATCAAAGTTTGCAGATGATACAAAGATAGGAGGGAAAGTAGAAAGTGAGGAGGACATAAAAAACCTACAAGGGGATATAGACAGGCTGGGTGAGTGGGCGGAGATTTGGCAGATGCAATACAATATTGGAAAATGTGAGGTTATGCACTTTGTCAGGAAAAATCAGAGAGCAAGTTATTATCTTAATGGCGAGAAACTGGAAAGTACTGCAGTACAAAGGGATCTGGGGGTCCTAGTGCAAGAAAATCAAAGTTAGTATGCAGGTGCAGCAGGTGATCAAGAAGGCCAACGGAATGTTGGCTTTTATTGCTAGGGGGATAGATTATAAAAACAGGGAGGTATTGCTGCAGTTATATAAGGTATTGGTGAGACCGCACCTGGAATACTGCGTACAGTTTTGGTGTCCATACTTAAGAAAAGACATATTTGCTCTCGAGGCAGTACAAAGAAGGTTCACTCGGTTAATCCCGGGGATGAGGGGGTGGACATATGAGGAGAGGTTGAGTAGATTGGGACTCTACTCATTGGAGTTCAGAAGAATGAGAGGCGATCTTATTGAAACATATAAGATTGTGAAGGGGCTTGATCGGGTAGATGCGGTAAGGATGTTCCCAAGGATGGGTGAAACTAGAACTAGGGGGCATAATCTTAGAATAAAGGGCTGCTCTTTCAAAACTGAGATGAGGAGAAACTTCTTCACTCAGAGGGTAGTAGGTCTGTGGAATTTGCTGCCCCAGGAAGCTCTGGAAGCTACATCATTAAATAAATTTAAAACCGAAATAGATAGTTTCCTAGAGGTAAAGGGAATTAGGGGTTACGGTGAGCGGGCAGGAAATTGGACATGAGGCTGAGTTCGGATCGGTCAGGGCCCTGTGGGTGGTGTAGCGGGCCCAGGGGCTGAGTGGCCGGGTCCTGCTCCTCCTACTTGTGTTCTTTAGATTTGAGGTTAGGATCAGATCAGCCATGATCTTATTGAATGGCGGAGCAGGCTCGAGGGGCCGATTGGCCTACTCCTGCTCCTATTTCTTATGTTCTTTTTACATCCTAACACCCTTTTTTAAATAAAAAAAATGGAACCTCCTAACCAATGTTCCCTTTAAAATGTTTTGTGCACTGTCCCTTTAAATTTACACGGTCGAGCATGTGCCGTGTCTTCCAGCGGCAACAGCTTGTGAACGGCCTGCATAGGACCTCCTGATTGATGCGCGGCCCCGCACCTTAGGGGGAACATTGCTCCTAACCTCTTCCTTTGGTGGTGATCTTAAATTTATGCCCTCTAGTTACCAACTCTCCAGTGAAAGAGTTTTACCCCTATTTACCTGATCAAAATTCTTCATAATTCTCAAATCTTTTTAATTTTTTTCTAGTGTAAAGAATCTTTTTTTTCCCTAAAGCATCTTGCCTTAGTATTGTCCTAATAAATCATTCTATATCCTCTCCATAGTCTTGGCATCCTTCCTAAAGTAGGGCACTATTAACTGAGCACAGTGTTCTAACTGCAGCCTAACCAATGATTTCCATAGGGTAGCATTACTCCTTTTGCTTTTGTACTCTTTCCCTATTTCTAAAACCTGAAATCTTCGAGCTTTTTTTTAAAAAAAATGAAAAACAGCTTTATCATCTCCCACTTTTATTAAAAATGTCTATCTGAATCCCTAAAGTGTCTCTGTTCCTCCACGCCTTTAAAAGTTTTATTAATTAGTGGATATTTTCTCTCTCTCGTTCTTCCTCACAATATGCATCATCTCGCATTTAAATAAATTTAAATTTCATCCACTAACCTTGTCGTCCTCTCCTGAAGTCGTTTACATTCCTCTGCAGTTAATTTTGCTGTATATTTTTGCATTGTGTGCAAATTTTGTACTGAGAGAATTAGTCCTAAACTGACCTCTGGAGACATCCCTCCAGTGTGAAAAACACCAATTTACCTCCTCTCTTTGCACAGAATCATAGAATAGTACAGCACAGAAGGAAGCCATTCCGCCTATTGAGTCTGCGCCGGCTCTTTCGAAGAGCAATTCAGTTAGTCCCACTCACCGGTTCTTTCCCCATATCCCTGCAATTTTTTTCTCCTTCAGGTATTTATCCAATTCTCTTTTGAAAGCTACTATTGAATCTGTTTCCACCACCCTTATCAGGCAGTGCATTCCAAATCCTAACCACTTGTGTAAAATAATTTTTTCTCCTGTTGCCTCTGGTTCTTTTGCCAATCACCTAAAAGCTGTGCCCTCTGGTAATCAACCATTGGAAACATTTTCTTTTTGTTTACTCTATCTAAACCCTTAATGATTTTAAACCTCTTAGCCTTCTTTGCTCTAAGGAGAACAATCCTAGCTTCTCCAGTCTATCCACATAACTATAATCCCTCATTCCTGGAACCATTCTAGTAAATCCCTCCAAAGCCTCACATCCTTCCTAAAGTGTGGTGCCCCGAATTGGACACACTACTCCAGTTGGGGCCAAACTGGTGTTTTATATAGGTTTAGCATAACTTCCTGGCTTTTGTACACTTCTGTCGGCTAGTCTTTGACTCCAATTTACCTCAAATTGCTGAAATCAGCTCTTCTCCAGTTAAGTATTAAGATTGCTCCTTCTCCTTCTCCATAACTAATCTAAACCTTATGATCACTATTCCCGAGATGTGCTCTCACTGTGAAATTCTCCACTTGACCCACTTTATTCCCCAGGACTAGATCCAGCAATGCCTCCTTTTCTATATTTTAATCAACTTCCTTTTCCTATGCATTCTGCCACATTTCCTGCTCCCTGGTCTCGCTCTCGGGCTGAACCAAGTATTTCACAGTCTTTGGCATCCTGTCTGACCCTGAGCTGAGCTTTAAAGCCCCATGTCCTACCACCAAGATCATCTCCCTCCTCCCCTACCTCGGGCCCTCTGCTACTAAAACCCTTATGAATACGTTTATCTCCAGATTCAATATTCTGATGCTCTCCCATCCACCACTTTCCATGAATTCTAACTTGTCCAAAACTCCGCATATGTATCCTGTCCTGCATTAAATTACTCTCATCCATTACCCTTGTCTTTGCTAACTTACTCTGGCTCCCCATCTTCTAACACATTCAAAATCTTTGTACTTCTGTATAAATCCCTACTCTATCTCTGCAATCTCCTCCAGTCTTGAATGCTCTGTTCCTCTGATTCTGACCTTTTGTGGATGTCCTTTCCCATCGAACCACCGTTGGTGGCATATCCCTTAACTGCCTTGCTCCTACACCTTCAAACTCCCTTCCTAAACCTCCTTGCCTCTTCACGTCTCTCTGCACCTTTTTTAAAAAAAAACCTCAACCTATCTCTCGAACCTGGCCTCACGTACCCCTCTTAATCACTTCCTTCCTAGCTAACCCTCTGTTTTCATTAAGCCAATTTGTGAAGCACCTTGGGAAGTTGTTAGGCCATTTTAAAACCTTGTCAGTTGGTGCGTCATGAATTTTGTGGATCACAATCCTGAACTTTTTTTTCTTGTTTTTATTTTGCACAGATCTTCATGTCAGGAATCCTTTGAAGACATGCTCACGGGTATGGATAAACAGCTCAAAGAATTCTGTGCCAGGAAACAGAAAAATAAGGATAGGAAACACAAAGAAAGGGTAATTATGCACAGTGTTAAAGTTTGGAGTTATTTGCCCATCAAGTCTATTCCAATCAGAGACCATGCATGATTCTGCTGCCAGGAACTTCCTTACTTCCCTCCCATTACCACCACCTCTTGGTCCCCTACTTTAAGGAAAACTATGGTTCTCCCTTATCTCCACAAGGGGACAGAGACAGAAATCAAGCCGTTCCATTAGTGTCTGACTCAATTTTCCCCCTTAATGACATCAATTCAGCTTCCATTAAAGATATGTTTGTGGCTCAATACTTGCTTTTGCTCACTGTGAATGAGCACCAAATGGAAGGCTTGCTGGATATGAGGTGTCGTTTGACATTGGTATATCCACATCCAGTGAAGAGCAATTGGGCTTCTGGAGGTAACGAAAATCTTCATGCATTTTGGGGCAAAAGGTGTGCCCTTAGCTAAAGGGTGTTTATATTGTCTATTTTGGATGAGTTAAGAATGGAGTAGGTCTTTTTGTCTTGCAGTATGATGCACTTTTAGCAGCAGGGAAAGGGATACCAGCTAGCATGCCGATGGTTCAAGTACCTGCAGGACTGGTAAGAGGGGTTGGAGGTCCCTCGCAACAGGCATTGGCCCCTCAGGCTCCTAGCTTTTCTGCTGTCCCTCAACCCTGCGTATCAATGAGGGGGACCCCCGCCCATTCTGAACCTTGGTGAGCCAAGGCCAGGCTTTATGGGGCCACCTCCTGACATGGGACTTCCATTTGGACCACCACCGATGGGGATGCCTTCTGGCAGAGGAGTTCCCATTGGAATACTGCCAAGGATGAGAGGTCCTCCAGGATCTAGAAAACACCCTCCCAGGCCTTAAAGATGCATCCAAGAAGGACTTTGTCATCAGGCTTTACAGTAATTATAAAGTAATAGTGCCGTTGAAGCATTTTACTGTAAGCAGATTAGTTCATGAAATTAAGTTTAGGAACCAAGTTTAAGCTGCAAAGTGAAGCAAAACTTATGCAAGTTCAGCACAGCCAGCTGTGATGGACACCAATTTCATGGGACAAGGGCTCCACTAATCTGCAGCATGTCAGGGGTTCAGGCTGCCTGGGTCACAGACCTGCACAGCACAAGCATGCAGAGAGAAAGTGAGGCATCTGAAAACAGTACTTAATATACCTGGGTAGTGTGAGCCAAGTGAGACCACGCATCACACCATGCTGACCTCACAACGAGGGATCATGTGGAGGCAGGTGGTGAGCACTAGCCTTCTCGTGCCGTCCCAGCCCACAGTTATTTTCTCATGGGAACAAGTTGTCAATCTGTAAGAGGTACTTGATGCAAAATAGTAGGTTAAAATTGCACTCTGTCCACAACGAGGTGATCTTGCGTGCTGAAATGGAGGATGCAGGGCATAAAATAATTGGTGCATTAGTTAAGATCAAGACTAGTTTCTCGGTGGAGTTGCCACTTTAAAAAAAAAAAGTGGCTATTTAAACAGAAACAGTAGATTGTAGAGATATTACAAAGCTTTCATCCACTGTCTTTGGGCAGACTGAATATGTGCGGCAGACGCAAACAAAACCAACCAAGCAAAGTCAGTATCTTGAAACTTATAGTGTACAATACTGTGATCAGAATGAAGTTCAGGCGGTGATCGATTCAAAAGGTATGTTTCTTTAGGAAATCCAGTTTTATCAGTATCACCAAAAACAGATGTATTCAACTTGTTGGAAATTACTGGTTCGGAATAGCTATTATTCACCTACATTGCATCAGTCACAGCACCTGAAAAATAATTCATTGTATGAAGAGTTTTGCGATAGATGTTTCAATGTTAAGTGCAATATATACAGGCAAGTATTATTCAGTATTATGAACTATTTTTGCAGGAAAAGAGTAATTCCTCCAATAAACCACAAGACAAGAAAGAAAATAGCCTTAACAGGTAATTTTCCCTTTTTTTTGACCAGTTGATTGATTCTGATGAATTATCTCTACCACGGCAACCAGTTTACAGTGATTTTTATTATTTTTTCCATTTTACAGGTTAAGGCTTTAGGCTTTCATGGGTGCCAGTGACACCGAACTCAAATGGCAGTTTTTACCTGTCAGCCTAGATAGTGAATATTGTAGACTGTTTGACCGTGGAGGGCATCTTGTTTCCATTCTATGTAAAAAATAATGAAACTGATCATCAGGAGTGAACTTGAGGCTACTCTATAACTATAACCTGGTTAACAGTACTCAGCATGGATTCAGACTAAAGGGAAGATGTGTTTCCTGGTCAATACTGGTTTATTCGATGCAAAGTAATCAGATTTACAGATGGTAAACTAAGATAATCCAGTGAAATCTGAAGAGGTGGCTCAAATTATAGCACGAGTTGGACAAGATATGTACATGGGCAGAACGATGTCAGATGAAATTTAATGCTGACAATATAAACTGCTGGACAGAGGAAGGATAAATAACCAATGCAAATACTTCATTAATGGTGTTAAAATAGCTAATAGTGAATTTGAAAGAGACCTACGAGTCTTCATAGACTTGACACTAAATATTTCCAACTAATGCAGAACAGCAATCAACAAAACCAAAAGGATGCTGAACTACATAGCCAAAACAGTAGAATATATCAAAGGAAGTAGTGATCAAACTGTAGAGCAGTCAGACTGCACCTTGAAGACAGCGATCCGTTCTGGTCACTAAGACATTCAATTACTGGAGGCAGTGCAGAGAAGAGCCACAAGGCTATCCCTAGTGTCAGAAGTCTGAGTTGTATGGAAAGAATGAAGAAGCTTGGGTTTTTCAGCCTAGAAAGGAGGCATCTGAGAGGTGATCTTAGAGATGTATAAGATTAAAGATACACAAAGTAATATTCCAGGTAACTTTTTTATTAAACTGTAGGAGTAGCACTTGAGGGAACAAGTTTAAACACTAGTACAAGGTAATTTTAGGACTGATATCAGGAAATTCTTCAGAGTGATCAATGTCTGCTGTAGAATTCCAGATAGGTTAGTGGAGGCAGAAATGCTAGAATCATTTAAGAAACAATTGAATGCTACAGTGGCTGTAGGAGGAAGTTGCATTTTCTCTGGATGGATGACTTAAGACAAGTAACTCCTGCAGCATGTGGCCACTAGGCAATAATTAATAATGGGACTCCTGGCTGATTTTTATTTATCTCCTCCTTACCCAAGGGTACTGAAGCTAATTGTACAGCTCCTACTGCTGCCTCAGCAAATTATCCTTTTTATACAGCTGAAAGAATAAAGATGGGGATATGAGCATTCAGTGGTAGTGTGGTTCCTGTCTGTTAGTGAAATGACGATTGATTATGGAGAAGTCCAAATTGAAATGATCCTTGCCCTTTCTTCTCCTAAACCCTAGAAACAAAGTGTGACTGAAGAAATGGTGCAAAAATTGCATTTTTCTTTCAGCAGATTTCAAAATATTCATTAGTAGGCTTCCCTATGGCCCCAGCTTCAAATCCTGTTCTGTACCAAATTGGCAACAGAATTGGCAGTAGGGGTGCTGCATACAGTTGGTTAAGAAAAGATCAGCCAGATTTTCCCACTTCTGGTCTCTGCTGGAAGTATAGACATCAGGTGAGGACAGAATTAGGATCGACTCTTCAATCCTCCATGGCAAGGCTCACACAACAGAACCTTGATTATCTTCACTTTCATTTTGCATACTCTTGATTAAGAAGTTTTACATAAACCAGGTGAAATGCAACTGAACCTTTTGTAGCCAATACTTCAGACTCTGGATCAAGAGCTTCAAAGGATAAGTAGCTGTTATCTGAATGTCTGTCAGGAGATCAGTAGTATTTGGGGCTCCAGGGCAGCAGGAGTTTGGCAATTGTCATTTTATTTCCTAGGCTATCTCATTCTTCAAATGGAAATATGTGAGTCTTTGATTCTCTTACTGGGAATTTGAATGCTATTGGACGAGTCAGTATACCACTTGGTAGTTAAAAGCTCAGAACTTATAAACATCAAAATCACAAGGTACTTGGGGATGAGGAATGTCATCATTGGGATGTTGCACTACATTCAAGGCACTATAAATGCAAGTTGCTGTTGTTGACTAATCTGCTGTGGACTTCAAGCACTTTCTGAAGTATAATTTCCAACGGATGCTGTTCCCTAACGCTGGTACGCAAAGCCAGTCCACAGTAAGTTTAAAAATATCGACTTCCCCAATGGCTGAGAGTTTATCCTGGGAGTAGCTGAGCCATATACACCAGGAAAACCCTGTAGAAACCAGATTGGTTTGGCCAGTAGCCCAAATAGTCACTATAGCCAATTTGCCATGTGTACTGTGGCTCAGTACTAAGTGGCACTTAAACAGTTGATTGATCACTTGCAGAGCCTCTCCTCTTAACATCGGCACTTTAAATATCAGCTGATAACAGCAACTGCTGCCGCTCTTGCTGCTTGTGCTTAGAAATTACAACACTGAAACAGGTCATTCGGCCCAACCAGTCAATGTTTACCTTCCATGTAAGCAAAGTTTTAATCACATTTAACCATGCTGTTCCTATATCGCTTCAGCCACTTTTCATTCAACCACCTATCCTATATAATCATGAATGTTGACATAGTCTCTGCCTTAACCACTAACATTGGAAGTGAATTCTACAGCCTCAATACAAGGCTCTGTTTAAAGATGTTTCTCTTGCGCTCTCTGTTCTAAATCTCATGCATTCAATTGTATCTGTAGCCCCTTGTTCTAGACCCCTCAACTACTAGAAACAGTCTATCTATCTACCCTGTTCCATCTGTTCATAATTTTAAACACTTCTCTCCCGTGATCTGTGTTCTGACAAAAAAAAGCCCCAATTTTTCAGTATTTTCTTGCTTAATTTAGTCTCAAACTGGCATTGTGATGAGCCCTTCCCAGCTGTTTATAGTCCTGGTGAATTGTATGGAACAGTTGAGTGGTGCTGACTGTGCAGTTCTAACAGCTGATCAGTAACCTGGATTTACCAATCCACTTGGAAGTTCATGTTGGTGTTTCTGCTGAGAATGGGATTTTGACCTTTTGATCATTGAGGTGGGAAATAAGTAGAATGGAGCAATCACTCCTGTCTCCATCCTGTAGCTTGTTGCAGTGCACTGCCCTGCCGCCTTGTAGTCAATCAAATTTTAGTCATTTATAAAACAGTGCAAACAGCAAATGTTAAAAATTCATTAACTTTTCAGCATTTCTCATAAGCTGAAATCCTCTTTTAAATGCCTCCTTTATAATTAGGCTGTCCTCTGGTTATGGACTTGAAATCTTTAGTTTACCAGCATGGAGATTTTACTGTTTGATACTTTACCAATCAGCTGTTGTGAGAAATGTACACATTTTAATTGAAACCTTTTTGGTGAACTGACCCAAGGTATATTTTTCTTGTACTGTAGACCAAATGATGAGCTGGAATCAATAGGCAGTGATTATAGAGACACAACTGAAAAAATAAAGAGCAAAGAAACTCCAGAGAAGGAAGATGAGCTTTCGGAGGAGTAAGATGAGAAATGTTCATTCTATTGTAGTTTTGTTTTTTAGTGGTGAGGATTACTGTCTGGTGGTGGAGTGTATTGATAAATACAAGGTCTGTTATCAATAGGATTAAGATCAGTCAAATCATTTCTTGAACCTTTTCCAGTCCCATGAGGTTTCTCCACTTGCTAGTTTCTCACCGTTTGACGTTGTCTGTGACAGAATGAGAAACTGGCATCGTGTACCCAGAAGCAGATGGGTGCAGCTGCTGTGGAACTCCCCATTGGACATTTTCCCTCCTCCCTCTGAGACCTAACCTGATCCCCCACTCATCACTTCTCTGCAACAGGGAGGTGGGAAATAAGTAGAATGGAGCAATCACTCCTGTCTCCATCCTGTAGCTTGTTGCAGTGCACTGCCCTGCTGCCTTGTAGTCAATCAAATTTTAGTCATTTATAAAACAGTGCAAACGGCAAATGTTAAAAATTTATTAACTTTTCAGCATTTGTAAAGAGAAAAGAATGGAAACATGAACCTATCATTTCTCATTGCAGATGTTGACTACCTTGCTCTGTGTTTCCACCATTTTTTGTTTCAAATTTGCTGAGGTTTTTTTATATTTGCATTTATTCAATGGCCTCTGCTCTAGCACAAAGTATAAAAATCATGAGTAACTTTATATATAAATGAAAGTAGATTTGTAAGTCATTCTGATGTTTGACTCGTGTTGTATAAGATGCTGTGTTTTATGGAGGAAGGTGAATTGTACACTTTTTTCACCAGCCAACATAATCCAGTGCCCTGTAAAGTTATACTTGCCTCAGTCCTATGCACAGAACCAAAATAAATGAGTGCTGACTAAACATGCTGTAATCGAAACAATACTGAGTGGTTGGTAGCAAAAGGAAAGGCCACTCTAGTCCACCTTGCCAGCCCCAGTGTCCAAAAACAGAATACACAGTGCACTATCTTAGTCCCTGAATTAATTTTCCTCACCACATGCCTGTCCAACGCTCAGTCAAAATGACCGATTATTGGCTTCAATCATCTCCTTGGACAGTGCAGTCCAAATATTCAGCACCATCCTCTGTGTGAAATAGTTATATTTGATCTGTCCATTCACCTTCCCTCTTCTGAGCAACATCGCCGTACACTGCTGTTGGCTTCTTGAGCTTTAGTTGAGGGGCTTGATCCTTTGATTTGGGTTTCTGCTTGTTAACCACTGCCTGCCGCCTGGAATCCTGCATGTATGGGCCAAGTGGATCTGCTCCTTGCTTAGCACCGCATTCGTACAGCAAAGTAAGACCACCCTTGCACAGAATCCAACTTAAGTTTGTTGCCAAAAACAACTTTTGTTCTATTTTCTCCTATCTGCCATGTCTCTGCCACTTGTCATGCCTTGTCCCATTGGGCGGACATGGGTCACCCTAGCTAGTGCTTCTCTACTTAGCTACTGAGAGCTTTTTTCCCCCCTTCTCTCCCATTAATCATGTAATGTGTTTTAGGGAATTACTTTGCAAAAGCATTGTGCTGGGTATGTCCTTAATGTGTTCAAAACACAAATTGCTCTTTTTTTAAAAAGGCTTAATTTGAATGTGAAATCAGAGCCAAAAACCACTGAGGAAGATTTTGAAAATCATGAAAGCAAGCAAAAGGAGAAAAACGATGAGGAGCAGAGTGATGAGGATCCTTCAACAAAGTGAGTGAATTTGAAACCCAATTTTTTTTTATGCAACTCTTGTGAAGGTGATAGAAATTGCATAAATGTAGTCTGAAAAATAAACACAATTCCTGTTTAGGCAGGGGGTGGAATCATTAAATTTTGTATAGAAAGTGTCAGGGACAATCTACTTTCATTAATTTGCTGTTGATAACAAACGTGCATTGCTTCTAAATTTCTAATAAAAACAGCTGGAAATGTACATCTGGTCAGTAGGCCAGTGAAAAGTTTGATTTGTTTTGGGTGTAAACATTCACTTTTTTTTATTTGTCACTCATGAAAACATTAATGTGCTTCAGATGCTGGTTGACATACTATAGCTTTTTTGGAGGGGGCAGGGTGGTTGAATAGGATGCCGTATTCTATATGTAGACTTTTCCTGTTACAATACCTGTCTTTGATTTATGTACATCTGGTCTTAAACTCTAACATTTGATTTGCCTGGTAACTGCTGTCCTCCACAACGGGGACTTTCTCCCTCTTCTATTTGAAGAGGCCCTGATCTATACTTCCCTTCTCCTTGACCTCCACATCTCATTTTCCTGCCCACCCAGCCAAGAGCAAGGACTTGTTTTGTAAGGTGCTGTGATCCTACCACTGGTAATTATACTTAAAAAATGGATGTATCTTTTTTTTTCAAATCTAGATATCCTGAACAAAAGTTCAGAAAGATAAGTGTACATGAGGGATATCCTAGTCTTTAAAACTTAACTTTCCAGAGATCAAAGATGCCCTGTAACTGAGTCAAACTACCTTTTGAATGACTTAGTTTTTGTCTCCACTACCCTACCTGATGACCATTCCAGGTACGGTCACTCGTTACATAACGAAGTATTTCCTGACATCAGTCCTAAACTTGCCAGTTTCCTCGTCCTACAGTTATAACTTGAAAAGTTTCTCATGATTAATATCCTATACCACTTAGTATCTTGAATACCTCTGTAAGGTTCCCTCTTAGTTAGTATTTTTCAGGCTTGAAAGGAGCTGTGTTTTTCTAACCTTTCCTCATAACTCAGTCCTCTAGTGATCAATCTTGTAATACTTCGCTGCACCACTTCCAAGATGTTGGTGTTGCCCTCTTGCCTCAGTGATCAGAATTAATGCATTGTTCAAGGTGCGGCCTGACCAGAGCACCATACTGATTCAGCAAGATGATTTCAGACTTGTTTTGCCAGTATAGCTCAGAATTAAGTTTACTTTTTGATTGTTGTACGTTGGCTGGACATGGTCAATGTCAAGTTTACGTTCTCAGCCTCTCCTCTAGCTAGTTTGATATCACTTCTTAATTGTTCAATTTTTTTTCTTTCCAACTGTACATCTTTTCACTTAACTTAACTGAACTGAATTTCATCTGCCATAGTTCTGCCCACTCTCAAATATTATCTCTCTTCCTTGGTGTCTTCTCTTTCCCCCCCCCCCCCCGCCACCCCCAGTTTGGTGTAATCTATGAAATTTGACCAACCAGAACACTGATCACATAATAAAAAGGGACATGAAAACTAGGCTGTTGTAATAGTTGTACTTTAGAACAAAGACATTAAGTAAATATTAGTCTGAACAAAACTAAACCTACAAAACCATGGGGTTCTGTAGGAGGGTGAAGTTTTCTTGCTGTTTGTGGTGGGAAGGAAGGGAAGGCTAAGATGAAGAGCTTCACTGCGAGGGGCTGTGACATGAAAATATGAAAGCCTGCCCATTTAGAAAGCTGAAGTTTGTTTTCTATATGATTATAGGTTGGGTGAAGAACAAGATCTGGATGGAGATCAGTTTCCTGTTGAAAGTACTAAGAAAACGAAAAGGGTCTACTGTGACACCAGTTCTGACCAGTAAGTGTCTAAATGACGTGATATGGTGGTAGTCAAAGATTTGGTTGGTCTAATGAAGCCGTTCAGTTATCAGATATTTATTGAACACCAATTGTTTCTCCCTTTTTGATTTCTCCCCCTTTCTATTTAAAGCCACACTTCCCACAACTGCCCTGTAAACCAGCCCATCCAGTGTAAACGTCTAAAACAGCAGATCTGTGTTTATTGTGTTTTCTTTCTTGACCAATGCAGCTGTCTTAAGAACATAGGAACATGAGTAGACCATTCAGCCCCTCGAGCTTTCACTGCTGATCTCCGCTTTATTTATCTACTTTTGCTCCGTATTCCTTTATACCTTTACGCAACAAAAATCTATTGATCTTGGTCTTGAAAATTTCAATTGACCCAGCAATTTACAGCATTTTGGGGGAGAGTGTTCCAATTTTTCCACTACCCTTTGTGTGGAAAAAGTGCTTTCTGATTTGTCTCCTTAAAAATCCTAACTCAAACTTTTAAAATTATGCCTCCTTGTTCTGAATTCTTCCACCTGAGGAAATGGTTTCTCTGTATCTACCCTATCAAAACCTTTTATCATTTAAAAGACCATGATTAGATCACCACGCAACCTTCTAAAGTCAAGGGAATACAAGCCAAGTTTATGCAACCTGTCCTCATAATTTAACTCTTTAAACCCTGGTATCATTCTGGTGAATCTGTGCTGTTCCCCTTTCAAGGCCAATATATATTTCCTGAGGTTCAGTGCCCAAAACTGAACACAGTACTGCAGATGGGGTCAGACCAAGGCTCTGTATAACTGAAGCATCACTTCCTTTTTTGTTTTCCAGCTCGAGATGAAAACTCATATTCAGCTAACCTTTTTGATCATTTTTGTACCTGTGCACTTTGTGTGTATCTTTTAGTAATCTGTGCACATGGACACCAAAAATCCCTTTGCTCCTCCACAGCTCCAAGTCTCATCACTAAGAAAATATTCAGATTTTTCTTTCTCCGGTCCAAAATGGATGACTTCGCATTAAGCTCCACCTGCCATAGTTTTGCCCACTCACTTTATCTGCCCCTTTTTGTAACTTCCTGCTCTCCTAAGAACATAAGAATTAGGAACAGGAGTAGGTCATACGGCCCCTCGAGCCTGCTCCACCATTCAATAAGATGATAGCTGATCTTTGACCTCATCTACACAATTTACTGTGCCTCTTAACTGAGTGTCATCTGAAAACTTAGATACGCAACTCTCTTCCTTCATCCAAGTCATTAATATATATGGTGTAAAGCTGAAGCCCTATACAGATCCCTGGGGAACACCACGTCACATCCCACTAATCCGAGAATGAGCCCTTTATCCCAACTCTCCATCTCTTACCTCCCAACCAATTACAGACCCATGTCACAAGGTTACCTCCAATTTTGTGCACTTTATTTTTTAGAATAATAGCCCGAAATTCGCGGTCAGCGGTGAAGCTGTTCGCCACTGGCCCCGAAGTAAGTTGCGCACAAAGATCTTGCGATCTCTGTGTCGAGGTTCGGGTTTTCCAACGTTCAATTCAAATCAACGAAGTATAGTGGGAATCCCCTTGTGTGAGCTGCTGTGACGTCAACAGGCTGTCTAAGCAGCCAGTCAAAACGCAGAATTCTCAGACAGTGAACATTAAGTTGGTAAGCTCTTAAAATTCTAACTTTTTAAAATAGTTAGAGAGCAAAACAAAGATTGGGGCTCTCACATGGGGAAAAGGTAAACCTGAAATAACGATGAACAAACTTAAAAACAAACTTTAAAAAAAAAATTTAAAAAATTTTAAGTTTCTTAATTTAATTTTTTATTAAAATTTATAAATTTGACGCTGCACAAAATTAGTATTTCAGGGCCATAACCTTTGATTAGCAGTTAATATGCTGTTAAAACCCCAGTTACACCTAATCCCCATTTGGGTCTAACTTTTAGTGGGGAATTTAATAGCGTTAAATAATTTTCCTTGATTTGAGTGATTACACTGATTGCCAGCTCTGTGAGGTGGGGGGGCAGGGTACAGCGCAGCCTGTCGGAGCAGTGAATGACAGACCGCAACTTCAGGATTAACATGCACCAAATCCCGAAGTTGTGGTCAGTTTCATAGGCGGAATGACGGCGAAAACTGCCTGTTTGCCATCATCCGGACCCTAAATTCAGGGCCAATCTCTTGTGCGTAACCTTATCAAATGCATATAGACAAAGTTCATATAGATAATCTCCATAGGCACTCCCTATTGGCCATGCTAGTGACCTCTCAAAAAAAAAAATTCAGCTAGACAAGAGATATCCATACGACACTGTGCCCATGAGAGAATATCTTAGAATGATTTGCAATGGCTGTGCTTCAGATTTCCTTACTTTTATTTCCTGTTGGGAATTACCTGGCCTCCAATCAGTGCTTGTTCATCTCAGCTTCAGGATCAGTGTAGAGGGCAAGTATATTCACAATTTCCTCCAAGGGTTAGTGGATGTGATTGCTGCAATTGATTGTTCACAGATGCTTGGGAAATCCTTTAGTCTGTGATGAATTTATCTCGGGTGATGGAGCTGCCTTGGCTTCGCTAGTTCATGAGGCCTGCAGTGAGGTTTTCTAACCATAATGGAAGTTGCTGTGGAGTATGATTTTGAGATTTGTCAGCAAATCGAGTGCTGAAGACATGTGCCTGGACTGGGTATTGAAAGCTGTGAATCTAGCTCTGGTATTGTGTGATGGGTGGATGGAGGAATTATAATTATTTTGTGTAGTTAATGTGTCTGGAGCAGTGTGATACTGTGTTCACAGAACTGGGATTAATTAGCAGATAGTACAACACCATAGAATTTTCAATATACGACTTATTAATCTATCTTTCTTGCAGGTACAAATTGCTAAAGCACCCAGATTGGGTGTTGTCTGTAATGTGGGGATTTCGATTTTCCTAGCATTAAATGATCCGATGGTGAACTATCTCTCGTGTAGCAGGGAGATTAACAAACCTTTATGCCATTGATGATTGTTTTCTAACACAGCATGTTTGTGATCAGACGAAGAGTAGTCAAATTCTTGATCTATTTTTTTTTTAGCAGTAACCCTACTAGTGTATTTAGACGTCAGCTGTGGTTCAGTGGTAGCACTCGCTTCTGAGTCAGAAGGTTGTAACTTCAAATCCCACTCCAGAGACTTGAGCGCAAAATCTAGGCTGACACTTCAGTATAGTACTGAGGGAGTGCTGCACTGTCAGAGGTGCCACCTTTCAGATGAGACGTTAAAAAGAGGCACATCTGCCCTCTCGGGTGGATGTAAAAGACCCCATGGCACTATTTTTGAAGAGGAGCAGGGGAGTTTTCCCCCGGTATCCTGGCCAATATTTATCCCTCAACTAACTTCACCAGAGCAGATTATCTGGTCATTATCTCATTGCTGTATGTGGGACCTTGTTGTGAGCAAATTGGCTGCTGTTTCCTACATTATAACAGTGACTACACTTCAAAAGTACTTAATTACTCTATCATTGGTCCCCTCCTACTTGTCATCTATATGCTACAACTTGGCGACATCATCTGAAGACACAACATCCGGTTCCACGGAAACCGATGATACCCAGCTCTACATCATCGCCACCTCTCTTTCCACTGCCTTTATGTTGTCAGACTACTTGTCTGACATTCAGTCCTGGATGAGCCTAAATTTCCTCCAATGAATCATTGGGAAGACCGAAGCCATTGTCTTCGGCCCTCGCCACAAACTCCGTTCACGAGCCACAGATTGCATCCTCCTTCTTGGCCGCTGGCTGAGGCTGAACCAGACTGTTCGCAACCCTGGTGTCCTATTTAACCCTGAACTGAGTTTCCGACCCCATATCCTCTCCATCACAAAGACCACCTATATCCACCTCCGTAATATTGCCTGTCTCCGCACGTGCCTCAGCCCATCTGCTGCTGAAATCTTCATTCATGCTTTTTTACCTCCAGACTTAACTATTCCAATACTCTCCTGACCAGCCTCCCAGCTTCCATCCTCCATAAACATGAGCTCATCCAAAACTCTTCTGCCCATATCCTAACTCGCATCGAGTCCTATTCACCCATCATCCCTGTGCTCGCTGACCTGCATTCGCTCCCAGTTTTAAAATTCTCATCCTCGTGTTGAAACCCCTCCATGGTCTTGTCCCTCCCTTTCTCTGTAACCTCCTCCAGCCCTATAATCCTCTGAGAACTCTGCATTCCTCCAACTCTGACCTCTTGTGCATCCACCACTTCCTTCACCCAACAACCATGCCTCTAGGTCCTAAGCTCATGAATTCCCTCCCCAAACCTCTTCATCTCTCTACCTCTCTCTCCTTTAAGCTTGTTTAAAACCTACCTCTTTGACCAAGCGTTTGGTCACCTGTCCTAATGTCTCTTTCTTTGGCTTGGTGTCAGTTTTTGTCTGATTTATGCCCCTGTGAAGCACCTTGGGACGTTTTACGACGTTAAAAGTGCTGTAAAGTTGCTGTTGCCAGTATCACTCACATCCACAGAACAAATATACTGTTACTCAGGATTATCACTAGAAGAAGACAGGAAAATTAGAAGCTTTTCCACTCTGGGTTCTTGGTACATGCTTTGCTTTACCACAAGTGGCTTTAAGACATTGACTATAACAATTTGCATTTATATGGTGCCGTTAACATAGAAAAACGTTCCATGGCACTTCGGAGGAATAATCAATGGAAGCTGCGACAGAGAAGGAGGCAATGACGAATACATAGACGAGCCCTTCAGAGAATGCCATAGAGGATAACTGTGGCCTTACCTAGGGGGGGATTCAAACCTGAAGCGGTGGCAGGAGAATAGAAAGGCAGAGGAGCAGCAATTGGTTGGGATAGGGGAGGCAAAGTATCCAAGATGGGAGTAAAGAAAGATGGTATGACTGGACGACAGGCAGTGGAGGATGTAGAAAAGAGGGGCCCAAGAAAAATAAAATAGAAGTAATAGGGTCAAGCAGGAGCCAAAATGAGTACCAAAATGGGCACAGACAGAATTCGGGTTACGTTGGAATGGCAGAGATGAGGCATGTCATGTCCTAGTCATAAACCGCGGACCTCCATCCTTACTACGTATCTCGCATCATAAGCATCAAACAGTTGATACTCTCAGTACCTCAGTGTTGCATTGGGCCAGATTTCACTCTTAAAATAATGGTAGCCTAATAGTGCTCACTGTTATTTATGCGCAAATGGTACAGCTACTTCAGGCGAGGAGCAGATACATGTTTAAATGCCAATATCCAAAAGTTGCTGTCCGAGTTGCGCCGCTCCATCGTTATTTTTGTGAAAATGGCATCTCGCTGTCAGCCTCACCATTGAAATGTATTGAATGTCGTGAAGTTGCTGTATTTCCACAGTAGATATGAACTAAACTCGCCACAGAAATTTTAGTCTTGTCATTTCAACTGCAAGTACCCTTTTAACGATGTAGTAAGTGTTAATTACTATCAATTAACCTCTCTGGCACTGAAAATTAACTATTACAAGTGTGGAGTCTCATTCCTTCCGGGATTCATTTTTGTTGGAAATTTTAAAAATGTCAAATTTAAAACTTTTACACTATTCTCCCTCTCAATCTAATCTTTCTTTCCTTTTTTAATTTCTCTTTCCGTACCTGATTTGACATTGAATTCACCCACTTTAATTTACACTTCCTTCTCGGTCCTTGTGTTGTTTATTTCTCAATCCTAGAATCTGATTGATTAAGGAGATAGAGTTGGTTGCCCTGATCACTCAGGTTCCAGGTGCCCAATTTCCCTCATTGCAGCATTATCAGATCACACTTTCAGCAACATGCCATACAGAAAATTTAAAAACCTAAACATGCAAGGGCAAGTCTAACTAACGGCAAATGCAGTTGGATGCCCTGCTACAGCAAAATCTAGGCAAATAAAATGCTCCAAAAGCTACTTGGGTCCAAATGCTCACTTAATCAACCCTGTCGAACACCAAAGCACTCCACACAGCAAGACCCAGGAACCCAACAGAAGTTTTTTTTTCTTTGGCTCTCAATAGGGGCTACATTGTCCTGTGTAGCGCCTGTTTTTAGACGCTACTCGCAAATGGGGTCCAAGATGCACATGCACACTTCCGATGGGAAGTGCACAGGACGCAATCTTGGTACAGGAGTTTTGCACATGCACCTAACGACTGCCGGCAACATGCAGAGCAGGCATGTCATGATGCTAATTTGATGCAAACGCTGCCATTAACATAAGAACATAAGAAATAGGAGTAGGAGTAGGCCAATTGGCCCCTTGAGCCTGCTCCGCCATTCAATAAGATCATATCTGATCCTAACCGCCAATCTACTATCACAGAACCATCTCCTGAACCTAACAGAATTGGGGACACGAAATAGGAGCAGGATCAGGCTACACGGCCCCTGGGCCCGCTACGCTACCCACAGGGCCATGACCGATCCGAACCTAGACTCGTCCAAATTCCTGCCCGCTCCCCGTAACCCTTAATTCCCTTTACTTCTAGGAAACTGTCTATTTCTGTTTTAAATTTATGTAATGATGTAGCTTCTACAGCTTTTTGGGGCAGCATATTCCATGGACCTACCACCCTCTGAGTGAAGTAGTTCCTTCTCATCTCAGTTTTGAAAGAGCAGCCCCTTATTCTAAGACTATGCCCCCTAGTTCTAGTTTCACCCATCATCGGGAACATCCTCCCCGCATCCACCCGATCCAACCCCTTCACAATCCTATATGTTTCAATAAGATCGCCCCTCATTCTTCTGAACTCCAATGAGTAGAGTCCCAATCTACCCAACCTCTCCTCATATGTCCATCCCCTCATCCCCGGGATTAACCGAGTGAACCTTCTTTGTACTGCCTCGAGAGCAAATATGTCTTTTCTTAAGTATGGACACCAAAACTGTATGCAGTATTCCAGGTGTGGTCTCACCAATACCTTGTACAATTGAAGCAATACCTCCCTATTTTTATATTCTATCCCCTTAGCAATGAAAGCCAACATTCCATTGGCCTTCTTGATCACTTGCTGCACCTGCATACTAACCTTTTGAGTTTTGTGCACCAGGACCCCCAGATCCCTTTGTACTTCAGTACTTTCCAGTTTCTTGCCATTTAGATAATAACTTGCTCTACTATTTTTCCTGCCAAAGTGCATAACCTCACACTTTCCAGTATTGTATTCCATCTGCCAAATCTCTGCCCACTTACTTAGCCTGTCTATGTCCCCTTGCAGATTTTTTATGTCCTCCTCACTCACTACTTTCCCTCCCATCTTAGTATCATCTGCAAACTTT
Organism: Squalus acanthias; assembly: GCA_030390025.1. NCBI lineage: Eukaryota > Metazoa > Chordata > Chondrichthyes > Squaliformes > Squalidae > Squalus > Squalus acanthias. The sequence goes on along the minus strand of CM059432.1, from coordinate 28,842,674 downwards.
GATATGTTACACTCGGTCCTCTCCTCCAAATCGTTAATATAGATTGTAAAGAGTTGGGGACCTAGCACTGACCCCTGCGGAACGCCACTAGTTACTGATTGCCAGTCTGAGAATGAACCATTTATCCCAACTCTCTGCCTTCTGTTAGATAGCCAATCCTCTATCCATGCCAGAGTATTACCCCCAATCCCGTGATTTTTTATCTTAAGCAATAATCTTTTGTGTGGCACCTTGTCAAATGCCTTTTGGAAGTCTAAATACACCACCTCCACTGGTTCCCCTTTATCCACCCTGTGTGTTACTTCCTCAAAGAACTCCAGCAAATTTGTCAAACATTTCCCAACTGCACACTCTAGCCAACGCCCTGTCTTAACCTTGCACAGCTGAACATGACATTAAACGGCATGAAGGACCCCCCCCCCCCCCCACTAGCACTATTTAAAGGGATCATGAACTACCTGCAGGTTAGTTGCTGGATTATTTATTTTGCCTGCTGGTGCAATTGTATGTGTTTTGGGATCCTTTCCTGTACTTGGCTAAAGTTTAAATAGTCTTCAGGGAGTGCCCTGGCTGGTGCTGAAGTACTTTTCTGTTCAGTACAAGTTTTAAAATGAAACAATTTGCTCCAGACATGGGTGGCATGGTAGGGCTTCTCCTGAGAATTGAGCATGACTGGGAGAATGAAGAGGCCATGAAGAGCAGGACAAGCTGCTAGATGAGGGAGGAGGGGGAGAAAGAAGTGGAGGAAGTACAACAGAATGTGGAGGAACAGCAAGGGAGGCTACCATGTAGACAATCTCATTCTGCTTGGGCTCTACATGATCAAATAATTCATGAGCGATACCAGTAACCTCAATCACATCTTCCAACAGTGCATAACTTTCCTCTATCACTGACCATCACATCGTCCTCTTTCCAACAACATAAAATTAAAAACCACCAGAAAATGCACATTCCAATTCAATTTTATAAATTCAATCATTTTATCGTGCATGCAAAAACAAACTAATCACCTTGTGCATCCCCTTAGTGCCTGTCCTCTGTGTGCCTTTGCTGATCCTAGTGTCCTACGAGGTGCTTCCCCAATGGCTGCTGCATGGGTGTTGGAAGGCTACTGACCTTCAATTGAGGGGACTGCAGATGGCCTTGGAGGGTGACCTCAAGCATCTCGGCCTGGGCTGTAGCAGTCTACGCTGGCTGGCTGACTGGCAAGGGCAATGGTGGAGTGGCAGAGGTGGGAGCAGGAATGCTGTCATCCTAAGAGAGGACAGCAGGTTCATGTTCCACGGAGCCACTGCCACTCTCCCGGGGCGGCGCCTCAACAGTCCTACTGATCTGTTGGAGAACAGATTGATGGACTCCTGGAAGCCCTTTTGAACAGTGTTATCCAGAGCCATGGTGGCAGCAGTCTGAGCTTGCAAGGCAGCAATCTGAGCTTCCACTGCAGCATTCGGACTTTTTGGAAGCTGTTTGCCTATGTCACAGCTTGCACTGTAGCACAATCAGATGCTGCATCATGGTAGGCTACACAGGTGTTGATGCAGGTGCCGACCCATTGCATGTTGGAAAGGCTGGGTTCCAAGCTCCGCGCGAAAGCCCTGTGGTGCTGGACTCCTCCATGCTCCTTGATATTGTGCGCAGGCTTTCCAGTTCATCAAGCATTTGGTTATGTACACCCGTCGTCTGTCGCCTGACCCATCACAATCCTCCTCTGATTCCTCCCCCCCCCCCACCCCCCCCCCCCCCCCCCCCCCCCCCCCGCCTTGGCTCCTGTGCACTTATGCCCAGTGTCTCACTACATGCAGATCCTTCCCAAGAACATAAGAAATAAGAGCAGGGGTAGGCCATACGGCCCCTCGAGCCTGCTCCGCCATTCAATAAGATCATGGCTGATTATCGACCTCAACTCCACTTTCCCACCTGATCTCCATATCCCTTGATTCCCCAAAAGCCCAAAAACCTATCTATCTCAGCCTTGAATATACTCAAAGACTCAAAGCACAGCCCTCTGGGGCAGAGAATTCCAAAGATTCACAACCCTCTGAGTGAAGAAATTCCTCCTCATCTCGGTCTTAAATGGTTACCCCTTATCCTGAGACTATGCCCCCTAGTTCTAAACACTCCAACCAGGGGAAACAACCTCTCAGCATCTACCCTGTCAATCCCCTTCAGAATCTTGTATGTTTCAATGAGATCACCTCTCATTCTTCTAAACTCCAGAGAGTATAGGCCCATTCTACACAATCTCTCCTCATAGGACAGCCCGCTCATCGCAGGAATCAATCTAGTGAACCTTCAGTGCACCGCCTCCAAGGCAAGTATATCCTTCCTTAGATAAAGAGACCAAAACTGTGCACTCCAGGTGTGGTCTCACCAAGGCCCTGTACAATTGTAGCAAGACTTCCTTACTCTTATACTCCAACCCCTTTGCCATAAAGGCCAACATGCTATTTGCCTTCCTTGTTGCTTGCTGTACCTGCATGCTAGCTTTCTGTGTTTCTTGTACGAGGACACCCAAATCTCTCTGAACACCAACATTTGAAATTTTCTCACCATTTAAAAAATATCCCGTTTTTCTATTCTTCCTACCAAAGTGAATAACCTCACATTTCCCTACATTATACTCCATTTGCCACCTTACTGCCCACTCACTTAGTCCATCTATATCCCTTTGCAGACTTTGTGTTCTCCTCACAGCTTACTGTCCCACCTATCTTTGTATCATCAGCAAACTTGGATACATTACACCCGGTCCCTTCATCTAGGCCATTAATATAGATTGTAAATAGCTGAGGCCCCAACACTGATGCTTGCGTCACCCCACTAGTTACAGCCTGCCAACCTGAAAAAGATCCATTTATCCCTACTCTCTTTTCTGTCCATTAACCAATCCTCTATCCATGCTACTATATTACCCCCAACCCCCATGAGCCCTAATCATGTGTAATAACATTTTATGTGGCACCTTATCAAATGCCTTTTGGAAATCCAAATATACTACAGCCACTGGTTCCCCTTTATCTACCCTGCTAGTTACATCCTCAAAAAAACTCTAAAATTTGTCAAACACGATTTCCCTTTCATAAAACCATGTTGACTCTGCCTAATCATGTTATGATTTTCTAAGTGCCCTGATACCAATTCCTTAACAATGGATTCCAGCATTTTTCCAACGACTGATGTCAGGCTAACTAGTCTGTAATTCCCTGTTTTTTCTCTCCCTCCTTTCTTGAATAGCGGTGTTACATTTGCGACCTTCCAATCTGGTGGGACCATTCTAGAATCTAGGGAATTTTGGAAGATCAACGTCAATGCATCCACTATCTCTTCAGCCACCTCTTTTAGAACCCTAGGATGTAGGCCGTCGGGTCCAGGGGATTTGTCGGCTTTTAGTCCTATTAGTTTCTCTAGTACTTTTTCTCTACTTATATTAATTACGTTAAGTTCCTCACCCTCATTAGACCCTTGGTTCCCCACCATTTTTGGTATGCTTTTTGTGTCTTCTGCTGTGAAGACAGATACAAAATATTTGTTCAACGTTTCTGCCATTTCCTTATTCCCCATAATAATTTCTCCTGTCTCAGCCTCTAAGGGACCAACATTTACTTTTGCTACTCTCTTCCTTTTTTGCATACTTGTAGAAGCTCTTACAATCTACTTTTATATTTCTTGCTAGTTTTCTCTCATTTTATTTTCTCCCTTTTTATCAATTTTTTGGTCAACCTTTGCTGGTTTCTGAAACTCTCCCAATCCTCAGGTTTACTATTCTTTGCAACATTATAAGCTTCTTCTTTCAAACTAATGCTATCCTTAACTTCTTTAGTTAGCCACGGTTAGATCACTTTTCCTGTGGAGTTTTTGTTCCTCAATGGAATGTATTTTTGATGAGAATTATGAAATATTTCTTTAAATGCTAGCCACTGCTTATCTACTGCCATACCTGTTAATCTATTTTTCCAATCTACCTTAGCCAACTCACTCCTCATACCTGTGTAATTGACTTTATTTAAGTTTAAGACTCTAGTTTTGGACTTTGGCAAGTCACTCAAAATTAAGGTGAAATTCTGTCATATGATCACTGCCCCAAAGGATCCTTTACTATGAGATTGCTAATTAACCCTGTCTCATTACACAATACAAGATCTAAAATAGCCTGTTCCCTGGTTGGTTCGATGACATATTGTTCTCGGAAGCTATCCCGAATGCATTCCATGAACTCGTCCTCCAGACTACCTTTGCCAATTTGATTTGTCCAGTCTATATGAAGATAAAAGTCCCCCAAGATTATTGCATTACCTTTGTTGCAAGCTCCTACTATTTCTTGATTACTATTCTGTCCAACGGTATAGCTACTATTGGGGGGCCTACCAGTGTTTTCTGCCCCTTGTTATTTCTTATCTCCACCCATTTGGTTTCTACTTCCTGATCTTCCGAGCCGAGATCCTTTCTCGCTACTGTCCTTATGTCATCCTTTATTATCAGGGCTACTCCCCCTCCTTTTGCATTCTGCCTGTCTTTTCAAAACGTCAAGTACCCTGGAACATTTAGTTCCCAACCTTGGCCACCTTGCAACCACGTCTCTGTAATGGCTATTAGATCAAACCCATTTATATCTATTTGTGCCACTAGTTCGTCTATCTTGTAACGAATGCTTCGTGCATTCAGATAAAGAGCCTTTAATTTAATTTTTTTACCATTATTCCCTGCTTTGACCTTATTCTCTGCTGCACTGCTACCATTAAACTCTGTCCCTTCCTGTCACACTCTGCTTATTTTTACCCAAATCACTACACTGCTCTATTGCCTTGACCTTTCTCTTTAGATTACTAAATTACAATCCAGCCAATTACCGCCCCATCAGTCTACTCTCAATCATCAGTAAAGTGATGGAAGGTGTCGTCGACAGTGCTATCAAGCAGCACTTGCTCACCAATAACCTGCTTACTGATGCTCAGTTTGGGTTCTGCCAGGACCACTCTGCTCTAGACCTCATTACAGCCTTGGTCCAAACATGGACAAAAATAACTGAATTCCAGAGGTGAGGTGAGAGTGACTGCCCTTGACATCAAGGCAGCATTTGACCGAGTGTGGCATCAAGGAGCCCTAGTAAATTATTGAAACGGTGATAGATTGGGAAATGTTGATGTACAGAGGGACCTGGGTGTCCTTGTACACTAGTCACTGGAAGCAAACATGCAGGTGCAGCAAGCAGTTAGGAAGGCAAATGGTATGTTGACCTTCATTGCAAGAGGATTTGAGTACAGGAGCAAGGAAGTCTTACTACAGTTATACAGGGCCTTGGTGAGACCACACCTGGAGTACTGTGTGCAGTTTTGGTCTCCTTACCTTAGAAAGGATATACTTGCCATAGAGGGAGTGCAGCGAAGGTTCACCAGACTGATTCTTGGGATGGCAGGACTGTCGTATGAGGAGAGATTGGGTCGACTAGACCTTATTCACTAGAGTTTAGAAGAATGAGAGGGGATCTCATTGAAACGTATAAAATTCTGACAGGGCTAGACAGACTGGCTGCAGGGAGGATGTTTCCCCTGGCTGGGGGGTCTAGAACAAGGGCTCACAATCTCAGGATACGGGGTAGGACATTTAGGACTGAGATGAGGAGAAATTTCTTCACTGAGGGTGGTGAACCTGTGGAATTCTCAACCACAGAAGGCTGTGGAGGTCAAGTCACTGAATGGATTTAAGAAGTAGATAGATCGATTTCTAGACAAAAGGCATCAAGGGGTATGAGGAGAGAGCGGGACTATGGTATTGAGATAGAGGATCAGCCATGATCATATTGAATGGCGGAGCAGGCTCGAAGGGCCGAATGGCCTACTCCTGCTCCTATTTTTCTATGTTTCTAAAACTAAAATCAATGGGAATCGGGGGTGGGGGGGGTAACTTTCCACTGGCTGGAGTCATACCTAGCACAAAGGAAGATGGTTGTGGTGGTTGGAGATCAATCATCTCAGCCCCAGGACATCACAACAGGAGTTTCTCAGGGCCGTGTCCTAGGCCCAACCATCTTCAGCTGCTTCATCAATGACCTTCCCTTCAACATAAGGTCAGAAATGGGGATGTTTGCTGAGCACTGAAGTGTTCAGCGCCATTCGTAACTCCTCAGATACTGAAGCAATCCATGCCCGCATGCAGCAAGACCTGGATGACAATCAGGCTTGCGCTGATAAGTGGCAGGTAACATTCGCGCCTCAAGTGCCAGGCAATGACTATCTCCAACAAGCAAGCATCTAACCACCGATCCTTGACATTCAACGGCATTACCATTGCCGAATCCCCCACCATCAATATCCTGGGGGGTCACCATTGACCAGAAACTTAACTCGACCAGTCACATAAATACTGTGGCTACAAGAGCAGGTGAAAGGCTGGGTATTCTGCGGCGAGTGTCTCACCTCCTGACTCCCCAAAGCCTTTCCACCATCTACAAGGCACAAGTCAGGAGTGTGATGGAATACTCTCCACTTGCCTGGATGAGTGCAGCTCCAACAACACTCAAGAAGCTCGACACCATCCAAGACAAAGCAGCCCACTTGATTGGCACCCCATCCACTACCTTAAACATTCACTCACTCCCTCCACGAGTACCGTGGCTGCAGTGTGTACCATCTACAAGATGCACTGCAGCAACTCGCCAAGGCTTCTTCGGCAGCACCTCCCAAACCCGCGACCTCTACCACCTAAAAGGACAAGGGCAACAGGCGCGTGGGATCACCACCACCTCCAAATCACACACCATCCTGACTTGGAAGTATATCGCCATTCCTTCATCGCCGCTGGGTCAAAACCCTGGAACTCCCTCCCTAACAGCACTGTGGGAGTACTTTCACCACATGGACTGCAGTGGTTCAAGAAGGCGGCTCACCACCACCTTTTCAAGGGCAACTAGCGATGGGCAATATATGATGGCCTTGCCAGTGGCACCCACATCCCATGAACGAATAAAAAACAATACTCATGATCCGTGGGTTGTCAGTCCAGTGCCATAACTACTAGGGTACCATACCCAACTTTCTTGCCAGTAAATAATTTTGAGAGTAGGCTTGAGAATTTCTGAGACTTAATGAAACCACCTTTGTGAGGTTGAGTGATGTCACACTTGTGCCAATGTGACTTCAGTTTCCATTGGCAATGTACCCAGTAGTGTTCTATACATAATGCTATAGACAAGGAGTGCACGGCATGAAGTGGAGGAAAGCGTGGAATGAAGCGGTTTAGCCTTGGGTGCTTACAGAACTTACTTTCACGCTTTGTTTCACGGGGATGTAGGAATAGAGAAGAGGGAAATAAATACTTTAGTCAGCAGTGACAAGTTGGTCAGAAATGGAAGAAAGGAAGTTAGATGCCATAACAGCATGTGTAATGAAGACAGCTTTTCCCTCAAGCTTTACACTGTAATGGTTAAGAGCACAGAAAGGCCTGAAGAACGAATATTGGAATCCCACAGAATGAGCCCATTGCATGCTTTAACTATCCTAGTTCGGCAGGGAATGGCTATTTGAGTTTGAGCATCTGGTGATTTCAAGGGCTAGAGGTATAAATGGTGATGGCTAGGCAAGTGAACATGTTTGTTCTGCTCTGGGCAGAATTCTTTGCATTGATACAGAATGTTGAGATGCATCTGCAGCAGCTGTTCTGTTCCTTACAAATGTGGAGGTGTCTTAGATGGCAACAATGCTCGTACTGCTTCAGTCATAATCTTGCATAGGATTAACTGCCTAACTACATCTATGTTAAGAGGGTGGGCTCTTGATTTTAATTAGTGAAACCAATATGGGTTTATATAGAATATTGTAGAGCTGGTAATCTCTCCAGTGTGCAGCCATTTTGCATCTTCATTCCCTCACTCATAGGATAAGCTCGGGCAATTTGCTTCCCAATCAGTTTAAAATGTGAAAACATTTCTAGGGTATAAGGGTTGTGCATAATAAATTGAGTAACTGTTGAAGCTTGGAAAAAGGGGTGTGTGCTTTCTCCCTTAAGCTGCTGGCTTCTATCAGTTATGATTCTGTGGGTGCTAGGCATGCTCCGATAACTTACATAAGTTAGCATTCTTTCCGTGTGAGCCCAGGCCATGAGTGTCGGCAATCTACTTGAATGGGGGCTTCACAGTTGAGGCCTATCCTATCCTTGCCCACATAAGTAAACCTTTCCAGCAGGTATCATTGGATTGTGATCACAGCAGCACAGAACTGAAGATATTACCCACCAAACAACCCCCTAGACTGAGGCCCCTACCTGTCATCCTAGCTGAACTCAACCCAGAAACCACCTGGTTCCGATGGCCCAGTCGTATTTGTTTTGCCAAATCAGCCATTGTGTGAGCGCTTGGAATAATTTTTTATTGTAATTTTCTGTGTTTTTTTTCATTTTATAAAGAAACATTTGTGTTTTGTCCTGCCCCTCATGTCTTGAAGCGCTTCACATCTAAGTAATCACTTTGAAATGCATTGTAATGATAGAGCAACCATTTTGCCAACAGCAAGATCCTACAAACAGCAATGTGATGAATGTCCAGTTTATATTTTTGGCGTCCTGTTGCCTGAGGGAAGATTATTGGCCAGAATGCTGAGAACTTATTGTTCTTCAAATACAGCCATGGAATCTTTAATATCCACCTGAAAGGCAGACAAGAGCTTTGTGTAATGACAGTGCTAGAGTGTCAGCCTCGAATGGGGTTGAAACTTGCAAGCTTTTGATTCAGATGGCAAGAATGCTGCTAACTGAGCAAGCTGACACTTCAAAACATGTTCCCTCAATATGGGTCAGTATGGCTTAAATTTTCTGATTACTAGCTTTTTTAAAAAAAACATTTACCTCTTCTGCTTTATTTTTAGGTCAGTGGCCAAACCCAAGAAGCTGAAAGTGGAGGAAGCTGTTGAGGATGATGAAATACCTCAGGTATGCTTTTATAGGTTTCTATTTGTTAGCGATCACACTGCTGTAATTTGAAAAATAAACTAAATTTTTTACATTGGTCTGATTTCCACTACCCACATGGATAGGAGGCAAACTGCCATGATTAGTCAACAGCTCCATTATTATTGTGACTACCAGGATGGTAGAAGCTAAACTAGATGGACTTTGGTCTTTTTTGTCCTATAATTCCTATGTAATACAGGGTTTAGTGGGCAATGGTACCACTTGGTGTGTAACCTAAGCTTTAGGTCTGTGTTGCGTTAACTGATTCCAACTAGTGCTGCATTTGGGTTCCTATTTATTGGCCTCCAATTAAGAATTGGAATCGATTCATAGAATCATAGAATGATGTAGAACAGAAGGCGGCCATTTAGCCCATCATGCCTGCGCTGGCTCTTTGGTGGAGCTACCAGTTAATTCCACTTCCCTGTTCTTTCCCCATAGCCCTGTGAATTTTTTTGCCTTCAAGTGTTCATCCAATTCTCTTTTGAATGTTACTATTGAATTGGTTTCCACCACACTTTCAGGAAGTGCATTCCAGATCACAACAACTCGCTGTGTCCTCATGTCGCCTCTGGTCTTTTGACAGTTACCTGGTTACTGACCTTTCTGCCACTGGCAACCGTTTTTCCTTATTTACTCTATCAAAAACATTCATGATTTTGAACACCACCTATCAAATCTCCTTTTAACCTTCTTTGCTCTAAGGAGAACAACCTCAGCTTTTCCAGTCTCTGTACATAACTGAAGTCCCTTATCCCTGGTATCATTCTAGTAAATGTCTTCTGCACCTTCTCCAAGGCCTTGACATCATTCCTAAAGTGTGGTGCACAGAATTGAACACAATACTCCTGCTGAGGACTAACCAGCGTTTTATAAAGATTTAGCATAACTTCCTTGTTTTTGAACGCTATCCCTCTCTTAATAAAGCCAAGGATCCCATATGCTTAACAGCTTTCTCAACTTGTCCTGCCACCTTCAAAGATTTGTGTATGTGAACCTCTAGGTCTCTCTGTTCCTGCACCCCTTTAAAATTATACCATTTAGTTCATATTGCCTGTCCTCATTCTTCCTACCAAAATTTCACACTTCTCTGCTTTAAATTTCATCTGCTCTGTGTCTGCCCATTTTACAAGTCTGAGTGTGTCCTCCTGAAGTCTGTTACTATCTTCCTCATTGTTTACTACATTTCCGAGTTTCATATTCCATCAGGTTCCTGAATGCTATCTGCGACGCATACTGGAAATGCGAGTATATAATGTCTGTCAAAGATTGAATATAAAGACCTTTTTAAAAAAAAAATGCATGTGTTCATTCACGGGATGGGAGCGGCGCTGGCAAGGCCAGCATTTATTCCCCATACCCAATTGCCCTTGAGAAGGTGATGGTGATCCACCTTCCTGAACTGCTGCAGTCAGTGTGGTGAAGGTACTCCCACAATGCTGTTATGTAGGGAGTTCCAGGATTTTGATCCAGCGACGATAAAGGAAGGTGATATATTTCCAAGTCAGGATGGTGTGTAACTTGGAGGTGGTGTTGTTCCCATGCGCCTGCTGCCCTTGTCCTTCTAGGTGGTGAAGGTCATGGGTTTGGGAGGTGCAGTCGAAGAAGCCTTGGCGAGTTGCTGCAGCGCATCTTATAGATGGTACACACTGCAGCCATGTTGTGTTGGTGGTGGAGGGTGTGAATGTTTAAGATGGTAGATGGGGTGCCGATCAAGCGGTCTGCTGTGTCCTGGCTGGTGTTGAGCTTCTTGAGTGTTGTTGGAGCTGCACTCATCCAGGCAAGTGGAGAGTATTCCATCCCACTCCTGACTTGCGCCTTGTAAGTAGTGGAAATGCTTTGGGGACTCGGGAGCTGAGTCACTCTCTGTAGCCTCTGACCTGCTCTTGTAGCCACAGTATTTATGTGGCTGATCAGTTAAGTTTCTGGTCAATGCTAACCCCCACTTGTTGATGGTGGGGGGATCTGATGATGGTAATAAGAAGTAAGAGCAGGAGTAGGCCTGCTCCGAGATTCAGTAAGATCATGGCTGATCATCGACCTCAACTCCACTTTCCCGCCCGATCTCCATATCCCTTGATTCCCCTAGAGTCCAAAAATCTAATGCCATTGAATGTCAAAGCGAGGTGTTTAGACTCTCTTGTTGGAGATGGTCATTGCCTAGCACTTCTGTGGTGCAAATGTTACTTGCCACTTAGCTTAAGCCTGGATATTGTCCAGGTCTTGCTGCATGCGGACATAGACTGCTTCATTATCTGAGGAATTGCAAATGGAACTGAACACTGGGCAATCATCAGGGAACATCCCCACTCCTGACCTTATGCTGGAGGGAAGGTCATTGATGAAGCAACTGAAGATGGCCTCCAACAACCAAAACCATCTTCCTTTGTGTAAGGTATGACTCCAGCCAGTGGAGCGTTTTTCCCCGATTCCCATTGACTTCAATTTTACTAGGGCTCCTTGATATTAAGAGCAGTCACTCTCGCCTCACCTCTGGAATTCAGCTCTTTTGTCCATGTTTGGACCAAGACTGTAATGGGGTCTGGAGCTGAGTGTACCTGGGGAGCCCAAACTGAGCATCGGTGAGCAGGTTATTGGTGTAAGTGCTGCTTAATAGCACTGTCAACGACACCTTCCATCACCTCTAATGGGTCTGTCCTACCGGTGGGACAGGACATACCCAAAGATGGTGATGGAGTCTCGGACGTTGGCTGATAGTCATACTCACAGAACCATGCCTATGTCCGGCTGTTGCTTGACTAGTCTATGGGACAGATCTCCCAATTTTGACTCAAGCCCCCAGATATTAATAAGGAGGACTTTGCAGGGTCAACTGGGCTCGATGTGTCTTTTACATGTTCAAATGCCTAGATCGATGCTGAGTGGTCCATCCAGTCTGACCCATTGTCAGCGCATGACAAAAAGTCACAGGTCAGGTATTAGAAAGCTACTCGAACTGTTGGGGAGAAACATGCACACAAAATAATCTTCAGAATGATTCTCTGCTTTTTGGCGGAATGTTTCTAACTTAGGAAATTGTTTGCCTTTAGCTAATCATTAAAAAAAATATTGCCTTGATTTTTTGCATTACCTTTTAAAATTGAAGACTCTTCACTGTAGCACTCTTAAGAAGCTGCACTTAGTACAGTGTCTTAAATGTAGGGTTAAGCATATCTGGGGCAGTTGCTGCTTATGGTTATATACTGTCTTTTCTAGGACCTTGAGGATTAATCCACACAAATGGAGATCTCTCCCTCTCTTTCCCCAAACGGGCACCCTATGCAAAATGTCTGTGGATGAATCAACTCCGATCCAAAATACAAAACTGTCCAAATAGTATGTTCCCTCAGACATCACAAGGATGGCTGATGCAAGAAATTAATATATCACACTGGGAGAGGGAGGGCTCTTGAGGTGCATGAACTAGTCACCTATCCTATTCCTTCCCACATCTGACAAGTGAGGAGGATAGTAGCAGAATTCAGGAGGCCATAGACAGACATGGGCAGGCAACTGGCAGGTGAAATTTTAATACAGCAGAGTGTGAAGTGATTCATTTTGAGAAGAAGAATGAGGAGAGGCAATATAAACCAAATGATACAATTTTAAAGGAGATGCAGGAACAGAGACCTGGGGGTTTGCATACACAAATCTTTGAAGGTGGCAGGACAAGTTGGGAAAGCTGTTTTAAAAAAAAATAAAAAAAAATTAGAGGATCCTTGGCTTTATAAATAGAGACATAGGGTACAAAAGCAAGGAAATTATGCTAAACTTTTATAAATCTCTGGTTCGTCCTCCGCTGGAGTGTTTTGTCTAATTCTGGGCACCACACTTTAGAATGTCAAGGCCTTGTAGAGGGTGCAGAGGAGATTTACTAGAATGGTATCAGGGCTAAGCAACTTCAGTTATGTGGAGAAGCTGGGATTGTTCTCCTTGGCGCAGAGAACGTTAAAGGGAGATTTAATAGATGTATTCAAAATTATGAAGGGTATTGATAGAGTAAAAAAGGAGAAACTGTTTCCACTGGCAGGAGGGTCGGTAAGCAGAGGACACCGATTTAAGATAATTGACAAAAGAACCGGAGGAGAGTTGACCAGAAAACATTTTTATGCAACAAGTTATGATGATCTGGAATGCACTGCCTGAAAGGGTGGTGGAAGCAGATTCATTCGTAACTTTCAAAAGGAAATTGGATATATACTTTAAAAGTAAAAAATCTGCAGGGCTATGGGGAAAGAGCAAGAGGGTGAGACTAATTGGATAGTTCGTTCAAACCAGCACAGGCATGATGGGGTGAATGGCCTCCTTCTGTGCTGTATTATTCTATGACTCTAAATGGCCTTTATGGTGACCTTCCCATTTCCACCGTTTCTATTGTTATGGGATATTTTAAGTGAGTTGCTGAATTATAGGGCAGTTTTGTGTGTTTTGGTACATAAACCTAAAAAACTGTCTGAAGCTGGGCTAAACTCTGTCATGCAGGATAGAAGAGATGTTTGGTCACATTCTGGGTAGCTCCTAAAGAGCACAATGTTCTAACTGACTGTTCTGAAATGTAGTAGGTATCCTGAATTCATTAGTTATACTGAATATTACAGGACGAAGGGCTATGACACAGTGAAGAACACCACAATTGAAGCTAGCCGATCAGTCACAAGTGATAAGGTCACTTCTTGAGTGGAGCTATTAGCCCACTTTTAGCTGACTATCATAGTCTCAGTCCATTAAAAACATTCACAACTTTTGTAAATGTAAAATCAGTATGAGCTAAAACTGTTAAGTTTTAGGCACTTTGTGATGTTGCTATTTTATTGTGATGTAGTCATACCTGCAGGAGTATATGTATAACCTTTTTTTAAAAACTTCTCATTGATTTTTTTTTTACCACACAAGTATGTGTGGATTTTTTTTTTAAACTACTGATTTGCTTGTACTAATTTGCAAACCCTTTACAATCTTTTTTTTGTTTTCATTTTTTGATTCTCAAATGAGACCTGAGGGCCTGTTCTTTAAAATGGCACAGCAAGCAATTGGAGAAGGACGCTGAACCTGAACAGTGGGATTGGAGTAGATTGAACAAGGATGTTAAAATAGTAATGAGAATTTTTGTGTGGGAAGTAGAAGATCTACAGGATTCTCGTTTCTTTTTCCTGTTCCTGTCAGTTGGAACACCATGTCCGAATTAATGTTGGAGTCTCAGGTACCGCACTGATGGAATGCCATCAAAATTAAGCATGTTGTATCCCTGGATCATTGTTGTCTCCATTGTTGATTGCATTCTCCAGTGATGCTTCATCTGTAAACATTCAGGAGAGACAGGGAAGGAGCCAACCTTGACTCACTGGGTTGACAATGCTGCAAAGTGGTGGGACACAGGTCTTCCACATGCTGAGTTTTCAATAACAGCAGTGGCTCTGTGGCGAAGAATTAATGGATTGGGGTGGAGGAATACTAAATGAAGGGCAGGTTGGGGAAATCTGCGGGAGAGTCAGCCAGGTTTGTGTTCGTGCACATCTTATCAGCTGACTTCGATAAGCTTTGGAGCAGGTCAGCCCCCTGCTTGACGGTATACTTGTGTGAGTGTCAAGTGAGGACAGGATCAGGTTCAGCTGAACCTGATCCTTTCATTCTGCTAACCTACGAACATGCACTCTTTAGGTTCCCACAGAGGCCCTGGGTGCCATATTGGAGAGGGCTACCTCCTTTGGCTTTGACAGATTGTAGACCACCCTCTCTGAGGACTTTACCGATCTGATCGGTACCATTATGTCTCCTTTCCCAATCAGTGGCCGAGCATATCCAGAGCCGAGTACTAGTGGGATGGCAAGAATGTATTTACATGATGGTGCAGTCTCTCAGGGTAGCAACTGATGGATGCCTTCCCATCATACCCCTGAGATGCCTACACATGTGGCAGAAAGGAAGCAGGACCCAACTGCCCTTGCGCATACAACAGAAGCAATAGGTCCATCGCGGGACTTGGCTGACCGATGAGAGGGTCACCTCCATGCCATAAGCCATATAAGACCTCGTCCACTTGTGTAGCACCCGGAGAAGCATGAATCATAGTATGAGAGATTATACATCCTATACTGGTACTAAAAGGCAACACATTGAAAAGAAACGGTAGGCACATTTACAGTCTGGGTTTTGATTAATATTTTGCAGACATGGGGGGAAAAATATTTTGCAGACATGGGGGGAAAAATTGAGTCGCGCTAACATCAGGGCGCTACTTTTACCACCCCAAAAAAAATTAGCGCCCCCGTGGCCAATTTTCCCAGGTAGCGCCCCGAGAGGGAGGAGGGGCGCTACTGGAAGCGCCCCGCGTCCCTCTTGGGACACTGAGGCAATATCGTGGCGCTGCGGCACGTCACGCCGCGGTACTGCAGGCCTTCCTCCCCTTATTAAAGGGGAGGGGCCTGGCGCAGCGCGTCCCGGCGCCCAGCTGGGCCACAAGGCATCGGGAGTGCCGGCAAACGAGCCCGGCACTCGGAGTGCCGGGCTCACGGAGAGCAGCCGGCACCCTGTGGGGGGGGGGGGGGGCAGCAATGGGGGCAGGTGCTGGCAGGCGCCCGCCACCTCCCCTTTAACTAGCGCCGCCCCGGCTGCAGGTAGGCACCCTGACCCCATCGGACATAGCGTCCGACGGTAAGTCAGGGGGCACTACCGGAGATCGCGGCCGGGGTGTTGCGCACGGCGATGAAGTCATCGCCGGCGGCACAGCGCCACGGGGCGCTAACTGTTACCGCTACTGCTAACCTCCCACTGAATTTCACAGGAGGCATTGGCAGCGCCGCGCCCGGGCGCTAGTTGCGTTGTGCCCCGTTAGCGCCCTCTTAGGGTGCTAACAAGGCGCAAAGCAACTGAATTTTTCCCCCATGGTTTATTGTCAATATTTGGAAGTGGCTTTGATGAGGTAGCATTAATGGGATCCAAGTGACTTGATGCATGCAGAGAAGTGTCTATCTTTATGAAATAATTATGGTGGAAAAGGGAAGATTGAACAGCTTACTCGTGCAGTGGACAGAGGTAACAATCAAGAGAAGGACCTGATATATGGGCTCAAATATTTTGCAGCCAGAAACTTCACATCCTCTAGGCAGCTACTGCTTATCTGGCTAATCCATCAATGCGTTTGATTGTCTTCCTCGTCAAAGGCCTCTGAGAGGAGGTCTTTCCTTAAGGCAAAGCTATTGAACATACCCTACTTGAGATCTTAGCCAGGTGAAAGTATAGAACATCCCCAGACTGATGAGACACCTGAAGCTTTCCCTCAAAATTGCAATATTGCACTCTTGACAGTTCTGCTGGTAAAATGGGCCTGGTTGAAAAGGTACTCAGCTGGATCTTGAGAAAGTTACACATGGGTATAAGTTAGCTTTGATCTCCCAGGATCCATCCAGACACTCCCTTCCTTCTTAGATGGAGGGAAACATCTGATTCTGCTCAGCACCTCCCCTGTGAGTTTTTAAAAAAAAATCATTCTTGATGTGAGCATTGCTGGAAAGGCCAGCATTTATTGCCCTTGAGAAGGTGGTGGTGAACCGCTGCAGTCTGTGTGGTGAAGGTACTCCCACAGTGCTGTTAGGTAGGGAGTTCCAGGATTTTGACCCAGTGCCTATGAAGGAAAAGTGATATAGTTCCAAGTCAGGACGGTGTGTGACTTGGAGGGGGACTTGGAGGTGGTGGTGTTTCCATGTGCCTGTTGCTTTTGTCATTCTAGGTGCTGGTGGTTGCGGGTTTAGGAGATGCTGTCGAAGAAGCCTTGGCGAGTTGCTGCAGTGCATCTTCTAGGTGGGGTACATTGTTGCGCTGGTGGTGGCGAGATACAATGGAGTGGCTTACTAGGTCACCTTTTGAGGGCAGTTAAACGTCAACCACATTGGTATGGGATTGGAGTCATATATAGGCCAGACCAGGTAAGGACGGTGTAATGTCCTTTGGAAAGATATTAGTAAACCAGCAGGTTCTTACGACAATTCATCAGCTTCAAGGTCACTTTTTCTGATACCAGCATTTCATTTCCAGATATTTTAAAACTGAATTCAAATTCTCAAATGGTAGTATTTGTACTCACATTGTCTGGATTATTAGTCCAGGCCTCTGGATTACTGGTCCAGTAACATGAGCACTACACTACTATATCTGAATGTAGGGTGGGAGGTGAAGATGGAGGTGCTGGGTGAGGGAGTTCAGAGGGTGGGGGTATATTGTTTGAAGGTGCAGCTGCTGCTGATGGAGTGGGAGATGAGGAGTAGGTGGTGTTGATAAGTGGAGGGTGCTTGCAGGGATAAATGCTGATGAGGTAGTGTGAGGCTGTGGAGATGAGGCTGAGGATTTATTGTCAAATTACTTTTTGCAACTGGCTATTCTGTGCTTGGGAATGTTTGTGCATTCTGGGCACCAAAAGTAGTGTAGTATTCCCTACCAGTGCTGTCATTCCCCCCCCCCCCCCCGGACCCCAAGATAAAGTTCACCCGAATGTTATTTCAAAATGAATGAATAACGAAGTAAGTAAAGCACTACAGAAATGAGAGAGAAGATTGAATGAATTACCTTGTGCTCAGTGGCTTTCAGGGATGGTTTGAACTTAGTAGCTTGGCTGAATAAGATCAGTTTGCCACAATAAAGATATGTTCCTTTCTTAGTAACCAGGAAATATACGCTGCAGTATTTGTTCTCGGTACTTCTTCCTGAAAGAGGGAAAAAGAAACTTCACTAAAATGGACAGCAGTAACCTTTTTGTTTTGTCCTCTCTTACTGTGCTCCTGAATACCATGAAAAATGCTCATTTTTAAAAAAAAAAAAGTTTTTATTTTTAATTTCAAAACAGACATCATCTGCAAGCAAGGCATCAAGAAGGGAATCAGAGAAGGTAAAGAAGAGCGTGAAGATCGAGGTCAAAGAGAAGAAGGGGTCAAAGCAGAAATTGAAGCGTGATAAAAGCAAGACCCAATTGAAAGGGGAGGAAGAGAAGAAAAAAGATGCAGATAAATGGAAATGGTGAGATTAATTGGTTTGGGATGGGGAAGAGTTATTGTGCAATAGTACCATCTTCAATTTTTTTTTAATTTTATGTTACCTTTTGATGCATTCATTATTTCTCTTCTTGTACAACCTCTGTGCAGTGCCTCAAAAATAAGTGGGATTGGGAGCAGAGATATACCCACCTTGCTATGGGTTGAGAGGGGTATTTTAATGCATTAGATTTTTAATAAGCCTGTTTTCGCAATTTAAAATGCAAGAGGTGGAAAAGAGGGGGAAGAGAGAGTAACAATATAAAATCACCAGCCTCTCTTTTTACACCCCACCCCCACCAAAATTGGCCATTAGACTCTCCTTCCCTGTTAAATTTGTGGTTTCTTTACATTAAAAGAGGTTCCTGCATGAAAGAAAGACTTGCCTTTCATGACCTCAGGATGTTCCAAAGCACTTTATAGCCAATTAAGTACTTTTGAAGTGTAGTTACTGTTGTAATGTAGGAAACGCGGCAGCCAATTTGCGCACAAGGTCCCACAAACAATAATGAAATAAATGATCAGATTATCTGTTTTAGGTGTTGGTTGAGGGATAAATATTGTCCAGGACACTGGGAGAACTTCCCTGCTCTTCGAATAGTGCCATGGGATTGTTTATGTCCACCTGAGAGGTTTAACGCCTCATGAAAGACGACACCTCCGACAGTGCAGCACTCCCTCAGTACTGCACTCGGGTGTCAGCCTAGATTGTGTGCTTAAGTCTCTGGAATGGGGCTTGAACTCGCAACCTTCTGACTCGTGGGAGTGCTACTACTGAGCCAAGGCTGACATTTGAGACCCTGTTCCACTTTATTTTTTGAGAGATTTATAAGATTCTTTCAATATGTGTAAGATCTACAGAAAGAAAATTGGTTAAATAAAATTGCCTTGCATTACTTTCAAATTGACACCGCATTTATGACAGGGTCTAGAAACTGCCTGAGAGTTTGTAAAGGAACAAAAATTCTAAAATAAATCTAATTGCTATTGAGTTGAAAAGTATTTGTTTTTCACTTTGAAACTGTCAACAATAAGTGTCCACCCCAGTCCAACACCGGCATCTCCGCATCATGAACAATAAGTGAGGCTGTTTATTCCTTTTTCTTCATCACCCTGTTTTCTCTCTCCTCCCTGTTCACTCACACACGCACAAAAAAAACACTCATTCACTAGGAACTGAAAGCGAGGCTTGTGCTAGTCTGTAGGATCAGTTACCATGTGCAGAAATGTGTTGTCTGTAGGGGAAAAAATTAGCAGGACCACAGGAACTGTTTCCAGGTTGAAAGTTCAAAATGTAGCAGTAATGAGTGAAGCGAGTGTTTTATGTGTGGGGGTTTTCTTTTTCAGTGCAGTGTGTTTTGAAGTAAGCTAACCTCTGGGGATCTCTGCAACGACAGTGTTTTGTTATGTTCAGATGTGTGGCTGCTGTAACAAAACTAGCCTTTGCTAACTTCAACATTAAGCACACTTATTTATCTTTGAGGACTTTAAGATGCACAGTTTCTGTTCTTCAGAAAGCACATTTTGCAGGAAAAAGGTAGGTTACAACTTTCAATTCTGTAGTCAGGTGGGATTGTTCTCGAGAAACAAAAAGGTTATCTGGTAATACTGTCTTCAAAGCATTTTTAATTTATTTTATGCTGGTTAACCCCTGAAACCCTCTGTCCTTTCACTCCTGAGGCGATGTGATAGCCTCACTATATGTCTTGTGTGTGAGATTTAATTGACTGGAAAATGGGGAAATGATGGAGTGGGTGGAAGAGATGCTTGGTTGCACCGTTTTCAGCTTGCCCATATTGAAAGTGAGGTCTTTAAAGAACTGAGAACTTTTCATCAAAAGCTGCTGAAAATAGTGAAGACAATTGCAACCCTCCAGTGGCACTGTGGAGCCCGATGAAACCGCAGGGTCCCAGCTTTCACCAGACCAGTAATTAGACTGCTATCAAGTTTGATTCTCTAGCGCACTGAACAATATTTTGGTCATAGTAGTATAGGGCCTAGTGATTAAAGGTATACTCCCAGGTTAGTAAATAGAGATATTTAATTAATTAAATTTATGTAGAGACAAGAGAAGCTGGGATTGTTCTCCTTCAAGCAGGGAAGGTTAAGACGATTTAATTGAAGTGTTCAAAATTATGAGGAGTTTTGCTGGAGTAGATAATGAGAAACTGTTTCCACTGGCAGGAGGAGAGTCAGTAACCAGAGGACACAGGTTTAAGATAATTGGCAAAAGAACCAGGGGGGAGATGAGAAATTTTTTACACAGCGAGAAATGTTCTGGACTGCACTGCCTGAAAGGATGGTAAAAGTAGATTCAGTAGTAACTTTCAAAAGAGAATTGGATACATACTTGAAAAGGAAAAAAATGCAGGGCTACGAGTAAAGGGCAGGGGAGTGGGACTAATTGGATAGCTCTTCCAAAGAGCCGGCACAGGTATGATGGGCCGAATGGACGCATTTTGTTCTATATGATTCTATATAATGATTCGCTCCATGACGAGACGATAAATTGTCACCGCTGCTGTCTGTTTTAAGTGTCTTGGTGTAGCAGCTACTGCTTCCAGAGAGCTTTAATTTCCTGTAGTGGCCTGGTTTAATGTGTTTGTGATTTCTTTTTAACTTGTAGTTATTGACCTGTTAAATAGCACAAAAAGGAATTTTATGCAAAGTTGTTAAACAGTCTGTAACCAGAGGATGGTAAACCCCCAAAGTGTCTTGTGTCGCAGCAGGTTGAAACTCCCAATGTATTGAGTGCTTTTGGGTCGTGTGTACTGTGGGCGATGGGTTTAACTTAATATCTCCAATCTAATCCTGGGCGGTCCAGTGAAGCAGCATACTGTCTTTTCATCGCTTGACCTGAGTTTGAATCTGCCACAGACTAAAGATACCAGGAACTGCTGGCTCTAAGGGGCCTGATTGAAATGAATTGGAGCAGTTTCAACTTTGGTCTTAATGAGAATAGGGACCTAGAACAAAGCTCCCCTAATTGACGTTCTTACTCCAAAACACTAGTTTGCAGAGTAGATAATTCACTGATAGAATAGAGGAACAGATGGTCTCCTGCCAAAACTGACATGAAAGTGATTTGTCTCTGACTCCACTAATAATTGCCTCAAAGACAAATATTAACACCACTCATATGGCACATTTCTTGCTATATGGAATCAAACTGCAACACTACGTACTGTGGCATTACATTTATGCCTGTTGTTAAACTGCAGAGCAGCATCACTAATCCTTTTAATCATCTGATCTGTTCTTTTACATTATGATTGCTAGATAAAGTGGAACTTTATTTTCCTTTTTTAAATTATAGCAATTGGTAGATTTTTTTTGCCAAAAATTTTAAAAGCTGAATTATGGAGCTCCGTTTCCTTGCGTCACCAGGTCCGCCACTTTGAGTGTAGCCACGTTGGGGGGTAATGAGAAGACGAATGGCAGCTTGAATGACGATGACATCAATGCATCCTACAAACTGCTGACTCACTATTCACTGAAGATTGTATATGACCCACACCGGCACTTTAGGTTTGAGCTTTTGAGGGTGTGGGAAGGGATTGCTTGTGTGAGTCCACATCAGAAAATAGTGTAAGCACAAGATAATGAAAACCAGTAGGTATTCATGATGATACCATTAGGAAAGGTTCCCTCCAATTTAATGACCTCATGTAGCTCCTTATAAATGGCTTTAAAGGAAACTTTTATTTCTATAGTGCCTTATCGCAGCTCCAAGGAACATCTCTAAGTGCTTCACAGGCAATGAAATTTAATGTACAATGTCTGTTAAACATAGCTTTGTGCTGTTGCTGCATGTTAATTTTGTGCTGCACCTCTTGGTAGCTGTGGAGTTTCTCCCAGAGATGATGTAGACTACCTTGAGAGCAGTTCATATCCGTTTTCGGCGCCCCAATATATTGCCTATATAGGCTTCAAAAGCTGCCTTTCCAGTAGATGAAGAATAATGTCTATGATGGTGAGTTTGTGGTCTAATCTTTAACTCAAAACAATTATGGTAAATCGAAACAGTTTATGATTTTAATTCTTCATCCTCAAGTACTTCTGGGGATGGCAGAAGCCATACCTCTGTACTGTTCTTTACTCTGCTCTGTAAAGTCAAGGTACTATGCTTTGTTAAAGGTGAGAGATGATTTTTGTTCATGGTACTAACCAATTTTATAAAATAAAGTAATATATGGATTGTAATTTTTATTTTAAAAAAATGCCAAATTTCTTGCTGATGATATGGAGATCCTTGAGTACAATCTGCATCTCTGTTGTGCAGCTCCAGTGATGATCTTTGTACCTGCTTGTCTCTTACAAACGATATAAATTCAAATGACCTGAAACTTTTTCTCGGGCCACCTAACTCCAGACCAGACTGCAAGCTAGTGATGTTGACTTTCCAGTCTATTGACACCGTTTCCTGGGGGATTGGGTGTCTCTGGGGTGGCCATCAGGCTGGTGATGTTGTTTCTTCTGCTCTTGCAGTGGAGCCACTGGAATGCTCTCCGTAATTGGTGACACTTGGCCTACCTAAGGGCTTTCATGCTAGGGATTAAAATTGAAACTCAAATCAATCTTGCTACTTTCTTCAGTGCTTCGACTAAAAAGTAATACTCCCTACCCCTGGACAGACCATTTCCCTTCTGCTTGGTGCTTGTGATGTCATAACATTTAACAGTGCATGATCTTTCCCATACCTCTGCAAAAAATGAACCCATGGTTTTAAATCATGTTATCTCACCTTTGAAAAACATTTTGACCTCACTCCATCCCTAGCAATATTTTTGATTGTTGGTATGGTCTGGTTCTGTTGCCACGTGATGAATTCCTTTTTTTTTTAAATGTTTCAGTGTATGGAGGCAACAAACATTGACTTACACCTGAGCTTTTATGGTCAGAGACTCTTGTGATTCTGCATTCTGTGGTACACATGACATGGCTGCTTATAAAGTGTGTCTTTTTTTGCTAAGACTGTGAAAAACGTGTTAAACACGGAAGTAAAATTGGTAAGGAGAAGGTGCTGGGCCCCCCTCTGTCCCATCAAAACTTTGGTTATGCACAATTCTAATTCAGTTATGCCGCAGGCTAATTGCCCAAAGAGCCAGCTTAATACCAGCTGCAACAAAGTCTTTGTACACTCTTTGATCTGATCAGTACTAATGATTTGCAATGGCAATTCCATTTTCTCATTCTGTCTGCCACGTCAGTCAGCAGTGATGGAGTTCACCTTGGCATCAAGACAGTCCTGAGATCCTGTGGAAGGAAGAGTTTCGTCTTGGCACCAGAGAGCCAAGAGGCCTGGCGATTCCTCAAATACTAAGGGCCTCATTCAGGCAGCCTGTCCTTACCCTGGGATTAGAGCCATTTGCTGCAGATCTCTTAATGGTCAACTTCTTTGATCTTTACAGGTTTTAACTCATCTATGCGCAAGAGGGTCTGGATAGATGTGTGGAAGCGGCACATAGACTTAAATTGAGTGTACTAATTAGCCTGTATATACATAATTCCTGCCACCAAACTAGAGAAGTGTACCAGATTCTATTTCTTTGTGACAAGATCTTCAGCTGGGACATAATTTGTGGGGTCAAAAAGTCTTCACTAAGGAGTCTGCCCTATTCAAGATAACCTGGTTTTAGATTCATTGCTCATCTTTTATAAGCAAGTAGCTCTGCTCCAGGTTGTAATAATTGACATTCAAAGCCCTGCCAGTGAGCCATTCCTGTAGCTGCTGGAGGACCTCCTCCAGACCATCTCACAACTGCAGCTTTGTAGATGTAGCAGCTTAACACAGAAATCTTGATGAATGACTTGTATGGCCATGCATCTCTAAGTTGCAGACAAAGCTGCTGCAGATGCCCTTCAATGAGGGGGCTTTTTCATTGAAAACTGATGGAAATGTTTGAAGTTTGCAAGTACTATTAGCAGGATCTCTAAATCAGCCTACAGAACGAGGCAGAAACAGCAGCCTTTGTGTTTTTTAGCCAAGATCCTAGAGCAAACTGCTTTGATCTAGGTCCAATCTAAGGTAGCCAGCAGAAAAACGCCCAGCATTATTTTTTTTTAAAGTTCAGTAGTCATCTGTCATCTTGTGTAAATGTGAAGCTATCTACTTTGCTTCACAGCAAATATAGTGCAGATTGATTTCAAAGATCAAGTCAGAAGACAATCTATACAAAAACTATACAAAACCCTGGTTAGACCACACCTGGAGTATTGTGAGCAGTTCTGGGCACCACACCTTAGGAAGGATATATTAGCCTTGGAGGGAGTGCAGCGTAGGTTTACCAGAATGGTACCCGGACTCCAAGGGTTAAGTTACGAGGAGAGATTACACCAAATTAGGGTTGTATTCCCTAGAATTTAGAAGGTTAAGGGGTGATCTGATCGAAGCTTTCAAGATATTAAGGGGAACAGATAGGGTAGATAGAAAGAAACTATTTCCGCTGCTTGGTGATTCTAGTACTGGGGGCATAGTCTAAAAATTAGAGCCAGACCTTTCAGGAGTGAAATTAGGAAACACTTCTACACACAAAGGGTGGTAGAAGTTTGGAACGCTCTTCCGCAAACGGCAATTGATGCTCGATCAATTGTTAATTTTAAATCTGAGATTGATAGCTTTTTGTTAAGCAAAGGTATTAAGGAATATGGGCCAAAGGCGGGTATATGGAATTAGGTCGCAGATCAGCCATGATCTCATTGAATGGCGGAACAGGCTCGAGGGGCTGAATGGCCTACTCCTGTTCCTATGTTCCTATCAAAGTGTAAACCCTACAATCAGATCTTTCACATTTCTGTAGCTTCTTGGGGTATTCCCAAGCTGGTGGCAACCAAGATAGATGGTCCCTTGCAATTAAACAATTTCTTTCCCCAGAAAAGTTTTTTGTCATGGTTTTTGGTACCCAAAAGATGGACATCTTTCACCTGATCACTGAACAAGTTTGTCAAAAAATATGGTGGTGTTACCTCAAATCGCTTAGGTTTTGTCCAGAAAATATACAAAATGCCTGCTTTAACATTGCTATCCAACCTTTTCAAAAACTCTTACTGTTGAGTTTCCACAGTAGCAGCCATAAATATATTTTATTTAACCCCTGGGTGTTCCCTAAGGCTGCGGCATTTGCATATTTATCAATTTATAGACCACTCATTAGAGCTGCCCATCAGGGATAGCCTGGATAACTGTCTTTGCCACATTCCTTCTTCTTCTTCTTAGGCAGTCCCTCGGAACCGAGGATGACTTGCTTCCACATTAAAAATGAG
This sequence comes from Squalus acanthias, assembly GCA_030390025.1. Classification (NCBI taxonomy): domain Eukaryota; kingdom Metazoa; phylum Chordata; class Chondrichthyes; order Squaliformes; family Squalidae; genus Squalus; species Squalus acanthias. The sequence goes on along the minus strand of CM059432.1, from coordinate 28,817,448 downwards.
TTCGCAGGTGACTGATGAGTCCAATGCGGGACCTACAGTCTCTGTCACAGGTGGGGCAGACTGTGGTTGAAGGGGCGGGTGGGTGGGGTGCTTGGGTTGACATGCGCTCCTTGTGCTGCCTGCTCTTGGCTTCCGCTTGCTCCCGGTGAAGAGACTTGGTGTTTGGCGCCTTCCCGGATGCTTCTCCTCCACTTTGTGTGGTCTTGGGCCAGGGATTCCCAGGTGTCGGTGGGGATGTTGCACTTTTTCAAGGAGGCTTTGAGGGTGTCCTTGAAGCGTTTCCTCTGCCCACCTGGGGCTCTCTTGCCGTGCCAGAGCTCCGAGTAGAGCGCTTGTTTTGGGAGTCTCGTATCGGGCATGCGGACAATGTGACCCGTCCATCGAAGCTGATCGAGCGTGGTCAAAGCTTCGATGTTGGCCTGAGCGAGAACACGGACGTTGGTGCACCTATCCTGCCAGTGGATTTGCAGGATCTTGCGGAGGCAGTGTTGGTGGTACCCCTCCAGTGCTTTGAGGTGCCTGCTGTACATGGTCCATGTCTCTGAGGCATACAGCAGGGCAGGTATCACTGTTGCTCTGTAGACCATGAGCTTAGTGCCGGGTTTGAGGTCCTGATCTTCAAACACTCTCTTCCTCAGGCAACAGAAGGCTGCACTGGCACACTGAAGGCGGTGTTGGACTTAGTCATCGACGTCTGCCCTTGTTGACAGTAGGCTCCTGAGGTATGGAAAGTGGTCCACGTTGTCCAAGGCCTTGTCGTGGATTTTGATAATTGGGGGGCAGTACTATGTGGCGGGGGCAGGTTGGTAGAGGACCTTTGTCTTACGGATGTTTAGTGCAAGGCCCATGCTCTCGTACGCTTCAGTGAAGGTGTTGACGATGGTTTGGAGTTCGACCTCCGAGTGAGCACAGACGCAAGCGTCATCTGCATACTGTGATGGGACGACCTTGGATCTGGACTGGAGGCGACGGAGGTTGGATAGTTTCCCGTTTGTTCTGTAAATTAGCTCCACTCCAGCGGGGAGCTTACGCAGGGTGAGATGGAGCATTGCAGCAAGGAAGATCGAGAAGAGCGTTGGTGCGATGGCACAGCCTTGCTTGACCCCGGTTCATACGTGAATTGGGTCTGTGGTGGAACCGTTGGTCAGGCTCACGGCTTGCATGTCGTTGTGAAGCAGGCGGAGGATGGTGATAAACTTTTGAGGGCAGCCGAATTTGAGGAGGACACTTCATAATCCCTCACGGTTGACAGTGTTGAAGGCCTTTGTGAGATCAAAGAAGGCCATGTACAGCGGTTGGTGCTGTTCCCTGCATTTCTCTTGTAATTGACGTGCGGTGAAGATCATGTCCATTGTGCCCCTTAGTGGGCGGAATCCACTGGATAACTGTCTTTGCCACATTCCAGGGGGTTGACAACTACAAGAAGTCTGATCTTGAGCTAAACAGGATATGATGTTTACAAGTGTTCCGAGCAAGTTTATTTTTTTAATCTCTAGATCAGCTTGAAATCCAAATATATGAAGGACAAGGACTAATTCATAGAACACTAAAGTTGTGCTCCTGTATGATGGCGGGCCATTTTTCTGGTCTCCACTATGAAAGAATTTGCCCCGAGGTGATCCTACTTTGTCAGTGATTTGCATAACCACAGATCTCCATTGTTCCAACAAATGGAGATAAACGGACATTGACGAGGCCAAGGATTTTCATCTCCAGTAGTGTAGACTTTGTTCTCTTCTGAGAAGAGAAAGAAATACGTTAATTGGTCCTCCTGGTGGTATAACCCTCGCTCGTGTAAGGTCAACATTAGAGTTCTCTTGGCACCTGTGGGTGAAGCTCTATCCACAAGAAGCTATCAATCTTCCATATTTCTTTTTGAGATATCCTTTGCTTTTTTCAATTAATGTAAGGGGTCTAGAAATCTTCATTCCCATTCAGGTTCTTTGTTAAATTGTTCTCCCTTTAACCCTGTTGGTTAATGTGATCTAAAATTCTAATCTTGCAAAATTGTTTTGCTCATTGTTATGGATGAGTACAATCAACTGTCTTTGACCAACCCGATCTTGCTTGTTTAGGGATTTACAAATGCCTGCTGAGGATGCCTCTCGATGACTAGGTTCATTTCCCCATCTAGGTTTTTCCCCCTTTGTCTCCTGAAGGTACTCAACTTTGTACGGTTATGGTTCCGGGACCTGCTCCAAATGTTGGCAGGTCACTTAGTTGAGCTGACCTAAGGCCTCTACACACGCAGGCCTCCTATTCCCTCCGCTTTACTGGTAATACATTCATTGGGTCTTATCCTTTTACTCTTGGGATTTTTGGGTCAGGATGAAGTGAAGCCTCCATGTGGCTGGGGGAAGGGGTGTACATGTGGTCCAACATTTTATAAGGATCAAATAGGATTCATTCTGATGTCATCCCATCATAGCTTTGTAAGCATAAGGGTATTATCCCCTGTGACTTTCTGGGGAAAAAATTACTGAAATGTGGCCTTGCCTCAGTACTGTGTGGAGCATACCATTGATTTAAAGAATGAACTTAGACACTAGCAGGTAGGTAGTCTTTTCTATTGCTTAAATATGTCATTGCAAAATATTTAGTATTGGTCTCTTCTAACTCTCTTCTTCCCTGTGGGATGTATTGGTTCCATCATCAGGTGGGAAGAGGAACACTATGAGGATGGCGTAAAATGGATGTTTCTGGAACACAAAGGTCCATTGTTTGCACCCAAATATGAGCCACTTCCTTTTGACGTTGATTTCTGTTACAATGGTGAGTTACAGTGGGCAGCCATTTTTTTAATGCATCAATGGTCTGGGTAAATTATCAACAGGAGATTCAATTTATTTTTTATCATGTCTAGCATTACTCAACGAGGCAACAAGGATACCTAGTATAGCAGATTAAAATGTTAGTGACTAATAGGGGATGCTTTTCTCAAGTATTGTGAAGCCCCTTAATGAATTACATCCCCTCAAAAACTTGGCAATTTTTTTTTTTAAAGTAGGGAGCTGGTAAGATGCACAGTAAAGAGTAACTTCAGATTACAAGGATTACACTTCAAATAATTTTTGAGCAACATAATAGTTGTGATTGCATGCTATGAAATGGCCCAATCATGGGATATACAATAAACTACCTGATCTCCTGTTGCTTTGCTCGTGGTTACAAAAATACATTATTGTGATGTGATATATGTAATTTATATGTTCTATTCCATTATTCACCTGTTTGTATTGAATATGTCAGTTTTACAATAAATATATAAATGGGAAGAAAGTGAACCTTCCTCTCCTGTAAGATGTAAAAGGGGATGGTATACTATCAAATTTCTTTTATTCCTAAATGTTACAAATATAGCTGTTCATTTACAGGTATGTCTTGGTTCTCTGTTGTTTCTAAATGTAATGCTTTAAACTGTTGGTTCAGGCTCACACCAGTAGCTCAGTTGTTAGTGTGTTGCCTGATGTGGAGGTTGGAAACGCCAATGGAATCATACGCTTTTATATAGGTCAGTGCTTTCAGGAAAGGAAGGGGGGGGGAGAAGCCTGCACGGAGTGATCCTCAGCGGCAGGTATTGGTCCCCTTCCCATGTTTAAATCCCTAATCAGAAATATCCTGAGGCCGAGTAAAGCCATGTCTACTCTATTAAAGAAGTTGTATTTATGTGGCGCTTTCATGTCCTCGGCATATCCCAAGTGCATTACAACCAATGGATTATTCTTGAAGTGTAGTCACTGTTGTATAAGCAAACGCACCTGCTAATTTGCGCACAAAGTGAATGAGCGACAATGTAATATTTTTGATTATGTTGATTGAGGGATGAGCGTTGGTCAGGGCACTGGAAGAACTCACCACTCTTTCAAATATTGCCATGGGATCTTTTACATCGATCTGAGCAGATAGATAATGCCTTATTTATCTTCTCATCCAAAAGATGGCACTTTGACAATGCAGCATACTCTCAGTAAAGTGTTGGTCTACATTTTGTGCTCAAGTCCATAGTAGGGCTTGAGCTCTCAACCTCCCGAGTCACTTGCGAGAGTGCTACCAACTGAACTAGGCGCATGTTATTTTAAAAAATAAATTGCATCTCCAAACAAACCTTGAAAGATCACTTACTGAAGTAGTATGACATTTCTATTCCCCATGCCGGCTGAACTGAGTGAGATTTACCAATTCAAACTGGGTTGACAGTAACCCTAAACTCCTTTGCTATCCTTGAAGCACATAATGAGCAGATTCTTTCAGTTCATCTCTATGGAATAGATTTCAGGTGAAAGAGCAGTGTTCTAATTACTTCTAGTCCTTAATCTTTTAAATTAATAGTTATTAGAAATTTGGATACTGTGCATGGAAATAAGTCAGCATCTGAAAACAGAAGTTAACTTTTTTTAACCAGTTTATGGTTCTGGCAAAGAAATACACAGTAACCTGCCTTTTTTTTTTCTCTTCAGATGCTGATGGAAAAACACAGCTAGCACAACATTTTCCTAGTTTTATTTCAATATGCATTTTATTTAAAATCTCCACAGTTAGTTTGTAGTAGATTTTCTTCGCCCCTCTTCACATTTGATGGCTTGTTTTGTAAATCAGGTTTGTTTCTGTGTGTAGGAAATCAAATGAAGTTGAGTCTCGCAGCAGAAGAAGTGGCCACCTTCTTCGCCAAGATGCTGGATCATGATTACACTACAAAAGACGTCTTCAGACAAAACTTCTTTAACGACTGGCGGAAGGTGTGTTTTACTTTTGTTTTAATTGAGAAACCTAGATGATGAGTCAAGGCCAAAGTTGATAAGAGTAGGATTGAAGATGATAGTCCTAAGAAATATTGATTAGGTAATGTGAAGTTTGGACTTTAAAAGCCCGTAGATTGGAAGACTGAGGGAGGCAAGGAGTTCCACAGTTATGAGGTCCTGAGTAAGAGATGGTTTTCACATTTTTTAATTTGATGTCCCTAGACATTTCCTTTTTAAATATCAGCTTTTTTTAATCAGGATGAATGGAATCTAAGATAAATAGAAAAACTGCAAATGTGAATTTAAAACTGAAAATGCTAGAAATCCTGTCAGCATCAGTAAAGAGAAAAGACAAATTACCATTTTGGGTTTAGAAACTTAATCAAATTGAGTGCAAAGTTCAGTCTGCATCTGCCTTTACTGTTGCAGGTGCTAACAGACCAACTGTATATTTTTAGCATTCTCTGAACTGAATCTGAGCTGGTCCACAGTATGAACAGTACTTTGCGCTTTTTTATTATTTGTTCTCGGGATACAGGCAACACTTTTATTGCCCATCCCTAGTTCACTTGAGTAGGTGGGGTTAGTGGGCTGCCTTGAACCACTGCAGATCCCACAATAATGATAGGTAAGGCATTCCATGATACATAATGGAACCAACCAGGGAACAGGCTATTTTAGATCTTGTATTGTGTAATGAGACAGGGTTAATTTGTAATCTCACAGTAAAGGATCTTCTGGGGAAGAGTGATCATAATATGATAGAATTTCATATTGAGTTTGTGTGTGAAATACTTCAGTCTGAAACAAGAGTCTTAAACTTAAATAAAGCCAATTATGAGTATGAGTGGTGAGTTGGCTAAGGTAGATTGGGAAATTAGATTAAAAGGTATGACTGTAGATAAGCAGTGGCAGACACTTAAAGAAATATTTCCAAATTCTCAATGAAAATACATTCAATTGATAGTGAATACATTGGTTGTGATATTTCAAAATTCCCTAGATTCGAGAACCGTCCCAGCGGATTGGGAGGTAGCAAATGTAACCCCGCTATTCAAGAAAGGAGGGAGAGAGAAAACTGGGAACGAAAGGCCAGTTAGCCTGATATCAGTCATTGGGGAAAATGCTGGTATCCATTATTAAGGAAGTAGTACAGGGCACTTAAATCATCATATGATTAGGCAGAGTCAACACAGATTTATTAAAAGGGAAATCGTGTTTAACAAATTATTAGAGTTTTTTGAGAATGTAACTAGCAGGGTGGATAAAAGGGAACCAGTGGATGTAGTATATTTAGATTTCCAAAAGGCATTCGATAAGGTGCCACATAAAAGGTTGCTATGCAAGATAAGGGCTCATGGGGTTGGGGGTAATATATTAGCATGGATAGAGGATTGGTTAACGGATAGAAAACAGAGGGGGATAAATGGGTCATTTTCCGGTTGGCAGGCTGTAACTAGTGGGGTGCTGCAAGGATCAGTGCTTGGACTTCAGCTATTTATAATGTCTTTTTGTATTAGTTCCTGGGATGTGGGTGTCACTGGCAAGGCCAGCATTTATTGACCATCCCTAATTGCCCTTGAGAAGGTGGTGGTGAACCACCTTCTTGAATCGCTGCAGTCCACATGGTGAAGGTACTCCCACAGTGCTGCTAGGGAGGGAGTTCAAGGATTTTGACCCAGCAACTATGAAGGAACGGTCATATATTTCTAAGTCAGGATGGTGTGTGATTGGAGGGGAGCTTTGAGGTGATGGTGTTCCCATGCGCCTGCTGCCCTTGGCCGTCTAGGTGGTAGAGGTCATGGGTTTGGGAGGTACTGTCGAAGAAGCCTCCGCGAGTTGCTGCAGTGCATCTTGTAGATGGTACACACTGCAGCCACGGTATGCTGGTGGTGGAGGGAGTGAAGGTTTAAGGTGGTGGATAGGGTGCCAATCCAGCGAGCTGCTTTGTTCTGGATGGTGTCGAGCTTCTTGAGTGTTGGAGCTGCACTCGTTAGGCAAGTGGAGAGTATTCCATCACACTCCTGACTTGTGCCTTGTAGATGGTGGAAAGACTTTGGGGAGTCAGGACACCCACCACAGAATACCCAGCCTCTGACCTGCTCTTGTTGCCACAGTATTTGTGGCTGGTCCAGTTAAGTTTCTGGTCAATGATGACCCCCAGGATGTTGATATTGGGGGATTTGGCGATGTGGTTAGATGTTCTCTTGTTGGCGATAGCCATTGCCTGGCACTTGTGTGGCGCGAATGTTACTTGACACTTATCAGCTCAAACCTGAATGTCGTCCAGGTCTAGCTACATACAGGCATAGACTGTTTAATTATCTGAGGAGTTGCAAATGGAACTGAACACTGCAATCATCAGCGAACATCCCCATTTCTGACCTTTATGATGGAGGGAACGTCATTGATGAAGCAGCTGAAGATGGTTAGGCCGAGGACATTGCCCTGAGGAACTCCTGCAGCGATGCCCTGGGGCTGAGATGATTGGCCTCCAACAACCACAACCATCGTCCTTTGTGCTAGGTATGACTCCAGCCAGTGGAGAGTCTTTTGACGTCAATTTTACTAGGACTCCTTGATGCCGCACTTGGTCAAATGCTGCCTTGATGTCAAGGGCAGCCACTCTCCACTCACCTCTGGAATTCAACTCGTTTGTCCATGTTTGGACTAAGGCTGTAATGAGGTCTGGAGCCGAGTGGTCGTGACGGAACCCAAACTGAGCATCGGTGAGCAGGTTGTTGGTGAGTAAGGGCTACTTGATAGCACTGTCGACAACACCTTCCATCACTTTGCTGATGATTTAGAGTAGACTGATTGGGTGGTAATTGGCTGGATTGGATTTGTCCTGGTTTTTGTGGATGGGACATACCTGGGCAGTTTTCCACATTGTCAGGTAGATGCCGGTGTTGTAGCTGTACTGGAACAGCTTGGCTAGAGGCGAGGCTAGTTCTGGAGCACAAGTCTTCAGCACGACAGCTGGGATGTTGTCGGGGTTCATAGCCTTTGCTGTATCTAGTGTGCGCAGCCATTTCTTTATCACGTGGAGTGAATCGAATTGGCTGAAGACTGGCTTCTGTGATGGTGGAGACCTCAGGAGGAGGCCGAGATGGATCATCCACTCGGCACCTCTAGCTGAAGATGGGTGCAAATGCTTCAGCCTTGTCTTTTGCACGCACGCACGTGCTGAGCTCCGCCATCATTGAGGATGGGGATATTCATGGAGCCTCCTCCTCCCATTAGTTGTTTAATTTTCCACCACCATTCACGACTGGATGTGGCAGGACTGCAGAGCTTTGATCTGATCTGTTGATTGTAGGCTCGCTTAGCTCTGTCTATTACATGCTGCTTCTGTTGTTTAGCATACATGTAGTCCTGTGTTGCAGCTTCCCAGGTTGGCACCTCATTTTTAGGTACGCCTGGTGCTGCTCCTGGCATGCTCTTCTACACTCCTCATTGAACCATAGTTGGTCGCCTAGCTTGATAATGGTAGAGTAAGGGATATGCCGGGCCAGGAGGTTACAGATTGTGATAGATTATAATTCTGCTGATGGCCCATGGATGCCCAGATTTCAGCTGCTAGATCTGTTCTGAATCTATGCCATTTAGCATGGTGGTAGTGCTACACAACACAATGGAGGGTGTCCTCCGTGTGAAGACGGGACTTTGTCTCCACTAGATTGGTTAAGACGAGGTCGAGTAGGATTTTCCCCTCATGTTGGCCCTCTCACCACCTGCTGCAGGCTGTCTGGCAGCTATGTCCTTCAGGACTCAGCCAACTCGGTCAGCGGTGGTGCTACCGAGCCACTCTTGGTGATGGACATTGAAGTCCCCATGAGGTTACAAATTGTGGTGGAGTACATTCTGTGCCCTTGCTACCCTCAGTGCTTCTTCCAAGTGGTGGTCAACATGGAGGAGTACTGATTCATCAGCTGAGGGAAGGCGGTAGGTGGTACTCAACAGGGGGTTTCCTTGCCCATGTTGGACCTGATGCCATGAGACTTCATGGGGTCCGGAATCAATGTTGAGGACTCCCAGGGCCACTCCCTCCCGACTGTATACCACTGTGCCACCACCTCTGGTGGGTCTGTCCTGCCGGTGGGACAGGACATACCCAGGGATGGTGGTGGAGGAGTCTGGGACATTAGCTGAAAGGTATGATTCTGTGAGTGTGACTGTCGAGCTGTTGCTTGACTAGTCTGTGGGACAGCTCTCCCAATTTTGGCACAAGTCCCCAGATGTTAGGGAGGAGGACTTTGCAGGATGGACTGGGCTGGGTGTGCCGTTGTCATGACCGAAGCCGATGCCAGGTGATCCGTCCGGTTTTATTATTATTGTTTCTTATAGCGGTTTGATTACAACGGAGTGGCTTGCTAGGCCATTTCAGAGGGCAGTCAACCACATTGCTGTGGGTCTGGAGTCACACATCGGCTAGACCAGGTAAGGACAGCAGATTTGCTTCCCTAAAGCACATTAGTGAACCAGATGGGTTTTTAAGACAATCTGGTAGTTTCCTGGTCACCACTAGCTTATTATTCCAGATTTTTATTTAATTAACTGAATTTAAATTCCACGGCTGCCGTGGTGGGATTTGATCTTGCGTCTCTGGATTATTAGTCCAGTAGCATAACCACTATGCTACTGTTCCCTTATTAATGACTTGGATGAAGGGACTGAGTGCAATGTATCTAAGTTTGCTGATGATACAAAGCTAGGTGGGAAAGTAAACTGTGAGGAGGACACAAAGGCTGCAAAGGGATATAGACAGGTTCATAGAAGTGGGCAATAAGGTGGCAGATGGAGTATAATGTCGGGAAAAGTAAGGTTATTCACTTTGGTAGGAAGAATAGAACAACAGAATATTTTTTAAAATAACAACAGAAAACGCTGGAAAAACTCAGCAGGCCAGGATATTTTTTAAATTGTGAGAAACTATTAAATGTTGGTGTTCAGAGAGATTTAGGTGTCCTTGTACAGGAAACACAAAGTTAGCATGCAGGTACAGCAAGCAATTAGGAAGGCAAATGGTATGTTAGCCTTTATTGCAAGGGGGTTGGAGTACAAGAGTAAGGAAGTCTTACTACAATTGTACAAAGCTTTGGTGAGACCACACATGGAGTACTGTGCACAGTTTTGATCTCCTTATCTGAGGAAGGACATACTTACCTTAGAGGTGGTGCAATGCAGGTTCCCTAGATTGATTCCTGGGATGAAAGGGTTGTCCTATGAGGAGAAATTGAGTAGATTGGACCTATAATCTCTAGAGTTTAGAAGAATGAGAGGTGATCTCATTGAAACCTACAAGATTCTGAGGGGGATTGACAGGGTAGATGCTGAGAGATTGTTTCCCCTGGCTGGAGAGTCTAGAACTAGGGGGCATAGTCTCAGGATAAGGGGTCAGCCATTTAAGACTGAGATGAAGAGGAATTTCTTCACCTGAGGGTTGTGAATCTTTGGAATTCTCTACCCCAAAGGGCTGTGGCGGCTGCGTCGTTGAGTATATTCAAGGCTGAGATAGATAGATAGATTTTTGGACTATAGAGGAATCGAGGGATATGGGTATCTGGCGGGAAAGTAGAGTTGAGGTGAAGATCAGCTATGATCTTATTGAATGGCAGAGCAGGCTCGAAGGGCTGTATGGCCTACTCCTTCTCCTAATTCTTATGTTATGTGCTTATTTTGACCTAGTGATGAAGAAGAAACAGCAGTATATGTCTAGGTCAGAATGGGATGTGACTTGGAGGAAACGTGCAGGTGATTCACTTGCATGATTTTACAGTTTTTGCCCTCTGGTGTTGGAGATCAAGGGCCTGGCAGGTGCTGTCAAATTAAGCTTGGTGAATTGCTGCAGTGCATCCTGTTTTTAGTATGTACTGCAGCCACATTGCACTGGTGGTAGAGGGGGGCTGGATTTTGAGTCCAGTGGCAAGGGCACCAATCAAGTGAACTGCTTTGTCCTGGATGGTGTCCAGCTTCTTCTGTTGGCAGCTGTTCCCATCCAGATGAGAGGTGAGTATTCAACATCCACAAGGCTGAAGTCTGTAGTATGAAGGAGAGGCTTCTGAGTAGTCAGGAGGGGATCCACTTATAGTAGCCATGCTCTGCTCTGCTTTGCTCATATTGAGATGGCTGGTCCAGTCAAGTTTCTGGTCATTGGTGATTTTCTCCCAGGATGTTGATGCTGGGAAACTCAGTGATGGTGCCGTTGAAGATTGGGTTGAAGTGATAATTCTTCAAGAATTGACAGACATGGGGAAGTGTTCCTTCTATTTAATTCCCCCCTTGTCTCTGCAGAGAAGTAATCTTTTATTCAGTGACACACTGCACAGCCAAGATCGAGACCTTTTCCACTGATGCATGGACTATGTTTCTGTGTATTAACACATTGCGTTTCTTCTATTTGTGGTATTTTGAAAATAACATGTCTCCTATTAGTACACATAACATAGTCTAATGATACCACTCCGTTTGATCTTCATGCCATCAAGTGGCATACTTGTACCTTTTGTAAGCATTTCAAATGTATCTACCATGGATTATGCTGAGGTGATTCATTGAATTTTGTACCCAACCTGGTGATGAGCCTCATCGGAACCATGCAGGTATAATGGAACAGATATAGCAATGCTATAGGTTTTAAGTATTTAAAAAAAAAAAGTCAAAAACAATATCACTGCACTGTCCTGTTAGTTCTTTAAGGTAAAAGAATTTAAGTAGCTTGTTTGGGTTAGTGTTAATTTGAGTACATGCTATTTCGATGAATTGCATCCCACTATAGATTCTGATAACTGACTGCATCATTCATTGTTACGGACTTTCTCGTGATTGTACATTACATCGTGATTGTAGCGGCATAATGTTTCCTGCTGAGGGATTGGGGAAGACCAGGGGTCATGCGTATAAATTACGTAAAGGTAGGACCAGATTAGCGTTAGGTGTGTCTTTTCCCATGGAACAAGTTTCCAGGTTGTACAGTGGGTCCAGACCCTCAGCATACTTTCAAAAGAGAACTAAACCAGTTCCTGGCTGGAGCAGAGATCACGTCCTATAAAAGGTGGGTGAACAAGGTAATATAAGCATGATCAATGTGGTCTCCTGGACTAATTTTATTTCCTTAACTGGATTGGAGAGAGATTTTCCACATTTTTGGCCCCTAAATTGCTCTATGGCTTTTCTCTTTTTTGGCCTCTCCCAGGAGGTTATATGGCTGCAGGTGGGAAGGGGGTGTCTAATCACTATGCTTCAGGCATCACGAGTGGGGCAGACTTGTTATTTTCATATGTTCGTATATCCCACAACAATCACTTGCCACATTATTTGGAATTTTGTTGTGTGCAGTTCAGCAGCTCAGTTTGCTTATGTAATAGTCACTGCACTTCAAAGGTAATTCATTGGTTATAAGGCGTTATGCAAATACTATTCTCCATGACAGATACGATTTTCTACACCACTACGTGTAGCATGATTTGGTGCCCAAGTAGTAGTTTTGCATAATAAATCCTGAAGGTAATAAAAATGAAAGGCTGTGAGCCTATCTGAGTGATGAATCCTGTCTGCTAATGCAACGTAACCCATTTACTGTTATGGACTTCCTCTGGAGTACAGGAAATGAACGAGTATGAGAGGATGATGATCACCAACCTAAATAAATGCGATTTCAGCAACCTGCATCGCTACTTCACTGAAAAAGCAGAGGCCAAGAAAACGTTGCCCAAGGAGGAGAAGCAGGTGAGAATATATTTGTCAAGTAGAAGAAATTGTTGCTAACTTCCTCTCCTGTCCTTGGGCACTGATTCATGCTGGGGTACAATCCAACAGGTATTGGCAGCTCACCCAAATGACTATTCATGTGTGAGCCTAGATAGTGAATGCCAGCAAGCTGTTCAAGCAGGGAGGCACATCACAGTCGAGCCCAAACTTGTCTGCTCTATAAATATGCAAATTTGTCATAGGATTGGAGATAAACCAATACAATATCTTTGATCAATAAGAGAGAGAAAGATAAAATAGGTAACTAGAGACCAGTTAGTCTAACATCAGTTGTGGGAAAACTCTTTAAGACAGTGTTATGGGGAGAGCGTTCGGTAGTGGAATTTGTTTGAATTGCTCCATCAAAGAGGCTGCACAGACTCAGTAGTTGAAATGGCTGCCTCGTTTGCTGTGAACTTCTGTGGTAACCTGGTTCATACTGATGTGTTGGGGTAAAATCTCTCCATCTCTACTGTTGGCTTCTCCACTTCCATAGTACTCCAAGGGACTGTTGATTATTGATCAGGCAGCCTGGTGCATTAATGGGACCTGATGGGATAACCTACCCCTGGAGATTGAAATCCCTTTCATTCAGTCGTAACTGTTCCTAGTTAGACTAGCGAGGGAAAGCTTACTCGTGCTCTGTCCTTGTCAACTTGTGGTTTCAGCTGGTTAAATACCAGCACTATCCTTGCATATACTTCCATAAGCCTTTGCTGCTGCCAATCTGCACAATAAGCTCTAATACAAAAGCAAAATACTGCAGATGCTGGAAATCTGAAATAAAACAGAAAATGCTGGAAATACTCAGCAGGTCAGGCAGCCTCTGGCAAGAGAAGCAAAGTTAACGTTTCAGGTTGGTGACCTCCGCCTGGCCAACGAAAATCCTACATTTATCAATAGCTTACTTAGAAAATTCTTTAGCATAGTCATGGATTTCCATGCTTTTATCCAACTGACTTTATTTAAAAAAAATGTCTCTGGGTGTAAGACTTGAAATGACCTGAGACAGTCTCAGCCCAGTTTTGTACTGTGCATAAGAAATAGGAGCAGGAGTAGGCCAAAGACCCCTCGAGCCTGCTCCGCCATTCAATACGATATTGGCTGATCTTCGACCTCAACTCCACTTTCCCGTCTGATCCCCATATCCCTCGATTCCCCTAGAATCCAAAAATCTATGAATATACTTGAATATACTCAACGACGGAGAGTCCACTGCCTTCTGGGGTAGAGAATTCCAAAGAGTGAAGACATTTCTCCCCATCTCAGTCCTAAATGGCCAACACCTTAACCTGAGACTATGCTCCTTAGTTCTAGACTCTCCAGCCAGGGAAAACAGCTGATCAGCATCTACCCTGTCAAGTCCTCTCAGAATCTTATGTTTCAATGAGATATAGGCTGACGTCATAAACTGCTGCCTTAGCACCAATTATTATTAGCCAGTCCCACTGAGGCCAGAGGATGATTGGTATGAGAAATGCAAAAATGTCACTGGTGGTGTAGGAGTTGGTGTGAGATACAGATTAAAGAAATCTTTGCTCTGCATTTAAACTTGGCTATACCTAACCTGTCAGTGACGGTGGTGACAGAATTGAAAAAAGATTGAATTTCTTACTGCCAACATCAGTCGACTTAATGAATACAAAAATGTATCCCTTACCCAGAGCAAAAAGCACCTCATGGCGAACATGGAAATGGAGGATTCATGAGGTTGGCGCCTTGTCTGTAACATGACTAGCTTATTTTGACCAGCTGCCCTGATGCACATTCTGTTTACAGAACAAATAGAAGCTGATGGCTCCATTGATGAAGACAGTGTGGAATTGAACCATACAGACCAGGTTCACTTCCCAGTTGGTGTTGAGTGAGCTGATCAGTACCACGGGCAGTAATAGGGATGGCATAATTGGCCTAAGCACCCCAGGACTAGGCAAGCCAAAATTATCCAGCACTCTCACTCCTGATCACTATCGGGTGACTTCTGCAGGACCGTGCATGAGAACATAGTGAGTATAGGATGTGATGCTCCTGTCAGCAAATAGGCTGACTCCACTGATTGTCAAAGCTCACATTTAAGGACTGACCACTTGGCTAAGGTGCTAACAGGCTACTGCTGTACATGGGCCGTTACCTTGGTGTCTTCAGAAGAGAAAGGCAGAATAGAAACATAGATAAGAGCAGGAGTAGGCCATTCGGCCCAGCTTCGCCATTTAATGAGATCATGGCTGATCATCCAAATTCAGTACCCTGTCCCTGCTTTCTCCCCATATCCCTTGATCCCTTTAGCCTTAAGAAATATATCTAACTCCTTCTTGAATATATTTCATGAATTGGCCTCAACTGCCTTCTGTGGTAGAGAATTCCACAGGTTCACCACTCTCTGGGTGAAGAAATTCCTCCTCATCTCAGTCCTAAATGGCTTACCCCTTATCCTTAGACTGTGACCCCTGGTTCTGGACTCCCCTGCCATCGGGAACATCCTTCCTGCATCCAGTCTGTCTAGTCCTGTTAGAATTTTATAAGTTTCAATGAGATCCCCTCTCATTCTTCTAAACTCTAGCGAATACAAGCCCAATCGTCCCAATCTCTCTTCATATGTCATTCCTGCCATCCCAGGTATCAGTCTGGTGAATCTTCGCTGCACTCCCTCCATGGCAAGAACATCCTTCCTCAGATAAGGCCACCAAAACTGCACACAATACTCAAGGTGTGGTCTCACCAAGGCCCTGTACAACTGCAGCAAGACATCCTTGCTCCTGTACTCGAATCCTCTCGCTATGAAGGCCAACATACCATTTGCCGCCTTAACCGCTTGCTGTATCTGCATGCTTACCTTCAACGACTGGTGCACAAGGACTCCCAGGTCTCGTTGCACTTCCCCTTTTCCCAATCTATTGCCGTTCAGATAATCTGCCTTCCTGTTTTTGCCACCAAAGTGGATAACCTCGCATTTATCCACATTATACTGCATCTACCCAATCACCCAACTTGTCCAAATCATACTGGAGTTTAAGAACATAAGAACATAAGAAATAGGAGCAGGAGTAGACCAATCGGCCCCTCGAGCCTGCTCCGCCATTCAATGAGATCATGGCTGATCTGATCCAACCTCAACTCTAAAGAACACGAAGAAGAAGAAGGAGCAGGACCAGGCCACTCGGCCCCTGGGCCCGCTCCGCCACCCACAGGGCCTTGACCGATCCGAACTCAAACTCATGTCCAATTTCCAGCCCGCTCCCCGTAACCCCTAATTCCCTTTACTTCTAGGAAACGGTCTATTTCTGTTTTAAATTTATTTAATGAAGTAGCTTCCACAGCTTCCTGGGGTAGCAAATTCCACAGATCCACTACCCTCTGAGTGAAAAAGTTTCTCCTCATCTCAGTTTTGAAAGAGCAGCCCCTTATTCTAAGATTATGTCCCCTAGTTCTAGTTTCACCCATCATTGGGAACATCCTCACCGCGTCCACCCGATCAAGCCCCTTCACAATCTTATATGTTTCAATAAGATCGCCTCTCATTCTTCTGAACTCCAATGAGTAGAGTCCCAATCTACTCAACCTCTCCTCGTATGTCCACCCCCTCATCCCCGGGATTAACCGAGTGAACCTTCTTTGTACTGCCTCGAGAGCATGTATGTCTTTTCTCTGCATCCTCCTCACAACACACACGCCCACCCAGCTTTGTGTCATCTGCAAACTTGGAGATATTATGAGTATGAGTAAAACATAAATAGCACAGACAACAAATATGGTGAAATTAAACTATGTAAATAAATGTAAGTTTTTATATAAAATAAATTCAGATACTTGCTATTCTGGCTGTAGATTGATACTGGTTAAGTCAGGTGATGTGATCCAGCACATTTTCTATGTGTCTGAGGCTAGAGTTCAAAGGCAGAACGTGGGGAAGAAATCCAGAAGTGATTGGCTGTGGTGACTATATTGATATTGGTGCAGCTGTGGCAAGCATGTGTCTTGCTATACTATTTGCAGTCCATTTCTAACAAGTTAGTTGAGATTTGGTGAATCCTGCCCAACATATTTATAAACCTTTTCTCTGATGAATATTGGTTGACCTGATGTGCATATTACCAGCAGTGGGGTTTTTGCTTCAGACTTCTAGGATTCATTTCCAAAATATTTTGTGGCCTTTTGAGTCTTTTCTGAATGTTTGAATCATAAAAATGTACAAAGCATAAACTGCTAAGTGCAAAACTGCCAGTCCAGAGACGACACTAGTCATATCACATGAGTGCACTGAAACCGTTACTCAATGGTACTGATGACCTCACAAACAAAATGGAATGAATGGAATGTTGGCCTTCATCTCATGGGGGCTGGAATAAAAAAGGGTGGACGTTATGCTACAGTTGTATAAAGCTCTGATTAGACTGCACCTGGAGTACTGCGTTCAGTTCTGGTCACTGCACCTCCGGCAGGATATTTTGTCCTCGGTAGTAGTGCGGATTCACCCGAATGGTATCAGGCTAAAAGGGTTAAATTATGAGGACAGATTGCATAGATTAGACTTGTATTCCTTTTGAGTGCAGAAGATTATGGGGTGAACTAATTGAGGTATTTAAGATAATTAAAGGATTTGATACGGTAGATAAAAAGAAACTATTTCCTCTGGTGGGGGAGTCTAGAACAAGAGGGCCTAAATCTTAAAATTAGAGCTAGGACGTTCAGGGGTGATATCAGGAAGCATTACTTCATACAAAGGGTGGTGGAAATCTGGAGCTCTCTTTTCCCCCCCAAAAAAAAAAATTGCTGAAGATAGGTCAATTGAAAATTTCAAAACTGAGATTGATAGATCTTTGTTAGGTAAGGGTATTAAGGGATATTGAACCAAGGTGGATAAATGGAGTTGATACAGATCAGCCATGATCTAATTGAATAGAGGAAAATAGGAACGGGAATAGGCCACTCAGCCCCTGAAGGCTGTTGCGCCATTCAATTAGATCATGGCTGATCTGTATCAACTCCAATTTATCCACCTTGGCCCCCTTCAGATAAAGGCCAACATTCCATTAGCCTTTTTAAAAAAAAAAAATGTTCCTGTCCTCTAGTTTGATTTCTGTACATGGACCCCTAAATCTCAATAAACTTAGAATTGTCCAGTGAAAGTCCACTCTTTCCCCACAGAAACTAAAGTTAGAGCAAGATGCAATCACCGAGGAGTATGGCTACTGTGTAATGGATGGGCATCGGGAGAGAATCGCCAACTTCAAAATTGAGCCACCGGGGCTGTTTCGTGGGCGAGGCAACCATCCAAAGATGGGAAAGCTAAAGAAAAGGATCTTGCCTGAAGATGTTATTATCAACTGCAGCAAGTAAGTGGTTTATGTGATGAATGCAAGAAATAGCAATACAGAGAATCCAGCCTGCCCTGTTGTTTAGGTCCTCTCTTTTATCTTTCCACCTTGTTCCTCTCACCCATGCCATTTGAACATGTGAACTGATCCCATTGCTTAACATGGCCTATTCCCGTTCTTATTTTCCTCTTAGATCATGGCTGATCTGTATCAACTTCATTTATCCACCTTGGTTCAATATCCCTTAATACCCTTACCTATGGTTGTGGCTGAGTTTCACTTGTTTCTTGTGACAATCACTTCTATTTGTGTGGGGTGCAGAGGGGGGAATTGCCTTGCTGTTTTATATGAAGCGCAAAGTAACCCAGCAGAAGTGGGGCCCATCTTGGGAGTCCAAGCAAGGGAAAATAACTTGTCACCCAAAGGAAAAGAAGCAGAGACACAAAGACCTGCACTTACTTACCTGTCTCTCTCTGTGTCTCTCTTTTTTTATAAAAGTAATTTCACTAGCCTCCTGCTCCCAGCAGGGAGCGTCAATCAAAAATAGGCAGATCTGGTAGCATTATTAAGTTGGTACTTTCAGTGTCCCCTTGTGCAAGGGTATTACACTAGTCAAATTGCTAAGTTTCTGGTGGTGGGGGTGACTTGGCAGGTTGAGGCTGGATTTCACAGCAGCTTGGGGCAGGCAGGTTTCCATTAGCCCCATGTAATTTAGGTGCCCTCCTCCTGATCCTGCAGTCTCCGGAAGGGTCAGCAGAAAGGCATTGATAGACATGACCCAACGTAAATGCTGGGATTGCTGGCATGCATATTTTCGGAGCTAATGGCTGTTGGGCTGTATACATAGTCAGTGCAATCTTTTTCCTTGTTAGATAATCAGTTATAGTTCTATACCCAAGCACCCAGGTACTAAAAAATCTTTGTCGTAAAGGCTCTTTAAAATATCACTGAACTCAGGATATCTTAAATCCTGAATGCAATACAGGAGGCTGCCCTGTCACCTTCTATACATTTAAATGAAACCAGTCTGCTGATCTGTCACCGAGTAGTCTAGTTCACAAATATAATTTGCGATAGTCTATCTAACCTGTTCAGACAGACTGTTTTTCTAAATTAAGCTTATTTTATTCAGGGATTCCCAGATCCCAGTTCCCCCAGAAAATCACGAGTGGAAGGAGGTGCGTTTCGATAATAAAGTAACCTGGCTGGCATCATGGACAGAAAATGTCCAGGGACTCATTAAATACATCATGCTCAACCCGAGTTCCAAACTTAAGGTATGTGTTCTCTGACAGAATGACTATCATTTTCTTCTTGGTTTAATAGGCACAAGATTTATTGACTTGTTCTTTCCCAAGGCCACAAATTTGTAGAACTCCATTTTGCCTTCCTGTTGCAACCTATAGGCTTTTAAAAACAAGCTCAGTGACATCTAGTCACTGCCACTTTACTTAACCTAGTCTTCTAGATTGGGGCCCTTTTCATGAGAAGGTTGAGGATATTTGATTGAATTATTCTAAATTGAGAATTTATAAGGTAAATGGGTGGGGGGAGTGAAACTACTTAGAATCATAAAAATTTACAGCACGAAAGGAGGCCTTTTCAGCCCATCTTGTCCGTGCCGGCCGACAAAGAGCTATCCAGCCTAATCCCACTTTTCAGCTCTTGATCTGTAGCCCTGTAGGTTACGGCACTTCAAGTGCAAATCCAAGCACTTTTTAAGTGTGATGAGGGTTTCTGCCTCTACCACCCTTTCAGGCAGTGAGTTCCAGAACCCCCAACATCCCCTGGGTGAAGAAATTTCCCCTCACATCCCCTCTAAGCCTCCGACCAATTACTTTAAATCTATGCCCCATGATTATTGACCCTTCTGCTAAGGGAAATAGGTCCTTCCTATCCTTTCTATCTAAGCCCCTCATAATTTTATACACCTCAAATTAGGTCTCCCCTCAGCCTCCTCTGTTCCAAAGAAAACAAACCCAGCCTATCCAATCTTTCCTCATAGCTAAAATTCCCCAGCCCAGGCAACATCCTCGTAAATCTCCTCTGTACCCTCTCTAGTGCAATCACATCTTTCCTGTAATGTGGTGACCAGAACTGCACGCAGTATTCTAGCTGCGGCCTAACTAGTGTTTTATACAGTTCAAGCATAACCTCCCTGTTCTTGTATTCTAAGCCTCTGCTAATAAAGGCAAGTATTCCATATGCCTTCTTAACCACCTTATCTACTAGGCCTGCTACCTTCAGGGATCTGTGGACCTGCACTCCAAGGTCCCTTTATTCCTCTACTCTTCTCAGTGTCCTACCATTTAATGTGTATTCCCTTGCCTGTTGGCCCTCCCCAAATGCATTACCTCACACTTCTCAGGATTGAATTCCATTTGCCACTGTTCTGCCCACCTGACCAGTTCATTGATAGCTTCCTGCAGTCTACAGCTTTCTTCTTCATTATCAACCACACTGACAAATGAGTTGGTAACTAGAGAGCACAAAAAGACCATCACCAAACTTAGTGTTTTTTACTCAAGGGTAATTAGGACATGGTATGGCCCTAACTCAGAACAGTGGTGGAAGCAGAATGCATAATAGCTTTTCAAAAGGATGGGAATAAATATTTGAAAAAGGAAACTTTAAAAGGGCTTGGGGATTGTGATTAAGTAGATAGCTCCTGTGGTATAAAACTCTGATTTGTCACTCTTTTCTATTCAACTCTGGTAGCAACCTGAATTATGAAACTTGACCTTATGTTTTTTTTTTAAATGGCTCAATGAGTTTATCCTGTGTGTAGCTGAGCCACACCGCTAACCCATGGTCTGTGCTGAGTTTATCCCTGCTGGAAGTGCATGTGTGAACATTTGATGAGGACAGGATCAGAATTCAGCTGTTATGTTCCTCTTGAAAATAAACTGCCATTCCTTCATCGCTCAGTTAAAAGTCCTGGATTTCCCTACTTAATACCATTTTGGAAGTACCATCAGTCAAGGACTGGAAAATTCAATAGAGAAGGCTCATCACCACCTTCTCTGGGCAACTGTGGAAGGGCAATAAATTTGACGTTGCCAGTGTTGCCGAAATCCTGAGAATTAATTTTAAATAACGATTTGTTTTAAAAAAAAAACTAATCTCAGTTGGTGTGGCAGTGGATCCTGGATTAATGGGAGGATTAGAATCTGTCAGGATTTCTACACCTGATTGCCAGGCAATGATCCTTCTATAAAATTGGGCATTTAGGTACCTGATGAAGATGGTCAGGATTGGCTGTGATGACCTCCATAGTCAAATAACCCATTTATGTTCACTGCCTAGGCTCTACACTTGACCATGATACCAGACGACTGCTGCTACAAAACCGCTTTTGTTTAAGAACACCATTCTAAAGAGTTCTGCAGCCACCTTTAAACACATATTCTTAAAAGTGAAATAAATCAATTAATGGTCAAACCTCCCTTTGCAACATGTTTGTGCAAACAGATCCAATAAGGTTACTGCACTGGAACAGCTTACAAATGTTCTAGACCAGTGTTGCTCACTTAATCTTTGGAATGCCCTAATGCACTTTGTCAGTGTTGGAATGCAGATCTTCATCTGTGATTCTGCATGCACACAGGTGTTGAGTTCAGTCATGTAGCTGTAAGTGTTTAAGGAAAGTATCCCGTAGGCTTTCTTAACTATCTTATCTACCTGTCTTGCTATCTTCAGGGATCTGTGGACATGCACTCCAAGGTCTCTCTGTTCCTCTACACTTCTCAGTATCCTACCATTGATTGTGTATTCCCATGGCTTGTTAGCCCTCCCCGAATGTATTACCTCACACTTCTCCGGATTGAATTCCATCTGCCACTTTTCTGCCCACCTGACCAGTCCATTGATATCTTCCTACAGTCTACAGCTTTCTTCCTCACTATCAACCATACAGGCAATTTTTGTAACATCTAGGAACATTGGAACAGGAGTAGGCCATTTAGCCCCTCGAGCCTGTTCTCCCATTCATTGAGATCATGGCTGAGCTGCAACCTAACTCCATATATCTGCCTTTGCCTCATATCCCTTAATACCTTTGCTTAACAAAAATCTATCAATCTCAGATTTAAAATTAATAATTGATCTAGTATCAGTTGCCGTTTGCAGAAGAGCGTTCCAAACTTTTACCACACTTTGTGTGTAAAAGTGTTTCCTAAAAGATCTGGCTCTAATTTGTAGACTATGTCCCCTAGTCCTAGACTCCCCAACCAGCGGAAATAGTTTCTATCTATCCTATCAGTTCCCCTTAATATCTTGAAAACGTCGATCAAATCACCTGTTAACCGTCTAAATTCCAGAGAATACAACCCTAGTTTGTGTAATCTCTCCTCGTATTTTAACCCCTGGAGTCCAGGTATCATTCTGGTAAACCTACGCTGCACTCCCTCCAAGGCCAATATATCCTTCCTAAGATGTGGTGCCCAGAACTGCTCACCGCACTGCAGGTGTGAACTAACCAGGGCTTTGTATGGCTATAGTTGTAGTTATGCTATTCTAGTCCTCTAGATATAAATAGATAATAATTAAAAGCCTTTTTGATTATTTTCTGTATCTATTCATGACATTTTAATAATCTCTGTACCTGGACCAAAGCTGGGAACTGAATGTTCCAGGGTACTCAACATTTAGGAAGGACAGACAAAAAGGAAAAGGAGGTGGCGTAGCGCTGTTAATAAGGGATGAGATCGGTACGGTAGAGATAAAAGATCTTGGCTCGACAGATCACTAAGAAACAGCAAAGGGTGGAAAACATTGGTGGGAGTTGTGTATAGGCCACCAAACAGTAGTGGTAATGTAGGGCACAGTATCGATCAAGAAATTAGAAGTGCATGTAACAAGGGCAATGCGGTAATCATGGGGGACTTTAATTTACAATTGACTGGGCAAATCAAATTACCACTAATGGTGTGGAGGACGAATTCTTGGAATGCATGAGAGATGGTTTCCTGGATTGGTATGTGGAGGAACCAACCAGGGAACAGGCTATTCTGGATCTGGTACTGTGTAATGAGAAAGGGCTAATCAATAATCTTGTGGTAAAGGGGCCTTTAGGGACAAGTGAGCATAATATGATTGAATTTTACATTAAGTTTGAGTGATGTCCAATCTGAAACTAAGGTCTTCAATCTAAACAGAGGAAACTACAAGGGTATGAGGGACAAGTTGGCCATGGTAGATTGGGAGACTACACTAAAAGGTATGAAGGTGGACATACAATGGCTAACATTCAAGGAAATAATGCATAATTTGCAACAAACATATATTCTTCTAGGGCATAAAAACCCAAAAGGAAAAGTGATCCAACCATGGCTAACAAAAGAAATTAAAGCTAGTATTAAGTCAAAGGAGGAAGCTTATAAAGTTGCCAGAAAAAGCGGTCAGCCAGAGGATTGGGATCTTTTTAGAAATCAGCAAAGGGGGACCAAGAAATTCATAAAGGGGAAAATAGAATATGAGCACAAACTAGCGCAAAATCTAAAAACGGATTGTAAAAGCTTCTATAGGTATGTGAAAAGGAAAAGACTGGCGAAGGTAAATGTAGGTCCTTTACAGTCAGACAGGAGAATTTATAGTGGGGAATGAGGAAATGACAGAGCAATTAAACAAATGCTTTGGTTCTGTCTTCACGGAAGAGGACACAAATAACTTCTCAGAAATGCTAGGGAACCAAGGGTCTAGTGAGAAGGAGGAATTAAAGGAAATTAGTATTAGTAAAATAATAGTGCTGGAGCGATTAATGGGACTGAAAGCTGATAAATCCCCAGGGCCTGATAATCTGCATCCCAGAGTACTGAAAGAGGTAGCCATGGAAATAGTGGATGCATTGGTTGTCATCTTCCAAAATTCTATAGATTATGGAACAGTTCCTGCAGATTGGAGGGTGGCAAATGTAACCCCACCATTTAAAAAAGGAGGGAGAGAGAAAACGGGGAACTACAGACCGGTTAGCCTAACATCAGTAGTAGGGAAAATGCTAGAGTCTATTATAAAGGACGTGATAACAGGACACTTGGAAAATATCAACGGGATTAGACCAAGTCAACATGGAATTATGAAAGGGAAATCGTTTTTGAGGATGTAACTGGTAGAATAGATAAGGGAGAACCAGTGGATGTGGTGTATTTGGATTTTCAGAAGGCCTTTGATAAAGTCCCACATAAGAGGTTAGTGTGCAAAATTAAAGCACATGGGATTGGGGGTAATATACTGGCATGGATTGAAAATTGTTTAACAGACAGGAAACAGAGTAAGAAAAAATGGGTCTTTTTCGGGGTGACTAGTGGGGTACCACAGGGATCAGTGCTTGGGCCCCAGCTATTCACATTATATATCAATGATTTGGATGAGGGAACCAAATGTAATATTTCCAAGTTTGCTGACGACACGAAACAAGGTGGGATTTTGAGTTGTGAGGAGGATGCAAAGAGGCTTCAAGGCGATTTAGACAAGTTGAGTGAGTGGGCAAATACATGGCAGATGCAGTATAACATGGATAAATGTGAAGTTATCCACTTCGGTAGGAAAAACAGAAAGGCAGAGGAATATTTAAATGGTGATAGATTGGGAAATGTTGATGTACAAAGAGACCTGGGTGTCCTTGTACACCACTCACTGAAAGCAAACATGCAGCTGCAGCAAGCAGTTAGGAAGGCAAATGGTATGTTGACCTTCATTGCAAGCGGATTTGAGTACAGGAGCAAGGATGTCTTACTACAGTTATACAGGGCCTTGGTGAGACCACACCTGGAGTACTGTGTGCAGTTTTGGTCTCCTTACCTAAGAAAGGATATACTTGCCATAGAGGGAGTGCAGCGAAGGTTCACCAGACTGATTCCTGGGATGGCAGGACTGTCTTATGAGGAGAGATTGGGTCGACTAGGCCTGTATTCACTAGAGTTTAGAAGAATGAGAGGGGATCTAATTGAAATGTTTAAAATTCTGACAGGGCTAGACAGACTGGATGCAGGGAGGGTGTTTCCCCTGGCTGGGGGGGGGGGTCTAGAATGAGGGGTCACAGGCTCAGGATACGGGGTAGGACATTTAGGACTGAGATGAGAAATTTCTTCACTCAGAGGGTGGTGAACCTGTGGAATTCTCTACCACAGAAGGCTGTGAAGGCCAAGTCACTGAATATATTTAAGAAGGAGATAGATAGATTTCTAGACACAAGGCATCAAGGGGTATGGGGAGAGAGTGGGAATATGGTTTTGATATAGAGGGTCAGCCATGATATTGAATGGCAGAGCAGGCTCGAATGGCAGAACAGGCTCGAAGGGCCGAATGGCCTACTCCTGCTCCTATTTTTCTATGTTTCTAAACAAAATTAGGGCCCATAGGATTGGGGGTAATATACTAGCATGGATTGAGGATTGGTTAACGGACAGAAAACAGAGAGTAGGAATAAACTGGTCATTTTCAGGTTGGCAGGCTGTAACTAGTGGGGTACCGGAAGGATCAGTGCTTGGTCTTCAGCTATTCACAATCTATATCAATGATTTGGATGAGGGGACCAAATGTAATATATCCAAGTTTGCTGATGATACAAAGCTGGGTGGGAATGTAAGTTGAGGATGTAAGGAGGCTTCAAGGGGATATAGACAAGCTAAGTGAGTGGGCAAGAACATGGCAAATGGAATATAATGTGGAGAAATGTGAAGTTATCCACTTTGGTCAGGGAAAAAAAGAAAAGCAGAGTATTTTTTAAATGGTGAGATTGGGAAATGTTGGTGTTCTGAGGGACCTGGGTGTCCTTGTACAAGAATCACTGAAAGTTAACATGCAGGTGCAGCAAGCAATTAGGAAAGCAAATGGTATGTTGGCCTTTATTACAAGAGGATTTGAGTATAAGAGTAAAGATGTCTTACTGCAATTATATAGGGCCCTGGTGAGACCACACCTGGAGTATTGTGTACAGTTTTGGTCTCCTTACCTAAGGAAGGATATACTTGCCATAGAGGGAGTGCAACGAAGGTTCACCAGACTGGTTCCTGGAATGGGGGGATTGTTCTATGAGGACAGATTGAGTAGACTAGTCCTATATTCCCTAGAGTTTAGAAGAATGAGAGGTGATCTCATTGAAACATACAAAATTCTTACAGGGCTTGACAGGGTAGATGCAGGGAAGATGTTTCCCCTGGCTGGGGAGCTTAGAACCAGGGGTCACAGTCTCAGAATAAGGGGTCGGCCATTTAGGACTGAGATGAGGAGAAATTTCTTCACTCAGAGGGTGGTGAATCTCTGGAATTCTCTACCCCAGAGGGCTGTGGAGGCTCAGTCGTTGAGTATATTCAAGACAGAGATCGATAGATTTTTGAATATTAGGGGAATCGAGGGATATGGGGATAGTTCAGGAAAGTGGAGATGAGGTAAAAGATCAGCCATGATCTTATTGAATGGCGGCGCAGGCTCGAAGGGCCTACTCCTGCTCCTATTTCTTATGTTCTTATGTCCTTCATTAGTGAGTTTGTTAGCTGTGCTCCAAAAGTTAACTGAAATGACCTATGTTGGTATCGGAGTCATTGGCATTCATTTGTTGTGTTGTGGGAATATCATGTATCAGATGTTGCCTGGCTCCTGTATGAATAACACTTCTGTTGCACATTCACTAATGTCCGCTTTTCTATAGAACACACTGCACTGCTGATGGTTACCATAACGTGGGTAAAAGAATGCAGAACAACGATTACAGATCTCGTTGTGTGCGGGTACAGATCTGATTGGTTGAAATCCTTGCAGTGGGACACATC
This sequence comes from Squalus acanthias, assembly GCA_030390025.1. Classification (NCBI taxonomy): domain Eukaryota; kingdom Metazoa; phylum Chordata; class Chondrichthyes; order Squaliformes; family Squalidae; genus Squalus; species Squalus acanthias. The sequence continues at coordinate 28,790,877 of CM059432.1, read as the reverse complement.
TCCCTTCCCATCCTTTATTAAATCTTTTTTTTTTAGAATTCAAGCCCCCGCCCCCCCCCAACCCCCATTCTCCCCCTCATCAAATTTTCAACTCTTCTCTTGCAGGTACTAACATGCTGGGAAGGGGTGGGGGAATACAGTTCAGGGGCAGCAATAGCCATCCAGTATCTCTTAAGATACAGACACGTGTTTGGGGGGGACGGGGTCCCCTTCTAGAAGCAGCAGCCTTTGTATGTGAAGCTAGACCATGTCTAAGGCTGTTGGACCATATGGGGCATCAAATCCAAGCCTGATGCTTCCTCATCCAATGTACACACATGCACGCTTTCAAGCCAGAATCTCTCGATAACCATGAAGAGGGGTAAATGCTAGCTGCTTCCCCCCTCATCTCTATCATCTTATCTCAAATCATCATGCTCTCCTCTGAATTCACTACTCTCCTATCCTCCCTTAATCTCTCCCTTCATGTAAACTCCCCAACCCATATTCATGGCTCTCCCTTGATCTTGCCATCTCTTGTGGCCTCGCTACTCCCATCATGTCAATCGCAGATAAGGCCATCTCTCTCCACACACATTCCTCTTTCTCCCCCGCCCCCAACCCTGGGTCCACCCCGGGGGAAAAAAACTCTTCCCAACTCACTTACAACTGCACTTACGAAATCCCAACTGTCCAGCCTTTGGCTCTCCATTCACCATGTCATTTCTGCAGTTACCGATTTGCTCAATCACACCCTCACCACCACCTTTGATGCCCTAGTCCCTATTAAAACCGTTACACTCTCTCACCCTGGCCGTTCCCCCTGGTACGGCCCTCCAGTCCAAGGAACTTGAACCGATATGGTTGTCAACATGTTTAGCCATTTTCCGCCAGATCTGGCTTGACCACATAAAGCATCATCAGGTCTTGCTCTCACCTGCCAAAACTGCTCACTATTCCAGGATCATTCTGGAATGCAAAGATAACCGTCGTCTTCTATTCTCTACTGCTAACCATCTTAAACCCCTCTCCCCTGTCTCCTCCAACATCAAGTGCGAGGAGCTCATGGACTTTTGTCTCCAAGATTGAGACCATCCGATCAGCTGCCTCTGCCACTTCCCTTCCTTTCCTGAGCCCACCAGGCCAAACTTCTTCTAAGGTTCCCCCGCCCTGAACGCTCATCTTTCTCCAGTTTCTCTTCAATCTCCCCTCATGACCTCTTTGTGCTCATTTTGTCCATGAGACCCACTTCCTGCTCACTCAACCCGATTCCCACTAAACTGCTGACCACCCAACTTCCTTTTCTGGTTCCCATGTTAGCTGACATTGTAAAGTGTTCTCTCCTCAGGTACTGTCCCCCTCTCCTTCAAATCTGCCGTCAGCACCCTCCTCAAAGAAACAACCCTTGATCCCTTCATCCTTGCAAACTACCGCCCTATCTCCAACCTCCCTTTCCTCTTCAAAGTCCTTGACATGTTGTTGCCACCCAAATCCATGCCCATCTTTCCCGGATCTCCATGTTTGAAACCCTCCGGTTTCCGCCCCACCACAGTACCGAAACAGCTCTCATCAAAGTCACAAATGGCATCCTTTGTGATTGTAACAAAGGTAAACTATCACTCCTCATCCTTCTCGACTTGTCTGCAGCCTTTGACGCGGTTGACCACTCCATCCTCTTCCAACGCCTCTCCACCGTCGTCCAGCTGGGTGTGACTGCACTCGCCTGGCTCCATTCTTATCTATCTAATCGTAGCTGCAGAATCACCTGCAATGGTTTCTCTTCCTGCTCCCGCATCGTTGTCTTTGGTGTCCACCAAGGATCTATCCTTGACCTTCTCATCTACATGCTGCCCCTCGGCAACATCATCCGAAAACACAGCGTCAGTTTCCACATGTCAACACCCAGCTGTACCTCACCACCACCTCTCTCGACCCTTCCACTGTCTCTAAATTGTCAGTCTGCTTGTCCGACATCCAGTACTAGAGGAGCAGAAATTTCCTCCAATTAAATATTGGGAAGACCAAAGCCATTATTTTCGGTCCCCGCCACAAACTCCGTTCCCTAGCCACCGACTCCATCCCTCTCCCTAGCATCTGTCTGAGGCTAAACCAGACTGTTCGCAACCTTGGTGTCATATTTGACCCTGAAATGATCTTCCAACCACATATCCACGCCATAACTCAGACCGCCTCTTTCCACCTCTAACATCGCCCATCTCCGCCCCTGACTCAGCTCATCTGCTGCTGAAACCCTCATCCATGCCTTTGTTACCTCTAGACTTTACTATTCCAACGCACTCCTGCGGGCCTCCCATGTTCTACCCGACGTAAACTTGAGGTCATCCAAAACACTACTGCCCGTGACCTAACTTGCACCAGTCCCGTTCACCCATCACTCCTGTGCTCGCTGACCTACATTGGCTCCCAGTTAAGCAACACCTCGATTTTTAAAATTCTCACCCTTGTTTTCAAATCCCTCCATGGCCTTGTCCCTCCCTATCTCTCTCATCTCCTCCAGCCCCACAACCCCCTGAGATCTCTGCGCTCCTCTTGAGCATCCCTGATTTTAATTGCTCAACCATTGGTGGCCGTAGAATTCTCTACCTCTTTCCTCCTTTTAAGACGCTCTTTAAAACCTACCAGTTTGACCAAGCTTTTGGTCATTGCCCGAATTTATCCTTGTGTGGCTCAGTGTCAAACCTTTTTGTCTTCTAACACTCCTGTGAAGCGCCTTGACGTTTTACTACGTTAAAGGCGCTATATAAATACTAGTTGTTGTTGTAGTAGTAGTGTAGCCCAGGGGTGCTGATACTGATTATAGTATCTCTACGACTGTCCTAGTTGAGATTAGCTAACTCCACACAAACTTGAATGAACTTGGGAATTTCTGGATCTATATCGATCAGTTCCACACAAGCTATTGAGGTGCTGAGGGTGAGGTGCTCTGGATCCATTTTCTTTAACTCTACAGTAAAGTGAAATGGTATCTCCAGTAAGTAACTGCTGAACAGGACTAACTTTGTATTGTTTTCTGGTAATACTATCAGGGTGAAAAGGACTGGCAGAAGTATGAAGTAGCCCGGCGCCTGAAGGAGAAGATTGATGCAATCCGAACTCAGTATCGTGTAGACTGGAAATCGAGGGAAATGAAATCACGACAACGAGCAGTGGCACTGTATTTCATTGACAAAGTACAATGTTTTTAGTGTTTATACTGTATTTGTTTTACACTGTTCAAGGTGAAATGAGGTCAATGCAGGAGAACTTTTCATAACAAAACATGGTACAAGAAAAGGCCATTTGACCCTTTCTTCCAGACCATGAACAATTTATAAAGTGTAAGCAATTATCATGGGGAAATAGTTGGCTATATTAAGGACGCAAAGGGAAATCTTCATGTAGAGGCAGAGGATATGGCTAAAGTATTAAATAAGTACTTGCATTTGTCTTCACAAAGGCAGCGGTTGATGTGAAGGTTACACTAAAAAAGGAGAAAGAAGTTATGGACAGGATAGTACTAGATAGAGAAGATATACTAAAAAGATTAGCATTACTGAAAGTTGGTAAGTCACCTGGTCTGAATGGAATGCATCCTAGATTGCTGAAAGAAGCAAAGGTAGAAATAGCAAAAGCATTGGTTACAATCTTTCAATTCTCAATGGATACAGGATTAGTGCCAGAGGACTTTTTTTTATTCGTTCATGGGATGTGGGCATCGCTGGCAAGGCCAGCATTTATTGCCCATCCCCAGTTGCCCTTGAGAACGTGGTGGTGAGCCACCTTCTGGAACCGCTGCAGTCTGTGTGGTGAAGGTACTCCCACAGTGCTGTTAGGGAGGGAGTTCCAGGATTTTGACCCAGTGACGATGAAGGAACGGCAATTTACTTCCAAGTCAGGATGGTGTGTGACCTTGGAGGGGAACTTGAAAGGTTGCTAATGTTATTCAAGAAAGGGGAGAGGGATAAACTACAGGCCAGTCAGCCTAACATTGGTGGTGGGAAAGTTATTGGAAACCATCATCAGGGACAAAATAAACTTTCATTTAGAAAGACATGGGTTAATCAAGGAGAGCCAGCATAGATTTGCTAAAGGCAAATCATTCTGACTAACAATTAAATTCTTTGATGAAGTAACAGAGAAGGTTGATCAAGGTAGTGCAGTAGATGTTGTGTATATATGGACTTTGGGAAGGCATTTAACAAAGTGCCACACAGGAGGCTCATTAAGAAGATGAAAGCCCATGGAATTAAGGGAAAGTGGTGGTGTAGATTTGGAATTGGCTCAGTGACAGGAAGCAAAGGTGGTGATGGATGAATGTTTTTCAGACTGGGAGGTGGTTTGCAGTGGTGTTCCTCAAGGGTCAGTTTTGGGTCCATTACTCTTTTCAATCTTTATAAACAACCTAGGGAGAACATAATAAAGTTTGCAGATGATGCTAAACTTGGCAATGTAGTAGATCGTGCTGAGGATAGTTGTAGACTTCAGGATGACACAGAATGGTGAAATGGGCAGAAGCATGGCAGATGGAGTTCAATGCGGAGATGTGAAGTGATGCACTTTGGGAAGACTAATATGGAAAGACAGTATACTATAAATGGCATGATTTTGATAAGTGTAGATGATCAGAGGCCTTGGTGTCCATATATATGCATTCTTAAAGGTAACAGGGCAAGTTGATAAGGTAGTTTAAAAAAGCATATGAGTTACTTGGGTTTATTATTAGAGGAATAGAATATAAAAGCAATGGGATCATGCTAGAAATTTATAAATTACTGGTTAGACCTCAGCTGGAGTATTGTGGACAAGTCTGGGCAGCACACTTCAGCAAAGATGTAAAGGCATTAGAAAGGGTACAGAGGAGGTTTACCAGGGATGAGGGACTTCAGTTATGAGGAAAGGTTGGAAAAGTTAAGACTATTTTCCTTGGAACAGAGACGGTTAAGAGGTGACCTAATGGAGATTTTCAAGATGATAGGTTTTGACAGAGTAGATGGAGAAAAACTATTCCCTCTGGCAAGTGGGTCAGAAATCAGAGGTCATGGATTTAAAATCATTGGAAAAGATCTAGAAGGGAGTTGAGGACAGTTTTTTTTCAGAGTTGTTGGGATCTGGAAAGCTCTACCTGTAAAGGTGGTGGAAGCTTATTTCATAAATAATTTTCAAAGGGAGTTGGACAAGTACTTGAGGATGAGGAACTTACAAGGTTACGGACAAAAAGCGTGGATGTGTGACAAAGCATGACTGCTCTTTCAAAGAGCCAGCACAGGCTGAATGCCCTCCTTCTGTGCTGTAAGTTTCTATGAATTTACCTTGTCATAAAAATATGTAAAAGTTACAACATGGCTCAAACAGTCCATGTTGATGTTCCATGCAAGCAATTAGTCTGAATCACATTTACCCACCCAGTTTCCGTATCTTTTTATTCCCTTTTCCTTCATTCACCTATCCAATCTAATCTTGAATGTTGGCCTAGTCTCTGCCTCAACTGCTCACTCTGGAAGTGAATTCTACTGCTTCACAACTCTGTAAAGGAATCTTTCTTGCTCCCTTACACTTACCTTGCCTCTATGGCCCGTTGGTCTTGACACTAGCATCATAGAATGTTACAGCACGGAAGGAAGCCATTCGGCCCATCATGCCTGTGCCAGCTCTTTGAAAGAGCTGTCCAATTTAGTCCCACACACCTTTTTTCCCCATAACCCTGCAAATTAGTCCCCTTAACCTTCTCTGCTCTAAGGAGAATAATTTCAGCTTCTTCAATCTCTCCACATAACTGAATGCCCTCATCCCTGGTATCATCCTAGTAAACCTCCTCTCTACCCTCTCCAGGGCCTTGACATCCTTCCCAAAGTGTGGTGGCCAGAATTGTGCACACTACTCCAGTTGAGGCTTAACCAGAGGTTTGTAAAGGTTTAGCATGACTGACTTGTTTTTGTATTCAGTGCCCTGATTTACAAAGCCAAGTATCCCATACGCTTTCTTAACTTCCTTATCAACTTGCCCGGCCACCTTCAAAGATTTGTGATTATGCCCCCCTAGGTCCCTCTATTCTTCCACCCCCTCAAAATAGTACCATTTAGATTATACTGCCTCTCCATGTTATTTCTCCCAAAGTGTGCACTTCACACTTATATCTGCATTAAATTGTGTCTGCCCATTTCACCACTCTGTCTATGTCCTCTTGAAGTCTGCTACTATCATGCTCATTATTTACTACATTGGCACGTTTTGTATCATCCGCACACTTCCAAATTGTACTCCCTCTACCCAAGTCCAGGTCATTTTCTATATAACAAGAAAAGCATTTGCCCTAATACCAACCCCAGGGGGGCCCCACTGTGCATACTTCTCTCCATTCAGGAAAAATATCATTCACCACTATTCTCTGCCTCTTATCCCTTAGCCAATTATGTACCCAAGTTACCACCATTCCTTTAAAACCATGTGCTTCTATTTTCTGAATAAGTCTGCTATGAGGTACTTTATCAAATGCTTTTTGAATTCCATACATGTATCTACTGCGCTACCTTCATTAACCCTTTTTGTTATTTCATCAAAGAATTCAATCAGATTAGTCAGACACGATTTGCTGTTAACAAATCCATGCTGGCTGTCCCTTTATTAACCCATGCTCCAAATGAGAATGAATTTTGTCCTTGACAGTGGTCTCTAGCTGTTTTCCCACCACTGACATTAGACTGATTAGCGTGCAGTTACTGGGTTTATCCCTCTCCCCTTTATGAACAGGGTGTAACATTATCAATCTTCCAGTTCTCTTGCACCACTGTCATATCCAAGGAGGATTGAAAGATTATGGTCAGAGCTTCTGCTATCTCCATCCCAACTTCCCTCAGGAATCCAAGATGCATCCCATCTGGACCGGGTGACTTGTTAACTTTGAGTGATGCCAACCTATTTAGCACCTCTTCTATCTTTTTATCCAATCCAATGTCTCTACTCCCCCTCCTCTACTCTAACATTAACTTCATCCTCTTTTGCGAAGACAGATGTAACATACTCATTCAGTACCTCAGTCACGTCCTCTGCCTCCACAAGAAGATTGCCTTTTTTGTCCCTAATCGGCCCCACCATTTCTTTAACTATACTTTTACTTTTTATATGTTTAAAAAAGATTTTTTGATTCTTTGTTACCTGCTCATCGTTTCTCATACTCTTTCTTTGCCCTTGTATTTTTTTAATTTCCCCCTGCAATCACTCTGTTCTGCCTGGTTTTCAATTGTATTCTACACCTGACATTTGTCATAACTTCTTTTCCTGTTTTATTTTAACCTCTTATTTCATAGATACATAGATACATAGAAGATAGGAGCAGGAGTAGGCCATCCGGCCCTTCGAGCCTGCTCCGCCATTTAATGAGATCATGGCTGATCCTCCAATTCAGTATCCCGTCCCCGCCTTCTCTCCGTAACCCTTAACCCCTTTTGCCTGTAGAAATACATCTAATTCCCTCTTAAATATATTTAATGAGCTGGCGTACACTGCCCTCTGTGGCAATGAGTTCCACAGGTTCACCACCCTCTGAGTGAAGAAATTCCCCCTCATTTCTGTCCTAAATGGTTTAGCCCTTATCCTTAAATGATGTCCTCTAGTTCTGTTCTCACCCGCCAAGGGAAACATTCCTTCTGCATCTAGTCTGTCTAGACCTGTCAGAATTTTATACACTTCTATGAGGTCCCCTCTCAATCTTCTAAACTCCAGTGTGTACATCCCTAAACTACATAGTCTCTCCTCATAGGTCAATCCCGCCATTCCTGGTATCAGCCTGGTGAATCGCCGCTGCACCCCCTCCATGGCAAGAACATCTTTCCTCAGATGAGGCGACCAAAACTGTACACAGTACTCGAGGTGTGGTCTCACCAGTGCCCTGTACAGCTGCAGCAAGGTATCCCTGTTCCTGTATTCCAACCCTTTTGCTATGAAGGCCAGCATACCGTTTGCCTTCTTGATCGCCTGTTGCACCTGCATGCTCGCCTTCAGTGACTGGTGTACAAGAACACCCAGGTCTCTCTGTACTTCCCCCTCTCCCAATTTATTGCCATTTAAATAATAATTTGCCCTCCCGTTCCTGCACCCAAGGTGGATAACTTCGCACTTGTCCACATTATAGTGCATCTGCCATTTATCCGCCCAATCACCCAGTCTGTCCAAATCGCTCTGGAGCTTCCTGGTCTCCTCCTCTGAGCCCACCCCCCCTCCTAGTTTAGTGTCGTCTGCAAATTTGGAAATGCTGCATCCGACTCCCTGATCCAGGTCATTAATGTAAATTGTGAACAGCTGGGGACCCAGGACAGATCCCTGTGGTACCCCACTTGTTACTGCCTGCCATTCAGAAAATGAGCCGTTTATTCCAACTCTCTGTTTTCTATCTGACAGCCAGTTCTCTATCCACGTCAATACTTTCCCCTTTATCCCATGAGCTTCAATTTTCCCTGCTAATCTTTTATGTGGGACCTTATCGAAGGCCTTTTGGAAGTCCAGGTACACCACATCTACTGGCTCTCCCCCATCTATTTTACCAGTTACTCCCTCAAAAAATTCCAATAGATTAGTCAAGCACGATTTACCCTTTGTAAATCCATGTTGACTCTGTCCTATCCTGTCCCCATTTGCTAAGTGCTCCGCTATTTCATCCTTAATGATGGACTCCAGCATTTTGCCCACAACTGATGTAAGGCTTACAGGTCTGTAATTACCTGCTTTTTCCCTACCCCCCTTTTTGAATAGTGGGGTAACGTTAGCTACCCTCCAATCCATGGGCACTGTTCCCGAGTCTAATGAATTCTGAAAAATCATACTTAGTGCATCCGCTATCTCTAGGGCCACCTCCTTCAGCACCCTAGGATGCATGTTATCAGGCCCTGGGGATTTGTCCGCCTTCAATCCCTTTAGCTTCCTTAACACCATATCCTTAGAGATATTGACTTGCGTCAGTTCCTCCTTTGCAAATGTCCCTATTTTTCCCGATATCCCAGGGAGGTTTTTTGTGTCTTCCTTCGTAAAGACTGACCCAAAGTATGCATTTAGTTGGTCTGCCATTTCCTTATTTCCCGTTATATATTCCCCCGTATCTGACTGCAATGGGCCAACTTTGGTTTTCACCAGTCTTTTCCTCTTGATATACTTATAAAAGCTTTTGGAGTTAGTTTTTATATTTTCCGCCAGCTTGCTTTCGTAAGCTATTTTGCCCCTCTTGATTAAGCCCTTTGTCCTCCTTTGCTCTATCTTAAACTGTTCCCAATCTTCCGCTCTGGCGCTTTTTTTGGCTATTTTATACGCCCTATCTTTGGATTTTATGCTGTCTCTAATTTCCCCTGTTATCCACGGTTGAGTCACCTTTTTAGATTTCCTTTTATGCCAGATTGGTATAAACAATTTTTGCAATTTTGTCATTCTATCTTTAAATGCTTGCCATTGTTTATCTACCTCCAGTCCTCCCAGGAACGTTGTCCAATCAGACCTACTCAGTTCCCGTCTAATGGCATCATAATTCCCCTTGTTTAAATTCAGGACCTTAGTATCTGAGTCAATTTCTTCGCTCTCCATTTCGAGTGAGAAATCGATCATGTTATGATCGCTCTGACCCAAGGGTCCCCGTACAACAAGATTACTAATTAGTCCCTTCTCATTGCACAGTACCCAGTCCAATATAGCCTGTTCCCGAGTTGGTTCCTCGACATATTGATCCAGATAACCATCCCTTAAACACTCAAGGAATTCCTCCTCCTCATTATTTTTACTGATTAGGCTATTCCAATCTATATGTAAGTTAAAGTCACCTATGATGACAGCTGTGCTCTTATTGCACGCTTCTCTAATTTCCCTCGTGATGCCCTCCCCAACCTCTATTTTACTATTTGGAGGCCTATATACCACTCCTATTAATGTTTTTCGCCCCTCGCTATTTCTTAGCTCCACCCATATAGATTCTGTATTAACTGAGTTAATATCCTTCCTTTCAATTGCATTTATCCCTTCTTTTACCAGCAATGCTACCCCTCCTCCCTTTCTTTTTTGTCGATCCTTCCTAAATACTGAATACCCCTGTATGTTAAGCTCCCAGCCCTGCTCACCCTGCAACCATGTTTCCGTAATCCCAATTAGATCATAATTATTAACCTCTATTTCCACAGCTAATTCATCTACCTTGTTCCTGATGCTTCTCGCATTAAGGTATAAAACCCTCAGGCTTTTTTTATGCTCACATTTTTTATGAATTACAGGAAACTTTCGTTTATCCGGCATCGACGGGACCGGCGTGGTGCCGGTTTATCGAAAGTACCGGATAACAGAGAGTTATATCTACCGAGGCTATTTTTAACAAAGAGACTCCAAGCAGCACGGGAGAATCTACTCATGCTACTGCAATGTTTCGGACTTGCGACAGCGCCAGGAGGCCGAGTAGTGGCACTTTTGAAAAGTACCCCTACTGACTAAATCGGCGTTCGCGGACTCAGACTCGGACTCGGGATCGGCAACATTGCCGGTTATTTGAGAGGATTTTTCGGAGCACTCGGCGTTCGCGGAGACTCGACTGCGACTCGGCAACATTGCCGGTTATTTGAGAGGAGTTTTCGGAGGATGATTTTTGCCGGTTAAGCGAGAATTCCGGATATTTGGGTGCCGGATAAACGAAAGTTTCCTGTAGTTTGGCCCTTTGTTTTTTGTTCCTCACCCTTTTACCATTTATTTCTGTCTGCCTTTCACTTTCCTCTATTTCACTACATAGGTTTCTAGCCCCCTGCCATACTAGTTTAAATGCTCCCGAACTGCTTTATCAAAAATTACCCCGAGAACATCAGTTCCATCTTTGCACAGGTGTAGACCGTCCCTTTTGTATAGGTCACACCTACCACAAAACTGGTTCCAATGCCTCAAAAATTTAAAACCCTCCCTCTTACACCACTGCTCAAGCCACGTATTTAGCCTAACTATCCTGTTCTCTGTACTCTTACTAGCACGTGGCACTGGTAGTAATCCAGAGATTACTACCTTCGAGGTCCTACTTTTTAGCTTGGCTCCTAACTCCCTAAATTCTACTTGTAGGACCTCTTCCCTTTTTTTAGCTACGTCGTTGGTACCAACATGTATCACGACAACTGGCTGTTCCCCCTCCCCCTCCAGAATGTTCTGCACCCGCGCCGAGACATCCTTGACCCTTGCACCAGGGAGGCAACATACCATCCTGGAGTCTCGGTCGCGACCACAGAAACCCCTATCTATTCCCCTTACAATCGAATCCCCTATTACTATAGCCCTGCCACTCTTTTTCCCTCCCTTCTTTGCAACAGAGCCAGTCATGGTGCCATGAGCCTGGCTGCTGGTGCCTTCCCCCGATGAGTCATCCCCCCCGACAACAGCACCTAAGGCGGTGAACCTGTTGCTAAGGGAGACAACCCCAGGGGATTTCTGCACTACCTTCCTGCCCTTGCTCTGCCTTTTGGTCACCCATGTACTATCTACGCTGGCCTTAACCTGCGGTGTGACCAACTCACTAAATGTGTTATCCACAACCCTCTCAGAATCGTGGATGCTCCAAAGTGAGTCCATCCGCAGCTCAAGGGCCGTCATGCGGTCCCACATGAGCTGCAGCTGGACACACTTCCCGCACACATGGTTGTCAGGGACACAGGAAGCGTCCCTGATTTCCCACATGTTACAGGAGGAGCATGACACAGGTCCGAGCTCTACTGCCATGACTTAACCCTTATATTACTTTTTAATTTTCTAGTTTTAGTTTATTTATTGACTTTTGTTTTCCCGAAGCTTACTTAGACCAATGTATACTGTACTCCTCTTATTCCTTTTTAAACTAACCAAATCCCACTAGTTTTAGTTTTACTTTCTAGGAAGGTTTGAGGAAAGTACTTACCAGTTAGTCTTACCTCCCTGGTCTTTCGCTGACTTCCCGGTCTTGTGTCCCCTTGGTCCTACGCCGACTTCCCGCTCCTCCCGGTTCCTGCCCTGCTGAAAAGAAACTGAGACCAAAAAATTTGTGACCTCTGTTTTTAGACTGCTAAAAGACTAGTAGGTTAGAGGAGGAGGGCGGGTGGGGGTTCCTACTCTGTAGGAACTCGGGTTTAAGCCACCACCCTCCTTAAATGCTGTTCACCTGGGAGCTTCCCACCTGGTCCGCTTCCGGTCTCGTCACTCCGGACACTGGCCTCTGCAAAAAAAAGCCCGCGAAAGTGAGTTTAAATACTCACTGTGCTGCTGCTCTCTCCGCTCCCGACACTGGCCTCTGCAAAAAAAAAGCCCGCGAAAGTGAGTTTAAATACTCACTGTGCTGCTGCTCTCTCCGCTCCCGACACTGGCCTCTGCAAAAAAAAGCCCGCGAAAGTGAGTTTAAATACTCACTGTGCTGCTGCTCTCTCCGCTCCCGACACTGGCCTCTGCAAAAAAAAGCCCGCGAAAGTGAGTTTAAATACTCACTGTGCTGCTGCTCTCTCCGCTCCCGACACTTTCCTTTGTCATCCAGCTTTGGATGCCTTATCTTTCCTCCTTATGGGAATATGCTTGGTTTTTATCCAAACTATCTCCACCTTGAAGGTCTACCTTTGCTTATTTACTGTTTTACTGGCCAATCTTTTTTTCCAGTTCGCCTGTGCTAGATCCCTTCTCAAGTTACTGAAATTGGCTCTATTCTCGTTTGCTATTTTCACCTTTGATTTTTCTTTGTCCCTTTCCATAACTACTTTAAACCTAATTATATTATGCTCACTATTATCCAGATGTTCTCCCACTGAAACACACTCCACTTGCCCTACTTCATTCCCCAGAACTAGATCCAGCACTGCTTCATTCCTCATTGGGCTAGAAACATATTGATTAAGAAAGTTCTTGTGTACGCAATTTAAGAATTCTTCACCCTCCTTTACTCTCTTTTTTCTCCCAGTCTGTGTTACGGTAATTAAAATTCCCTGCTATTACTGCTCTATTATTTTTACATTTCTCTGAAATTTGCCTACAGATTTGCTCCTCTATCTTCTTCGTGCTATTTGGGGGTCTATATTAAACACCCAGCAATGTAACAGCTCCTTTTCTGTTTCTTAACTCTAATCAAATATATTCAGTCTTTGAACCCTCTATAGAACTGTAATATTATCCTTGATCAATACTGCCACCTCGCCCCTTTCTTTTCCCTTCGCTTCCCTATCCCTCCTGAATACATTGTAGCCAAGAATGTCTAGTTCCCATTCCTACCCATGTTTAAGCCAGGTTTCTGTTATAGCCACTATTATCATAATCCTATGTGGCAACTTGCGCCTGTAGCTCCTCACCTTATTTGTAACACTCCTTGCATTAACACACATGCATTCCAACACCATGCTAGTCTGCTTTACTTTTTCTCCATTTGCTTCCTGCACTTTCTACACTATTTTTTGTTCTGTTGCTGTTTGACCCTCCTAGTTTTCTATGCACCTTGTCTCCTCTCTGCTGCTGCATTCTGGTGCCCCTCCCCCTGTAAAATTAGTTTAAACTCTTCCCCCACAGCATTAGTTAACCTCTTTGCCAGCACGTTGGTCCCAGCTTGCACAGGTTCCTCCTGCCCCAGAACTGGTCCAAATGCCCCAGGAATCTGAAGCCCTCCCTCCTGCACCACTTCTCCAGCCACACATTCACCTGCACTATTTTCCTGTTTCTGTACTCACTAGCACGTAGCACTGGGAGTAATCAGTGATTACCACCTTTTGAGGTCCAGTTGTTTAATCTCTTTCCTAGCTGCTGAAAGTCTGTCTGTAGGACCTCAACCCTTTTCCTAATTTTGTCATTGGTTCCAATATGGACCACAACTTTTGGCTATTAACCTTCCCCTCACAGAATGTCCTTCATCTGTTCAGTGATATCCTTTACCCTGGTACCAGGAAGGCAACACACCGCATCTGTTGTTGCAGAAATGCTTGTCTACTCCAATGACTATTGAAACTTCTAACAACTGCAGTGCCCCCCCCCCCCCTTGCAGCCAAGCCTCACTCAGTGCTGTGGATTTGTTTCCGACTGCACTCCCCCAAGGTGTCCTCACCCTCGCTGGTATTCAACACTAAATATCGGTTTGAGTGCCACACTCCCAGGGATTCCTACATTGCCTGCCTTTTCCTCCTAGTCTGCCTGGTGGTCACCCACTCCCTCGCCGCCCAAACTCTCTGTAGCTGCAGGGTGACCACCTCCTGAAACATGCTATCCACAAAACTCTTAGCTTCCTGTATGCACTGTAGTGACGCCAACTGCCCTCAAGCTCAAACTTCGAGCTCGAGCAGTTGGTGGCACTTCCTTGTGTTGTGGAGTTCCCACATGATGTGCATGCGACTGACCCCAGCTGTCCTGCCATGTTGGCTAACAGTAATTTAAAATTGTTTGTTTAGCTTTATGGCTGTTTAACTGTTTAGCAAACACAAACTCTAACCACTTAAAAAAAACTAACCATTAAGCACTAACCAATAAACTAAATTCTTAAACTAACGCAACACTAACTGCCAAACACGTATCCTAAATACTTACCTGTAATTCCTTGTGCTCCGCCTGGTTGTGAGGTTACTTCTTCACTTTTTCTCCCTGTGATTGTTATGCGATGCTCTTGCTGCGCCTGCGCTGTATTTATGCTGCTTGGGTCTCCCGCGATGCTCTCTGTCCCATCCTTTCATAATTTAAAACACTTCTATCATATTTTATCTCCCTTCCTATTCATTCATAACCTTGCTATTTCATAGCTGTGATGAGCTGACTAGACACAGACCAGGGACTGGATCCTTCTTGCTCTTTATGACTCTGTACTATGCTACATGGTGCAGTTACTAAGCTACAGTTTTGGAGGCAGCAGTTGGAAATAGTTTTAAATATGTGCTTTTCTTCTTGTGGACCACATCACTATAAAGCATTGGTGTTCATAACCGCATTTCCATTAATTTGTGTATATATATCACTTTTCTGATATCAAAAGATCTTGCTGTCAGGATTTTGTATTTATCTACTAATAAAACATCTGTTTACTAACTCCAGGCCAAGCCAGCAAATAAGACTTGAGCACAAAGTAAGCTCGGGCTCCATGGAGCAAATTGCCAGGTCTTGGGAGAGCTGCAGGTTGGACACCACTAACGTAGAACCTAGAGTGCAGTGTTAGCCAGGTCATTAAGAAAAAGCAGGTTATAGTCCAACAGATTTATTTAAAATTACAAGCTTTCGGAGCTGTCGCCCCTTCCTCAGGTAAAGTTACAATGATAACTTTTACCTGAGGAAGGGGCGACAGCTCCGAAAGCTTGTAATTTTAAATAAATCTGTTGGACTATAACCTGGTGTTGTGCGATTTCTCATTTTTTGTCCACCCCAGTCCAACGCCGGCATCTCCGCATTAAGAAAAAGGATAAAGGTGGACAATTTGTGTGGGTGGGGTGGGGGGAGAAGACAGCATCTGGAATTGCTCACTGTTGCGTCACATCATTGTCATCCCAATAATGGAGGAAGATTGAATAAGTTCCTTCAAACTGCAATGCATGGGCAATGATTGGATAGTTGTATTTCATTCAATATGGTTACTTTTTAACTGCACTTTAATTAAGTAGCTTATTTTTCTGTGCTTCTGTAGCTAGCGTTGAGAGCTGGGAATGAGAAGGAAGAAGGAGAGACTGCCGATACAGTTGGTTGCTGCTCACTCCGTGTTGAGCATATTAAATTGCATGAAAGCCATGGTGGATTGCAGTGTGTGGTAGAATTTGACTTCCTGGGAAAGGACTCTATTAGATACTACAACGAGGTTCCAGTGGAAAAACAGGTACAGACTGTATCTCTAGTAAGAAATGCAAATACACTACGTAACACCATTCAGCATCTTAACCTGCCTTAATTTGGTTGATTCAATTATATTTCATTAATGGCTGTTTAGAACCAAAAATATGATTGTTCAAATCTATACAAACTCCTTCAGTGGTTCAGTTGTGACTGTGTCAAATGGTGCAGTACTGAGTCACACAGACCAGCAACATGGCCTATGTTGAGCTGAGTCGAGGGGACTACAATGAGGTTGCTAAATTGACCTTGATGTCTGAGCTACTGAAGGGAAATTGTCGTCATCTCCTGATTGCTGTTGAGTGTTGCTGAAAATGGGAATCTTGGGTGAGGATGAGATCTGGCTCAGTTTTCATGTACTGGTGACAAAATTTGTCTGGACTCGCATTAAGAATAGCACCAGAGAGCTACCCATCCCCATCAAGCTATACACTAATGCGAGTGAGACAATGAGTGTAGCAGGTTATTTGGTCATAGTGGAGCACTACAGCCAAACCTGAACCCTGCCCGTACATGTGTATTCCCAGTACGGTTGCTGGAAAGTGATGGGTAGCCTTTTGGGATTTTATCGTCCTTGCTTCTCCAAATCTGAGGATACCAAGGCAAATTTTTAATCCCTTGTCCCTGTTGCATTTGCAATTGGCTAAATTGGCAGCACAGGACCTTTCTGATGTGTAAGACTTTTGGTACTACACCAGTTACCTGCTGAAACACCGAGCCCCTGCCAGACATCGTAGTTGAGATTGTGAACTTACTGTGAGGTGCAATCAAAAGCACAGCCTACATCATACCACTCTGGTTTGGTGCACTTATGCTCTGTGCTAATACTCAAATAGCCAAGCTATGAATATCGATCCTAGTTCTCAGATTTTCACTGAATGGATTCGTAACAAGGGAATTGTTCCTCCTAGTTTTGTGAGAAGTGAATGTGGCGGGGGGGGGAAATTATACCACATTCTTTAAGAACACAAGGTCGGTTTGAGAAACGACCGTTAATCCTATTAGTTGCTAATTCCTTTTACAGATAGTGTAACAATCTAGCCCAGACTCGATCCAGAAAATGTAATCTCCCGAGGTAGGATTCCGCAAGATTTTCTCCCAGACCTGCCCCAAAGGGGAATTGAGCAAAATTCTAGAATATCTAACCTTGCATCCTACATTAGTCATCCTTGACTAGTTATCTTCCTTGGTATGGTGTTCTCTTGGTCCCAACAGTTCAGCAACTTGTGTTCTAGCCTCTCTCTCTCTCTCTCTATATCTATAATGTCACAACTATATCATCAGCTGGTTCAACAGTAAATTGAATACTGTGGACTTGAGAAAGACTTGCATTTATATATCGCCTTTCACGACCACCAGACGTCCCAAAGTGCTTTTTACAGCCAATTAAGTACTTGGCACATGTCAAAAATGATGTATTGTGAAAACTGCAGAGCACAGTGAAAAGTGTGTGCTAACTTTTGTCATTTGATTTTAGTGTAAGCCTTTGGTTAACATGAAGATGATTGGATTTGAAATTTTTGGAACAGCGGATGGGGTCACTAGATTGCATGAAACATTATAGCTGACCCCAATTCTGTCCTCCCCAGACATCCACTTCCAACAGGGTCCACTGCATAACAATCAGAAGTGAGAATCCTAGTGAGCTAGGACCTTCCTGGTCTGTGTGACTTAGTTACTCTGGCTAAATCCTCTGAATTGAGAGGTCGCACAACACCAGGTTATAGTCCAACAGTTTTATTTGAAATCACAAGCTTTCGGAGCTATCGCTCCTTCCTCTGGTGTTGTGCGACCTCTCAATTTTGTCCACCCCAGTCCAACACCGGCATCTCCGCATCATAAATCCTCTGAGCCATTAGAAGAGGTGCTCTTAATTCATCACCTCTGATTAGTTGCATCGCAGGTTGCCTCCACCACTAACTCAATGAGTGTTAAATACTTCAAGATGCGGTCCAAACATAACCCAAATTTGGAAGAACTACATCTATAATTGGATCTGAGTACTTTTTTGTAGTGGGCATAATAGGAGTATTGAACTTTACTAAAATCCTAGTGACTGCAATCCTGTGATTCTGGTCCTGGATTATAATGAAACACTCTGGACATCACATGGTCTTTCCTCATTATATGACTATGCCTCATAAAATGTCAGCCATGGCTCAGTTTGTAGCGTTCTCCCCTCTGAGTCAGTAGGTTGTGGGTTCAAGCCCACTCCAGAGACTTGAGCATATAAGAAAGGAGGGAGAGAAAACGGGAACTACAGACCAGTTAGCCTGACATCAGTAGTAGGGGAAAATGCTAGAATATATTATTAAGGACGTGGTAACAGGGCACTTCGAAAATAATAATAGGATTGGGCAGAGTCAACACGGATTTATGAAAGGGAAATCATGTTTGACGAATGTTAGTTTTTTGAGGTTGTAACTAGCAGAATAGATAAGGGGGAACCAGTGGATGTAGTGTATTTGGATTTTCAGAAGGCATTCGATAAGGTGCTACACGAGGTTATTAAACAAAATTAGGGCTCATGGGATTGGGGGTAATATACTAGCATGGATTGAGGATTGGTTAACGGACAGAAAACAGAGAGTAGGAATAAACGTGTCATTTTCGGGTTGGCAGGCTGTAACAGGTGGGGTACCGCAAGGATTAGTGCTTGGGCCTCAGCTATTAATTTATATCAATGATTTGGATGAGGGGACCAAATGTAATATATATCCAAGATTGCTGCTGATACAAAGCTAGGTGGGCATGTAAGTTGTGAGGAGGATGCAAAGAGGCTTCAAGGGTATATAGACAGGCTAAGTGAGTGGGCAGGAACATTTTTTAAATGGTGGGAGATTGGGAAATGTTGGTGTTCAGAGGGACCTGGGTGTCCTTGTACACTAATCACTGAAAGTGAACATGCAGGTACAGCAAGCAATTAGGAAAGCAAATGGTATGTTAGCATTTATTGCAAGAGGATTGAGTATGAAAGTAAAGATGTCTTACTGCAATTATATAGGGCCCTGGGGAGACTACACCTGGAGTATTGTGTACAGTTTTGGTCTCCTTGCCAAAAGAATGATATACTTGCCATAGAGGGAGTGCAACGAAGGTTCACCAGACTGGTTCTTGGGATGGGGGGATTGTCCCATGAGGAGAGATTGAGTAGACTTGGCCTATATTCTCTGGAGTTTAGAAGAATGAGAGGTGATCTCATTGAAACATACAAAATTCTTACAGGGCTTGACAGGGTAGATGCAGGGAGGATGTTTCCCCTGGCTGGGGAGTCTAGAACTAAGGGTCACAGTCTCAGAATAAGGGGTCGGCCATTTAGGACTGATGAGGAGAAATTTCTTCACTCAGAGGGTGGTGAATCTTTGGAATTCTCTACCCCAGAGGGCTGTGGAGGCTCAGTCGTTGAGTATATTCAAGACAGAGATCGATAGATTTTTGAATATTAAGGGAATCAAGGGATATGGGGATTGTGCAGGAAAGTGGAGTTGAGATATAAGATCAGCCATGATCTTATTGAAGAGCGAAGCAGGCTCGAGGGGCCGAATGGCCTACTCCTGCTCCTATTTCTTATGTTCTTATAATCCAGGCTGACACTTCACTGCAGTACTGGGGGAGTGCTACACTGTCAGAGGTGTTGTCTTTCCGATGAAATGTTAAACCAAGAACCCGTCTGCTCTCTTGGGTGGACATAAGAGATCCTACGGGATTATTCGAAGAAGAGCAAGGGAGTTCTCCCCGGTGTCCTGGCCAATATTTATCCCTCAACCAATATCAACAAAAAAAAATTTGCTTATATATCTCATTGCTGTTTGCAGGACCTTCCTGTGCGCAATTTGACGCCTGCATTTCCTACATTACAACAGTGACTGTACTTCAAAAGTTCTTAATTGGCTATAAAGTGCTTTGGGACATCCTGTGGTCGTGAAAGGAGCTATATAATTGCAAGTTCTTTGTTTCTTTCTTATGCCTGTATTTGTGCAGCATATACAATTCCTTAGTGATGTTACTTGTATTTCTTTCTCCCAGGTGTTCAAGAATCTAAAATTATTCATGGAGAATAAGGATCCTGCAGATGACCTGTTTGACAGATTGAACGTATGTTTTGTTTTTTGTGAATCTCACTAATGTACATTTATCTAATGCTCAGTTTTTTCTACCCTCATGTATACCTGTACGAATTAATGCTGAAAGGAATCTGTTTAGATCAGCTTACTACCACCAACCATAGACTAAACAAAACATCTTTCTGGAGCTAAGAAAAAGAACTAATGAGTTTTATTTTCTATCTTTAGACCTCTGATCTGAACAAGCACCTTCAGGAGTTGATGGAGGGGCTCACTGCCAAAGTGTTCCGAACGTACAATGCCTCCATCACACTGCAAGAACAGTTGGTAGAATTGACTGACCGTAAGTGATTATCCTGTCATTGAATCCTTTTGTTGGCATAAAATTGAATCTGAATAAGAATAGAAAATGGAGGCAATGCATCTGAATAAGATGGGTTAACGGTTCAGGTACGACCGACCCTTCATCAGAAATGGGATACGGTACAAAAAACCTAACTTTAGATTATGCTTTAGCTACAGAATCTTCCTTGTGACTCCGATAAGCAACAGAATATCGTCTTGCTTTAGGCTTTAACTGCACCGAAAACATCAACCTCTCTCTCTGCACTTTATATGGCAGAGAAATTAAACAAATACTTTGTGTCTGTCTTCACAGAAGAAGACGCAAAAAACATTCCGTAAATAGTGGAGAACCAAGGGTCTAGTCCGAATGAGGAACTGAAAGAATTAGTATTAGTAAAAAAGTAGTACTGGAGAAATTAATGGGACTGAAAGCCGATAAATCCCCTGGACCTGATGGCCTACATCCTAGGGTTTTAAAAGAGATGGCTATAGAGATAGTGGATGCATTGGTTGTCATCTTCCAAAATTCCATAGATTCTAGAACGGTTCCCGCGGATTGGAAGGTAGCAAATGTAACCCCACTATTTAAGAAAGGAGGGAGAGAGAAAACGGGGAACTACAGACCAGTTAGCCTGACATCAGTAGTAGGAAAATGCTAGAATCTATTAAGAACATGATAACAGGGCACTTAGAAAATAATAATCGGATTGGGCAGAGTCAACAAGGATTTATGACAAATCTATTGGAGTTTTTTGAAGTTGTAACTAACAGAATAGTTAAGGGAGAACTAGTGGATGTGGTGTATTTGGATCCTCAGAAGGAATTCGATAAGGTGCCACACAAGAGGTTATTAAACAAAATTAGGGCTCATGGGATTGGGGGTTATATACTAGCATGGATTAATGATTGGTTAACCGACAGAAAACAGAGAGTAGGAATAAATGGGTCATTTTCGGGTTGACAGGCTGTAACTAGTGGGGTACCGCAAGGATCAGTGCTTGGAACTCAGCTATTTATAACCTAGATCAATGATTTGAATGAGGGGACCAAATGTAATATATCCAAGTTTGCTGATGATACAAAGCTAGGTGGGAATGTAAGTTGTGAGGAGAATGCAAGGAGGCTTCAAGGGGAGATAGACAGGCTAAGTGAGTGGGCAAGAACATGGCAAATGGAATATTATGTGGAGAAATGTGAAGTTATCCACTTTGGTAGGAAAAATAGAAAAGCAGAGTGAAATCCGGAAACACTTGGTCACACAAAAGGTAGTGCAAATCTGGAGATCTCTCCCTAAAAAGGCTGTGAATGATTGGTCAATTGGAGCTTTCAGGACTGAGATCGATAGATTTTTGTTGGGTAAGGGGATCGAGGGATATGGAGCAAAGGTGGGTAAATAGAGTTAAGGTACAGGTCAGCCATGATCTAATTGAATTGTAAAACCGGCTTAAGTGGATGAATGACCTAATGTTCCTACGATTTGTGATCCTTAACAAAAAGTTGATGCCACAGGATTCTTGCCTTTTCTAAAACCTTACCCACCTGAAACAATTAAATAAGCAGCTTTTACTATAATTCAATTATTTGATCAAGGACATGGTTTGCTTGTTTTTTTTCTTTACAGCCGAAGAAAGTATCGCAGAAAAAATCCTGGCCTACAACCGAGCCAACAGAGCAGTGGCCATTCTCTGCAACCACCAGAGGGCGCCCCCGAAAACCTTTGAGAAATCCATGAAAACCATTCAGACCAAGGTAGAATGTCTTGACAACCAGAGCAGAAAATGCACACTGCAATAAACACAACAATACTCATTCATTGAACTAGCACAAAGTGAATATTGTGTTTCTTACATATTCTAATAAGAACGGGAACAGACATTCAGTGCAAGCAAACCCATCCTTTTTAATGGATTCTCAGCCCTTTCTATCCAACTTCTCACCGCATCTCTCAATCCTTCCTCTAGAAACATTTCAGATTGTGCTGCAAACCCATTTATACCATCTGGCTTAAAGGCCTTTCTTGGATAACTAGTCCCACAATGCCATTACACCTTGGCTGGAAACATTCCACTGGACCTCCCTACATGTTCCGAACTTTCTAATTTTTAACTTGTATTCAAAGTCTTTACCATAGTGAACAATTTGCCTGGATTACTTTTACCAATTCTCTTCATAATTTTGAAAACTTCAATTAGGTCACACCTTAAATCGCGCACGATGGTACTTTTGAATCACTTTCTGAGGTACTGATGCTACAGCCTGGAGCCACTTATGACTTATCTCCCAGCACCTGTTATTCTCAGCAGACTTGTTGCTCCATTTGTTTGGCATGATTTTAGAGGTTACCAGCTGTGGAGTGTGAGAGAGAAAGAAATATGTTGAAAAATTTGTGAAGAATGCATTTTTTTTTAAAGTAAAAAATTGAGCGCACGTATGTTTCTAGTGGTAGATGAGAGAGTAACCTTTTAAAACAGCCCTGCTCAGGATTGCAGCCTAGGGGGCTCCAATACCAGTAAAAACCTGCAGGTGGCTACACTTGACAACCATTACTTCCACAGTGCTCAACAATGCCATCAGTAAGAGGGAATGGGTTGTGTCTGTAAAAATAAAAAATAGAATCTTACAGCACAGAAGGAGGCCACTTGACCCATCATGCCTAATGCCGGCTCTTTGAAAGAGCTGTCTAATTAGTCCCACTCCCCTGCTTCTTGCCCCATAGCCCTTCAAAGTTTTACTTTTTGATTTACATATCCAATTTCCTTTTGAATGTTACTATTGAATCTGCTTCCACCACTCTTTCAGGCAGTGCATTCCAGATCGTAACAATTTACGTTAAAAAAAAAAATAAATAGCGGGAACATTGTTTGATACAGAATTTTTTTTTTTAAGCTAGAGGAGGTTCAGCTCCACCTGATGTGGAAATGCAGTAGAGTCCAATTCCAGCTTTGATCGCCATTGTTGGCATAGCAGTGGAATGCTATAGTCTACCTCCGTGCCACTTCGAGTGGGCAATTTAATCAGCTAGGATCCGGCTCCTACTGCTACTCTGAATCCTGCAGCTGTTGAAATCCAGTGAGGATTTGACTGAGGCACTTTGTCTAGGTTCACACTTGAGAAATGTCCAGTTGGGTGAGTGACTGAAGGGCCAGCCATGCTTAGGAAGAGGAAAGGGAGGCTACCTGTGAGATCCCTTTCTGACTGAGAATTCTTGGGCTGGTAATCTGTAAACGTGGCAGTAACAAACAGGCTGTGATTCAGAGTTCATATTTTTCTATTGGCAGATTGAAGCAAAAAAAGAACAACTTAATATGGCAAAGAAAGATCTGAAAAATGCCAAGGTGGATTACAAAGTGAAAAAAGATGAAAGATCAAAACAGTAAGTATTTCCTGAGCAGGACCACACCGACTCATTAAACAGCCTCCTGTTGAAGCAAGGGACTTCAATAGGAAAGAATAAAATGTTTTTTAATCTCAATTTTTGTAGTTTAACTGGGAGGAAATAATTGTCTACTTTTACAATATTCACATTCTCTGTTTTAAAAAGAAGCATTACTCTCCTAGTTTGATCAATTGGCAAAATGGTGCTATACAGAGCTGAGCCCAGCACTGGTAGGCTAGGAGCAGGAGGAGGCCATTCAGCTCCCTCGAGCCTGTTCCACCATTCACTTAGATCATGGCTGATCTGTATTTTAACACCATCCACCCGCCTTGGTTCCATAATCCTTAATATCCTTCCCTAACAAAAATCCATCAATCTTGGTTTTGGAATTTTCAATTTGCCTAGCCTCAACAGCTTTTTGGAGGAGAGAGTTCCAGATTTCCATTACCCTTTGTGTGAAGGAGTGTTTCCTTGCATCACCCCTGAACGGCCTAGCTCAAATTTTACAGGTTATGCCCTCTTGTTCTGGATTCCCCACCAGAGGAAATAGTTTCTATCTCTATCTACCTTATCAACTCTTGAAAGATGTCTAGTGAGAACCAGACACAGCTGTGATTGTACCCTTTCATCAAATGCTCTGTCAACATTCAGTCAATAACCACATGTTGATAATGGCCATGTGAGCAAGGAGCAGCCAGAGGAGCTGTGGAAGTGTATCCCAGCATAAGTTGGCAAGTAAATTGTTTGGGATGGGGGAGGTGGGGGTGAAGAGAGCCGTGATGAAATCTTGGCCTAGAAGTGAGTCGTCTTGACTTTTTATCGCTTCCCAAAGAATTGTGAAATGACCTGCTTGCCCTGTTGGAGCAAGGAGACTAGAAATGAAGATGACTTTTTAAATGATCTTGTTCCAAAGGGACTGACATGAAGTTTCTTTGTGCAGGGTGGTGGAGAAGAAGAAGAAGCAGTTACAGAGGTTAGAGGAACAACTGATGAAGCTGGAGGTTCAAGCAACAGACCGAGAGGAGAACAAGCAGATTGCGTTGGGCACGTCCAAACTGAACTACCTTGATCCTAGGATCACTGTGGCTTGGTCAGTGAAACTGTACAAAGTTTTTGGCATACAACGCTACCACAACACTACCTCAGCTGCTGCAATGAGGCCATGGGATTGATATAATTTGATGTCCTGAATAATCTAAACTACGAAAAACAATGTTGGTTGGGTATGGCAGTTACAAGCCAAGCAGTTGGCAGTAGAGGCAGTGTTTAGATATTTTAATGTTGTTGCACCCCCACTCGCCAAATTCAGTTTTTGAGTGAGGCGTCTGGAACTATTCTAAAGCATAAACTAGAGACCAGATTCCGATTCTGTTCTGACAAAGTTTCTCCTCTCAAAACTTTAACTTGTCTCTCCTCTTTTTCAGATACTGACTGACCAGCAATTTCTGTGTTTATTTCAAATTAGCATTCATTGTTTTTTATATTTCTAACAAGTCTTTTTGAGATATTTCTCTTTCTCCCTCATCCCCCCCCCCCCCCCCCCAAACATCAGAACTCAGGCCCTGATCCTACCCTTTGACTATTTTTCATCTTGCCTGGTTTTGGATTTGGTAAAAGATGTCAACTCTTGTCATTTGTATTAACTTTTTGTATAATCTTGCATATTTATGAAATTACAGTAAAATTACTAGCAGCCTAAATATGAACTATATGTTTACCTAATTATCTCCGTTCTTTGTTGAAGGTGCAAGAAGTGGAACGTTCCCATTGAGAAGATCTACAACAAGACGCAGAGAGAGAAATTTGCCTGGGCTATCGATATGACCGACGAGGACTTTGAATTCTAAAACAAAACGCAAATGTTCACCTCGAGAAGCAATTACACAATACCTCAGGGAGTCAAAAAAAGATGTTACATTATAAAGATTTGCACTTGAACACTGTTCACTGAATCTGTGTTTCTTTCAATAGGTTTGTATTATTTACAAATTTATAATATAAATCATTTTTTGATAAATTTGCTTTGTTGCACAGTTGGTAGGAAATGTTCATTGGAAAGAATTGAGATTAAAGTTATTGAAATATGTAAAGCTTAATGAAAGTAAACGTTTTGGCTTAGTAGTGCTGTATTGCAGCATGTCTGTAAGCGCACGTTGGGAAGCCATGAGGTGCTTCGAAAGAAAAAAATAAACTTGCATTTATATAGCACCTTAATACATCTCTCAATCACCTCAAAGTTCTTGGGATGTTACCTTTATAAGTGCACAAACACTGCACTGCAATTGCAGGTGAATATCACACACAACAAAGCAGAATGCAGTATCTCAGTGTAGCTCAAGCCATTGACAATAGCATAGAGCAAAAACAAATGATTATTATAAGCATTACAAAACAGTTGAATGGAAACCAAGTACTATGAAACAGCGGGTTGGAAAATTAGAGCATCTACCCATTGTGTTTGTAGATTGGTGCTAATCTGGGTTCAGGGTCAGGTAATTCCTATGTCCTAGACCTAAGAAAGCAAAGGCGGGGTGGGAAATCTATTAATTGTATATTAAACACGGTGCACAGTCAAAACATTCTAAAAAGATTGTACCCATAGGTGTGAGTTTAATGTTATGTGATTAAGGCCACCGAAGGCAAACAGAAACAATCTTTGAAATTATCCTGGGGGAAATGATTTTTTTAATGGCCTCTATCTTTCCATATGCTGGACCTGAAAAAATGAGAAGTTTAAGGAACAACCAGAAAGCAATAGACAATGCTCTGAAATCCTCTTCTCACAACAGAACTAGTAACTGGCATAAGATTTTCTGCGATGTATATTCTCCCTCCCCAACAAATAAATCTGAAGAACCAGAACAGAAAGCTGAAAATAGCAGGCCTACATAAAGGAAATCACCAAGCAACAGAACACCAAATCTTGATCCCACCTCTCCTGCCTCCATAGACCGAACAAACACCACATAAACAAAGAGAATGTTTGTTTAATTTACAGACAAACTTAACAGTCTACTCTCAATTGCAAATTTCAATGTCACTTATTTGAATTGAGTTTTGCTAAACTATAATCTAGTCGTGTGATCTTTGGTTTCCAAATGTACCAGCTTAAAATTAACAAAATGACAGGTGCAAAATAAGCAAAGCCTCCAAGAAACAACTTGCAAAGAGGAGAGAGTTGCTATCTGTGGCATTGTGTTGGACGTGATATGACCAACCAAGTCTTCAAGAAGAGGGAAGTGAGCACCATAGGTAACTATCAATCCAGAATACCAGAAATGAGGTAGGTTTATCTGAGGAGGGCAAAGCCAGGTTTCTGGCCCTGGGCCTATTACAGACAACTGTCTGTGGACATTGAAATGTAGTTTCCTATTTACCCATCCACATCAACCAATGCCCTTCTCTTCTGACTCTTCTCAATTCAGCCACCCCAGCAGTCTTAAAAGGGCAGGCCAAGGAAAATATGAATTCAAAATATCTTAATCTGCATCAACAAAATGCTTTCACCTTTTCTCCACTAATACACTTAAAATAATCCAGTTACAAGATCACATGATAATTACAGAGGAGGAAGACCATTCAACCCATCTTAATTCATCCATTCAGAACAACCTTATGCTTCTGCCACCCCCTGCATTTGTTTATTAAATGATTCCAGGGTTTTTGCCTCCATTACTCTATATATAAAGTCTGTTTCATATTTTGAATATGCCTTCTATGAAGAATTTTCAGACGGTCCTAAATTGACCTGACTAGCTTGAATCAGTGTCTCTTTGTCCTACTCTCACAGTTTAAAGTAATTGCAGGTTTGCCATTTCTATTCCAATTAATATTGTCTATACCTCTCCGATCCCTGCTTCCCAGTCTGAAAAGCCCATCCCTCCAGTCTTTCCTCATAGTTCAGCCGATTGATGTTAGGATATAGCCTCTATCTCTTGTGTCTCAGTGACCAGGACTGGATGTCGTACTCAAGGTGCAGTCTGACCAGAGTACGATAAAGTTTGTTTACTACCTCTTCTGAATTGCATTCTACTGTTTTGGCTATATAGTTCAACATTTTATTGGCTGTTCTGTACTGGTTTGTTGAGCAGGTTCTAAGACGTATGGCTAAGACTCCTAGCTTTCTCAGTTTTATACTCCACGTACTTCGATTCACTCCATGTGATATCAAGAAACGGCTGAGCGCACTGGATACAGCAAAGGTTATGGGTCCAACAACATCCCGGTTGCAGTGCTAAAGACTTGTGCTCCAGAACTAGCCGTGCCTCTAGCCAAGCTGTTCCAGTACAACACTGACATCTACCTGACAAAGTGGAAAATTGCCCAGGTATGTCCTGTCCACAAAAAGCAGGTCAAATCCAATCTGGCAATTACTGCCCCATCAGCCTATTCTCAATCATCAGCAAAGTGATGGAAGGGGTCATTGACAGTACTATCTTACCAATAACCTGCTCACTATTGCCCAGTTCAGGTTCCACCAGGACTACTCGGCTCCAGACCTCATAAGAAATAAGAGCAGGAGTAGGCCCCTCGAGCCTGCTCCGCCATTCAATAAGATCATGCCTGATCATCGACCTCAACTCCACTTTCCCGCCCGATCTCCATATCCCTTGATTCCCCTCGAGTCCAAAAATCTATCTAAGCTTTGAATATACTCAAAGACTCAGCATGCACAGCCCTCTGGGACAGAGAATTCCAAAGATTCACAACCCTCTGAGTGAAGAAATTCCTCCTCACCTCAGTCCCTTATCCTGAGACAATGCCCCCTAGTTCTAGACACTCCAGCCAGGGGAAACAACCTCTCAGCATGTACCCTGTCAATCCCCTTCAGAATTTTGTATGTTTCAATAAGATCACCTCTCATTCTTTTAAACTCCAGAGAGTATAGGCCCATTCTACACAATCTCTCCTCATAGGTCAGCCCTCATCCCAGGAATCAATCTAGTGAACCTTCGTTGCACCGCCTCCAAGGCAAGTATATCCTTCCTTAGATAAGGAGACCAAAATTGTGCACAGTACTCCAGGTGTGGTCTCACCAAGGCCCTGTACAATTGTAGCAAGACTTCCTTACTCTTACACTCTCCCCTTACAATAAAGGCCAACTTGCCATTTGCCTTCCTTATTGTTTGCTGTACCTGCATGCTAGCTTTCTGTGTTTCTTGTACGAGGACACCCAAATATTTCTGAACACCAACATTTTAAAGTTTCTCACCATTTAAAAAATATTCTGTTTTTCTATTCCTACCAAAGTGAATAACCTCTCATTTCCCTACATTATACTCGATCTGCCACCTTACTGCCCACATACTTAGTCTATCTATATCCCTTTGCAGACTCTTTGTGTTCTCCTCACAGCT
Organism: Squalus acanthias; assembly: GCA_030390025.1. Classification (NCBI taxonomy): domain Eukaryota; kingdom Metazoa; phylum Chordata; class Chondrichthyes; order Squaliformes; family Squalidae; genus Squalus; species Squalus acanthias. The sequence continues at coordinate 28,761,958 of CM059432.1, read as the reverse complement.
TACTGTCCCACCTAGCTTTGTATCATCAGCAAACTTGGATACATTACACTCGGTCCCTTCATCTAGGTCATTAATATAGATTGTAAATAGCTGAGGCCCCAACACTGATCCTTGCGGCACCCCACTAGTTACAGCCTGCCAACCTGAAAAAGATCCGTTTATCCCTAATCTCTGTTTTCTGTCAGTTAACCAATCCTCTATCCATGCTACTATATTACCCCCAACCCCATGAGCCCTAATCTTGTGTAATAACATTTTATGTTGCTCCTTATCGAATGCCTTTTGGAAATCCAAATATACTACATCCACTGGTTCCCCTTTATCTACCCTGCTAGTTAGATCCTCAAAAAACTCTAATAAATTTGTCAAACACGATTTCCCTTTCATAAAACTATGTTGACTCTGCCTAATCATGTTATGATTTTCTAAGTGACTTGATACCACTTCCTTAACAATGGATTCCAGCATTTTCCCGATGACTGATGTCAGGCTAACTGGCCTGTAGTTCCCTGTTTTTTCTCTCCCTCCTTTCTTGAATAGCGGTGTTACATTTGCGACCTTCTAATCCGCTGAGACCATTCCAGAATCTAGGGAATTTTGGAAGATCAAAACCAATGCTTCCACTATCTCTTCAGCCACTTCTTTTAGAACCCTAGGATGTAGGCCGTCAGGTCCTGGGGATTTGTTGGCTTTTAGTCCCATTAGTTTCTCTCGTACTTTTTCTCTACTTATATAAATTACGTTAAGTTCCTCACCCTCATTAGACCCTTGGTTCCCCGCCATTTTTGGCATGCTTGTTTGTGTCTTCTACTGTGAAGACAGATAAAAAATATTTGTTTAACGTTTCTGCCATTTCCTTATTCCCCATAATAATTTCTCCTGTCTCAGCCTCTGAGGGACCAATGTTTACTTTTGCTACTCTTTTCCTTTTTACATACTTGTAGAAACTCTTACAATCTGCTTTTATATTTCTTGCTAGTTTCTCTCATTCTATTTTTTTCCCTTTTAATCAATTTTTTGGTCAACCTTTGCTGGTTTCTGAAACTCCCAATCCTCAGACTTACTATTTGCAACATTATAAGCTTCTTTCAATCTAATGCTATCCTTAACTTCTTTAGTTACAGCCTTGGACCAAACATGGACAAAAGAGCTGAATTCCAAAGGTGAGGTGAAAGTGACTGTCTTTGACATCAAAGCAGATTTAATCGAGTGTGGCATCAGGCAGTCCTAGTAAAATTGAAGTCAATGGGAATCGGGGAAAACTCTCCACAATGGAAGATGGTTATGGTTGTTGGAGACCAATCATCTCAGCCCCAGGACATTGTTTCTCAGGACAGTATCCTAAGCCCAACCATCTTCAGTTGCTTCATCAATGACCTTCCGTCTGTCATAAGGTCAAAAGTGGGGATGTTTACTGATGATTGAGCAGTGTTCAGTTCCAATCGCAACTCCTCAGATAATGAAGCAGTCCATGTCAGCATACAGCAAGACCTGAACATCATTCACGTTTACGCTGGTAAGTGGCAAGTAACATTCACGCCACACAAGTGCCAGGCAATGACCATCTCCAACAAGAGTGAGTCTAACCACCTCCCCTTGACATTCAACAGCATTACCTTTGTCAAATCCCCCACTGTCAACAACCTGGAGGTAACTATTGCCCAGAACAAACTGGACCAGCCACATAAATACTGTGGCTACAATAGCAAGTCAGAGATAAAAATAAAATGATGGACATATTCAGTAGGTCAGGGAGCATCTGTGGAGAGAGAAACCGAGTTAACGTTTCAGATCGATGACTGATGACCAGCAGGTCAGAGGCTGGGTATTCTGTGGCGAGTGACTCACCTCCTGACTCCCCAAAGCCTTTCCACCATCTATAAGGCACAAGTTAGGAATGTAATGGAATACTCGCAACTTGTCTGGATGAGTGCAGCTCCAACAACACTCAAGAAGCTTGATACCTTCCAGAACAAAGCAGCCTGCTTGATTTGGCACCCCATCCACCACCTTAAACATTCACTCCCTCCACCATCAGCGCACCGTGGCTGCAGTATGTACCATCTACAAGGTACACTGCAGCAACTCGCCAAGGCTTCTTCGACAGCACCTCCCAAACCCGTGACCTCTACCACCGAGCACAAGGGCAGCAGGCGCATGGGAACACCACCACCTCCAAGTTCCCCTCCAAGTCACACACCATCCTGACTTGGAAATATATCGCCGTTCCTTCATCGTCACTGGGTCAAAATCCTGGAACTCCCTACCTAACAGCACTGTGGGAGTACCTTCACCACATGGACTGCAGCGGTTCAAGAAGGCAGCTCACCACCACCTTCTCAAGGACAATTAGGGATGGGCAATAAATGCTGGCCTTACCAGTGACGCCCACATCCTGTGAATAAATAAAAAATACTTGCCCATTTCAACATTTATGGAGTCTGCCCATCCACTTTTTTGGTATGTGCAATTCTTTATACTTGTCTGCATTCAATTTCAGCTATTTTTCTACTGACTTTTATATTTTATTCAGCTATTTTTTTAATTTGTGAGCTGAATCCACTGCCCCTCCCAGTTTGATATCACCTGAAAATTTGATCAACTTGCATTGAGTTCTGAATCCAAGTTGGTTATGTAAATTAAAATCTGTAGTTGTCCCAGGCATGCTCCTTTAAACCTATTAAGAAAGGCCTGAGGGAGCTCAAGCCAATCGCTGCCTGAGCCTAGCCACTGCATGTAATATTTCATACATTACAACAGTGACTACATTTCAAAAAGTACTAAAGCGCTTTGGGACATCCTGAGATCATGAAAGGTGCTATATAAATGCAAGTCTTTATGTAATTATCCCCATCCACTCCACTCAATTGCACTGTTGCACCTTGCTTCATAATTCCTGCCTTTGTTTTCCAACTCACCCTCTATTTATTTCCTACTGCCCCAGCACAGAATGCATATTCCATCCCTGTAACAAATGTCCCTTTTGACCCTGAAATTAGGAACCAAGCCTCCACCATGGGCGATCTCCAATTGATCTGAATGCCTCTGCCATTTCCTCCAGCTCTTGCCCTCCTGCAATTTAACAAAAGAAAATCAACATTATCACATACATCAGAGATGACCTAATTCCAATCATTCTTGCCAATACTCCAGGGGAGAATACTTAATTGGCACAACGGGAGTAAAACATAAATAAATACTTATTAACTACAACAACTTGAGTTGGTGATAGTAATGCAATATTAGCCATTCGACTATTGAAAGCATATAGGGCTTTTAACTGATTAATCAAGTGCATACACCCAACAACTGTTGACAACAGATGAATAGATTAAGATGCGTCCAGATGCAAATAGAACAACTAAAAACCAGTTTAGAGACAGGTAGTGCTGCTTTTAAATGTACGCCAAGCCACGGAAACATCTATGGAAAACGACTAGCTAATATTGAGTAATGGCATTTTCACATTTAAATTTGGATTCAAAAATAAATAAAATCAGATAGTTGGCAAAAAATGTTGGATTTTCTTAACATGAGAAAACATTAGCAAAGACCAAGGTCCATAGAGAAGGACACGACTGATTGTGAAAAGAGCAGGAGGGAAGATGAGGTAAATGAAGTAGGAGAGCTACAATTGGCTTCAGCATCCACGTGCTTGACAGATAAAAAGAAAACAACCAGGGTTCCTACTCCTGATACACCATAAAAATAAACAGGCCAGAGTGTTGATATCTAATGGATACCTAGCAGCAATCTAATCGGTGGACTAAACTGGTTTATACACAAAATCACGGATACCAACAATGAGTTAGAGACTGCAATTAAATTGAGGAATTCAATTGTTTTTTTTATACAGAATAATAATGGATACCTGGGACTGAGTTACAGGCTAGAATCTAATCAAAGGGTTCAAATGGTTTATATATAGAATAAGGGATACCCAGAAGTGAGTTACGTGCTGGAATTCAGTTGAAAAGTTTGGTTGGTTTATAAAGGAAACTACAGAATGAGATGCATGTTGGAATTTAATCAAGGAGTTCAAATGGTTTAAATAATAATGGATATCAGTCGATGTATATTATACAATAATAAGTCAGTCTATAGGTTATGTAATACAGTTATCTGATCAAAAAATTCATCTTTCATGTTCATTCATTTTCTTCTGTTTGCCTCTAATTGGTGAATAATGAAAGTAGAAAATAACCAATCAAGCTGCATAAAAACAAAATTTCTCCCAATCATATTATAGAGTTATTTTCTTCTATATACAGCTGTCATGATAGTTCCTCGCCCACCTCACTATATACCAGTAAAATCAAAAAAATAATTAGTGCACAATCAATCAAATGATTCACAAAGAAACTCACAAACCCCTCATAAACATATCCATCCCATCTTTCATGTTGTGACATCTCTTCTCATCTCCTACCCACACAAAATCGACCGCTTTGACCTCAGATACGCCGTCCCTGATAACAGATACCATGGTCTGGTACAATGTAGGCCTTCTGTCTGGTACTGTCTCCAGCTGCTCCACACTCATTGCCTCCACTTGCTGCCTCCAAGAGCTCTCTGTGGTGCTGTTGACCTGGTCACAGCTCCTGTGGATCAAGTTCCATTGTGAGAGACCATTGTGGCAAATTGCAGCAGTTGCAGGTAATTTAGGGAAAAGGCCATTGCTATATTTGGGGGGGGGGGGGAGGGGGGGAGAAAGGTTTTGCACTTTTTAACTTTTTTTTTGGCTTTCTCAACCTGCCCTGCCAGCTTCAATGATTGTGCACATATATGCACCTGATCTCTCTGTTCATGCACCCCTTTTAGGATTGTACCCTTTAGTTTATATTGCCTCTCCTCATTCTTCCGACCAAAATGTATCACTTCGCACTGTTCTGCGTTAAATTTCATCTGTCATGTGTCCGCCCATTTCACCAGTTTGTCTATGTCCTTTTGAAGTCTATCACTATCCTCCTCACTATTCCAAGTTTTGTGTCATCTGCAAATTTTGAAATTGTGCCCTGTACTCCCAAGTCCAAGTCATTAATATATATCAAGAAAAGCAGTGGTCCTAGTACCAACCTCTGGGGAACACCACTGTATACCTTCCTCCAGTCCAAAAAACAACTGTTCACCACTACTCTCTGTTTCCTGTCACTTAGCCAATTCCGTATCCATGCTGCCACTGTCCCTTTAATTCCATGGGCTTCAACTTTGCTTGCAAGCCTATTATCTTTGCTGGCAAGCACTTTATCAAACGTCTTTTGGAAATCCACGTCAACCGCATTGCCCTCATCAACCCTCTCTGTTACCTCATCAAAAAACTCAATCAAGTTAGTTAAACACAATTTGCCTTTAACAAATCTATGCTGGCTTTCCTTAATTAATCCACACTTGTCCAAGTGACTGTTAACTTTGTCCCTGATTATCATTTCTAAAAGCTTCCCCACTAGGTTAAACTGACTGGCCTGTTGTTGCTGAGTTTATCCTTACACCCGTTTTTAATCAAGGGTGTAGCATTTGCAATTCTCTAGTCCTCTGGCACCACCCCTGTATCTAAGGAAGATTGGAAGATTATGGCCAGTACCTCCACGATTTCCTCCTTAACCTCCCTCAGCATCCTAGGATGCATCCCATCCAGTCCTGGTGACTTATCAACTTTAAGTACAGACAGCCTTTCTAGTACCTCCTCTTTATCAATTCTTATCTCATCCAGTATCTCCACTCTTTCACCTCTTTCACTATGACTTTGGCAGCATCTTCTTGGTGAAGACAGATGCAAAGTACTCATTTAGTACCTCAGCTATGCCCTCTGCTTCCATGCGTAGGTCTCCTTTTTGGTCCCTAATTAGCCCCACCCCTCCTACTACTTGTTTATTATTTATATGCCTATAGAAGACTTTTGAATTCCCTTTTATGTTAGCTGCCAATCTATTCTCATACTCTCTCTTTGCCCCTCTTATGTTTTTTTTCACTTCCCCTCTGAACTTTCTATATTCAGTCTGATTCTCACTTGTATTCTCAACCTGACATCTGTCATACGCGCTCTTTTTCTGCTTCATCTTACTCTTCATCTCTTTCGTCAACCAAGGACCTCTTGGCCTACCTTTCACCCTAATGGGAATGTATCTCGACTGTACCCGAACCATCTCCTCTTTAAAGGCAGCCCATTGTTCGATTATAGTTTTGCCTGCCAATCTTTGATTTCAATTTACCCGGGCCAGATCCATTCTCAACCCACTGAAATTTGCCTTCCTCCATGTTGTAATTTTCTGTTTTTATTTCTTATAATAAACCTTGACTCAGTGATAACACTCTTACCTCTTTATTTTCTATTGCACTTTTTTCCCTCGTTTGTCAATTTCTCTGCATCTTACTATTTTTAGATTAGTATTCCTCTTTCCATAATGGGGAAACTAAGAATTAACCGGATTGCTATGTCTAGCAACACAATCATTCATTGAAGATTTATTTCGCTTTAAAGAGGATGTTTCTGATTTCACTAGAAATACTGAACATTGGGACTTGTCACAAATGGCTTTACGATGTTTGTACATATAGAAATCTATATGTTGTGTGGTAATTATTGTGAGGCAGGGATGGAGCCTCCGAAGATGGGACTGTAGGTCACAGATCTGACCCTCTTGTGTTAATTGACCTATCAGTGACTAGTAAACCCCAGCAAAGCCTCACAAATTTTTGCAAATTTATTTTTGAAATGTCTTTCTTTTTCTCTTCATATGCCACCTCTTTCTCTCATTTTATCTTTCCTTGTTCTTTCAGTTCCTGTTTCTTTGCTGTCACCTTTTTCCTGGATATATTTTATGGATTGGCTCCCTTCCTACAGCATCTGTCTAATTTCAAATTGTCTTCTCTCCCCCATAACAAGTCACTGCACTCCAAAAGTAATTCATTGTGCGAATTATTTTGAGACATGTGTTTGTAATAAGGCACGATATAAATATAAGTATTATCCCTTGCTGTCTGCCTCCTCCACTCCAGCCCTCGCCATTTGCCCATTAGTTGTCCTACTTAGCATTCGTTTTGCCTCATATTTCTCTCTCTCTCTTTCACACCTTTTCAGTCCTCTTCTTTTTATTTGTATTCACCATTTCTCTCTAGATGTCGCTGTTTTTCATTCTTTTCAACACTTTTTTTCCTCTCTCTCTCCCCCCCTTCCTCCCCCGATCCTATAATATTTCAGATTCCTGTCTCTGATCTCTTTCCGGCTATGTGTGTATGTGCTGTTTCCTCTGGGCTCGGCTCTGCCTTTCGACCGTGTCGATTTCACTTGGACTAAAACTGACAAAAAAAAACAAGGGTGGGGGGGATATATATATATATATATATCTGTGTGTGTGTGTGTGTATTTCCAGCAGTACTCAGCCATCTTCAGTGCGTCTGCCAGTACAACCGAGGATTTGACAGAAAGGGGAAGAACATCCAGACATCCAGGAAGCAGGCAAGGATCCAACACCGCAACATTGGAGCAATTTCATTGGCAATTTTTTTTCCACGTTTAATGATATGAATATATATTAGAGGAGGGAACCCGCGTACCTACCCTGGCCAACAGGAGACTAGTTTGCAGCGGAAAAATAAAGGCAGGGAAAAGGGGCCAGTTTAGAATTCTAATTAAAAACGTGGTGTTTTTTTGTTGTTGTTCAATCAAATCGGGTTTATTTACTTTTCTTAAATTATAAATAATCTACTGGACGATGCTCTGAAGATGTCAGTGTCCAGAGTCGGTTTTCCAAATGGATTTTTGCTGGAAGATGGGAGGATGGAGGCAGAAGTTAGCAGGATCATCCGAAACTTGGAGCTGGGAACTGTCATGACTTTATATTATCAGAAAAAATCCCAGCGACCGGAGAGAAAAACTTTTCAGGTTAAACTAGAAACCCGGCAGATCACCTGGTGCAGGACGTGCGAAAAGATCGAAGGGGAAAGTAAGTAAAACAAATACACACTTGGATTTTTTATAGGATGTTGGGTGACAGAAAGTCTGCAGGTACCAACCATCTAAGGGCTGAGATGGAACCATCAAAGCCAGATGAGTGAGACCCCTTAGCTAAGAATGTGCTCCAAAGTGGGACAGATACACACTTTACATTGCTTACTCTCTCTGTTTTTATTGCTTTTTTTGTGGTGATGGGATGTCACGGTTAATAACATTGGACGACCGATTGAGCCATCTAACTTGAACAGAAACTCTATTCAGGGCGATATGGGATAGATTTTATACCCTGTACCAAAAATATATATATACGTGTGTGTGGTAAATGTATGCTCAATACCATATTATGATCTATGCTAAAAATAGCTATCAGTGCACTTCTCATGTGAAGTCAAATACTTACTGAGATTTACTCTGAATCAATGCCTTTAGACAGTAAATGACTTTAAGCCATTAAATGCTCCTGCAATACAGTGACCTCCAGTTGTCCAATTTGTAACAGCAATATCTTTGATTTCAATAGATGGTATATTGTGTTGGATGACAGAGGATTGATATTTTTTAATTAACCCAAACTTGGAAAGGCTGCAACTCTCAAATAGTGGATCCCAATAGGATATGGAATTTCTTCTGATTGGGTCTGCAGTACTGATTCAGATTTCCCTCCTCTTGTGAAGGTGCCAACTCTAGCTGAAGTATGGTTCCACTTGGTACCTCATCCTAGTGGCCATTCTTCAATGTGAGCTTAGCTAGTTAATGTCAGCAGTTTATTCGACCACTGAGATCAGCTAACTCAGGGCAATTAGAAGAATCAAACATAGTCTTACATAGTATTTACAGCACAGAAACAGGCCATTTGTCCCAACAGGTCTACATCGGTGCTTATGCTCCACACAAGCCTCCTCCCACCCTTCTTTATCCAACCCCATCAGTGTATCCCTCTATTCCTTTCTCCCTCATGTATTTATCTAGCTTCTCCATAAATGCATCTATGCTAGTCGTCTCAACTACTCCTTGTGGTCCTTGAAATCCATATTCTAACCACTCTGGTTTTTCCTGAATTCCCTGTTGGATTTATTAGTGACTATCTTATATTTATGGGCCCTAGTTCTGGTCTCCCCTGCAAACCTCATATGTATAGCTCAGCTACTCATTAGACAAACTTGCCAGGGAGTTGGGAGAGCTGGATTCAATTTTCTGAAAGGCTTTTACCTTTGGTTATCTATTGCAGCACCTGTTCATGTTTTGCCTGCAACAGGCAGAAGGGTTGTCTGAAACCAAGCCAGATTGAAAGGTTGTAAATAAAACAGGAGCTGCTTGGATTCATAAATGGTTCTCAAGCTCATCCATAGACGTTATTTATTTAGTTAGCTAGTTAGTTAGTTATTATTAATATATAACTAGAGTAAACATCTAACCGTTTTAAAGCACATTTTCATGGAGCACCGGAATTGAATCCGGGACTAGAAGATTCCACTCCTTAATTAGCCAGCAGTGGGCTGAAAATCTAAGTAAACTCCCAGCTGACAAGTAACATAAGAAATAGGAGCAGGAGTAGGCCATTTGGCCCTTCGAGCCTGCTCTGCCATTCAATAAGATCATGGCTGATCTTTTTTTAAATTTGTTTTTATGGGATGTGGGCGTCGCTGGCAAGGCCAGCATTTATTGCCCATACCTAATTGCCCTTGAGAAGGTGGTGGTGAGCCGCCTTCTTGAACCGCTGCAGTCCGTGTGGTGAAGGTACTCCCCCAGTGCTGTTAGGTAGGGAGTTCCAGGATTTTGACCCAGCGACGATGAAGGATCGGTGATATACTTCTAAGTCAGGATGGTGTGTGACTTGGAGGGGAACTTGGAGGTGGTGGTGTTCCCATGCGTCTGCTGCCCTTGTCCTTCTAGGTGGAAGAGGTCGCGGGTTTGGGAGGTGCTGCTGAAGAAGCCTTGACGAGTTGCTGCAGTGCATCTTGTAGATGGTACACACTGCAGCCACAGTACACCGGTGGTGGAGGGACTGAATGTTTAAGGTGGTAGATGGGGTGCCAATCATTTGGGCTGCTTTGTCCTGGATGGTGTTGAGCTTCTTGAGTGTTGTTGGAGCTGCACTTATCCAGGCAAGTGGAGAGTATTCCATCACACTCCTTACTTGTGCCTTGTAGATGGTAGAAAAGCTTTGGGGAGTCAGTAGGTGAGACACTCGCCGCAGAATACCTAGCCTCTGACCTGCTCTTGTTGCCACAGTATTTATGTGGCTGGTCCAGTTAAGTTCCTGGTCAATGGTAACCCCCAGGATGTTAATGGTGGGGGATTCGGTGATGGAAATGCCTTTGAATGTCAAGGGGCGGTGGTTAGACTCTTGCTTGTTGGAGATAGTCATTGCCTGGCACTTCTGTGGCGCGAATGTTACTTGTCACTTATCAGCCCAAGCCTGAACGTTGTCTAGAAACATAGAAACATAGAATCTAGGAGCAGGAGTAGGCCATTCGGCCCGTCGAGCCTGCACCACCATTCAATACGATCATGGCTGATCATTCAAATCCAGTACCCTGTCCCTGCTTTAATCCCCACAGTACACATATCCCACCCGACCTCTGTAACCCCACGTATTTAATTCCCCCTAACATATCCCATCCTATCCCCATAACCCCACATATTTAATCCCCCCCTAACACTAAGGGTCAATTTTATCATAGCCAATCAACCTAACCCGCACATTTTTGGACAGTGGTCTTGTTGCATGCGGGCATGGACTGCTTCATTATCTGAGGAGTTGTGAATGGCATTGAACACTGTGCAGTCATCAGCGAACATCCCCATTTCTGACCTTATGTCATTGATGAAGCAGTTTCTACCTCATCTCCACTTTCCTGAACTATCCCCATATCCCTTGACCCCTTAATATTCAAAAATCTATCGATCTCTGTCTTGAATATACTCAATGACTGAGCCTCCACAGCCCTCTGGGGTAGAGAATTCCAAAGATTCACCACCCTCTGAGTGAAGAAATTTCTCCTAATCTCAGTCCTAAATGGCTGACCCATTATTCTGAGACTGTGACCCCTGGTTCTAGACTCCCCAGCCAGGGGAAACATCCTCCCTGCATCTACCCTGTCAAGCCCTGTAAGAATTTTGTATGTTTCAATGAGATCACCTCTCATTCTTCTAAACTCTAGAGAATATAGGCCTAGTCTACTCAATCTGTCCTCATAGGACAATTTCCCCATCCCAGGAACCAGTCTGGTGAACCTTCGTTGCACTCCCTCTATGGCAAGTATATCCTTCCTTAGGTAAGGAGACTAAAACTGTACACAATACTCCAGGTGTGGTCCCACCAGGGCCCTATATAATTGCAGTAAGACATCTTTACTCTTATACTCAAATCCTCTTGTAATAAAGGCCAACATACCATTTGCTTTCCTAATTGCTGTACCTGCATGTTAACTTTCAGTGATTCGTGTACAAGGACACCCAGGTCCCTCCGAACACCAACATTTCCCAATCTCTCACCATTTAAAAAATACTCTGCTTTTCTATTTTTCCTACCAAAGTGGATAATTTCACATTTTTCCACATTATATTCCATTTGCCATGTTCTTGCCCACTCACTTAGCCTGTCTATATCCCCTTGAAGCCTCCTTGCATCCTCCTCACAACTTACATTCCCACCCAGCTTTGTATCATCAGCAAACTTGGATATATTACATTTGGTCCCCTCATCCAAATCATTGATGTAGATTGTGAATAGCTGAGGCCCAAGCACTGATCCTTGCGGTGCCCCACTAGTTACAGCCTGCCAACTCGAAAATGACCCGTTTATTCCTACTCTCTGTTTTCTGTCCATTAACCAATCCTCAATCCATGCTAGTATATTACCCCCAATCCCATGAGCCCTAATTTTGTTTAATAACCTCTTGTGCGGCACCTTATCGAATGCCTTCTGAAAATCCAAATACACCACATCCACTGGGTCCCCCTTATCTATTCTGCTGGTTACAACCTCAAAAAACTCTAACAGATTTGTCAAACACGATTTCCCTTTCATACCACATCCTTAATAATAGATTGTAGCATTTTCCCTACTACTGATGTCAGGCTAACTGGTCTGTAGTTCCCCGTTTTCTCTCTCCCTCCTTTCTTAAATAGTGGGGTTACATTTACTCCCTTCCGGAACCATTCTAGAATCTATGGAATTTTGGAAAATGACAACCAATGCATCCACTATCTCTATAGCCAACTCTTTCAAAACCCTAGGATGTATGCCATCAGATCCAGGGGATTTATCGGCTTTCAGTCCCATTAATTTCTCCAGTACTACTTTTTTACTAATACCAATTTCTTTCAGTTCCTCATTCTCGCTAGGCCCTTGGTTCTCCACTATTTCTGGGAAGTTTTTTGCATCTTCTTCCGTGAAGTATTTGTTTAATTTCTCTGCCATTTCCTTATTCCCCATTATAATTTCTCCGGTCTCAGCCTGTAAGGGACCCACATTTACTTTTGCTAATCTTTGCTTTTTTACATACCTATAGAAGTTTTTACAGTTTGTTTTTATGTCTCTCGCTAGTTTACTCTCATATTCTATTTTCCCTTTCTTTATCAATTTCTTGTCCTCCTTTGCTGAATTCTAAAATCCTCCCAATCCTCAGGCTTACTACTCTTTTTGGCAGAATTATAAGCCTCTTCCTTTGATCTAATACTATCTTTAACTTCCCTTGTTAGCCACAGATGGACTACTTTTCCTGTGGGGTTTTTGTGCCTTAAAGGAATGTATATTTGTTGTAAATTATGTATTAATTCTTTAAATGCTAGCCATTGCTCATCCACTGTCATACCTTTTAATGTAGTTTCCCAATTTACCTTAGCCAACTCGCCCCTCATACCTACGTAGTTTGCTTTGTTTAGATTTAAGACCCTAGTTTTGGATTTAACTAAGTCACTTTCAAACTCAATATAAAATTCTATCATATTATGGTCACTCATCCCTAAAGGCCCCTTTACTACAAGGTTATTAATTAACCCTTTCTCGTTGCACAATACTAGATCTAAAATAGCCTGTTCCCTAGTTGGTATATTAGTATATATATCCCTCTGTCTAGTTTCTCCCTTCATCCCCAATCCTTCAGTGGGTCTCTCCCTTTGACCCAATCCTTCCTTTGTTCCAGAGTTCCAGTTCTATGAGTTCCAGAGAAGGTGAAAGCTCAACAGATGGAATTGTCTTTACCTAAGCCGAACCAGTACTAATGTCGCTGGGTCAAAATCCTGGAACTCCCTACCGAACAGCACCATGGGAGTACCTTTACCACACGGACTGCAGTGGTTCAAGAGGCGGCTAACCGAGGGCAACTAGGAATGGGCAATAAATGCTGGCCTTGCCAGGAACACTCACATCCCATGAATGAATAAATTTACAAAAAACTCAAATGGCAGTATGGAGAGACATTAACGAAAAGAATACTGAAGAAAAGAATAATTAAAATAAAGAAGGGAAATTGGCACTGAGGGGAATGAAAGTTCAGAGTTACAGTGTTTATATACAGATGTAAGAAAGAAAAAGGAAAGAAAGACTTGCATTTATATAGCGCCTTTCATGACCACCGGATGTCCCAAAGCGCTTTACAGCCAATGAAGTATTTTTTTTGAAGTGTAGTCACTGTAGTAATGTAGGAAATGCTGCAGCAAGCTCCCACAAACAGCTACTTCTTCTTAGGCAGAAGATGTAATGTAGGAAATGCTGCAGCCAATTTGCGCACAGCAAGTTCCCACAAACAGCAATGTGATAATGACCAGATATTCTGTTTGTATGATGTTGAATGAGGAATAAATTTTGGCCAGGACACCAGGGATAACCCCCCTACTCTTCTTCAAAATAGTGCCATGGGATCTTTTATGTCCACCTGAGTGAGCAGACAGGGCCTCGGTTTAACGTCTCATCCAAAAGACAGCACCTCTGACAGTGCAGCACTCCCTCAGTACTGCACTGGAGTGTCAGCCTAGATGTTTTCTGCTCAAGTCTCTGGAGTGGGACTTTGAACCCACAACCTTCTGACTCAGAGGCACGGGTGCTACCAACTAAGCCACTGCCTGACACACAGTATTATACTAATAATATATAATACAAGTTCTGGAACTAGAAGCATTAATTACAATGGAAGGTTATGGTATTTGTAGCCTTGATGGAAACTTGACTTTGGCTGGGCAAAACTGAGAACTAAATATTCCCAGCTATAAAACTTTGAGGAGATATAGAGAAGGAAAGGGAAAAAGAAAGAGATAAATGACCAATTAAATAGTTTTTTAAGTGATGCTAGTTGAGCTGATGGCCAGGAAAAATACCCTGATCTTCTTCAAATAGTGCCATGGAATCTTTTACAGCCACCTGAGAGGGCGTAACATCTTATTTGAAAGACAGCACCTCCAACAGTGCAGCACTCCCTTGGTACTGCACTGGAGTGTCTGTCGAGAATATATGCTCAAGTTCTAGAGTGAGGCTTCAACCTGCAGAACTTCTAACTCAGAGGTGAGAGTTCTACCACCGAGCCAATGCTAGCATCTTGGCACAAAGGGAGAAGGGGTGGCCTTATTAATTAAGGGCACAATTACCTCTTCAAAATCCAATGTTTATCCAAGTCTGTCTCTCCATCTCCAATCTTTCTCTGAGTCTCTCCATCATCTCCAATCCTTCTCTGAGTCTCCATTTCCAATCCTTCTCATACACCAAAACGTGTATATTTTATTTTTTTGAATTGTTTCCACAAGTTAAGTTTCAATGTAATGTTGCTAAGTATAAGAACATAAGAACTAGGAGCAGAAGTAGGCCATTCAGGCCCTTCAAGCCTGCTCTGCCATTCAATAAGATCATGGCTGATTTTCTACCTCAACTCCACTTTCCTGCACTATCCCCATATCCCTTGAACCCTTAATATGCATAAAGTTAATTTAGAAGAGTTCAAAAAAAATTGTGCCCTGGAAGAAGTGAGTATGTTTAAAACATAACAGCAGGACACAGTACATGTTACTTAAGGATGTTTTGCAATAAAGCAAGACAGCAGGAAAAAGCATGTCAGACAGACCTGTAACATTAAAGCATGACAGCAGGACAATGTGAGTCACAGACATCACAGACAGACTTGTTACATTAAAGCATGAGCAGAACCGTGCACATCATGATGGACCAGTTAAATTAAGGAATGAGCAGGAGAGCCCACATCACAGATAGACCTGTTACCTTAAAATGGTACAACAGAACAACAACTTACATTTATATAGCACCAAACGTCCCAAGGCGCTTCACAGGATCGTAATCAGACAAAAATTGACACCGAGCCAAAGAAGGAGACACTAGAACAGGTGACTGAAAGCTTGATCAAAGAGGTCGGTTTTAAGCAATGATGGTGGGGCGAAAGAGGTGGGGGAAGCACAAGTCAGTGCATGCCATAGACAGACCTGTTACATTACATGTGAAGCATGATATTGTTTTCAATTAACAAGGCTAGATGATGAGATAAGGCCCACTTTACATGATAGTAACCACCAAGGTTGAAAAGAATATGGGTGAAATAGGATGAATCAAGAAGTAGTGGCAAGGTGACACCAAGCTTGGGTGTAAGAAGCCTCCAGACTGTAGAATATGACTGTCCCACTGTTTTCCGTTCCTAAGAAAGGAAGAGTTAGAATAGGAGACAGCGTGTTGAGTCTCCATTTCAACAAAATGAGAATGCAGAGAGCATGTATAACAACGAATCTGGGAGGAACATGAAAGGAGCAATGGCCATAGTAGTGCCAATAAAACACCTTATTAAAATGTATTAAATACCGATTTAAACAATAAAACAAGCTTAGGTGTTATGTTCCAAGTGTTGACTCTTTAGAGGGGACTGGATGACTGCCAGCATATTACAGTGCAGTGATTAAGGCGGTTCAGATGACACCATGAAACATGAGAGCAAAAGCTCAATCAGTTCATTCATCAGCTGAACCTGGAGGGTTATATTGGCCCAAAAATTAGTCTCACTACGCGAGAGTACGCACTGTGTACTCTCGCGTATTCTGTCTCCAATTGCCGGTTTTCTGCATGCACTGCGCATGCGCTGAAAACCGGCACTTGGTGATTTCAAAAGGGGGCGGTTCCTAGGTGAACCGCGTGTGCGCTACAGGCTGCGCGCACGCAGTGCACTTAGTGCTTTGAACGCGCAGGTAAGCATGGAAGATTTTGCACATAAAGAAAGGAGGCGTAAGACCCTCTTTTAACAAGGTAAGTAGTTAATTAAGTATTATTTTGAATTTTTTTCAACAGGTATATCTTTTTTAGAGACTTTAAAGAAAGGTAAGTTTATTTTTATAACTTTTAAAAAGATTTAAAATTTTTTCAAAAATTTAATTTTTTGTTTAAAGTGGTTAATTTATTTAACTATACTTATTTTATTAATGTGATGGTTTTTTTTTAAAATTTAATTAAGGTTTAGCTGTTCTTTTGGGGGGGGTATAGATTCATAGCTTTCACAGCCCTTGCTGTGAAAACTATGAATGAAAGATGGTGTGCTGCCATTGGCTCTAACTGAATCACGTGATCCCACAGCTCGCACGAATTAACTGCATCTGTGGGATACGCAAGCACTGCACAGCTGCAGCCTTGAAACTAAAGTTCGTGTGAGCTCGGAATGAAAAGGCAGGCGTGCAGTGAGATATCGCGGGGAAGCCTTACCCCCGCAGGAAGGCTCCGTCTTTAATTTCTGGGCCATTAGATGGTGAGATACAGAGGAGATCATCACCTTCCAAATAATGGATATAAGCGATCATTTTACGAATGAGTGATCCAAGAAATGGCATTGCATATCAGGAATATGGTTGAGAGCGCGGTATGATTTTCTGTCCATTAATTTTTACAGGAGTCGTGTGCCCGAATTCTCAATAACTGATCCCTGCAGATGAAGCCCCGCGCAATGAATGCTAATTAATAAGATTACCCCTATGCAGACCAAAACTCTGCTGCCCATATCCTAATTCATAGCATATACAAGATACACTGCAGCAACTCGCCAAGGCTTCTTCGGCAGCACCTCCCAAACCCGCGATCTCTTCCACCTAGAAGGACATGGGCAGCAGGCACATGGGAACACCACCACCTCCAAGTTCCCCTCCAAGTCACACACCATCCTTACTTGGAAATATATCGCCGTTCCTTCATCGTCGCTGTGTCAAAATCCTGGAACTCCCTCCCAACAGTACTGTGGGAGTACCCTCACCACATGGACTGCAGCGGTTCAAGAAGGTGGCTCACCACCACCTTCTCAAGAGCAATTAGGGATGGGTAATAAATGCGATGCCCACATCCCAGGAATGAATAAAAAAGTCCCGTTTACCCATCACCCATGTGCTCGCTGACCTACATTGACTCCCAGACCACCAACATTTAAAAAAAAAATTCTCATCCTCATGTTCAAATCCCTCCATGGGTTCGCCTCTCCTTATCTCTGTAACCTCCTCCAGCTCTACAACCCTCCAAATACTCAAGAGTTCCTCCAACTCTGGCCTCTTGTCCATACCCCACTTCCGTCACCTCACCATTGGTAACTGTGCCTTCAGCCAACTAAAACCTAAACTCTGGAATTCCCTCCCCAAACATCTGCGCCTTTCCACCTTTAACACTGTGTTTAAAATCTACCTCTTTGACTAAGTGTTTGGTCACCGATCCTAATGTCTCCTTCTTTGGCTCAGTGTCAATTTCTGTCTGATTACACTCCTGTGAAGCACCTTGGGACGTTTTACTACAGTAAAAGGTGCTATATAAATATAAGTTGTCATTTTTATATTCTAAATTCACAAGTTTGTGTTTGTGGGATTTGCTTTATCTGTGCACTAAGTCATTCCTAGGATATAGAACCTTGTTAACACACCCTTCTTTGAGTCAAATAAGGTTGACTCAAGCCTGCATATGGCTCTTTTTGCTACTGAGGCCTTTTAAGCTCTGCAAATGCTTTGACCCGGCCCTGTTGCATGTTTCAATTCAAAGTTATTGCCAATAAAAAGCATCCAGTTTAAACTGCCAGAATATTCAATATTTTCATTATTGCTACTATTTAGAGGCTAATTTCTAGGTAGGTGAAAGTGGTCTGACAATCCTATTGGTTAAAAGTAAGGATATTAATACATAATATAAAGCTCCATTCTTAGAAATAGCTCAATTGCCACAATTCAGTTATTACATTGCAGTGTATTTGCTCATGAAAATATCAGCAAATGCAACCAACCTACTCTAAGAGCAACCCCAACTATGCTAATTAGTAACACTGTCCCACCTACTGTAATTAGTAACCCAGCTCCAGCTACTCTAAGTAGCACCTCAGCCCCACAAACTCTAATTAACGACCACAGCACCACAATAATCCCAGCTCCACCTACTCGCATTAGTAACCCCAGCAGCCCTAGTCTATTTAGTAACCTGAGCCCACTTACTCAAAATAAAACCCTCAGTCCCAGCATTAATGACCCATCTTGAAGTTTCCTTCTCTCTCTCCTCACCAGAAGTCTCTCAATGTCTTTCCTCTCTGCTTCCCATTCTCCATTTCTTCTATTCTTCTGTATATGACTCTCCTCTCCTTGCAACTCTCTTCTCTCTCCTCTATTGTTCCTCAGCTTTCATTTCACCTCTACCCATCCTTCTTTCCCCTCCTTCTGGCTGTCCTCAGTGTCCTGCTCCACCTCTCCTTCCTTCTTCTCTCTTTGCTATTTTCTCTCTTTGCTATTCTCTCTCCTCGCCTCTTCTTTTGTCTCTCCTCTTCTTCCCTCTTTCTTCACCATCCTACTCCTCCCCACTGCAGCTTTAAACTTTCTAGTATGTTTATTATCACATTATATCACCACAGTGAATCCGGAGCCAGCCTCCTCCCCCTCCCTAACAAAAACATTCGGATTTATAAGCAGACAGGAAATGATATGTCAGTACACACTAGAGTTAGGATGACAAACCAGGCCTTAGTAAATATTAGCCTTTGCTTTAGCAGGCTTGGAGATTTGGGTGTAGTTATATTTGCTTTCAATCCTGTCCTTCCTCAAGTTCCTGATTCTAAATATAGAAACAGTACACAAAGGTTATGACGGGGAGAGAGGATGTGACTGAATTATATAACAAGTAAATATGCTCATGAAGGGAAATGAAACCTTATCAACCTGAGCCTCACTTACTCAAATTAACAACCCCGCCCCCACAAACAAATATTGATAACTCAACCCATCTACTCAAATTAGCATCAGCAGCCCCACCTACTCTAATTAGCAACTCCCCTTCCCTGCACTCTAATTAACAACCCCCCAGCCCCACCTACTCTATTTAATAATCCCAACTTCACCTAATCTAATTAGTGACCCCACTATAACTCTGGCAGGAGACTGATTTAATGTCTCATCCAAAAGATGGCATCTACGACACTCCCTCAGTACTGCACTGGAGTGTTAGCCTAGATTTTTGTGCTCAGGTCTCATGGAGTGGGACTATGAACCCACGAACTTCTAATTCAAAGGTGAGAGTGCTACCAACTGAGCCACAGCTGATACTGAAAATAGTTCGATGAAAAAACATTTGTGCCACTATTCCTCATAAAAACAACAAAACATTTTGCATTTATATAGCGTCTTTAATGTAGTAAAGCATCCCAAGGCGCTTCACAGGAGTGTAATCAGACAAAATTTGGCATCAAGGCACATAAGGAGATGATAGGACAGGTGACCAAAAGCTTGGTCAAAGATGTAGGTTTTGAGGAGCATCTTAAAGGAGGAGAGGGAGATGGAGAGGCGGAAAGGTTTAGGGAGTGAATTCCAGAGCTTCGGACCTAGACAGCTGAAGGCTTGGCTGCCAATGGTGGAGCAATTAAAATAGGGGATG
The DNA here is from genome assembly GCA_030390025.1 of Squalus acanthias. Lineage (NCBI taxonomy): Eukaryota > Metazoa > Chordata > Chondrichthyes > Squaliformes > Squalidae > Squalus > Squalus acanthias. The sequence continues at coordinate 28,742,138 of CM059432.1, read as the reverse complement.
CGCAAGAGGCCAGAATTAGAGGAATCCAGAGTTCTTGGAGAGTTGTAGGGCTGGACAAGGTTACAGAGATAGGGAGGCGCGAGGCCATGGAGGGATTTGAACACAAGGATGAGAATTTTAAATTCGGGACATTGCTGGACCGGGAGTCAATGTAGGTTGACGTGTACAGGGGCGATGGGCGAATGGGACTTGGTGCGAGATAGGATACGAACAGCAGAGTTTTTAACCACGCAGGCCAGCCATTTCTAAGAGGCCTTGGGCGTGCCTTCTCCTGCTCTTCTGCAGATTGTATACTTCACCTTGGCCTTGGGTTCTGAAATTTGCAGCCATCTGTAGATGTGCAACCTTTCAGACCTCTGCCATTTGGAAAGGCTAATTCATGTGCACTGGGCAAGGGAGCGGCACGGGGAATGCAGCATGAGGTCACAGAGAAGATCACAGGGGAGGGGAGCAGAGTGGGCCAGTGGGAGTGGAGTAGTTACACTGGGAAAACAACATAAATTCAAATTTCAGTTAAAACAACCAGATCTGCCAATCTATGAGGCTGCAATGGTCCCTAAGTCCAAGAGAACAGCTCAGGAAGCTAAATTTAGACCGAGGGATAATTAGAAATGCATATTAATGGTAAGTGAATTCAGTGGAAATTTAAGGATGAAGATGAATAAAATTGGTTGTGTCAGGAAAAGTTTCATAGGTTTGCACAAGCCTTTCACAAACAGACTGCTGTCAGTAATGGTTTCTAACTTTTGGCCGACTTGGCAAAGCTGTCAGCACCTAATTGGAGAAAACATATGGTCAGGTTTCCACTGACCATCATTCATTATAAAGCGACAGCATATCATGGACCAATGAGGTCATTAAAAGAAAGCTCTTGCATTTATATAACAGCTTTCACAACCTTAGGACGTCCCAAAGCGCTTTACAACGAGTGAAATACTTTTGAAGTGTAGTCACTGTTGAAATATAGGAAACGCAGCAGCCAATTTTCACACAGCAAGGTCTCTCAAACTGCAATGTGATAATGACCAGATAATGGGCCAGAAATTCGGCTCTCCGGCTTCCCGCGGGTGCAAGAATTGCGCGTGTACTTACATACCGCGCCTGCCGCTGTGCTGTCGGGCCTGCGTGGAATTCGGCTCCTGGGCCTCCTCCAGCTGCCGGTGCGCAGTGCTTGCGTATCCCAGCGGCGCAGTTAGTTCGAAGTGTCCCCTGGGATCACGTGGGCCATGGAGAGCCAATCGGAGCAGGGAATCTTCATTCATAGATTTGACAGGAAGACCTGTCAAATCTATGAATGGAGATCAGCCCCAAAACCTCACTAAAACTTCAAATACATTTTTTTTTAAATCACATTTTTAAAATAACTATAAATTACATAAATTAACTACTTTAAACAAAAATTTAAATTTTTGAAAAAATTAATTACACTTTTTAACGGTGCTAAAAATAAACTTACCTTTCTTTAAAGTATGTAAAAAAGATAAACCTGTTGAAAATTTTTTAAAATTGTACTTAATTCATCACTTACCTTGTTAAAAACAGGCCTTGCGCCTCCTTTTTCCCTGCGCAGCTTCTCCGTACTTACCCTCACGGAGAAACCTGAAAAAAAAAAACAAAGTTCGAGGTCTATGCGCTGCCTCTCTGGCGCACGCGTTCGACCTCTGAACCCCTTCCTTCAGGGGAACGGAAGTTCTGGTTTCCAGCGCATGCGCGAAACCGGCACTTTCGTTGGGTCTACGGGTGAGTACACAGCGCGTACTCACCCGTGGAGACCCGAATTTCTGGCCCAATGTGTTTTTAGTGATATTGGTTGACGGACAAATATTGGCTGGGACACCAGGGAGAACTTTCTTACTCTTCTTCGAAATAGTGTCATGGGATCTTTTACATCCGCCTGAGAGGTTTAATTTCTCGTCTGAAAGACGGCACCTCCAACAGTGCAACACTCCCTTCGGACTGCACTGGAATGTCAGCCTAAATTTTGTGCTCAAGTATCTAGAATGGGACTTGAACCCTCAACCCTTTGACTCAGACGAGCGAGTGCTACCACTGAGCCACAGCTGACACTTGACAGCTGCCAGTGAACTGGATATGTGCACAATGATTAAATAATAGACAGATAGATTTAAGTGTTACTCTTCAATTTAGTACTTTAGATTAAATATTACAATAATAAAGTTATTTCTACTGTTTGAATAGCTTTATTTCTGTAATATTGATGCTAATTTCAGCATCAGATTATGTAACCTGAAAATTTAAGATACCAGTCGGCCCAAAAATAGATAGGAGTTCCCCCGAATTCGGTCATTCAAATACTATGAATACAGCATGTATTATGTAACAGCACAATTATTACGCAACCCATAAGCTTTTGTCAGTCAACAGCTATAACATAATACAGTATGTGAGCACACACAGACATTACACTGCAAACTTCACACTGCAGATTTCACGCTCCATGCATAATTGCTCCTCTTGGGTCCACAGAAATAATCTGGGCCACTGGCACCGCAGGACTCCTTCCCCCTCTCCCCTCCGCACCCCCCACCTCCACCCCCCCCCCCCCCCCCCCCCACCTCCACCCCCACCCCGCCAACACACCTTCACGGCAACTTGCTTTAAAAATTCAATTCATTTTCTTTCTAACAAAGAAAAATTCCGTTGAGGAAAGACACTCTGAAGCTTATACAGTATTTATAACTTGAACACTCATTAAAGCACGTATGTGAGCAATATAGTCTGTCATGTTTTTTCTCGTTCTCTCTCTCATGCACAAAGATGTTTTAAAAACACTCAATATCAATTTAACTTGAACAAAGCTTTTGAAATTTATCTTGTAGCCTTTCTTCAAATTATTTTGAAAGACAATGAAATAGCTTTTGCACTGCCTGAAAAGTTGGTGGAAGCAGATTCAATCGTAACTTTCAAAAGGAATATAGTTGAAAAGGAAAAATTTGCAGGGCTATGGAAAAAGAGCAGGGGAATGGGACTAATTGGATAGCTCTTTCAAAGAGCTGGCACAGGAACAATGGGCTGAATGGCCTCCTTCTGTGCTGTAAGAATCTTGATTTTGTTGAAGACTGGGAGAGAGTTATTCTATCATTTGGCGAGTCTAAATGCTACTGATACACCTGGGAAAATGTCCAAACATGCATATACTCAGACTGTAGAATCTAACTTCAGCGTAATGGAGTCATCACAAAAATATCAGGTCTAAGCAGAAGCTCTTCCGAGAGGATGAGACCTCAGACTTTACAAACTTTAATAAAGGTATAAAACAATTCAGACAGCATCTGTGGAGAGAGAAACAGAGTTAATGTTTCAGGTCGATGACCTTTTGTCAAATCTGACAAAAGGTCATCGACCTGAAACGTTAACTCTGTTTCTCCCTCCACAGATGCTGCCTGACTTGCTGAGTATTTCCAGCATGTTCTGTTTTTATTTCAGATTTCCAGCATCTGCTGTATTTTGCTTTTGTGTAAAACAATTAAATGGCCACATTTAATCACATTGGGAAATATGTATTTTTTAAATTTTGTTTAAAACCTTATTTGGACATAAGAAATTTCAGTTACCAGGAAAAAATGGTGGAAGAAAACTTTTTAATTGGTTGATTAAGAAAGCATGATGATCAAATGTTTACATATATTTTTCCCATTATAAAGTGTTGACATACTGGAATCCCATTATAAATGTTTACAAATGAAGTTTCCATTCTAACTGTTGACATAAAAAGTGTTTTAGGAACTAATGTTTGTGGAAAGGAAGTGCATGCCACACACAAAACGTTTACTAAATATAGATAAAACAAATAAATAATGGCTTTAGGATCAAATAGTGCATACATCTGCAAATATCAGTGTCAACGTCTGTACTCATTCAGTATATTATGAGGGGGTATGGTAGCGTAGTGGTTATGAGAGCAATTTAAGTTCAAATCTCACTGTGGCAGTTTGAGAATTTGAATCTATTTAAAAAATGTGGAAATAAAAAGCTGACATCAGTAAATCAGTGACCATGAAGCTGTCGGATTGTTGTAAAAACTAAACTGGTTCACTGATGTCCTTTAGGGAAGGAAACCTGCCGTCCTTATCTGGTCTGGCCTAGATGTGCGAGCTCCACAAAAGTAATCTGGGCCACTGCCGCTCTGGGACCCCCACCCTCTGCGATCGCAACAGCCACCCCCCCCCCCCACCCCCCCGCCCCCTCATCTGTACTTACCTTGCTGGCAGCCAGGGCAGTCTGATAGTGAGACGCCTCAATCCGCCAAGCTGCATCGGGACACCCATTTGGCGTAAGAACTGTTTCATAAACATTGGAGGTAAATATTAGGGGTGATTGCACGATCCACAATAAATGACGACACAGTTCCTATGTGTGACACTGTGGTAAGAATTCCTTTGGCCACTATAAGGTAAATCCAGATCCCATGTTCCCAGCGGGAAGCCGAACTCAAAGGCAGCATTGGATAGAGACAGGGCCTCGGGACGAAAGTACCGATTCTGTGATCCGCACTCCCTTCAAGCATGGCTCCCCACTGGGAGCACGGGATTGGTTAATTCACTTTCATGCGCAGCGACATTGTAATCACGTTGACCTCGATATTTACTCGGGTTTTGTAAGCAGGGATGGGGAGGAGTTATGGCCGGGCCCCACACGCTGTGCAGGTTTTAATGTTCCAGTGTGCATCTTTTATTTCAAGCAGGTTCCCCTCTCGGAAGCCAGCCTGATTGACAGGCTTGGCTCCCTGTCATGTGGGGAACGTTCCAAAGGAGGCCACAGGCCAGGAGCAGGTAGGGAGCCTGCAGCTAGGTTAGTGGGAGTGTAGTGGGGTCCAGATCTTGTGGGGAGGGGTCCGATCGCGGGGGGATTCTTTGTATCCCGGGGTGGGGGCGGGGAGTCCGATGGCACTCCTGCTCCTCTTGGCCAACAAGCAGTGCTGTAAAGGCACTTACCTTTTCCATGAAGCAGTCCTCGCCTCCCTTTAGCTGCTGGCCGGCAAGGGTTAAATCCTGCAGGTACAGCAAGCAATTAGGAAGGCAAATGGAATATTAACCTTTATTGCAAGGGGGTTGGAGTATAAGGGTACTAACAGTGAGGAAGTCATGCTGCAATTGTACAGGGCTTTGGTAAGACTACACCTGGAGTACTGTGCACAGTTTTGGTCTCCTTACCTAAGGAAGGATATACTTGCCTTAGAGGGGGTGCAATGAAGGTTCACTAGATTGATCCCTGGGATGAGAGGGTTGTCCGATGAGGAGAGATTGAGTAGACTCGGCCTATATTCTCTGGAGTTTCGAAGAACGAGAGGTGATCCCATTGAAACATATAAGATTCTGAGGGGGATTGACAGGGTAGATGCTGAGAGGCTGTTTCCCCTGGCTGAAGAGTCTAGAACTAGGGGGTCACAGTCTCAGAAGAAGGGGTCGGCCATTTAGGACTGAGTGAGGAGAAATTTCTTCACTCAGAGGGTGGTGAATCTTTGGAATTCTCTTCCCCAGAGGGCTGTGGAGGCTCAGTCGATGAGTATATTCAAGACGAGACCGATAGATTTTTGGGCACTAAGGGAATTAAGGGATATGGAGCTAGGGCCGGAAAGTGGAGATGAGGTAGAAGATCAGCCATGATCTTATTGAATGGCGGAGCAGGCTCGAGGCAACACATGGCCTACTCCTGCTCCTATTTCTTATGTTCTTATGTTCTTATAGGTTAAATATGAGGCACGCAGCCTCATTATAATATTTAAATGGCCAATCCGCCTCCTGGGAGTGGGCTGATTGCCTGCCCCCGTCCCGCCTCCGTTAAAACCAGAAGTGGGCGGGTTGGAGGCAGGTTGGGGTCGGCTTTGAGAATTTTAAGATTTTAACATCCCACCTGATCCCAATCCACCCGTTTTTGGGGTTAAAATTACCCCCGTTCTGTCTATTCCGCATTTCAAACACATTTATGGTTTCAGCACAGAGCCAGAGGAATTCTTACCCGCACTGTGTGTAAAAACAGATTGGGAGCAAAATAATTCAGGTCCCTTTGCAGTCCCATTTATTTACAGATAGAACCACAGGCTTCCTTTCCCACAATAATGTCTGTGGGCGTGTAAAGTTTGTGAACTCTTCTAAGTGCTGTGTGTCTGATTATTATTTTTTTTAGAACAGCTGTATTTTAAGCCATTGATTTTATTATATAATTTATTTACAATAAATTTGTGCAGTTATTAAACTGTCTAGACAAAAAAGTGTTTTTCTTTTCCCCCTCCACCTCAATTTTCTCCCCTTGAGGCACTAACATGGTGGGTTAGGGTTCCGCGGACACCAACAGTCCTGCCGTACATTACCCGACTGGGCATTCTTCATGTGTAGCCTTGATGTTCAGTGTTGCAGTCAGATGGGGGACTGCAGCCGAGCCCAATCCTTGCCTTACAGTTCCAATGTCCAAAAGGGGTCTTTGATCAGGTATTTCACCCCTCCCTAACCCAAGAACACTGAGGCCAACTGTAGCACCCCCAACACCATTATGGGTTAGATCAGCACGGACTGGGAATCAACCCTGGGATATCCCTGGTCTATTTTACCATACCACACAGTTGTTTTCTACTTCCTCTTTGTCCCTATTTTTCTTCCTGTCTCTCTCTTTTTCTCTTTTCCTTTGCTGTCACTCTTTCTGTCTCAGTCTTGCATTCATTCCTCTCCTCTCCATCCCGCTTCTCTTCTTCCTGCAGGACTGAGATGGTGAATGTCTTGTGCTGCTGCAGACCAAGGCACAAACCTGGAGCCGAACCGCATGACTAATAAAATTCAAACCTATGCTCTCCCCTCATTGCACAGTCGCTTACTGTGTACCATTCAGCCTTAGCTTGTACCAGTGTGGTCAGGCTCTGGAGCTCTGGGGCTGAGGGAGTTAAATTATGAGGACAGGTTAATAAAATAGGCTTGTATTCCCTTGAGTATAGAAAATTGAGAGGTGATCTGATCAAGGTGGTTAAAGTGTTGAAAGGATTTGAAAGGATAGATACGGAGAAATGATTTCCTCATGTGGGAGAATCTAGAACGAGGGAACATAATTTTAAAATTAGAGTTAGGCCATTTAGAAGGGAAATATTGGATTCTCCACCAAAAGGCTGTGGATGTTGGGTCAACTGGAACTTTCAAGACTGAGATCAATAGATTTTTGTCAGATAAGGTTATCAAGGGAAATGAAGCTAAGGTGGGTAAATGGAGTTAAGATACCGATCTGCCATGATCTAATTGAATGGTGGAACAGGCTCGAGGGCTGAATGACCTACTCCTGTTCCTATGTTCCTAAGAGTGAGTCATGCAATGAGAAGGATCACCTCCCTTCAGGCATTCAATTTCTCAGTCGTACTGTATTTATATTACGCTACTGCCACTACAGGCATGGAATCCCTCTTCGGGAAGTGTTTTTTTCACCACTGTGCCAAAGACCAAACATATAAATGGCCACCTCCAGCAGTACTGAATGCTGCGTGTGGCTGTGTTTTGTGTGCCATGGGACAGCTGGGTGCTTAGCCCAGTCCCAGCCGCTATAGTCTTTTAATCATTGTTTTACACTGTTGGGCTTCACAGCTTCCCCCTTCACAAGATATTTTATGGGCTTTTTTTCAACAGCCTGCTGATTGTGACTTTTCGACAGCTATTGATGTCAGTGCTCTGAAGTATAAAAAAAGGACAGATTTCAGACTCCACAGCACCAGGTGCCCCATACGTTGAGGACACATCCCTGACTTTAACATTCAGGGGGAAAATCAACCCCACGTTTGAAACCAATCACATGTTGCTCATACATTAGAGGAGTTCAGTCACCTGTCGTCCCAACGCCAGCTCCTATGAATAAGGGGGTGATTTTATCAATGGGGGCGTGTTGGAGGCGGGACTGCTGCTTGTCGGGTTTTAGTCCCGCCTCCATCGACTTTTGGCCAACCCACGCTATTTTCCCTTGATTGACCTTGTTAAGCCCACCCAGCGGGCTCAGCAGGCCAATTAAGGGGAAGCTGGTTACAGAGAACGTCAACGTATGACGTTGCATCTGTCAAACATTTTTGACAGATGAATTGTCATCGTTTGACAGCTTTGTGAAGCTGTCAAACACTGACATTCTCTGTTGTTTGATGAGTCCTTGTATTCAAGACTCATCAAACTTCTTTTGTGAGCAGAAATCAGATGGCTGTTGCATCGGAGAATGCAGCAGCCATCTGTCATCTCTGCCGGTGAGAAGCGAGAGTCTCCGCATCCCCAACTGTTGAAGCCTGCAGGAAGAAACAAAGGTAAGTAAACATTTTCTAACACTTTCCACTCACCTCACATACTCACCTCTCCACACTTACACCCATCACTTGCCTCCACAGCACACATTTGTACCCCTCCGACCCCCACAGACACATTGCTTGCCTCGGTGACCCTGGCGGGGTTTCCTGACATCGGGAAGGCCGCGCCGCTGGTGGGAAAATGGGGATAATCCTCTGAACTGCCTGTTAACTACCTGTTAACTACCTGTTAACAAGCAGTTAAGTGGCTGTAATCCCCTTCCCGCCTCCAGGAGATGGGACCCGGCATGGGTCGGCTACCCACCTCCCGGGAAGATGGCAAGAAGGCGGGTTGGGGGTGGGATGGGTACCCGTACCCGCCCCCAGATTCTGCCATTTTCCCGGCAGTCCCGCCTCCAAACCCGCCTCCCCAGGGCTGGCAAAATCCGACCCTAAATATCTGATAGTTTTCGTTAATTCTGGCTCTACGAATCTGTCGGCTGGTCAAGTGTGTCCATTCAGTCAGGCTAAATGCAGAGAGCAGTGAAACTCAGGCCCTGCAGACACCAGGGCATGTGACCACAAAGTCTGACTGATGGAGAGCAGTACATGGAGGTTGACTGGAACATAATGATAAGCGGAAAAGTATCTCGTATCCGGGGAAGACTTTGTTCATCAAATATCGACCAGTCTGGACTGATCAATGGCTGGGGGGAGGGGATAGAAGCTCAGGCACTGGCTGACCTGCTTTATGAACCCCCTGTGTCCATTATTGCCATTGAATTGGATTTTGTCTTCACTTATTTATTGCTCCAGACTCACAGAGACAATAAACTGTTAATACAATCCCATCTAAGGCAGCCTGGTATCACAGCTTATCAAAGCAGATTGACGGAACATTACTTGTTACTGCTGCCCAGTATAAGTGTCCATGATGCGGAGATGCCGGTTAACAGTATAAGTGTGTGCAGGGCAGTGTTGCTCACTATGTACTTTGTTGATTACACCCATATTGCCATAAAAAGACATAACTTCTGATCTAGTACCACGCTAGTATATAAAGTGCAGCTCTGTGTGACTGCATGCTCCTTCAAGACTCCGGGTATAATTATTGAGCTTTCCTGGGACAGTAGAGCTCAACTGCTTTTAGCAGATCCTGATGCCAGTCAGAGGTCAGACGAGATTTCTTTGTCTATAATCTTATAAATGTATTTCCTGAAGTTAATTAGAATGTATTTTCTGTCGCTGGGGACATTTCTCTGTAGACTGCAAATAATTGGCTCTCTTTTTCTCTTTCGAACACTATTTTTAAGTGTGTGCCGGTGGAATAGTGTGACACTTGCAGTGTAAACTTTTACAGAGGGGCGATGAGGGGAAATTGTTTTACGCAGCAAGTCTGGAATGCACTGCCTGAAAGGGTGGTGGAAGCAGATTTAATAATAACTTTTAAACGGGAATTGGATAAATACTTGGAAAGGAAATATTTGCAGGTTTATGGGGAAAATGCAGGGGAGTGGGACTAATTGGATAACTCTTTCAAAGAGCCGACATGGAAACGATGGGCTGAATCACCTCCTTTTGTGCTGTAAGACTCTATGGGGTAAAAATTGAGTCGCGCCCCATTTGGGGCGCTAACCTCGCCGGGGCGCGACTTTTAGCGCCCCGAAAAAATTAGCGGCCCCGCGCCGGAACTTCAGTGGTTGCGCCCCAAGAGGGAAGCGGGGCGCCACTGGAAGCACCCCGCATCCCTCTTGGGGCGCTGCGAGGGAATATCCTGGCGCTACGTGCCGCAGCGCCACGCGCTGCGGCACGTCGCGCCGCGGTATTGCAGGCCTTCCTCCCCTTCTTAAAGGGGAGGGACCCTGCGCAGCGCGAACCGGGGCCCAGCTGGGCCCCCAGGGATCGGGAGTGCCGGCAAAAGAGCCCGGCACTCAAGAGAAGTGCCGGGCTCTTGGAGCGCAGCCGGCACTTCACGGTGGGGGGGCTTCACGGGGGCCGGGGACAGCAACGGGGGCAGGTGCTGGCAGGCGGCCAGCAACAAAAATGGCCGCCTGCCACCTCCCCTTTAAATATCGCCGCCCCGGCCGCACGTACGCCTCCCTGAACCCGTCGGACATAGCGTCTGGCGGTAAATCAGGGGGCGCGACTGAAGATCACGGCCGGGGCGCGAGCGGGGTGCTGCGCACGGCGATGACGTCATCACCGGCGGCGCAGCGCCACAGGGCGCTACCGGCTGCCGCCGCCGCTAACCTCCCGCTGAATTTTTCGGGAGGCGTGGGCGGCGCTGCGCCCGGGCGTTCGCTGCTTTACGCCCCATTAGCGCCCTCTTAAGGCGCTAACGGGAGGCGCAAGCAGCTGAATTTTTCCCCCTATAATTCTATTATACAGAGAGAAAAATCCCTAACAATCAGTAGGTTGCTATCACAAAATATGTACAGTTAATAGGGGCCATCATGATTTTCCTGTTCTTAGGACAGAAGTCAGAAGGTTGTGGGTTCAAATGCTACTCCAGAGACTTGAGCACAAAAATCTAGGCTGACATGCCAGTGCAGTGCTGAGGGAGTGCTGCACTGTCGGAGGTGCCGTCTTTCAGATGAGACGTTAAACTGAGGCCCCGTCTGCTCTCTCAGGTGAACGTAAACGATCCCATGGCACTATTTCGAAGAAGAGCAGGGGAGTTATCTCTGGTGCCCTGGCCAATATTTATCCCTCAATCAACATCACTAAAAACAGATTATCTGGTCATTATCACATTGCTGTTTATGGGAGCTTGCTGTGCGCAAATTAGCTGCCGCGTTTCCTATATTACAACAGTGACTACACTTCAAAAAGAAAAGTACTTCATTGGCTGTAAAGCACTTTGGGATGTCCAGTGGTCATGAAAGGCACTATATAAATGCAAGTCAATCAGTCAGTCTTTCTTTCTTTCTTTCCTTTGTCTGGGGGACACTGTGGCCAACTGGAGCTTCCTCAATTGCCACTCCAGCTAAGATTGTTAATCTGGCACAGATCTGAATCAAACCTGGGTCCTCCTCGGTATGAATGGCTCAGCTTCACACCATGTGATACGTTTACCAACTGAGCCATTTGGGGAGGCAAGAACATGGGATTTAACCATTTTCATTTCAGCAAGGGTGGTTTGGATCAGTGAGGATAGCACAACAATGAAGAAGAAGAACTTGCATTTATATAGCGCCTTTTATGATGAAGTACTTTAGAAGTATAGTCACTGTTGTAATGTAGGAAAACGCAGCAGACAATTTGCAAAGCAAAGTCCAACAAACAGCAATGTGATGATGACCAGATAATCTATTATTAGTGATGTTGGTTGAGGGATAAATATTGGCCAAGACACCAGGGAGAACTCCCCTGACATGGAATCTTTTATGTCCATCTAAAGGGCAGACAGGGCCTTGGTTTAACATCTCATCCGAAAGACTGCACCTCCCACAGTGCAGCACACCCTCAGTAGTGCACTGAAGTTTCAGCCTACATTTTTATACTCAAGTCTCTGGAATGGGACTTGAACCCACCACCTTCTGATTCAGAGGCGAGAGTGCAAGGAACATAGGAACAGAAGTAGGCCATTGAGACCCTCAAGCCTGTTCTGCCATTCAATGAGATCATGGCTGATCTGCGACCTAACTCCATATACCCACCTTTGGCCTATATCCCTTAACACCTTTGGTTAACAAAAATCTATCAATCTCAGATTTAAAATTAACAATTGATCTCGCCTCAATTGCCATTTGTGGGAGAGAGTTCCAAACTTCTATCACTCTTTGTGTGTAGAAGTGTTTCCTAATTTCACTCCTGAAAGGTCTGGCTCTAATTTTTAGACTATGCCCCCTAGTCCTAGACTCCCCAACCAGCGGAAATAGTTTCTCTCTCTCTACCCTATCTGTTCCCCTTAATATTTTGAAAACTTTGATCAGATCACCCCTTAACCTTCTAAATTCTAGGGAATACAACCCTAATTTGTGTAATCTCTCCTCGTAATTTAACCCTTGGAGTCCGGGTATCATTCTGGTAAACCTACGGTGCACTCCCTCCAAGGCCAATATATCCTTCCTAAGGTGTGGTGCCCAGGACTGCTCACAGTACTCCAGGTGTGGTCTAACCAGGGTTTTGTATAGCTGCAGCATAACTTCTACCCACTTGTATTCTAGTCCTCTAGATATAAAGGCCAGTATTTCATTAGCCTTATTGATTATTTCCTGTACCTGTTCATGACATTTTAATGATCTATGTACCTGGACCCCCAAGCCTCTTTGGACCTCCACTGTTTTTAGTTTTTTACCATTTAGAAAGTACCCTGTTCTATCCTTTTTAAGTCCAAAGTGGATGACCTCGCATTTGCCTACATTGAAATCCATTTGCCACAGTTTTGCCCATTCACTTAATCTATTGATACCCCTTTGTAATTTTATGCTTTCACCTACACTCCCAACACAGATCCCTGCGGGACACCACTAGTCACATCCTGCCAATTAGAGTACCTATCCATTATCCCTACTCTCTGTCTCCTGCCGCTCAGCCAATTTCCTAACCAGGTCAATAATTTGCCTTCAATTCCATGGGCTTCTACCTTAGTTAACAGTCTCTTATGTGGGACTTTATCAAATGCCTTCTGGAAGTCCATATAAATAACATCCATAGACAGTTCCCTGTCTACTACTTTAGTCACCTCCTCAAAAAATTCAATCAGGTTTGTCATGACCTACCTTTCACAAATCCATGAAAATGCTACCCCTGAGGCAAGGCTGACACCTGTATGGCCCATCAGAGGTATGGGAAACCACTCTGTAATGCTATCTTTGCGAGCCATTTGTGTAGAGGGAGGTTACATTTATATTCTTCATTAGTGAGAGAGCATGAAACAATGGAGCCAAGTTCCTTGACTGCTGGCAGAAACGTGGTGGGTGGGAATTCTGCCTGCCTGTTGTTTGAGCCCGCTGGTCTTGGCTCACTTCCCAGGTCAGAGACATTTAAATATTTCACGCGGGCACAATCACAGTGCAGCTCGGCACCGCCTCAGTTGGGGGATGGGGAGTCGGAGGAAAATCTCTGTGGTGCCTTGCTGCAGTTCAGGTTGACTAGGCGCACAGGTCCTACCACAAGCTTCACACCGACCGCCCAGATTACGTCAGTTTTCCAGAGTAACCTGTGAGGCAATTTGGCACCACTATGGGGGAAACAAAACAAAACCAAAAAAAAGTTGCTTGTTTGTGGCATTGCACACACCATTATCAGGCACATTCTGGTTTCCACCAAAGTCTGTTGTGTCACTCTGCATGCTCAGGCAACATGAACGATCCATATGTGGATACCTCCAACAGACCATGTTGATTCTGCACTGTCACGACTCTATCCAATTTACTTAACGCCTGAGGGAGGCAGACATCATTTCCAAGAAGTAATTGACCAAGAAAAGAGCATCAATCCTGGTCAGACCTGGAGCCAAAGCTTTCCACCCAGCTTCTAATCATACTCAACTTTAAAACCTTCCTGGCCAGCTGTGAGTCAAGCCAGCTCCCTTTTGTTCAATGAACATAGCCTTGAGGGGGAAATCTCCTCATGAAAAGATGTCTGAAAAAAGTGTCTGGCAAACTTCTGTGTGGTTGAGAAAGAGAAGAAATCCCTGGGCAGAATGCACTTCTCTGCACTTTCTTCTCCTAAGCTCCAAATATTCCATTTTACACATTCTTTCCACCCCTGCATCCTCATAACTCATTGGAGGTGAAATTGGTCCCGGCTCATTTTGGTCCGACGAACGGTTGGCGTGCAGGAGCTCGAGGCGTGAGGCGCGCCCAAAATTGGGCTTCGGGCCTCATTTAATAATTGCGGGAACAATTTGGGCCGTCTGCCTCGCTGACAGCAGCCCTCAGGTGAGTCCCATTTGTTGGGAGCACGAGAACGGGAGGAGAGCTAGCGCAGGCCGTCATGTCTCCAATTACTCATACACTAAATCCCAAAATGTTATTTTCTGAAAGAAATCTGTCTAATTTGCATTTGAATGAATAAATACTAACTGATTCCTCTGTCTCCCGAGGGAGTCTCTTCCATAGATTGACCACTCGCTCACTGAAACATTATTTCTGCAGATTTGTTTTGAATCTTTCGGCTGAGACATTGAACCGAGACCCTGTCTGCCCTCTCAGATGGAGTAAAAATTACCATGGCACAATTCGATGAAGAGCAGAGGAGTTCTCCTGGTGTCCTAGCCAACAGTTATCCCTCAACCAACATCACTAAAACAGATTATCAGCTCATTATCACATTGCTGTTTGTGGGAGCTTGCTGTGTGCAAATTGGCTGCCACTTTTCCTACATTGCAACAGTGACTGCACTTCAAAAGTACTTTGGGATGTCCTGAGGTCGTGAAAGGCACTATATAAATGCACGTCCTTTCTTTTTCACTTGATAAAATCACTCAGCTATCAAGGGAAATTGGGCAGTGGCTTCTTTAAAATCCAGGCCCGATGAGAAATTACATCTTTAGAACCGAGCATGTTATAATAGAGTCATAGGGGTAGAAATTAGGTCGCGCCCCATTTGGGGCGCAAATATCGTCTGGACGCAAATATTAGCGCCTGGCGCTAATTATCGGCACTGACAGGAAACTTCACTTTTACCGCCCCGGGAGGTGAGTGGAGCGCTAAAGCAGGCGCTGCACACCTCTCTTAAGGCGCAAAGGCCGAGCAGTGAGGCGCTAACTCGGAGCGCTGGCGAAGCTCATGTAATGTCAGTCAGCAATGGAACACACACACAATGGCACGGGCCAGTTCTTAAAGGGGATGGTTAATCTTGCTTTCCATCCACATCCTGTTCATTGCAGCCTTGAATCTCGGCCTGGAGAGACTTGCACATCAAATGTGCTGGAAAGAACAATGGAGAGTACCAGGCAAAGAGCTCAGAGTGCAGCTCCCACAGTCTCTGCTAAATCGATACAAGGAATGGCAAATCAAAATGAACCTGCAAAGTGCTGCTCAGTACCCAAAACTCCTTCCCACAACGTTGAATCTCTCCAGAAGTCTCTCCCTCTCTCTCTCAGAATGCGTAGTTCAAAAATGCCACCAACAATAAAAGACAGGAAGAGGCCCCCTTTAAATAGCGTCCCCCCCAGCCCCACAGCGACTGATAGCGTTCCAGTCTTCTGGTCGTTGGAAGCGCCAGGCGGTAAGGCAGGGGGCGCCACTCAATTTCCGCTACGGGGCGCCACAAGGGCGTTGCACCATGGAATGACGTCACAATCTGCGCGCGCAGGTGGTCGCAGCGGTAAGTTTTAGCGCCGCCGCACAATCTCAAGTTAAGTTCTCGAGCGGCGCAAACATCGCTGCACCCGGGCGTTAGCGGCTTTGCGCCCCATTAGCGCCCTCTTAAGGCGCTAACGGGAGGCGCAACCAATTGAATTTTTACCCCATAGAGTTATACTGCACAGAAAGAGGCCCTTCGGCAAATCGTGTCCGCGCCGGCCATCAAGCCCTGTCTATTCTAATCCCATTTTCCAGCACTTGGTCCGTAGCCTTGTATGCTATGGCGTTTCAAGTGCTCATCTAAATGCTTCTTGAATGTTGTGAGGGTTCCTGCCTCTACCACCCTTTCAGGCAGTGAGTTCCAGATTCCAACCACCCTCTGGGTGAAAAAGTTTTTCCTCAAATCCCCTCTAAACCTCCTGCCCCTTACCTTGAAACTATGCCCCCTGGTTATTGACCCCTCTACTAAGGGGAAAAGTTCCTTTCTATCTACCCTATCTATGCCCCTCATAATTTTGTACACCTCAATCAGGTCCCCCCTCTTCTCTGCTCTAAGGAAAACAACCCCAGCCTGTCCAGTCTCTCTTCATAGCTGAAGCGCTCCTGCCCAGGTAACATCCTGGTGAATCTCCTCTGCACCCTCTCCAATGCAATCACATCCCTCCTATAGTGTGGTGACCAGAACTGCACACAGTATTCCAGCTTTGGCCTAACTAGCATTTTGTACAGCTCCATCATAACCTCCCTGCTCTTATATTCTATGCCTCGGCTAATGAAGGCAAGTATCCCATACGCCTTTTTAATCACCTTATCTACCTGTCCTGTTGCCTTCAGGGATCTATGTGCATGCACATCAAGGTCCCTCTGATCCTCTGTCCTTCCTAGGATCCTACCATTCATTGTGTATTCCCTTGCCTTGTTTGTCCTCCCAAAATGCATCATCTCACACTTTTCAGGGTTAAATTCCATTTGCCACTGTTCTGCCCATCTAACCATCCCGTCTATATCGCCCTGTAGCCTGAGGCTTCCCTCCTCGCTATTTACCACTCCACCAATTTTTGTGTCATCTGCGAACTTACTGATCATACCTCCTACATTCATATCTAAATCATTAATGTACACTACAAACAGCAAAGGACCCAGCACCGATCCTTGCGGTACACCACTGGACACAGGCTTCCAGTCACAAAAACAACCTTCGACCATCACCCTCTGCCTCCTGCCACTAAGCCAATTTTGGATCCAATGTGCCAAATTGCCCTGGATCCCATTGGCTCTTACCTTCTTGACCAACCCCCACTGTGGGACTTTGTCAAATGCCTTACTGAAGTCCATGTAGACTACATCAACTGCACTACCCTCATCCACACACCTAGTCACCCCCTCGAAAAATTCAATCAAATTGGTCAGACATGATATCCCCCTGACAAAGCCATGCTGACTATCCCTGATTAATCCCTGCCTCTCCAAGTGGAGACTAATTCTGTCCCTCAGAATTTTTTCCAATAATTTCCCTACCACTGATATTAGGCTCACTGGCCTGTAATTCCCTGGTTTATCCCTACTACCCTTCTTGAACAATGGTACTACGTTAGCTGACATGGGTGTTGCAGAGAGAACGTGTTCTATTCGTGAAAAAAATACATGTAATTAGCGAGGCTGTGGCACATCAGAGAATATTAGTGTCTGTTGTGATTTCTGTATTGGTGAGGGAGCCAGGAGTGTGGGTGTTCTATGGGATATTGTGCTATTACAGGAAGGGCCAAGTGTCTTTCTATTGATTTGCATGAGTGCCAGTCTAATTGTAGATGGATTGAGGAGGATGCGGCTCATCTGTTTTGGTTTCATAAATGGAAATGCTGGTTCACTGGGGAATATTGGGTTTTGGAAAGTGCAGTGTTTATTTCAGAGAGCCATTGTCCAGCTTTAAAGAGGTTAGACACAGCAGAGAGGGCGATTGAATTGGTTGAGGTGAAGGAGTTAATGCAGTTACTTGGCTATTTGGCGCTTCTGTCTGTAACCATGTTGAAAAGGTAGGGTGGGGTGGGATAGCGAGAGAGCGAGGAAGAATTTTCTTTTGTCCAACATAAATTATTTCAGATATTTCAGGACATGTTTGAAATGTCAAATATATACAACCCCTGACAAAAATCCTATTGAATATAAAACAAAACAACATGGATGGTTTAATAGCTTAGACACTGCCATTTCCTTTTGGGACTTTTTGGATCAACTGCTTGAAAGCCAGCCCAGGTAAAATGGGCTGAGTGGTCTCTATCTGTGCTGTAAGATTCCATGGGCTGGATTTTGATACTGGGGCGGGTTGGGGTCATGTCATCCGAATTTCGTGTTATCCACCAGACTGCAATTGGATGTGGGAGATTGATGCAATTTTCACTTAATTGGGCAATTGAGTTCCAGCATGTGGGAACCCATGAACCAATTAGTGGTTTCAGTGTGAAAGTCGCCTCTGATGATGTCATCATTGCTGCTGCATTGCAGGTCAGAGACTGCCTGGCTTTTGCTGTGAGAGGACCTGGATGCAAAATGAGCAGCAGCTCTAAGGAGAGAGAGAAAAAATGTTTTGTATCCAGGTCCTCTCACAGCAAAGGCCAGACAGTCTGTGAAGACCTTCAATGCAGCAGCATCAGAGGCGACTTTCAGACCTAATACTACTACTACCTTCATCAGATCTCCGTTGTAATAGTGGACCTGCAGCTGATAGTCAGCTATTCAAATGTGCTCCCGCCAGGTTTCACAATCGTGGTTCAGAACAGGCGTGCTTCACGTAGATCAAGGGTTAAAATCACAAAGGCCTTTCAAAATGGCATTATAGAGCCAATTTAGTGCTTGTTAAGGGCCTTAACAGCCTATCCCATCTCTTAAAGGCGGGACGGAGTCGGGACCAGCAGACATGATTTAATGAAAATTGCGTGGAGGCGGGATGGAGGCGGACTTGTGCCCGCCCGCCAGTTTTCGCAATTTTAACCCCCCACACGCCTCCAAAGGTCAATGAAAATCCAGCCCTATGATTCTATGATAACGTCTCCTCTCTCTGCGATGGCTGTAAAAGCCATATGTGAGACAAATTTGGGCAATCTTAATCCACTTGTTAGTGGGCATGAGACCACAACTCAAACAGCATCGAATTTGGCAATCTCACTCAGAAAGGCCATGAAAATAACTGATGTTGGAAGTGGAAAAATGTCACACTGATAGAATAGGGCCAGTCTCTGAGAATGGGAGTTAAGGTGCAGTACATTGTGGGGGCAAAGTAGAGGGACCTTCAATTTCCATCTAACCTGTGCATCACGCTGCCTCTGGGATAGCTTGTTGCTGGCAGTAAGGACCTGAAAAGTGTTCCATTCCTTTGTATTAAGACCCATAGTTAGGTGAGCATAAATGTAAACAAAAATATGAAGGTGCTGTGGCTCACAACATTAGGGACCACAAACATTGTGCCATTTCCTAATGGGATATGGGCCCAAGCCTAGAGATTTTATCCCACCACAGCTGCCTGACTCCAGTTGTGCTATTGTACAAAGGAACCATTGGAAGATTCAAGAGAGTTGCATCATACGGAGCTGCTCCAACAAACTTCCTACTGAACAGGTGCATTCACCCTGTTTTGAGGTATTATACTTTAGAATTTCCAGTCTACAATCTGCTTTTCCATCATAAGAGTCATTTTCCAACTTGCACTTCCAATCGGGAATTAAGCCAACAGGTCGCACATGTTGGAAATTTGGACGTCATCTCACATGATTTATTGACCATTTCTGATATATGTTCCTGGAGGCCAGGCTCCCTACTGGGAGCACAAAGCTGCAAAACTGCCCCCTTAAAATTCCACCTCCTAGTATTTCCCTGATGTTGATCCTCCAATCAGGTTTCTGCCCCTGCCACAGTACCGAAACGGCTCTTATCAAAGTCACAAATGACATTCTATGTGACTGTGACAAAGGTAAACTATCCAGCCTCGTCCTTCTTGACCTGTCTGGTGCATTTGACACGGTTGACCATTCCATCCTCCTTCAACGCCTCTCCACCGTCGTCCAGCTGGGTGGGACTGCACTCGCCTGGTTCCATTCTTAACTGTCTAATCATAGCCAGAGAATCACCTGCAACGGCTTCTCTTCCCGCTCCCGCATCGTTACCTCTGGTGCCCCCCAAGGTTCTATCCTTGGCCCGTCCTATTTCTCATCTACATGCTGCCCCGCAGCGACATCATCCGAAAACACAGTGCCAGTTTCCACATGTACGCTGACGACAACCAGCTCTAACTCACCACCACTTCTCTCGACCCCTCCACTGTCTCTAAATTGTCAGACTGCTTGTCTGACATCCAGTACTGGATGAACAGAAATTTCCTCCAATTAAATATTGGGAAGACAGAAGCCATTGTCTTCGGTCCCAGCCACCGACTCCATCCCTCTCCCTGGCATCTGTCTGAGGCTGAACCAGACTGTTCGCAACCTTGGTGTCATATTTGACCCTGAAATGAGCTTCCGACCACATTGCCGCGCCATAACTAAGACCACCTATTTCCACCTCCATAACATCGCCCGTCTCTGCCCCGCCTCAGCTCATCTGCTGCTGAAACCCTCATCCATGCCAAGTCCCATTCACTCATCACCCCTGTGCTCGCTGACCTACATTGGCTCCTGGTTAAGCAGCGCCTCGATTTCAAAATTCTCATCCTTGTTTTCAAATCCCTCCATCGCCTCGCCCCTCCCTATCTCTGTAATTTCCTCCAGCCTCACAAACCCCAAAGATATCTGTGCTCCTCTAATTCTGGCCTCTTGAGCATTCCTGTTTCTAATTGCTCAACCATCGGTGGCCGTACCTTCAGCTGCCTAGGCCCTAAGCTCTGGAATTCCCTCCCTAAAACTCTCTGCCTCTTTACCTCTCTTTGCTCCTTTAAGATGCCTCCTTAAAACCAACCTCTTTACCTAATCTTTTGCTCATCTGCCCTAATTTCTCCTTACGTGGCTCGGTGTCAAATTTTGTTTTATAACACTCCTGTGAAGTGCCTTGGGATGTTTTACTGCATTAAAGGCGCTATATAAATACAACTCTGTAACTGGCCTGTGTCTCTTCTGACTGTAGTTGATGGGTGGCTGCCTCGACACCACTCCCTCCTCTGACTATAGCTAAAGAAGCAGTTGCCTGTTTGCCTCTCTGTTTGTAGCTGGATAAATGACTGCCCCTTAGATCTCTAACTCTTCTGACTGTATTTGAACTGGTGTTTTTTTTCTAAATCTATCCCTCCTTTGACTGTAGTTGGACAAGCAGCTGCCTCTTAGACCTCTCCCTTTTTTTGACTGTATTTGGAGTAACTGCCTAGATGTCTCTCCCTCCTCAATTGTAGTTGAAAATGCAGCTGTCTCATAGATCTCTCTCTCCTCTGACTATAGTTCCACACTCACTGTCTAGGCACACACATTAAGAATAGCCACTTAGATGAGATACCTGAGGGTGGGCTAAGGAACTGTACTTGGATAGGCACTTGAAGTGTTGTAACCTACATGCCACGGACCAAGAACTGGAAAGTGGGATTAGGCTGGATAGCTCTTTTTCGGCCGGCACAGACACGATGGGCCGAATGGCCTCCTTCTGTGCCGTAAACTTCTATGATTCCATATACCACCAGCTTCAGAAGAAAAGGTGTGAAAATTGAAAAAAACCCCAGGAAAATCCAGTTCTAATGTTGCATTTTCCTTACCGTAAAATGTTGCAGCATTATTATTCCTGCGTGCAGTGGACTCTGGGAGAGATGACATTATTTTACTCAGCCTTGCAGCTATATACCATGAAGCCTTCTATATAATTATAGGTCAGAAAAATAAAAATGCTTTTTGTTTGTTCGTGGGCCAAGATCCTGTGGAAAACTTTATAGAAGAGCTTGTAAGCATAGTCAATGATGTCAGCCTTTTTTGCTATGCTCGAGTTGATATCACAGTATTTGTTGCAAAGTGGATCTTACCAACCCCGACACAGGCGGTGTTTCATTATTAAGAACATAGGTGATGACCAAAGTCCATAGTGCAGGACAACACTAAGGTTGAAAAGAGTAAGAGGATAGAAGGAAAGAAAGACTTGCATTTATATAGCGCCTTTCATGAAGTCCCAAAGCACTTTACAATCAATGAAGTACTATTGAAGTGTAGTCACTGATGTAATGCAGCAAACACGGCAGCCAATTTGCTTACGGCAATGCCACACAAACAGCAATGTGTAAATGCCCAGATGACCTGTTTTGGTGATGTTGATTGAGGGATAAATATTGGTCAGGACACCAGAGAGAACTCTCCTGCTCTTCTTTGAATAGTGCTATGGGATCTTTCACACTCATCTGAGTGCACCTAAGTTTAACTTCTCATTCAAAAGACAGCACCTCCGACAGTGCAGAACATGTCAACATAGATTAGGTGCACAAGTCTCTGGAGTGGGGCTTGAACCCACAACCTTCTGGCTTGAAGTTGAGAATGCTACCACTGAGCCTAGGCTTGATATATAAGAAGTGAAGAAGGGCCAAGTAATTCCAACCTTGGGGTTTAAAAGCTGAAGAGTGTAAATAAGGGATTACAAAAGAAGATAGGGAGATCCATAGTTTTGAGGTCCTGGGGAAGAACATATTGGACGAGATGATTTGATATTGTAGATTTTCTGATTGGGTACACATGTAGCACTGCTTAATATATAGAAATACAAACACACAAACGGGTCGTTTGGCCCAACGAGTCCCTGTCTGCTACTGAAACTCTCATCCATGCCGTTGTTACCTCTAGACTTGGCTATTCCAACGCACCCTTGGCTGGCCTCCCATAAGAACATAAGAATATAAGAATTAGGAGCAGGAGTAGGCCATACGGCCCCTCGAGCCTGCTCTGCCATTCAATAAGATCATGGCTGATCTATGACCTCAACACCACTTTCCTGCCCTATCCCCATATCCCTTGATTCCCCGAGAGTCCAAAAATCTATCTATCTCAACCTTGAATATACTCAACGACTGAGCATCCACAGCCCTATAGGGCAGAGAATTCCAAAGATTCACAACCTTCTCAGTGAAGAAGTTTCTCCGCGTCTCAGTCTTAAAAGGCCGACCCCTTATCCTGAGACTATGCCTCCTAATTCTGGACTTTCCAGCCATGGGAAACAATCACTCAGCATCTATCCTGTCAATTCCCCTCAGAATCTTATGTGTTTCAATGAGATCTCCTCTCATTCTTCTAAATTCCAAAGAGTATAGGCTTAATCTACTCAATCTCCCCTCTCATCCCAGGGATTAGTCGAGTGAACCTTTGTTGAACTGCCTCTAAGGCAAGTATATCCTTCCTTAGATAAGGAGACTAAAACTGTACACTGATGTAAGAAAACTACTAGGCACTTGGTCTAAGCTTTAAACAAAGCTTTAATCAACTGTTTTTCAACATGGAGATCTAGTTGTGTCCTTCTCTAGTTCCTGTTGAGGAATGTCCTAAGCAAGCTGGGCCCATGCCCAAGTATTTATACTCTCCCTGGACAGCGCCACCAGCAGGCTGCCCAGTATTACTTCATACATGAATGACAAGATTCATGTCATACACAGTACTCCAGGTGTGGTCTCATCAAAGCCCTGTACAATTGTAGCAAGACTTCCTTACTCTTGTACTCTAACCCCCTAGTAATAAAAGCCAACATGCTATTTGACTTCCTAATTGCTTGCTGTACCTGCATGCTAACTCTCTATGTTTCCTGTATGAGGACACCTAAATCTCTCTGAACACCAACATTTAATAGTTTCTCACCATTTAAAAAATATTGGGCCGGATATTCCGACCCCCACGGGTGCCGATGAGGTACGTACGCGCCCATAGGGGCCTCGCAAGTGCCGGTTTCAGGCATGCGAAGCTCATGCGCTAAAAACCGGCACTTCCGATCTGTCAAGAATCCTCTTGACACATCATCCACCTGCCCGGGAGAAGGGCCTCTGCAGGCAGAGAGTTTTGCTTTCTGCACAACCTCCGCCCGCTGAAAACCTTAAAAAATCTTACGCCTGGTAAAATATTTAATTTAATGTAATTTTAACTAATTTTAAATACGTGATTTAAAACATTTTTATTTAATGTTTAACTGTGTTTTTTAAGTGATCCCCATTCATACTTTTGACACATCTATGCGTACGGAACTGTCAAAAGTGTGAAGGGGGATTCCCTTCTTTGATTGGTTCCCCATGGCCCACGTGATCCCAGGGACGCTTGTGAACCGCCTGCGCCCCTGGGATACCTGGGCCTCTGCGCGCACGGACCAGGAGTGGCCCAGGATCGGAAGTCTCAGGACCTACGGAGCCAGCAGGTAAGTTCGTAGATTTTTCCCGATCGGAGGCATCTGCACGCAGGAAGCCTCCGATCGGAAAATCCAGTCCATTCTGTTTTTCTATTCTTCCTACCAAAGTGAATAACCTCACATTTCCTCACATTATACTCCACCTGCCACCTTATTGCCCACTCACTTAACCTGTCTATATCCCTTTGCAGGCTCTTTGTATCCTCCTCACATCTTACTTTCCCACCTAGTTTTGTATCATTAGCAAACTTGGATACATTACACGCTGTCCCTTCATCTAAGTCATTAATATAGATTGTAAATAGCTGAGGCCCAAGCACTGATCTTTGCAGCACCCCACTAGTTACAGCTTGTCAATCTGAAAATGACCCGTTTATCCCAACTCTCTGTCCATTAACCAATCCTCTATCCATGCTAATACATTACCTCCAGTCCCATGAGCCCTTATCTTATGTAACAACCTTTTATGTGGCACCTTATTGAATGCCTTTTGGAAATCCAAATATACTACATCCACTGGTTCCCCTTTATCTACCCTGCTAGTTGCAGCCTAAAAAAACTCTAATTGATTTGTCAAACACAATTTTCGTTTCATAAAACCATGCTGACTCTGCCTAATCATATTATGATTTTTTAAGTGTTGACATCATTTCTGCCTCAACTACTAACCCTGGAAGTGAATTCCACAACTCTCTGTGTGAAGAAGTTTCTCCTGCCCTCTGTTCTAAATACCTTACATTTAATCCTGTAACTGTGGCCTATTGTTCTTGACCCTCTCAACTACTGGAAATACTCTGCTTCTAGCTACCCTGTCTCATCTTTCATAGTTTTCAAATACTCCTATCATATTGCCTCATAATTTGGGTTGCTGTAATGAAAGAAGAGCCATTTCTTCAAGACTTTCTTTGGAGGAGTGCGCCCGACCATTAGTATGCCAATGCTGCCTGAATTTCCAGTGTCAGGCTCATGAACATACTGTGGGTGAGCTCCTGATGTGAATAATGCCTGGGGGGAGGAGGAGAATTTGGCAATATTTACTTTTAATCATGCTTTTAATCATCTAGCCCTGCCCCTTTTCTGATTGGCCTATAGAAATTTTATTGGTACAAGTGCGCCAAAGAAGATGGGGTGCTCTTTGGAACTTGGTTGTCACTGAACCCCAAAATTAACTGCAAAACAGACAGAAAAAAGCTTCCAAAACAGCCTTAAGCAACAGCAGTATCACTTCCTATGGGGCTGAAACTAATTTTCAGCATTGGTGCAAAACGGGTGAGCGCAAATCAGTAGCCCCTTTTACATCCCGCCCGAATCAATGGAAAAGAAAATCGGGCAAGGTGCTGATTCGTTAGCCCCCATTTTGCGCAACCGCTGAAGACCAATTTCACCCCCTATGTGTCGTTTTAACCCCAACCTGACATCCAAAACAGTCCCAAGTAACCCTGGATGCCCATTTTATATGGGCATTTGCTTACTCAATTCTCCTCAGGCATAAAAGTCAGGCAACTGTACAGACATCGAAATGAGCCTTGTTTTAATCTTAGAAAGGACCTCCCACCTGTTTGAGGAGGAGCTTCCACCTCCAACATCATTTTCAATTCGGAAATCACGTGAGACAGCAAATGGGCAGAGATCCAGTGTGTGTGATCTTTGCCCATATTTTTGGTTATATCTAGATTATACCCATTTACGGGGCACAACCAATCAGAAAAATCTAGCCTATGGGTTTTCAGTTCAAATTGGCACGGATACAAAGAGGAGGAAGACATGTAGGACAGTATATATGGAATTTAGGAGGAACAAGAGAGTAAAGTTCAGAGGAGCAATGGCCATAAAGTATCAATTAAATAGACTCAAGGAAGATTGCAAAAGTAAGAGGGAGCCTGTAGGCTAACCGACAATTATCAGCTGATTTCTCAATCAGGAAATGAGACTGAGGCAATGATAGAATAATGTAAAGATTCTTGATTCATCTGTCAACAATCTCACAGGACAAGGCAAGACATGCTTTGCTCAAAACCAAATACTAAATTAATTATATGCCAGCGTTTGTCTGCTTTACGGGTATTATGTTTAGATTGCCGGCAGCGTCAGGTAAATTCCTGTCTCCCTGGACCAACTGGTTTGGTAAATTTCCAGCACACGCATTGTGACGCTGAAAGAAAAAATTATTTTCAGAAAGAAAATGATTTAATTTGCATTTGAATTAATCAATACTATTTGCTTCCGTCATCTCCACAGGAAACCTGTTCCATAGATTGACTATTCGCTCACTAAATTATTGTTTCCGCAGATTCGTTTTGAAGGTACCCCTTTTCAAGCGCAGGCCATGTCCTCTAGTTCTATTGCTCTGGACAAGATGAAATAGCTTGTCATGATCTACAGTCATGGTTTACTTATTTTTATTTAACTAAAATGATGCACAGAACTGGAACGTGCATTTTTTTACGTTGTGCCTCATCACATCCTCCATATGTCTCAAGCACTTTACTTTAGAAGTACAGTCACTGTTGTCATGTAGGCAACGCAGCAGTCAATTTGTGCACAGTAGGATCCCACAGATAGAAAAAAATTACAAATGACCAGAAAATATTTTTGAGTGTGGTTGGTTGAGGTAGGAATGTTGGCCAAGATACCAGAACAACTGCCCACTCTTTTTCAAATAATGTCATATAATGTCTGCGTGAACCTCAGTTTAACATCTCATCAAAGCACAAACACAGGCAGGAAAGTACAAACATAATCAGTAGTTAACACTACATAGCAAGTCTGTAGTTCTCCAAGTTACTCTCAGCAAACCTTTGGAAGGATACAGTTGCTGGAGATACATATGAAAGAATTCACATTTGTTTAGTATCTTTTCTCATCCTCAGGATGTTCTAAAGCACTTCACAGCCAATGAAGTACTTTTGAAGTGTAGTCACTGCTGTTTTGTGGAAAATTGCAGCAGCCAATTTTGAGCACAGCAAGGTCCCGCAAACAGCAAATGAGATGAATCACTTGTTCATCTGTTTTTGTTGATGTTGGTTTAAGGAGGAAGGTTTCCATGACACCGAGAGAAAGAACTCCCTGCTCTTCTCTGAATAGGGATCTTTTACATCTACCTGAACACGCAGAAGGGGCCTCAGTTTATTGTCTCATCTGATGGATGACACCTTCTACAATGCAGCACTCCTGCAGCCCTGCGCTGAGGTAACAGACTAGACTATGTGCTCGAGTGGGGCTTAAACGTACAATTTTCTGACTCAGAGGTGAAAGTGCTATCAACTGAGCCAAACTGACATTCTGCAAGTGCAGTTTATGGAGCGCTAGCCACCTTCTGCATATGTAACAGCAAAGGGCAACAGAAATTCATGTCCACACGTCACAACCCTTTGATGTGGAAGCTGTCTCTTTGAAGATGTCTTTAACAAACAGAGTCTAAGCAGACTAACATCCCATTAAGCAGAGTGATCAATAATATTCATACATTCAGATACTGGGATGCATCTGGAGAGCACTGGAATACATCAGAACAAGTTATATTAACATTGTACAGATGAATGCTGAGACCATTTCTGCAGCAGGTCACGCAGAAAAGGCAGTTAATTCACAGAGCTGGATTGAAATCTGCTTAAAGGAAGGGGATTGAGAGCTATTGAAATATTAATAGCACTGCTATTTTAAAGGGATGGACGGGGTAGGAGTTCATGGTAAATTGGCTGATCCCATGCTCCCAGGGAGGAGCTATGCTCAAAGGGAGTGAGGGCAGAAAACTGGGTCCATCTTGGTGTAGACTTATCTACGACTCATGCACCATTTGAGCGCTGCTCCCCTCTGGAACCATAAGAGCATTGAAGTGTTCCTTAAAGTAGTGAATCAGCAGCTGGGGAATGGAATACATTTGCACTTTGTGCAGCAAACATCAAGCACTTCAACCCCATCTCAAGAGTATGCCCATCATCATTAACACTGCCTTTCCCATACCAGCTACTCTTGTGGCTTCTCTACGTGAATTAGTGCCAACTAGTGAGCTGCGAGTCCATGCACATTAGGAACTCAGTTGCTCCAAGCTCATTTTACTTTAGTTTCTTACAGCAAACTAGGACTTACATCCCATCAGTCTGTGCCAGATTTCAGAGATGAAAGGTTAGTCTGCAATCCCACTGCACCATCCGGCCCTCCACAAGATTTTGTTTTAGTTGAAGAAAGCCCTTTAAAGCTGTTTCATGGAATTACTCCACCCAAGTATTCTGAAAGGTTATTTGGAACAACTGTGAGTAATTTGCCTAAGGCTGTTTTCTTCCAATGTGATGTCAACAATGTGAAGAGAGGCTGAAGATATCTTCATCCTATCATAATCACTTATGATTCAACGTCAGGAAGGAGATGGGGCTGAACCAGTGCAGAATAAGCACAGTGAAGCCTTTCAGCGATCTCCCCTCAGTCTTGATGACCGATGGCGAAATGCTTAGAAGAACGGCAACATACCGAATGGATTCTTTATAAAGAGCAAGAGAATAACTAAGGAAAGAGTAGGGCCTATTAAAGACCAAAAAGGTGGAAGATGTGGGTATGGTTCTTAATGAATACTTTGCGTCTGTCTTCATAGAAGAGAGGGACGGGCAGACATTGTAGTTAAGGAGGAGGAGTGTGAAATATTAGATGGGATAAATATATAGAGAGAGGAAGTATTAAGAGGTTTAGCATCTTTGAAAGTAGATAAATTGCCAGGCCCGGATGAAATGTATCCCAGGCTGTTAAGAGAGGCAAGGGAGGAGATGGTGGAGGCTCTGACCATCATTTTGCAATCTTCTCTGGCTACAGGCCTGGTGCCAGAGGACTGGAGGACTGCTAACATTGAGCCATTGTTTAAAAAGGGAGAAAGGGATAGACTGAGTAATTACAGGCCAGTCAACCTAACCTTGGTGGTGGGAAAATTATTGAAAAAAATTCTGAGGTACAGTATAAATCATTTAGAAAATCACGGATTAATCAAGGACAGTCAGCATAGATTTGTTAAGGGAAGGTAAATATAGGTCCTTTACAGTCAGAGACGGGAGAATTTATAATGGGGAATGAGGAAATGGTTGAGAAATTAAATAAATACTTTGTTTCTGACTTCACAGAGGAAGACACAAAAAATCTCCCAGAAATACGAGAAAACCAAGGGAGTGACGAGAATGAGGAACTTAAAGAAATTATTATTAGTAAAAAAACAGTACTAGCAAAATTAATGGGACTAAAAGTCGATAAATCCCAAGGACTGGATGACCTACATCCTAGGGTTTTGAAAGAGGTGGCCATTGGAATAGTGGACGCATTGGTTGTCATCTTCCAAAATTCTATAGATTCTGGAACGGTTCCTGCAGATTGGAGGGTAACAAATGTAACCCCGCTATTTAAGAAAGGAGGGAGAGAGAAAACGGGAACTACAGACCTGTTAGCCTCACATCAATAGTTGGGAAAATGCTGGAATCTATTATAAAGGATGCAATAACTGGGCACTTAGAAACTAATAGTAAGATTGGGCAGAGTCAACATGGATTTATGAAAGGGAAATCCTGTTTGACAAACCTATTGGAGTTCTTTGAGGACGTAACTAGTGGAGTAGACAAAGGGGAACCGGTAGATGTGGTGTATCTGGATTTTCAGAATGCCTTCGATAAGGTCCCACACAAGAGGTTGGTGAACAAAATTAGGGCACATGGAATTGGGGGTAATATACTAGCATGGATTGAGAATTGGTTAACAGACAGAAAACAAAGAGTAGGGATAAACGGGTCTTTTTCAGGATGGCAGGCTGTGACTAGTGGGGTACCGCAAGGATCAGTGCTTGGGCCCCAGCTATTTACAATCTATATCAATGATTTGTATGAGGGGACTAAATGTAACATTTCCAAATTTGCTGATGATACAAAGCTAGGTAGCAGTGTCAGTTGCGAAGAGGATGTGAAAAGGCTTCAAGGGGATCTCGACAGGCTCAGTGAGTGGGCGAGAACATGGCAGATGGAATATAATGTGGATAAATGTGAGGTTATCCACTTTGGTAGAAAAAACAGAAAGGCAGAGTATTTCCTAAATGGTGAAAGATTGGGGAATGCAAATGCTCAAAGGGACCTGGGTGTCCTTGTACATGAGTCACTGAAAGTGAATGTGCAGGTGCAGCAAGCCATTCGGAAGGCAAATGGTATGCTGGCCTTCATTACAAGAGGATTTGGGTACAGGAGTAAAGAAGTCTTACTCCAATTATATAGGGCATGGGTGAGACCACACCTGGAGTACTGTGTACAATTTTGGTCTCCTTACCTAAGGAAGGATATACTTGCCATAGAGGGAGTGCAACAAAGGTTCACGAGATTGATTCCTGGGATGGCGGGAGAAGAGATTGAGTAAACTAGGCCTGTATTCTCCTGAATTCAGAAGAATGAGAGGGAATCTCATTGAAGCATACAAAATTATTACAGGGCTTGATAGGATGGATGCTGGGAGAATGTTTCCCTTGGCTGGGGAGTCTAGAACCAGGGGCCACAGCCTCAAGATAAAGGGTAGGCCATTGAAGACTGAGATGAGAAGAAATTTCTTCACACAGAGGGTGGTGAATCTTTGGAATTCTCTACTCCAGAGGGCTGTGGAGGCTCAGTCATTGGGTATATTCAAAACAGAAGTCGATAGATTTCTGACTAGTAAGGGCATCAGGGGATATGGCGATAGGGCCGGTGAATGGAGTTGAGGCAGAAGATCAACCATGATCTCATTGAATGGCGGAGCAGGCTCGAAGGGCCGAATGGCCTACTCCTGCTCCTATTTCTTATGTTCTTATAACCATCCTTCATGTGTGAGTTTAGAGCGTGAGTATTAGAAGGCTGTTGTAAGCTTGGCTCAGTCAGTAGCACTCATGCCACTGAATTAGAATGTTGTGGGTTCTACACATAACTCCAGGGGGGGCAAAATTCGGTTGCTTTGCGCCTCCCTGTGTCCTGTAATATAGCAATTTCTGACTATTTGCAGCTTGTTTTTATTGCTGATAAGTGGATGGTCAGTTTCTGATTGAGTGCCACGTGATGAAGGAAAAAATGATAGTGGGATTTATTTTATTGCTTGGTAAAGGGGCATAACTCACTTCTATTTCATAAATTAAAGAGGCACTGTCTCCACGAAAAATGTTTGGAATAATTTTTGTTTTGGTTCTAGAAGGAGAGGAGTATAATGGGATTTCTAAAGGAGTATCAGAATTGTCGACATTGGACAAGCTGTAGGTGTGAGATCTGCAGTCACACTGCATCACTTCACTCACTCACTGCGTGCCTGAGGCGTTACACCAAACCTCACACCAAATGCAGTTAAAAGATGCAACCTGCATCTGTCAATATAGGTCTCTGGGCATAGCCAAGCTGCACTAGTATAGTGTCCTCTTTTCCCTGTCTATTTTCTTTTTCTATTTCTCGTTTCTTCCGTTTTGTCTTTTGAATTATTTCTCTCACTTTCCTTGCATTTATTTCTCTCTTTACTCACTTGGGCTATGAGGAGGATATGTGTGTTAGTCTGTGTGTGTTAGTGTGTGTGCATATTAGTGTGCGTGTGTTTGATTGTGTGCGGGTTAGTGTGTGTGTGTGTTAGTGTGAGTGTGTTAGTGTGTGTGTGTTAGTTGTGTTAGTGTGTGCACATGTTAGTGTGTGCGTGTTAGTGTGTGTGTGTGTTAGTTGTGTTAATGTGTGTGTGTTAGTGTGTGTGTGTTAGTGTGTGCGCATGTTAGTGTGTGTGTTAGTGTGCGTGTGTTAGTTGTGTTAATGTGAGTGTTAGTGTGTGTGTTAGTGTGTGTTAGTTGTGTTAATGTGTGTGTGTTAGTGTGTGTTAGTGTGTGCTAGTTAGTGTGTGTGTGTTAGTTGTGTTAGTGTGTGTGTGTTAGTTGTGTTAGTGTGTGCATGTTAGTGTGTGCGTGTTAGTGTGTGTGTTAGTTGTGTTAGTGTGTGTGTGTGTGTTAGTGTGCGTGTTAGTGTGTGTGTGTTAGTGTGTGTGTTTGTTAGTTGTGTTAGTGTGTGTGTGCGTGTTAGTGTGTGTGTTAGTTGTGTTAGTGTGTGTGTGCGTGTTAGTGTGCGTGTTAGTGTGTGCGTGTTAGTGTGCACGTGTTAGTGTGTGTGCACATGTTAGTGTGTGTGTGCGCGTGTTAGTGTGTGTGCGCATGTTAGTGTGTGCGCATGTTAGTGTGTGTGCGCATGTTAGTGTGTGTGTGTGCGTGTTAGTGTGTGTGCGCGTGTTAGTGTGTGTGCGCATGTTAGTGTGTGTGTGCGCGTGTTAGTGTGTGTGTGTTATTCTTATTTTCTGCTGTTTGACAGAAAATGCAAGAGATCACCAAGGAGATGGGGCTGTCCCAACATCCATGGTGATTGTGAAAACCCTCTGGTGAGTCTATGCAGCTTTTATTGGGGTAAATTTTGAACTTAGCTCTTCCGGCATTAGATTTCGCACGACAGGAGCGCATATCAGGAATCCGGGCGTGGAGGTCATCCATTAATTTGACAGATGAAACATCATGTAGGCCACAAACTGGGCACACTGATATCCGTGTCTGAATTCCCAATCTGTCGTGTGAAGCTTTGCACCAGGACCGCTAAATCGTAAAATTCACCGTCACAGATTTAATGGAGGACTTTCATTATCACTATGAATGTTGGAATTAGCCCATCTCTCTCGCATTCTTTTGCTTTCCCCGCATTATTTACTGAGCAAAAGCAAGAACAATGCCAAGATTTACTGGAACAGAGCACACACATGAGCTTGCAATCCTGAGGATGGAAGTGTGAATTCAGTATCGGGAGGTTTATGCACTTGCCACACACATACAAGTTCTGTGTGCCGCTTATAGGGGGCTGTCGACCACATGTACAGAGGCTGAACACCATTTTTATGACTACTGTTCCCATCATAGACGCCGGATAAATCAACGCAGCTGTCTCCTTGAGCCACCCAACTCTGTGCTGTATCTGGTATAGACCTACCCAGCACATGTGCTGAGATGCAGTGCCAGATAGGAATAAGCCACCAATGTGTATTACACCCTCATATTTCAGGACTCTGATCACGTGCTCCTGTGCAGTGTGCCAATGAATTCTTGGATTCCTCTTGCTTTTAATCAATGGAATGTGAGTGAAAGCAAGAGAATGCTATGTAGTGGGCTACTCCCAGAATTCATAGTAGTAATGCCAGTACTCTATTAAAATTATAGCGCAAATGTTACTACTTAATGGTCTGGGTGCAGAGCTTTGCACAACAGAGCGTGTATTGGGAACTGGACAACATGTACAGGAGCTGACACAAGGGCACGCAGCTCTGGATTATCAGCTTTTCCCAGTGTATACTGGACATGTACAGGAGCTGACTCTGACAGACACAAGAACCGTATCATACTAGGTGAGAGTGAATTGTCAGCTTTTGCCCATAGTATGGAATGATTTAGTGGTAACATTCCTGCCTCTGAGTCAGAAGGTGCAGTGTTTGAAGCCCGCTCCAGACAGTCCCCCTGAGTGGAGACCGGAACTCTTGCTCTTAAATCTGGGTGTGTTTGTCCCAGCCCTCATTGTGTGGATTGTCGGAGCCCATAAAACCTTTCTGCTGTATAAGACTAACTACCCTATCGGCTGGTATAAAGATGGTTACAGCCATGGAAGGAGCGTTCATGTTATGGCCTGTCAGACTGTTAATCAGCCTGAAAGTTCTTCCACTACTTTGCAAATATTCTCCAAGGCAAGATAGGAAAACAACAACCCATAACATTTTTTTTCCCCCCAGAAATTTTACTCCTCCTCTACTGTAGGCAGTGACTCATGCTGGGATTCTCCCCTCCAGTATCTTGCTTGAGTGCTTATTATTCATGTGTGAGCTATTTGACTACTTGAGGCATCACAGCTGCGCCTGATCCTGTACTCTTT
This sequence comes from Squalus acanthias, assembly GCA_030390025.1. NCBI lineage: Eukaryota > Metazoa > Chordata > Chondrichthyes > Squaliformes > Squalidae > Squalus > Squalus acanthias. The sequence continues at coordinate 28,708,389 of CM059432.1, read as the reverse complement.
GTCCCAATGTGTATATATACATGCACACACACAAACACCCACTTAGAGCAGGGATAGCATTCAGGAGCAGGAACCCTGACTGATTTCCCTTACCAGGTGTGTTGAGGCCAATTGTAACACCTCTACTACCAACCTGGCTGAGATCAGCTGACTTAGCAAAGACTGGAGATCAAAACATGGACCTTCCTGGTCCCTGTGGTGTAGCTCTTTAACCAGCCAATCCATCTCGAGCCTTATAATATTCTACGGTGGAATTAAAGGGGTAAGTTGTATGCTTCCTGTGAGGGATTGAGCTTGTTAGGCCCTGTGTCTGAAATAATCTTCCTAGACTGGTTTGGATTTCAAACCCAAGTCTCCCAGTAGAGCCTATATCTTAAACCCAGATCTCCCAGTTGATGTTGGATCTCAGATCTGGATGAGGCTTTAATCTCAAAATAATCTAGTGGAGCCTGGGTCTCAGCCCTATGTCTCCTAGTTGAACTTTGGTCTGAAACTAGTCTTCCAGCTTGAGCTAAGCCTCAGATTCTGGTTATGCCAGTAAAACCTGGCCTCAAGTCAGCTCTCTCAGGTCAGCCTGCATGGCTTCCAAACTTGAGTTCCCCAGTTGAGCCATAGTCTCAGACATAGGCCCTTAATTGTATTCAAGAGTGAAACATGGCTCTGCAAAAGAAACCAGCATTGAAGAAGCAGTGTGCGCTCGAAAGCTGCAGGGTTGAATTATTTATTTTCATAAACAAAACCACAGTTTTGATGGAGTGAATATGAAGAGCACCTTTGATGATCATGAAGTGAGGACAGGCTGAATGTCAGTGGGCCTTCTTTGCATAGTGAGGTCTGTGTCATCAGCTTCCATTGAAACATACATCATTTCCTTGTGGCATCGCTCAGCCATGTGTGTGTGTGGGTGTGTGGGTGTGTTTGTGGGGAGGGGAGGGCGATTTCCATGATGCACATTTACATCTAGCTGCCTGTTACTGCTGACTGACTCCATAGTCTATCAGAGGATTTGAGAATGAACTGTCCATGAAAGATAAGTACATTATTTGTCAATCCAGCTCTTTACTGTTAGCTAAAAGAAAAGTGGGAACTGGATAAACACTTGAAGTAAAATATCATTGGCTACAGAAGAAAGAGAATAAAATAAAAATCGAGCAGATAACTCTGACTTGCTGGGATTCCAGACATGCTGAAATGTGAGATAACCACAGAAAATGTTGGAAGTGCAAAACAGAAACTAGTCAGCATGTGAAAAGACGACCATGTGTGTGGGAAGTGTATCCAGCTGCAGCTACTGATAGACCGCATTGAGGCGCTGGAGCTGCGGATGGATGCATATTGGAGCATTCGCGACGCTGAGAACGTCGTGGATAGCACGTTTAGCGAGTTGGTCACACCGCAGGTAAAGGGTGTACAGGCAGGAAGTGAATGGGTGACCACCAGGCAGAGTAAGAGGTGCAGGCAGGTAGTGCAAGGGTCCCCTGTGGCCATCCCCCTCTCGAACAGATATACCACTTTGGATACTGTTGGGGGGGATGACTTATCAGGGGAAGGCAGCAGCAGCCAACTTCCTGGCACCATGGGTGGCTCTGCTGCACAGGCTGGGAGGAAAAAGTGTGGAAAAGCTATAGTGATAGGGGATTCAATTGTAAGGGGAATAGATAGGCGTTTCTGCGGCCGCAAACGAGACTCCAGGATGGTGTGTTGCCTCCCTGGTGCAAGGGTCAAGGACATCTCGGAGCGGCTACAGAACATTTTGGAGGGGGAGGGCGAACAGCCAGTTGTCGTGGTGCACATAGGCATCAACGATATAGGTAAAAAACGGGATGAGGTCCTAAAAGCAGAATATAGGGAGTTAGGAGGTAAATTAAAAAATAGGACCTCAAAGGTAGTAATCTCAGGATTGCTACCAGTGCCACGTGCTAGTCAGAGTAGAAATAGGAGGATATTTCAAATTAATACGTGGCTAGAGGAATGGTGCAAGGGGGAGGGATTCAAATTCCTTGGACATTAGAACCGGTTCTGGGGGAGGTGGGACCAGTACAAACGGGACGGTCTGCACCTGGGCAGGGCTGGGACCGATGTCCTAGGGGGAGTGTTTGCTAGTGCTCTGGGGGAGGGTTTAAACTAAAGTTGGGAACCTGAGCAGGGAGTCAGAGGAAAGGGAAACAAGGATAAAAGCAAAAGACAGGAAGGAGAAAAACAAAAGTAGAAGGCAAAGAACTCAATGGTTTAAATCAAACATGGTCACAGTAAATAATAATTCATATAGGTCTGAGAGCATTAAAAAAACAAGCCTGAAGGCTTTGTGTCTTAATGCAAGGAGCATTCGGAACAAGGTGGATGAATTAGCTGCGCAAATAGAGGTAAATGAATACGGTTATGATTGGGATTACAGAAACATGGCTCCAGGGTGGCCAAGGTTGGGAACTCAACATCCAGGGGTATTCAATATTTAGGAAAGATAAGCAAAAAAGAAAGCGAGGTGGGGTAGCATTGCTGGTTAAAGAGGGGATAACACAATTGAAAGGAAGGATATTAGCTCTGATGATGTGGAATCTGTATGGGTAGAACTGAGAAATAACAAGGGGCAGAAAACATTAGTGGGAGTGGTATATAGACCTCCAAACAGTAATACGGAGGTTGGGGACGGCATTAAAAGGGAAATTAGAGAAGCATGCAGTAAGGGCACAGCAGTCATCATGGGTGACTTTAATTTACATATAGATTGGGCTAACCAAATTAGTAAAAATACTGTGGAGGAGGAATTCCTAGAATGTTTACGGGATGGTTTTCTGGAACAATATGTCGAGGAACCAACCAGAGATCAGGCCATCTTAGACTGGGTATTTTGTAACGAGAAAGGATTAATTAGCAATCTTGTTGTACGAGGCCCCTTGGGTCAGAGTGATCATAATATGATAGAATTCTTCATTAGGATGGAGAGTGAAGTAGTTGAATCAGAGACTAGGGTCCTGAATTTAAATAAAGGAAACTACGATGGTATGAGGCGCGAATTGGGTAGGATTGATTGGGGAATGTCACTCAAAGGGTTGACGGTGGATAGGCAATGGCAAACATTCAAAGACTGCATGGATGAACTACAGAATTTGTTCATCCCAGTGTGGCATAAGAATAAAACAAAAAGGGTGACTCAACCGTGGCTAACAAGGGAAATTAGGGATAGCATAAGATCCAAGGAGAGGGCATATAAATTGGCCAGAAAAAGCGGTAACCCTGAGAATTGGGAGCAGTTTAGGATTCAACAAAGGAGGACAAAGGGATTAATTAAGAAGGGGGAAATAGAATATGAAAGTAAGCTTGCAGGGAACATAAAAACTGACTAAGAGCTTTTATAGATATGTGAAGAGAAAAAGATTAGTGAAATCAAGTGTAGGTCCCTTGCAGTCAGAAGCGGGGGAAGTTATACTGGGGAACAAAGAAATGGCAGACCAATTACAGTAAATGCCTATTTTGGTTCTGTCTTCACAAAGGAGGACACAAATAACCTCCCAGAGATGTTGGAGAACATACGGTCTGATGAAAGGGAGGAACTGAAAGAAATCAGTATTTGCAGGGAAATTGTGTTAGGGAAATTGACGGGATTGAAGGCCGATAAATCCCCAGGGCCTGATAATCTACATCCTAGGGTACTTAAGGAAGTCGCCCTAGAAATAGTAGATGCATTGCTGATCATCTTCAAACATTCGATGGAATCTGGAACTGTACCCATGGATTGGAGGGTAGCTAATGTTACCCCACTATTCAAAAAGGGTGGTAGAGAGAAAGCGGGGAATTACAGACCGGTAAGCCTGACATCAGTAGTGGGGAAAATGCTAGAGTCCATTATAAAGGATGTAATAACTGAGCACTTGAAAAACAGTGACAGGATCGGACAAAGTCAACATGGATTTACAAAAGGTAAATCGTGCTTGACTAATCTACTGGAATATTTTGAGGATGTAACTGGGAAAATAGATAAGGGAGAACCAGTAGATGTGGTGTATTTGGACTTTCAAAAGGCTTTCGATAAGGTCCCGCATAAGAGATTAGCGTGTAAAGTTAAGGCATATGGGATTGGGGGCAAGGTATTGACTTTGATAGAGAACTGGTTGGCGGACAGAAGGCAGAGAGTAGGAATTAATGGGTCTTTTTCCGAGTGGCAAGCAGTGACTAGTGGGGTACCACAGGGATCGGTCCTTGGACCCCAGCTATTCACAATATACATTAATGATCTAGATAAGGGAACTAAATGTAATATCTCCAAGTTTGCAGATGACACAAAGCTGGGTGGGCGTGTGTGCTGTGAGGAGGATACCGAGAAACTCCAGGATGATTTGGACAGGTTGGGTGAGTGGGCAGAAGCGTGGCAGATGCAATATAACGTGGATAAATGCGAGGTTATCCACTTTGGTGTCAAAAACAGAAAGGCAGACTATTATCTGAATGGCAATAGATTGGGAGAAGGGGAAGTGCAACGAGACCTGGGTGTCCTGGGTGCACCAGTCGCTGAAGGTAAGCATGCAGGTGCAGCAGGCAGTGAAGAAGGCAAATGGTATGTTGGCCTTCATAGCGAAAGGGTTTGAGTATAGGAACAGGGATGTCCTGCTGCAGTTGTACAGGGCCTTGGTGAGACCACACCTTGAGTACTGTGTGCAGTTTTGGTCGCCTTATCTGAGGAAGGATGTTCTTGCCATGGAAGGAGTTCAGTGAAGATTCACAAGGCTGATACCTGGGATGGCAGGAATGACATATGAGGAGAGATTGGGTCGATTGGGCTTATACTCTCTGGAGTATAGAAGAATGAGAGGGGATCTCATCGAAACATATAAAATTCTGACAGGTCTGGACAAACTAGATGCAGGAAGACTGTTCCCGATGGTCGGAGAGTCCAGAACCAGGGGTCATAATCTAAGGATAAGGGGTAAGCCATTTAGGACAGAAATGAGGAAGAATTTCTTCACCCAGAGAGTGGTGAACCTGTGGAATTCTCTACCACAGAAGTTAGTTGAGGCCAAGTCATTAAATATAATCAAGAATGAGTTAGATATATTTCATAAAGCTAAAGGTATCAAGGGATATGGGGAGAAGGCAGGTACAGGGTACTGAGTTTGGATGATCAGCCATGATCTCATCGAATGGCGGAGCAGGGTCGAGGGGCCGAATGGCCTACTCCTGCTCCTATCTTCTATGTTTCTATGTTTCTATGGGACTCTTCACCAGAATAGCCAGTACTAAAAAGGTTAACAGATGTGCATTGATATAGTGTGTTTCATGACCTCAGGATGTCCCACAGTGCTTTACAGCCAATTAAGTACTTTTGAAATGTAGTCACTGTTGTAATGTAGGGAAATGTGGCAGCCAATTTGCACACAGCAATGTCCCACAAATAGCAATGTAATACTGACCAGATAATCTATTTTAGTGATGTTGGTCGAAGGATAAATATTGGCCAGGACACCAGGGAGAACTCCCCTTCTCTTCTGCGAAATAGTACCATGTGATTTTTGTTATGTTCACCTGAGAGGGCAGACGCGTTTAACCTCTTCATCTAACCCTATCAGCATAACCTACTATTCCTTTCTCCCTCATGTGTCTATCTATCTTTCCCTTAAATGCATCTATGCTATTTGCCTCAACTATTCCTTTGTGGTAGCGAGTTCTACATTCTAACCACTCTCTGAAGTTTCTCCTGAATTCCCTATTGGATCTATTGGTGACTATCTTATATTTCTGGCCCCTAGTTTTGGATTAGGGTTCCACAGCTACCAACAGCCTTCCAATCCTTTGTCCAGGTCGCTATTCTTTGTGCTGGAATCTAGTCAGTAAATCTCGGCAAACTATCCACCATGGGTCGGGGGGGTGGTGGGGGCGGTGCGGGGAGGGGGGCATCACAGGCTGATCCAATCCTGCTAGCGCCTGACATCAACACCTGTTCACTTTCCAACAGGAATCATTGCAGAGAAATCAGGAGAGAAAACAAAGGCTGATTCTCCCCTCCAAAATCTAAGGGACACTAAGGCACTGACTGAGAGTAGCTAACTCAGGAACAAACCGGTAATGAATTCATGGGCCTTCTTGATCTCCAGTAGCACATTAAGCATTGAAAGTACTCACTGGTCCACTGAGGAAGAGTGAGGGTAAAATCCCATCAACCACTTTCACTTCCTCTTGGCCTCGGGGGTTTTCAAGTCATTTGAAAACAATTTGCATAATCTCAAATGCAGAGTTAGGATTCTCCTGTATGTTGCAGCTTGTCCCAATATCATTCCTGTAAACTTGGACCTCCTGTATAGTACTGCAATTTTTGTGCTAGAAAAACAATCGGTTGTCATCTAACGTATGAGGACTCTGGTTCATGCGTATGATTTTTCACAAAGTGGGCTTCTAATGTTAGCCATCCCATGACACTGAGTGAAGGCTAGTCACTATCTCATAGTGAAGTCAGGAAGCCCAGTCATACAAGGCCGACTCTCATACATCATTTAGTAGGCTGGTTATTGAGTAGCATTGGCCTGAATCACATCGAAGTTTATAAGAAGGTATGATGGAAGAGGGAAATTGAACCCTTTGCTATTCAGACACCCTCTGTCATTGTGAGATGTAGAGTAAAGCTCCTTCTGCTTTGCTCCCTGGCAATGTACCTTTGTCACAGCCTCAGAAGAGCAGCCTCTTTGTACCAATTTCACATTTCCATTTCCTACACCAGCTATTCTTGAGGGCTCTTTGAATGGAATTGTCAACAAGTGCCAAATTAGAGTCAGTTTTGTCTGACTCCAACACACTTTCAGGTAATGCATTCCAGATCTTAACAACCCTCTGTTGAAGAAATTTCTCCTAATTTTGCCTCTAGATCTTTCTTTTGCCAATTATTTTAAATCTATGACCTCTCATTGCTGACCCACTTGCCAGAGGAAATAGTTTCTCCCTACTTGCTCTGCCAAAACCCCTTATGATTTTCAATACCTCTATTAGGTCTCCCCTTAACCTTCTCTGCTCGAAAGAGAACAACCCCAGTTTCTCTGATCTCTCCACATAACTGAACCCCTCATCCTGGTATCATCCTGGTAAATCTCCTCTCTACCCTATCCAAGGCCTTGACATCCTTTCTAAAGTATGGTGCCCAGAATTGTACACAATACTCCAGCGGAGGCCTAACCAGAGATTTGCAAAGGTTTAGCATGACTTCCTTGTTTTGTATTCAGTGCCCCTGTTAATAAAGCCAAGTTTCAGATATGCTTTCTTAACTACCTTATCAACTTGCCCTGCCACCTTCAAAGATTTGTGAATTTATACCCCCAGGTCCCTCTGTTTTTACACCCCCCTCAAAATATTACCATTTAGATTATACTGCCTCTCCATGTTGTTCCGCTCAAAGTGCATCATTTCACACATATCTACATTAAATTGCATCTGCCATGTGTCTGCCCATTTCACCAGTCTGTCTATGTCCCCCTGCAGTCTGCTACTATCCTGCTCACTATTTACTGCATTGCCAAGTTTTGTATCTCCACAAACTTCACAATTGTACTCCCTATACCCAAGTCCAGGTCATTTATATATAACAAGGAAAGCAATGGTTCACATACCGACCCCTGGGGGACCCCACTGCATACTTCTCTCAAGTCAGAAACATCCATTCACCACTATTCTCTGCCTCCAATCCTTTAGCCAATTACGTACCCAAGTTACCACTGTCCCTTTAATACCATGTGCTTCTATTTTCCGAATAAGTCTGTTATGTGGTACTTTATCAAATGCCTTTTGAAAGTCCATATACACAACATCTACTGCACTACCCTCATCAACCTTTGCTATTACTTCATCAAAGAACTCAATCAGGTTAGTCAGACATGATTTGCCTTTAACAAATCTGTGCTGGTTGTCCCTTATTAAACCATGCTTCTCCAAGTAATTTTGTACTTGACAAGCATTTTTAGAGTTAGCAAAGTATTTTAATTATTGTTTTTTAAAAAAAAGACTGGAATCTGGTTTGCCCACCACTGACGTTAGACTGTAGTGAGATTAATTTCCTAAAGAGGATGCAAACAGCCAGGACACTATTGAGTTAATAAAACTGGACAGCATCATATATGCATACACCCAGTATTGGATAAATGTGTTTCTATTAAAAGAGCATTATTGATATCATAAGAATTTGAGAAACAGGAAAAGGTCATTCGACCCTGGAAGTATTTTGTGATTGGCCTACCCAGCTTCTCACCATGGCTTTATTCAGCAATCCTGCACCAAGCCTCATTAGATAGGACACATCAGAAACAGGCTACAATACTGTAGCCTCAATGCACCAACCTGTGTTCCCCTCTGGCAAGCTTCAGCACGAGAAGCACGGACTCATTGAATTTCTCCTCAGGTTCCTCAATCCTTTCTTTCTCCTGAAACAAATCTAATTGCCTCTAGAACCCATTTCGATGGCTTTCCCTGTAGCTTTTCCTACAAAGTTGTTAAAAAGACATTCCACCTGATTCTGCTTCTTACCCCTAACTTCCTCATTTCTAACTTGTGTTCGATGGTATTTGAGTTGTTTGCCAGTGAACATTGTGCCTGGATCAACTTTGTCAATTTCCTTTGTAGTTTTGGAAATCTCAAAATTCCTTTTCCAACGAAAACAAACTCAACTTCCTGAGATTCTCCTCATAACTTAAATTCCTGATACTGGAATCATTTTAGTTGCTCGCCTTCAAAACACTTATATCCTTCCTCTGATTAGGTGATCAGACTGTACACATTATTCCAGATGGGGGTCTGGCCAGATCCTGTTTTGACTTTATTCTCGTAAATTAACAATAGTAAACAAAACTAATCTGGTGACTGATCTGTCTCAGTGCTGCCTGTATTGCAATCTCACTCTAACCGAATCAACCCAAAATCAGTCAGATTTATTCAGAACCTTAGGCCTGCAGTGAAGGGCACCACCAAGGCTGAAAATAGTAGGAGGATGTAAAAGTAAATTAAGCAGTGATTGCGTGTAACCAACCTTAGGTTTTAAATGACTGAAGATTGTAAGGGGATAGAAAGTCTGAGATAGAGAAGGGGCTGGAAATTCCTGTGGAGCGTAAGAGTGCGGATGCCCCTGTCCCTTGCCTGAGCCATTGACTCCACCCTGAGGAGAAAGAAAGAAAGGCTTGGATTCATACAGCGGCTTTCACATCTCAGACATCCCAAAGCGCTTTACAGCCAGTACATTTTCTGATGTGTAGTCACTGTTATAATATAGAAAAATTGGCAGCAGCCAGTTTGCACACAGCTAGGTCCCATAAGCAGTACTGCCATAATGAGCAGATAATCTGTTTTTGTGATGTTGATTGAGGGATAAATATTGGCCAGGACACCGGAGAGATCACCCCTCTTCTTCTAAATAGTGCCATGGGATCTTTTACGTCCACCTGAGAGGACAGACGGGGCCTCGGTTTAACATCGCATCGGAAAGTCAGCACCTCCAACAGTGCAGCACTCCCTCAGTATTGCACTGCAATGTCAGCCGAGATTTTGTGTTCGAGTCTCTGGAGTGGGACTTGAATCCACAGCCTTCTGACTCGGAGGCAAAAGTGCTACCACTGAGCCATGGCTGACACCGAGGGGAGGGAGCATTTTAATAGTCTGGGTGAGTGTCAGAGCCATTTACAGTGTTATTGGGGCATCTGCTGCAGGTTGTCTGCTCTGCCGGTTTCTGTATTTGCCGTAAAATTTAACCCAAAGGCCCTCAGCGATGGTGAACAGCAGTGATGCACAGGTGTCCCTTGTGCCCAGCGTTGCTAGGGTGCAAATGACGGGAAGTACATTGTATCTACATATTTGGGCAGGCATATTAAGCGCCAGATATCACTTCTGGCAGCTGATATTCCTCCTTTGTGCCCCCAGGTTAGACTGATTTACCAGCAGAACCTGACACAAAATGTGCGGCTAAGAATGTTTCACAGCTTTGATTTGCTGGAAAGAAACTTCTTGGAGACAGCTTTAACAATGGAGAAGGGAGTTCCACTCAAGATCACGTGGTGAGGCCAAGAATGCTGACAGATGAAGGACTTGGGCTGGGACTTTCAAAGATATGAGGAAGCAGCTGTTTATTTAATGCTTGAGAAACCAAAATTCCGATTTTTTTTTAATATTCATTCACGCGATGTGGGCGTCGCTGACAACACCAGCATTTATTGCCCATCCCTAATTGCCCTTGAGTTGCACCTCCCTAGTTGTACCAACTGAAGTGTGACAGAGCAAAGCCTATGGGGTCATCAGCATTAACTCAGTCAGGGCAGGTGAATCATGCTTGTAAGGGAACACTAGCAGTGCTGCCGGTGAGGAGGCCTTGACTATCAATGGGTCACTATGCTGCTCCAACAGAACAAAGGCAGCCCTGAAAGATCCCAGCAGAAATACTGCTGCACAAGTCTTCAGCTCCCAAAGGAGCTACTGGGCCATCTTGTCAAGGTAATTTATCCACTCGGGGTTGATTACCTTTTCCCTGAGGTATTTTGGGGCTTTTGGAAGGTGCATAATAGAACCCACGCCTGCCAAGCCATTGGGTCTATTAGGTGGTGCACTGAATGGAATTTCATGGGTCGTCCAGGATGTCCCCCAGACACCCCTTCCCACTAGCCTTCTTTCCACAGGACATAATCCTAGTTTTTAGGTCCCCCTCCCCCTTCTGACAGTTATGTTGGCGATGCCTCCCGGGGCCTGAGTAGAATTCTAGACCCTGTCTCTTCAAAAAAATTGAAAGATTAGATTTTCATTGTCCACTGGGACACAGAGGAGATCAAGACCTAGTGATTCAGCCATTGTGCTGACTGAAAGGTTGTCAGCACTGAAGATATGCAATGTGAATTCACTGAATGGAGAAAGGAATCATCGGAACAAGAGTGTTGCTGATTAAATGTGGAGCGGAGGAGGTCATTGCATGAAGAAGGGATAGAGTGAGAGGGAGGACAAGACCTGAGTTAATGTTAAGAGTCAGAGGATGAACTGAGATCAAACGCAATTTAAGAGACAACTGGGTAGCTTTTGAATACACATTTAACGTTTCAGGTCGATGACCTTTCATCAGAACTGAAACGTTAACTCTGTTTCTCTCTCCACAGATGCTGCCTGACCTGCTGAGTATTTCCAGCATTTTCTGTTTTTATTTCAGATTTCCAGCATCCACAGTATTTCGCTTTTGTAGTTTTGAACACACCTTTGGTAAGGGGTGATATATTTAGACGTGCACAGTGCTGGACTCTGCCAAAGGCGATGTCCATGGCAGTGACAGAGAATTCACCAATGTGTTCAAGAGCAAATTCCAGACGTGCATTACACAGGCAACAGGATCATCAGTGGGAGCTCGGAGCAAAATAGCAGGCTGGTAATATTCGTTAGAAATTTAAAATCGGCAAACGGTTAGAGAAAAAAAGGGGAAATTAAATAGGCACACACAAATTTATCTCTTCCTTTCAACAAATGTTTATACCGACAGGGTGATTATCATTTATCTGGTGTGGGCCTTACCAGATTAAATTTAGCAAAACTAATGCTTTCTGTACATGAGATAACATAGTTGTTATCAGTCTCAATTACAGGGGGAGGTTACTCGTGATGTATGTTGGGTCTCAGTTTGTAACACAATCAACGAGATTAGGTAATGCCATAAATCTGATGTAATGAAGTGCTTTATGTAAATTCTTCCGATTAAACTATACCAGGACAAGCTTGTTGATGGCTAAGTGTGAAAATGCGTTGTTCAGTGTGGTACTAGGCTACACAGACCTGGAAGGTTTCAAGTACAGTCCCAGCTCTGCACTGAGTTAAGTCTAGGGATGAGAAAATCTGCCAAGATGTCAGCTCCTGATTGGTAGCCAATGAACCCTATTGGAAACTGCATTCTGTGCAAACTGGGTGAGGAGAGGAGCTTCCGCTGTGATGCCCTCCACAGTCAAGCAGCCTGCTGACACCTGCGCTCTAGCTTAATGAATGAAGCCTGACCCCAGCATTCAAGAGAGGAAGGGAACACAGTGTGGAAAAAAACATTCTTTCTGAGAAGCTGGGAGCGTTTGACAAAGTACCACATAATAGACTTGTGAGCAAAATTAAAGCCCATGGGAATAAAAGGACAATGGCAGCATGGATGCAAAATTGGCAACAGGACAGAAAGCAGAGAGTAGTGCTGAGCGGTTATTTTTTAGACTGGAGGGAGTTATGCAGTGGTGTTCCCCAGGACCATTGCTGTTTTTGATATATATTAATGACCTGGACTTGGTATACAGGGCATAATTTCAAAGTTTGCAGATGACACAAAACTCAGAAATATAGTAAACAATGAGGAGACTTCAGGAGGACATCGACAAACTGGTGAAATGGGCAAACACATGGCAGATGAAATTTAACGCAGAGAAGTGTGAAATGATGAGGCAGTATGAACTAAATGGTACAATTTTAAAAGGGGTGCAGGAATAGAGAGACCTGGAGGTGTATGTACACAAATCTTTGAAGGTGGCAGAACAAGTTGAGAAGGCTGTTAAAAAAGCATACGGGATCCTTGGCTTTATTAATAGAGGAATAGAGTAAGAAAGCAAGGAGGTTATGCTAGACCTTTATAAAACATTGGTTAGGCCTCAGCAGGTGTATTGTGTTCAACTCTCGGCAACACACTTTAGGAAGGATGTCAAGGCCTTAGAGAAGATGCAGAAGAGATTTACTAGAATGGTACCAGGGATGAGGGACTTCAGTTATGTGGAGTGACTAGAGGAGCTGGGGTTGTTCTCCTTAGAGCAGAGAAGGTTAAGAGGAGACTTAATAGAGGTGTTCAAAATCATCAACAGTTTTGATAGAGCAAGTAGGGAGAAACTATTTCCAGTGGCAGAAGGGTCGGTAACCAAAGGACACAGATTTAAGGTGATTGGCCAGAAGCGACATGAGGAATCATTTTGTTACACAGCAAGTTGTTGTGATCTGAAAGGGTGGTGGAAGCAAATTTAGTCGTAACATTCAAAAGAGAATTGAACAAATACTTGAAGGGCTACGGGGAAAGAGCAGAGGAGTGGGATTAATTGGATAGCTCTACCAAAGAGCCGGCACAGGCACGATAGGTTGAATGGCCTCCTCCTGTGCTGTATGATTCTATCATTCTGTGATTCAAATTGAGGAATTGTGGGAAGGCATATTTCTAATAAGGACCCTGTCTTGGCCTCTTGGCATTTTTGCCCGCAAAAGTGGATCTGAATTCATTTAGAGTTTCTCACCACTCCAGCCAAGACTGGCACAGTTCTGCAAGGATTTTTTCCCTTTATTACTGGAAGCAGAGACAGGATGTGCTGATTGAGACCAAAGGGGCTTCCGTCAGCTTGAGCCTTTCCCGATCAGCTGACTGTTACAGTCCCTTTTGTTTGTTTCCTGTAATTGGACAAAAATAGAACTTTGGAAATCAGCTCAACAAAAAGGGCGCTCCTCCCTTCCATCCTCCCCTACCCCCCTCCCCCTCCCCCCCCAGCCCCACTCCCAGTCCCTCGTACCAAACACTTGTGGAAAAACTGAGTCCATTGTTACTGGAGATATGCGCCTGGATTGGAAACCATTCCACTTGTGAAATGATGATCTGTTCTCTGAAAAATTATCAATCTCTGGACTGAAAAATGAGCAGTGCCTTGGGATACAATTACCAAAATGCTGGTAAAATTCCTGGAAAATCCATTAAAATAAAAAACAGAGTTTGACCTATTGGGTTACTGTAAACCAGTACAGTTCATTTTAAATGGAGAGAATCAAAGAACGCAATCTCATGTAATCAAATAGGATCTGACTTACTCAGTATGTATAATAGTGAGCATGATAATCACTCATCATATTTCTGAGGTTGCCGCATTTATTTTACAGCCTAGAAACTGAATGGAGACGCACAATTTTTCAGGCACTAAATGGCCTCCTAAGTCTCCAATATGGAGGAAAAAAGTGCATGCTCATTACAAGCTGGTAGTATGCCGCCCGCCATATTGGTGTAGGCAAAAAACATAGGCATCCAGGGCCCATGCCTATTCAAAAAAGGGGCCCATTTGAGGGTTTGAGGCCCGGTCTCATATTTTGCCCTTGAAGACAAGAAATGAAGCCATCTCTCAAGGTGGTGTTCCCTGCCTCTGGTGGCATGTACAGCATTGCCCTCAAAGGTACAAGCAGGGTTAAGGCCTCTTGTCACTTTGCTGCACAATATCAGAATGCTTTCAAAGTTTATTCTCCAATCTCAATCCTTTCCTGGTGAACTTTCCTCCCTCAAGCAATAGCATTAACAAATAAGTTAACTGATTACAGTTTGTGGGACATTTCTGTGTGCAACAGGTCTGCTGTGCTTGTCTACATAGTAACGGTCACTGCACTTCAAAAATGATTAATGTGATAAGGTGTCATAAATCTTACCTAAAAATCACACACTTCGTGTCTGTGTCACTTGATTTCCTATTGTCATATTTTTGTCACACTTTTTGTGTCAAATTTTCCTTTATAAATTCCGATGTGCACATTTATAATGAAAAATTGGTATTATTCTGATGGCACAATCTGGTCCCTAGGTCATAGAGAATGGGTACTGGGTTCCCACAATTCTCTCAAAATACATTCTGAATTATTTTTCATTATCATATTTTACTCAGTAACTGAGTAAAATGAATAACAGTACTGAAGAAAATAATGGCCCAAAAATTCGGCCGAATACGGGAGAGTACCCGCTGCGTACTCACCCGTATTCGTTCCCGAAGTGCCGGTTTCCTGCATGCACTGCGCATGCGCGGGAAACCGGCACTTCCGGTATGGCGAAGGGGGCGGTTCCTAGGTGAACCGCGTGCGCACTAGAGGCTGCGCGCACGCAGCACACTTAGGTTTTTTTTCAGGTTTCAACGCGAGGGTAAGTATTGAAGATTTTACACGAGTAAAAAGGAGGCGTAAGACCCCTTTTGAACAAGGTAAGTAGTTAATTAAGTATAATTTAAAAACATTTTCAACAGGTTTATCTTTTTTAGAGACTTTAAAGAAAGGTAAGTTTATTTTTATAACTTTTAAAAAGAATTTAAATTTTTTCAAAAATTTAAATTTTTGTTTAAAGTGGTTAATTTATTTAACTATAGTTATTTTATTAATGTGATGTTTTTTTTTATTTATTTGAGGTTTAGCTGTTCTTTTGGGGGCGATTTGTATTCATAGATTTGACAGGTCTCCTGTCAAATCTATGAATGAAAGATGGTCTGCTGCCATTGGCTCTCCATGGCCCATGTGATCCCAGGAGTCGCATCGCACTAACTGCGCCCCTGGGACACGCAAGCACTGCGCGCCGGCACCAGGGAGAGGCCCAGGACCCGAAGTTCCTGTGGGCCCGAAACACAACGGCAGGCGCGGTAGGTAAGAGCGCGCGCGATCCTTACCCCCGCGGCAAGCCGGCCACCCAAATTTCTAGGCCAATGGCACTAAAGAGTGACAAATCCCCAGGACTAGGTGGTTTCCATCCCAGGTTTTTAAAGGAAGTAGGTGAGAACATTGCAGATGCCTTAACTATAATGTTCCAAAGTTCTCTCGATTCAGGAACTGTTCGTTTAGCTTGTAAAATTGTGCATGTCTGCTACTTAAGAAAGGTGAGAGAGGGAAACCATGGAATTATAGACCAATTAGCCTAACATCGGTTAGTTGACCGACTGACGGACGCTATGTCCAACAGGGTCAGGGTGGCGTTTTTGTGGATGCGGCGGCGCTAATAAAGGGCAGGTGCCGGGCGGCCTTTTTTTTGGGCAGCCTGTCAGCACCTGCCCCATCCCGCTTCTTCATACGGGGTGCCGGCCGTGATTGGTCAGCCTGGCACTCCTCTTGAGTGCCGGGCTGTTTTCCCGGCATCCCGCTCCTTGGTGGTCCAGCAGGGCCCCGGTGTGCGCAGCGTTAGGCCCCTCCCCTTTAATCAGGAGCGGGTGGCCTGTAATACCGCGGCGCTACGTGCCAACGTGCGTGGCGCTGTTACACGTAGCACCGCAATATTGAATGGTATCGCCCCAGGAAGGAGGGGGAGCGCTTCCAGTAGCGCCCTGCCTCCTGCTTGGGGCGCTACCACTCAATTTACGTCGCGGGAACGCTAACCTTTTCAGGGGCGCTAAAACAGCTATACAAAGCCCTGGTTAGACCAGACCTGGAGTATTACCTGCTACTTATCAGCCCAAGCCTGAATGTCATCCAGGTCTTGCTGCATGCGGGCATGGGCTGCTTCAGGAGCAAAGGATATGGAGTTAGGTCACAGATCAGCCATGATCTCATTGAATGGCAGAACAGGCTCGATGGGCTAAATGGCCTACTGTTCCTAAATTTTAAAAGTTCAAAATAACGGTTTAACTAAAACTTACAAAAACTCCATACATTACAAATTTCACAATGACATGATTAATTTTATCTATTTAAATATCTTTTGTGTCTTTATTAACATTTTTACTTGAAGGCTTGAGCCTCTCTCAAAAGCCTAGGGTTAGAGTTGATATTTTTGACTAGAACTGTGATGCTATGAGTTGAATTTGTTTTGTGCAGTCTGAGCATTCCCAGGGTGTATCAGTACTGCAAGTCGGTTATATTGAGAAATATGTTTTTCTTTAGCTCTAGCAGTTTCTGCTCAAAAAGTTTTCCAAGTTATTTGTGGAAAATCGAGGGAGCGGAAAATAACAGTGTCAGGAACGTAGGAACATTAGGAACAGGAGGAGGCCATTCAGCCCCTCGAGCTTGCTCCGCCATTCAATGAGATCATGGCTGATCTTACCTCAACTCCATTGTGTTGTGACCTGTTGTAGCTTTTATTTTGTGTTGTATAAACGTTAGAAAGTGTGAGATAAAGACGGGGGTGAGAGACAAAAGAGTGTGGAGTAATTTTAACCGAACCCATCCAGTGGAAACCTGACGGGATCGGATCGGCTTCCCGTTTTACACCACGCCCGATCTTACTTTCCATTGAAGTCAGAGGAAAATAAACTTGGGCAGGTTGCAAAATAAGGAGCCGATCTCATCCTGTCAGTTTCCCGATGGGCGGGTTAGGTTAAAATTGCCCCATGTGTTTTTCTTCATGGAGCTACATCACAGTTGAATTTTGCAGCCAACTAATTATCACAACCTGTGTTTTGTTGACCGTTGGGAAAGGTAAATGCTACAGAGACCGAGACTATTATTTTCGACACCTACGAGGCAGAGAGAGAGAGAAAGACGGGTAGATTTTAATTTTAGGGCGGTCGATCGGATGAGCGCACTGGCCGCCTATTTGTGCGAAGTGGCTGGAGCCGTTTCATTTAAAAAGAACGGCTGAGCTTCAGGCGCCAAACGGGCGTCCCAATGCAACTTGCCGGATGTGGGCCGGTACAATATTGGGCCACTCACCCAACATCACACTCACCCAGATTGGGCCACTCACCCAACATCACACTCACCCAGACCAACATCAAACTCACCCAACATCACACTCACCCAGCCCAACATCACACTCACCCAGCCCAACATCACACTCACCCATAGAAACATAGAAACATAGAATCTAGGAGCAGGAGTAGGCCATTCGGCCCGTCGAGCCTGCTCCACCATTCAATACGATCATGGCTGATCATCCAAATCCAGTACCCTGTCCCTGCTTTAATCCCCACAGTACACATATCCCACCCTATCCCCGTAACCCCACGTATTTAATTCCCCCTAACATATCCCATCCTATCCCCATAACCCCACATATTTAATCCCCCCCTAACCCTAAGGGTCAATTTATCATAGCCAAATCAACCTAACCCGCACATTTTTGGACTGTGGGAGGAAACCGGAGCACCCGGAGAAAACCCACGCAGACACGGGGAGAATGTGCAAACTCCACACAGACAGTCACCCGAGGTCAGATTCGAACCCGGGTCCCTGGCGCTGTGAGGCACCAGTGCTAACCACTATGCCTGGTGGCTGTCCGCCCGGCAGCTAAGTTAGTCTTGGCAACGGCCCAGATTATTTTTTGTGGGGCCTAGAAGAGCGTTCCTGCCACTCCCCGTCCTATAAAAATAATTTTTAACTTCCATTTTTGGGCCTTTTCAGCTATACTGCCTGGAAAACTGAGCAAAAGATGAACAGTATCGCTCAGCCCAGTTGTCTCCCAAAATGGCAATCGGGGTCCTATGTGCGTCATAGGATCCCGATTTACATATTGAAAGGGCCTACTGCCTGAAACAGGCAAGCGCTCCCGCCACTCAGTGGTACGTCCTTTTCAAGATGGCAGTGGTGGTAGTGCTGGCGTAAACCAATTTGAGGGAAACAAAAGTTAGGGTAGGAGAGAGAAGGGAGATGGGAAACTGGTTGTGGGTAAGGGGAACTTTGGCCCCTTGTCAACTGCTCTTGCGGGATGCCATAAGGAATGGGAGGAGAGGATATAGGGTTAAGGGAGTAAATGACAGTGGAGCAAGGGAGAGAGGAGGATAAAGGGGTCAAACAGGTAATTCAAAGTGTAAGAGGTAGGGGGAGTGGTGGAGTAAGGGTGCAATACAAAGGGAAATGAGTATTCAGAAGATGAAGGGACATTACGGGAATGAGAAGCCAGGGGAAAGCATGACTGATTGAAATGGGAAGGGTGGTTTTAAGGGCTATATTTCCCCCACAACCCCGATTCCAAATGCAGCCTACAGCTGTTGCTGGCACATTTCCCCACTATACCACTCATCACCTAGAATACAACAGAGTGAAACAAAAATAAGAGTTAAGGAAGATAAGAAAAATAAGAGAAAGAGAGACAGGGAGATGAACAGCACCAGAAAGACAGCAGAGACAGGTGAGAGGCCATATTCTCCAACATACCGTGCGCAACTTGTAAATGTAAATATTTCTTTTGTGTTTATGGTGTGGTCTGATGGTTGTTTAAGAATGTCTGAAAGCTTCCTCTTTCTCAATGTGCTCTGAGTAATTGGCAGTATGTAGATGAGACAAATATTTCTAACAAACTAGCAGATAACTTGCCTTTATATAGTGCCTTTAAAGTAACAAATGGTCCCAAGATGTTTCACAAAAAATGTAAGGATAATACATGCCAAGCAGGAAGGGGTGACCAAATGCTTGGACAAACAGATGGATCTTGAGGATGTTTTCAAAGGTGGAGAGTCAAAAAGATTTAAGGATGGAGTTCCAGAGAGGAGGACCCAGGTAGCTGAACACTTTACCATCAATGGTGGCATAAAGGGATGCTGAGAGGAACAGAGCATTTGAGAGGAGATATCGGGCTGAAGAAGACTGCAGAAATAGTGTGGGGCAAGATTCACTGAGGGTTTCATAGACAAAGACAAGGGGGATAAATTCGTGGTCACCACGAGAGTCGGTCAACGGCCGCTGAAAATGGACAAAGCTCTACCAGGGAAAAATTTGCGCTGGGGGCTAAAGATTTTTAGCCCAGTGCTAACTTACGATGTAACGCCCTCCTGGTGGCATTAGCGCAGGCAGGGGAGTCGAAGTTCCCATCCTGAAGCGACGTTCCAGCTTCCAACAGCCTCTGGAAGTGAGGTTATGGAGTGCGCTAGGAATTGTGGGAAATTAAAGAGGCAGTGCATTAAAAGGGCAATGCCTTCTGAAGTAATAAAAATTAAAATGAAGTGGAAAAAATTTAGTTTTCAGCCCTTACTGCCTTTGAAACAAAATTGACAATGAAAAAAAATTCCCAAATGGGAGTTTTCATCTCTTAAAGCTGAATTCCCGTCCACACCTCAAAAAATGGGAAAAGTGCTTCAACACCAACACAAGTGGCTTAGCAAGCCAGGGAAGGGGCACCCAGGGTCTCGCACGCAACACTCCAGCTTTGTGCAGGGGGTCAACACTGCAAGAGAGGTCCTCTACCCACAGGGGCCAGGAGGCCCTCCAGAAAGAATGATGTGGGACCACATCACCAAGGCCATCACTGCCAGCAGTGTCACCCCCACTACCTGGCTCCAGTGCCCAAAGAAGCTTCATGACCTCAGACCACTGGTCAAGGTCAGTGAATGCATCTTCAAAAACTGTCTCCCACCAACTGCATCACTAGCCTCACACACTGCTCAATCCATGATGCCCCCTCCCCAGTCACTCACCTACCAACAATTTGTACCAACCACGATGCACATCTCCCATTCATAGCCTCACTTCGCCTCCTTGGAGGAAACGGTGCTGGCCATTCTTGGCAGGAGCATGGCTGAGCCCTTGGCCAATGGTGGGACTGAAAGGATACAAGATGCTGGTATTCTCATACGTTATCCTCCTTCTGGCATGCACCTCTTGCTTTCCCGCCCTCCCCTCACCACAAATCCACCCTTGTGCCTTCCTCAATTCACATACCCAAGAAATGCAGCCTAGAAGAAGAAGAAGAAGAAGAAATACCATCACTCGATTTCACACACCCAGCCACCAGCTTCTCAAGGTTGACCAGCAAGGCCATTTGCAGTGTCCACCACTGAAAGTCAGCACCCTTCAACCAGCCATGCTGCTGCCACTGGGGTAGCACTACATGACATCAGTAGGATAGGCAAAGGCACACACAAGACAGTCACTAAGAGAATGCACAAGGGTGATGAGTTGATTCCTTGATGTCACATTGGATAGATAGATGTATAAAGTTGGATTGGAAAGTTTGCTTTGTGGTGGCTTTTATTCCAGCATTGTGGCCAAGAGGACACTGTGATGGTCAGTGACAGAGGGAAGGTAAGGTGTGGGACTAATATTGAAAGGGGAATTGGGGTTGTGGCCACTGGGACTGCAGGCAGATGATTCCATCCCGATATCCCAGCCAAAAAGGGGCTGTCTGGGTTGCACCTTTCCTTCTGCTTCCTCCTCTTCTGCTTCCTTCTCTTCTGTTTCCTCCTCTTTGGCTTCTTCCTTTTCTGTTTCTTCCTCTTCTGCATCTTCCTCTTCCCTCTGCGAGCAGATGCTGTAAGTCTGAAATGACAGCATAAAATGCTGGAAATACTCAACAGGTCAGACAGCATCTTGACCTGAGATGTGAACTCTGTTTCTCTCTACATGGATGTTACCTGACCTGCTGAGTATTTGCAGCTTTTTCTATCTTCTCAGAAGCCTTCCTTTACCATCTGAGGCCTTGCAAATGTCCAGCAGCACTCCCTACACACTTAAAAAACTTTTAACATCTATTGCATCAAGTTACTACTTCAGTAAAATCTAAAAAACCCCGTCCAAAAGCTTAAATGCAAACTTACCTGAAAGATGTGTGTGTTTTTCAGCACCTCTGTGAGTCTGCTTGCATGCTGGGTTTACCCGGCATGCTTAGGACCCAGCGCTAAACTCAGCGCAAAGGTCCAAGTTCGCCGTAGTGACGTTATGTCGGCGTGACGGCTTGACGCCACCGCTCCCTCATTTTCCTTTGCAGGATGATGCATCTTACCGGCAGCGCTGCCAAGCCTAGGAAAATGGAGGACGCCGTGGGACCCGCCACCAGCTGGCGAAAGAGCGGCAGCCGCCCTCTTTACACGATTTTTTTGACATACAAGCCTTCATAAAGCCCCTGAATTTTTAGCCCAAGGATTTTAAGTGTAATGTATTGGGAGACCAGGAACCAGTGTAGGTCAGTGAGAACCTGGGCTGATGGGTGAGCGAGACCAGATGGAGCAGAGGTTTGGACAAGTTTGAGTTTAGAGAGAGTGGTGGATGGAAGCCAGCAAGAAGAGCATTGTTGTAGCCTAGTCTGGAAGTGACAAAGACATATATATATATATATATAGAAAGAGAGAGAGAGAGAGAGACAGAGAGCCTTCCCCCATTCCTCAGCAAGTTTATTTGGTGAGTAGGTCCCAGGATCAATTGCTGATCTCAGCCAAGGAGGTAGAAGAGTAACTACAATTGGCGTTAGCATCTCTAGGTTAGGGAGGCAAAAAACAGGTACGGGTTCCCACTTCTAACCACTATCGGAAGACTGTTCCTAGCACAGCAGTGTGGATGTTGTCTGAGGATAGGGTAGAGCTTGACTGTGATTCCTCATTACATGCTAACCTCAAAAATGAGCAAAGGCTGGCCATCAGCTTCAAAAGAAATAGTTGACAGAGCTCCAAAATAAAGCTGACAACTCCAAACAGCATTGAATATGGGCCTATGAGATGTGAAAATTAGAGTGGGCTGCAGTTGTAACGTAAGCTGTAATTATAATTCAATCACTTACATTGCAGAGAAAGACACAAAAGCATGGTTTGCAGCAGTATCCCATTTAAAATTTCTCAAGGAGGGGTAACGAGAGCGTTGAAGGTGTGAGATATATTTTGTTGAGGCTTCTGGGAGTATCCTCACCCCCAAAAATGTATGATTTTTGATATTTTATTTGATGCATTTCCAACATTTTGGAGGCTCCTGAATTATGTTTTCAAGCCAAAAATAATTTATCCTGGCAGCATTAGATACTTCCAATAGGAAAATAAAGTACTTGTACAGACTTTAATACAAGCTAATTGGATCCAGTTCCATACAAGCCCACCATCCGCATTTCACGTGGACATTAACATCTTCAAGTCACTCTTTTCTTGTCCAAATATGCAGCTGAAAATCAGCCCCTCTCTTGGTTCTGCCTCTCAACGCCGCTCCTGGCTTTTCCTCACAGGATCACTTGATACCCCTACCAACCGCTGCATGCCGTGGACGAGAACTCTTGCCTGTGTGACTGGGGAGAGGGAGAAAACTGGCATTAAGAAAACGCAAGACGAGTGCCAGCTTGATTCTTGAGAGTCAGGAGTGCCAACGTGAACTGGGTAGAATGGGAGTGAGATTGCCAGTGTAAACTGCAGGGTGAGAGGCAAGAGAAGATTGTAAACTGGGTGCAGGAGAAGAGTGCCTCCATGCCATCGTGACAACTGAACAATTTAGCAACAGAGTACCAATGTGCATCCAGGATAGTCCACAGTGCCTCCACAAGAAATGAGGGAAAATACATTCATCTTCCACTATACAAGTGAACGTTGAGTATACCTGCAGCTTAAGTTACAACAAGCCAGTACCTCCCCCCACGCCTCCCACCCCACCCTGTACTTACAGTGTAACTACACGGCACAGGCCTATATTCAGAGCTGTTTTTGAATTGTCAACTTTTGCTACTTTTCCAGGGTTGGGATGTTCACAGTTTCTTGTAGTGTGAGGTTAATGCCAGATTGGCCATTGTGATCCTGTTAACAGAAACCTTTTACAACACATGTCTACAATAAACCCATCCCAACGAGTACCCGACAGACCATAATGCAAGCAGTACCAGGACTAGGCCACCCCTTTGAGTAGGTTAGTGGCAGGTGGACTCCTTGCCAGAGGACCTCTATGCCAGAGCTGGAGCACCACGAACTTGTTATATCTGAGAGTCTACTGAGCCCCGCAGAGGAAGCCTGGCCGACATCCCCGGAGACAAAAGTCACCACTCATCTTGAAGGCTGAGTGCTCTCTGATAGTGATAGAATGTTGGTCATAAACCAACTGGTGGCTGTCATTCTCTGGTTACTTTGATCCCTCCCTCTGGATTTGACAACAAAATTCAGAGGAAACATCGACTCCTTCTGGGACAAAGGAAGGCACAGGGTCTCTGCCAGAGTTCTGAGTCTGCCGCTTAGGGAGGGTGATCAGGCGCTGGTGTACGTTCACACCCAGGTTGTGACTTTCCACTTTGAGATCCAGCAGAGACACCTGTGCGTTAAGGATCCTCCAAAGTGGTGTGCACTTGGGACGTTCTTCTTCTGCCACATGTGGGGCCTGAGTTACGACAGGTAGCAACAAATTGCAAGGAATATAGAAACATAGAAAAAAACAGAAAAATAGGAGCAGGAGTAGGCCATTCGGCCCTTTGACCCTGCTCCACCATTCAATATGATCATGGCTGATCCTCTATCTCAATACCTTATTCCCACTCTCTCCCCATACCCCTTGATGCCTTTTGTGTCTAGAAATCTATCTATCTCCTTCTTAAATATATTCAGTGACTTGGCCTCCACAGCCTTCTGTGGTAGAGAATTCCACAGGTTCACCACCCTCTGAGTGAACAAATTTCTCATTTCAGTCCTAAATGTCCTACCCCGAATCCTGAGACTGTGACCCCTCGTTCTAGACCCCCCAGCCAGGGGAAACATCTCCCTGCGTCCAGTCTGTCTAGCCCTGTCAGAATTTTATACGTTTCAATGAGATCCCCTCTCATTCTTCTAAACTCTAGTGAATACAGGCCTAGCCGACCCAATCTCTCCTCATACGACAGTCCTGCCATCCCAGGAATCAGTCTGGTGAACCTTTGCTGCACTCCCTCTATGGCAAGTATATCCTTTCTTAGGTATCTGCATCTCCCGATCAGTCTGCTCCTGGGCCTAGAAAAAACCTCCATCCACAGGTCCATGATGTACAGGAAGGGGATGCTCCGACTGCCTGCCACTCTTCCAAGGGTAATTGCACGCCTGGGTGACCTTGGAGCAGGATCAGGGTGTGATAACCAGTTCACTTGAGGCACTGCAGCACATATGTTATTTTATTGACGAAGAAAACCGAATTATCTTTCAACTATATGCACGCGCTTTTAAATTGGATGGGCCGATTATATTAGTGCTGCTCTCCTTGAAAGGAGGGGGCACTGATTAAGAAGAAAAAAATCTAAAACATACAAAGTGAATGCAGCCTGGTTCCCTGTATCCTCCATAAATCCACTACAGGCTTACAGGAACAGACGGGCGAAGCTGAATTGTGCACTCTCAGGTGGAGTTGACTGAAAGCTTCCAGTCCTGTCCACCAACTGATCTGCTTGGTTATTTTGAAAGAAAGACTTGCATTCATATAGCGCCTTTCACAACCACCGGACATCCCAAAGCGCTTTACAGCCAATTAAGTACTTTTGAAGTGTAGTCACTGTTGTAATGTAGGAAACACGGCAGCCAATTTGCGCACAGCAAGCTCCCACAAACAGCAGTGTGATAATGACCAGATAATCTGTCTTTTGTTATGTTGATTGAGGGATTAATATTGGCCAGGACACCAGGATAACTACCCTACTCTTCTTCGAAATAGTGCCATGGGATCTTTTACGTCCACCTGAGAGAGCAGATGGGGCCTCGGTTTAATGTCTCATCCAAATGACGGCACATCCGACATGCAGCACTCCCTCAGTACTGCACTGGAGTTTCAGCCTAGATTTTTGTGCTCAAGTCTCTGGAGTGGGATTTAGAACCCACAACCTTCTGACTCAGAGGCGAGGGTGCTACCCACTAAGCCATGGTTGACACTGTGAAGACTCGGATTTCTTTGCCAAAACACGGACTTGAAGGCACTGGATTCTGAGTGTTGGCTGTTAGCATAAAAAAGAACTTGCATTTCACATTCTCAGGATGTCACAAAGCACTTTACAGCCAACAAAGTACTTTTTGAAGGTCCCACAAACAGCAATGAAATAAATGACCCAATAGTCTGTATTTTAGTAATGTTGGTTGAGGGAGAAATGTTGGCCAGGACAACTCCCCTGCTCTTTGAATAGTGCCATGGGGTCCTTTATGTCCACCTCAGAGGGCAGACATCAGTTTAACGTCTCAGTATAACAACAACAACTTGTATTTATATAGCACCTTTAACGTAGTAAAATGTCCCAAGGCACTTCACAGGAGCCTTATCAACAAAATTTGACACTGAGCCACATAAGGAGATATTAGGGCAGACTTGGTCAAAGAGGTAGGTTTTAAGGAGCGTCTTAAAGGAAGATGAGAAGTAGGGAGGCGGAGAGGATTAGAGAGGGAATTCCAGAGATTAGGGCCTTGGCAGCTGAAGACACGGCTGCCAATGGTGGAGCGATTAAAATTGAGGATGCTCAAGAGGCCAGAATTGGAGGAGTGCCGCTATCTTGGAGGGTTGCAGGGCTGGCGGAGATTACAGAGATAGGAAGGGGTGAGTCCATGGATGGATTTGAAAACATTAAAATCAAGGCGTTGCTTAACCGGGAGCCAATGTCGGTCAACAAGCACAGGGATGATGGGTGAACGGAACTTGGTGCGAGTTAGGACATGGGCAGCAGAGTTTTGGATGACCTCAAATTTACGGATGATAGATTCGATAGTGCAACACTCCCTCCATATTTTGTTGAAGGTGGCAGCCTATAATAGATGCTCAAGTCTCTGCAGCGGGGCTTTTAACCCACAGACCTTCTGATGCAGAGGTGAGAGTGCTAACACTGAGCCGAGGCTTATACCAGAAGCACAGATAGCTGGCATGGCTGCTACTGATTTCCCTCTTGCTTGTGATCACTTAGTTTTTTTTAATTGCCCCTCCTCTTGTCAGTTCTTTTTTTCTGTCACTAGGCTCTTGCCTCTTACCTCACTCCTTCACCTGCTGCGATCTGCCTGGCTCTTGCTCTCCACTCAGGAGAGCAAGCAAAAAAAGATCAACAGCACAGGAGGCACATGAAGCAATAGGGCAGGTGCTCTGAAGCCTGGTTAGAATGGTGTAGGAGGCCTCACATGGGTACATCATACAGCACCTCTGCATAGGAACATAGGAATTACTAGACAAAAAAAGACCAAGGTCCATCTAATTCGTCTTCTACCGTCCTGGTAGTCACATAATACAATGATAATGGAATCGTTGACTAATCATGGCAATTAATGCTCTCCTGCGGAATGAATAACGTAACTTCTAGCCAATTGACCAATCAGAAGGCAATGCCCCATTATGATTAGAACCCATTTATAAACCAATCACAGGAAAGCTATAAACTGACCAGGAGCAGCTCAATAAAGCAATTGGAGAATGAGAGGAGAAAGGCTGATTCACATCATTGACAGTTCCGCTGGCCATTTAAAGACGCTAGCTATTCAGATTTTGGAATGAGCTGAATTACAATGTCAAGGGGTGACTCTGCAGATTGTGAGAACCCAGAGGTTTCAACGGGAGTGTCTGGGACGCGGCTTTGCATTGATTTTGAAGCACAATGGTGAACAACATGGATGGCAGCTCCAAACACTCCATGTGGCCAGTCAACATCTATGCACATGGTCGGAAAATCTGCTGACACTCTCACAGGAACAATAGGAATTTGGATGAGGTACCAGAAGGTGCCCAATGCTTGTTCAAACCCGACCTAAATGAGCTAAATGAGGCGTGGTCAATGCCTTCAAGAGAGGAGGGGAGGGAAAGCGAGGGGAGAAAATAGTTGAAGAAAATAAAAGATCTTGCACAGAATTCAAATAGAGCAAAACACATCCATTCACTCCTATTATAAAATCTCAGTGGAGCAAACCACTTCCCATTCACTCCCATTGTATAGACTGTCAATGCAACAAACCACTTCCCATTCACTCCCATTGTATAGACTGTCAATGCAACAAAACATTTCCCATTCACTCCCATTGTATAGACTGTCAATGCAACAAAACATTTCCCATTCACCTCTATTGTTCAGAGCTTCAATGAAACAAACCATTTCCAAGTCACTTCCATTGTATTTATAACTCGAGAGAAAAAATGTGGTGGGTAAATTTCCGAGGTGTTTCTCATGATTTGCCGCTATAACTTTGGCAGAAGAGCCAGAGAAACCCCAGAAAGGGGCGTAAATGTTCTTTACACTGTGTTTCCAGGATGCCAGTGGCTCTTCCTCCAATGAGCAGCAGAAGTGCTGTGATAATTGAATCTCCTCTCTCAAAGTGTTGAGCCATTGCTGAGGCACACTTCTATGGCTACCAGGTACCTTCCAGTGCCTTGCTCACATGGTCGTTCTTCACATGTGCGTCTAACAGTTGGCAAGCTATTTTTCCATGGGTAGCACCTAGTGCTGCTCTCAACCAATGTCCAAACATACACAATTCAGGCATGGATCAATGGATAACAATCATTGTTGGGAACCTAGCTAATTTTGCTCTCCCTAACCCAGGGACAAATTTTAACACTCCTACCTCTGTCAAGGTCAGCTAATTCAGCAAAAACCAGGGATCGCGCTTGAGGCCTTTCCGGTCTGTCTGACTCACCTACTAATGGAATAAACTCATTGAGTCATCAGAACAATTGCCTCTCTACCCAAATCCACATCGTAGATTCAACTAATGCACCTGGATTAAGCCCTATCCTCTACTGTCTAAAATATCCCCTTTGATTGAAGTATTTTATGTGCTTTTTATTTCAGTTGAACAAGCATAGGGGCTGCAGAGGTACAAAGGTTTACAGAAAGGCGAATGTGTTTGTGTAGTTTATCAGGGTACAGCTGCTGTTAATACAATAGACTCAGGCAGTTCCAAGTATAAAGTCCATCTGTAATGTATCCAAGGTCACAACACTGCACTGCGACCAAAAGACTGAAGAAAATCTACTTCCTTCTGCTAATGGACGAGCCTTTGTTGACAAAAGCGGGGATTAAAACTGCTCTGGCTCTCCCTCCCAAAAAATCCCAATGTTCACCAAACAGAGAATATTAAGGAATACAAGAATTGCTGCACGTACACTCATTGCTTTTCCTGCCTGTCGAACACTCTTCCAGATAGCATTTTCTCCTGGAACCCTGTCCCGTGTATACAGAAGTTTAAATGCAGAGTTAACCATCGCTTCATGGACTGGGGCTGCTAGACTGTGCATTAAGCTATGGGAAGTCTATGACTTTAGATAGTTAGTGCAGATCTTCAGACTTCCATCTGCCTTCCTTATATTTGCCTCGGGCAGCACCTGATGGAGGGGGCAGAAAGCACGTGTGTATAGTAAGCAGGCCTTCAGCCCATCAAGCCTACTCCACCATTTTGGTAGCCAAGCCAGATCTTTATTGTTTTAAACCTAATTCTAAGCCCTTTCTCCAGATCAAGGGGATTCAAATAATTGCCTGAAACTAAAGGGTAATGTCCAGAAACCCTATGTTGACCATCCTTGGACTCTAGGTGAATCAAGGGATATGGGGATCGGGCGGGAAATTGGAGTTGCGGTCATAGAAACATAGAAGATAGGAGCAGGAGTAGGCCATTTGGCCCCTCGAGCCTGTTCTGCCATTTAATGAGATCATGGCTGATCATCCAAATTCAGTACCCTGTCCCTGGTTTCTCCCCATATCCCTTGATCCCTTTAGCCTTAAGAAATATATCTAACTCCTTCTTGAATATATTTAATGAATTGGCCTCAACTGCCTTCTGTGGTAGAGAATTCCACAGGTTCACCACTCTCTGGGTGAAGAAATTCCTCCTCATCTCAGTCCTAAATGGCTTACCCCTTATCCTTAGACTGTGACCCCTGCTTCTGGACTCCCCCACCATCGGAAACATCCTTCCTGTATCTAGTCTGTCTAGTCCTGTTAGAATTTTATAAGTTTCAATGAGATCCCCTCTCATTCTTCTAAACTCTAGCAAATATAAGCCTAATCGACCCAATCTCTCTTCATACGTCATTCCTGCCATCCCAGGTATCAGTCTGGTGAATCTTCGCTGCACTCCCTCCATGGCAAGAACATCCTTCCTCAGATAAGGCGACCAAAACTGCGCACAATACTCAAGGTGTGGTCTCACCAAGGCCCTGTACAACTGCAGCAAGACATCCTTGCTCCTGTACTTGAATCCTCTTGCTATGAAGGCCAACATACCATTTGCCTTCTTAACCGCCTGCTGCACCTGCATGCTTACCTTCAGCGACTGGTGCACAAGGACACCCAGGTCTCGTTGCACTTCCCCTTTTCTCAATCTATTGCCGTTCAGATAATAATCTGTCTTCCTGTTTTTGCCACCAAAGTGGATAACCTCACATTTATCCACATTATACTGCATCTGCCATGCATCTGACCACTCACCCAACCTGTCCAAATCATACTGGAGTTTCTCTGCATCCTCCTCACAGCACACACACCCACCCAGCTTTGTGTCATCTGCAAACTTAGAGATATTACATCTAGTTCCCTCGTCTAGATCATTAATATATATTGTGAATAGCTGGGGTCCTAGCACCGATCCCTGCGGTACCCCACTAGTCACTGCCTGCCACTCGGAAAAAGACCCGTTTATTCCGACTCTTTGCTTCCTGTCTGCCAACCAGTTCTCTAAGTCAGCACCTTACCCCCAATCCCATGTGCTTTAACTTTGCACGCTAATCTCTTATGCGGGACCTTATCGAAAGCCTTCTGAAAGTCCAAATACACCACATCCACTGGTTCTCCCTTATCTATTCTACCAGTTACATCCTCAAAAAATTCCAGTAGATTAGTCAAGCATGATTTACCTTTTGTAAATCCATGTTGACTTTGTCCGATCCTGTCACTGTTTTCCAAGTGCTCTGCTATTACATCTTTTATAATGGTCGAAGATCAACCATGATCGAAGGGCCTATGCCTGCTTCTAATTCTTATGTTCTTATGTTCTTTTTCCTGTTACTCCCTTCCTTTCCTAAAGGTGTGGTTCCTTAGTGTAGTATGTTGCTATGGGTGACGAGTGCATCAACCAAATGGCCATTCTTCAGATGTGGGCCTCGACAGGGAGTAGGGAATAGGGTTTTTCACAACTGTGGGTGACGTCACAACTGAGTCTAATCGCGTTGTCATTTGGCGACCGAACGTGAACTTCCAGCAAAAGATCGCTGATTAGCGAGTAGGAGCAAGAACTGATTTCCCCCCCCCACCCCTCTCCCTAACTCAGAGACCAATTGTAGCTGCCTCATCATTGGCTAAAATGGGATTATCTAACACAACACATGCCAGGGATCAAATATGGAACTTTTTGGTCTCAATATCTCAATCTCACACCTTTACTCCAGTAACACATCAGGGTGCTCTGACCAACTTTTATATCATAGGAACTTAGGAACAGGAGTAAGTCATTCAGCCCCTTGAGCCTGTTCTGCATTCAATGAGATCATGGCTGCGCCTTGATTCTGTACGCTTAATACCCTTGCTGAACAAAAATCTATCAATTTCAGTTTTTGACCTACCCTCAATAACATTTGGGGAGAGAGTTCCAGATTTCCACTATCCTTTTTATGAAGATATGCTTTCTGATATCATCCCTGAATGGCCTAGCTGTAATTTTAAGGTTATGCCCCCTTGTACTAGACTCCCCCACCAGAGGGAATAGTTTCTCTCTATCTACCCTATCCTACTTTAATCATCTTAATCACCTCAATTAGATCACCCCATAATCCTCTATACTCAAGTGAATACAAGCCTAGTCTATGCAACCCGTCTTCATGATTTAACCCTTTTAGCCTCGGTATTATTTTGGTGAATCAGTGCTGCATCCCCTCTAAGGCCAATATATCCTTCCTGAGGTACGGTTTCCCAGAACTGAACGCATTATTCTAAATGGGGTCCAACCAGGGCTTTATATAATTGTAACATAAATTCTACCCCTTTGTATTCCAGCCCCCTTGAGATATCAAATCCTGATCACACAGTCACAGTAGAGATAATCTGAGTGGAGACTGAGTGTGCAGTGAGGAAGGGAGTCAGGTTAAAGACTGATTTATGTAGAGATTCAGAGCAAAAGCTGTGCTACCCTATTTGAGGATGTGCAAAAATTGGCAGCTTGATGCAGATGATGTCAAGTTTCCTGACAGCATTCCAGGGTTGCCTTGGCAACCAGACTGGCAACAGATGAGGACTGACCTCCTGGAAATAATTTCCACTCTCCTTGTTATCAAAGCAGGGGCCCTGAATTACAAGATGAGGCACTAAGCAAGCAGGGGGACTCAGACACTGTTCTCAGCAACTCATAACATCCCCCAACTGGACACAGATATTAAAAGTAAGGGTCTCCCATGGGTTGCGGGGGTTTAAATCCCTCTGTCTCAGATATGAATAATTATAGAGAGATAAGTATGGTATTTAAAGCTGCATAGTCCGAAGTTTTATTTTTAATATTAACCTAGAAATGACAGCTATAGGCAGATGAACGTGTAGTGGCTTTATCCAACAGTCTTCTGTGCTTTACTTTTAAATGGCTTAATGCCTCTGGAAGACTTGTGAGGAGAGAAATGGCATCAAGCATTCATCACATAACATCGGCAAGAGTAATTTCTAGGCGATAATATTTTTCTTTATTCCATCAACTTCCTGCCCTTCTCTTCTGAACACACGAACATAGGTATTGCTAGATGAAAAAAGGCCGAGGTTTATCTAGTTCACTTTCTACCAGCCTGGTAGGCACATGATACAATGTTAATGGAGTTACTGACTAATCATGGCAATCAATCTCTATCAATTAGTCTACACCGGACCCAGACATGACGTGAGGAAAACCCCTGTGGTGGAGAGCTTTGGGAACTATAAGTCCAAAGTCACCTGCTCCTTCCATGCATGCTACACTTACCAGTGATGCCGCGGCCCAAACTCCAAAGCTGGTTCGCCGGCAAGCTGCCTATGGACATCCAGCATGTGACCGCAGCTTGCCGGTGTCATTTAAATGAGCCCCAAGGCCTAATATTGGCTGTGCCTCGGGATCGTTCCCGGCACAAACCAATTTCTAGGCCGCAGACTCTTGTTACAGTTCCATGGGTAGCAGTCACCAGGCAGTACATCATCCCAGTGACTGTTTTCACGTGTGAGCCGAGGCAGTGAGTTTGTTTACGGGGAGGGGATGCATTGCACATGATTCCCAGCAGGGGGCAGATCACAGGAGAGCAACCAGGAAGGTGAACTCTGGCTGATTTCTTCCCCTCCATGTATCTAGGGATACCGAGCCCTATTGTAGCTCCCCTGCTGTGATCAGCTAACTTGACACAGACCTGGAATTGATACTAGGAGCTTCCTAATCTATACGGCTCAGTGCCAGTACCTTTACCATCAAGGATTACCTGTATCCTTGTTACAATTGTCTCCAGTTGCACTCTCTTGTTATGCCACCTGACACAGAAAAAATTGATGGAATTAAAAGAAAAAGAAAACAGCTTCAAATTGATAAGCAGGTAGCAGTAGAAAGGATCCAGCCACTTTAATACCTGATATAAGTCCCTACCCGGCAAAACTGTGTCTGACACAGTTTACACAGGGATCAGGTGGTGGATTCAAAAGCAGTTGCTTCCTGCCCCAATTTCACCAGCTTCAAATTAATCTCATCCAAGTATTCCACAAAAAAACACCTGCTTCCTGTTGTAATTCATGAATGGTGCCCATTGTTCTCCTGGTGGCGCAGCGACTCTGTCCAGTCAGTAACTGAGCCACATATAAACCAAGAAAGCCACAGGTCAGATCCTCAGTATGCACCCAGTTAGCTGATCTCATGCAGGTTAATTTTTTTTTAATTCGTTCTTGGGATGTGGGCAAGGCCAGCATTTATTGCCTATCCCTAATTGCCCTCGAGAAGGTGGTGGTGAGCCGCCTTCTTCAACCGCTACAGTTCGTGTGGTGAAGGTACTCCCACAGTGCTGTTAGGGAGGGAGTTCTAGGATTTTGACCCAGCGATGATGAAGGAATGGTGTTATATTTCCAAGTCAGGATGGTGTGTGACTTGGAGGGGAACTTGGAGGTAATGGTGTTCCCATGCGCCTGCTGCCCTTGTCTTTATGGGCGGTAGAGGTCGCGGGTTTGGGAGGTGCTGTTTAGGAAGCCTTGGCGAGTTGCTGCAGAGCATCTTGTAGATGGTACACACTGCAGCCACGGTGCCCCACTGGTGGAGGGAGTGAATGTTTAAGGGGTACAAATCAAGCGGGCTGCTTTGTCCTGGATGGCGTCGAGCTTCTTAAGTGTTGTTGGAGCTGCACTCATCCAGGCAAGTGGAGAGTATACTATCACACTCCTGACTTGTGCCTTGTAGATGGTGGAAAGGCTTTGCGAAGTCAGGAGGTGAGTCACTTGCCGCAGAATATCCAGCCTCTGACCTGCTCTTGTAGCCACAGTATTTATGTGGCTGGTCCAGTTAAGTTTCTGGTCAATGGTGACCCCCAGGATGTTGATGGTGGGGGATTCGGCGATGATAATGCTGTTGAATGTCAAGGAGCAGTGACTAGACTCTCTCTTGTTGGAGATAGTCATTACCTGGCACTTGTGTGGCGCGAATGTTACTTGCCACTTTTCAGCCCAAGCCTGAATGTCGTCCAGATCTTGCTGCATTCGGGCACGGACTGCTTCATTATCTGAACTGAAAACTGTGCAATCATCAGCGAACATCCCCACTTCTAACCTTATGATGGAGGGAAGGTCATTGATGAAGCAGCTGAAAATGGTTGGGCCTAGGACACTGCCCTGAGGAACTCCTGCAACAATGTCCCGGGGCTGAGATGATTGCCCTCCAGCAACCACAACCATCTTCCTTTGTGCTAGGTATGACTCCAGCCAGTTGAGAGTTTTCCCCTTGACTTCAATTTTACTAGGGCTCCTTGATGCCAGATTCGGTCAAATGCTGCCTTGATGTCAAGAGCAGTCACTCTCATCACACCTCTGGAATTCAGCTCTTTTGTCCATGTTTGGCCTAAGGCTGTAATGAGGTCTGGAGCTGAGTGGTCCTGAGAGAACCCAAACTGAGCATTGGTGAGCAGGTAATTTGCAAGTGTCGCTTGATAGCATTGTTGACGACACCTTCCATCATTTTGCTGATGATTGAGAGTAGACTGATGGGCCAGCAATTGGTCGGATTGGATTTGTCCTGCTTTTTGTGGCAGACTGATACCTGGGATGGCAGGAATGACGTATGAGGAGAGATTGGGTCGATTAGGCTTATATTCGCTAGAGTTTAGAAGAATGAAAGGGGATCTCATTGAAACTTATAAAATTCTAACAGGACTAGACAGACTAGATGCAGGAAGGATGTTCCCGATGGTGGGGGAGTCCAGAACCAGGGGTCACAGTCTAAGAATAAGGGGTAAGCCATTTAGGACTGAGAGGAGGAGGAATTTCTTCACCCAGAGAGTGGTGAACCTGTGGAATTCTCTACTACACAAGGCAGTTGAGGCCAATTCATTAAATATATTCAAGAAGGAGTTAGATATATTTCTTAAGGCTAAAGGGATCAAGGGATAAGGGGAGAAAGCAGGGACAGGGTACTGAATTTGGATGATCAACCATGATCTCATTAAATGGTAGAACAGGCTCGAGGGGCCGAATGGCCTACTCCTGCTCCTATGTAGGACGTACCTGGGCAGTTTTCCACATTGTCGGATAGATGCCAGTTTTGTAGCTGTACTGGAACAGCTTGGCGAGAGGCGTGGCTAGTTCTGGAGCACAAATCTTCAGCAAGACAGCCGGGATGTTGTCGGGGCCCATAGCCTTTCCTATCCAGTGTGCTCAGCCGTTTCTTTATATCACATGGAGTGAATCAAATTGGCTGAAGATTGGCTTCTGTGATGGTGGGGACCTCACCTCAGGAGGAGACCAAGATGGATCATCGACTCGGCCCTTCTGGCTGAAGATGGTTGAGTACGTTCTACGCCCTTGCTACCATCGGTGCTTCTTCCAAGTTGTGTTCAATTTGGAGGAGTACTGATTCTTCAGCTTAGGGAAGGCAGCAGTCGTTTTTCTTGGCAATGTTTGACCTGATGTCATGAGACTTCATGGGGTCCGGAGTCAATGTTGACGAGTCCCAGGGCCACTCCTTCCCGACTGTCTACCACTGTACCGCCACCTCTGTTGGATCTGTCCTGCCGGTGAGACAAGACATACTCAGGGATGGTGATGGAGGAGTCTGGGATGTTGGCTCAAAGGTATGATTCTGCGAGTATGACTATGTCCCAATTTTGGCGCAGGTCCCCAGATGTTAGTGAGGAGGGACTTTGCAGGCTTGACTTGGCTGGGTGTGCCTTTATCTAGGTAGATGCCGGGTGGTCTGTCTGGTTTTGTTCTTAGTATACTTCTTTTTAGCGGTTTGGCATAACTGAGTGGCTTGCTAGGCCATTTCAGAGGGCAGTTAAGAGTCAACCACATTGTGCGTCTGGGGTCACATGTAGGCCAGACCAGGTAAGGACGGCAGATTTCCTTTCCTCAAGGATATTAGTGAACCAAATGGGTTTTTGCGACAATCTGATAGTTCCATGGTCACCATTACTGATACTAGTTTTTTATTCCAGATTTATTGAATTAACTGAATTTAAATTCCCCAGCTGTTGTGATGGCATTTGAACTCATGTCTCCGGATCGTTAGTCCGGGCCTCTGGATTACTAGTCTAGCAACACAACCACTAAGCTACCATACCTGTTGGGTTGCTACAATTGGCTTCAGCACACTTGGGTTTGGGTGAGGGACAATCACCCAGGGCTTTCAATCCTGGTCGCTTTTCAGTGCCCGCTGCTATGCACCTGTGTAGACGTTGCATGAGGTATTTGTTTGAATTGGGGTGCTCAACCCCCATCAGCACTCATTGTCCAAAGTCACATATGAAGAATGGTTGTGTCCGAATCGTTGATATAAATAGAACACAAATGTAGTTCCAGTGCAGATCCCAGGCGAGGAACAAAGTGTACCTTTTATTTCAGATGTCCATCGTGTTCCACTTGAGCAACTTCAGCATTTCTTATTGTGTTGACATAAGAATTAATTTTTCAACTGTTCTTTCCATTGCTTTCCTCCTCCTCTATAAGCGATCCCTGTGCAATTGTATTCCTGCATGTAGGATTGTTTGTCACATTTAAATTCTTCAGTAATAACATGAAGTGCGTGGTCACACAGAATGTGTCAGCCGTGGCACTCTCACCTCTGAGACAGAAATTCGTGGGTTCAAGTCCCCGCTCCAGGGCCTTGAACACAAAATCTACGCTGACACTCTGGTGCAGTACTGAGGGAATGCTGCACTGTCGGAGGTGCTGTCTTTCAAATAAGACGTTAAATCAAGGCCCCGTCTGCCCTCTTAGGTGGATGTAAAAGATCCCATGGTGCTATTGCGAAGAAGAGCAGGGGAGGTCGCTCCCGTGTTCTGGCCAATAGCTATCCCTGAATCAACATCACTAAAACAGATTATCCGGTCATTTATTTCACTGCTGTCTGTTGGACCTTGCTGTGTGTAAATTGGCTGTCACGCTTCCCTGCATTACATTAGTGACTACACTTCAAAAGTATTTCACTTGCTATAAAGCACTTTGGGATGTCCTGAGGTTGTGAAAGGTCCTATATAAATTCACCTTCTTGCTTTCTTTGCTTTGAAGCCTTTCTTCTCACACCGTTATCATTGTGCCTCTTTTTAAATTGATGCAAAAGTGGTGGAATGGTAGTTTCTGGTTAAACTGTGGAAAAACGCCCCTAAAGGCTCTGTGGCTACGTTCACAGCCTAGATTGCTTTGAACCATACAGGCCGGGAATGCCACATGTTTAATCCCCAGCCTGTGTTGATTACAGCTGGAGTGACAATAAGAGTGCTACTGTTGGCCTGCTGGAGGAGCGAGGTTTTCCCACTCGTGATTGGCTGTGATGCCCCCCTGTTACCGAGTAACCTCTTGGCACTCAGTGTTAAGACTCACACATGAAAAATGTCCACACGGGTGAGGTCGTGAAGGGAGCCTGTGGAAACGTACTCCAGGAAGCAGCCAGCACTTTCAGGAGAGGTGGAGGGAAGGGGAGAAAATTGGCAGGAAAAGAAAAACATGCAATGCCAGCAGTGTCTGGCAAATGAAGAAAGCAACTCAAGTGAGAACCATGTGTGAATATCAGCAAGAGGCAGTGAGTGGTTGGGGCTTTAGGGAGCGGTTCAAAATTTCAACTAGTTCTAAACATGATTTTATTTTTTCCGTGGGTGGTTCTGAAACAATCTGAGGATTATTTTGCTATCAGGACCCCTTGTAAAAGGGATTTTGCTCATAGAATATGCCGTATGGTGCAATGGATTAAAACTTCCCGACTGAAACAAGGGTTTGAATCCAGCCCAGACTGATGAGATGAAATCTTTGCTGTCTATGAGTCCTCTGTGAAATGACTTTGGTCAGTTTCGGAATGGGGTGTGTGTGAGGTGGAAACATTTACACTAACAAGGTGTTCTTCTGAAGCTGGGGCTGAGGCATATTGCGAGGACAGTGTAAAGGGAGCTTTACTGTTCTGTGTGCTGTGCTGCACCTGACCTGGTAGTGCTTAACTCTGGCACTGGCTGGCTATAATGGGAAAGCATTCTACTTCACTCCTGTAACATTCTGTGCTTTTATGACCATCAAAACCGCAAAATGAAAGGGGAGTGGAACAATTGAGATCCCTCAAATATTTGGTTTCTACAATCAACCAGAGCTATAGTTAATAAATATTGGAACAGTGATTCTCAAACTCTGCTCGTCCATTCTCACCAGAGATGAAACATCACCTTCCTTATGTCCAGAAAGAGCCATTTCCTGGGTAGAATGATATCAGAGAGTTCAGTTATGTGGAGAGACTAGAGAAGATGGGAGTGTTCTCCTTAGAGCACAGAAGGTTAAGGGAAGATTTGATAGAGGTGTTCAAAATTATGAAGGGTTTTGATAGAGTAGCTAGGGAGAAACTGTTTCCACTGGCAGGAGGGTCGGTAACAGAGGACACAGATTGAAGATAATTGGCAAAAGAACCAAAGGGAGATGAGCAGAATTTTTTTAAGCAGTGAGTTGTTATGATCTGGAATGCACTGTCTGAAAGGGTAGTGGAAGCAGATTCAATATGGAATTGGATAAATACTTGAAAAGGAAATACTTGTAGGGCCATGGGGAAAGAGCAGGGGAGTGCGACTGATTGGATAGCTCTTTCAAAGAGCCAGCACAGGTACGGTGGGCTGAAATGTCTCCTTTTGTGCTGTATGGTTCTATGATTCTATGAGTTCTCTGCAGCTGCGTAAGCTTCCATTGAATTTTTACTCATTAATTTTACCAGTCTGTCGTGAACATTACACTTCATTGTTTCAGTACACGATATCCACACAAAACCGGTTAATAAATTAAAAAAAAAATTTTAAAGATCAGTTTGTACTTATTAAGATTAATACAGAACAATATATTTTATTCCAATTTTCGGAACAGCAGGGTGAATTTTCACTTTTATCGCCGGACAATAAACAGGCAGCAGTGGATCGGCCGCCTGTTTTACACCCCACCCAATCAAGTCAATGGACACGAATATTGGGCGGGGTGTAAAATGGCCAGCTGATCTGCTACCTTCCATTTTCCGCCCAGCGGTAAAAGTGTAAAATCACCCATGCACCTCTCAAAAGGGTTCTTGGCCGTGAAATTCCATGTAGTATCGCTGGTCATTAAGGCCCGTTTTCTTGAAAAAGTGCCGGCTGCCTCACTTCCGGCATGGGACACAGTGGCCGCCATTTTGGAGAGGTCAGCAGCGCTGCCGTTGCCTGCGCTCGCCTCTCCAATGTAAATGTGCAGATCGTGACGTCAATCGGCGTGCAACGCCTGAATTGATGCATGACTATGGTTTTGGACGTCGCTGCACTCCATAACGCCCTCTCCTAACCATGTACGGAAGAATGAGTGTGCAGCAGTTGTACAGAGAAGCTGTCAGCGCTTCTTAAAGGGACACACACATCTTTCAGGTAAGTTTCGATTTCAGCTTTTGGAGTGTTTTTTTTATTTTTTATTGGATTGTGGCTTGGTGCAATGCATTTAAAAAGTTGTTAAAGTGTGCAGGCAGTGCTGCTGTACACTTGCAAGGCTTTGGATGTTAAAGCAAGGCCTCTGAGAACACCACTTGCTCTCTGTCCTGGGGGCTCTAGTTGCAGTCCCCCTTGAGCTGCAACATCACATGAAGATAAAGCAGAGGCAGCAAAGGGGAGAGGGAAGAGGAAGTAGAAGAGGAAGAAGCAGAAGAGGAAGAAGCAGAAGAGGAGGAGACAACCCAGACAGCCCCTTTCTGGCCGGGATATCCAGGATTGAATCATCCATCTGCTGTACCACTGACCACAACCCCAATTCCCCTTTCAACATTAGTCCCACACCTTACCTTCCCTCTGTTACTGACCATCACAGCGTTCTCTTGGCCACAATTCTGAAATAAAAGCCACCACAAAGCAAACTTTCCAATCCAACTTTATCCATATATGCATCCAATATTACATCAAAAAATCGGCAAATCACCCTTGTGCATTCCCATAGTGAGGGGGACGCTGCAGATGGCCTTTCAGGATGACCTCGAGGAGCTGGTGGCTGGGAGTGTGAAATCGAGTGACAGTGTTTCTTCTTCTTCTTCATTCTCCTCTTCCTCTTCTTGGTCAACTACTGGCTGGGCAGGCTAGATTTTTTGTGTTTCTGAAATGAAGAAGGCACAAGGGTAGGGTAGTGGTGAGGGGCAGGCAGGAAAGTAAGAGGAGCATGCTTACACCATGTGCAGCTTGTACATGAGAAGATATTGTGGGATGAGGAGGATGTGAGAAGGAGGATAATGTATGAGGATACCAGCATCTTGTATTCTTTCAGCCCTGCCACTGGCCAAGGGCTCAGCCATGCCCCTGCCAAGAATGGCCAGCGCTGTCTCCACCTAGGGGGTGAGGTGAAGCTAGGAATGTGACGTGTGACTTGTGTTTGGTAGAGATTGTTGGTAGGTGAGTGATCAGGGCGGGGGGTCGTGCATTGAGCAGTGTTTGAGGCTGGTGGCGCAGTTGGTAGGAGATGGCTTTTGAAGATGCAGTCACTGACCTTGACCACTTATCTGAGGTCATGAAACTTCTTTGGGCTCTGGAGCTAGGTCCTGGAGTTGACACTGGTGCCAGTGACAGCCTCGGCGATCTGAACCACATCTTTCTTTTTGGAAAGCCTCCTGGCCCCCTTGTGGGCAGAGGACCTCTCTTCCAGTGTTGACCCCCTGCACAATGCTCAAGTACTGCATGCGAGACCCTGGGTGCCCTTTCCCTGGCCTGTTCAGCCATTTGTATTAGTGCTGAATCACTTTTACTATTTTTAAGATGCAGAAGGCAGTTCAGCTTTAAGAGCTGAAGACTGCCTAGTTTGGAATGACTTTTAATTTTTTTTTCAGAAGGCAGTTCACCTTTAAAGGCTCAAGACTGCTTTCTAAAATGACAGCCTTGCTCTAAGAGAATACAACCTTGCTCCAGGGACGCTACAGCGTCATGACATTGGGCCTCCTGCTGAGCACACAGCCTGAAGCAATGCATTCGTCGCTCGGCTGTGCACTAAAATCATTCACACCAGCAGGTAGCACCAAAATAATGTGCTGCCTGTGATTTCTGAAACAGGCATGAGCAAATCTTGCCCCACGGTGCCACCGCCTATTTTCGATCCTTATTGCATTTCTAGGCCCTTATCTTTTTAATAACTTTAAATTAATTTATTTTTAAAACATACCATTGCAACTCTTATTTAGCTGACTGCTCCTGTTTGATTTCTTGTTTCGTGTATCATGAATAGTTTATTATTCGAAGTTTATTTACCCACATTTCTATTGGAGTTCTTTGAGGATGTAACTAATGGATTTGACAAAGGGGAACCGGTAGATGTGGTGTATCTGGATTTTCAGAAGGCCTTCGATAAGGTCCCACACAAGAGGTTGGTGAACAAAATTAGGGCACATGGAATTGGGGGTAATATACTAGCATGGATTGAGAATTGGTTAACAGACAGAAAACAAAGAGTAGGGATAAACGGGTCTTTTTCAGGATGGCAGGCTATGACTAATGGGGTACCGCAAGGATCGGTGCTTGGGCCCCAGCTATTCACAATCTATATCATTGATTTGGATGAGGGGACTAAATGTAACATTTCCAAATTTGCTGATGTTACAAAGCTAGGTGGCAGTGTCAATTGCGAAGAGGATGTGAAGAGGCTTCAAGGGGATCTCGACAGGCTCAGTGAGTGGGCGAGAACATGGCAGATGGAATATAATGTGGATAAATGTGAAGTTATTGGGAAGGCAAATGGTATACTGGCCTTCATTACAAGAGGATTTGAGTACAGGAGTAAAGAAGTCTTACTCCAATTATATAGAGCCTTGGTGAGACCACACCTGGAGTACTGTGTACAATTTTGGTCTCCTTACCTAAGGAAGGATATACTTACCATAGAGGGAGTGCAACGAAGGTTCACGAGATTGATTCCTGGGATGGCGAGACTGTCGTATGAGAAGAGATTGTGTAAACAGGGCCTGTATTCTCTTGAATTCAGAAGAATGAGAGGGGATCTCATTGAAGCATACAAAATTATTACAGGGCTTGATAGGGTGGATGCTGGGAGAATGTTTCCCTTGGCTAGGGAGTCTAGAACCAGGGGCCGCAGCCTCAGGATAAAGGGTAGGCCATTCAGGACTGAGATGAGAAGAAATTTCTTCACACAGAGGGTAGTGAATCTTTGGAATTCTCTACCCCAGAGGGCTGTGGAGGCTAAGTCATTGGGTATATTCAAAACAGAAGTCGATAGATTTCTGACTAGTCAGGGCATCAAGGGATATGGCGATAGGGCCGGTGAATGGAGTTGAGGCAGAAGATCAGCCATGATCTCATTGAATGGCAGAGCAGGCTCGAAGGACTGAATGGCCTACTCCTGCTCCTATTTCTTATGTTCTTATGTTTGATTCATCCAACTCCTACTCCTTTGGCTATCAGTTGTTGCTCTTTTGCAAATACAAAATGTGAGCCAATCAACTGCAAGAAATCTGCATATCTGGCTAAAGCAATGCTGAAGTGTGACACAGAAAATGTGACGCAGGAAGCGTTAACTGATGGGGATAATGTGTGCTAAATGATACACGTATATGCATGTAAATCTCCGGAGAATGCGATCACCCTCTTCCCTGTTTCTGATGTCTTTGATGAAACTACTGCATTGTTGTTAAAAACCTGTTTGGTTCACTAATGTCCTTTAGGGAAGGAAATCTGCCATCCTTACCTGGTCTGGCCTATATGTGACTCCCACAGCAATGTGGTTGACTCTTAACTGCCCTCTGAAATGGTAATTAGCGATGGCCAATAAATGCTGTTGCCTGCATCCCATGAATGAATATATAAAAGAAAAATTCATCTGTCTGCCTTGCTCTCTTTCAATGTCTGTCAGCTTCATAGATGTTAGAAAATAGAGCATTTGTTTCATAGGTGTATGCAATTAACATTGACCTTTTCCAACTGTCAACAAAGCACATGCCACATGTACAGACTGCACAATCCAAATTCAGTTCACAACATCATAGCTCAAGGCTGAAATATCAAGTCCAAGTTCAAGCTTTTTGGAAGAGGCTGAAGCCTTCAAATAAAAACTTTGATGAAGGCATTAAAGTATGCAGAAGTCAACTAATGGATAAATGTAATCATGTTATTGTGAAATATGTAATTTTTAAACATTTTTATTTTACATAGAATATACAGCGCAGAAACCGACCATTCAGCCCAACTAATCTGTAAGATTGTTAATATATTACTAGTTGATCTTCTGTGGCATTGCACACAGGAAGTGAAGACTAAATATAGGGAGAAAAATTCGGTTGCTTTGCGCCTCCCGTTAGCGCCCTAAGAGGGCGCTAATGGGGCGCAAAGCAACTAGCGCCCGGGCACGGCGATGTTTGCGTCGCTTGCGAAATTGACCAGACATTTTGTGGCAGCGCTAAACACTACCGCCATGATCTCCTGCGCCCGCAGATCGTGACGTCAGTCGAGCGTACAACGCCCCGGTAGCACCCCGGACCGGATATTGAGTGGCGCCCCCTGCCTTACCGCCTGCCGCTAGCAACGACAGGTTGAGGGGAACGTTTTACAGTCAGGAAGGGACTGGAGGAGCGCTATTTAAAGACGACCGCTTCCTGACTTTTTCTGTCGGCGACATTTTTGCACCATGCGTTCTGAGAGAGAGAGCGAGAGACTTCTGGAGAGATTCAACGCTGTGTGAAGGAGCTTTGGGTACTGAGCAGCACTTTGCAGGTTCATTTTGATTTGACCTTTCTTGCAT
Source organism: Squalus acanthias (assembly GCA_030390025.1). NCBI lineage: Eukaryota > Metazoa > Chordata > Chondrichthyes > Squaliformes > Squalidae > Squalus > Squalus acanthias. The sequence continues at coordinate 28,664,702 of CM059432.1, read as the reverse complement.
CGATTTAGAAGAGACTTTGGGGGCTGCACTCTGAGCTCTTTCCCTGGGCCTCTCCATTGTTCTTTCCAGCAGATTTGATGTACAAGTCTCTCCAGGCCGAGATTCAAGGCTGCATTGAGCAGGGTGTGGATGGAAAGCAAGATTGACCCTCCCCTTTAAGAACTGGCCGGCGCCAGTGTGTCTGTGTTCCATTGCTAACTGACATCACATGAGCTTTGCCAGCGCTCTGAGTTAGCGCCTCATTCCTCGGCTTTAGCGCCTTAAGACAGGTGTGTAGTGCCTGATTTAGCGCTCCAATCACCTCCAGGGGTGATAGAAGCCAAGTTTGCAGTCGGAGGCGATAATTAGCGCCAGGCGCTAAACTTTGCGCCCAGCCGATAATTGCGCCCCAAATGGGACGATACCAAATTTCTCCCCCATAGTCTTCAGTTGAAGTGGGGTTAGTGGGCAGGAAGCCCATTGGACCTGGTGTGCAGACTAATTCAGTCCCCATTATAAAGTCATACATTATGTTTTTATTTTTGTATTCCCATTAATTCCTATGCCCAAGTTATAATCAAATTATCCATGTAAACCTGTCTTGCTATAATTACATCCTGCTGCCAATCTTTATGCTGCAGCACATCCAATGGCGGGAGGGTGTAATTACTGCCTAACAGGTTTTACATAGGCAGTTACCATTATAAATATGGGCATGGGAATTCATAATAGAAAACATTGACAGAAAGGGCATGCAGATACAACATTGTTAATATTATTCATTTAAAAAACCATAGAATAACCTGAGATTTTTTCTTTTCTCTTTTCATATAGTTGACATTCGGGAAATTAAAGAAATTCGACCTGGGAAGAACTCGAGAGATTTTGAACGTTACCCAGATGATGCACGTAAACTGGATGCTAGTCTGTGCTTGGTCATTCTGTACGGAATGGAATTCAGACTGAAAACACTAAGTCTTTCAGGTAAATTATTATAGTCTTTTTGTGCTGATCAAGTAGAGAGATCTTAGTGCTGGAAAATGGAATACTTTCCCATTTCTGCTATTCAGTATCAGCACTAAGTACTCCCACATCAGGTACAGTCCAGGTTTTGTGCAGATTAATGAGCCCTCTACTTTGTCCTAACAAGTAGTCTCAGATCAGGTATAGTATAAGTTAGATGCAGAGTAAAGCTCCCTCGACACTGACCCAGCAAGAAGTCAAACCCTTCAGGACTGAAAGAAGAAAGGGGAGAATATTGTCAAGAAAAAAAAGTCTTCAGCTATATTGCATCTTATGACTGGACAAGAAGGTCCAATGATATGGCACTTCTTATTTTATAGTATGACACTGAAGATGTGGTAGTTTTAGAGGCACTGAGCAGAGGCCAGGTGCCATTATTCATATGGCAGCCTTGACAAAGAGTGTTGGCCAGTTATTTGATTATACGTAGTATCACAGTCCCTCACCCAATTCCCAACAGGCCTATATCCAGCAGTGGTTGCTGGACAGCAGAATCCCTGGTCAATTTTCCACACCTATTTCAGAGCTCTGAAACCAAGTATTCTGATCCTATCACCATCCCAGTTGAGATTAGCTAACGTTGCATAGGCCAATGATTGAACCTAGGATGCACTTCACCCGTATTGCTCAGCTACTCATTAAATAAACTTGGTGAAGATCCTTAGTGCTCCTTTTTTTTCATCCACTCTCAATCACTGCACATAGAGACTGCTATCGTCTTCAGAAGACCACTAGTCAGTTTGTGTTGAATTCAGTCATGCCCTCAACCTTACATCTGCTCACAACATGGGTGATTGAATATTGATCAGAAACACTGGCTGTTTTTTTTCCCCCTCTTCCTAACCCAGAGATTCTGAGTTTAGTTGTAGCATCCCTCCTGCCTCAAAGCCACCTAAACTGAGCACAGATCGGTTGAACTTGAAGTTGCTCTAGTTTGGCAAGGGACCTGTTGGACCGAACGGCCTGTTTCTGTGATGTAAATACTATGTATGGCTCAGTTCCACACTGGGTCACCCATTTGCAACTGAGCCATTGGAGAACCATGCTGGGTGCAAATTAAACCAGTTATCCTGAAGTGAGTTGTGAACTGCAACACAATCTAGTGGGCTTAATGACATCAGGTGACATGATATTAATTTGTAAAAAATACTGGCCAGGAAATATTTACAACATTAGGTGCGCTTAACTCATAAAATGAAAGCATTTTATATTAAAGAATAAACCTCACCATCTACTCTTGGCTCATTTGATAGTACTCTCACCTCTGGATCAGAAGGTTGTAGATTCAAGTAGCTTACCAGGAGATTGAGCTCATAATCCAAGTACATTCTAGTATTATATGACTCATGCTGGATAGTGCATTCATCAACTGAGGGAGTCCTGCATTAGAGTCATAGAGTCATAGAGTTATACAGCACAGAAAGAGGCCCTTCGGCCCATCGTGTCTGCGCCAGCCATCAAGCCCTATCTATTCTAATCCCATTTTCCAGCACTTGGTCCGTAGCCTTGTATGCTATGGCATTTCAAGTGCTCATCTAAATGCTTCTTGAATGTTGTGAGGGTTCCTGCCTCTACCTGCCTCCTTTCAGGCAGTGAGTTCCAGATTCCAACCACCCTCTGGGTGAAAAAGTTTTTCCTCAAATCCCCTCTAAACCTCCTGCCCCTTACCTTGAAACTATGCCCCCTGGTTATTGACCCTCTACTAAGGGGAAAAGTTCCTTTCTATCTACCCTATCTATGCCCCTCATAATTTTGTACACCTCAATCAGGTCCCCCCTCAGCCTTCTCTGCTCTAAGGAAAACAACCCCAGCCTGTCCAGTCTCTCTTCATAGCTGAAACGCTCCAGCCCAGGTAACATCCTGGTGAATCTCCTCTGTACCCTCTCTAATGCAATCACATCCCTCCTATAGTGTGGTGACCAGAACTGCACACAGTATTCCAGCTGTGGCCTAACTAACGTTTTGTACAGCTCCATCATAACCTCCCTGCTCTTATATTCTGTAGCAGAGCTCCGAAAGCTTGTAATTTCAAATAAAACTGTTGGACTATAACCTGGTTTTGTGCGACTTCTTATATTCTATGCCTCGGCTAATGAAGGCAAGTATCCCATATGCCTTCTTAACCATCTTATCTACCTGTCCTGCTGCCTTCAGGGATCTATGTACATGCACACCGAGGTCCCTCTGATCCTCTGTCCTTCCTAGGGTCCTACCATTCATTGTGTATTCCCTTGCCTTGTTAGTCCTCCCAAATTGCATCACCTCACACTTTTCAGGTTTAAATTCCATTTGCCTCTGTTCTGCCCATCTGACCAACCCGTCTATATCGCCCTGTAGCCTGAGGCTTCCCTCCTCGCTATTTACCACTCCACCAATTTTCGTGTCATCTGCGAACTTACTGATCATACCTCCTACATTCATATCTAAATCATTAATGTACACTACAAACAGCAAGGGACCCAGCACCGATCCCTGCGGTACACCACTGGACACAGGCTTCCAGTCACAAAACAACCTTCGACCATCACCCTCTGCCTCCTGCCACTTAGTCAATTTTGGATCCAATGTGCCAAATTGCCCTGGATCCCACGGGCTCTTACCTTCTTGACCAGTCTCCCATGTGAGACTTTGTCAAAAGCCTTACTGAAGTCCATGTAGACTACATCAACTGCACTACCCTCATCCACACACCTAGTCACCCCCTCAAAAAATTCAATCAAATTGGTCAGACATGATCTCCCCCTGACAAAGCCATGCTGACTATCCTTGATTAATCCTTGCCTCTCCAAGTGGAGACTAATTCTGTCCCTCAGAATTTTTTCCAATAATTTCCCTACCACTGATGTTTGGCTCACTGGCCTGTAATTCCCTGGTTTATCCCTACTACCCTTCTTGAATAATGTACTACATTAGCTGTCCTCCAGTCCTCTGGCACCTCCCCTGTGGCCATAGAGGTTCTGAAAATTTGTGTCAGAGCCCCTGCAATCTCCTCCCTTGCCTCACACAGCAGCCTGGGATACATCTCGTCTGGGCCTGGGGATTTATCCACTTTTAAGCCCGCTAAAACCATTAGTACCTCCTCCCTCTCAATACTAATTTGTTCAAGTATATCACAATCCCCCTGTCTGATTTCTATGCCTAAAATGTCCTTCTCCATAGTGAACACAGATGCAAAATATTCATTTAAAACCTCACCTACATCTTCCGGCTGTACACACCGATTGCCACTTTGGACCCAAATGGGCCCTACTCTTTCCCTGGTTATCCTCTTGCCCTTAATATACTTATAAAACACCTTGGGATTTTCCTTTATTTTGCCCGCCAGTGTTTTTTCATGCCCCCTCTTTGCTCTCCTAATTTCTTTTTTAAGTACCCCTCTGCACTTTCTATACTCCTCTTGGGCTTCCACTGTTTTTAGACCTTTGTATCTGCCAAAAGCCTCCCTTTTTTTCCTAATCCATTCTTGTATATCCCTTGACATCCAGGGTTCCCTGGACTTGTTGGTCCCACCCTTGACCTTTACGGGAACATGTTGGCGCTGTACTCTCTCTATTTCCTTTCTGAAAGACTCCCACTGCTCTGATGTGGATTTTCCTACAAGTAGCTGATCCCAGTCCACTTTGGCCAGATCCTGCCTTATCATATTATTGTTGAAGGTGATGCTTTTCAGATTTAATTCACATTAAATTGAGGCAGTGTTTTGCCTGTTCCAGTGGTTCAGTTGGAAGTTAAAGTTTGCATTCAAAGAGAAGTAGAGATTTCTTCCAGTATCTTGCTCAATATGCCTTATTTAAATTTGGTAAATGGAAGGAAAGCAGCCAAAAGTCGTGGTTTACGTTGGAACCAATGACGTCGGAAAAAGTCAGATGGAAGTCTTGCAGTGAGAGATTTGAGGAATTAGGTTCTAACCAGTGTCAGCCCTATCACCTCTGAGTCAGAAGGTTGTGGGTTCAGGTCCCACTCCAGAGACTCGAGCACAAAAATCTAGGCTGACACTCCAGTGCAGAACTGAGGGAGTGCTGCACTTTCGGAGGTGCCATCTTTCAGATGAGATGTTAAACTGAGGCCCTGTCTTCCCTATCAGGTAGACGTAAAAGATCCCAGAGGCTCGGTGTCACGCTTGCGGAATGAATGGAGGTGTTCCGCAAAGCAGTCACCCAATCTGCATTTGGTCTCCCCAATGTAGAGGAGACTGCATCGTGAGCAGCGAATACAGTATATTAAATTAAAAGAAGTACAAGTAAATCACTGTTTCACCTGGAAGGAGTGTTTGGAGCCTTGGATGGTAGGAAGGGAATAGGTAAAAGGGCAGGTGTTGCATCTCCGGCGCTTGCACGGGAAAATGCCGTGGGAATGGGAGTGGGTGTTGGGGATGATAGAGGAGTGTACCCGTGTCGAGGAGGGAACGGTCCCTTCGGAATGCTGTAAGGGGAGGAGAAGTTGTGTTTGGTGGTGGGATCACGCTGGAGGCGGTGGAAAGTGTGGAGAATGACTCATTGAATGTGGAGGCTGGTGGGGTGGAAGGTGAGGACAAGGAGAACCCTATTCTTGTTCTGGGAGGGAGGGGAAGGGTGAGAGCAGAATTGCGGGAAATGGAATGGACACGGTCAAGTGCCCTATCAACCACGGTGGAGGGGAATCCTTGGTTAAGGTAAAAGGTAGACATATCGGAAGCACTGGTATGGAAGGTGGCATCGTCGGATCAGATGCAATGGAGATGGAGAACCTGGGAGATTGGAATAGAGTCCTTACAGGAAGCGGGGTGGAAGGAAGCGTAGTCAAGGTAGTTGTGGGAATCAGTGAGCTTATAGTGGATATTGGCCGACAGCCTATCCCCAGAAATAGAGACACAGAAGTTGAGGAAGGGAAGGGAAGAGTCAAAGATCGACGAGGGAAGAGTGGAAATTGGAAGCAAAGTTGATGAAACTTTCCAGTTCAGGGTGAGAGCAGGAAATGGCACCGATACAGTCATCAATGTACCGATAAAAGAGATTCAGTGAGGGGACCTGAGTAGGACTGGAACCAAGAATATTCCACATATCCCACGAAAATGCAGGCATAACTAGGACCCATATGGGTTTCCATAGCAACACCTTTTATTTGGAGGAAGTGAGTGGAGCCAAAGGAGAAGTTGTTCAATGTGAGAACAAGTTCAGCCAGGCGGAGGAGGGTGGTGGTGAATGGGGACAGGTTGGGCCTCCGTTCAAGCAAGAAGCGGAGAACCCTCAGACCATTCTGGTGGGAGATAGAGGTGTTGAGGGATTGGATGTCCATGGTGAACAGGAGACAGTTAGGGCCAGGAAATTGGAAGCTGTAAAAGTGGTGGAGGGTGTCGGAAGAGTTGCGGATGTAGATAGGAAGAGACTGGACAAGGGGAGAAAAAATAGAGTTGAGATAGGAAGAAATCAGTTCCATGGGGCAAGAATAGGCTGAAACGTTGGGTCTGCCAGGGCAGTCCTGTTTGTGGATCTTGGGAAGGAGGTAGAAGCGGGCTGTGCGGGGTTGGAGGACTATCAGGTTGGAGACCATGGAGGGAAGATCTCCAGAGGAGATGAGGTCAGTGACAGCCTTGGAAACAATGGCTTGATTTTTGATGGTGGGGTCATGGTCCAAGGGGAGGTAGGAGGAGGTGTTAGAGAGTTGGCATTCAGCTTCTGTAAGGTAGAGGTCGGTTCACCAAACAACAACAGCGCAACCCTTCCCAGCAGGTTCAATGACAAGGTTCTGGTTGGATCTGAGAGAACGGAGTGCTGCAAGTTCAGAGGGAGGTAGGTTAGAGTGAGTGAGGGGAGCAGAGAAATTGAGACGGCCGATGTCATGCCGGCAGTTCCCAATGAAAAGATCTAGAGAGGGTAAGAGGCCAGGGGGAGGGGTCCAGGTGGAACGAGAATTCTGAAGACGAGCGAAAGTGTCCATTGTGCGGAGGGAAAACTCCTGGCCAAAGAAGTGGGTGTGGAGGCCAAGGCGATGGAAGAATAGCTCAGCGTCATGCTGAGGTCAAAATTCATTGAGGTGGGGGCATAGGGGGATGAAGTTGAAGCCTTTGCTGAGGAATGATTGGGGTCAAAGAGGGGAAGGTCAGAAGGAATAGTGAAAACACGACAAGGGGTGAGAGTGGAAGAAGGGATGGGGTCAGAGGAAAGTGAAGGGGAAGAAGGTTCTGGAGGGGCTTTGGTATCTAAGAGTTGTTGAAGCTTACGATCTTTGAGCCTGAAAGGAAGAAAAAAAGTTTTTTGTTAAAGTGCCGGATGAGGCGAAGGATGAAATGGAATGGTGAACCAGGACAGCTTTGAGATAGAGTGAGTCAGTGCCGCTGAAGAGAGAGGTCGAGAGTGTGCATGTGGCAGTGCATGGCATCGAGCATGGATCTCAGGATACGGCGAGAGCAGTGGTTCGAGGAACGCTGAATATCCTGGAGATATCTGTAATCATGAGTGGATCCGAAACATGAAGGGTGGAATTTCAGTTGGAATCCACATGGAATACGTCGGAGATGGAGACAGTTGCTGAGGAAAGAGATGTGACTGTGAAAGCGAGTTTTGGTAGATACCTGATCAAACATGAGAAGGGAAACAGAAAGCAGTGAAGATGAACAAGGTAAAAGAGTCAAATGGAAATCCTGTCGAAGAGAAAAGCAGAACTTCTTCAAGGTGGGCATTCCTGGAAGAGAAGTGGCAGTGAATTAAACACTACTAGAAAAGCAAGATATAGCGGATGCTGGAAATCTGAAATATAAACAGAAAATGCTGGAAATACTCAGCAGGTCAGGCAGCATCTTTGGAGAGAGAAACAGGGCTAACATTTCAGGTTGATGAGCTTTCGACAGAACTGGAAAAAGTTAGAGATATAACAGGTTTTAAGCAAATACAGAGGCAGGGAAAGGGGACGGGAGGAAAGAACAAAAGGGAAGGTCTGCGATAGGGTGGAAGACAGGAGTGATTAAAAGACAAAAGGGATGATGGTAAAAGGCGAAAGGAGATGGTAATGCGGCAAGTAAAGAAACAAAAGATGGGTCAAGAGGAGGTGTAAATGGGAATAGCAGAATCGTCTGCAAAAAAATGGGGGCAGAGGTTTTGAAGAAATTGTTGAACTCAATGTTGAGTCCGAAAGACTGTAAAATGCCTAATATAAAGATGAGGTGTTGTTCTTTGAGTTGTAATCATGTCTGCTTAGACCACAGATCAGGAGGATAAGTTGGGACAAGAACTTCCTTAGTCAAATAAGGTAAGTGGGTATAGGAGCAGATGCAGTTGTTATGGATGCCCACATCCCATGAACGAATAGAAAAAAATATATATTAAGTAACAACCAGGAGAAGGTAGAAGAGGGCACACTGTTTCACACTTTGGAAACAGTGATCATAATATTGTGGAGTTTAAGGTTAGGCTCATGCTGGAAAACAAATGTGTACAACAGAAAAAATGGAAATAATGTGGGAAAATAAAGGCAACAAAAAAGATTTCCTCAAGTATAAAGTCAGCGATAGCTCAGTGGGCCAAGATGAATTTTAAAAAGGAAATTAAGAAACCGTTCAGGTCAGCTAAAATAGAAAATGAGGTTCGGATAGCAGAGAATATTAAAGAAAATATCAAGCATTTCTAGAAATATATTCGCAGCAAGCAAGTAAAAAAAGGCAAGGGCGATATCAAGTGACCAAGGGATACCAAATTAATTCTTCTCTGCTATGTTCAAATCTCCAAAACTTGCTTGTTGATTTACGCCGATCCGCTGTTAGCTTCGCACAAACGGCATCTCGCCCTTAGCCTCCCCGTTATTTTTAAGTACTTTTGCATTTGCACATTAATTGCCCATTAAATTTTTTCGCAGAAAGTTAAGTCCAATAATCAATAGTTACAACCCTTGTAACTATCTGATAATTGTTAATGCAATTGTCAATGAACTTCTCTGGCCCAGAAAGGGAACAATTTAAACCATGGAGTCTCATTGCTTCATGTAGTGATTTGTTGTTGGAGATGTTAAAAATGTCAAATTATAAATGTTTACATTTTTTTCTTACTTTTCCTTTCTGTCACCTTATTCTCTCTCTCTCTTAATCTAATCTTTGTTTCCCTCACTTTATTTCTTGTTCTATACCTGATTTGACTCTAATTCACCCTATTTCCTTCCCCATCATTCCTCTGTTTCATTCTCAATCCTTAAATCTCATTGGTTAAGGAGATAGACTGTTGGACCCGTTATTCACTCAGGTCCCAGATGCCCTGTCGCCCTCGACACGCCATTATCTGCTTGCACTTCCAGCAAGTTAGGGCGCAAGTTGGAGCTGAAGGGTGCAGGAAAAAGTCTAACTAACGGCGTATGCCACAAGGTGCCCCACTCCAGCAAGATTCGGCCCAATAGCTCTAGGCTATTAGGCACAAAACAGGAGAGGAAGATCTGGTGGTATTAGTAGACACCCAACAGCACAGTGTGAGGCAGCACTAAGGAAAGCTAAAATAACAACAGAAAACGCTGGAAAAACTCAGCAGGCCAGGCAGCATCCGTGGAGAGAGAAACAGAGTTAACGTTTCAGGTCGAAGACCCTTCGTCAGAACTGGACTTCGACCTGAAACGTTAACTCTGTTTCTCTCTCCACAGATGCTGCCTGGCCTGCTGAGTTTTTCCAGCGTTTTCTGTTGTTATTTCGGATTTCCAGCATCCGCAGTATTTTGCTATCGAATAAGGAAAGCTAACTGGATATATAGCAGAGAGATAGAGCACAAATCCCAGGAGGTGATGAAGAGTCTGTACAAGGCACTGGTATGGCCATACCGGGACTACAGTCTACTTTGAATTCAAAGTTTCTTAATTCAAATGATCTGATGATTCAATTGTTAGCACTATATCCTACTTTGCTTGTGTTGTTTATATTTCTTCATTCAAATTTTTAGATAATTCTATTTTTTAAGTGTCACAGATGACTTCAAATTACCAGAAGTAGACTGTACTCTGTACAGTTCTGGTCACTATACTACAGCAGGGTGTCCAAACCTTGGAGACAGCGCAGGGCAGATAAATCAAACTGATATCCAGCCTTAGGCTTATGAGCAGGGGTTGAAGAGTCTGGGATTGTTTACTCTGGAGAAGAGAGGACTCATGGGAGATACTCAAGATCCTTCAGGGGATAGATAAATTGAATGATAATATGTTTGAGATTTCCACAAACTCTAGAACTAGGGGACACAGGCTCAAGCTTAGCAAAGGGAAGATGCACAGACAGTTTAGATTTAACTATTATACACAGGGAATGGTGAATGCCTAGGGAGACAGTGGAAACAGATAGTGTAGAAAAATGTAAGGGAGAATTAGAACGTATTTGAGTGGTGGGTGATTCAAAGGTTAGGTTTTTAGGATCTGGCCAAATGGACTGCAGAGTCTTTTCCAGTCCTATGTATCAACTCCATCAAAAGAAAACATTAACTGGTCATTTATCTTATTGGTGTTTCTGTGGAGATTTTTTTATTTTATTCGTTTTATGGGATCAGGGTGTCGCTGGCAATGCCAGCATTTATTGCCCATCCCTAGTTGCCCTTGAGAAGGTGGTGGTGAGCCGCCTTCTTGAACCGCTGCAGTCCGTGTGGTGATGGTACTCCCCCAGTGCTGTTAGGTAGGGAATTCCAGGATTTTGACCCAGCGACGATGAAGGATCGGCGATATACTTCTAAGTCAGGATGGTGTGTGACTTGGAGGGGAACTTGGAGGTGGTGGTGTTCCCATGCGCCTGCTGCCCTTGTCCTTCTAGGTGGAAGAGGTCACAGGTTTGGGAGGTGCTGCCGAAGAAGCCTTGGCGAGTTGCTGCAGTGCATCTTGTAGATGGTACACACTGCAGCCACGGTACACCGGTGGTGGAGGGAGTGAATGTTTAAGGTGGTGGATGGGGTGCCAATCAAGCGGGCTGCTTTGTCCTGGATGGTGTCGAGCTTCTTGAGTGTTATTGGAGCTGTACTCATCCAGGCAAGTGGAGAGTATTCCATCACACTCCTTACTTGTGCCTTGTAGATGGTGGAAAGGCTTTGGGGAGTCAGGAGGTGAGACACTCGCCGCAGAATACCTAGCTTCTGACCTGCTCTTGTTGCCACAGCATTTATGTGGCTGGTCCAGTTAAGTTTCTGGTTAATGGTGACCCCCAGGATGTTGATAGTGGGGGATTCGGCGATGGTAATGCCATTGAATCTCAAGGAGAGGTGGTTAGACTCTCGCTTGTTGGAGATAGTAATTGCCTGGCACTTGTGTGGCGCGAATGTTACCTGCCACTTATCAGCCCAAGCCTGAATGTCATCCAGGTCTTGTTGCATGCGGGCATGGACTGCTTCATTACCTGTGGAGTTGCGAATGGTGCTGAACACTGTGCAGTCATCAGCGAACATCCCCATTTCTGACCTTATGTTGGAGGGAAGGTCATTGATGAAGCAGCTGAAGATGGTTGGGCTTAGGACACTGCCCTGAGGAACTCCTGGGGCTGTGATGATTGACCTTCAACCACCACAACCATCTTCCTTTGTGCTAGGTATGACTCCAGCCAGTGGAGTGTTTTCCCCCTGATTCCCATTGACTTCAGTTTTACTAGGGCTTCTTGATGCCAGACTCGGTCAAATGCTGCCTTGATGTCAAGAGCAGTCACTCTCACCTCACCTCTGGAATTCAGCTCCTTTGTCCATGTTTGGACCAAGGCTGTAATGAGGTCGGGAGCCGAGTGGTCTTGGCGGAACCCAAACTGGGCATCTGTGAGCAGGTTATTGGTGAGTAAGTGCCGCTTGATAGCACTGTCGATGACACCTTCCATCACTTTGCTGATGATTGAGAGTAGACTGATGGGGCGGTAATTGGCCGGGTTGGATTTGTCCTGCTTTTTGTGGACAGGACATACCTGGGCAGTTTTCCACATTGTCGGATAGATGCCAGTGTTGTAGCTGTACTGGAACAGCTTGGCTAGAGGTGCGGCTAGTTCTGGAGCACAAGTTTTCAGCATGATAGCCGGGATGTTGTCGGGGCCCATAGCCTTTGCTGTATCTAGTGCGCTCAGCCGTTTCTTGATATCACGTGGAGTGAATCGAATTGGCTGAAGAATGGCTTCTGTAATGGTGGGGACCTCGGGAGTAGGCCGATATGAATCATCCACTCGGCACTTCTGGCTGAAGTTGGTTGCAAACGCTTCAGCCTTGTCTTTTGCAACCACATGCTGGGCTCCACCATCATTGAGGATGGGGATATTCTTGGAGCCTCCTCCCGTTAGTTGTTTAATGGTCCACCACCATTTACGACTGGATGTGGCAGGACTGCAGAGCTTTGATCTGATCCGTTGATTGTGGGATCGCTTAGCCCTGTCTATAGCATGCTGCTTCCGCTTTTTAGCATGCATGTAGTCCTGTGTTGCAGCTTCCCCAGGTTGGCATCTCATTTTTAGGTATGCCTGGTGCTGCTCCTGTACACTCGTTGTTGAACCAGGGTTGGTGGTAATGGTAGAGTGAGGGATATGCTGGGCCATGAGGTTACAGATTGTGGTGGAATACAATTCTGCTGCTGCTGATGGCCCACAGCGCCTCATGGATGCCCAGTTTTGAGCTGCTAGATCTGTTCTGAATCTATCCCATTTAGCACGGTGGTAGTGCCACACAACACGATGGAGTGTGTTCTCAGTGTGAAGACGGGACTTCGTCTCCACAATGATTGTGCGGTGGTCATTGCTGCCAATGCTGCCATGGACAGATGCATCTGCGACAGGTAGATTGGTGAGGACGAGGTCAAGTAGGTTTTTCCCTCGTGTTGGTTCACTCACCACCTGTCGCAGGACCAGACTGGCAGCTATGTCCTTCAGAACTCGGCCAGCAGTGGTGCTACCTACCGAGCCACTCTTGGTGATGGACATTGAAGTCCCCCACCCGGAGAACATTCTGTGCCCTTGCTACTCTCAGTGCTTCTTCCAAGTGGTGTTCAACATGGAGGACTACTGATTCATCAGCTGAGGGAGGGCGGTGGGTGGTAATCAGCAGGAGGTTTCCTTGCCCATGCTTGACCTGAAGCCGTGAAACTTCATGGGGTCCGGAGTCAATGTTGAGAACTCCCAGGGCCACTCCTTCCCGACTGTAAACCACTGTGTCACCACCCCTGGTGGGTCTGTCCTGCCGGTGGGACAGGACATACCCAGGGATGGTGATGGAGGAGTTTGGGACATTGGCTGAAAGGTATGATTCTGTGAGTATGACTATGTCAGGCTGTTGCTTGACTAGTCTGTGGGACAGCTCTCCCAATTTTGGCACAAGTCCCCAGATGTTGGTGAGGAGTACTTTGCAGGGTTGACTGGGTGTGCCGTTGCCATGTCCGTAGCCGGTGCCGAGGTCGATGCCGGGTGGTCCGTCCGGTTTCATTCTTATTATTTTGTTTCGTAGCGGTTAGTTATAACTGAGTGACTTGCTAGGCCATTTCAGAGGGCAATTAAGAGTCGACCACATTGTTGTTCACATCAGTGAACCAGATGGGTTTTTACGACAATCCGATAGTTTCATGGTTACCATTACTGATACTAGCTTTTTATTCCAGATTTATTTAATTCACTGAATTTAAATTCCCCAGCTGCCGTGGTGGGATTTGAATTCACATCTCTGGATCATTAGTCCAGGCTTCTGGATTACTAGCCCAGTGACATTACCACTACACTGCCGTTCCCCCTTTTCCACTGCATTTGCTTACATAAGAAAAGTGACTGCACTTCACATTGTACGCGAAGACATTTCTGAGACTTAATTAGGTTCTCTGTATAAATGCAAGTATAGAATGATGCAGCACAGAAGGAGGTCATTCGGCTCATCGTGCCTGTGCCGGCTCTTTGGTAGAGCTATCTAATTAATCTCACTCCCCCGCTCTTTCCCCATAGCCCTGTCAATTTTTTCCCTTCAAGTATTTATCCAATTCTCTTTTGAATGTTACTATTGAATCTGCTTCCACCACCCTTTCCGGCAGTGCATTCCAGATCACAACAATTCGCTGTGTAAAAAAAAAAGTTTCCTCATGTCGCTTCTGGTTCTTCTGCCAATCACCTTAAAACCGTGTCCTCTGGTTACCGACCCTTCTGCCACTGGAAACAGTTTCTCCTTATTTACTCTATCAAAACCATTCATGATTTTGAATATCTCCATCATATCTCCTTTTAACCTTCTCTGTTCTTAAGGAGAACAACCCCAACTTCTCCAGTCTCTCCACATAATTGAAGTCCCTCATCCCTGGTACCATTCCAGTAAATCTCTTCTGCACCCTCTCTGAGGTCTTGACATCCTTCCTAAAGTGTGGTGCCCAAATTGAATACAATACTCCTGCTGAGGCCTAACCAGTGTTTTATACAAGTTTAGCATAACTTCCTTGCTTTTGTACTCTATTCCTCTATTAGTAAAGTCAAGGATCCCATATGATTTTTTTCACAGCCTTCTCAACTTGTCCTGCCACCTTCAAAGATTTCTGTACAAACACCCCAGGTATCTCTGTTCCTGCACCCCCTTTAAAATTGTACTATTTAGTTTATATTGCCTCTCCTCATTCTTCGTACCAAAATATATTACTTCACACTTCTCTGCGTTAAATTTCATCTGCCATGTGTCTGCCCATTTCACCACTCTGTCTGTGTCCTCCTGAAGTCTGTTACTATCCTTCTCACTGTTTACTACATTTCCGAGTTTTGTGTCATCTGCAAACTTTGAAATAAAGTCCAGTTCCTTAATATTTATCAAAAAGAGCAGTGGTCTGAATAATGACTCCTGGGGAACACCACAGTACACCTCCCTCCAGTCTGAAAAACAATCATTCTCCACTACACTCTGCTTTCTGTTCCTTTAGCTAATTTTGTATCCATGCTGCCACTGTCCCTTTAATCCCATGGGCTTTAATTTTGCATATCAAGTCTATTATGTGGTACTTAGTTAAACGCCTTTGAAAGTCCATATACACAACATAGACGTTGTCAATAAGAATTTCACTATCAGGACTTCACTAGTTTAATTTTAGTGAATTAATGTGAAGAGTGTCTGTGCTGGTAAATGCAATACTCTTCCACTTTTCAGCCATCTTCAGCACTGAACTGTCTTAGGTCCTCTTCTGAAGAAAGGTCTGTCCTCAACATGTTAACTTACCTGTGATGAAAGCAGAGCCCAGTCTTGCTTTACACTGTAAAAACTTGCACCAAGTCCCGTTCACCCATCATCCCTGTGCTCGCTGACCTTCATTGGCTCCTGGCCCACCAATGCTTCGATATTAAAAATTCTCATTGTCTTATTTGAATCCCTCCGAGGCCTCACCCCTCCCTATATCAGTAACTTCCTCCACTCCTACAACCATCCGGGAATTCTGCGTTCCTCCAACACTGGCCTCTTGTGCATTCCCCACTTCCTTCGCCCACCATTGGTGGCTGTGCTTCAACTGTCTAGACTCTAAACTCGAGAATTTCCTCCCCAGACCTCTCCACATCTCCACCTCTCTATCCTCCTTTAAGATACTCCTTAAAACCTACCTCTTTGACCAAGTTTTTGGTCACCTGTCCTAATGTCCCTTTCTTTGGCTGGTTGTCAACTTTTGTCTGATTACACTCCTTTGAAGTGCCTTGGGACATTTTATTATGTTATTATGTTTATTGTGTTACATAAATGCAAGTTGTTGTATTATATCTCTTTATATTAAATTTTCCAATCAATGTGAATTTATAATGAAACTGTGTTAGTCACCTTCTTAAAATTCTTTTGTCTTTGTGTGGGGGAAGTGAGAAAATACACAAATCTGTCTCGGGATAGCTTTGGGCTTCAGGTCAGAACCAGCCAGCTGGTTCTCCACAGTGCCTTTGCCTACAAGAATTTGAATTAAGTTTTTAAACATCTAGAAATAAAGATCTAGTGTCAGTAAAAGTGTCCATGAAGCTGTCGGATTGTTGTAAAAATCCAACTGGTTCCTTTAGGGAAGGAAACCTGCTGTCCTTACCCGGTCTGGCCTACATGTGACTCCAGTCCCACACCCACCTTGTTGACTCTTAACTGCCCTTTGAAGTGGCTTGGCAAGCTACTCAGTTGTATCAAACGACTAGGGCAACTAAAGATGGGTAATAAATGTTGGCTTGCCAGGGACACCCACATTCCGAATGTATAATAAATACTGGGGGTGAAATTGAGTGCCTTTGCACCTCCCGTTAGTGCCCCTGGGGGGCGCTGACAAGGCGCAAATGGCTTTGCGACCGGGCATGGCGCTGACATCAACTCCCGCCATATTCGGTGGGAGTTTTGCAGCGGCGCTATGGCGTTGTGGCCCGATCTCCTTCGCCCGGAGATCGTGACGTCATTGCCGTGCGCATCGCCCCGGTAGCACCCCGGACCCGAAATTCACTTCCGCCCCCTGCAGCAGCGCTGGTCGAAAACACCGACAGCTGCAGGAGGCGTGCATCGGGCGGTCGGCCACTTCAGGGGCAATGATTAAAGGCGAGGTGGCCGAGGTAAGTAAAAAAAGTACCTTTCTTGTTCCCGTTTTTTTCGCGGGTTCCTGCCCGCAATCGATCAGCCTGACACTCTGCTTGAGTGCCGGGCTGATCGCGTTGGATCGCGGCTGCCTTGGTGGTCCAGGTAGGTACTCTTTAATTTGCAGAGCCTGCAGCGATGGCCCTTCCCTTTAAGGGAGAGAAGGAGCCTTTGAACACGACAGCGCTGCACGGCCCAGTGTGCAACGCTGCTGAAGTCTCCGCCCTGCCTGCTGCCGATTGCACTCCAGGAAGGAAGTGGAACACTTGATTTAGTGTTCCACTTCCTTCCTGGAGCACAAAACCGAATTTTTTTTAAGTTTAGAAACATTAGCTCCTGGCGCTAATTTTCTCAACTTTTAAAAGTTAGCGCCCCAGATGGGGTTATAATGAATTTCTCCCCCACTGTCTGTTATCCTTTATGTAATACACTAAATTGACAATTTCTGATACAAGATGGCTGCTATAGGAAATGGAGAAATATACTACTGGTACAGTAGGAATTCTTCTCATGCAGGGGCTGGGACACATAATTGCGATGGAGTAGAGAGAGCTTCCCTTTGCATTTAACCTATTTTATGTGTGACTGGGAATACTAGCTGCTGACATTTGGTGCCTGAAGTGGAAAGTGTTCCATTCACCTGCCCTAAAATTTTGCCTTTAATGAGCACAAATCACAAAAATGAGTTTATATTTAAAAAAAATCTATCAATAATTTTTTATAACGGAAATGATTTTCTTTTTCTTCAGCATTCAGTGAAGATGATGTCAATGTATGGATAAACGGTTTGAACTGGCTGGTGCAGGACACTCAGAAGTCCCCCACACCTCTCCAGGTAGAAAGGTAATACATGATCCTCCTGTTTGTACCAATTGGAGATTAGGTTCTATTGGGAGCCATGTTGGAGCGTGCCCGGTTTTGCAATTGCCGCCAGTTTCTGACCGGCAGTTTTAACCAACAATAGAGCGATCGCTTCTTTAATGATGAATGTTGAAAGTTTAAGCACTTAATGTAAAAAAAAGTGGCCACTGATACAGAGGAACTTTACCTGAACATATTAACCACCAGAGGAAATTACAGCCCCAAGATGTGTTTTGATGGAAGTAGACTTTTGCACCGTCTATTGGTAGCAGTCGACTAACTGAGCCCAGCGACCACACTGCTGTATCACTTATTCCTTTGAGAGTGACTAACTTTGTCTCCGCTCTCTGCTTACAGGTGGCTCAGGAAGCAGTTTAACCTGATGGACAGGAACAAAGAAAACAGGTGAGTTGCTGTAATCCTCGACATTTGACACTTGACCCTTTCCTACTGAGGTGCCATAGACTTTCAGGTTTCCTTCCTTTTTCTTCTATCTTTCTCACTCTTTTTTACTTCCATCATCTCTGGATTATTTTGGCTTTAGTTTTCAAAGGAGTGCTGTATGTTTTGCAACTTGCCCCGCCCTCCTTCCTCTCCTAACGGCACCGACACCAGCTGGGATATGGTTCCACAGAAGCCAGTCGGCCCTCTGTAATCCTTCTCGTGTGAGCCTAGAAAGCTTGTTTTTATGATGTAGAGGGGCTTGAAGTGGTTTTTGAGGAGGGGGAACAGAAGAAACAAAAATAATAGCAGGAGCAGGCCATACAACCCCTCGAGCCTGCTCCGCCATTCAATAAGATCATGGCTGATCTTCGACCTCAACTCCACTTTCCCGCCCGATCTCCATATCCCTGGATTCCCCTAGAGTCCAAAAATATATCGATCTCAGCCTTCAATATACTCAACAACTGAGCATCCACAGCCCTCTGGGGTTGATAATTCCAAAGACTCACAACTCTCTTAGTGAAGACATTTCTCCTCATCTCAGTCCTAAATAGCCGACCCCTTATCCTGAGACTATGCCCCCTAGTTCTAGAATATCCAGCCAGGGGAAATAGCCTCTCAGCATCTACCTTGTCAAGCCCTGTAAACATCACATCTGAGTTCAATCCTTCTGTGCCCTTTCCAACCAAATTGACCAGATAGGAATCAGTAATTTGTAAAAAAAATCAATTTGGCTCCACCTCCCTCTACATCTGTTGGAGTGATTGGGAAAACGGTGATGCTGGCTTCTATTTCAATCTCCTAGCTTCTATGACACACGCTACAGGTGTGTGGGAGTATGTAGCTACGGCCTACAGATCAGCTGAGGGTGGTCTATCGTCTTCTGACATCCACACACGCGCACTTTCCAGTGTGGATCACTGGATAGTGATCAGGAGCGGGCACCCTGGCTGACTCTTCCTCTTTGACACAGGGGTGCTGAGGCCAATTGTAGCACACCCGACTGCTACTTTGTCTGAGATCAGCTAACTCAGCATACGGCTATTAAACTTGGGACCTCTTAGTCTGCATGGTCAGTGTCATAACACACGATTCATCTACCCACTATATCAGCAGGAGAGGTAAAATGGGGTAATTTTTACCAGCAAGTTTTCAGTATTAATAATACTACTTGTGTGACAAAGGGGGAAAAATTCAGTTGCTTTGCACCTCCTGTTAGGTGCAAAGCAACTTGCGCCCAGGCGCGGCGCCGCCAATGCCTCCCGTGAAATTCAGCTCGCGCCCCGGCCGCGATCTTTGGTAACGCCCCCTGACTTACTGCCGGACGCTATGTCCGACGGGGTCAGGGGGGGGGGTCTACCTGCGGCCGGGGCGGCGCTATATAAAGGTGAGGTGCCGGGCGGCCATTTTTGTTGCTGGCCACCTGCCAGCATCTGCCTCTGCTGCCGCCCCCGGCCTCCTTACTCGCCCCCCCCCCGCGGAGTGCCGGCTGCACTCCATGAGCCCGGCACTTCTCTTGAGTGCCGGGCTCTTTTGCCGGCACTCCCAATCCCCAGGGGCCCAGCTGGGCTCCAGGTCCCGCTGCGCAAGGCCCCTCCCCTTTAAGAAGGGGAAGAAGGCCTGCAATACCGTGGCACGTAGTGCCGCTATATTGCCTCACAGCGCCCCAAGAGGGAGGCGGGGCGCTACCATGTAATTTTGGTCGCGAGGGCGCTAAAAGTAGCGCCCTGGCGAAGTTAGCGCCCCAAAGGGGGTGCGACTCAATTTTTCGCCCAAAGAGTTTTGCCTCCATTTGGCACCTCATCACAGTCACATAAGGTAACTCAGTGTGTTGTTCAGTCTTTTCAGTTGCAGGAATATTCTTAGTGAAGTGAGTGGTGGTCTCTAATCACTTACTCTGACACACACACCACGGCCAATGTCCTGAATGCTTAGAAAGAAATAGATATCTCCTTTAATGTCTTACCAGATGTCAAAATCAATATAGGCTGGAGCCATCCACCTGTAGTAGTGACAGAATAGACTGGAGCATTGGGTGTCAGGTTTAACAGGAGGCTGAGGATGTTGCTAACTCAGCGGACCCACGAAGCACAGACTGCGGTTCATTTCCACTGCCTCCCAGTCTAGGAAGATGCCACAGAATTGGGTATCTGGTTACCAGCATCAATCTTTGGAAGGGCCTTAATGGAGCTCTCAGCAGCAGCAAAGCCAGTCCCTTGTGGCCAGAGTAGGAAATCTATCAGACCCCTGCGACCTCTACTTCAAAAGGTTGCATCCTCACTTGTTAACCTCCTTTCAGGGAATCTCTTCTCAGCCTTAAGACAGACCATTTGCTTTTATGAAGTCGGCTGTTATCAGTGAGCTTTTTATCATCAGCAGGGACTTCAAGCTGCTCTGTGCTCTAATGGTCACTTTGATATAAATGGAATACCCTCTAGTTACTTGTTCTCATTAGACAAGGTGAATCACGATTTGCATCGAATCACTACTTCTTGACTTGTTCAGCTCCTCTCTTTCTCAGCTTGGGTAGTGTCCTTTTGCTATGAACCTTGTCCTTTCACGATTTTTTCTCCATAAACAGACTGCAGTATCTTTCAAGTGCTCCCACCTTTCTCACTGAGACTACTGTTAGCATTCCTTGACCATTGCCCCTCCCATGTATAATAGCTTCTCTGTATCATAACACCTCACCCCCTTTGGAAAAAAATCTAACAGTAATCAACAATCTCTCCCCCATCCTCAAGAAAAATGCTGAATTTTCTAAGTTAAAAAGTTAAGGAAAGTAAATGAAATGTAAAATGAATAAAATTAATTCTGCTTCCCATCCGTTGGTTTAGCATCATGGGATACCAAGAGGAATTTCGCTCCTCCCCATTTAACCATTAGTTTCTGTAAGGGAAGTGTATAATACAAAGGGGATCTATCATGGAAATAAATGAAGTATCTATATATCCGTATATGTGTCTATCACACATACATCACACTGCTGGCACCCTGCTGCAGACATCAAGCTCAAGATGTCACGCTGCATACGTTACACCCCAGGTGTCACGCTCCAGCCATCATGCTCCAGACTTTACACTTTGCTACAGAAAAAAACCAATCTTAACAAACTGAGGCCCTATCTGCCCTCTCAGGTGGACGTAAGAAAACCCAAGGCACTATTCAAAGAAGACCAGGGAGTTCTCTCTGGTGTTCTGGCCAGCATTTGTTCCTCAACCAACACCTAAGAACAGATTGATTGATTGATTTTCTTTCTTGCTTTCTTTCTTGCTTTCTCTTCTTTCTTTCTTTCTTTCTTTATTCCTTTCTTGCTTTCTTCCTTCCTTCCTTCCTTATGAGAATTTCAGCATCCATGGGGTTAATCTTCCATCTCCTGCCTACCAAGCTTAGTATAGATTGCCAAAGGACAATATTCTGGTATTTGGCATCACTATCTGCTGCCAGCAGTGTTCAAACATGACATCTGACAGGAAGTGATATCCCTGAAATAGGAAATGATGCAGGGCAGCAGAAGCTGATTGAGTGTTCCGTCAGAAAGGCCCCTCTTAATGTTTTTATGTACTTTAATCAGAAATGATGAAAGGAAGAAAGAAGTAAGAACTTCCATTTATGTAATGCCTTATCATATCCTCAGGAATTCCCAAAGATCTTCACAACCAATGAATTGCAATTTGAAGTGCAGTCACTGTTGTTATGTAGGATAATGTGAAAACCATCTTGTGCAGAGCAAGGTCCCATAAACAGTACAATAGCAAAATACTGCGGATGCTGGAAATCCGAAATAACAACAGAAAACGCTGGAAAAACTCAGCAGGCCAGGCAGCATCCGTGGAGAGAGAAACAGAGTTAACGTTTCAGGTTGAAGACCTTTCGTCAGAACTGGAAAAAAGCAGGAAATGGAATAGATTTTAAAGCAAGTTTAGGGGCTGGGAAAAGGGGGAGGGGATGAAAGAACAAAAGGGAAGGTCAGTGATAGGATAGAAAGCAGGAGAGATTAAGAGACATTGAGAGACATCTCATCTACTGTTCTACATGTTCATCTCATTTACTGTTTATTTCCCATAAACAGTAAATGAGATGAACAACCACTTAAGCTGTTATTGGTTGAGGGAAGAACATTGGTCAGAACACCCAGCTCTTCAAGAATAGTACCATGAGATCTTTTTACATCTATTATAATTACTGAACCAAGCAAATTGGGCCTTGGTTTAACAGCTCATCCCAACAAAAACTCCAACAATTCAACATTCCCTCAGTACTGCATCAAAGGGTCAGTCTGGATTATATTCTCATAGCTTGGATTGGGGATTGAACCTACAATGACAATATGAAATACTCTGCCTTACAGAATTCCTCTGTTTTACAGGAAAATGTATCTGTATAAAGGTATAAACAGGAAGACAGGCCTTCTACGCAGTGAATGAGAAAGACAGACAGACACTCACACACTGGTGTAGATATAAAAGAGAGAGATACTGAGGCAGACTGAGATGGAAGGAGTAACAGGGAGATAGAAAGCACAAGGCAGACAAGATTATGTAAGAATGCCACATGTGTGATTGTGACCTCTTCACCATTTCACCTTAGGTTCACAATCTTACACATACAAAGGGCCTCATTTCCCATAATGCAGAACAACAACAGGAAAAGCCCTCTTAAGTGCAGGTGCTGATATGCACTTTGGGGAATGTTTGTTGTGCACATATCACTGGTAAGCCACACGCAGGGAAAGGTTTTATTCTTAAAGTTTGGCTTAAAACAATAGGCAGCCATAATAGGAAAGAAGTCCCTTAAATATCTTCAAAACCCAAAGCTGCATCTTAAAATATCCACAGACTTACTGGGTGGCAAACATTAAAGGAAGCAGAGACAAGCTAATTTTTAATGACAAGATTCATTGATGTAGATTTCTGTCTTTAATAATTGGGCATAAAGAATTGCCTGGGCACAGTCCAGAGAGGAAAATTGGGCAGGGAGGATCACGCGCCCATAATAGACTAAACCCAGTTTTCCCCTCTTAGCTGCTTTATGTCTTGTCACTAACGGTGCCACATTTATTTCAATACTGAAACACAAAGATGTGTGCGCAGTGCAAAATTGAGAGAGCAGAGACGTGTGACAATAGGTCAGTGTGCTTGATACCAGAGGCAGAGTGGAGCTGTCTGGTGAGAAGGAAACAATGCCAAAGATGAGAAGC
Organism: Squalus acanthias; assembly: GCA_030390025.1. NCBI lineage: Eukaryota > Metazoa > Chordata > Chondrichthyes > Squaliformes > Squalidae > Squalus > Squalus acanthias. Next base: position 28,641,716 of record CM059432.1, on the reverse strand, counting down.
TGAAAGATTGTGGGTGTCACAGATAGGGAAACCAAGTGACAAGGCTAGAGAAACCATAAACATATACAGGGAAAATAGGGAGAGAGAAAGACAGGGATTCCTCCCATTTCAAAGAAATAATTTGAATTTATATAGAACCTTTCACATCCTCAGGATGTCCCAAATTTTTAATATATTCCTCATGTTGACACATCTGGAGAGAAAGAAAGTAAGAAAGACTTGCATTTACATAGCGCCTTTCACAACCTCATTTTCCCACTACTTCTTTTGCCAATTATTTTAAATCTGTTTCCTTTGGTTACCGACCCACTTGCCAGAGGAAACAGTTTCTCCCTACTTTCTCTATCAAAACCTCTCCAAGAACTTTGAATACCTCTATTAAGTCTCCCCTTAACCTTCTCTGCTCTAGGGAGAACAATCCCAGCTTCTCCTATCTCCCACATAACTGTAGTTCCTCATCCCTGGTATCATCCTGGTAAAGCTCCTCTGTACCCTCTCCAAGGCCGTGACACCCTTCCTAAAGTGTGGTGCTCAGAATTGTACACAATACTCTAGCTGAGGCCTAACCAGAGATTTTTAAAGGTTTAGCATGACTTCCTTGTTTTTGTATTCAATGCCCCATATAACAAAAAAAGCAATGGTCCTAATACCGACCCCTGGATGACCCCACTGCATACTTCTCTCCAGTCAGAAAAACATCCGTTCACCGCTACTCTCTGCCTCCTATCCTTTAGCCAATGACATACCCAAGTTACCACCATCCCTTTGTGCTTCTATTTTTCAAGTAAGTCTGTTATGAGGTACTTTTATCAAATGCCTTTTAAAAGTCCATATATACAACATCTACTGCACTATCTTCATTAACCCTGTAGGACTCCTGGGGGGAGAAATTCAGTATCACCCCATTTGGGGCGCAATTATCGGCCGGGCGCAAAGATTAGCGCCTGGCGCTAATTATCGCCACCGACTGCAAACTTGACTTTTATCGCCCCTGGAGGTGATTGCAGCGCTAAATCAGGCGCTTCACACCTGTCTTAAGGCGCAAAGGCCGAGGAGCGAGGCGCTACCTCAGAGCGCTGGCGAAGCTCATGTGATGTCAGTCAGCAATGGAACACACACACAATGGCACGGGCCAGTTCTTAAAGAGGATGGTTAATCTTGCTTTCCATCCACATCCTGCTCATTGCAGCCTTGAATCTCGGCCTGGAGAGACCTGCACATTAAATGTGCTGGAAAGAACAATGGAGAGTACCAGGCAAAGAGCTCAGAGTGCAGCCCCCACAGTCTCTGCTAAATCGATACAAGGAATGGCAAATCAAAATGAACCTGCAAAGTGCTGCTCAGTACCCAAAACTCCTTCACACAACGTTGAATCTCTCCAGAAGTCTCTCCCTCTCTCTCTCAGAATGCATAGTTCAAAAATGGCACCAACAATAAAAGGCAGGAAGCGGTCACCTTTAAATAGCGCTCCCCCTTTCCCTTCATGACTGCAGAACGCTCCCCTCAACCTGTCGTTGCTAGCGTCAGGCGGTAAGGCAGGGGGCGCCACTCAATATCCGCTCCGGGGCGATACCGGGGTGTTGCGCACTCGAGTGACGTCACGATCTGCCGGCGCAGGAGATCGTGGTGGTAGTGTTTAGCGCCGCCGCAAAATGTCTAGTTAATTTCGCGAGCAGCGCAAACTTCGCCACGCCTGGGCGCTAGATGCTTTGCGCCCCATTAGCGCCCTCTTAAGGCGCTAACGGGAGGCGCAACCAACTGAATTTTTACCCCCTGCTCTTCTTCAAATAATGTCATGGGATCTTTTCACGTCCACCCGAGAGGGCAGACGGGTCCTCGGTTTAACATCTCATCCAAAAGACAACACCTCTAACAGTGCAGCACTCTCAGTACTGCACTGAAGTGTCAGCCTAGATTATGTGCTCAAGTTGCTGGTGAGAATGCTACCACTGAGCCACAGCTAACACTAGAGAGATGGGGACAAGTTGAGAGAGAGAGACAGATAGAAAGAGTAGAAAATGAAATAGACAGTGTTTCATTAATAGCCCAAAAGCAGGTTGGGATGATTTCAAGACTTCTTTTTCTCCATTCCCCCGCCTCTGAAATTTTCTTTCTCTCTTCTCAGCTCTCCTGGCTGTGAGATTGTAAATGTGTTAGGCACGTAGGGCTATTCCAGCATGCAGACTGGCAGTGAAATCTCTCTATTAAAACTATTGGACTTAGGGGGGTAATTTTGTGCAATAGTGTAAAATGGGTGATAGCGAGTCGGCAGCCATTGACTTTAATGGAAATAAAAATTGGGAGAGATGTAAAACGGGCTGTTGATTCGCTATCACCCATTTCACACTATCGCACAAAGTCAAAATTACCTCCATATCTTCAATATTTCTATAAAGCACAGTAGCTGTCAAGATCAGAGAACCATTAAGAGTGAAACTTAGAATTAAAAGGAGTGAGATTGATCACAAACCTTTGAAATGTATGGGGCTGTGTTATACTAAAGAGTGAGATACATCAAAGTAGGCTACACATTTGAACCAAAATGAGTGAGAGAGCAGATATGTAATAACCCACACATCGCAATACCTTATCTTCCCTTGTTTTCCAGTGAGAGAAAGCAGGAGATAGGCTGGGAATTACCAGCACAATGCAGGCATGTAGGAGATCAAGGCAAAAGGGTAGGGGATTGAAATCACCCACGTTAGACTCCTGCTAAATGTGAGAGAGTTCTTTGCATTCATTATTGTAAAAACTGTGGCAAATTTGAATTCCTGTCACCGTCTTTGCTCCAGATTGTGGTTTGTATGCAGGGATATCTCCCTTGTAGGAGAGGAGTTCTGACAGATACTGCCCCTTTAAGGTCAGCCATCTGTCATCTGTCAGATTTATGGAAACCCTGTCAGGCGCGGCTGCTCAGCTCCCTGGGTCTGTGTTCCAGTGCGTTACGCAAGGCCTGCAGACTGAGACCAGAATCATCACTGCTGCGCTCTGCTGTGCAGCTCTGGTCACTGCAGCAAATGCATGATGACTATGTTCTGGGGGGGAAAAAAGCAATTATCAGAAGCAGTCTCTGGCCTGGAATTTCCTGGAAGCTTGTGCCGACACATTGGCGTAAGTACTGCGCCATGCCGATTTTAAGCTCAAACTGTCGAGGAAATTCAAGTGTCAGCGACTTATGCCAGCTTTTATCTTGCGCCTGAATTTTCACGATCTCTCCCGCTGATTCTGCAAAGCCTTTACCAAAACCTTCTGCTGCTCATTAACATAGCTCCACCCTCATGCAAAAGTGCAGCTCACACAAATTTCCTGCATTTACACTAGTTTTTGGCAGGTGTAGATTTAAGCAAAAAAAAAATTAGGGGCAGCAGGGACCAATGTCTCTATGTTCAAAAATGAATTTAGCTTAATACAGCATCAATATATACCCCTACTTACCAAATAAAACAGCCATGGTGGGCAAAAGAGGTGAGAGATAACATAGATAACATAACATTGGGTCGACTAGGCCTGTATTCACTAGAGTTTAGAAGAATGAGAGGGGATCTCATTGAAACGTATAAAATTCTGACAGGGCTAAACAGACTGGATGCAGAGAGGATGGTTCCCCTGGCTGGGGGGTCGAGAACGAGGGGTCACAGTCTCAGGATACGGGGTAGGACATTTAGGACTGAGATGAGGAAAAATTTCTTCACTCAGAGGGTGGTGAACCTGTGGAATTCTCTACCACAGACAGCTGTGGAGGCCAAGTCACTGAATATATTTAAGAAGGAGATAGATAGATTTCTAGATACAAAAGGCATTAAGGGGTATGGGGAGAGAGCGGGAATATGGTATTGAGATAGAGGATCAGCCATGATCATATTGAATGACGGAGCAGACTCGAAGGGCCGAATGGCCTACTCCTGCTCCTATTTTTCTATGTTTCTATAAAACTAAAGGAACAAACATATAAATGTGCAAATAATAATGTAAATCCAGGGGACTGGGAGAGATATAATGAACAGTAAAGGAAGACAAAAAAGATAATAAGCTGCAAAATGGGAATACGAAAAGAAACTTTTGAGGGATATCAAGATTAACACAAAAAGGTTTTACAATTATATTAGTAGAAAAAGGGTAGCCCTTTAAAAACAGATGGAGGTAATATTGCAAATGAAAATAAGGAAATGGCAGACATGTTGAATAATTACTTTGTATCAGTCTTCACAATAGAAGAAGAGGATAATATACCTGGCTTTCCAGGGAAATTAATAATGTACCAATGACTGGAACTCACTAAAGTTAATGTAAGCAAGAAAACGGTCTTAGAAAAAATAATGGCACTAAAGACTGACAAATCCCCAGGACTTGGTGGTTTCCACCGCAGTTTTAAAAGTAGTAGGTGAGGACATTGCAGATGCTTTAGCCATAAACTTCCAAAATTCTCTCGATTCGGGAATTGTCCTTTAGATTGGAAAATTGCTCCATTATTTAAGAAACGTGAGAGAGAGAGAAACCAGGAAATTATAGACCTGTTAGTCTAACATTTGTTGTGGGGAAATTATTGGAATCTATAATTAAGGAGAGTAGGACTGAGCATTTAGATAAATTTGAGCAGATTAGAGAGAGTCAACATAAATTTGTAAAGGGTAGGTCATGTCTAATGAATTTAATTTAATTGTTTGAGGAAGTAACTAAAGTAGTAGACAGGGAAATGTCTACGGATGTATTTTATACTGAGTTCCAGAAGGCATTCGATAAGGTTCCACATAAGAGACTGTTAGCGAAAATTAAAGCTCATGGAATTGAAGGCAAATTATGTACCTGGTTAGGTGATTGGTTAGGCGGTAGAAGACAGAGAGTAGGGATAATGGGTATTTACTTGAATTTGAAGGAAGTGACTAGTGGTGTCCTACAAGGATCTGTGCTGGGGCCTCAACTATTCACTATATTTAATAATGATTTAGATAACACAATAGAGAGCCATATATCTAAGTTTGCCAATGACACAAAGATGGGCAAAACTGTGGCAGATGGATTTCAATGCAGGTAAGTGTGAGGCCATCCATTTTGGACCAAAACAGGATAGATCCGAGTAATTTTTAAATGGTGAAAAGTTAGGAGCAGTGGGGCTCCAAAGAGCTTATGGGATCCATGTACACAGATCACTAAAATGATCTTAATGAGACTTCACTGTACTTTTTATGTCTTTGGATGCATTTTTATGGTATCAGAAAGTATTGCATAAAAAACTGAAAAACTTCCATGATTGCATTCTCTTGAGCATGCGATGCCCAATGGGTTACCCAATGGGTTTGATAGTTTCAGACTAATTTTCATAAAGAAGGAAGATGGCTTAAGTGTCTGAATCAGAAGGTCGTGGGTTCAAGTCCCACTCCAGAGACTTGAGCACGTAATTCAGGCTGACACTCCCAATGCAGTGCTGAGGGAGTGCTGCACTGTCAGAGGTACCGTCTTTTGGATGAGACGTTAAACTGAGGCCCGGCGTCTGCTCTCTCTCTCGAGTGGACGTAAAAGATCCCACGGCACTATTTCGAAGAAGAGCAGGGGAGTTATCCCCAGTGTCCTGGCCAATATTTATCCCTCAATCAACATCACCAAAACAGATTATCTGGTCATTATCACATTGCTGTTTGTGGGACCTAGCTGTGTGCAAATTGGCCGTTGCCAATTTTTCTATACTTGAACAGTGACTACACATCAAAAAAGTACTGCCTGTAAAGCGCTTGGGGATGTCCTGAGGCGTGAAAGGTGTTATACAAATCCAAGCCTTTCTTTCTTTCTCCTTAGGCTGGAGACAATGGCTCAGGCCTTGCTCTGTCACACTTCACCGGTGCAACGAGATCATTGGAATTTTGGTTATTTAAACATTCAGGAGGAGAAATTGGGTATCAGCCCATTAACTTTTGTGGGAGCGCAAAAGTATCGCCGGGCGCTACCCAATGCTAACGGACGCGGACTTCCGGTTTAGTGCTCCAGGAGGGAAGTGGAGCGCTAAATCAAGCGCTACCACTTCCCTTGGAGCGCTAAACCAGGCATGAGGGGGCGGTAGCGGCAGAGCGCTGCACAATGTCCAGTGCAGCGCTGCCGGGATCAGAGGCTCCTTCCCTCCCTTAAAGGGAAGGGCCATCACTGCAAGCTCTGCCAGAAAACGAATCCCCTGATCGCCGAGGGCCATTACTGCAAGCTCTGCCAGAAAACAAATCCTCTGATCGCCGAGGGCCATCACTGCAAGCTCTGCCAGAAAACGAATCCCCTGATCGCCGAGGGCCATTACTGCAAGCTCTGCCAGAAAATGAATCCTCTGATCGCTGACGGCCATCACTGCAAGCTCTGCCAGAAAACGAATCCCCTGATCGCCGAGGGCCATCACTGCAAGCTCTGCCAGAAAACAAATCCCCTGATCGCCGAGGGCCATCACTGCAAGCTCTGCCAGAAAACAAATCCTCTGATCGCCCAGGGCACCTCCGATCGGTGCCAATTAGCTCCAAGCACTCTAACAGAGTGCAGGGCTGATCAATCGCAGCACCTGAAAAACAGAAAAAAATGCAGAGAGCCTTGACGAAACATTTTTCGCCTACCTCACCGGCAATCCCTTTAACTATTGCTCCCCAAGCGGCCATCCGTGGTGACAACGCCTCCTGCAGCTGCCGGTGTTGATGCCCTGCAATGCTGCAGGGGGCAGAAGCCAAGTTCGCATCCGGGGCGGTACCGGGGCGCTGCGCTCCGGATGACGTCACAAAACGGGGCACAGGAGATTGTGGCTTTAGGGGTTACTGCCGCCGCTAACCTGCAGGGGAAGTTTGCGGGCGTCGGTACTCTTGCCGCACCCAGTCGCAAAGCCGGTAGCGCCCAGTTATCGCCCACCGGAGATGCTAACGGAAGGTGCAAACCAGGGGAATTTCGAGCCTTCAATCAACAGCTGCTTCCTCATATCTTTGAAAGTCCCAGCCCAAGTCCTTCATCTGTCAGCATTCTTGGCCTCACCACGTGATCTTGAGTGGAACTCCCTTCTCCATTGTTAAAGCTGTCTCCAAGAAGTTTCTTTCCAGCAAATCAAAGCTGTGAAACATTCTTAGCCGCACATTTCGTGTCAGGTTCTGCCGGTAAATCAGTCTAACCTGGAGGCACAAAGGAGGAATATCAGCTGCCAGAAGTGATATCTGGCGCTTAATATGCCTGCCCAAATATGTAGATACAATGTACTTCCCGTCATTTGCACCCTAGCAACGCTGGGCACAAGGGACACCTGTGCATCACTGCTGTTCACCATCGCTGAGGGCCTTTGGGTTAAATTTTACGGCAAATACAGAAACCGTCAGAGCAGACAACCTGCAGCAGATGCCCCAATAACACTGTAAATGGCTCTGGCACTCACCCAGAATATTAAAATGCCCCCTCCCCTCGGTGTCAGCCATGGCTCAGTGGTAGCACTTTTGCCTCTGAGTCAGAAGGCTGTGGATTCAAGTCCCACTCCAGAGACTCGAACACAAATCTCGGCTGACATTGCAGTGCAATACTGAGGGAGTGCTGCGCTGTCGATGGTGCTGTCTTTCAGATGAGATGTTAAAGCAAGGCCCCGTCTGTTCTCTTAACTGGATATAAGAGATTCCATGGTGCAATTTCGAAGAAGAGCAGGGGAGGTCGCTCCGGTGTCCTGGTCAATATTTATCCCTCAATCAACATCACTAAAACAGATTATCTGCTCATTTATTTCTTTGCTGTCTGTGGGGCCATGCTCTGTGTAAATTGGCTGTCACGCTTCCCTACATTACATTAGTGACTACACTTCAAAAGTATTTAATTGGCTATAAAGCGCTTTGGGATTTCCTGAGGTTGTGAAAGGTCCTATATAAATACAAGTTCTTTCTTTCTTTGTTTTTAAGCCTTTCTTCTCACACCGTTATCATTGTGCTGACGCAAAGGAGGTGAAAGGCGCTATATAAATGAAGGTCTATCTATCTAAGTACCGTGCTTTCCTTGGCTCCCGATTGTTTACGCCGGGTTTTACGTTATGCTAATAAGATTGGCAGGATATTTTGGCTTAAGTACTGGTCGGCAAGATCAGCATAGTGTTAATTTAGTCAGATCTTTCGATGTACACCGATCCAAGATAATTCTGTCCCTCATACATTTGGACTCAGTAATCCAGCTAAGCCAATATCCAGAATGTCTCCTCTCTGCCTTTCTTCTCCTGAAGCTTGATGCATGGTCCCAATGGGATGAAATACCCTCCAATCCACCATTCAAGAGGTGATTATTGATGTGTGAGTCTTGACAGTGATGGTCAATAAGGTATTCAATAATTCTATCCTCATCCAAGGGGTTTGCAATTTAACCAGGAGTAGAAGGATAGGGGTTGTGTGCTAAGCTGGGCATATGGAAGTAGATTGAGCACATACTGTACATACACTAGAATGACAGGGATATCCAGATGATGTGGTTGGCAGTCATTCATTCCTACCTTTGCCTTTCACTTATTCCTGTCTCTGCCTTTCCACCATTGCAACCTTAAGCCATTCATTCATTCCTACCCTCTGCCTTTCACTCACTCCTACCCTTTTCCTTTCACTCATTCCTAACTCTGCCGTTCCCCATTGCACCCTCAAGCCATTCACTCATTCCTGCCCTCTGGCTTTCACTCATTCCTTCCAACTCTGTTTCACTCATTTCAGAGAATCATCCAGTGAATCACCTGCAATGGCTTCTCTTCCCGCTCCCGCACCGTTATATCTGGTGTCCTCCAAGGATCTATCCTTGGCCCCTTCCTATTTCTCATCTACATGCTGCCCCTTGGTGACATCATCCAAAAACACAGCATCAGTTTCCACATGTATGCTGACGACACCAAGCTCTACCTCACCACCACCTCTCTCGACCCCTCCACTATCTCTAAGTTGTCTGAATGCTTGTCCGACATCCACTACTGGATATTGGGAAGACTGAAGCCATTGTCTTCGGACCTCGCCACAAACTCCATTCCCTAGCCACCAACTTCATCTCTCTCCCTGGCGACTGTCTGAGGCTGAACCAGACTGTTCGTAACCGTGGTGTCATATTTGACCCCGAGATGAGCTTCTGGCCACATATTTGCGCCATCACTAAGACCGTCTATTTCCATCTCCATAACATTGCCCAACTCCGCCCTTGCCTTAGCTCATCTGCTGCTAAAACCCTCATACATGCCTTTGTTACCTCTAGACTTGACTATTCCAATGCACTCCTGTCCGGCCTCCCCTCTTCCACCATCCATAAACTTGAGGTCAACCAAAACTCTGCTGACCGTGTCCTAACTCGCACCAAGTCCCGTTCACCCATCACCACTGTGCTCGCTGACCTTTATTGGCTCCCGGTTGAGCAACACCTCGATTTTAAAATTCTCATCCTTGTTTTTAAATCCCTCCATGGCCTCGCCCCTCCCTATCTCTATAAACTCCTCCAGCCCTGCAACCCTCTGAGATATCAGCGCTCCTCCAATTGTGGCCTCTTGCGCATCCCCGATTTTCATCGCTCCACCATTGGCGGCCGTGCCTTCAGCTATCGAGCCCCGAAGCTCTGAAATTCCCTCCCTAAACCTCTCCGCCTCTCTACCTCTCTTTCCTCCTTTAAGATGCCCCTTAAAACCTACCAATTCATCTCTTAATATCTCCTTATGTGGCTCGGTGTCAAATTTTGTTTGATAACGCTCCTCTCGTTCACTCATTTATTCCTTCTTTGTTCTTCCCATTCCTTCCCTCTCTCTTCACTCAGTCCTACCTCTGACTTTCACTCATTCCTACCTTCTTGCATGCTATGATTATGCTGTATGGTTATTGAACTGTATATGTCATGTTAATATTTTCCAGCATCACTGTGAAGGATCTAAAGGCCATGCTTCCTCAAGTCAACTACAGAGTCCCAAATATGAGGTTCCTGCGGGACAAGCTGGTGGTAAGTAGAAATACTTCACTCACAACTCTTGTGTTTCTTGCACATTTTTGTAGATCAGGAAAAATTGTCTGACTTCAGGTAGCCCTTTAAATATACTTTGTTTTTTCTGAACGATTTTGCTGAGGGGTCACAATACTGGGATACGAACACTTTCATTATCCCATCAAGCACTCCCTAGCTGAGATGCCCCAATGACTCATCAGGTTAGTGCTGCACCTGGTGTGATACTGAACCATACAGAATAGGAAGTTCCCAAGCTCCATTTGCCTTAACTACAGTGTCAGGAAAGTGCCCCCCACATAGCAAATGTGATACTTCCATTACTACAGCAACCACCCTTGTGGCCCCCTAAGAATTACAGAATTTTACAGCACAGGAGACCATTCGGCACATCGTTCCTGTGCTGGCTCTTTGAAAGAGCTAATCGATTAGTTTCACTCCCCTGCTCTTTCCCCATTGTCCTCCAATTTTCTCCTTTTCAAGAATATAGCTAATGATATATATATATCTAATGATATATACTTGCCTGAAATTAATGTCAATTTATGCTCAGTTATGAACAGCTGTGTGCTATTGGTCTGCTTACCTGGAGCTGGGCTATGAATGGACAAACTAGTGCTTCGAACCCTTAACGCGCATTCAGAGACAGGTCTTTAAGATGGAAGATGAGAGCTCTGGCCTGTTTAATGAGAGCTATCTTCCCAGAGTACTGAATGCTTCACAATAAAAGCGTGTAATTGAATGTGGAGATATCAATGAGACTTTATACCACGGTTCATTCTACCTGCTTAGAGGGTTGTAAAAGATCCCATATCACTGTTCAAAGAATAGAAGGCATGATGCGGAGATGCCGGTGTTGGACTGGGGTGGACAAAAATGAGAAGTCGCACAACACCAGGTTATAGTCCAACAGTTTTATTTGAAATCACAAGCTTTCGGAGCTATCGATCGCCCCTTCCTCAGGTGAAGTAAAGAGATACAGAATCGCCAAAGCATATATAGATAGAGAACAATGCATGTGTTACTTACAAAAGCAGACGACTACATTTAAATCACCCTGACTGTTTATCTGCCGAGGTGTGACAAAAGGCAATCAGGTCACATCAAAGACATAGCAAGATACAACTGAGACAATGAGGTGGAGCCACAGGGGGTCCAATGTGTCAAAAGCCGCAGTATGGGAAACAATAAACTTTAAAAATTTTACTTTTTTACTGGGAATCACATCTGTTAACAAGCCAACGACGACTCGAGTCTGGATCACGTCATGTATCGTGACATAAACCCAAGATCCCGGTTGAGGCCGTCCTCATGAGTGCGGAACTTGGCTATCAGTTTCTGCTCGATGATTTTGCGTTGTCGTGTGTTTCTAAGTCCGCCTTGGAGAACGCTTACCCGCAGATCCGAGGCTGAATGTCCTTGACTGCTGAAGTTTCATTCCTGGACACATGAATCTCCATCAAAGACGGACACCTCAGCACTTCACTCTACCGCAAGCCCACGGACAACCTCACGATGCTCCACTTCTCCAGCTTCCACCCTAACCATGTTAAAAAAGCCATCCCCTACGGACAAGCCCTGCGAATACACAGGATCTGCTCAGACGAGGAGGAATGCGATGGACACCTACGGACGCTGAAAAACGCCCTCGTAAGAACGGGATATGACGCTCGACTCATCGATCGACAGTTCCGACGGGCCACAGCGAAAAATCGCATAGACCTCCTCAGAAGGCAAACACGGGACACAACCAACAGGGTACCCTACGTCGTCCAGTACTTCCCCGGAGCGGAGAAACTACGCCATGTTCTTCGCAGCCTCCAACATGTCATCGACGACGATGAACACCTCGCTAAGGCCATCCCCACGCCTCCACTACTTGCCTTCAAACAGCCGCCTAACCTCAGAAGTACCATCGTTCGCAGCAAATTACCCAGCTTTCAGGATAACAGCGACCACGACACCACACAACCCTGCCACGGCAACCTCTGCAAGACATGCCAGATCATCAACACAGATACCATCATCACACGTGAGGACACTACCCACCAGGTACATGGTACATACTCATGTGACTCGGCCAACGTTGTCTACCTCATACGTTGCAGGAAAGAATGCACCGCGGCATGGTACATCGGCGAGACCATGCAGACACTGAGACAACGTATGAACGGACACCGCGCAACAATCACCAGGCAGGAGTGTTCCCTCCCAGTCGGGGAACACTTCAGCAGTCAAGGACATTCAGCCTCAGATCTGCGGGTAAGCGTTCTCCAAGGCGGACTTAGAAACACACAACAACGCAAAATCATCGAGCAGAAACTGATAGCCAAGTTCCGCACTCATGAGGATGGCCTCAACCGGGATCTTGGGTTTATGTCACGATACATGACGTGATCCAGACTCGAGTCGTCGTTGGCTTGTTAACAGATGTGATTCCCAGTAAAAAAGTAAAAATTTTAAAGTTTATCGTTTCCCATACTGCGGCTTTTGACACATTGGACCCCCTGTGGCTCCACCTCATTGTCTCAGTTGTATCTTGCTATGTCTTTGATGTGACCTGATTGCCTTTTGTCACACCTTGGCAGATAAACAGTCAGGGTGATTTAAATGTAGTCGTCTGCTTTTGTAAGTAACACATGCATTGTTCTCTATCTATATATGCTTTGGCGATTCTGTATCTCTTTACTTCACCTGAGGAAGGGGCGATCGATAGCTCCGAAAGCTTGTGATTTCAAATAAAACTGTTGGACTATAACCTGGTGTTGTGCGACTTCTCAAAGAATAGAAGGCAGTTCTCCTTGGCCAACATTGCTTCCTCAACCAACATCACCAAAAACAGATGAATTGATCATTCATTCATTTGTTTACATTTTGTGGGACATTGCCATGTGCAAATTGGTTGATGGTTTTACCTACAAAACAACAGTGAACACACTTCAAATGTAATTCTTTGCCTGTGAAGTGCTTTGGGTTGTCCTGAGGATGTGATAAGCTGCTAATATAAACACAAGTTCTTTCATTCGTTCTTTACACAATCCTATCACTATATCAGTTTGTCATATGATAATGATCACTAAGATAATATACATTACTGCGGTTCCCTCATGACTAGTAAAACCATATAAATCTCCCTCTATTTAACATTCTATTATAATCTCTGATAACAGTTATTGTTTTGGGCTTCCTTGTTATTAATGAAAACACAGAACATGCTGTCTGTACCAAGCCTCCTTGCTGCTACATGCTCTTCTTATGGGTCCTAATAACAAGGGGATCCATTTTACAGTTTTGAACACGCAGGAAATAAAAGTCGGGCAAGGAATGACCATGACCGCTATTGGGTGCTGACTCATCATTGAAACTTTAACAGCACAGTAATGTGAGTTCTAAACCTCCCCAGTGCAGTATTAAGGGAATCAGATTCCATCATATTGCCCAGGTGGTGGCTCTAGTTTTTGAGATATGTTCTTGGTGTCATTGGCTTAATGTAACTCGAGAAGAAAGGTTACAGTAGCAGGCACTGATTCTAACTGAGTTGACTTTGCAATCCCTCCTATCCTCCAGTGTACTTTTTAACTCATTCTACACTTGCAAACAGTACAGCGGTCCACTAGCTTAGTTTGTTGGCACACCAGTTCATTGGGGTACCAAGGCATTGCTGATGGCAATGATTTTTTTTTAATTCGTTCCTGTGATGTGGGCATCACTGACAAGGCCAGTATTTATTGCCCATCCCTAAATGCCCTTGAGAAGGTGGTGGTGAGGCGCCTTCTTGATCCGCTGCAGTCCGTGTGGTGAAGGTGCTCCCACAGTGCTGTTAGGGAGGGAGTTCCAGGATTTTGACCCAGCAACAATGAAGGAACGGAGATATATTTCTAAGTCAGGATGGTGTGTGACTTGAAGGGGAACTTGGAGGTTGTGATGTTCTCATGCACCTGCTGCCTTTGTCCTTCTATGTGGTAGAGGTCGTGGGTTTGCGAGGTGCTGTCAAAGAAGCCTTGGTGAGTTGCTGCAGTGCATCTTGTAGATTGTACACACTGCAGCCATGGTGCACTGGTGGTGGAGGAAGTGAATGTTTAAGGTGGTGGATGGGGTGCCAATCAAGCGGGTGTCAAGCATCTTGAGTGTTGTTGGAGCTGCACTCATCCAGGCAAGTGGAGAGCATGCCATCACACTCCTGACTTGTGCCTTGTAGATAGTGGACTGGCTTTGGGGAGTCAGGAGGTGAGGCACCCACTGCAGAATACCCAGCTTCTGACCTGCACTTGTAGCTACAGTATTTATGTGGCTGGTCCAGTTAAGTTTCTGGTCAATGGTGACCCCCAGGATGTTGATGGTTGGGGATTTGGCGATGGTAATGCCGTTGAATGACAAGTGGCAGTGGTTAGACTCTTGCTTGTTGGAGATAGTCATTGCCTGGCACTTGTGTGGTGCGAATGTTACCTGCCACTTATCAGCCCAAGCCTGACTGTTGTCCAGGTTTTGCTGCTTGTGGGCATGGACTGCTTCATTATCTGAGGAGTTGCGAATGGCACTAAACACTGTGCAGTCATCAGCGAACATCCCCACTTCTGACCTTATGATGGAGGGAAGGTCATTGATGAAGCAGCTGAAGATGGTTGGGTCTAGGACACTGCCCTGAGGAACTCCTACAGTGATGTCCTGGGGCTGAGATGATTGACCTCCAACCACTACAACCATAAACTAACCACATCAGGGGATAACTCATATGCACCAGTCAGGAGGAAGATAAAAGGATGAAGACCCATAATGCTGGGTTTACACATGATGTGCATTTCTGGAGGGGTGGGGGGGGGGTGCCAAAAGGGAATTGGTGGAAGGTCCCACTTGAAATTTGATTAGAATATTTAAAGGAAGTGGAAGCATCCCCACCCATGTCTTTTTCAGTCATTAATGCCATGCCTGTAGCACTGAAAGTCACCCTTTAAGGTAACAGGCTATCCAGGGTTGTGAGGCACTGAGCAGCACAGGTAAGTAGTTATTAAGGACCAGAAAAAGCTTTAGAAGAGATTTTTTCAACAGAGTAGTAAAACTATGGAATATATTCGGTGAACACATTGTTAATGCTGTGCTAATACTGAGATTAAACTGTGCTAATTCTGAGTTACTGTTGTGCTAATATTGTGCTAAGACTGTTAACATCTTGTTGAATCTTTACTAATACTATCTTAATACTGTGTTAGTTATATATTAATGCTGCACCAACATTAATAATACGACATTAATGCTGTACTAAAACTATGCTAACACTATGTTAATGCTGTGTCAATACTGTACTAGTGATGAGTTAGTACTATGTGACTACTGTGCTAAAACTCTGCTAATGTTGGATTAATACTTTGTTGATACTGTGCTGGAAGTGTATTAATGCTGGTTTGTACTTTTTTAATGTTGTTTTGATATTGCGTTAATGCTCTGATAAAGTGGCTACAAAAGCAGGTCAGAGGCTGGATATTCTGTGGGGTGTGACTCACCTCCTGAATCCCCAAAGGCTTTCCACCATCCACAAGGCAAAAGTCAGGAGTGTGATGGAATACTCTCCACTTGCCTGGAGTGAGCTCCGACAACAAGAAGCTCAACATCATCCAGTACAAAGCAGTCTGCTTGATTGGCAACCCATCCACTACCTTAAATATTCACTCCTTCCACCAAGGGCGCACATTGTCTGCAGTATGTACCATCTACAAGGTGCACTGCAGCAACTCTCCAAGGCTTCTTCGACAGCCCAAATCCGCGACCTCTACCACCTAGAAGGACAAGGGCAGCAGGCGCATGGGAACACCACCACCTCCAAGTTCCCCTCCAAATCACACACCATCCTGACTTGGAAATATATCGCCGTTCCTTCATCGTCGCTGAGTCAAAATCCTGAACTCCCTCCCTAACAGCACTGTGGGAGTAACTTCACCACACGGACTACAGCAGTTCAAGAAGGCAGCTCACCACCACCTTCTCAAGGGCAACTAGGGATGGACAATACGGTGGCATAGTGGTTAGCACTGGTGCTCACAGCGCCAGGGACCCGGGTTCGAATCTGGCCTCGGGTGACTGTCTGTGTGGAGTTTGCACATTCTCCCCGTGTCTGCGTGGGTTTCCTCCGGGTGCTCCGGTTTCCTCCCACAGTCCAAAAATGTGTGGGTTAGGTTGATTTGGCTATGATAAATTGACCCTTAGTGTTAGGGGGGGATTAAATATGTGGGGTTACGGGGATAGGATAGGATATGTTAGGGGGAATTAAATACGTGGGGTTACGGGGATAGGGTGGGATATGTGTCGGTGCAGGCTCGATGGGGATTCTGTGTGAGGGAGCAGGGACAGGGTGCTGGATTTGGATGATCAGCCATGATCGTATTGAATGGTGGAGCAGGCTCGACGGGCCGAATGGCCTACTCCTGCTCCTAGTTTCTATGTTTCTATGTAATAAATGCTGACCTTGCCTGCGACGCCCACATCCCGTGAATGAATAACAAAAAAGTACTAATCAATGTTCCCTTTAAGCTGTGCGGTGGTGTAGCTGTCTGGAGCTCCCGCGCAGCCGGCTCAACGGCTTTTAAATAGCAAAAACCATGCATGCGCGGGAATTTGAATGGGCCGCGCAGCCCATTAAAGGGGCCGCTCACCCCCCCAAAAATTTAAAGGATACATTGGTACCAATACTGTGGTAATGATGTGCTACAATTGTATCAATAGTGTGTTAATACTGTTCTAATGATGTACTGAAACTAACTTAATACTGTGTTGATGCTGTTGCCAAAACTCGATTAATATTGTGTTAATACAATGCTCAAACCGTATCAATGCTGTGTTAACACTGCGCTAAAACTATGATAATGTTGATTAATTTCTTTAATGTAAATACTAGCTGGAGGGCTTGTTCTGAAAGAGACTGAAGGTTATTAGAACACATATAAACAGATCAAATTCTCTGGGTTTAGTCCAGTTGGGACTTTGGGAATATCATGTGTCGAACATAATTGCTTCGAGATCAATAATGTGGATTAGAATGCTACATTGATACCTGACAGCATTTGCTGCGTAAGCTCTGGAATCAGCAAAATAATCTTTTTTAAAGTTTTATTCATAGGAGACTTAATAAATTGGGAGGATTCATGACAGGGCAACATGTACTTGGCCTGTAGGAAAGGAGGAAGCTGGATGAGACAAATGATGTTCAGTACCTTTCAGTACTCTTACAGCAATAAGGTGCCTCTGCTGGTGAGTGTGATAGAGGCTGTGGATTCATGGTACCTGTGCTTTATTTATCCTCCTGGCAGGAAGTGGACGCGAGGGTGGATATGAACTACGGGCACTTCATTCTATTCTACAGAAACTTGTTGTTTGACGCACAGAAATCGGTGAGTATTTACTTAGATCATTGGACCAACTGCAGGCCCGATGTGCCACTGAGTGAATATATATATATGTTGCCCCTGCTGTAACTTTAAAATATTCACAAGGTCAGCTGTTCACTATACCATATACAGGATCTGTTATTTTCTATAGTAAATACAGGATCAGCTATTTCCCTATAATATACATAGGGGGAAAAATTCAGCTGCTTGCGCCTCCCGTTAGCGCCTTAAGAGGGCGCTAATGGGGCGTAAAGCAGCTAACGCCCGGGCGCAGCGCCGCCCACGCCTCCCGAAAAATTCAGCGGGAGGTTAGCGGCGGCGCCAGCCGGTAGCGCCCTGTGGCGCTGCGCCGCCGGCGATGACGTCATCGCCGTGCGCAGCACCCCGCTCGCGCTCCAGCCGCGATCTTCAGTCGCGCCCCCTGATTTACCGCCAGACGCTATGTCCGACGGGTTCAGGGAGGCGTACGTGCGGCCGGGGCGGCGATATTTAAAGGGGAGGTGGCAGGCGGCCATTTTTGTTGCTGGCCGCCTGCCAGCACCTGCCCCCGTTGCTGTCCCCGGCCCCCGTGAAGCCCCCCCACCGTGAAGTGCCGGCTGCGCTCCAAGAGCCCGGCACTTCTCTTGAGTGCCGGGCTCTTTTGCCGGCACTCCCGATCCCTGGGGGCCCAGCTGGGCCCCGGTTCGCGCTGCGCAGGGTCCCTCCCCTTTAAGAAGGGGAGGAAGGCCTGCAATACCGCGGCGCGACGTGCCGCAGCGCCTGGCGCTGCGGCACGTAGCGCCAGGATATTCCCTCGCAGCGCCCCAAGAGGGATGCGGGGTGCTTCCAGTGGCGTCCCGCTTCCCTCTTGGGGCGCAACCACTGAAGTTCCGGCGCGGGGCCGCTAATTTTTTCGGGGCGCTAAAAGTAGCGCCCCGGTGAGGTTAGCGCCCCAAATGGGGCGCGACTCAATTTTTACCCCATAGGGTCTGCTATTTTCTATAATATACACAGAGTCTGTTATTCTCTGTAATAGAGGATCCATTATTCCCTGTAATATCTCCGGTCTCTGTTATTCCCTTATAATATATGCAGGGTCAGCAATTTCTCTATGATACATACAGGGTCTCCTATTCCTTATAATACATAGAGGGTCTGTTATTCTCTATAATATATTCGGGGGTGGGGGGGGCGCCAATTTTAACTGTGGTCGCCTGTGCTAGCAGCCCAAAAATAGCATTGGTCATTGAACCACATTTACACTGGTGCTCCAACCGATGCTATCTTGTTAAGGACAAAATGGGTGACCAGAGCGCCCGTCTGTTTCAGGCAGGAGGCCACTTTAATATGCAAATCGGCGTCCTGTGCTGTATATAGGACCCCAATTGCCATTTTGAGGTACACACGCTCCACTCATTTGTACTGGTATTGAGCGGCCTAACTTGCAGTCCTTAAAGGGACCGCTGGAGGCAGCTCAAAAGCATTATGATCTTTTCTTTCTGTGGGGCCAGGAATGGGAAGCCCACCTCCCCTGGAATCACCTCCCCCCTCCTCCAGGCTCGGACTGTCAGCCCCACTTCCCAGCTGGCAAACTCCCTCAGAACGCCGGTTTGTCATGCGCAGCTTGCTGGATCCATGTAAATGAGGCTCAAAATGACAAAGAGATATTGATAGATTAAGTGAATGGGCAAAACTGTAGAAAATGGATTTCAATGTAGGCAAGTGTGAGGTCATCCACTTTGGACCTAAAAAGGATAAATCAGAGTACTCTATAAATGGTGAAAAGCTAGAAACAGTGGAGATCCAAAGAGACTTAGTGGGCCTATGTATATAGATTGTAAAAATGTCATGGACAGGTACAGAAAATATTCAAAAAGGCTAATGGAATGCTGGTGTTTATATCTAGAGGACTAGAATACAAGGGGGTAGAAGTTATGCTGCAGCTATACAAAGTCCTAGTTAGACCACACCTGGAGTACTGTGAGCAGTTCTGGGCACCACACCTTAGGAAGGATATATTGGCCTTGGAGGGAGTGAAGTGTAGGTTTACCAGAATAATACCTAGACTCCAAGGGCCAAATTATGAGGAGAAATGACAAAAACTAGGGTTTTATTCCCTGGAATTGAGAAGGTTAAAGGGTGATTTGAATGAAGTTTTCAAGACATTAAGGGGAATTGATAGGATAGATAGAGAGAAACTTCTTCTGCTGGTTGGGGAGTCTAGGACCAGGGGACATAGCCTAAAAATTAGAGCCAGATCTTTCAGGAGTGAAGTTAGGAAACACTTCTATAGGCAAAGGGTGGTAGAAGTTTGGAACACTCTTCCGCAAATGGTAGTTGATGCTCGGTCAATTGTTAATTTTAAATCTGAGATTGATAGATTTTTGTGAACCAGAGGTATTAAGGGATATGGGGCAAAGGCAGGTATATGGAGTTAGATCATAGATCAGCCATGATCTCATTGAATGGCAGAACAGGCTCGAAGGGCTAAATGGCCTACTCCTATTCCTATGTTCCTATGTTCCTAAGATGGCTTGGGCTCACCGCAGAAATGAAGGGTGGACGGCAGGTGCATTCAACCCACCAACTAACCCGTTTTATGCCCAATGTTAAAATCCAGGGTCTGATATTCCCCTACAATTTTTACAGTACAGCTATTTCCCTATAAAATATGTAAGATGTGCTTTTCTCCATAATACATACAAAGTCTGTTATTCTCTATAATATATGCAGGATTTGCTATTCTCTATGATATATAAGGGGTTGCTATTTCCAATAATATATTTAGGATCTGCTATTCCCTATAAAATATACAACGTCTGTTATTGCCTATCTCTCCCAAATGCCTATTCTCCTATATATAATCACCTGGCCCCTTTCACATAGATTATACCCTCGAGGTCACTCCTGGTTATTCATTATTTCCACACAGAAGCCATCTGATCCCGTCGATTAGATTCCGTTCTTGTACATCACTCCCAGATATCCAGTATTCGATAGATAAACCACGTGAATCATTCGATTAGATTGCAACCTGTAACTTATTCCTAAGTATCCGTTCCTCTCTGTTTGTACAACCTCTGCTTTTGTGTGTGCAGATAATCGAGCAGCTGGAGCTGTCTTTTCCTCTGAGGTAAGGAGCATCTCGTTGACTTGACTGTATTCCGAAAGTTCTTTATAGTTTTCAGCCTTGGCCTTTGCTCTATTTAAAAATGGGCTCTTGCCACAATGACCATCTGACAAATTAATTCTCATCTCCCTGGCCCTTTTTAAAAAAATTAGAATTAATTTTTATCTGGCCAACTTTATCATTTTGTTTCACTGAATTTGTTGATTCTTTTGCGGAACATGTTGTGTAAACTGTCAATGCTGATGATCCAGGGCTTTCAGAACTGTAGTAAATCTTGAATCATGGATGGGTACAGCACAGAAGGAGGCCAGTCAGTCTAACATGCCTTTAAAGAACTGGGGTACAATTTGAAACCACACACTTCTGACTGATAACCAAGAGTGCTACAAACTGGGTCAAGCTGATATCCTAGTATTAATCCTACTTTTCACTTCTACCCCCGCTTCTAACAATTTTTTTCTACCGCTAGGAAACTCCATTTCTTTCTCTTCCTGCAAGGCATTCTGGATAGGATGACATGGCAGTGCTCTAAAGTTGTGCTATGTAAACTTTCTACTGAATATTGGCCGATAGCATTAAACAATAAGCATGTATGTTGGTCAAGCATTCCAATCCCTCCTGCACTGCACCAGCACCATGCATCCATATCTCAATGCCAAAAAAGATTATAGTGACCTCACTTGAAATCCAGTACCAAGGTTTCCTGTGGTCCTGTGGCCCTAGTTGGCTCTCAGCCCAATCTAAAGCATGGCCTCCAGTGTTTCCAGTTAAGCTGGAAAAGAACACAGGGGGATACTCAATGTTGATGACCTAATACAGTGGTCCAGTACGATAGGATACCCAATGCAAGGCTCAGAAAATTGGCCTTTTTTAAGCTGAGCCATACAGGAATCTGGTCTAAGGTTCAAAACCTGGTCTACGCTGAATGAATGAATCTCAGTGGGGCCAGCAGTGGAGGTCCTACAGGCGCACTCAGTGAGGCGAGCATTCCCACCCCTGATTGCTATCCGGTGATCCCAGCTTGGTGTGCATGTGAGAAAATCAGGCAAGGACAGGATTGGGTTTGGATATGGTGCGCTCAGTGCAGTTGAATAACCCACAGATGGGTGTCCACCACTTGTGGATCTATACCCCAGCAAGGAATCAGAAATGTGAAGGAAAGAAAGTTGGCTTGAAGTAAGGAAAGTATTTGCATTACGGCAGCAATTTTCAAGCCCTACCAAAGGGAGCCCTGTAGAGCTGAACTGAATTTCACTGGAGGAAAGATTGTGGGGGGTGAATTCCTGCAAGAGTTCTCCTGTTCGCCCGCCTGAAGAGTTGAGAAAACCCAGAATAATGGCATGTCAGCCTTGGCTCAGTTGATACACTCTCGCCTCTGAGTCAGAGGTTGTGGGTTCAAGTCCTGCTCCAGAGACATGATCACAAAATCTAGGCTGATACTCCACTGCAGTACTGAGGAGGTGCTGTCTTTCTGGTGAGATGTTAAACTGAGGCCTTGTCTGCCCTCTCAGGTGGACGTAAAAGATTCTACAGAACTAGTTGATAGAAGAGCAGGTGAGTTCTCCTTAGTGTCCCAGGCAATATTTATCCCTCAACCAACATCACTAAAATAGATTATCTTATTGCTGTTTCTGCAAGCTTAATCTTTGCAAATTGGCTGCTGCGTTTCCTACATTACATAGTGATTACACTTCAAAGGCTATAAAGCGCTTTGATACAACTCAGGTCGTGAAAGGCACTTGAGAAATGCAAGTTCTTTCTTTCCCAGAGTTGAAGTGGCTCCAGCCAAAGTCCTTTGCAATGTTGCAATTACTTATCAGCAAAATTAAAGCCCATGGCATTGGTAACAGACTTCAGGAAGACATAGACAGACTGGTGAAGTGGGCAGACACATGGCAGATGAAATTTAACACAGGGAAGTGTGAAGTGATACATTTTGGTAGGAATAATGAGGAGAGGCAATATGAAATAAATAGTGCAATTTTAAAGGAGGTGCAGAAACAGAGAGACCTGAAGGTGTAAGTGCACAAATCTTTGAAGGTGGCAGGACAAATTGAGAAGGCTGTTAAAAAAAGCATATGGGATCCCTGGCTTTATTAACAGAGGAATAGAGTACAAAAGCAAGGAAGTTATGTTAAACCTTTATAAAACACTGGTTAAACCTCAGCTGGAATATTGTGTTCAATTCTGGGCACCACACTTTTGGAAGGATGTCAAGGATTTGGAGAAAGTGCAGAAGAGATTTACGAGAACGGTACCAGGGACGAGGGACCTCAGTTAAGTGGAGAGACTGGAGAAGCTGGGATTGTTCTCCTTAGAGCAGAGAATGTTAAGAGTAGATTTGATAGAGGTGTTCAAAATCATGAATGGTTTTGATAGAATAAATAAGGAGAAATTGTTTCCAGTGGCAGAAGGGTCGGTAACCAGAGGACACAGATTTAAGGTGATTGGCAAAAGAACCAGAGGCGACGTGAGGAAACATTTTTTTATGCAGTGAGTTGTTGTGATTTGAAATGCACTGCCTGAAAGCATATTCAATAGTAATATTCAAAAGAGAATTGGATAAATACTTGTCTCTCTGAACATTGACTGCCCAAAAGCATATGAAGCATTCCAAATGTAAACATGCCAGAGATCTATGCAAAGTTCGCATAATTTGAATTGTAACCAAAGCTGCTTTGTTGCCTCAATAAAAGAAAGACTTGAAAGACTTGTATTTATATAGGAAAAACATTTACAGGGCCATGGGGAAAGAGCAGGGGAGTTGGATTAATTGGATAGCTCTACCAAAGAGCCGGCACAGGCCGAATGGCCTTCTTCTGTGTTGTATCATTCCATGATTCTATGATATTTTTGAGGTATAGACACGGTTGAGCTACATGAGAAGTGTCAGCCCAGATTATGTGCCCAGCTCCTGAAGTCCATTTAAAGTAAATGCACTAACGGCAGCATTAAAATAATGCTGATGGGAAAATCTGAGCTGATGTGCCTCAGTCCCAGGTCTCACAGGCGAATGGATACTGCACTAATCACCAGCAACACTCACTGCCCTTCCCCCAAATCCATCGATCCACTCATTTACAGATCCCAAATATGTCAAATAATAATGAAAAATTCTGCTTACTTTTGACTATTATTAAATACTATTTTGTTGCACACAGGAATGTGGAGAGGCCTGAGCTATGTCAAGTAACACTGTATGACTTCCAGAAGTTTCTACAATATGATCAGAAGGTAAGCAAACTGACTCACAAGCCGGGTGAATTATTCCTACATTACAACAGTGACTACACTTCAAAAGTAATTCATTGGCTGCAAAGCACTTTGGGACGGTCGTGAAAGGCACTATATAAATACAGGTCTTTCAAATCTTTCTTTTATTGAGGCAACAAGGCAGCTTTGGTTACAATTCAAATTATGCCAACTTTGCATAGATCTCTGGCGCGATTACATTTGGAATGCTTCATATACTTTTGGGCGGTCAACGTTCAGAGAGACATTGAAGCATTGGAGACAGTTCTGAGAAGAAAGAGAAGGATATTTTGAAACTTAGAGTTTTGAACTATTGAAGGAGGCCCTGTAGAGCCAATGGAGAAAAGGTTGTGCGAGATGAATTCCCAGGGAGGCTCTCCTCCTTGTCCATTATAAATTTGATGGAAAAGCTGTGGAACACAGGAAGTCAAAGAGAATTTTCACGCCGGACATTAGATAGGTAGAGTCGATTATAGAATAGATTGTATGGAATGTGTGGGAGGAGCAGGTTTGATGAGCTGAAGGGCCTTTTCTAGTTTCATGCTTTTTTATGTTCTAAAATAAAACCCTTTGTTTGTAGTAATGTAAATTTGAACTCTCTCCAATTAACTCTCCATTCCTTGCTCTTCCCAGCTCATGCACCAACTTCTGTTGAGAGCCAGGTGAACTTTGTTGCTCTAATACCAACCAATCAGAAGTATGTAAGAGTGTCTAGGGATAACTCCTCAATTTATTATCTCCTCTATTTATTTTCTTGCTCTCCATTACCTCCCTTCACTTGGCACTGTGGCTAAGACCAGGAGCTCAGTAATGAACTATATCCCACCATTCTGTGTAGCATTGTGCATGGGCCATACAATGAAATGCCCCAGTGTGTGCAGTCACTTTAAATGTTCAGGTTCAGGGATACTAAGACAATGGGCTGGATTTTGTCCTGGGGTCGGGTTGGGGTCGTGTCATCCGCATTTCGTGTTATCCACCCGCCTGAAATTGGATGTGGGAGATTGATGCAATTTTTACTTAATTGGGCAATTGAGTTCCAGCATATGGGAACCCATGAACCAATTAGTGGTTTCAGTCTGAAAGTCGCCTCTGATGATGTCATCATTGCAGGTCAGAGACTGCCTGGTCTCAGAGATTGCCTGGCCTTTGCTGTGAGAGGACCTGGATGCAAAATGAGCAGCATCTCAGAGAGAGAGAGAGAGAGAGAGAGATTGCCATCCAGGTCCTCCAAAGGCCCCGGCAGTCTCTGAAGACATTCAATGCAGCAGCATCAGAGGCGACTTTCAGACCTAATACTACTACTACCTTCATCACATCTCCGTTGTAATAGTGGACCTGCAGCTGATAGTCAGCTATCCACTTGTGCTCCCGCCAGGTTTCACTGGCGTGTTTCACATCAGGCGTGCTTCACGTCAGAAAAGGGTTAAACTAGCTAAAACATTTCAAAATGGCATTACAGAGCCAATTTAGGGCTTGTTAAGGGCTTTAATGGCCTCTCCCGCCTCTTGGAGGCGGGATGGAGTCGGGAACCCCGCGACCGATTTTATCAAAATTGCGTGGAGGCGGGTTGGAGGCGGGATGGGGTCGGGACCCCCGAATCTGCAACTTTAACCCCCCACACGCCTCCAAACCCGACTCCACGGGTCATTGAAAATCCAGCCCAATGATTGTGAGGCTGTATCTACAGATTCATGGAAGGGTTTCATTTAAACTGAGAGAATATCATTCCACACCTTACACACAGCAACAACAACAACTTTAATTTATATAGCGTCTTTAATGCAGTAAAACGTCCCAAGGCGCTTCACAGTCGTGTAATCAGACGAAAATTGACACCAAGCCAAAGAAGGAGACATTAGGACAGCTGACCAAAGGTGTGGTCAAGGAGGTAGGTTTTAAGCAGCACCTTAGAAGAGGAGAGAGGTGGAGAGGCAAAAAGGTTTAGGGAGGGAATTCCAGAGTTTAGGGCCAGGACAGCTGAAGGCACGGCCGCCAATGGTGGGTGAAGGAAGTGGGGGGGCGGGGGGGGGGAGTGTACAAGCACACAGAGTTGGAAGAAAGCAGAGTTCTCGGAGAGTTATAGAGCTGGTGGAGATTACAGAGATGGGGGTGGTGGGGTGGGGGGCCGAGGCCATGGAGGGATTTGAACATGGGGATAATAATTTTAAAACTGACTGCCTGACCACAGCCATGTTAGCCGATAGATGGTGTAGGAAACAATTGCAAATTGTCAGCTCGTCATGCCTTGACAACTCTGCACAATGTGAATCTAACATGGAAGTGACTGGAAAAAGGTTTGATCTATGAAAACTTTAGTAATTGGGAGTGAATGAAAAGGGGTTTGGGCTTTTGGAATTCTACTTAATAGTGATAAATGGGAAGGGATTTGGTCCACTGGAATTCAACACAATAAAAGTGAATGCGAAGATGTGTTAGTGGAAGCTGAACAGGAAAAAGTTTGGAGTATTAGAATCTATGCAATGGGAGTGAATGGGAAGAAGCCAAACCCATCCAAATTCCATGCATAGATTACATTTAGTTAATTGCCTGTAGGAAACCATTGTAATGATAGCTCTGGAATAAGACTCCCTTCATTGTTGTGTATCTTATTTCCTTAGGAAAGCTGGGCAAATGACACTAACAAAGTTCGGGAGTGCATCTTTAATTATTTTAAAGACCCCTTGCGGGAGATATCAGACCCCGCTTTACAACTGGATGAGGTAGGTATACTTTTGCCTTATCACATTCATTCTCAGTGAACTGCAGGCCACAAATGGTCTTCATTTGACTCTTGGGCAGAATTGCAATATATTGTGGTAGAGCTTGGGCCCACTCTTACTCGCGCACAAACACGTTGAATGGCTCATCTTCAGCTTTGTAAAGCTTGTTTACTTGAGGGAATGAGGTGGGAAAGCTGACAAGGTCCCAGTTTGTCCCTCACTCCAGCAGGTAACTCAACTGAAGCAACTAAAGTTTACCGAGAGGCAGCCGGAGAAGAAGAACTTATACCCTTTATGCTTTGAGTCAAGTGCTCAATACTTTGAACTCCTGGGTGACAGTCCCTTGTAAATTTTTGACTTATAAAGTTTCTTCAAGTAAGAATCAAAGGACTGAAACATACTAGAACAGTCCCAACTTTGGGTGTTGGTTTTATGCTCTGGCATAGCAGGGATTTGGTCCAATCCTGTGATTCCTCAAATGGCATTCCATCAAAGAAGAGGTCTGGAACTTCTCCATGTGGAAGGAGGGAAGAATTAGAGGAAACTCTTAACTGAGGCAGCTCCAGCTCAAACGTACTGACCGGCAATACAGCATCATTAGCTGATATGTCGATGTGGGTCTCCAGCACCATGTTATGATGTGTGGCCTGGTCAGGCTTAAAAAAAAGGAGAGGAAAAATATACACACTGGTACTATTTGTTGTTTAAACCATCCTTTCTTATTCCTCCTTCAAATACGATGTCCTACACTCTCTTACTCCTTCCTGTCTCCTCCATGTGTTAAAATCAAGTTCTATAACACCATCTCCTAATCTAGCTCATTCTCTCTCAGGAATTCAAACCTATGGAGTTCACTAACTCCTTCAGTCTTCCCTTTCTCCTCCAGGTTTATAATACTCAAGCACGGCATCACCTAACTGCTACTTCCTGATTTGTCTTGCCTTCTTTCCTACTTGGAGTCTTGCACTATGGGCCTTGACTTTTCACCTAGGTTCCAATAAAAATGTGAATGGGATATAATAAAATGATTATTCACATTTATATAAAATGATGACAAATGAAAATCCATCTGTTTTTTTTGCCTTTTAGTTCTTGGCGTATCTGTTCTCTAAAGAGAACATGATTCTGGATTCAAGGTTTGAACGTGTGACTCCTGAGGAAATGAACCACCCCCTCTCTTATTACTGGATCTCCTCATCACACAACACGTTAAGTAACGCTCTGTTTAGTTTTTTTTTTAAGTGAGCACAAACGGTTTTGATGTAATCCTTAACTTTCCTCCTCTCCTGAAGGCACTAACTCGCACGGGGGTATGATGCCAGAAGTAGTCATTCTTCATGTGTGAGCCTAGATAATGAGTGCTGGCAGGCTATTCAATCAGAGATGAGGAAGTCATCACAGGCAGGTCTAATCCTAATCTCATGCTCACACTTGCCAGTGATCAGGAGCAGGAGTTCTGACTGCATTTTCCCCTCTCTGGAATACTGGGTCAGTAGTGTTCCCAACTCCATCCCATGAGATCAACTATCTCCACACAGGATAGGGAGCAAATCACAGAAAACCCTGCTAATCCTCAATTTTGTAACTTGTTTTCAACCTCGGCGCGGACTCGATGGGCCGAATGGCCTCCTTCTGTGCCGTTATGACTCTATGGGCTGGATTTTCATTGACCCGTGGAGGTGGGTTTGGAGGTGTGTGGGGGGTTAAAATTGTGAAAACTGGCGAGCGGGCCCAAGCGCGCCTCCACGCAATTTTCATTAAATCGTGTCTGCTGGTCCCGACTCCGTCCCGCCTCTAAGAGGCGGGATAGGCTGTTAAGGCCCTTAACAAGCACTAAATTGCCTCTATAATGCCATTTTGAAAGGCCTTTGTGATTTTAACCCTTTTTCTATGTGAAGCACGCCTGTTCTGAACCACGAATGTGAAACCTGGCGGGAGCACATTTGGCTGGCTGCTGCTGCTCATTTTGCATCCAGGTCCTCTCACAGCAAAGGCCAGGCAGTCTTTGCAGACCTTCAATGCAGCAGCAATGATGACATCATCAGAGGCGACTTTCAGACTGAAAACACTAATTGGCTCATGGGTTCCCATATGCTGGAACTCAATTGCCCAATTAGGTGAAAATCGCATCAATCTCCCACATCCAATTGCAGTCGGGTGGATAACACGAAAAGTGGATGACACGACCCCAACCCGCCCCGTATCAAAATCCAGCCCTATGGCTCTGTGCACTTGAGGGGCAGAGGGATGGGGGGTTGTGACATGGTCCTGGAGCCTCTGCCAAGGCCAGACTTCAGACAGCTGCTAGAAGTGTGCCTAAGGGTGCAGGATGGGGGTCCATCTGGTTTCCATTCCTTCCTTGAAGGCTCCAGTGGGTCATGGTCAAAGCTGGGGAGTTACAGTGTGTGGAATCAGAGACATGAGTCCATTCACTGTGTGGACATTCATTTCAGGGCTGTTTGTGGGTATATTTCAGTGAGGGCAAGAAATCTTGAGTCCAATGTGCCTGTTAGACTGTAGGGGCAGAAACAAGAAGAAGTAACGATGCTCCTCAATGAAATATATGCCCTTCGTGTCACAAAAACCACAGCTGTGAAGACATTCAGTAAATCTAACAGTAGTGGTACTGTTCAGCCCCTGTATGTTTCAGTGCCCATGATTTCCTATCTTCCTCACCCTCTTTTGGACATCACAAACTGTCTAGCAAGGCTGCATGTGGTCTACCTTGTTGCTCTGCAAACAGCTGTCACAACATACGACAGAGCAATTCGGAGGTCTTTACACGCTGTGGGTGGGACCTTATCTCCACTCACTGCCTGCCTCTGCTGGCCTAGTCCTGATCAGGAATGCTATGAATTAATGTAGCAATGTTGCATTCAACTACATTGTACTCCAATTGTTCCAACCAGTAAGAGACACTGGAGGGAATTTTAACACCCCCTCCCCCCCACTCCCCCACCCACACGATGGGCATGAGATGTTTGGGGAAAAGTTAAAAATTAAAAATCGTGCAACGTGACCCCAACTTGCCATGCAGACGCCTGCCGCCAGTGATACGGTGGGTTACGTGGCGTGTCTCTTGAGAGGTGGGACACCTCATTATAATATTTAAATTAGGCTCCCACGGTGCAGTTGGAAGCCTGATTTAAATTTCAAACTGGCCGGCTGGGTTTCCCAGGGCTCGGGAAACCCGGCAGCAAAATGGAGATGGGAGTAAGTGCTTTTTATTGCACTGCTTGTGAGCCAGAAGGAGCAGGAGTGCTCTCCCTGGCCCCGCAAGCAAATCTTCTGCTGCGATCAGCCATCCCAAACCTGCAATTCCTCCCTTCTGCCCCGCGATCTCTCCTGGTCCCCCTCCCTCCCGATTGCTGGTCCGACACCGCTCACCAACCCCCAATCTGTCCCGGTTGCTGGGGACCGTCCTCAATGGTCCACAGCTGCGGCCATTTACAGCTGACTTTTCTGCCCGGCAGCCAGCCAGCCTATGAAGTTGGTCAGCTGCCTGGTGGGATATGGAGTAAAGAAATGATAATGAGGTCCTGCTGTAAAATTTTCCTGATCCCCTGCATTCCCGGGATTTCTGGGATCCCCCTTCCCCCGCTCTCTGTAAATATCGGGGCCATTATTTTACGAGTAACAGTGACCGAAGGTCTGAAATGCTCTTCATATCTTCCAGGTATCTGACTGGAGACCAGTTTTCCAGTGAGTCATCATTAGAAGCCTATGCCCGATGCCTGAGGATGGGGTGCCGCTGCATAGAACGTAAGCGGTCTCTCCTTTTTCGAATTTTCTCACATTTTTCTCCCTTCGGTGCTGACTCCCACTGTGATACATTTCCTCGAAACCATGGCTATTTTTCACGGACAGTTCATCGCAGCCAAGCTCGATTCCAGCCTCATCTGCTGTCACCTGATATCCACAGAGATGCAGCTCCAGCCAGGGCTGCTGGAGAGTGGCCAGGAGTGGAAACACTGGCCGATTGTCCCCTCCTTAGCCTAAGGGTGATGAGCAAATCCAAATAAACATCTCTTCTGCCGCCGCAGCTGACTCAGCAGAGAGTGGGGCTTGAATCTGGCTCGCTCTTGGTCTGTGTGGTTTGCTTATTCACTGAATTAAATTAAATCATTAGTTGGTGTGAGTTGGCACAATATGTGGAAGGGAGAGGAACAAATGAGGGGAAAGAAATGAGTGTCCAAGTTATGCAACCTTCATGCTCCAACAGTAAGGAATATTTTGAACTAACATTCTGGAGTTGCAGATGATGTTAATAGTGTGGATGTGCTATTTTTATTGTATTTGTTTTAGGAAGCGAAAGAAAAGAAAGATTTTGTGATATGCCATTGGGGAGGAAACAAGACCTCGCTCAGTGATGTCGTCACCAATAAAATTAAAAACAGTCCAGCATTTCCCCACAAAGAGGGAAGAAAGTTAGAGCAAGGGACAAAACTTTAGCTGTGTAGGCTTACTGGTCAATACTGACTTGTGACTAGAAATTGGTTACAGCATATTGTTTGGATTAGTGGAGAAAGAGCTTGGGCCTACATGAAAGTGAGAGGGGTGGAGAAACAAACTCACAAGGATATCACTTTCTATTATAATTCAGTCCCGTCACCAGGTGTTAATTAATGGTCAGGTGCCTATTTAATACCACCTGCTGTTCTCTTCCTATAAGCCATAATGACAGCTTCAATTTACTGAAGGACTGCATGTTCCCAAAGGATAAATTGCACCCTCTTGTGGAAATAATGAGAAGGTTACTTACTAATATCAAAGGTTTATTTAAATAAATCCATGTTGCGATTGATTGATGATTTCTTTTGCAGTGGACTGCTGGGACGGGCCAGATGACCTGCCAATTATTTACCATGGGCATACTCTTACCTCCAAAATCAAGTTCCTGGATGTGCTCTTCACAATAAAGGAGCATGCCTTCGTCACCTCAGAGTAAGTTACTCCAACAATTTGGGAGGATACTCTTTATAAGTTTGCAACCAAGTGGTTCAAATGTTCATTTGCTCCAAAGAGCTCCTCAAACTGGTTTCAGATTGCATCAGAGTCTTGAGTTTTCCTCAAAACAAAACACCTTCAATCTCTCTGCCCTTTCCAACTATCGGTCTACCTTCATCCTTCCCTTCCTCTTTCAGGTTTTCAAACAGCTCTGTGCCCACTTTTCCCATCATTCCCTTTTGAACACTTTTCAATCCTTTCATGTCCTCATTGACATCTCCAGGGTACTGAACACAGTTGCCTCACATGTCTCTCAAGGCTTCATCCTTGGCCCCCTTCTTTTCCTCATCTCCATACTGCTCATCAACAACATCATTTGTAGATATAGGGTCAATTTTCACATGTATGCTGACAACACTCAGCTCTACTCTCTGCCATTACCCTTAACTCCATGATCACTACTCTGATATCCAGCTGCTTAGCCACCACAAAACACCTCAACATTGGCAAGACTGAAGATATCCTGTTTGGCTCTTACCAAAACATAAGAACATAAGAAATAGGAGCAGGAGTAGGCCAATTGGCCCCTCGAGCCTGCTCCGCCATTCAATAAGATCATGGCTGATCTGATCCTAACCGCCAATCTACTATCACAGAACCATCTCCTGAACCTAACAGAATTGGACACACGAAATAGGAGCAGGATCAGGCTACACGGCCCCTGGGCCCGCTACGCTACCCACAGGGCCATGACCGATCCGAACCTAGACTCATGTCCAAATTCCTGCCCGCTCCCCGTAACCCTTAATTCCCTTTACTTCTAGGAAACTGTCTATTTCTGTTTTAAATTTATGTAATGATGTAGCTTCTACAGCTTTTTGGGGCAGCATATTCCATGGACCTACCACCCTCTGAGTGAAGTAGTTCCTTCTCATCTCAGTTTTGAAAGAGCAGCCCCTTATTCTAAGACTATGCCCCCTAGTTCTAGTTTCACCCATCATCGGGAACATCCTCCCCGCATCCACCCGATCCAACCCCTTCACAATCTAAAAGCCCCAGGCACCTAACCTCTGCCTGGCTGCTCAGTCAGACAGAGCCCGATGTTGTGCAACCATGGCGTCCTGGTTAACCCTAAATTTAGCTTCAAACTCCACATTCTGGCCACCACCAGCAATGTTTAATTCCACCTCTGAAACATCACCTATCTCTGCCTCTACCTTACCCCCACTGCCACTGTGGTGGCTACACCCTATCCCACTCTAAGTTTCGCTCCCCTATCTCTTGTATTCACTAACTTCCATTGGCTCCCTTTCTTCCAGCACATCGCTTTCAAAATCCTTACCTTCATCTAAAAGTCGCTTCACTGCCTCGCATTCCTTGTTTCAGTCCTGTGTTCCTGCTTGCACCCTCTTCTCAACTCTGCTTTCTTTTCAATACCCCTTTCAACAGGTGTACCTCATACACTGGAATACTCTCTCCAAACACCTCCACCAAGCTGCCTCTCTCACCTCCTTGAAAATCAACCTCTTTGACTTGCTTTTGGTCACCACCCCAAACCCTTCTCCCATCATTGCTCGGTGTCTGGGAGACATTTTAGAATGTTTCAATGTGCCGAAAGGTGCTTTTTGTTGAAAACCATTCTTCATTAACAGTTCTAAATATAATAAATATAACATTTAAATAACTAAACTTAGCCGCGTCTTTTTTATCTCTCGAAAATACGATCTTGCTCAGAACACTTAATTGAAGAGTCGGAAGGATTTTTAATATTTAAAATGTCTTTGGTCTGGCACAGCTGGCCAGCCTACTCTCATTAAGGCTCTGCAGCAATTGTCCTCATCCTACCTGAGGTGGGTGCCTCAGCTACGCATTAAATGGCGTGGGTGCCAATCCAAAATATTTACATGTCACAGGGTCAGGGCCACAAACAATGGGCAGGTGGAAGTCTCATTTCCGCCCCCATCCCCGCCACCACTTCTACCAGTGGAGTGGGACCAGAGAAAACTCAAGGCAGTGCAACTGCTGTGACAGCTCCCTCTGCAGGCGGAATAGTATCATTACATAACTGCGCGAGATAAAGGATAACGCAAAAACAAAGAAAGAACTTGCATTTATCTAGTGTCTTTCACATCCTCAGGTCATCCCAACTACTTAGCCAATTAATTAATTTTGAAGTAAAGTCACAGTTGTTTTTGTAGACAAATGCGGCAGCCAATTCGTGCACAGCAAGGTCCTACAAACAGCAAATGAGATGAATGACCAGATAATCTATATTACTTGAGGGATAAATGATGGCCAGGGCACCGGTAGACTTTGTTCTGCTGCAGCTTCGACAAATAGGCACTTCTTCAGTTCTGCAATGAAGTAATGGTAATGTGCTTAAGTCCTGGAGTGGGGCTTGAACCCACAACCTTCTAAATCAGAGGCAAGAGTGATACCACTGAGCCCAGCTGACACTAAACTCGATAAAACATGTTCTTTTTATTCTTAATAATGTGTCTGCATCTCAAATATTTTGGTAATCCACTTATATTTATTAAAATGAGTATAGTCATTTCAAACTCAGCCAAAATAACGCGGGGTGTTACTGATTTCAAGTGTATGCCTTGTAGGTATCCCATAATCCTCTCCATTGAAGACCATTGCAGTGTTGTGCAGCAGCGAAACATGGCATCTCATTTCAAAAAGGTCTTTGGAGACATGTTGCTGACCAAACCCGTGGACATCAATGCAGATGAACTCCCATCGCCCATTCAGCTGAAGAAAAAAATCCTGATAAAGGTAGGTGAGGTGGCAACTCATTGTGGCAGGAATACTGCCCGTCACTTGAATCAGTCTGCCATGTTCAATTCGAGTTGCATCAGGTTGTTCGACTGAGCTGCTGCTGACGCTGTAAAGTCTGGTGCCAGATTTAATTAGCTTTGCCAATCTCCTTATGTGTGTCTTTCTGTCTTTTCTGTCATTGAAATATATAAGCTCACAGAGCAGAACATCACCAAGAATGAAAGAAGAAGAAGAGATAAATGAAAAAGTAGGAGTTAGGTGGAAATTCCTCAACAGTTGGCCAATAAAACATATCAACATTGGGACCAATGACAAATCTGTACTTTCACATTATTATATTAGTTTAAAAACAATTCCACTGAAGGCTTTGACCCTTGCTTGTGTAGAGTTCCATGTGTAGATGCCCTTCAATGCCTCCCATAAATGATCATTCTTCATGTGTGAGCCTAGACAGTGAAGGACAGAATATGTAGCAGTAATCGGGCAGGTGGCAGTGGAAAATGGGGTCATGACAGTACTGTGTTATTGCTCCCTAATTTGCATGTGCCCACCCATTTTATGCTGTAATTTCCAGTGGCTGGATGGAGGGCAGATGCTTGCAAAAGAGGAGTAGGTAGCATAGTGATGTCGTATGCTCCATTCTCCGCCTCATTTCTGTTTTACACAGACGTCCAGAGTTTCTAGGCACCATGGAGAAGGCAGAAGAGAGTCTAGGTTCAAAGTTAACTGGTACAGTTAAAAGTCATTTTTGTTGTTTTTTATGCTTTTTTGCTGTTGGCTTCCTCAGTTGTCTTTGTGCCATTGACTGAGTGGCTGCCACCCCCATAAAACCCCTCCTTTCAGATAAGGAACAAAATCTTACCCACTGGGAATTTCCCTCTGCTTCTTGAAGAAGAGGAGGCTGCACCAGAGGTGCATGGTACCCACCTGCCCTTACCCCCATTCCAGAGTATATAGGCAAAGATGCTCCTTCTTGCAGTTGATTGAGGAACAGTACTTATGGAGATTTCAATTTCCAAAGAATCCGTCACAGAGTTATCTCACATGCTTCAAGAGGACCTACAGCCCACAGCCACCACAGGTACTATTCTGCCAATAGCTGTTAAGATCACAACTGTTCATTGCTTCTATTCCACAGGGCCGTGCCACTAGGGGCATTATTGACATCAGTCAAACAACTGTGCACAGGTACATCAAACAAGACACAGATGCGTACTTTTTTAGAGCTAGTAATTTCATCTCCTTCCTCGTGGAATTGCAGGACTCCCTAAAGTCCAAGAAATCATTGATTGCATCTATGTGGTCAAAAATGGTCCCTTAATCAACGCTTGCACCTCCGTCAACATGAAAGGATTCTATTCTCTTAATGTGCCATAATGCAAATGAATACTCACTTCCCTGGGAGCTGCCATGACGTCTTTACTTTAAGGAACTCCACTGTGCCTGCACTCTTGCACACAATCTCTCAGTAGCTCCTTGGAGATCAAGTCTACCCTTTATAGCCATGACTGCTGACACTTGTGCACCTTCACAAGACTCCAGCTGAGCACTGCTAGAACAAGGTCTATGTAAGCACCAGAGTCATTATTGAGAACACCACTGGCAGGTTGGGGCGCAGTTCAGGTGCCTAGATTGATCTGAAGGGGTCCTGTAATATAGTCCGACGAGGGTCTCAAGGATCATGGCAGTGTCCTGTATGCTGCATAACTATGTCTGACAAAGTCACTGCCTCATGGAGGCACTGGAGGAAGAAGAGCATCAGCAAGGGGAGCAGCAACATTTTGAAGATGCTACAGAGAACAACCTTTGCCAGCTGGAAGACATTTGTGTCATTCTGATACAGGAGACCTCTTGACTACCACATCCAGCTACTGCATTAACAGTCCTATCCAAATCTTACCCCTTCCCACCAAAAATATGCCATCATCTACACACCCTTCTCTGTATACGTCAACGCACACAGCTCCTATTTACACTTACCGCTGGAAGCAATTTCCAAATCTTATGACTTGGACTTGGGGGTAGAGAGCACAATTTCGAAATTTGCAGATGACACGAAGCTTGGAAGTGTAGCAAACAGTAAGGAAGATAGTATTAGACTTTAAAAGGACATAGACAGGCTGGTGGAATCGGCAGACTCATGGCAGATGAAATTCAATGCAGCAAAGTGTGAGGTGATACATTTTGGTTGGAAGAAAAAGGAGAGACAATACAAGTTAAATGGTACAATTTTAAAGGGGGTGTAAGAACAGAGAGAGACCTGTGCACAGGTGGCAGGACAGGTTAACAAAGCAGTTAATAAGTAGATGGGATCCTGAGCTTTATAAACAGAGGCAGAGGGCTGGATTTTGATACTGGGGCGGGCTAGGGTTGTGTCATCCACTTTTCGTGTTATCCACCCGACTGCAATTGGATGTGGGAGATTGATGCGATTTTCACCTAATTGGGCAATTGAGTTCCAGCATGTGGGAACCCATGAACCAATTAGTGTTTTCAGTCTGAAAGTCGCCTCTGATGCTGTCATCATTACTGCTGCATTGAAGGTCTTCAGAGACTGCCTGGCCTTTGCTGTGAAAGGACCTGGATGCAAAATGAGAGAGAGAGAGAGAGAGAGAGCTTTCAAAATGTGCTCCCGCCAATCGTGGTTCAGAACAGGCGTGCTTCACATATAACAAGGGTTAAAATCACAAAGGCCTTTCAAAATGGCATTATAGAGCCAATTTAGTGCTTGTTAAGGGCCTTAACAGCCTATCTTAAAGGCAGGACGGAGTCGGGACCAGCAGACACGATTTAATGAAAATTGCGTGGAGGGGGGATGGAGGCGGACTTGTACCCGCCCGCCAGTTTTTGCAATTTTAACCCCCCACACGCCTCCATGGGTCAATGAAAATCCAGCCCATAGAGTACAAAAGCCAGGAAGTTATGCTAATCCTATATAAAACACTAGATCAGCCCCAGCTGGAGTATTGTGTCCAATTCTAGGCACCACACTTTAAGAAGGATATGAAGGCCTTGGAGAGGGTACAGAAGAGATTCACTACAATGAGGGATTACAGTTACGTGGATAGACTGGAGAAGCTGGGGTTGCTCTCCTTAGAGCAGAGAAGGCTAAGAGGAGATGTGATAGAGGTGTTTAAAATCATGAAGGGTTTAGATAGAATAAATATAGAGATACTTTATGGCTGAAGGGTTGATAACCACAGGGCACAGATTTAAGGTGATTGGCAAAAGAACCAGACACGACATGAGGAAAAACTTTATTATGGAACGAGTGGTTAGGATTTGGAATGCAGATTCAATAGTAGCCTTCAAAAGGGAATTGGCTAAATACTTGAAATTTAAAATATTGATGGGATATGGGGAGAGAGGCGGGGAGTGGGACTAATTGGATTGCTCTTCGAAAGAGCTGACATAGATTCGATGGCTGAATGGCCTCCTTCTGTACTATACTATTCTATGATTCTATGATCTTGCCAAGAACAATGTCTGCATGCAGAATAACTTTAATGCTATCATAATTTTAATGAAATCCCATTTGGTGCGTGTCTATAGTACTTCTTATTGACAGGGTTCCCATTGATGCAAGTGTGTGAACTCTTAAACCTAGCCTTGTGCTTCTCTTAAGAATAGCAAATGTACGTGCAAGTGCTTGGCAGTTGCATTAGGAGCCTCGTGGCCCTTTTCTCGTAGCAGCTAAGTCCTGAATTGGACGTCCTACAGGCTGCAGCTCTTGTGGTGCCACACACAGACAATAAATGGAAGGGGCGGGCGGGAGAATCCACACCTTGAGAGAGAGCAGCATCATCTTGCTCATTCCATCTATGCTACTACAACTGGCTACTTGGCCACTAATCTGCAGGTGAGCAGACCTAATGGTGCCAGCGGGATCAATAAAACTCCAGGGTATGCTCGTGTCCAAACCAACCCCAGTTCTTTGAAGGCTGAAAGAGGCAGCCCTCTTCAATCTGGCACTTAGGCATCTACAGCAGCAGTTTGAGATTTCATAGAGGAAGTATAGACTGCCTGTAGGGCCTCTGTCATCGAGGGATGAGGGATTACAGTTATGTGGATAGACTGGAGAAGTTGGGCTTGCTGTCCTTAGAGCAGAGAAGGCAACTGCAGATGCACTGTAACTGCTATTTGCACCGGGTAGACTGAGATGCTGCCAATCCAGCTAGCATGGTACTGCAGACTCCACTTGCTTCAAAATTAAGCTATTAATTGTGGGAAGTGGCATCACAACAAATCTTGTCCTCACTTGATATCCGCTCAAGTACACTTTTTAGCAGGAACCCTGGCTGATTTTCTGCCCTATAGCCTAGAGGCGCTGAGGCCACCTGTAGTCCAGTGCTACCTGGGCAGAGACCTAGATCCTTCTGGTCCAAGTCACTCAGTTACACATCAACCATTCAGGGAGGTGCCTTCTTAGCTTTTTAGGTTTCATTAGAAATATTTCTTTTCATAAAAATGAGCATCCGTTGAGGTCATCATGTCACTGGGCTCGCCTCAGCTTACCAACCTGGTACGCTATCTCACAAGATAATGCTCGCGTAATATTGTTTTTCTGTTGGTTTAAAGCACAAGAAACTGGTGGAAGGCAACCTGTGCGAAGAGGTCTCGTCAGCCAGCTACTCGGAAAATGACATAAGTAACTCCATTAAAAATGGAATCCTGTATTTAGAGGACCCCATTGATCACGTAAGTGCTGCCCTCTCCTTACCACCAACATCACTACCACTGCTGGTAATGTTCTACTGTTCCTCTTTCCTAGTCCCAGTGACTTTTTTAAAAAATTGAGAATATTAGCTTAAGAGCCAAGGCCCATTGTTCAAGTCCAATAAATCAAAAAGTAGTGATCGGATGAAGCCAAGCTTGGATTTTACAAGTTTGACGATTGTAGAAGGAAGGAAAGACTGAGGAAGAAAAAGTGTTCCAACAGTTTTGAAGTGATGGAAAGTGATGAGTTAGAGTAGTACGATGAGCCTTGATTTCAGCATAGTGAGAATATAGGGAGGAGGAAGTTTGTGTAGAATGGCTAATTTGGAGCTTAGGAGGAAAAGTCTAAAGTAATATTGGTCAAACAGAGGAAAAAAAAGCTTATATAAGAGAAAGAGAGGTTGGAGGTGAAAGACGGCCAACTTTTCCTCCTATCCTGTCCCTCCTCTCAAACAAGATAACATGATCACTTCCTTCTCCAGGGTCTCTGCTAACATTATTTCATAATTGGTCAAACTGGGGATGAGTCTCCCCCTGGAATTACTGTTGGAAAGTGTTGGGTTTCTACGTGTGACCTACCATGGTGGATAGAGTTGATTCTACATAGTCTGTGGAAGAACAGGCTTGTTAGGCCAAGTGCCCACTTTTTAGTTTCATGGGGGACAAAATTGGGTCGCGCCCCCTTTGGGGCACTAACTTCGCTGGGGCGCTACTTCTAATGCCCTGAAAAAGTTATCGCCCCCGCGCCCAAAATTCACTGGTAGTGCCCCAAGAGGGAGGCGGGGTGCTACTGGAAGCCGCAGTACTGCAGGCCTTCCTCCCCTTATTAAAGGGGAGGAAGGCATCTCCACATCATGACCCTTATTAAAGGCCACCAGGGATCAGAGTGCCGGCAAAAGAGCTCAGCACTCAAGAGGAGTGCCGGGCTCACGGAGCGCAGTCGGCACCCCACGATGGGGGGGGGGCTGCACAGGAGGCCGGGGACGGCAACGAGGGCAGGTGCTGGCAGGCGGCCAGCAATAAAAATGGCCGCCCGGCACCTCCCCTTTAATTTGCGTCGCCCCGGCCGCAGGTAGGCCCCCCTGACCCTGTCGGATATAGCGTCCGGCGGTAAGTCAGGGGGCGCTACTGAAGATCGCGGCCGGGGCGCTGCACACGGCGATGACGTCATCGCCGGAGGCGTAGCACCGCGGGGCACTAACGGTTACCGCCACCGCTAACCTCCTGCTGAATTTCGCGGGAGGCGTTAGCGGCGCTGCGCCCGGGCGCTAGTTACTTTGCGTCCCTTTAGCGCCAACGGGGCGCAAATCGACCGAATTTTTCCCGCATGCTTTCAAAATTTCATGTTGGAATATTGTGAACGTGCAGCCCACATTCTTCCGACCATTATACTTTGGCGAGAGTTTAGAGAAAAGCCACAAGACTGATCTCAAGTGTAAAGATGATGAGCTATGAGAAAGGGTTAGAGAAGTTCAAAATCTGCAGACAACAAGGTTAAAGGGAGACATCCCGCGGAAGTATAGAAGGTATTAACTGGTACAGATAGATAGGACAAATCCAGAACCTCAGGGTAAATAAGGCCAGGACCACAATACATAAACTAAATTAATGAAAAGTAAATTTAGAACGATTTACCGAGCACCGTAGTAGGTAGGTTGCAAGGCCCTTGTTTTTAAGAGTTTTCCTGTAAATACTGAAAATGTGGCAGTGGTTCACCACTCTGAGGTTGTGTGGCGGGCACTTGAGGTCAGTATAGCCCCTAGGTACAAGAGTTGGGGGAGGTGAGAATCGGAGTGATATTTTTACAATGACTTGCGTTCATTCCTTGCAGAACTGGAGCCCCCATTACTTTGTCCTGACTAGCAATAAGGTCTATTACTCTGAGGAAACATCCAGGTACCAGAACAACGAGGATGAAGAGGAAGAAGAACAGAAAGAGGTACACAACCATTATTTTCTGAAGGCGCTAACTCCCTCTGGAGTACAGCTGCACTGGCGTCAGCTACCCTCCACATTAGTGATCACTCTTGAGGCTGGATGGTAAATGCTGGGGAGAGCATCAGAGCCGAGCCTGATCTCTATGCTCAACCGATGATCTCTGCGCACACATACTTTCTCTGAAAGAGCCACTCGATGGTGATCAGTATTGCTAATGCTGCTTTCCCTTCCCTCGCCCATGTGCTGATGCCAACTGAAGTCCCCTTATAGTATCCTTTGTCTGAAATCAGCTATCATAGCACAGGCCAGAAGTGGAACCTGGCCTGTAGGGTTCAGTATCACATCTCATGGCGAAATTACTGACTGAGCCATCAAGGGAACTGTAATATTAATTTATCAAAAAATTCTATCATCTGAGGCTAATGGGAGGTTGCTGGAAGAGGATTGCCAGGCACTAATCCAATTCAAGGGGGTCCCAACGATGTCATTAGTCTGGAGAACAAAACCTGCTTGGTCACTTCATGATTTGAACCCCGAGCTTGGATTTTAGTGTGTAATCTCCAACCTGTAGTTTGCATGCTACTTTAGGGAGTAGGGTAGTATAATGGTTATGGTACCGGGTTAGTTAATAAATCTACCTGGTAGTTTCTAGCTTCAGCCACGGCTTGATAGAGTGTTTATTCTACTGCTGTCAAAAGTCAAGAAGAGCATGTGGTATAAACAGTATGCCAGATACAGTGGCAAAGTTTTCTGTTTGACCTCTGGGCTCACTGCAATTACTTAGTAATTGGGCAGGTTTGTTGTCTTTGGCAGGGAGCATGAGGAAAAATACTTGAGGTGAAAGTCCAAAAATGTAAAAGGATCATCCCAGCTTCCATACTGTGTGAAGGGGCCCTATTAAAATATAACCAGTTG
Organism: Squalus acanthias; assembly: GCA_030390025.1. Classification (NCBI taxonomy): domain Eukaryota; kingdom Metazoa; phylum Chordata; class Chondrichthyes; order Squaliformes; family Squalidae; genus Squalus; species Squalus acanthias. Next base: position 28,600,026 of record CM059432.1, on the reverse strand, counting down.
TTAAAATTATTGGTTTTTTTTCCCCCTTTCTATGGGGACGTGTCTACCTGCAGTGGCCTGATTGTGTGGGGAATCAGAGGCACGTATCTGCATTCCATCACTCTGTGGTGCAGCACTCCAGAGAACTACTCTCAAACAAGACATTTATTGGATTTTGTGACCCTCCACCAATAGTTAGCAACTGACACCGCCCTGAGCCGCCCATTGAGTATCGTATTCTCAGGCCTTGAAGCAGATGCTTACACCTTTGCGATTCTCAGCAGGAGTTCAACAACAACGATCTGCACTTTAGCGAGAAGTGGTTTCACGGGAAACTCGGCGGCGGGCGAGATGGTCGACAGATAGCCGAGAAGCTTCTCCATGAGTATTGCACGGAGACCGGCGGAAAGGATGGCACCTTCCTTGTGCGGGAGAGTGAGACATTTGTGGGTGACTACACCCTGTCTTTCTGGTAGGTAGCGCCTAGAAGTGAAGTCAAATAAAATGTAATTAATAAGATTTGTATAGCCCAATTCTGCAGACAGACTATCCCAAGGAATTTCCACATGGTGAGTTAACGCCACTTTTATACCAATGGATAAAGATTTGGTCTGGAGAGGTATTTATACAAGGGTGCCTGGGTCAGCTTATTTGCATACTCATTAGAGTAGTGATTGGTGTAAATCCCATGTAAAATTGGTGTAATCTGCAGGAGTATATGGGAATTATAGTTCAGTCTTTAGAATGATCGTCCTGGCTGAACATTGCAGCAGCAAACTGCTGGACAAACCAGATAAGGAAGGAGCAATGTTTGGCTGATTCACTTCACTCTCAGCTAACCTCACTGCATGTCTTATTAAACTTTTTCTTGTACCTTTCAAGAATGTCTGCCAGAGGAGCAGTTGGCATACACAGCCAAGCTAGGCAGCAGGGAATGGTGCAAAAGAACACAAGGTGATTCCATCATTTCACAGATTGTGACCTGGAAAGCCCTCCTCGAGGAAATTGACACCGAGAGATACCGACTGCTGGGTGTCCATGGCAATAAACTGCTAGAAATGTCAGGCACTTGGACGGATCTGGCACTTATGTGCCAACTCTCTCACCTGCCAGTGTCGCAAGAAGTTCAATGACCTCACCAGGGCAGCCATGCTAACTCCCTGGACACTCTCCCTTTTCTTGCTTGGAGACCGTGTGCACAAGCACACTCTTCACCCTCTTTTTGCTGCTGCCTTGCTGCAATGCCAAAGGTAATGAATTCCCCCAGCTCTGCTGCAAAAGCTGTCAGTCACCTGTTGAGCGTGTGCCAGTACTGTCACCTGGGTGTTATCACAGAGATTGCCTGTGGCTGCCTGAAATGAGCCTGTATCATAAAAGTTGAGTGCAGCAGTCACCTTGAAAGCCAGAGAGAGAGAGAGAGAGAGCAATGTGGGAAGTTCCCCATGTAGTAGGTGACAGGGCTGCCTTATTGCCTCTTTGATGATGTGCAATCTTCTTATACACATCTCCTTAGTAAGGTCCTCATATGACCTGTGCTTCCTGTATATTCTGCAGGGAGGGGGGTGATAATATCCAGTGGACTGCATGCTCCCTAAATGCTACCTGACTCTCCTTTGCTTCATCGTGTGCTGCTCCTCCAGCTCCAATCATAACGGCATAAAAAAGTATGCCCATAGGCGAATGCCATGCCTGCTCCTTGAGAAACCCTCACTGTGAGTAAGAGATGAGGTGGGGTGTGGGTGGGAGAAATCTGCTGGTGATCTGACCCTGTCAGAAACAATGAGAAGCAAGTCCAGGTCTGCTTAGACACAGTGGCATAAAAAAATCACTGCAAAAAATGTTTCAGAGCGGCAGAAATCGCCAGTGAAACTCTCCAGACTGTCGAGACTCAGAATCTCCGTACTTCTACCTGTCTCAGCTGATGCTGGTAACAGCTGCACCTTATAGTTCTCAGTCTAAGTTATCCTGAGCGCAATGCCAGTGTAAAAGCAGGAAACTCGAATCTGCAGGCTCTCATTACAATATATGTAAACGAGGGCACTCGGGATTCGGTGGGTGAATTGCGGGAAGGGCCAAACAGCGGCAGGGAACTCAGGGGGAGTGATTCCGCAATCTAGAAAAAGTGGCTTCTACTCAATTTCCCTGCCGCAAAATTTAACTTGCCCTGGTTATGCACCGCAAATACACCAAAAAGAACGCAGAATTTCACCCCGTGGTCTTTTATCAGTGTAAGCTTTCGTAGTTGCCATGTTTTGGAAACATGCCCAGTTGCGCTAACATATAAACAACCAAATGATTTCCTTCTTTTTTAATTTTGAAAAAAGTCATGTTATTGTAAAATGACACCACCATAGTTTGATGCCAGCAATTCTAGTCTGACAGCTGGTAAGTGCAATTCTATCAGCTGGATTCAATCAGCAGGGATCAGCTGCTTTTTAAACTGGATAATTGCCTAATTTTTCATATTCAGTATTGACTAGGCCTGGGAGGAGTATGAGTCTTGAGTAGAGAGAGAGGTAATGCAGGAGGGCAGGGGGCTGAGTGGTACAGATAGTTAGCATGCTCTATTTTCACCTCTGGGACCAAGATTTGATTCGAGTCCAAACCCATAATGATGGAATGAAAATCTCTCTGTCTGTCCGTCTCTCTCTCTGATAGCTATTGGCTTCCAAAGTGAAATAAATTTGAGGTATTTTCAACTCAATTCGCAGTGGATCAAACCTCCAGCACTTAATTGGAACATTCACTTTGACAATCTATGAAGAAATATATGTTAGGAAGTGGAAATGTCACACTGGTTTAGTCTTCTCAATTAGCATTTAAAATATTATAGAAATTTACTCTGTGTCTATGAAGTTGTAGATGATCTCAGGGTACTTGATGCTGACAATGGAAAGTTGTATCATTCCCAGCACCGAAGAATACTTTTTAATGCATTTGATACGAATGTGAATGACCCTCAAGTCATTGGTTGGTGACAGTAGCATCAAATGGGTCCTGAGTCCAATACTATGATGATAATCCCAGTGTTACTGTAACATTTGTTGGGTATTTTTTTAACTGATACCCCTGATTCTTTTCCCAGGGCGACAGTGGCCCTTTCAATGGCTAAGTGACCAATTTTTTTTCAAGCTTTTGTTTTACAACCTGCTGACCTGCCCAGTTGACTGCCTTTCTCTTTAAACCAGTGGGGTGTTTGTAGCCCAGTTCTCCTTCACCTATGGCTCTCAGCAGACTTGCTGCTCCATTTACATCTCCACTCCAACCCTGTCCACCTACAGGATATTGGAACTGTGGAAATGTGAAGCATTCTACAACGGGATGTATAAACCAAGATTCAGTTCACTGCATTCACCTTTTTCTTGCTCTCCAGCAAAAGAAGGCAAGGGAATTCCACTGGAGGGAGTAAGGTTATCCCAGCTTCCAGAATACAAATGAAAGGGTCATATTAAAATATTTTTTCCCCTTGTTTTTATGAGGTATTGCCTGCTCCATTTGACAAATCCCAATAATGGTGTGATTGAAATTAGGAGTATGGGGAATCTCAAAGGTAGACCTGTGTCCCATCATTCCATGGTGCACTGTGCGGGAACATTTTGGAGAGTGACCTTTAGTTAGGATTGAGACACTTAACAACAAAGCTAGCGAGGAACAATGACCCAGGGAATGACTTGCCCCTAGATATACTATAAGGATTGCCTGCTTTACTTGCTGTCCACGATCAATTGATTTTTGATCTGATTTATTTATTCCATTTGCACAGGAGATCGGGGCGGGTTCAGCACTGCCGCATCCATTCGCGACAAGAAGCTGGCACCACAAAGTTCTACCTGACTGACAACCTGGTCTTTGACAGCCTCTATACCCTGATCAGCCATTACCGGGAGGTTCCACTGCGCTGTAATGAATTTGAGATGAGACTGACTGACCCAGTACCACAACCAAACGCTCATGAAAGCAAAGAGTGAGTGTTATCTAGAATATATCTATCTCAGCTTTTTAAATTGAGAAACTTAAATGAAGGGTGAAGGCCCTTTAATGCTTTTGCTGGGATTCTGTTATGCATGTTGCCATAGGAACCTTGCTTTGTCTATGCCAATGGTTGCTATTTTTTTTTGTATTTTTTGATTAAGAATCTAAATAAGGTCCACAGTGTGGGACACCATCAAGGTTAAAGAGTGTCAGAGAAAATAGGAGTTAAATCAAGCAGTACTTCAATGATACCAAGCTTGGGTTTTAAAGGCATGTTGATTATAAGGGGGAGGGAAGACTGAGGAAGTTGAGGTATTCCATAGTATACAGGTTTTATCATTCTTCGGGATGTGAGCAAGGCTGACATTTATTGTCCATCACTAGCTGCCCTTGAGAAGGTGGTGGTGGGCCTTCTTCGTGAACCGCTGCAGTCCTTGTGGTGAAGGTGCTTCCACAGTGCTGTTAGGGAGTTCCAGGATTTTGGCCCAGCAACATTGAAGGATCGGTGACATATGTCCAAGTTGGGATGGTCTGAGACTTGGAGGGGAACTTGGAGGTGGTGGTGTATCCATGCACCTGCTGCCCTCCAGGTGTTGAAAGTCGCGGGTTTGGGAAGTGCGAGGTCCTAGGAAAGGAAAAAGAAACTGCAGAGCTCAGAGACTGAAAAAATGAGGGGGTGCTCACTCAGTGAATGAGAAAAGAATATGATGTGATATGGGAGCATGATTATAAGAATAAGTTGTTCCATCAGGTGGTACCACGCCAACCTAACACGGCTACAGGCTGAGCACATGCTAATGAGAGTACCGCGGGACGGAGCCTTCTTAGTGCGAAAACGGAATGAGCCCAACTCATACGCCATATCCTTCCGGTGAGTGATCATGAATTTTATGACTGAATTAATATTTGTGTAAGCTACACAGATTTCACAAATTGTCCTTTTACTTTAAACATTCAGATTGATGACCTGGTCATTGACTCAAACAGTGAGTTCCTGCACGGGTCAACCATGAATGTTAACAACAGATAAAAGTTATATCAGTTGAGAGATGGTACAGTAGGCTCACTAATTTACATTTTACCTGTAAAGACCGAGGATGGGATGAAAATCTCTCTTGTCTACAGGTTCGAAGGGTCTTTGCATGAATTAGGTTTTGTCAGTATGAAAAACAAAACTGCTCCCAACTCAGCACTAACTTGACAATCTCACTCAAAGAAGCCACATCATAGTTGGTGTGAAGAATGGAAAAATATTACACTGGTCCACTACGAGAAGCTCTTCTGAGTTTGGGGTGGATGCACATCATTGGAAGCTGAACAGAGGGAGCTTTACTTTGTGTCTAACCTGTGCTATACCTGGCCTGGGAGTGCCTGGCACTGACACTGAGTATCTGATATGGAGTTCCAGCACTAACATCCCTTATCTTGATGAGCAGAACAAGAACTTAAAGAAACAGGAAGATTCATTCAAAAAAAAAATCTGTAAATTAAACCAGCAAGTTGTGAGACCCTTGGAAAATTGGCTTCCTAGTAACTAATCACTGTAACGGTAACATCATTGTTCTTTGTCTGTGAAAACGGGTTTCCAGTCTCATGTATAAAACTCATCTTGTCCATGATTTCCAGGGCGGAGGGGAAAATTAAACACTGCCGGATCCAGCAGGAGGGACGCCTCTTCATGCTCGGCAGCTCAGCGGAATTTGAGAGCCTGGTAGACCTGGTGAATTATTACGAAAAGCACCCCCTGTACCGTAAAATGAAACTGCGGTACCCAATCAACGAGGAAACCTTGGAGAAGATGGGCACGACAGTAAGTGGGGAGAGTGGGGATTTTATTCCTTCACTTTTCATTTTTGGAGTTTTTTTTCTCAATTCCCAGCAGCCTGCGTGAGGGATAGGTAGATCACAAGAAGGACAAGTGAGGTTGAGGCGAGATATTTGCTATTGGTCAGATCTGCTCAGAAGTAGTTTTAGTGCCTCAGGGACTTTTTGTGCAAAACTGTGAACCTTTCATTGGAAATTGCACCACAATTGTAATACACACACACACGCACATACACACACACATATACATATACACACACACTCCACAAACACACACACACACACACACTCATACTCCACACACACACACACACACTCCACGCACACACACACTCCACACACTCACACTCCACGCACACACACACACTCCTCACACTCCACACACACACTCCACACACACACACACTCCTCACACTCCACACACACACACACTCCACACACACACACACTCACACTCACACTCCACACACACACTCCACACACACACTCACACTCCACACACACACACACACACACACACACACTCCACACACACACACTCACACTCACACTCCACACACACACTCCACACACACACACACACTCACACTCCACACACACACACTCCACACACACACTCACACTCCACACACACACACACACACACACTCCACACACACACACACACACTCCACACACACACACACACACACACTCCACACACACACTCCACACACACTCACACTCCACACACACACACTCCTCACACTCCACACACACACTCCACACACACACTCACACTCCACACACACACACACGCACACTCCACACACACACACACACACACTCCACACACACACACACACACACACTCCACACACACACACACACACACTCACACTCCACACACACACACACACACACACACACTCCACACACACACACACACACACACACTCCACACACACACACACACACACTCACACTCCACACACACACACACACACACACACTCCACACACACACACACACACACAGCTATTGTGCACAGCAGAGTTCTCGGTCTGGCCATTCAGCTGGAGAGGGAGAAGCCCCAGAGCGGAGGCAGCAAAAATCGATGAGTGAGTCATCATAGCAGCTTACTCAAAGTCAGCAGGTTAGAGTAGCCTAGTTGTTATGGTACTAGACTAGCAACCCAGAGCTCGTGATTTCATAAACCCATCATGACAAGTTATGAATTTGAATTCACTAAATTAGGTAATTTGTGGGGTGGCTGGGTTGTTGTAAAAACACAACTGGTTCACTAATTTTCTTCAGGGTATCATTTTGGACACAGAACTGAGACATTGATATGATTTACATCATTGTGTGTTTGTAAATACAATTTTTAAGTGTCAGCCGTGGCTCACTGGTAGCACTCTTGCTTCTGAGTCAGAAGGTTGTGGGTTCAAGTCCCGCTCCAGAGACTTGAGTACATAATCTAGGCTGACACCCCAGTGCAGTACTAAGGGAATGCTGCATTGTCGGAAGTGCCATCTTTCAGATGAGACCAACGCCCTATCTTCCCTCTCAGGTGGATGTAAAAGATCCCACAGCACTATTTCAAGGAAGAGAAGCAGAGTTTTCCCTGGTGTCCTGGCCAATATTTATCCCTCAACCAACATCACTAAAACAGACTATTTGGTCATTATCACATTGCAGTTTGTGGGACCTTGCTGTGCGCAAATTGGCTGCCGCATTTCCTACATTACAACAGTGACTACACTTAAAAAGTAGTTTGTTGTGAAGTGTTTTGGGATGTCCTGTGTTCGGGAAAGGTGCTATATAAATGTGAGATCTTTATTTCTTTTTCTTTAAAGTTTGTCAAACAAATTTGCACCTTTGAGGATGAAGGAATTGGCGGGCAATTCCGCACCAATCAAGTGCACCAGTCATGCACTTGATTACAGCTGAGCTTGGACACAGGCCTGGGAGCAACTACTCTGACTGCCTCTTCAATAATGAGCAAGACTTAGAAAAGATCAAAGTGATCGAAAAAATTAAAATAATTAAACAAAAATGAATAAGAGTGTATAGCTCAACATTCAGAGGCTGATCTTCCTGTTGTAGTGATTCATTCATCAACTGTGTTCCTCACTGATTATTGATTACTTTCCTTCCAGGAACTGGACTATGGAGCCCTGTATGAAGTGCGGACTCCTCATTTTTATGTTGAAGCCAATAAGATGCCAACAGCAAGGGTAAGTTGTAGTTGGCTGAGCATCTTGGTCCATGGGGCTGGGTGGTACAGTAGGTTAGCACACTGTCCTTTCACCTCTAGGGTCTGTGCGTGGATCCAGCTCAAGCTGACAGGACGAATGTCTCCTTTCTCTGTTGGTTTGCACCAACTTAATTCAGTTCCTAGTGGGCGTAGGCAAAACTAGACACTAAATTGGCAGTTTCACTCTGACTACAGGGTTGCCAGTGTGGAAAATGCAAATGGCACTGTTGTTGGTGCTCTTCTGAAGCTGACCAAGGCACTTTGTTGGGGAAGAGAAGCTTTACTCTGCCTCCTGTGTTATGCAGGCAGGCACCTGGCTGCACTCCAGTCTGAGTTGGATTCCTTGCATACCACCTGGGTGCAGGCCATGGCATCTGCCTTCAGAGGACCGGGTGTCCTCACTGGGCCCCTGCCACTGGCCAAAAGAGTGGTAGTGATGGAGGCCATCTAGCTTCTCACTACACCGGAGTCCGAGGCCCTAACACAACCTTCAAGATCAACACAAAAATGAGAAGAAAATCCAAGACTGCTAGACCATTGTTCCTAAATGAGTGTAAAGTAATAAGAACATAAGAAATAGGAGTAGGAGTAGGCTATTCGGCCCCTCGAGCCTGCTCCACCATTCAATAAGGTCATGGCTGATCTGATATTGGCCTCAACTCCACTTTCCTGCCCACTCCCCATAACCCTTGATTCCCCTGTTTTTCAAAAATCCATCTATCTCCACCTTGAATATATTCAATGACTCAGCCTCCACAGCTCTCTGGGGTAGAGAATTCCAAAGATTCACGACCCTCTGAGAGATGAAATTCCTCCTCATCTCCATTATAAATGGGCGACCCCTTATTCTGAATCTATGCCTCCTAGTTCTAGATTCCCCCACGAGGGGAAACATCCTCCCTGCATCTACCCTGTCAAGCCCCCTCAGAATCTTATATGTTTCAATAAAATCACCTCTCATTCTTCTAAACTCCAATGAGTATAGGCCCAATCTGCTCAACCTTTCCTCATAAGACAACCCCTTCAACTCAGGAATCAACCTAGTGAACCTTCTCTGAACTGCCACCAATGCAAGTATATCCTTCCTTAAATAAGGAGACCAAAACTGTACGCAGTACTCCAGATGTGGTCTCACCAACGCCCTGTACAGTTGTAGCAAGACTTCCCTACTTTTATACTCCACCCCCTTGTAATAAAGGCCAATATTCCATTTGCCTTCCTAATTACTTGCTGTACCTGCATGCTAACTTTTTGTGTTTCATGTATGAGGAGATCCAGATCCCTCTGTATCACAGCATTCTGTAGTCTCTCTCCATTTAAATAATATTTTGCTTTTTTATTCTTCCTACCAAAGTGGATAACCTCACATTTTCCCACATTATACTCCATCTGCCAAATTTTTGCTCACTCACTTGACCTACCTATATCCCTTTGCAGACTCTTTGTGTACTCCTCACAACTTGCTTTCCCACCTATCTTTGTATCGTCAGCAAATTTGGCAACAGTTCACACGGTCCCTTCATCCAAGTCATTAATATAGATTGTAAATAGTTGAGGCCCCAGCACTGATCCCTGTGGCACCCCACTAGTTACAGTTTGCCAACCTGAAAATGACCCATTTATCCCGACTCTTTGTTTTCTGTTAGTTAGCCAATCCTCTATCCAATCTAATATATTACCCCCAACCCCGTAAGCTCTTATCTTGTGCAGTAACCTATTATGTGGCACCTTATCAAATGCCTTCTGGAAATCCAAATACACTACATCTACTGCTTTCCCTTTATCCACACTGCTCATTACATCCTCAAAGAACTCTAGTAAATTTGTCAAACACGATTTCACCTTTCATAAAACCATGTTGACTCTGCTTGATTGTATTATGATTTTCTAAATGTCCTGCTATTATTTCCTTAATAATGGACTCCAGCATTTTCCCAATGACAGATGTTAGGCTAACTGTTTCCTGCTTTCTGTCTCCCTCCTTTCTTGAATAGGGGAGTTACATTTGCGGTTTTCCAATTCACTGGGTCCTCTCCAGAATCCAGGGAATTTTGGTAGATTACAACCAACGCATTCACTATCTCTGCAGCCACTTCTTTTAAGACCCTAGTATGCAGGCCATCGGGTTCAGGGGACTTGTCAGCCTTTAGTCCCATTAGTTTGCCTAGTACTTTTTCTCTAGTGATAGTGATTGTTTTAAGTTCCTCCCTCCCTATAGCCCCTTGATTATCAATTATTATTGGGATGCTTTTAGTGTCTTCTACCGTGAAGACCGATACAAAATATTTGTTCAAAGTCTCTGCCATTTCCCTGTTTCCCATTATTAATTCCCCTGTCTCATCCTCTAAGGGACCAATGTTTACTTTAGCTACTCTCTTCCTTTTTATATACCTGTAGAAGTTCTTACTGTCTCTTTTTATATTTTTTGCTAGTTTACTCTCATAATCTATCTTCTCCCTCTTTATTTTTTTCAGTCAGCTTTCTAAAAAATTCCCAATCCTCTGGCCTACCACTAATCTTTGCAACATTGTATGCTTTTTCTTTCAATTTGATACCATCCTTAACTTCCTTAGTTAGCCACGGATGGTTCATCCTTCTCGTAGAGTCTTTCTTTCTCACTGGAACAAACCTTTGCTGAGAGTTATGAAATATCTCCGTAAATGTCTGCCACTGCTTATCTACCATCTTACCCTTTAATCTATTTCCAAGTCCAACTCTGTCTTCATACCTTTGTAATTGCCCATTTCAGTGGGACTCTATCTCTGCTCTCTTCCAGTGCACAGTTAAAGCGCTGTATGATTACAAAGCCCAGAGAGAGGATGAGCTATCCTTCTGTAAACAGGCCCTGATCCACAATGTCGACAAGCAGGATGGTGGATGGTGAGTTCGCTGAAGGAGCAGATTTTCTGTTGCAAATTGACATTTATGCTAAATAGGTTGTGCTGTTAACTGGAATTATCAAAAAAATATGAGGGAGAGATGTCGAAATTTTGCAAAATTGGCAAGAAAAGATGGGAGAGTATGAAGAACAGAAATTGAGAATATGGGAAAGAGAACAAGCCAAGCTATCAGAGTAAGCAAAGGAGAATCAAGGAGAATAGATGTTGGGAGAGTGAGAGATTGGGATCTGGGAAAAGAGAGGCTAGGAGCTGGGAGAGGGAGAGTCTAAGTGCTGCCATTGTGGGAGACGGAGAATTGGGAGAACGAGAAACTGAGAGCCGCCAGTGTGAGAAGCTGAGAGTTGGATGTATGATTGAGACCTGAAAAATCGGCAGCTGAGAGCTGGGAGTGTGAGAGGCGGCGAGCTGGGAGTGTGAGAAGCTGAGAGCTGGGAGTGTGAGAGGCGGCGAGCTGGGAGTGTGAGAGGCGGCGAGCTGGGAGTGTGAGAAGCTGATAGCTGGGAGTGTGAGAGGCGGAGAGCTGGGAGTGTGAGAAGCTGAGAGCTGGGAGTGTGAGAGGCGGAGTGCTGGGAGTGTGAGAAGCTGATAGCTGTGAGTGTGAGAGGCGGAGAGCTCAGAGTATGACTGAGAGTTGGGAATACAAGAAGCTAATAGTTAGGAGTTTGTGTGAGAGGCTGGAAGCTGGGAGTATACTGTCATATACTAAGTATGGTGTATATTGGGTATGTGCTGCAGAGCCAGATTTTACACAGATCATGAGGAAAATGAGAATTAATAGAAATTAAAGGTCGGACTTCACTGTCGTAACATGAGAAAACATGGAATAAGACTATTCACTTATGTTGAATGTGTTCTAACTGCATGGTCCCTATCCCATTTGTTTAGTCTCCTAAATAAATGTCTCAACTATTTCCTTCAAAGAAAAACACCTGAATATCCATCTAATCTCACAGCCCACATTATTGCCTTGTACCCGTTACCTCCCATAGATTTTATATTTATAGTTCCAGGATGAAGCTATCATGTTCTATGGAGTATTTGATCATTTCCATTTGGCCTCCTCCTGAGGTCCCCACCATCACAGAAGCCAGTCTTCAGCCAATTCGATTCACTCCACGTGATATCAAGAAGCGGCTGAGCGCACTGGATACAGCAAAGGCTATTGGCCCCGACAACATCCCGGCTGTCATGCTGAAGACTTGTGCTCCAGAACTAGCCATGCCTCTAGCCAAGCTGTTCCAGTACAGCTACAACACTGACATCTACCCGACAATGTGGAAAACTGCCCCAGGCATGTCCTGTACACAAAAAGCAGGACAAATCCAAACCGGCCAATTACCGCCACATCTGTTTACTCTCAATCATCAGCAAAGTGATGGAAGGTGTCATCGACAGTGCCATCAAGTGGCACTTACTCCCCAATAACCTGCTCACTGATGCTCAGTTTGGGTTCCAGCAGGACCATTCAGCTCCAGACCTCATTACAGCCTTGGTCCAAACATGGACAAAACAGCTGAATTCCAGAGGTGAGGTGGGAGTGACTGCCCTTGACAACAAGGTAGCATTTGACCGAATGTGGAATCAAGGAGCCCTAGTAAAATTGAAGTCAATGGGAATCAGGGGAAAAACTCTCCACCGGCTGGAGTCATACCTAGCACAAAGGAAGATGGTTGTGGTTGTTGGAGGTCAATCATCTCAGCCCCAGGACATCGCTGCAGGAGTTCCTCAGGGCACTGCCCTAGGCCCAACCATCTTCAGCTGCTTCATCAATGACCTTCCCTCTATCATAAGGTCTGAAGTGGGGATGTTCGCTGATAATTGCACAGTGTTCAGTTCCATTCGCAACTCCTCAGTTAATGAAGCAGTCCATGTCTGCATGCAGCAAGACCTGGACAACATTCAGGCTTGGGCTGATAAGCAGCAAGTAACATTTGCGCTACACATTTGCCAGGCAATGACTATCTCCAACAAGCGAGAGTCTAACCACTGCCCCTTGACATTCAACGGCATTGCCATCGTCGAATCCCCCACCATCAATATCCTGGGGGTCACCATTGACCAGAAATTTAACTGGACCAGCCAAATAAATAATGTGGCCACAAGAGCATGTCAGAATCTGGGTATTCTGCAGCAAGTGTTTCACCTCCTGACTCCCTAGAGCCTTTCCACCATCTGCAAGGCACAAGTCAGGAGTGTGAAGGAATACTCTCCACTTGCCTAGATGAGTGCAACTCCAACAACACTCAAGAAGTTTGACACCATCCAGGACAAAGCAGCCTGCTTGATTGGCACCCCATCCACCACCTTAACCATTCACTCCCTCCACCACCAGCGCACAGTGTCTTCAATGTGTACCATCTACAAATGCACTGCAGCAACTCACCAAGGCTTCTTCGACAGCACCTTCCAAACCCGCAACCTCTTCCACCTAGAAGGACAAGGGCAGCATGGGAACACCATCACCTGCAAGTTCCCCTCCAAGTAACACACCATCCTGACTTGGAAATATATTGCCGTTCCTTCAACGTCACTGGGTCAAAATCCTGGAACTCCCTACCTAACAGCACTGTGGGAGTACCTTCAACACATGGACTGCAGCAGTTCAAGAAGGCGGCTCACCATTACCTTCTCAAGGGCAATTAAGGATGGGCAATAAATGCAGGCCTTGCCAGCGACGCCCACATCCCAGGAACTAATTAAAAATAAACTTTTAAGTAGGTAGTGATGATTTTTGTTTTGAGCAAGGGATATTAGCAGCATTCACAAGTCAGGAGTAAAGTTCCCTCAGCTCTACCCAACACTGCCTCAGCTCTAACCTCGGAAGCATCCTCCCAGTGTAATGTTTCTTACACCAGCCAACCTGTGAGCTTATTGTGTGTGTCTACCATTTCAGTGCTGATTATGGGGCACATATTTACTTTGGGCCCATGCCAAAATTGGAACATTATAGAAACTATATAGAAAGTTCATTTAGGACCCTTACAGATAGTACAGAGAGGAAACTTTCTTCTTATCAGTCTGAGTTGAAATTGAACCCAGGTTCCTAAGTTAAAAGGCCAGAGGCTAATGTCCTCCCTTCCATCTTATTCTTTTCTGACAGCATAGTCTTAAACTTTTGCTTAATGCCTGCTGCCTGCTCTGTGTCTGTGCACATGTGCATTTGGTGTGTGTGCATTCTCATGCATATGTGCATGTGCATATGTGTGTGTATATGTATGTGTCCACACATGTGTGTATGTGTGTGTCTCTGCAAATGTTGGCTGTGGTCCTGACAATACCTCAAAATACCTCTTCAGTGATGTAGTTGTGTTTCCAAATAAAATTAATAACAATGCATTCCTAGCAACCTTTCATTCTAGTGGATCAATATTTCAGAGGAAGTAGCCTATTGCAGTGTCGCTGTATGGTGTGACCGTGGTGGGGAGGAAGTGGCCTATTGCAGTGTCGCTGTATAGTGTGACGGTGATGGGGAGGAAGTGGCCTATTGCAGTGTCGCTGTATGGTGTGACTGTGATGGGGAGGAAGTGGCCTATTGCAGTGTCGCTGTATGGTGTGACTGTGATGGGGAGGAAGTGGCCTATTGCAGTGTCGCTGTATGGTGTGACTGTGATGGGGAGGAAGTGGCCTATCGCAGTGCCGCTGTATGGTGTGACTGTGATGGGGAGGAAGTGGCCTATTGCAGTGCCACTGAATGGTGTGATGGTGGTGGGGAGGAAGTGGCCTATCGCAGTGCCGCTGAATAGTGTGACGGTGATGGGGAGGAAGAGGCCATTGGCAGTGCCACTGTATGGTGTGACTGTGATGGGGAGGAAGTGGCCTATCGCAGTGCCACTGTATGGTGTGACTGTGATGGGGAGGAAGTGGCCTATTGCAGTGCCGCTGTATGGTGTGATGGTGGTGGGAAGGAACAAAAGAAAGATCAAGAGGAGAAAATAATAAATTAAAATAGAAAGTGCAAGAAAAAGTGGAAATAAAACATTTCTTTTTGTGTGTGTTATTGTAGCTGGCTTATTTCCTGTATTCTGCTGGTATTTCTTTCCTCATCCTGAATGTTTTTCCCTCCCACTCCAATCAGGTGGCGAGGAGACTATGGAGGCAAAAAACAGCTGTGGTTTCCGGCGAACTATGTGGAAGAGATAACCAGCACACTGGTGCCTGAACAGGATGAAGCGGTGAGCAAGTGTTTTGCATCTGTTAGTACAGTGCGGCCGAAACCAGTGGCGAGCGATTTGTGAAGTGCATTGTGGGCCTGCAGCCCTCATAAGCATTTTTTTAAATTTTGTTTTGAGTATTGAACGTATAACTTTGGAATTAAAAAATCCAGAAGATGTGGAGGAGGCAGGAAGATTTGTCTTTATAAATAGAGGCAGAGAGCACAAAAGCAAGGAAATTATGGTAAACCTTTATAAATCACTGGTTAGGCCTCAGCTGGAGTATTGAATCTTATTCTGGGAACCACACTTTAGGAAGGATGTCAACATCATGTAGAGGGTGCAGAGGAGATTTATTAGAATGGTACCAGGGATGAGGGTCTTCAGTTATGTGGTGAGGCTGGAGAAGCTGTGATTGTTTTCCTTAGAGTAGAGAAGGTTAAGGGGAAATTTAAAAGAGGTCTTCAAAATTATGAGGGATTTTGATGTAGTAGAGAGAAACTGTTTCCATTGGCAGGAGGGTCAGTAACCAGGGGACTCAGATTTAAGGTATTTGGCAAAAGAACCAGGGGGGAGATGAGGAGAATTTTTTTTAAGCAGCGAGTTGTTGTGATCTGGAATGCACTGCCTGAAAGGGTGGTGGACACAGATTCAATAGTAATTTTCAAAAGGGAATTAGATATATACTTGAAAAGGAAAAATTTGCAGGGCTGTGGGGAAAGAGCAGGAGAGTGGAACTAATTGGAGCGCTCTTTCAAAGATCTGGCACAGGCATGATGGGCTGAATGGCCTTCTATGCTGTATGATTCTGTGATTCTAAGACTGGCACTTCCATTCTGCCTGAAGAAAACCTGGGAAGGTGAAGGAATGTTCCAGAATAAGAGAATGGACTTGTCCTCAATAATTAGCAGAATGAAACACAGGCACTTTTCAAACAAATTTATTTAAAACCTCACTTTGCTAAGGCCGGCCTCTTGATTTGTCCCCTGTCATCCCATTGTTTTGTCCCTTACTCTTTGTTCCTAGCACTTCCCCCAGTCATCAGTACCATTGCTTCATTTCAGTGAATCAGAGGAGATGCTTGAGGAGAAGGATTCAGCACCTGGTCCTCCATAGGTTGCATGCGCGCTCTCAGTCCCACTGCAGTGGAATGGGAGCGAGTGGAGTCCAGCCAGTTCATCACAAACTGGGCCCTGAATCTCAGCCCTGGTGCAGTAGGAAGGGGTGAACATAGTCCAGGCAATCCACCAAAATTTGCAATGCTGGGACTCTGGAAGCTGGTCACTCACTAACTCTAATGGCTTCTTTTGTTGGAGTTATCCCACACCCAATTTTCAGCAATCTCTTGTAGACTAGAAATAAATGGCCCTCCTCTTTTTAAACAAGACTCAGAAATTTGCATATGTGGTAGTATGACACTTAAGTGTGACGGATGCATGACATCAATATTTATATATATGAAATAATATAGATACAGATGTGCTTTTGCAATTTATATTTTCTTTTTCTGTTCCTGCAGTCTGTGGAAAACAGCCCACTGGGAAGTTTCCTCAAAGGATTTATTGACGTTCCAACATGTCATGTCGGTGAGCAGTGTTGCAAAGATCTCACAGTCCCTTACATTATTCCTACTTTCTGTTGAATTTTGTGTGTGTCAACATGAGCAACAGAAAATGTCTATACAGCCAAAGGTATAACGTTGTCTAGAGGTACACTGCTTAATAAAGTCACATAAAAATATTTCAAAGGGGTCCCTGACTACACTACAGTAATGCACAACGAAGTTTAATACAAATATATTTATTGATACACTGCCAAAAGAAAGAGCTGACACAGATTTAACGGGCCGAGTGGCTTCCTTCTGTCGTTCATGTCAAAGTAATGCTAGAATCAAGCACTCCCAGGTCAGTTGCAGTACAGGCATGCACAGTAGAGCTCCCCCTACACTGCCCCAGCAATGTGCCTAAACCCCAACCTCAGAAGACCACCTCCTACAGCAGCAGTATAGCATTTTTTCCATTGTGTGTCAGTGGTAACACTCTCGTCTCCGAGTCAGAAGGTTGTGGGTTCACATCCCACTCCAGAGACTTGAGCACTTAATCTAGGCTGGTACTTCTGTGCAGTACTGAGGGAGTGCTGCACTTACAGAGGTTCTATCCTTCAGATCAAATGTTAAACCGATCCCATGGCCCTATTCAAAGAAGAGCATTGGAGTCCTGGCTAATATTTATCCCTTAAACAACATCACTAAAAAAACAGATGATTTGGTCATTATCTCATCACTGTTTGTGAGAGCTTGCTGTGTGCAAATTGGCTGCAGCATTTCTTACACTACAACAGTGACTGTACTTCATTGGCTGTAAAGTGCTTTGGGATGTTCTGTGGTCATGAAAGTTGCTATGTAAATATAAGTTCTTTTATTCTTTATTTCCCACACTAGGTCTGTGGTATCTCTGAATGAGACTGCAATTTAGTATACAATTGATGATGACGTAAGCACAGTTTTTACTAAGGACCACACCCTCTAGGAAATAGAGTTGAGACTCACATCTCACATGAAATCTTTACAGTCAGCAATAAGAGGGCATTTTCATTCCATCAATCTGGGGATAAATTTGAACTTAGTGTTACAATTCAAACCTTTTCCCAAGACTTTCTACTCATGCTTCACAAAAACGCCAGCTTCTAAGGGTGAGCTTGTGTTCTTGGCTGTATGCACAAGGTATTTAGCATCTGGCATGCCCAGGGTGAACAATGAACTGTTTTGCTGTCGGTATGAATTACCCCATAACTGCTAACCTTTCCAAACCTGATGTAAAATGATATGCTGACAGACTTATAATTCAGGGTAAAAACAACAACTTGCATTTTCCTAGTGCCTTTAACATGGAAAACTGTTCCAATGTGCTTTGTAGAGGGATAAGGAAATTGGACACCGAGCCAAAGGAGGAAAGATGACAAAGGATGACCAAAAGCTTTGTCACAGGGAGGAGGGTTGGGGACATATGGAAGGTTTTATAGGAAGAGAGGGGGGCGAAGAGGCAGAGAGGTTTAGAGAGGGAAATCTAGATCATGGGGCCTAGTCAGTTGAAGACACGACCACCTATAGTGAGGCAAAGAGATGAGGGGGAGCACAAGATGCCAGAGTCAGAGGACCGGAGAATATGTGAGGGGCAGTAGGGCTGGAGGAGGTTACAGAGCTAGGGATGGTGAGGGCATGGTGGGATTTAAATACAAAGATGAAAATTTTAAATTTGAGGCATTGGAAGCCAATGTAGGTCAATGAGACCAGGGCTGATGGATGAGCGTGACTTTGTATGGGGGATAGGATATGGGTAGCTACTAATTAGCGTTTATTAAGAGACAAAAAAAATCACAGATGCAAAATGGATCAATAGGCAGAATGCGTACAGTAATGGAATATTTGATTGCTCACGAGTGCTTTAGAACAGTTCTAAAACCAAGTCCCAAAGCTCTTGCATATCTCTGTGGTAACTTTTTAGACTGGAACCGTGATTCCTTGATGAAAAGCTTTTGCGCAAGAAAGACACTTCACAGAATCCCTCCGAGCCTCTGCCTCATATAGCAGCACCTGTAGAAGAGAGCTGAGGAGGATCGTGCATCAGGCCCAGTTATATCTCTCTCTTTTCTTTGATGCCCAAACTAGTATTAAGAAAGACAGATAGGTATTATTCGCAACCAATCAAAACTGCCTCATCAATGAAGTCAAGCTTCAAAGTTCAAAGGGAAGGCTATCGGAGGCATGACTTGGGCAACTTAACTACCTTCCGGACACATCAGAACTGCCAGTCTGGTAAACAGGACCCCTCTTGAGACAAACACCACAACTAACGGCTCATTAGTTAACTGTTAGCATAGGCAGTTGATAACCTAATGTGAACTATTTCTATCACTTGGGCAGACTTAGCGTATTTGTCAGGTATTATGACAAATGTGTCTGTTTAAACAATAAAACTACTATGTCCTGACAGAAAGCTGCCTATAAGCAAATCAACATTTTTTTATATTAATTCTTGGGATGTGGGCGTTGCTGGCAAGGCCAGCATTTATTGCCCATCCCTAATTGCCCGTGAGAAGGTGGAGGTGAGCCGCCTTCTTGAACCGCTACATTCCGTGTGGTGAAGGTACTCCCACAATGCAGTTAGGTAGGGAGGTCCAGAATTTTAACGCAGCAACGATGAAGGAACAGCAAAATATGTCCAAGTCAGGATGGTGTATGACTTGAAGGGAAACTTGGAGGTGGTGGTGTTCCCATGCACCTACTGCATCTGTCCTTCTAGGTGGTGGACGTCACGGGTTTAGGAGGTGCTGCCGAAGAAGCTCTGTCGAGCTGCTGCAGTGAATCCTGTAGATAGTATTTAATATAAACAGTATTTTCCTTTCAATTGCGCACATATCTACTGAATAGGTTTGCACATTTCCAACCTTCGCCATATACAGAAACAGACAGCTATCCTAGCAAACAGATACAAAAGGCAATTTTAAAATATTTACAATAATAGCAAGCTACAAATTTCTATAAGAATTACATTGTAGAGATTCCTATGTTCTTAAACAAGACAGACCTCTGATCTGTCAGAATCAGAGGTAAGACAACAGTATGTTAACCCAATGGCCCCGAAGTGGGCGACTAACCCGGTGAGCTCGGGGACATTGGCGGTGCCTCATTTACATAAATGTTCCCGATGTCCCGCTTGAACCCGGCCAGACCTATTACCTGACTGGCAGGTGGGAGCAGGAATTCGGCAGTAGGAGGCTGCAGCCAGGGACTCGTGGGAACAGATCCGCTGATCAGTTAGGAGGTGGCGGGGTGGGCGGGGTGAAGCCTGCGGCAAGGGGAGCCCAAGGATTCCTTGTGAAGCCCGGAGGAGCACTCCTGCTCCCTCCTGGCTCGCATGGAAACCAAAACTGTAAATACTTCTGGCTCAAGCTCCTCCTCCGGTCAGGTCTGGTCTGTTGGGGAAGCTGCCACTGCCCATCCCCTCCCTGCCCACTTTCCGCCAGGCGTGGGGAATTAAAATCGCAGCCAATTACATTTTTCAAAAATGGAATCGATTCTTTATTAAGTGACTGTGATTGCCCGCACCATATTAACATTCTCAGCATTTACTTGGCAGTTATTCAGAAGGAAGGGAAAGGAAGCAAGCAGTACGTGTTCACCATCCACTCCCAACAAATGTCCCACCCTGTGCAGATGTTGGACGTAGCTGCAGATAGTCAAGAAGATCTGAATGACTGGGCTGCCAAGATCCGGGAGGCAACACAGAATGCAGATGCCAGGGTAAGTGTGAGCCAATAGCCATTGGGAGATGTTGGTACAATGGAACTTATTCTTGCTGTCAACTCTGCAAGATGGAAAATAATTGCAACCACTTTCTTTGCCCAATTCTTAAAGGAGCTGGATGCTACAAATGAGGCCTAACTGGATACAACGACTGTTTTATTTTCCAGTAGCAAAATACAGTTTTAACTCAGTTCCCCTGATGGCTGTGGGTTTGACCAGTAAGTAGCTGATCCAGACTAGGAATAGCTTAGGTTCTATCGCTGCACCAAGTCCTGTTCATCAATCACCCCTGTGCTTGCTCGTGTTTAAATCCCTCCATGGCCTCATCTCTCCCTATTTCTGTAACCTCATCCAGCTCTACAACCCTCCAAGAACTCTGCATTCCTCCAACTCTGGCCTCTTGTGCATTCATAGAATAATAGAAACATAGAAGATAGGAGCAGGAGTAGGCCATTCGGCCCCTCGAGCCTGCTCTGCCATTCAATGCGATCATGGCTGATCATCCAAATTCAGTACCCTGTCCCTGCTTTCTCCCCATATCCCTGGATCCCCTTAGCCTTAAGAAATATATCTAACTCCTTCGTGAATATATTTAATGAATTAGCCTCAACTGCCTTCTGTGGTAGAGAATTCCACAGGTTCACCACTCTCTGGGTGAAGAAATTCCTCCTCATCTCAGTCCTAAATGGCTTACCCCTTATCCTTAGACTGTGACCCCTGGTTCTGGACTCCCCCGCCATCGGGAACAGCCTTCCTGCATCTAGTCTGTCTAGTCCTGTTAGAATTTTATAAGTTTCAATGAGATCCCCTCTCATTCTTCTAAACTCTAGCGAATATAAACCTAATCGACCCAATCTCTCTTCATACGTCATTCCTGCCATCCCAGGTATCAGTCTGGTGAATCTCGCTGCACTCCCTCCATGGCAAGAACATCCTTCCTCAGATAAGGTGACCAAAACTGCACACAATACTCAAGGTGTGGTCTCACCAAGGCCCTGTACAACTGCAGCAAGACATCCTTGCTCCTGTACTCGAATCCTTGCGCTATGAAGGCCAACATACCATTTGCCTTCTTAACCGCCTGCTGCACCTGCATGCTTACCTTCAGCGACTGGTGCACAAGGACACCCAGGTCTCGTTGCACTTCCCCTTTTCCCAATCTATTGCCGTTCAGATAATAATCTGCCTTCCTGTTTTTGCCACCAAAGTGGATAACCTCACATTTATCCACATTATACTGCATCTGCCATGCATCTGCCCAATCACCCAACCTGTCCAAATCATACTGGAGTTTCTCTGCATCCTCCTCACAGCACACACACCCACCCAGCTTTGTGTCGTCTGCAAACTTGGAGATATTACATCTAGTTCACTCGTCTAGATCATTAATATATATTGTGAATAACTGGGGTCCTAGCACCGATCCCTGCGGTACCCCACTAGTCACTGCCTGCCACTCGGAAAAAGACCCGTTTATTCCGACTCTTTGCTTCCTGTCTGCCAACCAGTTTTCTATCCAAGTCAGTACCTTACCTCCAATCCCATGTGCTTTAACTTTGCACGCTAATCTCTTATGCAGGACCTTATCGAAAGCCTTCTGAAAGTCCAAATACACCACATCCACTGGTTCTCCCTTATCTATTCTACCAGTTACATCCTCAAAAAATTCCAGTAGATTAGTCAAGCATGATTTACCTTTTGTAAATCCATGTTGACTTTGTCCGATCCTGTCACTGTTTTCCAAGTGCTCTGCTATTACATCTTTTATAATGGACTCTAGCATTTTCCCCACTACCGATGTCAGGCTTACCGGTCTATAATTCCCCGTTTTCTCTCTACCACCTTTTTTAAATAGTGGGGTTATATTAGCTACCCTCCAATCCATGGGAACTGTTCCAGAGTCTATAGAATTTTGGAAGATGACCAGCAATGCATCTACTATTTCTAGGGCCACTTCCTTAAGTACCCTAGGATATAGATTATCAGGCCCTGGGGATTTATCGGCCTTCAATCCCGTCAATTTCCCTAACACCATTTCCCTACAAATACTGATTTCATTCAGTTCCTCCCTCTCATTAGACCCTATGTTCCCCGACATCTCTAGGAGTTTATTTGTGTCCTCCTTTGTGAAGACAGAACCAAAGTATGTATTTAATTAGTCCTGCCATTTCTTTGTTCCCCATTATAAATTCCCTTGATTCTGACTGCAAGGGACCTACGCTTGACTTCACCAATCTTTTTCTCTTCACATATCTATAGAAGCTTTTACAGTCAGTTTTTATGTTCCCTGCAAGCTTACTCTCATACTCTATTTTCCCCCTCTTAATTAATCCCTTTGTTCTCCTTTGCTGAATCCTAAACTGCTCCCAATCCTCAGGTTTGCTGCTTTTTTTGGCCAATTTATATGTCCTTTCCTTGGATCTTATGCTATCCCTAATTTCCCTTGTTAGCCACGGTTCAGTCACCTTTTTTATTTTATTCTTATGCCAAACAGGGATGAACAAATTCTGTAGTTCATCCATGCGATCTTTAAATGTTTGCCATTGCCTATCCACCATCAACCCTTTAAGTAACATTCCCCAATCCATCCTAGCCAACTCGCGCCTCATACCATCGTAGTTTCCTTTTTTTAAATTCAGTACCCTAGTCTCTGAGTCAACTCTCCACTTCCTTCATCCCACCATTGGCAGCCGTGCCTTCAGCTGTCTAGGCCCTAAGCTATGGAATTCCCTCCCCAAACCTCATCGCCTCTCTACCTCTTTCCTCCTTTAAGATACTGCTTATAACCTACCTCTTTAAACAAGCGCTTGGTCACCTATCCTAATAGCTCCCTCTTTGGCTTGGTGTTAATTTTTGTCTGATAACACTCCTGTGAAGTGTCTTTGGACGTTTTACTATGTTAAAGAGGCTATATAATTGCAAGTTGTTGTTTTGCTCTGTGTTGAGTTAGCTGATTTCAGCCATGGCATGGTTGAGGCTGCAACAATTTGTCTCAACTCCCCTGGGTTAGGGAAGAGAAAACTGGTCAGTGTTCTCACTCCTGATCACTATTCAGTGACCTTTGCTTGAAAAGTTCATGTGTGTGCGTGTGTGTGCATGTGTGCATGCGTTTGTGCATGTGTGTGTGCGTGTTTGCGTGCGTGCACGTGTGTGTGCGCAAGTGTGTTTTGAGTGAAAACAAGATTAGGCTCAGTTGTGATGCCCTTCATGGTCAAACATCCCACTGACCCACTCACTGACATGACTTACTGCAGAAAAGAAAACGTGATCTGGGTCTTTAAAATGCTGCGAGACATGGATGGTGTGGATGTAAGCAAGGTATTTAACTGTGAGCACCGAATTAGAGCACATAGGTTTAAAATATAGTGGGGTATGATAGCATCAGTGGTTATGTTACTGGACTAGTAATCCAGAGGCCTGGATTAATGATCTGGAGACATGAGTTCAAATCCCACCACAGAACCTGTGGAATTTAAATTCAATTAAATAAATCTGGAATCAAAAAGCTAGTAATGGTGACTATGAAACTACCAGTTTGTCATAAAAACCCATCTGGTTCACTAATATCCTTTAGGGAAGGAAATCTGCCATTCTTACCCAGTATGGCCTATATGTGACTCCAGACCCACAGCAATGTGGTTGACTCTTAACTGCCCTCTGAAATGGTCGAGCAAGCAATTCAAGAAGGTGGCTCACCACTACCTTCTCAAGGGCAATAGGAATGGGCAATAAATGCCGGCCTTGCCAGCGACGCCCACATCCTGTGAATGAATAAAAAAAATGAACAGGTCTCATGCAAGACTGAAGGTTAGAAGAAACTTTTTATTTTCCCCTGGAGTGTGGATATGTTTCTGGCGAAAGCAGCTGAGGCCAGGGTGGCTGACTCCTTTAAAAAGGATCTGATAAATTTGACTGGGAGTGGGATTGATTGGTGGTGGGTAGGGATCGGTATGGACTGAGATACTCAAATATTCCACAGGAATATGATGGTTTTTGTGATTCTGAGGCAGGAGATGGAATGTTGTTTGAAGGACAGCAGGCCAGAGCTTAGTCGTGGGATGTGAGTGCCCTGGCTCGGGAGGGGAAGAATCAGCCAGGGTTTTCATTCCTGGTTGCTATCCCGTGACCCCTGCTAGAAAATGCCTGCTGGTAGATGTCGGGTGAGGATAGGACAGACCTCAGCGTGATACATTTCAAGATTGAATAATCTGTCAAGATTCATACGTCTAGAATGACCACTTGGGCAAGGTACTGAAGGGTGGGCAGTACCTGTGAGACTGTGCCCCAGAATGAGTCAACTCCTTTCGGAGAGAACGATAAGAAAAGCCAATTTGTTTATCATTCTCAGGATGTGGGCTTCGCTGGCAAGATCGGCATTTATTGCCCATCATTGTCCTTGAGAAGGTGGTGTTGGGCCTTCTTCTTGAACCACTGCAGCCTATGTGGTGAAGATGCTCACACAATGGTGTTAAATGACTATTTCTCTTTGCAACAGATGCAAGAAGGAAAAATAATGGAGAGGCGAAAGAAGATTGCATTGGAATTGTCGGAGCTGGTTGTCTACTGCCGCCCTGTGCCTTTTGATGAAGAAAGTAAGTTTGACTCAATACATTTGGCCATTCAGACGGAAACATTCGATTTCCTGTCACATCATCTTATTGCAATGTATTTTATTGAGTTAATTTTGTCTTTAAATTAAATAGAATCATGTGGACAAGACTGACATGCAACATGACCCTAATCCAGCACAAAATTTATTGGGTCCGCAATTCCTGTCTGGACTAAGGCAGAATCCCGGCAGATCTTATTGTTATAGAACATAGCGGTTTACAGCACAGAGTCGTCATTGGGCCTGTTGTCTTGGGATGTTTTACTATGTTAAAGGCGCTATATAAATGCAAGTTGTTGTTATCATGTCTGTACCAGCTGTTTGCTCGACTAATCCAAAACGAATCCCACTGCCTTATCTCTCCCCAGATCTCTTTGTCTGCATCAAAGATTTATCCAATTTTCGCTTCAGAGATGCAATGGTCTCTGCCTCAAACACTCCCTGTGGCAAACATTCTATGCTCCAACAACCTTCTGTGCAAAGGAATTTCTCCTAACCTCTCTCCTCACACTGAGCGGTCGTTTTAAATTGATGACCCCTCAACACTGGCTTCCTGATCAGTGGAATTTCCCTATTCACTTGATCAAAACTCTTTGTTATTTTAAAACCTCTCCTCTCTTAGCCTTCTCTGCTCCAGTGGAAATAATCCCAGGCTCCAGATCGGGGGCTGGAAAATGGAGTTCTGCCGGGATTACACTCTGTTTTTTCTGTGTCCCACTTTCCAGTAGAGGGTCATAGCCAGATTTTCCACCAAGCCCTCTACATCAGGGGGGTGTTAGGGGGAGTTCCCAGGCTACCCTGAGAATTTTCCCTTTACGCCCTTAAAAAGCCTCAGCGGAATTCACACCAGCTGAGCGCTGACAGGAGATCCTTTAAGGCCTTCTGAAAGGTCCCAAACCTTACCTAGGCTGAGGTAATCAATCCTTTATGGCTTGAGGCAAAACCTTTGATTTTCAGCCCGGAAAGTTATTGAGCCAGACGCCACTGAAGTGCCCTTAGAGATGCTGGAAACCCTCCCTGCCCATACAAATGGCACATCCCAACATCACTTCTGATGGCAGAGTAGCCCCTGTAGAAATATAGGCCCATTGGCCTCACCTTATTTGTATCACTCAGACCGCCCACAGGACAGCTGGTGTGGGAAGTGGGATGTCACACTGGCGGAGTAGGGACTCTTGTTTGGATTGAGGCGCATTGCTGAGGCAGTGTAGAGGGAGCCTTACTCTGCTTATACTGGTGCTATGCCTGATTGGGGAGAGCTCAATGCTGATGCTGAGTATTTGAAATGGCAGTCTCCATCTCCCCCAGCTCACTAGATGAGTATAAAAATTCTCTGATCTAGCCAACACCAAATATCCGCAGACCTGCTCCCACTCCAGTGCTGTAACTTTGCTGGAAATAATGCTTATGTGCGTAAACGGGGTTTCTGCCTCACTTCTGCCAGAGTTACAGCCGTGGACTGGGAGAAGATCCGAGGAAATTCCCGGCCAATAGTAAACTGCTCTCTGCGTCATGTAATCCAGAGAAGGAGTCATTAAATACCAAAGAGCAAAGTATACCATTGATGAGCAATGGATCCTGTAAAAAGAGGAATTGATGTATCTGGTTAGCCTGCTGTGATCTTGGTGTTTCCTTGCTGACCTTGCGTTGCCTCGTTGACAGAGATTGGATCAGACAAGGCCTGTTACAGAGACATGTCATCCTTCCCCGAAACAAAGGCGGAGAAATACGCCAACAAAAGTAAGGGCAAGAAGTTTCTTCTGTACAACCACCGGCAACTGAGCCGCGTCTACCCCAAGGGGCAACGCTTGGACTCCTCCAACTACGACCCGCTGCCCATGTGGATCTGCGGCAGCCAGCTGGTGGCGCTCAACTTCCAGACGCCAGGTAAACCCGCCGTAACGCGCCGCGCCAGAGAGTGAGTTACATCCGCTCAAGGTGCTATATAAGTTTCTTTTTTCACCTCCCACTCAGCTCAACTCCTGTTAGAAGTTATACAGAGTGTGGCGGCTGCAGCATTCTCCTGAAATGAGACTGAAGTATCATAAATCAAAATTTTCTGGGCGTGGGCTCTCAGCTTCCTTCTCTTCACCCTCTCAATGTACTTCCCAGCTTTCTTCCCTTCACCTCGAAAGCATTGTTCCCATCGACGTGGTTGATCACACCATTCTCCTCCAAAGCCTTTCATCGGCTGTCCAGCTCTGTGGGATTGCCATTGCTTGGTTCCAGTGTTACCTCTCCGATCGTAGCCAGAGCATCTCTCGTAACAGCTTCTCTTCCCGCCCCAATACCATAATCTCAGGAACCCTCCAAGGATCCATACTTGGCGCCCACCTCTTCCTCATGTACATGCTTCCCCTTGATGACATGCATGCTGATGACACCCAGCTCTACCTTTCCACCATCTCTCTCGACCCTTCCACTGCCTCTGTGCTGTCAGTCCACTTGTCTGAAATCAAGTCTTGGATAAGCTATAATTTCCTCTAGATAAACATTAGGAAGATCAAAGCCATCATCTTTATTCTCCGGCATAATCTCCATACCCTTGCCAGCCTCTCTCAGTGTTCGCAACCTTAGCATTCTATTCGAATCCAAGCTGAAATTCCAAACCCATATTCACTCTTATCACAACGACCACCTACTTCCAACTCCATAACATTACGCACCCTCACCCCTACCTCAGCCCATCACCCACTGAAACCCTCAACCATGCCTGTGTCACCTTGAGGCTCCATAAACTTCAGCCATTCAAACTTCTGCTACCAGTATCCTATCAAACCAACATTGGTAACTGTCCCTTCAATCATCTAGGCCCCATGCTCTGTAATTCCCTCCCTAAATCGCTCTCCATCTCCTCTAAGCCTCTCCTTAATACCTACCTCTTTTTGGCCAAGATTTTGGGCATACCTACTAATCTTTTCGTCTTTGACTCAGCACCCATGTTTCCTTACACCTTTGTGAATAGGGTTGCCAACCCTCCAGGATTGCCCTGGAGTCTCCATGAATGAGACTACTCTCCAGGACACTGCTGCAAGCAACCCTGGAGAAAAATCATAGGGGCAAAAATTGTTTTTTTTGAATTTGCTCTTAACACTTTAGTTTACTAGTATTGGACATGGGGAAAACAAGGCTGTTTGACTGACAGTCAAGAATCATCCAATCAGGTAATGAATAGTCTATCCGCTGTCCGATTGACGAGGTAAGGCAGTGCACCGTGAGTCTGGACATGTTGGGCGACCCCAATGGCAGGAGTGTGTGGGGCGGTTCGAGACAGAAAGTCATGTGATGGAACCTTCAGGAGTAGGTCCAACCACAGTTGGCGACCCTATCTGTGAAATGTCTTGTGATGTTTTTCTATGTTCGAGCGTTGCGATTCATGCTGTTGCAAGCACAGCAACTAACTAAATATTGGGCTGCAGCTCCCTCTGCTGGATTTACAATAATTACAGAAACAATTGTGAGAAGTCGCACAACACCAGGTTATAGTCCAACAGCTTTATTTGAAATCACAAGCTTTCGGAGCGCTGCTCCTTCGTCAGGTGACGAAGGAGCAGCGCTCCGAAAGCTTGTGATTTCAAATAAAGCTGTTGGACTATAACCTGGTGTGGTGCGACTTCTCACATTTGTCCACCCCAGTCCAACACCGGCATCTCCACATTACAGAAACAATGGCTATGTTACAGCATAGGCGCCAACTATAAACTAGCTGAGCCTAGCCCACACGGCTTGTAATCATCTGATGACCCCATCCACCCCTACGAGATAAATTACATTTGCACTTGCCCTTCATATTTTATATATATCCAATATATGAGAAGCTCCTCTGGTGGCTCCTTTGCTAAGTGTGGATCAGGGCCATACGGGTTAGAAAGGCTCAGTGAGTTAATCCAATGATTAGCTGAGTACAACAAGCCGGGTCTGTGCTGAATGAGCTGATCTCAGCTTGGTTGGGTATGAGGGGTATTACAATTGGACTCAGCACCTCTCGGCTAGAGAGGGGATTAAACTGATTAGAGATCTGCTCCCAATTGCTATTCGGTGGCCCTTTGCGAGACAGTGTTCAGTTGTCGGTGAAGACTTGATAGGATTCAGCTGTGAGGGTCGCGACTGCTGAATAGTCGACTGACACTTAAGGGGTAAATTTCCGTGGCGGAAGTTACAGCAGACGAGCGGGAGAACACACGTGGAAATTTACCTCCTTACTGTCTTCTAGGCTCACACATGAAGAACGGTAACCAGCCCTTGTGGAACAGTACCCCCCAGCATTAGTCAGAGGAGGTGCCAGCTAAAGGAAAGAGAGGCACTGTAAATACTGGGAACCGTGTAGGAGAATCATTGACACAGTGAAGAGGAAGTTAACTTGGAATCTGAAAGGGCTTTGGAATTTTTTTTTTCTCTGTAGACAAACCAATGCAGCTGAACCAGGCGATCTTCGCCATGAACGGGAAGAGTGGGTACGTTTTGCACCCTGACATCATGAGAGACGAGAACTTCGACCCCTTTGACAAGAACTCTCTCAAGGGCGTGGAACCGATCACCGTGCAGCTTCAGGCAAGTGGCAGCCATTTTGTTTTACCACAAGAGATCCTGGATGACCCACCCTGAAAAAACCCGAAACCACGAGGGGGAATTTTAACTCTCCACGCTGGGTGGGAATGGAGCGGGCGAGCAGTGAAAACGGAGCAGCTCCAGTCCCACTGATCCCGCTGATTTTAATGCCGCTAGTTTTGGTGGCGGATGAGCTGCTTGCCGGACTCAGGTTGGAGACTCGTGCATTAACTAGGGTGTCAATAGGACCCCGACATTATTTTGCCTGGGGCTTGAGCAGGGAACCGCCGCGGCTTCCTTGTCAGGCCGAAGCAGGATTGGAGCTGGGCTGCTGACAGATGAGATACTCCAAGGTAAGTGCAAAATGTTCCTTTGTGGGGCCAGGAAGAGGAGGAGGAATGCTCCTCCGGACCCCACAAAGAAAGCCACAGCCTCCCCTGTACCGGACTCCACCCCCACCCCATCTCTCACGCATGACCCTCCCAAAACCCCCTCCCCACCACTTACCTGCAAGCCTTTGGCTGCCCAATCTTCCCCTACCAGCAGCTGGCAGCATTTTAAATCAGTTAAAATACTCCTGCCCTATCCCTCTGCCCAATGCCTCACCACAACAACATGGCTCAGGTTGCTATGGGTACCTCAGTGTTGCAGCAGGCCGTGGTCAGCACTGCGTGGTGCCCCAGGGTGAATTTCCAACACGCTGCTCCACTACACCGCTTCATGAGGCGTTTCTTCTCTTTCCTCCCTCCGCCCTTCGGTTTTCTCCCCTCATCTCCTGAAGGAACAATTCATGCTCCCATCATTGTCCCTGGGGCTGGCGGGGGCCACGGTTTACACAGCTGGTCACTATCCGGTAACAGGTACACGAGAGAGAGACTCCGAGACGAGTCACCTTTTGAGTTGCACTGTTACCTGCCTTATGCATAATCACGGTAGCAGATGTTTTGCAGTGGGCAGTCCCAGAAACTGGGATTTGCCCATAATTGTGTCACCGAGGCAGCAACACTCAATTAAGATGGATTCCTCTTCTCCCCCTCTCTCCTGATGATGCTGACTCTCTTGTTTAGTTCCCTGGGCATCGGTTGTCCTCCATCTACCTCACCATTCATAGAATTATACAACACAGAAGGGGGCCATTAGACCTATTGGGGGAAAAATTCAGTATCGCCCCGTTTGGGGCGCCATTATCGGCAGGGCGCAAAGTTTAGCGCCTGGCGCTAATTATCGCCTCCGACTGCAAACTTGACTTTTATCGCCCCTGGAGGTGATTGGAGCGCTAAATCAGGTGCAAAGGCCGAGGAGCGAGGCGCTACCTCAGAGCGCTGGCAAAGCTCATGTGATGTCAGTCAGCAATGGAACACAGACACACTGGCGCCGGACAGTTCTTAAAGGGGAGGGTTGATCTTGCTCTCCATCCACATCTTGCTCATTGCAGCCTTGAATCTCGGCCTGGAGAGACCTGCACATCAAATCTGCTGGAAAGTACAATGGAGAGGCCCAGGGAAAGAGCTCAGACTGCAGCCCCCATATTCTCTTCTAAATCGATGCAAGGAAGATCAAACCAGAAAGAACCTGCAAAGTGCTGCTCAGTACCCAAAACTCCTCAACACAGCTTTGAATATCTCCTGCAGTCTCTCTCTCTCACTCAGAATGCGTGGTGCAAAAATTTCGCCGACAAAATAGCGCTCCCCCAGTCCCTTCCTGACTGCAAAACGCTGCCCTCAACCTGTCGTTGCTAGCGGCAGGCGGTAAGACAGGGGGCACCACTCAATATCCGGTCCGGGGCGCTACCGGGGCGTTGCACTCTCGACTGACGTCATGATTGGCCGGCGCAGGAGATCGTGGCAGTAGTGTTTAGCGCTGCCACAAAATGTCTAGTTAATTTTGTGAGCAGTGCAAACATCGCCGCGCAGGGGCGCTAGTTGCTTTGCGCCCCATTAGCGCCGCCTTAAGGCTCTAACAGGAGGCGCAATCCAACTGAATTTTTCCCCCATTGTGCCTGTGCCAGCTCTTTGAAAGAATCATCCAATTAGTCCCATGACCTTGTCCTTTCCCCATAGTCCTGCAATTTTTTTCTTTTCAAGCATATATCTAATTCTCTTTTGAAAGTTATTATTGAATCTGCTTCCACCACCCTTTCAGGCAGTGCATTCCAGATCATATCAACTTGCCGCATAAAAAAAATTCTCTTCGTCTCCCCTCTGGTTCTTTTGTTATTCTTTAAGTCCAGGCAATTAGTGTTGGTGGGCTATTCAACCAGGATCCTGTGCCAGTGGGAATCACTAGATAATGATTAAGAATGGGAACTCTGTCTGATTTTTGCCTCTTCCTTAGCCCAGACATGCTGTAAATTGTGGCGCCACTAATGTTGTCCCAGCAAGTTTCCTACTGGATTGCTGCATTTACCAGCAGAGCCAGTGGGTAGCTGTTGGGGATGGATTTTTTGCAGGGTGATGTAATTTTAGGGTTCTCTCTCCTTTTTAAAAAAGAATGCATGAGGAAGAGCTGTGGGCGTGAATCCTTATTGAATCCATTCTCTTAAACGGACAGATCTTGGGAGCGCGACATCTGCCCAAGAATGGGAGAAGCATCGTTTGTCCATTTGTTGAGGTGGAGGTATGTGGAGCTGAGTACGACAACAGCAAATACAAGACCGAGGTGGTGGGTAAGTGAGACTCCTCCACTGTGACATACAGATCTGATTCAATCACATGGTATTCCCTGCAACAATTTTTTCCTTTCCTCCCCAGTTTTTCTCCATTCTCCCTCCCCTCCGTCAGGAATTCTTCACATGAGCCTTGACGTTGAAGATCATCCCGAGTCTAATGATGTCCTCATCCAACACACACAGTCTGAGTCAGACACAGCGTTAGAATCATTTCAACATGTTCAATAATCTGCACAAAGAGCAAAATACTGCAGTTGCTGGAAAACTGAAATAAAAACAGAAAATGCTGGAAACACTCAGCAGGTCAGGCAACATTTGTGGAGAGAGTAGGGTTAACATTTCAGGTCGATGATCTTTTGTCAGAACTGATGACCTTTCGCCAATAATCTACATGTCATTTTCTCCCTGTTTGTTTTCTCTTGGCGAATTTGTATTCAAGGGCTTCAAAGGCAGGTACAGCATGGATTGGATACAAAGTCTACACTGCCACATCAAGTACTTCCAAGTCACGTACAGCACAGGCTGGACACAGAGTAAAGGCCCCTCTACACTGCCTTAATTAGTACTCTGGTGCAGCCTGGGTTAGATACAGAGTGAAGCTTTTTCTACTCTGCCCCCAACGCTGTGCCTTAGGAATTGCTAGATGAAAAAAGACCACGGTCTATCTAGTTCATCTTCTACCATACTGGTAGTCACATGATACAACGCTAATGGAGTTGTTGACTAATGGCAATCAAAGTCATTCAATTAGTGTACAACAGACCCAGACACGACACAAGGAAAACCCCAGTGGTGGAGAGCATTAGGAACCATAGGTCCAAAGTCACCTGTTCCTCCCAAGCATGCAACACTTACTACATGTCATGTCTTAAATTACTCATATACTGTATCTCAAAATATAATACTATTTAATTTGCCTTTGAATAAATCCCAGCCTCAGAAGGGCACCTCCTACTGCATTAGTGTAATGATTCCATTTCCCACACCAGCCATCCTGTGGCCTTTATATATGAGAATATTCAAAAATAATAGCTCATCAATGGCACACACTGCATATGTCTCACTCAATAATAGGGACCATAGAAACCTAGAACACACATTGTATGCCTGTCCCTTGTTAATAAATGAACCATTCTAAATACCCTCTTATAATCCCTCTCTCACTATAACACTGCCATCTCTGATTTAATGCATATTTTTGTTTTGTCAATTTTTGTCCCGTCCCCAGGGATTTGACCTCTTGTTGGGGGACAGTTCCACAGGCATTGGCAGCCCTCTGGTACCTCACCCAGGTTGCCATTCTTCCTCTGTGAGTTTTGACAGTGAGTGTCAACAGATTCATGGGCCCGATCCATTCCTCCCCTGACATCGGCACCTGCTTCCAGCAGAGGTCGTTGCATTGCAATCGTGAGTTTAGCAAATTTAACTCTTCCCCTCCCTAGTCAGGGAGTAGGGCACTTATACAAATTGTCGTGCCCTTACTGCTGTCCTAGCTGAGATCAGTTAACTGAACGCAGACTGAGAATCAAACCTGGGTTCTTCTGTTTTGAATGGTTTAGTGTTACACTGCGTAGTGCCTTTACTTACTCGGCTACTGGGGAGTTAGAGCAGCCATTAAATAAACCCTTTTATGTAACATGTCTTTTGCAGTAACACACAATCTGTGGGACTCCCCCAGTGATAGTGCTGCAGAGAGAGCCCTGCAGGTTTTATATTAAACCAAATAATGTATCATTCGCCGAGTTACTCAGTTGATAAGTTCTGTGCAAAGTGTGGAACTGAGTGATACAGACGGGAATGGTCTCAGGTTTAGTCGCTGTTCTGTGTTGTTCGCTGTGCTCAGCCTGGGTACAACTCACCTCAAAGACAAGGAAAAATCAGCCAAGGTTCCAGCTCCTGATCACGATCCAGCAACCCTGGCTGGAAATGGGTGTTGGCGGGTAAGGAATGGCTGCTTGGGCAAAGTATGCAGGAAGCCCAACATGAAATCAGAACCTTCAGGAGAGCAGAGAAGAAAAGTGGAGAAACAAAGGAAAAACAGAGAAAAGAAACGTTAAATAAAGCATCATTTCATTGCATCTCCTTATGTTTCATTTCTGTTCCAGCGGATAATGGGTTAAATCCCGTCTGGCTCTTCAAGCAGTTTGTCTTTGACATCAACAATCCCGAGTTTGCCTTTTTGAAGTTCATTGTGTATGATGAGGACATGTTCAGTGACCCCAACTTCCTAGCCCAGGCAACTTACCCAGTGAAAGGACTTAAAACAGGTAACTAGCAGCCTAGTAAGAAGAATATTATTTGTCTTTTTTTTTTAATAAGGTGGGAGAGTGAGGGATGTCAGTACTGTCAGCACTGAGCACACCTGCATCTGGTGCAGCATGGAGGGGGCGAAATTCGGCTCCTTTGCGCCTGCCGTTAGCACCTCCGGGGGGCGAATTTCGCGGCCGGGACTGGTCTTCCTCGCCGGGCGCAGGATGTCCCGCCTCGCCAGCGTTACCGCCCCAAATCGGGGCGCTACCGAATTTCGCGCCCACAGTAATTGTCCCTTTCTTCTGCTCCCCATAGAGGAGGAAGAAAGAATTATACTAGTGCTGTGTGTAGCAACAGTGACCAGTACAATTCTATCCTCCCTGCCCCAGGGGGAGTGGTGGAGAGAGACAATCAGAAAGGACTTGTTTAAGAATTCACCATACATCGTAACCAGGGTCATTTTTCCTCCTTCGGCATTACATGAATACCATCTGCTGCATCATTTCCATTTCCTTCACTGGCCTTCACTGCGACACCTCCGAGCGAGACTGGCAATGAATAATGGACAGTTTTGTGGACATCATCGCTGCAGTACTCATATCTCTCTCTCAAATCCACTCTCTGATTACAAAATGGCATCAGTGGAGAAGCCTGTGGCATGCCCACCTACACAAATTAGCAGAACTGGTGCATTGTGCTTGGGGACTAAAGGAGTGGAGAAAGTACTGGCACTGATTGTGGTGACTTTCTGCTGATAGGGTTTGAGGTAGGGCCAAATTGGAAGCATTGTGATTGCAATATTTTTCCACTCCTACCTTAGGAA
The DNA here is from genome assembly GCA_030390025.1 of Squalus acanthias. NCBI lineage: Eukaryota > Metazoa > Chordata > Chondrichthyes > Squaliformes > Squalidae > Squalus > Squalus acanthias. The sequence continues at coordinate 28,564,758 of CM059432.1, read as the reverse complement.
TTCATTGGTTCTGACTGATACCAAAATTAATAAACAGCTATAAACACTTTTTTAAATATCACAGCCCTGTATTCAAATGGGAATGTATCACTGGAGCAGAATGACTTGAACAACAAGTTTCGGTCTACACACAAGCTATTTTCCACTTGGTGGTTTGACCCATTTTAAGTTTCCTACCAATGGGAATTGGATGATGTTTCACCCCTTTCAGAGTAGGAGGCTGCAATAGGTGTGTGAACTTACATGTTGGATTATATGGCCGAGCGGTCTAAGGCGCTGCGTTCAGGTTGCAGTTTCCTCTGGAGGTGTGGGTTCATAATCCCACTTCTGACATTCCTTCCTTTATAAAGTGCTGGTTAGGCCACAACTGGAGTATTGCGTCCAGTTCTGGTCACCACACTTTAGGAAGGATGTGAAAACCCTTGAGAGGGTGCAGAGGAGATTTACCAGAATGGTTCCGGGGATGGGGGATCTTAGCTACAAGGACAGGTTGGAGAAGCTGGATTTGTTTTCATTGGAGCAAAGGAGGTTGCGGGGTGATTTGATAGAGGTGTACAAGATTATGACGGGTTTAGATAGGCTAGACGGGGAAAGGCTGTTCCCACTAGTTGATGGTACAAGGACTTGGGGACACAGATTTAAGGTTTTGGGCAAGAGATATAGGGGGAATGTGAGGAAAAACTTTTTTACACAGCGAGTGGTGAGGACCTGGAACTCACTGCCGACGGAAGTGGTGGAAGCGGAGACACTCAATGTTTTCAAGGGGAGACTGGATAGGCACTTGAGGGAAATAAACTTGCAGGGCTACGGAGGTAGAGCGGGGGAATGGGACTGACTGGATTGCTCTACAGAGAGCCGGCACAGACTCAATGGGCCGAATGGCCTCCTTCTGAGCCGTTATGACTCTATGACTCAATGATATCTTCCCTACCATTTAAAGGTAAACACTACACACTTGTTTTAGTTTAGTACAAGTGCTACCCCCTCTATTTATATTTTAAAAATGTCTCCTACTTGTTAAGAAAGAAGATTTATATCACAGCAATGCCACCCTCCCCCCTCCAATCGAAAATGGCATCAGCAGAGGAGCCAGTGGAACACCCACCTACTGAGACAGGCAGAACTGGTGGAAGTCTTGGCTGGCAACACCCACAGGCTCAGCCATTGAGTACCAATACTCATGAAATCAGATTAGCATCCTTTCTGTTTCCACTTACTAATTTGGAGATGTGATTGCACTGGAGAAGGTACAGAGGAGATTTACGAGGATGTTGCCAAGACTGGAGAATTTTTGCTATGAGGAAAGATTGGATAGGCTGGGGTTGTTTTCTTTGGAACAGAGGAGGCTGAGGGGAGACTTAATTGAGGTGTATAAAATTATGAGGGGCCTAGATAGAGTGGGCAGGAAGGGCCTATTTCCCTTAGCAGAGCGGTCAATAATTAGAGGGGATAGATTTAAAGTAATGGGTAGAAAGATTAGAGGGGCGTTGAGGAGAACTTTTTTCACCCAGAGAGTGGTGGGGGTCTGGAACTCACTGCCTGAAAGGGTGGTAGAGGCAGAAACGCTCATCACATTTAAAAAGTACTTGGGTATGCACTTGAAGTGGTTAACCTACAAGGCTACGGACCAGGAAAGTGGGATTAGGCTGGCTAGCTCTTTTTCAGTCGGCACAGACACGATGGGCCGAATAGCCTCCTTCTGTGCTGTAATATCTATGATTCTAAGCCACTTATTTTCAAACCCACTACTGGAAAAGGACTAATAGGAACATTAGGAACAGGAGTAGGCCATTCAGCCCCTCAAGCCTACTCTGCGATTCAATTAGATCATCCACAACCTTTTAAGAAGAAAGTTCCGGATTTCTACTACCGTTTGTATGAAAATGCTTCCTGATTTTGCTCCTGAAAGGTATAGCTCTAATTTTAAGATTATGTCTTCTTGGCCTTGATTCACCCACCAGAAGAAATAGTTTCTCCGTATTCTACCCTATCAAATCATTGTAACATTTAAACACCTCGATCACATCATTCCAATATCCTCTATACTCAAGGGAATACAAGCCATGTTTATGCAACCTGGCCTCATAATTTTACCCCTAAACCCCGGTATAATTCTGGTGAATGCATGACACCCCTTCCAAGGACAGTACATCCATCCTGAAGTGCAGTGCTCAAAACTGATTGTACTCCAGATGGGATCAGACTAAGGCTCTATACAACTGAAGACTTCATCCTTCTCCCTGGCCATTGCCTACATCCATCTCCGTAACATCACCCGTCTCCGCCCCTGCCTCAGCTCACCTGCTGCTGAAACCCTCATCCATGCCGTTGTTACCTCTAGACCTGACTATTCCAATGATCTCCTGGCTGGCCTCCCATCTTCCACCCTCCATGAACCTGAGCTCATCCAAAACTCTGCTGCTCATATCCTAACTCGCACCAAGTCCTGTTCATCTGTCATCCCTGTGCTCTCTGACCTACATTGGCTCCCGGTCTGGCAACGTCTCGATTTTAAAATTCTCATCCTTGTTTTCAATTCCTCCATAGCAATGCCCCTCCCTATCTCTGTAACCTCGTCCAACCTTACAACCCTCCAAGATCTCTGCGCTCCTCCAATTCTGGCCTCTTGCACATCCCCAATTTTAATCGCTCCACCATTGGCAGCCGTGCCTTCAGCTGCCTCGACCCTAAGCTCTGGAATTCCCTCCTTAAACCTCTCCACCTCTCTACCTCTCTCTCTTCCTTTAAGGCACTCCTTAAAACCTACCTCTTTTACCAAGCTTTCGGTCACCTGTCCTAATATCTCCTCATGTGGCTCGGTGTCCAATTTTGTTTGATAACGCTCCTGTGAAGCAACTTGGGACATTTTAATATAAAGTCGCTATATCATTGCAAGTTGTTGTTGTTGAAGCATAACTTCCTCCCCTTTGAGATAAAGACCAACATTCAATTAGCCTTTTCGATTTCTTTTTGTACTTATCTACTAGCTTTTAATGATTTGTTAACTTGTACTCCACAATTTCTTTGCACCTCCACAGTTCCTAGTTTCTCACAATTTATGTAAAACTATTCTTTTACAAATTATATACGTCAGAACTCAACAAAAGGTGGGTGTGGGTGGACCTCTTTATATTGAAAGTATCTTCCACCCAGATCATCCGCTTGAAGGGAGTTAAGATTTATTCATATTCCTCTGATACCACCACAGATAGCTACTTACTGTTCGATCTCAATATCATCACTGATACTTACCAATAGAATCCATCACTGATGGGCATTTATCCTTAAAATTCATCCCTGTGCTATCACAGGGGAGAGGCTTATTTTGCAAGTTTTGGCAAAGACAACCCTCCCACTACTGGCACGGTGCACCACACCATGGGCAAGTGCAGTCCCTAAATTTGCTGATCTCACATAATCAAGGCTGTACATTAACTCCCTTCAATCTCACTGCTGGATACTGACACGATAAGGCTTGGCTTTTAAGATAAGCAGTTACATCACTGATCTGCTGATATTCACCTGTAGTATTGTTCCTGTACCATCATGTACCCATAGAAACTGAGACCATCACAGACAGGCACTCGCCAGTGCTAACACCTGTTAGGCTCTAACCCATGGAGTCCATCAGTCATCTCACCCTTTAAGCCAAATGCAGTTGCCATGCTGGGTATTATGACTGAGGTGAAGCTTAACTTTTATGTTACCTTGCATGCCTTTAAACCTAAACTGTTATACAATTTTACAGCTCCATACGCTGACATTGTGGGGTAAATGCCAGGCTGGGTTCACAAATTGTAAGTGACAGTGTGTGTGTGTTGATATTGGGTGTGCTCATTGAGATTGCATTGTACATTTCTGAGCTGGTTTGGAGTGGTCTCTATCTTCGGATGCCACTATGTGTCTGTGATGCCCTGATGAATGACAAGATCTTGTTCTATTTACAGGTTACAGATCCGTGCCCCTGAAAAACAGCTACAGTGAGGAGCTAGAGCTGGCATCTCTACTTGTTCACATTGAGATAGTCAATGCCAAGGTAAAACCTTGTTTTTGGACTACAGTTGATGCACTATCTTTACATCAAGCGGGTAATGGCAGTACAGCCCAGAAAAAAAGGGTTCTTCACAAAGAACATCTAACCCTAGTCATTCACAGATTAGTGTTTATTCACAGAGTCATTCATAGATATGTGCTTTCCATAGAGTCCATCAAGTATAGATCTTCACCCATTGGGTCCATTGAAAGATCATTGCTCATTGAGTCCATCATGCATAGGGTCCATCACTGAGAGATCATTATCCATAGAGTCCATCACATATGGGGCAGAACACAAATAGATCCTTACCCATAGGGGCCAATAATCTTGAGCATCTAAAGTCCTGCAAAGTTTCGGGCATCACATAAGAACATAAGAAATAGGAGCAGGAGTAGGCCATTTGGCCCTTCGAGCCTGCTCTGCCATTCAATAAGATCATGGCTGATCTTCTACCTCATTTCCACTTTCCTACACTATCCCCATATCCCTTAATTCCCTTAATATTCAAAAATCTATCGATCTCTATCTTGAATATACTCAACGACTGAGCCTCCGCAGCCCTCTGGGGTAGAGAATTCCAAAGATTCACCACCCTCTGAGTGAAGAAATTTCTCCTCTTCTCAGTCCTAAATGGCTGACCCCTTATTCTGAAACTGTGACCCCTGGTTCTAGATTCCCCAGCCAGGGAAAACATGCCCCCTGCATCTACCCTGTCAAGCCCTGTAAGAATTTTACATGTTTCAATGAGATCACCTCTCATCACCATCACATGATCAGATGGTGTGCCATGAGTTCTATGCAGCACCCAATGCACTCCACACTCCATAATGTGTGCCAACTTTGCTGCATAATGTGTGCAAGGTGTTTTAGACCCCTAGTTCCCATGAAATGAGCCCAAAGCCTGAGCGGTGCTCCAGATGCTAAGTGGCTATTGGGGATAGGTGCTTCAAGGGAGGCTCATGTAGAAAAAAAATAAATAGGAAATGGGTACCCTCCTTCTTGACATGGAAACATACTTAAATTTTGTCCCTGTCTCTTTTTTTTGGCTTCCAACAGCCATATATTGCAAGGGAAGTTAAATTGCCACCATCCTTAGAGCAAAAAGAAATGGCAATTTCACTAGCTTCTGACAACTGACATTCTGGTGCCCAACCAATATGGCACCCCAAGTGCATCGTGCTATGTGCCAGAAACATCAGAAGTTATTTAAATGATTTAAATGAATTCACCTAGCATTATCATGTCATTATATAGTCATTCTCAGATGTATCCTTACCCATTCAGTCCATCAGAAACTGGTAGATCTTTGCCCAAAGAGTCCATCGCTAATAATGATAAGTAATTACAGTCCCGCACTAATAGTCATAGATTTTTATTCTTAGATTCCATCACTATAGTTCGTTACTGCTAGTGATGGATCTTTAATCATAAAGTCCATCACTAATAGTGATATATCTTTTCCCATGGAGTTCATCGCTAATAGTGATAGATCTTTGTCCAAGGTGTCTATCGCTAATAGTGATAGATCTTTGTCCAAGGTGTCTATCGCTAATAGGGATAGATCTTTGTCCAAGGTGTCTATCACTAATAGTGATAGATCTTTGTCCAAGGTGTCTATCGCTAATAGGGATAGATCTTTGTCCAAGGTGTCTATCGCTAATAGACTTGTCCACAGAGTGTATCACAGATAGTGATCGGTACTTTACCCATCATATATAATACTGACAGATAGCATAGGGTGCACTCCTTGACTTTTTACTTAATTTGTTAGAGAAAAATTAGGTTCTTTAAAATATGTGAAAACTGGTTCATTTTTAAAGGGCTGCTGATTGATTTTTCTGATTCAACCATCAACAGTGATTTCTAGGGAAGCGTTCTGACCATGTACTATGGAGATAATTCATCTTTGTAACATTCCATCTTTTCATCACCAGGGGGACTCCATTCCTTTCCCTTCCTGCAGTGCATTCTGGGTAGGATGACATCACTGTGGCTGGCATGTGCTCTGTAGCTGCTCTGTATAGAACATTTCATGGAAATCTTGGCCAGTAACTATTTAGAAGTTAAAATTCTATGGAAAGCTTTTAAAATATTTTTAAATTGGATATGTCTTGAAACCTTCAAAATTAATTTAATTACATTACTTCAGGTGCTCATTATTTCAAAGCTGCAGTGAAAAGCCAAGTTTAGACCTTTCCCATGTCTGGATCGTTGCCGCCAACCACTCACTGAGATGCTGTTAAAGTGTCTTCCCAGGAGCTGATGCCCCCTCCCTTTAAAGCATGATTACTGCATGTGATGTCTGCCATGTTGTGTATTCCCTTTCCCCATCCTCTATAAGAGGGACTAAATGAAAAATAGAATGTAACCATGCTCTGAGTATTCTGAGGTGTATTAACTCCTATTTTTTTAAACAATTGTTTTCCTATGTACTGACTGGAGCTAAAGATGCCCAAGTCCCCTCCCACCTTTCCTACCCTTTTCCAATCATAGCCCAGTCCAAAGAATGGGTGGTGACCTGTTTTCAGACCTATATCGATGCTGGAAAATCGGTTGTACGCTGGACTCAGGAAAGGAGGACCTCGGGTTTCAAATCCTGACAAGGTTGCACTCAGTTTCTCATCCTTCCCAGGTGAATAGAATGGTGACCATTCCCAGGAAGTGGGAAGAAAGCAGGAGAATGCCTGCAAAGCCTGCAGCCTTGTCACATCATCCATCTTCAGACGTTCCTGACTGATCAACATTGGGGATCGGTCTGGAGAGTAACTTGTCCTCCCCTGTACTTGACATCTTTCCAACGGCAGAGCTGTGGAACATCCTGAAGCCGGTCATTCCCGTTTGGTGACTGGGTGCTCGAAGACGTGACAGGCTTGCCGCCCACAAGCGAGGAGACTGAACCGCCATTCCTCACCTGGCAAATCACCTGGCCCCACTTTGTACCTCCACCTTGATAGCCTGGCTGAGTGCTGGACTTTCATAGCAGGAGCAGGAGTGCAGGGGATGGGGAAATCCCAGGCGTTCACCCTTGTCGTACCGTGACACATTGGAACAGGAATGTGTCTGAGCTACCAAGAAGCCTTTCATTCCTTACACCAACCATTATTTCCTCCCTATCTTCCAGCTATGTGATTGGAAGGTGGGCAGCCGTGTTGTGCTCAGATACCGGCCCTGCTCCTGCCAAAATGGATGCCGTGGGGCACAGCACTTTCTTTATCGACTGCTTTCTTTAGCTCCTGCTCGTGCATAGGAAACAGTTAAAAGGAAACTCCGAGAAAATATTGCATTAAGCCTCTCCATAACTCTGCGTAGAATAAAAGCCCAGCAACGTTTGAAAACAGGAAGTTGACCTATTTTCCATCCCACATACAATAGCCTGCTCCCTGCTGCAAGTAATCATGTAACAAGCAATTAAAGATGCATGCTACTATCTTCATCAAAAGATGTTTAACTAGCCCACATATATAGAGAGGATGACACCACACATACAGACAGAATTGGAAACCACACACACACACAGCCACCACCACCTTCAGGTAGAGAGGGTGGCACAGTGAAGCAGTGGTGCCACGTATCAATCATGTGATGAATCACTTTACAATTTATGTCTCTGTAATCATATGACTAAAGAATAGCCAAACACTTTTATTTTAGCCCTGCAGGGTGTATATTCACACTGATCTACTGAGGCAACCTATTCATTTCTGTCTAAGACAAAGTCAAGGGACTATCAAGCGCTCAACCAACTGCTACTTGTTGCGCAGAGATTATTTAGCATGGTTCTTCCACCCCTGCCCTATTGAGGAATTGCTACTCAGTTCCCTACCACCTCTTGACACCAGGGCTGAGCTTAAGAATTCTATGTGTGGCTAGTTGCAGCCACATAACAGTCTGACCCCACTGCATCAGATTGTAGAATGAGGCTACATTCCCAACATGCCATCCCGTATTCTCCGCTTGTGTTTATTTTAGATTTCTTTCAGTACCGTGTTATGGCAAGCGTAGCGCTAGTCAGTCAATCTTATTCCAATGAGAATATAAGAAAGCATAGAATGAAAAAGGCCATCAAAGTCATCCTTTTCGTAGGTCTCAACCACTTATCACCTCAGGGAAAGATCTGTATAAATTAAATGCCCAGATGTCCACTATTCAATACTGGCCTATTGTCTTTCTGAAAACATTTCTCCCAGCCTCAGCAGCACAGGAATGATTTGGGCCTATTTTTCCTTTTTAAATTAATGGGTTAAATTAAAGCGTGCGATCCTTGCTGCCCAATTTTTCTATATGCACGCCAGCCATGTAATACTTTGGAGGAGAATTTTGTTATAGCTCCGTTTGGGGTGCTAAATTTTAAAAGTTTGGAAAATTAGCACTAGGCGCTAATGTTTCTAGACTTTAAAAAAATTCGGTTTTGCGCTCCAAGAAGTAAGTGGAGCGCTAAATCAAGCGTTCCACTTCCTTCTTGGAGCGCAATCGGCAGCAGGCGGGGCGGAGATTTCAGCAGCTCTGCACACTGGGCCGTTCAACGCTGCCCCGTTCAAAGGCTCCTTCCCGCCCTTAAAGGGAAGGGCCATCGCTGCAGGCTCTGCAATTTAAAAAGTACCAACCTGGACCACCAAGGCAGCTGCAATCCAGCGCAATCAGCCCGGCACTCAAGCAGAGTGCCAGGCTGATCGATCGCGGGCAGGAACCCACGACAAAAAAGCAGAACAAGAAAGGTAAGTTTTTTTTTACTTACCTCGGCCACCTCGCCTTTAATCATTGTTTCGAAGCGTCCGACCGCCTGATGCACGCCTCCTGCAGCTGTTGGTGTTTTCAACCGGCGCTGCTGCAGGGGACGGAAGTCAATTTTGGGTCCGGGGCGCTACCGGGGCGACACACACGGTGATGACGTCACAACCTCCGGGCGAAGGCGATCGGGCCGCAACGCCGTAGCACCGCTGCAAAACTCCCGCCGAGTATGGCGGGAGTCGATGTCAGTGCTGCGCCCGGTCGCAATGCCATTTGAGCCTTGTTAGCGGCCCCCAGGGGTGCTAACGGGAGGCGCAAAGGCACCCAATTTCACCCCCTTTATGTCCTAAGCACTGAAGAAGTAATTTTTTCTCATTACGTTGCATGGAGTATTTGATCATCTCAATCTATCCTTCTCTCTATAACAACCAATCTAGCAGCTTTTTGAAACAGTTAATTGTCGCAGGCTCACCTGCTTTAACTGTGAGCCAGGAGAGGGTGTAGTGGATTCACAGAATCTTACAGCACAAAAGGAAGCCATTCACTCCATCATGCCTGTGCCGGCTCTTTGAAAGAGAGTGCCACTTCCCCGCTCTTTCCCCATAGCCCTGCGATTTTTTCCTTGTCAAGTTTATATCCAATTACTTTTTGAAACTTTCTTGCAATCTCCCATCTTATTAATATTAAACCTGTGTCCAACATTTCTGTGCTCACAGTCTACATCAGATAGTCTGCTTTCATCCAGTTATGGGCGTTTGTGATTGACCATGACATTAGACCAATCTTTTGGCGAAATTCCTGGAGTTTCCCTTTAACTACTTAGCAACAATGGGTCACTGCAACTTTAATGGGCTTGCCTGAAATCAAAAATAAAGATAATGGAGGTCATTTAACTTAAAATAGAGTAGAGTTCCCTCTGAGAATGGCATTTATTTGGGACCATGCGTGTGAGGCCTTGACATGCTGGGTGACATCGAAGCAGAATGCAGTAATACCGTGTACGCGATCTTCAAACAGGAGGAAGACGATGAGAACCTCTACTCGTCCATCCAGCAACTACGCGATCGGACAAGCGAGCTTTCCAGTCAGGTGTCGAGTTTTGAACGGAACAACAGCTGTGACTCCCGGTACCAGCAACGACTGGATGAGCTACGGGTTGCACAGGACCAGCTGATGGAGCTGACCGATGCTCGAAACAGACGGTAAACAAGAAATCAGAGTGTGCCGAGAATGTCGGAGATGTTTTATATATATATATGCATGTTCAGAAACAGTGTGATAAAGTGCCACATGAGAGACTTGTTACAATAACCAAGGCACTAGATAGTAAAAGGAATGCAGCTACCTGCATAGATGGATGGCTAGGGGACAGTGGGCTTACTTTTGGATTGCTCTAGCAAAGAGCTAGTAACGACACAATCAATTGAATGGCTTCATTCTGTGCCGAAAATGTCTATTGTCTTTCCCTTAACAAAAAGTTAGTAAAGTTACTCCAGAGTAGTACAATTTAGAGCAGTGGGTTAGATCCTGGTTTTTTACCTATGGGGCCTGGGTTCAAATCCAGCTTAGGCAGATGGGATGAAAGTCTTTTTTGTCCAAAGGGTCCGATGTAAAATGAGTTTGAGCAATCTCAATCCAGTTCCTAGTGGGCATGGGTTAACAGCACTAATTAAAGAATAATGGTTCATTAATGGGCCGAATCTTGATGGAAAAATAATGGCGTGATAACAATGCACGCTGTTATTAATGCGCAAATCGGCTAGGTATAAAGGGTATCTCGACCTTAGCCTCTCCATTTTTTTAAGAACTTGCTGGATTTGCACCTTAATTGCTCATTGATCTCGCCGCAGAAAGTTAGGGTTGCAACTCAACGATGTAAGCACCTTTGTACGACATGATAATTGTTAATGCAATGCCAATCAACCTCTCTGGCCCAGAAAGGGAACAATTTAAACAGTTCAATCTTATGCTTGAATGGAGTAAATTTTCATTAGAGATTTTAAAAATGTCAAATGTTGAATTTTTTTCTTCCTTTTCCTTTCTGTCTCTTTTTTCTCTCTTTCATAATCAACCTTTCATTCCCTCTCTTTATTTCCCTTTCAGCACCTGATTTGACACTAGTTCACCTGCCTTCTCCGTCGTTCCTGTGTTTCTTTCTCAATCCTTAAATCTCATTTGTTAAGGAGTTCACTGTTGGTCCCGCCGTTCACAAAGGTTCCAGATGCCCCATTGCCCTCGCCACGCCATTAGAAGCTCGCACTTCCAGCAAGCTATGGCGCAAAAAAAATTTGAGCTGAAAGGTGCAGGAAAAAGTCGAACTAAATGGCATATGCCATGAGATACCCCACTCCAGCACGATTTGGCTCAATGTGCTTTAGGAAAGGAAACCTGCTGTCCTTACCCGGTCTGGACTATATGTGACACTCCTCCCACACCAACATGGTTGACACTTAACTGGCCTCTGAAGTGGCCGAGCAAGCCACTCAGTTGTGTCAAACTGCTACAGCGGTTCAAGAAGAAGGCCCACCGCCATTTTCTCATGGCAACTAGGGATGGGCAATAAAATTGCTAGCCTTGCCAGCGATGCTCACATCTCAAGATGAATAATAGATATAAAAAAATTGGCCATTAGATAATTCGCGGGATGGCTGATGTACGAAATTGAAATAAATGTCACAGTTGCGCAATAGGGAGTATACTTCTGAGGTTGGGCTGAGATACTGTTGGGGCAGAGTATGGAGATTTTTACTCTGCATATAAAGAAAGACTTGAAAAACTTGCATTTATATAGGCCCGTAATTTCCAATAAGAGGCTTCCTGCGTGCGGTTGCCTCCTATTGGAAAAAAATCTACGAACTTACCTGAGGGCTCCCGAGGTCCAGACACTTCCGATGCTGGGCCTCTCCAAAGTCGAAATACGCAGGGCCCACGTATCCCAGAGGCGCATGCAGTTCGCAAGCGTCCCTGGGATCACATGGGCCAGGCCAGCCAATAGGAGAAGGGAATCTCCCTTCATATTTTTGACAGATAGACCTGTCAAAAGTATGAATGGAGATCACCCCAAAAAGACACTAAAATATTAAATACATTTTTTTAAAACCATCATGTTTTTAAAATGAGTTAAAATTACATTAAATTAAATATTTTAAACAAAAATTTAATTTTTTTTAAAATAATTAAAGTTTTTTACGGGGCTAAAAATAAACTTAATGGGCCAGAAATTCGGGTCGGACGCTTCCCGTGGGTGCAAGCCCCCAACCTGCACACCTGCCGTTGTGCTGTGGGCCCGCGTGGGATTCCGATCCTGGGCCTCCTCCAGCTGCCGGTGTGCAGTGCTCGCGTATCCCAGCGGCGCAGTTAGTTTGAAGCGTCCCCTGGGATCACGTGGGCCATGGAGAGCCAATCGGAGCAGAGAATCTCCATTCATAGATTTGACAGGAAGACCTGTCAAATCTATGAATAGAGATCGGCCCCAAAACCTAACTAAAACATCAAATAAATTTTTTTTTTAAAAACACATTTTTAAAATAACTATAAATTACATAAATTAACTATTTTAAACAAAAATTTATTAAAGTTTTTAACGGGGCTAAAAATAAACTTACCTTTCTTTAAAGTATTTAAAAAAGATAAACCTGTGGAAAAAATGTTTAAATTTTACTTAATTCACCACTTACCTTGTTAAAAGCAGGTCTTGTGCCTGCTTTTTCCCCGCGCAGCTGCTGGGGACTTACCCTCACACAGAAACCTGAAAAAAAAAACGAAGTCCAATGCGTGCGAGCTGCCTCTCTGGTGCACGTGTTTGACCTCCGAACCCCTTCCTTCAAGGGAACGGAAGTTCCAGTTTCCAGCGCATGCGCAGTGCATGCGCGAAACCGGCACTTTCGTTGGGTCTACGGGTGAGTACACAGCGCGTACTCACCCGTGGAGACCCGAATTTCTGGCCCGGTTTTTTAAAAGTATTTTTAAATTATAAATGAGTGAAAAAATTGTTTTTTTACTTTTTTTCAACTCTTATGCTGGTAAAAGCAGGCCTTATGCTTTTACCAAGCGTAAGATTTCTAAGTGATTTCAGCGGGCGGAGGTTCTGCAGAAAGTGGAACTCTCCCCCCGCAGAGGCCCTTCTCCAGGGTAGGCGTCCGATCTGTCAAGAGCATTCTTGACAGATCGGAAATGCCGGTTTTCAGCACATGCGCTTCGCATGCCTGAAACCGGCATTTCCGATGCCCCTACGGGTGTGTTCACAGCCCGTACACACCCGTAGGCATCAGAAAATACGGGCCATTGTGTTTTTCACGACCTCAGGACACCCTGAAGTGCCTTACAGCCAATGAAGTACTTTTGAAGTGTAGTCACTTGTTGCAATGTAGAAAACGGGGTAGCCAATTTGCGCACAGCAAGCGCCCACAAACAGCAATGTGATAAATTACCAGATAAGCTGTTTTAGTTGATTGAGGGATAAATATTGGCCAGGATACTGGGGAAAACTCTCCTGCTCTTCTTCGAATAGTGCCACTCCCTCAGTACTGCACCAGAATGTCAGCCTAGATTTTGTGCTCAAGTCTCTGGAGTGGAACTTGAACCCACAACCTTCTAACTCCGAGGCGAGATTGCTGCCACTGAGCCACGGTTGACACATGGCTATGCTTCATCTGACCTGGGAATGCTTGATGCTAATGTTGGGTGTGTGAAATGGAAAGAGCTCCATTGCTAGCACAAACATCCCTCATTTAAGATGAGCACAAAAACAAAGTATACCTGTCTTTTAAACAGGACTGATAAACTCAGTGATCCTTTGCTTTGTTTCTCTCTTTTTTTCTTGCAGACTCATAGAGAAGAAAAAGAGAGACAGACTACGGCAACAAATGGTGAACAAGCGGAACTAAGGATCCATGTGACTCTGGCAGCACCGAGGCTACAGATCGCTAAGATGGCTACTGGTTTCTTTGGAAACCCTCTGTAGATTCGGCCTACATTCAGGCAGTCCTGCAAAATTCCTGTATGAAGTCCATTTAGCACATGGTGTAAGCTGGCCTAAGCTTTTTGGAGATAATTTCAGAGACTAATGATACAGCTCTGGTGCCTTTTTAACCTTTTTTTTTGTTTTCCTTTTACCATGTAACACTCGCAGATGACCGATTATTTAAAAAAAAAATGTCAATATAAAAATCTTATCGAGAGAAACATGCGCATTTACATCAAGTCTGAACTTACCACCACACGATTCTCGGCAGGGTCGGTCTCATGCGAATATGGTGAAGTTCATTCAGTGTATCCAGTTCTGTGGCGATTTCTCCGCCTCCTTTGCTGGTCCTTCCCCACACTACCCACACATTAGAAGTCCTGCGTATCACATGCTCTTCCAATATGTCACACTTACTTCCTGTAACACTTTCCTCGTCATACTCTGCAGATGACACCCCTATAATAAAGCGGCAAGGGAGAGCTGCCAGTACATACAAAAAAAAATAATGAAGGTGATTTAATGTCCCAAGGAACTATGCATATAAGGCGGTGGTCAGGACATTGCTGGTTGGTTATTGTTTTCTTCATGGGGACGTTTTGTTCCAACTATGGCAGCCTCAAGCCATGGAATAACAGGGAACCGCCTGTGTGGAAAAAAAGTGACTGCTTTTTTAAAAAAAACTTTTCAATTTTTTTTGGCAAGTAGCTCTCCAATGAGAGCATGTTTCTTTGTTTTTGATCCCGCTAACAGGTTTTCCCGCCCCATCCAGCCAGCGCTATTATGGCCAAATCAGGTTGGGAGTTGGGTGGCAGGCTCCTTCACTGCTGCCAATTGATCCTCTCAGACAGACCGAGCGAGAGCGGATTTTTTTTTTAAAAAGAAAATTTTTATTTTTCCAAGTTTCAATTGTACAAAGTGGAAAGGGTTTGTAATGCCCGACATACAGGTAGAACTGAGCACGAGTAATAGTAAATAAAAAGATGTAAAGGAAACTATGTAGCCCAGCATTTAAGTTGACATTAAATACATGGCCATAATGAGTACGAGCAGACTCAATAAACAGTGTTAATACTTTATTGTAGTTTGTGGTTCATTTCTTTTCATCCTCCCACCCTCTCCCATTTTCCCCTGAAGTCAGAGATCCAAACTGGGGTATAGTTTCCTCCAGCACCTCATCCACCTGATCATGCTTCATAATTGATCCTAGGCAGTGAGTGTTGACAGGCTATTTGACTGCCATTTTGCACATAGCAAGGTCCCACAAAGATCAATGATATGAATGACCAGTGATATTAGTTGAGGGAGGAATGTTATCCAGGACAGTGGGAGAATTCCCTGCTCTTTTTAAGTAGCGCCATGGGATCGCTAGAATCCACCTAAACAACTGGAACATGCAGACAGGGCCTCAATTTATTGTCTCATCTGAAGGACGGCACCTCCGACAGTGCAGCACTCCCTCAGTACTGCACTGAAGTGTCAGCCGAGATTATGTGCTCAGATCCTGCAGTGAGGCTCAACCCCTCACTCTTCAGACTACTAACTAACTGAGTCAAGCTGACTCAGATTGAATCCGCCCACCACTCCCCCTGAAAGCTTAGCTAAATTTCCTGGATCTAGGTGGCACTTCCCAGCACCAACTAACCATAAGACAATGTCAAATACAGAGCCAAATTATCAGCAGTTAACGAGATTATGGTGATAATAATGTTGTAACATGAGGTGAGTGCCCATGCTCAGAGGGATTTAAAAAAATATACCCATCTATCTGGTGATAAAGCTTCCCAACCCTAGTAAGAGCAATCACAAGGGTAGATAGAAGTTATTGACTGAGATTGACAGGTTTTTATTTGGTAAGGGTACTAAGTGATATGGAGAAAAGGCAGGTAAATGGAGTAAGGTACAGATAGCCATGATCTAATTAAATGGTACAACAGGCTCGAGGGGCTGATTGGCCTATTCCTGTTCCTAAGTTCCTAAGACCCTTTGTAAGGGAAGAGTAGGGCACAAAGAACCAGCTCCCTACCGTAAAAAGCCATAAACTCCTTAGTTCCCAGAGAGCATCTGGGCTGTTTGACAGGTCCAGGAGGGACTTACGTATACATGTAACTCACAGTCGTCCAGAAAATGGGCCCAGGTCATAAGGATTCGTCCTGCTGAAGACGCAAAAGGGATGAAGTTCATCTTCTAATGGAAAATGGAGGACGTCTGTCTTTCCCTGTAATTAATGAGATCCCATTCTCAGAAATTAAACATTTCATGATTTTGTTAGCGGGCCATCAATTATAGAACCATAGATGTTTATAGCACAGAAGGAGGCCATTCAGTCCCTTGTGTCTATGCCGACTCTTTGCTAGCGCAATCCAAAACTAATCCCACTCGCCTGCTCAGTTCCCATTGCGCTATATCTTCCTCTGCTTCAAACATTTATCCAATTTTCTCTTAGAAAAGACAATAGTCATTGCCTCAACTACTCTTTGTGGCAACCCATTTAGTGCCTCCAATAACCTGTGCATAAAGAAATTTCTCCAAACTTTTCTCTTCACTCATTTAGTGATAACTGTAAACTGATGATCCCTCATCACTGACTCCCCAACTAGAGGAAATAGTCTTTCCCTATTCACTCTATCAAAACTCCTCATAATTTAAAAAATCTTTATTAAATCTCCTCTTAACCTTCTCTGCCCCAGTGGAAATAGTCCCAGTATCTCAAGTCTCTCCTCAGAACTATCATTTTCCATCCCTGACATTATCCTGGTGAAACTATGTTGTATGACATTAATGTCCTTTCTGTAATCGGGTGCTTAAAACTACATATAGTACTCTAACTGCAGCCCAAGCAATGCTTTTTACAAATGTATCATTATTTCTTTACTCTTGTACTCCATGCCCATATTTATAAAACCCATAATACTATTGGCCTTTTTATGGCTTTCTCTACCTGCATTTGCAGTTCCAGGGAATTATGTATTTACATAAGAAACATAAGAACATAAGAAATAAGAGCAGGAGTAGGCCATACGGCCCCTTGAGCCTGCTCCACCATTCAATAAGATCATGGCTGATCATCGACCTCAACTGCACTTTCCCGCCCGATCTCCATATCCCTTGATTCCCCTAGAGTCCAAAAATCTATCTATCTCAGCCTTGAATATACTCAAAGACTCAGCATTCACAGCCCTCTGGGGCAGAGAATTCTAAAGATTCACAACCCTCGGAGTGAAGAAATTCCTCCTCATCTCAGTCTTAAATGGCCTACCCCTTATCCTGAGACTATGTCCCCTAGTTCTAAACACTCCAGCCAGGGGAAACAACCTCTCAGCATTTACCCTGTCAATCCCCTTCAGAATCTTGTATGTTTCAATGAAATCACCTTGAACCCCCTAAGTCTCTCTGTTCATCCATATCCTTCAGCATCTTTCCATTATTTGGTTTTTCTCCAACTCTTTATTACCTCACACGTATCCATATTAATTTGCATCTTTCACCTATCTGTCAATTTTGCTAACCTGTTTATGTCTTCCTGAAGTTTTTTATAGTTCTCTTCACTGTTTGCCAAGCCTCCACTTTTCTGCCATCAGCAAATTTCAAAATTTTGCTCCGTATGACAAATCCAAATCATCTAGAACAAAAGTGGACCCAGTAGTGACCCCATGGTATACCACTTCCAACCTTTTCCAATCCAATCAACACCCCAACTCTTTGTTTTCTTCCAAGTCAACCAACTTGCCATTTATGCTGCTACATTTCCTCTTATACCATACGACTGAATTTTTGTAACAAGCCTCTTGTGAGACACATTGTCGAGTGCCTTCTGAAAATCCATATACATCTCCTGCACTCTTATATTTTTTCCAAATTAGGCTAATGTCCATGTTATGTGAATCGGTCAGATCTGGTTGCTCATCCCACTTGCAGCCACGTCATTGGTATATAACACTCTGTATTGTGTGAAGGAAATCAACAAGGTGACCTCTGCTAGGATCCAAAGGTATACGTTCACTGCCAGTGCAGTGCATTGGATTAATGTCTGATTCCTCGAAGAGTAAAACTGAAATGTCTGGAAAATCTGATTATTAAGTTTTATGGGATGAGAGGTTCCAGCAATACAATCTAGCAGTAATTTGTTGGCATGTGATCTGGGCAGCTGTATATTGCTTCCTATGACATCAATACTTAGGTCTGGCCCTAATGATCAGTGCTCAGTGGCTTTGTTAAATCAAAGTAGAGTCAAAGGGAGTGATCAGGACAGTGGAGCTCAAAGACAGTGCAGGTCAGAGTTAGGGGTACAACATTACTTTGATTCTCCGACCCATGCTCCCTTCAAGTATGGCACCCCTTTGGGAATGTGGGATCGTGGAATCACCCAATCGCTTCTAAGTAGAGATGCTGGTTTCTTAACTGGGATGGGGTAGAATCACTCTGCTCTGCATAAAAAAATTGTAAACACCGTTTTTTAAGTTATTGCTATGTGCATAGTGACTGGGGCAATTTTGCCCCTCACCACCCTTTCCCTCGTGTCTCAAAAGAAAATAAATCTCCCAGTGTATTGATAGGTCTAGTATAATGGGCTCTAAACTACTCACTGGCAAAGTGACATATGGAAGCATCTGGCTGTCAGATTCCAGCAAATGCCCCTCACACTGTGCCACATTTACCCACTAAGCCATTGACAGATCTCAGATGTTTGTTTTCTGCATTAACCCTTCATGATCTCATTAGACTATGTACCATCCACGACTGACCCATTCCCGGGCTGGGAAGCGTGTGCAAGCCCACCTAAGGATTGACATCCCAGTCTGAATTTTTTTGCAGTCCACATGGGAGATCAGGTAGTTCAGTCAGTTGGGCACTAGGCTCAGGGCCTGAAAACCTTGGGTTTAAAGTCTGGCAGGGTTCACGTGGTAAAATGGATGATATATATTAGAGGGGAAAAACCGGGAGACAGCAAGGGCTGCTACCGTATCTCCTAAATGTTCAACAATGAAAAAACTGGTCAGTGCTGCACCCAATTTTGTGCTGACATCTGCAGATAATCCCTCTGCTTCCCCCTGGGGATGGCCTGTATTCAGCATCTATCTATTGTTGCACAGATAACCCCAGGGGAAGGTCATAAGCAGGAAACTGCATCTCTCCCCACTAAATGTCGCTGTGTGTCAATGTTTCCAATGCTTTACACCATCAGGTGCTTTCTTGAAGCAATTTCAAACATCCCTGATTTGTCAACAGTGATGGAAAAAGTTATTCCATCCTTGTGGAAAGATCTGTATAGAATTGGATGTAGTATTTTAGAACACCATACCCCTCGCTGATAGCTGTTTTACTTCATCATGACACCTCAGCAATTACCTTTGTTTCTGCAACTTACTTTATTTACAAATTATATGATGAGTTTATAATTATATTTTCGTTATATTTATACAATCTATATATGAATCAACAATACGGTTAAACTTTATGTGCAATAAAATGTATATTTTATTTGTGATGGGTTGTCATTTTTGTGATCTTTTAGTTCCTGCATTACATACACATTTGAAGACCTCAGTATGCCAGCTGAAGTGTTCAGACAATAACCTGAAACGTGCGGCCTGCGGTTATGTGTTGTCAGCCAACAAGTGGAATTCTACACAGAAGTGTTTCAGCCTTTTCCTTGGCAGTTGCTCTTGCTCTTCCCTTCCCACTTCGGGAGGCGTTTGATTGCTTATTAATTTCCAGTTCCACAAGCACCTGTTATCTTCCAGTCGTTATTCTTCATGTGTGAGCCTTGGCAGTGAGTGCCAGCTGGATATTCGAGTGAAGTGACATCACAGTTGATCCTGTTTTCACACACAGGGGCGACTGGAAAGTGATCAGGATCAGAACGAGGAACCACGGCTGATTTTCACCTCCCTCGCCCATGGGTACTGAGATGAATTGTAGTGCACTGACTGCCAACACAGTTAAAGTTAGCTAGCTCAGCACATCAAATAGGACACTTAAAAATTCAAAATGAAATTGCTTTTCTCCGACAAATCATAAATATATATTTTGGGGTTCTTATTTTTAAGTTAATATAGTTTCTCCCAAGCTTCCTGCTCAAATCTGAGTAAACAAATTGTAGGGTTGAAAACCCACGGGCCATGTTTCTGGCAGTAATACAAAAGCAAAATACTGTGGATGCTGGAAATCTGAAATAAAAACAGAAAATGCTGGAAATACTCAGCAGATCAGGCAGCATCTGTAGAGAGAGAAATAGAGTTAACCTTTCAGGTCGATGACCCTTCATCAGAACTGGAAAAAGTTGGAGATGTAACAGGTTTTTAAGCAAGTGTAGGGGCAGGGAAAGGGGGGAGGGGAGGAAAGAACACTCCCTTTTGTTCCAGCGCTGATCCCACCAGACTATGCGGGGTCAATGGGAGGACACTTCATTTGCATGGGGTAGGTGGGTGCTAACGCCATTAAAGTGTACTTTGGACACCTGCTAGAAATTTCAGCGCCTGACTACCATCCGGGTGCGGGTGCCCAAGACCCCACCAAAGAAAACACTTTGTTGCCTCCCTTTACCAATGGGAGTTAATACAAAATGTTGTCCTCTTCTTTGTGGGTCCAAGTCACTTGTGAGTTATGGCAGAAGTTCGCCAGAACAGCTGATGAAATTCAGTCCTGTGGTTACAATTTTACGACAAATAATGAAAGGAGTAAGGGGACGATTTTCCATGGATACTTTAGGGGCTAAAGAGCCTCCAAGGTGGCCAAGATAGGGTCTTAAGCTAAAACACTGTTTTAGCCCACATTTAGCCCAAGACGCCATCTTGGTAAAGGAGTTGAAGCTTGCGCTAGGAACGGCCACCCAGAGGTTAAGCAGCTGATTGCCACTTAAATTGCCTGCTAGCGCTCATTAACGAGGCTGCACAGCATTTTGGTGGCTAGCGCTTGACCTAATGCCCTCCCCTAACAGCGACCAGCTGATTGGGAATAAACTAGTCGTTGCAGAGGATTTTGAGCGCTACTTAAAGGTATATCACCTTTTACTGTTCACTTGCTGCTGGAGGTTTGAAGAGGACTTTTGAAA
Source organism: Squalus acanthias (assembly GCA_030390025.1). Taxonomy (NCBI): domain Eukaryota; kingdom Metazoa; phylum Chordata; class Chondrichthyes; order Squaliformes; family Squalidae; genus Squalus; species Squalus acanthias. The sequence goes on along the minus strand of CM059432.1, from coordinate 28,543,977 downwards.
CACATCGGGAGACTTTCTGGGACACTTTTTCAAGACTTCACCAACGCTCTATCAACATTTATTCTGGAAATTTTCTGAGGACTTCACCTAAAAAGAGTCTGTGCTGTGCTACTCCACCTTATTGGACACATTATAGGAGCCACAGGAGAAAAGGAGTGTTTGGTCATCGGCATCTTGCTAGGTGTCCCCCTTGGTCTGCAGGAGGAATGAGAGGAGGATATGAGGTCAGGCAGAGCAGCACCAGCTACTGCAGGAGAGAGGGACAGGAGGGCGAGGCGGACTCCTTCCCCCACTGCAGATACAGCACTTCCCTCTTCCTTTGATCCTCCTCTGCCAGCACCTCCAGTGCCACGTCCGAGAACCTGTGCGCCCTCTCACTCAGTCCCTGAGCCATCCTGAAATGTTCCACTGTGTGTCAGCCAGCACACTCCACACCTTCAGTGGAAGTGGGTGAGTGGAATCCGCATACACTGCTCCATGAAAATTGTGTCTAATCAGCACTTGAGTGCTAAACCTGCAATGTGTCTCTGTTTTAGTACCTCCGGCCAAACTCAAGTCATGGTAATCAGCAATTAGGACCAAAGTTCCATGCTAAAACCAGATTTTCAAATATTAACATTGCACCTTTTCACCAAAATAACCCCCCAAATATTTCCAACCCCATATCTTCTCTATCACCAAGTCCCATTTACCCATCACCTCTTTGCTCGCTGACCTACATTGGCTTCCAGTCTGGCAACACCTCAATTTAAAAATTCTCATCCTTGTTTTCAAATCCCTCCATGGCCTTGCCCAGCTGCAATATATATTATCATTTTAACTGTAACTTAAATGGCTTCACTAAAGGCATCTCCTTTGAATCTGAATATAATTGAGTTTATTAACATTCTCACCTTGTGTTTTCATTCAGAAACACATCAGGTTCCACATGTACGCTGACGTCACCTAGCTCTACCTCACCCCCACCTCTCTCGACCCTTCACTGTCTCTGATTTGTCACGCTTCTTGTCCGACATGCAGTATTGGATGAACAGAAATTTCCTTCAATTAAATATTGGGAAGACCGAAGCCATCGTCTTCAGTCCCCGCAACAAACTCCATTCCCTAGTCATCGACTCTACCTCTCTCCCTGTCCACTGTCTGAGGGTGAACCAGACTGTTTGCAACCTTGGCGTCCTATTTGAGCCTGAGCTGAATTTCCGACTCCATATCCTCTCCATCACCAAGACCGCCTACTTCCACCTCCATGACATCGCCCGCCTCCACGCCTACCTCAGATCATCTGCATCTGAAACTCTTATCCATGCCTTTGTTACTTCTAGACCTGACTACTTCAATGCTCTTCTGGCCGGCCTCCCACCTTGCACCCTCTGTAAACTTGAGCTCATCCAAATCTCTGCTGCCTGTGTCCTAACTCGCACTAATTCCCATTCACCCATCACCCCTGTGCTCGCTGATCTACATTGGCTCCCAGTCCATCAACGCCTCAATTTTAAAATTATCATCCTTGTTTTCAAATCTCTCCATGGCCTCGCCCCTCCCTATCCCTGTAAACTCCTCCAACCCCACAACCCTCCGAACTGTCTGCGCTCCTCCAATTCTGGCCCATGCGATTTTCTTCATTCCACCACTGGCGGCCGTGCCTTCAGCTGCCATGAGCCTAAGCTCTGGAATTCCCTCCCTAAACCTCTCCATCTCTTTAACTCTCATTCATCCTTTAAGGCACTCCTTAAAGCTTACTCTTTGATCAAGCTTTTGGGCACCTGTCCTAATATCTCATGTGGCTCGGTGTTAAATTTTGTTTGATAATCGCTCCTGTGAAGCGCGTTGGGACGTTTTACTATGTTATAGGTGTTATATAAATGCAAGTTGTTGATGTTTTATGCAGTCACTAGTTGGACAATAATAGAATGATTATAAAATGAGACTGCTGCTGGATTGAATGGTGGCACTCCTGGCTGGCCTCCCACATGCTACCCTACGTAAACTTGAGGTCATCCAAAACTCGGCTGCCCATGTCCTAACTCGTACCAAGTCCCGTTCACCGATCACCCCTGTGCTCGCTGACCTACATTGGCTCCCGGTTAAGCCCCTCCCTATCTCTGTAAACTCCTTCAGCCCCACAACCCCCCAGAGATATCTGCGCTCCTCTAATTCTGCCCTCTTGAGCATTCCTGATTATAATCGCTCAACCATTGGTGGCCGTGCCTTCTGTTGCCGAGGCCCTAAGCTCTGGAATTCCCTGCCTAAACCTCTCCACCCCACTAACTCTCTTTCCTCCTTTAAGACGCTCCTGAAAACCTACCTCTTTGACCATCACCTGCCCTAATTTCTCCGTCTGTGGCTCGGTGTCAAATTTTTTGTCCTGTGAAGCGCCTTGGGACATTTTACTACGTTAAAGGTGCTATATAAATCCAAGTTGTTGTTGTTGTTGTTGGTAATGTGAGGATGAAAATGAATATATGTTGAGTTTGGGTTGATAATCTTTGGGAAATAGAGACTATTTATGGGGAACTTTCTAATAATAGATTAAGTGGATGGAGTAGCCTCTTCGCTAGGGTAGACTGCAAAAGATCTGTGGAAGGAGTGAGCTAATGGCCAAACTGGCTATTTCTCATCTTTCGATTAGGCACTTTACAGCCTTCTGGACTCAACATAGAGTTCAACAATTTCAGACCATAACCTCTGCCCCTATCCTTTTTTTTCCATTTATTTTATTTATTATATATTTTTTTCTCTCTCCCACATGGCAGCTGTCTTTCATTCTGCCAGTGCCATTAACACTTCATCTAGAGCCATCTTTTGTTTCTTAACTTGTCCCATTACCATCTCCTTTTGCCTTGCACCATCTCTTAATGTCTCTTAATGTCTCTTAATCTCTCCTGCCTTCCATCCTATCACAAACCTTCCCTTTTGTTCTTTCCTCCCCTCCCCCCTTTCCCTGCCCCTGCACTTGCTTAAAAGCCTGTTCCATCTCTAGCTTTTTCCAGTTCTGATGAAGGGTAATCGACCCGAAACGTTAACTCTGTTTCTCTCTCCACAGATGCTGCCTGACCTGCTGAGTATTTCCAGCATTTTCTGTTTTTATTTCAGATTTCCAGCATCTGCAGTATTTTGCTTTAGGTTATTTCTCACTGAGCTTTCCTATGTTCTACAAGGGCAGTTGGTATGCAGTTTGTAGAGGTGTGCAGACTGCCCCATCCCTTGCATTAAAACCAACAGCAGGCTTTGAAGAACTGTGCTTTAGCCTTGTGACTCGTTTCATTCCTTATGGCAATTCATTACCAAATTCAAGCAACATCTGCTTCATGCTGCCTTAGCTAAATGAAACAATTCAACAATAGCATGTTCATGAATAACTTTTGTTGTGTTAAAAGGCATGTGTACCTCAGAGGACAAAAATATAGCATCATCTATGTTGGTGAGAACACCATCCAACAGGTATGGTAGCTTAGTGGTTACGTTACTGACCTAGTAATCCAGAGGCCTGGACTAATGATGTGGGGGACATGAGTTCAAATCCCACCATGGCAGCTGCAGAGTTTTAATTCAATTAATGTTTTTTAAAATCTGGACTTTAAAGCTAGTATCAGTAATGGTGACCATGAAACTATCGGATTGTCGTAAAAACCCATCTGGTTCACTAATGTCCTTTTAGGGAAGGAAATCTGCTGCCATTATATGTGACTCCAGACCCACAACAATGTGGTTGACTCTTACCTGCCCTCTGAAATGGCCTAGCAAGTCACTCAGTTATATAAGGCAGCTCACCACCACCTTATCAAGTGCAATTAGGGATGGGCAATAAATGCTGGCCTTTCCAGCGACGCCCACATCCCATGAATGAATTTTAAAAAGTCTATGCCTATGCAATTTTTTTAAATTGTAGGTGAAAAAGTCAAAACACCTCAAAATGCTTCACACAATAAGTGGCAGGTAACATTCGTGCCACACAAGTGCCAGGTAATGCCAATCTCCAACTAGTGAGAGTCTAACCACCGCTCTGTGACATTCAATGGCATTACCATCGCTGAATCCCCCACCATCAACATCCTGGGGGTCACCATTGACCAGAAGCTTAACTGGACCAGCCACATAAATACTGTGGCAACAAGAGCAGGTCAGAGGCTTGATATTCTGCGGCGAGTGCCTCACCTCCTGACTCCCCAAAGCCTTTCCACCATCTACAAGGCATAAGTCAGGAGTGTGATGGAATACTCTCCACTTGCTTGGATGAGTGCAGCTCCAACAACACTCAAGAAGCTTGACACCATCCAGGACAAAGCAGCCCACTTGATTGGCACCCCATCCACCACCTTAAATATTCACTCCCTCCACCACCGGCGTACCGTGGCTGCAGTGTGTACCATCTACAAGATGCACTGCAGCAACTCACCAAGGCTTCTTCGACAGCACCTCCCAAACCTGGTACCTCTTCCACCTAGAAGGACAAGGGCAGCAGGCGCATGGGAACACCACCACCTCCAAGTTCCCCTCCAAGTCACTACCTATCCATGACTTAGAAGTATATCGCCGATCCTTCATCGTCGCTGGGTCTAAATCCTGGAACTCCCTCCCTGACTGCACTGGGGGATTACCTTCACCATACAGACTGCAGCGGTTCAAGAAGGCGGCTCACCACCACCTTCTCGAGGGCAATTAGGGATGGGCAATAAATGCTGGCCTTGTCAGCGATGCCCACATCCCATAAGCGAATAAATTTTATTTAAAAACAATGAATTAATTTTGAATTGTAATAACTTGTTATATAGTCAAACGCACTTGACACTCTGCAATAACATCATTCAACAAACAGCAATGAAATGATCATAAGATCAAAAGATAATACTGAATGAAGAAGACTATTTGGCCCATCTTACAAGCTGTGGCTCAGTTGGCAGCACTCTCACCTCTGAATCTGAATCAGAAGGTTGTGGGTTCGCGTCCCACATAATCCAGGCTGACACTCCCAGTGTAGTACTAGAGGGGGTGCTGCACTATTGGAGGTGCCATCTTTCAGATGAGACGTTAAACTGTTAAAAGATCCCATGGCACTATTTCGAAGAAGAGCAGGGAAGTTATCCCCAGTGCCTTGGCCAATATTTATCCCTCAACCAACATCACTAAAACAGATTATCACATTGCTGTTTGTGGGACCTTGCTGTGTACAAATTGGCTGCCACATTTCCTACATTACAATGGTGACTACACTTCAAACATACTTCATTGGCTTTGGGACATCCTGAGGTCCTGAAAAGCATTATATAAATGCAAATCTTTCTTTTTTCTTTTCTCAGTGTGGGATTTCACTTCGATTCACCCCACTGATACGGTGAGAGAGCTACCCTGTACACGTCTGTATGACTTCATTCGGTCTGTTTAACTTGTACTGTCAAAAAGAATATTTATTCTCCCACTGAAAAACTCCAGAAAATGTCTCCCGAATATTTTTAAAGACCACTTGGCACACTGCATATCTGTGAGACTGTCGCCAAATCGCTCAGAAAGGAAAGCTTGCTGTCATAGTACATCAGTTTGAGTCCAAGAATTTAGAGATGTTCCCTTACCACCAATGTTACAATTAAAACCAGGCTGTAGTAACAGACTGTACGATGGAATCCGTGAGCTAGCAGTCAACTCCTCACTGTTGCAATGTATAAAGCTGTTTTAAACCCTTGTCAATTTAGCTGCTTTTCCCTTTCCATTTAATGATGGATTGTTAGGAGCCCTAAAAACTACAAGAACACACTTCCTATTTCATTTCTCTGCCAGACAGACTTTGTTAATCTCATCATTGTTTTATGTGTACAAAGGGAAGCCAACTCCAGACTGGGATACTCCAGTGCCATGTTTACTCTGATGCCACTAACTTTATTTTAAACAAAGAAAAATGATTTTCTATTGGTCTCCCTGCCTAATGTGTCATTCTCCTTTTCCTTGGTTGACCCGAGCTACAAACTTACGTGTGACTGAGATGGCAGGAAGATGGCCTGCTTCCAGGCATTATTTGGTCTACTGGGCGGCTGATACATGCATCAACATGTTTGAGTCTCCAAACCAAATACTGAGAAATCCACGTAACTGGAGTCTCCAGTGAGTGTATACTCTCCTCCTGTAGAGTCATGCCTAACTAAACTAACCCAAAGAACAGGTTGGCAACAGCCAAAGTTTAAGGACCCCAAAGTGTGCAGGGGTACTGCCAGAGTTTAACCAACTAAAAATGTGCAGCTTACCGGCACAGATCATTGGCAAACATCCCATTGCTTGTCCAGCTAGAACCATTCAAACTATTAGAGCAGTGGAAATAGTTTCGCCTATTCGTCTTATCAAACCCCTTGTAATTTTGCACAACTCCATCAGACCTCCTCTTAATTTTCTCTGCTCTAATAAAAACGACCCCAGTTTCCTTTAGTCTCACATCATAGTTAAAGCTTCTCTTCCCTGGGATCATCAAAGTAAATCTTATCCATGGTCTTAATCTCCTTCCTAAAGTAAGGCGGCCAAAATTGAAGACAGCCCAATCAATGCTTTGTATAGGTTTAGCATTATCTCATTTCTTTCGCCCATCTTTGCCCCTGCCTCAGTTCATCTGCTGCTGAAAGTTACCTTTACACTCGACTATTCCAATGCTCTCCCATCTTCCTCCCTCTGTAAACTTGAGCTCATCCAAAACTCTGCTGCCTGTATCCTGACTCACACCAAGTCCCATTCACACATTACCCCTGTGCTCGCTGACCTACGTTGTTACCTCAATATTTCTGAGGACCAAATGAAATACCTAGAACTTACAACACGGAAACAGGCTGAACAGCCTTAGCAGTCCATGTTGGTGATTACCCTTTGCGTGAGCAAATAGTCCTAATGACATTTACCTACCAATTTTCCTTCATTCCATTTTCCTTCATCCACCTATCCAATCTAATCTTGAATGTTGACATGTGTGAGGGGTTAGGGGCGGCATTTTAACTGGCGGTGAGTTTCCAGTGGGAAACCGCTGGTGTCTGTTAGTTTCCCACCTGCCAGCGGCAGGATGAGGTCACGACTATTTTAACTGCTGGGCCTCTTTAACATGCTGTCGGTCCACTTCCTGCTTGGAACGGGCAGGAAATGGGTGGGTAGTGGCTGTCGGCTGGCACTCCAGTGGGATTCTAGTGGCCTTTTGGGGTAGAGATGGGCTGGCGGAGACCGGAGCAGGGGAGGCCTTTTAAAATACCCGATTCTTATATATATATACATACGTAGGATTAGGATTTGGTTTAATCTCATATGGTTAAGGCTTTTGCTTTCTTTTCACATAAATAGCTTGTCAACTTGTACTGTTGCTAGAAATAATAAAATGGTCAAGTTGCTTATTCCCAGAATTCTTCAGGACATTTAACAAGAAAAAGCTTGGTCAGCAAGGCGAGGTCTTTTGTTAGCAAGGAATGCTGATTAAGGGGTCAGTGGTCTCCCAGATAAGAGAGTAGCCTATATCACAAACAAACAAGACAATGATCAATAGATCAGTTAGCAAACTGAAAAAAACCCTCATTTTAATGGCTGGCTGTGCATGACTAGAGCCTTATAAAGTTCTTCAGCTTTCCTTTACAATTTGTAGAGAGAGACAAGAACAAAAGAATCGAAGAAGGTTATGTTTTCTATCTAGAGCAGAATTGGGTAATATCGTTTATTTCTGACTATTGCTTAAGATATTGAGTGTGTCAAGACTCGGTCAAACTCAATAAAAATTATTTGCAACCAAGTTGGTGCCAAATCCAAAAACCTTACAAAGTGGCAACCACAAAAGGACTTGACAAGCAATAATCTGACTTGAGGGAGATTGAGTGCCTACGATGGACAAGGAGTTAAACTCAGTCTGTAAAGGCAGGCAACCGTTCCGGCGGGTGTGTGGGGTTATTCTTCCAGTAGTATGAGTAACCATGGCGACTGTTAAGGAAGCTCTTCAAAAGAAGCTAACAATGCCGGTAGTGAAGTGTTGGTCACTGTAATGACCAAAACAGACGAGCCGTATGCAACGGCAATGACCCACATAGAGGAGTTGGTGAGTGAGAAAAAGGTGAAATTAAAAGCAGTGAGGCGTTTGTTAATATACGTTTGTTTAATATACTTTTGCGTGCAGATAAGTGAAAATAGAGTAAGAGATGTGTTAAAAGAGAGAGCGCAGAGTAAGACGACACTTCAATGATTGAATGATGTAGCGGTCATGCTGGCTCAGTCACAACTAACAGCTACCACCACTATAGCCCAAAGGTTAGGGAGTCAGCAGGAAATACAGGAACGGGATATTTTACAAAAAGAGAAAAGGAGATTAAAACAGGAGTTAGAAAATGCTAGCAATGACTGGGCGACTAATCCGTACCCCAGGACACCTTTTGCTACCAGCAGCAACACTATTGCTGCAGGGAGCGATTGGAGACACATGGTTGGGTAATATGATTGACCATGTCCAGGCCACCAATCAATATGTGGTCCAAAAGATTGGGAAATTGAAAAATCAAATTAAGAAGTATTTTGATAAAAAGGTTAGACCTTTTGAATATAAAGTCAGTGACACCGTCATGGTGTTAGACTATGGAAAAAGGATCATGTGTTTGCACCTAAATGGCGAGGACCAATGTTCCCCGCAATCTTTTTTGGGTGCGTGGCCCCTTTAAGGGTCTGCGCGGCCCATTCAGTTTCACGCATGCCCTAACTTTAACAGAGAACTTATAGGGAACGTTGGCGAGAACCTTTTCCAATTGTGGATAAGGTGAGTCCAGCTGTGTATCTTATACAATACACAGATTAAAAAGAAATGTAAAAGAAAGGTGGCATCACATTAACCAATTGAAGAGTGCGGGGGGTGGTCAGAAATTGGTCTGATAAGTAATCTAGATATAATGCTTGATGTAGATGTAAAGACCATTGTGATGATGATACCAAGATTACTGATTGTGTGAGTAACATTTGAACTTATATGTGGAAGCTATGATGATAAACGAGTTCAGGCAGGGTATCGCAACGTGGAGCCAAAAGCCAAACTGTGATTGTACAGGAAAGCTCATCATTGATCCTAGAATGCAGAATACAACTGCCAGTAAACATTACATGGTTGCTAAGGGATAAGCCTAGTCCCAGTATGGGTTGGGGGTGTTGGTGGAGCACAGCAACAACTTGTGTTTATATAGTGCCTTTAGCGTAGTCCCAAGGCACTTCACAGGAGCATTATAAAACAAAATTTGACACCGAACCACATAAGGAGAAATTAGGACAAACAAAGAGGTAGGTTTTAGGAGTGTCTTAAAGGAGGAAAGAGAGGTAAGGAGGCAGAGAGGTTTAGGGAGGGAATTCCAGAGCTTAGGATCTTGCAGCTGAAGGCACGGCCACCAATAGTTAAGCGATTAAAATCAGGGATGCTCAAGAGGCCAGAATTAGAGCACAGTTATCTCGGGGGGGGGGGGTGGTTGTGGGGCTGGAGGAGATTACTGAGATAGGGAGGGGCGAGGCCATGGAGGGATTTGTAAACAAGGATGAGTATTTTAAAATCGAGGCATTGCTTAACCGGGAGCCGATGTAGGTCAGTGAGCACAGGGGTGATTGGTGAACGGGACTTGGTGCGAGTTAGGACACGGGCAGCAGAGTTTTGGATGACCTCAAGTTTACGTAGGGTAGAACGTGGGAGGCCAGCCAGGAGTGCACTGGAATAGTCAAGTCTAGAGGTAACAAAGGCATGGATGAGGGTTTCAGCAGCAGATGAGCTGAGGTGGAGCGGAGTCAGGCGATGTTACGGAGATAGAAGTAGGCGGTCTTAGTTATGGCACGGATATGTGGTCATTTCAGGATCAAATATGACACCAAGATTGCGAATAGTTTGGTTCAGTCTCAGACAGATAGTAGGGAGAGGGATGGAGTCAGTGGCTAGGGAACGGAGTTTGTGGCGGGGACTGAAGACAATGGCTTCGGTCTTCCCAATATTTAGTTGGAGCAAATTTCTGCTCATCCAGCACTGGATGTTGGACAAGCAGTCTGACAATTTAGAGACAGTGTGGTTAAGGATGACGGTAAATTTCCATCACAAGCTTCAATAAATGCCATCAGACTGACGGTTAAAAAGGATGGACAAATCACGTACAGGGCATCCTTCCCAGAGTTACCTATGTTATCGTCCCTCCAAGTACCGTCGAGCCACTATGGCAATTACATTTCCCTTATGTTCACAAAAGATATCGACCTGAAATGTTAACTCTGTTTCTCTCTCCACAGATGCTGCCTGACCTGCTGAGTATTTCCAGCATTTTCTGTTTTTATTACATGTCTCATGGAGCTACCCTTTTGCAAAGTCACCCCCATGCCATAAACAAGGTATTAGATGCGGAGCAAAGCCTCTTCTACACTATTCCACAACCTGCCTTATCCCAGATCTAAGAAACGCATTCTCTACTCTATTTATCATTGTGCCCTCTCCTGGCTAAAATTGCCAGTTTAGTGACAGTTACTGACAAACTATGGATGGTTTGTGCTGTAAATTCATGCCTATATTAGAGGCAAGTCTAAGTCTGTTCCAATCTCATTGACATTGCATCCTTATAGTGGAGAGAGAGGAAATCTGCACTCCATTGGCCTCGGCTGAATTTGATTCCAAGGCCCAGAGGTGAAAGTGCAGCAAACAGACCTACTGCTCGAGAGAGTTTCCTCCAGTTTGTCTTCAACTGAAACGGGGGATTAAACCAGATGAGTTTTCACTCCAGTATTCTAGTCTAAAACAATGTCGGAATATTCATTACTTTTTTTTGTTGCACAGATTCAATTCTTAATCTAAACCCAGCCGTAGGGAGACTGCACATCTGTCTTTCATTAACCTGAAGTCTGGTGTATACACATTCTGTGGATGGTGCGAGTCATCTCATAGGATTCCTGCTGATTTCCCAGTAAAGGCGGTACTCATTTAACAGCCGGACAGACTGGAGCCCACTTATGTCGGACCTTTTTGGCAGTGAGGGGATTCAAATCCTTTGGTTGAAAGTTCAAATCTAATTATGGAGCCATAAACAATGTAGAGGCTTCAATATTACTTATGGCCACCTAATGAATAATAAAATCACCAAAGAATTTTACTTGGATGGTAAGTCATCACTTATTAATGTTAGATGCAACTGGTTTTAAGGTTAATTCTAAATTGTTGAAGATATTAAGGGGAACTGATAAAGTAGATAGAGAGAAACTATTTCCGCTGGTTGGGAAGTCTAGGACTAGGGGGCATAGTCATCTATTCCATCAGCATCGGTGCCCTTGAAACTATCTCACCTTGGTCCTCAGAATCCCACCACGATCAGCGCCAACACCAGCAGCACCAGCAACACCAACCTTCTCCGCAATCAGCTGATGCTGTACAGGACACAGGGCATCAGCACCTGACCACATTGCTGCCCGGGACGCCAGGGATAGCCTCACCATGGCCAGATTTACTTCACTTGACACTGTATACCCTGGCTGCCACATGATGCGCCAGGTTGGCACCACCCCACATCAACGCCATCCCTACAATGCCCAAGCCATTACTTGACTAATCTACTGGAATTTTTTGAGCATGTAACTGGTAGAATAGATAAGGGAGAACCAGTGGATGTGGTGTATTTGGTCTTTCAGAAGGCTTTCGATAAGGTCCTGCATAAGAGATTAACGTGCAAAGTTAAAGCACATGGGATTGGGGGTAAGGTACTGACTTGGATAGAAAACTGGTTGGCAGACAGGAAGCAAAGAGTTGGAATAAACGGGTCTTTTTCCAAGTGGCAGGCAGTGACTAGTGGGGTACCGCAGGGATCGGTGCTAGGACCCCAGTTATTCACAATATATATTAATGATCTAGACGAGGGAACTAGATGTAATATCTCCAAGTTTGCAGACGACACAAAGCTGGGTGGGCGTGTGTGCTGTGAGGAGGATGCAGAGAAACTCCAGTATGATTTGGACAGGTTGGGTGATTGGGCAGATGCATGGCAGATGCCATATAATGTGGATAAATGTGAGGTTACCCCCTTTGGTGGCAAAAACAGGAAGGCAGATTATTATCTGAACGGCAATAGATTGGGAAAAGGGGAAGTGCAACGAGACCTGGGTGCACCAGTCGCTGAAGGTAAGCATGCAGGTGCAGCAGGTGGTTAAGAAGGTAAATGGTATGTTGGCCTTCATAGCGCGAGGATTCGAGTACAGGAGCAAGGATGTCTTGCTGCAGTTGTACAGGGCCTTGGTGAGACCACACCTTGAGTATTGTGTGCAGTTTTGGTCGCCTTATCTGAGGAAGGATGTTCTTGCCATGGAGGGAGTGCAGCGGAGATTCACCAGACTGATATCTGGGATGGCAGGAATGATGTATGAAGAGAGATTGGGTCGATTGGGCTTGTATTCGCTAGAGTTTAGAAGAATGAGAGGGGATCTCATTGAAACTTATAAAATTCTAACAGGACTAGACAGACTAGATGCAGGAAGGATGTTCCCGGTGGCGGGTGAGTCCAGAACCAGGGGTCACAGTCTAAGGATAAGGGGTAAGCCATTTAGGACTGAGATGAGGAGGAATTTCTTCACCCAGAGAGTGGTTAACTTGTGGAATTCTCTACCACACAAGGCAGTTGAGGCCAATTCATTAAATATATTCAAGAAGGAGTTAGATATATTTCTTAAGGCTAAAGGGATCAAGGGATATGGGGAGAAAGCAGGGACAGGGTACTGAATTTGGATGATCAGCCATGATCTGATTAAATGGCGGTACAGACTCGAGGGGCCGAATGGCCTACTCCTGCTCCTATCTTATATGTTTCTATGTTTCACACTCATCACCATTGCGGAGGGGGGTACCATTATGTCTCACCATTCACTGCAACTCACTAAGCCACTTCCAAAGGTGCACACAAATCTGTCCAAGAATGCAGTGTTCAAATAAAGGTTTCAATGTTTGACACCACATTAACAGAAACTTTACATGAACATTGCATAAAACACCCAAGTGCCTCCCCTTGTGTGTTGTTAGTTGATATGTTTGGACTAGGATGAGGGTGAGTATGAGGGGTGGCTAGTGAGATGGGGAAGTGATAATGTAGATAGAGAGGGATGGGTGGAGGTGCAAGGTAAGTTGGTGTGAGCAAGGATGTGCAGGAGTAGGGTAGAGAAGGCAGAGTGATGGGGATGTGATGAGAGGCACAGCAGGGTGAGGTTGAGTGTGGCTTTGCAGTAACGCTTCGTGATCTACTGAGATCATTGAAAGGTTGGCACCACTGCAGCCTGGTCCTCTTGACGACATCCCTGCTTGTGTCCTCCTGTGCAATGTGCAACCAGGTTGTGTTGGTCTCCTGGGGAGGTCTCTTCCGTCCATTGGAAGGGAAGCATATGGAGGGAGTCATGGGAGAGCTTGGGTGCAGTCGTGCACCTCTGTGCCGTGCTTGTCAGTGTTTGCAGCACCTCAATGTTGTAGAACACTGACAGCACAATTGTCAAAGTAAATTTGTGCATGGTCCCTTTAAGGAAACCGGCTGATGACGAGTCATCAAATAACGTCATCAGGCCCCCTTCCTTCAATTGGCCGGCAAACCCGCTGGGTGGGCTTAACAAGCCCAATCAGAGGAAAATCATTTTGGACAGCGGGCTGGAGCCGGCAGTGAGGCCGGGACCCGCCACCGACGACGCCCACCGAGGTTGGTAAAATCCAGCCCAATGAATCCAAATAATTTATGTATATGGTAAACAGTAATCGCAGCACAGATCCCTGCAGAACACCACTTCCGATTTTCTGCCAGTCTGACAAACGTACCTCAACTCCTACCCTCTGTTTCTGTTTTGTATCCACATAAGAGATATTGGCATAGAAATTGGATCGTGTGGTGTACGTTTTACGGGCTACTTCTGCGTGAGAACAGCACCGTCCACCATATTAGTGAAGGCTCCTCTGTAGTCATCCAGGACACACACCTGACAGATGTTAGGACCTTTGCATATGCAAATAGGGGGGTCTAATGCCTGTTTATGGACCCCTTTGCAAAATTTGATTCCGCATGAGCGCAGCACGCATTGCAAATTTATACCAGCCGATAGTGTAGCTCGTCCCACATTCGGCGAAAATATCAGCATGATGGAAACCGACTAGAAAGCGCCGACTTTCGGGTTTAACTCAGAGGCATTCGGCTGCCTATGCATAACCCCCTCCAGAGAGGAGGGTTAGTGATTGGAATATTTAAATGAGTGTATTACAACGATATTTTAACCGGCATTTAAATTTAACAGCACATGTATGGATTTCTCGGGCTTCCAGAAACCCACCATTGAAACCAAGGCGAGAAGACTGAAAGGCAATTCATGGGGCTCGTTAAAAGTCAGGCAAATACGACAATAAATACTAATTTGTGCACTTTGGAGGTATTGAGACTCAAGATCAGGATGGGTGGCGCCATGGCTGCCTTAGGTTGGACCTCAGATGAGGAGCAAGATGATTATCAGCAGCAGCAGCAGCAGCATGCTGTGGAGGGAACTGGGCAGCAGAGAGGGGGGCAGCAGAGGGGTCGAGCTTGCAGGAGACACTACCTGCGTAACCAGTTGTACAGGCAGAGGCTCAGCGTCCTTGACCTCAAGAAGTGTTTCCAGAGACTCAGATAGTCACGTCAGGTGGTAGCAGACATCTGCAACCTCCTAGAAGAAGACCTACTCCTTGCTGGACCTGGTGGCCATGCTTACCAGTGGCTGTGAAAGTGACCACCCTCAACATTTTTGCCTCCAGATCCTTCCAGGGCGCTACTGGAGATATATCCAGGATCTCCTAGTCAGCTACACATAAATGCATGCAGGTCACTGAAGGATTGTTTGCCAGGGCAGGCAATTATGTCAACCTTGCCTGTGATGAAACTAGTCAGAATGAGTGGGCACTTGGGTTTGCTTCTCTGGATGGCTTCCTACAGATGCAGGGCTGCATACCCGCGGCAATCCGCGCACCCCCAGATCAACCAGGAGTATTTGTGAACCGCAAGGCATTCCATTCCCTGACCTCTTTGGACCTGCAAGCAGACATAAGGGCTGGCTGCTAGGAGACAAAGGATACCTCCTTCCAACATGGCTGATGAGACCCGTGAGGAACCCCACCAATGAAGCCCAATCATATGACCACCAGATGTGTCGTTGAGCAAGCGATTGGCATGCTCAAGATGCGCTTCAGGTGCCTGGACCGATCTGGAGGCACGATTCAATACTTGGCAGCAAGAGTCTCCAGAATAATCGTGGTGCGCTGCGCTCCGCACAATCTTGCGCAGTAGCAAGGACTGGCGCTGCAGGAAGCGCTGAGCACATATCGTCCGCAGACGAATTTAATGAAGAGGAGGAGGATGAGGCGGAGGAGCAAGATGGCGACCCCAACACAGCACCAGCCAATCACATTGATGCCCGGATTCTCTTATAGTTGTAAGGTTCAGTTAGTTACTACCACTAGACCGATGTAACAATCACATGCCACAGCCATTCCCCCCCCCTGTCGAATCCCACTGACACAAAGCAGTCCTGTAACCATCTATCTATCTATTGCACACCCTTCCCCCCCCCTCCCCCCACATTGGTCCCCAACAATTCAGGTCTTCCCACTCATCAACAAGCAACTGAAAAGGCAACTTGCCAACCAGCAACCATGAATGGGCAACACGGGAAAGTGGTGCAAAGTAATAAAATTTATATGATTCTGCTAAACAACGGAAACTTAACAACATATCATGGTCTATGCACATACCCTTGTACAACTACAAAGCTTTGCTCTTCCTTTTCCTACCACTCCTATGTGGTGCAACCCCTATGGCTTCAGCAGAGGTAGAGGCATGCTGCTCAGATCCCTGCTCTGACTGCTCAGATGCTCCTGGCCCGTGAGAGCCCTGTCAAAACCTGCTCCACCTGCATCTGTGCAGGGGCAGACTGGGACTGGGCCAGCGGGAGAGGAGGCAGGATGTCGGGTACTGGCTGAGTGGGGGTGGGGGACAACCGGTGAGAAGTGGAAGTGCTTCGAGTGGAGTTCCCACTTCCATGTCCTCTTTCACCAGCATCCTTCTCATAGGCCAGCTGCACTTCACTGCTACCACGTTGCTGGAGAGCATCTTGGAGCATATCAGTGACATGTTGTAAGGCCAAGGCGTCTGTCATCCTACTTAAGGTGCCAGACATGTTGGCATCCAGATTCAGGGGCCATTGGTTCCTACATGTCACAATTCCTTATCCATTCCCAGGGTTTACACTGAATCCCCACAGCTTTTTCTTGTGGAACTCTGTCCTAGGACTGAAATGATTGGCCTCCAACAACCATCTTCCTTTGTGTCAAGTATAGCTCCAGCCATTGGAGAGTTTTCCCTCTGATTCCCATTTACTATCTTACACCTTTTAGATGCCTCCTTTTGAGGCGGAAAAGCCCAAATTTCTCCACTTTCTTCTTATAATTCAGACCTCTGCCACTCGGGATTAGTCTAGTGGCTGCTCTGCCCCCAGAACACTTCTCAAGGTGCAGACTGCCCAGAGTACTGTAGTTTGATCATGACCTCCTCTGACCTAAATTCTACTGTTTTGGCAATGCAGTTCAACATTCAGTTGGCTTTGTTGATCGCTGCTCCATTTTGGTTGGACGTTTTGAAGATCCAAACTTTGTTCTAGTGTTAGCAATTGGACTTTAAATAAGTAACACTAGGAAGAGGATTGGGCTTGGTTTGAGTGCCCCAACAGCCTGCTGAAACTCACTGGCAAAGCCTCACATGTTATGAATAATGGGCCACGTGGGACAGGACTCCAAGCAAGGAGCTCAATATCTTTGGGAAAGGAAGGAAGATTGGGGCTACAGCTTTGGTCCCCTTCTCCCAAATTCTTTTAAAATTCATTCACAGGATCTGGGCGTCGCTGACAAGGCCAGCATTTATTGCCCATCCCTAAATGCCCTTGAGAAGGTGGTGGTGAGCCACCTTATAAAACTGAGTGGCTTACTTGGCCATTTCAGAGGGCAGTTAAGAGTCAACCACATTGGTGTGGGTCTGGAGTCACATATAGGCCAGACCGGGTAAGGACGGCAGGTTTCCTTCCCTAAAGGACATTAGTGAACCAGATGGGTTTTACATAAAAACATAAGAAATAGGAGGAGTAGGCCATTCGGCCCCTCGACTCTGCACCGCCATTCAATAAGATCACGGCTGATCTTCTACCTCAACTTCACTTTCCTACACTATCCCCATATCCCTTGATTCCCTTAATATCCAAAAATCTATCGATCTCTGTCTTGAATATACTCAACGACTGAGCCTCCACAGCCCTCTGGGGTAGAGAATTCCAAAGATTCACCACCCTCTGAGTGAAGAAATTTCTCCTCATCTCAGTTCTAAATGGCTGACTCCTTAATCTGAGACTGTGACCCCTGGTTCTAGACTCCCCAGCCAGGGGGAACATCCTCCCTGCATCTACCCTGTCAAGCCCTGTAAGAATTTTGTATATTTCAATGAGATCACCTCTCATTCTTCTAAACTCTAGAGAATATAGTCCTAGGCTACTCAATCTGTCCTCATAGGACAATCCCTCTATCCCAGGAACCAGTCTGGTGAACCTTCATTGCACTCCCTCTATGGCGAGGATATCCTTCCTGAGGTAAGGAGACCAAAACTGTACACGATACTCCAGGTGTGGTCTCACCAGGGCCCTATATGGCAATCATTACTGATACTAACTTTTTTTAAATTCCAGATTTAATTAATTACTGAATTTAAATTCCCCAGCCGCCGTGGTGAGATTTGAACTCATATCTCCGGATCATTAGTCCAGGCCTAACTGGACATAACTACTGTGCCACCGTTCCCAAATGTTATTATCCTTCAAAAAAGTGAAAGAGTCACAAAAAGACACCTCCCCATGCCATTATCCCATACCATTGTCACAAAACAGGCCACGTCCTCAACAACTTCACTCCCTCCTGATCCTTCACCCTCTCTCTCTCAACCAATACCCCCCTCCCCTCCCCTCCCCTCAGCAGAACGCCCTGACGCACGGCGTACGCGCTGACGTCACGGGGAGCCCTCGGGGCTGGCGTATGCGTGAGGGTTGACGTCGCGGTGTTTTGAAAGGAGGAAGAAGAGAGAGAGAAAAAAAGGAGTAGCGGCGGCAGCGGCGAGGAGAGCAGCAGGAGGAGGGGGGTTCCTGTGGGCGATTGATGGGCAGTAGAGGCCGCGCAGCCACCGCCAGGCCCGCTCCAAGCGCCAGCAAGCGAGTTCGAAGGCAGCGAGGGGTCGGCAGCGGTGCCCGAGCCTCGGTCCCCAGAGCTGTGTGAGCGGGAGAGGCCGAGCGGAATATGAGGGGGGGAAGGTAAGGCCTCAGCCTCAGCCTCAGCCAGCCTGGCTCCAGAGTCACAGACGGAGAGGCTGAGTGGGAGCACCCTAAGGAGACGGGGCACTCAGCATCCCACAGGATTACTTACTCAAAATCATGCTCTACATGTAACAACTGCGTTCTAACAAAAATTAATATCATTTAAATTTTTTATATATATATGGAAAAAGTACAACTACATACTTGAATTCGTAAGTGTTTCTTACAGAAAATTTACACCAGTTAAATAAGAGTGGAAAATATAAAAGGAAATCTTGTACTAATATACATTACAGAGGAAAGTACAGGACCATCTGGCTGGTCCCACAAATATAATTATACTAGAAACAAAATGATAAATATATGTTGAAAAATGCAAATATGTGTACAATTTTAAAATTGTACAGTTTAATAAACCATTATATAGTGTATATACTGAAAAATATGCACTTGTATGTGGTAAAATATAAAAGGTGTACTGAAAAAATATATTGTGACAAAACTACTGCCAACAGAAAAAATTAATATACTAAAAATGGAAAAATACCATTATATGTGTATATAACAACTTGTGTATATAGTGTAAAAATAAAATGGAGTTATAGATATACTAGCAGATCTCCCATGACATTAATCTCGGTAAATCGGTGGCTACACTGAGTTGGTGGGTACACTGCTTTATGATGGGATGTGATCTATGTTGTCAGAGACGACACGTGCAGTTGGACCCGAATGTAAGGGGGGAAAAAAAAAATCACCCAGAAATTAATCTGCAACCAAATTATTTGGCCAGTGTTAAATGTGCAATTTGTTGCCTTTTTTATGTGTCAGATATTTGAGCCAGTCAGAGTGGTTTTTGGCACATTGAGACTTTACAAGTGTGA
Source organism: Squalus acanthias (assembly GCA_030390025.1). Classification (NCBI taxonomy): domain Eukaryota; kingdom Metazoa; phylum Chordata; class Chondrichthyes; order Squaliformes; family Squalidae; genus Squalus; species Squalus acanthias. Next base: position 28,524,766 of record CM059432.1, on the reverse strand, counting down.
CCGACACTTTGGATGGTTGGCGCTTTGTGGTGGATAATTTTCCCATGCCCTAATGATGGCAGTTAGGCGCAAGACTTTATTAGTAATGCAGATGCGCATACTCTGGGGGGTGGGGGGGGGGGGGGGGGGGAAATGTACGTACAGGTAACTGGAGAGAACTGTTTAAAAGGTTTTTAAGGACTCTATTCAGTGAGTCACTGGGCTGACTTTTTTAATGGCTGTAAATGGGTTAAGAAGTGAATTGCTTGTCTTGTTTTATTCATACTGACTCTGTTAGCACCTGTTGCTGAGAATAGAGGCAGGGTAAGGAGTGAGATGATGTGCGCTCTGAGGTTTGTTTTCCTGATGATGCAACTGTGCAACCATAGACTTCATAGAGTATCAAGAAGCATAGTGTTCCACAGATATCCATAGGCTTCTGATAATTTGAGTAGCCATTTTTCATGTGGACAGTGGGTGTTGGAGAAAGAGAAGCGGAAGCGTCACAGCCAGATCCAGTCCTGTTCTCACCCACGTCCAGTCGAAGTGCATGGAAACCAAAAGTAATGCAGTTACTGCAACTTCAGCAGACACCAACTAACTCACTCGACCAGAGATAGAACCTGGGATTTTCCCGCTCTGCAGAACATTGGGTGACTCATTTAAATGATGTAGACAGCAAAGATTTTCATTAGAATTGCTGTCGTGAGGTTGAGGGGTTCATTTTAATAGCTGGGGGTAGGGAAGAGAAGTGGACGGTTTTCTGCATCCATAGTGCATAACTGTTCTGCTGTGTGATGCTCTCTTAACCATGCCACTGCCCCTCATCATTTTCTTCTTCTCCTGAAGGCAGTGGTTTGTGCTACAATATATTTCTACGGTTTCCAGCTGCCCTTTAGTACTTCAACTGATCATTCTTCGTGTACAAGTCAGGGTAGTGACTGTTGTCAAGCTACTGAACCGTGGCAACATTGCAATTGAGCTCAATGTCCACATTTAAACAATTAATGTCGATAAATGTGGGTGGTACATTTTGTTTCGAAATAAAATAATAATTGTACTTTGGGGGGAAAACTGGGTGATGTGACAGAGCAGAGGGATTTGGGGTTCAAGTTCATGATTTTAAAAGCAGCATCTCAACAACAACAACTTGTATTTATATAGTGCCTTTAACGTAGTAAAACGTCCCAAGACGAGCAATTATAATCAGGGATGCTCAAGAGGGCAGAATTAGAGGAGCGCAGATATCTCAGCGGGGGGGTGGTTGTGGGGCTGAAGGAGATTACAGCGATGGGAAGGGGCGAGGCCATGAAGGGATTTGAAAACAAGGATGAGAATTTTGAAATCGAGCCGCTGCTTAACCAGGAGCCAATGTAGGTCAGCGAGCACAGGGGTGATGGGTGAATGGGACTTTGTGTGAGTTAGGACACGGGCAGCTGAGTTTTGGATGACCTCAAGTTTACGTAGGGTGGAATGTGAGAGGTCAGCCAGGATTGCGTTGGAATAGTCAAGTCTAGAGGTAACAAAGGCATGGATGAGGGTTTTAGCAGCGGATGAGCTGAGGCAAGGGCAGAGACGGGCGATGTTACGGAGATGGAAGTAGGCGGTCTTTGTTATGCTGCAGATATGTGGTCGGAAGCTCATTTCGGGGTCAAATATGACGCCAAGGTTGCGAACTGTGGTTCAGCCTCAGACAGATGTTGGGGAGAGGGATGGAGTCAGTGGCTGGGGAACGGAGTTTGTGCAGGACCGAAAACGATGGCTTCGGTCTTCCCAATATTTAATCTCGAGTGGATACGGTCATTTAAAAAAAAGCTGGGTTTTATGGTTAAAAAGAATAGAATATAAAAATTGAGATGTAATGACAAATCTGTATAAAATCTTAGTAAGACCACAGTTGGAGTACTGTGAGCAGCTTTGCGCTCCACACTGTAGGAAGATTGTTAAGGCAATAGAGAGGGTACAGCACAGATTCTTGAAGATGCTGCCTGGTATGAGCAAATACAAATAAAGAGTTGTAAAATTGGGGCTGTTTTTGTTAGAACAGAGGAGATTAAGGGGTGATTTGGTCGAGGTGTTTAAAATCATTAAGGGATGGGACAGAGTAAATGGCAACAGACTGTTTCCAGTGATTGAGGGGTCCAGAATGAAGGGACACAGACAAAGAAATAGGGTGTGCACGGTTCAGGTACATTAAATTAAAATTGTTACACTGCTGCAAGTTGTTACTGTCAGTGGAAAGTACAAATATTTGTAAATTGCTGGTTCTTCCACATTTGATTGTAATAATTATGGAATGACGTCCTACAGTAATTAAACTTGTTAATTTGTAAAAATGTTCTTTTGTAGGGATGTCTTTCGATGTAACCAACTCTCGCTGCTGCATTGATGTATGATGGAAAAAAAAATGTTCAATAGGAAATGAAGATAGAGGTACTGGTGAGTATGGTGACCACCTTAACAGCAGTTCAGAGGGCACAGGAATTATTGGTGTGATTGTATTTGCTCTCCTCTGCCTTGTGACGCTCTGCAACTGGTGTTCCTAAGTTTGTTCGTTCTTTGTGTATGTCTGATGTGTGCAGTTGTTTGGTTTCACTCTTTGTCAGTGTTTCGCGCTCTCTCTCTGCCCAGTGCTCTTGCTCTGGCTGTGTCTCGTACATTCTTGATTTCTCTCTCCGCGTTTACCATTTCCTGTCTTGCTTAACGGGATTTAAGGGTCCACTTGCCTTTTCTTTCTATTGGAAGCAGCGGATGATACTGGGCTATGGGGGCATCTTCAAGAATCTGTGCTGTACCCTCTCTATTGCCTGAACAATCTTCCTACAGTGTGGAGCTCAAAGCTGCACACAGTACTCCAACTGTGGTCTTACTAAGATTTTATATAGATTTTCATTACATCTCAATTTTTATATTCTATACTTCTTACCATAAAACCCAGCTTTTTTTAATGACCCTATCCACTTGAGATGCTGCTTTTAATATCATGAACATGGCAGTTAGTTTTAGATTGCTTTTGCAAATAGTCACTACAGACACAATGGGCTGAATGGCCGCCTTCTGTGCTGCAAAATAGTTACTTTTCTTTACCTTTTGCGTAATCGTTGGCCTGGAATTTGCTGCAATGGTGATATTGGCGCCGAACGCCATAAGTTAGACCGTTGTGCTTCCCGATCCTTCAATGGCAAACTTACGCCACAATTTGCTGAAAAAAATTATTAGAATGTGCCGCAGTGAACTTAACGACAGATCAGGAGTGGCGCGGCCAATGAATAGTTATTTCACTTTGGCTTGTAGATTTCTGTAGGATTTTCAACCTAATTTATTAGTTTATATCTGGCAGGAACTTACTAAAAGTATAAACAGGAATAAATATTGGCATAAAAACAAAGATTATTAGGAAAATAAGTTCTTTTGTAACTCTGACACTGTATTACAAGGCTATGGCTGGGAGCTGTGAATTTTAAGAGTACTGTACTTTACCAATGATTGACGTGAGAGAAACTTCAGAAGTAATTCAGAAAGCAATCACCCCAAGAGGCTATTTCAAGGATTTCCCTAGTTTTTTCGATTACAGTATCAAACACTGCGAGAAATACAGATAAATAACATTTGCATTACATTAAACGTTCAAAAATGTGGGCTCTGTTTTGATCAATCTGATCAAGAAAATTTAGAATTCTGATAGCAACTGTATTATAATGCTCAGAAGCAATGTTAAAAGGTTGTAGGTTCAAGTCCCACTCCAGGGATTTGAGCACAAAATCTAGGTTGACACTCCAGTACTGCACTGTCGCAACAACAACAACTTGTGACTGTCTGTGTGGAGTTTGCACATTCTCCCCGTGTCTGCGTGGGTTTCCTCCGGGTGCTCCGGTTTCCTCCCACAGTCCAAAGATGTGCGGGTTAGGTTGATTTGGCTATGATAAAAAATTGACCCTTAGTGTTAGGGGGATTAAGTACGGGGATAGGGTGGGATATGTGTTGGTGCAGGCTCGATGGGCCGAAATGGCCTCTATCTGCACTGTGGGGATTCTGTGATTCTGTGGAACTTACATTTACATAGCGCCTTGAACATAGGAACAGGAGTAGGCCATTTAGCCCCTCGAGCCTGTTCCACCATTCAATGAGATCATGGCTGGTCTGAGACCTAACTCCATATACCCACCTTTGGCCCATATCCCTTGATACTTTTGGTTAACACAAATCTATCAATCTAAGGTTTAAAATTAACAATTGATTTAGCACCAATTGCTGTTTGCGGAAGAGTGTTCCAAACTTCTACCACGCTTTGTGTGTAGAAGTGTTTCCTAATTTCACTCCTGAAGGGTCTGGCTCTAATTTTTAGACTATGTCCCCTAGTCTTAGTCTCCCCAACCAGCGGAAATAGTTTCCCTATCGACCCTATCTGTTCCCCTTAATAACTTGAAAACTTCGATCAAATCACCCCTTAACCTTCTAAAATCCAGGGAATACAACCCTAGTTTGTGTAATCTTTCCTCGTAATTTAACCCCAGGAGTCCTGGTATCATTCTGGTAAACCTACGCTGCACTCCCTCCAAGGCCAATATATCATTCCTAAGGTGTGGTGCCCAAAAATATATCATTCCTAAGGTGTGGTGCCCAGAACTGCTCACAGAACTTCATGTGTAGTCTGACCAAACTTTGTATAGCTGTAGCATAACTTCTACCCCCTTGTATTCTAGTCCTCTAGATATAAAGGCCAGCATTCCATTAGCCTTTTTGATTATTGTCTGTACCTGTTCATGACATTTTAATGATCTATGTACCTGGACCTCCATTGTTTTTAGCTTTTCACCATTTAGAAAGTACCCTGTTCTATCCAGAAAGGGCAGGGGAGTGGGACTAGCTGAAGTGCTCTTGCAGAGAGCTGGCACAGGCTCGATGGGCTGAATGGCCTCCTTCTGTGTTGTAACCAGTCTATGATTCTATTCTTTTAGGTTCAAAGTGGATGACCTCACATTTGCCTACATTGAAATCCTTTGCCACAGTTTTGCCCATTCACTTAATCTATCAATATCTCTTTGTAATGTTATGCCTTCATCTACAATGCCGCCTATCTTTGTGTCATCGGCAAATTTGGATATGTAGCTTTCTATCCCATCATCTAAGTCGTTAATAAATACGGTGAATAGTTGAGGCCCTAACACAGATCCCTGCGTCACAGACCACTAGTCACATCCTGCCCATTATCCCTACTCTCTGTCACCTGCTGCTCAGCCAATTTCCTAACCAGGTCAATAATTTGCCTTCAATTCCATGGGCTTCAACCTTCGTTAACAGTCTCTTATGAGGGACTTTATCGAATGCCTTCTGGAAGTCCATATAAATAACATCCATAGACATCCCCCTGTCAACTACTTTGAATTTTTTGAATAGGTGATTAATCAGGTTCGTCAGACCTATCTTTTACAAATCCAACGTAATAAAACATCCCAAGGCACTTCACAGGAGCGTTATCAAAGAACAAAATTTGACACATAGCTGTATAAGGAGATGTTAAGGCAGATAACCAAAAGCTTGGTCAAAGAGGTAGGTTTTAAGGAGCATCTTAAAGGAGGAAAGAAAAGTAGAGAGGCAGAGAGATTTAGGGAGGGAGTTCCAGAGCTTAGGACCTAGGCAGCTGAAGGCACGACCGCCAGTGGTGGAGCAAGTAAAATTGGGGATGTTCAAGAGGCCAGAATTGTCCGAGCGCGGAGATCTCGACGGGGATTATAGGGCTGGAGGAGATTAGAAATAGAGAGCGGTGAGGCCATGGAAGGATTTGAAAACAAGAATGAGAATTTTAAAATCGAGGCATTGCTTAACTGGGAGCCAGTGTAGGTAAGCGAGCACAGGGGACATGGGTGAGCAGAACTTGGTGCGAGATAGGACACGGGCGGCAGAGTTTTGGATGACCTCAAGTTTATGGAGGGTAGAACTAGGGAGGCCGACCAGGAGTGCATTGGAATAGTCAAGTCTAGAGGTAACAAAGGCATGGATGAGGATTTTGGAAGCAGATAAGCTGAGGCAAGGGCGGAGACGGGCGCAGTTATGAAGGTGGTAATGGGCGGTCTTAGTGATCGGATGGATATGACGTAGGAAGCTGAACTTGTGATCAAATATGACACCAAGACTGCGAACAGACTTGGTCAGCCTCAGACAGTTGAGAGGGATCGAATCGGTGGCAAGGGAACGGAGCTTTTTTGGCGTGAACTGGACAATGGCTTCGGTGTTCCCAATATTTAATTGGAGGAAATTTCTGCTGATCCGTGCTGGGTGTCGGACAAGCAGCGTGACAGTATAGACACCGTGGAGGGCTCGAGAGAGAGAGAGGTGGAGCTGGGTATCATCAGCGTACATGTGAAAACTCACGCTGTGTCGCCGGATGGTGTCACTGAGGGGCAGCATGTAGATGAGAAATAGGAGGGGGCCAAGGATAGATCCTTGGGGGGCACCAGAGGTAACAGTGCGGGAGTGGGAAGAGAAGCCATTGCAGGTGATTCAATGGCTACGGCTGGAAAGATGGGAATGGAACCAGGCGAGTGCAGTCCCATCCAGCTGGACGACGGCCGAGAAGGGTTAGTTTACCTTTGTCGCAGTCAATTAGGATGTCATTTGTGACCTTTAAGAGCCGTTTTGGTAATGTGGCGGGGGCAGAAACCTAATTGGAGGGATTCAAACAAGGAGTTCCAGGAAAGGTGGGCACAGATTTGGGAGGCAACAACACGTTCAAGGTCTTTGGAGAGGAAAAGGAGGTTGGAGATGGGGGGTGATAATTTACAAGGACGGAGGGGTCAAGGATTTTTTTTTTGAGGAGGGGTGATGACAGCAGATTTGAAGGAGAGGGGGACAATACCTGAGGAGAGAGAACTGTTAACAATATCAGATAAAATTGAAGCCAGGAAGGGAGTTTGAGTGGTCAGCAGTTTAGTAGGAATAGGGTCGAGAGAGCAGGAGGTCGGTCTCATTGACAAGATGAGCTTTGAAAGGGCATCAGGGGACATGGGAGAGAAACATGCAAATTCAGAGTTGGGGCAGGGGGGGGAACTGAGAGGAAGTTTGGTCCATTGGGCTAGGGGAAGGGAGGGAAGTAGCAGAGGCAGTTGAATGGATGTTCTCAATCTTTTTAACAAAAAAGTCCTTGAGCTCCTCGCATTTATTGTTGGAGGTGAGGGAGGAGGAGGCAGGGGACGGTGGTTTCAGAAGACGGTTAGTGGTGAAGAGAAGCCTGGCATTATCTTTGCCTTCCTGGGTGATCTTCGAATAGTGGGCAGTTTTAGCGACGGAGAGCTGGACCCGATAATGCTTTATATGATCCAGCCATATCTGCGATGGATGGTTAGACCAGTTGTCCGCCAAAGATGTTCAAATCTGTTCAAATCTGAGTCCCTTGGACTTAAAGGAGCGGAGATAAGGGGTATGCCAGGGGAATGACTATCGTGAGAGAGTGCAATGGTTTTAGTGGGGACAAGGGCATCAAAGGTGGTGGAGAGGGTGTGATTTAGCAAATCAGTAGCTGCAGAAATGTCATGACGAATTGTAGACCAAAGGCTAGGTAGTTGGGAATTAGAAAGTGGTAAGGGACTTGAGGGAGAGTTTTTTCCAGGGGCGGACACAGAAAGAAGTGGGATTGGGAGGAGAAAGGTGAATATGGGTAGAGAGTGATACAAGGAAGAGCAGGAGAGTTGTCCCCGATGTACTGGCCAATATTCAATATTAATCCCTCAACTAACATCACTAAAACAGATTATCTGGTCTCATAACATTGCTGCATGTGGGAGCTGTGTGCAAATTAGCTGTTGTTTCTTACATTACATCAGTGACTACACTTCAAAAGTACTTAATTGACTGTAAAGCACTTTGGGACATCCTGAGGTTGTGAAAGGTGCTATAGCTATTTAAGATTCAGGAACCGTTCCTTTAGATTGGAAAATTGCACATGTCACTCCACTATTTAAGAATGGCGAGAGAGAAACCAGGGAATTATAGACCAGTTAGCCTAACATCTGTTGTCAGGAAATTGCTAGAGTCTATAATTAAGGATAGGGTAACTGAACACCTCAAATTTTCAGTTGATCAGAGAGAGCCAGCATGGATTTGTGAAAGGTAGGTCATACCTGACCAACCTGATTGAATTTTTTGTGGAGGTGATTAAAGTAGTGGACAGAGGAATGTCTATGGATGTTACTTATATGGACTTCCAAAAGGCATTTGATAAAGTCCCACATAAGAGACTGTTAACTAATGCCCATGGAATTGAGGGCAAATTATTGACCTGGTTAGGAAATTGGCTGAGCGGCAGGGGACAGGCAGTAGGGATAATGGGTAGGTACTCAAATTGGCAGGATGTGACTAGGGGTGTCCCGCAGGGATCTGTGTTGGGGCCTCAAATATTCACAGTATTTATTAACAACTTAGATGATGGCATAGAAAGTCATCTATCCAAATTTGTCGATAACACAAAGATAGGTGGCATTGTAGGCAGTGTAGATGAAAGCATAAATTTACAAAATGATATCAACAGTTTAAGTGAATGGGCAAAACTGGCAAATAGATTTCAATGTAGGCAAATGTGAGGTCATCCACTTTGGACCTAAAGGATAGAACAGGGTACTTTCTAAATGGTGAAAGGCTAAAAACACTGGGGGTCCAGGGACATAGAACATTAAAATGTCACTTTTTTAAATGTTCTTTCATGGGATGTGGGCGTCATTGGCAAGGCCAGCATTTATTGCCCATCCCTAATTGCCCTTGAGAAGGTGGTGGTGAGCCACCGCCTTGAACCGCTGCAGTCCGTGTGGTGAAGGTACTCCCACAGTGCTGTTAGGGAGGGAGTTCCAAGATTTTGACCCAGCGATGATGAAGGAATGGCGATATATTTCCAAGTCAGGATGGTGTGTGACTTGGAGGTGGTGGTGTCATGAACAGGTACAGAAAATAATCAAAAAGGCTAATGGAATGCTGGCCTTTACTTCTAGAGGACTAGAATACAAGGGGGTCGAAGTTATGCTGCAGCCGTACAAAACCCTGGTTAGACTACACCTGGAGTACTGTGAGCAGTTCTGGGCACCACACCTTAGGAAGGTTATATTGGCCTTGGAGAGAGCGCAGTGTAGGTTTACCAGAATGATACCCGGACTTCAAGGGTTAAGTTACGAGGAGAGATTACACAAACTAGGGTTGTATTCCCTAGAATTTAGAAGGTTAAGGGGTGATCTGATCGAAATTTTCAAGATATTAAGGGGAAAAGATGGGGTAGCTAGAGAGAAACTATTTCCGCTGGTTGGGGATTCTAGGGGGCATCGTCTAAAAATTAGAGCCAGACATAGTTACATAGTACTTACAGCACAGAAACAGGCCATTTGGCCCAACTGGTCTATGCTGGTGTTTATGCTCCACACGAGCCTCTCCCACCCTTCTTCTTCTAACCCCATCAGCATTTCCTTCTATTCCTTTCTCCTTCATGTGTTTATCTAGCCTCCCCTTAAATACATCTATGCTATTCGGCTCAACTACTCCACATGGTAGTGAGTTCCACACTCTGGGTAAAGACGTGTCTCCTGAATTCCCTATTCGATTTATTAGTCACTATCTTATATTTATGACCCCTAGTCTACCCCGCAAGGGGAAACATCTTCTCTACATCTATCTTATCCCAACCCTTTCATAATCTTAAAGACCTCTAACAGGTTACCCCTCAGTCTTCTCTTTTCTATAGAAAAGAGCCCCAGCACGTTCAATCTTTCCTGATGGGTATAACCTCAGTTCTGGCATCATTCTAGTAAATCTTTTTTGCACCTTCTCCAGTCTCTCTATATCCTTTTTATAATATGGAGACCAGAACTGTTCACAGTACTCCAAATGTGGCCTAACCAAGGATCTATACAAGTTTAACATAACTTCTCTGCTTTTCAATTCTATCCCTTTTTTTTAATGGCATTAACGTGTGTCGCTACTTTTAATGATTTATGCATCTGTAGCCCCAGATCCCTCTGCTCCTCTACCCCATTTAGACACTTATTTTCCAAGGATTCTTCCGACCAAAATATACCACCTCACACTTGGCTATATTGAAGTTCGTTTGCCAATTATATGCACATTCTACAAGTTTATTAATGCCTTCCTGTATTTTGTCACAGTTCCCCTCTGTATTAACTACACCTCCCAATTTGGTGTCCGCAAATTTTGAAATTGTACTTCCGATTCTCGAGTCCAAATCGTTTATGTAAATGTGAACAATAGTGGTACCAGCACCAATCCTTGTGGAACACCACTTCCCACCTTTTGCCAGTCTTAAGTAGCTACCTTTAACCCCTACCCTTCATTTTCTGTTTTGTAGCCAGCTTGCTATCCATTCTGCTACCTGACCCCTAACTTCACATGTTCTGACCTCAAGTCATGAGCCTACTATGCGGCACCTTATCGAAGGCCATTTGGAAATCTAAATATATTACGTCTGCTGCATTACCCTTATCTACCCTTTCTGTCACTTCTTCAAGAATTCAATAAATCTTCTCTTTTGAAATCCGTGCTGACTATTATATTTTCAGTTTCTAGATGTTTTTCGATTACATCTTTGAATAAGGATTCCATTACCACTGACGTTAAACTAATGGGTCTATAGTTCTCTGGACTTGTTCTATCTCCCTTTTTAAATATAGGAATCACATTAGCTGTCTGCCAGTCCTATGGCACTATTCCCTTTTCTAATGAAATTTTATATATATGTAATCGCGCCTCTGCTACCTCTTCCCTAACTTTTAATACGCGCGGATACAATCCATCCAGACCAGGAGTTTTAACCTCTCTAAGTTTGATTAGTTTATTATCTCCCCCCTTTCTATCTTAAATGATTTTATATCTTTTTTGATCTCTTCTTCCAATGTCATGTTAGTCTCCGTGGTAAATACTGAGGCAAAGTAATTATTTAGTATTTCTGCCATTACCTGAGAGCTTATCGTGTGTATCCCTATCCTGATTTTTCTGTTATTTGTGTTTGTAGAATACTTTACTATTTCTCCTTTCAGGAGTGAAATTAGGAAATACTTCTGCACACAAAGGGTGGTAGAAGTTTGGAACTCTCTTCTGAAAATGGCAATTGATGCAAGATCAATTGTTAATTTTAAATCTGAGATTGATAGATTTTTGTCAACTAAAGATATTAAGAGATATGGGGCAAAGGCGGGTGTATGGAGTTAGGTCGCAGATCAGTCATGATCTTATTGAATGGCAGAACAGGCTCAAGGGACTCAATGGCCTACTCATTTTCCTATGTTCCTAAGAAGGGTGGGAGAGATAATCCAGGAAATTAAAGACCTATTAGTCTAATGTCTGTTGTGGGGAAGTTACTCGAATCTACCATCAGGGACAGAGTGACTGAGCACTTAGACAAATATGAACTGATCAGAGAGAGAGCCAGCATGGATTTCATCATGTCTAACTAATCTAATTGAATTTTTTGAGGAGGTGACTAATGTGGTAGATAAGGGAGTGTATAGATATTATTTATATGGACTTCCAGAAGGCATTTGTAAGGTTCCACACAAGAAACTGTTAGCAAAAATAAGAGAGCATGAATTGGAGGAAACCTTTTGACGTGTAGATGTGACTTGTGGTATCCCCCAGGGAACTGTACTGGGGCCTCAGCTTTCCACTATATTTATCAATGACTTAGATGAAGGAATAGAGAGCCATATATCCAAGTTTGCTGATGACACTGTTAGGTGGCACAGTAAGTAGCGTATGTGGGAGCGCAAACTTGCAAAGGGACACTGACGGATTAAGTGAGTGGACAAAACTGTGGCAGATGGCGTTCAATGTGGGGATGTGTGAGGTCATCCACATTGGACCGAAGAAAATAGATCAGAGTATTTTGAATGGTGAGAAGCTACAAACTGTGGAGGCGCAGGGAGATTTAGGGGTCCATTTACAGAAACGATTAAACCTATTGGACAGGTACAAAAACTAATTAAAATGGTGAATGGAATGTTAGCCCTCATCTCAAGGGGCTGGAATACAAAGGGGTGGAAGTTATGCAACAGTTGTATAGAACTCTGGTTAGACCTCTGGAGTACTGCATTCAGTTATGGGCACTGAAACCTTGGGAAGGATACTTTGGCCTTCAGTGGGTGCAGTGCAGATTCACCAACAACAACAACTTGTATTTATATAGCGTCTTTAACATAGTAAAACGTTCCAAGGCGCTGCACAGGAGTATTTTAAGACAAAAACATTTGACACCGACCGATCCACGTAAGGATAAATTAGGGCAGGTGACCAAAGGCTTGGTCAAAGAGGTAGGTTTTAAGGAGTGTCTTAAAGGAGGAAAGAGAGGTATCGAGGCGGAGAGGTTTAGGTAGGGAATTCCAGAGCTTGGGGCCCAGGCAACAGAAGGCACGGCCACCAATGGTTGAGCGATTTATAATCAGGGATCCTCGGGGGTAGAATTAGAGGAGCGCAGATATCTCGGGGTGGGGTGGTTTGTGGGGCTGAAGGAGATTACAGAGATAGCGAGGCCAAGGAGGGATTTGAAAACAAGGATGAGCATTTTGAAATCGATGTGGCTGCTTAACCGGGAGCCAATGTAGGTCAGCGAGCACAGAGGTGATGGGCGAACGGGACTTGGTGCGCGTTAGGACACGGGCAGCCGAGTTTTAGATGACCTCAAGTTTACGTAGGGTGGAATGTGGGAGGCCAGCCAGGAGTGCGTTGGAATAGTCAAGTCTAGAGGTAACAAAGGGTTTCAGCAGCGGATGAGCTGAGGCAAGGGCGGAGATGGACGATGTTACGGCAGTGGAAGTAGGCGGTCTTTGCTATGCTGCGGATATGTGGTCGGAAGCTCATTTCAGGGTCAAATATGACACCAAGGTTGCGAACAGTGTTGTTCAGCCTCAGACAGATGTTAGGGAGAGGGATGGAGTCAGTGGCTAGGGAATGGAGATTATGGCGGGGACCGAAAACAATGGCTTGTGTTTTCCGAATATTTAATTGGAGAAAATTTTTGGTTATCCAGAACTGTATGTCAGACAAGCAGTCTGACAACTTAGACACCGTGGAGGGGTCGAGAGAAGTAGTAGTGAGGTAGAACTGGGTGTCGTCAGCGTACATGTGGAAACTGACGCTGTATTTTTGGATGATGTCGCTAAGGGGCTGATCCGTGCTGGATGTCGGACAAGAAGTGTGACAGTATAGACACCGTGGAGGGCTAGAGAGAGAGAGAGGTGGAGGAAAGGTGGAGTTGGGTATCATCAGCGTACATGTGGAAACTCACGCTGTGTCGCCCAATGGCGTCACCGAGGGGCAGCATGTAGATGAGAAATAGGAGGGGGCCAAGGATAGATCCTTGGGGGACACCAGAGGTAACGATGCGGGAGCGGGAAGAGAAGCCATTGCAGGTGATTCTCTGGTTACGATTAGATAGATAAGAATGGAACCAGGCGAGTGCAGTCCTACCCAGCTGGACGAAGGTTGAGAGGTGTTGGAGAAGGATGGAGTAGTGAACCGTGTCAAAGGCTGCAGACATGTCAAGAAGGACGAGGAGGGATAGTTTACCTTTGTCACAGTCACAAAGGATGCCATTTGTGACTTTGATGAGAGCCGTTTCGGTACTGTGGCAGGGGCGGAAACCTGATTGGAGTGATTCAGACATGGAATTGCGGGAAAGATGGGCATGGATTTGGGAGACGATAACTGGGCTTAGAGGGTTAAATTATGGATAGAAGAAGGTATTTAAAAAGATTAAAGGCTATGATAGTTTCGATAGAGAGAAACTATTTCCTTTTTTTATTCATTCATGGGATGTGGGCGTCGCCGGCAAGGCCAGCATTTGTTGCCCATCCCTATTTGCCCTTGAGAAGGTGGTGACGAGTCGCCGCCTTAAATACAACTGAGTGGCTTACTAGGCCATTTCAGAGGATAGCTAAGAGTCAACCACATTGCTGTAGGTCTGGAGTCACAAATAATCCAGGCCGGGTAAGGATGGCAGATTTCCTTCCTCGGTCTCGGTCACTCCCCTCTCACTCTCACCCCCCCCCCGGGTCCCTCGCCCGGCCCCCCCCCTCCCCCTCGGTCCCCGCGCTCGCCCCTCCTCTCCCCCCCCCCTCCCCCATGGTCCCTCGGTCCCTCGCGCTCGGTCCCTCGTCTCTCTTCCCCCCCCCCCCCCCCCTGCTCTCGGTCCCTCAGTCCCCCCCACCCCGTGCCCATCTGCCTCTCTTGCTTGCTGTCTCATTCCCTTCCTTTCTCAATATTGCTACCTGCCATCCAAATAATTCCAGCCTACTTCGGCTTCAGCTCTTAACCGCCATGAACACTACTTGGGGTTATGCTTTCAAGAAAAAAGAAAAATGAATTAATTACTTAATGAAAAATGTTTCTCTTTCCTTAGGCAGTAGAAAAGGGTGATTAATAAAAGGAGGAGAGATAAGGATGAGCAGAAATCCCCCAAGTCGGCCAGGAATTGTGTTTGAGGTGGGAGCTCGTTTGGAGGCCCAGGATTATCTGCAGAAATGGTATGTGTGTTCTGTTATATACCCATTTGTGTCCAAATGTGAATTTTCTGCAAAACTGGATTTCATCCAGCCCAGAATGATGAAATTACGTTTTCGTGAGGACCCTTTTGGGTCTTAATCGAGGTTCAAACATCCCCTAATTTGGTATCAGCTAGCACTAAATTTGGCAATCGTTCTCAGAGGCCAAAAGACAGCTGGTGTGAGAAACTGTGTCAGGAGTGCTTTTTGGAGCTTGAGACCAAGGTACAATGCTGAAAGCAGAGTAGAAGGGGTTTTCTGTGTTTCATGCCCTGGTAACCCTGAACTTGACACCAGGCATCCAAAATGGAAAGTATACTTTTCGCCAGTTTCCCACACCTGGATCAGTAGGTAAAAATTATTATAAAAAAAAAATATTTACAAAAATAATTTGCTCCTGCATTGGCCCTATTGCTTACCATCATAGACAAGAAACAAATAGGAGCACTTCTATTGTTTGAGCACATACAGCCCATACACTGCAGTCAAGCATCTGACTTCTATCCTTTTAGCGTCTGGTTCTAATAGCATTACTACAGAGACCTCGCTCTGAGTGGGACATGCCTCATCAAATCTGGAATAACAAGTAACTTGGGCAGTTCATGAACATTAGGAACATGTCCAGACCGAATTACTCCCTTAAGCTCAGCCAGTTGTTTGCCCTTGTACTCAAGTATATAGGGCATAGTATTTTAATTCATTCTCAGGATCTAGGCCTCACTCGCAAGACTGTCATTTATTGCTCATCCCCAGTTGTCCTTGAGAAGGTGATGGTGGGCCTTCTTGAACCTCTGAAGTCCATCTGGTGAAGATACTCCCACAATGCTGTAAGGAGTGCCAGGAGTTTAACCCAGTGACAATGAAGGAAAGGCAACATATATCCAAGTCATGATGGTTTGAGACTTGGAGGGAACCTTGGAGGTGAGGGTGTTCCCATGCACCTGCTGCTTGTCCTTCTAGGTGGTGGAGGTCACAGGTTTGGCAGGTGCTGCCGAAGCAGCCTTTTGGGAGAGCATTCTGTAGATAGTATACACTGCAGCCACGGTACGCAGGTAGTGGAAGGAGTGGATGGTTAAGCTGGTGGATGAGGTACTGATCAAATAGATTGCTTTGTCCTGGATGGTAACAAGCTTCTTGAGTGTTGTTGCAGCTGTGCACATCCAGACAAGTGGAGAGTATTCCATTACACTCCTCACATGTTCCTTGTAGGTGGTGGAGAGGCTCTGGAGAGTCTGGAGGTGAGCCACTTGCCGCAGAATACCCAGTCTCTGACCGGCTCCATTAGCCACGGCATTTATGTAGCTGAGTTCTGGTCATTGGTGACCCCAGGATGTTGATGGTGTGAGATTCGGTGATGATAATGCCATTGACTATCAATGGGAGGCGGTTAGGCTTTCACTTGTTGGAGATTGTCATTGTCTAGCACTTGTGTGGCGCGAATGTTACTTGCTACTTATCAGCCCAAGCCTGGATGTTGTCCCGGTCTTGCTGCATGCGGGCATGAACTGCTTCATTATCTAAGGAATTGCGAATGGAGCTGAACACTGTGCAAGCATTAGTGAACGGCCCCACTTTTGACATGATGGAGGGAAGACCATTGATGAAGCAGCTGAAGGTAGTTGGGCCTAAGACATTGCCCTAAGGAACTCCTGGGGCTGAAATGATTGACCTTCAACAACCACATTGATCTTTCTTTGTGCCAGGTATGACTCTAGCCACTGGAGAGTTTTCCCCTTCATCCCCATTGACTTCAGTTTTACCATTGATGATCTCTCAACTTCACCCAAACGGACCACAAAGAAAAATGAATGACACTCATTTTTGAGACAAGAATCAGCATTGCAAAGTTTCGAGCCATCAAAATTCTCGCCTTCGTGTCTGCTGGTCTCTGGTTTTTCAAAATACCCCCTCTGCTTTTCATCCTAATGGGAAAATAAATTTCTGTCTTGTACATGAGTATATAATGATGCAGATGAAAGAATAATTAATGGTAATACAGGTCCTAAAGGTTTTTTTCCCCATCTCTCCTGAAGGCACTGACTCATGCAAGGTTGGTTTCCATGGCTGCTGACAGCCCTCTGGTCCATTTCTAATATGGTCTTTATTTCTGTGTGGGGCCAGCAGTAATTTTTCATGGGCTATTTAACTGTGAGGGGCATGGCACTTGAGTTCAATTTTGTCTTTCTGTGTTGCTTTGCCACCATTCTGTGTCTGTATAGGCACCCTTTCCAGTACAGGTCACTGAGGTCTTATTTTTATTCCCTCTTGCCTAGCCTGGGGGCTGAGGCCAAATATGTCAATACTATTGCCCCAATTGAACTCCGCAAACTCAACATGACAAAGAATCGAACCTGGGATCTTCCGGTCTGTAGGTCAATAGTGCTATTCCAATCGATGCATTTACTCATTGGGCTATTCTGAGAGCTCAGGATTTGAAGGTGTATGGTTAACCTATAATCGCTATAAAGACTATAATCTCTATCGGAAGCAGATTATCAAAAAATCAGCTTTACATTGGTTCATTTCATAATTAGAAAATTATTTGTCTTCCCTTTCCCTTTGTATCACCTGGAGGTATACATCACGAATTGAAAAGATCGACTATGAGGAAGGGAAGATGCTGATCCACTTTGAGAGATGGAGCCATCGGTATGATGAATGGATTTACTGGGATAGTCATCGCCTACGACCTCTGGAGGGACAGTCACTACGAAGAGAAGCACTCAAAGACGATGAAGAGATTACAGTGAGTGAAAATTTTGAGACCAGGAGGCTTTGCTAGAAGTAGATCTCTTCCAGAAGTATTTTTTGCTATCGTTAATGGGAAAAACTCTTGCTGAAGATTGTTAATTGTAGACCAGAATTTGTTTTGGAAATAGTTGCTTCTCTTTCTCCCCCACTTTTCTCTAATCAGCTCAGTGCTGCTTGCAAAGGTCAAAAAAAGAAATCCAGAATGAGTTTGAAAAAATAAGGTAACTGTTCTAGTGCCGGTTACCTGACCTGCAATGGAATCCTTTTCTGATTGGCAGGAGTGTAAGCACCATCTTGAAATGGTGAAAGATATGCCCCACCCTCTCTCTTCCTCTTCCCCCCCCCCCCCCCCCCCAGCTTTTGCTGAATTCCCAAATAACAGGGGAGTAGGACTAACTGGACTGCTCTTCGAAAGAGCATACTCAATGGAGCGAATGGCCTCCTTCTGTGCTGTGATTCTATGAAACGTCAACTACATGGGTGGGGTTGGGGGAGGGGGGGGGAATTGGGGAAGGGAATATAGACGAGGAGAAGAAACCTTCAGGTGGCTGTGATGCCTGATCAGCCAACATGAGAACAATAAATACCAGCTTTGGCACAGGTGATCCAGGAAGAACAGAAGAAACAGAATTTTAGAAAAGGTTTTTATAGTAACATCTCGATAGACTTGGAGAGAAAATCCCAAGGGGAGTCACTCTGGAGTACTATTGTGCAGCATTAGAGGAGATCTGGGAGAAGCTTGCCTCTTTATTTTGTGTTCTTGAGTGCTCATGAGTTATCTCATGTCTCCACTGTGTGTGTGTATATCTATCTGTCTCTGCATGTCGCTGCCTGTCTTTCTTGCTCTGTCTGTGACTATACAACTTTTTTTCCCTCTCACTCATGTACTATCTCCCTCACACACACTCTTCTCATTGTTTCTGTTTGTGGGTCACTCCTCTCTCATTCAGAGAGAGAGAGAGATATGGATACTGAAGGAAATATCACATGGCATTTCACAGGCATGATCAGACTCTGAGTAGGAATTGGGAGAAAGTGTTAGGAGCATTTGAAGGCGTGGAGAGATGTGGCAAAGCTTGACAAATTTAAGCATAACTTGGTAAATTATTTCTTTTTAATTAAAAAAAAATCCATGGGAAAGGCTCACTAATTTTCATTTTTTGGGATTAAGTTCCAAATGAACTCATCAATTCCTGAAAATTGAGGGAATTTATTTTTTTACTGTACAGGATTTCAAAACCGGAGATGAGGTTCTGGCCCGCTGGACGGATTGTCGCTACTACCCTGCCAAGATTGAAGACATTAGTGAGGAGGGTAAGTGCAAGAAACATTCAGGTTTTCTCTTCATTTCCTCCCCATTTCTACTGAAAGTGCTGGCTCTTGCTAAGTTATGGGTTCAAGTGGCCATTCTCCAGATGCAAATGTGAGTGTAGCTCAATGACATTCCTTTCTTACATGGTGCCAATTTACATTTTTGACCTGAACCTCTCCCATAATTTTATTTCCTCCTCCAATTCTATTGTTACCTTGGCTCAGTTGACAGCTCTCTCATCTCTGGGCTGGACATTTGAAGCTCAAGCCCCATAGAGTGCTTAGGTCCATGATCTAGACTAATGCTTCAGTGCAGTATTCAGGGATTGCTACAATGTCAGAAGTGCAGTCCATCAGCTCAGTCTGTTTGATGGTTAGATGGGCATTAAAGACTATTCAAAGACGGGCAGTGTATTCTGCTGGTGTCCTGATCAATATTCTGCCCTCTAAATATTATGAACAAAGCAGAGTAAATTATCATTCATCTTCAAGCAATGTCTCACAAACAGCCATATTGGAACTGGCTGGCCCATTTCCTATGTAAAAAGTCACTGTATTCGTTAAAGCACTTTGAGATGTTTCAGTGTTATAGCCGCAATAGAAATGCAAGTGCTTCTTTTATTTAAAAACTGCCAGATCAAAGTTTCAAAGTCCTGGTAAAGAGTTATTCCTGAGCTTCTCTCCAACTTAACCTTCCTCGTATCCTCCCTCAGCGTCTGTCGTGAGTGACTCTTCATACTCAGTGATTTCAATCTTCATCACAGTTCCCCTTGCCCTCTACTCTGAATTAAATGCCCTCCTGTCTTCCATAAACCTCTCCCTCCATGTGGACTCTTCTGCTTATCTCCATAGCCTCTCCACTCATGTGATTTTAATCACTGGCAGGACCATTTCTGACCACTTGCTTGTATTCACATCCTCCTGCCCCCTTCCAACCCCACTTCCTTTTGCATCAGCCCCCCAGGTAGTTTACAACTTCACTTTCAAACTCCCAACTGTAAAGCCTTTGGCTCTCCATTCGCCATAATACAACAGTATTTCTGTTGATTTTCTCAACCACTTCCTCATCTCCAGCTTTGTCCCCAGCAAAACCTTCACTGTTACCCATCAGTTTGTTCCCCCCGCCCAGTATGGCCCCCATCTTTACTTCCTCAAATGGAAGGGGTGCAGACTTGAGCATATCGGAGCATAACTGGCTCAGCCATCCATCCCCAGATGTAATAGGACCATCTCAAGCTCTGTTGGGCCAAAACTGCCCATTACTCTAGATTCATCCTAGAGAACAAAGATAACCCCAGCTTTTTTCCACAACCAATTGCTTCTTTTACCCCTTTCTCCTGCCCCTTCACCCTCCACAACAAGTGTATGGAGCTCATTGATTTCTTTGTGATCAATTTAGTGGCATCTGTTCAACTATCTCCACTGCTTTCCTTTCTGCACCAAGCCAAACCTCCCCATGCCACC
This sequence comes from Squalus acanthias, assembly GCA_030390025.1. Taxonomy (NCBI): domain Eukaryota; kingdom Metazoa; phylum Chordata; class Chondrichthyes; order Squaliformes; family Squalidae; genus Squalus; species Squalus acanthias. The sequence continues at coordinate 28,504,736 of CM059432.1, read as the reverse complement.
TCCAAACCTAGCCGAAACCTCTGTGTCTCTAATATTTCTTCCATCTCCCCCATGCCCACTCAGCTCATCTCATCCATGAGACCCACATCCTGACCCCATTCCCACTAAACTGCTGACCACCCAACTTCCCTTTCTGGCTCCCATGCTAGCTTACATTGTAAATAGTTTCCTCTCCTCTGGCACATTCCCTAATCTCTTTTGAAATTTACATCATCACCCACTTCAAAAAAAATCCTTTACCTCCACCTTGCAAACTACAGAATGTCCAATTCATCTTTTCTCTCCAGCCCTTAAACATGTTGGCCCTTCCTAGATTCGTGTCAATCACTTGCAATTTCTGTTTGAATCTCTAGCAATGAATTCTTGTTCCACCCCTGGACCGTCGCCTTGGGAGTTCCCCAGGGAGCTGTTCTTTGCTATCTCCTCCTCTTTATCTACATGTTGTCCCTTGGTGACATTATCTGCATACATGGGGGCAGCTTCCACATGTGTGCTGTTAACACCCAGCTCTGTCTCCACCACTTCTCTCAGCCCCCTCCATTGCCTCTGTGTTCCTAGACTGCTCAACTGATATTTAGTATGGATGATCCATACTTTTCTTCAGCTAGGCATTAAGACTGAATCCATTGTCGTCTTCTCTTGCCAAAGACATTGTACTCTTGCCGTCGACTCCATGGCCCCTCCCCTGTCATGGTCTCAAGCTGAACAAGACTGTTCACAAATAACAACAGAAAACGCTGGAAAAACTCAGCAGGCCAGGCAACATCCGTGGAGAGAGAAAGAGAGTTAACGTTTCAGGTCGAAACCCTTCACAACCTCAGTGCCCTATTTGATGCCAAGCTCTGCTTCTAACCTCGTATCCTCCCTTGTCACAATGATTGCTTACTTCCACCTCTAACATCACCTGCCTCCATGCCTATCTCAGCCTATCTGCTGCTGAACCTCTCATCCATTCCTTTGTTAGCTGCAGACATGATTATTCCAATGGTCTCTAGACCATCTTTCTATCCTCCAGCCTCTGGAAACTTCAACTCATCGAAAACTCTCTTGACTATATCCGGTTCTGCTTGTCCATCACTTCTGTCCTTGCTGGCCTACATTGGCTCCCGGTCCACCAACGCCTCAAATTTCAATTCTCATTCTTGTGTTTAAATCCCTCCAAAGCCTCCCTATCTCTTAACTACCTGCAGCAACACCTCCTCTTCCCATCCCCCCTTACCTTCGCCCCACCATTGGCGGCCATGCCTTCAGCTATCTGAGCCCATGCTCTGGAATTTCCTCTCCTCCTGTAAGCGCTTCTTTAAAACCCACCTCTGACCAATCATTTGGTCATTCCTCCTAATTGCACCTCCTTTGGCTCCACAGCAGTTTTTTCCCCTTACACCTCTGTGAAACACCTTGAGACTTTTTCTATGTTAAAGGTGCTAGATAAATGCCAGTTGTTGTTGATGGCTCTGACTCTACTATCTCCTCCATTCAATAAGAGCTAAGCATTCTGCTTCTCTTCTGCAGTGACTGTTAAAACTTTATTGTAAAGGCTTGCATTAACCAAAATAATGAGTAAGTTGCATTTTATCAGACACAGCTCACCGTGCAGTATGTGGCTTTTGTAACCCACTAATAATCTGACCAGAACTGTCTGCAATAGGGGTTGAAGGTGTGATCAAGAGCCATAGGAATGAAATAGCCAAATAGTAGGTTTAAAATTAAACCTTTTTGTGGTTGAGTCAATGTAGATACAAATGCTTCCTGACTTCTGTTTATCTTGCAGTGCATTCTCCTAAGATGAACCGATTTGTAATTGCTTTAATTGTCTCTTCATAGGTACCTACACAGTACAGTTTTATGATGGAGTTATACGCTCTCTGAAGCGAATGCATATAAAATCAATGCCAGAAGACGCCAAAGGGCAGGTAAGCCCATCACCAGTTGATTGTGAAGGGTGTGCAGTTCACCAACTCCCATCTTCCCCAACCCCAAACTAACCTATGGGCAATGAGATCAGCTTAATGCAGCACAGACTGACTTTTGAACCCAATGTCTCCCTGGTATGTTTGTCTCAGCTACTCAATGGCAAAGCCACTTGAGGGGCTGGAGTGCATTTTTTAAACTTCCCCTTGCTGATTCTGGAATTTAGGATAGAGCTGTCTCTTTGTCTGTCTAATTTCCAATTCTTTATTATCATGGGGGCAGGGATAAAAGAGGAAATCACCATCAGATTTCAGTCAAACTTGGAACAGTGCCCAAGCATTGTTGTGGACATTTACTACATATTTTCTAAAATATCCACAGTTTTAACTTTATCCATAACATTGAGGGGAGAGTCTCCTATGTTATAGTGAGCCATGAAAAGTTTGGTTAGGAATGGACTGCAGTGTACAACTCAGTACATATCTTACAGATAGTAAGTTTAAAGAAAATAAACTAGCTTAGTGTGTATTGGCTGGCTAAATTGCCACATGTGCAGCATTTCTGAAATGGAGGTGAAGAAGTGTGACATTATCACTCAACTTGAACTTCCATCATCACCTTAAGTAGGTGAGCAGTTAAAAAGGGAGATGGGATTGGGGTGCTACTGTTCAGTGACAGAAGTTGCACTTCTACACTTGAGTTTAAGAAATTTGCTTGCAGGACTTCCTAGAACGTGCTGAGGAGTATAGGAATGTTGACAGTCAAGTTACAACAGAGGCTTGCTTTGATTACCTTGCTTTGGACATGTAGGATTAGTTTTGGATTACTTGAGCACAGAACCGGCAAACACTCAATGGGCTGAATGGCCCTCCCTCTGTGCTGTAAACTTTTATGGTTCTATGTAATAAAGATCAGTGCTTCTCTGGGAGGCCCAGTATTTGTGGCAAATTTGTAATAAAGGCAACAGAAAACGCTGGAAAAACTCAGCAGGCCAGACAACATCCGTGGAGAGAGAAAGAGAGTTAACGTTTCAGGTCGATGACCTTTCGTCAGAACTTCGTAATAAAGGCAATTCATTAAGGCAACTAATTAAAGAAATGACAAAGAAAGGCCTTTCCTATTGTATAGTGAAAAACGGTACATATTCATCCATTTCCTGTCCTTTGTTACATTTCCTGTGTTATATTTTTCTGTTGCAGTTACTTATAGACAAATACATGCAAAGCAAACTTCAGCGGCTGACTAGCTCATATTCAAATGAAATATCATACTGCCACAGCAATTACATAGAATGTACAGCACAGAAACAGGCCACTCGGCCCAAATGGTCCATGCTGTTGTTTATGCTCCACACAAGCCTCCTCCCATACTACTTCATCTAACCCTATCAGCGTAACCTTCTGTTCCTTTCTCCCTTATGTGTTTATCTAGCTTCCGTTTAAATGAATCTGCTATTTGTCTCAACTACTCCTTGTGGTAGCAAGTTCCACATTCTCACCACTCTCTGGGTAAAGAAGTTTCTCCTGGATTCCCTATCGGATTTATTAGTGACTATCTTGTATTTATTTTAAGGTGATTGGCAAAAGAACCAAAGGCGACATGAGGAAAAACGTTTTTAAACAGCGAGTGGTTAGGATCTGGAATGCATTGGAAAGGGTGGTGGAGGCAGACTCAATTGTGGCTTTCAAAAGGGAATTGGATAAATACCTGAAGGAAAAAAATTTGCAGGGCTACGGGGAAAGGGTGGGGGAGTGGGACTAGCTGAAGTGCTCTTGCAGAGAGCCGGCACGGGCTCGACTGGCTGAATGGCCTCCTGTGCTGTAACCATTCTATGATTCTCTGTGATTTTATGATTTATGACCTCTAGTTTTAGTCTCCCCCAAAAGTGGAAACATTTTCTTTCTAATTTTAAAGACCTCTATTAGGTCAACCTTTGGCCTTCTCTTTTCTAGAGCAGAGCCCCAGCCTGTTCAGTCTTTCCTGATTGGTATAACCTCATAGTTCTGATATCTTCCTTGTAAATCTTTTTTGCACATTCTACAGTGCTTCTATATCCTTTTTATAATATGGAGTCCGGAATTGTACTAGTACTCCCAAGTATCACGGGATATGGGGTTGAGCGGGAAAGTGGAGTTAAGCCATGATCTTATTGAATGGCGGAGCAGGCTTGAGGGGCCATATGGCCTACTCCTGCTCCTAATTCTTATGTTCAAGTGTGGTCTAACCAAGGTTCTATACAAGTTTAACATAACTTCTCTGCTTTTCAATTCTATCCCCCTAGAAAAGAACCCAGTGCATTTTTTTTATGGCCTTATTAACCTGTGTTGCTACTTTTAATGATTTGTGATTCTGTACCCCTGGATCTCTTTGCTCCTCTACTCTGTTTAGACTCTTATTTTCCAAGGAGTATGTGGCCTCTTTATTCTTCCTACCAAAATGTACCACCTCAAACTTACCGATATTGAAATTCATTTGCCAATTACAGGCCCATTCTGTAAGTTTATTAATGTCTTTTTGCATTTTGTCGCAGTCTTTCTCAGTATTAACTACAGACTCAAATTTTGATAAAATTACTTCGGATTTCCGAGTCCAAATCGTTTATGCAAATGGTGAACAACAGTGGTCCCAGCACCGATCCCTGTAGAACACCACTTCCCACCTTTTGCCAGTCTGAGTACCTGTAACTCTTTGCTTTCTTTTTTGTAGCCAGCTTTTTATTCATTTTGCTACTTGTCCCCTGACTCCACATGCTCTGACTGTAGTTGAGTGTACTATGCGGTACCTTATCAACAGGCTTTGGAAAATCCAAATAGATTACTTCTACTGTATTACCCTTTTCGACTCTTTCTGATACTTCTTCAAAGAATTCAGTAAGATTGGTCATGAATTACCTTCCCTTTTGAAAACCATGCTGACTACTCTTTATTATATTTTTTGTTTCTAGATGTTTTTCTATTAGATCTTTGAGTAAAGATTCTATCATCTTGCTTGCCACTGACGTTAAGCTAACTGGTCTATAGTTCCCTGAACTTGTTATATCTCCCATTTTAAATATAATAATCACATAAGCTGATTGCCAGTCCTCTGGCACTATTCCCTTTTTTAATGAATTTTTACATATATGTAATAGAGCCTCTGCTATCTTCTCCCTAACTTCTTTTAATATGCGCGGATTAAATCCATCCAGACCAGGTATTTTATCCTCTCTAAGCTTGATTAGTTTATCAATTATCTTCCCACTTTCTATCTTAAATGTTGTTGTATCTTATTTGATCTCTTCTTCTAATGCCAAGTCTATATGTTAGTCTCCCTGGTAAATACTGACGCAAAGTAACTTCAATATTTCTGCCATTTCGATGTCATTACCTGTGAGAATGGGTCTTTAGCAATCACTTTCTTTTCTAAAAAACTGCAAGCTACCTCACCCTGCACAGTTCCCTCATTGAACTCTAAATCATCTGGGATCTGTTTACTTCGAAGTTTGGCTTCAGGTGTGGTGCCGGAGGACTGCTAATGTGGTACCCTTGTTTAAAAAGGGAGAAAAGGATAGACCGAGTAATTACAGGCCAGTCAGCCTAACCTCGGTGGTGGGAAAATTATTGGAAAGAATTCTGAAGGACAGGATAAATCTTCATTTAGAAAGACACGGATTAATCCAGGATAGTCAGCACAGATTTGTTAAGGGAAGGTCGTGTCTGACAAACTTGATTGAATTTTTTGAGGAGGTAACAAGGAGGGTAGATGAGGGTAGTGCATTTGATGTAGTGTATATGGACTTTAGCAAGGCTTTTGATAAGGTTCCACATGGCAGACTGGTCATGAAGTTAAAAGCCCATGGGATCCAGGGCAAAGTGTCAAGTTGGATTCAAAACTGGCTCAGACAGGAAGCAGAGGGTAATGGTTGATGGGTGTTTTTGTGACTGGAAGGCTGTTTCCAGTGGGGTACTAGGTCCCTTGCTTTTTGTGGTATATATCAACAATCTTGACTTGAATATAGGGGGTATGATTAAGAAGTTTGCAGATGATACTAAAATCGGCTGTGTGGTTGATACTGAAGAAGGAAGCTGTAGACTGCAGGAAGTTATCAATAAATTGGTCAGGTGGGCAAAACAGTGGCAAATGGAATTCAATCCGGAGAAGTGTGAGGTAATGCATTTGGGGAGGGCTAACAAGGAAAGGGAATACACATTAAATGGTAGGACACTGAGTAGTGTAGAGGAACAAAGGGACCTTGGAGTGCATGTCCACAGATCCTGAAGGTAGCAGGCCAAGTAGATTAGGTGGTTAAGAAGGCATATGGAATGCTTGCCGTGGCATAGAATACAAGAGCAGGGGGGGTTATGCTTCAACTGTATAAAACACTAGTTAGGCCCCAGCTAGAGTACTGCGTGCAGTTCTGGTCATCACATTACAGGAAAGATGTGATTGCACTAGAGAGGGTACAGAGGAGATTTACAAGGATGTTGCCGGGAGTAGAGAATCTTAGCTATGAGGAAAGACTGGGTCTGTTTTCCTTGGAACAGAGGAGGCTGAGGGGAGACCTCATTGAGGTGTATAAAATTATGAGGGGCCTAGATAAAGTGGAGAGGAACAAAGGGACCTTGGAGTGCATGTCCACAGATCCCTGACGATAGCAGGCCAAGTAGATAAGGTGGTTAAGAAGGCATACGGAATGCTTGCCTTTATTAGCCGTGGCATAGAATACAAGAGCAGGGGGTTTATGCTTCAACTGTATAAAACACTAGTTAGGCCCCAGCTAGAGTACTGCGTGCAGTTCTGGTCACCACATTACAGGAAAGATGTGATTGCACTAGAGAGAGTACAGAGGAGATGTACAAGGATGTTGCCGGGAGTAGAGAATCTTAGCTATGAGTAAAGACTGGATAAGCTGGGTCTGTTTTCCTTGGAACAGAGGAGGCTGAGGGGAGACCTTATTGAAGTATATAAAATTATGAGGGGCATAGATAAAGTGGATAGAAAGGACCTATTTCCCTTAGCAGAGGGGTCAAAAACCAGGGGGCACAGATTTAAAGTAATTGGGGGAAGGTTTAGAGGGGATTTGAGGGGAAATTTCTTCATCCAGAGGGTTGTGGGGGTCTGGAACTCGCTGCCTGAAAGGGTGGTAGAGGCAGGAACCATAACCACATTTAAAAAGTACTTGTATGTGCTCTTGGGATGCTCTAACCTGCAGGGCTACGGACCAAGAGCTGGGAAGTGGGATTAGGCTGGATAGCTCTTTGTTGGCCGGCGAGGACACGATGGGCCGAAATGGCCTCCTTCCGTGCTGTAACTTTCTATGATTCTATAAGTTCCACTTTGACCTTTGAAGGGACACAGCTTCCCCTTGGCAGCAGAACAAAATATTGCCTATTACATTGTATGATTCTCTTGTCATCATGAAATGGGCAATCTGCTTGTGTATATCTATCTATATAATTAATATAAATGATAATACAGGTTGAGTGTCCCGAATCCGGCAACCTCAGGACCGGGACCGAGGCCAAGCCGGTTTTCGGGTTTTTCCGGACATCGGAACGTGTTTCTGATATCCGAAGTCCGGAAACGCCTGAGCCCAGGTTGCGATATTTCCGGACTTCAGACATCAGAAACACGTGCCAAGTCCGGAAATGCCTGGGCCCAGGTTGCGCTATTTCCGGTTTTTGGTAAGCCTCCCTCAGGGTGTCCGGATTCCGGAACATTTTACGGGTTCCGGACCCCTGCCACCAATCGTCCTGGATTCCGGAACTCCGGATTTGGGACGCTCAACCTGTACATGCAGATAGCGTGCATTTCTGCCCATCACTCTTCTCTGCCATACTGCCATATTATGTTACCTTTTTTTTTAAACGGTGCAAAGATGTATAAAGTTTCCCCAGCAACTGAAAATTGACATAGCAACCAGAATGTCTATAACCTTTCACTGATCTTGCCAATTGAGAAAGCCAAGTCCTGACCATTTTTCTATTTGTTCTTGAGCTGTGGGCGATGCTAGCAAAGGCAGCATTTGTTGCTCATCCCTAATTTACATCATGGCATTAAGAGTCAAACATGTAGTGCGGGACTGGAGTCACATGTAGGCCAGACCTGGTAGGGGTGGCAAGGTCCCCTTCCCTGAAGTACATTAGTGAACCGGCTGGGTTTTTACGACCGCTTCCATGGTCATTTTCTGGTACGAGCCCACAAATGACTCGATTTATTGAATTCAGTTTTGAGACTTGCCATGGTTGGATTTGAACTCGTGACCAGTTTGCTAGCACACTACCATGACCACTAGGTTACCGTGCTCTCTAAGCATCCTGAATGGCAATTAAATCTAACTTCACCCAGTATTTACTGAACAATTGGACATTTGCAATTTCCATGTAAGCATGAACATATTTGCAAAATTCAAGCCAAAACATATTGTTAACACGACTACAATAATCAAAATACAATTTCACATATTGAAGCACCATAAATCAGTAGTCCTGATATATTGTATGAAGCACCATATCTTCCAACACAACTTCAGCATGCCACAGGGTATCCGCTTCCCTATAAAAATCCAGATCCTCTAGCTTCCTGTGGCCAGTGCCATGAGTGATCAACCGGTAATATTTTAAAAGTTCCATGTATAACGTGTCGTTGCACTTCATGTAACTTCATGAAGCTAGAGGAAAGCTAGCTAAAGAAATCAATAATATCATTTAGAAATTTTTAATTCTCCTAGGAAGATGTACACTGAAAATTACATATTCCTTAATAGTGCAGTGAAGCATCCCCCAATCATTTCTGCGTTGTGCAGTGGCTTAATTTAATTTTTTTTTATCCCAGGGCTTGATTGCTAACCAAAAGCCCAGGTGTACTCTACCCTGATTGGGCTCTTTGAGGTTCTTTCTTGACTTCTCGGCCTGATTTTATCTCGTCCAGTGCATATGCATTGCTGCCGATTCCACCTACGTACCGACCCACTCCCTATCACTTCCCACTGTGCCTAACCGGTATAAAACCTTCCTTCTGAATTCCTGCTTATTAGGGTAATCACATTTTTAAGTTAGGGCTTTACTATTTCCTACAGTGCTTCAATCACATTATGAACTCACTCGTGAGTGATTCAACCATTGAAGAGAAATTTAAAGGCTCCTTACAATTCGCTTCAGTTGCGGATGCACGCCCCTCTGGGGGGGGGTCACGCACACATGCAATCCAATCATCAGGAAAATAGTAAGCAGTGTTTGTGAGCAGCACCAAACCTCTATCATTCTTCCTTTTCCTCCCTTCTTCATTAAACACTTCGAAATGTACCATCCTCCCTATTCTACCTTTTTTGTTTTATATTCTGTTTCCTATTTTTTCAATATTTCATCTTCAACGTTACATCAATTAATTTTCTTTCTAGGCCACTATGTAAAATACATCATAATTTATCGATTGTTTTTCTCTAATATAAATTTCTCTGATATATAATACACAACTTGTATTACCAAATTTACTTTGTTAAATTCTACTTCCATTTATATGCTTATACTAATAATTTCCGGTGGTGTTGTCATTAATCAGTTGATGAATATTAGTTTGTATTGCATACAAGATAGTGATGGAGTTGAGAGAAACACTTAAAAAAAACAACCTCTTGTCTGTAACCCTATTGTGATAGCTGACATAGAAAAATTGAATGGAAAATGTTGACATTGGGATTTACAATGTTAAATGTTGATAGAATAGTGTGACCATAGAATATGACAACAGGAAACAGGATTTGTGGATAGGAAGTGTGTACTACACAAAATGTTTAATATATAGTTAGAATTATTGCATAAATATATATATTGCATTTATATATAATTCCTGCATATGTGACAAACATTTAAAAAAATATTCCAAAATTCTCAACGAATATACATTCCATTGAGAAATAAAAACTGCATGGGGAAAAGTGATCCATACATGGCTAACTAAAGAAGTTAAGGATAATATTAGATTAAAAGAAGAGGCTTATACTGTTGCGAAGAATAGTAGTAAGCCTGAGGCTTGGGAGAACTTTAGAAACCGGCAAAGAATGTCCAAAAAATTGATAAAACAGGGAGAAAATAGAATATGAGAGTAAACTACCAAGAAATATAAAAACAGATTGTAAGAGCTTCTGCAAGTATGTAAAAAGGAAGAAAGTAGCAAAAGTATGCGTTGGTCCCTAAGAGTCTGAAACAGCAGAAATTATAATGGGGAATAAGGAAATGGCAGAGACTTTAATATTTTGTATCTGTCTTCACAGTAGAAGACACAAAAGGTATACCAAAAATAGTGAGGAACCAAGGGGCTAATGAGAATGAGGAACTTAAAGTAATTAATATCAGTAGAGAAAAAATACTTGAGAAACTAATGGGACTAAAAGCCGACAAATCCCCTGGACCTGATGGCCTACATCCTAGGGTTCTAAAAGAATTGGCTACAGAGATAGTGGATGCATCTGTTGTGAATTTCCAAATTCCCTAGATTCTAGAACGGTCCCAGCGGATTTGAAGGTAGCAAATGTAACCCCGCTATTCAACAAGGAGGGAGAGAGAAAACCGGGAATTACAGGCCAGTTAGCCTGACATTAGTCATCGGGGAAAATGTTGGAATCCATTATTAAGGAAGTGGGAACTGGGCACTTAGAAAAGCATAATATGATTAGGCAGAGTCCACATGGTTTAATGAAAAAGGAAATCGTGTTTGACAAATTTATTAGAGCTTTTTGAGGATATAACTAGCAGGGTAGATAAAGAGGAACCGGTGGATGTAGTATATTTGGATTTCCAAAAGGCATTCGATAAGATGCCACATAAAAGGTTGCTGAGCAAGATGGGGTTGGGGGTAATATATTAGCATGGATAGAGGATTGGTTAATAGACAGAAAACAGAGAGTGGGGATCAACGGGTGATTTTCCGGTTGGCAGGCTGTAACTAGTGGGGTGCCTCAAGGATCAGCGCTTGGGCCTCCGCTACTTACAATCTAGATTAATGACTTCGATGAAGGGACTGAGTGCAATGTATCCAAGTTTACTGACGATACAAAGCTAGGTGGGAAAGTAAGCTGTGAGGAGGACACAAGGAGCCTTCAAAGGTGTATATATAGACAGGTTAAGTGAGTGAGCAATAAGGTGACAGATGGAGTATAATGTGGGGAAATGTGAGGTTATTCACTTTGGTAGGAAGAATAGAAAAACAGAATATTTTTTACATGTTGATGTTCACAGAGATTTAGGTGTCCTCGTACAGGAAACACAAAGTTAGCGTGCAGTACAGCAAGCAATTAGGAAGGCAAATGACATGTTGGCCTTTATAGTAAGGGGGTTGGAGTACATGAGTAAGGAAGTCTTACTACAATTGTACAGGGCTTTGGTGAGACCACACCTGGAGTACTATGCACAGTTTTGGTCTCCTTATCTGAGGAAGGTATAACAAAGGTTTACTAGATTGATCCTGGGATGAGAGGGTTGTCCTATGAGGAGAGATTGAGTAGACTGAGCCTATACTCTCGAGTTTAGAAGAATGAGAGATGATCTCGTTGAAACATACAAGATTCTGAGGGCGATTGACAGGTTAGATGCTGAGAGGTTGTTTCCCCTGGCTGGAGAGTCTAGGACTAGGGGGCATAGTCTCAGGATAAGGGGTTGGCCATTTAAGACTGAGATGAGGAATTTCTCCACTCAGAGTTGTAAATCTTTGGAATTCTCTACCCCAGAGGGCTGTGGATGCTGAATCATTGAGTATATTCAAGGCTGAGATAGATTTTTGGATTCTAGGGGAATCGAGGGATATGGAGATAGGGCAGGAAAGTGGAGTTGAGGTCGAAGATCAGCCATGATCTTATTGAATGGTGGAGCAGGCTCGAAGGGCTTCTTACGTTCTATCACTTGATCACCACAGGATCCACGAGCATTTATTTAAAAAAAAAGTTAGTTAGCATTTTTTTTAGTGTGCAATACTTGCCTTCAGTGGAGAATTACTAGTTCGGATCTTCTTGTAGTTAGGCTGCTTTGTAACTTCACCGATGTGTTTTTCTGGGTCTGGGTGGCTAATAATTGGTGCTTAGGTAAACCTGAAGGCTGTCATTGCTGTCATTGGAGCTGCTTCAAGATGCATGGTGCTCTGGTATGTTAATGATGGCACTGGAGTGGTCCAGAGACATCGGAGGTCCAACATGGTGGGGATCCAAAGCAGTTGAAGATTTGAGAGGTAATCTTCTGAGTTTGTGTTCCCAGCGGGTAGCCTCGATGGCTGAGTATGTGGACTAAAAATTTGGGGTACACTGTACAATTTTCCAATTGTGAAATCGTGATACAGCATGCGCAGCACATGCCCAAATTCGCAATATGCACTCATGCCCAGTGACACGCCTTGCCTACAGCATGAAGTCAGAAGATCACCTCTTGGATTTTTAATTAAATGTTTTGATAAATATATCTTGTATTCATTACACACTGGGGAGTACTTGAAATAATAATGCTCCTTTTCCTTGTAGGATAAGGCAATTGACATTCTTTCAAAGGTATTATGGTAACAAACTGTGGGAAAACACAATGGCGCTCTTTTTTTTTCACCAGTTTTCTCCACGCCTGAATGCGTTGCCTTTTTTTTGGAGTATGGTTCCACTGGTACCAGTGGTCATCCAGTACCGAGACATTGAGTAAAGCCGCCAAGGTATCGCAGCCGATCCCAATTCTGTCTTCACCTATGGCACATGTGCAACTCCAGCAGTGGTTATTACATAGTGATCAGGAGCGAGAGACCGGGCTGATTCTTCCCTTCCAATCCTGGGGCACTGAGGCCATTTGTAGTACCTCTACCACTGTACCCGAAATTGGCTACCTCAGCACAGACAGAGATTCGGCTTGAAGCCTTTAGCTACTTGGTGGATAAACTTGTTGAGTCTCCGGAAATGCACATCCTCTGTTCTGCTTTCTTTCCTCTTCTCGCAAAAGAAATGATTCTGAATGATGGATTTTTTTTTAACAGGACTGGTTAGCTCTCGTTAAAGCTGCTACAGCAGCAGCTGCTGCAAAGAATAAGACAGTCAGTAAGCACCGAGTTAATAAAGAAAAGGAGAAGAGGAAAATGGGAATAGGATCCCACTTCAAGAAAGAGGGAGCGATGTCAGACGTTAAAGAGACAGAGGATGAAGCACACAAAAAACAAGAGCAGCCTGCATCTGTTGCTATCTCAGGTTAGTATAATAACAACTTGAATTTATATAGTGCCTTTAACATAGTAAAAACACCCCAAAGTGCTTTACAGGAGCATTATCAGACAAAATTTAACACTGAGCCATATAAAGAGGTATTAGGACAGATGACTAAAAGATTGGTCAATGGGCTAGGTTTTAAGGTGCGACATAAAGGAGGAGAGAGAGGTGGTGAGGTTTATGGAGTGAATTCCAGAGCTTAGGGCCTAGGCAGCTGAAGACAAATTAATATTTTTTTTAAAGGGCACAAAAAAACTTTTGAATTTTCTGGCACATAAGCGAACCAGACCCAACACACTTAGAATTACTTTTAAATTACAGCACAGAAATGGACCATTCAGCCCAGCCTGTCCCTGTTGAAGTTTCTCCTCTACACAAGCAATAGCCCTAATCAATGTTCCCTCTAAACTGCCCAGCCACGCAGTAATAGGAAAGGTCCCGCGCAGTAATGGGAAAGGTCCCGCGCAGGCTGCTCACCGGCTTTTCCATTGCAAGTACCGCGCATGCGCAGAACTTTAAAGGGACCACGCATAAAAAAAAAAAACCAGCCACGCATATCAAAACAGAACTTACAGGGAACATTGGTTCTAACCCTGTGTGGCCACTCAGATCCTATAGCCCTTTATTCCACTTTCGTTCAACCACCTATCTAACCTATTCTTATGTTACCTGGCGCATGATGAAACCAGACCCAACACACTGCCTCTCGTGCCTTTGTTGTGATTTCTCCCCGGTTCTTAACATGAGCAAATTACTACAGTAGTGCATCGCATTTAAGTGATAACAATCAGAACCCGCCATTTCCATTCCCCCTACCAAACCTACCTTGCATATATTGGTTGAATCGTGATGAGACATTGCTCAGTCTGGGAGCTGGACCAAGATGTTAAACCAGAAGAATTCTCCAAATATAGTCCTTGCTTCTGGGCTGTTGCCACTGACCGACTAGGAGATGTGGAGGAGCAAAGGGATTTGGGAATCCATGTGCACAGAGCACTAGAATCTAGTGTACAGGTACAAAAGGTAATCAAGAAGCTAAAGGAATGTTGCCTTTATCTCTGATGGTTTGGAATACAAAAGTGAAGAAGTGATGCTTCAGTTGTACAGGGTCTTGGTCAGACCCCATCTAGAGTACAATGCTCAGTTTTGGTACCAAACCTCAGAAAAGACATATTGGCCTTGGAGGGGAGTGGGTACAGCACAGCTTCACCCAAATGATACCAGGGCTTGAAGGGTTATATTACGAGGGCAGGTTGCAGAAGCTTGGTTTGTAGTCCCTTGAGTTTAGAAGGTTGAGGGATGATCTAATTGAGGTCTTTAAAATGATAAAAGAATTCAAAAGTGGAGATACAATTAAATCATTTCCTTTCATGGGGAGCGTTATCAAACAAAATTTCACACCGAGCCACATAGGAGATATTAGTACAGGTGACCAAAAGCTTGATCAAAGAGGTAAAGTGTAAAGCAGGAAACTAATAGAGAGGTTTAGGAAGGGAGTTCCAGAGTTTAGGGCCTAAGCAGCTGAAGGCATCAAAGGCATTCCCATTATAAAGAAAGAATTTGCATTTATATAGTAGCTTCATGTCCTCAGGATGTTTCAGAGCACAATGATTTACAGCCAAATTAATTGCACTGTTCTGTAGGCAAAGGTGGGAGTCAATTTACATCCAAACAAACAAGTGAGACAGATGACCTGTTTTTGATGGTGTTGGTTGAGGGAGGAAGGTGTATTGCCCATGACACCAGGATACCTCCCTGCTCTTTTGTATAGTGGTATGAGATATTTTATGTCCGCCTGCACAGGGGCACTGGTAGATGTGATCTAGGTTTAGTGCCTCGCCCAAAAGGTAGCATCTGCGGCCGTGCAGCATTCCTTCAGTACTGCAGTAGAGCATCTGCCTAGATTATGTGCTCTCTGATTGGGGTGGGGCTTGAACCTGCCGCGTCTGACTCTAGGCAAGAGCGCTAGCAACTGAGCCAAGTTGGCATTGTGCCAGGCCATCCATACACTTTATGCTTTGCAACGATATTCTGTAGCCTGAAATTGATTTGTGTTGAAGATCACCTAAACCCTGTCAAGAAATGTATTTTTTTTTAAAACCGTGGAATGATAAGCTCTTGTTAGAATTTTTCAAAAATGGCAGCGGATTTTTTTTAGGCAGTTAATCAAGTCTAAGAAGCCGGAGAACGCCACAAGCATTTTTGGTTGGTTTTCCAATTCTTTAAATATGTATCGGCCTTGCAATCCATTTAGATTCATCTATTTATGTGCCTACCAGAACCTGTTGCTGTATTTATCTAGAACTCCCTGAGGTGTCTTCTGTCATTATTCCCAGGGAATAGAGACACTCCAAATATGTGTGGCTCAGCTGCTAGTGAGCTGCGATAAGAGGAATAAACATTTTAGTTTAGAAATCTAATAACACCAAAAGATTTTTGGATTGCCTGATCCAATGCTGTTTTGAAGTTCGTGTGTGTGTGTGTGTGTGTGTGTGTGTGTGTGTGTGTGTACACGTATACAAATATAGTTCTGATTGACTACTCTGCTGACGCGCACTGTCTATCTTCCACGTGCAAAAGTTGGTTAGTTTGAGTGAAGTACTGAAGGGCAAGCAGCACCTGTGGAATTGTAGAGCAACAAGGAGTCAACACTCAGCAGAGGTGTATGGGAAGGGGGTGGGGGGGAGAAAAAAAAAGCAGCAAAAATCTTCATAAATACACAATCAGGGCTCTAAGAATGAATACAGAATTGGGAGAACGTAATGATTCCTCAGAGTTCTTGGACAAGACACTAATAGGCAGCAGCCTATGTTTGAGCAATAGATCAAGATTTATTAAGCTTACAGCGTAATATACTTAACAACAGGCGATAGTTTAACAAGTAGCTCGCAGCCCTTGGTCTCTGGAACCTCTCGGACACAGGTGACGTCGTCTTCAGTCTGTTCCTTTGTCTTCGCAGTAATGTCTGTGTAAAGTTGTTTTTCGAGTATCAAGGTTTTAACCCATTTCTTATCAAAAGTTTGGTTTGGCCAGTGTCCATATATGGTCTTCAACAAAATCACCTTTTTTAATTGGTTCTAATAGTCAAAATATCATTGTCACTCAGACTAAGATTAGCATCTTGGCCCCTCCTTTCCAGTATTTTTCCTACAACTTTACCCTGTTTCATCGTTATGTTGTTTATCGTTCTTCACCTCATTGGAATTTATCTTATCTCTCTTATTCTAGCTTCCTTGGTACAAGCAGTGTTAAGTGAACTAAGCTTAGCATTATAATATGTTATTTAACAATTCAACCTTCGCTCGCAGCTTGTGGCTGTTTATCAGAGCTTAGTCAAAGCTGCTTTTGACTGTCCTCGTGGCTATATTCGAACCGTCTTTAACATTTCCATACCCACAGGGAATCGTGGGTAAGATTAGTTGGTTAATGGCTACACTTGAATTTATACATATGTGATTCCCATCTACTATATGGTCTCCGAGTACCAGTCTTTCGTACAGAATAGAGATGCTGTAGAACATAACGGCTCCTGAGCTGCTGTAACCTTGTAGCTGTCACATCAAAGAAGGCTAGCTGGTGGGGTGTAAATATTGTGAGATCAGATACGCATTCTAGAGTTTGGCTTGATTTATCTTTTGGAGGGAAATGAAATGGGTGGAGTTGGCCAAGCTCACATGAAGGAGGACAAGGTACAAGATCGCTGGTGACACACTACTTCATTGCTTTCAGGAGCGGAAATTGGCATTAGAAATGTCATGGATAGATCAGTGTTTAATTGGAAAAAATCAAAGTGATTAATGCAGTGAAGGACTTTACTACCGAGGCCCCAATTCAAAGTAAATGCACTTTGAATCTGAATTAATTTCAGTATAATGCTGTGCCCAGAAGTTGTACCTTAATGACTATGTTTGTATTAACCAGGAAACTCTGAGCCATTGACCTTCGATGAGCCAAAGCAGACTTCAGGACAAGCAGAAACATCAGGAGCGAGGAAGAGGAAGGCCAGCATTATCTGCTCATTTCAGGCGAAAAGAGCACGTCTCAACAAAATCACAGGTTAGAACTAGTTGAAAATTCAAACCACTTGGGCGCAAGCATATTTTAGAGTTCAACCCTCACATAGGTACAGACCAATCCGCTACTTTCATCAATTTCTGCTTGGTGATGTTACTTTCGGGCTAGCCATCCCAACTTACTCTCTGCTATACCAATTTTTGTTTTTGGTCAGTTAGATGTCTGCTGTGCATAAAAATCAAATACCCATGTTTGAGTCTCCAAAACAAATTACTGAGAAATTCACAAGAGGCTTTCTGTTTGTCAGATTTGAAGTACTGCGCCTCTTCCCCATAGGGACACAGCACACTTACCCAAGCATGAAGAGCTTATGCGCAGGTTGGCAGGTCCATTGCTTAGGATCCCTAAATGTGTGATAATTATCAGTTCTTGGGCTGTGGTAACTGAATAAATCGAATTCCGTTTTATTACACAGGAATTGGGGCTTTTTATTGGTGGTCTGCAATTTCCTCCATTTTTACACAAACGTAGAAAACCAGTGACCTTGCTCATAATGTACAAAGGGTCTACTATTAATCTGGGCCACTACTTTATATTGATCAAATTTACTTTTTTTGTCCATTTTCCTTTTGTCATGGAATGTCAGTCATGGCTCAGTTGGTAGCACGCTCGCCTCGGAGTCAGACGGTTGTGGGTTCAAGTCCCACTCCAGAGACTTGAGCACAAAAAATCTAGGCTGACACTCCAGTGCAGTGCTGAGGGAGTGCAGTGCTGAGGGAGCGCTGCACTGTCTGAGGTGCCATCTTTCGGATGAGACGTTAAACCGAGGCCCCGTCTGCTCTCCCAGGTGGACGTAAAAAATTCCATGGCGCTATTTCGAAGAAGAGCAGGGGAGTTATCCCCAGTGTCCTGGCCAATATTTATCCCTCAATCAACATCACTAAAACAGATTATCTGGTCAGTATCACATTGCTGTTTGAGAGCCAGATGTGTGCAAATTGGCTGCCGCGTTTCCTACATTACAACAGTGAGTACACTTCAAAAAGTACTTCATTGGCTGTAAAGCACTTCGGGACGTCCTAAGGTTGTGAAAGGCACTATATAAATGCAAGTCTTTTTTTTTCGTTTTTGATCATTTTATCCTAGTATCTTTCTCCCTGTTATAATTAGTGTTCTGTATCCATTGCACTGTCTCTTTTTTTTCTAACTTCAAAAATTTTTTATGTCCGTTTCTTTTTCTTCGGCCTCCTACTTATTTTGGAGGAGGGAGCAACTACTCAAGGTTTGGCGTTTGGATGAAAACTGGGAAGATTGACATAATTGTCATAGACGTGACGCTGTCAAACTTCACCGTGTTTTTCAGCATCAAAACCAAGATGAAGGGTGGCCGAGCTTCTACTTGTCAGCAGCCCCTGTAGCTTGACTGTGTCATGATTGAACCCATCTGAACTGCTTGAAGAGTTAGCGTCCTGTTCTTTCATCAACATAGCATCTTATGGCACAGAAGGAGGCCCATCGTGCCTGTGCCTGCTCTTTGAAAGTGCTATCTAATTAGTCTCTTTCCCCATAGCCCTGCAATTTTCTCCCATTTAAGTATTAATCTAATTCCCTTTTGAAAGGTACTATTGAATCTGCTTCCACCTACCCTTTCAGCCAGTGAATTCCAGATCATAATCACTCGTGTAAAAAAAAAAAAGTCTCGTCCTCTCATCTCTGCCTCTTTTGCCAATTCCCTTAAATCTGTGTTATCTGATTACTGACCCTTCTGCCAGTGGAAACAGTTTCTCCTTATTTATTGTATCAAAACCCTTCATAATTTTGAATGGCTCTATTAAATCTTGCCATAATCTTCTCTGCTCTAAGGAGAGCAATCCATCTTCTCTAGTCTTTCCACATAACTGAAGTCCCTCATCCATGGTACCATTCTATTAAATCTCCTCTGCACCCTCTCCAATGCCTTGACATCCTTCCTAAAGTGTGGTGCCCAGAATTGGACACAGTACTCCAGCCGAGGCCTAAACAGTGATTTGTAAAGGATTAGCATAACTTCCTTGCTTTTGTACTCTTTGTAAAGCCAAGGATCCCATACGCTTTTTTTAATAACCTTATCAACTGGTCTTGCTACCTTCAAAGATTTCTGTATGCAAACCCCCAGGTGTCTCTATTAGAACATAAGAACATAAGAAATAGGAGCAGGAGTAGGCCAATCGGCCCCTCGAGCCTGCTCCGCCATTCAACAAGATCATGGCTGATCTGATCCTAACCGCCAATCTACTATCTATCACAGAACCATCTCCTGCATCTAACAGAATTGCACACACGAAATAGGAGCAGAATCAGGCTACACGGTCCCTAGGCCAGCTCCACTACCCACAGGGCCATGACCGGATCCGAACCTAGACTCATGTCCAAATTCCTGCCCGCTCCCCGTAACCCTTAATGCCCTTTACTTCTAGGAAACTGTCTCTTTCTGTTTTAAATTTATTTAATGATGTAGCTTCTACAGCTTTTTGTGGCAGCATATTCCATGGACCTACCACCCTCTGAGTGAAGTAGTTCCTCCTCATCTCAGTTTTGAAAGAGCAGCCCCTTATTCTAAGACTATGTCCCCTAGTTCTAGTCTCACCCGTCATCGGGAACATCCTCCCGCATCCACCCGATCCAACCCCTTCACAATCTTATGTTTCAATAAGATCGCCTCTCATTCTTCTGAACTCCAATGAGTAGAGTCCCAATCTACCCAACCTCTCCTCATATGACCACCCCCTCATCCCCAGGATTAACCGAGTGAACCTTTTTTGCACTGCCTCGAGAGCAAGGATGTCTTTCCTTAAGTAAGGACACCAAAACTGTATGCAGTATTCCAGGTGCGGTCTCACCAATACCTTGTACACCCTTAAAAATTATACCATTTGGTTTATATTGCTTCTCCTCATTCTTCCTTCAAAAATGCGTCACTTTTTCTTGTCATGTTATAGAATGGTTACAGCACAGAAGGAGGCCAGTCGAGCCCGTGCCAGCTCTCTGCAAGAGCACTTCAGATAGTCCCTTTCCCCGTAGCCCTGCAAATTGTTTTCCTTCAGGTACTTATCCAATTCCCTTTTGAAAGCCACGATTGAGTCTGCCTCCACCACCCTTTCAGGCAGTGCATTCCAGATCCTAACCACTCGCTGCGTAAAAAAGTTTTTCCTCATGTCGCCTTTGGTTCTTTTGCCAATCGCCTTAAATCTGTGTCCTCTGGTTCTCGACCCTTCTGCCAATGGGAACAGTTTATCTCTATCTACTCGTCTAGACCCCTCATGATTTTGAACACCTCTATCAAACAGCTCTATCAAATCTCCTCTTAACCTTCTCTGCTCTAAGGAGAACAACCCCAGCTTCTCCAGTCTATTCGCGTAACTGAAGTCCTTCATCCCTGGAACAATTCTTGTAAATCTTTTCTCCACCCCCTCTAAGGCCTTCACAACCTTCCTAAAGTGTGGTGCCCAGAATTGGACACAGTACTCCAGTTAAGACCGAACCAGGTTTATCATAACGTCCTTGCTTTTGTACTCTCGGGGCTGGATTTTCTAAATGGAGACGAATTGGAGGCGGGACTGCTGCTTGTCATGTCAATGTCCCACCTCCATCATCGTCTGACCAACCAGAGGGATTTTCCCCTAATTGACCTTGTTAAGCTCGCCCTGCGGGCTCAGCAGGCCAATTAGGGAGGAAGTCACTGGTGCTATCTGTCAAGACCTCTTGAAAGAAGAAATGTCAGCGTTTGACAGCTCTGTGAAGCTGTCAAACACTGACATTCTCTGTAGTTTGATGAGTCCTTGTGTTCAGGACTCATCAAACCTTTCAACTTTGTCGATTTCAGATGGCTGTTGGTTCAAGGTTGGGAAACCTTCACCTGTGAGGGTAAAATGGCACTAATCTTTTTTTCTGCCTGTTAACTACCTGTTAACAGGCAGTTAAAAGGATTTAATCCCTTTCACGCCTCCAGGAGACAGGACCCGAAGCAGCACATCTTCCCGCCTCCTGGCAAAAGGGCATGGGGGCGGGCTTGCCATCCGCCCCCACTTTCTGCTACTTTACTGGTAGTCCCGCCTTCATGCCTGCCTCCTCGTGGCTTGGAAAATCCAGCCCATGCCTCTATTTATGAAGTCCAGGATCCCATATGTGTTTTTAACCGCTTTCTCAACCTGCCCTGTCACCTTCAACAATTTGTGCACATATACCCCTAGATGTCTCTGTTCATGAATTTAACCGCTTTTTCAACCTGCCCTGCCACCTTCAACGATTTATGCACAAAAACCCCCAGGTCACTCCCCTTCAGAATTGTACCCTTTAGTTTATATTGCCTCTCCTCATTCTTCCTACCAAAATGTATCACTTCGCAGTTTTCTGTTGTCATCAGCAAAATTTGAAATTATGCCCCCTATACCAAAGTCCAGGTCAAAAATATATCAAAAAGAGCAGTGGTCCTAATACCGAACCCTGGGGGGCACCACTGTATACTCCAGAACTGTTCAACATCAATGTTCCCATTAAGCTGCACGGCTGTGCAGCGGTCTGGAGGTCCCGCGCAGGCCGCTTACTGGCTATACGATGGAAAAACTGTGCATGCGCGGAAATATGAAGGGGCCGCGCACCCAAAAAAAAATTAGAGGGAACATTATTCACCACTACACTCTGCTTTCTGCCCCATAGCCAATTTCGTATCCATGTTGCTCGTACTCCTTTAATCCCAGTCTATAACTAGTCTGTTATTTGGTACTTTAGGAAACACCTTTTGAAAGTCCAAAATTGAATTATTGTTGAATATTTTTAAACAGAGTGCTGACACACAGTGTGAGGGAGATGAAATAATGTGTGCAGTTGATTGTGGAGCACCCTTAGGCCAATGACTGGATCTCTCTGTTAATTCAGGTCCTTCACTGCTTCAGTACCATGATCAGGGTAGTACTACCTCATTGCGAACAATGTTCACAATTTAAATAAAAATATAAAAAAATGAATAGAATTGGATACAACAGCACAGATGATTGCCAATATTAACCCTAATTTATTGTAACTATTTGAAGTTTCTTTAAAGAAATCTTGATTGAAAGACTCGTGCTACCTTTCAACCTGAATGAGGAGTGTTTTGTCCATTAAAGGACTGGTTTCTCCAGATAAATTACTTTTTTTCCCCCCCATATCTCCTACCCTCACAAACTGAAATGAAGATCCCTTCTTCCTTTTGTGCGCTGATTACAGTATTGTTTGGTGCGCTTGCCCTGTGTGTTAGTGACACAGCTTTTGAGTGTGATTGTTGCTTATTTACAGAAAGTGTCCAGTCAGAGTAAGCCAGTTTTCAACAAAGCTAATCAAGTAGTATCAGAAAATTACAGAATTTTACAGCATGGAAGGAGGCTATTTGACCCATTAAGCCTGTGCCAGCTCTGAAGAGCTGTCCACTTAGTCCCATTCCCTTGTCCTTTCCGTATACCTTTTAAATTATTTTTCAAATATTTATCCACTTCCCTTTTAAGAGATTATGAATTCTGCTACCACTTTCTGATAGAACATTCCATGTCCTAACAACCCTCCATCAATTTTTTTTAACCGCTCCCTTTGTTCTTATAGTCCTATATTTATACCCTCTAGTTATTGGCACTGACCAGTGGAAATACATTTCCTTATTTACCTTATTAAAACCCTTCAAAATTTTTGGAAACAATCTATCAGATCTCATCTTAACCTTCTCCCTTCTAGAGAAGAGAACTGCAATTACAGTGACTGCAATTAAACCACAAAAGCCTTCCTTAGCTATTCATTCTTTGGTTTGTTCTGAGATGTGAAAATTAGCCAGAGTATACACTTGATATTTCCACTTGTGCGGGAGTCCAAAACTAGGAGTTATAATACAAGATAGTCACTAATAAATCCAATAAGGAATTCAGGAGAAACTTCTTTACCTAGGGAGTGGTTAGAATGTGGAACATGCTACCACATGGAGTAGTTGATGCATTTAAGGGGAAGCTAGATAAGTACATGAGTGAGAAAGGAATAGAAGGTTATGCTGATAGAGTTTAGATGAAGTAGGGTTGGAGGCGGCTCGTGTGGAGCATAAGATTCTGAGGGGAATTGACTGGGTAGATGCTGAGGGGTTGTTTCCCTCGCTGGAGAGTCTAGAACTAGGGGGCATAGTCTCAGGATAAGGGGTTGGCCATTTAAGACTGAGATGAAGAGGAATTTCTTAACTCGGAGGGCTGGATGCTGAATCGTTGAGTATATTCAAGGCTGAGATAGATAGATTTTTGGACTCTAGGGGAATCAAGGGATATGGAGATCGGTTGGGAAAGTGGAGTTGAGGTTGAAGATCAGCCATGATCTTATTGAATGGCGGAGCAGGCTCGAGGGGCTGTATGATCTACTCCTGCTCCTAATTCTATGTTCTTATAAAGAGCGGCATAGACCAGATGGCCTGTTTCTGTGCTGTAAATTCTATGTAATTTACAGAAACATCTAGTGCTTACTGCCCTTGATTCTGTGTGAGCTGTGAACAAGGAGAAATAATCTGTTAAAAGATTAACAAAGACGAAATGCATTTTTGTTGCACCTTCTATGTTGCACATTGCCAAAAACCTTTTGAAAACCCGTATACAGAACATTGACTATTTCCTTTATCAGTGCACTATTATTGCATCAAAAAAAAATTGTCAGATGGTACATATCTGTGCCATCTGTTAATTTATTTCTAAGTGAGAATTAGCTTACCCACGATATGACTGGTCTATAAATACCCAGTTTATCCTTTTCTCTCTCCTTCAACAGAGGTGTTACAATTGACCAATCTCTGGGGCTCTGGCACAACTTCCACATCCAAGCACGCTAGAAAGATTGTTAAACTACTGCACAACTACTTTTTGTCTTTAACTTTTTAGGGGTTTGATTTTAATGATAACTTTGATTGTTACTGTCCATTTTATTTGAATATTTATTATGTGTTCCCAAGTGGATACTGAGTGGTCTTCTGAAGGGTAAAGCTCCTTTAATCTAACCTTCACCAGTAGTTGCTTACGAACAGTGTTTTTCCTTGTTTTGTACTGTATTGGAAGTGAGTAAATATGCTGACAGTAGGATTGTTTTGTAAATGTGTATACAATTTCTCTGTTCTGCAGGCCTATTGGCATCAAAAGCTGTGAGTGGAGATGGTTTCGAAATGCTGGAAGATGGTATTGGAAGCCACCATGTGCCTGATCAGGTATGAAACCGTTTCTAAATCTGGTTTAACTAGGTGCAGGGCCAGCACCACAGATCAAGGTTGGAAAGAGTAGAGAAGATGATGATCATTAAAATGGTCAGCTGATGCCAAACTTGGGTTTTAAAAGCCTGTAGAGTTCAGAGTGAATAATGTTATATTTTTGGGGTTTCCTTATTCTTGCTCTTGATATTTTAAGCTTCTGTGTTTTAGACTACACGCATATTTAGGTAAATTTGTAGTGTTCCCCCCAAACCGAGAACGTTCTTCAGTTTATTACAGCGAATGCCTTTGTGATCTTTATTGTCTTGGAAAGCTGTCAGAATAACACTACACTAGAAGTTGTTTCAGGGTTTAACTGTCGAGCAATTTTGTTGCGCAGTAAAAGAACAAGTGAATATTAGCAGGAGCATACATATATTTTTCTATTAATTGTTAAGCTTAGCTAGCTCTTTGTGGTAGAAAATATTAGTTCTCAACTGCTATACTGAACTATAATATAAGTAATATTCTTGCATAGGATTACATAGGATATACAACACAGAAACAGGCCATTCGGCCCAACCAGTCCATGCCGGCGATTTTGCTCCACTCGAGCCTCCTCCCGTCTTTCCTCATCTAACTATCACCATAACCCTCTATTCCCTTCTCCCTCGTGCTTATTTAACCGCCCCTTAAATGCATCTATACTATTCGCTTCAACCAATCCCTGTGGTAGTGAGTTCCACATTCTCGCTACTTTCTGGGTAAAGAAGTTTCTTCTGAATTCCCTATTTGATTTCGTGGTGACTATCTTATATTGATGGCCTCTAGTTATGCTCTTCCCCACAAGTGGAAACATTCTCTCTGTATCTACTCTATCAAAACCTTTCATAATTTTAAAGATCTCTATTAGGTCACCCCTCAGTCTTTTTTCAAGAGAAAAGAGACCCAGCCTGTTCATCCTTTCCTGAAAGGTATACCCTCGTATTTCTAGTATAATCCTTGTAAATCTTCTCTGCATCCTCTCCAGTCCCTCCTATTCTTTTTATAATATGGCGACCAGAATTGTACGCAGTATTCCAAGTGTGGCCTAACCAAGGTTCGATACAAGTTTAGCATAACTTCGCTACTTTTCAGTTCTATCCCGCTAGAATTAAACCCTAGTGCTTGGATTGCTTTTTTATGGCCTTGTTAACCTGTGTCGCTACTTTTACTAATGTGTGTATTTGTAATCTCAGATCCCTTTGCTCCTCTACCCCACCCAGACTCGTACCCTCCAAGTAATATGTGACCTCCCTATTCTTCCTACCAAAATGTAATACCTCACATTTATCTGTGTTGAAATTCATTTGCCAATTATCTGCCCATTTTGCAAGTTTATTAATGTCTTCCTGTAATTTGTTGCAGTCCTCTCAGTATTGACTATTTCCCCCCCCCCCCCCCCCCCAATTTGGTGTCATCCGCATGGGAACACCACCACCTCCAAGTTCCCCTCCAACTCACACACCATCCTGACTTAGAAGTATATCGCCGATCCTTCATCGTCACTGGGTCAAAATCCTGGAACTCCCTCCCTAACAGCACTGTGGGAGTACCTTCACCACAAGGACTGCAGCGGTTCAAGAAGGCGGCTCTCCACCACCTTCTCGAGGGCAATTAAGGATGGGCAATAAATGCTGGCCTCGCCAGCGACGCCCACATCTCATAAACAAATAAAAAAAACATTTTTGAAATTGTGTTTTTGATTCCAAAGTCTAAATCGCTAATCTAAATTGTGAACAACAGTGGTCCCAGTACTGATCCTTGTGGAACACCATTTCCCACCATCTGCCACTCTGAATAGCTACACTTTACCCCTACTCTCTGCTTTCTGTCTTGAAACCAGCTAGCTAATCATTCTGCTACTTGTCCCCTGACTCCGCATTCTCTGACCTTATTCATTAGTGTATTATGTGGTACCTTATCGAAGGCCTTTTGAAAATCTAGATAAATTACATCCACTGCATTACCCTTGTCTACTCTCTCTGTTACCGCTTCAAAAAATTCAATGAGGTTGGCCAAGCAAGACTTTCCCTTTTGAAATCCATGCTGACTATTCATTATTATATTTTTGGTTTCTAGATGTTTGTCTATTTTCTTAGAGTAGGTTCTTTTCCTTTCACACCATTTGTGGAAACTAACTGGCTTCTGTCTCTTCCAAGCTACAGACAGACTCACTAATTTGAAAAAGACAGGCTGATAAATACCTTCCAAAAAAGTGACATGAACCAAGTGAATTTGAATAACTGCTAATTTTTTGATTAAAAAGCGTACATTTGAACAAATTCCAAAAGAGGTTTGTATTTGAATTGAATGGCTTGCCCCCACCCCCCATGTATCAGTCTCCAGACAAACCAACCAATTGTTGCAACAGTTGTATCCAGTTCAGCCAGCGTATCATTTCTGTGAGTGAAGCTGGTTTTAATCCTCGTACTGACAGAGAATTAAAGAAGTCATGCTCAATCTTAGCCAAAATAGTACTTCATTTATGCCACAAGTGTTTTTGAGTTCCCGGGAGAAAAATGTAGGAGATGGTGCAGTGAGTTTTGTTTTAGCATGATACAAAAAGGGAAAGGAAGAAAAGTGTGTGAAAGGAAGACATGCATTTATATAGCGCATTTTACGACCTCTGGATGGTCCATTGCATTTTACAGCCCGTTAACAACCTTTTGAAGTGTAGTCATGTTATAATGTTGAAATGTAGTGTAGGACAGCAGATTTGAAGTTTTGCCTTACCAGCATTGAGACCCCCCTCCCTCATTTCCCCCCTTTTTAATTTCAAATCCTTATTTAGGAGTGCAAGTTAACACCGTTACAACAAATTGAAGTTACATTCTTCAGTTTGTGTCTTTCCAACTCTTTTTCAAGGATCCACGGTGGAAGCATTTGCAGGGGAAAAAATTATGAAAAAAGCCCCAGAGTATTTTTGTAATTTGATTAATAGATTATAACTGAAAGATGAGTAATTGATGTAGGAGGGAAAACTGTCTCTTGTGCATCTTCAGTAGCTATTGTAACGGGAAGGAAACAGCCTTGTAGTTAAACAGTAATTTAACACTGTGGTGGTCCTGTATATAAAAGGAAGGACCCATTCTCTCCCTTTATGCCAGAGTTTTACCACATTTTCTAATGGAGATCTCATAGGAGTTTAGAGTGTTGCTATGAATGCCATAAAAAGTATGATGTGAGAAAGTCCATTAAATCCGCCCCTTAGACAGACCTTGTACAATTTACCATACCCAACTTCACTTCTGCTGAATCTCCTGAAGGAGGTTCTGTAAAATTTATTTTTGACTCTTGCAGGCAATTAAGAAAAACTCCAGGGTATCTATCTAACATTATAGCCTACATTGGTAACTATGAACAAGGTGTACCTGCATAAATTGGACTTCCTTTGTGAGACACTCAAATGAACTTTGTGTCATGAGTTTGCCAGGAGATAGATTTCATGGTGACCTTGCAGACAAGTGGTTACTAGGGTTTTGCTGCACAAATTGGAACACTCAAAGTTACTCTCAACAGTTCATTAATCAAAAGCAAAATACTGCGGATGCTGGAAATCTGAAATAAAAACAGAAAATGCTGGAAATACTCAGCAGGTCAGGCAGCATCTGTGGAGAGAGAAACAGAGTTAACGTTTCAGGTCGATGACCCTTCGTCATTAATCACTTGGGAGGAAACTTTCTGTACATTTACATTTCATCTCCAAACAGTTTACAAAATCTGATCAGAGAACATAGTAACACAAGTAACCATATTGTCTGAGGCAAAAGTAGTTCTTATAACTTTGGGTCTGAATGCCAGTAGAAATTCCATTCATGCAGGGCCTGTTGCACTAGATCTGACAAACGTTCCTCAGAGTGTTTTATTTTGATTACTTTGTTCTAGGGAAGATTAGTTTATTAGTTCCAAGGGTTTTACCTTTGGTAGTAGATGTCCTGTTAGCAGCTAGGTAAGTGTAATTTAAAAAAAAACTTACAATACTAAATAAAAACAGAAAATACTAGAAATCCTAAATGCCAGGTTAATGAGCTGAATCCTTTAGCTTGTGGAATCCAGGTAATTTGCCTTTATTAGCAATCTCCTGACTCCCAAAGTCTGTCACTTGGTTCATGTAGTAGCTGCAGCCTATTTGCCTAGCTTTGCTGAAAAATCCAGTTTCTCAGTTATTTAACGATAGCTGCAATTTGTTTGTCTAGTAGCACATTCAGTCCCAGGGACATCCTTGATGCCCTCGTGGTTCTTTTGAATACAAGTATGAAATCTCCATTGTTGTTGCTTGATCGCTAATGATCTTAAGATCATTCTTCAATCATTTGTAACCAAAATTTTATGTGGTCTTGACAGCTTCCACATTTATAACACCTTTAGTAAACCATCCCAAGGCTCTTCACAGGAGAAGAGGAGGTGACAAATAGACAAATAGAGGAATAGACAAGAGCAAGAATTAGGGGAGGTAAGCATGGTTGAAGCGAGAGGTTTTGAAGGAGGGGAGACACTGAGCAAGCCTGAGAGGTTTAAGAAGAGAATTTGAGAGCTTAAGAGACCTGACCTTTTAAAGGCTGTGCCACAAATGGTGGAGTAGAAGAGGGGAGCAACTGTAGACCAGAGGGATAGAGGTTGCAGCCTGGGATGTGGTGCTGGTGGAAGTTGCAGAGATAGGGTGGGGAAAGACCATGTAGCGATTTGTAGATGAGGAAAAGAATTTTGAAATCAATGCCCTATGGGATGGGGAGCTGGTGGAGGTTAATTGAAATGAGATGAAACATGCAAGCAATAGAATTTTGGATGTGTTAGAGGATGTTCAGGGTGGAATTAGAGAGGCCATTGAGAGCACTGGTGAAGTCAAGCTTGGAGATAACAAGATGTGAATGAGAGTTACAGTATTGATGGGGTCAGATCGTGATCGAGGTGGATGATATGGAGGTGGACGTAGGCAGTTTTGATGGTGGATAGAATATAAAGCTTTGCTCAAACAGGGCACTGAAGTTGCTCATAATCAGTTTGGTCTTGGCAGGCAGTCAGAGATGGGAATCGAATTGGATTAGTGTGAAGTATTTTAGTGTGAGCTCAACGGATAGCTTTGGTCTTGCCAGTTCTGGCTCTTCCATGCTGTAATGTTGGACAGGTGATCGAACAGCACAGTGACTGTTGTAGAGGTGAGGGTGGTGACTGATATTATTAGTTGTGTATTATTAGCCTATACATAGAAGCATATGTTTAGGTGTTTATATGTTTGGCATAAGTATAGGTGTCAGCCGTGGCTTAATTGGTAGCACTCTTGCCTCCGAGTCTGAAGGTCGTGGGTTCAAGTCCCATTCCAGGGACAAGCATACAGACTAGGCTGGCACTCCAGTGCAGTACCAAGGGAGTCGTTCGGATAAGACATTAAACTGAGGCCCCGTCTGCCCCCTCAGGTGCATGTGGAAGATCCCATGGCACTGTTTGAAGAAGAGCAAGGGAGTTCTTCCTTGTATCCTGGCCAATATTTATCCCTCGACCAGCATCACTAAAAACAGATTATCTGGTCATTATCACATTGCTGTTGGTGGGACCTTCAGGTTGATGACCTTTCGTCAGAACTGGAAAAAGTTAGAGATGTAACAGATTTTAAGCAAGGGCAGGGAAAGGGGGCAGGGGAGGAAAGAACAAAAGGGAAGGTCTGTGATAGGGTGGAAGGCGGGAGTGATTAAATGACAAAAGGGATGATTGTACAAAGCAAAAGGAGATGGTAATGGGACAAGTAAAGAAACAAAAGATGGGTCTAGAAGAGATGTAGATGGAGAATCATCAACAGCTGCCATCTTGAAAAAAATAGGGGCAGAAGTAATGGTCTGAAATTGTTGAACTCGATGTTGAGTCCAGAAGGCTGTAAAGTGCCTAATAGAAAGATGAGGTGCTGTTCCCCAAGCTAACGTTGAGCTTCGTTGGAACAGTGTAAGAGGCCGAGGTCAGAGTGGGAGTGGAGCGGAGAATTAAAGTGACAGCCAACCGGAAGCTCGGGAAGCATACTTGCGGACTGAACGGAGGTGTATATAAATGGAAGTCTGTCTTTCTGTCTTGTATATAGTATTGTTACAATTTAAGCATTCTCCCAACACTTTGTGTTCACTGCAAAAAGGCAGTTTCCATGAGTCTGATTTGAATGAAAGCTATGAATGGGATAGTGTACCACAGGTCGAACAATTCGCCTTTAATGTGTGGTATAATGCACATCACATATTTGGCCACTGAGAAGACACAAAGTATCATTGTTAGACCTTTATGTTCAAGCTAAAAACAAGTCGGATTTATTTGTATGGTAATTGCATAGAAGCAGAAAAAACACAGGAAGATACTGATGGCACAATAGAGATTGAACAAGAGTTTAATATTTTGTGTGTTTCTTACATAGTCCATTAGTTGTTTTAAGGTTTTGTAAAGCATAGGTCTGGATGAGGGGGGTGGCGGTTTAACCGTGAAATACGACTCAAACCTGCTACGCACGCGCCCCTTTCCTTTTTTTACGGCGGTAGATATCGGGGTGTCCCACGTGGTGAGGAGGGTCCATTATTAACATATTTAAATCAGGCTCCTATATTGCGATTGTGAGCCCAATTAGGAATTAACGATTGCTGCACAGTTTCCTGGGGTTTGGGAAACTCGGCAGTGAAAATGAGGCGAGATTCAGCAGCAGTTTATTGGCATCAGGAGGCCAGATCTGAATAAAGGTTCAGTGCTCACAGCTGCTTTCTCAGTTCCTTTTGGGAAACGGTTTGGTTAGAGTACTTGTTGTTCGAGACTTATTTGTACAGTTTGGAGGTGTTCACACAGTGACCATCACAATGGATGGTGCCATGGCTGCTTTTGATTGGACTTCGGACAAGGAAGAGAATGAGCATCATCAGCAGCAAGGGCTTGCTGTGGAGGGGGCTGCAGGTGGCCAGCAGAGAAGGGTGCAACAGAAGGATCCAGGTTGCAGTAGGCACTTCTCACCTAAGCGGGTCTACAGACAGAGGCTTAGCTTCCTTGACTTCTCAGAGGACCAGTGCTTCGAAGGCTGAGCTTGTCACGTCAGGTGGTCGCAGACATCTGCAGCTTCCTAGAAGAAGACCTGCTACTTGCTGGGCCTGGTGGCCATGCATTCAGTGGCTGTGAAAGTCACCACCGCCTTCAATTTCTTTGCCTCTGGTTCCTATCTGGGCACTATCGGGAACATAGCGAGGGTCTCATAAATGCGTATGGCAGGTAACGGATAGATTGTTTGCCAGAGCTGGCCAGTATGTAAACTTCCCCTGTGATGACAATGGACAGAATGAGCAGGCACTCGGATTCGCGTCTCTGGCTGGTTTCCTCCAGGTGCGGGGTACCATCGACTGTGCACACGTGGCAATACGATCAACTGCAATGGATTTAATTCCATCAATGTTCAGCTGGTGTGCAACCACATAAAAAGGTTCAGTCAGGTCTGCGCCAGATTCCCTGGGAGCTGCCAGTGTGCTTTCATACTGCGGCAATCCGACATCCCTGACATGTTCAGACCTGGAACCAGCCTTAAACGGTGGTTGCTAGGCGACAAATCTCCAAACCTGGCTGATGACACCTCTCAGGAACTCCGCCAATGAACATAACGTAGTGAAGTAGCGAGGACTAGAGGTACAGGAGGAGCAAGCCGTTAAACACTCCTCATCTGATGAGGATTCCAAGCCGAAGAGGAAGATGCAGTGTCGAACGCCAGGCCAGCTGATCACATTGCTGCTCAAGATGCATGGGATGCCCTAATAGTCAACTCACACTGGACCAAAGTAACTATCATATTCCCCACCCCCCACTTACACAAGCAGTCCTGTAACCATCCATCCACTTGTTGCACATGCACCAATTGGTCTCAGTCAATTCCATGTCCTCACATTCAGCACCAAACAAATGAAAAGCAGAGCTGGCACTCTCCATGCAAGATTGGGGAACATGGGAAAGTGGTGCAAAGGAATAAATTTAAATTGATTAATAAATTAAATATTAACTAAATTTCAAAAACACCCATGTGCGTACCTTCGGGGAACGACAAAGCTTTTCTTTCTCTGGCACTTCTACATGGTGCAATCCCTGTGGCTTCAACAGAGGTAGAGGCAGGCTGCTCTGATCCCTGCTCTGACTTTTGAGGTGCTCGCCGCCAATGACCTCTGGGTGTTGGAGCCCGTGAGGACCCGCCATAGACTGCTCCACCTGCACCAGTGCAGAGGCTGACTGGGCTGCCAGGAGAGTTGGGTGGAGGGGGTGCGCAACGGGTGAGACGTGAAAACGCTTTGAGAGGAGTTTGCATTTTCATCTCCCGTATCGCTATCGTCCCTCTCCTGGGCCAGCGGCGCATCACTCCTGCTTCTTTGCGAGAGAGCAGCTTGGAGGAGATCAGTGACGCCTTGGAAACACACGTTTAATCCGTCTGTTTGTAAGGTGGTAGGCATGTTGCCGTTCATAGTTTTCAGGGCCGCCGTCGAGGCCTGCAGAGACTCATTAGTGAGCCGCTATTCAAGTTCCACAAAGGAGGTCACTCTCTCAAATGGAAGACATCTTGTAAGGGCCTGTGACATCACTCCATAAATGTTTGAGTTAAACTCCTCCATCCTCTGCGACATTGTGGTTAGTGTGCCTGGACTGCCAGTACCTCGCACAGTTGCTGCTGGCTCTCTATCACTCTCCTTTTCATTGATATCCTGCTCCACCCCAGGTTCAGCCTCTCTGTTCATCTGAGCAAAGCTCGACAAGGTCTGCACCCCCCAATGCGAATTCTCCACAGATGTCCCTACCGCCACCCTCTGCTTGGCTCACTTGTGAACTGTGACTCACCTGGTGTGATCCCACCTCAGAGGGTCCACCGAAGTGCTCGAATTTGCGCTGATGCCTGGTACGCATGTGTCCTGTGCCGGTTCACCCTTAGCTGGAATGAGCTCCTCAGGAATCCTCATCAACAAAGGGCAGGGGCTGCAGTTCTTTGCGTGATGGCCCTGGAGGAGAGAAGAGACTGATATTTAATCATGGGAATGTGTTGAAATGCACATGAGTAAGGTGATCGTATTTCATTAAGTGCTGAAGTCATGTCAAGATGACGTAGTCTTGTAGGACATGTAGGTCTGAGGGATTAATTCTGTCACCCTGCAGTAATGAATTACTGGTCTTGCCATCTCCGATTTTCAGGGCGACTGATATGCCGCTAATCTCCAGCACCTGCTGTTCCGCATTGGTGAGCTGCATGATCTGTGGGGGTCCGCCTCTGGTCTTCTCCCCCTCCTTGTATTTTGTGCTCTCTTCTCCTGCAAGGGTGGCACAACAGACCTATGAGTGGCTGTAAGGCATGTATGCAGCCGATGGATGCAGTGCATTCATTGCAGGTGACAATCGAGCAGATGCATCACGACTAGCACTGACAGGCATTTAAGGAACGTGTTGGCAGTCCCATTTGAGATTATGTGCTGAGAATCGGGGGAGCTGACTGAGGTAGTATCACATTACATAAGGATTGGGGTGAGTGGCAATAGTGGAAGGGGGAAGTGAGCAAGTTCATTGAAATGAAATGATGGGCGTTGCTGAAATTTAAGTGGGTGTGAGTAGTGATGTGAATGGAGTACGTGTGAGAAGACAGAGATCTTTTTTCCTCTTTCCTCACCCCTACTGTACCCAGCAGTATGTTCAGGGACACCTAGTTAAATCTGGACGCATCCTTTGCCCTTCCTGCTTCCCTTTTTCTCCTTCAACTTAACTAAAGACTAAACTCAATACACCAAACTTCAAACCTCCTCCATCATTGCATCTGTGAACTGGGCCTTTAGTTGAGGTGAAATCACGTCCTGCAGTTCCGCATCACGCCCGCTCACACACATTGGAGATGCGAAACCTAAAAGTAAAATGATAATGAGGCATCCCTGTTGAAATCGGACATTCCCACACATCCCAAGGTCTTACACATTTGTCCCCCCCCCCCCCCCCCCCCCCCTCCATGTTAATATCAAGTCCATAGTCATTTATAGACTTGAAACTTAAATTTTCATACTGGAAAAAAAAGGAATATATGGTGTACTTTTGGTGGTTCCTCAGTTCCCGATTCTTTATGCTGATTTCCGCTTGTATGCACCCATTTTTACATTCTGCCATGTGTTAATGAGATTAGCAGGAAATTTAGGTGTAAATAGACATCGGCAAAATAGGTGCACGAATGGCCGTAATTTCTTGTGTAACATCCCAATTACGCCCCCACTGGAATTTCCACCCCATTGTCTCTTTGTTTCGAGATGGCTAACTGGGCCAGATTAGAGATAAAGATTTTGTCTACTTCCCACAGTCTGCAAACCTGCATTGACACTTCAAGTAGGACTTATGCAGACATCAAATAATTTTCTGCCACAATTAATTTCTGGGTACAGGCAACATCAACACAGGAATTCATCCAGGACTGGCAACTTCTACTGAAATGCAGCTGAATCAGAATTGCATTGGCTGCTTTTTATAAAGTCGTAATAGAATTCTATAACACACAATTCTTCCTAAATGATGTGAGGCAACATGGAGAAGGAAAAAATAAGGCAGCCAATGATGGAACTTTGAAAGGTGGGGGGTGGGGGCAGTGTTGGAACCTTGAGGTGTGCAGCAGGTGACTGTATGGGTGTGGGAGGTAATGTCATTCCAGATGCGCTGACTACTTCGGGATAGGTAGGAGTGGAAGCATGAGACTGCAAGACCCAGGGAGGAGAAGTGATGCAGGCGAATGCAGTGGTCAACCTGCTGAAGAGCACAAGATTTAGAAAGCTAATTGGGACAGAGTCAACTTAAGATTTCTTTAAAAAGAGTAGCAGTTGTATAACAGAAACACAGCATTAGCCACCTTGAATGTATTCTGCCAGTTTGGAAAAAGGTCTTTTTGTTGGGTCTTGACTTTGTGTCCAGTCGCATCCCCAAGTTAAACGAATCAAACAAACCATTGCAGTAAGAAAGCCCTGATCAGTGTCTGTCACAAACAATTATGCTTATAAAACTTTCCATCAATCTGTTTGTTTGGACTATCTGCCCTTAATTAACTAGAACATTGTGTAATTAAACATTGTGTAATTGAAGAAGATAATGAGTTTTTACCAGAACCACTTTTAATATTTCCCCAACTGAATGCTTCACTACTGTAGTGTCAATGTGGTGTAACTGAAGAGACGTCATGGGTTTGTTTCATTGCTCAATTTTCTCTCTAGCTCAGAGAACTTCTTTGTATGGATACACCAGCTGATAATCTTTTTTATTTGGTATTTCTGAATCTTGATCAGATATTTATTGAGCTTGGAGACCAGCTGAATTTGGAATATTCCAAATCGCAGTTTATATTAACAGGCAAAACCCACCTTATTAATGAAAGCTGCTGTTATACTACTGGTGCCAGTTTAAATCTGCTACCAGTTACTGCCTGCTTTACACTCCTCTCTAGTCAGGGGAATTAGAGCTCTGCAATGTCCAATGGTTTTGTAAATTTTGATGTTGGCAAGGAGCCAATAGAATAGTCGATAGCTAGCGTTAACTATGAAGATTTTTAAAAGTGCCAGGTGATCCAGTTTTTAAAGTTTGCTTGTTAGAATCATAGAATTATACAGTACAGAAGGAGGCTATTCGGCCCATCATGCCTGTGCCGGCTCTTTGGTAGAGCTATCCAATTAATCCCATTCCCCTGCTCTTTCCCTATAGCCCTGTAATTTTTTTTCCCTTCAAGTATTTCTTACCAGCTGTGTTTATATTGCCATTATTTTAAGGATCCTGGTGGACTGGTGTCTGTTTACGCAGCTGAATTGAGCTCACTTATCCCAGAGGCTGACATATACCCAGTTTGTTGCCTGCTGCCAGGATAAGTGAGCCAGATTTAGCAGTAGAAACCCCGAGAGCCAGCTTGTGGATGCCGGAATCCAGTTTAAACTGCCCCAATATAAAAGCAGCTACCAGTTGTAGTTATACTGCAACCAGTGAACAGCTGAAATGATGCGAGGCTACCTCCTCAAGGTGACGCCCATCTCTGTGACTTAGTCAGTACAGAATATGTAGTGTAAAAAGGCTCGGAACAGACTAAATAGTTAAGTACCTGCAATTGTAAACAAGTGGTGAATTCTAGTTTTAATGGTAAAATGGAGAGAATTGAAGAATACGAGTTGCAAAATTCTGGAATTTCATGTACTAAAAGTGGAATTTGACTTACTCGGAAACTGTTCAGTTCTACTGGTTTCCACAGAAAAAAATGAATAGAATCCTGGAATGTAATCCCCAATATATTTGAAAAGAAATCCCAGAATTACACTTGATGAAATGGAATTTGACTTATTCCGTGATTGTAAAACAGTGGCCCTGATGATGATCACTGTTAAGAACGTCATTAAATATCTTGGCTTCTGTTGTCTGCAGTTAGTAAGTTGGTTTCAAAGAAAACTTGATCAGTTTGAAGTTGCTGACTCAGACTAAGATTTCACATCAACTCAGATTAGAAGTTTCCATTTTGAATGAGCAACCTTGCAGACCTATCGTGGTTTGTCATGTGTGGTTTTTTTTTTTAAAAAAAAAGCATTGTCGTGCTAACACGGCAGAAGCTAAAATTTTAAGAGTTTTGTTATTTGTCCAGCAAATTAGGTTAAAATTAAGATAAAGGTGAAACCTGGTGGTAAAGATAGGAATATGTTGTGGATTGCTGAGCATCTTTAAAAAAAAAAGGGACTGGTTAATCTTTCAGGTGAGAGCCCTCCGACCGAACCAGGTCCTACCTGAAATGGTAACCTTTTCTTTCAGGTGCTGGCCGAACTATGTGTTTCCAGCATTTTTGTTTTTTAATTGATAAAAAAAAATCTTTTAAAGAATGGCACTGTGTATTTCTTTTGTGGTTTGATTCCTGGGCATCTGGAACCTGTGTGAGTGTTGTGTTGTGAGTTTAGAAGGTTTATAGTTTGAACAGTCTCTTCGAAACAAATTTTCAAAGGAAAGCAGATTCCTGTACCAGGAATGTAATGCCCATAGGATATGGAAACATCCGCACATATGGCATTGACATATAAACACAAGAACTTGCCTTTAACGTAGAAAAGCATTCCAAGATGCTTCACAGAGGTGTAAGGAGAAAGGGATGGGTTGACTTAAAGCTTAGTCAAAGTGGTGGGTTTTAAGGAGGGTTTTAAAGAAGCAGAGGGAGGAAGAGAGGCACAGGTGTTTAGGACGGGAATTCCACTGCATGGGGCCTAGGAAACTGAGGACAAGGCCACCAGTGGTGGTATGAAGGGTGGGGATATACAGGAGGCCAGAGTCAGAGGAATGGAGAGTTCCAAGGAGGTTGTAAAGCTGGAGGGGGGTTACAGAGATGGGAAGGGGCGAGTCCACTGAGGGATTTAAGCACAGAGATGAGAGTTTAAATATGAATTATTGGGAGATGTGGGGGGTAGAAAATGTAGGTCAGCAAGCACAGGGAATGATGAACGAGCATGACTTGGTGTGGAATAGGATGTGGGCAGCAGAGTTTTGGGTGACATGAAATTTATGGAGAGTTCAGGTCAGGAGGCTGGCCAGGTGAGCATTAGAGTCATCAAGCCTGCATGTGCCAAAGACATGTGAGAATTTCAAAGGCCGATGGGCTGAGGTAATGGCAGAGGCAGAAAGTTTTAGGGAGGTGGAAGTGGGCCTTTTTGATGGAGAGGCTTTTGGGTCTGAAGCTCAGCTTGGGGTGGAAGGACATCAAGGTGTAAACAGTTGCGATCAGCTTAAGACAGTGACCACGGAGGGCCATGGAGCCAGTGACGAAAGTACAAAGTTTGTGAAGGGGGTGCCAAAGACTTTGGTCTTCCCAATGGATAGCTGGATGTAGTTACAGCTCATTCAAGACTAGATGTCTGACTAGCAGTCTGAAGGAGTGCAGGGGTCGAGAGAGGTAATGGAAAATTAGAGCTAGGTACCATTGCTCTACATGTGCAAACTAGTCTCGTGTCTGTGGATGATGTCACCAAGTGGCAGCATATAGATGAGGAGGAGATGTCCAAGGATGGATCCTTGTGGAGGAGGTGGGACGAATTTGTAGATGACTATGTAGGGGTGGGAAGAGAAGCCATAGGCTTGTCCTGTCTATGATCAGATGGGTAAGAATGGAACCAAGAAAGAGTAGTCATTCCAAGCTGGACAATGGACAAGTGGCATTGGTGGAGGATTGTGTGGTCAATCCTATCGAAGGCTGCAGAGAGGTTGAGGAGGGATAATGCAACACGGTAACTTGACATTGGTTAGGGCCGTTTTGTTACGGTAGAAGGGGCATAATCCTGATTGGAGGGGTTCAAAAAGGAATTGCTGGAGATGGGCATATATCTAGGAGGCAACAGCACGTTCCAGGAGTTGGGAGAGGAAATGGAGGTTGGAGATAGGGCAGTTTTGAAAAGGCGGGGGGACAGTGACTGAAGAGTGAGAACTATTTGCAATATCAGTTAGCATGGAGTCAGGATAGAAAATTGCGTAGTTAGGAGTTCAGTGGGCATGTGGTAGCAGGAGCTGGGTCTCTTGAGAGAGATGAGTTTGGAGAGAACGGGGAGATGAGAGAGAAACTTGAGTGACACATGCTTATGTACTGCAGACTGGTTTATTTTAGAAGACACCTTAGATTTTGTTGAGTTGATGTAAGCTTGGAGTTGGAAAAATTGCCAAAAGATTAACTGGTCTGGTTTGTTTTTTGTTGTCAAAAACAAATTCTCAGCCCTGACAAAGCTGGTAAGATTTAGACAATGGCAGTCCAGCTCTTGCATAAATGATCCTCTGTGTGCCATCTTGCACTATTTGAGGAAGAGGTTGTGGCTTCAATGGTTAAAAGTAAGGAGATCAGATTAGAAAGGAAACCAATTGGAGAGAGGTAATTTTTTTTTTAAATACTTCCCTGATGGCCTAGTTTGTAAAGGCACCATCTAGTGTAGCACTGTCAAACAGACTAGAAGATCTTGAGTTTGATATCTGGTCTGTGCTGAATGAGCAATCTTAGTCAGGCAGCAGTTTGGGTGCTATGATAGACCTCAATGGCGCTTGACTCTGAAAGGGGGAAATATCAGCCAAGACTCCTGGTCCCGATCACTATCTCGTGACCAATGTGGGAGAGTGAACATGTCTGGACATCGGTAGAGAACCAAATCAGGTGCAGGTTGTGACATCCTCCACGATTGAGTAGTCTGCCAAAACACTGTGTCGAGACTTGCACTTGAAGAATGGCTACTTGGTTAGCTTGCTGGCGACTGCCAGCATCTGTACACCAGAAGTTCAAGAGGATGGGAGAAAAAATAAGACTAGGATAGGCAGTGGATGCCAGACTACTAAATAGAATTCATCACATTGCTGTATATTCTGGGTGGGGAGACATTCACTCGTTGTGAAATTAAAATAAGTTAAGGATTAAATTTGAAAAATCTGAGTCACATAATAAAGTTTGAGTCCTTTTGAAGCGTAATGGGAGCTTTACTCTGCATCTAACCCAACCTGCGATTCTTATTTGTGCAGTATAGAGAGAGGTTTTTCTACATCTAACCTAGTTGGGAGCAATACTGTGCTTCTAATACAGAAGTGCTTCCTGAGATGGTGTAGAGAATGGTGTTGATTTAATGCATATTGTACTTTACCAGTGAGTGTTTAATGCCAATGCTGGGTGTAAGAAGTGGGGAAAATGGTCATTGTATAACCTGTATGGAAACATGAAACATTTTTATTTACATTATGATATGGTTAGATTGAAGTGTTTAACTTGATTTGATACGTTTGGTGTGAAAATGGCACTATAAATCATCAGAAGGTTTAATACCATAAATGCTGTTCCCAGGAGATCATCACATAGTTAATTGTCGGCCTTTAATTTTATCTAGCTGCCACCCTCTGATACCACTGACCAGCTGAAGACTGAAGTGAGCAGCGGCGATTCCTGTCCTCTGAATCAAAAAAGCGATCCACTCTCTTCATCTCCACCTTCGGCGAAACTCCGAGCACGGAAAACAAAGCCTGAGGAGCCATCCGGGAATATAAAGGCTTCAGATCCTTCTCCTACCCCAACTGTACCTCAGGGCAAGGAGTTGCACAATGTAGAATTTCCTCAGACATTACCCCCACCTCCACCTTCAGATATCCCTCAGACTGGTTAGTGCGTTGCTTAGTGAGTCTTGCCTAGAGGGGTTTTAAAGCAAAGAGCTTCTTAGCTTCTAGTCGTGGCTGTTAATTGTGTTGAAAGAATTATGAAGATTTTGTTGTTTTTCTTTGAAAACCACATGTAAACTGGTATTTTCAGGTATGTCGGCATGTTTAGTTATGTAAAGCTTTTCCTTTAATTTTTTCCGTAATTTTAATAAGTGATGTGATGCATGCAAGTTCCTCCACTTTACTGCTCATGGGTTAGGCTGCACCATAGACGCTGAGATCATGGTTCCTACTAAGGTAAAAAAAAATGCACTCAACTTAAACGCGCACAGCTGATGGAAATAGAAGCCTGATTTTAATTTCATGAATTATTCCACATTTACTCATGAAGGAAACGAGTCAGATTTCTTAACTCTGGACTGTGTATCATCCTCAATATATAACCGTTTTTAAAAAAAAAATTCAACTAAAATTGATTTTCTTTCATAGTCACTGACAGAACCAGCTATCGGTCACCCTAACTTGTCTTTTTATAATGTTCTGTTATAAAAACCAAGGGGTTGAAAGGGGTACAACACAACTGTTTCTTTCACTGTATTGCGTTGTACTATCAAAAGCCGATACTAAAATAGGCTACCACAACAAAAGAAAACAAGTAACTTAACACCATTAAAAACAAAAGGCTAATTGAGCATCTCTTCTTCCTAAAGGCCCTTCTCAGCCCAGCAGTCCGTCCGTCCGGTTAGAAAATTCCAAACGTAGGAGACGCTCTGTACGGTTAGCATATGCTGCAGGGATTGATGGTTCCACTGACCAAGGGTATTTACCCTCTCCATCCAGTGGTATGACAGGACAGTCGGGCAAATCCAATAATCTGACAGACAGCAACATACCAGAGGGTGAGAATAAAAGTAACTGAACATGTTCAGCCAGTCGTACCTAATAGGCGAACATCTGGGTTCCACTGGGTTTGGTATTTATCCGGCGGGGATTTCCCTAAACCAAATAAAAGTGCACAGGGTGACCAAGTTGCACATGCGTTACTCAATCAAACCCGTTCTATTTTGGAAAAATACTGTATCATTTGGAACCTGGACGTACGTTCTGCTCATGCTGCAGTTCCTGTTCTGTAAGAAAATTTACCTTTAAAATTTTATATCTTGAATATATATTTTTTTATGCAACGGCAGAGAGGGGAGGAGTGTATCAATTTCTGGACGGGGTCAGTTGATGCTGAAGTATAAGTGGCATCAGTCTGGCTGTGACATTTTGTTGAGCAAAAATAGCGCTCAGTGGCATAGCTGCACTGGAGCTGAAGCTCTAAGTGGATGTATTCTTGAGTGTCAGCATGACACTTTCTCATGGGATCATTAGGAGCTCTTGACTTTATTTAAAATAGTCTTGTTGTGGCGTGATCATATTTGATATAAAAGCAGCGGCATTTTAAAAAAAAAACTCTCGAGACAGTGGGGTCGGTCAGCAGACCCAAATCATTGATGGATTTGAAAGTTGGTAATTGGCTGTAGTCTGAGCAGTGAGCAAGTGTGGCAGTATTTGGCTTGTGCAATGTACTTGTTGACATGTCCAAGGTAGTAAAATGAAGAAGAGAGCACAGCTCTACCTTTTCTATTTTTATAGATATTTTGGATGGACTTTTTCTAGCCAAGTAGGAAAGAGCAGCTGATCAAATTCTGGACCAAAATGTAGACTCTAAAGGGGCGGAGCAGAGAAGGTGTTGATTTGATCAGTAAACAGGAACAGCACCTGCATAATCACTAATATCACTGTACATCAGTCAGTATCCCTCGGCTGTTTATTAACCCAGTAATTCGTTTTAAACTCCATGTTGTAACTAACAGCCAATATCTTTCTTCTTGCTATTCTTTCTCTTTTCCCCCTCCCAATGAAACAATCCCACCATGTAATGACTTTCAATACTGAAACTAAAACAGCTGTCAGAAAATAGTAGGATGGCTCAGAGTGAGCTAGAAGAATACTGGTCCAAATCGAGAGGCTCGGAAAACCATTAGTGACATGAACCTTTTAAATTATTGCTACCCAGCACTGCTTCTAGTGGAGTTTTCCATTTGTGTGTTTACACTTTTTTAATTAAATCCCTGTTTTTTTTAAAAAAAGCTTTAATTTTTCTCCTTGTTCCTTTTAGGTTCTTCAGCTCCTATGCCTAGCACTATTTCTAGGCTTAGAGGGCAGGCAGGTGACCTCTTCAAAGTCCTGTCATTGCTGCTCTTGGGTACTGAGAGAAGCACGGCTTGACTTGGACAATGGATTTGTTTCAAAATTCAGTTTCTTTTTCCCCATATCTCTCGCTTCTTTATAGACTACCAGGCTGAAATCATGCTCTCTACCACTGACATTTTCAGTTGATTTATTGTTTGGGGCTAAATAGAACATGAAATGGGTAGAGAAAGGGAGAAATAAGAGAATGAGATGAACTTTTGATGAAAAGAATATTTGCAACCAAAGGCTGTTTTGTTTTTCTTTTCTCTGAGGGGACTAAAGATAAGTCGTTTTCCTTTTTTGAAAAAAAAGAGTAAAATTCCTAGTAAGAACCCTGATCTGAAGCCTACGATTGGTGTAACTGCCTTGTAACTCACTCAATGCCATTGGTGCTTACTTGAATTGAATGTACTCTTCTGATGTTGTTGAGCAATGTTATAGTCGTGCCATTTGATGTCGGTGCGTGAAGGCTATAAGTCGCATGATGTCTTTGACGTCAAGTCAATGTAAGCTATTGATCATATTAGTGGCAGAAGAGGAGGTTGTTTTGTCAAGGAACTTATTCAATGTGTTGTACATCTTTTTTTTTAAAGCAATTTTTAAAAAATCCATCACGAGGTAGTGTTACGATTCGCTGAAAGGAAACCGCTGGATATGTGCATCGGGACCAAGTGTGTGTACAGTAATGCAGGGAGCCTTGTTGCCAAGTACACTACCTCATGAAGAATTTTTATAAAACTTTAATTACTTATTCTGCTATACTTTTTTTGTAAAAGAGGAAAATACTGTCTTGCTAAACAAAGGAAAAAAAAAAATAAAAGTTATGACTATGTTGGATTGCAGAACCCTTGCTGTTTGTCTTTTTTTTGTTAGTTAAAAACTTGAGGTCTTCCTCATGATCTATCTAACCAATTACAGCACAAAAAGTCTATCACATGTTCAAAGGTATCTACCTATTTCCTAAATTTAAAAAAAAAAGTGGGACGTAATTCTGGCAGTCACAAGGATGGCTTCAACATCAGGGTTCTTATCCTCTAAAATGGCTGCTCCCCCACTCCGACTTATTTTTGCCCCTCTGACTTTCAAGAGAAAAGTTTTGTTATAGTGAGTGTAGTGGCGAGGCAGTTGGGAATTAAAAAGTAGATTAGTTAAATTAGTGTAGTTTTTGCAGGTGGGGAAGTGGGTTGGGATTATGGGAACAGCACCCATATCTGGGAGGAGGATATAGGAGTGGCAAGCACCCCCCCCCCCCCCCCCCTTGCCATTCCCAAGAATTAAAACTGCCATGCTTTTCAGATTCTAAAAGCACTTTTGCTCTGACTTAAATAATTTATTTAAATTACATATAATGACATATTGTAACTTGCTAAAAGTGCATTCCTGCCGTTAAAACCTTCTCTTCCAGCAGCTGGTGCTATCAAAGCCCAGGTCTAATGCATCAATGTTTGAAACACTTCCTGGCACATGACTGAAGATCACATGGCAACACTCTGCATTCTCAATGGCAACACTGGGGTCAGTAATGGAACTCTTATGATTAAACTCCACAGGAAACGCTCAGGAGGAAGAAATGCTGGATTTTTCAAAATATTAACTTTTTGAAAACTCTGCCTTGTGGTTAATAGCATCAATCAAACCCCTCGAGTATGATTAGAACCTTGTGCACACCCCATACATCTGTTACTTTGCAGCACTGATTCAGACTTACTTTTACGAATGAGTCTTTTTAAACGACTGGTAAAGGCGGTCCATTTTAAGGGGGATGCTTTCCCCTGCCATATTAGTGGCATACACAAACAGAATCACCCACTCAGAGTGGGGATGGGGACGAAGGTTCTGCACGTTACTGAATGGCCACAGCTATGATAGATAAGATAATATTGGATATCTGGCAGTAGCCAGACCAAAAGTTCATATCCCTAAACCGCAAATAAATTACAAACCTTGCCCAAACCTTAA
Organism: Squalus acanthias; assembly: GCA_030390025.1. Classification (NCBI taxonomy): domain Eukaryota; kingdom Metazoa; phylum Chordata; class Chondrichthyes; order Squaliformes; family Squalidae; genus Squalus; species Squalus acanthias. The sequence goes on along the minus strand of CM059432.1, from coordinate 28,460,031 downwards.
ACTCATTTTGAGGTATCTATATGCATGCAAACTTTCTTTTAAAAATTCAGTCTGTGGTGTGGGTATTTTTTCTGGTGTTAGTTTTCTGATTCTGAAACATGAAGGTGATTTCCAAGTTTTATGACGTGTAACCAGAATCTTTAATTAAACTATATGACGGGAACTGCAGCATCAACAGGGTTTTTTTTCTTAAGTTGTAAAGTTACAGAAAAGTTCCCAACTGTTGAATTTAATATATAGTTTACTACAGTTGGAATATTTTTAATGTTCAAATGACTGCTATAATTTATTTGAATTGAGCTATATGTTTAGAAAAAATTCCTGGCAATTGGCGATAACTCTCTTTTCTGTTGCTAAAATGACTTCAGTTAATGTTACAATGCTTTGACGTTTTTGTTAAAATTCGGATACCTAGGTGAAGGGCTAAGGCCCATCGTGCAGGGACAGCACCATTAAAGTCAAAGGAAATGAATCAGTAGTGATTTAGAAGATTTCAAGCTTGAATTTTAAAAGCTTTTAATGAGGGAGGTCCTATGAAATGATGATCAGAGATGGTGCAAAGGAGGAAGAACATTGGAGGAAACTTCAGAGGAACAATGACTTTAACAGAGAGCAGAAAGGTTGCAATTGGGAAAGAGAGTTTGAAGGCTAGAGTTCAGAGGATGATCACCTATCAAAAGATTTTTTTTCGTTAAATCCTGTTGATTAGGAGGGAGGTGCTAGAAAGCCCCTTGGTATGAGAGCAGTATTTCAGACTTTATAGAAAGTTGGATTGTTTGAAGGATGTGGGGCAGGGGGGCAAATGTTTGACTTGGACAAGACGATCTTGGACACCATTAGCAGTGGAGGAGTTGTGGGAATTCCTTGGTGCCAGAGGGAGTAATTTTGCACCAACAATGTGGAGTGTAGTGGCAGTAGGTACTCTGACCACTACTGCCACAGTTAATCTGCCCAAAGCTGAATAGTATTCTGGAGGCAGTTTAGAGAAGAGCCTCGAGGCTTAATAGCTAGGGAGAGGGGTTTGGGGAAGTGGTTGGTGGTAAAGAAAAGGAGCCTGGGGCTTTCTTTCCCTTCCAGCATGGTTGTAGAGTAGTGGTCAGTTTTGGCAGTGGCGAGCAAGACCTGGTAGAGCTCGATGCAGTCGAGGCGAAACTGGTTGCGTGCCAAGTATGTTCGAGTTTGTGCCTCTTAGACTTGGAGTGAAGATAAAGACCATACCAGGGCCCATCTCCTGAAATTTAAAAAAAAAATGAATGATTGCAAGCTAATAATCTAATCTTGAGGTTCAGAAGAAAATTGCGCACTCCTTCAGCTTTTCCCTCATGATTTGTAGTGTCATTTAACTCCCTTGATGTTTCTACTGCCTTGTAGCCTCGGATATCCATTTTCTGAGAAATTTCCTGTAGGTGACACCGAAGAGCTGCCTGAAATAACTGCTCGTTGAGTATAACTATCAGTGGAGTGAATCTTGCTGGTTACTGGCGAGGCTACACGTGGTTTTAATTAAAGGTTAAAGCAGCTAAAATTGAGAATTTGAGGAGTAATCTTTTACATGAGAAAAAGACTGTTGGCAGGCATCAATGTTTTAAGAAGCAAAGAACTTGCATTTATAAAGCAACTTTTAGGTCCTCAGGATATCCAAAATTGCTTTCAGCCAATGAATAACATTTGCAGTGTAGTCACGCAAGTGATTACATTTCAAAAGTGATTCATTGGCTGTGAAAAAAGATTAGTTTGTCACGTATGTATTTAAATTTCTCCATTTTAAAAATTACAAGAAGGTGCTTCACCTCTGCTGTATCAACAATAGCCCACAGAGGTTTTTCTGATCGCTTAGTGGGTACATGCACTGTCTCGTGTGGAACTAAGCTGACCTGTGCCGAGTAAGATGATCTTAGCCTAGGTAGCAGTAGGGTTGTAGCACTTGGTCACAGCACCCTGTAACTAACTTGGTCGAGAGGAGGGGGAACAGATGAGCCCTGCATCCTGCCCATCCAGTGACCCTTGCTGTAAAATAGACTTGTGGATGTCGAGTAAGGTCAAGGGCTGCAGTGCCCCTTACAGTTAAATAACGGCCAACGCATGTGGCGACTGGCCAATTATGGTGAGATCCTTGTGGAATCACAACCCAGCTTGAGCCAGTGACTTCAAATGTGCAGAGGATGGGGGCCAGATTTGCTCTCCGCCCAAGCCAATCCTGCATCTGCTTAGCTGGTCTGAATGGCCGCTGCTTTTATTTATGCTGGTGCTTGATGCTGTTGTACACAGTTTGTTCCAGTCATAGATTGGGGTAACTTTATAAGATGCCTCACTTGTGCTGCACCAAACATTAGGATTCCTAGCACAACACAAGCACAAAAATAGATTTTTTTTACTAAATGTGAACAATTGTGTCAAGATGCAAAACCTGCTATTGGCAATAGTGCTGATTCAGTTGTCAGTTTACGTGAATGATGAAAGCTGCTGTGCAAAACAGGTGGGTGAGCAAATGATGGAAATCTAAAATAAGAGCAGAAAATGCTGGCAATGCACAGAGGTAAGTCAGCATCTGAAGGAAAGATGGGTGATCATTTTGGGTGGGACCCTTCATTAGAACTGTCCTGATGAACCGGATCACCCGAGAGGTTAAGCTATCCTTGCTGATGACTGCATATTTTCAGCATTGTCTGGTCTTATTCCAGAGGATGGGAATATCAGTCCCATGCTGAGATTTCACCCTGAGGAAGTGAAATTTATATCAGACTTCAGTGCAAGTCAGGTGATTGTAAATCGGAATCAAACAAGTAATTGCGCAAACTCTCTGGAATTGGGAGATTGTTTATCTAAAAAAGTGTTTTAAATAAAGGCAGAGAATAGAGTTAATTTGCACAGTTTAAGAGTACATTGCCTGTTCCTACATAAAACAAAATTGCAGAAATCTATTTCTATTCTAATTTGTACAATATTCAGCCATGCACTGGATGCTTCATTGTGTGCTTTGTTCATATTGCTAGCTTGCTTGTCTATATGTATGCACTTTGTGTTTACTGTTAGAGAGTTCTCCGATTACACAGTAATGTTGAGTGGATGCTCCAATGTAACTGACGAGCGCAGGCTTTTTTTAAATTTGAGAAACGTTCATGAAGTGAAGATGAGGTAAAGTAGGAAGTAATGAATTGGTGACGTCAAGCTTGGAGGAGGAAAGGAAGACTGAGGGAAGTAAGGAATTCCACAGTGTTAAGGTCCCAGATAAGGTAGTTAAGAGTAGCAAAAGCAAAAAAAAAACCTTGCATTTATGTAGTGCCTTCCAAGTCCTCAGGATGTCTTAAAGTGCATCACATCCAATGATGTACAGGCTGCGTAATGAACCTCGATTTCACACAGTAAGAATTTGTATCATGGGAAGAGCGATAATTTAGCAGACAACTATCCACAGTGGTATTGATAAAATGAGAAGGGGGAAAAAAAATGATGTTGTGACTGTAACAGAATGACTGTAACAGAAAGAGAGTAGTGAGGAGAACAGTGCCATCTTGTCAGACGACAAGCTTTTTCAGGAGTGTTGAGAGGCGTTAGCAATGCCTCCCAGATATGGGAGCAGTATCCCAGTCCTAGATGAACTTGGCTTTCATAGCGCATTAGAGTTGTTGAAGAGAAAAGTAATGTTGGGTATGCAAGAGGAAAATGAGCACTTGGTCGTTATTGCAATAAGAGTGTGGAAGGTCGGCTCAAATTCCATTAGCTAGTTGGATGAATTGAATGATTCCCATTTTAAATATGCACTGCACTTTTCTGCTTGAACACTTCATATTCTCAGCCTAATCATTTTGTAGTCTCGGCTAGCTTGCTTCGACGTGTTTTTCGGCCAATGTTCATCATATTGAGAATATTCAAAGTATTCGCAAGTTCTATTGAGCCAACATAATTATTGTGGCTGGGGCCAATGTTGGGAGTTTAGTGATGAAAAGAAACAACACGAACGCTGGAAATCTGGAATAATAAACAGGAAAATGCTGGAAACATACAGCAGGGTCAGTACACAAATGTCAGTGTTTCAAATGGAAGCATTTGTTGGAACTACCCGCCTGAAACGCTAACCTAGCTTTTGTTCTCAGCTGCTGACTGTGACCTGCTGTGCATTTCAAACATTTTCTGGTTTTTCTTTCACATGTTGAATTTCAGGGGTTGCCTTTTGCCACTCGGCTGTAGAGCTCTGACCTCTTGTGTCGATTCAGATTTCCTTTCTCCAACCCACGGGCTACTGCGCAGTGTAGACTGAAAGTTGCGGTGCTGTACGTTGTGAGGTGGCCCCTCTATTTTCATGCATATCGTAACTTGTCCTAACAATACTTTCATTTATATAGTGGCTTATCACTTTGTTGAGCCCTCAAAGTACTTCACACTTTTGGAGTGCAGAGACTATTGTTAGGCAGGCATACTTATTACATTGATAGTCGGTGAGTTTTCAAACAATTTGCCATGCCTACTTAGTACTGTGATACATAAGCATTCCACTGGGCAACGTACAACGTCATTCACTTGTGCTGTTTCTGTTTTGGTTCAGATTTTGACAGTTTCCAGCTTCTGCCCGGAGAGTCCAATTGCCTTGAGTTCAATGACTTGGTGCCTCTTGACCTCTCCCAGCATTCTAGGCACAAGACCACAGCATCTGTTTCTTCTCTTCAACCCCCTGAAAAAGAACAAACGATGAAACCTCATTCTAAAATGATAACTGATGCGAGCGTGGCTTCCTCTTCATCAGGTTGGTGTTGATTTTTGCTAGTAAATGAGTTGTTGCGGGCGGGGGGGGGGGAGGTGGTGGTGAGCAAGGAATTTTCTACCAATTCAGTTGGCCCTGGCCTAGGACCAGAAAAGTGCTGTAGATCTTAGATTGCATAAGTATGCAAGAACTTTTGGAAGCAGGAGACCGTTCCTGGCTGGAGCAACACATGGCCGACATACCCAAGTTATACTGTCAGCTGCTGTCTTGCTCTCTGGCCAAGTCAGAGCACCTGCCAGTGCATACTGTCAAGGCTCACGTATGAATAATGACCACTGAGATATAAAGGGCAGCTGCATCATAGAGTCAACGGGACAGATTTGATCTCTTTTGCACTTGGGCATTAATGATCACTTGGGCGGATACATAGAGTAAAATTGAGCGGGGAGGATAGCACACCCTTAACGGAGTGTGCATAAAGATGAACAGACAGCTCTCAGTAAATCAAGCAAAAATTGATAATCTAAAACACCAGAATAGTTTCCATCTGCCCTTAGGTTATATCACAGTGCAAAATTCACAGAGGTACCTGTTTAAGTGCCGATTATATACATGGCGGCAAATTCCTTTAAAATATTTTATTGTTGTGGTGCTGTGTTTGGTGATGTATGGTATACAATGTTATCAGGCACTGGAAATTTCCTTTCTACAGAAAATGAATGGAACACTACTCACTGCCTTGCATGCACACAGTTCAAAAGATGCATTTCTGGGGAGCAGCAATAAAAACCATAATGCAGGAAAGCTATCATTGCAAGTCAGCTACTTTTATTTTGGCTAACTGCCCCCCGCCCCTCCTTTCCTAGATGTACTGAATTTAGGTATCACTGCCTGCTGATCCTCACCCATGTAGCCATTGGCAGAGTTGGTGAGCTATCTAACATCACAACTGACTGATCCTGTCCTCGTATGACCACGCTCACACATTAGCAGGGGTCAGTGAATAGTGATCAGGACTGATTCCCACCCTCCTCCTCCAACTCGGGCACCGAGTCCAGTTATAACCCCTCTCCTGCCATCCTTGTGATCCAGCTATCGAACCTGACGCCTTCCTGGTTAAAGTAGCTCAACTACTCACTGGGGAAACTCATTGAATCATGGGGGAAGTCCCCAGATTTAAAAGAAACTCTGTGGTTTCGATAAAGTTGGTGCTTTCCCTCTTTGTTCTTCTACTACAATGTCATGGATGCCGAACCATTGACAGTAAATTACTAGTACAGGATAGACAATATGGATATAAAATAATGGACACCAAAACACGACTAGAATTTGAATTGCAAAATATTTAATCGTCTCTGGGGAGGAAAGAGTTGGGGTAAATTTTCTTTTAAAGAAAATACTTTGTTTTTAATAGTTTGAATTCTTGCTCATTCTGTTTTTTGCAATTCATCTTGACTCTAAAACTGTCTTTTTTTAGGATCATAGGAATAGGAGTAGGCCATTCAGCCTCTCGAACCTGTTCCACCATTCAGTTAGATCATGACTGATCTGTACTTGAACTACCCTTTACCCGCCTTAGCTCCATATCCCTTGATACCTTTACCTAACAAAAATCTATCAATCCCAGTCCTGACATGCACTCCAAGGTCCCTCTGATCTTCTGCACTTCTCAGTGTCCTACTATTTATAGTGTATTCCCTTGCCTTGCTAGCCCTCCCCAAATGCATTACCTCACACTTCTCCAGATTGAATTCCATTTGCCACTGTTCTGCCCACCTGACGAGTCCATTGATATCTTCCTGCAGTCTGCAGCTTTCTTCTTCATTATCAACCACACGGCCAATTTTTGTATCATCTGCAAACTTCTTAATCATACTTCCTACATTCAAGTCCAAATCATTGAGATATACCACAAAAAGCAAAGGACCCAGTACTGAGCCCTGCGGAACCCCACTTGAAACAGCCTTCCAGTCACAAAAACACCCTTCGACCATTACCCTTTGTTTCCTGCCTCTGAGCCAATTTTGGATCCAACTTGCCACTTTGCCTTGGATCCCATGGTCTTTTACTTTCGTGACCAGTCTGCCATGTGGGACCTTATCAAAAGCCTTGCTAAAATCCATTTAAACTTCATCAAACGCACTACCCTCATCGACCCTCCTTGTTACCTCCTCAGTTAGTCGGACATGACCGTCCCTTAACAAATCCATGCTGACTGTCCCTGATTAATCCGTGTCTTTCTAAATTAAGATTTATCCTGTCCCTTTGTGTAAAAAGGTTCTTCCTGATTTCGCTCCTGAATGGCCAAGCTCTAATTTTAAGATTATATCCCGTCGTTCTTGATTCCCCTACCAGAGGAAATAGTTACCCTGTATCTACCCTATTGAATCTTTTTAACAGTTTAAACACCTTGATCAGATCATGCCTCAATCTTCTATACTCAAGGGAATACGAGCCAAGTTTTTTTATATATGTTCCTGGGATGTGGGCGTCGCTGGCAAGGCCAGCATTTATTGCCCATCCCTAATTGCCCTTGAGAAGGTGATGGTGAGCCGCCGTCTTGAACCGCTGCAGTCCGTGTGGTGAAGGTGCTCCCACGGTGCTGTTAGGAAGGGAGTTCCAGGATTTTGACCCAGCGACGATGAAGGAACGGCGATATAATTCCAAGTCAGGATGGTGTGTAACTTGGAGGGGAACTTGCAGGTGATGGTGTTCCCATGTGCCTGCTGCCCTTGTCCTTCTAGGTGGTTCCGGTCGCGGTTTGGGAGGTGCTGCTGAAGAAGCCTTGGCGAGTTGCTGCAGTGCATCTTGTAGATGGTACACACTGCATCCACGGTACGCTGGTGGTGGAGGGAGTGAATGTTTAAGGTGGTGGAAGGGGTGCCAATCAAGCGAGCTGCTTTGTCCTGGATGGTATCGAGCTTCTTGAGTGTTGTTGGAGCTGCACTCATCCAGGCAAGTGGAGAGTATTCCATCACACTCCTTACTTGTGCCTTGTAGATGGTGGAATTAGGGAGTCAGGAGGTGAGACACTCGCTGCAGAATACCCAGCCTCTGACCTGCTCTTGTAGCCACAGTATTTATGTGGCTGGTCCAGTTAGGTTTCTGGTCAATGGTGACCCCCCCCAGGATGTTGATGGTTGGGGATTCGGCGATGGTAATGCCGTTGACTGTCAAGGGGCGGTGGTTAGACTCTCGCTTGTTGGAGGTAGTCATTGCCTGGCACTTGTGTGGCGTGAATGTTACTTGCCACTTATCAGCCCAAGCCTGAATGTCATCCAGGTCTTGCTGCATTCAGGCATGGACTGCTTCATTATCTTGAGGAGTTGCGAATGGAGCTGAACACTGCAATCATCAGCGAACATCCCCACTTCTGACCTTATGATGGAGGGAAGGTCATTGAGGAAGCAGCTGAAGATGGTTGGGCCCAGAACACTGCCCTGAGGAACTCATGCAGCGATGGTAATGCCGTTGAATATCAAGGAGCGGTGGTTAGACTCTCGCTTGTTGGAGATGAGATGATTGATCTGGGGCTGAGATGATTGACCTTCAACAACTACAACCATCTTCCTTTGTGCTAGGTATGACTCCAGCCAGTGGAGAGTTTTCCCCCTGATTCCCATTGACTTCAATTTTACTAGGGCTCCTTAATGCCACACTCAGTCAACTGCTGCCTTGATGTCAAGGGCAGTCACTCTCACCTCACCTCTGCAATTCTGCTGTTTTGTCCATGTTTGGACCAAGGCTGTAATGAGGTCTGGAGCCGAGTGGTCCTGGCGGAACCCAAATTGAGCATCGGTGAGCAGATTATTGTTGAGTAAGTGCCGCTTAATAGCACTGTCGATGACAGCTTCCATCACTGCTGATGATTGAGAGTAGGCTGATTTGGCGATAATTGGATTTGTCCTGCTTTTTGTGGACAGGACATACCTGGGCCCTTTTGCACATTGTCAGGTAGATGCCAGTGTTGTACCTGTACTGGAGCAGCTTGGCTAGAGGCGCGGCTAGTTCTGGAGCACAAGTCTTCAGCACGACAGCTGGGATGTTGTCCGGGTCCATAGCCTTTGCTGTATCCAATGCGCTCAGCTGTTTCTTGATATCACGTGGAGTGAATCGAATTGGCTGAAGACTGGCTTCTGTGATGGTGGGGACCTCAGGAGGAGGCCGATATGGATCATCCACTCAGCACTTCTGGCTGAGATGGTTGCAAACGCTTCAGCCTTGTCTTTTGCACTCGCGTGCTGGGCTCTGTCATCATTGAGGATGCGGATATTCATAGAGCCTCCTCCTCCCGTTAATTGTTTAGTTGTCCACCACCATTCACGACTGGATGTGGCAGGAATGCAGAGCTTTGATCTGATCCGTTGATTGTGGGATCGCTTAGCTCTGTCTATAGCATGCTGCTTCCGCTGTTTAGCATGCATGTAGTCATGTTTTGCAGCTTCCCCAGGTTGGCACTTCATTTGCATGCCTGGTGCTGCTCCTGGCATGCTCTTCTACACTCCTTATTGAACCAGGGTTGGTCCCCTGGCTTGATAATGGTAGAGTGAGGGATATGCCGGGCCATGAGGTCACAGATTGGGAAGGAATACAATTCTGCTGCTGATGGCCCAGTTTTGAGCTGCTAGATCTGAATCTATCCCATTTAGCACAGTGCTGGTGCCACACAACACGATGGAGGGTGTCCTCAGTGTGAAGACGGGATTTTGTCACTACTTCCAACAAAAGCTGCGACAGGTAGATTGGTGAGGACGAGGTCAAGTAGGTTTTTCCCTCGTGTTGGTTCTCTCACCACCTGGCAGCTATGTCCTTCAGGACTCGGCCAGCTCGTAGTGGTGCTACCGAGCCACTCTTGGTGATGGACATTGAAGTCCCCCACCCAGAGTACATTTTGTGCCCTTGCATGGAAGAGTACTGAGGGAGAGCAGTAGGTTGTTTCCTTGCCCATGCTTGACCTGAAGCCATGAGTCTTCATGGGGTCCGGAGTCAATGTTGAGGACTCCCAGGGCCACTCCCCCCGTGCCGTTGTCGTATCTGAAGCCAGTGCAGAGGGTGGTCCGTCCGGATTTATTTTTCTTATTGTTTTTCGTAGTGGTTGTGTACAACTGAGTGGCTTGCTAAGCCATTTCAGAGGGCAGTTAAGAGTCAACCACATTGCTGTGGATCTGGAGTCACACATAGGTAAGGATAGCAGATTTCCTTCCCTAAAGACATTAGTGAATGACAATCTGATAGTTTCATGGTCACCATTACTGATACTAGCTTTTTTTATTCCAGATTTATTTAATCAACTGAGTTTAAATTCCACAGCTGCCATGGTGGGATTTGAACTCACGGCTCTGGCTTATCAGTCCAGGTCTCTGGATTACTAGTCCAGTAACATAACCACTATGCTGCTGTTCCCTTAGGCAACCTGTCTTTATAAATTAACCCTCTAAGCCCCAGTATCATTCCCGATAATGCTTTTATACATATTTGGAATCTGTACCTAGTCTGTATATTTGGAATCTGTACCTAGTCTGTAGAACATGATTTAAAATCTCCGTCAATATGCATAGGATTTACCTGCCCATGCACCCACCTCGCCCCATGAGTTATTCCTTGCGCAGATATAAAAGGTTCAACAGTTTTTCTTCTCGCTCCTCAAGTTGTGACGCTGCAACTGTGCACCGTATAAAATGCTCTGTGGTTGTGTTGGCTCTTCATCGACCCAGCTGGGTTTGCTTTAAGCGGCATCACTCATTCCACCCACCCTCTTATATTCTTCTGTCTGTTGTACAGTTTTAACACAGTCAAAAAAAATGTTGCTGATGGCTTTATAATCTATTGGGCCCCACTATCCTTCGCACCTGATGTTTATGTTAAAATAGAACTCTTCATGGGGAAGGGGACAAAGTTAATGCTGTAAGTCCTCAGTGTTTGATCCATCGGATCACAGTGGCAACTTCTCAGCAGGGACAGAGTCCAAATGATGTATGATCTTCTATGTAAAATATCTCCAGATTGTACACATGGAGGCACTTACTGTCAATTTAAAAAAAAAATTATGAACATTGGCTCTATCTTCAGCAGAACTGCAAGTTTTCCCCACTTGGATATTTCTGTTTGGTAATGACATCAGTAGGGTTCTTAATGAATACTTTGCGTCTGTTTTCACAAAGGAGAGGGGTGAAGCAGACATTGCTATCGGGGGAGGGAGGAGTGCGAAATATTAGATGAAATAAACATAGTGAGAGAGGAAGTATTAAGGGGTTTAGCAGTTTTAAAAGTGGATAAATCCCCAGGCCTGGATGAAATGTATCCCAGGCTGTTAAGCGAAGCAAAAGAGGAAATAGAAGAGGCCCTGACCATCATTTTTCAATCCTCTCTGGCTTCAGGTGTGGTGCCGGAGGACTGGAGGACTGCTAATGTGGTACCCTTGTTTAAAAAGGGAGAAAAGGAAAATTATTGGAAAGAATTCTGAAGGACAGGATAAATCTTAATTTAGAAAGACACGGATTAATCAAGGATAGTCAGCACGGATTTGTTAAGGGAAGGTCGTGTCTGACAAACTTGATTGAATTTTTTGAGGAAGTAACAAGGAGGGTAGATGAGGGTAGTGCATTTGATGTAGTGTATATGGACTTTAGCAAGGCTTTTGATAAGGTTTCACATGGCAGACTGGTCACGAAAGTAAAAGACCATGGGATCCAGGGCAAAGTGTCAAGTTGGATTCAAAACTGGCGCTGAGACAGGAAGCAAAGGGGATGGGTGTTTTTGTGACTGGAAGGCTGTTTCCAGTGGGGTTCCGCAGGGCTCAGTACTAGGTCCCTTGCTTTTTGTGGTATATATCAACGATCTTGACTTGAATATAGGGGGTATGATTAAGAGGTTTGCAGATGATACTAAAATCGGCTGTGTGGTTGATACTGAAGAAGGAAGCTGTAGACTGCAGGAAGATATCAATGGACTCGTCAGGTGGGCAGAACAGTGGCAAATGGAATTCAATCTGGGGAAGTGTGAGGTAATGCATTTGGGGAGGGCTAACAAGGAAAGGGAATACACATTAAATGGTAGGACACTGAGTAGTGTAGAGGAACAAAGGGACCTTAGAGTGCATGTCCACAGATCCCTGAAGATAGCAGGCCAAGTAGATAAGGTGGTTAAGAAGGCATACGGAATGCTTGCCTTTATTAGCCGTGGCATAGAATACAAGAGCAGGGGGTTTATGCTTGAACTGTATAAAACACTAGTTAGGCCCCAGCTAGAGTACTGCGTGCAGTTCTGGTCACCACATTACAGGAAAGATGTGATTGCACAAGAGAGCGTACAGAGGAGATTTACAAGGATGTTGCCGGGAGTAGAGAATCTTAGCTATGAGTAAAGACTGGATAAGCTGGGTCTGTTTTCCTTGGAACAGAGAAGGCTGAGGGGAGACCTTATTGAGGTGTATAAAATTATGAGGGGCATAGATAAAGTGGATAGAAAGGACCTATTTCCCTTAGCAGAGGGGTCAAAAACCAGGGGGCACAGATTTAAAGTAATTGGGGGAAGGTTTAGAGGGGATTTGAGGGGAAATTTCTTCACCCAGAGGGTTGTGGGGGTCTGGAACTCACTGCCTGAAAGGGTGGTAGAGGCAGGAACCATAACCACATTTAAAAAGTACTTGGATGTGCTCTTGGGATGCTCTAACCTGCAGGGCTACGGACCAAGAGCTGGGAAGTGGGATTAGGCTGGATAGCTCTTTGTTGGCCGGCGAGGACACGATGGGCCGAAATGGCCTCCTTCCGTGCTGTAACTTTCTATGATTCTATAAGTTCCACTTTGACCTTTGAAGGGACACAGCTTCCCCTTGGCAGCAGAACAAAATATTGCCTATTACATTGTATGATTCTCTTGTCATCGTGAAATGGGCAATCTGCTTGTGTATATCTATCTAAAATTGGCCTAGGTTCATGTTGTCAGTTAAGGACAAACTTGAGTTTGGCTGTGGTGCCCTCTACAGTTCAGTCTCCTACTGACACTCAAGTTTTGTACATGAACGATGGCCACTTGGGTGAATTATCATTGATTGACCAATGTGAAACCATACCCCAGTGAGGACTTTTTCCATCCCTCTTGCTGTACCACCCTTGAATTTACATTGGAACTGGAGTAGGCCATTCAGCCCCTTGAACCTACTCTACCATTCAGTTAGATCATGGCTGAAAATTTTCAATTGTCCTAGCAGCCACAGCATTTTGGGGGAGAGAATTCCAGATTTCAACTGCCCTTTGTGCGAAAAAATGTTTCCTGATTGTCGCTAGAAGGTATTTTTAGAAGTAGCTTAGGGTGACTCACCAATGTTTCTTTCCTTTCAGATAGAATAGAAGTGCCTGATCTACTGCTTTATGACAGGCCCAGAGTACTGCAGACACTATTTCTATTGGTTAGATTAGATAGTTGCTTGAAAAAGAGGAATTACATAGAATTTACAGCAAAGAAACAGGCCATGCGGCCCAACCAGTCCATGCCGGCGTTTACGCTCCACTTGAGCCTCCTCCTGTCTTTCCTTATCTAATTCTATCAGCATAACTCTCTATTAACCCTCTAGTGTCAGCTGTGGCTCAGTTGGTAGCACACTCACCTCTGAGTCAGAAGGTTATGGGTTCAAGTCCCATTCTAGGGACTTGAGCACATAAAGCTAGGCTGACACTCCAGTGCAGTGCTGAGGGAATGCTGCACTGTCAGAGGTGCCGTCTTTTGGATAAGACATTAAACCGAGGCCCCGTCTGAGATCTCAGGTGGACGTAAAAGATCCCATGGCGCTATTTCGAAGAAGAGCAGGGGAGTTATCCCTGGTGTCCTGGCCAATATTTATCCCTCAACCAACATAACAAAAACAGATTATCTGGCCATTATCACATTGCTGTTTGTGGGACCTTGCTGTGCGCAAATTGGCTGCCACGTTTCCCATATTACAACAGTGACTCCACTTCGAAAGTATTTCATTGGCTGTAAAGCGTTTTGAGACGTCCGGTGGTCGAGAAAGGCGCTATATAAATGCAAGTCTTTTTTTTCTTTCTTTTTTATTCCCTCTCATGTGAATATCTAGCCTCCTGTTAAATGCTTCTATACTATTCGCCTCAACCACTCCCTGTGCTAGCGAGTTCCACATTCTCACCACTCTCTGGGTAAAGAAGTTTCTTCTGAATTCCCTATTGGATTTCTTGGTGACTATCTTATATTGATGACCTTTAGTTTTGCTCTTCCCCACAAGTGGAAACATTCTCTCTGTGTCTACTCTGTCAAAACCTTCCATAATTTTAAAGACCTCTATTAGGTCATCCCTCAGGCTTCTCTTTTCAAGAGAAAAGAGACCCAGCCTATTCATCCTTTCCTGATAGGTATACCCTCGCATTGCTGGTATCATCCTTGTAAATCTTTATTGCACCCTCTTCAGTGCCTATACATCCTTTTTATAATATGATGACCAGAATGTACACAGTACTCCAAGTGTGGTCTAACCAAGGTTCAATACAGGCTTAGCATAACTTCACTACTTTTCAATTCTATCCCTCTAGAAATAAACCCCAGTGCTTGGTTTGCTTTTTTGTGGCCTTATTAACCTGTTGCTACTTTTAGTGATTGGCGTATTGGTACTGAGATCCCTTTGTTCCTCTACCCAATTTAGATTCTTATTTTCCAAGTAATATGTGATCTCCTTATTTTTCTTACCAAAATGTAATACCTCACACTTATCTGTGTTGAAATTCATTTGCCAATTATATGCCCATTCTTGGAATTCATTTGCCAATTATATGCCCATTCTTGTAATTTGTTCTCCTCCTCAGTATTGACTGCCCCCCCCCCCCCCAAAAAAAAAACCATTTGGTGTCATCTGCAAATTTAGAAACTTTTTTTGATTCCAAAGTCTAAATCGTTAATATAAATTGTGAACAACAGTGGTCCCAGCACTGATCCATGTGGGACCCCACTTTCCACCTTCTGCAACTCTGAATAGCTACCCTTTACCCCTACTCTATGGTTTCTGTTTTGAAGCCAGCTAACTATCCATTATGCTACTTGACCCCTGACTCTACATGCTCTCACCTTATTCATCAATCTATTATGAGGTACCTTATTGAAGGCCTTTTGGAAATTGATCAATTACATCTACTGCATTACCCTTGTCTACTCTCTCTGTTACCTAGTCAAAGAATTCAGTGAGGTTGATCAAGCAAGACTTTCCCTTTTGAAATCCACACTGACTATTCATTACTATAATTTTAGTTTCTAGATGTTTTTCCATTTTTGCTATTTTCTGCTTAAGGAGGAATTCATTATTTTTTCTACCACCGATGTTAAGCTGACCGGTCTATAGTTCCTTGGCCATGTTCTATCTCCCTTCTTGAATATAGATATTACGTTAGCTATCTGCCAGTCCTCTGGCACTGCACCTTCTTCTAACAAATTATTAAATATGTGTAATAGTGCATCTGCTATCTCTTCCCTAGATTCTTTTAAAATGCACGGATGTAATCTGTCCAGACCAGAGGTTTTATCCTCTTTTGAGTTTGATTAGTTTATTTAACATTTCTCCTCTTTTTATATTAAATGCGGTTATATCAGCCCGGATATTCCGATCCCTACGGGTGTGTATGCGCTGTGTACCCACCCGTAGGGACATCGGAAATGCCAGTTTCAGGCATGCACAGTGCAGAAGGGCCTCTGCGGGTGGATAGTTCTGCTTTCTGGAGACCCTCCGCCCGCAGAAAACCCTTAGAATTCTTACGCCTGCTTTTACCAGGATAAGAGTTGAAAAAAAGTTTTTAAAAAATGTTTTCACTCATTTATCATTTAAAATTACTTTTTAAAACAAAAAGGTAAGTTTATTTTTAGCCCCATAAAAAAACTTTAATTATTTTTTTCAAAAAATTAAATTTTTGTTTAAAATATTTAATTTATTGTAATTTCAACTAATTTTAAAAAGGTGATGGGTTTTTTAAAAATTTATTTAAAGTTTTACTATGTTTTTTCATTGATTTCCATTCATATATTTGACAGGTCTCTCTGTCAAGTGTATGAAGGGAGATTCCCTTCTTTGATTGGCTCCCCATGGCCCACGTGATCCCAGGGACGCTTGCGAACCGCATGCGCCCCTGGGATACGTGGGCCCTGCGCACTTGGAGTTGGAGAGGCCCAGCATCGGAACTATACGCACCTCGGGAGCCCTCAGGTAAGTGCGTACATTTTTTCCAGATCGGAGGCCTCTGACGCGGGAAGCCTCCGATTGGAAAATACGGCCCATCATTTCTAATCTCATCTTTTGATGTCGTGTCCACCTGATCTGTCTCCCTGTTAAATACTGAAGCAAAGTCATTATTTAATATTTCTGCCATTTTCGCTATCGCTATCTGTGATTTTATCCTGTCCATTCCCTTAGTGGCCCTATTCCCATCCCGACTTTCCTTTTTGTATTTATGTGCCTGTAGAATATTTTACTATTTTATTTTATGTTACTTGATAATTTAATTTCAAAGGAATATTAAATACTATGGAGAGGGAGCAGTAGAGTGGGATTAGATTCAATGGCTCATGAAAAAAAACACTGGCAAGGGCTTGATGGGCTGAATTGGCCTGTTCTCTGCGATTTCTGTAATGGCCTGATTCTTTGCCTTTAGAGTCAGGTTAGATTGCATATGTGGAAAGAGGGGGCATGCTTGACTGAACATAAGAAATAGGAGCAGGAGTAGGCCATTTGGCCCTTCGAGCCTGCTCTGCCATTCAATAATATCATGGCTGATCTTCTACCTCAACTCCACTTTCCTGCACTATCCCCATATCCCTTGATTTCCTTAATATCCAAAATCTATTGATCTCTGCCTTGAATCTACTCAACGACTGAGCATCCATAGCCCTCTGGGGTAGAGAATTCAAGTTTGTCCTTAACTGACAACATGTGCACATGTGCCGAGGCCAGTTTTAGCACCTCTACCAACACCCTAGTGTGATCAGTTAACTTAGCATCACTCACTGGATAAACTTGAAGAGCTACTTGAGCTTAATGTTTTAAGAGCTTTCTACACCAAAACATAAAAACATAAGAAATAGGAGCTGGATTAGGCCATTTGGCCCTTTTGAGCCTGCTCCGCCATTCAATAAGATCATGGCTGATCTTCTACTTCAACTCCACCTTCCCGCACTTTTCCCATAGCCCTTAATTCCCCAACATTTATTGACCTCTGTCTTGAATATACTCAATGACTGAGCGTTCACAGATCTCTGGGGTAGAGAATTCAAAGATTCACCACCCTCTGAGTGAAGAAATTTCTCCTCATCTCAGTCCTAAATGGCCGACCCCTTATTCTGAGACTGTGACCCCTGGTTCTAGACTCCCCAGCCAGGGCAAACATCCTCCCTGCATCTACCCTGTCAAGCCCTGTAAGAATTTTGTATGTTTCAATGAGATCACCTCTCATTCTTCTAAACTCTAGAGAATATAGGCCTAGTCTACTCAATCTCTCCTCATAGGACAATCCCCATTCCCAGGAACCAGTCTGGTGAACCTTCGTTGCACTCCCTCTATGGCAAGTATATCCTTCCTTAGGTAAGGAGACCAAAACTGTACACAATACTCCAGGTCTGGTCTCACCAAGGCCCTATATAATTGCAGTAAGATGTCTTTACTCTTCTACTCAAATCCTCTTGTAATAAAGGCCAACATACCATTTGCTTTCCTAATTGCCTGCTGTACCTGCATGTTAACTTTCTGTGATTCATGTACAAGGACACCCAGGTCCCTCTGAATGCAAACATTTCCCAGTCACTCACCATTCAAAAAATGTTCTGCTTTTCTATTTTTCCTACCAAAGTGGATAACTTCACATTTCTCCACATTATATTCCATTTGCTATATTCTTGCCCACTTGCTTAACCTGTCTACATCCCCTGGCAGCCTGTTTGCATCCTCCTCACAACTTACATTCCCACCTAGCTTTGTATCATCAGCAAACTTGGATATATTACATTTGGTCCCCTCATCCAAATCATTGATACAAATTGTAATTAGCTGAGGCCCAAGCACTGATCCTTGCGGTACCCCACTAGTTACAGCCTGCCAACCCGAAAATTACACGTTTATTCCTACTCTGTTTTCTGTCTGTTAACCAATTCTCAATCCATGCTAGTATATTACCCCCAATCCTATAAGCCCTAATTTTGTTTAATAACCTCTTTTGTGGCACCTTTTTGAATGCCTTCTGAAAATCTAAATACACTACATCCACTGGTTCCCCCTTATCTATCCTGCTAGTTACAAACACGATTTCCCTTTCATAAATCCGTGTTGATTCTGCCCAATCCTATTATTACTTTCTATGTGCCCTGTTACTACGTCCTGTTGAGATTATGCCAATCAGTAGCTTATCTCTAGTCTTTCAAATAATCAAGATCGACTGCAAAGTAATATGGTGGGTATATTGTGTTTAATCAGAGTTTAAGACGAAATATAACATGCTAGTTATGCAGCAAAAACATACGACTATGACAAGCAGCTGGTACCAGTCCCTATTGGACCGATGGCTGGCGTGCGTGAACAGTTCTCTGGCTTCCGGCCTCTCTCCCTCTCGTCTCGAACCTCCGAGTTGGTGAGCATGGGATCACTCTCAAAAGAGCGTTCGACCAGCCCAACTTCTGCTTGGCTCTCCCCTCCACCGTCTGTGTGGGCAAGCACTCAGGGTGTTACTTTTATTCTCTTTTTAGGGGTGGGCCTGAGGCCAAATTATTGACAAGACCATTTAACCTATAGAGGTTCCCCTAAAACCTCATCACCCAATGGGGCATCGAGTTCTTTGTCTCGATTCTTGAATGAAAGCCCTCCCCAAAAGGGGTCCCATGACCTCATTCAATTTGTCTTATTGTTTATTCTTTCCGACGGTTCTTCTTTTGGAATTCGTGTCTTATCTCTCTTTGTCCCTATCCTCCCTGGCACAGCAAGTACAAGGCCTGACCTCGTACCCTTTTAATCAGGAGGCCCAAGCCAGAGCTGTCCCACTTCAGCCAGTTGTTATCTCACTTCCATCTAGCAAACGGCCCCATCCTAAGATGGATACCTTAACCTCCTCAGATTCCTTTCATTCTATGTCTTTTATCCCAATTAACTTTTAATTATCCTTACACGCAGTTTTGTTAAGCTAACTCCAATTCCTACCTTAGCATTATATCATGGTTGTTATTAGCAATAATAGAAGAAACGTAGGCATTGAGCCTTAGTTGGTCCAATTAGAGATATATAAACAAAGTTGAAATCCTAACTTGTAAACAAGATTATTTATGACCGTCACACTGCAGAATGCTCTAACATCCGCAGGGAACCAAAACACAAGCAGATTCTAAGCATCTATCTAATTATTCTAAGACTAGTCCGAAGAGACATTTTGTCTCCAGTTCTAATACCATCATGTAAACACAGCATTATTCGCGTCACAATTTTATCCGCATAACCATATTAATTTTGGACACCACTGATTTCTAACAGTCCTTAATAATAGATTCTAGTATTTTCCCTACTACTGATGTCAGGCTAATTGGTCTACAGTGGGGTTACATTTGCTACCTTCCAATCCGCGAGAACCGTTCCAGAATCTGTGGAATTTTGGAAGATGACAACCAATGCATCCACTATCTCTATAGCCACCTCTTTTAAAACCCTAGGATGTAGGCCATCAGGTCATGGGGATTTATCGGCTTTTAGTCCCATTAATTTCCCCAGTACTATTTCCTTACTACAGGAAACTTTCGTTTATCCGGCATCGACGGGACCGGCGTGGTGCCGGTTTATCGAAAGTACCGGATAACAGAGAGTTATATCTACCGAGGCTATTTTTAACAAAGAGACTCCAAGCAGCACGGGAGAATCTACTCATGCTACTGCAATGTTTCGGACTTGCGACAGCGCCAGGAGGCCAAGTAGTGGTACTTTTGAAAAGTACCCCTACTGACTAAATCGGCGTTCGCGGACTCGGACTCGGACTCGGGATCGGCAACATTGCCGGTTATTTGAGAGGATTTTTCGGAGCACTCTGCGTTTGCGGAGACTCGACTGCGACTCGGCAACATTGCCGGTTATTTGAGAGGAGTTTTCGGAGGATGATTTTTGCCGGTTAAGCGAGAATTCCGGATATTTGAGTGCCGGATAAACGAAAGTTTCCTGTAATACAAATTTCTTTCAGTTCCTCATTCTCGCTAGACCCTTGGTTCTCCACTATTTCTGGAATGTTTTTTTACGTCTTCTTCCGTGAAGACAGACACGAAGGGCTGGATTTTGAATCTGGGGTCGGGAATCACACATTCTGGCTTGTGAACCTGCCTCCATCGAGATGTGGCCAACCCACTGTATTTTCCCTTGATTGACCTTGTTGAGCCCGCCCAGTGGGCTCAGCAGGCCAATTAAGGGCCACCCGGCAACAGGTGACGTCACAGACTGACATTTCATCTGTCAAGAGCTTTTGACAGATGAAATATCAGCGTTTGACAGCTCTGTGAAGCTGTCAAACACTCACAATATGATTTCTAACTTCAGTCCTTCCTTTCAGGCTGAGTTAGAAATCATTCCAGCACAGAAAACAGAAGGCTGCAGTTTCTGACAGAACCACGGCTTTCCTGCTTTCTGTGCTGGTGAGATTTCTAACTCCCGAGAACTGAAGGGCTGACACCTGCAGGAGGAAGTTAAGGTAAGTAAAACTTTTTCCAACACTTAGCACTTACCTTACACACTTACCTCTGCACACATGCACCCATCACTCACCTGCCCACCGGACATATCGACCCCTGCAGACCCACGGCCCGCCCCGATAACTTGGCGTGGTTGCCACCTGTCGGGAAGCCCACACTTTTCTTTTTAAAATAGGGATTATGCAAAAAACTGTCTGTTAACTACCTGTTAACAGGCAGTTAATTGTCACTAATCCCTTCCCGCCTCGGGGAGTCGGGTCTCAGAACAGGTCAGGTACCCACCGCCAGAGAAACTGGCATGGAGGCGGGATGGGGTCAGGACCCCCGAATCTGCAACTTTAACCCCCGCCTCCAAACCCAACTCCACGGGTCATTGAAAATCCAGCCCAAAGTATTTGTTTAATTTCTCTGCCATATCCTTATTCCCCATTATAATTTTTTCTGTCTCAGTCTGTAAGGGGCCCACGTTTACTTTTGCTAATCTTTTCCTATTTACATACCTATAGAAACGTTTACAATCTGTTTTTATGTCTCTTGCTAATTTACTCTCATATTCTTTTTTCTCTTTCCTTATCAATTTCTTGGTCCTCCTTTGCTGAATTCTAAAATCCTCCCAATCCTCAGGCTTACTATTCTTTTTGACAACATTATAGGCCACTTCCTTTAATCTATAACTATCTTTAATTTCTCTTGTTAGCCACGGGTGGATCATTTTTCCCGTGGTGTTTTTATTCCTTAATGGAATGTATATTCGTTGCGAATTATTATTTCTTTAAATGTTTGCCATTGCTTTTCTACTGTCATATCTTTTAATGTAGTTTCCCAACCTACCTTAGCCAACTCGCCTCATACCTACGTAGTTTGCTTTGTTCCGATTTAGGACCCTAGTTTCGGACTTAACTAAATCACTTTGAAACTCAACATAAAATTCAACATAAAATTCTATCATTATTATCACTGCTCCCCAGAGGCTCCTTTACTGCAAGGTTATTAATTAACCCTGTCTCATTGCACAGTACTAGATCTAAAATTGCCAATTCCCTAGTAGGTTCCTAGACATACTGATCTAGAAAACTATCTTGAATGCATTCCATGACCTCTTCCTCTGCACTATTACTGCAAATTTGGTTTGCCCAGTCAATATGAAAGTTAAAGTCCCCCATGATTACTGTATTACCCCTGTTACATGCATCTCTAATTTCCTGATTTATACTCTGCCTGACATTACAACTACTGTTAGGGGGCCTTTAAACTACTCCCACTAGTGTTTTCTGCCCCTTGTTCTTTCTTAGCTCCACCCAAACTGATTCTACATTTTGTTTTTCCAAGCTAAGATCCTTTCTCTCTACTGTCTTTATTCCCTCCTTTATTATCAGGGCTACCCCCCTCTTTTTCTATTCTGCCTGTCTCTTCTAAAAGTCAAATATCCTGAAATATTTAGTTCCCAACCTTGGTCACTCTGCAACCACGTCTCTGTAATGGCTATTAAATCAAACCCATTTATTTCTATCTGTGCTATTAATTCATCTATATTGTTGCAAATGCTTCTTGCATTCAGATATAGTACCTTTAGCTTTAACTTTTTTCTATTTTTCCCTGTTGTCACTTTAGTCACTGGTGCCCTGTTACCTTTATTAATCTCTCTGTCCCTTCCTGACCCAGTCTGCTTATCTTTACCTAGATCACTACTCTGCTCTACAGCCTTGACATTTCTCTTACTGCTTTTGAATTTACCCTTTCCTGAATCCTCCCACCCTCCCATTCATTAGTTTAAAGCCCTATCTACCGCCCTAGTTATTCGATTCACCAGGACACTGGTTCCAGCCCGGTTTAAGTGGAGCCCATCCCAACAGAAGAGCTCCCTCTTTCCCCAGTACTGATGCCAGTGTCCCATGAATCGAATCTCCTTCCTCCCAGCCGCGACAAGATATCCTTAACCCTGGCAGGCAACACAACCTTCGGAACTCCCGGTCATGGCTGCAGAGAACAGTATCTATTCCCTGACTATACTGTCGCCTACCATTACAATATTCCTTTTCACTCCCCCCACTTGAATGGACTCCTGCACCATGGTGCCATGGTCAGTTTGCTCATCCACCCTGCAGTCCTTGTTCTCATCCACACAGGTAGCAAGTACCTCATACCTGTTGGTCAAAGACAAGGGCCGAGGCTCCTCCATCACTACATCCTGGGTCCCCATACCTTCCTGATTTGCAGTCACACCCTCCTGTCCCTGACCACTGACGAACGCTAAAGTACTACTTAACATAAGGAGTGTGACTGCCTCCTGGAACAAAGTGTCCAGGTAACTCTCCCCTCCCTGATGCCCTGCAATGTCTGCACCTCAGACGCCAGCTCAACAACTCTGAGCCGAAGTTCCTTTCTCATTCCATCTTCTCATACTAGATCCAATATTGAAACTGAAATTTGGCCAAAAGTCTAAAGCCTCTGAGAGTTAAGGCATCAGTGCCAAAAACTGAAATAAAAACAGAAAATGCTGGAAAACACTAGCAGGTCAGGCAGCATCTGTGGAGAGAGAAACCGAGCTAACGTTTCAGGTCAATGACCTTTCCTCAGTACTGGAAGATGTTACTACCAAAAACTGCTTTGGCTAACCCTTGTTTTTGTGCTCAGAGACATAACAATATAATATTGATAACAGGATAAAGAAAACAAACCCAAAACAATACTTTGATATGTTACAGCAGCAGGATAAGAGGGGCAGGTTGTGTTTTGAGATGGGCAAGTTGAGGAGAGAGGGTGATCACCAACTGGAATGTGTTGACTCCTTGTGAGAAGAAATGGTATTCTGGATGGTTGAAATCAAATGAACCTAAGGGCCTTCTTCATCTGAACTTATCTTGTGATTTTGTAATATTCTTCAATTTATTTTCCCCATTTTAATGTGGTGCTTCTTTCTGCCCTCATCTCAGTAACTAATGCCAAAAAAACAGAGGATCCATTAGCTCCCAAAGAACTGGTCATAGAGCTTGACCACAACAAGTTCAAGTGCAAGTTTCCCAGGTGCTTCAAGGCTTTCCGTAAAGCCAAGCTGCTAGATTACCACGTAAAGTATTACCACAATGCAGAGAAAGGATCCGACTCAGAGACTGGCTCACTGGAGAGTGGGATGCGGACTCGTGCCACCTCAGCCAGCATGCCAGCATCAACAGTGGACAGCCTGGAGCTGAAGAGACGGAGAACTCTGTCGAATTCCTCTTGTAAGTATAGAAAATGTAATTGGATTGCTAGAGATATTCTCAAGGACAGTTACACGCAAATGCAAGAACGAGTGGATAGAATTTATTTTGAACATTTCGGGGCAGTTTTGAACCAGCTGCTCTTATACTATAGCCCATGCATTCCCTTTTTATTGCAAGACCACCCCTCCCACTAAGAAGCATTTGCCTGTTTTATATACTGTTTTTAGATTGGGTGGGAGTCTAATAGGACACTGGTGCTGGTCACAGTAAGAGGATGTGTTGTTTTATAAGGATAGGAGTATTAAACCATACAATGCACAATATTCTTCTGCTGCTAAAGTTTTCCTTTAAGGCTACAAGGTATAATTATTCTGTATTCTTGAAATGCAGATGCTTGGGTCAGTTAGAGGTCAGATTGACTTTCTCTTTCATTTTTTTTAACTGTAAATCCTGAGGTGAATTAGGGGGCTACATGCACTGTATGAATTAGGTATTTTCTTTTGCTGGGGAAGTTACTATGTAGATTACAAATGATTGGTTTCCTTTCTCTATTTTCAATACAAGTGTGACACAGATTTTGCATGTAGAAAAGTGTGACATCCAGATGTGACACCTGAAGTGTGATGGACAAAATGCATGCCATACAAAAATCTTACGTTCTTGTGTGTAGAGTGTGTGCATCAGTCACCAGATCTCACAGGTCAGACGTCACACTTTGTTATGGCACTTTTATGCTGCTATTACTAACTGTGGCCCGTATTTTCCGATCGAAGGCTTCCTGCGTGCGGAGGCCTCCGATCTGGAAAAATCTACGAACTTACCTGAGGGCTCCCGAAGTGCGTATACTTCCTCTCCTGGGCCTCTCCAAACTCGAAATTCGCGGTTCGCAAGCGTCCCTGGGATCACGTGGGCCATGGGGAGCCAATAGGAGAAGGGAATCTCCCTTCATACACTTGACAGATAGACCTGTCAAATATATGAATGGAGATCACCCCAAAAACACAGTAAAACATTAAATAAATTATTTTTAATAAATCACTTTTTTAAAATGAGTTCAAATTATTACAATAATTAAATTTTTTGAAAAAATGATTAAAGTTTTTTACGGGGCTAAAAATAAATTTACCTTTTTTAAAAGTATTTTAAATGATAAATGAGTGAAAAAACATTTTTTTTAAACTTTTTTTCAACTCTTATGCTGCTTTTACCAGGCGTAAGATTTCTAAGGGTTTTCTGCAGGCAGAGGTTCTCCAGAAAGTGGAACTATCGCCCGCAGAGGCCCTTCTCTAGGGCAGGCGTCCGATCTGTCGAGCATTCTTGACAGATCGGAAATGCCGGTTTTCAGCACATGGGCTTCGCAGGCCTGAAACCGGCATTTCTGATGTCCCTACGAGTGTGTACACAGCCCGTACCCACCCGTAGGCATCGGAAAATACGGCCCAATCTTTAGAAAAAGGGAAGGAAAGCCAGTCATTGACCTGGAGCTTAAAATTGTAAGCAGCTACACCTGCTCACTGATTGATGTCAACAGTATATTAGTAGCTAGAATTACTTGAATTTGCCTATTTATAGCAGTGGCACAGGCCACGACCATGCTCTGAGGAGAGTATTGCATTGCTGGAGGTGCTGTCTTCCGGATAAGACATTGACGTAGAAATTTGTTGCCACCGCGCCTGTTTTACACACAATACGTGCACCTAATGTTCAATATGGTGGGCGTCGCGTGTGTACATGCCCGTCCTGCGCAACCCACCATATTAGATAGGGCTCCTCTGTAGGCATCAAGGGCGCAAACCAGAAGTTTTTAAAGCGCTCATTAAAATATTTAACTGCAGGTCCTACGTTTGTTGTCGGACCCTTTTCTGAATTGGGCTGACCCAGCGCTTGACTCGCCACGTGATAAACTCGCTCAGCAACTTGTGGCACTATCTGTCAAGGACCCTCCAACAGCGCTATTTAAAGGGACCATTCACTACATACAGTTAGTTGCTGGTTTGTCCTTTTAGACTGCTGGTTACCTTCTGGGTGTGTTTTGGCCTATTTTCAGCCTTCTATAATTGAATTCCTACTTCTGAGAAGAAGTTTTTTGGTGCTGCTGCACTATATTTGGCTACTTTCAAAACAAGAGATGAGGGAGGAGGAGGACATTGTGCAGGAGGCCATACCCACAGCGGGTGTTCAGGAGGCACATCTACTACCTGAAGTTCCCTGAGGAGCCATGTCTCAGGTGCCTTCTCTTCATAAAGGAGGCTATCACCGAGCTATATCACCTGTTACAGCCACAGCTCGAGCCTCGAAACAGGACATGGACTGTCTGTGACTGTCAAGATCACCGTGCCCCTAAACATTTATGCATCTGGCTCCTTCCAGGCTGCAGCAGGGGAAATCAGCGACATCTCCTAGCTTGCAGCCCATCGTTGTATCAGGGAGGTCATCGCGGATCTCTACGCCAGGAGGAACACCTACATCTCTTTCGTCATGGACAGAGCGAAGCAGGATGAGAGAGCACTAGGCTTCTCCTGCATTGTAGGCTTCCCCAGGGTCCAAGTTGCCATAGACTGCACCTAAATTGCCTTATGTTCTCTCCACTTTTCTGACATCTTTCTGAATAGAAAGGGATTCCACTCCCTCATTGTCCAACTTGTTTACGACCACAGGCAGCATATCATGGAGGTCTGTGTTTGCTGCCACGGAAGCTGTCAACAAAGGCTCCATCGTGATGGGCACCACTGTCGTGCTCATCGAGCTGACCACTCAGTCCATGTTGGACAGACCGTTCTCCATGATCTACATGAAGCCCCGACACAAGTTGAAACATGACTCATCGATGCTCTGAACCGTTGTGCGCAAGCTTGCTGGAAGGCTGCCCAGTGCACCTGGCATTTCCTGATGTATGCCCATTAGCCTTCTTGGTAGTTTGGGCGCACGAAATCACCATCTAAGTCCTCTGCAGCCGAGCTTGTGTGTAATCTCACCCTCCAGCAAGCTGGTACCTGTGGCATCTTATCCCCTTGCCCTAGCTCCTGCAACTTGTGCCTGGCGATTCACTACATGAAGACTCCTCCTCTCACCTAGGGCTGGATTTTCATTGACCCGGGTTTGGAGGCGTGTGGGGGGTTAAAATTGCAAA
This sequence comes from Squalus acanthias, assembly GCA_030390025.1. Taxonomy (NCBI): domain Eukaryota; kingdom Metazoa; phylum Chordata; class Chondrichthyes; order Squaliformes; family Squalidae; genus Squalus; species Squalus acanthias. The sequence goes on along the minus strand of CM059432.1, from coordinate 28,433,306 downwards.
AACTGGCGGGTGGGTACAAGTCCGCCTCCATGCAATTTTCATTAAATCGTGTCTGCTGGTCCCGACTCCGTCCCGCCTTTAAGAGGCGGGATGGGCTGTTAAGGCCCTTAACAAGCACTAAATTGGCTCTATAATGCCATTTGAAAGGCCTTTGTGATTTTAACCCTTGTTCTACATGAAGCACGCCTGTTCTGAAACACGATTGTGAAACCTGGCAGGAGCACATTTCGAAAGCTGACTATCATCTGCAGGTCCACTATTACAAAGGAGAAGCAGTAGGAAAATATGTGGGAGCAGACGTAGGGCTGCTTCTCTCTCTCTCTCTCTCTTTCTCTCTCTTTCTTTCTTTCTCTCTTTCTCTCTCAAACTCAAAAATATCTGGGAACAGACTTCCATCCAGGTCCTCTCACAGCAAAGGCCAGGCAGTCTTTGCAGTCCTTCAATGCAGCAGCAATGATGACATCATCAGAGGTGACTTTCACACTGAAATCACTAATTGGTTCATGGGTTCCCACATGCTGGAACTCAATTGCCCAATTAGGTGAAAATTGCATCAATCTCCCACATCCAATTGCAGTCGGGTGGATAACACGACCCCAACCCGCCCCAGTATCAAAATCCAGCCCCTAGTCTCTAAAGTACTCATGGTGCCAGTCTCTGAGCTGGTGCTGGCTATGGTCAGATGGAGTGATGCTGCACATTCAGGAAGACCGGACTCCTCTTCCTGGTGGCAGAGGTATCTCCACATTTTCAACACCTGAAATGAAAGAGAGGGACAAGACTTAGCTTTTAGTGTGAAGGCAGAGCAGAGGAAGAAGTGGCTGTGAAAGCAGCTGCAGTTTGTCATACAGAACAACATAGAAGTAAGAAAGGACAAAGAGGATACGGTGTGAAGAAACCCTGCGTGATGTCTCCTCCAGCTTTGCCACTTGCCATGGCTCTCCCCATGCCTGTGATGGCCAGCACGTTTTGTTCTACGGTGAGAGCGTATGCAGGCAGGCTCGACCTCCATTCTGGAGCGATCTTCTCCTGCGAGAAAGAGGGAGTGTATTAGTGACATCCTTGTGAGATGTTTAGAGAATGTGCCTGTCATGGTCGAATAGTTTATGAGGTGTGCAATGTGGAGATGAGGGGAAGTGAGGGTTGCGATAGTGGTGAGTGTGTGAGTATAAGGAGAAGGAGGTGGAGTAAAGTGTGGTGCAGTGATTGTAGGAGAGTGAAGGGAAGCAGCGGAGAGGAGTATTGTGAGTAGTGAGGCTGGAGGTGTAAGCAGAGAGCAGTATTCTTAACCTTGACAACTCTGGTCAGATTATTGAACTTCTTTTGGCATTACAACGATGTCCTGAAGGGGTTTCGGACCCTGGAAGGGAACCGGATCTCCTCCCTCCTGTTCACCTCCTCCCTCCTGTTCACCTCCTGCACCAGATCCTCCAACGCAGCATCACAGAACCTGAGTGCCCTGTCTGACCTCTTGCAGCCATTTTAGCCCTTTGACAACGTTTTGTGCTGTCTGCAGCCATGGTGCACCTCCCCTTTAGGAGGTACTGGTTGTCTTCACACACATCCCCCCTCCCCCCCACACCCCAATGCATGCAACCAATAAATCACACCTGAATCATTTTAATGAGGCCCCAGCACAACTTTAACATGTTGCTTGGAACTGTGTGAACAGGCGCGAGCATGCACCCTGCCCCTGTGTGCTCAATTTCGGGCATTATCGAATATCTAGGCCATAACATCATGATCCCATCTGTTTGTTCAGGTGGATTAAAAAAATCCCATGGCACTATATGAAGAAGAGTGGAGAGTTCTCCCAGGGTTCTGGGCAATATTCATCCATCAGTCTCACCACCGAAACAGATTAACTGGTCATTTATCTAATTTTCTGTTCGTGGAATTTAGCTGTGTGCAACTAGCCGTCACATTTTCAGACGCAACACTTATTTATATAAAACGTAATTCATTGGTGTGAAGTGCTTCCGTACATCCTAGGACATGAAAGGCCTGTATGAATGCAAGTTCTTTCTTTACATAGTGTAAAGTAAATTTCATCAGATTATGATATTAATCCTTTTTATTAAGAAATCTGAAATAGAAAACAGATTAAGCATGACATGTGGTAAGTGTAGCATGCTTGGGAGGAACAGGTGACTTTGGACCTATGGTTCCCAAAGCTCACAACCACTGGGGTTTTCCTCTTGTCATATCTGGCTCTGTTGTAGTCTAATTGATAGAGATTGGTTGCTACGATTAGTCAACAACTCCATTATCGCTGTATCATGCGACTACCAGGATGGTAGAAGGCGAACTAGATAGACCTCGGTCTTTTTTTGTGCTGAGTAATTCCTATGTTACTAAGCTCATGCCAGACTGAAACTCTCTTAATTTGTTCCTGATTTGGGAAAACCACAGCAATGCTTTATATTCATCAGAAGCAGATAATTAATAAGATCACAAGATAGATAACAGATGATGAAGGCCTGGTTCATTCATAAAGAAAGCACCTACAGTGTCACATTCATAGTATTCAACTGTTTCTTAAATGATTCTGGTATTTACAAAAGTGAAAATGATAGATCATTTGAATATTAACGCTGTGATACATAGTAAAATAAAGTATACCTGATTTCACCCCATTTGACCCTTATTATGAAAGCCTGTCCCTGATTTTCAACTTTGCAGGTTGGAGGGTATTGGTATGTACACTAATGGGTGGCTGCTCGGAAATAAGGGTTCGGAGTTCTGTACTTGCACTGAAGCATTGTGTAAAGTAATAGGGTGTGATTTGCCATGTTGTCTTCAAAACCTAGAGTAATTAACTTGTCTGTAAAATCAGGCTTACATTACATAATTCAACTGTGTAAACTCAACCCTATTGAGATCGTTAGGGATTGGCTGTGTTTGGGCACAGCAAGAGTCTATGTAAACACCATATTTGCTCTGAAAACTCAGAGCAAATTCAGCACTCATGACAAAGCCAGCAGTCATGCACAGTGCTTGCGTTGCCTGTGAGACTCATTTAATCAGCATCCACTGATCCAGTCAGTGGGCGGTTTGTAGAACCAGCTAATAATCTGTTTCCCTGTGTTCTGGAGCTTCAGTCGAACGTACTTTTTTTTTTATTCGTTCCTGGGATGTGGGCGTCGCTGGCAAGGCCAGCATTTATTGCCCATCCCTAATTGCTTTGAAAAGGTGGTGGTGAGCTGCCTTCTTGAACTGCTGTAGTAGCAGTTTAGTGGCTTGCTAAGCCATTTCAGAGGGTTAAGAGTCAACCACATTGCTGTGGGTCTGGACTCACATATAAACCAGACCAGGTAAGGACGATAGATTTCCTTCCCTAAAGGACATTAGTGAACCAGATAGGTTTTTATCAACAGTCTGATCTGGTTGATCTCAGTTAGGGCCCTACTTGGGCATCCCAAATAGCCTCCTCATCCCTAAACTTGGAAGAGGGGAGAGGAGGGTGGAGAAATGATTAGGGCTGCTGCCCCCACCTCGCCATGGTCACCATTATTGACACTATTTATTTAATTAACTGAATTTAAATTCCCCAGCTGCCGTGGTGGGATTTGAACTCACGTCTCCAGATCATTAGTCTAGGCCTCTGGATTACTAGTCCAGTAACATAACCACTATGCTACCGTACCCCGACTACTATAAGCCAAAACCCAATATCTGAAGTGTTGTATAAAATGGGGTGTATTTATGCTTTCAAACATAACACTGGTACAAAAACGACCTGCCTGTGCTAGTGTTGTCACTGGGAATTCAGTAAAGTGTAGTGGTGTTTGATCTTTTTGTTCAATATACATGAACCATAGAAAACACTTTTAATAGGTTTTGTCCTTCCAAAATTGGGTTGCCTCTGTGTAGAGTGTTCTGAACTGTACAACACTGGTGAAATATTCGTGTCACTAGCAGTGGCAGCAATTTGAACTGATTAATTAAGAGAACCATATTATTCCGATAGCCTAGTGGATACAAGCTGCACCCGGTATAATGCTAAAGAACGCAAATCAAAGCTTGATCCTCAGTCTGATCTGGTTGATCTCAGTTAGGGCCCTACTTGGGCATCCCAAATGGCCTCCTCATCCCTAAGCTTGGAAGAGGGGAGAGAGGGGGTGGAGAAATGATATAGGCTGCTGCCCCCACCTCCTTGCCCCAATGCTATCCAATGACTGTTGCTAGAAAAATGTGCATGTGTGGATATTGGATGAGGATAGTATCGATGCCCTCTGTATTGAATAATGTGCTGATACTCACTGTTTAGACTCGCACGTGTAGAACGGTGTACCAGGGTATGGGGGTGGGGCTGGGGCTGCTGGCATCTGTGAAACTGTACCCGGTGAGAGTTTACACCTTCAGGAGAGGAGGGGAGAAATTGGAATAAGAAATGAGTCATCACAGCATTGAAGCTTAAATGAAAGGAAAAGCATTGAAAATTATAAACCCATGTCGTGAAGCGCCTTGGGATGTTTTTCTACGTTAAAAGCGCCACATAAATGCAAGTTGTTGTGTTTGTTTCCCTGCTGGCATGAAAACTCAACTAGAGCTTCCCTCCCTGCTCGGCCACTCCAGTTATGACGATTATTGGGAGCACCTTCAAGTGGCTCCATTAGCAACAAGGGGAAATCAAAATTTCCCAGGCTGTAACATGGTTTCCTGGGGTGAGACACACTTCTCTTTCTGCACCCCCACTAGTGGAGCTGGTCTGGAACACCCAGAATTGGCATCACCTGGGGTGGTCAGATGGGAATGAAAGCCCACTTGAGGGTCCTTCATGCTGTCGGGAATATTGAAATTTTAAGAAAGCGACAAATAAATGCAAGATGAGTTTATATTTTTTTTCTTGCATTAACAAGGCAGAGTACAGGCCACCTTTCATCTCTGGGACAAGGGTTCAAATCCAGCCGGGACGAGTATCAAAGTCCCTTCCCTGGCTGTCCTTTGAGAAATGAGTTTAGAAAGTCTCAATGCATTTCCCAGTGGAGCCAGCAACACTAAACTGCCCTGAACTTGGTACTAACTGGCAATGTCATTCATACAGGACTAGGGATGGTTGGTGTCAAAAAATGGGGGGAAACATCACACTAGGAGCTACTCTTCTCAGTTTATGGTTGGATCAGAGAGGGGGAGCTTTATTCTACATCTAGCTTTGCTGTACCTGACATGGGAGTGCTTGATGCTGATACTGGTTGCCTGAAGTGGAAACTGTCCTATTTCCTAGTACTATCATCTGTTACCTTGGTCAGCACAATTATTTTTTTGAAAGTAAAAAGTACCTTGAATAAAAACTAGCTCCACTAGTTCCTTCCCTTTAAGTGCATTTGTTGCTGTAGTGCATGATTAGCAACAGCACTGCAGTGGATTTTACTGAAAATTGTATTTGTACACCTGCCAGTATGACAGACTTAATGCTGAATCTTGTTTTGCTGAGCACCCTCATTAATGCAAACTGCCTGCAGCTCCTGCCACTTAGAGCATTATTGCAATATTTTGTTTAGAAGTTATATGTTGTCTACCAGTGTTGTTTCACTCATGTGTGTTCATTTATATTGAGTCAATGGAGGTGAAATGGGTCTATGCTAGTCGAGTGAAATGGACTCATAGCAAATCGACAGCTCGTTTTACACTGTGCCGGATTTTCTTGTCCAAGAATATGGGCCCGTTTCGCACTACTGGCGAAGACCAATTTCACCCCCCCCCCCCCCCCCGTGTATCTTTGGGTCTTAGTCAAACCATGATGTAAGTGACAGAATTCTCCCCCTTCACTCTCCCCCCCCCTCCCCCACTAATAAACCAAATGTGAGAAGTCGCACAACACCAGGTTATAGTCCAACAGCTTTATTTGAAATCACAAGCTTTCGGAGCTGCTGCTCCTTCATCAGGTGAAGTGAAGAGATGCATATATGCATCTCCTATATGCATCGCTTCACTTCACCTGACGAAGGAGCAGCAGCTCCGAAAGCTTGTGATTTCAAATAAAGCTGTTGGACTATAACCTGGTGTTGTGCGACTTCTCACATTTGTCCACCCCAGTCCAACACCGGCATCTCCACATCATGTCTAATAAACCAGTACATTTTCCATTTCTGTTTGCGAAATGAATTGTTGCCTCTGCAAAGATTCTTTTCCGTTTGTGCTCCTGTTACTCTTCATTGATTTTCATGGGCCAAACTCCATCTGTGGATAAGAGGGAGAATGGAGAATCTGTCCCCAGATCTGTTAATGCTGGTCTGAAAAGAGCTACAAATATGCAAGAATGGTCTAGGGTGAACCTTCCATCTCCTTGGGGAAGGGACCTTGCCCGCCTTTCAACACACTATCGTGGTGGCACTGCTAGAATTAGGAAGTCAATGCATAGCGGTTTAACACACATTCTTCTTCAACTGGGTGCTTATTAACTTTTGTCTACTGTACTCAGCAGCAAATGACAGTGCTTTGAATTTTACAATTGTACTCTATTCTAATCCTCTAGCACCATCATCCCATCTCCCTGCCTTGCAGCTGGAGATGCCTCTTGATATAAGCATCAAACCCTCCAAAGTCTGCAAGAAGAAGCGATCATCTGCGTCATTCAGCACGGAAGGGACCGACACTCATCCCACCCCCCCTGTGAAGGAGAAGAGCATGGAGACTGTGCACGAGAAGATACTTAGGAAATGTGTCGACAGAGACAGAAATGCAGAAGTTGGTAAAAACCATTTCTGTTATTCCATAGAAGCAGGAACAGACTTACGGTGATTAACCTTGTTCAAACCAATTCTGCTTAAAATTGATACAACTCCCCCTTCCACCCCCAAATTAGTTAAAAACTGGTATTACCACTGTTCATAGTAAACCTTTACACATGGAAATCTCTTTCTGATCAAATTTACTTCTAACATCAGAAATTGCCATTCGTGCAATCACGTGTATTTGAAGCACAACTGAGATGAATAAATTTGCCTCTGAATCTGCAGGCCAAATCAAGTCTTCAGCAGTCTCGGAGGAAAAGTCTAGAGACCCTAGTCTTGCTAGAGCAAGTTCCCAATATCATCGGTATCTTGGTATATAATGTTAGTAACCATAAGACTCAGGTGACTTCTTTTATGCTGAAATTAAAGGTGGCGGGTGGATTACCTGGGTGTTGGGTGCTCAGCGACAATCTGGAAAACATAAGTCAGTTTTTCCCTCATTTGTGGAGTAAAGGCGTATGCTTCCTTAACTTTCAGTTTAGTTATTATTGACAGCTGGAGATGCATTCAGAGGCATCCTGGATTGTTAGGTTTAGTATCAAGTTTAGTACTGTTTTTATTTTAAATTTTCTTACTCTAATTTTCCCCCTTATCTTCCGAAGGTTCATCTTAGGAGCACAGTTCCACGGGCGTCAGCAGCACTCCGGTACTTCACCCAAGTGGCCATTCTTCATGTGTGAGCCTCGACAGTGAGTGTCGGCAGGCTCTGTGGCTCTGCGTGGCGGACAGCACAGTTGAGCCCAATCCTGTCCTTGCCCAACAAGCACACGCAAGCATTTCCAGCAGGAGTACTGGATAGCAATCGGGAGTGGCAACCACAGCTGAACATTTTTTCTACCTTTCCCCTCCCTAGCCGAGGGTTACTATAACTAATTGTAGCATTCCTTCTATCACCGTAGCTAACATCAAATAACTAGGCATACGTAATGAGATTGAACGTCCTGGTTTCTATGGCTTAGCATCAGACTGGATAGTGCAACTTGTTTTTTTTATATCAATGTGTATTCTAAGGGAATATGTCAAAATAGAATTACAACGATTTTTGTTTAAATGGTAATTTTTCGCAAGTGTGTTTCTGTAGATACTCGGTAATGTTGAAGATCCGCCTGGAGGCGGGAGATTAAACTATCAGTGCTTCCAACAGGAGTGAAAAGCGAAAAGAAGATGAAGTATGAAGAGAAGAACTCATTGCCTGGTATGAAGCAATGTGAGATATTAAGATACATTCAAGTCTGGTGTTAACACTTTTATGTTCTCCTTTATGTCCACTCAGTACAGGAGGCGAGACTCATAAGGACAAGTTCAGCAAGGATTCGCTCCTGGTGAACAACCTTGCCAGACAGGACCGTGGGTCGAAGATAGGGCTATAACGTTATGTCCCTGGTTCTCCAATCTGTCCTCCTGTCTAGCGAGGCTGCCATGCTTAATTTGCCTTATAAACTTGTTTTGATGCAAAGATGCATGCTTGAAATCTGAGATAAAATGAGAAAATTCCAGACATATCACAGCAGGCTCATCAGCACCAGATAAGAGAAAAGAAAAGTTAACATTTCAGGCTTCACAAAGTTATTGTCAGAGGACCTGCACCTGTAAAAGGTGTAGGCCCAACATGCCACAATAACTGGGCAGGAGGATCTTTCCTGACCTCCCGCCTCACTTTCCTTCTTGGCCAACCGTTGGGCACCCCAGCGAAGGAGCACCCACAGAAACCTGACACAGGGCTTGCACTGGGCTCTCTGCAAACCGGAGGGTCTGCGAAGATCCTGGAGCAGCCGCAACAATTTGCAGGCAAGTTCCAATTGTCTTAAAACCGCACCTCCACTCCGCACTAACTTTAAGGCTCCAATGTAGCCCGCCAGAAGTACAGCTGGAGGCCACTCACTTTAGACAGGCTCGGTGCACCTCAAGCGTGCTGCACCTTTCGGACGTCCAGTGAGAAACCCCAGAGGAAAATGTACCTTCAGATGTCACACTTCAAAGCATCACATGCAAAATGATCTTAAAAAAGGGATGGAAATCCAGCCATTGATCAGGATCCAGAAATTTACAAGCAGTTACAATTACCATCTGACTGACCTCAGAAGTTTACAAGCGGCTACAATTACCTGGATCCATTTATTTAGACCATTGACCCATTGTAATGGAGCAGGGGCCTTGAAGGCAGAGGCAGGTTAGTAGCTAGACATCATATCTGTACTGCAGACACCAAACTGTCTCTGAGGAATGTCACGTGTGTAAAGACTATGAACCGTAAACTTTTCATGGGGGATGGGGTACAGGAGGAATAGATGTAGCAGAGGATAACCTCCTGATTAAATAATACTGGAAAACGGGAGATAAAATGATTATATTTCATGTTCCTAAAGGTAAAAAGAAGGAGAGGAATAAAGAGAAGAAAGACAAGGAGCATGTTAAATTAAAACAGAAGAAAAAGAAAAAGAAGAAAAAGAAATCCAAGTATGGTAAGCAGAGCTGGGCGTTGTTAACAACTTGCATATTTCTAGTGCCTTTAAATTCGTAAAATGCCCTAAGGTGCTTCACAGAAGCGTAATCAGACAATAAATTGACACTGGGCTAAAGAAAGAGATAATTAGGACGGGTGACTAAAAGCTTTGTCAAAGAGGTAGGTTTTAAGGAGGAGAGAGAGAGGTGGAGAGGCAGAGAGTTTTATGGGGGGGAATTCCAGAGCTTAGGGCCTAGACGGCTGAAGGCACGGCCGCCAATGGTGGGGTGAAGCAAGTGGGGCCTGTGCATTTGTAACTCCTGAAATCTATTTCCACTGCTGTACAAAGGATAAGAAATCTTCAAGAATCAGTGGTTGCCTGGATAGAACAGTTGCCTCTAGGACTTGGGGTCAAATCCAACCTTGCTGATGCTATGATAAACTTCATTCTATCAACGAGCTGTGAGAGTCCGAACTTAAATGAGCTGAGACAGTTTCAAACCAATTGCAAGTGGGCACAAGACAACAGCACAAAACAGCTTGGAGTTCTTAGGAAAGCAGGCTACATTGTGTTCGTTTTTCTTCATATCATTACCCACACTAATCATCCTAATCGCCCCTCTAAGCAAGATTCCCAGTTTTACTGCCAGTTTTTAGTTTGGCTGAGAACAATCATTAGGATGACTGGTGCAGGAAATGGTAGGGGAAAAAACAAATATGGCTTGTTTTTCTAAGTATGGTTAAAACACAATGCTGGAGCAGGGAATAGGAAGCTTTATTGTGCATCAAACCCACATAATATCTAACCTCAGAGCCCTCAAAGTGTAAAAAGTATTCCACTCACCTGCACTGACATTCCTCTCTTTGGGTGAGCATAAAAAAAAGCCCCAATGAAAAATTGGCTCTTCTGCCTTGTACATCAATGGGCAGTGAAAATACGAACATCGGCACAGGTGTGTTGACTGGGAGAGGCTCGTGCTACCCGAGGTCTACTTCTAATACTTCTGATAGATTTACCATTGAAAAAAAATGATTGAGAGCATTGTTTCGCCTAAAAATATCCACGGAGGCTTCTTCCTTTTGTCAGTTTATCGTTGTGAATTGAAGGCAATGGAAACTGGTATAAAACTCCCATTTATTGTATTTTAGTTGAGGGCTAACATCATGCAGACTCAAGTTATAAAATAGGGTGACCATACATCCACGTTTTCCGTCCCCGGATTAGGTACTGTGTCCCCGGGCAAACAACACCCCGGAAAGTCCCCAGTTCTGGAAACTAGTCCTCAAATAAAATGTTCAGTGATTAAATGTAAAATAGTTTCGGGCAATAAAAAAGAACACTGGCCTATAGATTTAGGTAAATAAATTTAAAATTTCACCCCCATTAGTTACATCCAAAAACAGCACACTATAATTAGTTATCACAGGTGCGGCTGATGTTTCAACAACCTTGGTCGTGATTTGCTGGAGGTGCCGCCCACCATGTCGTCAAACCGTGGTGACTGATGATTGATGGCAGAACTGACCAATCAAAGCAGGGGGAAATTGAGCTGCATCTACATCATAAATAAATTAGACGAACAAAGTGCGGGCAGAGGCGGGATTATCTGGTGAAAGATGGAGGGCTAGTGGGTGGTGTATTTGTGAAATAGCAAAGTAAGAATGGAGCAAAGCCAAATTTAACAAAGTAAGTTTATTCAACTACTTGCATATCTTGTATTCTTACTAATTGAGGTGCTTTATTCAACCCCTAGTTCTAAAGAACTCTGGTCCCAAAAAAAATATTTATTTTCATAGATGCTGATTGAGCTGTTTGTTTTTGTTTCACATTTCTAGCATATGTAATTTTTTAAATCTTATCAAATCAATCTTTACAGCCCACAGATTCACTTTTTTAGGCCCTTTTGTCTTTGTTTTTAGTTTGTGTGCAGTGATACTGAAATAAACACTAGTAGCACATTAGTGGCCAACAGTTTAGTGGGAATGGGGCCAAGCGAGCCAGAAAGTGGGTCTCATTCACGTAGATAGAGCAGGAGGTAAGGGAGAAACTAGAGAAAGACATGGGTTCAGGGCTAGGGCACAGGGGAGCCTTGGGAGATGTTTGTCTTGGTGGACAAGGGGATTGGGGGTGTGACAGAGGCAGATGAACAGATGGTCTTAATCTTTGTAACAAACAAGTCTATGAGCAACTTCCACGTATTGTTGGCAAGGACATTGGAATTTCCATAATACATTGGAGAAAATTCTGAAAGCTGAAAATCCTCAGCTATCGGAGGGATGGTGGGTTGAAGCAGGAGCAGAAATGGGCAATGTTACAGAGGTGGAAGTGGGCGGTCTTTGTGATGGAGAGGATTATGGAGTTGGAAGTTCAGTTCAGGGGCGCTGCGGTGGCAAACTATTTGGTTCAACCTGAGAGAGTTGCCAGGGAACGGAGAAGGAATTGGTGGCCAAGGAACGGAGTTTGTGATGGGGCAGAAAACAATGGCTTAGGTGTTCCCAATGTTTACCTGGAGGAATTTTTGGCTCATCCAGGATTGGATGTCAGACGAGCAATCTGACAACACAATGGCAGTGGAAGTGTTGAGAGAGGCGGTGGCGAGGTAGAGGTCATCAGTGTGCAAACTAAACATAGGAATATGGGCAAACCGTCAGAGACTAGTGATGGTTGATAGAGGTTAATCTCTATGCGTATTCCACTATCAGAAGCAACAAAGTCGTCATGTCGGTTTTCTTTAAACGTGGAAATAGCAATCATTAATAAATCTGTGAAAAATAAATGACATAGACAGTGATATAAAGAAAGATTTTCTGAATAGGCCGTATATAGACAGTGGGTACGAAAAACGGATGTTCCTGAACAGTATTATTTATAACAGTGTCTGATTGCACTTCAATAGTGTGACGTCACATCCGCGGTAATTATATGCACATTTGTTTTGCATTTGTAGTGTATATGTGCAACTGTTAAAATATAGGCTGCTGAAAAAAAATTGCCTCGCTACGCGCAACCTGCATTTTCCGTCCTGGCTACTTTGCTGTGCTCCCACCCTTAGTTTGGTTTACCCTATTATATGGTCACCCTATTATAAAAGAGCATTCAAAAGGCTTTATCTGGTCAAAATTTGGAATTAATTCAAGATTAAATTTGAAAAACTGATAAGAGGGATATTATCATGACTGAATGTAAAGTGCTATCATTTGCTTTGGCTCTGAGCATTCGAATTCTCTTCCTTAACCCTTCCACTTGCTGCGTCTCTCCATAACTCTCCTCAAAACCTAACTCTTCCTGACTATGCCTTCAGTCATCTCCTCGAACCTTCTGCTGATTTTACTGACAGGAGGAAAGCAACAGAGGGGAATTCTGCTGGGGAATCTTAATTATCTGCCAATTTTCATAATGCACCAGTGTGTGGTCCCCTCCATTATGCCAGGTAATCAGGATTAAGTCATCTGCTCTCGAACCAATATTATACACTACTTTCTGTTACTAATCTGAGTGACAATGAGCAAATGAGCTAATTCTGATACAATCCATATTGCAATGAGCAGACGCAAAGAATTGGTCTGCTTTCAAGACGCAGGCTTGAGGGGCTCCTATTCCTCTGTTCCTAAGTCTTCGCAATTGAATATTTTTGATTCAAGTTGAAACTTTGCAAGAGTCTCCTTCCTAAGCAGTTCTTTTTAACTTGCTGATCTTCCTTTCTGCTCAGAGTTTACAGACTGTGAAGGATTCAAAGATATTTCCTTGGAATTTTTGGAAAGATGTTCGTCTCCTATAACCAAACCTGGAAGTTCCCTTGCCTTGCGGTGTGGATCGGTGGTGAAGCCGGCATACCTATCGCCAAAATCGCTTCTGTCCTCTGGATCGTTGCTGGAGCTAAGCATGGATCGTACGCCTCGACATGAATGTAAGTGCTGAAATTACACGGGATGAACAGGTCTTTGGTAGAACAGCAGTATTCACTATTCATTAGTAAATAATAATTTACTATTTCCTTGATATGACTGCATTATCCCTAAAGTAGGTCTAACAGCAACACAGGTCTTCAAAAATACCTGTGTGAGATGCTACTGGTTTTTGACACTACAATACAAATATTGCTTTGTTTGCAATATGTTTTAGATGTATTGATTAATTAAATGGCTCCTCATTATAGTTAAATGGCTCCTCTGCGCCTCTTCCAAGACCTGCTGCCTGGAAAGCCTCAATGGTCCTTTTGTGTTGGCTTCGCAGAGAGAGGAACAACAAGGCTGATCCCTGGTGTTAGAAGTAATAAGCTATGAGGAGCAAATAGATGAATTAGGAGTCCTCAGCCTTGAAAAAAGGCAACTCAGCGGAGACCTTGAAGAGATATACTCAACAGTTACAGAAAGTAAACCCGGAACAATATGCCAGGGCAACAGGACAGGATGGCGCAGATTAAAAATCATGTAAGCTAGTTTAGAACAGAGGTCAGCAGATATTTCTTTACATAAGGGATGTTACATCTGGAACAGATTGCCAGAGTGCTAGACAAAAAGAAACCGTTAGAATGGGAAGATGATAGGGTTTTTTTTTGGAAGGATGGGATCCATTAGGCCAAAGGGTCGTCTTCATTCAAACCTGTCTCGTATTCTTGTGATGCGCATTTTCCTAGTCACATCGAGTTGAGATTAAGGAATTGCCATCCACTGAAAATGATTATGAAGGGATGGCCTGTTAGCTGAAGCATAAGAAATAGATTTTTAATTCAAGTCCGATTGTTGATAGTTGTTGAGATTTGGGCCCCCTGTAGAAGATATATTTTGCAAGAATTGTTTGGGTTATAGTGGAGGGTAAAATCAACTGGATAATGCTGTTTCGTATTCCTTAAGCAGCTTGACTTAGATGCTGTCATTTGATATGTTCTTGATATGTTTATAGAATAAACAATTTGATCATCCCAATTAATGACAGTACAAGGACTGTGTTGGCTCCCTTCCAGTTAAGGACTGTATTGGCTTATGAGACAGGACTGTTTAAAGTCATTTTAATAAGATAAACGGCGTGGCTACAGAGCTCTGTAAGCTGCTTTCTACAGTTGTGAGGTTATTTTCTTTTAGCTGGAGGAAGTGAATTTTCTTGTATCCCTCATATGGTGAATTAAGTATCTGAAAAGGGTTTAGTCCTGAAGATCTGGCAGATGCAGTGAAGTTACCTTTTTTGGGGTGGGGTAGAAATGAGATGTGAGGAGAAAAAAGTAGGAAACAAAGGACCTGAAATTAAGCTGTAGGCTATTAGTATACAAATGTTAGCTTTACATGTTCTTCAGAAATTCATCTTTCCAGCATGTTAGTGGAGCCATTAACCCATTTATTTTACACGTGCTAACACCTGTATTAAAGTAATGGGAAGAGGTTTTCCAGACAGGTATATTAAGAGTTCATATGCTAGTATCCCACGGAATAATTTCAGGGTCAAAGTGTACAAAGCCAAAAAAAAAGTTGTTTTTATCTCTTTTGTCTGGTAAAGATGGTAGCTTACTAGATTAATGGCTGTTTTTAAAATTATTTGTTACTGGATGTGGGCATCACTGACGAGGCTGGCATTTATTACCCATCCCTCGTTGCCTGGAGAAGATGGTGAAGGGTCTTCTTCATGAACCACTGGTAGCGGTTTGATACAACTGAGTGGCTTGCTAGGCCACCTCAGAGGGAAGTTAAGAGTCAACCAAGTTGGTGTGGGACAAGAGTCACATATGGGCCAGACTGGGTAAGGAGAGCAGGTTTCCTTCCCTAAAGCCTTGCTGGTAAATTTTAAGCAATGTAAGTGGTGATCATCTCATCAGGTTACTTGTGTTTCAAGATGTTTGATTTGTTGTGATTAAGATGTGAGCAGAATAGACCAAAATGTCCTGAAGAATATCACGAGTTTTGGCCAAAAACAGATCATGTCAATTTTTTAAAGCAAAAAGCAATTGGCGATATAACTGTGTGTATGTCGGGAGGCGTACAGCTGAGTTCAATCTTCTCCATATATGTTTCACTTTCAGCAGGGTTACTGAATAGCTATTAGGTGTGGAACCCTAGCCAGTTTTACACTCAATAACCGGGAGTGCTGAGGCCAATTGTATCGCAACCGACTGATAGCTGATCTCAGCCAGAATATCAACAAAGACCAGGAAATGAACCTGGAATCTTCCTGCTCTGGATGGCTTAGCTTCTCACAAGATACACTCGCTGTTTCATTGGCGGAACCCCAAGGGTTCTTTACTAATCGCTACTTTGTAGAGGGAATGGATGATAACTCGTGTAATTAGTTTGCCTAATCGTACTGTGAGATTTAATTCAGATAAATTGTTCACTGTGCTGAAAGGTTCAAATGTCAGTGGACATTTCACCTCCCAAACCCGAGACCTCCACCATCTAAAAGTAGCAGGTGCGTGGGAATACCATCACTCCAAGTACCCCTCCAAGTCACACACCATCCCGACTTGGAAATATATCACTGTTCCTTCATTGTCGCTGGGTCAAAATCCTGGAACACCCTCCCTAACAGCACTGTGGGAGCACCTTCTCAAGGGCAAGTAGGGCTGGGTAATAAATAACAACAGAAAATGCTGGAAAGACTCAGCAGGTCAGGTAGCATCCGTGGAGAGAGAAACAGAGTTAACATTTCAGGTCTGTGACCCTTCGTCAGAACTAGCTGGGTAATAAATGTTGGCCTTGCTAGCGACACCTATAACCCGAGAATGAATATTTTAAAAAGTTAATAATGGGATTTAGGAATAGGAGGGGAAGTCAGGCAGAAGTCTTTACTCACTAGGTAATGGATTAGTGGAGTAAGTTACTAGAGGACAGTAGAGGGCTGTTTTTCCAAACATATGCTCCCAATATGGGGCCTTGGCTGCTGAGAGCACACGTTTGGAAAATTGGCACTTAAAACTAAATGGGTTCAAGAGACAAATATGTGTTTCTGGAGAGAGAAAAGTTTGAAGGATGTGGTGAGAAGAAATATAGTTAGGGCTTGAGATATATGAGAAATGGACTGGCTTGTTGGGCCTAATGACTTTTTTCCATTTGTAAAAATTCTTGTGTTCTTATGACATCCTTTGATTAAATTTAGGCAACTTGTGTCCAAATTGGATTGAGATGTAAAGATTTTTATGACAATATTTCGGTAATTTTATAGCATTTCTATTTTTATAGCAGCTCTTTCTGATGATGAGTTCTTTGATGGTTCCTCAACGGAGAGTGCGCTGATGAGTGAAGATTACAGCCAGGATCTGGACAACTCAACCAATCCGGAGGAATCTCAAGAGGAGGATGATAGCAATGCAATAGTGCGTTGCGTCTGTGAAATGGATGAAGAAAATGGGTTTATGATTCAGGTAGGCCAAACAGTTTAAATCTGTCGGCCAGTTTTTGTTCACTTTTGGTGTTTGTATGTTGTGCTTTGGCACTTTACCATTCCAAGACTATGCCGTTGATTGTTTCTAGGTGCACAATAAGGAGAGCAAACCTCTTGAAAAGCCCAGAACCCCCTCTCTTTCCCCCTCAATAATGAGTTGTGGTCAAATAGACTGAGAAGGAAAGTGTTTCACAGGTGCAGATTCTAGGCATTTTAAAAAGATAGATAAACAACTTCCTTTCACATCCACAGGACGTCCCAAAGTATATCACAGCCAATGAAGACTATGTAGGCAAACATGGCAGCCAGCTTGTGCATAGCAAGGTTCCACAAACAGCAAATTCAGTGAATAATCAAATAATCTATTCTTCTGGTGTTAGTTGACATTGGGAGTCGTTTCTCCTCCGCACCATGATTTATTTTATGTCCACCGGAACAGGCAAACGGGGGTCTCGGTTTAACGTCTCATCCAAACAGCGGCACTTTTTAAATTGCAGCTCACCCTCAGTACTTACTGATGTGCCAACCTAGAGTATGTGCTCAAGTCCTGGAGTGGAGCTTGAACCGATGACCTTCTAACTCAGGGGTGAGAGTGCTACCACTGTGCCAAGCTGGCCTTTTAAATTGACAGACACAGGTGAAGGGCCAAGGCGTATAGTACAGTTCATCACCAGGGTCGATTACAGCAGTAGAGCAAATGGCATAAATCAGACAAATAATGGTAGTTGACACCAAAGTTGAGTTTTTAACGGCTTGTAGATGATAGAAGGGAGGGAACACTGCGATAAAGGATTCTGCAGTTTTGAGGTCCACTCAAAGAATGGGTTAGAGCAGAAGTTCCAAACGGAGGGTGAAGGGAAGTGTCCTCGAAACCTTCAGATCTTTATCTATTTGGGACCGGGCATACCACACACTATAAGCACAGTTCCTCACAAATTCTATAATCTACACATTATAAAATTTACACGGTGCTGTGCTTCGAGTGTGTGGTACTATAAGAATATAGAATCTTAGAGCACAGACGGAGGACATTCGGCCCATCGTGCCTGTGCCAGCTCTTTGAAAGAGTCAGACCCACTCCCTTGCTCTTTCCCCAAAGCCCCCTGCAAAATAAATATGTATATATTTTTTTGCCCTTTATTTGTGCCTTTGGGTAGCTGATACTGTCTTTCATGCCTTAGGGTAGAGGGTCCCCAGGAGTGTGTCAGTATTTTCTGAGGAAAAATTGAGAGTCGGTGACGTAGCAATAAGTTTGAAAGCATAATCTAGCACTAAAATATCGATGTATTACATTGGAACAATTGAAATGTTTGCATCACTTGTCAGTCCCATGCATCATTTATTTATTTTTTTCTTGTCTTTTAGTCCCATTTTAATCTTTCTTGTGTTTTTTTTAATTTGTTCCTTTCCGCTGTCTCCTACCCACTGAAGTGTGAAGAGTGCCTTTGCTGGCAGCACAGCATCTGTATGGGGTTACTGGAAGACAGCATTCCAGACCAGTATATCTGCTACATCTGCCGAGATCCTCCAGGTACCTCCCTACTTTGGTTATCGACTGATGCCCGATTTAAGCTGTTGGTGCAACTCAAATAAACAGTATCCTATTTTCTTTACGCATCTGTTTTGGAAATGCACTAAAAATATAGTTAAAAATCTGTGTTAATTTGTTGCTATTGTACTGGATGACTATTTCTCTACCTCTAAAGATGGCGCACAAGATAAAATCATTTTAAATACCTGCATACGTCTTCAAAATTAGTAATTAAAATCAGTTGGTTGGTTAACATACTGATGGGAGGAAAGTTTCCTCTCGCTAATGACTGTAAATATCCTATGTGAAATAATTTAGCTGTGCAGTTACAGTTGTCACCCTGCAAAAATTTTCAGCGTTTTAATTGAATTCCCAATTAAGTTGCAGTTTCAAAATAATCAATGCGATTTTCTTGACTGACGACAGCTTCATTTTTCACGTTCCTTTATCGGAGATTTTAAGCCTCCTTTAGGTTGGACCAGTTCTGGTTAACTCATCTTTGATCTCTATTCAATGCCACTGCACATATAAAGCTCCAACCTGACATACCTTCTCGATCCTCTGACCTGGTGCTGCCTGTCGTTCGGGTATATGTGATCCTTTAATCTGTTGGCTTGCATTTGGTCAAAGAACTACAACAACAGCAACTTGCGTTTATATAGCGCCTTTAACATAGGCATATTTCCCAAGGCGCTTCACTGGAGCATAATCAGACAAAAATTGACACCGAGCCATGCAAGAAGATATTAGGTCAGGTAACTAAAAGCTTGGTCAAAGAGGTAGGTTTTAAGGAACATCTTAAAGCGAGGTTTAGGGAAGGAATTATCTGATCTTAGGGCCTATACGGCTGAAGGCACAGCCACCAATGGTGGAGCGAAGCAAGTGTGGGATGCACAAGAGGCCAGAGTTGGAGGAACACAGAGGCCTTGCTGGATTGTTGGGCTGGAGAAGATTACAGAGATAGGTGAGGCCATGAGGGGTGTGAATACGAAGATAAGAATTTCAAAATCGAGATATTGGGGACTGGAAGTCAACGTAGATCAGCGAGCACAGATGTGATGGGTGAGCAGTACTTGGTGTAGTTTAGGATACAGGCAGAAGAGTTTTGGATGAGTTCAAGTTTATGGAGGATGGAAGTGAGGACACCAGCTAGGAGAGCATTGGAATAGTGGAGTCTGGAGGTAAAAAAAGCATGCGTGAAGGTTTCAGTAGCAGATGGGCTGAGGCAGGGGAGGAGACGGGCGATGTATGGAGGTGGAAGTAGGTAGTCTTTGTGATGGAGAAGATATGGGGTCAGAAGCTCAGCTCAGAGTCAAATAGGACACTAACTAAGGCTGCTGTTCAGAGTGAAGCTTAGTACAGCAGAACAGGGAAGTTCACCTGACCAGAATGGTAATCACAGATCCTTTAAAGGATCAGCTTCACTAGGCGATTCCTTCCCATCCACTCACCCGATACATAATAGCATATCCTAATTGCTTGTGGAGGTCGGACTGCTTTTAAAGAATGAGGAAGATTATACCTATGGTGGTAACCTAACATTTGGTACACCAAGTATTCCAAGTGCAATTACTCAGTCACTGACAAATTTCTATTTTCGTGTGAGACCCTGAAAAGGAGAAAGGACAAAGGGAATCATTTTTGTTCAAAGTACTTTGCCATTGTCTATTTAAAAAAGATATACATAGATGTAAAAAAATGGCCTTTACTTAAAAAAAAAAATCAAATATCTTACCATAACAAAAACCTGCCATTATGCAGTGTACGGACTTCCCTGAGGTCAGGCAGCTCCAGATCGGCTCCCAGACTAGTCGGAACCTGTGACTCCTATTACAGTGAATTAAGCCACTCTGGGGCAAGTAAGGGTTTCTCCCTCTCAATGATAAACCAGAGTGGCTTGGAGACACAACAACCTGGAATGACCACCATTCTCCCCCAACCTTTCTTTAACAGAGATATAGCTCAATTAAACAGTAAAATGTCCTCTGGACTTACCACTCAGTTAGCACCAAATCTTTCCACCGTTCCCCTAAAAAAAAAAGGTAACCAATGATTAGGTGTTAAGTATAGTTAAATATATACTGTTGTAGATCTTTTTTCTTGCTGTGAATGTTAAAGATTCTACGGCACTATTGGGTAAACAATAGTGCCGTAGTTCTCGTGATGTCCTGGCCAACATTCTTCCCTCAACTATCATCACCAAAATAGTTTTGCTGACCATTCATCTCGTGCTGTTTCTAGGATTTTATACATAAATTGGCTGCTGTGTTTGCCTATATAACAACAGTAACTACACTTACAGCACAGAGGGAAGCCATTTAGCCCATGGTGCAGGTGCTGGCTCTTTGAAAGAGCTATCCACTTAGTCCCACTCCCCTGCTCTATCCTTTCAGGCAGTGCATTCCAGATCATAACAACTTGCTGCGTAAAACAAAATCTCCTCAACTCCCCTCTGGTTCTTTCACCAATTACCCTAAATCTGTGTCCTCTGGTTACCAATACTCCTGCCAGTGGAAACATTTTCTCCTCCTTATTTACTCTGTCAAAACCCTTCATAATTTTGAGCACCTCTGTTAAATCTCCCTTTAACCTACTATGCTCTTAAGGAGAACAATCCCAGCTTATCTAGACTGTCCACATAACTAAAGTCCTTAATCCTTGGTATTCTAGTAAATCTCTTCTGCACACTCTCCAAGGCCTTCAGAAGTAATTCATTGGATGTGAAGTGCTTTGAGTAATCCTAAGGTTATGAGAAAGGTGTTATATAAGTGCAATATTCTTTATTCCTGTAGGTCAGAGATGGAGTGCCAAATATCGTTATGACAAGGACTGGCTAAAAAATGGACATATGTATGGGCTGTCCTTCTTGAAGGAGAATTATTCCCAGCAGAATGCTAAGAAAATAGTATCAACGCACCAGCTCCTGGCCGATGTGTACAGTGTGACTGAAGTGCTCCATGGGCTTCAACTGAAAATCAATATCCTCCAGTAAGTATGCGTGTCTTTTGGCAAAAACAACACAGAATTCACACTACAATTGTAGCATCAGTGTAAAAGGGGTTTGCTTTGCACCCAAGCTGCAGCTATAATTTAAATGCCACCTAAATCCAGAGTCAAGACCCAATCTGATACCACAATGAAGCAGAATAAGACCCTTTAGACCAGGGGTGGGCAATTATTTGGGCTGGAGGTGAGCTGTTGAGGGCCGCACACATAAAATGAATTGTGTTAACAACATCTACCATTAAAATTTGTTATGGCATTTATTGTATAAAGAACCCTTTGTGTAATTTCCACACTTAATAAGGATAACAACATTTATTAATATGCTAACGAACATGATACAGGTTTACGAGTCACATTGAAAAGTGGGCGGTCTGTTTATTCCAAATGGTCTAAATTCATTCTTATAGTGGAAAATGATAGATCGATTCTGCTTCCACTGGCAATTATAAACAAGATATAAGGCACAATCAAGGATAAAATCATATATAAAACCTTTAAAAATTGCACATGAAAGTGCTATTTTGATGCCTTTGAAACCTCGCTCAGAAATAATTAGGTTACTCGGAAAATGTTTTATACCGCGAATTGCTTCCCAGATCAGCCATCAAATTGGGCATGTTCATTATCAATGTACTATCACTCCTGAGAAAAGCCAAGGTGCCTATAGAGTTTGGGGACTTTCACTTGAGAATGGGCACAAGTAATGCACCATTATAATACACATTACTTCCCCGAGTGCTATTTATTACTGGGACTGGCCAACGTCATAAATCTCTACAACCCTCTTCCAGTCATGACAATAAATTTAAATTGTTCATGGTATGGAGGGAAAAGGGCTTAAATTAAAAACAGTGAATGCAGTGTCCAATATACCCGCGTCCATTTAGTTATGCCTCCACTATGCTAATTAAGTGGGATAATATTAAAACAAGTGAATAATTGTGCAAGAATTAATAACCCCAGTAACAGTCATTGGTGAGAGTAAAGTGTTAAATTTGAAACAGGCCAACTCATAGTTTTGATCATCACTCCTACTTTTACCCTCCCAATAATTTATAAACATAAATTCAGATAGTAGTCAGATTCTATGTTAAATATACAAAATGTAGTGTAAAATAGTAAAAAATCTTCTGTTACTAAATGATTGATCGATCGAATCAATGTTGTGCTGAAAGTCTACGTGGCTGTTTAGAAGAGTGACTCGAGTCTGCGGGGCCTCCAACGTGAGAGGTGTTCTCTTTTTAGTGTGCTGAGTACGGGAGCCCAAGTCTTCGCAAGGCCTGAACTACAATCGCGTGCCATTATCTGAGGTCCTTGTGCTCCAGGATCTACTAAGACGGTCTCTTTCTTCGGTAAAAAAGTAATCGAGATGAGCAGCCATGACTTGACTCAGACTAATGTGCAGCTTGATCTCCAGCTCGCGTTCTATTTCTCTCCCATCAAGCGGGCCAGATAGAATAAATTGACGGGCCAGATACGGCCCCTGGGCCAGATTTTGCCCACCACTGCTTCAGAGGAATAATTCTCGCTGCGCTTTGCTTCGGTATCAGTTTGGGCCTTCACACTTACACTAAACTTAGGTAGTGCAAAGTAAGTGTAAAGCTCAAAATGCTTTGCACCAACGTTAAACTTGTACAGTGATTGCACAATAGAACTACGCAGAACTTCCACCCAGAAAATGGACAGTGAATGGCAGGAAAATATCTCTTATTCTGTAGATGTAGTTTATGAGTAGTTTGTGGGTTTTAGGCATATAAGTCATCACATTGTTGTGTTCTGCATGGCGTATGTCTTTTTATTTGTATACCAAGCACTCCTATATCTAGCACAGTTAAATTCAGAGTATAATTCACTGTACTGTGCACCAACAACATGCCTCAGACGCAACTGAGCAGTCCCTAGTGAAGTATGATATTTTTCTACACCCCACACCAACTGCCCTATTGTTGCTTTGAGTGAAATTAATACTAAATTGGGCAGTTCTGTGCTGTGGGTGCAATGTGATGCTACATCTTGATGTTATGGTTGAACAGGCTACAATCATGACGTGCACAAAAGATTTTATTATATCGGTAAATGTCTTCACACAGTTTTAGAGAATTAGAATGGTCTGACATCTTCTTGTCCTTTCTACCTCAAGGAGCAGAAAGCACCCTGATCTACATCTCTGGGCTCAGTCATGCATCAAATCTACTCAAGAGCAAACTGCGGGAGAAAAGAAGATCACGGAATGTATCGACGGTCTCAAGCAGCCTGAAAAAGTCTGTAATAATCAGAGTCGTAAAGAAAGGTCGAAGCCCAGCCAGAGAATAGAAGGAGCCTACATCACAAGTGAGCACAGCTACCAGAAACCTCAGGGCTGCAGCCTAGAGCAGAGGGCCATAATAGATCAAAACAGCTCAGAAGATGAGGCTACCAGTAGTTTCGAATATGAAGAGGATCAGAGTCCTATATTCAAAAAAGCTGAAAGGCACACTATTCAGAAAGTGGACAGCCTGTCTGGACAGGTATGTTGTTGCATTGCTATTTTTGTTATCTCATGATTATGTGTTCTGCCTGCTCTTTAGATTTTTTAACAATGCTTGTAATTTGGTTCCTCTACATTATCTGCGTCAACTGAAAGGGACCCCTACTGGAAGGAGCGTCTGCATCACTTTTAATGCAATTGCTACTCCATACAAAAACTTGCATTTATGTAGTATCCCTTACCTAATAAAAAAAAGGTCGCAAGGTGCTTCACAGAGGTGTAATCAGACAAAAATGATTGCCGAGCTAGAGAAGGAGCTAGTAGGGCTGGAAAAGGTTGCAGAGATAGCAAGGGGTGAGGCCAAGGAGGGATTTAAACACAAGGATAAGAATTTTAAATTGGAGAAGTTGGGGAACAAGGAGCCAATGTAAGTCAGCAAGGACAATTCACAATCATGAAAAAGTTTGAGAAGGTAAATAGTAAAAACTTACTTGCACTGGTCAGTAAATTGGTAATAAGGGAGCAGCATAAATACAGGACTAGTATTAGAAACATAAAGTGGGAGGCCAGAAGTGGATATTGAGGACAAATCACATGATTTAAACGTGAATTAGATAAATACTTGTAGAAGGAAAATATAAAAAGGCGGAACTAGCTCCAGCACAGGCACAGTAGGTTGAGGATCCTACTTCTGTGCTGAGATTCAATCTCTGGCCCGTGCTGAGTTAGCTAATCTAAAAACGGAATGGTAGCATAGTGGTTATGTTATTGGACCAGTAATCCAGCGGCCTGGACTGATGATCCAGAGCCGTGAGTTCAAATCCCACCACAGCATCTGTGGAATTTAAACTCCGTTGATTAAATAAATCTGAAATAAAAAACTAGTATCAGAAATGAAACTACTGGATTGTCATAAAACCCATCTGGTTCACTAATGTCCTTTAGGGAAGGAAATCTGCCGCCCTTACCCGATCTGGTCTATATGTGACTTCAGACCCACAGCAATGTAGACTCTTAATTGCCCTCTGAAATGGCCTAACAAGCCACTCAGTTGTATCAAAAACAAAAGGAATAAAACCGGATGGACCACCTGGCATCGACCTAGGCACTGGATTCGAACACGGAAAAGTCCTCCTCACTAACATCTGGGGACTTGTGCCAAAATTGGGAGAGCTGTCCCACAGACTAGTCAAGCCTGACATAGTCATACTCACAGAATCATACCATCCAATGTCCCAGACTCCTCCATCACAATCCCTGGGTATGTCCTGTCCCACCGGCAGGACAGACCCACCAGAGATGGCTGTGCCGTCGGGAAGCATTGGCCCTAGGAGTTCTCAACATTGGCTCCGGACCCCATGAAGTCTCAAGCATGGGCAAGGAAAACTCCCGCTGATTACCACCCACAGCCTCCCTCAGCTGATGAATCAGTACTCCTCCATGTTGAGCACCACTTGGAAGAAGCACTCTGGGTAGCAAGGGAGGGAGTTCCAGAATTTTGACCCAGCGATGATGAAGAAATGGTGATATGTTTACAAGTCAGGATGGTGTGTGACTTGGAGGGGAACTTGCAGGTGGTGGTGTTCCCATGCGCCTGCTGCCCTTGTCCTTCTAGGTGGTAGAGGTTGCGGATTTGGGAGGTGCTGTCGAAGAAACCCTGGCGAGTCACTGCAGTGCATGTTGTAGATGATATACCTTGCAGACACGATGCGTTGGTGATGGAGGGAGTAAATGTTTAAGGTGGTGGATGGGGCTTCAATCAAGTGGGCTGCTTTGTCCTGGATGGTGTCGAGCTTCTTGAGTGTTGTTGGAGCTGCACTCATCCAAGCTCCTGACTTGTAACTTGTAGATGGTGGAAAGGCTTTGGGGAGTCAGGAGGTGAGTCACTCGCCACAGAATACCCAGCCTCTGACCTGATCTTGTAGCCACAGTATTTATGTGGCTGGTCCCGTTAAGTTTCTGGTCAATGGTGACCCCCAGGATGTTGATGGTGGGGGATTCAATGATTGGTAATGCCATTGAATGTCATGGGGAAGTGGTTAGACTTTCTCTTGTTGGAGATGGCACTTGTGAGGCGCGAATGTTATTTGCACTTATCAGCCCAAGCCTGAATGTTGTCCAGGTCTTGCTGCATGCGGGCACGGACTGCTTCATTATCTGAGGAGTTGAGAATGGAACTGAACACTGTGCAATCATCAGCGAACATCCCTACTTCTGACCTTATGATGGGGGGAAGGTCATTGATGATTGGGCCTTGGACACTGCCCTGAGGAACTCCTGCAGCGTTTTCAAGAAATTAAGGGGAACTGATAGGGTAGATAGAGAGAAACTATTTCCACTGGTTTGGGAGTCTTGGACTAGGGAGCATAACCTAAAAATTAGAGCCAGGCCTATGAGGAGTGAAGGTCAGAAACACTTCTACAAACAAAGGGTAGTACAAGTTTGGAACTCTCTTTCGCAAATGGCAGTTGATGCTAGATCAATTGTTAATTTTAAATCTGAGATTGATTAATTTTTATTAGCCAAAGGTATTAAGCGATATGGGGCAAAGTTAGATCACAGATCAACCATGATCTCATTGAATGGCGGAACTTGCTTGAGGGGCTCAATGGTCTGCTCCTGTTCCTATGTTAATAGATAACAGCTCTAACAATGCAGCACTTCCATAGTACTGTACTGAAGTGTCAACCTAGAGTGGGACTTGAACCCACACTATTCTGACAGAATTGAGAGTGCTAACAACTCAGCCAAACTGAATTTTGAGCTACCGGAGAAGGCCATTGAAGTAGACATTACAAATGGATTTAGCTGACAAATGGATTGGTTTTCTGAGAGAAGGATTGGAGGATATGATTGAAAAGGTGGATAATGGAGTTCTTATGATTTTAAGAACTCAGCTTTTGACTTGATGCAGGAAAATAGATTTTCGAGTTTGATCTGCTTTAATTAGCATGTTATTTGCCAAAGATTAGGTTTGTTTATAAAGGTACTGTTACAATAGTTTTACTCTGTTGATTACAGCACTTTATTGAGCGTTGACCTCAGAGTCAGCGGTTGCAGTCCACTGAAGTGTTGCACTTCAACCATTAACTAATGCGCCTGACGTGTGTTTAGTTCAGGACTGTTGGTGGTGGGGGAAGGGGAAGAATAAGGAAAGAGAACAACACATTTCTAAGTCGCACATATGGATGTAGCAGGGTTTTTTCCCTCCAAGCTACTCATGTCCGTTCTTTTTATTTCTTTGTGTTAATTAATGTGTTTTAAAAAAAAACTCGAAGCATCCCTGATGACTTTCCTAATTTAGCTGCTGCGCTATATCAAAAAAAGAGTTTACTTCTATATGGCCATTGATGACCTTCCCTCCATAATAAGGTCGTGTGGAGCATAAACACCACACAGGCCAATTGGGCTTAATGGCCTGTTTCTGTACCGTACACTAGATGTAAGCTTCAGAAGTGGGGATGTTTGCTGATGCTTGCACAGTGTTCAGCTTCATTCGCAATTCCTCAGATAATGAAGCAGTCCATGCCTGCATGCAGCAAGACCTGGACAACATAAGTGGCAAGTAACATTCGCGCAACACAAGTGCTCGGCAGTGACCATCTCCAACTAGATGCTGACTGACCCGCTGTGTTTCCAACTTTTTCCGTTTCAAATTTGCAGCATTTTGTTTTTTATTTGTCCCTGCAATGCTACTTTCTGACTTTTTAAAAAAAAATTGCTGCCAATGGTGAGACCGTTCCTTTAAAATCTCAGACTATGCCTGCATGTAAGTCACATTTTTTAGACTGAATTACTGTAGAGTGTCAGCTGTGACTCAGTGGGTAGCACGCTTGCCTCGGAGTCAGATGCTTGTGGGTTCAATTCCCACTCCAGAGACTCGAGCACAAAATCCAGGCTGACACTCCCGTGTAGTACTGAGAGAGCGTTGTACTGTCGGAGATGTCATCTTTCAGATGAGACGTTAAACCTAGTCTGGTCACTCAGGTGGATGTAAAAGATCCTATGCACTATTTTGAAGAAGAGCTTGGGGGTTCTCCCCGGTGTCCTGGTCAATATTTATCCCTCAACCAACATCACCCAAAAAAAAAAGATTATCTGATCATTATCATATTGCGGGGAGCTTGTACACAAATTGGCTGTCGCGTGTCCTACATTCTAACAGTGACTACACTTTAAAAGTACTTCATTGTCTGTAAAGTGCTTTGGGACATCCTGAGGTCGTGAAAGGTGCTATAGAAATGCAAGTCTTTCTTTACTGTATTCTGTTGATTTTTATTTTGTTTTTTTCTTCCTTTTTCCTGCGAACTTCCATCCTCCCTTTCGATGAAGTGTGGTTCCACAGGTGCCAGGCCCAGATACCCATTCTTCAGGCGTGAGCCCAGACACTTGAGTGTCGGCTGACTTTTTCTAAATGGGGAACATCACAGCCGAACACGACCCTGCCCTCACCTGGCATCCACAGCCGCTCGTTCCAGTAGTGGTTGCTAGATAGCAACCAGGAGTGGGAATCTTGGCCAATTTTTCCCTCTCTAATCCAAGCTGTTTAGGCCAACTGTAGCGCCACCAGATCAACTATCTCAGCACAGATTTGCGATCAAACCTGGGAACTCTGATCTACATGTGGAAAGTGAAGTGAAACATGCATTCAGATAGCAGATTGTCACATCACCGTATCGCCTCAAGCGATTTACACAATGTGCTGCTTTTTGACGTGAACTAACTGTCATTATGTCTGCAGCAGTTGGGCTCCCCCATTGATTTTTTTTTTTTTTAAACAGAGAAAAGTCTTTTATTTATAATTAACCGTACTGTTTTTCTACCACTTCGTTCATAACAGGGGGCTACCAACATTAAAGAGATAGTTACTATTTCAAATGATGGCAGCTGCGATGGGATTGCGGAAGAGGAGCATGTTAACCCACAGTTTCTCTGGCAGCTGAACCTGCTTACGCACATTGAGGCCGTGCAGAACGAAGTGAACAACAGAATGGACCTCATTGAGAAAGAGCTGGATGGTAAAATCAGCACTGCGGTGCTACTGTAAATCCCCTTGTACATTTACGTTATGGGCTGGTCAAATGTTAATCCAAGATTTCACCAGAATAATACAGGTTGCATAAACTTGGTTTGTATTCTTTTAAGTTTAGATGGTTGAGGGGTGATCTAATTAAGGTGCTTAAAATGATAAAGGAATTTGATAGGGTAGATACAGAGAAACTATTTTCTTTGGTGGGGAAATCCAGAACAAGGGGGGCACAATCTTAAAATTAGAGCTAAGCCATTTAGGAATGAAATCAGGAAGCCTTTTACACAAAGGGTAGTGGAAATCTGGAACTTGCTCCCCCAAAAGGCTGTGGATGCTGGGACAATTGAAACTCAAGACTGAGATCGATAGATTTTTGTTGGTAAGGGTATCGAGGGATATGGAGCAAAGGCAGAAAAATGGACTTGAGGTACAGATCAGCCATGACGGAACTGGATCGAAGGGTTGAATGCCCTACTCGTGTTCCTATGATTTTGGTTCTCATTTGCTCCCTCCCATATAATTCAGAGGGTAAATACACTACACCACAGCAGATCAGAAAACGGCCTGTGTTCGACCTCAGTTTGTGCTGAGTTAGCTGATCTCAGCTGGAGCAGTGGTGGGAGCAACACAATCGGTTTCTCATCTATAATATATTAAAGATCTTATGGTTGTACGCACTGTTTGCAAAACCGTAATTCTTATTTTCCTGTTTTTGTCACGCTTAGATATCATCTTTTTTCCATGTTAAATCCCTATGTCCACATTTATAATGGCAATTGCCTATGTAAACTTGTCACGCTATAAGTGTAATCTACTCCCGCTGGTGGCACAGTAGCATCTCAGTTTTATGTCTCCCTGAACTGCAGAGAAATATCTATACTCCAACCAACTCTACTTCTCTGCTTCCCAAATTTCCATAGGTTTTGCTGTTTATCTACAAATAATATCAAGTAAAAGTACTGTATAAAATTAGGACCGAATATATTGACTTAAAACGGGGACTGAATTGTGCTTCATTTGAAGACTATACTTGGTTTTAACTCCCTGTGTGCAGCACCATGAAAGAGCAAATAATAATAATTAGAAGTGTAAAGTCTGTAATAGCTACATTCCTCTCTCAGGGTTGTACTGATGTAAAACTCCCAACAAAGCAATATGACTAAACATATTTAACAGAGGAAAGTTCCCTTTTTACTTACAGTTAAACCAATCATGTTTTTAATTTTCTAAGTTCTCTTTTGTATGTTTGACCCTGGTTGAATTTGTAACAAAGTTTTTCTTTCTTTGTCCTCCCTCCCGTGCAATCTCCTAGTTCTGGAAAGCTGGCTGGATTTTTCCGGGGAACTTGAACCACCGGAGCCACTCGCACGACTTCCGCAGCTGAAACGCCACATCAAACAACTCCTGACGGACTTGGGAAAGGTGCAGCAAATGGCAAGCTGCTGCTCTCTTTGAGAAGACAATGATTGGTGGGGTGTAAGGGGGAGGGGGGGTAGAGGGAGGGGCCACGTTAACAACGACAAGCGACAAGTTGTTGAGTGTGGGAAGGGGGTGGCGGAAAAGGAATGGAGCAGACTGAAAACCACACAGCGGAAGCAGAATGGAACCATTGAGGAGCTAATGTTTCTACAACTTGTGTGTAGAAGGATTTAAGTTCTAATAGCAAATTTGGAGGAAAAGAAGTGGCTTGAACTGAAAATATGGACCTTTTAGGTATCCTACAACATCAAGCTTAAGACAGAGCTTCACTTTCATTCACAGCACTTGTCAGCATAAAGTGACCCCATTATGTTGTGACCCCATGCATATATAGTACAGAGAGCATCACAATCACTGATCAAGTGTGCACACACTCCTTCCTAGCTGGTCGTGAATTCCTTAGTAACAGTGTGGAAGGACTCTTGGCTGCTAAATGAGCAATGGAAGTAGGATAACACAGATGGGGTCATCAGCTTTTTGTTATTAGGAGTAAGTGACTCTAGCATTTGTTACCACAGAGGCTAGAAACACATCAGAAGAGTACTGCTCCTGAAGTCAGGTACTGGAAAACGATCACTTTCCCAGTTGACAGCTGAATTGTCTGATAGGCAATGAAATAATGCAGAAATGAGCAGATTATGGGGCCAAATTGAGCCTGTTTTCAATCACTGCAGTGATATTCATTATGTTCTTTGTGGTAGGTCGGCAAAGTGCAGGCTCAACTTACTTGCCCCAGGCGCAGTTTAGAAAGGAATACTCATTCCCGCAACGTGGACAGGCGACTTCCCATCTCCTGTAGTTCCCAGCGGTCAAACCATAAATCCTCTGTGAATTCTCAACACAGTACTACTTTCTCATTTGGAGAGAAAAAAAAAACCCTGTCTATTTGCACAGATTGTGACTGAGGAAGATAATGAAATATATTGAAATTTTCTGGCTTTTTGAGAGTAAGAAGGGGAGGCGGAGGAAACGGGGCTTCATTGAGGGCCAACTTCCTGGTGAAAAATCTGACTGTGGGATCCATTGGTTTCAGTACCACGGTCTAAGACATGGAATCACCAGTGTAACGACCACAAACTTATTGTAATTAGCGAAGGACTTAACTTAACGGTGGTGCAAATAAAATCAGTTTATGAGGTGACAGCATTGCAGGGGACCTCACTATTTTATACCCACCCAGATCTGAGATCAGTTCACAAAACTGTACACAATCCCCAAGGATTTGAGCTCCTCCGTTATGATGAGTCTGTAGCTTTGTACGGTATAATCTCATTCTATATAACAATATACTGTGCAGCACCTAAACTGAGAGGTTGGCTTGTAAATAGACCACTTGCACCCCAGTTACTTTGGGAAGTATCATCAACCTCCATGGAGCAAATTTTCACGCTGCATTTTGGACCCGAGCACCAGTCGCAGGCAGGTAGGAGAATACGCAAACAAAATTCATCCATCTGTGCTGTAGACCTCCTTCCATCCTTTCTCCCCCCCCCCCCCCCCCCCCCCCAAAAAACACGTGTTTTGTATACCCATAATTTACTTGTTTCTCAAATTGGTGCTTAAAATTAAGGGCATGCAAAATAAGTGGAGTCCAGAAAGTGCATTGAATCGGGAGTTTGCGTGCAGCAACCCGTAAGGGCTTTCCTGCGAGTGGCTGTACCGGAAACGGCTCAGTGGCACCAACACCTGCAATCATACTCTGTGCAACAACCACAAATTGTAGTTATATTAAAAGAAAGACATGAAATTTGATGGCAGTGCAAATAAAATCAGTTTATAAGGTGTACAGTATTGCGGGGGGCCTCACTATTTTTTACTCGGCCAGAATACTCAGCTGCTGTTGTTCAGAAACACATGAACTAGAACAACAAAAGAATTGTGTGCTATCAGAATGTGTGTTGACTGTAAGTGTATATCTCAAAAAAGTGTATATTTGGCTTATGTGTATAAAGTTCTGGAAGCTGAAGTTCCTCCCCATTTCATTTCATTTCTGTGTATAAAACAATTCACTAAAGTGTGTTTTTTTTTTAAATAGACAATAAACGTTTAAGCAACAGAATACATCTATTGTGCTGTTCAGTAGCCATGGCTGTTATCAGCACTCTAGCAACTGTCTGTCTCATGCTTAAACTAAGCTTTGCTAGATTTGCAATTTGTAAAACAGACACTCCATGCACTGAGACACTCCAGCCACAAACACGTATGCACGGAGATATTTCATGCACTGCTGGGCAGGAAGGTTAGCAGAGAGAAAGTTGGGGTTACTGCTCGTAAGAAGGCAGCGACGAGTATCTTGAGGTACATTCTGCCACATACTAAGGTGAAATATCTTCTTATCAACCCATTTCAACCCATTGCAATACATCATTGTGTCATACCTGGCGCAAACAATAACAACTTGTATTTATATAGCGCCTTTAACGTAGTAAAATGTCCCAAGGCGCTTCACAGGAGTATTAAAAGACAAAAAATTTGACACCGAGCCACATAAGGAGAAATTAGGGCAGGTGACCAAAAGCTTGGTCAAAGAAGTAGGTTTTAAGGAGCGTCTTAAAGGAGGAAAGAGAGGTAGAGAGGAGGAAAGAGAGGTAGAGAGGCGGAAAGGTTTAGGCAGGCAGTTCCAGAGCTTCGGGCCTAGGCAACAGAAGGCACGGCCACCAATGGTTGAGCGATTATAATCAGGGATGCTCAAGAGGGCAGAATTGGAGGAGCGCAGATATCTCGGGGTGGGGGGTTGTGGGGCTGAAGGAGATTACAGAGATAGGGAGGGGCGAGGCCATGGAGGGATTTGAAAACAAGGATGAGAATTTTGGAATCGAGGCGTTACTTAATGGGGAGCCAATGTTGGTCAGCGAGTACAGGGGTGATGGGTGAACGGGACTTGGTCCAAGTTAGGACACGGGCAGCCGAGTTTTAGACGACCTCAAGTTTACATAGGGTATAATGTGGGAAACCAGCCAGGAATGCGTTGGAATAGTTAAGTCTAGAGGTAACAAAGGCATGGATGAGGGTTTCAACAGTGGATGAGCTGAGGCAAGGGCGGAGACAGGCGATGTTACAGAGGTGGAAATAGGCGCTCTTAGTTATGCTGCAGATATGTGGTTGGAAGCTCATTTCAGGGTCATATATGACACCAAGTTTGCGAACCGTGTGGTTCAGCCTCGGACAGATGTTAGGGAGAGGGATGGAGTCTGTGGCTAGGGAACAGAGTTTGTGGCAGGGCTTAGTTCTTCCCAATATTTAATTGGAGAAAATTTCTGCTCATGCAGAACTGGATGTCGGACAAGAAGTCTGATAATTTAGAGACCGTGGAGGAGTCAAGAGAAGAGGTAGTGAGGTAGAGCTGGGTGTCGTCAGCGTACATGTGGAAACTGACACTGTTTTTGGATGATGTCACCAAGGGGCAACATGTAGATGAGAAATAGGAGGAGGCCAAGGATAGATCCTTGGGGGACACCAGAGGTAACAATGTGGGAGCGGGAACAGAAGTCGTTGAAAGTGATTTTCTGGCTACGATTAGATAGATAAGAATGGAACTAAGCGAGTGCAGTCCCACCCAGCTGGACAACGGTGGAGAGGCGTTGGGGAAGGATGGAGTGGTAAACCGTGTCGAAGGACAAGGAGGAATACTTCATCTTTGTCACAGTCACAGAGGATGTCATTTGTGACTGATGAGAGCCGTTTTGGTACTGTGGCAAGGGCAGAAACCTGATTGGAGGGATTCAAACATGGAATTGCGGGAAAGATGGGCAAAGGAAGATGTTTGTGGTCCTTGGAGGCCAATAATTTCAGCCACAGGACATCGCTACAGCAGTTTCTCAGGGCAGCGTCCTAGGCCCATATATCTTCAGCTGCTTCAACAATGACCTTCCCTCCATTATGAAGTCAGCTATGAAGCTGTTTGCTGATGATTGCACAATGTTCAGCTCCATTCTCAATTCCTCAGATAATGAAGCAATCCATGCCTGTGTGCAGCAAGACCTGGACAATATCTAGGCTTGGGCTGATACGTGGCACGTAGCATTCGTGCCACACAAGTGCCAGGCAATAACTATTTCCAATAAGAGAGAGCTTAACAACCTCCCCTTGAGTTTCAGTGGCATTACCATCGCAGAGTTCCTCACCATCAACATCCTGGGGGGGGTCACCATTGACCAGAAACTCAGCTGGACCTGTCTCATAAATGCCATGGCTACTAGAGCAGGTCAATGTCTGGGTATTCTACACCAAGTGGATCACCTCCTGACTCCCCATAGCCTCTCCATCACCTACAAGACAGAAGTCAGGAGTGTGATGGAATACTCCCCACTTGCCTAGATGGCTGTAACAATACTACAGGTGCTTGAAACCATCCAGGACAAAGCAGTCCACTTGATTCCCATCCACCAGCTTAAACATCCACATCCTCCACCACCGGTGTACCGTGGTTTGAGTGTGCACTGTATACAGGATGCACTGCAGCGAGTCACCAAGGCTTCTTTGACCGCTCTTCCCAAATCCACGCCGTCCACCACCTAGAAGAGCAGCAGATGACTGGAAACTCCAACTTCCCCTTCAAGTCACTGATCAACCCAACTGGGATATATATCACTGTTCTTTGTCACTGGGTCAAAATCCTGGAACTCACTAACAGCACAGTGGGAGCACCTTTACCACAATGGCTGCAGCAGTTCAAGAAGAAAGCTCACCACCACCTTCTCAAGGGCAACTAGGAATTGACAATAAATGCTGGCCTTGCCAGCGATGCCCATATTCCAAGAATGAATCTTTTTTAAAAATCACAAGAAGCAAAGAAATGTATTTAATTAATACCCTATCACAACTCTCAGAAACATCTCAAAACACTTTACATACACTGGATGACTTTGAAATGTGGTGACTGTTATGTAGGCAAATGTGGCAGCCATTTTGTACTCCAAAGGATCCCATAAATAGTACTGAGGTGAATGAACATTTGCTTGAAGGGAGGGAATGTTTTACAAGAATACCAGGGAAACCTTCTGGCTTTTTTAAAAAATAGCGCGATGGAAACTTATTGATCAGCTGGCTAACTGGAGCAGGCAGTTTAATGACTCAGCCGAAGGACAGCATCTCTGGCAATTTAGCACTCCCTCAGTCGTACACGGGAGTATCAGCCTCGATTATGTGCTCGAGTCCTGGAGTGTGACTTGAATCTGCAACCTTCTCATTCTGAGATGAATGTGTTACCTAATGCGCCAGATAGACATTCAGCATTTCCACATGTTACAATGGTGACGGCACTGTTTATTAGCTGTAAAGCACTATGGGACGTCCTGAGGCCATGAAAGACGATAATAAAGCCCTTCCTCTTCATTTCGGTAAAATCCTGCCTGAGGTGCGACAATGATGCTCATGCTGTTGGTTATTTATCTACTGTAGTGGAGATCCAGTTTTTGTATTTGTTCTGCTGAGGTCTACCCATTGACCCTTGTTTTTGTTCTTACTGACAGCTAAGAAAGAAACAAAGAAAGAAATTGCATTTATATATCCCTTTCAAAAGCACTTCACAGCCACAGTACTTTTGAACTGTAGTCAGTGGTGTAATGTGGGTACTTCAGGGTAGGGGCTAGTGTTTTAGGTATGCAAACTGTGTTGCTGATGTCCTCCCCTATTAAAAACTAAATGGGTAAATGCCCTGCATGGTATCAAGACAAACAGACCAGGAAGGGTCCCCAGTTCAATCCTGTGTTTGAGATGAGTTCGCTGATCTTAGCTGGGGGAATGATGAGGGTGCTACAGTTCAGTGTCCCTCAGCTAGGAAAGTGAAAACTCACCCAGGACTCCCTACACTGATGGTTATGTAATGACCTCAGCTCCAAAGTAAATGCTCGAGGGCTGCTGTTGCTTAGGATCTGTACATAAGAGCAGGAGTAGGCCATTTGTGTACAGAACTATTATCTGGATAACTCCCCAACCTACCCATATGTCCTGCTGGTCTTTTTCTCACACTTTTTGACTTACTGTGTGAATTCTCCTCTCCCACCCCCACTAAATAGTTTACATATTTCCCCACTACCTTATTTACTCTTTCAGCAAGAACAAGGGTGCCTCTCCAGTTTAGATGAAGGCTATCCCATCAGTTCAACCTTTCCTGGCCCCAAAGGTAGCCCCAGTGTCTCAAGAATCTGAAACCCTCCCTTTAACACCATCCTTCCAGCCACACGTTGACAATCCTAATCTTTCTCTGCCCATCTAGTCCAATGCGTGGCACTGGGAATAATCCAGATATTATTGTTGGTTCTCACAAGAAGCACGGCCTCTGGCTGCTCGCCCTCCCATTCCAGAACCTTTTGTATTCGCTCTGTGATCTGCCGAACCATGGCACCTGGGAAGCAACATACCATTTGAGACTCTGGATCGCGTCTACAGAAACAATTTATCCCTGACTATAGAATCCCCCACAATTGCCACTTGCCTATTCTTACTACCTACTCTGTTTCCCCCATGGGTAACCACTCGCTCCCCAGTGCCTTGAAGTCGCTCATGATTATCCTGCTCTGTGACATCCTTTTTGTCCACATCACCGGTACCTAAACAGGTATAGCAATTCGACAAATCTAACTTCCCAGATTACTCCAGCTACCCTCACCTGTTGCTTCCCGCCCTGTCTGCCAATGGTCACCCAGTCCTCCTTTACCAGCTTCTCTACTCCTAGCAACCTGTGAGGTGACCACTCTCTGAAACATCTCCAGAAAACTTAAAACATCAAGTGTCTGTGCACAAATGCGTCATTGCTCCTTTGACTCCACAACTAGACAGACACTTGAGCTTTGGGGCGGCGCAGTTCTGCCTGCTCTTCATTGACTTTGTGATAACATAGTCAAACACCCATGCAAATGTATATTTAAAGAGTTCAGGCGTTGAAAAGACAAGAACCCAGATTTACCACATTTTCTGAAGATGGAAAGATTTTTAAATTTCTTAACCATTTTTCTCTGACTAAATATGTACCATTTTGTTTACTTTCCAATTTTTTTTATCGTCTCTATAAAAACTCCCTCTCCCAACACTATAAACGCATCTCTAATCAAGAAGGTGGATAGAGACACATGAATGGTATTCTGTAACCTGCGGGGATACCTGAGCAATGTATCACTTCCACTATTTATGTTTCTTTCTCCCCTCCTCTTCCTTCTTCCACCCCCCCCCCCCCCCCCCCCAATTTTCCCTCCTGCTTTGATTCAAGCTGGGTTACAGTTCCGCAGGGTTCCTTCTGGCACTTCGTCCAAATGGCCATTCTTCATGCATCAACCTAGACAGTGAGCAGTAGGAGATACTTCAGCAATGGGGAAACATTACAACTGAGTTAGATTCAATTCTCACCCAACATCCACAGATTTGCATATTTGATGCAGCAGCAGGCACTGGTGGGAGATCAGCTGAATTAGCAAATCTCAATCAGGATAGTAATAGCAGCCCTAAAATTAGCCTGGTTTAAGAAAGGGGGAAAATCAACCAGAGTCCCTCCTCCTGATAGCCATTGAGCAACCCCAGTTAGAAGTGTAAGGTTAACACAGCTTGGGGCTTGGCTGTGATATCCCCATAATTAGATAACTTTTCCACACTCAGTATTGAGGCTCACACATGAATCATAAGAACATAAGAAATAGGAGCAGGAGTAGGCTATTCAGCCCTTCGAGCCTGCTCCGCCATTCAATGAGATCATGGCTGATCTTCTGCCTCAACTCCATTCACCGGCCCTATCGCCATATCCCTTGATGCCTTTACTAGTCAGAAATCTATCGACTTCTGTTTTGAATATACCCAATGATTGAGCCTCCACAGCCCTCTGGGGTAGAGAATTCCAAAGATTCACCAACCTCTGTGTGAAGAAATTTCTTCTCATCTCAGTCCTGAATGGCCTATCCTTTATCCTGAGGCTGTGGCCCCTGGTTCTAGACTCCCCAGCCAAGGGAAACATTCTCCCAGCATCCACCCTATCAAGCCCTGTAATAATTTTGTATGCTTCAATGAGATCCCCTCTCATTCTTCTGAATTCAAGAGAATACAGGCCTAGTTTACTCAATCTCTTCTCATACGATAGTCCCGCCATCCCAGGAATTAATCTCGTGAACCTTCGTTGCACTCCCTCTATGGCAAGTATATCCTTCCTTAGGTAAAGAGACCAAAATTGTACACAGTACTCCAGGTGTGGTCTCACCAAGGCCCTATATAATTGGAGTAAGACTTCTTTACTCTTGTACTCAAATCCTCTTGTAATGAAGGCCAGCATACCATTTGCCTTCCCAATGGCTTGCTGCACCTGCACATTCACTTTCAGTGACTCATGTACAAGGACACCCAGGTCCCTTTGACCATCTGCATTCCCCAATCTTTCACCTTTTAGGAAATACTCTGCCTTTCTGTTTTTTCTACCAAAGTGGATAACTTCACATTTATCCACATTATATTCCATCTGCCATGTTCTCGCCCACTCACTGAGCCTGTCGAGATCCCCTTGAAGCCTCTTCACATCCTCTTCGCAACTGACACTGCCACCTAGCTTTGTATCATCAGCAAATTTGGAAATGTTATATTTAGTCCCCTCATCCAAATCATTGATATAGATTGTGAATAGCTGGGGCCCAAGCACCAATTCTTGCGGTACCCCACTAGTCACAGCCTGCCATCCTGAAAAAAAACGTTTATCCCTACTCTTTGTTTTCTGTCTGTTAACCAATTCTCAATCCATGCTAGTATATTACCCCCAATTCCATGTGCCCTAATTTTGTTTACCAACCTCTTAGACACATGGAAGATGTGGTAATTACAACCTATGCCCATAAAATTGTATCCGTGTAAGGGGGTCAATATCTTCAATATCTAATAAAGAACTTGCATTTATACAACACCTTTCACAACGTCCCAAAGCACTTTACAGCCAATGAAGTACAGTCATTGTTGTAATGTAGGAAATGCGCACCGCAAGCTCCCACAAACCGCAACGAAATAAATGACCAGATCATCTGTTTTAGGTGTTGCTTAAGGTATAGATACTGGCCAGGACACCAGGGAGAGCTCCCTGCTCTTCTTCAAATAGTGGTGTGGGATCTTTTACGTCCACCTGAGAGTGCAGGTAGGGCCTCGGTTTAGCATCTCATCTGAAAGACAGCACCTGCAACAGTGCAGTACTCACTCAGTACTGCAATGAAGTGTCAACCTAGAATTTGTGCTCGAGTCTCTGGAGTGGGATTTGGAACCCACAACCTTCTGACTCAGAGGCGAGAGCCCTACTATTGAGCCACGACTGACACCTATATTTGTATTGCGTCTTTCATATCATCATGATTTTCCACAGTGCTTCATAGCCAATAGAGTACTATTAAAGTTTCTCCACACAGCCGTCCTGCAGAAAGATTGTCTCTCTGAATGAGATTGTCAATTTATTTCCAATTCAGCTATGTGCTGTGGGTACATGCTCATTAGAAACGGGATTCAGACAGCCCAACCCATTTTAACAGGACGCTTACAGCCAGCAGATAGAGGAGATTGTCATCCCATCGATCTGGGCTGGACTGAAAAATGTCACACTGCTACAGTAGGGATGCTCTTGTGAAATTGGGGAAGAGTAGAGGGAGTTTTATTTTGCACCTTACCATAGCATACCTGAGCTGGCTATATGTCTAACCGCACTGTATCTGACCACTTGATGCCCAAAATCTAAACGTTTTCTGTTTCCTGCATAACATTTACAAAAAATAAATGACTGAATTTGCACCGTGCCAAAGGGGTCACAATTCAAGGTTCTCTATATGGAATTTGAAGAGGGGAGGCCGTTTTCTACATTAGTGAGCATTTAGGAGACTCTACACAGTCCACTTAAGAAGCTTTGTTTTGTTTCAAGTCACAGAACCTACGTCAGACAGCTCTTATGTTTCAATCCGAAGCGCTGGATGCGCCTCACTCGTTCCAGACCACGTCTGGCTTGAACGGCCCACACAGACCTGATGGCTTTATATAAAGGGAGGGAGCTGGCCAGGTTGGACAGCTTCTTCACTGGGCGTGCAGGAGAAGCAATGGGGCACATAGGAACCGTCCTAGTCGCCCTCCTCTGCATCTGCATCGCAGCAGCTGTGGTTTCTGGTAAGGAATCATCAAATACTTTCTGATGTGTAAGAGAATTAGTGGAAGTTTTTTTAATCACTGAGGTTAGGGCTCCCTGATTGCTCACTTGTTAAGTTAGCTTCCCAGTGCGGTACAAACCCATATAGGTCAGGAAGGTTCCAGGTTTGATCCTGGTCTGTGCTGAGTTGGCTTATCTCGGCCAGGAGAGAATTGCAGTGCTACAGTTGGCCTCTGTACCCCTGAGCTAAGAGAGGGAAAGATTAGTCAGAGACCTGAATCCTGATTGCTATTCAGTGATTCCTTTTGGACAATGCTTGTTATATTTTGAAAACAAGCAACGTCAGTAGTGGTGTGAGTGACACTGTGAGTGTCCTTTTGACCAATGAGAGCTATGTCTGAATCCAGTTCAGACTAATGGGATGAAAACCTCTTGCTGTCGGCTGTAAGACTTTCATGAGAAATGAGCTTGGGCAGTCTGTACCCAATCTCCATTAAGTGCAGTTCTACAGCCCAAATCTCCCTGAACTCAGCACCGAATTGGAAATCTTACTCAGAGAGGTCAGAAGAGTGGCTGTTGCACAAAATGGAAATGTCTCATTGGTGCAGTAGGAGGTGCATTTCTAGAGGGACCAATAATCAGGACAAGGGACTCATGAAACCGAAATCTGGTAGTTATTAAGAACATACGATTACTTGGAAAATTTGTACTGGAGCGCTCATGGGCAAACCAAAAATTTCCCATGGCCCTGTAGTCAAGTTTATGTTCCATTGGAATAAGACTACATTGGTCAACATCATAAGTAATAACCTATGTTACATCCTTTTTTTCCTTATATTCCCAACCCCTCTACCACCTTTGTCCCTCAAAATGCCATTAACCTTCCCACTGCCATCTCAAACTGAACCAAAAGGTATGGAATCAATGGTGTCCTGCTTGATCCAAAGCTCAGCATTCTACTCTACATTTGTCCCATTACCAAAATGACTTTCTTCAACCTCTGCAACATTGCCGCGCCTCCACCCCATCTCCCCTTCTGCTGTCGAAAGCCTAGTCCATGCCTTCACCTCCTCAAGGCTTAACTTTTCCAATGACTTCTTGGCTGCCTCCCACATTGACTCTTATCCAAATTGCTGCAGTGCATGTCCTCATCCATACTAAGTCCCATATTAGTACCACTCCCATCCTCTCCAGTCAATTTCAAAATTCTCGTCCTAATTTCAATTCTTTCCATGGCTCTGCCCATTCTACCTTAGCGATCTCCTCCTGCCTTAACCTGTATCTATCCTCCGCTCCTCTAACATAGGACCTCTCTTCATCCCTAGCTCCATGCGCTCCTATAACACTGGAATCCTCCTCACTCCATCCACTTCACCATCAGTGTCCACTTCTTCAGCCAGTAAGCTCTTGCCCTCTGAACCTCCATACCCAGTTCCCTCTGTCTTGCCACCTCCCTCGTTGCTTTCAAAACCCTCCTCTTTGATTCTTCCTTCGGTTTTCAATCCAAGCCTCTCAAACTCACTCTGCCTTCCTCATGCCAATGTCTGCTGTGTCCCTTTTCTTCTCATTCTAAATGCCCGAGGTATCCTAACCAATGTTCCCTTTAAGATGCATGGCCACGCAACGCTCTGGAGGTCCTGTGCAGTTGGCTCCATCAGCTTTTAAAGGGAAAAACTGTGCATGCGTGGAATTTTGAATGGGCGCCCAGTCCATTAAAGGGGCCACGTGACCCCCCAAAAAATTAGAGGGAACATTGATCCTAACTCGCACTTGAAGAGCTCTTTATAAATGTAAGCTCCTGTTGTTGTTGACAGGCCTAAAGAGCCACAGCAGAATAAATAATAAACGGTGCAACATCTACACTCTGAAATACTAATAGAGCCATATAGACCAGTGTTAACGTAACAATAAGATTGCAAAGATTGAATTTGAGATACATTTGTTAACATATTATTATATTACTACCCCTTTGACCAAGCATTTGGTCATCTGCCCTAATTTCTCCTTATGTGGCTCGGTGTCAAATTTTTTGTCTTATAGTACTCCTGTGAAGTGCTTTGGGACGTTTTACTGCGTTAAAGGCGCTATACAAATACAAGTTGTTGTTGTTGTCGTTAAGGATGGGCACGGTAGTCTAGTCGTTATGTTACTAGTCTAGTAATTCAAAGAATGTGAGTTTAAATCCCACCATGGCAGTTTGTGAATTTGAACTCAGTTTAGAAAATTCTAGAAATAAAAAGCTGGTACTATATCAGTAAAAGTGACCATGAAGCTGTCGGATTGTCGCAAAAAATTAACTGATTCACTAATGTCCTTTTGGGAAGGAAATCTGCCGTCCTTACCTGGTCTGGCCGAAATGGGACTCCGGTCCTTCACCAATATAGTTGACTCTTAACTGTCCTCTGATGTGGCCTAGCAGGTCACTCAGTTGTACCAAATTTGTATCAGTAATTCAAGGAAAAGGCCCATCAAAACCTGCTCAGGGCAACTAGGGATGGGCAATAAATGCCACCCTTACCAGCAACACCCTCATCCCAAGAATAAATCATTTAAAAAAATGATAAATAGGTACCATATCTCAACATGTATTCTGTTTATAATTTTTTTAATTATTCATTCTCAGGATGTGGGTGTTACTGGCCAGGTTGACATTTATTGCCAGGTTTATCTCAATCTAAACCACCATGTACCTACAATATTCTCTCATTAGATTCCTCTTGGTTCTGTTTGAGTTGATTCTTAACTGTGCTGTACTGTAGAATACCAGCAGGAGTCCCAGCATCTGAGCTCTTGTGAGCTGAAGAGAGAAGCCTCCCAGATGAACGACACCTACATTCCCCAATGCTCCCAGGATGGCAAATACAGGTAGGAGAACCCATCCATTTTAACATGTTTATTTCTAACATATGAGCTGGTGTAGGAAGAGTCAGGGAAAGAGGGTTTGGATGCTTCGGCCATGTATTGAGGGGAGTTGTATCACTGATTTTTTTTGTAAGTCCATCGTGATAAAGGGAATGGTAAAGGAGGAGATGGGCCCATTAAAGTTAATTTTAGGTATGACAGTAGATTGCTTTGGTCTTTGCAGAGCGAAAGGAGGATACGATAGCAGAGGTAAAGGGAAGACTTTCTAGTGAATTTCTAGAGAAGTGGAAGAACTTACAAGCATTAGTGTAAATAGAAAATTTAAAATAGGTAAAATAATGGGATTAAAACCAACTTCCAAGCCCAAATGGTTTCCAGCCTAAGATATTAAAAAGAATAGGTGAGAAAGTTGGCGAAGCATTAGTTGGGATTCTTCTGAAGCTCGTTTCTTTCAGGGATGATACCAGAGGATTGTAAGGTAGCAAACATTACACCATTATCCAAAACAGAAGGAAGGGACAAACCAGGCAACTACAACCCAGTGAATTTAGAACCATAAAGGTTTACAGGACAGAAGTGCAAGTATGACTGTACATTAGGTGTTAACACCTCACCAAGGATCAGGAGTGAAATGATTAATTCTGAGATACACACATTGGTTCTGAGCATAGGAACATAGGAACAGGAGTAACCATTTAGTCCCTCGAGCCTGTTCCACCATTCAATCAGATCATGACTGATCTGTAACTTAACTCCATTTACCAGCCTTTAGTTTCATATTCCTTAATACTCCTACCCAACAAAAATCTATCTATCCCAGTTTTGAATTTCGAATAGCATCAACAGCTTTTTGGGGGAGAGAGTTCCAGATTTCCACTAGTGCTTGCTTGAAGTATGAGCTGTGGCTCAGTGGGTAGCACACTTGCCTTCTAAGTCAGAAGGTTGTGGGTTTAAGTCCCATGCCAGGAACTTGAGCACATAAAGCTAGGCTGACACTCCAGTGCAGTGCTGAGGGAGTGCTGTACTGTCGGAGGTGCTGTCTTTCAGTTGAGACGTTAAACCGAGGCCCCGTCTGCTCGTGGACGTAAAAGATCCCATGGCCAATATTTATCCCTTGATCAACACAACAAAAACCAGATTATCTGGTCATTATCACATTGCTGTTTGTGGGAGCTTGCTGTGTGCAAATTGGCTGCTGTGTTTCCCACATTACAACAGTGACTCCACTTAAAAAATAAAGTACTTCATTGGTTGTAAAGCGCTTTGAGACGTCCGGTGGTCGTGAAAGGTGCTATATAAATGCAAGTCTTTCCTTTCTTTCTGAAGAAGTGCTTCCTGACAAGGCCTAGCTCTAATTTTAAGGTTACGCCACCTTGCTCTGAA
This sequence comes from Squalus acanthias, assembly GCA_030390025.1. Classification (NCBI taxonomy): domain Eukaryota; kingdom Metazoa; phylum Chordata; class Chondrichthyes; order Squaliformes; family Squalidae; genus Squalus; species Squalus acanthias. The sequence goes on along the minus strand of CM059432.1, from coordinate 28,388,916 downwards.
CCTCCCACCAGAGGAACTAGTTTCTCTCTATCCACCCTATCAAATCCTTTAATCATCCTCAACACCTCAGTTAGATCACTCAGTTAATCTTTGATACTCGAGGTAATACAAGCCTAGTCTAAATTGTGAGGCTCCGCTCCTTGTGTGGAGGCTCGCACATCCAGATCGAAGATCTTAAAAAATCGGGTATGAATGTCAGTGGGCTGGATTCGTGGGGCATCCAATTTTCCAGGTACGAATTGAACAGCTGGAAAAGCAAGAGCTCCTCAATCTGGACCTGCCGAGCTCCACACCAGATCCTGTGATCTGTGCTCTGGTCCAGTGAGACTCCACACCGACAGCGGCCTCTGACAATTTCGGGGCTATTCATCCACGTCCATTATTCCATGACTGTTGCAATATATGCAAACGTTTGCTTGTCGTCACGGTTTTAATAACACGCTGCTTGATGCAGGAATGTGCAGTGCACGAAGGATGGACGGTCCTGCTGGTGCGTCAGTAACGAAGGTGATGTGGTGTCAGGTAGCAATCAAACCACATTAGCAACTGCCTGTAAGTATATGAGAGCACCCAGAATAATCACCAGCCGAGAATAATAATAATTTGTTTTGCCATCCTTTTCATCTGTAGCTTTTGAACACTTTTGTAATTCTAACTATCTAATTTTCAAACTGTTCCCCAGCCCTCTGGTATTTAAACCCTTCACCACAGTCAGCAATTTGCCATGGATTCCCTTCAAATTCTTGAACAGAGACTCGAAACTCATCTGTGTGGAGGAGCCCCTGGAAATACTTGTACAATTCTGGTACAATTCCTGCCAGTATTAACACACTCCCGGGGACCCCCTGCAAATATTGATACGCTCACGGGGACCCCCCTGCAAATATTAACACACTCCCGGGGACCACCTGCAAATATTGACACACTCCCGGGGACCCCCTGCAAATATTGACACACTCCCGGGGACCCCCTGCAAATATTAACACACTCCCGGGGACCCCCTGCAAATATTGACACACTCCCGGGGACTCCCTGGAAATATTGACATGGTCCTGGTGACGCCCTACAAATATCGACACACTCCTGGGGACCCCCTGCAAATGTTGACACACTCCTGGGAACCTCCTACAAATATTGACACACTCCTGGGAACCTCCTACAAATATTGACACACTCCTGGGAACCCCCTGCAAATGTTGACACACTCCTGGGAACCCCCTGCAAATATTGACACACTCCTGGGGACCCCCTACAAATATTGACACACTCCTGGGGACATACTGCAAATATTGACACACTCCTGGGAACCCCCTACAAATATTGACACACTCCCGGGGACTCCCTGCAAATATTGTCACACTCCCGGGGACCCCCTGCAAATATTGACACACTCCCGGGGACATACTGCAAATATTGACACACTCCCGGGGACCCCCTACAAATATTGACACACTCCTGGGAACCCCCTACAAATATTGACACACTCCAGGGGACCCCCTACAAATATTGACACACTCCTGGGAACCCCCTACAAATATTGACACACTCCTGGGAACCCCCTACAAATATTGACACACTCCTGGGGAACCCCTACAAATATTGACACACTCCCGGGGACCCCCTGCAATTATTGACACACTCCCGGGGACCCCCTGCAAATATTTACACACTCCCGGGGACCCCCTGCAAATATTGACACACTCCTGGGGACATACTGCAAATATTGACACACTCCTGGGGACCCCCTACAAATATTTACACACTTCCAGGGACCCCCTGCAAATATTGACACACTCCTGGGAACCCCCTGCAATTATTGACACACTCCCGGGAACCCCCTGCAAATATTGACACACTCCTGGGAACCCCCTACAAATATTGACACACTCCTGGGGACCCCCTACAAATATTTACACACTTCCAGGGACCCCCTGCAAATATTGACACACTCCCGGGGACCCCCTGCAATTATTGACACACTCCCGGGAACCCCCTGCAAATATTGACACACTCCTGGGAACCCCCTGCAAATATTGACACACTCCCGGGAACCCCCTGCAAATATTGACACACTCCTGGGAACCCCCTGCAAATATTGACACACTCCTGGGAACCCCCTGCAAATATTGACACACTCCCGGGGACCCCCTGCAAATATTGACACACTCCTGGAGATCCCCTGCAAGTATTGACACACTGCTGGGAACTCCCTGCTAGTATTGACACACTCCCTGAGATCCCATGCAAGTACTGACATACTTCCGTGTAGCCCTGTCTTCACTTCCCAAAGGCAGTGTGTGCTCCCCACAGGAAAGCACTACGATTGTTGCTGAAAACATTTTATATGAGTACATACCAACAGAAATAATATCAACCAATAGCGAACAATGCAGAAATCGGATGATCAGAGGGCCCCTCCCACTGAAAAGCTTTAGCAGACCCTCTAGATTCCAGGGACTCGGGTCTGAAAATGACCCGGAAAGTTTAGCTGTTATAACAGGCTCAGAAAATTCCACTTTAAAGAATATTCGGGAGTCTCTTTCTTTAAAGTGATCAGACACTTCATTTCTATGATGACAAAGATAAATGTTGACGATCCGCTCGATTAGATTCCAGCCTGCAACTCACTCCCAGGTATCTATTATTTTACATATAAACCCTCTGAACCGCTCGATTAGATTCCAGCCTGTAACTCAGTTGTGATGACTGCGGTTCTTACCTTTCATGCTTTCCATTTCCTTCAATGTCATAATTTTACTTCAGTTACCACATTGCCTGTTCTTGGTTTTTCTGCAGGCTTGTCCTTCTGCCAGCTCCATCGCCGGCAGGTTCTGGTGAGCGGATATGTAAATAGCAGCAGTACCTCCTATATCCCACAGTGCACACAGACAGGGGAGTACGAGGTTGTGCAGTGTGACACTGACCCTGGACAGTGCTGGTGTGTCGACAGTGACGGGATGGAGATTTATGGAACACGTCAAAACAAGGGCCCAGTGCACTGTGAGTATTTAGAAGAATGAGAGGCGATCTCATTGAAACATATCAAATTCTTCGAAGGCTTGACAAGTTAACTGCTGAGAGGCTGTTTCCCCTGGCTGGAGAGTCTAGAACTAGGGGGGTCACAGTCTCAGGATAAGGGGTCGACTATTTATGACTGAGATGAGGAGAAATTTCTTCACTGAGAGGGTTGTGAATTCACTATCCCAGAGGGCTGTGGATGCTCAGGCGATGAGTATATTCAAGACTGAGATCGATAGATTTTTGGGCACTCAGAGAATCAGGGGATAAGGGGACAGGGCGGGATTTCATGTAGACGTTCAGCCATGATCTTATTGCATGGTGGAGCAGGCTCAAGGGGCCATATGGCCTACTCCTGCTCCTATTTCTTATGTTCTTATGTTCTTACTTTCTGTTTAAAAAAAAGAGGCAAAGCTCTTTTCTTGTTTACAAAGGGCAAAGAGTTCAAAGTAAATATATATTTCATTTTCCCTCCAATTGTTTTCCCATTCTCTCTTGAAGGCGCTGACTCCTGCTGGGATATGGTTACACAGAAGCCAGCAGCTCTCTGGTACCTTACTCCAGTGGGCTAATCTTTAGACATGAGATGCACAGGCGCCTTGCAGCCGGGGTCTCTTGAGAGCAACCAGAGGCCCAGAAACCATGGCCGAGTTTTCCACTGCCGGAACCCATGGGTGTTGAAGTCAATGGTAGTGTGCCAACCACTGCCCTGGTGGGTTCAGCTAGGGCAGCACAGACTGGCAATCGAACCTGAGACTGTGGAGATTAATGCCATAACTGGGTGTGTGCTGGCCCAGTGAAGCCAAAGAGGAGGTTGGGTTGCGGGGTGGGGAGGAGCCCTTGAATCAGGTGGCATCTCTTCGTGAGACAGGTGGGAGGATTGCACACTGCCAACATTAAAGGTCAATTAAGGCATGAATTGAATATTTTGTTTGTGGAATGAACTGTCAATAGTATAGAACACCGACGGTTTTAAAGTTTGCTCACCCGAGTGGGAGACAGTAGTGTGTGGCCCCACCTAGGGTTACCAACCCTCCAGGATTGTCCTGGAGTCTCTAGGAATTAAAGATTCATCTCCTGGACACCCCATCGAGCAACTCGGGAGAAAAATCATAGGGGGCATTTAAAAAAAATGGTATTTTTATTTTCATTTTCTTTGAACACTTGTTTATCAGTTATAAAAATATTGGAGCTGGGAAAAAGGTTGTTTGCCTGGCAGTCAAGAATCATCCTAATCGGGTGTCAAAGAGTCTGTTCACTTTTAAGAACATAAGAAATAGGAGCAGGCGTAGGCCATTTGGCCCCTCGAGCCTGCTCCGCCATTCAATGAGATCATGGCTGATCTTCTGCCTCAACTCCATTCACCGGCCCTATGATTGGTGTGGGAAGGCTGTGGGCACGAGAATGGCTGTGTCAGGTGACCAATGGCGGGAGCGTGTGGGCGGGGTGGGTGGAGACAGGAGGTCATGTGATGAAACCTTCAGGACTATGTTCAATCCGTGTTGGTAACCCGAGCTCCACCACATAAAACTACCTCAGATTTGGGAATAAATGGTAATCTCACTCAAAGGAGCCAGGGGATGACCAGTGAAATGCGACAAAAAAAATGGCAAATGGGTGGTCAGTGGGGGAGGGGTAGAACTCTTTTGAGGCTTAGGTTAAGGCGCTTCATGTGGCTTTTAGTTACTAAGTTCAGTTAATAACAATCTAAAAATAAAGACTGCAGAGCCTCAAAATACAAATACAAAGTTACACCAATATTAATGCTGTTGAGTACAAGTCGCTTTGATGTAAATTTAACCCACGGTGTACTCACCCTAGATGTGCTCCCTCTTAACTGAACTAATATGACTAACATGGAGAGGGGGGGGGGGGGGTTTGTGGAACCTTTGCAAGGCTCTGTTCTAGCAGAGACTCGCTAACAGTGAGCAGATGTTGGAAAATCAGGGCTATGGTGTTATAGCCCTATCCAGTCGCCACTAGCGAGGCTCCGAATTGGGAGGGACGCCTCCCAGAATTACTCAGATGAAGCTTTTATTTTCTTAACTACATTATTTTGCACCTAATAAAGGTCCCACAAGCTGTGAGGTTCGAGACCGGCGGGTTCTACATGGGGCTGGGGTGAGGTCACCACCTCAGTGTTCCACAGGTGGAAGGTTTTTACCCGTCCAGTGCAGGTTTGTCAACACAACAGACATGATGGTCTTCGATCTGGTCAATAACTTCAACAGGTAAGGGAGAGGAAATGGAGCGTAATTAAAATGAGGACGGAAGTGCTTTTGTTCTGAAGGAAAAACGGGAAACGCTGCGAAAGCACAGTAGGTCCGTCAGCATCTGTGTAAAACACACGTTAACGTTTGGAGAGGGGACCCTGGCTGGAAATTTCCTCGGAGCTGCTTCCGCCCCGTCACCGTAGCTTCACTAGAAGTGCGGTGGTGACCGCGTTTGCACGCACAAACGCGGGTGTCGGCCCCACTTCAGGCAACGTCATGGCGCCGGAGCGAAAGTACTAGGTCTTGGCAATAAACCTATTGCTGAAACATCAGCCCATCTTTTTGCTTCTTAAAAGATGTCAAGGCCCTGGAGAGAGTGCGGGGGAGATTTAGCAGAATGGTACCAGAGATGAGGACTGTGGCAATTCAGGTCTTTAAAATGCTGAGGGTCATGGATGATATTAGCAAGGTATGTGTCTTAAACTGGGAGCACTGAACTGAAGGACATGGGTTCAGAATGATCAGATCTTACGCTAGTTTAGAAGTTCCCACGGGGAAGGGTGATGAATGCCTCCGGTTGCTGCTGACGTTATGAATTCCTTTGTGAAGCTCTCTTCTATTTCTAGTGAAACCATAAACATGCAAAAGTTGTGATTTCAGTAGAATTACTGAACAGAGGAGATCTTTATGATGGTGTTCAGTGCATGGGAGGTGCTCTTGACCCTGAGCAGTGGAGACACGGATTAAACTCCCTGCCTAAGCAAGTTGAGTCTGGGCCAACTCCTTCAAAATGGAGCTGCATACAACAACACCGACAACATGGTATGGATGAGGGTTTGAGCAGCTGCTGGGCTGAGGTAGGGACGGAGACAGGCGATGCGTATCTCGTCGGGAGGGGGATTTGTAGTCCTAACAGGTTGAATGGAATGGAAGGGAAACCAAGGTAAACCAGTAAGTGGCAATTAGTGGATACGTACCGAGCTTTGGTTGTAAAATCCAGATGGTTGTGGGAGGAAGAGAAGATTATTGGAGATAAGGAATTCTACATTTTAGACGTCCTGAGAAAGATTGAGTTAGAGTAGGAGACGGTGCAATGAGTCTTGAATGAACTTGGGCCCTAGGTAGCTGAAGGCACGGCCACCAATGGTGGAGCAAAGAAAATCGCAAAAGGCCAGAATTGGAGGAGCGCAGACAGCTTGGAGGGTTGTAGGGTTGGAGCAGGTTACAGAGATAGGGAGGGGAGAGGCCATGGAAAGCAAGGATGAGAATTTTAAAATCGAAGCATTGCCGGACTGGGAGCCAATGTATGTCAGCGAGCACAGGGGTGATCGTGTGAACGGGACTTTGGATGAGCTCAAGTTTACAGAGGGTGCAAGGTGGGAGGCCGGCCAAGAGAGCATTGGAAACAATGTTTACTCGTGGTCCAAAAGTGAACCTGTTATACTGGTGAACTAAATAACAACATAAAAAATATAATCATTTGCTTACTTTAGCAAAGTTGATACCTTCATCACTTAGAAACATATCAAAAACACTACACGCAAAGCTAAAATTACAGCTGCTGTTATTCATCCCTCCACCAGGGGGAGATGCTCAATTATTTTTGGAAGATCAAGTGCAGGACAAAACCAATCTTAAGGACATGGTGTAATCTGGAAGAGGACAGCTGATCCATTTCTGACCAGTCTGGTGCACAGAGAATGTAAATTTACACCATTGTGGGGTCCACTGTGCTATAAGCCATGACTATTTCATATTGCTATAAAACTGTAGCAGCATCTATGAGCGGATCCCATAAAAAGGAAACTTGGTGTGGACAAGTACTTCAAGGATAAAGCACTTTCTACCAATAGAATGGCAATAAAAGAATTGAAGTCTAACCCTGAATTTTCTCCCCTCCTGTCTTGATCCATGCAGAGTTAGGGAGTCCCTGGCATTGCCTGTCCTCTTCCAGCTTAAGGGAATGGTAGTATAGTGGTTATGTTACTGGACTAGTAATCCAGAGGCTTGGACTAATGATCTGGAGACATAAGTTCAAAATCTCCCCATAGCAGCTGGAGAATTTAAATTCAGTTAATTAAATAAATGTATCAGTAATGTGACCATATACCAGATTTTCATATAAAATCCATCTGATTCAATAATGTCCTTTAGGGAAGGAAATCTGCTGTTCTTACCTGGTCTGGCCGATATGTGACTCCAGACTCACAGCATGTGGCTGACTCTTAACAGCCCTCTGAAATGGCCTAGCAAGCCACTCAGTTAAGGGCAATAAGGGATGGGCAATAAATGCTGGCCTTGCCAGCGACACCCACATCCCATGAATGTATTTTAAAAAATGCTTGCCAAGTGGTCATGTTTTGAAATACATGGGCCTAGTTGTTGGTGTTGGTGGGCTGTTTGACCATGAAGGGGTATTGCAATTGAACCAAATCTTCTACTGATCAGACTTCCAATTTTAGCAATTTCCACCATGGGCCACTGGATGGCGGTCAAGATCGTGAACCTTGGTTGTTTTCTTTTCGTCTCCCTAAGCCAGTGATCCTGAGCACTTCTCTAACTGAGATCAGCTAACTCAATACAAAGTATGGAATGAACCTGGGGCCTTTTGAATTAAGACCCGCACTAGGCAGTGGATTTACCTGTGGAACCATAGGGCAGCTTGGAGATATTACTTCAGGGACGAACTGTCGAACCACGCGGTGGGCAAGGAGTCTCCACAATCCTTCGAAAGAAGCTTGACCAGAGGAAAGGACATTTCACGTAATAAGGGATGGGTTCCTCATTAGCAGGGCTAATGAGGAGTTATGAATCATCGTGGTCCCATGGGGCTTGCTTGATTGCCTTAGGGACTCGAAGAGCAATCTCCCAGAGTTTTTCCTGAATCGGTCGCAGGGTTGCTGCTCCCTCACAGAGGATTGTGCGGTCAGAGGGTGGGTGAACAATGTATGGGGTTACACCGTTGTCTTGATGGTATGAGCTTGATGGGTCCCGTGCTCTTTTCTCACAATTATGTTCATTTGATCGTAGGTATCAACCTTGGCTCAATGGTAGCACTCTCACCTAATCACATAGCCTAGGCTGGCACTTCAGTGTAGTACTGAGGGAGAGATGTTAAACGGATATGTTAAACTGAGGCCCGGTCTGCCCTCTCAGGTGGACTATTTGAGGAAGAGCGGGAGAGGTCTCCTGGTGTCCTGGCCAGCATTTATCCCTCAACCAACACTTAAAGCAGATGATCTAATCATTATTGCATTGCTGTTTGTGGGATCTTGCTGTGCGCAAATTGGCTGCTGCGATTCCTACATTACAAAAGTGACTACACTTCAAAAGTATTCCATTTGCTGTAAAGTACTTTTGGACGTTCTAAGGTTGTAAAATGCGCTATATAAATGCAAATTCTTTCTTTTCTCTATCTTGGGCATCCTCTAACAGCTGGGAGCTGCTCTGTTGACGCATGGCCTCGCCCCTTCCCATCGCTGTAATCTCCTCCAGCCCCACAACCCCCCGAGATATCTGTGCTCCTCTAATTCTGCCCTCTTGAGCACCCCTGATTATAATCGCTCAACCTTCGGTGGCCGTGCCTTCTGTTGCCTAGGCCCTAAGCTCTGGAATTCCCTGCCTAAAGCTGTCCGCCTCGCTACCTCTCTTTCGTCCTTTAAGACGCCCCTTAAAACCTACCTCTTTGACCAAGCTTTTGGTCACCTGCCCTAATTTCTCCTTATGTGGCTTGGTGTCAAATTCTTTGTCTTAAAATACTCCTGTGAAGCGCCTTGGGACGTTTTACTACGTTAAAGGCGCTATATAAATACAAGTTGTTGTTGTTGTTGTCCCAAAGCACTTTACAGCCAGTGAAGCACTTTTGAAGCGTAGTCACTGTTGTAATGTAGGAAACGCGGCAGCCAATTTGCACACAACAAGCTCCCACAAACAGCAATGTGACAATTACCAGATAATCTGTTTTGGTGATGCTGGTTTAGGGATAAATATTTGCCAGGACACCAGGGAGAACTCCCCTTCTCTTCTTCTTTGATACTCAATCTCCGGGCTCACATGTGCTCATATTGTTTAGGTATCAATGGATATGGAACGACCATGGAAATGTACCCCAACCACATTTAACACTTTTGGAAGATGAAAGGAGAGAATGGGAGGGGGCGTACTGGGACAAACTGTGATGGAAACCCATTATAACACTCACGTTGAATCAGGAACTCCAAATTTGGAGCCTGGTTATTTATTGAAGAATATCCCAAACATGATTTGCCAGAACAAGCACACAATGTTCTTAAAAAAATAAAAAAAATTCCTAAAAATAAGGGAGTGCTAATTTGCGAATAGTGTTTTCGTTCTCAGGGTATTTTTAGTAAAGTGGAATTTGAGAAATTGTTTGTGTTCCTTCCCTCCCAGATTCCCGGGTGCATTCCGCACATTCAGTGCCTTCAGGCGGAGTTTTGTTGATGTTTCTGGTTACTGTTATTGTGCTGACAGTTTGGGACGGGAGCTTCAGGGCACAGGTGAGTGATTGCACTTCACTGTAGGGCATTTAAAACAAGAGACATTAGTATTCTTTCCCCTCGGGTTTGTCCCCCTTCTCCCCAAAAATCGCCGACTCTTTGCTGGGGTACGGCTCCATGGGCTCTCTGCTGCCATGTGGCCCTTCTTCATATGGAAGCCTAGCCAGTGAAGGCTATTTGTTGACCATTGTGGTGAGACAGCATAGCCAAACTCGATCCTGGCCTCATCCGACATGCACATACTCACACTTTGCATCCCAGGTCACAGGTCAGTGGTCAAGAGTGGGAACTCTGGTTGATTTCTCCCCCCTCCCCTCCCCTTTAGCTCGGGGGCCCGAAGGCCAACTGTAGCATCCCAATTGCTGCTCTGACTAAACACAGAGCAAGGATTGACTTTTTAACCAAAACTGGCAGTTAGTGGTGTGGAGAGAAGCTACAACAATAGCACCCCATACCGCATGGTGGCATGCTTTACTGTATTGTGTCATCCCTGAGGCAAAGTATTTGAAAAGGAATTGAACACATAATCTGACGCTCTAGTGAAGGACTGAGGGATGGCTGTACCCTCAACGATAATGGGCGGAACTTTCAACTTCAGCAGGGGTGTAAAACGGGCTGTCGTGGATCCACCTGACTTTCTTTTCCCGTTAATACAAGCCCCCACCAAAGATGAAAATTCCACCCAATGTTTTTTTCAGATTATCCATTAAACTAAGGCTCTGTTCCGATGGGATTACAGCCACAGCCACCTCCTTTCACTGTGCCTTGGCAGTTCCCTTGGCTGGCCTTTTCCCCTCTTCCTAGGACCTCCCCTCTCATCTTGATTTGGGCCAGTGGCAATTCTATTGGTGCCGTCAAAAAATTGGAAGCTCTGCGCCATGCGTCCGAACTCTCAGACATTGCGGAACTGGTAATCCCAGTTACCAGAAATAAAAGGTTTGTGATGATGCCTGACTCTGAAACACCTTGTTTCCCTACGTTAGTGGCACTATATAAATGCAAGTTGTTGTTGTTCCTTTAAGCTGCTGCAGTCTAGCGGGAATTGGCCTCGATTATGTGCTCACTCCAAAGTGGGACTGGAATTCATGACCTTCTTACTCAGAGGCAAGGGCAGCAGGTGCATGGGAACACCAGCACCTCCAAGTTCCCCTCCAAGTCACACACCATCCTGACTTGGAAGTATATCGCCGATCCTTCATCGTCGCTGGGTTAAAATCCTGGAACTCCCTCCCTAACAGCACTGTGGGAGTACCTTCACCACGCGGACTGCAGCGGTTCAAGAAGGCAGCTCACCACCACCTTCTCAAGGGCAACTAGGGATGGGCAATAAATGCTGGCCTTGCCAGCGACGCCCAGATCCCATAAGCGAATAAAAAAAAGCGTGCTACCGACTGAACCAGGGCTGGCACACAGAGTTATGTGATGTATATTCTGAGGTTGATCCTCTTGCGATCATAATGCTGTGAGGGGACACATAAATAAAGAGTTTTGTATGAGGAATATTCCCCCTTGTCTTTAATGGCATATGTTGGCACTGTTGGCACACATAAGAGCGCAATGCCCTTGCATTCTAAGAGCACTAGAACGTGGCTGGGACCAGGGTCCTAGCGGAAAGGATAACTCGGGCTGTAAATAAGACTTTAAACTAATAACACCGGGAGAGGTAATTGCTAGAAATTGCAGAAACCTAACAATAAATGAATCAGGAAATCAGAGTAAAGGACAAACTAAAGGAAGGAATAAAGATAACATGAATGGACAGAGATTGGATAAAGATCATAGAGCATAAAGGCAAAATAACTACTAAAAACAAAGAGAGGAATAATAAATAAAAACAATTTAAACTATTGGTACAGAAATGTACATAGTATTCAAATCAAAATGGATGAACTGGAGGCAATAATTTGTAGAGAGGATCCGGATACAGTAGGGATGGCTGAAACATGGTTACATAGAGATTGGCAACTAAATATTTATGAACACATTTAGGAAGGAAGGGGGTGGAGTAGCTGTACTAGTTAAAGATAACATAATGGCAGTAGAGTGTAACTAGCAGTAAGATTGACACAGAATCCATATGGATTTCAACTACCCCCAAATAAACTGGCAGCAAGAAGCAGCAAAAGGAGAAAAGGGGAAGTTTTTATAGTGTATACAGGACTCCTTTCTCACTCAGTACCTAAGAAGTCCAACAAGAAAAGAATCACTGCTGGATCTTGTAATGAACCAGACAGATAGGAGAAGTAAGAGTTGGGGAGCATCTTAGTAGTAGTGATCACAATATAGTAAGGTTTAAGATTAGTAACAAGAGTGACATAAGTAGGACAGAGATGATAGATTGGAAAAGAGAAAATTATGAGTAAATGAGGTGGCACTAAAGAAGGTAAACTGGGAGAAAATTATGTCAAACAAAGAGACAGAAAAACAGTGGGAAATCCTTAAAAGGGTAATCAATAGCGTTCAAGAGAAATGTATTGCACTAAAAGCCAAAAACAAGCAAGCTAATTATGGGGCACCGTGGATGAATAAAGAACTGAAGGGAAAATTGAATCTAAAGAAAAAGACATATGAGAAGTACTTAGATACTAAAGGAATGGAGGACAAAAGGGAATATGAAGAATTTAGGAGAGAAGTTAAAGAAAAACATCAGAAAGGCAAAGCAAAATTACAACATCAAATTATCTAGGAATATAAAAAGAAATAATAAAGTGTTCTCTAGACATAAATAATAAAAGGAAAATTGAAGTAGGGGTAGGGCCACTAAAGGATGAGCAAGATAAACTCACAGGTAATGACAGAAAAATGGCAGAAGTATTGAATAACTACCTTGCCTCAGTTTTTATGAAAGAAGATAAAAAAATATACTTCACTAGAAAATAAACTTAAAAAGAATATTAATACAGTTGGAATAGAAAAGGAGAAAATAATTGACAAACTAGCAAAACTAAAAGAGGATAAAACCCCCAGGTCTAAATGGTATGCACCCACGCATACTCAAAGAGACAAGGGAAGAGATAGCAGAGGCAGTAGTTTATATATATATAAAAGCAGAGGGGATAGTGTCAGATGACTCGCAGACAGCTAATGTTGTTCCTATAGACAAAAATGGAGATAGAACAAAACTTGGGAACTATAGACCAGTCAGCTTAACATCAGTGGTATTGGAATCTATACCAAAAGAAGTGATAGAAGAGCATCTAGAGACAGAAAATATAATAATAGTCAGCATGCGTCCTGAAAGGCTAAGTCATGCTTAACTAACCTGATAGAATTGTTTGAAGAGGTAATGGAAAGAGTAGACAAGGGTAATGTAGTAATGTCATATACTTGGATTTTCATAAGGCCTTCAATAAGGTACCACACGGTAAGCTAATGACAAAGGCTAGGGCATGTGGAGTCGGGACAAATAGCTGAATGGATAGCAAATTGGCTGAAATAGAGAAAGCAGTGAGTTGGGGTACAGGGTAGCTATTCAAATTGGAAGAAGGATCAGTGCTGGGACCACTGTTATTCATAATTTACATTAATGATTTGGACTTAGGAACAAGTAATTCAATATCAAAATTTGCATATGATACCAAACTGGGGGGGGTATAGCTAACACTGAGGAAGAATGCAACATAATACAAGAAGACATTAGAAAACTTGCAGACTGGGCAGTTAAGTGACAAAGGAACATTAACATAGATAAATGTGAGGTGATGCATTTTAGTAGGAAAAAAAGAACCATCACCTACACCTTAGAAAATAAGAAACTCAGTGGGATAGAAGAGCAAAGGGATCGAGGGATACAGGTGAACAAATCATTAAAAACAGCATCGTACATCAGCAAAGCAATTAAAAATGCTAACAAAGCACTGGGCTTTATTTCTAGGTATATAGAATTCAAAGGTAGTGAAGTTATGTTAAACTTGTATAGGATCCTGGTCAGGCCACACTTAGCGTACTGTGCACAGTTCTGGACTCCATACTATAAAAAGGACATAGAAGCACTGGAGAAAGTGCAAAAAAGATTTACAAGGATGGTACCAGAACTGAGAGGTTACAGCTATTGGGAAAGATTGAACAGGTTGGGCCTTTTTTCTTTAGAAAAGAGAAGACTTAAAGGTGACCTGGTAGAGGCCTTTAAAATTATGAATGGGTTGGAAAGGTAAATGTGGAGAGAATGTTTCCACTTGTGGGAGAATCCAAAACTAGGGGCTATAAATACAATATAAATAAATCTAATAGAGAAATAAGGAGAAATTTCTTTACTCAGAGAGTGATTAGAATGTTGAACTCGCTACCACAGGAAGTGGTTGAGGCAAATAGCTCAGATGCTTTCAAAAGGAAACCTGCTGCGTATATGAGAGAAAAGTGAATAGAAAGATATGCTGAATGGCTGAGATGAGGTCGATAGAATGGGAGGAGACTTGTGTGGAGTATAAACACCAGCACTGACTAGTTGGGTCGAATGGCCTGTGTGTGCTGTATATTCTATGTAATTCTATGTAATTTTTATGAACAGGAAAGGGCCATTAGGCCCAACAGGCCAGTCCCTTTCTCCTAGATCAACCCCACATCAAAGCGCTCAATCTCTTCTCTTTCCAGAAACGCCTTTCATTGCTTCTCAAATCCATTGAAATGATCCAATTCAATGGTCTTCCCTGGTAAGTTATTCCATAGCTCTATTACTCTTTGGGGGGCAACGTTCTGCCTGGCTTCCACTCTTACTCCCAACTCCCAAATTTTTAACTTGCGTTCCCAGGTACTTGAACGCTCCGGTAGAGTGAGTAAGTTGAGTTGTAGCTACTAACCCTGCCTGCTCCTGTCCTGTTCTTTTGTATTTGTCAGGTCTGGAGTTATTATTGGATGAAATCTATGACACGATCTTCGCTGGCCCACAGCTTGGGCACTCGTTTACCGACACCAGCATTTACCGGATCCTGCAGCGGCGGTTCCTCGCCGTGCGACTGCTGATCACCGGCAGGTTTAGATGTAAGTGCTCGCAGAGAAGAGTTTGCAACTGATTCATTATGACATTAACCTGTTTTGTTACTGGGTTATTGCAGTGGGTTAGCCGTAGGCTTTCACCTCTGTGCCCTTGTTTTGACTGATGACGCCTTCTGTCCGCCAGCTGTAAGGGATTTACGTCAGAAGAGTTTTGGGCAATCTCAATCCATTCTCTAGTGGGTATAGCAATAAAATACCCTAATTTGGCACTAAATTTTCAACTAGTGGTCGTCCCAATACTCCACAGGGAAAAATAAATCTTTGCAATCTCAAGTCATGATTGAGGCTTGATTGTATCTCTGGTCTCTCCCAGCTTCCAATTATCCTCCCCTTTCCTGCTGGGTGTTGACATTTAAAAAAAAAATTGTTCTTGGTTTATGGGCAACTGCATCTATTGCCCATGCCCAGTTTCCCTGTGAAGGTGATGGAGGGCTTTCTCCTTGAACTGGTGCAGTCCTTGTACTGATGGCGCTCCCACAGTGCTGTTAGATAGGGAATTCCAAGACATTGACACAGTGGCGATGAAGGAATGGCAATATATGCCCAAGTCATAATGATGTGTGACTTGGAGGTGACAATGTTCCCATGATATTGCTGTTCGTGTCCCTTCTTGGTGGTAGAGGTTTCAGCAGAGGGAAGTGTTGTGGAAATAATCTAGGTGAGTTGCTGCAGTGCATCCTGTACATTGTACATACTGCAACCACAGTAGACTGATGATGGAAGAGTGGGTATTGAGACCAGTGGCAGGGGCACCGATCAAGCAAACTGCTTGATTCTTTCTGCCTTATAAGTGGTCAGAGATATTGGGGGGAAAATTTGGTTGCTTAGTACCTCCCATTAGCGCCCTAAGAGGGCGCAAAGCAACTAACCAGACGCGGCGATGTTTGCGCAGCTCACGAAATTGACCAGACATTTTGCGGCGTCGCTAAACACTACCGCCACGATCTCCTGCGCTCGCAGATTGTGACGTCAGTCGAGCGTGCAACGCCCCAGTAGCGCCCCGGACTGGATATTGTGTGGCGCCCCCTGCCTTACCGTCTGCCGCTAGCAATAACAGGTTGAGGGGAGCGTTTTGCAGTCGGGAAGGGACTGAGGGAGCGCTATTTAAAGGCGACCGCTTCCTGCCTTTTTTTGTTGGCGACATTTTTGCACCACGCATTCTGAGAGAGAGAGAGAGACTTCTGGAGAGATTCAATGCCGTGTGAAGGAGTTTTGGATACTGAGCAGCACTTTGCAGGTTCATTTTGATTTGACCTTCCTTGCATCGATTTAGAAGAGACTCTGGGGGGCTGCACTCTGAGCTCTTTCCCTGGGCCTCTCCATTGTTTTTTCCAGCAGATTTGATGTACAGGTCTCTCCAGGCCGAGATTCAAGGCTGCAATGAGCAGGGTGTGGATGGAGAGCAAGATCGACCCTCCCCTTTAAGAACTGACCGGCGCCAGTGTGTCTGTGTTCCATTGCTGACTGACATCACATGAGCTTCGCCCGCAATCTGAGTTAGCGCCTCACTCCTCAGCGTTTGCGCCTTAAGACAGGTGTGTAGTGCCTGATTTAGCGCTCCAATCACCTCCAGGGGCGATAGAAGCCAAGTTTGCAGTCAGCGGCGATAATTAGCGGCAGGCGCTAAACTTTGTGCCCGGCCGATAATTGCACCCCAAACGGGGCGATACCAAATTTCTCCCCCATTATCTTTTATCTGAGGAGCACAACAGAAATGCAAGATATTGTTGTGTACGCTTATCCATTAGTTGTTCATTATATGGTTACAAGGATGGTTGTCCGTTCAAACCCACTTTTCTACCTATATTCACATTTCACTCTTTCAGCTTCTTATTGGTAACAAACTGCAGCACAACTTTACTCTGACACAAAGCAGAGTAACACTCCATCTTTCACTCAATCAATCGGGAGGGAGGGAGAGGGGCGATCGAGAGGGAAGAGGGCAAGAGGGGAATTGATTTTGGGGTGGGGGCCAAGGCAGTGCCAGCAGCAGTCTTCGGCATTGCAGTGGAGCCAGGAGGAGCACTCGGGAAGGGGGCCTGAAATGGGCAATAGGTCCCTATTTGCATATGCAAAGGGCCTAACGCCTGTTCAGGCATGGGCCCTGGACACCTTTACTTCAACCTTTACCAATATGGCGGGCAGTGCACCTCTGACACAAAATGTGCATAAGCACGCCGCCCACCGTATTGTACACTTAGACACCCAGATCACGCCTGTAAAACAGGCGCGCATCAACAAATCTGATTATTAATGCTGGATACCTGAAATTGAAAGTGTTCCATTCTCCAGCACCAACATCCTTCATCTTTTAATGAGCACAAAATTCACCAAAAAAATGCTTATTACTTGTGACAAAAACAAAGCATTTTGTGTAAGATTTAATTTTATATGAGTTTGAAATTGAAATTCCACCGTGGTGCATAAGGGGTTAAAACCAGCCTCACTCACAGAAGAATGTTCCAGCGCATTTTTTATACATTTGTTGCCAAATCAGTAGTTATTGTTGGACAGATGCCCAATGGAAGCACCAACCTATTCAATTCCAATACTTTTGTATCATCTTGTATGTATTTGTCCAAATATATTTGTGATTGGCAGTTCTTTTTTAACTGAACAGACTGTTATTTAAATTCACTGGGTCCCCGACAATTTTTTGAAGGCATTTATCTGCCTGTCTTTTCCAAATCAATGAGGCTGTCTCAAACCTTTGAGTGAATATAGTCAGGCCAGACAGCTTGCACAGATGGTGAGAAAAAGCAAGAAGCGACTACATTAGAAATATTATTCATTGGCATAGTTTAATTGCAAACTATTTATTATGTTATAATACTCGAGGAGCTAGCGAAGCTTAAAACTACCGTAATTATGTATGTGTGCTACTATTTGCTTGTACTATTACTGTTCAATCAATTTGTTGGGCAGTGAAAGCTGAAGTCAGAGTCTACCAGAGTGCTAGGCCCAGGAATTTGGGCACGCCCATTTTTGGGCAGGCGAGGAGTGCAGGGTACAAACCCTGCACCTGAATGGTGAGGCCCAAGGCGCCCTAATATTGGACCTTGGGCCCCATTTCCATGGAGCTGGCGAGCTGCGCGAGCTGCCGCCGAATCGTAACTGAAGATCAGGTCGCAGCTGGCGATCTTTTAATGTGGGGTCAGAAGGAGTGCTGCTCCCAGCTCCACATTCAGGTAGGTATGGAGCCTTCCTATCAGTTAGCGCCACATTGTACTGTGCGAGTTCAGCACGTGGCGAGTAATGCACCGGGGCACACCAATATCGAAAATGGGTCCTACAAGAACCGCAGGACCCTAATTTAAATAACATATTCTGCCCTTAGCATAAATCGGATGTGTGCTCCTGACATCAACGTATCTACCTACACCAATATGGCGGGCAACGCACTTCTGGCTTGTAATGAGCGTGCGCTGCGTTCTGCCATTTTCAAAGGTTAGAATGCCATTTAGCTCCCGAATTTCATGGCCTTATTCTGTAACCTTCCAAAAACAGGATCATGTCAAGGTGCATGGTAAAACCAATAGCTGAAATAAACTCAAGACGGTTCTTTGTTCATTCCCTGAGCATTCTATGAATTTTACCTAGATATATAGGCAAGTGAAAATTCTCTCTGTGGGACATAAGGAGTTAAGGCTCACCTACAAGATTAGTCTGACACATAGAAACCAAAAATATCAAGAGAAACAAAAGAGTAAAGAGACAACAAATCATAATATTTTGTTACTGATACTTTGCCATTCTGGATTCAACTTCAGATCTTTGTTACATCTACCCTTTGTTACAGGCCCAACAAAATGTGAAATCGAGAGATTTACAGCTTCCTCATTTGGCAATATCTTCACTCCCTCATGTGACGACAATGGAAATTATCTGCCAGTCCAGTGTCAGCAGGGGGGTCAGTGTTGGTGCACAGATTCCAATGGACAGGAGATATCTGGAACAAGGCAGCAGGGAAGAGCACCTGATTGTGGTAAGTATCTGTTGATTGTTTCATCTACCACTACCCAACCCACTGTATAACACTTATGTGATATAATTTTCATATTTCCAGAGGTCTGGAATTTCCTTGGAGCTGCTCCCACTCCTCTGTCACAACTGAAGTGTCAGTGGTAACAAGCTCGCCTCTGAGTCAGTAGGTTGGGGGGGTTCAAATCCTGCTCCAGAGACTTGAGCACATAATCTCAGCTGACACTTCAGTGCAATACCGAGGGAGTGCTGCACTGTCACAGGTGCCACCTTTTGGATGAGCCGTTAAACTGAGGCCCTGTCTGTCCTTTCATGTGGATGTAAAAGATCCCATGGCACTATTCAAAGAAATGCAGGGGAGTTCTTCCAGTGTCCTGGCTAATATTTATACCTCAACCAACATTACAAAAACAGATGATCTGGTTATTATCTCATTACTGCTTGCGGGACCTTGCTGTGTGCAAATTGGCTGCCGCATTTCCTACATTACACCAGTGACTACACTTCAGAAAGTACTTCTTTGGCTGTAAAGCACTTTGGGACGAGGTTGTGAAAGGCGCTATATAAATGCAAATCCTTTCTTTCGCTGGAAGTGCAGCAGAACCCCCTCTTACGGGGGACTTCCATTGCACTTCTGGTGAAGTTACCTCACTCTCTGACTCCTAAGAGTCTTCACCATTCGCCATCCATGAGCTGTTCTGGTGTGTTGGGTGGCCATCATGTTAACAATCCCAACTCCTGAGTGAGGCATTCTTTGATTCAGGTGATGGGTCAAGTCATGGTCTGTAAGTTCTTCACTGAATTATCATTGGGGAGTAGTTGTTCTCTTCTCCCCCTATGGAAGTGATCATGGGTCCCATGGGCACTAGCAGCACTCGATCACTTACCCATGTGACCGTTCTTCATGTGTAAGCCTAGATATGTGACTATCAGCAGAATACTCCACCTTGGGAAGTATTACGGTTGACCCTGATCCCATCCTTACTGAACATCCACAAATACGCAGTGAGCCACAGAATCTGATGATCCAGCTGAGATCACTAAACTGAGAACAGACCAGGAATTGAATTGGAAACTTGCTCACAATCTCAATGGAGATACGGATGAGAAAGATGACTCAGTCTATTCTGGCTCATCCAGCTAGACAAGGATTGCCATTACATCATCCAACTGTTTCTCAAATGATTCCTGTGTTTTTGCCTCCACTAATCTGTATGGGAGTCCATTCCATGTGTTGATCACTTTTTGTGTGAAGAAGAACATCCTGATATAAGTCCTAAATTTGCCATTTGCTAGTTTGAACCTGTGCCTCCGAGCTAGTGTCATGGTTTGTCATGAAGTAGAGTTGTGGATCTACTTTTTCTATATCACTTATTTTTTTCATTTACCTCAGTGACATCTCCTCACAGCTGCCTCATTTCACGTCCTTTATGGCTCTCTACCGCACCATGTGGCGTATTTGCCCTCTAAGCCACTAAGGGCCCTTTGCAATACATCTTTAAATTACTGTTATTATTACACAATGGATTTTTATTTATATTCTGGTAAGACCAGAACCAGCATGGATATGAAATTGGCTAAGTGACAGGAAACAGAGAGTAGTGGTGAACGGTTGTTTTTTGGACTGGAGGAAGGTATACATACAGTGGTGTTCCCCAGGGATCGGTACTAGGACCACTGCATTTCTTGATATATATTAATGACTTGGACTGTACAGGGTACAATTTCAAAATTTGCAGATGACACAAAACTTGGAAGTATAGTGAACAGTGAGGAAGATAGTGATAGACTTCAAGAAGACATAGATAGGCTAGTGAAATGGGCGGACACGTGGCAGATGAAATTTAACGCAGAAAAGTGCAAAGTGATACATTTTGGTAGGAAGAACGAGGAGAGGCAATATAATCTAAAAGGTACAATCCTAAAGGGCTCATGGAGTTGGGGGTAATATAGTAGCATGGATAAAGGATTAGTTAACGGACAGAAAACAGAGAGTAGGGATAAATGGATCTTTTTCAGGTTGGCAGGCTGTAACTAATGGGCTGCCACAAGGATCAGTGCTGGGGCCTCAGCTACTTACAATCTATATTAATGACCTAGATGAAGGGACCGAGTGTAATGTATCCAAGTTTGCTGATGATACAAAGCTAGGTGGGACAGCTGTGAGGAGAACACAAAGAGTCTGCAAAGGGATATAGATAGACAAAGTGAGTGGGCAGTAAGGTGGCAGATGGAGTATAATGTAGGGAAATGTGAGTTTATTTACTTTGGTAGGGAGAATAGAAAAACAGAATATTTTTTAAATGGTGAGAAACTTTTTAAATGTTGCTGTTCAGAGAAATTTGGGTGTCCTCATGCAAGATACACAGAAAGCGAGCATACAGGTACAGCAAGCAATAAGGAAGGCAAATGGCTTGTTGGCCTTTATTGCAAGGGGGTTGGAGTATAAGAGTAAGGAAGTCTTGCTACAATTGTACAGGGCCTTGGTGAGACCACACCTGGAGTACTGTGCACAGTTTTGGTCTCCTTATCTAAGGAAGGATATATTTGCCTTGGAGGTGGTGCAGCGAAGGTTCACTAGATTGATTCCTGTGATGAGAGGGCTGTCCTATGATGAGAGATTGTGTAGAATGGGCCTATACTCTCTGGAGTTTAGAAGAATGAGAGGTGATCTCATTGAAACATATAAGATTCTGAAGGGGATTGACAGGGTAGATACTGGGAGGTTGTTTCCCTTGGCTGGAGTGTCTAGAACTACGGGGCATAGTCTCAGGATAAGGGGTAACCATTTAAGACCAAGATGAGGAGGAATTTCTTCACTCAGAGGGTTGTGAGTCTTTGGAATTCTCTGCCCCAGAGGGCTGTGGATGCTGAGTCTTTGAGTATATTCAAGGCTGAGATAGATAGATACATTTTTGGACTCTAGGGGAATCAAGGGCTATGGAGATCGGGCGGGAAAGTGGAGTTGAGGTCGATGATCAGCCATGATCTTATTGAATGGCGGAGCAGGCTCAAGGGGCCGTATGGTCTCCTCCTATTTTGTTTATTCCTATGTTCTTAAATAAACAGAGAGACCTGGCGTATATGTGCATAAATTGTTGAAGGTGGCAGGGCACGTTGAGAAAGCGGTTAAAAAAGCGTACGGGATCCTGGGCTTTATAAATAGAATTGAGAGGTCGCACAACACCAGGTTATAGTCCAACAGTTTTATTTGAAATCACAAGCTTTCGGAGCTATCGATTTGCTCCTTCCTCAGGTGAAGTAAATTAGATACAGAATCTCCAAAGCATATATAGATGGAAAACAAAGCATGTGTACTTTACAATTGCAGACCAATAAATTAAATCATCCTGACTATCTGCCGAGGTGTGATAAAGTTAATTAAGTCAGCCAGGAAGGTACCACATCAAAGACATAGCAAGATACAACTGAGACAATGAGGTGTAGTCGCAGGGGTTCTAACGTGTCAAAAGCTGCCGTCTGTATGTAAAACGAAAAGTTTTAACGTTTTTTTACTTTTTTACTGGGAAAATTTTTACTTTTTTACTGGGAATCACATCTGTGAACAAGCGAACGACGACTCGAGTCCGGATCACGTCATGTATCGTGACATAAACCCAAGATCCCGATTGAGACCATCTTCATGAGTGCGGAACTTGGCTATCAGTTTCTGCTCGATGATTTTGCGTTGTCGTGTGTTTCTAAGGTTGCCTTGGAGAACGCTTACCCGCAGATCCGAGGCTGAATGTCCTTGACTGCTGAAGTGTTCCCCGACTGGGAGGTAACAATCCTGCCTGGCGATTGTTGCGCGGTGCTCGTTCATACGTTGTCTCAGTGTCTGCATGGTCTCGCCGATGTACCATGCCGCGGTGCATTCTTTCCTGCAACGTATGAGGTAGACAACGTTGGCCGAGTCACATGAGTATGTACCATGTACCTGGTGGGTAGTGTCCTCACGTGTGATGGTGGTATCTGTGTTGATGATCTGGCATGTCTTGCAGAGTTTTCCATGGCAGGGTTGTGTGGTGTCGTGGTCGCTGTTATCCTGAAAGCTGGGTAATTTGCTGCGAACGATGGTACTTCTGAGGTTAGGCGGCTGTTTGAAGGCAAGTAGTGGAGGCGTGGGGATGGCCTTAGCGAGGTGTTTGTCGTCATCGATGACATGTTGAAGGCTGCGAAGAACATGGCGTAGTTTCTCCGCTCCGGGGAAGTACTGGACGACGTAGGGTACCCTGTTGGTTGTGTCCCGTGTTTGCCTTCTGAGGAGGTCTATGCGATTTTTCGCTGTGGCCCGTCGGAACTGTCGATCGATGAGTCGAGCGTCATATCCCGTTCTTACGAGGGCGTTTTTCAGCGTCCGTAGGTGTCCATCGCGTTCCTCCTCGTCTGAGCAGATCCTGTGTATTCGCAGGGCTTGTCCATAGGGGATGGCTTCTTTAACATGGTTAGGGTGGAAGCTGGAGAAGTGGAGCATCGTGAGGTTGTCCGTGGGCTTGCGGTAGAGTGAAGTGCTGAGGTGTCCGTCTTTGATGGAGATTCGTATGTCCAGGAATGAGACTGATTCTGAGGAGTAGTCCATGGTGAGTTTGATGGTGGGATGGAACATGTTTATGTTATCGTGTAATCTTTTCAGTGATCCTTCGCCATGGGTCCAAAGGAAGAAAATGTCGTCGATGTATCTGGTATACAGCGTTGGCTGGAGGTCCTGTGCAGCGAAGAAGTCTTGCTCGAACTTGTGCATGAAGATGTTGGCGTATTGGGGTGCGAATTTGGTCCCCATGGCTGTTCCGTGTGTTTGGGTAAAAAAATGGTTGTCGAAGGTGAAGACATTGTGGTCAAGGATGAAGCGGATGAGTTGTAGGATGGCGTCTGGAGATTGGCTGTTGTTGATGTTGAGTACTGAGGCTGTTGCAGCGATGCCGTCATCGTGGGGGATACTGGTGTAGAGTGCCGATACGTCCATCGTGGCAAATAGAGGCATAGAGTACAAAAGAAAGGAAGTTATAATGAACCTTCATGAAACACTGGTTCAGCCTCAACTGGAGTATTGTGTACAATTCTTGGCACCGCACTTTAGGAAGGATGTGAAAGCCTTAGAGAGGGTACAGAAAAGATTTATGAGAATGATTCCAGGGATGAGGGACTTCAGCTACTTGGATAGACTAGAGAAGCTGGGGTTGTTCTCCTTAGAGCAGAGAAAGTTGAGATTTGATAGAGGTGTTCAAAATCATGAGGGGTCTAGACAGAGTAGATAGAGATAAACTATTCCCATTGGCGGAAGGGTCGAGAACCAGAGGACACAGATTTAAGGTGTTTGGCAGAAGAACCAAAGGTGACATGAGGAAAAACCTTTTTACGCAGCGAGTGGTTAGGATCTGGAATGCACTGCCTGAAAGGGTGGTAGAGGCAGACTCAATCGTGGCTTTCAAAAGGGAGTTGGATAAGTAGCCGAAGGAAAAAGATTTGCAGGGCTACAGGGAAAGGGCGGGGGAGTGGGACTAGCTGAAGTGCTCTTGCAAAGAGCTGGCATGGGCTCAACGGGCCAAATGAACTACTTCTGTGCTGTAACCATTCAATGATTCTATGATATGGTAGGCGCCTTGATGTCATAATACATGAACAACACAGCTGAACAAATTCAACTTCTGAAGTAGTAATTCAGGTGATGGGTCAGATCAGGGTCTACAAGTTGCTCACTCAGACTAGGCTACATTGCACCCACAGAATTACCACTGGGAGTAGGTTACCAAAGGGAAAAGAATAATTACTCCTCCAATCTATATACAATGACAACTATTGGTTCCATGGGCAGTGGCAACTCTCCAACACCTTACCCAAGTTGAGATAAATATCCAATCCAACAGGAATCCAAGCAAATCACGTATGATCCAATATAGTCATACTTGTGCTAAATCCAACACAAATAACAGGAAATATCTCTTTACACAGAGGGTGGCCAATAGTTGTCAGAAAAGTGGTTTCGGCTATTTAAGAACGAGCTAGATCAAAAGGGTTATGGTAGAAAAGTGGTTCTATTATTGGACTAGTATCCAGTGCCCTAGATTAATAATCCAGAGAACGTGAGTTCAAATTCAGCATGGCAGTTTGATCATTTGAATTCAGTTTTAGAGTGCCTAAGGATGTTGTCTATATGGACTTCCAGAAGGCATTTAATAAAGTTCCGCACAAATGATTATTAGCAAAACTAAAAAAAGCATGGAATTGGAGGAAGCCTTGTGACATGGGTTGATAATTGGTTGAGAGGTAGGAGACAGAGAGTAGAGAAAAAGGGTTAATTCTCTGATTGGCAGGATGTGACAAGTGATGTTCCTGACCAAGTTTGCAGATGACACTCAGTTAGGCGGCACAATACGATGGCCCAGAAATTAAACAATGAGTGTTCACGCGGGGGTAAGGCTTCCCCGCGATATCTCACTCCGCGCCTACCTTTTTCCTCCGGGCCCACACGAACTTTAGCTTCAAGGCTGCAGCTGTGCAGTGCTTGCGTGACCCAGAGACGCAATTAGTTCGTGCGAGCTCTGGGATCACGTGATTCAGTTAGAGCCAATGGCAGCACACCATCTTTCATTCATAGTTTTAACAGCAAGGGCTGTCAAAGCTATGAATCCTACACACCCCCAAAAGAACAGCTAAACCTCAATTAAACAAAAAAAAAAGCCATCACATTAATAAAATAAGTATAGTTAAATAAATTAACCACTTTAAACAAAAAATTAAATTTTTGAAAAAATTTAAAATCTTTTTAAAAGTTATAAAAATAAACTTACCTTTCTTTAAAGTCTCTAAAAAAGATAAACCTGTTGAAAAAAATTTAAAATAATACTTAATTAACTACTTACCTTGTTAAAAGAGGGTCTTACGCCTCCTTTCTTTATGTGTAAAATCTTCCATGCTTACCTGCGCGTTCAAAGCACTAAGTGCACTGCGTGCGCGCAGCCTGTAGCGCGCATGCAGTTCACTTAGGAACCGCCCCCTTTTGAATTCACGAAGTGCCGGTTTCCCGCGCATGCAGGAAACCGGCAATTGGAGACCTAAAACGCGAGAGTACACAGTGCGTACGCTTACGTATTAGGTCTAATTTTCAGGCCATTGTGTATCACAGAATCCCACAATGCAGATAGAGGCCATTTCGGCCCATCGAGCCTGCACCGACACATATCCCAACGTATTTAATCCCCCTAACACTAAGGGTCAATTTATCATAGCCAAATCAACCAAACCCGCACATCTTTTGGACTGTGGGAGGAAACCGGAGCACCCGGAGGAAACCCACGCAGACACAGGGAGAATGTGCAAACTCCACACAGACAGTCACCCGGGGCCGGATTCGATCCCGGGTCCCTGGCGCTGTGAGGCAACAGTGCTAACCACTATGCCACCGTGTTGCCCGTGTAGATGGGAGCAGGAAGTTACAGAAAGACAAAGGCAGATTGAGTGAGTGGGCAAAACTGTGACAGATGGAACTCAATGGGGGGAAGTGTGAGATCATCTAATTTGGATCCAAGAAAGACAAATTGGAATATAGTCTAAATGGTGAGAGATTAGGAAGTGTGGAGGAGCAAAGGGATTTGAGTGTCCAAGTACACAAATCACTAAAAGCTCGTGCACAGTTATACAAAGTAATTAAAATGCTAATTGCCTTTATCTCAAGGGGGCTGGAATTCAAAGGGAAGGAAGTTATAGTTCAGTTGTGCAGAGCCTTGGTCAGACCTCACCTGGAGTACTGTGTTCATGTTGGGCACCGCACATCAGGAAGGATATATTGACCTTGGAGGGTGTACAGTAGATTCCCCAGATTGATACCAGGGTTTCAAGGGTTAACTTATGAGGACAGGTTGCATAGACTTTGCTTATATTCCCTTGAGTTTAGAAGATTCTGGAGCTCTAATTTTAAGATTGTGCCCTCTTGTTCTTGATTCCACCATCGGAGGAAATAGCTTTTCTGTATCAACCCTATTGAAAGCCTTTATCATTTTAAACACATTAATTAGATCACTCTGAATCATATAATCATATAGCACAGAAGGAGACTATTCAGCTCATCATGCCTGTACCAGCTCTTTGAAAGAGCTATCTAATTAGTCCCACTCCACAGCTCTCTCCCCACAGCCCTGCAAATGTTTTCTTTCAAGTATATATCTAATTCCCTTTTGAAAGTTGCTACTGAATCGGCTTCTATCACACTTTCAGACAGTGCGTTCCAGATCATAACATCCCGCTGCGTTAAAAAAATTGTACTCATCTTCCTCCCATCCCTGTTCTTTTGCCAATTATCTTAAATCTGTGTCGTCTGGTTACTGACCCACTTGCCAGTGGAAACAGTTTCTCTTTATTTACTCTACCAAAACCCTCATAATTTTGAACACCTCTATTAAAGAAATGTTATCTTACCTCTAACGTAAAACTGGTATATTTTTGTGTGCTGGCCCCTTTGGTACAGCAGCGATAACTTTTTGTACTATCACCAACACTATTATATTAACATTATTTACTTCCGGACACTGAACTGTGAAAAGCTCTACCACAAGAATGGAACATCCTCATTCTCATCCTGCACCTTCTCAGACCACACGCAACCGAATGTGCACTCCAGATTCCTGAAAAGCCAAATCCAGAACACGACTTCAGATTAAACCATGACAGTCCAACAAGGCAGTCCAACAATAGTTCAAAAACTATTGAAAGTCAAATTTCTGACCTTTAGATTTAAATGCAGGAAATCATTCTTCGTGCAAATTGTGCGAGACCCTGTACCAGTCATTGAATACTGGAAAATTATGGGCAGTGGCCTTCGATTTTCCCCTGTGGGATGGGTGCAAGTGAAGACCTTCTGAAGGCGTGGGCCCTCATAAAATTTACCTCAAAGAGTGATCAACTCTTGGTATGGATTTCTGGGTTGGCTAGTGGAGGCAAAAACTGAATTTTTGAAGAAGCAGATGCTGAGAGGGAGACTATAGGCTCTTTCTGGATGGATGAGTTAGGTTGGGCCAAATAGCCTTCCCACGTTTATATCTATCTTGCGATCTTGTAAAACCATGGCCATTTTTGCATTTCTGCTCAACTGTCAAATGATCCTAACTGTAAAGAAAATGCTTTTCAGTATGCGAACAAATGCGTGAATATAATGAACCGTTTTTCAGTATTACTACTGATTGATTTGATTTGAGTCTTTGTGCAACTGCAACCCAGATTTGCAGGAGCTGTTAAAAGGTTTTGATAGTGTGGATACGGAGAAACTATTTTCCATTGATGGGGAGAATCAAGATCAATGGAACATAATCTTAACATTAGAGCCAGGCCATTCAGGAGCGAAATCAAGAACCACTTACTCACAAAATCAGTGGTAGAAATTTGGATCTCTCTCCTCATAAGGCTGTGGATGCTAGGTCAATTGGAGCATTCAAGTCTGAGATAGATAGATTTTTGTTATGTAAGCATCTCAAGGGATATGGAGCAAAAGCAGGTAAATGGAGTTGAGGTGCAGATCAACCTTGATCTAATTGAATGGCGGAGCTGAATGGCCTACTCATGTTGCTAATGTTCCTATAATTAACTCTTTAAATTCCAGGGAATGGTGAAAGAGACTGTGAGTCGGAGAGAAAACGCATGCTGTCACGGCTTTTCTATGGACCTGTTGGTCACTTCAGTCAAAACAATCTCTTTGCTGTACCTGCATCTCAGAGCCCAGCACTAGAAAAGATTATCGAGTCTCTCAGCCACTGCGGCCCAGATCTGAAGGAGCTGTTTGTAAAATCTGGATTGCTGCTTTCCATCCCCCAGGTTGTGGACCTGAACATTGGCCGGGTCGACCTAGAAGTGATTCTTAGTGAGTTTGTGGAAGGAACGTTCCTATCCAAGGATTTAGCTCTCGCTGCTCTTCAGTTATCTGCATCCCCCAAATTCTTTGTTGAAAATCTGTTTGGAGGCAAATTTCTGAAAAGCTTGGGGCTATTCAATTTCACCGGGGGTCTGGGGAACAGGGGGACATTTAATTTCAGTCAGTTCTTCCAGCAGATTGGCTTAACAGGAATGTACAGTGGAGGGAACTTTGTAGAACTTGCCAAATTGTTTTCACCCATCGAAGACTCCTACTTCTCCAAAGGAACATCAGAATTCTCCAGGGACATCTTCAACTTGAACCAGACAATTGAGGACAACTTTGGACGGGCAGTAAATTTACAGGAGAATCAGAATATTGTAAAACTTATAGCATCACTGTTTGAGCGTCGGAAAGTCCTCACAACATTGCATGAAATCATCACCTTTTTCGGTACAGATGACGATAGCTTAGCTGAAACAGTCCAGCTAGTTCTAAGAAGTGCCAGAGTCGGTATCTGTGACCGCCAGACCTCAAACTTCTTTGTTCCAAGGTGCACTGGAGGTGGACAGTATGAAGAAGTCCAGTGTCAAGGCTCAGACTGCTGGTGTGTGGACGGTCAAGGGATGGAGGTTCCAAACTCAAGAATCCGGGGTCAAAGGCCACAATGTCCCACCAAGTGTGAGCAAGAACGTAAGAGTTCAATAGACATGAAAGGACGCCAGCCAGCGGGATCTGACGTGTTCATTCCTTCATGTGGAGATGATGGTGGTTTTCAGCCCATGCAGTGCGATGGGATGAACTGCTTCTGTGTGGACCTGCAGGGCAGGAAGACACCTGGAATAAGGAAACCAGCTGGAGGAGACATGCAGTGTAAGTTCTGAATTTTTTATTGCACTTTATACATTGAAATTTTTGTCCCCAACATGAGAGAAGTAGAGAATACTTTATTCTACATACTCAAGTGTAACAAAGCAGCTTTCCAGTAATATCTCACATTCACCTTGAGTGGTCAGTTCCTGTATGATATCAGGACGAAGGGTTTGATTTGCCGAGTTCTCTCCAGAGTGAGTTCTGTACCAGCTTCAGTCTGATAGCGATGTAATTTTCACTTTCATCACCTGGATGGTAATCTGAAATCAATGGGATGAAAATCAGGCAGGTTGTACAACGGACCTACGATCTGCTACACAAATTACCCCCAATAATATTTAGAAACAGGAACAGAAA
Organism: Squalus acanthias; assembly: GCA_030390025.1. Classification (NCBI taxonomy): domain Eukaryota; kingdom Metazoa; phylum Chordata; class Chondrichthyes; order Squaliformes; family Squalidae; genus Squalus; species Squalus acanthias. The sequence continues at coordinate 28,359,127 of CM059432.1, read as the reverse complement.
CACTCCATTTGACCCAAGAATCCTGTCCATTACTGGTGGGCTTCAACTCCACCTTCTCACCATATCCCTCAATCCCTTCTTTTCCCAGATACGTATATAGAATCATACAGCACAGAAGGAGGCCATTCGGCCCATCGTGCCTGTGGCAGCTCTTTGAAAGAGTTATCCAATTAGTTCCACTCCCCTGCTCTTTCCCCATTGCCCTTTATGTAGTTCCCTCTTGAGCACATCTACCCCAGTACAGTGGAACCTCTGCAATCTGTCAAAATGGAAAGGACCTGCTTATTGGATAACAGAAATGGTGGGTCAGTGAAAGCCACGTACCCTAGGTACGGGGAGGAAGATTACAGCAAAACCATAAATTTAAGAAATGATTCATGTGACACCATACTTCCATGGAGAGTCACAATTGTGGGCAGTGCGGGCTGGAAATAGGACTGCAACACTGTAACCTCGATTCTCTGATTCATGCTCACCTCAAACACAGTCTTCCGCTGAGTGCATAGAATCACCCTTTTTAATTTAATCTTCAACTTTCATGGGCTATGAGGTTGATTTCTGTCAGATTGAAGATTGATGTTAGTGGGCTATGTTGACAATGGTTTCTCTAACATTGTTGATGATGACAGCCTATGATTCACCTCCAATTTAATACAGATTTTGGGTTCTCATATGGCTGTAAAGTGTGATTTCACAAGGAATGTTTTCCACTCATAGTACATTGGATGTCAGAATGATCTGAGCGCTGACCTATATAGTAGGTGATGTCTGCCACATCCCACATAAATTTTGGTAGCTAATCGTGAAGGCAGATAATGGAGTGTCCACTGTTAAGTATTCCATAAGTTTTGAACCCTTTGTGCCTGACGTCCCTTCTTACACCAGGGGCTGGATTTTATCAATGGGGACGCGTTGGGGGCGGGACTGCTGGTTGTCGGGTTTAAGTTCCGCCCCCAATGACTTCCGGCCAACCCACGCTATTTACCCTTGATTGACCTTGTTAAGCCCGCCCTGCGGGCTTAGCAGACCAATTAATGGAAAGCCGGTGACAGGGGACGTCAGCGTATGACGTTTCATCTGTCAAATTTTTTGACAGATGAATTGTCAGCGTTTGACAGCTTATAGAAGCTGTCAAACACTGACAATCTCTGTTCTATGGTGAGCCCTTGCACTGAAGGCTATTTCCTCAGCAGAAATCAGATGGCTGCTGCATCTGAGAATGCAACAGCCATTCTGTCATCTCTGCCGTTGAGATGAGGAACCTTCGGATCCCCAAGGGTTGAAGCCTGCAGGAAGAAGCAAAGATAAGTAAACTTTTTCTAACACTTTACACTCACCTCTCATACTTACCTCTCCACACTTGCACCCATCACTCACCTCCACAGCGGACTTTTCGATCCCTCTCACCCCCGCAGACCCACTGCTCATCTCGCTGACCCTGGCGAGGTTTCCCGACGTCGGGAAGCCCGCACTTGCAGGGGTAAAATGGGGATAAGCCTCAAAACTGCCTGTTAACTATCTGTTAACAGGCAGTTAATTGGCTGTAATCCCCTTCCCGCCTCGAGGAGACGGGTCCCTGCGTGAGTCGGGGACCCACCTCCCAGGAAGATGGCACGGAGGCGGGTTGGGAGAGGCTTCGGCACCCGCTCCCAGTTTCTGCCATTTTCCCGGCAGTCCTGCCTCCATACCTGCCTCCCCAGGGCTGGGAAAATTCGCCCCTAGGCTTTTTGTTTTCATCGCCTGTTATGTGAACTCTTGAAGGCATTCACCACAGTGAAAAATTTGCCTAGATCCGCTCTGTCAATCCACTTCATGTGGTGAGACCAGAGAAGCTGGGATTGCTGTCCTTACAGCAGGGAGGTTAAGGGGAAATTTAATAGAAGTGTTCAAAATTATGAGGGGTTTTGATAGAGTAAATAAGAGAAACTGTTTCCACTGGCAGGTGGGTTGGTAACCAGAGGACACAGATTTAAGATAATTGTTAAAACAACAAGGGGAGAGATGAGGAGAATTTTTTTTTACATAGTGTATTATGATCTGGATGTCCTGCCAGAAAGGGCAGATCCAATAATAACTTTCTATAACTTTAACAGCTTCAACTGGACTACCTTCGAGTCTCCCCTCTTAAGCCCATATATTTTTCCAGTTTTAACAGGGTGTTAAAAAGGCTCCAGGGATATTCATGTCTTCAACTGAGAAAGAGTTACCACACCACTATAATGTGTGCATATATATCTTTTTATAAAACTATTAAAGAAACTACACACAGGCTGAATTGCAGACATTGATTTCTTTTACTCCATGTTACTCTAATCTTACGATGGTCTTAAACTAAGGTGCTTATATTACTCAACTAATAATCCAGAGAATGCAAGTTTAAATCCCATTGAAATTTGAGAATTTGAATTCAGTTTAAAAAAAATCTGTAACCAAAAAAAAGTATCAATAAAAGAGACATTAAAGCTGCTGGCTTGTTGCAAAAACCCAATGGGTTCACTAATGCTGTTAGGAAAGGAAATCTTCTAAGGTGTCAGCCTTGGCTCAGTTGGTAAAATTAGCCTCTGAGTCATAAGGTTGTGGGGTCAAGTCTCAATCCAGAGACTTGAGCACATAATCTAGGCCGACACTCACATGCAGTGCTGAGGGAGTGCTGCACTGTCAAAGTGCCGTCTTTTGGATGAGACGTTAAACCGAGGTCCCATCTGCCTTCTCAGGTGGACATAAAAGATCCCTTGGTACTATTTGAAGAAGAGCATGGGAGTTCTCCCCGGTGTCATGGACAATATTTATCCCTCCACCAACATCACTAAAACAGATTGCCTGGTCATTATCTCCTTGCTGTTCGCGGGCCTTTCCTGTGCATTTCACATTATAACTGAAACTACACTTCAAAAAGTACTTAATTGGCTGTGAAGTGCTTTGAGGCGTCCTGAGGTCATGAAAGGCACTATATAAATGTAAGTTCTGTCTTATTTCTTGCTGTCCTTACCTGGACTGGCCTATATGTGACTCAGTCTCACGCCAACTTGGTTGACTCTTGACTGCCCTCCAAAGTGCCCTAGCAAGCCATTCAGCTACGGGCAACTAAGGATGTTCAATAAATGCCAGCCTTGGCAGTGAAGCTCACATCCTGAGATTGAATTAAAAAAAACTGTTCTTACCAGTTACCTAGTTAAGTAAAGCCTGAACATTCTTATACTGGACATTACAAATAGGTAAAAAGTCACATATTCTAATATTCTTTTGCCTTTCTAGGCCCCAGTGCTTGCCAATTGACTGCAGCAGAGAGGTTCATAAAGACGATCGAGATGCTACTGCCAGACCCAAGCTCATTCTCGGTGGCTGCAGTCTACATCCCTCAGTGCAAAGAAACTGGAGAATGGCGACAAGTCCAGTGTGATGGCCCACCACCACAGGCCATTGAATTTTATCAACAGTGGATTTCTCAGAATAATGGAGGCCAGGAGCTGCCAGTCACTGCCATCTTGAATGAGGTCACTGGATACCGTAGGTCATCTCGTGCTTCCAAGAGTTTTGAGATGTTCGTGAAGGAACTCTATGACAAGGAGCATCAGCATGTCTTTTCAGTGTTCTCCGGATACCCAACCTTCCATTCTATTTCTGCTGACGATTTTGTATCAATTGTCACACCTGAACCGGGCACCAATATCTTGTTGAATCCCTACGTGTTTTGGCAGTTGTTGTTTGGTACCGTGATGCACTATCCTGGGTCATACTCTGATTTCAGTGTGCAACTTGATAACTTGGAGCTGCGGAGGTGCTGGTGCGTTGATGAAAATGGACAAGAGCTGCCAGGGACAAAAGCTGAAATAAATCGATTTCCACAATGTAAGCAATGCTACAGTTAGAAATTCTTTCAAGATTTTTTTGTTCATTCCCTCTCTCTCCCCTCCCTTCTTAATTTCTCTCTCAATCTCTCTCTCTTGTCATGTCTCCCTCTCCCGCTGTCTTGCCTCATTTCTCGTTTCTGTTCACGACTCTCCCTACTCTCCCTTAACTTTCCCTCTTGTTTGCTCTTCCCTCTTCTGTCACCCCTTCCATTTCCTCTCTATCTCTCTTTCTTTCCATATATTCTTCCCACTTTCTCTCATTCTCTTTCCCATTTCTCTTGCACTACATCACTAGTCTCCATAGGGGCGCAAGACATGCTCATATCAAATCAGTAGCCCGTTTTACACTGTGCCCGGTTTTACAAAATCAGGCGCTATGTAAAACTGGCTTCTGATTCACTACGTGCATTTTGTGCTACTGGCAAAGACGAATTTCGCCTCCAATATCTTTTTCTCAGTCTATTCTCTAACTTACTCCATTTCCTTATTACTCTATCACTATCCCAGTTTCCTTGTTACTCTAGTGACTGAATTTTCCGCGGTGGTAGCGGACGCGATCGGTGGCCAGTCGGGTAGGAAAGTTGTTTTTTTGACAGCAGGTCGGGAATCTGCTATAAGCTCGCTCCCACGTGCCTTTCCCCCAGGCGCGTCTGTCATCGCGGAGCCGACCAAACCTGCAGTGCCGGGGGACCTAATTGAAATCATTATGAGCTACTTTACAGGCGCTTAAGAGCGTTTCCCCCCTACTTTTTAAATTTTCCTGCATGGCCATGGGATTCACACAGCTCGGGAACCACGTCTGTCAACCTGAGGCCATTGCTCCAGCTGATTACTTGACAGCATGGAAAACAAACCAAAATAAAAACATGTTGATTACATCAGCTAACAGATTGGTGGAGATTCTTTTCTACTTGAAAAGCTACTGGTAAATGTTAATTTTTCACTGGCCATTCTCAGCTGTTGCCTTCCAACGCAACAGTAATTGCAGTGAATTGATCTGCACTATAAAAAGTGACATATACCATTTAAATACATTTTTGTGTTGTTTCTGGTCAGGTTTATCTCACAGTATACTGTGATTGTCCAGTTACACATTAAATCAAGTCATCAATCATAACAATTCCATTCTCATCACTCATTCCACTGGTTCAATTTATTTTCAGTCCTTGAATATGACTAATTTAATTTTTCAGTCTGAGACTTTAGGGTGAATTTCTGCAGAGGTTCTCTCACTTGTCCATTGTTAACTTCAACGGAAGAGCTGCAGAAATCCCAGAAACACATTGTAAGCACCACTTACACTGTTTGTCAGGGATTCCGCAGCTGTTCCAACTTTTTCCAACACTTAGCACTTACCTTACTCACTTACCTCTGCACACATGCACCCATCACTCACCTGCCCACCGGACATATCGACCCCTCCAACCCCTGCAGACCCACGGCCCGCCCCGATAACTTGGAGTGGTTGCCACCTGCCGGGAAGCCCACAGTTTTCTTTTGAAAATAGGGATTATGCAAAAAACTGCCTGTTAACTACCTGTTAACAGGCAGTTAATTGTCACTAATCCCTTCCCGCCTCGGGGAGTCGGGTCTCAGAACAGGTCGGGTACCCGCCACCAGAGAAACTGGCATGGAGGCGGGTTGGAGTCGGGATGGGGTCGGGACCCCCGAATCTGCAACTTTAACCGCCCCCCCCCGCCTCCAAACCCGACTCCACGGGTCATTCAAAATCCAGCCCATTGTCTCAATTTTATTGTTATTCTATCACTCTCACACATTTTCTGGTTTCCTTGTTAATCTCTCATTCTCTTACACTGTTTTGATTTCCTTTTAACTCTTTTCACTTATACTATCTCGGTTTCCTTATTACTCTCTTATATTCTCACTGCTTCAGTTTCTTTGTTAGTCTATCACTCTCTCACGATCTTGCTTTCCTTATTACTCTATCACTTTCATATTGTCTGCTTTTCTTCTTACTCTACACTCTTATACTGTCTGCTTTCGTTGTTACTCTTTTGCTCGCTCAAATTGGGGGGAATTTTAACCTAAAAACACAGGTGGGTTAGGAAAGTGGGGGTAGTTAAATTGTTAAATATCGAAATCCCGACCTGAACCTGCCTCCAACCCGACCACTTCCAGTTTTAACGGAGGCGGGATTGGGGGCGAGATGGGGGCTGCCAGCCAACCTGCTGCCATGAGACGGGACATCAATTTAAATATTATAATGAGGCTGGAAGCCTCTTCTTTGACCTCTATTTCGTTTTTAACTGTAGCTGGTCAGGTTTTACACACCCCGTAAAACCCAGCAGTTACAGCAAGGTGAGGACTACTGCATCCAGGGGGTAAGTGCCTTTATACCTACCTCCTGGATCCAGGGTCCCTGCAGAACCCACTTCCTGCAATCAGAGATCCCCTCACGAGGCCGCCAATCGCCTTTCCGGATTGCCCCCCACCCGTTGCTGATCCTGAGGCCGGCCCAGATCTTCTCTTCCCCCCCCCCCCGATCTTCTGGTGGCTGGCCACGATCTTCCCTCCCCCCTCCCACAGTCCTCCGGCTCCTATCTTCCTTCCCCCACCTCCCCTGATCCTCTGGTAGCTGGCCACGATCTTCACTCCACGCCCCCCCCCCCCCCCCCCCGCCCCCGATCCTCTGGCCCTGATCTTCCTTCCCCGCCCCACCCCGATCCTCCAGTGGCCGGCCACGATCTTCCCCCCCTGCACCACCACACCCCCACCCCCCCCCCCCCCCCACAACCCCGATCGTCCGGCCCCGATCTACCATCCACTCCCTGATCCTCCGGTGATCAGCCACAATCTTCCCTCCACCCCCCCACCCACCCCCCCCGATCCTCCAGCCCCGATTCTCTTATCCCCCCCCAATCCTCCGGGGGCTGACCCCAGCCCCCACCCGATCCCTCCCTCCCTCCTCTGTGCGGCCTAGTGCCGCAGGCCTACCCGCCCAGAGCCAACCAGCCTTTCCATCTGGCTAGCTGCGGGTGGGAAACAGGCCTCGCGTACAAATCAGGCCCTGCCGTTAAAGTCGGGTTCTCCCGGGTTTCCCGCCCGCCTCGAAGCCCCCCCGCCCCCAACCCGTTTTCCCCATTAAAATCCAGCCCATTGTCTCCGTTTCCTTGTTGTCTTAATTGTCTTAATTTCATTGTTATTCTATCAGCCTTACACTGTCTTGTAGAAAAAATATTCTATGTTTCTTTATCTTACTTCCGAGGAACATAGATATGCAGGAACAGTAGCCCATTCAGCCCCTCGTGCCTGACCTGCCATTCAATTTGGTCATGGCTGACTGGTACATCAACTCCACTTACCTGCCTTTGATTCACGTCCCCTGATAACCTTACCTAACAAAAATCTATCAGTCTCAGCCTTGAAAATTTCAATTGACCCAGCATCCACAGTCTTTTACGGGAGTTCCAGATTTCCACTACCCTTTGTGTGAAAAAATGTTTTCCGATTACACTCCTAAACGGCCTAGCTCTAATTTTAAGATTGTGCCTCCTTGTTCTGGATTCCCCCACCATTGGAAATATTTTATCTGCATCTATCTTAGCAAATCTATTCATCATTTTAGAGGCCTCGAGTAGATCATCCCTGAGCCTTCTAATCGCAAGGGAATAGAAGCCAAGTTTATGCAACCTGGCCTCATAATTAAACCCTTTAAACTCTGGTATAATTCTGGTGAATCTGTGCTGTACCCCCTCCAAGGCCAAGATATCCTTCTGGTCCCCAAAAGTGAATGCAGTACTCCAGATGGGGTTTGACCAAGGCTCTGTACAACTGAAGTGTAACTTCATTCCCTTTGTATTCCAATCCCCTTGAGATAACGGCCTGATTTTTTTTCTCTTTCCTCATATTCCTCCCTGGCTGGCACACATGCTTCAGCTCAGCTGGGAGGGCACAACATTCTTCACTCTGGATTTCTGCAATGTCCCTGTGAAAAATTCTCTGCAATTGTCAGAAATGGGAAGGTGATACAAACGGAGGAGGGCAGAGAATATTAAGATATAGGCCTCAGTTCACTCTTTTCAAAAAAGTCTTGGTAATTTATTTTTCTTAGCTCCATTTTCCCCTCTTTATAGAAAGAAAGAAAGACTTGTATTTCTATAGCAACTTTCACGACCACCGGACGTCCCAAAGCGCTTTACAACCAATGGAGTACTTTTTGAAGTGTAGTCACTGTTGTAATGTAGGAAACGTGGCAGCCAATTTGCGCACAGCAAGCTCCCACAAACAGCAGTGTGATAATGACCAGAAAATCTGTTTTCTTTTAATGATGTTGATTAATTTGATGAACCTTCATTGGAGATGACAGGGTCGTGACCTGCTCCCAGGCATCTGCCAATGTTGCCCTTTAGCTTATCAATGGCAGGGTTGAGAAAGTGGCACAGGATAAAACCAAACCCTGACTTTCACTCCCCCACTAAGCTAATGTACCAAACATCCACTTGGTGCCTCCCTCCACCATGACCTGATCGAGGTCAGAAGCTTAGTGTGGGGAATCACGTCTATTTTGTGTTGTTTGTGCCTTGGTCAATTGCAGGCACATCGCGCCTCTCATGACCTCAGTACATCCCAAGGCGATTTACAGCCAATGAAGTACCTTTGAAATGTAGTCACTATTGTAATTTAGGAAACGTGGCAGCCAATTTGCACACAGCAAGCTCCCATCAACAGTAATGAAATAAACGATCATGTTATCTATTGTTCAGGTGTTGGTTGAGGGATAAATATTGGCCAGGACACCAGGGAGGTCGCTCCTGCTCTTTTTCAAATACTGCCATGAGATCTTTTACATCCACCTGAGAGGGCAGATGGGGCCTCAGTTTAACGTTTCATCTGAAAGTAATTCATTGAAGTGTCAGCCTCAATTATGTGCTCAGGTCTCTGGAGTGGGACTTGAACCCACAAGCTTCTGACTCAGAGGCGAGAGTGCTACCACTTAGCCACGGCTGACACCTAATTTTCAATTTACTACTGGAGCATACAATTGGCTTTGCGGGATGGGTGGGTGTTGTAGAAATCAACAGAAGCGCTGCCCGACTGGCAATGCTCTCTCAGTCACCTTTAGGTCCTTCCTCGGAGTGAGGTCTTAAACCATCCTCTGGTTCCCATGAGGTGCTGTGGCAGGGAGGTCTCCTGGTTTCCAGGGCGATATTTTACCCGAAGCTAACACCACCAAAAGAAGATTGACTGATGAATCATTTCATTGCTGTTTGTGGAATGTTGCTGGCTCAGAATGGCCACATATTCCAACATAACAGTAACTGAGCTTGAAAAACTGATTTATTGAATGTGAAACATTTTGAGATGTATTGATGTGATAAGACAGAATATAAATACAAGTGATTTTATTATGTACGACCTTAGTTACTTTATTCAGTGGCCATTTTCTTTAATGGAGTGAACAGTTTCCACAGGAACTTTGTTTTTCCTTCCCTTTTTCCTGCCAATTTTCTCCCCTTCCTCCTGAACGTGTTGAGGCCTTGCTTGGGTACAGCTCAATAGGTCCTCTGTTATTTCACCCAAGTGTCATTATTCTGATATAATTCTTGACAATGAGTGTCAGCAGGTTATTCAACTGCTAGGGGCATCTCAGCAGAGCAAGATTCTGCCTTTGTCCAACATCCACAGACTTCCAGAGAAGTTGCTGGGCAGCAATCTGGCGTGGGGACCCCTGGCCGAGGAGCTGAGGCCAATTGTAGTAACCCATAGTGGCCTAGCTGAGATCATCTGATAAATACACTACAAAAAGAGAAATATGGACCATTTAAGATATCTGACATATAGGCTTGGCATGTCCAAACTGCAGTCCATGGTACCATATCAGGCCTGCAAATCTAGCTACCCGGCATCTGACTCTCCAACAGCTTTGTCTCTCTTTGTGCTTATATTTTTTACTCTGCTGGTTTCTCCTTTTTGAATTTTGGTAACCTGGTTCCTCACCCACATTGGTGAACAAATCCTAAACCTGAACACCAAGATTCTGTTAGTACTGGCAGCTTGAGATATAGACAAATTAATGAGAAAATTCATTTCAATTTTGTATGAGGCATGTGGTCTCAATGATATGGACCTAAATGACCCACAAATAGAATAAGCTTGAGCCCTCCTGGGTTAGACCAATTTTAAAACATCTTGGGGGAAAAATTCAGTATCGCCCCGTTTGGGGCGCAATTATCGGCCGGGCGCAAAGATTAGCGCCTGGCGCTAATTATCGCCACCGACTGCAAACGTGACTTTTATCGCCCCTGGAGGTGATTGGAGCGCTAAATCAGGCGCTTCACACCTGTCATAAGGCGCAAAGGCTGAGGAGCGAGGCGCTAACTCAGAGCGCTGGCGAAGCTCATGTGCTGTCAGTCAGCAATGGAACACAGACACAATGGCCCCGGCCAGTTCTTAAAGGGGAGGGTTGATCTTGCTTTCCATCCACATCCTGCTCATTGCAGCCTTGAATCTCAGCCTGGAGAGACCTGTACATCAAATCTGCTGGAAAGAACAATGGAGAGTACCCAGGGAAAGAGCTCAGAGTGCAGCCCCCACAGTCTCTTCTAAATCGATACAAGAAAGGGCAAATCAAAATGAACCTGCAAAGTGCTGCTCAGTACCCAAAACTCCTTCACACAGCGTTGAATCTCTCCAGAAGTCTCTCTCTCTCTCTCAGAATGCGTGGTTCAAAAATGTCGCCAACAAAAAATGGCAGGAAGCGGTCGCCTTTAAATAACGCTCCCCCAGTCCCTTCCAGACTGCAAAACGCTCCCCTCAACCTGTCGTTGCTAGCAGCAGGTGGTAAGGCAGGGGGCGCCACTCAATATCCGCTCAGGGGCGCTACCGGGGCGTTGCGCACTCGACTGACGTCACGATCTGCCGGCGCAGGAGATCGTGGCGGTACTGTTTAGCGCCGCCGCAAAATGTCTGGTTAATTTTGTGAGTGGCGCAAACATCGCCGCGCCCGGGCGCTAGTTGCTTTGCACTCCATTAGCGCCCTCTTAAGGCGCTAACGGGAGGCGCAACCAACTGAATTTTTCCCCCCTTGAATTTAATATGAGCCAATGGTACTCTATAGAGTTTGCACCTTTTTAGGATTGATGGTACCTGGGTATTATGCTAAAACAGTTACCACTTCCATTCTCGATGATGCAACACTCGTACCATGGTGATACATGGCAGGGAAACAATAAGGATTATTTTGTTTTGGTTTGCTCAGCATCCAACCCTGTTCCTGATTTGGGAATTCGTGATGCGGCAGTACAGAGGAAAATGTACTCTGTATCTAACCTATGCTGTATTTGATCTGGGAGTACGAGAGGAAGCTTTACTCTGTATCCAATGCATGTTGTACCTGGCCTGAGAATACTTAATGGGAGACTGAGAGGTAAAACCTGTTCCAGTCCTGAGACAATCCCTCGCCTGTATAAGTATGACATTTACCAAAATATGGAAGTGTTGCACAGGTGTAGCCATTTCCATAGGACTGTAAGAAATTAGAGATCAGTGTTTTCTACCTTAATGTAAACATGAACTATTTGGATTCCAATTCAATATACAGTCATTGTGTTCTGTTTGGATTATGTACAATCATTGTGTTATGTTTATGTAATGTGCCATCCTTGTGTTATGTTTCAGGTCCAGGACCCTGTGATCGTGCTGCTCAGCAAGTCCTTCGGTTTATTGATGAGGCAGATGAACTCACCATGGCCTCCAACAATTCCAATATTCCCTTTGCCCAGGGTTTCTTATTGGCTAGTGGTATACAGCTGACTGACAATGAACTGCTTCATTCCTCTGAGATGTTCCAATCAGGCCTTTCCTTTTCTGAAACTTTGCTGAGTGAATCTGACTATGCTGTTCGATTGGCTGCCCGATCCAGTGAGTAAATTTGTTTAATGTCTGTATCCATATGCAACTCATAGACTCATAGAAATTTATGGAACAGAAGGAGGCCATTTGGCCCATTGTGTCTATGTGGATCAAAAAAGAGCTATCCAGCCTAATCCCACTTTCCAGCTCTTGGTCCGTAGCCTTGTAGGTTACGGCACTTCAAGTGCATATCCAAGTACCTTTTAAATGTGATGAGGGTCTCTGCCTCTACCACCCTTTCAGGCAGTGAGTTTCAGACCCCCCACCACCCTCTGGGTGAAAAAAGTTCTCCTTAACTCCCTTCCAGTCCTACTACCATTTATTTTAAATGTATGTCCCCTGGTTATTGACCTCTCTGCTAAGGGAAATAGATCCTTCCTATCCACTCTATCTAGGCTCCTCATAATTTTATACACCTCAATTAAGTCTCCCCTCAGCCTCCTCTGTTCCAAAGAAAACAACCCCAGCCTATCCAATCTTTCCTCATAGCTAAAATTCTCTTTTCCTGGCAACATCCTCGTAAATCTCTTCTGTACCCTCTCTAGTGTGATCACTACTTTCCTGTAATGTGGTGACCGGAACTGTATGCAATACTCTAGCTTTGGCCTAACTAGTGGTTTATACAGTTCTAGCATAACCTCTCTGCTCTTATATTCTATGCCTCGGCTAATAAAGGAAAGTATCCCGTATGCCTTCTTAACCTGTCCTGCTACCTTCAGGGATCTGTGGACATGCACTCCAAGGTCCCTCTGTTCCTCTACACTTCTCAGTATCCTACCATTTATTGTGTATTCCCTTGCCTTGTTAGCCCTCCCCAAATGCATTACCTCACCGGATTGAATTCCATTTGCCACTTTTGTGCCCACCTGACCAATCCATTGATATCGTTCTGCAGTCTACAGCTTTCTTCCTCACTATCAACCACACGGCCAATTTTTGTATCATCTGCAAACTACTTTCCTAATTTAAAAAAAAATATTCGTAATGGGATGTGGGCGTCGCTGGCAAGGCCAGCATTTATTGCCCATCCCTAATTGCCCTTGAGAAGGTGGTGGTGAGCCGCCTTCTTGAACCGCTGCAGTCCGAATGACCTGAATTGCCTCCCCCGTCGCTGCATGGCAGGTCTGCTCAGCGTTGACAGACTAGACATTTGGGAAAGGTGCATGGCGGCGGGTTGACAGCGAGGTCCCGACCCGCTGTCAAATAAAAACATTTTCCCACCCGACCCGCCACCGATCGCGCCCGCTGACCCTCTGAAAAATCCCCCCACCCGGTCCCCAAACATCTCCAATTAAAATTTCTGATCCTCATATTTAAAGCTCTTTATGGCCTTGCCCCTGCCTATCTCTGTGACCTCCTCCAACCCTGTAGAACTACATCACTTGGGAGTGAAATCAGCAAAGGGTAGTGGGAATCTGTTATTCCATCCCCCAAAAGGCTGTGGATGCTGGGAGAATTGAAATTTTCATGACTGAAATCGATAGATTTTTGTCAGGTAAAGTATCAAGGGATATGGAGCAAAGGCAGGTAAATGGAGTTGAGGTACAGATCAGCTATGATCTAATTGAATGGTGGAACAGCTCGGAGAGCTCAATGATCTACGCCTGTTCCTATGTTCCCTAAAAACCCCCTGCATCCCAGATCTATGTGTTCCTCCAACTCTTGTGTATTTCATCTCCCTTTGCCGCATCATTGGTGGTTGTGCCTTCAGCCGACTAGGCCTTACACTCTTTGAATTTCCTCACTAAACCTCTTTGTCTCTCTACTGCCATATCCTCCTTCAAGACCTTCCTTAAAACTTACCTTTTGGTCACCCCTCTTAGTATCTCCTTCTCTGGCTCGGCAGCCGTTTTTGTTTGATTCGACCTCTATGAAACACCTTGGGATGCTTTTCTACATTAAAGACGCTATATAAATGCAAGTTGTTTTTGTCACTGCCAAACAAATCAACTTGGAGTCAAGTTAACCCAACAAAAATCTACTCACTTCCCTCCCAGAAAGAGAATCAATTGGGCATCTAACGGTGTCTGCTATTAGTTAGACTTGCTTTTGCATGTTTAGGTTTTTAGTAGTAAGTTGCTGATAGTGTGAGCTGGTAAAGGGGCAGTGAGGGAAACCGGGCATCTGGTACCTGAGTAAACAGGGCAAGCAACTGTGTATCTCCTTAACCAACCAGATTGAAGGATTGTGAAATTAATCGCACAAGGACTGAGAAGGAAGTGTAAGTTAGAATGGGTGAATTCAATTCCAAATCAGGTACCGAAAGACGAATAAATAGAGGGGGGAAAAGATTGGATTAAGAAATAGAGAAAAAAAGAGACAGAAATGAAAAGTATTTGTTTTTTAAATGTTAAATTAAAAAAAAAATTAAATCTCCAACAACAATTAAAACCTGAAGGAATGAGACTCCACATTTGAAATAGTTAATTTTCAGTGTCGAGAGGTTGACTGGAAGTTATTAACACTTAACATGTCGTTAAAACGGTACTTAGACTTGAAATGACTTAACTTAACTTTCTGTTGCGAGTTTAATTCGTATCTATTGTGCAACTACAGCAACTTCACGCCATTCAGTGCATTTCATAGTGAGGCAGACAGGTGTTTTTGTGACAGCTAATGGTGGAGTGGTGCATCTGAGACAGCAGCTTTGGGATTTCCGTGTTTAACCTCGCATCTGCCCTCGCCTGAAGTTGCTGTAGCATTTCCGCATAAATAATAGGAGTGCCATTAGCCTCACTGTTATTTTGACAGCAAATTATGGGCCATTATGATAAAGACTTTAGAAATATGTATCATCAGAAAATGACCTGCTGTAAACAAAATCTCATCAATAAAAACAAATCAGGAGCTTTTACAATCTTTAGATATTGTAAACAATGATTGCTTGTGGAGAAGCATCTTGAGATGTTAACCTGCTCAGGTTTTTCTGTGTTAAAGCCACTTGTGTATCAAGCTTTTGTTTCATGTCCTACCTGAGTTTGCTAATGAGGTGCTTCCAAACAGCTCTGCATTTCTACTGGAGAAATCAATTGATCAAGGAAAGGATTCTTGGTGAGCTGACTCTAAAAGGTTACAGCCCCTACATCCCACAGTGTGATGGCCTTGGAAACTGGGAGCCAACCCAATGCTATGAGAGTACTGGTGAGTGCAATGGTTTAACTTGAAAATATCACCAACAGTATCAGAAAGCCAAGAAATTTCATCAGGGACTAGAGGGAAAAGAAAGCTGTGAATGTTGGAAATCTGCAACTATGCTAGAAAATGCTAGAATTGCATAACAGCAATAGCTTGGTTTTGTATAATGCCCCTTGAAGAAGCACATCTCAAAGTGCAGGCGTGAGGCAGGATTTGAGCAGGAGATGGTAAAGGCAAGCAGGAGATAGGGACGATTAAGTGGGGCAATAAAATATTTGGTTAAAGAGGCTTTTGAAGGAAGAGAGAGAGAGGTGCCAAGACATAGTGATTTTTTGAAACAGTTCCAAAGACTGATAGATCATTACAGATCGGGTACAGTGGGTTAGTTATCTGAAAGGGAAAGATAAAGTAATATTTCTCTTTCAGATATCGATCAGTGTATGCAGTAGTTGTCGTGTGGTTCCAGTATTTTCTGCTTTCATCACTGACACTAGAGGTCTGAGAAAGTTGTTGTTGTTAAACGAGAGGGAGACTGGGCAGTGTAGACAGTTAACATGTTGACCTTTCACTTCTGGGACTTGAGTTTCAATCCAGCTTAGACTGATGAGATGGATAGAAGGGGAATAGGGGAGTTGGAGCAGTGATGTGGAAGAGGAAATATATAAACCATCGGAAGCCCTCGATTGGAATGCTGTCTGTAACTCACTTCCTGTTATTCTATACATACGCTGTTTGAACACCTTGATTCCAGCCTGTAATTCATCATTCTCCTTTACGATTGGACATTATTGACCCTTTCTTGTTCAGTACTGAATTGTTCCTTTGGTTCACTGCAGGTCACTGTTGGTGTGTGGGTGAGACTGGAAGTTATATTTCTGGTTCACTGGTCAGTCGCTTGACCCGGATGCCTCAATGTAAGTTGTGCAAAACCTTGCTGCCCGTAACCTAACTCGCACCATGCCTCGTTCACCCATCACCCCTGTGCTGGCTGACCTACATTGGCTCCTGGTCTAGCAATGCCTCAAAATTGAAAATTCTCATCCTTGTGTTCAAATCCCTACAGTGGCCTTGCCCCTCCCTATCCCTGTACTCTCCTCCAGCCCTGCAACCCTCCGGGAAATCTGCGTTCCTCCAATTCTGGCCTTTTGCGCATCCCCTATTTTCTTCGTTTCACCATTAGCGGCCATGACTTCAGAACCGAGGTCCTAAGCTCTGGAATTCCCTCCCTAAACCTCCCCACCTCTCTACCCCTCTTCCTTTAAGAAGCACCTTAAAACCTACCTCTTTGATCAAGCTTTTGGTCACCTGCCCTAATATCTCCTTATGTGGCCCGGTGTCAAATTTTGTTTGATAATCGCAATATAAATGCAAGCTCTTTCTTTATTTCTCTGCAAACACAGAGTCCAATCCTATTCTTTTGCTCAATCCCTATATCCTTTAATAGCCCCATTTTTCAAACAACTACCTAATTCTCTTTCAATATAACTTATGGACTCTGTTTCAACAAGTTATTTTTTTCTAAATATGGGAAGTGGAGAAATTCTTTGGGGAAAAATTTGGTTGCTTTGTGCCTCCCGCTAGCGCCCTAAGAGAGTGCTAAAGGGGCGCAAAGCAACTAACGCCCGGGCGCGTCACCGCCAACGCCTCCCACAAAATCCAGTGGGAGGTTAGTGGCGGCAGTAACCGTTAGCGCCCTGTGGCGCTGTCCCCGGCCTCCTGACCCGCCCCCCCCCCGCGGAGTGCCGGCTGCGCTCCATGAGCCCGGCACTTCTCTTGAGTGCCTGGTTCTTTTGCTGGCACTCCGATCCCCGGTGGTCCAGCTGGGCCCTGGGTCGCGCTGCGCAAGGCCCCTCCCCTTTAAGAAGGGGAGGAAGGCCTGCAATACCGCGGCGCGACGTGCCGCGATATTCCCTCGCAGCGCCCCAAGAGGGAGGCGGGGTGCTTCCAGTAGCGCCCCGCTTCCCTCTTGGGGCGCTTCCACTCAATTTCAGCCGTGGGGGCACTAATTTTTTTCCGGGGTGCTAAAATTAGCGCCCTGGCGAAGTTAGCGCCCCAAAGGGGGCGCGCATCAATTTTGCCCCCTTTATATTTTCCGCTGACACTTTTTCTCCCTTCCCTGCTGAAAGCATTGACTCCTCACTGGGGTGATGTTCCATGCGCATTGGCACCTTGCCCAAGCCACCATTATTCATGTGTGAGCCTAGATAATACATGTCAGTAAGCTATTCCACTATGGGGGCCATCAGAGCAGAGCTCAATCCTCTCTTCACCTGACTTCCATACTTCCAGTAGGAACAGGGGGAGAGTTACACCAGTCAGCACAATTCGCACCTTGATAGTTGAGAACAGCTAATTGAGCACAGATCAGAGATCAAATCTTAGCCCTTCCTTTTCTGTATGACTTAGGTACTGACTCAATACCAACTCGTTGAGCCATTGAGGAAGCCCTCTCTTTTTTTAAATCCGTTTTCTCCACATCCCTTTTTCTTGGTTCTTCAAGTGTCACATACTGATCCAAATGAGAGGGTGACTGTAAAATTGGTAACCAAGAGTTGTGGCCTGCAGTATCTCCCGATTTTTTTCCTTCTCCCAACCGTGGCTCAGATTACCAACTCACCACATGGAGGGTTGACTGTGCATATCCATATCTGACCTGTCATGGGTTTCATCTCTCTTAAAAATCAGACTAGATTCGGAATTCTGGGGGACACATTAGAGTGGGGCCAGTTGTGCATATGACAATAACAAACCATTAAAGTTTTGCAGTTAGTGTTTCACTCTTCCTTTTCCAGGTCAGACACCATGCCAACGCTCTCAAACAAATGCAGCTCTGGCTGGATGGAAGCGTGTAGGTCTCCAGCTTAATACCACGACCAGGGATTTATTCAATCCAACTTGCACTGAGGTAAATATGAAAAAAAATGTTGAAATACCACCAGCACTACCATTTTATAGAGGAAATATCATCATTAGGACCCACTTTTAAAGAGCGAATCTCACCATCAGGATTCCCTTTAGAGTATTTCCTTTACGAACCCTTTTAAAGGGCTTCTTATCATCATGACTCCAGTTAAAGAGAGCGATTTACCTTCAGGCATCTCTTTGAAGGAAGCAATCTCACCACTAAGGCCCCTTTTAACAGGAGACTGCCACCATCATAAAACCGTTTTAAAGAGAGGAAAATATTCACATTCAGGTACCCCCTCTGAGGAAGGGAGTCTCACCATTATGCCCCCTTTTAAAGGAAGGCGCTTCTCATCATTTCTGAATCATATTTTGCTTTGAAGCTGAAATCTCAGCTGAGCCTGAAAATACCATCAATCATAAAACACAGTTCATTAAGGAGCTTCATTTGCTCAGCCAGTTCTGAAATCAAACCAGCTCTGTACTTCAAACAGTTTGTTTACAGATACTAAAATACACCTTCACAGTAACACTACCAAAATACCAGACAAACCGGAATAAAGTTCCGACATCTGCATTGAATAAGATGGTGAGGTGACAGAATGAAGTAAATTGACGGATACTTAACATTAATTTAGCAGTAGTTCCGGGTGATTGCATTGCAGCTGACATCATTAATTAGCAATGCACAAACTAAGAAAAACACAGATCAAAGGGTATTTATTAGACATCCCAGAGAGACTCCTTGCTGACACCATTTTAAACAGATCAGTCTCCATTTTTAATCTGGTTTACCATTGCCTTTTAAAAATAAATATGCTTGCCAAGAGAAAAGTTACTATATTTATTTTGCTCATCTTCAGGTCTTCCCTCTTTTAAAGAGGCAATCTCACCATCAAGAACCTTTTATAGAGGGAGACTCACTATTAGGATCCTTTTTTAAAGAGGGAGTCTCACCATTACAACCCCTTTTAAGAACATAAGAACATAAGAAATAAGAGCAGGAGTAGGCCATACGGCCCCTCGAGCCTGCTCCGCCATTCAATAAGATCATGGCTGATCATCGAACTCAACTCCACTTTCCCGCCCGATCTCCATATCCCTTGATTTGAACGGGAGTCCCTCTTAAGAGGGAGTCTCAGCAATAGAACACAATTTTAAAGAGGGAGACTTACTACCAGTGCCTCTTCTAGAAAGAGACACTCACCATCACAATCCTCTTTTATGAAGAGACACTTAACATCAGACCCATTTTTGAAGAGAATGCTGTAAATCTTCACCTTTACTGCCTGGCTGTTAGGCATTTCCTTGGCAGAGTGCCAAGCGGAAATTCCGTCAGGGAGGATCACACGCTTGTTACAGGACCTTCCTGCCTGGGGCGGGTGGAACTTCCGTCTTCCCTAAACATGGCCCATGTTGTTGGAGGACGAAGGGCCAGTGAGCTAACTGGACGCCGGGAAGAACCTCATACATGGGTCATTGTACAGACAGAAGTGGGGTCCACCTGGAATACCCTGGAAATTCTACCAGGAGGTATTTTGATCGCCGCTCCTATAAAGAAGGCCGATCAGCTAGGTACTGTACCAGTGTGATGTGGCCTTTTTGCCAGTTGGTGCCAGTTAGGGACAATTTTATGCTGCAAATCATGTCTACTGGAAATTTAGTTGAGACTGCCCAGTGCTATTCTCACATCGTTGTCTGTTTTTCCAGTTTTTAAAAAAAAGTTAAAAGCTTAACTGCAGACGGCAGCATTTGATACGTTGGACCCCCTGTGACCCACCTCATTGTCTTAGCTGTACTCTGATGTGTCTTTGATGTAATGCCTCCCTAACAGATTGTATCTCTGCAGACACATTGTTCTCTGTGTTTATATACGGTGTAATCGATTTGTGTTCCCTCACTGTACCTGAAGAAGGAGCGGAGCTCCGAAAGCTCGTAATTTTAAATAAAACTGTTGGACTATAACCTGGTGTTGTGCGACTTCTCATTTTTGTCCACCCCAGTCCAACACCGGCATCTCCGCATCATTCTCACATAGGACCTACATAGTCAGCAGAGACTTTCATCCATTCAGTCTGGGCTAAACCAAGTTCCGAGGGTTGAAAAGACTGTGCTAGCCGACTACCTCACGGTTCCTCTCCCACTGCACAGTTCCATATTATTGCTCTATTTGTATCCCAAACAAAGCTGCATGCATGGTTTTTTTCTGAACTGAGAGAGCTAGGTGAAGGACAAGACCTATAGTTCTGAACACCACCTAGCTGAATCGAGTAGGAAACTAGACAAGATAAAATAAGAAATACATTTTCTTCAAAGAATGAAATGTAGCAAAAGTAGATTTCAAACTTTACAGTGTGCCTCATATCTTACCTGCCTGTCACTTTTACTCAGTGTCGTTTGTGTTTTGTTTTGCAGACGGGAGAATACAGTGTCTTGCAGTGGTCAAACTCTGGGGATGGTAAAGCCTGGTGCATTGACCCAGTGACTGGGAAAGCTTTTCAACTGGCTGTAACAGATTCGGATGGACATCCACAGTGTAAGTACAATTACTGGGATTGAACACAGTGAGGGTGTGCGAGGTTAGGGAGATAGAAGAATGGAATTCCCAAATGCAGTTTGGATACTGATTTCTAGGTTCCACATATCAAGCACGATAAGACTTCCTCACAGTCTCTAGTAATGTCGCTCTGACTGCCATCGAGGAGGTTCTCGTAGCTTTCTAAACACTCTGCTTATGATCTTCCTTCCCTTCTTGTAGGAAGCCTGTGTTTGCCAGTATGGCTGAGATTGGGTAGTCAGGGATGTGGAAGATGACAGGTTGAATTCACATCCACATTCATAGAAACATAGAAACATAGAAAATAGGTACAGGAGTAGACCATTCGGTCCTTCGAGCCTGCACCGCCATTCAATGCGTTCATGGCTGAACATGCTACCTCAGTACCCCATTCCTGCTTTCTCGCCATACCCCTTGATCCCCTTAGTTGTGAGTGTTATATCTAACTCCCTTTTGAATATATTTAGCGAACTGGCCTCAACAACCTTCTGTGGAAGAGAATTCCATAGATTCACCACTCTCTGGGTGAAGAAGTTCCTCCTCAGCTCAGTCCTAAATGGCTTCCCCTTAATCCTTAGACTGTGACCCCTGGTTCTAGTTTTCCCTACCATTGGGAACATTCTGCCCGCATCTAATTTGTCTAAACCAGTCAGGATTTTAAATGTCTCTATAAGATCCCCCCTCATTCTTCTGAACTCCAGAGGATACAAGTTCAGTTGACCCAATCTTTCTTGATATGTCAGTCCGGCCATCCCAGGAATCAATCTAGTGAACCTTCGCTGCACTCCCTCAATAGCAAGAATGTCCTTCCTTAAGTTAGGAGACCAAAACTGCGCACAATACTCCAGGTGTGGCCTCACCAAGGCCCTGTACAACTGTAGCATCACCTCCCTACTCCTGTACTCAAATCCCCTTGCTATGAAGGCCATCATTCCGTTTGCTTTCTTGACTGCCTGCTGCACTTGCATTCCCACCTTCAGTGACTGATGTACCATGACGCCCAGGTCTCGTTGCACGTCCCCTTTCCCTAATCTGCCACCATTCAGGTAATAGTCCGCCTCTCTATTTTTACCACCGAAGTGGATAACCTCACATTTATCCACATTGTACTTCATCTGCCATACATTTGCCCATTCACCCAACCTGTCCAAGTCACTCTGTAGCCTCCTAGCATCCTCCTCATTGTTCACACTGCCTCCCAATTTAGTGTCATCCGCAAATTTGGAGATATTACATTTAATCCCTTCGTCCAAATCATTAATATATAATGTAAACAGCTGGGGTCCCAGCACCGAACCCTGCGGTACCCCGCTGGTCACTGCCTGCCATTCTGAAAAGTACCCATTTACTCCTACTCTTTGTTTCCTGTGTGCCAACCAGTTCTCAATCCACGTCAACACATTACCCCCAATCCCATGTGCTTTAACTTTGCTCACCAATCTCTTGTGTGGAACCTTGTCGAAGGGGAATTGGATATATACTAGAAAAGGAGAAATTTACAGGGCTACGGGGAACGAGCAGGGGAATAGGACTAATTAGGTTGCTCTTTCAAAGAGCCGGCACAGGCACGATGGGCCAGATGGCCTCTTTTGTGCTGTAAGATTCTATGGTAGATTTTCAACATGCTGTCCAGGTATAAAACTGGGCATGCGGAGTGGCCGTCAGTTATAGAAATGAAAATTGGGCAGCCTATCTGCAAGTCAATTGGCAAGTTGTAAATCTACCCCATTGTGTCAAGAAATGCCTTTGTGTCAAAAAATGAGACAAGGCCGTTCTGCCTCTTTTATCGCACTCTATGCATTAGAATTGAATATTGAAATAGTTCCATGCAGTTTTAATAACAAGCAAGTTAAAACATTTATGGCAAGCGTGGGATTGTTCCTAATCTTAAAAAAAGAGCTTGACAAGTTTGTGGGGGAGGAGGGCACTGGTCCATATCAGGATGAGTGTGGAAAACCATGATTTCCCAGAAATTGCTTCATTTGCCATCTGGAGTTGGGAGGAATTCCCCAGAATAATTCCTGAAACCGTCTACAGATTTGTTGCATTCTCTAACAATAAAAATTATTAACAATTGGGGAGGGCAGTGCATGAGGCTGCACCGTCTGGTGGAGAGGGTGAGCCTTGAGAGGCATTTAGAAAAATAAATCTGTACATATAGTGTGGTTAGAATGTGTAATTTTCTGCCACAAATTCTTGTTGAAACAGGGTCCATAAATTATTTTGAAAGAGAATTAGGCAGAAAAAGGGGAATATTAAATGATATGGAGATCGAGCAAGAGAGCGGGATTGGACTTGGTGGCTTGTAGAAAAAGAAAGAGCTTGCAATTATATAGCACCTTTTACAACCTCAGGACGTCCTGAAGTGCTTTATAGTCAATTAAGTACTTTTGAAGTGTAGTCACTGTTGTAATGAAGGGAAAAGCGGCAGCCAATTTGCGCAGAGCAGAATCCCACAAACAGCAATGTGCTAATGACAAGATAATCTGTTTTAGTGATGTTAATTAAGAGATAAATATTGGCCAGAACTCCGGGGACAACTCCCCTGCTCTTCTTCGAATAGTGCCATGGGATCTTTACATCCACCTGAGAGGGCAGACGGGGGTCTCCGTTTAATGTCTCACCCTCAGTACTGCACTGAAGTAGTAGTGAGAACAAAGAATGGTGTAGACTTGATGAGACAAGTGGCCTGTTCTTGTGCTGTAATCGTTTCTGCAGAGAGTTACTGGAGTATGGACTGCTTTGCCACAAGGGAGTAGTTGAGATAATGACTATTGCACCATTTAAATGAAGAGCAGATACACCTTTAAAACAGAGGCAGATACAGGACCTGGGGAGAGAGCAGGGGAATGAGACAACTGGACAGTTAATCTGTTTTTGATGATATTGTCTGCAGGAGGATCTTTGGCTAAGACACTAAGGGGGAAAAATTCGGTTTCTTGGTGCCTCCCGTTTGTGCCCTAAGAGGGCGCTAACGGGGTGCAAAGCAACTCGTGCCCGGACGCGGCGATGTTTGCGCCGCTTGCGAAATTGACCAGATACTTTGCGTCGGCGCTAAACACTACCGCCACAATCTCCTGCGCCCGCAGATCGTGACATCAGTCGAGCGTGCAATGCCCCAGTAGCACCCCGGACCGGATATTGAGTGGCGCCCCCTGCCTTTCCGCCTGCCGCTAGCAACGACAGGTAGAGGGGAACGTTTTGCAGTCAGGAAGGGTCTGGGAGAAGCGCTATTTAAATTATTTTTTTTATCGGTGACATTTTTGCACCATGTATTCTGAGAGAGAGAGAGAGAGACTTCTGGAGAGATTCAATGCTGTGTGAAGGAGTTTTGGGTACTGAGCAGCACTTTGCAGGTTCATTTTGATTTGACTTTCCTTGCATCGATTTAGAAGAGACTGTGGGGGCTGCACTCTGAGCTCTTTCCCTGGGACTCTCCATTGTTCTTTCCAGCAGAATTGATGTACAGGTCTCTCCAGGCCGAGATTCAAGGCTGCAATGAGCAGGGTGTGGATGGAGAGCACTATCGACCCTCCCCTTTAAGAACTGGCCGGCGTCAGTGTGTCTGTGTTCCATTGCTAACTGACATCACCTGAGCTTCAGCAGCGCTCTGAGGTAGCATCTCGCTCCTCGACGTTAGCACCTTAAGACAGGTGTGTCGTGCCTGATTTAGCGCTCCAATCACCTCCAGGAGCGATAGAAGCCAAGTTTGCAGTCAGCGGCGATAATTAGCGCCAGGCGCTAAACTTTGCGCCCGGCCGATAATTGCGCCCCAAACGGGGCAATATCGAACTTCTCCCCCTAACAAAACTCCCTGCTCTATTTCAAATAACACCATGGAACCTTCAACATCCACTTGAACATGCAGATGAGGTATCAACAGCATTTCATCTGGAGGATGAAACCTTCAACAATGCGGCGATCCCTTGATGCCTCACTGAAGCGTCAACTTAGGTTATGAGCTTGAAACCATAGCCTTCCAACTAGCTGAGCCAAACTGACACAGATGATATAAATGAGCCAATTTGCTCTTGGTGTACAGGTTGAAGAGAAACTGAGGGAAAAGAATCCATTCCTAAATCTTACATACAACCTGCTGCTATCCTGAGAGTAGAATCAAATACTACCAATGTGTAAAGTACCAAGCGCTGAGGTTGTGGGGTGAGGTTGGTCAAGGGTGAGACACGGAGACTTCTGTTTTAACCAAACTTGGTCATGTCATCGCTAACTAACTCGCTGGCTAATTATTTACAAAATGGCCACTGTCATCATGAAGGGAGGTTTTTTCCAGTAATGGGAAAAGATTCGCTTGGTACTTTACACATTGGCAGTATTTTATTCTACTCTCAGGATAGCAGCAGGTTGAACGTAAGATTTAGGAATGGATTCTTTTCCCTCAGTTTCTCTTCAACCTGTACAGAAGAAAGCTCGTAGAGCCAGTAAGAATTTTGCTCAGAATATGCGTGCAGTGTAGCAGGCAACAATCTACAGAGTACTGTCGATAAGTCTGTAATAGACAGTAGGGACTGCTGTGTGCAATAGCCTTAGAGCAGCTTTTCAGCTGTGATTGGTCTGTAATTAAATGTCCATTAATGATATTTTGCAGCAATAACTCATGCATTTGGGTCGAGTGCAACATCATTCTTCCCTCCAACCATGTGGCTAATTGGTCAATGAAAGTTCATGACACTCTTAGTCTAGAAAGTCAAACAGGTATGTCAGATATCTGACATGATAGAATCTTGTTTTTCCATAGGATTACGTCTAGATGAATCATTTGGAAGTCAACAGTGTTTTTGGGAGGAGGAGGCAAGGAGAGAGAGGAATTATCCATGACTTTTATGTTCCATGGAGTGAGGAGTGATAATGTTAAGGGTGGGGTCGTTGTTTTTCATCTTACATTGACTCAGGGGATTACCATGAATCAGACATACATCAATGGACCCCTGACTCATTAATGAATAATTCTGCTTCTGTGGATTATTAAATGAAGTGCAAATGCAAATTATTAGATCTATTAGTTAGTCAAACATTGGAAGTGCTGCCAAATTGAATGGAAGCAGCTGCCAAGACAAATAGAAACTTGGGTTGTAACAGTAAATCTAAAGAAGTTGTATGGGCACAAAAAACCATTGGACCGGCCACACTTGGAATATTGCAGCCAGTTTTAGTCATTGTTCTTAAGAAAAGTTACAGAGACATTGGAAGGGTTTCAAAAAAAGGCAATGCAGATGGAACAGAGTCTTAAATAATTGAGGTTGAAGACATGCCATCTACTTCATTGGAAAAAGAAAGAGTGAGGCAGGGAAACGATTCAAAATTATGACAGAAATATTTATGATTATGTTCCTCAGGATCCAGAGATTGTGTGTCTTTCCTGAGCAAAAAACTGCAAAGCAAGTAAATTTAATGCTTGAACTTTCAGGACACTTAGGTTATGGAAACAGCATCAAGCAGGGAATTGCAGGGTAAATGAACTGATCCTGCATACTCAGTTGCAACACAATGTTGCTGATTCTCCGATCCATGCTGTCTTGGAGCGTGGCTCTCCCTGGGAGCAAAGGATTATTAAATTTTGCCTTGCATTTTTCCTGCCTTCTTCTATTGAGGGCACTAACTCACAGTGGAAAAATATTCCACAGGTACTCTCTGGAATCTCACCCAGTTAGCCATTCTACAGGTATGAGTCTTGACAATTGACAGGTGATTTTGTCCATCACTTTTCAGCAGAGGTCACTATCTGGAGATCGAGAGCAGGAACATAATGTTTTTTCAGGGGTGCTGAGGCCAATTGTAGCATGCCTACCATCTCCATGAGATGAGCTGACAGCATAGGCTGTCGATGGAAATGGGGACCTTTCTCATGTGTCTGGTGGGCCAGTGGAGGAAGCTGAGAATTATTTATATTTTTTAATTATCAGACCTATAAAGGCTGGCACCCCCATCAGGTGTACCGCAGCCCCTGTTATGCTGACCATTTAAATTAAGTACACAGAAAATCAGGGCTGTAGGCCCACAATTTCCCAATCACAGTGCCCTGCGAGTGTTGATCCTCAACGGGAGTGCCCAATCGGGGAATCAATCTCATGAAATGTTTGTAGTGCAACAAGAGCGTTAGACTAGAAGGAGAAACCAACCATTGAAAATCAACATTATAACACATCAAATCAAACTCCAGCTGTGCTCAAGTTAGCAGATAGTCCAGAACGTCCGTTTTAAAGTAATGAAACCATTACTGAATAGTCATAACCAATCCTATTCGTGAACTCTTTAACGAGCTAACTGCAAACTGTCAAACTAATGTTCTCCTCCTTTCCCAACCACCAGGTCCAAGCAGGTGTGAAATTCTGAATAATCAGGTGATACACCGGGAAGTGGGGACAGGGTACATCCCAGCTTGTGAAGAGTTTGATGGTTCCTTCTCAGCCGTACAGTGTGATCAGGATGAAGGGAGGTGTTGGTGTGTCTTTACAAATGGAGAAGCGATCCCTGAAACACAAGTCAACACAACAACTGGATCTAAACCTGCCTGCAAACGTAAGTTATGTGGAGCTTCTGGAGTGGTGGAGAGCATCCAATGAGGCTGTGATGGTACTGTGATGGAGAGCATCCAATGAGGCTGTGATGGTACTGTGATGGAGAGCATCCAATGAGACTGTGATGGTACTGTGATGGAGAGCATCCAATAAGACTGTGATGGTACCATGGGGGAGAGCATCCAATGAGGCTGTGATGGTACCATGGGGGAGAGCATCCAATGAGACTGTTTTGGTACTGTGATAGAGAGCATCCAATGAGGCTATGATGGTACTGTGATGGAGAGCATCCAATGAGACTGTGATGGTACTGTGATAGAGAGCATCCAATGAGGCTATGATGGTACTGTGATGGAGAGCATCCAATGAGACTGTGATGGTACTGTGATAGAGAGCATCCAATGAGGCTATGATGGTACTGTGGTGGAGAGTGTCTATTGAGGCTGTGATGGCTTCTACAAAATAACAAATGTTCAAATAGAAAAATGGTTGGGATTGTTATTTAATATAGAGGGAAGGGAGCAGAAGAGGGGACGGGGACAGTGAGTGGGGAGGGGAAAGGTAGAGGTGAGTTAGAGTCCAAGGGGATGGTAGATTGAGGTTAAAAGCCATGGGGAGGTAGGAAAGGGTGAGTGGTGGTGAATTACCCATCAGTCAGGAATGGAACTTGTGGCAGGAGAGGCATTGGTATAATTTAGAAATAAATAAATAACCAAAAGAAAACTGAGAGGGAAGGTTGGGAGTGGGGCCAGAAGCTGTCCTGACTGGGCAGGCCTGGACTGGGTTCCAAATTTTGCTATAAGCCCAGAAGAAGGTAGGTTAGCAAGGCCATGAGCGATGCATAAATGCTGTTAAAGAGGTGGGCTGGGGAAGGGAGGTGGAGGCCAATGACATCACAAATGGACTCAAAATCTTTACTGAATCTGGGTAGGCCTTGCAAGACCAGGAGCACGGCAAAAACATTCTGTGGTACCAAAAGCAAGGAAAACAGTGGGGAAGAATGTACAATGGGGCCTAAAGTGGCACAGAGTAAAAAAACAGGGGGAGCAAGTAGCAAGAGGCAGCATAACCTCTGGCTAATACTGGATAGGTAAGAGTGAAACCATGCAAGGGCAGTCCCAGTCAGCTAGCCAAGAAGCAGAGGCATTGGAGGAGGGTGGTGTGGTCAACCGTGTCAAAGGCTGCAGACATGTCAAGAAAGATGAGGCGTGATAGTGCACCACGGTCACAGTCACATAGGATGTCACTTGTGACTTTGATTAGGGACGTTGCAATGCTGTGGCAGGGGTGGTAGTCTGATTAGAGGGGTTCAAACGTGGATTTGCGGGAAAGATAGGCACAGATTTAGGAGGCGACAACACGTTCAAGGACTTTGAAGAGGAAAGGGAGGTTGGAAATGGAGCGGTAGTTTGCAAGGACAGAGGTGTCATGGGTGTTATTTTGATGAGGGGTGATAACGGCAGATTTAAAAAGGAGGCGGACAGTTCCTCAGCTGTGGAAACCATTTACAATATCAGCTAGCATGGGGGCCAGGCAGGTAAGTTTCATCGAGAGACATCTATTGGCCAAATGGTGGAATTGTGAGGAATCATGACATTGACATAGGAGAATTCAATGTTAAATGTTAACCGGGAAGTGCTGATGGAGAAGCGTGACGCCACAAACGTGTGATAAATGGAAGTAAGAGCTTTTGGACCAAGTTTGTGCCCCACACACAATATTTGGATGAACTTGTATGCATCTATCAGTGATTCGACCTCATGGGAGCGATGGTTAGGTACCTACCTGCAGTGAACTTTATGGATATAGAGCTGTCTGTAATGGACTCTGAGGGTCATGATCTATTAGTAATAGTACAGGGACTTTATGAGTACATATTTATTACAGAAATCTGTGGGCGATTACGTAGCAGTGATGGAAGTAACTCTGGAGTTACCTTACCCTTTAAATCCAAGGAATTGTACCAATTACAGTGTTTGCATCGTTTATGAAAACAGAACATATTTGTGTAGAATTCTCCAGGGGTTCTCCTGATCTCTTGGTGTAACTTCAGCAGATACCCCAGTGGAACAGCACAGTCATTGTAGGAAATGGGGAGAACCCTCAGAGAAATTCTGCTCCATCCTTCTCTGATTGTAATAGGTATGTATTTCTTTTTTATCAGAGATCTAATTAAAGGGTTCCCAATCTCACACTGTGTTTTGTTTTCCTAGGCCCACAGTGTGCACTACCCTTCAAAGCCGTTGCTGTATCAGATGGCATTGTTTTATGTGATGATGTGCCCAGTGGTCAGTCGCTGCAGCATTGCCAGGTGATATGTCGTCAAGGCTATCACAGTGCATTCGATGGGGGAAGATTTGTGTGCAACATACAGAATGGTATCTGGATTGCAGAATTCCCACATCCAGAGACCTGTCAGAGTAAGTACCATTGGTGGTCATGCCTTCAGCTCTGACATTCCCTCCCTAAACCTCTCTGTCTCTCTATCCCTCTGTCTTCCTTTAAGACACTCCTTAAAACCTACCTCTCTGACCTTTGGTCATCTGTCCTAATATCTGCTTCTTTGGCTTGGTGTCAATTTTTTTTTCTGATTACGCTTCTGTGAATTGTCTTGGGATGTTTTACTACGTTAAAGGTGCTATATAAATGTAAGTTGTTATTGTTAGGAAGTATTATTACATTTTTTGACCATTTACCAGTGCTCTGATTTTTGCCACCATTTTGGTGGTCATGGCTACCGTATGTTTTATTTTAAAGATTGACTACTGCATTCACTCAAATAACGGCCAACGTGCAAGTTTAAAATATCACTTTGGCTACTTGTTTGTTAATAATGGCTACCAGTTTCTGATCTCCACAAACAGGAAGTTCCTGGTCTTAGCCGTGTCATGATAACATATGTAATGAATGAACAAGAAAAAGCCTTTTGGTCCCTCAGGCTCACTCCTTCCATGGACTAACTACAACCTATCTTATCAAGGACTCTATCACTTTAATCTCCTCTGGGAAGGTTTTGCATAAACAGTCCTTAATCTTCAAAACTAAGTAAACAAATCTGCAGAATAATTATACGTCATCAATCATTGCATCTCCATGTTTCAACCTTGAACTGCTGCCCTCCAGAGACAACATTCCCCCCCCCCCTCACTCACTATCCTTGGTAGCAGAAGGATCATCATGTCCCCTATATTTTTTGAACAACTTCTGTCTGTTTCTATTCAGGTAGCTAGGTGTGTAACTAATTGGAGACTAGTTTCTTCCTCACTCAGAACAGCTGGCATATGAGAGCTAAGTAGCAGATGAGTGAGATTTGAAAGCAAATGACTATAGTGGTTTCTTGGTGGTCACATTGTCTATCTTGTCAGTATATAGAAGAAAACGGAACTTACATTTATATGGCACCTTTCACGACCTTGGGATGTCTCAAAGCGCATTGCAGCCAATTAAGCACTTTTGAAGTGTAGTCACTATTGTAACGTAGCAAACGCCGCAGCCAATTTGCACACAGCAAGGTCCCTGAAACAGCAATGTGAAAAAGATCAGATAATCTGTTTTAACGATGTTGGGTGAGGGATAAATATTGGCCAGGACACCTGGAGGATTCCCCTGCTCTTCTTCAAATTGTGCCATTGGATCTTTTTAGTCCACCAAAGATGTCAGATTCGGCCTTGGTTTAACATCTCATCTAAAGGACGACGCCTCCCTCAGGGTTAGCCTAGATTATGTGCAGAAATCTCTGGAGTGGAACCTGAGCCAACAACCTACTGACTCAGAGGCGAGACTGCTACCATTGAAATGTAAAGCATACCATTTATCTTAAATAATCCTGCAACCTATCTAAAATGTAGACCTGATAAGTGCTGGGGCCAAGTGTTCACACATCTCCAGTCCCCTATGTGCATAAGATACAGGTCTTTCACCTTCCACTCAAATGTTCTTCTTATTTTCTCATTTGAGGGCATGAATTCTTGCTGGCATACAGTTCCATTGAAGCCGACAGTCCTTTGGTACCTCAATTAACTAGATATTCTGCACCAGACTATGGAGAACATCACAGATGAATTTTATCCTGTCCTCACCTAATGCACACTTTTCCAGCGGAGGGGGTGACTGAAAATGCTTGGGTGCATGGATGAATTTTTCCCTCCCTAGCTCAAGAACAGTGAATTCAATTTTAGCAACACAGCTGACACTCTAGCTCAGCTTAGCTAATGTAACATGGAATAGAGATTGACCCCGGGACTCTCCTGTTCTGCTTGGCTCAGCACCATACTGGGCGCGGCATTTACAAAATGTGTGATCAGGGGGAGCTCAGTATGGTTTTTATGCAAAGGCTCTTTGCTCCTTGCTCATGCTCTACTGAGAAAAATAACAGGGATAAAAGACATTTAGAAAAGTGATTTTAGAAAACATCCTTTGTGAAGATTTTTGATCTGTTTTACCTCACAGAAATCCAAGTATTTCAAGCCGCTCAGGCCCAGACACAGTTCCAGCTCCTCTTGCCTTCTGAGAAAGCATGTAACAGTGATTATTCGGGATTACTGAAGGCATTTAAAACCTTCATCACAGATGATCTGAGGGCTAGAGGATTCTGTCACATTCAGGTGCTTATATAACAATATTCCATTTGTTTTCCAATTTTCTCCTTTTTTCTGAAGATGTTGTTTTGGTTGCGGTTACACGGGGGTTGGCAGCCCTTTGGTACCTCACATGTGAACCCTAGTGCCGAGTGTTGACAGACTATTTCATATCTGAGCTTAGCTCTGTCCTCACCTAATGCCTGAGCATTTATATTTTCCAGCACAGGTCACTGGATAATGATCAGCAGCAGGAATCTGAGCTGTTTTACCCCCTTTCCTCGACCAAAGCTAATAACTTTTAAATGCTTTACTATCAAATAAACGAGTTGGGCTAGTACACCCCAGTCCCACCACCCACCAGGCCAGATGGAACAATGGATATCCCCAAAGGCCATCTCCTTCAAGGTCACCTGGACTAATGAACCTGGGAAAATAGGTTCAGGTTGCCAATGTACAGAAAAGTACAGCTTGATTCTGCTCACCTCCTACCCAGTTCTCAGTGAACATGGGTGCATAGGTGGGTCGTGTAGTGATTATATTACCAGTAGTCTGGAAGCCTAGACTAATAATCAAAAAAACATGAGTTCAAATCCCGCCATGGCAGTTGAGAATTTGAAATCAGTTTTTTTTTAATTGTAAAGTGACCATGAAGTTGTTGGATTGTCATAAAAACCCAACTGGTTCACAAATGTCCTTTAATTACCTGGTCTGGCTTATATGTGACTCCAGTCCCACAGCAAGATGGTTGACTCTTAACTGGCCTCTGAAGTAGCAAGCCACTCAGTTGCATCAGGACAACTAGGGATGGACCTTGCCAATGATGCCCCACGTCCTGAGAATGAAAAACAAAACAAAAGGTTTACACAGTTTTTACACAAACTAACACTAACACCCTCAGGGGTGGCTATAAGGAAAACTGGAAATGGAAAAACTCACGATGGTGCAGTAGAGGATGTTCTACCAAAATTGGCACTGAGGCACATTGTCGGAGCAAGGTAGAGGAAGCTTTGCTCTGCATTTAACCTGTGCTGTGGTTGAACCGCTCAAAATGGAAAAGAATTCCATTTCCAGCGCTGGCAGTCTTCATCTTTTTAAACTACCGCAACTCTCAAAAAACATAGGAAAACCATCAAACGAATACAAGGGTAAACGTAACAGGAAAAGTGGGAACACTGAATATTCCTGTCTGCTCTTAGGTGGCTGTTCCCGGGGAAACGGTGCTGGTCCCAGTCTGTGATGAATTGACTGTGTCGGTTGGCTGTTTGAGCACGGACCGTTTAGGAGTAACTGTTACTTGGAAAACGCAGCTTGCAGATATCCCAGCATCCTCTCTTCCTGACCTGCATGACATCGGTAAGTTACACTGCTTCATTACTTATGCACATAATCACATTTATTGGGTGAACATCATTGAACAATTTTAATATGCTACCTGTTTTGCATAAAGCATTTGGTAACTGCAGAAAGATTTTATTTAAGCTATGATTTTGAACATCCAAGGAAGTGAGGGTTTAGCAATTTAGAAACTGAATTATTTAACTTTCCAAGGGAGATATTACATGACTATCACTGTGATTATAAATATAACTGTGCAGTTACAGTAAAATAAACTTCTTCACTGCAGGCCATTTCCTATGCTTGGTAATCCACTCCCACTCCTGGGATGTCATTGCTATCTTGGCTCACAGGTGCGGCCTCTTACTGAAGCCTCCCCGCCTGGCTATACTTTACACCACCAGCCCTGCCAAAGCTGTTGTGGTGGTGGTGTGGCTCTTATCACCAAATCACACCTTGGTCTCTCTCTCTACTCTTCTGGTACCTTCTCCTCTTTTAAGCATCTCACCTTGTTCCACCTCTCTTGGCTCTCATTTAACATTTTTCTTCCCTCCAAGCCCCACCCTGAGTTCTCACCAAGTATCCTCCCTCCTTTTTCTCCTGTCCTCCCTAAACCTCTCTCTTCATATAAACTCATCTACCCATATTCACGGCCATCACTTCACCTTTGACATCTTTTATGGCCTCTTTACTACCATAGTCACATTTACATTCACAGAGTCAGAAGTGGGGATGTTCGCTGATGATTGCACAGTGTTCATTTCCATTCGCAATTCCTCAAATAATGAAGCAGTCCGTGCCCGCATGCAGCAAGACCTGGTTTCGGCAGTTAAGTGGCAAGCAACATTCGTGCCACAGAAGTGCCAGGCAATGACCATCACTAACAAGAGAGAGTCTAACCATCTTCCCTTGACATTCAATGGCATTACCATCATCAAATCTCACACCATCAACCTCCTTGGGGGTCACCATTGACCAGAAACTTAACTGGGCCAGCCACATAAATACTGTAGCTACAAGAGCAGGTCAGAGGCTGGGTATTCTTCAGCGAGTGACTCACCTCCTGACTCCCCAAAGCCTTTCCACCACCTACAAGGCACAAGTCAAGTCATTCTACACTTGCCTGGATGAGTGCAGCTCCAACAACACTCAAGAAGCTCAACACCACCCAAGACAAAACAGTCTGCTTGATCGACACCCCATCCACCACCTTAAACATTCACTCCATTCACCACCGGTGCACCATGGCTGTAGTGTGCACCATCTACAAGATGCACTGCAGCAACTTGCCAAAGCTTCTTTGACAGCACCTCCCAAACCCGTGACCTCTACCACCTATAACGACCAGGGTAGCAGGCGCATGGGAACACCACCACCTCCAAGTTCCCCTCCAAGTCACACACCATCCTGACTTGGACATATATCACTGTATCTTCATTGTTGCTGGGTCAAAATCCTGGAACTCCCTACCTATCGGCACTGTGGGAGTACCTTTACCACACGGACTGCAGCAGTTCAAGAAGACGACTCACCACTACCTTCTCAAGGGCAAATAGGGATGGGCAATAAATGCTGGCCTTGCCACATCCCATGAATGAATAAATAAAATAAAAAATACGAGGTCAACTCCAACCCCTTCCTTGTATTCCTCAGCATCTATAACCCAAAATCCCTTCCAACCCCTTCTACGTCTGTCCCAGGAAGAAAACTCTTGCAATTGCACATTCAAGCTGCTAACTGTCTGGGTTTTGACTTTCCATTTGTTATGATACTTCTACAGCAGTTCATCTGCTCAACCAGGCCCTCACCTCCACCCTAGTCCCCAGTAAAACATTTACTCTCTCCCATCCTGGTCATTCCCTGGTATGGCCCACCTCTTTGCTTTCTCAAGTCCAAGGGGTGGATCATATCTGGCACACAACTGGTTTATCAATCCATCACCATATCTGGCCACATCAAGTGCAATTGGGCCTTACTCCTCTCTGCTAAAGCCACCCACTACTTGGGATCATCTTGGAGAAAAGATAGCTCTGGCTTCTTTTCTCCACTACCAACCATCTCCTTAAACTCCTCTCCTCTGCCCCCCACCCCGCCCCCCACCACCTTTACCTCCAACAACAAGTGCGAGAAGCTCGTGGACAACTTTGTCACTTGCGATGCTGGGGCCAACTGTCATAGGAATAGAAGTAGGCCATTCAGCCCTTCGAGCCTGTTCCATGATTCAATTAGACCAGTCAATTCCATGCTGACTGCTCCTGGTTGATACCACTTGATCTCCTGAATCAGGTCCTTCAACAAAGTGCCCATTGGCCATTCAAGGTGGTGGGTGGAATTTGAAACAAGCACAGTAGCTGGGAGGCTCGTAGCCACTGGCTGACAGAGCCAACAAAGGGAAAGTCAGTTCAGATTAACATAGAGGATCTCTCGCTTTCTCTAATTCCTCAAGTCAGTGCCTATGGTTGGGTAGAGTACTGGAAATGATTGATTGAGGAACCCGTTGGGTGGGCGATATTACAGTTTATTTGAGTTGATTAGTTTGACCAAATAAAGAAATGGATGTGAAGATGGATTTGCAGAATTAATTGGCTCTACTTATTGTTTAATACCAACATCTGCTTATACAGTAGCTGGCTCCTTGCCAATTGACTGCCAATTTCCTGTCAATTGGCAGGGAGCCAGCTATTGTGTAATCAGATATAGCTAGCTGAAGACTGTTTATCTGATACAGAGGCAGGCATTGGTTACATGCACATTTTAAAGTTCTTTCATGCTTTCAATAGAATAAAATAAATTACTGTTCGTTTCTAGATTCAGAGTGATAAAACTTGTAGACATGTATAAACAAATGGACATTTTTCTTGGGATATGGGTATCGCTAGCAAGGCCAGCATTTATTGCCCATCCTTAGTTGCCCTTGAAATGATGGTGGTGGGCCGCCTTCTTGAACCAGTGGAGTCCACGTGGAGAAGGACCGCCCACAATGCTGTTAGGTAACAAATTCCAGGATCTTGACTCAGCGATGATGAAGGAACGACGATATATGTCTAAGTCCTTTCACAGTACTTTCAAAATGTTTTTGTAGAATCAGACTTTAACAATTCACCAGTCCTCTGGAGCAGTCACAACTTATGTTCCTGTGGGTTTGGTCACTAATTGGTACTAAATTGACAGTCGTGCTCAGAATCCCCACATGATGAACTTGTGTGGGAAATGGAAAGTGTCACACAGAGACTTGAGTTAGAGATAGAGGCACGTTGCTGGTGAAAATCAGATGCAACTTTACTCTATATCCCAACAATGCTGTATCAGGCCTGGGAGTACTTGATGGGGTAGAATAGAGTGAGCTTAACTCTACACCTTACTTTTGCAGACTTATAGGGCTGGATTTTGTCAATGGGGCCGTGATGGAGGCGGGACTCCCACTTTTTGGGTTGTAGTCCCGCCTCCATCGACTTGTGGCCAACGCACTGTATTTTCCCTTGATTGACCTTGTTAAGCCCGCCCAGCGGGCTTAGCAGGCCAATCAAGGGTCCCTTGGATACAGGTGACGTCAGCCATTGAAATTTCATCTGTCAAGAGCTTTTGACAGATGAAATTTCAACGTTTGACAGCTCTGTGAAGCTGTCAAACACTGACAATATGATTTCTAACGTGAGTCCCTGTACTTAGACTCAGTTAGAAATCAATCCAGCACAGAAAGCAGAGACTGCAGCTTTTGACAGCTCTGCGGCCATTCTGCTTTCTGTGCCGGTGAGCTGAGGGACTCCCGAGACCTGAAGGAAGGAAGCCTGCAGGACAAAGTTAAGGTAAGTACAAGTTCTTAAAACACTTTACACACACCAAACACATTTACCTCTGCACTCATGCACCCATCACTCACCTGCACACCGGACATCTCGACCCCTCCAAGCCCTCCAGACCGAAGGTCCGCCTCGCTAAATCGGCGTGGTTCAGCCCTGTCGGGAAGCCCACACTTCAGGGCTAAAAATAGGGATTAGGCAAAAAGCTTCCTGTTAACTACCTGTTAACAGGCAGTTAATTGGCACTAATCCCCTTCCCGCCTCGGGGAGGCGGGTCCCAGCACAGGTCGGGTACCCGCCTCCTGTGAAACTGGCATGGAGGCAGGGTTGTGGGCGGGATGGGTTCGGGACCCCCGAATCTGCAATTTTAACCCCCCACACGCCTCCAAACCCGCCTCCACGGGTCAATGAAAATTCTGCCCATAGTACTTGATGGGGTAGAATAGGATTTTTTTTCTATACCTTACCCATGCTGCACTGGACCTGGGTGTAAATTATGGGGGAGTACCTGAGCTTTGATCTGCATCTCACTCGTGCCATACCTGGCCTGGAAGTACTCGATGCTAACATTAGAATCCCAAAATTAGAAACCTGTTCTATTCCTCGGTGCCAAGATCCCTTGTTAATTAAACCACCAAAAATAACTAAATGAAAGAGAAATAAGTCCATGTATTAGCAGAAACCACCAACTGAATCCGTTTGGGGTCTCATATCTGGAGATGTTAATAAAAAGTGTCTCTGAGGACTTGCTGTGCAAAATAACTCAAGATGTGTATCTTTGACTGGAGGTTACGTCTTTCTGGGTCAGTGCATTCCAAACATTATCTAATATAAATTGGAATCAAAATGGTGACATTTCATTTTAAAATTGGAAATATGACAAGGAGAAATAAGAAATAAAAACAATACAAATTACTGGAAAACTGAAATGAAAACAGAACATGTGGAGCAGAGTGTGACCTTTCATCAGAGGTGCCTCTTCATCAGTTCTCATGAAAAGTTATACCTCAAGAGTTGATCTGCCTTTGTTTTTCAGATGTTGACTAACTTCCCTATCAGTTTCCTTGTTTTCTGTAAGTGCTCAGCCATGTTGGTGTACGGTACCCAAGCAAACTTTCTTCATGTGTTACTCTAGACAATCAGTGTTGTCAGGCTTTTCTGCCTGAACCGAATCCTGACCTCACCGAACGTCAACACATGTGCACTTTACAACAGGGACCAACCGATAGCCATCAGTAATGGATAACATTTCTATCCCAAGCACCCCTACTGCTGCCAAGTTAACTCAGCACAGACAGGGAATTGATCCTGGCGCTTCCCTTGTCTGTACGGCTCAGTCCGCATCATAGAATCTTACAGCACAGAAGGAGGCCATTCAGCCCATCATTCCTCTGCCGGTTCTTTGAAAGAGCTAACCAATTAGTCCCACTCCCCTGCTCTTTCCCCGTTGCCCTGCAAAATTTTCCTTTTCAAGTAGAGATCCACCTCAAGAATGAGATTTTTTAAATAAAAATGTTTCATAATGATCTGGGACCACAGGAGTACCACCTTTTGAAAGTTACTATTGAATCTGTTTCTACCACCCTTTGAGGCAGTGCATCCCAGATGGTAATAACTTGCTGCATAAAAAAAAAAGTCCTCGTGCCTCCAACTGTCTCCTCTCTGGTTCTTTTGTCAATTATCTCAAATCTGTGTCCTCTGGTTACCGACCCTCCTGACACTTGGCACATTCACTCTGGTAGGCTATGCCACATCAGCTTTTCATTTTGATCACATCTTGAGGCAAGGTGACAAGAATTTTAAAACAAAAAGGAAAGCAGCTGCTGAAAGCTGAGTGTTTTCAATCAAAGATTTCAATCTCCTTAATTAGATGTGTAATTTCTT
This sequence comes from Squalus acanthias, assembly GCA_030390025.1. Taxonomy (NCBI): domain Eukaryota; kingdom Metazoa; phylum Chordata; class Chondrichthyes; order Squaliformes; family Squalidae; genus Squalus; species Squalus acanthias. The sequence continues at coordinate 28,320,673 of CM059432.1, read as the reverse complement.
GTTCCTGATGATAATCAGTGAATCTAAATATTTTGGCTTGCAATCAATGTTAAACACACTATCGCGGTCCCAGATCATTATGAACCATTTAATTTTATTTTAAAAATCTAATTCTTGAGAGAAAATGTTACATTCAAATAGAAAGAGCAGAATAAGAAGGTTGTATTTATACGGTGATTCTATAATTAGGGAGATAGCGGTTATCCTCTAATTTTGTTTGGCCCTGCACGGCCCCTTTAAGGGGCTGCACAGACCATTCAAAATACCACGCATGTGCGGTTTTTGTACTGAAAAGCTGGCAAGCCGGCTGCACGTGTTCCCTGGAGGGAACATTGCTCTGCAGTCGTGATCGAGCATCCATAAGGGTGTGTTGCCTAGGTAAGGGATATCTCAAAATGGTTTGAAAGGAAATTGGAAAGGGAGGGGGAAGAACCAGTTATCATGATCCATGTGGGATAGGAAAGAACAGGGAGGAGGTCCTGCTAAGGTCAGGAGCTAGGTGCTAAATTTAAAAGCAGGACCTTGAGGGCAGTAATCTGTGGCACAACTTTAAGCTAATCATAGAAACATAGGAGTAGGTCTTCCAGCCCATCGAGCCTGTTCTGTCATTCAATTAGATATTAGCTGCTCATTAAACAGTCATGATTTACCTTTCCAGTCAATGGAAAAGAAAATTTGGAGACTTGTGTAATGGACGTCTGATCCGATGTCATCTGTTTTACACCATAGTTGAAAATTAAAATTACCCCCATAGTTTCTGTATCTACCCTATTAGATCTTTTCATCATTTTAAGGATCTCGATTAGATCACCCCTCACTCCTAGATGGCCGAGCTCTAATTTTAAGATTGTGCCCCCTTGTTCTGGATTCCCCCACTATAGGAAAATAGTTTGTCTGTATCTATCTTATTGAATCCCTTTATCATTTTAAAGACCTGTATTAGATCACCCCTCAGCCTTCTAAACTCAAGGGATTACAAGCTACGTTCATGCAACATGTCCTCATAATTTTACCTTTTGTGCCCAGGTATCATTCTGGTGAATCTGCGCTGTACCCACTCCAAGGCCCATTATATCTTTCCTGTGGTTCAGACACAGTACTCCAGATGGGGGTCTGACCAAGGCTAGGTACGACTGAAGCATCACTTCCTCACTTTTGTATACCAACCCCCTTGAGATAAAGATCAACATTTCATTAGTGTTTTTGAGTAGGACAGTGTTCTTTTACCCATTGTGCTGCCCAGTCCTATTTTATGGTGTTTTTCCTGGGTAGTGTATTGCTTGCATGTACAACCTCACTATTAAGTGAAAACACACCAAGGGTCAGTAAAGTAATAGAAAGTGAATTTCTTCAGGGCTTCTGCTGCTCCACCATGTAACTTTGGCAGAATTTTGGCAGAAATCCCATTTACTCACTCTTTGGCAGCGATCCTGCTAGTGAGACTCTCTGTTTAGGAGGAATCCTGTTGGTGAGATTCCCACCATCACAGGGATCCTGCTAGTGAGACTTTCCATTTAGGAGGAATCTTGTTGGTGGGGTTTCCTGGGGCTTCTCAACAGGACTCAACAGGGCCTGCTCCATGAAAACTGGCATTAAGGCTTGGCCCTGGACCTCTGCTGCCTGTCGGGTCCAAGGAGGTCCCAGGGCAGGCCAAAGACAATGAGTGCCTTTTAATTTCCTCTCTCTTCTTACTCCAGTTAATCAAGCAATAAATATAAAAGGTGAAACAACAACAGAAAATGCTGGAAACACTCAGCAGGTCAGGCAGCATCGTGGAGAGAGAAACAGAGTTAACGGGCTCGATTGTAATAGCCCTGAGGAGGCGGGTTTGGAGGCGGGTCGGCAACTAAAATCGGAAAAAATGGCTTCAGATACCCAACCCGCCTCCATCCCACCCCCACCTGATTTTCGTGAGTGTCGGGTCAGCCGATCCCAAACTAACCCGACTAGAACAGGTGGGACAGGTAGTTAAGGCAGTTAAGAGCCTGTTAACTGCCTTGCTAATCCTATTTTCATAGCGGTTTCCCATTTTCATGCTTCTGGCTCCTGTTTCCCGTCTTGTCAGAAACAGGTCAGGTTCAAGGAGACGAGTTGATGGAGGACATGATTTGTAGTCATTGGTGCAGCACTTGAAAAGCACTCCTGTAACATGGCTGACATTCAAATACAACAACTTAGTTGTTGGAGGTTTGGGATAAGATTTTGCAAATCTACTGACCTTGTGACTGTTCAAGCTGCATTGTGACCTGATTGGAATAATTTCAGGCCACTTCGACTGCGCTTGCAAGCTTCTTGCCTCAAATGAAATCTATAGCAACGGGATGTGAACCATTTATATCCTCTCATCCTGGTCGTCAGATTTGAAGAGCAGCCGCGGCAGCACCACAACCAGCCACAACAGCAGCACCAGCACCAGGAGCGCCAACCTCCTCCTCACCCACCTGATGATATGGGCAACACGGTGGCATAGTGGTTAGCACTGGTGCCTCACAGCGCCAGGGACCCGGGTTCGAATCTGACCTCGGGTGACTGTCTGTGTGGAGTTTGCACATTCTCCCCGTGTCTGCGTGGGTTTCCTCCGGGTGCTCCGGTTTCCTCCCACAGTCCAAAAATGTGCGGGTTAGGTTGATTTGGCTATGATAAATTGACCCTTAGTGTTAGGGGGGGATTAAATATGTGGGGTTATGGGGATAGGATGGGATATGTTAGGGAGAATTAAATACGTGGGGTTACGGGGGTAGGGTGGGATATGTGTATTGTGGGGATTAAAGCAGGGACAGGGTACTGGATTTGGATGATCAGCCATGATCGTATTGAATGGTGGAGCAGGCTCGACGGGCCGAATGGCCTACTCCTGCTCCTAGATTCTATGTTTCTATGTTTCTATGATGCATAGGGCGGAGGGCCTCAGCGCAGGGCTGCATCTCACCGCAGGAGATACCCCAACACAGGGTTTGCGGGCAGAGGATCAGCTTCCTCAGCATGACTGAGCAGCAGTGCCAAAGGAGGCTGAGACTTTCGAGAGATGTAGTCGCTGACATCTGCGCAATGCTGCACCGACACCTGGAGCCCAGAGAAGCGTGTGGACACTCCTTACCAGTTGCTGTCAAATTCACCACCGCCCTCAACTTCTTTGCTTCGGGCTCCTTCCAGGGATCAGCTGCAGACATCAGCGGCATCTCCCAGTTGGCTACACACGCCTGCATCATGCAGGCTACCGATGCCCTATTTGCAAAGGCGCACAATTACATCCACTTCTCCACGGATGGCCCAAGTGTGACGGCGCATGCGGTTGGCTTTGCCAATATAGCAGGCTTGCCAATGGTGCAGGGCGTCAGTGACTACACACATGTAGCCATTAGGGCCCCCTATCACAACCCAGCTGTATTTGTCAACCGCAAGGGATTCCACTCCCTGAACGTCCAGCTGGTGTGTAACCACAGGAAGATCATCTTGCATTTTGCGCAAAGTACCCTGGCAGTTGCCATGACTCCTTCATCCTGCGCCAGTCTACTGTGCCTCAGCTCTTCCATCCGCCAAACCAACTTTCAGGATGGCTTCTTGGCAACAAGGGCTATCCCCTGAAAAAGTGGCTTATGACACCGATGAGGAGGCCATCAAACGAGGCTGAGGAGCGGTACAATGTGAGTCACATATCCACCTGAAGCATCATCGAGCAAACCATCGGCTTGCTCAAAATGCGCTTCCGATGCCTCGACAGATCTGGAGGAGCCTTGCAGTATGCACCAGCCAGGGTATCCAGAATCGTCGTGGTCTGCTATGCACTGCACAACATCGCACAGCAGCGCGGCTTAGTACTGCCGGATGAACAAGTGGCTCAGCACACAGCCTCCTCGGAGTAAGAGGAAGCGGATGAGGAAGAGGATAAGGAAGAGGATGAGGAAGAGGATGAGGAGGAGGACAAGGAAGAGGATGAGGAAGAGGATGAGGAGGATAACGAGGAGGAGGATGGGGAGCAACGCTTTGCGGGGCCGGATGTGGCCAATCCAGCAGCAGGCGACCACATTGCTGGCCGTCAGGCAAGGGATGCACTCATCCATGCCAGATTCGCGTAAGCTTACACTTCAACCACAGGCACATGGAGATGAATATAAGTCCGACATTCTCAAAATCCCAGGCATCATCTGTCCAATAAACGATGGTTTGCGCTCAGTGTCACCACCAACATTCTACATGGAATTCGCCCTCACTCTTGAACTTCCATTTCCCAGAACACAGAGGCCACACTTTAGGTGATCTCAGCAGATCATTAAACCTTTTTCGACACTGAACCCATGTGTGTCTGCACACAGACCTCGAACTCACCTCCTCAGCAATTTGCAGCTAAACTGCCTTGGTTTGCTGAGGAGGCCTCCTCCTTCCGTTTCCAGGGAAGAGGACCTCCTGAAGTCCTCTAACTCCCTCCACTAGAGCATGGAGGGAGCCCTCCTTGGACCTGGGTGCAGCCTTAGTTTTTGGGGCTGCCATTCCTGCAGCAGCCAGCACCTTTAAGAGGAAAAACCTATTGCTTTTGCAAAGGGGACATGGCCCCTTTAAATTTTTACTCAAACAACGCGTCATCAGAGGCGAGAATCTGACAGGCTCCAAGCAGTTGCCTGGAGGGACCCGCACGTCGGCTGTAACGAGGCCAATCAAGGTAAAATCGTAACTGCTGGGCGGCGGCATCCGGGAGCGGGTCCAAAAGCTGCCGATCAGCAGGCCCGCCCTCAACCCGCCTCCATTAATAAAATCGCGGCCAACATTTCAGGTCGATGACCCTTCATCAGAACTGGAAAAAGTTAGAGATGTAACAGATTTTTAAGCAAGTGTGGGGCAGGGAAAGGGAGGAGGGGAGGAAAGAACAAAGGGAAGGTCTGTGATAGGCTGGAAGGCAGGAGAGATTAAGAGACAAAAGGGATGATGGCACAAGGCAAAACGAGATGGTAATGGGACAAGTAAAGAAACAAAAGATGACTCTAGATGAGGTGTAAATGGCAATGGCAGAATCAGCAACAGCTGCCAAGGGAGAGAAAAAAGAAAACATAGGGGCCGAGGTTATAGTCTGAAATTGTTGAACTTGCTGTTGAGTCCAGAATGCTGTAAAGTCCCTAATCGAAAGATGAGGTGCTGTTCCTCGAGCTTATGTTGAGCTTCGTTGGAACAGTGTAAGAGGCCGAGGATGGAGAGATAAGAGTTGGAGTGGAGCGGAGAATTAAAGTGACAGGCGTCCGGAAGCTCGGGGTCACCCTTACAGACTGAACGGAGGTGTTCCGCAAAGCGGTCACCCAATCTGCGTTTGGTCTCCTCAATGTAGAGGAGACCGCATCGTGAGCAGCGAATACAGTATACTAAATTGCAAGAAGTACAAGTAAATCGCTGTTTCACCTGGAAGGAGTGTTTGGGGCCCTGGACAGTGGGAAGGGAGTGGCAGGTGTTGCATCTCCTGCCCTTTTACCTCCATTTTGCTATAATATAAAAAGTGAAACGGTTTCCACTGGCTGGAGGGTCAGTAACCAGAGGACACAGATTTAAAATCATTGGCAAAAGAACCAGAGGGGAGATGAGGAGACATTTTCTTACGCAGCGAGTTGTTATAATCTGGAATGCACTGCCTAAAAGGGTGGTGAAAGCAGATTCAATAGTAACTTTGAAAAGGGAATTGGATATATACTTAAAAAGGAAAAATTTGCAGGGCTATGGGGAAAAAGCAGGTAGTGGGACTAATTGGATACTTCTTTCAAAGAGGCGGCACGGGCACAATGGAACAAATGGACTCCATCTGTGCTGTATAATTTCATGATAACTGCAACGACTTGTAAATATTGACAATTTCATTTGTTTTTAATCTGCAGAAAATGCTCTGCTGGGGGAGAGGCTGATTGAGCGTTTCACTGAACTGATTAACAGTGGAAACTACCACCTCACTCTGGATTCCAAGCAGTTTCCAGCAGAGGTCTTCACCGATTTCCCCACGGACCAAGGCCACGACTTCTCGCCCTCTGTTCACCTTGGATGCAGTGACGGCTACAGAAGGTTTTCAGCCACTCAGACAGATGGTCGTGATGCTAGTGGGTGCAGTAAGTGTTAATGGCATTTTAATTAATTCCTTGCAGGAACTAAATATCCCAGTTGGTAAGGAATTTTCAACAGGGGAATGGAACGTAGGAACTTAGGAATGGGTGGCCTCTTAATTCTACAGTGACATGTGAACTCTGCACGTTTTCATAAGAACATAAGAATTAGGAGCAGGAGTAGGCCATACGGCCCTTCGAGCCTGCTCCGTCATTCAATAAAATCATGGCTGATCTTTTACCTCAACTCCACTTTCCCGCCCGATCCCCATATACCTTGATTTCCCTAGAGTTCCTTTTACCTTTGGCTCTTGGGTTCAGATCCAACCCAATCTCTTCTCTCTGTCAATTGTGTGGGACCCTGGTGGAATGACAAATGAAATCATGGAATAAGAAATGACCATCTTGCCCTCTGACAGGTCCAGTACAATTGACCGTGTCATGGTCTTTATCTGAGAGAAAGTTCTCCATAAAATCTTTCTGATCCCCCAAGTCAATGAAATATATTCATCTGTCCTCACATCTCTGCTATTTAGTCCTAGCCTGCTCCCCTATTCAGTCCCAGCAGTGTAGGAATAGGAAAGTGCAGCATTGGAAAAGCATCCGCATCTGCAGCCCTGTTTGGCTGGTCCCAAAAACTAAAGATACTCAATAACCCCCCTCCCTCAAATAGGTATCCAATTCTCCCCTAAAATTTTGCATACTGTAGAGTTTAGTTTATTCCCCCTTCCAGGCACAAATGGGGCAAAAATAGCCTCAGTGAGCTCCGTCTGAGGGAACCTGAGTACTTGTAGGTTTATGCTATTAACAAAGACCAGGTATGCCCCTGAGAAGTGGCTGAGTAAAGTGGACTGCACTAGCTATATGGCCTTCTGTCTGTTGTAGAAAAGCAACTCCAGAAGGCCTCCAGCCTCACTGATACTCCTTGCTCTACCTAAAAAAAAAACTTACCTGTTCACAGGCAGGAGGGGGTTGCCCTGAAGGTCCACTTGTAATGGATGAGCTGACTATGTAAGGTAGTTAAATCTAAACTCTCTGTGCACCTTGCTTCTTTTAAGCTTTGACCCATATCCCCTTGTTCTAGAGTTGTGGCATTAGGAACATAGGAACAGGAGTAGGCCATTCAGCCCCTCAAGCCTGTTCCTCCATTCAATGAGATCATGGCTGATCTGCGACCTAACTCCATATACCCGCCTTTGGCCTATATCCCTTAATAGCTTTAGTTAACAAAAAGCTATCAATCTCAGATTTAAAATTAACAATTGATCTTGCATCAATTGCAGTTTGCGGAAGAGAGTTCCAAGCTTCTACCACCCATTGTGTGTAGAAATGTTTCCTAATTTCACTCCTGAAAGGTCTGGCTCTAATTTTTAGACTAGAATCCCCAACCAGTGGAAATAGTTTCTCTCTATCTACCCTATCTGTTCCCCTTAATACCTTGAAAACTTCGATCAGATCTTCTAAATTAACCTTCTAAATTCTAGGGAATACAACCCTAATTTGTGTAATCTCTCCTCGTAACTTAACCCTTGAAGTCCGGGTATTAGTCTGGTAAACCTATGCTGCACTCCCTCCAAGGCCAATATATCCTTCCTAAGGTGTGGTGCCCAGAACTGCTCACAGTACTCCAGGGTATTGTCTAACCAGGGTTTTGTATAGCTGCAGCATAACTTCTACCCCCTTGCATTCTAGTCCTCTAGATATAAAGGCCAGCATTCCATTAGCCTTTTTGATTATTTTCTGTACCTGTTCATGACATTTTAATGATCTATGTACCTGAACCCCCAAGTCTCTTTGGACATCCACTGTTTTTAGCTTTTCACCATTTAGAAAGTACCCTGTTCCATCCTTTTTAGGTTCAAAGTGGATGACCTCACATTTGCTTACATTAAAATCAATTTGCCACATTTTTCCCATTCACTTAATCTATCAATATCCCTTTGTAATTTTATGCTTTTATCTACACTGCCTACAATGCCGCCTATCTTTGTGTCATCGGCAAATTTGGATATATTGCTTTCTATCCCATCATCTAAGTTGTTAATAAATATTGTGAATAGTTGAGGCCCCAACACAGATCCCTGCAGGACACCACTAGTCACATCCTGCCAATTTGAGTACCTACCCATTATCCCTACTCTCTGTCTCCTGCCGCTCAGCCAATTTCCTAACCAGGTCAATAATTTTCCCTCAATTCCGTGGGCTTCTACCTTAGATAACAATCTCTTATGTGGGACTTTATCAAATGCCTTTTGGAAGTCCATATAAATAACATCCATAGACATTCCCCTGTCCACTACTTTAGTCATCTCTTCAAAAAATTCAATCAGGTTTGTCAGGCATGACCTACCTTTCACAAATCCATGCTGGCTCTTTCTGATTAACTGAAAATTTTCGAGTTATTCAGTCACCTTATCCTAGCAATTTCCCGACAACAGATGTTAGGCTAACTGCTCTATAATTCCCTGATTTCCCTCTCTCGCCATTCTTAAATAGTGGAGTGACATGTGCAATTTTCCAATCTAAAGGAACGGTTCCTGAATCGAGAGAACTTTGGAAGATTATAGTTAGGGCATCTGCAATGTTCTCACCTACTTCCTTTAAAACCCTGGGATGGAAACCATCTGGTCCTGGGGATTTGTCACTCTTTAGTGCCATTATTTTCTTCATTACTGTGATTTTACTTACGTTAATTTTATTCAGTCCCTGTCCCCAATTCAATATTAGTTTCTTTGGGATTTCCGGCATGCTATCCTCTTCTTCTATTGTAAATACTGACGCAAATAATTATTCAACATTTCCTTATTATCATTGACAATATCACCGCTTTCAGTTTTTAAGGGGCCAACATTGCTCCTGACTACCCTCTTTTTCCTAATGCAATTGTAAAACAGATTATCTGGTCATTTATTTTGTTACTGTTTGTAGGACCTCGCTGTGCGCATATTGGCTACCACATTTTCTACATTACAACAATGTCTATACTTCATAGAATACTTCATTGGCCACGAAAGGCACTATATAAATAAACGTCTTTCTTTCTTATCAAGGTTCAGTTTATCTATTCCCTTAAGAATCTTGAAAACTTGAATAATAGCTCCTCTTCCCTCAGAGCCTTCTCTTCTCCAGAGTAAACAGTCCCAGGCTCTTCAACCTCACTTCTTGGCTCTGATGTCTCAAGGAGTCTGGACAGACTCAGCCAGCTCTGAAACACAAAACCACCCCTGAATCAGTACTAATTGGCACTATGTTGGCCACAGGGTGGCTGGTGTGGGAGAAATGTCACACTGGTTCAGTAGGGGATGCACTTTTCAAGCTGGGGCTGGGACAGAGTAGTTGGAACTTACACTGCATCTTTCTATAACTGATCTTGCTGCTGACAATGAATGCTCAAATTGGAAAATGTTCACTGACAACTCTCAACTTTCACACAAAAAAAAATTCACAGAAATAAAACCTCCTTTGCAAAGCCGATGTCACTATAATGCACCTTTTGTTGCGAGACTCCAATGTTTTCGCATTATCGTGGGCAGTCAGGAAAAATTTCTCTCTTTCAAATGGCCCCTCAGTAGTAAGTCTGTTGGCAGCTGGCCTCGATCACAGCAACCACTCCCTGATCCCAGTTGCAAAGTTGTGCCTAAGAATCTTAATGCTTTTTTCCGTGTAACACTCCCCATCAAAAATAAAATTCCTTCCACCATTTTCTCTGAGCTAGTATTTTGGGAAGGAGAAATATTCAGATGGGAGCATTATCAGAAAATGTTGTATAAATTACAAATTATTTGCCTATTTTCTCAATTTTCTCCCCTCCTCTCTTGAAGGGGAGGGCTCTTGCTGGGCTCATGGCCTACAGGTGCTGGCTGCCATCTGTATCTTACCCGCGTTGCCCTTTTTCACATGTGAGCCTTGATTGAATGTAGTAGCCTATTTGATTGTGAGGGCATCACCGCTAAACCTGATTCTGCCTTCACTTGATAGCCACACAAATTTGTACACTGTCTAGTATGGGAGAATGGGACCGGAGGGGGGTGAGGGTCATCCATCAGCTGGGTGGGAGAAGGAAATGATTTTTTTTCCTGTATGCTTCCTATTTCAAGTGTCCAGGGTTGGGTCCTCCCAGATCAGGTACAGCCAGATGCAGAGTGAATTTCCTTGTACTCTGCCCCAACAATAAGCCTCAGCCTAGCCTCAGAAGAGCACACCTTACTGCACCAGTCTGATGCTGTTTCAATTTTCCACACATATCATCCTGATTCCCAACTACTGCCAGTTTTCTGATGTAGGCCCATTGCTACCAGCAACTGGATTGAGACTGCCCAAACCCTTCCATCCATAGGAGATTTTCATTCCATCAGATGTCAGCCCTGTCTCAGTGGGTAGCACTCTCGTCTCGGAGATACAAGGTTGTGGGTTCAAGCCCCACTCCAGAGACTTGAGCGTGCAATCGAGGCTGATACATCAGTGCAGCACTGAGGGAGTGCTGCAGTGTTGGAGGTGCTGTCTGTCAGATGAGACATTAAATCATTCTGCCATCTCAGGTGGATATAAAAGATCCAATGGCACTATTTCAAAAACGAACAGAGGAGTTCTCCTTGTGTCCTGGCCAATATTGATCCCTCAACCAACATCACTAAAACAGATTATCTGGCCATTATCACGTTGCTGATTGTGGGACTTTGCTGTGTGCAAATTGGCTGTTGTGTTTCCTACATTACAACAGTGACTATATTTCAAAACTAATTAATTCACTTTAAGCACTTTGAGATGTCCCAAGGTCGTGAAATGTGCTATATAAATGCAAGTTCTTTCTTTTAACTGCATTTGATCTGCTCCTTTGTGGAAAGGATCTCGTATGAATGCCAAGAGATGATAAAATGAAAATAATGATAGGCTGAACAGGTCCTGAATGTCAACCTTGGAGCACACAGGCTCAGAGTATGGAGATAGTGACAGGGTGAGTGTGAACAATGGAGCACACAGGCTCAATGTATGGAAATAGTGACAGGGTGAGTGTGACCAATGGAGCACACAGGCTCAGAGTATGGAGATAGTGACAGGGTGAGTGTGAACAATGGAGCACACAGGCTCAATGTATGGAAATAGTGACAGGGTGAGTGTGACCAATGGAGCACACAGGCTCAGTGTATGGCGATAGTGACAGGGTGAGTGTGACCAATGGAGCACACAGGCTCAGTGTATGGAGATAGTGACAGGGTGAGTGTGACCAATGGAGCACACAGGCTCAGAGTATGGAGATAGTGACAGGGTGAGTGTGACCAATGGAGCACACAGGCTCAGTGTATGGAGATAGTGACAGGGTGAGTGTGACCAATGGAGCACACAGGCTCAGAGTATGGAGATAGTGACAGGGTGAGTGTGACCAATGGAGCACACAGGCTCAATGTATGGAAATAGTGACAGGGTGAGTGTGACCAATGGAGCACACAGGCTCAATGTATGGAGATAGTGACAGGGTGAGTGTGACCAATGGAGCACACAGGCTCAATGTATGGAGATAGTGACAGGGTGAGTGTGACCAATGGAGCACACAGGCTCAGTGTATGGAGATAGTGACAGGGTGAGTGTGACCAATGGAGCACACAGGCTCAGTGTATGGAGATAGTGACAGGGTGAGTGTGACCAATGGAGCACACAGGCTCAGTGTATGGAGATAGTGACAGGGTGAGTGTGACCAATGGAGCACACAGGCTCAGAGTATGGAGATAGTGACAGGGTGAGTGTGACCAATGGAGCACACAGGCTCAGAGTATGGAGATAGTGACAGGGTGAGTGTGACCAATGGAGCACACAGGCTCAATGTATGGAAATAGTGACAGGGTGAGTGTGACCAATGGAGCACACAGGCTCAATGTATGGAGATAGTGACAGGGTGAGTGTGACCAATGGAGCACACAGGCTCAATGTATGGAGATAGTGACAGGGTGAGTGTGACCAATGGAGCACACAGGCTCAGAGTATGGAGATAGTGACAGGGTGAGTGTGACCAATGGAGCACACAGGCTCAGAGTACATTGAGTTACATCAAGTCTACAGCAGAGAAACAGGCCATTCGGCCTAACTAGTCTATGCTGACATTTATGCTCCACATGAGCCTCCTCCCACCCCACTTCATCAACCCTATTAGCATCTCCTTCTATTCTTTTTCCCTCATGCGCTTATCTAGATTCCCCTTAATTGCATCTATGCTATTTTCCTCAACTACTCCTTGTGGTAGCATGCTCCACATTCTTACCACTCTGTGGGAAAGAAGTTTATCCTGAATTCCCCATTGAATTTATCAGTGACGAGCTTATATTTATGACCTCTAGTTTTGGACTCCCCCACAAGTGGAAACATCTTCTCTACGTCTACCCTATCAAACCCTTTTATTATCCTAAAGATCTCTATCAGGTCACCCCTCAGCCTTCTTTTTTCTAGAGAAAAGAGCCCCAGCCTTTTCAGCCTTTCCTGATAAATATATTCTCTCAGTTCTGGTATCATTCATGTGAATCTTTTTTGCACCTTCTCCAGTGCCTATATATCCTTCTTATAATATGGAGACCAGAACTATTCACAGTACTCCAAGTGTGGTCTAATCAAGGTTCGATACAAGTTTAACATAACTTCTCTGCTTTTCAATTCTATCCCTCTAGAAATGAACACCAGTGCTTGGTTTGCTTTTTTTTAATGGCCTTATTAACTTGCATCGCTACTTTTAGTGATTTGAGTGTCTGTACCCCTAGTTCCCTTTGCTCCTGTACCCCATTTAGACTTATTATACAAGTCGTTTGTGGCCTCTTTATTCTTCCTACCAAAATGCACCACCTCACTCTTATCTATATTGAAATTCATTTGCCAATTACACACCCATTCTGCAAGTTTATTAATGTCCTCTTGTATTTTGTCACATTCTTCCTTTGTGTTAACTACACCCCCCAATTTGGTGTTGTCCGCAAATTTTGAAATTGCACTTCCAATTCCCGAGTCCAAATCGTTAATGTAAATTGTGAACAACAGTGGTCCCAGCACTGATCCCTGTGGAACACCACTTCCTACCTTTTACCAGTCTCAGTAGCTGCCTTAACCCCTACTCTGTTTTCTATTTTGTAGCCAGAGTGCTATCCATTCTGCTACCTGTCCTCTGACTCCATATGCTCTGACCTTAGTCATGAGTCTACTATGCAGTACCTTATTGAAGGCCTTTTGAAAATCCAAATATATTACATCTACTACATTACCCTTGTCTACTCTGTCTGTCACTTCTTCAAATCATTTAATAAGGTTGGTCAAGCATAACCCTCCCTTTTGAAAACCATGCTGACTACTCTTTTTAATAGTTTAAGTTTCTAGGTGTTTTTCAATTACAGCTTTGAGTAGGGAGTTAGTGGCAAGGTGAATGTGAACAATAGAGCACACAGGCTAAGAGAATGGAAATAGTGACAGGGTGAGTGTGGACAATGGAGCACACAGCCCGAGAGTAGGGAGATAATGACAGAGTGAGTGTGAACCATGTGGTACAGAGGCCCAGAGTGTAGAGATAATGTTTCTTTTTGTTTTATGCTTCATAACTATAGGTCACAAACAACCTAGGAGGGGCCATGTTGAGGCCTCTTCAATTATATCATGAATTTGAGGTAGTTTGCAGAGGATTGTTCACTATGTATATAATTAGCATTATACCTGGCCTGTGAGTGCTCAGTGAGATAGTGTAGAGGAACATTTACTCTGTGTATGATCCATATCATACCTGGCCTGTGAGTGCTCCGTGAGATACTGTAGAGGGAGGTTTGATGGGTATCAGACCCGTGAGTGATTATTGAGCATAAAGTGTGAAAACTGACATTCCTCACTTGGATGAGTACAAATTAAGCTGATAAAAAAAATCTCTTTGGCGATTAATTTAATATTGCATTTCAGTTGTGTGATGTTGAAGCTGATTCCTTATTTACTCTGCAAGCAGATGGATAATTGTGGTCCTTCTCTTTTATAGTTGTGTGCCCAGCTGGCAGCTTTTCCCAGGGTGGCAGCTGTATTCTGTGCCCCCATGGATTCTATCAGGAGGACGCAGCAAGCATGAAGTGTAGCAAATGCCCAGCAGGAAGAAAGACGGTGTCTCCTGGAGCTTTTTCAGCCCATCAGTGTAAGTATTTGATTCCATATTGAATATATTTTCCTCTTTTCTAGTTCCCTGCCTTACCATCTAACATTTCCCTCTGCCCTCTTTCCTCCCACCCCCCCCCGGCCTACAATCTCTTTCCCCGACCCCCTGCCTCTGATCGCTCTCCTGTCCCTGGCATCTGATCTCTCCCCACTCTACTCCCCCCCGCCTCCCCACCAACCACTGGCCTCTGATCTCCCTCTCCCCAGCAGCCTCCGATCTCTCCCCCATACCCCAGGCCTCCGATTTCATTCCCTCCCGGCCTCCGATCTCTTCTGCCGTCATAGTCTCCGATCTCTTCCGCCACCATAGTCTCCGATCTCTTCCGCCACCATAGTCTCCGCTCTCTCCCCCCCACTATAGTCTCCTGTCTCTTTCCCCATCCATGGCCTCCAATCTTTCTCCCCTCCCCGCTCCCCGCCCCGATCTCTCCACCCCAACTCCAATCTCTCTACGCCCCCCACCACCCACTATGGCCTTCTAGAATATGTTTATGATGTTAAACATATTTAACTGAACATATCCAGCTAAGAAGGAAAAGAATGAAAGAACAGGCATTCATATAGCAACTTTCAAATCCTCATGTCCCACAGTGCTTCACAGTCAATGAAGTACCGTTGAAGTGTAGTCACTGTAATGTAAAATACAGCTCTGCACAGGAGTGGGGGGGCGGGGGGTGGTGGCGGGGTTCAGAGATTGAGAGTTCACAGGAAGAGGAGTTTCACCAGTGTGGTGTTTTACGTGGGGTAAGAGTTTCACGGGGAGTGGGGTGTTAGAATAATGGGCCAACACCTGCATGAAAATGCCATAATGTTCATCAACAATATTGACAACATTAATTTCTAGGTTGTTATGTTCTTAATACTGATCCATTTGGTACATGTGACAGCAATTATAAAGACAGGATGGACTCAGTAGCCAAGCACATATTCTGGGGCTCAGTAGAGATTGATTCAGTATAAGACTGGGTTCTGATCCTTTTTCTTCTAATTACAGACTAAAAAAACACAGCGGGGCCTAAATTTGTTCGCACCCCAAACTGGACGTGATTCCAGTGGCGCCCTGGGACGTAGATGCCCGAGGACCGAACTAAATCTGTCCTCGAGCCTCGTCATAATGATTCAGGCGGGTTACCAAGTTAACCCCATGCCGAGGCCGGGAGGGGTTTGGAGGCGATCGGGAGGAGAAGGGGATGAAGGGGGGCTGGTAGCAGCCCGCAGTAGCTTTATGGAATCAGGAGGAGCACCCTTGCTCCATCCGACTCCTCAAATACACACATCAAGTCCCACAAACAGCAGTGAGATAAATGACCAGATAATCTGTTTTGGTGGTGTTAGTTGGGGGATAAATGCTCAGCAGTAGTGTATTCTGAGTATTGCATGTGCCTGAGCTGCCTGATTGACATTTCTCAAGCTCCATGGCTCAAAAACCTGAGACCACAGGGTTTGCAAGAGTGACACTGTTAAAAGTTGCTAATGATTTAAAAATTGGAAGCAGGAACCAGTCATCTGGTGTTATGGTCTGTGGTCACACACAGAGTGTGCAATCCGCCTTCCTTAGCCATCAAAGAACAGAAATAATGAATTCCTGGAATAGTTGTTGATCCCAGCAATGGAAATGTGGGATATTCAGCACGCAGCATCCAACTGTAGACTCTTTGATTTACTCTTCAAGATTTTTTTTCCCTGAATGTTTTTTTCGCTATCCTCTTCTCCTGAAGGCAAGGACTCGTGTGTCATTTCCCTTTCAAAAGTGCCCTCCAGTGCCTCACCCAAGAAGCCATTCCTTGTGATTGACCCTGGACACTGAGTGTTGGCAGGATACCAACTGCTGCTCGCGCCACGGCCAACTGTCCTCAACATGCACACAAGCATTTTCTGTATAGCGATCAGGAGCGGGAACCATGGCTGATTTTTCACTCTCACAACCCCGGGAAGGCCAATGGTCTAAATTAAACATTTTATGGGCCTGAAACAGGTGCTACGATAACCAATTTACACGGGTGGAGACCTGCGTCCAATCTGCACGGGCGTTCGGGCAACTGCTAAATTGATCAGGGCCTTTTTTTCTTAAGACGGCCCTGGCAGCTGCCTGAAATGGGCACAGGCCTCATCTCAATACTGAAATAAGGCTCCTGTGCCCATTTCAGATGCGTTTTGTAAAATTTACTTGCCCTAACGGACCTTGCGATGCGTAAGCTTTGACTGGTATTTCCAGGATCGCTGGAGGCCGCTCAAAAAAAGGTACCAAAACTCCCAGCAATGTGGTATTTGAGGAGCTGGATGGAGCAAGGGTGCTCCTCCCGATTCCATAAAGCTACTGCGGGCTCCTGCCAGCCCCCCGTTGTCCCCCTCCCCTCCCGATCACCTCCAAACCCCTCCCGGCCTCGGCATGGGGTTAACTTGGTAACCCGCCTGAATCATTATGACGAGGCTCGAGGACAGATTTAGTTCGGTCCTCGGGCCTCTCCGTTCCGGGGCGCCACTGGAATCACGTCCAGTTTGGGGCGCGAATAAAATTAGGTCCCTCTGTGTTTTGTTAGTCTGTAATTAGAAGAAAAAGGAGCAGAGCCCAGTCTTATACTGAATCAATCTCTACTGAGCCCCAGAATATGTGCTTGGCTACTGAGTCCATCCAGCCTTTATAATTGCTGTCACATGTACCAAATGGATCAGTATTAAGAACATAACAACCTAGAAATTAATGTTGACAATATTGTTGATGCACATTATTACATTTTAATGCAGGTGCTGGCCCATTATTCTAAATCAATGAAAGCACCTGCTGAAAAAGCAGACAGAGGACTGTGATACAAATGTGTTCCACCGCCAACAATAATTTCTTGGTTAAACATGTTTAGCAACAGGAAAAGGTCATCTAGCTCATTCATTTTTGATAGATCAACCTCACCTACTCGCCTTCTCACTATATCCCGCGATCCCTAATCTCTCCAGAGCTACATCTAATTGCCTCTTCAATCCATTCATACTGCAAACTTAAATTGGTCTTGGTGATACCTTAGTCCGCTAATTTATTACCCTTTGTACAAACTCAATTCTATTCTTACTGCTAACCTACTAATTTTTAATGTCCTGGTGTTTGAACCCTTTGCCACAATGAACAGTCCTTCCTGATTGACATTCTCTAGAAACTTCAATGAGGTCACCTCACAGTCTCCTACTTTGTCTGAAGGGCCGATTTTAACTCCCGACGGGAGCTGACATCAATTCCGTGCGGGAGTTTGAGGCGGAAGCTCGTCAGATATTGGCCCAAAAATTCGGCTGAATACGGGAGAGTACGAATTGTGTACTCTCGCGTATTCGGTCCCGAAGTGCCGGTTTCCTGCATGCACTGCGCATGCGCGGGAAACCGGCACTTCCAGTATGGTGAAGGGGGCGGTTCCTAAGTGAACCGCGTGCGCACTACAGGCTGTGCGCACGCAGCACACTTAGGTTTTTTTTCAGGTTTCAACGCGAAGGTAAGTATGGAATATTTTACACATGAAGAAAGGAGGCGTAAGACCCCCTTTTAATTAATAGTTATTTTAAATTTTTTTCAACAGGTTTATCTTTTTTAGAGACTTTAAAGAAAGGTAAGTTTATTTTTATAACTTTTAAAAAGAATTTAAATTTTTTCACAAATTTAAATTTTTGTTTAAAGTGGTTAATTTATTTAACTATAGTTATTTTATTAATGTGATGGGTTTTTTAAAAATTTATTTGAGGTTTAGCTGTTCTTTTGGGGGCAATTTGTATTCATAGTTTTGACAGTTCTCCTGTCAAATCTATGAATGAAAGATGATGTGCTGCCATTGGCTCTCCATGGCCCACATGATCCTAGAGGTCGCATCGAACTAACTGCGCCTCTGGGACACGCACACACTGCGCGCCGGCACCAGGGAGAGGCCCAGGAAATGAAGTTCGTTGGGCCCAAAATACAACGGCCGGCGCGGAGTGCGATATCGCGCAAGATCCTTACCCCCGCGGCAAGCCTCCGAGTCAAATTTCTGGGCCATTAACTGCAGGGCCTTGTTTGAATGCCGTCGCTCAGCTGCTCGGCCGTTCCCAGCGGAAAGAGACAGCTGGTGGCATCGGGAGAAGCTGTGGGCAGCAAGATAAGTCCGGGAGAGGGTTGTTATGAGGGTCTCATGGTTGAAAGGGGGAGGGGTGGGAACCCCCAGGAAGCAGAGGCTCAGACTTTCCTTGACACTCCTGCTACTCCGGGCCCCAATAAGGAAAGTTATTATTTTCCTTCGCTGGGTTCCTAACAACTTCACCTCGCAGGACAGCAAAGGTGTGTGCTCTGCTCAGGAGCGTATTAAACTACCATCGGGGTTCCACATACATCATGATACCTCGATTTGCTTTTATTAATGAGGCTCTTGCCAGTGTCCAACGGGAGCCTCCTCCGCCATCAAAACTAGTGGCAATAGAACCGCAGATTGGCGGAAACGGAGTGGGCAGTGGAGCCCCCTTGCTCCCTTCTCGCCAATGGGGGAAAGTTAACATTCCCCGGTAAGAAATTTTTTCCGCTCCATTAACCAGTTCCCAGATGCTTCATACATTTACCTATCTGACCCTAACAGGTTTAACAGAGTGCGAAATCAGTCCCTGGGGTCCAAAGTGTGACCCGCAAGGACGGTATAGAGCTACTCAGCAAGATGCCAGCGCTCAGAAATCTTTCTGCGTCACTGCGAATGGAGTGCAATTAGCCTGGACTGAGACCAATGGAACCCTCACTGAGTCAGATTGTATTGGTGAGTAGATGTATTTTAGGTTATTTGATTCCTTTTTGGGTTGCAGTGAAAATTTATTAATGGGTGTGTTTATTGGCATTTGAGTGAATATTAACAGCTTCCACATTGTCAGTCATAATCCTGAAATCTGTTAGTCCATACGAACACACGAACATACGAATTAGGAGCAGGAGTAGGCCACTCGGCCCCTCGAGCCTGCTCCGCCATTCAATAAGATCATGGCTAATCTGATTACTCCACATTCCCGCCTACCCCCGATAACCTTTCACCCTCTTGCTTATCAAGAATCTATCTACCTCTGCCTTAAAAATATTCAAAGACTCTGCTTCCACCGCCCTCTGAGAAGGAGAGTTCCAAAGACTCACAACCCTCTGTGAGAAAAAATTTCTCCTCATCTCTGTCTTAAATAGGCGACCCCTTGTTTTTAAACAGTTACCCCTAGTTCTAGATTCTCCCACAAGAGGAAACATCCTCTTCACATCCACCCTGTCAAGACCCCTCAGGATCTTATATGTTTCAATCAAGTCACCTCTTACTCTTCTAAACTCCAGCGGATACAAGTCTAGCCTGTTCAACCTTTCCTCATAAGACAACCCGCCCATTCCAGGTATTAGTCTAGTAAACCTTCTCTGAACTGCTTCCAACGCATTTATATCCTTCCTTAAATAAGGAGACCAGGCTTCCTGACTGTCACTACTATTGTGATTTACCTTTGAGACTCTACCCTGGAAAGTGTCGTCTCCCAGATTATACAAACTAAGTGTGTAATCGGTTGGAAGGTAGCTGAGCCATTCTTCTCAAGGCTAAACTTCACTGCCGATGTTCTTCTTCCCAGCCCCTACCATCCATTTTGGAGGTTGAAGCAACATTTTTTAAAAAGCCAACAACAAAACAGGTCCTGGGCCTACTTTTGTTTAGTCAATCAAAAAATGACACACGTGATCACATTGTAGCTTCAACGAGGTCACTCTCTGCTGTGTTTTTATGTATCAAAACATGAAACAGTTGCTACTGACTAATGAGTCATTATTTGGCAGCCCCCAGAGTAATGTGTCTGGAAGTGTGTACTCCATGGTGCGGTAAGGGTTAATTCATGATATATTCAAATATGCACTTTCCCAACACAAATGGAATCAGTTGACTCTGCTTTATGTGCACACTCTAAGGTCCCAGGTCATTGGACATTCTCATTCAGGGAAGAACATTAACAGGAAGAGAAATGAAGTTGGATAAATATCTGGGAACGGGATCAGAGGTTTTTAGTGATACATGTAGACTGAGCTGATCAAATAACTCACAGGATACATTGGTGCCGATTGGGCAGGGTGTTGTTTGTGAAGGAGGGCAATCCAAGGTTGATTAGTGAAGATTTGAGGAGAGCTGAATATTCTGGAATTTTGCTTGGTAACTGCAGGATCAACAGTTTTAGCTGGGTGGCATGATAGAAATAGATTGCAGTATTAAGGGATCATTTGCCTCATATTAAAATGAAGTGAAAGCTGATCAAGGGACATAGAGAGGGAAAAGGGCTACATTGCTTGACCTCTTAAAACGTACTTCATAATGTTTCCCTTGTTACTTGTATTCTACTTGTCTTCATGCCTCTGCCTGGGGTATTGTGTAAAGCCAATATATGGAAACTCTCCATTAATTGGCACTTTCTATGCTCTGCCTGGTATCTCTTTCAATTTGCACAACTTGGATCACCAGGCACCAAGTGCCAATTAACGGACTGAATGGCGTTTTCTCATTCCACGGTTTCTTATGTTTTTTAAAACACAGTTCTTTATTTTTCTGCCTGCAGTGTTCCGACAGTTTGACAGCATCAGTCAATCCCAGCTGCTTCTGAACTCTGAAGACACGGAAATCATTGAAGTTTTGACAGCACACGCTGATCGTCAGAGGCAGCTTCTGGATTGTCTCACAGGTCAGCCACGGTCATGTTTGCTCTGATGGTTTCATCATTTCATTTCACAGGAATCCCAGCGGATTGGAAGGTAGCAAATGTAACTCCGCTATTCAAGAAAGGAGGGAGAGAGAAAACAGGCAACCACAGGCCAGTTAGCCTGACATCAGTCATCGGGAAAATGCTGGAATTCATTATTAAGGAAGTGTTAACAGGGCACTTAGAAAATCATAATATGATTAGGCAGAGTCAACATGGTTTTATGAAAGGGAAATCATGTTTAACAAATTTATTAGAGTTTTTTGAGGATGTAACTAGCAGGGTAGATAAAGGGGAACCAGTGGATGTAGTATATTTGGATTTCCAAAAGGCGTTCAATAAGGTGCCACATAAAAGGTTGCTATGCAAGATAAGGGCTCATGGGGTTGGGGTAATATATTAGCATGGATAGAAGATTGGTTACCGGGCGGAAAACAGAGAGTAGTGATATATGGGTCATTTTCCAGTTGGCAGACTGCAACTAGTGGGGTGCCGTAAGGATCAGTGCTTGGGCCTCAGCTATTTATTATCTATATTAATGATTTAGATGAAGGGACCGAGTGCACGGTATCCAAGTTTGCTGACAATACAAAGCTAGGTGGGAATGTAAGCTGTGAGGAGGACACAAAGGATTGGATTTTGCGGGGGGTCAGCGGGCGTGATCGGTGGCGGGTCGGGTGGGAAAGTGTTTTTTTTCCCCAGCGGGTCGGGACCCGACTGTACACCTGCTGCCATGCGACTTTACCAAATGTTGGGTCTGTCAGCACTGAGCAGACCCGACACGCAGCGGCGGGGGAGGCAATTAAAATCATTAGTGGCTTATTTACAGCCACTTATCAATCATTTTTTCCCAGCTTTTTGGGTTTGACAGGTCACCCACTGGTTTCCCGCTGTGCTTGGACCTCGTCTGTGAAGCTGAGGTGGGAGGTCAGTGGCCATTGACTCAGCTGATGAATTGACAGCTTCAAATGTCAAGTCAAAGCTCCCAGCTGATTGAGATATGTTCCCTTAACCACCAGCTGCTCTAAACTGCATTTCCACTACAGATTCAGGATGCTGCAAGTCTTTGCGCAAGTTTCCATTTAGTCTGACCTCATTACCTCTCCCACCATTGACAGATCGCTTCTGTCATCTCTACTTCACCTGTCATCTATTCCATTAGTATGGGTACCCTTGAAACTCTCTCACCTTGGTCCTCAGAATCCCACCACGATCAACCCCAACACCAGCATCACCAGGCACACCAGCAGCATCAAAAACCACACCAACCTTCTCCGCAATCACCTGAGGCTGCACAGGACAGAGGGCATCAGCACCTGACCACATTGCTGCCTGGGAAGCCAGGGATGGCCTCACCATGGCCAGATTTACTTCACTTGATGCTGTACACCCTGGCTGCCACATGATGCACCAGGTTGGCACCACCCCACACCAACACCATAAAGCATCCCTACAATGCCCAAGCCATTCCTTTTTCACTAATCACCATTGTGGGGGGTACCGTTATGTCTCACCATTCGCTGCAACTCACTAAGTCACTTCCAAAGGTGCACACAAATCTGTTCAAGAACCAAAAGTGTTGAAAATAAAGGTTTCAATGTTTGATGGCACATTAACAGAAACTTTATATGAACATTTGCTAAAATACCCAAGTGCCTACCCTTGTGTGTTGTTGGTATGATTGCATTAGCATGAGGGTGAGTGTGAGGAGTGGCTAGTCAGATGGGGATGTGATAATGTAGATAGAGAGGGATGGGTGGAGGTGCATGGTAAGTTGGTGTGAGTATGGATGTGCACGAGTAGGGTAGGGAAGGCAGAGTGATGGGGATGTGATGAGAGGCACAGAGGATGAGGTTGAGTGTGGCTTTGTACTCATGTTTCGTGTTCTACTGAGATCATTGAAACGTTTGCGGCACTGCACCCAGGTCCTCCTGACCATGTCCCAGCTTGTGCCCTCCTCTGCAATGTGCAGCCAGGCTGTGTTGATCTCCTGGGGAGGTCTCTTCCGCCCTTCGGAAGGGAAAAGGACCTCCCTGCGTGCTGTGACTCCCTCCATAAGCAAATGGAGGGAGTCATGGGAGAGCCTGGGTGCAGCCCTGCATCTCTGAGCAAGTGCTTGTCAGTGTTTGTAGCACCTCAGTTCTGTAGAACACTGACAGCACAAATGTCAAAAGAAAGTTGGCCATGGTCCCTTTAAGGAAACCGGCTAATGACGCATCATGAAATGATGTCACCAGACCAGCTTCCTCTAATTGGCCGGGAAACGCGTTGGGCACCATCACCACAAGCACTGCAAGGGTTCAAGGAGAAGGCCTGCCACCACCTTTTCACTGTCAACTAGAATGGGCAATAAGCACGGCCTTGCCAACGTATCCCACATCCCAAGAACATTCCTTTTTACAAGTTTGTAGCGAATCAATTAAATTGTGTTTATTATGGCAAGGATAATTTTAACAAGGATTGATTAAGCCTTTTATTTTCTATAATAAGTCTGTTCTAATCAAAGGTCTGTAATGACAAAGGTTCAAAGTGCATTTTGTACACCTCCTCAATGATATTCAGGACTATACTAGTAATCCAGACGCCTAGACTCATATTCCAGAGAACGTGAGTTCAAATCCCACCATGGCAATTTGAGAAGTTGGCCTGTGTGTGACTCCAGTCCCACACCAACGTGGCTGACTCTTAAATGCCCTCTGACATGGTCCACTTAGTTGTATCAAACAAAGAATTTCAGCGGTTCAAGAAGATCGCCCAACCACTATTATCTCAGTGTAAATAGGGATGGGCAATGACTGACGTCCTTGCCAGTGATGCTCACACTCAGAATTTTTTTTTAAATTGCAGATACAAACCAACAGATAGAGAGGAGGAAAGTTGAGATAAGTCAAAGCTCCATAGTCTAGAAAAAAGTTAGTTAAATGGCAACCTCATTGAAGTATATATCTGTAATTAAAAATTTTGCATAGAAGTTTCTCCTGAATTCCTTATTGGATTTATTAGTGACTATTTTATATTTATGACCTCTAGTTCTGAACTCCCCCACAAGTGGAAACATCTTCTCTACATCTGCCCTGTTAAACCCCTTCATAATCTTAAAGACCTCTATCAGGTGAAATATATATCCAATTCCTTTTTGAAAGTTACTATTGAATCTGCTTCCAGCACACTTTCAGGCAGTGCGTCCCAGACCACAGCAACTTGCTGTGTAAAAACATTTCTCTTCATCTCTGGATCGTTGGTCACTATGCAAACTCTGCTCACTTTAGGCTGTTACAGTCAGCAGAGACGAGAGATTTTTATCACATCAGTTGTGTTTGATTTGACTCCAAGTTCTAGATGTGATGGAACCTTGTTCAAACCCACTGGAATACCCACTCCTCACAGTACAAAGGTTTTTTTAAAGGTGCTTGCTGAACATACGCAGTTAGATAAATGAGCCTCTTTGTTTCCCATATGGCTTTTCTGTTAAAATATTTCTATTCAGGTTTAAAATAAACCATGAAGTCACGCATAAAGAAAACTTAAATGTTTCCCTTTGCAGAATGCTCCGGAAATGAGATGTGTAACTTTCTGACATTATTCAGCAAAGGAGAGCTGTTCCAGTGTGAGCTTTACAATAGCTCAGAATCCAACTTGCTCTGCAAAACCTTTGGCCAGGTAGGGGAGATGTTTTATTGCTCTTGTATCCAAATTATTGACATTGCTAGCCGATACCCTGTGTGATATTAATGTGCCTGCCATAATGCAGCATCATTAGAGAGTAGAAATGAGAAAATGCCCACACAGCAAACCCACTCTGCAGGTACATTCTCAGAACCCATACAGGCCATGTTCAACTTCCTCCTGTAATGGCACCAAGCCCTTTTTTAAACTGAGAAAGCTAGGTGAAGAATCAAGGCAAATAGTGCAGAGCAAAACCAAGTTTTGAAAGAGTGGAAAAGAGTGCAGGATAAACAAAGTAGTGGTTAGGGGACGCTAGGCCTGAGTTTTAAAAATCTCTAGATTGTAGGAGAAAGGGAAGATTGAAGAGTATGTAGTTCAACAATTTGAGGAGCTGGGAGAGAATTAAAGTAGGAGGCAGTGAGGTGAGCCTTGCTTTCAACACAATGCAGATGCAGGTAGAAAGAAGAGTGCCCAAGATTATCTACACCTCGATAAATTAGGAGACTGTTCATTTCCTTTATGAATGGTTCTAGATGGCTCCTGGGCTGGCAGCTCCTTCCTGAGCTGCTCTTTCCTTCTGTATCCGTGGTCATCCATTGCCATCTTTTGCCCTTTCTTCCCCCAATCTCCTTTCGTCCATTGCTTAAGATACGCTGCCTCTGATAGTGAAGGCATTTCAGCCCAAACTACAAGTTCATATTACAAGTTTAAAGCTCCCCCTGCAGAGTCCACTGCCCATCCCCTGGTGTCTTTGTTCTCACTGAGCTCTTTCAACTGCCGGAACTCTACTGAAACTTGACCTCTATCACTGGATTCCTCGCGGACAGAACATCATTGACTATACGGTTTGACTCAGCGGCTGTGGCGCTGCTCTGCTTTTCAGTCACTTCAAGTCTTAAGCTGCGGAATTCCTTTGTCAAATTGGTTTCTGATCTCCTGGACTTCTCTGGACATCTACACTAGGTTTCTGCTTTGAACTACACTGGATTACACTATGTTTCTGCACTTTACTACATGGAACTAAACTGGATTTCACTGTAAGACTTACTTGCCATGTCTCTATCTCTGCTGCTAAAAGATTTTTACCTTTAAACTGCTGAACTGGTTCTACTGGGTTTTCAGCTCTGCTGGCTTGTAGGTAGCAGCTGCTGCTCCACTTGCTGTCCGGTGACTCGTCCTACTGGTTTTCAGCTTTTCTGGTCACTGGCTTGCGGTTTTACCTTTTCTCAGCCGCTTTGATCTACGGTGACCTCCAGCTTGCGTCAATTTAGCCATCATCTTTCTGCACCGCTACCGACTCTCATTCCTACAGCAACAACCTGCATCCTCGAACTCTCTGTCGTAAGAATGAGCCTTACGCGTGGTGAACTTAAAGTAAGCTTTAATCAACTAAAAAGGTGCTACATACAAAAGAGGTCTTACTCTATGCCTCTCCAGGATCCAACTGATCAGTCCAGTATTTATCCTGGACTAATCACAGGAAGTGATGCAATAAAGTTCGAGTCACAGGAAGCTGTATTGTGTTACCACATTCTCCCCCCCCAAAAGATTAGGAGGCCGGGATGAAGTTCGAGTCACAGGAAGCTGTATTGTGTTACCACATTCTCCCTCCATTTCGTAGCCGCTGGACGAGGGAGAGCCGCACCCGTTTGGGTTCTCGTAGCGGTAGAGGGCCCCTAGCCTGTTTACCCGCCGCGGGCCGTGGACCAGAGTCCGAGTGATCCAGCCCGCTTTGTGAGGGGTCAGGACGATCCTGACTGTGTACTGGTGCCCGAACGGGTGTCGGGCAGGGCTGTGGCAGATCCGTTTCCGAGCGTACGGTACGGGGTGGATCGTGGCTGCGCGTGCGAGCCCCGACGGGCTCATAGTCAGTCTGCCCCAGGTCGGCACGCTGGAGTGAGGTACCAGCCGGCATCAGATCCAGATCGTGATGAGAGGCACCTGGCGAGCCCAGAGATGTGCCTGGTACAATATCATCCCCTGGTGTCCCTCTATGTTTCGGCGGGCAGGGAGCCAGATCCCGCAATGACACGGTAGATTCCCGACCGTCAGGATACCGAATATAGGCGTAGGTAGGGTTGACGTCAGTGAGCTCAACCTCATCTACCAGGGGGTCATTCTTAGACGCCCGGACATATCTTCGGAGTAGCACTGGTCCCGGTGTAGTCAGCCACGACGGGAGAGATATCCCATAGGATGAGCGACGCTGAAATCGGAAGAACCGTTCATGAGGCGTCGCATTTGTGGCGGTCGAAAGGAGGGACCGTGTGGAGTGTAATGCGTCTGGAAGTACTGCTTCCCATTGCTGGTTGGGTAGGCCCCGAGATCTCAAAGCCAGACGTACCGCATTCCAGAGGATAGCGTTAAAACGCTCGACTTGCCCATTCCCGACCGGGTGATAAGGCGTCGTTTTGCTGGCAGCAATACCCCGTTCTGAGAGATAGGCCTTGAGTTCTCCTGACATAAAAGAAGGGCCCCGATCCGAATGAACATAGGATGCCATGCCACAGAAAGCAAATACCTGCTCAAGGCAGCTGATAACCGTGGTCGTCAGCATATTGGGGCAGGGAAAGGCAAACGGAAAGCGGGAATACTCATCGACCATGGTCAATAGATAAGTGTTGCGAGTTGAAGAGGGCAACGGCCCCTTAAAATCGATGCTAAGCCGTTGCATTGGCTGGGTCGCATGTATGAGTATACCACCCGAGGGGCGGAAAAACCGAGGTTTCAATTCCGCACAGACTCTGCAGTCCGAGCAAATCTTCTTTACATCCCCGGTAGAGAATGGGAGAATTCGGGACCGCACGAAGTGTAGCATGCGAGTAACGCCCGGATGACACAACCCATCATGGATGTCTACGAGCGTAGAGGGTGCCATGGCGGAGCAGAATGCTCGTGTGAGGGTATCCGGAGCCACATTCTCCTTGCCAGGTCGATAGTGGATGGTGTAACCAAAAGAGGCCAATTCCAGCCGCCAAAGCTGGATTTTATTATTTTTAATTTTGGTCCGTTTTCGATTATCGAGCATGAAGGCGACCGATCGCTGGTCCGTGATTAAGGTAAAGTGCTGGCGAGCTAGGAGATGACTCCATTTCCTTACTGCCTCTATGATGGCTGTAGCTTCTTTCTCGACTGGAGGATAATGTAGCTCAGCCCCTTGAAAAGTCCTGGACAAAAATGCCACCGGACGACCTTCCTGATTCAGAGTGGCCGAGATCGCCACCTCCGAGGCATCACACTCAACGACAAAAGGAAGACTCTCATCGATGGAGTGAAGAGTCGCTTTCTCCAACTGTTTTTTCAGGAGGTTAAAGGCTGCAACAGCCGTTGTGTCTAGTGGGAATGTGCTGGCCTTCAGTAGAGGTTGGATTCGGTCCGAGAAGTTAGGAATCCATTTAGCATAGTATGCAAACAGGCCGAGGGCCCGGCGCAAGGAGGCCGGATTCTTAGGTGGCGGGAGTTCTTGGAGTGGGCGAAGCCTTTCAGGGTCAGGTTTAATGATGCCATTGCCCACACAATAGCCAAGGATGTTGATGGTTGGTTGTGACTCAATGGATTTAGCCGCATTTAATGTCAAATTACGGTGCTGGAGTGCGTCCCAAAATCGTTGGAGATTGGCGTCATGTTCCCACTGATTGCGACCTGTGACAGTAATATTGTCCACATAAGGAAACGTATCCTTCAAGTCTTCCTGTTTGACCAGGTCATCCATTGCTCGCTGGAAGACAGCCACTCCATTAGTGACCCCAAAGGGGAGGCGACGAAATTGATACAGCCGTCCATTGGCTTCAAAGGCCGTATACTGCTTGTCTGAGACCTTCAAGGGTACCTGATGATAGGCACTTTTCAGATCATATGTTGAGAACACCGTGTACTCAGCCAATTTATTAACCATATCATCGATGCGTGGCAATGGGTATGCGTCCAAGTCCGTATATTGATTGATGGTCTGTGAATAGTCAATGCACAGCCGTTTCTTGTGAGGTTGTAGAGGGTTCTTAACAATAACGACCTGGGCGCGCCATGGCGACGAACAAAGCTCGATGATATCCTCTGCTAAAAGCCGAGAAATCTCAGCCGCAATAAAAGTCTGGTCTTCCTGACTGAAACGTCGTGACTTTGTTATAATCGGTTTGCATCGAGGAGGGATACTGGAAAACAGTGAGGGTTCATCCAGTGAAGCTGCTGACAATGCACAGAACGGTAATCGAGGTAGTATATTAGAAATAGTGAGTTCAGGTTTGGATCCGCCGAACTCAATGGTGAGCTTCTTATGCTGCTTTTGAAAATCCAGCCCTAAGATAAGATCACTACATAAGTCCTTGAGCACTGAAAGCCGGGTGGAGGGATACCTGCGACCATTAAGTGTTATTTCAACCATACAAAAGCCAGAAATTCTGGTATTAAGTGATGACTGAGCCATCGCAACTGCCTGGTCCGATGGGAAAACATGTAGCTTTAACTCTGCAACAATCTGTTCCCTAATGAAACTATCAGTGCTACCTGAGTCAATTAAGGCATCTAAAGTATGTCCATTAATTGATGCTTTTGTAGCTGCATGGAATAGGTTCTGAGGACAAGCAGCTGTAATTGGTGTCGTTGCACAAAGAGTGGCTGAAACTCTAGGTGTGTTTCTTCGAGAAGAAGCACGATAGATTTTAGCTGGAACATCTTGATAGGCCCTTACCGGGGCAGTTCGGTAGGACTTAGCTTGATAAGCCCTCGTAGAGGCTCTTGATAGGCAAACCTTTGCAAAATGACCCTTTTTGTTGCAATGACTGCAAAACGCATTGCGAGCAGGGCAGAATTTCCGAGGGTGGAACTCATCACCACAAAAGAAGCATTTCTTAGATTGCCAAGAGGCTGCCACAGTGGGGTCATCATCCTCTTCATCAGTGAAGTCATCAGATTGATCGTCAGGGATAAAGACCTCCCTAATAGAGTTCACCTGTGGCCTCTTAAATTGCCTGACTGTAGTTAAGGCAGTAGACCGAGGTCTGGGCACTGTATAAAGGTCTGCATTTCTTTTTGCCAGATCTAGAGAGCAAGCCATGTCATAAGCTTTCTGAAGCTCAAGTGTCTTACTTTCCAGTAGACGCTGGCGTATAAATGGGGAGGCAAGCCCGCAGATGAAAGCATCATGGATCATTTCTTCATGGTACAGCTCAGCTGAGGCCGCCCGAAAGTTACAGTCCATACTAAGTCTGCGAAGCTCTTGGAGGAATTTATCAATGGATTCCTCCGGCCCTTGTTGGGCTGTAGCTAGTAGATGTCTGGCATAGACCTCATTCGGTGTCTTAGTATATAGTCTCTTAAGCGTCCGAATTGCCTCCTCGTAACTGTCCCATTTCTCCACATACTGAAATACATTCGGGGTGACACAGTTGATGAGTATCCGCAACTTTGAGTTATCATCAGCCTTACAATATTCAAGAAAATTGTCAAACGTGCGATACCAGTGTTTCCACACCTTACCGGCTGCTGGGGTGTTTGGGTCCAAGTCAAGACGCGATGGTTTAAGGATGTTTTCCATGATGGGTGATTCCCTGGATCCTTAGTTCCGAGTTCGTCCAAAAAGTTTGAGTGCGAAGTTTTCCAAAGTTGATTAAATTGTCGTAAGAATGAGCCTTACGCGTGGTGAACTTAAAGTAAGCTTTAATCAACTAAAAAGGTGCTACATACAAAAGAGGTCTTACTCTATGCCTCTCCAGGATCCAACTGATCAGTCCAGTATTTATCCTGGACTAATCACAGGAAGTGATGCAATAAAGTTCGAGTCACAGGAAGCTGTATTGTGTTACCACACTCTCTACCCTTCAAATAGCTTCTGGACTTCACTCACCTGCTTTGGACAGCGGTTCGTCGATGCTCCGTACCGGCCCCATCCTGCTTACATCAGCTTTGTCCTTCCATAGGACCTCTGACTTTGACCCTGGTCTCCCTACTATTGTCTCCAACCTATTCCCTGCTACCAGGAAATATGTATTCCATTAATTATTACATTTAAACAGGCCTATGTAACCTGAGCTTTTCCCGTGTCCATTCGCGTGCGCACTCTGGATGACGCTCCGAACCTGAACCATTCAATACTTTTCCACTTTTTCCCCCTCTTTTCCTTTCTCTCTATCCCTCCCGGACTGCTCTCCCCTGTCGTCATGCCTCCTTTCATCTCTCCTCTCTCGGATACTCTGCCCTTCCAAATCCCTACCCCAATCCCTCATTACTCTTCGACCTTCCTACTCTCCTGCCACCGTCCCAGGCTCGACTCCCTCTTAGATAAGCCGACAGCTTCCCTCTCTGCCTCTCTTGGCATCCTACAAAGGGCCCATCGAGGCACTCGTCGCTGCCGCCTTATGAGCAGCAACTCCAACTGTCCCATCCTACTCTCTCGATGACCTTCCTGCCCAGCGGGCCCACTGGGGGCGAATCTTGCCAATCTCCTCCCCATCCAACTCATACCTCCAGCGCTGACCCTGTGGATGCTGGCAGTGGGGCAGCCATCACTGACCCTCTCCGCATCTCCCTCCAGAATGTCCGTTCACTTGCGAACAAGGCCCTGGCCATCCATGAGCTTATCGTGGATGATTGCATTGACATCATGGCCCTGACGGAAACTTGGTTGAGGGGTGATGACACCTTACCCTTAAATGAAGCCTCCCCGCCTGGCTATACCTTCCACCACTTGCCCCGCTCAGACCGCCGTGGTGGCGGTGTGGCCCTCATCACCAAATCACACCTTGGTCTGTCCCCCTATTCCTCCGGCACTTTCTCCTCCTTTGAGCATCTCACCTTGTTCCACCCCTCTCACCTCTCATTTAAAATTCTTGTTCTCTACCGCCCACCCAAGTACCATAAAACATTTTTTACTGAGATATCTTCTCTGCTCTCCTCCCTCAGCCTCTGCACCGAACGACTTCTCATCCTCGGTGATTTCAACCTCCATCTCAATTCATCATGCTCTCTCTCCTCTGAGTTCACTAGTCTCCTATCCTCCCTTAATCTCTCCCTCCATGTAAACTCCCCAACCCATATTCACAGCCACCCCCTCGACCTTGTCATCTCTCATGGCCTTGCTACTCCCATTGTGTCAATCGCAGATAAGGCCATCTCTGACCACTTCCTCGTATCACTCTCCACCCACATCCCCCTTCCATCCGCCCCCCCACCCCTCCAACCCTCCTTCCTTCTGTGTCCGCCCCTGGAAAAAACACTCTCCCATCTCTCTTACAACTGCACTTATGAAAACCCAACTGTCCAGCCTTTGGCCCTCCATTCACCATAACATTTCTGCAGCTACCGATCTGTTCAACCACACCCTCACCACCACCTTTGATGCCCTAGTCCCTATTAAACCAATTACTCTCTCTCACCCTGGCTGCTCCCCCTGGTATGGCCCTCATCTCTGCTCCCTTAAGTCCAAGGGACGCAGACTTGAACGGATATGGCGGACAACTGGTTTAGCCATTCACCGCCAGATCTGGCTAGACCACATAAAGCATTATCGGGTCCTGCTCTCGTCTGCCAAAATTTCTCACTATTCCAGAATCATTCTGGAATGCAAAGATAAACCCCGGCTCCTATTCTTCTTAAACCCCTCTCCCCTGTCTCCTCCACCCTCACCTCCGACAAGTGTGAGGAGCTCATGGACTTCTTTGTCTCTAAAATTGAGACCATCCATTCAACTGCCTCTGCCACTTCCCTTCCTACCCCTAGCCCACCAGGCGAAACTTCATCTAAAGTTCCCCCCCTGCCCTAGCCCTGAACTCACATCTTTCTCCAGTTTCTCTCCGATCTCCCCTCATGACCTCTCCGCGCTCATCTTGTCAATGGGACCCACTTCCTGCTCCCTCGACCCTATTCCCACCAAACTGCTGACCACCTTTTCTGGCTCCCATGTTAGCTGACATTGTTAATGGTTCTCTCTCCTCAGGTACTGTCCCCTTCTCCCTCAAATCTGCCGTCATCACCCCTCTCCTCAAAAAAACAACCCTTGACCCCTCCGTCCTTGCAAACTACCGCCCCATCTCCAACCTCCCTTTCCTCTCCAAAATCCTGGAACGTGTTGTCGCCTCCCAAATCCGTGCCCATCTTTCCCGCAATTCCATGTTTGAATCCCTCCAATCAGGTTTCCGCCCTTGCCACAGTACCGAAACGGCTCTCATCAAAGTCACAAATGATATCCTTTGTGACTGTGACAAAGGTAAGCTATCCCTCCTCGTCCTTTTTGACTTGTCTGCAGCCTTTTACACGGTTGAACACTCAATACTTCTCCAATGCCTCTCCACTGTCGTCCAGCTGGGTGGGACTGCACTCACCTGGTTCCATTCTTATCTATCTTATCGTAGCCAGAGAATCACCTGCAACGGCTTCTCTTCCCACTCCTGCATCGTTACCTCTGGTGTCCCCCAAGGATCTATCCTTGGCCCCCTCCTACTTCTCATCTACATGTTGCCCCTTAGCAACATCATCTGAAAACACAGCGTCCGTTTCCACATGTACGCTGACGACCTCTCTTTCCTCCTTTAAGATGCTCCTTAAAACCTACCTCTTTGACCAAGCTTTTGGTTACCTACCCTAATTTCTCCTTATGTGGCTCGGTGTCAAACTTTTTTGTCTTTTAATACTCCTGTGAAGTGCCTTGGGATGTTTTACTACGTTAAAGGCGCTATATAAATACAAATTGTTGTTGTTGTTGTAACCAAATGGAATAGATTTCCAATGAGCACAGTCAATACTTATATGGTGGAACCATTCATAAAGGAAATGAACAGTCTCCTAATTTATCGAGGTGTAGATAATCTTGGATACTCTTTCTTCTTTAAAATGCATTTTTATTTTTTTCTCCTTATTTCTCCTTTCCATGTCATGCACCTTATCTGGCTGGAGACCTGCTTCTGAATCTCCAGCAGTGGTGCTGTGCAGCTGATGCTGAGAGGTATGTGAAAATGGCCCAGGGTGACGCACTCTCTGATTTTTCTCTCCACTCCAATGGGAAAGTTCATGGCCTCTACTCAGTGTCTCCCCATAGTGGGATGTTTGTCTCATTATTTGCTCAGGTGAAGTCTTTGACACATATCCCACGGATTCTCTTTTGATTTACAACACTCCCATGATGTCTTGTCCTCTTCCCTCCACAAGGATCCTTTATCTAGTCAGAAGAAGGTTTGAATTGCATAATAGAACGAATACAAATGTGATGTTGAGGCAACATTTTAGACTGGTGGTTTTCACAAGATAGATACAGATGAGAAAGGTCTTTCAACCAATCGGAGCTCATCCATTCAGGATAAACCCTAGAGTGTTGCCGGCACAGCATCTACTTAAATGATTCCAAGGCTTTTACCTTCACTACTTCATCTGGAGTCAATTCCATGTGTTAATCACACTTTTGTGAAGAACCTCCTGACATCAACCCTAAATGGGTTCACTGATGTCCTTTAGGGAAAGAAACCAGCTTGCCTTCCCCGTCTGACCTATACGTGTCTCCAGCCCCACACCAATGTACTTGACGCTTAACTGCCCTCGCAGTGGCCTAGCAAGTCATTCTGTCATACAAACCATCACCACTCGTTCAACAAGAAGACCCACCACCACCTTCTCAGGGAAATTAGGGATGGGCAATAAATGTGGCCTTGCCAGCATTGTCCATCCCTAGAATGCTTATTAAAAAAATCCATTTCACTACTTTAAAGTAGTGTTTTGGATCTACCTTTTCTATACTATTTAATATCTTATACACCTTTATGAGATCACCTCTCAGTTGTCTCCATTCAAAGATCATAAAGGCATGTTTCTTCAGCTTTCCCTCATAACTCAGCCTCTGATTCCAGATGTTGCTGATGTTGACAAAATTACCTTTAGTTTTGCAGTAAATTAGTCATTGCTAATTACTGTCGGTCACCAATTATCCTGTATATCATTGGGATATACAGGATTGATTACTCTTTCATTGAAACCTTTAGATAATTCATTACCTCCTGTCTATTGTCCATTGTGTACTCATACCAACCATCTATTATCCAACAACAGCAACTTGCAATTATATAGCGGCTTTAACATAGTAACACGTCACAAGGCTCTTCACTGAAGGGTAATCAGATAAAAATTACATTTACCCAAAGAATGATTTATTATTCTATTTGTATCTTATTCTGCTTATATTTTTCTTTATTAGAATCAAGGATTCCTGGGGAATTCAGCTACAGACAAATATGAAGGGATCAGTTGCCAGCTCAAAATCAGCGGTAGCGGTGCGGAGAATCTGAGCGTCTACAGGAAGAAGGGTGAGTGTTACAAGAATTCGATGGATTTGAGCCATTTGTAGATGAGGACATGTTTTATTGCATGGGCTGGAAGTTTATTATTTTCTGGGCCTGACTTTGAATGATCCTAAAATCTACACAATCACGAACTAAAAACCAAGTTCAAGAATGCACTACCAATGTGTGAGTCATCTTATACTGCCAGGATATATAGGGGGCAAGGCATCTATCAAACCAACAGGGAATATAAATGCATATTTAGCAATGGACAGTCAAGGAATGGTCACATTAATATTCTGTAGGGGGTGGTGTGTGGGGTCAGCCTTCACCTCTGAGTCAGTGAGCGGTTCGAATCGCTCCCACACCCCTGGTTCTAGACTTTGGACTTATTTAGGGGTTGTGAAGAAAGCTGCAGTAGACAACAGGTTCCGATGAAAGAATTTTGACTTTATTAAAAGAAAAAGGTAACAAACTTAAAACACACTTAGATGCTTAAAACACAGGTTGGGGAACACACGGTACAGGCGAGGGTGATATATACAAAAACCCTTATCCCTCCCAATCTCACTGTTTAGCTAGGTTTCAATTTTAAAGGATCAGGGATAATGCTCACCAATGACAGTTCTTGACAGTTGAGGTATTTCGCGATTTCGGGGTTCACTGGGGTTTTTGGTTGTTGGGGCCTGCCGTACCCCGGACGTGGTGGAAGACTTCAGCTGCACTCCAGGTCAGTTTGGGTCTGTCCGCTGATGCGGTAAGGTGCATTTTGGATTCTATCAGGTGAGTACCCGATTTTCTTCCTTAGAAGTAGGGTTTAGAGTTTTTTAAGGGAAAATCTTACCCAGGGGTAAGTCAGGAATAGTTTGTAGAGTGTAAACTTGCGTGTCTTCGGTTTTTCCCTGGTGTTGGTCTGGTTCTTGGTTGTGGTTGCCTGGTGGTTGGTGGTTGCGCGGGGCCTTGGTTTCCGCGGGACTTTCGAGTGTCGGTTCACCTCGTGGAGCCCTTGGTGGCTCTGGTTGTTAGTTTGTTGCGTTGGAGGCCTGTTGGGGCGGTACCTCCTGGAGCTGGACCGTGGATTGAGCGATGCTGACTCGCTCCCAGCTTCCAGTGGCCTTGGCTAGTACCTACTAGAGCTGGACGGTATGTTGAGCGATGCCGACTCGCTCCCAGCTCGTGGTCTCAGTTCTAGCCCTTGCCTGGCCTTGTCTGTCCCTGCCTCCGATCTCGCCTCGGGTCTGCCTCGTGGCCTTGCTGCTTCTCTCCTCCTCCTGCTCGTGTCATGTGGCTTGTAGTGTCTTGCTGGAACCTGCTGCAACTAACTTTCTTGGGGGATTAGGCCCTCAATTATACTGTGCAGGCCCTTTGTCTTTTTCGCGCCCAAAACCCCTTTACTAAATCGGTTTCGTGTTGGAGTGATTTAGGTTTCAGTTGAGGCCTGTTCATTCCATTGTCTTAGGTTTTGGCGGGCTCGTTAAGTTTTGATGACTTTAACTTGTGTTAAATTGTCCTGATGACTTCCGATGTCTCCCATTTAGGCAGGGCCTTATCTACGTGCCAAATCTTGTCCCTTTTGTCTTCAGTTTTTGGCGGGCTTGTTAATCTGTCCCTGTAGATACTTGGTTGATTGGTTTTTGATGAAGTAATGGGGGTACTAGATGTTTTATTGTTTTCAGGCTTCTGGTATCCTGTTTGGGCCTGGGAATTTCAAAAGGGGTCTTGGATTATTCATATTTGGATGTGTATGTGAGGTTTTGGGTTTGTCTCTTCCTCCTTGGTTGGATTGCAGTGCAAACAATTCCCAGACAGCTTGACTGGGCCCCAATATCCAAAAGCTGTCCACTGCCTTGCCCCACCCCTCCGCAGCCTGTCTTGAGTCTGTGAAAGGTGTCTTTCCCAACAGTAAGATCCAAAAGTCATTTTCCTCAGGGTTTTTCTTCCCTGATCTTTAAAATGTCCAAAACTGAGGTTTTTACCTCAAATCACTTCACTTAGGTCCCATCGTCCCAAATTTGTATGAAAAATCCAAAAATCACCCCCTTTAGGGTTCTGTTCGAGTTTCTGGGGGATTTTGTGAAGCCTACAATTCTGCCTGGAATTGTCCGATTTCTCCAACTGGCCTTGCTGTCATGGTTTATGATGTTCTCTAAATTCCGTGATTGGATTATGCCATATTAAATTACCATTATCACTGTCTAGACTACACTGATAGACTCGGCTGCCATGACTCTGCTCTGCTACTTAGTCGCTTCAAGTTTTAAGGTAACCTGTTCCAGCCTACAGTGCCCATTCCCCACCTGCTGCTGTTACTTGCGGAGCTTGAGGACTGTAGTTCAGGGTACTGCTGGCTTCTCAGCTTTACTTTGCTGCTGTGTTGAGTCCTGGACAGAAATCTACCTTCTCCTCCACTTCCATTATCGCTTCCTGCGGAGACAATATTCTCTGCTGAAATACCTGGCCTGCTCCTGCGTCCTCCATTTCCCGCTCCTCTACTGAGAAATTTTCACTCTGCGCTGAGATATTTCTGATCTTTCCCTGCCGGTTCCCATCCTCCTCTGGATTCTGCTCGATGAACTTTGCTTTACGTTTTCCGTTTGCTTCCCTTGGCTGCTGACTCCACTCATCCTTCAGAATTCTTCCGTCACCCTTTGCTGGACTGCGTTGGACCGCTTCCTCAAGCTCCTACTGCTCCTCCCAAAACTTGCATGCTCCCACAGCTGATCCTTGGACCGGCTCTCTCATCTGCACTGTTCCTGTGGATTTACCTTTCACCCTCCCCTGCCTCCCTGGGCTGCACTGCTCTCAGTCCTTGGGTTTCACTCCCACTCCTCCTCGCTCCTCTGTGAGCATGCCAAATCTACAAGTGTGCATTACTAATCACCGAGGCCACTACGCACCTCTGCTGGACTCCTGGATCAACCTTTGCTCGCTCATGTTCAACTCCCCACACCTCCTCGGCTCTCCATTTTCCAGTAGACAATCTCCAGCAATACTCTTCCTCTCGAACAGCTCCTGGACTGACTCACCCTCCACAACTGTCTCTGAATTGGTCCAAGCTGACTCCAGACCAGAGCCCATTACTTCTATTTTCCTTTTTTTCAAAATCTTGACCTCTTGCGCTCTTCTCTCCTGTCTCGCTTCTCTTCCTGCCGTGCTGCCATGCCACCTTTTATTTCTCCCCCACCCCTCCTTTGGGAAGTTTGCCCTCTAATCCCTACCCCAGTCCATCACTACTCCTCTGCTTTCCTATTACATACTAACAGTTTCAGGCATTTAGCCCACCTATCCTCAGTATTTCTTTGGTGTATTTCAAATAACCCTGAATCCCATTTTTTGACAAGAACCTGTCTAGTTCCTTCCTGAAACCCATTAAAGCTTCTTGTTCCACCACCCATTCTGGTAATCTGTTCTGCTTACTTACCAACTTTTTAGTAAAAAAGTTCCTACTGCATTTCCTATGTTGTCCTTAACTTGTAAATATGACGCCTTATGCTCAAAATGGCAGAAAAGCTTACTTGGATCCAACCTTTCATAATTTTAAACACTTCTATCATATCCCCTTCTCAGTCTTCTCTTTTCAAGAACGAAAAGACCCATTGGTAGAAATTAGCCTGGGCCCTGCTGTGGAGGCGGGATGGCTCTTATCACCAAATCGCATCTTGGTCTCTCCCCCTAATTCCCTGGTACTTTCACTTCCTTCGAACACCTCGGGCTGGATTTTCTCAGCCCCGAGGAGGCGGGTACGGAGGCGGGACTGCCGGTAAAGTAGCAGAAAGTGGGGGCGGATGGCAAAAGCGCCCCCATCCCACCGCCATGCCCTTTTGCCAGGAGGTGAGAAGATGTGCTGCTTCGGGTCCCGTCTCCTGGAGGAGGGAAAGGGATTAAATCCTTTTAACTGCCTGTTAACAGGTAGTTAACAGGCAGAAAAAAGGATTAGTCCCATTTTACCTTTTTAGGTGAAGGCTTCCTGACCTCGGAGAACCCCACCGGGTTGGAGGAGTCGAGTAGGAGGTCTGCAGGGGTCGAAGGGACCTGAAAGTAAGATGTAGAGGTGAGTGATGGGTGCAAGTGTGGAGTGGTAAGTATGTAAGGTGAGTGTTAAGTTTACAAAATGTTCACTTACCTTGGTTTCTGTCTACAGCCTTCATCCGCTCTAGATCGGGAGTCCCGACATCTTCCTTGTTGATTTCACAGACTGGCTGTTGGATCCTCCGAACCAACAGTCATCTGAAATCTACAAAGTTGAAAGGTTTGATGAGTCCTGAACAGAAGGGCTCATCAAACTACAGAGAATGTCAGTGTTTGACAGCTTCACAGAGCTGTCAAATGCTGACATTTCTTCTTTCAAGAAGTCTTGACAGATAGCCCTGTCAGTGACTTCCCCCTAATTGGCCTGCTGAGCCCGCAGGGCGGGCTTAACAAGGTCAATCAGGGAAAAATCCCACTGGTTGGCCAGAAGATGATGGAGGCGGGACATAGACCCGACAAGCAGCAGTCCCGCCTCCAACTCATCTCCATTGAGAAAATCCAGCCCCTTACCTCTTCCACCCGTCTCGCCTCCTTTAAAATCTTTATTCTCTACCGGCCCCACTCCGAGTTTCTCATAGAGCTATCCTTCCTCCATTCCACCCTCAGTCTCTGCACTGTGACTTCATCCTTCGTGATTTCCATCTCCATCTCAACTTACCTGTCCTTTCTTCTCTGATTTCACTGCCTTCATCAACCTCTCTCTCCATATAAACTCTCCTATCCATATTCATGACCACCCCCTTAACCATGTTATCTCACTCGGCCTCTCTACTTCCAACGTCTGAATCACAGACGAGCCCATATCTGACCATTTTCTTGTATCTTTCACCACCCACACGCTTCACCATCCTACCCTCCTCCAACCTGATTTTCTTGAGTTCACCCTTGGAATAAACTCTCCCCCAATTCAATTTCCTGAAAATGGGTTCAGCTTTTCTTGGTGGAAAGAAAACCCAAACGTTGTCCAGGAGTTGTGTGCTGATAGAGTGCAGAATGAACACTGATGACAGGTTTTTGCTTCTCTTTCCTAATCAGAGCACAAAGGCTCACTGTGCAGTCAGCCAGACAGAAACCATGCTCATAGGGCAGATGACATAATTTGGATATTACCTCTGTTGGCAACCAAGTGAGCTTGTTCTCAAAATGTTCAGAATGTAACACAGTAAAATCCTCCTTGTCTGATTGCACGTGGGACGGTATGGACACATGCTGAACACCCACCCAAGGAAAATTGTAGGAAAAGCCATTACACCCTCCCAAACATTATATTGTGGTCATTTTCAGAATGACATTTCCAAAGGCCTAGCTGCAAGTTACATACTCGCTACAATAAGTGTGCAGAGCGAAAGGTATGAAGGAAAAAGAGGAAGGGACAAAATGCCTTTAAAAAGGAATCTCAGCCTCATAATAATAATTAGAGCCACTTTTATGGCTGGCAGGACCACATTTTGCCTCAACAGGACGATAGGCTAGAAATTACCCTTGGTGATATTCGTGAGCAAACAATCAACAAGCTCACATGAAATATCTTTGTTTGCTACTTTAATGGAGATATTAACCTGTTTAAATTGGGTTAATAGCTCTGTTAAAATGGTAAATACAAAAACACTTAGGGGGTGATTTTGCCAATGGGGAGGCGAGACTGCTGCTTGTCGGGTTTTAGTCCGACGTCCAGCCAACCCACGCTATTTTCCCTTGATTGACCTTGTTAAGCCCACCCAGCGGGCTTAGCAGGCCAATTAAGGGAAAGTCAGTTACTGGTGATGTCAGCGAGTGATGGTTCATCTGTCAAGAGCTTGTGACAGATGAATTGGCATCGTTTGACAGCTCTGTGAAGCTGTCAAACACTGAGGGCTGGATTTTCATTGACCTGTGGAGGCGGGTTTGGAGGCGTGTGGGGGGTTAAAGTTGCAGATTCGGGGGTCCCGAACCCATCCCGCCCCCAAGCCAGTTTCGCTGGAGGCGGGTACCCGACCTGTGCTGGAACCCGCCTCCCCGAGGCGGGAAGGGGATTAGTGGCAATAAACTGCCTGTTAACAGGTAGTTAACAGGCAGTTTTTTGCCTAATCCCTATTTTGATTCGTGAAATGTGGGCTTCCCGACAGGTCCTAACCACGCCAAGTTAGTGAGGCGGACTGTGGGTCTGCAGGGGTTGGAGGGGTCGATATGTCCGGTGGGCAGGTGAGTGATGAGTGCATGTGTGCAGAGGTAAGTGTGTAAGGTAAGTGTAAAGTGTGGGAAAAAGTTTTACTTACCTTAACTTCCTCCTGCAGGTGTCAGCCCTTCAGGTCTCGGGAGTCAGAAATCTCACCGGCACAGAAAGCACAATGGCCGTGGTCCTGTCAAAAACTGCAGCCTCTGTTTTCTGTGCTGGAATGATTTCTAACTCAGCTTGAGAGGAAGGACTCAAGTTAGAAGACAGATTGTCAGTGTTTGACAGCTTCACAGAGCTGTCAAACGCTGATATTTCATCTGTCAAAAGCTCTTGACAGATGAAATGTCAATCTGTGACGTCACCTGTTGCCGGGTAGCCCTTAATTGGCCTGCTGAGCTCGCTGGGCGGGCTCAACAAGGTCAATCAAGTGAAAATACAGTGGGTTGGCCACAGGTCGATGGAGGCGGGACTACAACCCAAAAAGTGGGAGTCCCGCCTCCATCACATCCCCAGTATCAAAATCCAGCCCTGACAATCTGTCTTCGAAGTTGAGTCCTTACTCAAGACTCAATTAGAAAGCCTTCCTGAGCAGAAAGCTGATGCATTTGAGAATTGAGGTGGTGGTGAAATTGCAAATGCAGTAATTTCTCTGCCGGTGAGATAAAGGACTCCCGAGACCTGAAGGGATGAAGCCTGGAGGAAGAAGCAAAGATAAGTAAAGCTTTTAAAACACTCAACACTCACCTCACACACTTACCTCTGCACACATGCACCCATCACTCACCTGCCATCTCGGCCCCTCCAACCTCCGCAGACCCACGGCTCGCCTCGCTGACCCTGGCGAGGTTCGGAGCCGTCGGGAAGCCCACACTTTAGGTGCCAAAATAGGAATTAGCCAAAAAACTGCCTGTTAACAGGCAGTTAATTGGCACTAATCCCCTTCCTGCCTCGAGGAGGTGGCTCCCAGTGCGGGTTGGGTACCCGCCTCCTGGGAAGATGGCACGGAGGCGGGTTGGGGGCGGGATGGGTACGCGCCCCCAGATTCTGCCATTTTCCCGGCAGTCCCGCCTCCATACCCGCCTCCCCAGGACTGGCGAAATCGCCGCCTTAGAATTTACCCATTAATTTCACCAACAATAACTTCCATTCTGTAGTCTTCAATCTTGTTGAAGCAAAATATAACTTCAACAGACAGTGAAAGTGGTTTTAGTTATTTTGAATGAGGAGACTGCTCCTTTTTTGTAGATGTTTTCTCCCCTCTCCTTTTCCCAACCTGTGTCCCCTCTGTGGTGAGCATGTGACCTGCACCCAGCTATGGACAACTTCCTTTCTCTTGGCTTCTTGGCAAGAATCTAGTTGCTTGTCTGAAGTAGTTATAAAAAAAATGTTAATGCTGTCTATGCATGAGTAGTTGGAATAACAAGAAAGGGACAACTAGCATTTGAATC
The DNA here is from genome assembly GCA_030390025.1 of Squalus acanthias. Classification (NCBI taxonomy): domain Eukaryota; kingdom Metazoa; phylum Chordata; class Chondrichthyes; order Squaliformes; family Squalidae; genus Squalus; species Squalus acanthias. The sequence continues at coordinate 28,278,186 of CM059432.1, read as the reverse complement.
ATGGGAAATGCTTCTCCGCTTCAACATTCCCAACTTAGGAATGTTTTTTTTTTGTTACCAACTTCAAACAAACAAACACATTCTTGTCAGGAAGCAGAGTGGAAGCAAGGTCTCCGTGGTTATGATGGGAATGTTTATATTAAAAACAGATAAATGGACATGGGTAAAGTGAAGTCAAAAACTAACTGAGGTGTCCTTTCTATAGTCTGGTTATTTTTGGCAGAGGATGTCTTTCAAGCATTTGGCTGAATGCTCACAACAAGTTTTTGTAAAATATTGAGACCTACGTGGAGGACTAAGGCCCACAGTGCAGGGCTTACTCAGATGTAGTGGGTAAGGTAGAAAGAAAGAAAGACAAAGAAAGAAAGAAAGAAAGACAGACAGACAGACTTACATTTATATAGCGCCTTTCACGACCACCAGAGTCTCAAAGCGCTTTACAGCCAATGAAGTACTTTTGGCGTGTAGTCACTGTTGTAATGTGGGAAACGTGGCAGTCAATTTGTGCAGAGCAAACTCCCACAAACATCAATGTGATAATGACCAGATAATCTGTTTTTGTTATGTTGATTGAGGGATAAATATTGGCCAGGACACTGGGGAAAACTCCCCTGCTCTTCTTCGAAATAGTGCCTTGGGATCTTTTATGTCCACCTGAGAGAGCAGTTTAACATCTCATCCGAAAGACGGCACCTCCGACGGTGCAGCACTCCCTCAGCACTGTACTGGAGTGTCAGCCTAGATTTTGTGCTCAAGTCCCTGGAATGAGAACATGAGGTAAATTGGGTAGTGGTGATTATGTGACACTAAGCTCAGGATTTAATAGCCTGCAGGTAGTTAGAGAAAGTGAAAATTCAGGAAAGTAAGGAACTCCAGTCTTAAGAACCTGGGAAAAACAACTTGCATTTATATAGTGCCTTTAATATAGTGAAACATCCCAAGGCGATTCACAGGATCATAATCAGACAAAAATTGACATCGAGCCAAAGAAGGAGATATTAGGATGGGTGACAAAACACTTGGTCAAAGAGATAGGTTTTAAGGAATATCTTAAAGGATGAGAGAGTGGTGGAAAGGTGAATAGGATTAGGGAGGGAATTCCAGAGCTTAGGACCTAGACGGCTAAAGGCATGGCCATCAATGCTGGGGCAAAGGAGGTGGGGAAAGCACAAAAGGCCAGAGTAGGAGGAACGCAGAGTTGTCGGAGGTTTGTAGGGCTGGAGGAGGTTACAGAGATAGGGAGGGGTAAGGCAATGGAGGGATTTGAACACGAGGATGAGAATTTCAAAATGGAGACGTTGGTGACTCGGGAGCCAATGTAGGTCAGCGAGCACAGGGGTGATGGGTAAATGGGACTTTGTGTGGGTTAGGATAGCATAAGTAGCGGCATAGAGTACAAAAGCAAGGAAGTTATGATGAGCCATTATAAAATACTGGTTCGCCCCCAACTGGAGTTTTGTGTCCAATTCTGGGCAACGCACTTTAGGAAGGATGTGAAGGCCTTAGAGAGGGAGCAGAAAAGATTTACGAGAATGTTTCCCGGGATGAGGGACCTCAGCTATGTGGATAGACTAGAAAAGCTGGGGTTGTTCTCCTTAGAGCAAAGAAAGTTGAGAGGAGATTTGATAGAGGTGTTCAAAATCATGAGGGGTCTCGACGGAGTAGATAGAGAAAAACTGTTCCTATTGGCAGAAGGGTCGAGAACCAGAGGACACAGATTTAAGGTGATTGGCAAAAGAACCAAAGGCGACATGAGGAAAATATTTTTTACGCAGCGTGTGGTTATGATCTGGAATACACTGCCTGAAAGGGTGGTGGAGGTAGATTCAATCATGGCTTTCCAAAGGGAATTGGATAAGTACCTGAAGGAAAAGGAATTGCAGGGCTACGGGGAAAGGGCGGGGGATTGGGACTAGCTGAAGTGCTCTTGCAGAGAAAGGTCACGGGCTCGATGGGCCGACTGTCCTACTTCTGTGCTGTAACCATTCTATGATTCTATGATTCTAAGAGAAAATGGAGGGTCTCCATTAGACAGTGAGTTTGAAAATTTCTTAAGGATAGCAAGCATATTCCTGATTATAATTTCCCTTCATAAACAACTGAACAGGAAGTATCTCCCCTTAGAGTGTGCGTCCCCTATAATGGATAATGAAGAGCCCAGGATTGCGCAGGTACAATGGGTCAAATGATCTTACCTTAATCTATACATTTTATGTTATGATCTAGAATGCACTGCCTTAAAGGGTGGTGGAAGCAGATTCAATAGTAACTTCCAAAAGGGAATTGGATAAATACTTGAAAAGGAAAATTTGCAGGGCTATGAGGAAAGAGCAGGGGAGTGGGTCTAAATGGATAGCTCTTTCAAAGAGTCGGCACAGGCAAGATAGGCCGAACAACGTCCTTCTGTGCTGTAAGATTCTATGATTCTATGTATGTTCTTAATTTTCTCCAGGTCATGAATTCACCACTTCATTCCAAAAGACCTTCGTACGGACAGATTTTCGTAACGTGATTACAGGCGTATACCAGGCATTGGCTTTTTCCGCAGATGGTTCGAGCTTAACAGATGTACATCATTTCTGCAGACAGACCTGTGGCATGGAACAGTGCTGTGATGGCTTCGTGTTGAGTCACTTAACAATTGACAGAGGTACAATAAATCTTTAAAAGAAAAGACTTGCATTTATATGGGACTTCATCACCCCTCAGAAACGTACCAAAGCACTTTTCATACTTTTTTAATTTGGTGCAGTCACTGGTGTAATGTAGTACATTATATAGGGGAGAACACCTGGACTGGATAATACATTACAGGAAACTTTCGTTTATCCGGCACCCAAATATCCGGAATTCTCGCTTAACCGGCAAAAATCATCCTCCGAAAACTCCTCTCAAATAACCGGCAATGTTGCCGAGTCGCAGTCGAGTCTCCGCGAACGCCGAGTGCTCCGAAAACTCCTCTCAAATAACCGGCAATGTTGCCGATCCCGAGTCCGAGTCCGAGTCCACGAACGCCGATTTAGTCAGTAGGGGTACTTTTCAAAAGTGCCACTACTCGGCCTCCTGGCGCTGTCAGAATTCCGAAACACTACAGTAGCAGGAGTTGATTCTCCCGTGCTGCCTGGAGTCTCTTTGTTAAAAATAGCCTCGGTAGATATATCTCTCCGTTATCCGGTACTTTCGATAAACCGGCACCACGCCGGTCCCGTTGATGCCGGATAAACGAAAGTTTCCTGTATATAGAAAAGAGCATCTGTACTGGGTATTACATTATATAGAGGAGTGCTTTTTGGACTGGGTCCTACATTATATACGGGAGAGCCCCTGGAATTGGTCCTACATTATATAGGAGAGAGCCCCTTGACTAGGTCCTACATTATATAGGGGAGAGCCCCTAGACTGGATCCTACATTATATAGGGGAGAGCACGTGGACTGGGACCTACATTATATAGGGGAGAGATCTCTGGACTGGGTCCTACATTATACAGGCGAGATCACTGACTGGGTCCTACATTATATAGGGGAGAGCTCCGAGACAGGGGTCCTACATTATATAGGGGAGAGCCCCTGGAATGGATCCGACATTATATAGGAGAGAGCCCCAAGACTGGGTTCCTACATTATATAGGAAGGATCTCTGGACTGGGTCCTACATTATATTGGAAAGAGCCCCTGGTCTGGTTCCGACATTATATAGGAGAGATCTCTGGACTGGATTCTACATTATATAGGAGAGCCCCTGGACTGGGTCATACATTATATAGGGAAGTGCCCCTGGTCTGGGTCCTACATTATATAGGGAAGTGCCCCTGGACTTAGTTCTACATTATATAGGGGAGAGCCCCTGGACTGGATCCTACATTATATAGGGAAGTGCCCCTGGACTTAGTTCTACATTATATAGGGGAGAGCCCCTGGTCTGGTTCCTACATTATATAGGAGAGATCTCTGGACAGGATTCTACATTATATAGGGGAGAGCCCCTGGACTGGGTCCTACATTATAAAGAGGAGAGCCCCTGGACTGGATCCTACATTATATAGGGGAGAGCCCCTGGACTGGATCCTACATTATATAGGGATGAGCCCCTGGACTGGGTCCTACATTATATAGGAGCGATGTCTGGACTGGATTCTACATTATGTAGGGGAGAGTCGCTGGACTGGGTCTTACGTTATATATGGAAGAGCCCCTGGACTGGGTCCTACATTATATATGGGAGAGCCCCTGGACTGGGTCCTACATTATATAGAGGAGAGCCCCTGGACTGGATCCTACATTATAAAGAGGAGAGCCCCTGGACTGGGTCCTACATTATATAGGGTAGAGCCCCTGGACTGGGTCCTACATTATATAGAGGAGAGCCCCTGGACTGGATCCTACATTATATAGAGGAGAGCCCCTCGACTGGACCCTCATTATATAGGGGTGAGCCCCTGGACTGGATCCTACATTATATAGAGGAGTGCCCCTGGACTGGATCCTACATTATATAGGGGCGAGCCCCTGGACTGGGACCTACATTATATAGGGTAGAGCCCCTGGACTGGGTCTTACGTTATATATGGAAGAGCCCCTGGACTGGGTCCTTCATTATATAGGGGAGAGCCCCGGGATTGGGTCCTACATTATATAGGGGAGAGCCCCTGGACTGAGTCGTACATTATATAGGGAAGAGCCCCTGGACTGGGTCCTACATTATATAGGGGAGAGCCCCTGGACTGGGTCCTACAAAATAAACGGGAGAGCCACTGGACTGGAATCTACATTATAAACGGGAGAGCCCCTGGACTGGTTCCTACATTATATAGGGGAGAGTACCTGGACTGGATCCAACATTATATTGGGAAGAGCCCCGGGACTAGATCCCACATTATATAGGGGAGAGCCCCTGGACTGGCTCCTACATTATATTGGGAAGAGCCCCGGGACTAGATCCCACATTATATAGGGGAGAGCCCCTGGACTGGCTCCTACATTATATAGGAGAGACCCCCTGGACTGGGTCCTACATTATATAGGAGAGAGCCCCTGGACTGGGTCCTGCATTATGTAGGAGAGAGCCCCTGGACTGGGTCCTAAATTATATGGGGGTGAGCTCTCTGGACTAGGTCCTACATTATATAGGAGAGAGCCCCTGGACACGATCCTACACTATATCGCGGAGGGCCCCTGGACTGCGTCCAACATTATATAGGCGCGATCTCTGGACTAGGTCCTACATTATATAGGAGAGAGCTCCTGGAATGGATCTTACATTATATATGAGATATCTTTGGATGGGGTCCTACATTATATAGGGGAGAGCCCCTGGACTGGGTCCTACATTATATGGCGGAGGGCCCCTGGACTGGGTCAAGCATTATTTCGGGGAGATCTCTGGACTGGGTCCTACATTATATAAGAGAGATCTCTGGACTGGGTCCTACATTATATATGGGAGAGCTCCTGGGAGTGGTCCTACATTATATACGGGAGAGCCCCTGGACTGTGTCCTACATTATACAGGGGAGAGCCCCTGGACTTGGTCCTATGTTATATAGGAGATAGCCCCTGGACTGGAGTACTACATTATATAGGGAAGAGTCCCTGGTCTGTGTCCTACATTATTTATGGGAGAGCCCCTGGACTGGATCCTGCATTAAATAGGGAAGATCCCTAGACTGGGTCCTTCATTAAATAGGAGAGAGCCCCTGGACTGGGTGCGACATTACACAGGGGAGAGCCCTGGACAGGATCCTACATTATATAGGGGAGAGCACCTCGACTGGCCCCAAATTATATAGGGTAGAGCCCCTGGACTTGGTCCTTCATTACATAGGAGAGAGCCCCTGAACTGGGTCCTACATTATGTAGGGAAGAGCCCTGGACTGGGTCCTACATTATATAGGGGAGAGCCCCTGGACTGGATCCTGCATTATATAGGACAGATCTCTGGACAGGTTCCTACATATTATAGGGGAGATGTCTGGACTGGGTCCTACATTATATAGGACAGATCTCTGGAGTGGGATCTACATTATATAGGGGAGATCCCCTGGACTGGGTCCTACATTATATAGGGGAGATCCACTGGACTGCGTCCTACATTATATAGGAGATAGCCCTGGATGGGTCCTACATTATATAGGGGAGACCACCTGGACTGGGTCCTATATTATATAGGAGATAGCCCTGGATGGGTCCTACATTATATAGGAGAGAGCACCTAGACTGGCCCCAAATTATATAGGGTAGAGCCCCTGGACTTGCTCCTTCATTATATAGGGAAGAGCCCCTGGACTGGGTCCTACATTATATAGGGGAGAGCTCCTGGACTGGGCCCTTCATTATATAGGAGAGAGCCCCTGGACTGGAATCTATATTATATAGGGGAGAGCCGTGGACCGGGTCCTACATTATACAGGACAGATCTCTGGACAGGTTCCTACATATTATAGGGCAGATGTCTGGACTGGATCCTACATTATATAGGACAGATCTCTGGAGTGGGATCTACATTGTATAGGGGAGATCCCCTGGAATTTGGTCCTACATTATATAGGGGAGATCCCCTGGACTGGGTCCTACATTATATAGGGGCGACCACCTGGACTGGGTCCTATATTATATAGGAGATAGCACTGGATTTGTCCTACATTATATAGGGAAGAACCCCTGGTCTGGGTCCTACATATTATAGGGGTGATCTCTGGGCTGGGTCCTACATTATATAGGAGATAGCCCCTGGAATGTGTCCTACATTATATAGGGAGAGAGCCCCTGGACTGGGGTAATACATTATATCGGGGAGAGCCCCTGGACTGGGTCCTACATTATATAGGGGAGAGCCCCTGGACTGGGTCCTACATTATATAGGGGAGAGCCTCTGGAATGTGTCCTACATTATATAGGGAGAGAGCCCCTGGACTGGGGTAATACATTATATCGGGGAGAGCCCCTGGACTGGGTCCTACATTATATAGGGGAGAGCCCCTGGACTGGGTCCTACATTATATAGGGGAGAGCCTCTGGAATGTGTCCTACATTATATAGGGAGAGAGCCCCTGGACTGGGGTAATACATTATATCGGGGAGAGCCCCTGGACTGGGTCCTACATTATATAGGGGAGAGCCCCTGGACTGGGTCCTACATTATATAGGGGAGAGCCCCTGGACTGGGTCCTAGATTATATAGGGGAGAGCCCCTGGACTGGGTCCTAGATTATATAGGGGAGAGCCCCTGGACTGGGTCCTACATTATATAGGGGAGAGCCCCTGGACTGGGTCCTACATTATATAGGGGAGAGCCCCTGGACTGGGTCCTACATTATATAGAGGAGAGCCCCTGGACTGGGTCCTACATTATATAGAGGAGAGCCCCTGGACTGGGTCCTACATTATATAGAGGAGAGCCCCTGGACTGGGTCCTACATTATATAGGGGAGAGCCCCTGGACTGGGTCCTACATTATATAGAGGAGAGCCCCTGGACTGGGTCCTACATTATATAGGAGAGAGCCCCTGGACACGATCCTACACTATATCGCGGAGGGCCCCTGGACTGCGTCCAACATTATATAGGCGCGATCTCTGGACTAGGTCCTACATTATATAGGAGAGAGCTCCTGGAATGGATCCTACATTATATAGGAGAGAGCCCCGGACTGGATCCTACATTATACAGGAGAGATCTCTGGACTGGGTCCTACATTATATATGGGAGAGCTCCTGGGAGTGGTCCTACATTATATACGGGAGAGCCCCTGGACTGTGTCCTACATTATACAGGGGAGAGCCCCTGGACTTGGTCCTATGTTATATAGGAGATAGCCCCTGGACTGGAGTACTACATTATATAGGGAAGAGTCCCTGGTCTGTGTCCTACATTATTTATGGGAGAGCCCCTGGACTGGCTCCTGCATTAAATAGGGAAGATCCCTAGACTGGGTCCTTCATTAAATAGGAGAGAGCCCCTGGACTGGGTGCGACATTACACAGGGGAGAGCCCTGGACAGGATCCTACATTATATAGGGGAGAGCACCTAGACTGGCCCCAAATTATATAGGGTAGAGCCCCTGGACTTGGTCCTTCATTACATAGGAGAGAGCCCCTGGACTGGGTCCTACATTATGTAGGGAAGAGCCCTGGACTGGGTCCTACATTATATAGGGGAGAGCCCCTGGACTGGATCCTGCATTATATAGGACAGATCTCTGGACAGGTTCCTACATATTATAGGGGAGATGTCTGGACTGGGTCCTACATTATATAGGACAGATCTCTGGAGTGGGATCTACATTATATAGGGGAGATCCCCTGGACTGGGTCCTACATTATATAGGGGAGATCCACTGGACTGCGTCCTACATTATATAGGAGATAGCCCTGGATGGGTCCTACATTATATAGGGGAGACCACCTGGACTGGGTCCTATATTATATAGGAGATAGCCCTGGATGGGTCCTACATTATATAGGAGAGAGCACCTAGACTGGCCCCAAATTATATAGGGTAGAGCCCCTGGACTTGCTCCTTCATTACAAAGGGAAGAGCCCCTGGACTGGGTCCTACATTATATAGGGGAGAGCTCCTGGACTGGGCCCTTCATTATATAGGAGAGAGCCCCTGGACTGGAATCTATATTATATAGGGGAGAGCCGTGGACCGGGTCCTACATTATACAGGACAGATCTCTGGACAGGTTCCTACATATTATAGGGCAGATGTCTGGACTGGATCCTACATTATATAGGACAGATCTCTGGAGTGGGATCTACATTGTATAGGGGAGATCCCCTGGACTTTGGTCCTACATTATATAGGGGAGATCCCCTGGACTGGGTCCTACATTATATAGGGGCGACCAACTGGACTGGGTCCTATATTATATAGGAGATAGCACTGGATTTGTCCTACATTATATAGGGAAGAACCCCTGGTCTGGGTCCCACATATTATAGGGGTGATCTCTGGGCTGGGTCCTACATTATATAGGAGATAGCCCCTGGAATGTGTCCTACATTATATAGGGAGAGCGCCCCTGGACTGGGGTAATACATTATATCGGGGAGAGCCCCTGGACTGGGTCCTACATTATATAGGGGAGAGCCCCTGGACTGGGTCCTACATTATATAGGGGAGAGCCTCTGGAATGTGTCCTACATTATATAGGGAGAGAGCCCCTGGACTGGGGTAATACATTATATCGGGGAGAGCCCCTGGACTGGGTCCTACATTATATAGGGGAGAGCCCCTGGACTGGGTCCTACATTATATAGGGGAGAGCCTCTGGAATGTGTCCTACATTATATAGGGAGAGAGCCCCTGGACTGGGGTAATACATTATATCGGGGAGAGCCCCTGGACTGGGTCCTACATTATATAGGGGAGAGCCCCTGGACTGGGTCCTACATTATATAGGGGAGAGCCTCTGGACTGGGTCGTACATTATATAGAGGAGAGCCCCTGGACTGGGTCCTACATTATATTGGGGAGAGCCCCTGGACTAGATCCTACATTATATAGGGGAGAGCCCCTGGACTGGGTCCTAGATTATATAGGGGAGAGTCCCTGGACTGGGTCCTACATTATATAGGGGAGAGCCCCTGGACTGGGTCCTACATTATATAGAGGAGAGCCCCTGGACTGGGTCCTACATTATATAGAGGAGAGCCGCTGGACTGGGTCCTACATTATATAGAGGAGAGCCCTTGGACTGGATCCTACATTATATAGAGGAGAGCCCCTCGACTGGACCCTCATTATATAGGGGAGAGCCCCTGGACTGGGTCCTACATTATATAGAGGAGAGCCCCTGGACTGGATCCTACATTATATAGAGGAGAGCCCCTCGACTGGACCCTCATTATATAGGGGAGAGCCCCTGGACTGGGTCCTACATTATATAGGGGAGAGCCCCTGGACTGGGTCCTTCATTATATAGGGGAGAGCCCCTGGACTGGGACCTACATTATATAGGGGAGAGCCCCTGGACTGGGTCTTACGTTATATATGGAAGAGCCCCTGGACTGGGTCCTTCATTATATAGGGGAGAGCCCCTGGACTGGGTCCAACATTATATATGGGAGAGCCCCTGGATTGGGTCCTACATTATATAGAGGAGAGCCCCTGGACTGGATCCTACATTATATAGAGGAGAGCCCCTGGACTGGGTCCTACATTATATAGGGTAGAGCCCCTGGACTGGGTCCTACATTATATAGAGGAGAGCCCCTGGAATGGATCCTACATTATATAGAGGAGAGCCCCTGGACTGGGTCCTACATTATATAGGGGAGAGCCCCTGGACTGGATCCTACATTATATAGGGGAGAGCCCCTGGACTGGGTCCTACATTATATAGGGGAGAGCCCCTGGACTGGATCCTACATTATATAGAGGAGAGCCCCTGGACTGGGTCCTACATTATATAGGGGAGAGCCACTGGACTGGGTCCTACATTATATAGGGGAGAGCCCCTTCACTGGGTCCTACATTATATAGGGGAGAGCCCCTCGACTGGACCCTCATTATATAGGGGTGAGCCCCTGGACTGGATCCTACATTATATAGAGGAGAGCCCCTGGACTGGATCCAACATTATATAGGGGAGAGCCCCTGGACTGGGTCCTACATTATATAGGGGAGAGCCCCTGGACTGGGTCCTTCATTATATAGATGAGAGCCCCTGGACTGGGACCTCCATTATATAGGGGAGAGCCCCTGGACTGGGTCTTACATTATATATGGAAGAGCCCCTGGACTGGGTCCTTCATTATATAGGGGAGAGCCCCTGGACTTGGTCCTACATTGTATAGGGGAGAGCCCCTGGACTGGGTCCTACATTATATAGGGGAGAGCCCCTGGACTGGGTCCTACATTATATAGGGGAGAGCCCCTGGACTGGGTCCTACATTATATAGAGGAGAGCCCCTGGACTGGATACTACATTATATAGAGGAGAGCCCCTCGACTGGACCCTCATTATATAGGGGTCAGCCCCTGGACTGGATTCTACATTATATAGAGGAGAGCCACTGGACTTGATCCTACATTATATAGGGGAGAGCCCCCGGACTGGGTCCTACATTATATAGGGGAGAGCCCCTGGACTGGGTCCTTCATTATATAGGGGAGAGCCCCTGGACTGGGTCCTACATTATATAGGGAAGAGCCCCTGGACTGGGTCCTACATTATACAGGGGAGAGCCCCTGGACTGGGTCCTTCATTATATAGGGGATAGCCCCTGTACTGGGACCTACATTATATAGGGGAGAGCCCCTGGACTGGGTCTTACGTTATATATGGAAGAGCCCCTGGACTGGGTCCTTCATTATATAGGGGAGAGCCCCGGGACTGGATCCTACATTATATAGGGGAGAGCCCCTGGACTGGGTCCTACATTATGTAGGGGAGAGCCCCTGGACTGCGTCCTACATCATATAGGGGAGAGCTCCCGGAAGATCCTACATTATATAGCGGAGAGCCCCTGGACTGGGTCTTACGTTATATAGGAGAGAGCCCCTGGACTGGGTCCTACATTATATAGAGGAGAGCCCCTGGACTGAGTCGTACATTATATAGGGAAGAGCCCCTGGACTGGGTCCTACATTATATAGTGGAGAGCCCCTGGACTGGGTCCTAAATTATAAACGGGAGAGTCCCTGGACTGGGTCCTACATTATATAGGGAAGAGCCCCTGGACTGGGTCCTACATTATATAGTGGAGAGCCCCTGGACTGGAATCTACATTATAAACGGGAGAGCCCCTGGACTGGGTCCTACATTATATAGGGGAGAGCCCCTGGACTGGGTCCTACATTATATAAGGGAGATCTCCTGGACTTGGTCCTACATTATATTGGGAAGAGCCCCGGGACTAGATCCCACATTATATAGGGGAGAGCCCCTGGACTGGCTCCTACATTATATAGGGGAGACCCCCTGGACTGGGTCCTACATTATATAAGGGAGATCTCCTGGACTTGGTCCTACATTATATAGGAGAGAGCCCCTGGACTGGGTCCCACATTAGATAGGGGAGAGCCCCTTGACTGGGTCCTGCATTATGTAGGAGAGAGCCCCTGGACTGTGTCCTAAATTATATGGGGGTGAGCTCTCTGGACTGGGTCCTACATTATATAGGAGAGAGCCCCTGGACTCGATCCTACACTAAATCGCGGAGAGCCCCTGGACTGCGTCCAACATTATTTCGGCGCGATCTCTGGACTAGGTCCTACATTATATAGGGGAGAGCCCCTGGACTGGATCCTACATTATATAGGGGAGAGCCCCTGGACTGGGTCCTATATTATATGGCGGAGGGCCCCTGGACTGGGTCCAGCATTATTTCGGGGAGATCTCTGGACTGGGTCCTACATTATATAGGAGAGAGCCCCGGACTGGATCCTACATTATATAGGAGAGAGCCCTGGACTGGATCCTACATTATATAGGGGAGAGCCCCTGGATTGCATCCTACATTAAATAGGAGTGAGCCTCTGGACTGGGTCCTGCGATATATATGGGAATGCCCCTGGTCTGGGTCCTACATTATATAGAGGAGAGCCCCTGGACTGGATCCTACATTATATTGGGGAGAGCCCCTGGACTGGGTCCCACATTATATAGGGGAGAGCCCCGGGACTGGGTCCTACATTATATAGGGGATAGCCCCTGGACTGTGTCCTACATTATATAGGGGAGAGCCCCTGGACTGGATCCTACATTATATTGGGGAGAGCCCCTGGACTGGGTCCCACATTATATAGGGGAGAGCCCCTGGACTGGGTTCTACATTATATAGGGGAGAACCCCAGGACTGGGTCCTACATTATATAGGGGAGAGCCCCTGGACTGGGTCCTTCATTATATAGGGGAGAGCCCCTGGTCTGGGACCTCCAATATATAGGGGAGAGCCCCTGGACTGGGTCTTACGTTATATATGGAATAGCCCCTGGACTGGGTCCTACATTATATAGGGGAGAGCCCCTGGACTGGGTCCTACATTATATAGGGGAGAGCCCCTGGACTGGGTCCTACATTACATAGGGGAGAGCCCCTGGACTGGGTCCTACATTATATAGAGGGGAGCCCCTGGACTGGATACTACATTATATAGAGGAGAGCCGCTCGACTGGACCCTCATTATATAGGGGTCAGCCCCTGGACTGGATCATACATTATATAGAGGAGAGCCCCTGGACTGGATCCTACATTATATAGGGGAGAGCCCCTGGACTGGGTCCTACATTATATAGGGGAGAGCCCCTGGACTGGGTCCTTCATTATATAGGGGAGAGCCCCTGGACTGGGACCTGCATTATATAGGGGAGAGCCCTTGGAGTGGGTCTTACGTTATATATGGAAGAGCCCCTGGACTGGGTCCTTCATTATATAGGGGAGAGCCCCGGGACTGGATCCTACATTATATAGGGGAGAGCCCCTGGACTGGGTTCGACATTATATAGGGGAGAGCCCCTCGACTGGGTCCTACATTATATAGGGGAGAGCTCCCGGAAGATCCTACATTATATAGCGGAGAGCCCCTGGACTGGATCTTACGTTATATAGGAGAGAGCCCCTGGACTGGGTCCTACATTATATAGAGGAGAGCCCCTGAACTGAGTCGTACATTATATAGGGAGGAGCCCCTGGACTGGGTCCTACATTATATAGGGGAGAGCCCCTGGACTGGGTCCTAAATTATAAACGGGAGAGCCCCTGGACTGGAATCTACATTATAAACGGGAGAGCCCCTGGACTGGGTCCTACATTATATAGGGGAGAGTACCTGGACTGGATCCAACATTATATTGGGAAGAGCCCCGGGACTAGATCCCACATTATATAGGGGAGAGCCCCTGGACTGGCTCCTACATTATATAGGGGAGACCCCCTGGACTGGGTCCTACATTATATAAGGGAGATCTCCTGGACTTGGTCCTACATTATATAGGAGAGAGCTCCTGGACTGGGTCCCACATTATACAGGGGAGAGCCCCTTGACTGGGTCCTGCATTATGTAGGAGAGAGCCCCTGGACTGGGTCCTACATTATATAGGAGAGAGCCCCTGGACTCGATCATACACTATATCGCGGAGAGCCCCTGGACTGCGTCCAACATTATTTCGGCGCGATCTGTGGACTGGGTCCTACATTATATAGGGGAGAGCCCCTGGACTGGATCCTACATTATATAGGGGAGAGCCCCTGGACTGGGTCCTACATTTATATGGCAGAGGGCCCCTGGACTGGGTCAAGCATTATTTCGGGGAGATCTCTGGACTGGGTCCTACATTATATAGGGGAGAGCCCCTGGACTGGGTCCTACATTATATGGCAGAGGGCCCCTGGACTGGGTCCAGCATTATTTCGGGGAGATCTCTGTACTGGGTCCTACATTATATAGGAGAGAGCCCCGGACTGGATCCTACATTATATAGGAGAGAGCCCTGGACTGGATCCTACATTATATAGGGGAGAGCCCCTGGATTGCATCCTACATTAAATAGGAGTGAGCCTCTGGACTGGGTCCTGCGATATATATGGGAAAGCCCCTGGTCTGGGTCCTACATTATTTAGGGGAGAGCTCCTGGACTTGGTCCTTCATTATATACGGGAGTGCCCCTGGACTGGGTCCTACATTATATAGGACGGAGCACCTTTACTGGGTCCTACATTATATAGGAGAGATCTCTGGACTGGGTCCTACATTATATAGGGGAGAGCTCCTGGGAGTGGTCCTACATTATATACGGGAGAGCCCCTGGACTGTATCCTACATTATACAGGGGAGAGCCCCTGGACCTGGTCCTATGTTATATAGGAGATAGCCCCTGGACTGGAGTACTACATTATGTAGGGAAGAGCCCCTGGTCTGTGTCCTACATTATATATGGGAGATCCCCTGGACTGGATCCTGCATTATATAGCGATGAGCCCCTGGACTGGCTCCTGCATTAAATAGGGTAGAGCCCCTGGAATGTGTCATACATTAAATAGGGAAGATCCCTAGACTGGGTCCTTCAATAAATAGGAGAGAGCCCTGGACTTGATCCTACATTATATAGGGGAGAGCACCTAGACTGGCCCCAAATTATATAGGGTGGAGCCCCTGGACTTGGTCCTTCATTACATAGGAGAGAGCCCCTAGACTTGATCCTTCATTACATAGGAGAGAGCCCCTGGACTGGATCCTGCATTATATAGGACAGATCTCTGGACAGGTTCCTACATATTATAGGGGAGATGTCTGGACTGGGTCCTACATTATATAGGACAGATCTCTGGAGTGGGATCTAAATTATATAGGGGAGATCCCCTGGACTGGGTCCTACATTATATAGGGGAGATCCACTGGACTGCGTCCTACATTATATAGGAGATAGCCCTGGATGGGTCCTACATTATATAGGGGTGACCACCTGGACTGGGTCCTATATTATATAGGAGATAGCCCTGGATGGGTCCTACATTATATAGGGGAGACCACCTGGACTGGGTCCTATATTATATAGGAGATAGCCCTGGATGGGTCCTACATTATATAGGAGAGAGCACCTAGACTGGCCCCAAATTATATAGGGTAGAGCCCCTGGACTTGGTCCTTCATTATATAGGGAAGAGCCCCTGGACTGGGTCCTACATTATATAGGGGAGAGCTCCTGGACTGGGCCCTTCATTATATAGGGGAGAGCCCCTGGACTGGAATCTACATTATATAGGGGAGAGCCCTGGACCGGGTCCTACATTATATAGGACAGATCTCTGGACAGGTTCCTACATATTATAGGGCAGATGTCTGGACTGGGTCCTACATTATATAGGACAGATCTCTGGAGTGGGATCTACATTATATAGGGGAGATCCCCTGGATTGGGTCCTACATTATATAGGGGCGACCACCTGGACTGGGTCCTATATTATATAGGAGATAGCCCTGGATGGGTCCTACATTATATAGGGGAGAACCCCTGGTCTGGGTCCTACATATTATAGGGGTGATCTCTGGGCTGGGTCCTACATTATATAGGGAGAGAGCCCCTGGACTAGGATAATACATTATATAGGGGATAGCCCCTGGACTGGGTCCTATATTATATAGGGGAGAGCCCCTGGACTGGGTCCTACATTATATAGGGGAGAGCCCCTGGACTGGGTCCTACATTATATAGAGGAGAGCCCCTGGACTGGGTCCTACATTATATAGGGGAGAGCCCCTGGACTGGGTCCTACATTATATAGGGGAGAGCCCCTGGATTGGGTCCTTCATTATATAGGGGAGAGCCCCTGGACTGGGTCCTACATTATATAGAGGAGAGCCCCTGGACTGGGTCCTACATTATATGGCGGAGGGCCCCTGGACTGGGTCCAGCATTATTTCGGGGAGATCTCTGGACTGGGTCCTACATTATATAGGAGAGAGCCCCGGACTGGATCCTACATTATATAGGGGAGAGCCCCTGGATTGCATCCTACATTAAATAGGAGTGAGCCTCTGGACTGGGTCCTGCGATATATATGGGAAAGCCCCTGGTCTGGGTCCTACATCATTTAGGGGAGAGCTCCTGGACTTGGTCCTTCATTATATACGGGAGTGCCCCTGGACTGGGTCCTACATTATATAGGACGGAGCACCTTTACTGGGTCCTACATTATATAGGAGAGATCTCTGGACTGGGTCCTACATTATATATGGGAGAGCTCCTGGGAGTGGTCCTACATTATATACGGGGGAGCCCCTGGACTGTGTCCTACATTATACAGGGGAGAGCCCCTGGACTTGGTCCTATGTTATATAGGAGATAGCCCCTGGACTGGAGTACTACATTATATCGGGAAGAGTCCCTGGACTGTGTCCTACATTAGATATGGGAGAGCCCCTGGACTGGATCCTGCATTATATAGCGATGAGCCCCTGGACTGGCTCCTGCATTAAATAGGGTAGAGCCCCTGGACTGGGTCCTACATTATATAGAGGAGAGCCCCTGGACTGGATCCTACATTATATAGAGAGAGAGCCCCTGGACTGGGTCCTACATTATATAGGGGAGAGCCCCTGGACTGGGTCCTACATTATATAGGGAGAGAGCCCCTGGACTGGGTCCTACATTATATAGGGAGAGAGCCCCTGGACTGGGTCCTACATTATATAGGGGAGAGCCCCTGGACTGGGTCCTACATTATATAGGGAGAGAGCCCCTGGACTGGGTCCTACATTATATAGGGGAGAGCCCCTGGACTGGGTCCTACATTATATAGGAGAGAGCCCCTGGACTGGGTCCTTCATTATATAGGGGTGAGATCCTCGATTGGGTCCTTCATTGTATAGGATTGAGCTCCTGGACTGGGTCCTACGTTATATAGGGGAGAGGCATGGAATGGGTCCTACATTTTAGATGGGAGACATGGACTGTGTCCGACATTAAATAGGGGTGGAGCCCTGGACTGGGTCCTACATTATATAGGCGAGATCTCTGGACGGGATCCTACATTATATAGGGGAGAGCCCCTGGACTGGGTCCTACATTATAAACGGGAGAGCCCCTGGACTGGAATCTACATTATAAACGGGAGAGCCCCTGGACTGGGTCTTAAGTTATATATGGAAGAGCCCCTGGACTGGGTCCTTCATTATATAGGGGATAGCCCCTGGACTGGGTCCTACATTATACAGGGGAGAGCCTCTGGACTTGGTCCTACATTATATAGGGGAGAGCCCCTGGACTGGGTCCTACATTGTATAGGGGAGAGCCCCTGGACTGGGTCCTACATTATATAGAGGAGAGACCCTGGACTGGATCCTACATTATATAGAGGAGAGCCCCTCGACTGGACCCTCATTATATAGGGGTGAGCCCCTGGACTGGATCCTACATTATATAGAGGAGAGCCCCTGGACTGGGTCCTACATTATATAGGGGAGAGCGCCTGGATTGGGTCCTTTATTATATAGGGGAGAGCCCCTGGACTGGGTCCTACATTATATAGTGGAGAGCCCCTGGACTGGGTCCTACATTATATAGGGGAGAGCCCCTAGACTGGGTCCTTCATTATATAGGGGAGAGCCCCTGGACTGGGTCCTACATTATATATGGAAGAGCCCCTGGACTGGGTCCTTTATTATATAGGGGAGAGCCCCTCGACTGGGTCCTACATTATATAGGGGAGAGCCCCTGGACTGGGTCCTACATTATATAGGGGTGAGCCCCTGGACTGGATCCTACATTATATAGGGAAGAGCCCCTGGACTGGGTCCTACATTATATAGGTGAGAGCCCCTGGACTGGGTCCTAAATTATAAACGGGAGAGCCCCTGGACTGGAATCTACATTATAAACGGGAGAGCCCCTGGACTGGGTCCTACATTATATAGGGGAGAGTACCTGGACTGGATCCAACATTATATTGGGAAGAGCCCCGGGACTAGATCCCACATTATATAGGGGAGAGCCCTGGACTGGGTCCTACATTACATAGAGGAGAGCCGCTGGACTGGGTCCTACATTATATAGGGTAGAGCCCCTGGACTGGGTCCTACATTATATAGAGGAGAGCCCCTGGACTGGGTCCTACTTTATATAGGGGAGAGCCCCTGGACTGGGTCCTACATTATATAGAGGAGAGCCCCTGGACTGGATCCTACATTATATAGAGGAGAGCCCCTCGACTGGACCCTCATTATATAGGGGTTAGCCCCTGGACTGGATCTTACATTATATAGAGGAGAGCCCCTGGACTGGATCCTACATTATATAGGGGAGAGCCCCTGGACTGGGTCCTTCATTATACAGGGGAGAGCCCCTGGACTGGGTCCTACATTATATAGGGGAGAGCCCCTGGACTGGGTCCTACATAATATAGGGGAGAGCCCCTGGACTGGGTCCTTCATTATATAGGGGAGAGCCCCTGGACTGGGACCTACATTATATAGGGGAGAGCCCCTGGACTGGGTCTTACGTTATATATGGAAGAGCCCCTGGACTGGGTCCTTCATTATATAGGGGATAGCCCCTGGACTGGGTCCTACATTATATTGGGGAGAGCCCCTGGACTTGGTCCTACATTATATAGGGGAGAGCCCCTGGACTGGGTCCTACATTGTATAGGGGAGAGCCCCTGGACTGGGTCCTACATTATCTAGAGGAGAGCCCCTGGACTGGATCCTACATTATATAGAGGAGAGCCCCTCGACTGGACCCTCATTATATAGGGGTGAGCCCCTGGACTGGATCCTACATTATATAGAGAAGAGCCCCTGGACTGGGTCCGACATTATATAGGGGAGAGCCCCTGGACTGGGTCCTACATTATATAGGGGAGAGCGCCTGGACTGGGTCCTTTATTATATAGGGGAGAGCCCCTGGACTGGGTCCTACATTATATAGGGGAGAGCCCCTAGACTGGGTCCTTCATTATATAGGGGAGAGCCCCTGGACTGGGACCTACATTATATAGGGGAGAGCCCCTGGACTGGGTCCTACATTATATATGGAAGAGCCCCTGGACTGGTTCCTTTATTATATAGGGGAGAGCCCCTCGACTGGGTCCGACATTATATAGGGGAGAGCCCCTGGACTGGGTCCTACATTATATAGGGGAGAGCCCCTGGACTGGATCCTACATTATATAGGGAAGAGCCCCTGGACTGGGTCCTACATTATATAGGTGAGAGCCCCTGGACTGGGTCCTAAATTATAAACGGGAGAGCCCCTGGACTGGAATCTACATTATAAACGGGAGAGCCCCTGGACTGGGTCCTACATTATATAGGGGAGAGTACCTGGACTGGATCCAACATTATATTGGGAAGAGCCCCGGGACTACATCCCACATTATATAGGGGAGAGCCCCTGGACTGGCTCCTACATTATATAGGGGAGACCCCCTGGACTGAGTCCTACATTATATAGGGGAGAGCCCCTTGACTGGGTCCTGCATTATGTAGGAAAAACCCCTTGGACTGGGTCCTAAATTATATGGGGGTGAGCTCTCTGGACTGGGTCCTACATTATATAGGAGAGAGCTCCTGGACTCGATCCTACACTATATCGCGGAGAGCCCCTGGACTGCGTCCAACATTATATAGGCGCGATCTCTGGACTAGGTCATACATTATATAGGAGAGAGCTCCTGGAATGGATCTTACATTATACAGGAGATATCTTTGGATGGGGTCCTACATTATATAGGGGAGAGCCCCTGGACTGGATCCTACATTATATACGGGAGAGCCCCTGGACTGGGTCCTTCATTATATACGGGAGTGCCCCTGGACTGGGTCCTACATTATATAGGACGGAGCACCTTTACTGGGTCCTACATTATATAGGAGAGATCTCTGGACTGGGTCCTACATTATATATGGGAGAGCTCCTGGGAGTGGTCCTACATTATATACGGGAGAGCCCCTGGACTGTGTCCTACATTATACAGGGGAGAGCCCCTGGACTTGGTCCTATGTTATATAGGAGATAGCCCCTGGACTGGAGTACTACATTATATAGGGAAGAGTCCCTGGTCTGTGTCCTACATTATATATGGGAGAGCCCCTGGACTGGATCCTGCATTATATAGCAATGGGCGCCTGGACTGGCTCCTGCATTAAATAGGGTAGAGCCCCTGGACTGGGTCCTACATTATATAGAGGAGAGCCCCTGGACTGGATCCTACAGTATATAGAGGAGAGCCCCTGGACTGGGTCCTACATTATATAGGGAGAGAGCCCCTGGACTGGGTCCTACATTATATAGGGGAGAGCCCCTGGACTGGGTCCTACATTATATACGGAGAGAGCCCCTGGACTGGGTCCTACATTATATAGGGGAGAGCCCCTGGACTGGGTCCTACATTATAGAGGAGAGAGCCCCTGGACTGGGTCCTACATTATATAGGGAGAGAGCCCCTGGACTGGGTCCGACATGATATAGGGGAGAGCCCCTGGACTGGGTCCTACATTATATAGGAGAGAGTCCCTGGACTGGGTCCTTTATTATATAGAGGAGAGCCCC
Source organism: Squalus acanthias (assembly GCA_030390025.1). Lineage (NCBI taxonomy): Eukaryota > Metazoa > Chordata > Chondrichthyes > Squaliformes > Squalidae > Squalus > Squalus acanthias. Next base: position 28,257,189 of record CM059432.1, on the reverse strand, counting down.
TGGACTGGGTCCTACATTATATAGAGGAGAGCCCCTGGACTGGGTCATTCATTATCTAGAGGAGACCCCCTGGACTGGGTCCTACATTATATAGGGTAGAGCCCCTGGACTGGGTCCTAAATTATATAGGGGTGAGCCCCTAGACTGGGTCCTACATTATATGGAGGAGAGCCCCTGGACTGGGTCCTTCATTATATAGGGGAGAGCCCCTGGACTCGGTCCTACATTATATAGGGGAGAGCCCCGGGACTGGATCCTACATTATATAGGGGAGAGCCGCTGGACTGGGTCCTACATTATATAGGGGAGAGCCACTGGACTGGGTCCTTCATTATATAGGGGAGAGCCCCTGAACTGTGACGTACATTATATAGGGGAGAGCCCCTGGACTGGTTCTTACGTTATATATGGAAGAGCCCCTGGACTGGGTCCTTCATTATATAGGGGAGAGCCCCGGGACTGGATCCTACATTGTATAGGGGAGAGCCCCTGGACTGGGTCCTACATTATATAGGGGAGAGCCCCTCGACTGGGTCCTACATTATATCGGGGCGAGCTCCCGGCAGATCCTACATTATATAGGGGAGAGCCCCTGGACTGGGTCCTTCATTATATAGGGGTGAGATCCTCGATTGGGTCCTTCATTGTATAGGATTGAGCTCCTGGACTGGGTCCTACGTTATATAGGAGAGATCTTTGGACTGGGTCCTAAATTATATAGGGGAGAGGCATGGAAGGGGTCCTACATTTTAGATGGGAGACACTGGACTGTGTCCGACATTAAATAGGGGTGGAGCCCTGGAATGGGTCCTACATTATATAGGCGAGATCTCTGGACAGGATCCTACATTATATAGGGGAGAGCCCCTGGACTGGGTCCTACATTATAAACGGGAGAGCCCCTGGACTGGAATCTACATTATAAACGGGAGAGCCCCTGGACTGGGTCCTACATTATATAGGAGAGATCTCTGGACAGGATTCTACATTATATAGGGGAGAGCCCCTGGACTGGGTCCTACATTATATAGGAGAGATCTCTGGACAGGATTCTACATTATATAGGGGAGAGCCCCTGGACTGGGTCCTACATTATAAAGAGGAGAGCCCCTGGACTGGATCCTACATTATATAGGGGAGAGCCCCTGGACTGGATCCTACATTATATAGGGATGAGCCCCTGGACTGGGTCCTTCATTATATAGGAGCGATGTCTGGACTGGACTCTACATTATGTAGGGGAGAGTCCCTGGACTGGGTCTTACGTTATATATGGAAGAGCCCCTGGACTGGGTCCTACATTATATATGGGAGAGCCCCTGGACTGGGTCCTACATTATATAGAGGAGAGCCCCTGGACTGGATCCTACATTATATAGAGGAGAGCCTCTGGACAGGATTCTACATTATATAGGGGAGAGCCCCTGGACTGGGTCCTACATTATATAGGGGAGAGCCCCTGGACTGGGTCCTACATTATATAGAGGAGAGCCCCTGGACTGGATCCTACATTATATAGAGGAGAGCCCCTGGACTGGGTCCTACATTATATAGGGGAGAGCCCCTGGATTGGAACCTACATTATATAGGGGAGAGCCCCTGGACTGGGTCCTACATTATATAGGGGAGTGCCCCTGGACTGGGTCCTTCATTATATAGGGGAGAGCCCCTGGACTGCGTCATTCATTATATAGAGGAGAGCCCCTGGACTGGGTCCTACATTATATAGGGTAGAGCCCCTAGACTGGGTCCTACATTATATATGGAAGAGCCCCTGGACTGGTTCCTTTATTATATAGGGGAGAGCCCCTCGACTGGGTCCGACATTATATAGGGGAGAGCCCCTGGACTGGGTCCTACATTATATAGGGGAGAGCCCCTGGACTGGATCCTACATTATATAGGGAAGAGCCCCTGGACTGGGTCCTACATTATATAGGTGAGAGCCCCTGGACTGGGTCCTAAATTATAAACGGGAGAGCCCCTGGACTGGAATCTACATTATAAACGGGAGAGCCCCTGGACTGGGTCCTACATTATATAGGGGAGAGTACCTGGACTGGATCCAACATTATATTGGGAAGAGCCCCGGGACTACATCCCACATTATATAGGGGAGAGCCCCTGGACTGGCTCCTACATTATATAGGGGAGACCCCCTGGACTGAGTCCTACATTATATAGGGGAGAGCCCCTTGACTGGGTCCTGCATTATGTAGGAAAAACCCCTTGGACTGGGTCCTAAATTATATGGGGGTGAGCTCTCTGGACTGGGTCCTACATTATATAGGAGAGAGCTCCTGGACTCGATCCTACACTATATCGCGGAGAGCCCCTGGACTGCGTCCAACATTATATAGGCGCGATCTCTGGACTAGGTCATACATTATATAGGAGAGAGCTCCTGGAATGGATCTTACATTATACAGGAGATATCTTTGGATGGGGTCCTACATTATATAGGGGAGAGCCCCTGGACTGGATCCTACATTATATACGGGAGAGCCCCTGGACTGGGTCCTTCATTATATACGGGAGTGCCCCTGGACTGGGTCCTACATTATATAGGACGGAGCACCTTTACTGGGTCCTACATTATATAGGAGAGATCTCTGGACTGGGTCCTACATTATATATGGGAGAGCTCCTGGGAGTGGTCCTACATTATATACGGGAGAGCCCCTGGACTGTGTCCTACATTATACAGGGGAGAGCCCCTGGACTTGGTCCTATGTTATATAGGAGATAGCCCCTGGACTGGAGTACTACATTATATAGGGAAGAGTCCCTGGTCTGTGTCCTACATTATATATGGGAGAGCCCCTGGACTGGATCCTGCATTATATAGCAATGGGCGCCTGGACTGGCTCCTGCATTAAATAGGGTAGAGCCCCTGGACTGGGTCCTACATTATATAGAGGAGAGCCCCTGGACTGGATCCTACAGTATATAGAGGAGAGCCCCTGGACTGGGTCCTACATTATATAGGGAGAGAGCCCCTGGACTGGGTCCTACATTATATAGGGGAGAGCCCCTGGACTGGGTCCTACATTATATACGGAGAGAGCCCCTGGACTGGGTCCTACATTATATAGGGGAGAGCCCCTGGACTGGGTCCTACATTATAGAGGAGAGAGCCCCTGGACTGGGTCCTACATTATATAGGGAGAGAGCCCCTGGACTGGGTCCGACATGATATAGGGGAGAGCCCCTGGACTGGGTCCTACATTATATAGGAGAGAGTCCCTGGACTGGGTCCTTTATTATATAGAGGAGAGCCCCTGGACTGGGTCCTACATTATATAGAGGAGAGCCCCTGGACTGGGTCATTCATTATCTAGAGGAGACCCCCTGGACTGGGTCCTACATTATATAGGGTAGAGCCCCTGGACTGGGTCCTAAATTATATAGGGGTGAGCCCCTAGACTGGGTCCTACATTATATGGAGGAGAGCCCCTGGACTGGGTCCTTCATTATATAGGGGAGAGCCCCTGGACTCGGTCCTACATTATATAGGGGAGAGCCCCGGGACTGGATCCTACATTATATAGGGGAGAGCCGCTGGACTGGGTCCTACATTATATAGGGGAGAGCCACTGGACTGGGTCCTTCATTATATAGGGGAGAGCCCCTGAACTGTGACGTACATTATATAGGGGAGAGCCCCTGGACTGGTTCTTACGTTATATATGGAAGAGCCCCTGGACTGGGTCCTTCATTATATAGGGGAGAGCCCCGGGACTGGATCCTACATTGTATAGGGGAGAGCCCCTGGACTGGGTCCTACATTATATAGGGGAGAGCCCCTCGACTGGGTCCTACATTATATCGGGGCGAGCTCCCGGCAGATCCTACATTATATAGGGGAGAGCCCCTGGACTGGGTCCTTCATTATATAGGGGTGAGATCCTCGATTGGGTCCTTCATTGTATAGGATTGAGCTCCTGGACTGGGTCCTACGTTATATAGGAGAGATCTTTGGACTGGGTCCTAAATTATATAGGGGAGAGGCATGGAAGGGGTCCTACATTTTAGATGGGAGACACTGGACTGTGTCCGACATTAAATAGGGGTGGAGCCCTGGAATGGGTCCTACATTATATAGGCGAGATCTCTGGACAGGATCCTACATTATATAGGGGAGAGCCCCTGGACTGGGTCCTACATTATAAACGGGAGAGCCCCTGGACTGGAATCTACATTATAAACGGGAGAGCCCCTGGACTGGGTCCTACATTATATAGGAGAGATCTCTGGACAGGATTCTACATTATATAGGGGAGAGCCCCTGGACTGGGTCCTACATTATATAGGAGAGATCTCTGGACAGGATTCTACATTATATAGGGGAGAGCCCCTGGACTGGGTCCTACATTATAAAGAGGAGAGCCCCTGGACTGGATCCTACATTATATAGGGGAGAGCCCCTGGACTGGATCCTACATTATATAGGGATGAGCCCCTGGACTGGGTCCTTCATTATATAGGAGCGATGTCTGGACTGGACTCTACATTATGTAGGGGAGAGTCCCTGGACTGGGTCTTACGTTATATATGGAAGAGCCCCTGGACTGGGTCCTACATTATATATGGGAGAGCCCCTGGACTGGGTCCTACATTATATAGAGGAGAGCCCCTGGACTGGATCCTACATTATATAGAGGAGAGCCTCTGGACAGGATTCTACATTATATAGAGGAGAGCCCCTGGACTGGGTCCTACATTATATAGGGGAGAGCCCCTGGACTGGGTCCTACATTATATAGAGGAGAGCCCCTGGACTGGATCCTACATTATATAGAGGAGAGCCCCTGGACTGGGTCCTACATTATATAGGGGAGAGCCCCTGGATTGGAACCTACATTATATAGGGGAGAGCCCCTGGACTGGGTCCTACATTATATAGGGGAGTGCCCCTGGACTGGGTCCTTCATTATATAGGGGAGAGCCCCTGGACTGCGTCATTCATTATATAGAGGAGAGCCCCTGGACTGGGTCCTACATTATATAGGGTAGAGCCCCTAGACTGGGTCCTACATTATATAGGGGAGAGCCCCTGGACTGGGTCCTACATTATATGGAGGAGAGCCCCTGGACTGGGTCCTTCATTATATAGGGGAGAGCCCCTGGACTGGGTCCTACATTATATAGGGGAGAGTCCCTGGACTGGGTCCTTCATTATATAGGGGAGAGCCCCTGGACTGGGTCCTACATTATATAGGGGAGAGCCGCTGGACTGGGTCCTACATTATATAGGGGAGAGCCCCTGGACTGGGTCCTTCATTATATAGGGGAGAGCCCCTGGATTGTGACGTACATTATATAGGGGAGAGCCCCTGGACTGGGTCTTGCGTTATATAGGGGAGAGCCGCTGGACTGGGTCCTATATTATATAGGGGAGAGCCACTGGACTGGGTCCTTCATTATATAGGGGAGAGCCCCTGAACTGTGACGTACATTATATAGGGGAGAGCCCCTGGACTGGTTCTTACGTTATACATGGAAGAGCCCCTGGACTGGGTCCTTCATTATATAGGGGAGAGCCCCGGGACTGGATCCTACATTGTATAGGGGAGAGCCCCTGGACTGGGTCCTACATTATATAGGGGAGAGCCCCTCGACTGGGTCCTATATTATATCGGGGAGAGCTCCCGGCAGATCCTACATTATATAGGGGAGAGCCCCTGGACTGGGTCCTTCATTATATAGGGGTGAGATCCTCGATTGGGTCCTTCATTGTATAGGATTGAGCTCCTGGACTGGGTCCTACGTAATATAGGAGAGATCTTTGGACTGGGTCCTAAATTATATAGGGGAGAGGCATGGAATGGGTCCTACATTTTAGATGGGAGACACTGGACTGTGTCCGACATTAAATAGGGGTGGAGCCCTGGAATGGGTCCTACATTATATAGGCGAGATCTCTGGACAGGATCCTACATTATATAGGGGAGAGCCCCTGGACTGGGTCCTACATTATAAACGGGAGAGCCCCTGGACTGGAATCTACATTATAAACGGGAGAGCCCCTGGACTGGGTCCTACATTATATAGGAGAGATCTCTGGACAGGATTCTACATTATATAGGGGAGAGCCCCTGGACTGGGTCCTACATTATATAGGAGAGATCTCTGGACAGGATTCTACATTATATAGGGGAGAGCCCCTGGACTGGGTCCTACATTATAAAGAGGAGAGCCCCTGGACTGGATCCTACATTATATAGGGGAGAGCCCCTGGACTGGATCCTACATTATATAGGGATGAGCCCCTGGACTGGGTCCTACATTATATAGGAGCGATGTCTGGACTGGATTCTACATTATATAGAGGAGAGCCCCTGGACTGGATCCTACATTATATAGAGGAGAGCCTCTGGACTTGGTCCTACATTATATAGGGTAGAGCCCCTGGACTGGGTCCTACATTATATAGGGGAGAGCCCCTGGACTGGGTCCTACATTATATAGAGGAGAGCCCCTGGACTGGATCCTACATTATATAGAGGAGAGCCCCTGGACTGGGTCCTACATTATATAGGGGAGAGCCCCTGGATTGGAACCTACATTATATAGGGGAGAGCCCCTGGACTGGGTCCTACATTATATAGGGGAGTGCCTCTGGACTGGGTCCTTCATTATATAGGGGAGAGCCCCTGGACTGCGTCATTCATTATATAGAGGAGAGCCCCTGGACTGGGTCCTACATTATATAGGGTAGAGCCCCTAGACTGGGTCCTACATTATATAGGGGAGAGCCCCTGGACTGGGTCCTACATTATATGGAGGAGAGCCCCTGGACTGGGTCCTTCATTATATAGGGGAGAGCCCCTGGACTGGGTCCTACATTATATAGGGGAGAGTCCCTGGACTGGGTCCTTCATTATATAGGGGAGAGCCCCTGGACTGTGTCCTACATTATATAGGGGAGAGCCGCTGGACTGGGTCCTACATTATATAGGGGAGAGCCCCTGGACTGGGTCCTTCATTATATAGGGGAGAGCCCCTGGATTGTGACGTACATTATATAGGGGAGAGCCCCTGGACTGGGTCTTGCGTTATATATGGAAGAGCCCCTGGACTGGGTCCTTCATTATATAGGGGAGAGCCCCGGGACTGGATCCTACATTATATAGGGGAGAGCCCCTGGACTGGGTCCTACATTATATAGGGGAGAGCCCCTCGACTGCGTCCTACATTATATCGGGGAGAGCTCCCGGAAGATCCTACATTATATAGCGGAGAGCCCCTGGACTGGGTCTTACGTTATATAGGAGAGAGCCTCTGGACTGGGTCCTACATTATATAGAGGAGAGCCCCTGGACTGAGTCGTACATTATATAGGGAAGAGCCCCTGGACTGGTCCTACATTATATAGGGGAGAACCCCTGGACTGGGTCCTACATTATAAACGGGAGAGCCCCTGGACTGGAATCTACATTATAAACGGGAGAGCCCCAGGACTGGGTCCTACATTATATAGGGGAGAGTACCTGGACTGGATCCAACATTATATTGGGAAGAGCCCCGGGACTAGATCCCACATTATATAGGGGAGAGCCCCTGGACTGGCTCCTACATTATATAGGGGAGACCCCCTGGACTGGGTCCTACATTATATAGGAGAGAGCCCCTGGACTGGGTCCTACATTATATAGGGGAGAGCCCCTTGACTGGGTCCTGCATTATGTAGGAGATAGCCCCTGGACTGGGTCCTAAATTATATGGGGGTGAGCTCTCTGGACTGGGTCCTACATTATATAGGAGAGAGCTCCTGGACTCGATCCTACAATATATCGCGGAGAGCCCCTGGACTGCGTCCAACATTATATAGGCGCGATCTCTGGACTAGGTCCTACATTATATAGGAGAGAGCTCCTGGAATGGATCTTACATTATATAGAGGAGAGCCGCTGGACTGGGCCCTACATTATATAGGGGAGAGCCTCTGGACTGGGTCCTACATTATATGGCGGAGGGCCCCTGGACTGGGTCCAGCATTATTTCGGGGAGATCTCTGGACTGGGTCCTACATTATATAGGAGAGAACCCCGGACTGGATCCTACATTATATAGGGGAGAGCCCCTGGATTGCATCCTACATTAAATAGGAGTGAGCCTCTGGACTGGGTCCTGCGATATATATGGGAAAGCCCCTGGTCTGGGTCCTACATTATATAGGAGAGAACCCTGGACTGGGTCCTTCATTTTATATGGGAGTGCCCCTGGACTGGGTCCTACGTTATATAGGACGGAGCAGCTTTACTGGGTCCTACATTATATAGGAGTGATCTCTGGACTGGGTCCTACGTTATATATAGGAGAGCTCCTGGGATTGGTCCTACATTATGTACGGGAGAGCCCCTGGACTGAGTTCTACATTATACAGGGGAGAGCCCCTGGACTTGGTCCTATGTTTTATAGGAGATAGCCCCTGGACTGGAGTACTACATTATATAGCGATGAGCCCCTGGACTGGCTCCTGCATTAAATAGGGTAGAGCCCCTGGACTGTGTCATACATTAAATAGGGACGATCCCTAGACTGGGTCCTTCATTAAATAGGAGAGAGCCCCTGGACTGGGTCCTACATTATATAGGGGAGAGCCCTGGACTTGATCCTACATTATATAGGGGAGAGCACCTAGACTGGCCCCAAATTATATAGGGTAGAGCCCCTGGACTTGGTCCTTCATTACATAGGAGAGAGCCCCTGGACTGGGTCCTACATTATATAGGGAAGAGCCCCTGGACTGGGTCCTACATTATGTAGGGGAGAGCCCCTGGACTGGAGCCTGCATTATATAGGACATATCTCTGGACAGGTTCCTACATATTATAGGGGAGATGTCTGGACTGGGTCCTACATTATATAGGACAGATCTCTGGAGTGGGATCTACATTATATAGGGGAGATCCCCTGGACTGGGTCCTACATTATAAGGGGAGATCCACTGGACTGCGTCCTACATTATATAGGAGATAGCCCTGGATGGGTCCTACATTATATAGTGGAGACCACCTGGACTGGGTCCTATATTATATACGAGATAGCCCTGGATGGGTCCCACATTATATAGGAGAGAGAACCTAGACTGGCCCCAAATTATATAGGGTAGAGCCCCTGGACTTGGTCCTTCATTATATAGGGAAGAGCCCCTGGACTTGGTCCTACATTATATAGGGGAGAGCTCCTGGACTGGGCCCTTCATTATATAGGGGAGAGCCCCTGGACTGGAATCTACATTATATAGGGGAGAGCCCTGGACCGGGTCCTACATTATATAGGACAGATCTCTGGACAGGTTCCTACATATTATAGGGCAGATGTCTGGACTGGGTCCTACATTATATAGGACAGATCTCTGGAGTGGGATCTACATTGTATAGGGGAGATCCCCTGGACTGGGTCCTACATTATATAGGGGAGATCCCCTGGACTGGGTCCTACATTATATAGGGGCGACCACCTGGGGAGAGCCCCTGGACTGGGTCCTACATTATATAGGGGAGAGCCTCTGGACTGGGTCCTACATTATATAGAGGAGAGCCCCTGGACTGGGTCCTACATTATATAGGGGAGAGCCCCTGGACTGGGACCTACATTATATAGGGGAGAGCCCCTGGACTGGGTCTTACGTTATATATGGAAGAGCCCCTGGACTGGGTCCTTCATTATATAGGGGAGAGCCCCGGGACTGGATCCTACTTTATATAGGGGAGAGCCCCTGGACTGTGTCCTACATTATATAGGGGAGAGCCCCTCGACTGGGTTCTACATTATATCGGGGAGAGCTGCCGGAAGATCCTACATTATATAGCGGAGAGCCTCTGGACTGGGTCCTACATTATATAGGTGAGAGCCCCTGGACTGAGTCGTACATTATATAGGGAAGAGCTTCTGGACTGGGTCCTACATTATATAGGGGAGAGCCCCTGGACTGGGTGCTACATTATATAGGGGAGATCCCCTGGACTGGGTCCTACATTATATAGGGGAGATCCCCTGGACTGGGTCCTACATTATATAGGGGCGACCACCTGGAGTGGGTCCTATATTATATAAGAGATAGCCCTGGATGGGTCCTACATTATATAGGGGAGAACCCCTGGTCTGGGTCCTACATATTATAGGGGTGATCTCTGGGCTGGGTCCTACATTATATAGGAGATAGCCCCTGGACTGTGTCGTACATTATATAGAGGAGAGCCCCTGTACTGGGTCCTACATTATATAGGGGAGAGCCCCTGGATTGGGTCCTGCATTATATAGAGGAGAGCCCCTGGACTGGGTCCTTCATTATATAGGGGAGAGCCCCTGGACTGGGTCCTACATTATATAGGGGAGAGCCCCTGGACTGGGTCCTTCATTATATAGGGGAGAGCCCCTGGACTGGGTCCTACATTATATAGGGGAGAGCCGCTGGTCTGGGTCCTACATTATATAGGGGAGAGCCCCTGGACTGGGTCCTTCATTATATAGGGGAGAGCCCCTGGACTGGGACCTACATTATATAGGGGAGAGCCCCTGGACTGGGTCTTACGTTATATATGGAAGGGCCCCTGGACTGGGTCCTTCATTATATAGGGGACAGCCCCGGGACTGGATCCTACATTATATAGGAGTGAGCACCTGGAATGGGTCCTACATTATATAGGGGAGAGCCCCTCGACTGTGTCCTACATTATATAGGGGAGAGCTCCCGGAAGATCCTACATTATATAGCGTAAAGCCCCTGGACTGGGTCTTACGTTATATAGGAGAGAGCCTCTGGACTGGGTCCTACATTATATAGGGGAGAGCCCCTGGACTGGGTGCTACATTATATAGGGGAGAGTACCTGGACTGGATCCAACATTATATTGGGAAGAGCCCCAGGACTAGATCCCACATTATATAGGGGAGAGCCCCTGGACTGGCTCCTACATTATATAGGGGAGACCCCCTGGACTGGGTCCTACATTATATAAGGGAGATCTCCTGGACTTGGTCCTACATTATATAGGAGAGAACCCCTGGACTGGGTCCCACATTATATAGGGGAGAGCCCCTTGACTGGGTCCTGCATTATGTAGGAGATAGCCCCTGGACTGGGTCCTAAATTATATGGGGGTGAGCTCTCTGGACTGGGTCCTACATTATATAGGAGAGACCCCCTGGACTCGATCCTGCACTATATCGCGGAGAGCCCCTGGACTGCGTCCAACATTATATAGGCGCGATCTCTGGACTAGGTCCTACATTATATAGGAGAGAGCTCCTGGAATGGATCTTACATTATCTTGGAGATATCTTTGGATGGGGTCCTACATTATATAGGGGAGAGCCCCTGGACTGGATCCTACATTATATAGGGGAGAGCCCCTGGACTGGGCCCTACATTATATAGGGGAGAGCCTCTGGACTGGGTCCTACATTATATGGCGGAGGGCTCCTGGACTGGGTCCAGCATTATTTCGGGGAGAGCTCCTGGACATGGTCCTTCATTTTATACGGGAGTGCCCCTGGACTGGGTCCTACATTATACAGGGGAGAGTCCCTGGACTTAGTCCTATGTTATATAGGAGATGGCCCCTGGACTGGAGTACTACATTATATAGGGAAGAGTCCCTGGTCTGTGTCCTACATTATATATGGGAGAGCCCCTGGACTGGATCCTGCATTATATAGCGATGAGCCCCTGGACTAGCTCCTGCATTAAATAGGGTAGAGCCCCTGGACTGTGTCATACATTAAATAGGGAAGATCCCTAGACTGGGTCCTTCATTAAATAGGAGAGAGCCCCTGGACTGTGTCCTACATTATACAGGGGAGAGCCCTGGACTTGATCCTACATTATATATGGGAGAGCACCTAGACTGGCCCCAAATTATATAGGGTAGAGCCCCTGGACTTGGTCCTTCATTACATAGGAGAGAGCCCCTGGACTGGATCCTGCATTATATAGGACAGATCTCTGGACAGGTTCCTACATATTATAGGGGAGATGTCTGGACTGGGTCCTACATTATATAGGACAGATCTCTGGAGTGGGATCTACATTATATAGGGGAGATCCCCTGGACTGGGTCCTACATTATATAGGGGAGATCCACTGGACTGCGTCCTACATTATATAGGAGATAGCCCTGGATGGGTCCTACATTATATAGGAGAGAGCACCTAGACTGGCCCCAAATTATATAGGGTAGAGCCCCTGGACTTCGTCCTTCATTATATAGGGAAGAGCCCCTGGACTGGGTCCTACATTATATAGGGGAGAGCTCCTGGACTGGGCCCTTCATTATATAGGGGAGAGCCCCTGGACTGGAATCTACATTATATAGGGGAGAGCCCTGGACCGGGTCCTACATTATATAGGACAGATCTCTGGACAGGTTCCTACATATTATAGGGCAGATGTCTGGACTGGGTCCTACATTATATAGGACAGATCTCTGGAGTGGGATCTACATTGTACAGGGGAGATCCCCTGGACTGGGTCCTACATTATATAGGGGAGATCCCCTGGACTGGGTCCTACATTATATAGGGGCGACCACCTGGACTGGGTCCTATATTATATAGGAGATAGCCGCTGGTCTGGGTCCTACATTATATAGGGGAGAGCCCCTGGACTGGGTCCTTCATTATATAGGGGAGAGCCCCTGGACTGGGACCTACATTATATAGGGGGGAGCCCCTGGACTGGGTCTTACGTTATATATGGAAGAGCCCCTGGACTGGGTCCTTCATTATATAGGGGACAGCCCCGGGACTGGATCCTACATTATATAGGAGTGAGCCCCTGGACTGGGTCCTACATTATATAGGGGGGAGCCCCTGGACTGTGTCCTACATTATATAGGGGAGAGCTCCCGGAAGATCCTACATTATATAGCGGAGAGCCCCTGGACTGGGTCTTACGTTATATAGGAGTGAGCCTCTGGACTGGGTCCTTCATTATATAGGGGAGCGCCCCTGGACTGGGTCCTACATTATAAATGGGAGAGCCCCAGGACTGGGTCCTACATTATATAGGGTAGAGTACCTGGTCTGTGTCCTACATTATATATGGGAGAGCCCCTGGACTCGATCCTGCATTATATAGCGCTGAGCCCCTGGACTGGCTCCTGCATTAAATAGGGTAGAGCCCCTGGACTGTGTCATACATTAAATAGGGAAGAGCCCTAGACTGGGTCCTACATTATATAGGGAAGAGCCCCTGGACTGGGTCCTACATTATATAGGGGAGAGCCCCTGGACTGGATCCTGCATTATATAGGCCAGATCTCTGGACAGGTTCCTACATATTATAGGGGCGATGTCTGGACTGGGTCCTACATTATATAGGACAGATCTCTGGAGTGGGATCTACATTATATAGGGGAGATCCCCTGGACTGGGTCCTACATTATATAGGGGAGATCCACTGGACTGCGTCCTACATTATATAGGAGATAGCCCTGGATGGGTCCTACATTATATAGGGGAGACCACCTGGACTGGGTCCTATATTATATAGGAGATAGCCCTGGATGGGTCCTACATTATATAGGAGAGCGCACCTAGACTGGCCCCAAATTATATAGGGTAGAGCCCCTGGACTTGGTCCTTCATTATATAGGGAAGAGCCCCTGGACTGGGTCCTACGTTATATAGGGGAGAGCTCCTGGACTGGGCCCTTCATTATATAGGGGAGAGCCCCTGGACTGGAATCTACATTATATAGGGGAGAGCCCTGGACCGGGTCCTACATTATATAGGACAGATCTCTGGACAAGTTCCTACATATTATAGGGCAGATGTCTGGACTGGCTCCTACATTATATAGGACAGATCTCTGGAGTGGGATCTACATTGTATAGGGGAGATCCCCTGGACTGGATCCTACATTATATAGGGGCGACCACCTGGACTGGGTCCTATATTATATAGGAGATAGCCCTGGATGGGTCCTACATTATATAGGGGAGAACCCCTGGTCTGGGTCCTACATATTATAGGGGTGATCTCTGGGCTGGGTCCTACATTATATAGGGGATAGCCCCTGGACTGTGTCCTACATTATATAGGGAGAGAGCCCCTGGACTGGGTAATACATTATATAGGGGAGAGCCCCTGGACTGGGTCCTACATTATATAGGGAGAGAGCCCCTGGCCTGGGGTAATACATTTTATAGGGGAGAGCCCCTGGACTGGGTCCTACATTATATAGGGGAGAGCCCTGGACTGGGTCCTACATTATATATGGGAGAGCCCCTGGACTGGGGTAATACATTATATAGGGAAGAGTCCCTGGTCTGGGTCCTACATTATATGGGGAAGTGTCCCTGGACTGGATCCTACATTATATATGGGAGAGCTCCTGGACTGGGTCCTACATTATATAGGGGAGAGCCCCTGGACTGGATCCTACATTATATAGGGGAGAGCCCCTGGACTGGGTCCTACATTATATAGGGAAGAGCCCTGGACTGTGTCCTACATTATATAGGGGAGAGCCCCTGGACTGGGTCCTATATTATATATGGGAGAGACCCTGGACTGGATCCTACATTATATATGGGAGAGCCCCTGGACTGGGTCCTACATTATATATGGGAGAGCCCCTGGACTGGATCCTACATTATATAGGGGAGAGCCCCTGGACTGGGTCCTACATTATATATGGGAGAGCCCCTGGACTGGATCCTACATTATATAGGGGAGAGCCCCTGGACTGGGTCCTACATTATATAGGGGAGAGCCCCTGGACTGGGTCCTACATTATATAGGGAAGAGTCCCTGGGCTGTGTCCTACATTATGTATGGGAGAGCCCCTGGACTGTGTCCTACATTATATTGGGGAGATCTCCTGGACTGGGTCCTACATTATATAGGAGAGAGCCCCTGGACTGGGTCCTACATTATATAGGAGAGAGTCCCTAGACTGTGTCCTACATTATATTGGGGAGAGCCCCTGGTCTGGGTCCTACATTATATAGGGAAGTGTCCCTGGACTGGATCCTACATTATATATGGGAGAGCTCCTGGACTGGGTCCTACATTATATAGGGGAGAGCCCCTGGACTGGATCCTACATTATATAGGGGAGAGCCCCTGGACTGGGTCCTATATTATATATGGAAGAGCCCCTGGACTGGATCCTACATTATATATGGGAGAGCCCCTGGACTGGGTCCTACATTATATATGGGAGAGCCCCTGGACTGGATCCTACATTATATAGGGGAGAGCCCCTGGACTGGTTCCTACATTATATATGGGATAGCCCCTGGACTGGATCCTACATTATATAGGGGTGAGCCCCTGGACTGGGTCCTACATTATATAGGGGAGAGCCCCTGGACTGGGTCCTACATTATATAGGGAAGAGTCCCTGGACTGTGTCCTACATTATGTATGGGAGTGCCCCTGGACTGTGTCCTACATTATATATGGGAGAGCCCCTGGACTGTGTCCTACATTATATTGGGGAGAGCTCCTGGACTGGGTCCTACATTATATAGGAGAGAGTCCCTAGACTGTGTCCTACATTATATAGGAGAGAGTCCCTAGACTGTGTCCTACATTATATTGGGGAGAGCCCCTGGACTGGGACCTACATTATATTGGGGAGAGTTCTTGGACTGGGTGGGCTCTCTGTGGATTATATTGCACGTTTGAAACAGTGGAGAGTTATGTGCTAGACAGCACACTGTAATGGGGAATTCATTATCAGCTCAAATGTTAGGGTAGTTGACTTTCTGCAATATTTTGGTGAGCTTTGCAGCCTAATGACCTGTGAATCACAAGGTTGAAGGAATATCTTGCCATCTGTTTACTGCAGGAAAATTCAGTCATGCTAATAAAATGCACCATCATGCTTAAAACTATACAGAAAATGTTTGGGTTCTCATGTCATGGAAGCAATTTGTCAGTCTGTATTAGCGTGATTCAGCCACAAACAAATTGTCGGAAAAATTCATGGAATAACAGGTAGTTGTGTTTTTATTTAAATGTTTTAAAGAGGCAGCGTCTTCATAAAAGGGTATTTGTCAAAATTTAGGTTTGTTTAGGATGGAGAGATTAGCTGGAAGAGAAAGCAGATATATAACACCTTATCATGCTGTCTGAGCATCACCACGTGCTTCATACAAATGCATTACTCTTTTGAAGTGACTGTTGTCATGTAGACACATGTGGCAGCCATCTGTGCACAGCAACATCCCACAAACAGCCAGTCAGCCTATTTCTAGGTGGTGTTGGTTGACGACACAACTTTGTTAATTTCTACGACATCATGAACTTCAATTTGGTCTGGGGTGTTGCATTTTTGTAAACAACTGAAGATTTGTCAAATAGTATTTTTTTTCTTCCCCAAATTTCTCCTCCCATCTTCTAATGGCACCAAAGATATTGTCCCACAGTTGGCAAAAGAACCAGAGTCATTGAGTCATAGAGTCATAACGTCACAGAAGGAGGCCATTCGGCCCATCGAGTCTGTGCTGGTTCTCTGCAGAGCAATCAAGTCAGTCCCATTCCCCCGCTCTATCCCCGTCGCCCTGCAAGTTTATTTCCCTCAAGAGAGGAGATTTTTTTTTACGCATCACGTTGTTATGATTTGGAATGCACTGCCTGAAAGGGTGGTGGAGGTAGATTCTATCGTAACTTTCAAAAGGAAATTGGATATATACTTGACAAGGAGAAAGTTGCAGGGCTGTGGGGAAAGAGCAGGGAAGTAGGATTAATTGGATAGCTTTCAAAGAGCCAGCACAGGCATGATGAATGACCTCCTTCTATGCTTAAAGATTCTTTGATTCTATGAATTCATAGAATAAACTTTATCCTGATTATTTTTTTAAGTTTGAGTAAATTTAGTTATTGAGCTTAGGTAGTAGAAGAAGCAGACATGCCAGCTCAATTGAATTCAATGCAGATAATAGTTTAATTTATAATAGCACACAAACAATTTCAATAGCAATTTCTTACCAAAATACCATTTGCAGTAATTCAACTAACATAGATCTCCACATCTTTTAGTTAAAATGTATTTGATGCATAAAACTTCAACTTTCTGCCATTGTAATCTCTGAACTTCAAAGATCCTTCCTCCAATAGGAACATAGGACTAGTTTGGGCTGAATGGCTGTTTCTGTGTTGTAACTTCAATGGCCCTGAATTTGCGGTCGGACGCGTACCAGAGAATATGCCTCCAAACCGAAAAAAAATCCGAACGTACCTGGTGTCTCCGGAGCTTCGGATTCTTCGGGTCCTGGGTCTCCAGATGTACGCCTGCATAAAGGCCCACAGATCCCAGGGGTTCATGTGGTTCATGTGGGCCCGGTCAACCAATCATTTACGTACAGAATCCCCATAAGCATATTAGAAATCCCTAAATAAATAAGAATTCACGCCACTTAAATAAAAATAAATGTTCCCATGTTCAAAATTAATTAAAAGACCCTTTATTTAAGTATTTAAAATAAACATTTTAAATGCATGTGTATGTTTTAATCATTTTAAAAAGTTTATTTTAACATTTATTGTAACCCTTACGCTTTTAAAAGAAGGCCTTACACCTGCTTTTACCAGGCGTAAGGGTTTTGTGGGCATTCGCTGCAAATAGCCGAACTCTGCGTCAGCGGAAGTGATTTTGTAGCGGATGTGAAGGATCTGTCAATACGAAACTTGATAGATCGCAAGTTTCGGGTTTTCGCGCATGCAGAAACCCAGAACTTGCGGGGCCTATCTGAAGGCTTTCGACAGTGTACGCGAAAGCACCATAATTTCAGGCCCAATGTATTTCTATTTCTGTGTTGAAATTAACTCTCCTAGTGGTAGGAACTGAGACTACAACTACACAGAAGTGCTCCCTCTAGTGCATGCTCCAAATGTAATAGTCCTCGACATACTCTCCGTGTGGGGCTTTCGTTAATCTCACCCATCAGTTCAGGATTATTTTGCCAATACATTTCATGGAATAGAGTGGAATTGAAAGGGCATCCATGGCACTTACTTGTGTGGGTTTTGGATTGCAGGTACCCTCCTCTGTGGTCTGATCAGTTTTCCAGATGTGCTGCTTTGCAATGATGATGACTGGCAGGAAACATCGCTGCTTGGTGGAGAGGGTGTTTGTAGAGGTGTGAAGTCCAACACAGAGAAGAAGACATTCATGTTCAGCTTTGGAGGACTGGAGTTCATCGGCAGTAAGTAAACAGCTTGCAGGCATGGATAATTCCTGGTCCAACAATGATCCAACAGTGGTCAGCCTTAAATAATAGAAAGAAAAAAAAGAAAAGAAAGGCTTGCATTTATATAGCGTCTTTCATGATCTCATGACATCCCAAACCATTTTACACCCAGCTAAGTACTTTTGTAGTGCAGTCATTATTGGAATGTAGGAAACGCGTCAGGCAATTTGCACACAGCAAGCTCCCACAAACAGCAATTAAATAATGACCAGATAATCTGTTGGTTGCGGGATAAATGTTGACCATGACACTGGGGAGAGCTCCTGTGCTCTTCTTCAAATAGAGACAATGGCTTGATTTGTACTTACATTGCCCAATTTGGACTGAGCTACACACACTAGAAAGGTACAAGATTTGCTGCCTGGTCTGAGCTGAGTTAGTTGTTCTCACCAGGGTGTTGGTAGCCTCTATCTAGAGAGGGAAAAAAAAGTAGTTAAAGTTCCAGTTCCTGATGGCTATCCAGGGGACATGCTAGAAAGTTGGCTGTGGACATCAGGTGAGCACATGATCTAACTTGTCTCTCATTGAATAGCCTGTTGACAGTCACTGTTTAGCTTCACACATGAAGAACAGAAGAGGTAGGGGCTGGTGCGTGAATTGGGTGAACAGGGTGACACAATGGCCTGGCATGAGTTTGTGTGTGTAATTCCTCGCATTGAGTCCAGAGGTGATGAAAGCGTGGATAAGCATGTCAGCAGTGATGGAACTGAGGTAGAGGTGGAAGCAGGCAATGCTGCAGAGATGGAAATGAGAAGTCCTGGTGATGGATGAAATGTGAGGTTCGGATACAAAGTTTTTAACATGGACTGGTTCATCCTGAGCGAGTAGTCAGAAGAGAGAATGGAGTCAGTGGCAAGAATGTGGGATTTGAAGTTCAAAGTTCTTTTCACACAGTTGCAGTTAAACTATAGCCAGTGCGAAGCTGAAAAGGTACGAGACTGTCTCAAACGTGTTCTGACACTATTAGACCAAAATTAGTCCTGATCTATCCCACATCAGGATCCAGTTATACTGCACAGCTTGCTTGGCCATGCAAAACATGAATCTGTCCATCACCGAAGAGACCCTGACCAGTAATTTACAGAGGATGGAGGCCTACTTCCGCCGATGGCGACTTCGGCCAAATCCGCAAAAGACCGTCACCTCGACATTCCACCTCAGCACCCATCAAGCAAACAAAGCTTTGAAAGTCTTCTTTTGCAGCGCAGAGGTAAACCATGCCAAAAAAAACTCCTATTTAGGAATCACACTCGATCGCATCCTGTCGTATAGACAACATCTCCAGAACCTAAAGAGCAGGGTCAACTTGATCCAGAAACTCGCCAGATCCACATGGGGAGCAGACGCTCAAACCCTCCGTACGGCAGCACTTGCCCTGGTGTACCCTACAGCGGAGTACTGCTCTCCGGCATGGCTATCGAGTCCGCATGTCAAATCTGTTGATGTCCAGCTGAATTCTACTATAAGAATTATCACCGGTACGCTTTTATCGACACCAACACCTTGGCTGCCCACGCTTGCAAACATCGCACCACCACACCTACGCCGCGAATATGCAGTCTCCAGAGAATACAACCGCTACACCAGCAAAGACATGCCGATCCAGGCCAACTTGAACAACCTACCACCAACTCGTCTCAAATCTAGAAGGCCATTTTGGACAGTCGCCGAAGCCCTTCAGTGATCTCTCCTCAGTCTTGATGACCGATGGCGAAATGCTTGGAAGAACTGTGACGTAAAGAATGGATTCCTTATAGAGGACCCCACAGTACAACCTGAAGGATCAAACCTTCCTCGCAAACAGTGGACAACCATCATCCGCCTCAGAACTGGTCATGGTAGATGCTGCCACCTTCTCCATAGATGGAAGATTAAAGCATCCCCATCATGTGACTGTGGGGCTCCTGATCAGACCCTGGAGCACATCATTGAGCACTGCCCTCAGAGGAAATTCGCAGACAGCCTACAAGATATCCACGCTGTTACACCAGAAGCTTTGGCCTGGATATCTGACTTAGATATTGACATCTGATTTGCTTTGCTACTACCATACGAAAGAAGAAAGAAGAATACAGCTTGCTTCAATATGGAGCCAGAATGATTCTGCATCAACACAAACTGTACAGTATAATTAGTCTAAGACCTTTCGTCAGAACTGGAAAAAAGCAGGAAATGAAATAGATTTAAAGCAAGGATAAAGCTGGGAAAAGGGGGAGGGGATGAAAGAACAAAAGGAGAGATTAAGAGATACTGAGAGACATTAAGAGGTAATCAAGGCAAGAGGAGGTGTTGATGTAACAGGTTGAGGCTGGATGAAGTGTGAAATGCACTGGCAGAATGAAGGACAGCTGCCAGCTTCTGGGAGGAAAAGAAAAAGCGGGGGGTGCCAAACAAAAGGGTGGATGAAAAAATAAAATATAAATGTGATAGGGGCCGAGGTTATGATCTGAAACTGTTGAACTCGATGTTGCGTCCAGAAGGCTGTAGGGTGCCTAAACGAAAGATGAGGTGCTGTTCCTCGAGCTTACGCTGCGCTTCCGTGGAACAGTGTAATAGGCCGAGGATGGTGAGGTCAGAGTGGGAGTGGAGCGGAGAATTAAAGTGACAGGCCACCGGGAGCTCGGGGGTCCCTCTTACGGACTGAATGGAGGTGTTCCGCAAAGCGGTCACCCAATCTGCGTTTGGTCTCCCCAATGCAGAGGAGACCACATCGTGAGCAGCGAATACAGTATACTAAATTGCAGGAAGTACAAGTAAATCGCTGTTTCACCCGAGCTCCCGGTAACCTGTCACTTTAATTCTCCACTTCACTCCCACTCTGACCTCTCCGTCCTCGGCCTATTACACTGTTCCACTGAAGCGCAGCGTAAGCTCGAGGAACAGCACCTCATCTTTCGTTTAGGCACCCTACAGCCTTCTGGACTCAACATCAAGTTCAACAATTTTAGATCATAACCTTAGCCCCTTCACATTTATATTTTATTTTTTCATCCACCCTTTTGTTTGGCACCCCACCTTTTTTTTCCTCCCACAAGCTGGCAGCTGTCCTTCATTCTGCCAGTGCATTTCACACTTCATTTAGCCTCAACCTGTTACATCAACACCTCCTCTTGCCTTGATCATCTCTTAATGTCTCTCAATGTCTCTTAATCTCTCCTTTTGTTCTTTCATCCCCTCCCCCTTTTCCCAGCTTTATCCTTGCTTTAAATCTATTTCATTTCCTGCTTTTTTCCAGTTCTGACGAAAGGTCTTCGACCTGAAACGTTAACTCTGTTTCTCTCTCCACGGATGCTGCCTGGCCTGCTGAGTTTTTCCAGCGTTTTCTGTTGTTATTTCGGATTTCCAGCATCCGCAGTATTTTGCTATAGTATAATTAGTCTACTCTGGTGACCCTCTCTCAGAGAATGTGAACGATCTCTGTGGCTTTGCTGGATTTATATTAATAATAAGTCCTGCGTAACGTCCAGTAAATTTACTGACATTCAATTAAACAAATGTTTGTAACCATCAGTAAGATAATAAACATCCATGAATAATGCCTCTCCACAACATGTAGATCAAATTCATTGTTTTTACATTGAAGAGAATGCTCAGTTTGATGTTAAAATATTGTGGCAACAATTTAATTTTTAAAGCTGGAGCCATGCCATTCATCGCAACATACAGACCCGATTCTTTGTCGTGTTTCTCTTTGACCGGGTATCGACCCCTGAGATCTCCAGGCTTTGGGCCAGCAATGCCTCATAGGGCTGTGATTTTTCAACATCAACACTAGCTTCTGCTCCCAGCGCTGCTAAAGGGTTGGCTTACCTCAGATGTTTAAACTTCATTCTTTGTTGGCGAGGCTGGGTGATACGGGGGGTAGGCACACCTAGAACCTATGTTCAGATCCTATCCAGCCTGATGGCATTTTTGAGAAATATAGTTGAACATAAGAACAGGAGTAAGCCATACAGCCCCTTGAGCCTGCTCCACAATTCAATTAGATCATGGCAGATCTGTACTTCAACTCCATTTACCCGCCAAGGGCCAAGGACATAGTACATGATGAAAGAGGGAAGATGGGGTAAATCAATGAGTAGTGGTTAGTTGAATACAGCATGGGATTTAAAAGGGTGTAGACTGTAGGAGGAAGGGAAGGCTGAGGCAGATAGCGCCAAGAAAATCAAAGTGCCCAGAACGGGCTCGCCTTGTGCTGGTTCGTGCTAGCCAGAGGCCCAAGCTAAATTTGGCCCGAACCAAATGCCGCCAGCCTGCTGGGGGCACCAAATGGGCACCCCGCTGTAGCTCGCTGGTCGGAGAGGGCGAGAAATCATCTGGCTCCCACACTGGACCAGGTAGGGCCTCGAACGCTCCGGCAGCGGGCCACAGTTTCTTCGCGGGCCCAAGAGGAACGCGCCTGCTTCTCCTGACTCCACAAAAATAAAAACGGAAAATTTCCTGGGCCTGTTTTTTGAGCAGCCTCCAGTGGTCCCTTCCCGCCTGGTTCAACACCCATTTGTACCAGAATTTTGCAATCGGGGTCCTACAACTTACATGGAACTCTACTTTGCACATTTAAGCAGTCTTGCGCCCGTTTCAGGCAGGCGTGCTGCTCATTCATTTACGGGCAAGCATGGCCGTCAGTGGGGCGGCCTGAGAAGCCCACAACCTGATTTTCAACTGCAGGCCACCTGTTTTTCAGGTACAAAATTGGCAGCCGTGAGCTGAATTTCTCCCCCAAGGAATTTCATGATTTTGAGCTCCTGGTAACGAATGAATTAGTGTACACCACTTACAAGTCTTAACGTGCTTCTAAGTGAAACGCGGTACTGAAGATTCAACCCAATTCTAGTGAGAACAATTCAATGGTACAAAACTACTTGCATTAAATTGGCAATCTCAGAGAGGCTACGACGATAACTGGCATGGGAAATAGAAATAACATACTGGCCCGTAATTTCCGATAGGAGGCTTCTTGCTTGCAGATGCCTCCTATCGGAAAAAAATCTACGCCCTTACCCGATGTCCGGCCATTTCCGATCCTGGGCCTCTCCTGGTGCGCACGCGCAGAGGCCCAGATATCCCAGGGGCGCAGGCAGTTCGCAAGCGTCCCTGGGATTACGTGGGCCAGGCGAGCCAATGGGAGAAGGGAATCCCCCATCACACTTTTGTCAGGTAGACCTGTCAAAAGTATGAATGGGGATCACTGAAAAAAGACATCAAAACATTAAATAAATTTTTTTTAAACCATCTCGTTTTTAAAATGAGTTAAAATTACATTAAATTAAATGTTTTAAACAAAAATTTAATTTTTTGAAAAAAATAATTAAAGTTTTTTACAGGGCTAAAAATAAACTTACCTTTTTTAAAAGTATTTTTAAATTATAAATGAGTGAAAAGAAATTATTTTATAAACTTTTTTTAAACTCTTATGCTGGTAAAAGCAGGCTTTTACCAGGCGTAAGATTTTTAAGGGTTTTCAGCGGGTGAAGGTTCTGCAGAAAGCGGAACTCTCCACCCGCAGAGGCCCTTCTCCAGGGCAGGCGTGCGATCTGTCAAGAGGATTCTTGACAGATCGGAAATGCCGGTTTTCAGCGCATGCGCTTCGCATTCCTGAAACCGGCACTTGCGAGGTCCCTACGGGTGTGTACACAGCTCGTACACACCCATAGGCATCGGAAATTACGGGCCACACTGGGGTAGTAGGAGGCTTCTGAAGATAAGGTTAAGATGGTTTAGTTATTTCTGTTTCCTATAGGCTAGCCTATATCCGATAGGTTCTTCACCAGCTCTATATTCTGCATTACTACCAATGTTGAAAAGAGTAGAAGAGAAGATGAGGTAAATCAAGAAATAACTCCAAGCATGGACTTCAAAAAGCCTAGCTTGCAGAAGGAACACTGAGGGTGGTAAGGAGTCCTGGAGTTTTAAGATCCCGGGGTAAAAACAAATGAGTTGAAATGAGTAGCCAGTGAGTTTTGACTTTAAAAAAAAGTGAATGATGGAAGGAGGAGGAAGAGTGGTTATAATGAAACTTAGGAGGAACACAGGAAGGAAGTTCAGAGAGCATTGTCCATAATATTGATAAAACAGAGAGGGAAAGAGAACGAGAAGAAAGGCAGTTCAAAAGATGGCTCATTACCAAACCCTATTAACCTATCATCACCTGTTCATGTCGTTCTGATAAGTTGATAGAACGTGGGTGATCCAACAATCTTTCATTTATTCAAACACAGCGGGTTGTATCAGTACAGTAAGAATGCTGCAGAAAATGCTCAAGTTCCTTGCTCCCTAACCTCTTATCTCCCTCACTGTGCTTGTGCATGTCTGTTTCCTGTCCTGTACACCGAAAGATTATTTTCTTCCTCTCTCGTGCACAAGGAAACGCTTATAACTTTCAAAATGAGCACTCATCACGTGAAAGAACAGATTACTGTCAAAGGAAAGATAACTTGAAATAAACTAAGATATTTTATTTCCGTACAGCTTATGCGCTCTTATCAAAGAACTTTGTGGATGCTGAGTACTCGACAGAACTGACTCCAGACATGAAGGAGGAAATTCAGAGATCGTTTAACCGTTTCCAGCAGATTTATCTCTGGCAGGGTGAGCTTTATATTCTGCTGTACTTTACCATATTATTGCTTTAAATTTATTGTTA
Source organism: Squalus acanthias (assembly GCA_030390025.1). Classification (NCBI taxonomy): domain Eukaryota; kingdom Metazoa; phylum Chordata; class Chondrichthyes; order Squaliformes; family Squalidae; genus Squalus; species Squalus acanthias. The sequence continues at coordinate 28,232,331 of CM059432.1, read as the reverse complement.
TTGCTCATTTTGTTTGATCCTTTCCACCCCCTCCTCCCCACCCCCGTCCCAGACTTCTACCCCTTCCGCATCTCATGTTGGATACGGTTTCAGGATGCCAGCAGTTCTCTGGTACCTTGCTCAAGTGACCATTCTTCTTGTGGGAGCCTTGACAGTAAGTGATGGAAGTCTATTCCACTGTGGCAGGCATCGCCTCCCAGTCTCTTTGTGATCCTCCCCTCCTTCCCTCCCTTTGTGGCAATGAAAAATAATGATAGCTCCCCCAGCACCATACTGCCTGGAAGGAGCTAAGTTAGCACGGACCGGGTATAGAACCTACGGCCTTTCTGGTCTGCATGCCTCAGCACCACACATACATTAATCATTTAGGTCAGCCAATTTTTATTTGAACTAGTATTGATCTCTTAGTGAGCTGAGAAAGAATGGCTGCTAAACCTTGATTCATTCTCACTAAGGGTTAGATGCGCATGAACCAGTATTCCCGGTGCAGAGTATCACATGATGCAAATACATATCGGGAATTCATATGTGGAGGTCAGTGCCCTCCCTCCGCCCCCCGCATCTGATTGTTCATTCATTAAAACGTCAGTTTAGCCAGTGTTATTTAGAACTGACAGCGCTATATGTTTTGTTCCCAAATGCAGGGCCCTCAGGATGGGACCCATATCCTGATCTGAAGATCTTTTACCCTAGAATTCCCAGAATGCAAACAATTGTTATAGAATGAATAATAGAGATGAACTACCCTCTCCTAATTAAATAAATCTGTTGGACTATAACCTGGTGTTGTGTGACTTCTCATTTTTCTCTCCTATGAAGACCAGGCCTGATCTCAACAGGTTGTCCGAGTTTTGAAATTCAGGGCTTAGCACTGACTTTGAACTCAAGGCCATAAATTGCAAATCGATGGTTTCTCAGCGAAACCATGCATAGCGATTTGTCTGTTCCAAGAATGGGATGCATGTGGAGTATCACTGTTGACCATAACGGCGCAAGGTTGATAAAACACACTGACACTCAGAGTCGGACGCTCCTTCACACCATATCACTTGGGTTTCCGGCCCAAGCACTATTCTTATAGGCAGGTTTATCTCAGAAATCCGACACTAGCAACACTGGCTGAAATTTGATCCAAAGTTATTGTTCCAAATTATTTTCAGATTCCAACGTGAACACACGGCAGAAGTCAACCCCTGAGTGTGCTGGAAAAGTTCCCCAGGATCAACAGGCCCCAGATCCACCAGGTAATGCTGAGACACAAGAGGGCTGTTTATAGCTGTTTTTACAGATCTTGCATTCTCCAAGAACAATGTTGTATTAAGTGTCTATGTACAAACTATGATGTGCACTAGCAAATGTTGAATATTTATGCATAATTTCAGATGGTAGGTGGGGCAATTAGAGTTTTCAAGACTGAGATCGATGATTTTTGTTAGGTAAGGATATGGTGCAAAGGCGAGTAAATGGAGTTGATGTATAGATCAGCCATGATCTAATTGAATGGTGGAGCAGGCTCGAGGGGCAGAATCCTGTTCCTATTTTCCTATTCATTCCTGGGATTTGTGCGTTACTGGCAAGGTCGGCATTTATTGTCCATCCCTAATTTCTCTGAGAGGTTTGGTACAACTGAGTGATTTGCTAGGCCACTTCAGAGGGCAGTGAAGAGTTACCCACGCTCTTGGATTTCCCACACAAAATAATGGTGGACATTGAATAGGTCCATCCAAACATGGGCAGCCATATTTAAATGACACGTTAATGACGGGAATATGTAATATGCCCTATTTCCTGCCAGTAAGGTCTCAGTGAGTCTGGGTCTCATGTGTTGTTAAGATAGAAGGGGTTAAAATTTAAAGGACTGCCTTGCCTAGTACAGTCGATCACGGAGCAAGGTAGGAGATTTTTTAAAAGTTAAAAAGTATTGCATTTCTTTTTCTTTTTATTCCTTTTCAATAGCCGTTCTATCTTTTTTTTCATCACTTGTGCAAGTGACTTACCCTGTAATATTTATCCTGTTTTCCTTCTCTTCCTGTCCACATTCCACAACCGGCAGACAGAACATGCAGGTTTTCAGTAAAGCCAGCCTGAAGCCAGATGCCAGGAAGTCTCCATCTTGCTTTCCTTGCCTCCCGGTGAGGGGGCACTTGGGGTCTACTAGGTGCCTCCTCACATGGTTGAAATCATCAGTGCATTGGATCAAGGAGAGGATTCGAGTGCTTCAGCTTGTTGCCCTACCATAGTGGCCTTTTATTACAGATTCTATGGCCTGGAAATTGTTCTGTGTAATGATTGCATACAAACGCTTAATGGATTCACGTGGGAGTCATAGGGGTAAAAATTCAGTTGGTTGCGCCTCCCGTTAGCGCCTTAAGAGGGCGCTAATGGGGCGCAAAGCCGCTAACGCCCGGGCGCAGCGATGTTTGCGCCGCTTGGGAACTAAACTAGACATTGTGCGGCGGCACTAAACTTTACCGCTGCGACCACCTGCGCGCGCAGATTGTGACGACATTCCATGGTGCAACACCCTTGTGGCGCCCCGGAGCGGAAATTGAGTGGCGCCCCCTGCCTTACCGCCTGGCGCATCCAACGACCAGAAGACTGGAACGCTATCAATCGCTGTGGGGCTGGGGGGGGCGCTATTTAAAGGGGGCCTCTTCCTGTCTTTTATTGTTGGTGGCATTTTTGAACAACGCATTCTGAGAGAGAGAGGGAGAGACTTCTGGAGAGATTCAACGTTGTGTGAAGGAGTTTTGGGTACTGAGCAGCACTTTGCAGGTTCATTTTGATTTGCCATTCCTTGTATCGATTTAGCAGAGACTGTGGGAGCTGCACATTAACACCACACAAGAAGGCCATTTGGCCCATTGTGCCTGTGCATCATCCGAAAACACATTGTCAGTTTCCACACTGACGATACCCAGCTCTACCTCACCACCACTTCTCTCAACCCCTCCACGGTCTCTAAATTGTCAGACTGCTTGTCCGACATCCAGTTCTGGATGAGCAAAAATTTTCTCCAATTAAATATTGGGAAGACCGAGGCCATTGTTTTCGGTCCCCACCACAAACTCCGTATCCTAGCCATTGACTCCATCCCTCTCCTTAACATCTGTCTGAGGCTGAACCACACTTTTCACAACCTTGGTGTCATATTTGACCCTGAAATGAGCTTCCTCATCCATGCCTTTGTTACCTCTAGACTTCACTGTTCCAATGCACCCCTGGCTGACTTCCCACGTTCTACCCTACGTAAACTTGAGGTCAACCAAAACTCTGCTCGCACCAAGTCCCGTTCACCCATCACCCCTATGCTCACTGACCTACATTGGCACCCGGTTAAGCAACGCCTCGATTTCAAAATTCTCATCCTTGTTTTCAAATCCCTCCATGGCCTCGCCCCTCCCTATCTCTGTAATCTCCTCCAGCCCCACAACTCCCCCAGATATCTGCGCTCCTCTAATTCTGCCCTCTTGAGCATCCCTGATTATAATTGCTCAACCATTGGTGGCTGTGCCTTCTATTGCCTAGGCCCTAAGCTCTGGAATTCCCTGCCTAAACCTCTCCGCCTCTCTACCTCTCTTTCCTCCTTTAAGACGCTCCTTAAAACCTACCTCTTTGACCAAGCTTTTGGTCATCTGCCCTAATTTCTCTTTATATGGCTCGGTGTCAAATTCTTTGTCTTATAATACTCCTGTTGTTGTTGTGCTGGTTCTCTGAAAGAGTTATCCACTGAGTCCCATTCACCTGACCTTTCTCCATACATTTTAAGTTTTTCTTTTTCAAATATTTATCCACCTCCCTTTCAAAGGTTTTGCTGCCTGTTTCTGCTGGGACCTACCAAACATCTGCGTAAGAAAAAATTCTCTTAACCTTTCCCTTCATTCTTTTGATCATCTTAATTTCATGCCCTCTAGTTATTGACTCACCAACCAGTTGAAATAAATTTTCCCCATTTACCTTATCCAAGTCGCTCATAATTTTGAAAACTTCCATTGGATCTTAAATGACTACATGTTCTTTTGTTTGCTATTTTAGGAAAGGAGTTAACCTGTTTATTTTAAATCAGTTAATATCTTCACTGGAATAACTGACAAAGAGGCCCCAATATTTACGGGAGGTGGGAGGGAGCGGGGGAGCGCGGTTATGGGTGGGAGGGAAACCCGGAAACGCGGAGGTCCTTGTTCTGGCCCAGATACTTTCAGATACACAGAGGAGATAACAAAGAGGGTAGATGAGGGTAGTGCGTTTGATGTAGTGTATATGGACTTTAGCAAGGCTTTTGATAAGGTTCCACATGGCAGACTGGTCACGAAGTTAAAAGCCCATGGGATCCAGGGCAAAGTGTCAAGTTGGATTCAAAACTGGCTCGGAGATAGGAAGCAGAGGGTAATGGTTGATGGGTGTTTTTTGTGACTGGAAGGCTGTTTACAGTGGGGTTCTGCAGGGCTCAGTACTAGGTCCCTTGCTTTTTGTGGTATCTATCAACGATCTTGACTTGAATATGGTATGATTAAGAAGTTTGCAGATGATACTAAAATCGGCTGTGTGGTTGATACTGAAGAAGGAAGCTGTAGACTGCAGGAAGATATCAATAAATTGGTCAGGTGGGCAGAACAGTGGCAAATGGAATTCAATCCGGAGAAGTGTGAGGTAATGCATTTGGGGAGGGATAACAAGGAAAGGGAATACACATTAAATGGTAGGACACTGAGTAGTGTAGAGGAACAAAGGGACCTTGGAGTGCATGTCCACAGATCCCTGAAGGTAGCAGGCCAAGGTGGTTAAGAAGGCATATGGAATGCTTGCCTTTATTAGCCGTGGCATAGAATACAAGAGCAGGGGGGTTATGCTTCAACTGTATAGAACACTAGTTAGGCCTCAGCTAGAGTACTGCGTGCAGTTCTGGTCACCACATTACAGGAAAGATGTGATTGCACTAGAGAGGCTACAGAGGAGATTTACAAGGATGTTGCCGGGCGTAGAGAATCTTAGCTATGAGTAAAGACTGGATAAGCTGGGTCTGTTTTTCTTGGAACAGAGGAGGCTGAGGGGAGACCTTATTGAGGTGTATAAAATTATGAGGGGCATAGATAAAGTGGATAGAAAGGACCTATTTCCCTTAGCAGAGGAGTCAAAAACCAGGGGGCACAGATTTAATGTAATTGAGGGAAAGTTTAGATGGGATTTGAGGGGAACTTTCTTCACCCAGAGGGTTGTGGGGGTCTGGAACTCACTGCCTGAAAGGGTGGTAGAGGCAGGAACCCTAACCACATTTAAAAAGTACTTGGATGTGCACTTGGGATGCTGTAACCTGCAGGGCTACGGACCAAGAGCTGGGAAGTAGGATTAGGCTGGATAGCTCTTTGTTGGCCGGCGCAGACACGATGGGCCGAAATGGCCTCCTTCCGTGCTGTAACTTTCTATGATTCTATGATTCTATGCATGAAAAAGATGGTAGTCGTTAATATGTGAAAGCTTTAGATGATGGGTTTAGGGGTCAATGTGGATTTAAAACTTGCTCTCTGTGTTGATTAGAAACCACTAGGGAACTTTTCACACGACTGGACTCCAGGCTTGTCCGAGTAGATCTGAACCAGTCTGTTCCGAACCAACGTTACCAGCTCTTCAAACATCAGTTTCCAACTGCACAGGCCGAGCTGTGGTGCCTGGCACGTAAGTAATCCAGTTTAGATCTATCGCTTATTTATTTTAAATCAATTTTGTGTCTTAATCCCTGATTTTAAAGCTGAAATTTTGGTCCGGAACCACCAATGTTAAGGAAAGAACTTTAAAAAGAACTTGTACTTATATAGAATCTTTCACAACATCAGGTTGTCCCAAAGCACTTTACAGCCAATGACGTACCCTTGAAGTCTAATCACTTTTGTAATGTAGGAAACACAGCAGCCAGTTTGCTCACAGCAAGATCCCACAATCAGCACTGCGATAATGACCAGATAATCAGTTTATCTGTGATGTTGGTTGAGCAATAAATATTGGCCAGGACTCCAGGGAAAACTCCACAACCTTTTGACTCAGAGGCCAATGCGCTACCCACTGAGTCACAGCTGACACCTTAGCTCAAGTTCCAACTCTTCCGGGGGGCAGGAAATGTGGAGCATTACACTCAAAGTAACCAGGCTCACGTTTGCCCCGCTTTGAACTAAGGAGTGCCCAAACTGGCCCAATTGAAATGGAATAGAGTTCACCGGTTCTTTTTATTGATCACTGAGCTGGTTTCTCCATTTTCTTTTCAGGTTGTACAGAGGAGAAATTTTGCAAGGTGGCATCTTTACGGGACAGCAGGGCCCTGCATTATGAATGTGTGCTGTACCCGGACACGCAGCTTTGCCAACCTAGTAGTGACCCTGAGTCTCCTGCAATGAACTGCAGCCTTGTCCTACCTGAGGAACCACAAGTACTGTACAGGAAGAAGGGTGAGTCACCCGATGTTGCTTTACAGAGATTAGAGTATGGGTTTTAGAATAAAGGGAACACTCACAATAGTTAAATAGCATGCAGATCAGGATGGTCCCACAATTGATAATTGGTCTTTGTGAAGGGATGGGTTGCAATACATAGAAATGGACTGCGTCCAGCAGTTGAGGGGTCTAGAATGAGGGAACATAAATACAAGATTAACTGTAAGCGATTTAGGACAGAGAGCAGGAGAAACCTTTTTACATCGAGTGTTGTGAGGCTGTGGAATGCACTATCAGCGTTATTGATTGTCAACGTCTATGAATAGGTTGTTGAAGGAAAAGGGAATAACGGGATATGGAACAGGGTGGGCACGTGGGATTAGGACAATTGCTTGCGTGAGGATAAACACCGACATAGACTCATTGAGCCAAAAGACCTATTTCTATGTTGAAATTGTATGTAATGTAATATAATTCTGTCACTGTATGTAATTGTATGTAATTCTATTTAATTTCTATGTAATTCTATTTATACTGAGGTGGCTGAGCTCATCTGAGGTGACGGGAGTGCTACAATTCTTAACCTGGCTTTAGGCTAAGAAGGGGGAAAGATAAAATCAGTAGGAGTTCTCACACCTGGCCATTATCCAGTAACTCTTGCTGGAAAGTGCGTGTGGGGATTTGACATGACAGAGTGCGAAGAAGTGACGCCATGTCTCAACAACTCAGAACGCAATTGGATAAGGCACAACAGGCGTAGTGGGGTCACTTGGCAGTTCGGAGATGTTTCAGCTGTGTTGCTCAGCCCGACTTTATTCATTTATTCTCAGTGCGTTGCAACTTTAGCCAAATCTCAGATTATAATTATTTGTGGAGCGTTGCTAGGGGCTCTCTTTCATTTATTTGATATTCAGGAAAAAGATTCTCCTTGGAGACTGCACTGTTCAAAAAACTGCACGGGACATGATTGGTCATTTACAAATAGCACATAAAACTGCGGATGCCCCGAAGGAGGCTGTCCCATTATGCACATTTACTGCAGTGTCTGTCGTGAACTTCCGTCAGTCTTCTTTTTCATCGCCAGTGTCTCAGTCAGGGCCACAGTGAGGAGGCTGCTTCAGATCGGAACATTTCTGGGACCTCACAGCAGGGCTGTGGTAAAAATCAGAAACTGCACCGCAGACCTGAACTACCTGTGAGCAGCACCAAGGGAGATCCACTAGCATGGATTATATAATCGACACCCCTGTGCATCTGCCCCCAGAGACATGTATAATCAGGGCGTGTACAAATACCCAAAGTAAAACTCGGGCGCAAGTCTGTTACACACGTGATTACCCCACCCTCGAATTTCCTTGCTCTTTTACGCCCATCCATCGATCTCTGCGCCCGAACAGATCTCATCTCATATTGGCTCTGCCTCCAGACTAAAGAGCCATACACACAAACTGTACATGTGATGTAGGCCATTCATTCCTTCCCTGGATACCGTGCCAAGTTTTGACCACGCCTTGTCTGAAGAGTCCTGTACTTGCCTTCCTGAGTCTATTTCACATATCTGATTCTATGTACAGGGGGGACGTAAATTCCTTCGAATTTGCAGTTGCTTAATTTTGTTCTCATGGCCTCTAGTTCTCCATTCTCAGTTCCAGCTAATGTATTGAAGTTGTCTGTTTTGATTTCAGAGGAAATAATTCATACTTTACAAAAACATTTCATAAAGAACTGTTTAAAAAGCCAAACCACCGTCTAGTGATGGATTACCAGGCTGATTTTCAAATTTAGCACTGTCGTTTTTCCTCAAGCAATAGCGTCTGGTCTGTGGTGCTTAATGAGTATCTGTGTTAACCATATCAAGAACATGTAAATTGGGCATGTTCTCACTGGAGAAGAGAAGGTTGAGAGGTTGTTAGAGCAGGCCAATGCTTTATGTCACTTGGCAGACCTGATGACTTGGGGCACAGGTCTCTCTCTCTCTCTCTCTCTCTCAGCAGACTTAGAGCTGCTGCTCATTTTGCATCCAGGTCCTCTCACAGCAAAGGCCAAGCAGTCTCTGACCTTCAATGCAGCAGCAATGATGACATCATCAGAGGCGACTTTCAGACTGAAACCACTGATTGGTTCATGGGTTCCCACATGCTGGAACTCAATTGCCCAATTAGGTGAAAATTGCATCAATCTCCCACATCCAATTGCAGTCGGGTGGATAACACGAAAAGCGGATGACACAACCCCAACCCGCCCCAGTATCAAAATCCAGCCCTGTGTGTCTGTGCTAACCACGTGTGCTCAAAGTTTCCGAGCTCGAGGAGCAGCTGGTGACACTCCTTCACATACAGCAGACTGTAGGGTTCCTGAAATGCACATTGCAGGAGGTAGTCACCCCTCAGGTCGAGGTAGTTAATGAGGAAGGGAAGTGGGTGACCAAACGTTGGCGTAGGGACAGGAGGCAGTACAGAGATCCCCTGATAGTTCTGAATTTAATAGTTGCTGACTACTCATGCTTTCCGAAAGCAGAGTTAACGTTTCAGACTCCCATCCATGCAACTCATGCAGTCCTCTCCCTGCTATCTGATTTCTCCAGCTTCAAAATCGCCCCACAATCCTTGTGCTGTTTAAGAACATAAGAACATACAAACGTAAGAATTAGGAGCAGGAGTCGGCCATACGGCCTTTCAAGCCTGCTCTGCCACTCAATAAGATTATGGCTGATCTTCGACCTCAACTCCACTTTCCCGCCCAATCCCCATATCCCTTGATTCCCCGAGAGTCTAAAAATCGATCTATCTCAGCCTTGAATATATTCAACAATTCAGCCCTTTGGGGTAGAGAATTCCAAAGATTCACAGCCCTCTGAGTGAAGAAATTCCTCCTTATCTCAGTCTTAAATGGCCGACCCCTTATCCTGAGACTATGCCCCCCAGCCAGGGGAAACAAACCTCTCAGCATCTACCCTGTCAATCCCCCTCAGAATCTTATATGTTTCAATGAGATCACCTCTCATTCTTCTAAACTCCAGAGAGTATAGGCCCATTCTACACAATCTCTCCTCATAGGACAACCCTCTCATCCCAGGGATCAATCTAGTGAACCTTCGTTGCACCGCCTCTAAGGCATGTATGTCCTTTCTCAGATATGGAGACTAAAACTGTGCACAGTACTCCAAGTGTGGTCTCACCAAAGCCTTGTACAATTGTAGTAAGACTTCCTTACTCTTATACTCCAACCCCCTTGCAATAAGGGTCAACATGCCATTTGCCTTCCTAATTGCTTGCTGTACCTGCATGCTAACTTTCTGTGTTTCCTGTACGAGGACACCTAAATCTCTCTGAAGAAGATTTAGGGGTTGGGCAATAAATGCAGGCCTGCCAGTGACGCCCATACCAGAGAATTAAAAAAAAACATAGAGCAACTGATTACTGAACGATCGACTGTACTCAGCCATGTGAAAAAGACTGGAACCACTGGCCATATAACTCTGCGGCCATGCCTCAGCAGTTCCCCTCCCGCCCACCTACACTTGTGCTACTGTTCGACAGTCAGCTGTTTCCTGCCCGTGCCACCCCCCCGCCCCCCCCACTCCCCATCCCGCACCCCGAGTGCAAATAGCTTCCAGGGTCGGAAAAGCAGAGGGTTGGCAATAAAGCTGGTGAGTTCAGCAGCGTCTGAATTTTGAGTGGTAAACTTGCCAGCACGAAGGCTCTGCAAATTGGAAATGGGAAGCTGATGGGGAAGCAGTTTGGGAGGGGAAACGATTCCAATACAGACGAAGGAAGAAAACTGCGGGAAAAGAAGGAAGATCAGAAGGAACAGGGGACAGCTGACGTGAACCACTAGTGGAAGGAACTGGCAGGCATGAGCCAAGCTAAACCTTAGCTGGGGAACAGAGCTGGAGGAACAACTTCTAGAAAGAGGCCAACTTGGTATGTGGATTGAACAACTCAGGAAGCTGACTCAGATCCTCTGGGCATTCCAGCAACTTATTTATTGCAGATTTTGTTTATTTTAGACAGACAATGAATCACTTCTTAAATATAATTGATTACAATCAGTGGCTTATTTCTTTTTTTGTAGTCAAATAATTATTGATTTATTGCTGTCACGCAATTTAACATTTAATTCAGACAGTTGATTATTTATTCAGTCATTCTACTCAACTGGTGAATTATTATTTGTACAAAACATTCATTTATTTATTCTATCCAGCAATGAATTTGATCATTTATGCACTTATTTATCCCTTTGAGGTCTAATAGTTAGTGGGTTAGGCCTTCATGAAATAAAGTCATTCCAGATTACTCATTTCCTTATTAGTGATTCTCAAATAAGTCTCGCTTCACTTGGCATTATTCAGTAAAGGTGCCCACAGGTAAGTAGGAATGGAAATGTTGAGCTAAAATATGAATATAAGATGAGTCTACAGGATCAAGCAGAGACAAGTTTCCTGAGATAAGACGTTACTTGAAGGTATCCAGTTAGTAAGGACTGAAGTAATACATTTTAGCAAGGTGAATAAGAAGAGGAAAAATACACTAAATACACTACACCTTAAAAGGAGTAGAGTAGGGGAGAGAAAAGGGCCTGAATTTTCTCCAGGTAGGTGGGCTGGGGACAGGGGGCCTCCGAGGCGGGCGGGAAACCCAGGAAGCCAGGTTTCCTGCAGGCCCTGCCGACTTTAATGGCTGGGCCAGATTTGCATGTGAGGCCTCGGATTCCCACCCTCAGCCAGCCAGATTGAGAGGCTGGCTGGCTGCGGGCGGGTGGGCCTTCAGATGTGGAGAGGGAGCGAGGGATCGGTCCGGGGGAGGGCACTATCGGGGATGGGGGGGAGGTGGGGATCGGTGGGGGGTTGGAGGATCAGCAGACGGAGGGTCGGGGATTGGAGCGGGGGTTGGGGATCGGCGGGGGGGTGGTCATGGAGCGGGAGGGGCGTTCAAGGATCGGTATGGGATAGATCGGGGGTGGATGTTGGGGGATCGGGGGGGGCAGAGGGGCGGGGGGTTGGCCGGGGATCAGCAGGGGGGAGAGAGGATCGGGGCCGGCCACCGAAGGATTGTGGCCGGCCTCAGCATCATTAGTGGGGAGGGGGGAGAGGCCTGGGGTGTTGATCGGAGGCCTCGTGAGGGGATCTCTACTCGCGGGAGGTGGGTTAGACAGGGACCCTGGATCCAGGAGGTAGGTGTAAAGCCACTTACCTCCTGGGTGCAGCAGTCCCCGCCTCGGTTTAACTGCCGGGAATCATGAATTGTGTGAAACCCGTCCACATGCAGTTAAATTCAAAGTGGACAGGAGAAAAGAGGTTTCCAGCCTCAACATTAAATTGATGTTCCGCTCCCTGGGAGCGGATTGGTCGCCCCCCCGCCCTGGCCCTATCCTGCTACCGTTAAGACCGGAAGTGGGCGGGTTGGAGGCGGGATCAGGTCAAGAATCCCATTTTTAACACTTTATCTACCCCCACGCTCCATACCCACCCATTTTTTATTAGGGGGAAATTCCGGCCAAGGGTTCAGAGACACATATCTTTAAAAATGGGAGCACAAGTTGATAAAGCTGCCAGATAAAGCATGTGGATCCTAGGTTTTATAAGTCGGAGCATAAAGTACAAAAGCAAAGAGGTAATGCTAAAACTTTGTGTATCATTGGTTAGGCCGCAGTTAGAATATTGGCCTGGAAATCCCACCCACCAACCTATCTCCGGCCTGAGCCCCCACAGTTTATCAAGGTTCAGGGTCAGCAAAGCAATTGTGGTATTTGTGGTCCCACCAAGTTGCCCGAGAGGGGAACTGCTGAGGCATTGCCGCAGGGTTATATGGCCAGTGGTGCCAATCATTTTCACAGGGCCGAGTACAGTCGATCGTTCAGTAATCAGTTGCACTATGGTTTTTTTAATTCTCTGGTATGAGCATCACTGGCAGACCTGCAGTTATTGCTCATCCCTAGTTGCCCTTGAAAAGAAAGAAAGAAAGACTTGCATTTATATAGCGCCTTTCACAACCACCGGACGTCTCAAAGCTCTTTACAGCCATTGGCTGTACTTTTGGAGTGTAGTCACTGTTGTAAGGTGGGAAACACGGCAGCCAATTTGCACACAGCAAGCTCCCACAAACAGCAATGTGATAATGACCAGATAATCTGTTTTAGTGATGTTGATTGAGGGATAAATATTGGCCAGGACACTGGGGATAACTCCCCTACTCATCTTCGAAATAGTGCCATGGGATCTTTTACGTCCACCTGAGAGAGCAGACGGAGCCTTGGTTTAACGTCTCATCCGAAAGACGGCACCTCTGACAGTGCAGCACTCCCTCAGCACTGCACTGTCAGCCTAGATTTATGTGCTCAAGTCCCTGGAGTGGGACTTGAACCCACAACCTCAGAGGCGGGTGTGCTACCCACTGAGCCACGGCTGACACAGTGAAAAGGTGCAGCTTCTTCTTGAACTGCAGCAGTCTGTGTGGTGAAGGTGCTCCCACAGTGCTATTAGGTCATAAATTCCAGGATTTTGATCCAGTGACAATGAAGGAATGGCGATATATGTGCAAATTGAGTTAGTGCGTGACTTGGAGGGAGCATTGGAGGTGATGGTGCTCCCATGCACCTGCTGCCCTCGTCCTTTTAGGAAGCGGAGGTCACAGGTTTGGGAGGTAAATGAATAGCCTCCATTTTATATCACAGTTTTTAACAGTCTGGGATGCAAGGAAACTAATGGTGTCCTGATGCCTAACATTGCTAAGGCATTTAAAATCGAAAGTATGTCAGATGATGTATTTCTGTCAGTAACAAACCCTGTTTCTCTGGGGTTTCTGCCAATATTCCACCAAAGAGATCGGGAGAAACCCCACAGAATTACTGCCACATAAGTCATTTGAGTGTAAGTTGTTGTTTGGATACAGTTTCTATCGATTTCTACTGGGAATTTGTGAAAAAAAATTGACTGTTGTCAACAAATGTTAAATTGTACAGAAGGAAGGCCATTCGTCTTATTATGGCTGTGCCAGTGCTAGCTTCCCACAATCTGCTCGAAACCTATTCCCCTGCTCTTTCCCTGTACTCTTTAATATTTTCTTCTTTAAATGATTGGCTAACTCAGCACAGCCTGATTGTGACCTTTCTAGTGTGTATGTGGCTCAGTACCTCATTGGCCTGCCTGTGTGTGGCTCAGTACCTCATTGGCCAGCCTGTGTGTGGCTCAGTACCTCATTGGCCAGCCTGTGTGTGGCTCAGTACCTCATTGGCCAGCCTGTGTGTGGCTCAGTACCTCATTGGCCAGCCTGTGTGTGGCTCAGTACCTCATTGGCCAGCCTGTGTGTAGCTCAGTACCTCATTGGCCAGCCTGTGTGTGGCTCAGTACCTCATTGGCCAGCGTGTGTGTGACTCAGTACCACACCGACCAGCGCGTGTGTGACTCAGTACCACACTCAGCTCCCCACCCGCCATCTCTCCCCCCACCCGTGTGTGTGTGTGTGACTCAGCACCGCACCAGCCAGCCTGTGTGTGGCTCAGTACCGCACTGGCCAGTGTGTGTGTGTGACTCAGTACCACAGCGGCCCGTGCACTCTTTCACTGAGCCATCCGTCCAGCTTATGCCAAATACTTTTTCATGAATGCGCTGCCCTTTTAAAGCACTGTGAACTGTACTGAAATCTAATTTCCTTGGTTTAATGCTGAAAAACATATTGAGTGGCTTAATGGCATTTGAGATAATTGTCATTTAGAGCATGTTTTTACATCCGTTCCAGATCCTGAGCTCTTAATAATGGCCAAAAAGTGTTTGATGGACTCCCCTCACCATGCCAAAGCACTCTCCTCTTCCTCCCTCCCCGCTTTGCTAATTACTGCATGACAGGACATAGGCGAGAGTTTACATTTCCGTAGTTTCATTCTCTCTCATGCTGTGTCGTCACAATTTAAACAAGCTGATCGATGCTGAAAGGAACCCCCCCCTTGGACCCGAACTCAAACCTTGTTTTTATGCGTTGCCCATGGAGACAGTGAGGCATTTTCATTCCTATTTAAACAGCTGGGATCAGTTTCCTTGAACAGTCCCAAGTCAGATGATAGCAACAGGTATACTGGAGTCTGGTAGCCCTGAGAGCTGCACAAAGCATAGTTGTGAGGGATTCAGACCATGTGTTTCTGTGTTTTTTTTTAACTAGAAACTGGTTTTGAGGAAACCTTGGTGTCCTAAAGCCAGTCCTGTTTCAGATTTTTTTGTTTAAGGGGGTGGAGCATGCTGAGGTGAAAACTGCAGAGGTTCTTGTTAATCCAGGAAACGTTCCCACAAATAGATTGTGTTGTTTTCATCGCTGCATCGCCTGAATTCAGCAATAAGTAGCATCTGGGAGCACGAAAACAACGCAGGACTTGTTTATTAAAGGAACTGTGTCTTCCATGACAAAACATTGGGTCGGATCTTGCTGGAAAGGGGCATCTGGTGGCATGCCCTGTTTGTTAGGCTTTTTTCTGCACCCTTATCTAAAAAATGTTTTGCGGCGTAACTTGCTGGAAGTGCGAGCTGATAACACCGTGGTGAGGGCAACAGGGCATCTGGGACCTTAGCGAACGGTGGGACCAACAGTGTATCTCCTTGACCAATGAGATTTAAGGAATTTAAAAGCAACAGCGGAATGACTGAGAAGGAGGGTAAATTCGAGTCAGATCAGGTACAGAAGGAAAAATAAAGAGAGGGAAAGAAAGATTGGATGAAGAGAGAGAAAAATGAGACAGAAAGGAAAAGTCATGAAATATAAACATTTTAAATTTGACATTTTTTAAATCTCCAAGAACAATTTACCACCTGAAGGAATGAGACACAACAATTTAAATTGTTCAATTTCTGGGCCAGAGGGGTTGATTGGCATTGCATTAATAATTATCATGTCGGTAAAAAGGTACTTACGCAGTTAATTACCAGACTTGACTTTCTGCGGCGAGTTTAATGGGCAATTAATGTGCAAATCCAGCAAGTCTAAGGGCGAGATGCTGTTTGTGCAAAGCAAACGGCGGAACATTGTAAATTGACCAGCAAGCTCTAGAGATTTGCAACTCAAGCCGTATCTTTTAATCCCCTGAACTTTCTGACCAATTTTCATATTAATAACAGTGTGCGTCATGACTTGCCGTTATTTTTACAGCAAGATCCGGAGAAAATTAACAGCCACTTGGACAAGCATGGACTAATAAAGGAGAGCCAACAGAGGCAAATCATGTTTGATTAACTTGATTGAGTTTTGATGAGGTAACAGAGAGAGTGGATGATAGCCGTGCAGTTGATGTGTATATGGACTTTCAAAAGGCGTTTGAAGAAGTACAAAATATTTGGCTTGTTAGCAAAATTGAAGCCCATGGGATAAAAGGGACCGTAGCAGCATAGATAAAAAATTGGCTAAGGGATAGAAAACAGAGAGTTGTAGGAATAGCTGTTTTTTGGACTGGAGGGACGTCTACGGTGGTGTTGCCCAGGGTTCTAGGACCACTTCTGTTTTTGATATACATTAATGACTTGGACTTGGGGGTACAGGGCACAAATTCAACATTTGCAGATGACATGAAACTTGGAAGTGTAGTAAACAGTGAGGAAGATAGTAATAGACTTCGAGGACATAGACAGGCTGGTGGAATGGGCGGACACATGGCAGATGAAATTCAATGTAGAGAAGTGTGAGGTGATACATTTTGGTAGGAAGAATACAAGCTAAATGGTACAATTTTAAAGTGGGTACAAGAACAGAGAGACCTGGGGGTGTTTGTGCACAAATCTTTGAAGGTGGCAGAATAGGTTAACAAAGCAGTTAATAAAGCAGATCCTGGGCTTTATAAATAGAGGCATAGAGTACAAAATCCAGGAAGTTATGCTAAACCTATATAAAACACTGGTTCGGCCCCAACTGGAGTATTGTGTTCTTCTTCAAAATAGTGCCATGGGATCTTTTACATACACCTGGGATCGAAGGTGAGGCCTCAGTTTAACGTCTCATCTGAAAGACTTTCTCTCTAACAGTGCAGCACGACCTCAGTACTGCACTGAAGTATCAGCCTCAATTTTGTGCTCAAGTCTCTGGATTGGGACTTGAACCCACATCTTTGTCACTCAGAGGCAAGGGTGCTACCAGCTGAACCATGATGTGGGTGAAGGGAGAAAGGAAGAAGGGCTGTGTGTCACTTGTACCACAAGGACGTCACACACAAGTGACATGATGGCACATTTTAATGTCCTATTTACTTAATAAATGAGGAATGTTTTGCCGGACATCTTTTTTGGAAAAACAATGACCCGTTCAATCAGCAGCTTCATGGTTGTCCATCTGCACAATGCAGCTGCTCCAACTGCTTCTTGGGTACATAAAGTGATTTGCAGCTCTCTCCTGATGGCTCCTGATGGCTTCATGAGTTATCTTACGAGGAGCTGAGCCACCCAGAGTTCAATCCCAACCTCTGCCAAGGGCACCATCGGGAGTGTTGCAGTTGGCCTCAGTGTGCCTGGCTCAGGGAGGAAGATCAGCCTGTGCTCTTGCTCCAGATTGTATTCCAGCGAATGTGCATGCGTGTGGATATTGGGTGAGTATGGGATCCACAACTGCAACAGCTTTCATTTATATAATGACTTTAGCATAGAAAATGTCACAAAGCACCTTACAGAGAGGGGGATAAAAAGGTATTGGTAAGGGAACAGACACCAGAGACATGGAGGGAGAGATTAGGAGGGGTGAGTGGTTTGGATTCAAAGTATCTCAAATGTGGTGAAAGGAGAATGAGGTAGGGTGGATTTATGTACCTCTAATTCCAGTTTATTTTTTATGGAGATGGCAAAAACACTGAATGAATATTTTGTATCAGTCTTTACAGTAGAGGACACTAAGAATATCCCAACACTGGACAAACAGGGGGCTATAGGGGGAGAGGAGCTAAACACGATCAAAATCACTAAGGAAGTGGTACTCGGTAAAATAATGGGACTCAAGGCGGATAAATCACCTGGACCTGATGGCTTACATCCTAGAGTCTTGAAGGAAGTGGCGGTAGGGATTGTAGATGCATTGGTAATAATTTTTCAAAACTCCCTGGATTCCGCTAAGGTCCCGGCAGACTGGAAAACTGCTAATGTAACACCCTTATTTAAAAAGGGCAGTAGACAGAAGGCTGGTAACTATAGACCGGTTAGCCTAACATCTGTGGTAGGTAAAATTTTGGAGTCCATTATTAAGGAAACAGTAACAGGACATTTGGATAATCATAATTTAATAGGACAAAGTCAGCATGGTTTTACGAAGGGGAAGTCATGTTTGACAAATTTGCTGGAGTTCTTTGAGGAAGTAACATATAGAGTGGATAAAGGGGAACCAGTGGACGTAGTGTATTTAGACTTCCAAAAGGCATTTGACAAGGTGCCACACAAAAGATTATTGCTTAAGGTAAAAAATCACGGGATTGGGGGTAATATTCTGGCATGGATAGAGGATTGGCTATCTAACAGAAAGCAAAGAGTTGGGATAAATGGTTCATTCTCAGACTGGCAATCAGTAACTAGTGGTGTTCCACAGGGGTCAGTGCTGGGTCCCCAACTCTTCACAATCTATATTAACGATTTGGAGGAAGGGACCAAGTGTAACATATCAAAATTTGCAGATGATACAAAGATGGGAGGGAAAGTAGTGAGTGAGGAGGACATAAAAAACCTGCAAGGGGACATAGACAGGCTAAGTAAGTGGGCAGAGATTTGGCAGATGGAATACAACACTGGAAAGTGTGAGGTGATGCACTTTGGCAGGAAAAATCCTAGAGCAATTTATTATCTTAATGGCAAGAAACTGGAGAGTACTGAAGTGCAAAGGGATCTGGGGGTCCTGGTGCACGAAACTCAAAAGGTTAGTATGCAGGTGCAGCAAGTGATTAAGAAGGCAAATGGAATGTTGGCTTTCATTGCTAGGGGGATAGAATATAAAAATAGGGAGGTATTGCTTCAGTTGTACAAGGTATTGGTGAGACCGCACCTGGAATACTGCATACAGTTTTGGTGTCCTTACTTAAGGAAAGACATCCTTGCTCTCGAGGCAGTGCAAAAAAGGTTCACTCGGTTAATCCCGGGGATGAGGGGGTGGTCATATGAGGAGAGGTTGGGTAGATTGGGACTCTACTCATTGGAGTTCAGAAGAATGAGAGGCGATCTTATTGAAACATATAAGATTGTGAAGGGGTTGGATCGGGTGGATGCGGGGAGGATGTTCCCGATGACGGGTGAGACGAGAACTAGGGGACATAGTCTTAGAATAAGGGGCTGCTCTTTCAAAACTGAGATGAGGAGGAACTACTTCACTCAGAGGGTGGTAGGTCCATGGAATATGCTGCCACAAAAAGCTGTAGAAGCTACAACATTAATTAAATTTAAAACAGAAATAGACAGTTTCCTAGAAGTAAAGGGCATTAAGGGTTACGGGGAGCGGGCAGGAATTTGGACATGAGTCTAGGTTCGGATCGGTCATGGCCCTGTGGGTAGTGGAGCGGGCCCAGGGACTGTGTAGCCTGATTCTGCTCCTATTTCGTGTGTGCAATTCTGTTAGATGCAGGAGATGGTTCTGTGATAGATAGTAGATTGGCGGTTAGGATCAGATCAGCCATGATCTTATTGAATGGCGGAGCAGGCTCGAGGGGCCGATTGGCCTACTCCTGCTCCTATTTCTTATTCTTATGTTCTTATGTTTTCCTACATGTGGTTAATTTTCCCAGCCACAGGACATTTGGGAATACATTCCCTAAAATGTCTCCTTCCATTTCTGAATAAATAAAGGCCCAGGCCTTGGGTGAGGCCCAATAAGGTAGACCATTTTGTGTTTTGCTTTCTGCCCATTTTCACTCATTCGCTTGCTTCATATTGTTGATGACACGTGTAAAATTTGGATTCTGAAAATGAAAGGCACTGGCACCAATCATTATTTTTTTCCAAAAACAGCAGAGTATCGTATCATTAGCCCCCAGTCAGGTTACTTAGAGAAGAATAATACCAGTCTGCAGCAAGGTTTCTTTCATCTGAGATTTTATGATACATAGCATTTTACAACAGCGGGTTTCTCCAGCTGTGGTGGTTTAGATTAAAGGATTAAATCACCTCGGAGGAGATGGAAAGATGCAGACAGGTCAGCGTGAGAGACAGAGACTGCCTGAGGTGAATCTTACTCTTGCTGAGCTTTCCCTTTTCCGTGTGTTTGAAATCTCCACCCTACACTGTAGTAAAGTGTCTCATTAACTATTTATAGACTAAAAGGAATGAAGTTTTTGATTTTGGGAACTTTAAAAAGAATCTTTCTTACTCCATTTCTGTTTTATTGGATACACAGGGTGTGAAATTGGTCATTGTCAGTAGCATAAAACGGGCTCATAGCGAATTGCCAGCCTGTTTTACACCTCGCCCGATTTCCTTTTCTATTTACATCAAGACCAGTTTCACCCCCACAAGGTCTCATAACTGATTCATTTCTCCCTTCTTCTGACACTGATCATTCTTGCTGGGCTACGGATCCACGTATATTTGCAGGTCTCTGGCTCTTCACCAAGAGGCCATTATTCATGCATGAGCCTAGACAGAGAACGTCTGCAGGCTATGTGACACCAAGGACTGTCCCAGCCTCACCCAACGCTCACACATGGACTTTCCAGCAGGGGTTATGGGACACACTGGATCACAGCCAGATTTAACCCCCGACCCCCCCGACCCCTGCCCTCCCCACTGTCCCTATTCCCCAGACCTGGGACACTGGAGAAAATTGTGATGCCTACAACTACAACCCTGGTTGAGATTGGCTAATCCAATACAGACCAGTGTTCCACAATAGGGTCTTCCTCTCCTGTGGCTCTGTGTCACATTATGCACGATATTTACCCAGTCGTGGGGATGGAAGCAGCCACTTCGATTTAAATTGCAAGTTCTGCTGTACAGTTAAATCGAAGGCTAAGACATTGGAGGATGGGGGGTGGGGGCGGTGGTACAACAGGTGCAGACTCCTTGAGAGATGATGATATCATTGAGAATAGAGTGTTCCTATTTTAATCGCTTTAAATAGTAGATAGGCATATCTGTCTGCTACTCTTCTGTTTTCATCCTGAATTTTTTCCCGTTCTCATTCTTTGGCCGCGATTTTCTCGGCGGCGTCGGAATGGTGGCGGGAGAGCTGGTTTCCGGGTTCCAGTCCCGATCCCAGCTGCAGCCACTCTGTCAAAGGGATTTTCCCTTGATTGGCCTTGTTAAGCCCACCCTGCGGGCTTCCCGGCCAATTAACATCATCAGCCAGTTTCCTTAAAGGGACCACGGCCACATTGAGTTTGACAGTTGTTCTGTCAGTGTTTGACAGCATTGAGGTGCTGCAAACACTGACAAGCACTGTACAAAGGTGGACGCTTGCACCAAGTCTCTCCAATGACTCCCTCCATATGCATATGGAGTGAGTCACAACATGCAGGGAGGTTCTCTTCCCTTCCAAGGGTGGAAGAGACCTCCCTAGGACACCAACGCAGCCTGGTTGCACATTGCACAGAAGGGCAAAAGCAGTGATGTCGTCAGGGGTCCCTGGCTGTAGTGGCGCCAAACTTTCAATGATCTCAGTGGATCACAAAACATTACTGCAAAGCCACACTAAAGCTCACCCTGCTGTGCCACTCAACACATCCCCATCACTCTGCCTTCCGTACCCTTCTCCTGCACATCCTTACTTACACCAAGTTACCTTGTACTCCACCCAACCCTCTCTATTTACATTATCACTTCCCCATCTCACTAGCCACCCCTCACATTCACCCTCATCCTACTGCAAGCAAACCAACTAACAACACACACAGATAGGCACTTGAGAGGTTTAGCCAATCTCCATGTGAAGTTTCTGGTAATGTGTTGTCATACAGTGAAATCTATATTTTCAACACTGCCCCTTATTGGACAGATCTGTGCGCACCTTGAGAAGTGTCTTACTGAGTTCCTGTGAATGTCGAGACATAACTTCCCGCCACCCCCCCCCCCCCCCCCCCCCCACTATAGTGATGAGTGGGTTTCCTACCCGCTGTCAATCTTTGTGATTTTGACAGCTAACCCGCCTTCAAATCCGCACTCTGAGCGCCGGCAAAATTCCTGCCTTCGGGTCACTCACTTCTTACAGCTAGAGTAATATAGCTCCCGGGCTAATTCAGGGAGTTTATCCATTGAGTCGGTGAAGGTCCCTGGATCAATTTCTTGTCTGTGATGAGTTAGCCGAGGTGACACTGGAGCTGCTACAATTGACCTCATTGACCTTAGGTTATGGAGGGTGAAACCAGTCAGAGTTCCTGATCACTAACCAGCAGTGTGTGTATGGATATGAGATAAGGACAGACTGGGCTCAACTGTGATGCCCTCCACAGTCAAGCAGCTTGCTGACAGTCACTGCCAAGGAGCACACATGAAGAATGGTCACTCGGGAAGGTACCTGAGCGAACCCATAACTCAGCAAGGGCCAACACCTTCAGGGGAGTGGGAGGGTGAGAAAATAAGGATTAAAAAGATGGGTTGGATGTTAAGTTGGCTCAGGTTAGTTTCCTTGTCTGCTGGCTGACACCAGGCATTGAAGAACATCCTATTGAGGACTCTCCATCTAGTTTCTCTCCACCCTTTCCTGCCCACTCCCTATTCGAGAGCTGGATGGCCCAATACTCCTTTCTAGTCTATGCAACCTGTCCTCATAATTTAACACTTTTAGCCCCAGTATCATTCTGGTGAATCTGCGCTGCACGCCCTAAAAGGCCAATATATCCTTCCTGAGGTGCGGTGCCCAGAACTGAACGCAGTACACCAGATGCGGTCTAACCAGAGCTTTATACAACAGTAGCATAACTTTGCATTCCAGCCCCCTTGAGATAAAGGCTAACATTCCATTAGCCTTTTTAATTATTTTTGTACCTGCCCACTAGCTTTCAGTGATAAAAGGGGAGCACCTCCAATTCCAGGCTCTTATCAAACACCTTCTGGAGGTTCGTGACATCCATAGACGCTCCTTTATCTACTGCAATAGTAACCTCCTCAAAACATTCAAATAGTTTAATTAGACATGACTTACTCTTTACAAATTCATGCTGGCTCGCTCTGATCAAGTCATATTTGTCTAAGTCACTGTGCCCCAATAGCAGATTCGAGTAACTTACCCACAACAGATGTTAGATTAATAGATCTATAATTTCCTGCTTTCTCTCTCCCACCCTTCTTAAATAATGAAGTGACACAGAATTTCCCAATCCAAGGGGACAATTCCTAGATCAAGAGAGGTTTGGAAGATCATGACTAAAGCATCTGGAATTTCCTCACCTACTTTTTTTAATAGCCTGGGCTAGAACCTATCAGGTCCTGGAGATTTGTCAATCTTCAGTCTCATTATTTTCTCCATTACCATTTTTTTACTTATATTAAACTAGTAAGACCCTCCCCATGATTTATTTTTAATTTTCCTCTAGTACTTTATCTTCATCCTCTACTGTGAAGACTGATACAAAGTAATTGTTTAGCAGGTCTGCTATTACCTTATTTTCAATTGCAATATCACCTGTCTGTCTTTAAGGTGCCCACATTACCGTTAGCAACCAGCTTTCTCTTAATATACTTGCAAAAACTTTGTGCGTGTATGTATATACGCATGTGTGTGTTTGTGTCGATGTATGTACACATGTGTATGTACGCATGTATGTATGTGTGTATACGCTACGCGCGTTTATGTGGCTCGGTGCCTTATTAAGCATCTTAGGATGTTTTGCTACTTTAAAGGCGCTATATAAATGCAAGTTGTTGTTGTTTATGTATGTGTGTGTGCATGTATGTGTGTGTGAATGTATGTATGCGTGTGTACATGTGTATGTGTGTATGTATGTGCATGCCTGTGTTTGACAAAGCGCAGTTCAAATTATCACAAAAGATTTGCCTATTTGTGTTTGGCTTTGTCTTCAGAAATATCCAAATTTTACAAGCAGCCCAAAGCCCAAACCTGAAAATATTTTCCAAACAGCCTTCCCTCGTGTAGAGTTAAAACTTCCTTCAGACTCCCAGATGTTGCACCTTTACTGTGCCGAGAATCACTGAACCGGTCTTCTTGTCTCCAGGCTGCCAATCTTGCTTTAATTATGTTTACAAGCTATTCGACCTGGTTCAAAGTTAGATACGTCTTCATGAAAAATTAGACTACACCTGCTAGGCATTACATTTTGTGCCAACATGAACTTATTCAGAGATTTAGTATGAAAAGCATAGTGTGTTAGCTACCAGCCTTTCACCATTGATAAATCCAGCTCAAACTGATTGGATGAAAGTCTCCATCCTCTACTGGTCGTGTGATCCCTATATGAAATGAGTTTGGGAAGCTTTCATCCAGTGTTTGGCAGACATGGCTCACAGCATGCAACTGCCCCCAGTTTGGTACCAGATTGGTAATCTCACTCTAAAGGCCCTTGGAATAGCTGGGAAATTAAAATGGAAAAATGTCACCCTGGTGCTCTTCTGAGTTGGAGCTGTGGCACATTGTTTGAGCAGAGCAGAGCCGAAGGAACTTTACTGTACCGCGAGTTGTGCTATATCTAACCTGGGAGAGCTTGTTGCTGATGCTGAGTTGCTTCTTCTTGATAAGCATAGTACTAACCAGAAGAGCTTCATTTTTTAAAAATTATTCCCTTCCCTTGCCCAGTCCATGGACAAGAGTTGTTGACCAGCTATCCTGAATCCTTTTCCAATGAACAATAGGCTCCGTCTGTGCCTCAATTTCTAATATTCTGCTCGCAAATCTCTTGCTGCGTTGCTTACGGTGGGTTAGAAATTGCACTGTTTTAGAACAGCAGTGTGACAGGAAAAGTGTTACAGGAAGTAAGTGTGACACCACAGGAATTTAGGACTTCATAGAATCTTACAGCACATCCGGCCTGTGCCAGCACTTTGAAAGAGCTATCCAATTAGTCCCACTCCCCTGCTCTTTCTGCATAGTCCTACAAAATCTTCCTTTTCAAGTATATAACCAATTCCCTTTTGAAAGTTATTATTGAATCTGCTTCCACCATCCTTTCAGGCAGTGTATTTCAGATTATAAATAAAGAGGGGAATTGGGGGAGGGCACCAGTGAATGGGGGAATTGGGTGAGGGCACCAGTGAATGGGAGAATTGGGAGAGGGCACCAGTGAATGGGGACTTTTTTTTTTATTCATTCACGGAATGTGGGCATCACTGGCAAGGCCAGCATTTATCGCCCATCCCTAATTGCCCTTGAGAAGGTGGTGGTGAGCAGTCTTCTTGAACTGCTGTAGTCTGTGTGGTGAAGGTACTCCCATAGTGCTGTTAGGGAAGGAGTTCCAGGATTTTGACCCAGCGACTATGAAGGAACCGCAATATATTTCCAAGTCAGGATGGTGTCTGACTTGGAGGGGACCTTGGAGGTGATGTTGTTCCCATGCGCCTGCTGCCCTTGTTCTTCTAGGTGGTAGAGGTCGTGGGTTAGGGAGGTACTGTCGAAGAAGCCTTGGCGAGTTGCTGTTGTGCATCTTGTAGTTGGTGCGCACTGTAGCCACGGGGCACCGGTGGTGGAAAGAGTGAATGTTTAACGTGGTGGATGGGTTGCCAATCAAGCGGGTTGCTTTCTCCTGTTTGGTGTCGAGCTTCTTCAGTGTTGTTGGAGCTGCACTCATCCAGGCAAGTGGAAAGTATTCCATTACACTCCTGACTTGTGCCTTGTAGATGGTGGAAAGGCTTTGGGGAGTCAGGAGGTGAGACACTCGCCGCAGAATGCACAGCCTCTGACTTGCTCTGGAGCCACAGTATTTATGTGGCTGGTCCAGTTAAGTTTCTGGTCAATGGTGACCCCCAGGATGTTGATGTTGGGGAATTCAGCGATGATAATGCCATTGAATGTCAAGGGACGGTGGTTAGATGCTCTCTTGTTGGATATAGTTCCTGCCTGGCACTTGTGTGGCACGAATGTTACTTGCCACTAATCAGCCCAAGCCTGAATATCATCCAGTATTGCTGCATGCGGGCATTGACTGCTTCATTGTCTGAGGAGTTGCGAATGGAACTGAACACTGTGCAGTCATCAGCAAACATCCCCACTTCTGACCTTATGATGGAGGGAAGTTCATTGATGAAGCAGCTGAAGATGGTTGGGCCGACGACACTGCCCTGAGGAACTCCTGCAGTGATGTCCTAGGGCTGAGATGATTGACCTCTAACAACCACAATCATCTTCCTTTGTGCTAGGTATGACTCCAGCCAGTGGCGTATTTTTCCCCTGACTCCCATTGACTTAAATTTTACATGGGTTCCTTGGTACCACACTCGGTCAAATGCTGCCTTGATGTCAAGGGCAGTCACTCTCACCTCACCTCTGGAATTCAGCTCTTTTGTCCATGTTTGGACCAAGGCTGTAATGAGGTCTGGAGCTGAGGGGTCCTGGCGGAACCCAAACTGGGCATCAGTGAGCAGGTTATTGGTGAGTAAGTGTCGCTTGATAGCACTGTCGACGACACCTTCCATCACTTTGCTGATGATTGAGAGTAGACTGATGGGGCGGTAATTGGCTGGGTTGATTTGTCCTGCTTTTTGTGGGCAGACATACCTGGGCAGTTTTCCACATTGTCGGGTAGATGCCAGTGTTGTAGCTGTACTGGAACAGCTTGGCTAGAGGCGCGGCTAGTTCTGGAGCACAACTCTTCAGCATGACAGCCAGGATATTGCCGGGGCCCATAGGCTTTGCTGTATCCAGTGCGCTCAGCTGCTTCTTGATATCACGTGGAGTGAATCGAATTGGCTGAAGATTGGCTTCTGTGATGGTGGAGACCTCAGGAGGAGGCCGAGATGGATCATCCACTCAGCACTTCTGGCTGAAGATGGTTGCAAACACTTCAGCCTTGTCTTTTGCACTCGCGTGCTGGGCTCTGTCATCATTGAGGATGGGGATGTTCATGGAGCCTCCTCCTCCTGTCAGTTGTGTAATGATCTACCACCATTCACAACTGGATGTGGTAGGACTGCAGAGCTTTGATCTGATTCGTTGATTGTGGGATCGCTTAGCTCGGTCTATAGCATGCTGCTTCCGTTGTTTAACATGCATGTAGTCCTGTGTTGCAGCTTCCCCAGGTTGGCACCTCATTTTTAGGTATGCCTGGTGCTGCTCCTGGCATGCTTTTCTACACTCCTCATTGAACGTGGATTGGTACTTGGGACTACGATGTGGTGGCCATTACGGAGACATGGTTAGAACAGGGACAGGAATGGTTGTTGGAAGTTCCGGGGTATAGATGTTTCAGTAAGAGTAGGGAAGTTGGTAAGAAAGGTGGAGGAGTAGCATTGTTAATCAAGGATAGTTTAACAGCGGCAGAAAGGCAGTTCGAGGGGGATCTGCCGTCTGAGGTAATATGGGCTGAAGTTAGAAATAGGAAAGGAGCGGTCACGTTGTTAGGAGTTTTCTACAGGCCCCCAAATAGTAATAAAGATGTGGAGGAAGAAATTGCAAAGCAGATTATGAATAGGTGTGGAGGTCACAGAGTAGTTGTCATGGGTGACTTCAACTTTCCAAATATTGATTGGAACCTTTATAGGTCAAACAGTTCGGATGGGATAGTTTTTGCACAGTGTGTGCAGGAGGGTTTCCTGACACAATATGTGGATAGGCCGACAAGAGGTGGGGCCACGTTGGATTTGGTACTGGGTAATGAACCGGGCCAAGTGTTTGATTTGTATGTGGGAGAGCACTTTGGAGATAGTGACCACAATTCGGTAACTTTCACTATTGCAATGGAGAGGGATAGGGCCATACGGCAGGGCAGGGTTTATAATTGGGGGAGGGGTAATTATGATGCGATTAGGCAAGAATTAGGGAGTATAAGATGGGAACAGAAACTATCAGGGAAAGGCACAAACGAAAAGTGGAGCTTTTTCATGGAGCAATTACTGCGTGTCCTTGATAGGTATGTCCCTGTCAGGCAGGGAGGAAATGGCCGAGTGAGAGAACCATGGTTCACAAAAGAGGTTGAATGTCTAGTCAAGAGGAAAAAGGAAGCGTATGTAAGGATGAGAAAACAAGGTTCAGTTGGGTCGATTGAGGGGTACAAGGTAGCAAGGAATGAGCTAAAAAAAGAGCTTAGGAGAGCGAGGAGGGGGCATGAGAAGTCCTTGGCGGGTCGGATCAAGAAAAACCCCAAGGCTTTTTACTCTTATGTGAGAAATAAAAGAATGACCAGGGTGAGGGTAGGGCCGGTCAAGGACAGTAGTGGGAACTTGTGCATGGAGTCAGAAGAGATAGGAGAGGTGATGAATGAATACTTTTCGTCAGTGTTCACCGAGGAGAGGGGCCATGTTCTTGAGGATGAGAGTGTGATAAAGGTGGATAGGCTGGAGGTGGTAGATGTTCTGAGGGAAGATGTTTTAGCAATTTTGAAGAACCTGAGGGTCGATAAGTCCCCTGGGCCAGATGGGATATATCCTAGGATTCTTTGGGAGGCAAGGGAGGAGATTGCAGAGCCTCTGGCTTTGATCTTTGGGTCCTCACTGTCCACGGGGATGGTGCCAGAGGACTGGAGAGTGGCGAATGTTGTTCCTCTCTTCAAGAAAGGAAATAGGAATGACCCTGGTAATTATAGGCCGGTTAGTCTTACTTCGGTGGTTGGTAAGATAATGGAAAAGGTCCTGAGGGATAGGATTTATGACCATTTGGAAAGGGGCAACTTAATCAGGGATAGTCAACACGGATTCGTGAAGGGTAAGTCTTGCCTAACAAATTTGATTGAATTCTTTGAGGAGGTAACTAAGTGTGTAGATGAAGGTAGAGCAGTTGATGTCGTATACATGGATTTTAGTAAGGCGTTTGATAAGGTTCCCCATGGTCGTCTCATGAAGAAAGTAAGGAGTTGTGGGATAGAGGGAAATTTGGCCGATTGGATAAGTAACTGGCTATCTCATAGAAGGCAGAGGGTGGTGGTGGATGGAACATTTTCGGACTGGAGACCAGTTACCAGCGGTGTGCCACAGGGGTCGGTGCTGGGTCCTCTGCTGTTTGTGATTTTTATCAATGACTTGGAGGAGGGGACTGAAGGGTGGATCAGTAAATTTGCTGATGACACCAAGATTGGTGGAGTAGTGGATGAGGTGGAGGGCAGTTGTAGGCTGCAAAGAGACATTGATAGGATGCAGAGCTGGGCCGAAAAATGGCAGATGGAATTTAACCCTGATAAGTGCGAGGTGATTCATTTTGGTAGGGCAAATTTGAATAAGGATTACAGGGTCAACGGCAGGGTTCTGAGGAACGTGGAGGAGCAGAGGGATCTGGGGGTTCATATCCACAGATCTCTGAAGGTTGCCACTCAAGTGGATAGAGCAGTAAAGAAGGCCTATGGTGTGTTGGCGTTTATTAACAGAGGGTTTGAGTTTAAGAACCGTGAGGTTATGCTGCAACTGTACAGGACCTTGGTGAGACCACATTTGGAATATTGTGTGCAGTTCTGGTCACCTCACTATAGGAAGGACGTGGAAGCATTGGAAAGAGTGCAAAGGAGATTTACCAGGATGCTGCCTGGTTTCGGGGGGAGGTCTTATGAGGAAAGATTGAGGGAGTTGGGGATTTTCTCTTTAGAGCGGAGGAGGATGAGAGGCGACTTAATAGAGGTTTATAAGATGATGAGGGGGATAGATAGAGTGGATGTTCAGAGACTATTTCCTCGGGTAGAGGCAGCTGTTACAAGGGGGCATAACTATAAGGTGCATGGGGGGAGATATAGAAGGGATGTCCGAGGTAGATTCTTTACTCAGAGAGTGGTTGGGGTGTGGAATGGACTGCCTGCTGTGATAGTGGAGTCGGACACTTTAGGAACTTTCAAGCGGTTATTGGATAAGCACATGGAGCACACCAGAGTGATAGGGAGTGTGATAGCTTGATCTTGGTCTCGGACAATGCTCGGCACAACATCGAGGGCCGAAGGGCCTGTACTGTGCTGTACTGTTCTATGTTCTATGAACCAGGGTTGGTCGCCTGGCTTGATGTTAATGGTAGAGTGAGGGATATGCCAGGCCGTGAGGTTACAGATTGTGGTGGAATACAATTCTGTTGCTGCTGATGGCCCACAGCACGCATCTGTGACAGATTGATTGGGGAGGACGAGGTCAGTAGGTTTTTCCCTTGTGTTGGTTCTCTCACCAGCTGTCGCAGGCCCAGACTGGCAGCTATGTCCTTCAGGACTCGGCCAGCTCGGTCAGTAGTGGTGCTACCGAGCCACTCTTGGTGATGGACATTGAAGTCCCCCACCCAGAGTACTCGCAGTGCTTCTTCCAAGTGGTGTTCAACATGGAGGAGTACTGACTCATCAGCTGAGGGAGGGCGGTAGGTGGTAATCAGCAGGAGGTTTCCTTGTCCATATTTGACCTGATGCCATGAGACTTCATGGGTTCCGGAGTCAATGTTGAGGACTCCTAGGGCCACTCCCTCCCAACTGTACACCACTGTGCCGCCATCTCTGGTGGGTCTGTCCTGCCGGTGGAACAGGATAAGCCCAAGGATGGTAATGGAAGAGTCTGGGACATTGGCTAAAAGGTATGATTCTGTGAGTATGACTATAGCAGGCTGTTGCTTGACTAGTCTGTGGGACAGCTCTCCCAATTTTGGCACAAGTCCCCAGATGTTAGTGAGGAGGACTTTGCAGGGCCGGCTGGGCTGGGTGTGCCTTTGTCGTGTCCGAAGCCAGTGCCGAGGTCGATGCCGGATGGGTGGTCCATCCGATTATGTTATTATTGTTTTTTGTATCGATTTGATACAACTGAGTGGCTTGATACTGCCATTTCAGAGGGCAGTTAAGAGTCAACCACATTGCTGTGGGTCTGGAGTTGCATACAGGCCAGACCAGGAAAAGGCAGCAGATTTCCTTCATTAAAAGACATTAGTGAACCAGATGACAATCTGGCAGTTTCATGGTCACTAATACTAGCTTTTCTTTTATTCCAGATTTATTAAACTAACTGAAATTAAATTCCCTAGCTGCTGTGGTGGGATTTGAATTCACGTCTCATGGATTATAAGCCCAGGTCTCTGGAGTACTAGTCCAGTAACATAACCACTATGCTACCATTCCCACATTGGGCAGAGGGCACCAGTAAATGGGGGCATTGGCAGAGGGCACTATTAAAGGGGGGATTTGGAAGAGGGCACCAGTAAATGGTAAAAGATGGGGGAGGGCACCAGTGAATGGGGGAATTGGGGGAGGGCACCAGTGAATGGGGAAATTGGGGGAGGGCACCAGTGAATGGGGGAATTGGGGGAGGGCACCAGTAAGTGCAGGCACTGGTAGAGGGCACTATTAAATGGGAGAATTGGGGGTACCAGTAAATGGAGAAATGGGGCACCAGTAAATATAGTGGGAGGAGTCTTGTGTGGAGCATAAACACCAGCCTATCGTAGGCCTGTTGGGCCGAATGGCCTGTTTGCTGTAAGTCCTATACGCAAGACTTTTAGGGGGCGAAATTCCCATTGTTAGTGCCTCTGGACTAGCGGTTCAATTAGACTCGCCAAACTCACTTCACTCACGAAGCTCGACACCATCCAGGACAAAGCAGCCTGCTTGATTGGCACCCCATCCACCACCTTAAACATTCACTCCCTCCACCACTGGCGTACCGTGGCTGCAGTGTGTACCATCTACAAGATGCACTTGCCATGGCTTCTTCGGTAGCACCTCCCAAACCCGCGACCTCTTCCACCTAGAAGGGCAAGGACAGCAGGCGCATGGGAACACCACCACCTCCAAGTTCCCCTCTAAGTCACGCACCATCCTGACTTAGAAGTATATCGCCGCTCCTTCATCGTCGCTGGGTCAAAATCCTGGAACTCCCTCCCTAACAGCACTGGGGGAGTACCTTCACCACACGGACTGCAGCGGTTCAAGAAGGCGGCTCACCACCACCTTCTCAAGGGTAATTAGGGATGGGCAATAAATGCTGGCCTTGCCAGCGACGCCCTGATCTCATAAACGAATAAAAAAATCATAAGGTTCTGATACCCGGAAGACTTTTATTCAATCAGTCTGGGTTTGTGCAAATCCACTGTACGACCAGCTATCGTGACACTTCTGCTTTGAGCCCATTTTTTGTTCCTAACACATTTGCCGACAGCAATTTAAAAATTACTCAAATTAAATCATAGGAACATAGGAACAGGAGTAGGCCATTCAGCCCCTCGAGCCTGTTCCGCCATTCAATGAGATCCTAGATGATTGGTGACCTAACTCCATATACCCGCCTTTGGCCCATATCCCTTAATACCTTTGGTTAACAAAAATCTATCAATCTCAGATTTAAAATTAATAATTGACTCAGCAACAGCTGCCATTTGTGGAAGAGAGTTCCAAACTTCTCAACCCTTTGCGTATAGAAGTGTTTCCTAACTTCACTCTTGGAAAGCCTGGCTCTGATTTTTAGGCTGTCCCCAAGTTCTAGACTCCTCAACCAGCGGAAATAGTTTCTCCCTATCAGTTCCCCTTAATATCTTAACCTTCTAAATTTTAGGGAATACAACCCTAGTTTGAGTAATCTCTACTCGTAATTTAACCCTTGTAATCCAGGTAACATTCTAGTAAATATGCTGCACTCCCTCCAAGGCCAATATATCATTCCTAAGGTGTGGTGCCCAGACTGAACACAGTACTCCAGGTGTGGTCTAACCAGGGCTTTGTATCGCTGTAGCATGACTTCTACCCCCTTGTATTCTAGTCCTCTAGATATAAAGACAAGCATTCCATTCGCCTTTTTGATTATTTTTGATTACCTGTCCATGATCTATGTACATGGACCACTAAGTCTCTTTGGATTTCCACTGCTTCTAGCCTTTCACCATTTAGAAAGCACTATGGTCTATTTTTTTTAGGTCAAAAGTGGATGACCTCACATCTGCCTATATTGAAATCCATTTGCCACAGTTTTGCTCATTCACTTAATCTATCTCTTAATATCTCTTTCTAATTTTACGCTTCCATCTACACTGCTTACAATGCCGCCTATCTTTGTGTCATCAGCAAACTTGGATATGTGGCTCTCTATCCCATCATCTAAGTCGTTAATAAATACAGTGAATAGTTGAGGCCCCAACACAGATCCCTGTGGGATGCCACTAGTCGCATCCTGCCAATTAAAGTACTTGCCCATTATCTCGACTCTCTGTCTCCTACCTCTCAGCCAATTTCCTAACCAGATCAATAATTTTCCCTCAATTCCATGATCTTCAACTTTAGTTAACAGTCTCTTATGAGGGACTTTATTGAATGTCTTCTGGAAGTCCATATAAATAACATCCATAGACATTCCCCTGTCCACTACTTTAGTCACTTCTTCAAAAATTTCAAACAAGTTCGTCAGGCATGACCTACCTTTTACAAATCCATGCTGGCTCTCTCTGATCAACTGAAAATTTTCAGGATGCAGTGGCCAATTTCATTCTAAAATGTTTTATTTCTGTTTTACATTTCCCCTTCCCCCGAATTCCATGTACTGTATCTCAGCTGATATTGGAAACCCACCAGTGTGAGGGATTGTGTGTACACAGAGCTGTGTCTTTCCACTGGGCCTCAATGCTCATTAATGTCACAGTAGCTCTTGAGTAATGCACAAAGACATGCAAGGGTAATAAAATGTTGACTCATATCACCAAAATACATATCAAAGGAAGTTTTGATCAAACTGTATGGTCAGACCACATCTTGAGTAGTTTGGTGTCCAGTTTGGTTTCCAAGAACACAAAGGAGACAGTTGGCCAGGAGCTCAGAGATGGATCACAAGGCTGATCTCTAGTGTTAGAGGTCTGAGCGATGAGGTAAAACTGGAGAAATGTGAACCTTTCAGCCTTGAAAGGAAGATGAGAAATTATCTTTTAGAGGTATAAGATTCTAAATGGTATGAAAAAGGTAAATCAGGGACTTTTCAAGGGGGGCTTCAGCCGAATTCCGGATTTTAATTATTTGTGAGTGTTCTGGAGGCTCCTTTACATTTATTTAATTTTATGCAGTAAAATTCTCCCTGGAAACTGCACTGTTCAAAAAACTGCATGGGACAATGATTGGTCATTTACCAACAGTACTTAAAACAAACAAAAAAGAAGAAAGCCTTACATTTATACAATGTCGTTCACAACCTCAGGATGTCCCAAAGTGCTTTATAGCTAATTAAGTATTTTTTGAAGTATGGTCGCTGCTGTAACATTGACACGGCAGCCAATCTGTGCACAGCAAGGCCCCACAAACAGCAATGAGATAATGACCTGATGATCTGTTTTAGTGATGTTGGTTGAGGGCTAAATATTGGTGAAGACACCAGGGAGAACTCCCCTGCTCTTCTTCGAAAAGTGCCATGGGATCTTTTACGTCCACCTGAGAGCAGACGGGGCCTCGGTTTAACGTTTTATCCAACAGACAGCACCTCCAACAGTGCAGCACTCCCTTAGTACTGCTCTGAAGTGTCAACCTACATTATGTTCTCACATTTCATGAAGTTTGCCTTGAACCCTTGACCTTCTGAATCAGAGGCTGACACCGGGGGTTCCCTGAAGAAAGCTGTCTCACCATGTGCAGTGAGGATAAATACCAGTAGGACTGGTTGGGCCGAAGGACCTGTTTCCATGTTGTCATTTCTATTGTAATTCTATGTGAAAAAAAAATCATGTGAAGAGTCAATTTGTTTTGGTAGAGAGGGATTAAGAAATTTGGTGAAAGCAGGATCTATACGAGAGTGACGTGTTTGCTTGGCTATGACGGACTTTTCCTGTTGCTAAAATTTCTTTGGGAAGGTTTTCCTGGGTCTACACTTTTTTTGTAGTGTAATCACTGTTGGAATGTAGGAAAAGTGACAGCCAACATAGCAATGTCCCACAAACAGCAATGAGATAATGACAAATCTGTTTTAGTGATGTTGGTTGAGGGATAGACATTGGCCAGGACACTGGAGAGAACTCCCCTGCTCTTCTTTGAAATAGTGTTTTTTTTTATTCGCTTATGGGATGTATGTGTCGCTGGCAAGGCCAGCATTTATTGCCCATCCCTAGTTGACCTTGGGAAGGTGGTGGTGAGCCGCCTTCTTGAACCGCTGCAGTCCATGTGGTGATGGTACTCCCACAGTGCTGTTAGGTAGGGAGTTCAAGGATTTTGACCCAGTGACGATGAAGGATCGGCGATATACTTCTAAGTCAAGATGGTGTGTGACTTGGAGGGGCACTTGGAGGTGGTGGTGTTCCCATGCGCCTGCTACCCTTGTCCTTCTAGGTGGAAGAGGTCGTGGGTTTGGGAGGTGCTGCCGAAGAAGCCTTGGCGAGTTGCTGCAGTGCATCTTGTAGATGATACACACTGCAGCCACGGTGGAGTGAGTGAATGCTTAAGGTGGTGGATGGGGTGCCAATCAAGCGGGCTGCTTTATCCTGGATGGTGTTGAGCTTCTTGAGTGTTGTTGGAGCTGCACTCATCCTGGCAAGTGGAGAGTATTCCATCACACTCCTTACTTGTGCCTTGTAGATGGTGGAAAGGTTTTGGGGAGTCAGGAGGTGAGACACTCGCCGCAGAATACCTAGCCTCTGACCTGCTCTTTTTGCCACAGTATTTATGTGGCTGGTCCAGTTAAGTTTCTGGTTAATGGTGACCCCCAAGTTGTTGATAGTGGGGGATTTGGCGATGGTAATGCCGTTGAATGTCAAGGGGAGGTGGTTAGACTCTCGCTTGATTGAAATAGTGCCATAAGAGCTTTTACATCCACCTGAGAGGGCAGACTGGGGCCAGGTTTCACGTCTCATCTGAAAGACTGCACCTCCAACAGTGCAGCACTCCCTCAGTACTACACTGAAGTGCTGATTATGTGCTGGTGTCTAGAGTGGGACTATGAACCCACAACCTTCTGACACAGAAGCAAGACAGCTACCACTGAGCCACAGCTGACAATTGATTGCTTTGCCCAAGCTATCAACTGTACCTGGATGCAGACACAGGAAAATCTCACCTCTCATGTTATTAACTTATTACAGGAAACTCTTTATTAACCGGCACCGACGGTACCGGCGTGGCGCTGGTTAATCACAAAGTCCGGATAATGGAGAGTTATATCTCCCAACGTACGAGAGCCCCGTACACATTGACATGCGCCTGCATTCGGAGCTCCGTCTCCCCGGGGACCGCCAGCTGACCATCTGTCATGTCCACTGCCTACCCGGGCTGCACATTCCCCTCCCAATCTACACGCTCCGATACAAGGCAAACGCCTCGGGGTTTTTTTAAGTTAATTTTAAACGAGAGATGAAGGAAAACCCCGGTTACCTACTCAAGAATTTTGCCGGTTAAGAGAGATTTCCGGATATTTGGGTGCCGGTTAATAAAGAGTTTCCTTTATTAAGAATTCTGAACTTTCATTGAGTAACTTTCAAAGTAACATACCTCATCCTGTGCATTAACTGGAATGTAACAGTTGGCTTTTCAGGAGAGCACTGATGGTGATACCTACTGTTTAACAACTGGCATTGCAATATTGTGAAGAAAATAATTTTCATACCCATCAAATGATGGTAAATGGGTCACTGAGACTTTGAGGAAAATGCATTATTCCAGAGGGAGATAATGGGTCAGGAAGTCAACAATCAATCTGAATTACACCTTCTTTCCTGCAGATGTGCTGGAAGGAAGTGTGAAAAATTTCTACAGCCGCTTGGCATTTCATGAGCTGTGGGGAATCTCAGTAAGGAACAGGCTGAACGTGACTGCAAGAGGGATCCAATCTGGGTAAGTATTCATCCTCCAAGGCCTTCTTTACAGTGGAGGTCACAGCAGACATTGGACTCGCCCTCTTGATTTGCTTATTTCCTTGAGCCTGCTCTGCCATTGCTGATCTATACCTCAACTTCATTTATCTGCCTTAGCTCCATATTCCTTGATAACCTTACCTAACAAAAATCTAGCAATCTCAGTCTTGAATACTCCAATTGTCCCAGCATTCACAGTCTTTTGAGGGCAAGAGCTCCCAATTTCTAATACCCTTTGGGTGAAAAAGTGCTTCCTGATTTCACTCCTGAATTTACTTCTGAATGGCCTGGCTCTAATTTTAAGATTATGCCCCTTTGTTCTGGATTCCCCATCAGAGGATATGATTTTTTAATTATTTCAAACACTTCGATTAGATCAAGGGAAAAAAGGCCAAGCCTATGCAAACTGTCCTCATAATTTCATGTTTTAAGCGCCGGTATCATTTTATTGAATCTGTGTGGCACCACCTCCAAGGCCACTATATCCTTCCTGAGGTGTGGAAAGCAGTGCTCCAGGTGGGGCTTGACCAAGGCTCTATACAACTGAAGCATCACTTCCTCCCCTTTGTATTCCAGTCCCTTCGAAATAAAGGCCAACGTTCCATTATCCTTTTGTTCACTTGCTCAATGCTTAGACACGTTAGGAACTGTCCATGTTGGGAAATCTTGGAAACTTGTACCACAGTGCCCTGGCCTATCAACACACTGCACCATAAGATAATCTAATTATAATATAGGCAGGGGGTCAATTGTGGCCCACCTCCCCTTCACCTTCTGGGCGCCAGCAGACTTCCTGTTCCACTTGCCTTTGGCCCCCAGGCACAGCTGCCCAGCTTTGGGATGCTTACTGTTCAGATTCAGGGCTATTTCCCCCCCACTTCCTAGTCTTCAGTAAAAAAAAAATGGCAAAGGAACACAATTAGGTAACAGTTATTCTAGATACATACAGCAAGTGAAAGGACCCCATTAAAACACAACTACCATCCAACAAATAACCACAATGGTACGATTGAAACTAGGAGCTCCCAAATGGGAACTGCAGGCTCAAACCTGTGTCCCTTCACTCTGTCGTGCAATGTGCTTCAGCTTTCTGGAGGGTATCCCTGGGGAAAACCATTGGTTTGGATTGTGACCCTTGGCGAAAAGTTAGGGCTGGATTTTGAATGACCCATGGAGTCGGGTTTGGAGGCGTGTGGGGGGTTAAATTTGCGGGGTCGGGGTTTCCGACCCCATCCCGACTCCATCCCGCCTCCACGCAATTTTGACAGAATCAGTCACGGGGTTCCCGACTCCGTCCCGCCTTCAAGAGGCGGGAGAGGCCATTAAAGCCCTTAACAAGCTCTAAATTGGCTCTGTAATGCCATTTTGAAATGCTGTAGCTAGTTTAACCCTCTTCTGACGTGAAGCACGCCTGGTGTGAAACACTCCAGTGAAACCTGGCGGGAGCACAAGTGGATAGCTGACTATCGGCTGCAGGTCCATTATTACAACGGAGATGTGATGAAGGTAGTATTAGGTCTGAACGTCGCCTCTGATGCTGCTGCATTGAATGTCTTCAGAGACTGCCTGGGAGGACTTGCTTGGCAAAAACTCTCTCTCTCTCTCTCTCTTTCCCTTCTCCTCTACACCACCACCACCCATTTTTGCATCCAGGTCCACCCACATCAAAAGCCAGGCAGGTCCTCTCTCACCAACAGTCTCTCAGACTAGCCAGTCAGCAATGATGACATCATCAGAGGCGGCTTTCAGACTGAAAACACTAATTAGTTCATGGGTTCCCACATGCTCCAACTCAATTGCCCAATTAAGTAAAAATTGCATCTGGCATCCACATTAATCTGGAGTCGGGTTGGGAACACGAAATGCGGATTACACGACCCCAACCCGACCCCAAGACAAAATCCAGCCCTTAGAGTAATATTGTTGTAAAGATTGCTACTGAACTGACTCGCTGCATCTTTGTGCTCCAAGGTTCTTTGAGTGTGAACGCTTGTGCGATGAAGATTCCTGTTGCAAAGGATTCGGATTTCTGAAAGACCCACAGACGCCAGGTATTAACTATCAATGAATAAATGAGGAGAGTGTAGCAGACTGTGCACTAAGAAAAAGAGAAGCCATTAAATACTAAGCTGTTAAAGAGGGTAGATAAGAACATAAGAAATAGGAGCAGGAGTAGGCCATTTGGCTCTTCGAGCCTGCTCCGCCATTCAATAAGATCATGGCTGATCTTCTACCTCATCTCCACTTTCCTGCACTATCCCCATATCCCTTGATTCCCTTAATATTCAAAAATATATCGATCACTGTCTTGAATATAAGATAAGTTGAACCAAAATCAATTGTTTGACAAAAGTACAAAGGGTCCAAAATTCCTTGGGCCTGCTAGCGCACTGGGGCAAAAGTCACTGAAAATATGGCAAAATATACCCTGATCCTGGATACTCCGGCTGTGTAGGATAGTGGCACCCACTCCACCATTTTACACCAGCAGAGTGGGACCAAGGATATTTGGAGTGAAACTCCGTAACTGGTACCACAGACGCAAACCCGGAAGAGGTAAGGTAACTAAGCAGCTTATATTTAACTGCTTCCCACAAAGGGTGGTGAATGTGTGGAACAGGAAGACAGTGAAGGTGGACAGCGTTAGCAAATTCAAGAGGGAGCTGAATCGTCTTTAGTGCAGCAAAAAAAAAAGGAATCAAGTAGTAGAAGAGATAAAGCCTAATGAGATACTTTTTGAACTTTGGGACTAGCCAGATGTACCACAGTTGACTTTTTCAATTCTGTACTTAAATAAGAATTACACCTCCGGAATGACTGGGACAAAATGACTCACTAGACCCATAAGCACAGATCAAGAGCAAAGAAGTCTTAATACAATTATACAGGGTATTGGTGAGACCACACCTGGAGTATTGTGTACAATTCTGGTCTCCTTACCTAAGGAAAGACATACTTGCCTTCGAGGGAGTGCAGTGAAGGTTCACTAGACTGGTTCCTGGGATGAGGGGATTGCCCTCTGAGGAGAGATTGAGTAGACTAGGCCTATATTCCCTAGAGTTTAGAAGAATGAGAGGTGATCTAATTGAAACATAAAATTCTTAAGGGACTTGACAGGGTTAATGCTGAGAAAATGTTTCCCCTGGCTGGGGAATCTAGAACACGGGGTCACAGTCTCAGAATAAGGGGTAGGCCATTTAGGACTGAGATGAGGAGAAATTTCTTCACTCAAAGGATTGTGAATCTTTGGAATTCTCTATCCCAGAGAGCTGTGGATGCTCAGTCGTTGAATATATTCAAGACAGAGGTCGATAAATTTTTGGGAACTAATGGAATTAAGGGATATGGGGATAGAGCGGGAAGGTGGAGTTGAGGTAAAAGATCAGCCATGATCTTGTTGAATGGTGGAGCAGGCTCAAAGGGCCAAATGGCCTCCTCCTGCTCCTATTTCTATGTTCTTATGTTCTTAAGTGTATGGGTCCTGCTCATAAGCACAATGAATTTCATTTCAGTGGTTATTATTTGGATCTATTCGGTTTATACTGTGAGGATTCAAATTTCTGCAGCGTTTCTTCTGATCTCCCACCGTAACTTCGGCCGAAGATCAGCGAAAGACCCGGAGAAACAGTGTAAACAACCATTTACTCTTTTTCTCTGAGGTTTCCATTGGTCTTCTGCCAAAGTTACGGTAGGAGATTGGGCGAACCCCCATGGAAGCCCTACCCCTGTGTGTTGCAAGCCCTCCAAAGCCTCACTGGTGTAAGTGCACTCGCAGGTTAAACTCCTGTTGTGCTGAGTAGGCACCAGAATGCTATAGGTGCCGTTATAAACCACACAACCTTCTTTGACTGTGCGACTACTGCCGTATAGATGGCACTGTATTCAGTGTTCGGTTTAACTTTATATGCGAATCATTGTCCTGATTCACCTTATTTTTGGTTTGCGTACAGTCGAATGGGTCACATTGCCCAAGAGCATTGAACTGAGCTCCTCCTGTTGCTCAGGTGGTTATTGCATCATGTGGTTAATTCATTCAGAAAGACCCGGAAGGTCCCAGGACCGGTTCCCGGCTCATGCTTAACTGGCTGCTCTCAGCTAGGGTGGTGACTGATTGGCTTTTGCGGCGGGTGGAAAAGCATTTAGTCAGTGTTCCTGCTCCTGATTACTATCCAGTGACATGTGCTGGAAATGTGTATGTCTGGATGTTGGATGAGGACGGGGTGAGGCTTGACTGTTACCTACCTCCAAGGCCAACACAGTGTGAAGAATGGTCACTTGGGTGAAGTAAATGTGGGATGGCATTGCCTGTAAAACTGGCTTAGGGGGACCGAGGATTTTCCTGTTAATATTTACTTTCTTTATCAAATACATTTGCTAGACATGGAGATGACGTGCCTTACGCTCAATAGTCTTGGAGTGCAGTCCTGCAGTGAGGAAGTTCAGAGCTGGCATATCCTAGACTGTGAGTCAGCTGACCTGGACAAACTAACCTATCCATTTGGATGGTACCAGAAGCCTGGTATGTAATAAACTCTACATTTCCAGATTTATCTTTTTTTTTAATTGGTTTATATTCATTCCATCAGCCTGCCACAACTCCAGGTCCCACAGGCGGGAGGCCAGTATTCGAGTTGGCGAGCTTTACTCTGCTTACTTAACCTGGAGGTGCCTGGTGCTGACAGTGGGTTCCCAAAGTTGGGAAAGTGTTCTCTTTCCTTGCACCAACATCCTTCTCCTTGATGACTACAATACTTCATAGAATCATAGAATGGTTACAGCAGGGAAGAAGGCCATTCGGCCCGTCGAGCCCACGCCAGCTCTCTGCAACAGCACTTCAGCTAGTCCCACTCCCCCGCCCTTTCCCCATAGCCCTGCAAAATTTTTTCCTTCAGATATTTATCCAACTCCCTTTTGAAAGATAAAATTGAGTCTGCCTCCACCACTCTTTCAGGCAGTGCATTCCAGATCTTAACCACTCGCTGAGTAAAAAAGTTTTTTCTTACGTCGCCTTTGGTTCTTTCACCAATCACCTTAAATCTGTGTCCTCTGGTTCTCAACCCGTCTGCCAATGGGAACAGTTTCTCTCTATCTACTCTGTCCAGACCCCTCATGATTTTGAACACCTCTATCAAATCTCCTCTCAATCTTCTCTACTCCAACGAGAATAACCCCAGCTTCTCCAGTCTATCAATGTAACTGAAGTCCCTCATTCCTGGAATCATTCTTGTAAATCTTTTCTGCACCTTCTCTAAGGCCTTCACATCCTTCCTGAAGTGTGGTGCCCAGAATTGGACACAGTACTCCAGTTGGGGCCGAACCAGTGTTTTATACAGGTTCATCATAATTTCCACACTTTTGTACTCTATACCTCTATTTATGAAGCCCAGGATCCTGTAAGCCTTTTTAACTGCTTTCTCAATCTGCCCTGCGACCTTCAACGATTTGTGCACACACACTCCCAGGTCTCTCTGTTCATGCACCCCCTTCAGGATTGTACCATTTAGTTTACATGTCCTCTCCTCATTCTTTCTACCCAAAATGTATCACTTCACACTTTTCTGTGTTAAATTTCACCTGCCACGTGTCCGCCCATTTCATCAGCCTGTTTATGTCTTCCTGAAGTCTATCACTCTCCTCCTCACTGTTCTCTATACTTCCAAGCTGACCCCCAGATATTTTAAATAAAAAGAATTGAGGGTGATTTCCTTGTTGGAAGATACAGTAACAGCCAATTTAGCATTAAGGGGTGAAATTTCCTGTGAGAGCGTAATTGCCCATTTGTGCGCCCATTTGCCGATGTCAATTTACTCTTAAATTCGTGCAATATCATTAGCATAAGCTAGAATGTAAACATAGAGTCATAGAGTTATACAGAACAGAAAGGGGCCCTTCGGCCCATCGTGTCCGCACCGGCCATCAAACCCTGTCTATTCTAATCCCATTTTCCAGCACTTGGTCCGTAGCCTTGTATGCTATGGCATTTCAAGTACTCATCTAAATGCTTCTTGAATGTTGTGAGGGTTCCTGCCTCTACCATCCTTTCAGGCAGTGAGTTCCAGATTCCAACCACCCCCTGGGTGAAAAAGTTTTTCCTCAAATCCCCTCTAAACCTCCTGCCCTTTACCTTGAAACTATGCCCCCTGGTTATTGACCCCTCTACTAAGGGGAAAAGTTCCTTTCTATCTACCCTATCTATGCCCCTCATAATTTTGTACACCTCAATCAGGTCCCCTGTCCAGTCTCTCTTCATAGCTGAAGCGCCCCAGCCCAGGTAACATCCTGGTGAATCTCCTCTGCACCCTCTCCAATGCAATCACATCCTTCCTATAGTGTGGCGACCAGAACTGCACACAGTATTCCAGCTGTGGCCTAACTAGCGTTTTGTACAGCTCCATCATAACCTCCCTGCTCTTATATTCTATGCCTCGGCTAATGAAGGCAAGTATCCCATATGCCTTTTTAACCACCTTATCTGCCTTCAGGGATCTATGTACATGCACACCAAGGTCCCTCTGATCCTCTGTCCTTCCTAGGGTCCTACCATTCATTGTGTATTCACTTGCCTTGTTAGTCCTCACACTTTTCAGGGTTAAATTCCATTTGCCACTGTTCTGCCCATTTGACCAACCCGTCTATATCGTCCTGTAGCCTGAGGCTTCCCTCCTCGCTATTTACCACTCCACCGAGAATAACCCCAGAATAACAAACAGAAATTAGCACATATTCCTTCTTTTAAGTATGAAAAGTAAATTTTCAAGCCATCTAACCATCATTAGCCAGAGCATGTTTGAAAGCATACAATCCTGGAAGCATTTGCATTTTTAATGTAAGTTGTACTGAAGAGATAAAAATGCATTCAGAAAAACAGGAAAT
Organism: Squalus acanthias; assembly: GCA_030390025.1. Lineage (NCBI taxonomy): Eukaryota > Metazoa > Chordata > Chondrichthyes > Squaliformes > Squalidae > Squalus > Squalus acanthias. The sequence goes on along the minus strand of CM059432.1, from coordinate 28,189,253 downwards.
ACAGTGCAGATCTCAGCGAGGATAAGTTTTTCATTAAATGGCTTAAAAAAATCACATAAAAACGCCAGGAAAATGACTTTGTTTTCTGTTGCACCATTCTGACCTTAATTTTACACCCGTTTTGAACCAGCCTAATAGCAGGAAATTCTCCTGTACAGCTCTTTAGCCTTGGAGGGAGCCATTACAATGAGCCGAGATGCATTTGACGCAGGGAGTGATAGACGGGCGTAAAAGAGCAAAGAAATTCAGGCATAGGGTAAATATGTCCATCCAAGTTTGCTTGATCTTTTACCCCGCGCCTGAGTTGGTTTGATTTTTTATGCTGGGTATTTGCTTTACACCCCCCCCCCCCCGATTACGCATGTCGCTGGGGGCAAATACTCAGGAAATTCTAATGCATGATTTGACTGATCTGAGAAGAGCATCTGGTAGTGCTTTGCATTAACTCTAAAGGGGAGACATTGTAAGACATTTATTGGCTACTTCATCTGTTCTTGACAGCTCTTACATCACCACTTTGAAATGTGCAAAGCTTTTGTTTATGGGCCTGGAAATCTTCAGTGTTATAAATGTGTTTCCGATGATATTACACAACAATAACTGAGAGCCAAGGATTGGCTATAAGGAACGAAATACTTACTTTTAACAAAACTCTGAATCAAGCCACAGCATCTGAATCTTGCACCCTCAACTCAGCTCACTAATGATAAACATGCCAATTTGGCAAGAAATCCTCTGTTTGAAGCACTGTTGCTCGGAATTCTGGTGATAACAGCTGCTCAAGATTCTCTGTACAGTAGAACTGAGTCATATAGACCAGGAAAGTCCTAGGTTCAATTCCATGTCTGTGCTGTTAACTGATCTCAGCTGTGTGTGCTGGGGAGGGGGAGGAAGCAGCGAGGGGCACTAAAATCAGCCAAGGTTCCAGCTGTTTGCCTCTGTTCAATGAAACCCTGCTGGAAAGAGCGTCCATGTGGACCTCGGTTGAGGATCGGACTCAGCTGTGATTAACCTCCTACCCCCCACTGTCGAGTAATCTATCGACACTCACTGTCCAGGTTCACGCATGAAGAATGGCTGCTTGGATGAGGCATTGGCGAATGGTATCTGAAAAAGAGTCAGTGCCTTCAGGAGAGGATGGGGGAGTAAGAGCAACACAGAAGAATTGTGAAGGTCAGTTTCTCAGTTTACGGACTATTCGTTAACTTGTCTCTCAACTTTTATTTGCAGTGAGCCAGTGGAATCGTGGACTCAACATGTGTCCTCCCGTTAGCCTTCCTCCACTTCCTCGAAAAGGTACACTCAAACATTTTACACCTGCCTACTTTTCTTGCCCAAAGAATGATCAAAAAAAAGAAATGAGGGAGGGGGGAAATTATCACAAACGATGCGCACATCTGATCCCTTTATTCACTGTCTCACAGGCGAAGTGGTTCATTTTGCTGCTACAGGATAATAGTTTTGTTGGTAATACTTTGCTCAGTGTGAAGTGGTAGTGTGGCACAGAGCACCTGTTGGCCCCTAATGGTTACTTCCAATCGCCAATGGCAAAACCAGATAGAGGGCAGAATCAGCAAGATGTTGGTCTGAGTCTTTCTTTGCTACTGATGAAAATTTCCTGGAAACCTCAATAACCTGGATAAATAGTGATCCCTGCCTGCTTCTGGTGGTTCAGGTGAATGTTAAAGATCCAGTGGCACAACACAAAGAAGGGGAGGGAGTTCTCCCGCTGTTCAGGGCCAACATTCTTCACTTGCCCAACGCCATCAAAAGTAGATTATCTGGTCATTCCCCTCATTGCTGCTTGTGAGATCTCAGTGGGCTCAAAATGGCTGCTGCATTTGCCTACATAACAATAATCACAGCCCTTCAAAGTCATTCATTGTATGTGAAGCACGTAGAGACATTTCTGAGAGATGTGACGAGGCACTATATAAATGCAGGTCATTTCTTTCTTTCTAATGCACCTCATAAGGAGCAGAATTGAATGGAAAAATGTATTTTTAAACATTTGAAGGAAAATGTGAGGCCAGGGTCCCAGCACAGTGCCTCTCTAGCTAGGAAAGCAGGGAGCTGGAAAATCAGGCGTGTAGGTTAGCACACCTGATTTACAGTGCTTCCAATATTTCAGTTATTAAAATTAAAAGAAAAATTAAAATTGAGAGTGACTGAGCATGATAACCTCTACAGCTGATTCTCCCAGCGAGCGACATTTCATGCTTGGACCCTTGCCTCGGAAAACTTACATCTTGGTGTCTGGTTTCTCGGGTGGTGGGTGTGGTAAGTGAAGTCTCTTTGGGGTTGAGCTTGCTCCAAGGTGACACACATGGCGTTGGAAGCTTGGAAACCAAGTTAACCCTTTGCTTCAAGCAAGTAATCCACCATCTGAGCCAGGTAGGTCCACAGTAGTCCAGAGCACTGTTGATGATTGCCCAGCTCATTGATGGAACCATGAGCTATACACCTGTCACTGGCAGCTGGGATTCTTCCTACTTGGCTCCAGTAACCCTGCAGCCTCATCTCCCAATGGGTAAAGTAATCCTAGTTGGACAAGAAGTGAAAAACCACTTTGGTTAAACTCTGGCAATACTCTTGCACACACTTAGGAGTCCAGAAACTTTGGCTTTGCCAACCTGTGTTCAAGTCCTCTGGACTTGGGTGAGTGGGATGTGTCCCTACAGGAAGAGAATGAGACCTCCATATTAGGCAAACAGAAATTTTACAGATGGATATAGATTTGTCAGTAGCTTGAATTGGAGACTTGTAAACATGGTGTTGGGCCTCTACGCATGTCAGACACCCGACTAAACAAAAAATGGTTAAGCAACCTGTCAACAGTCAGCTCCAAGTTCCCCTCTAAGTTGCACACTATTCTGACTTGGACATATATTGTTGTTCATTTAATGGGCCAGAAATTCGGCTCTTGTCTCACTGGGCCAAAATCATGTAATTCCCTACTTAGCACCATTGTGGGTGCACCATCACCAGAAGGACTGCAACAGTTCAAAGAAAAAGCCCACCACCACCTTCTCAGGGCATGTACGGATGAGAAATAAATGTAGCCTTGCCAAGATAGCCCACATTTTGTGTACAACTTAAAATCAACTCAAACATCAAGAATAACTGCTTTTGTGAAAGGAACGAAGAAAATTGGGGAAAGGAAACATTTTCTGAAAAAAAGACACAGCCCTCGCTGTGATACTCTGCAATACCCCAGAGCCTTTGTTAGAAGACACCACATGAAGCAAGTTACCTAGAATACCCACCCACTGTAACACTCTGCTGTACCACAGACAATGCTTACACCTCCCCCTTTCACAAAGAAACCACACGCTTCCTGGACTAGGTCCCCACCATAACACAATGAGGTGCACCCATTGTTTGTGATACAGAAACCACAAGAAACAAGTACAGCATTTTGATGCTCTGAGCTGAGTGGTCACCATTCTAAAGCCTATTTTAATTATTTGGGCTGTGACGTGGCTCACTGCGTTCCAAGCATATGAACTGGAGATAAAGAGATGAGGATACCCTCTGGGTAAAAGGCCATCTGCGTACTCTATCACGTACATGATACTAAGGGTAAAAAGAAACACTTGCATTTCAATTACGCCTTTCACAACTTCAGGACATTCCAAAGCACTTTACAACCAATTAAATACTTTCTGAAGTGGAGTCACTGTTGCAATGTAGGAAATGTGGCAGCCAACTTGCGCGCAGCAAGCTCCCACAAACAGCAAGGAGATAATGACCAGATTATCTGTTTTAGTGATGTTGGTTGATGGATAAATATTAGCCAGGACATTGGAAGAACTCCCCAGCTCTTCTTTAAACAGTGCTGTGGGATCTTTTATGTCCACCTGAGATGGCAGGCAGGGCCTCGGTTTAACGTCTCATGCGAAAGACAGCACCTCCAATAGTGCAGCATTGCAGTGAAGCCTCAGCCTGGAATATGTGCTGAAGTGGGTCATGAACTCACAAGTGAGTCAGAAGTGAGAGTGTTACCCCTGAGCCACAGCTGACACCTAATGCAGGCACCATGGTCGAGTAGCCTGAAATTGATGCCCCACTCCCACTCCTGGAGTCAGATTGCCAGCAAAATAGCAGTATTGACCAGCCCGTGGTGTGTCTCAGGGACACGTCACTACCCATGGGGGGATAACTTTCAACTTCGGCGAGGGTGGAAGCACTGGCAGGAGCGGATTGGCTTCCCGTGATATGCCCCAAGCGAGGGAAAGGCTAAACAGGCGGGGTGTATAATGCGTGGCCGATCCCATGCCACCAGTTCTTCACCCCTGCCGAAGCACAAAGTTATTCCCATGGTTTATTCTGACAATGAGGCAGGCTGGTTTAAATCCAGAAGATGCCATGGCAGTTGAAGTCTTGTGTAACATTAGGTGATTCCAGCCAATCTGATACGCAATGGTAATACTTGCATTTATGTTTTGAATTTCTCAAAGTGCTTAGCACATGGAATTAATTTTTGAAGTGAAGTAACTGGCACCTTAAAGATGAGACGAATGACCAGTTGATCTGTTTTTATGCGGTGTTGGTCAAATAGTGGCACGGGGTCTTTACCGTTCATCTGAACCACTGAAACAGGCAGTGGTTTAATGTCTCATCTGAACGTTGGCAGCTCTGACAATAAAATGTTCCCTCAATACTGCACTGGACTGTCAACCTCGACAAGGTGCTCAATCCCTGGTGTGGGGCTCATGAGGATGGCAGGGGAGATATACTGGATGGCAAACAAATGCAAGTGGCTGCTTTAGATACGGCTCCATTTGTATTGTGAAATCGATTCCGCAGCAGCCATAATGGCATATAACCTACCAGATGCCCGTTTTTACATAGAATTACAGAATATACAGCACAGAAACAGGCCCAACTAGTCTGTGCTGGTGTTTGTACTCCACATGAGTCTCCTTCCATTCTAGCTACATCATCTCAGCCTTTCAGAATATCCTTTCTATTCCCTTTTCTCTCATGTACTCATCTAGTTTCCTTTTGAAAGCATCTAAGCTATTTGCCTCAACCACTTCCTGTGGTAGCGAGTTCCACATTCTAACCACTCTCTGAGTAAAGATATTTCTCCTTATTTCTCTATTGGATTTATTAGTAACCATCTTGTATTTATGGCCCCTGGTTTTAGATTCTCCCACAAGTGGAAACATTCTCTCCACATCTACCCTGTCCAACCCATTCATCATTTTAAAAACCTCTGTCACCTTTAAGTCTTCTCTTTTCTAAAGAAAAATGCCCCAACCTGTTCAATCTTTCCCAATAGCTGTAATCGCTCAGTTTTGGTACTAACTTTGTAAATCTTTTTTCCACTTTCTCCAGTGCTTCTGTGTCCTTTTTATAGCATGGAGACCAGAACTGTGCACAGTACTCTTTAAGTGCAGTCTGACCAGGGTCCTGTACAAGTTTAACATAACTTCACTACTTTTCAATTCTATACCCCTAGATATAACATAGAAACATAGAAAAATAGGAGCAGGAGTAGGCCATTCGGCCCTTTGAGCCTGCTCCGCCATTCAATATGATCATGGCTGATCCTCTATCTCAATACCATATTCCCAGCTTACCCTGCTCTCTCCCTATCCATTGTCCACATATCTGCAGCTGTATCGTGGGCCACTGGATAATCATCCAGAGCATAGAATCCTGGCTGATAGGCCCCTCCTTCACCTAGAAGCAGTTTGACCAGTTGTAGTGCCTCTACAACTGGGGTCAACTAACTCAGCCGTCTGAGATCCTCCTGGTCTGTATGATTTACTGGAAAAACTCTCTAAGCCTAGCAGAGGAGCTAACCTCATCATACATATTTAAGCTCGTGACATTTTTGGTCTGGATGATCATTTCTTTTTAAGTTCTCTTTCTTTTTCTCTCCTTTGTTCCTTTCCCTTTTTACTCTATCTCTTCCTCTCCCTTTCTCTCTCTCTCTCTCTCTCTTCCTCCACCTTTTTTGTCACTATACATTGCTCTCTCATCCATTACACATACAGAACTGAAAAGACCTTTACAGTTAATGAGGCCAAGCTGAAACATATCACACACCGCCATCTCTCATACCCCTTACCATTTATATCATTATATTTAAGTTCCGTGCCACAATCAATGCCTTTTCATATTATCATTGACTCTAATGTTATGGTTTGATTGCAGTGTCACTGAATAACTGGCAGATCCTCAAGGCGTCTCCAGTCCTCGATCCCACAATTACCTCCTTTGACGTTTTACACATTAATAGCGATACTCCTGTGATGACTAAAGACTTCAGGAACAAAGCCAGAGACTGGTGCCTGTCAGGTAAACACATATAAACAGCTGATCTAGTATGGGAAGGAACCTCATGTTGTATTGATATTTAAGAGCCAATTTCTCGAAACAGGACAGCGCCCAAAACATGCACATTACAGAGTTTGCTGAATTGATTTGTTGCGTAGTACATAGTGACCCTGACTGACATGCTCATAAGTTCCCAGTAAGTGTCTGTCTTCATTGTGTCCACATGGGAGTCTTTTGAAGGGAGCGCTCTAACATTGGTCAGATTTCTATCGAAAAGACAACTCATTATGGATAGACACTATGGACTGGATTTTGTGAATGGAGGTGAGTTGGAGGCGGGACTGCTGCTTGTTGTGTCAATGTCCCGCCTCCATCCTCGCCTGACCATTAATTGAGCCCGCCCTGCGGGTTCAGCAGGACAATTAGGGAAGAAGTCACTGACAGATCACGCCAACATCAGACGTGCTATCTGTCAAGACTTCTTGAAAGAGGAAATGACAGTGTTTGACAGCTCTGTGAAGCAGTCAAACACTGACATTCTCTTTAGTTTGATGAGTTTTTGTGGTGAGGACTCATCAAACATTGCAAATTTGTAAATTTCAGATGTCTGATGGATTGGAGGGTCCATCAGCCATTACCTGAAATTGACAAGGAGGATGTCCACTCTCCCCATCCAGCGCGGCTAAAGGCAATGGAAGGAAAACAAGGTAAGTGAACACTTTTTTAAACTTATCACTCACCTTGCACACTTACCACTCCACACTTGCACCCATCACTCACCTCTACACCTTACTTCCAGGTGCCTCCGACCACCGCAGACCTCCTCCACGTCTGCTCCAACCCGGCGGGGTTCTCCGAGGTCAGGAAGCCTTCACCTGTGAAGGTAAAATGGCACTAATCCTTTTTTCTGCCTGTTAACTAACTGTTAACAGTCAGTTAAAAGGACTAAATGCCTTTCCCCCCTCCAGGAGACGGGACCCGAATCTGCACATCCTCCTGCCTCCTGGCAAATGGACACGGAGGCGGGATGGGGACGGGTTTGCCATCCGCCCCCAATTTCTCTGAATTTATCGGCAGTCCCACCTCCATGCCCGCCTCCTCGGGGCTTGGAAAATCCAGTCCTATTAGTGCATGTTTTTGCTTTTGAATTTGGATTCATTTTATTTCTAAATAATTTCTTCCTTTTTGTGGGGTGCACATGGTCTCTGAGATGAGGGATTTAATGCTGGAAAATGGGCAGTTTTGCATTTTAGGCACTTATTATCAGCAGTGGGTACAGTAGTGTTGTGGTTATATTACTTGACTAGTGATCCAGAGGCCTGGAATAACAATCCAGAGAAGGGCTGGATTTTGATACTGGGGCGGGTTGGGGTCGTGTCATCCGCTTTTCATGTTATCCACCCGACTGCAATTGAATGTGGGAGATTGATGCAATTTTCACCTAATTGGGCAATTGAGTTTCAGCTTGTGGGAACCCATGACCCAATTAGTGGTTTCAGTCTGAAAGTCGCCTCAGATGATGTCATCATTGCTGCTGCATTGAAGGTCAGAGACTGCTTGGCCTTTGCTGTGAGAGGACCTCACAGATGCAAAATGAGGAGAGAGAGAGAGAGAAGAGAGAGAAAAAAAAAAGAAAAAAAAAGGAAAAGGCCAGGCAGTCTCTGAAGACCTTCAATGCATCAGCTTCAGAGGCGACTTTCAGGCCTAATACTACTACTACCTTTGTCACATCTCCGTTGTAATAGTCGACCTGCAGCTGATAGTTAGCTATCCAAATGTGCTCCCGCCAGGTTTCACAATTGTGGTTCACAACAGGCGTGCTTCACATAGATCAAGGGTTAAAATCACAAAGGCCTTTCAAAATTGCATTATAGAGCCAATTTAGTGCTTGTTAAGGGCCTTAACAGCCTATCCCGCCTCTTAAATGCGGGACGGAGTCGGGACCAGCAGACACGATTTAATGAAAATTGCGTGGAGGCGAGATAGAGGCGGACTTGTGCCCACCCGCCAGTTTTCGCAATTTTAACCCCCCACACGCCTCCAAACCCGCCTCCACGGGTCAATGAAAATCCAGCCCTTAGAGTTCTAATCCCATCATGACAGTTTGAGAATTTGAATTCAGCTTTTAAAAAATCTGGAAATAAAATCAATAAAAGTGACCATGAAGCTATTGTATTGTTGTAAAAGCCCAACTGGTTCACTAATGACCTTTACTCGGACTGGCATATATGTGACTCAAGACCCGCACATGATTAACTCTTAATTACCCTCTGAAGTGTCCCAGCAAGCCACTTAGTTGTATCAAACTGCTAAATGAAGAAGGCCCTCACCAGCTTCTCAGGGCAAGTAGGGATCGACAATAAATGCTGGCCCTGCCAGTGATGTCCACATTTTGAGAATGAATAGTTCCAACTCAGGTTTGGCTACAATGGAAATAAAAATTGGGAGAGATGTAAAACAGGCTTCCAACTCGTTATCACCTGTTTTACATATCATAGAAGCACAGCACAGAAGGAGGCCATTCGGCCTGTCATGCCTGTGTTGGCTCTTTGAAAGAACTATCTAATTTAATCCCACACCCCAGCTTTTTCCTCATAACCCTGCAAATTAGTCCTCTTCAAGTACTTGCCCAACTACCGTTTGAAAGTTCCTGTGGAATCTGATTCCACCACCCTTTCAGGTAGTGCGTTCCAGATCTTAACAACCCTCTGTGTGAAGAAATTTTTCCTCACTTCCCCTCTAGTTTTTTTGCCAATTATTTTAAATCTATGACCTTTGGTTGCCGACCCACTTGCCAGAGGAAACAGTTTTTCCCTCCTTTCTCTATTAAAACCCCTCATCATTTTGAACACCTCTACTATATCTCCCCTAAACCTTCTCTGCTCTAAGGAGAGCAAACTCAGCTACTCTAGTCTCTCCACATAACTGAAGTCCCTCATCCCTGGTATCTTCCTGGTAAACCTCCTTTGTACCCTCTCAGGGCCTTGACATCCTTCCTAAAGTGAGGTTCCCAGAATTGTACACAATACTGCAGCTGTGGCCTAACCACAGATTTGTAAAGGTTTAGCATGACTTCTTTATTTTTGTATTCAATGCTCAAAGTCAAAATATCGCCCAAAGTCAAAATTTACTCCCTTGTCTCTGAATGAGGCTGGCTGCCAATTTTTTGCAGTTGGTACTGACAAATACACTTTATAGCTTCATACTTCTCAACCTGCTATATGCTGAAAGAGTTGGAGCGGGCTTGCTGCTTGGGGCGGGAGTATGGTTTTGTGTAGAAGCTGGTTTTACCACCTTTGCTGATTCTCTCAGTGATGCCGTTTGAGGTGAAGAAGTCCCAATTAAAATGGGAATGTTAAGAGTTATGTACAGCTTATTATGTTCATGAAAGGGGACATTTGGAATGGTGGACCGTCTCTTACTTGTTTCTGCTTCTTTCCTGTGCAGCGTGTGCTTCCAGCCGCGCTTGTGTCACAGTTTCTCTTCATCCTCAGCCATCAGGAGTCAGATGCGTCTTTTACCCTGATACCCACAGCTGCCAACCTGGACTGCAAGGCCATGACTGTCGGATCCTGCTCAAGGAAGCAGCAGAAGAGGTCTACCACAGGAAGGGTGAGTTCCATCAATAGTGCTCGTAGTTTATTGGTTGTGTAATAAGTTTTGATGCCATTTTGTTTGTTAGTCGTCACACCCCACAAGTTTTTTTCCCCTCCTCCCCTGTAGGTGCTCACTCGTGCTGTGTGTAGTACCATAGGTGCTAACAGTTCACTGGAACTTGCTAATTGGCCATTCTTCAGGTACAAGACTAGACTGTGAGTGTCTTCACCCAATGTTGACACACGGGCACTTTCCAACAGCGGGTCGTTGGCTGTCAATTAGGAACGGGAACACTGGTTAATGTTTTTCTTCTTTAGCACAAGGATGCTGAAGCTAACTGTAGCACTCCTATGGCCACTGCTGGCTACAATTGACCAACAGAACCACAGACCTTGGTCCTTTCTGATCAGAATGGCACAGCAACAGTGAGGCATTATCAAGCGAGGCATTTCCTGGCCGGCCAGTGTGAAATTTAAAATGGAGATTAAAGCTGAGGCACGCAGTCTCATTATAATATTTAAATGACCAACCTGCCTCCTGGGAGTGGATTGGTCGTTCTCCCCCACCCGCCTCCATTAAAACCGGAAGTGGGTGGGCTGGAGGCGGGTTGGGGTCGGGTTTCAGATTTTTGGCATTTTTTCATCCCACCAACCCAAACCCACCTGTTTTTGGGGGTTAAAATACCCCCCACAGAGTCTAAACCAGGTATATTGAGGAAACACCCTTTTACGCAATGAGTGGTTAGGATTTGGAATGCACTGCCTGGTAGGATGGTAGATACAGATTCAATAGTAGTCTTCAAAAGGGAATTGGATAAATACTTGAGGGAGAAAAAATTGCATGAGTATGGGAAAAGAGCGGGGGAGTGGGACTAACTGGATCGCTCTTCGAAAGAGCTGGCGCAGACTCGATGGGCTGAATGGCCTCCTTCTGTGCTGTACTATTCTAAGTATAAAGTAGGAAGTATAAATTAGAATTAAATCATGTACAGAAAGCAAAATAAAGATTGGGAAAGACATGGGGGGAAATTGGGTTGCTTTGCGCCTCCCGTTAGAGCCTTAAGTGGGCGCTAACGGGGCGCAAAGCAACTAGCGCCCGGGCATGGCGCCGCCCATGCCTCCTGCGAAATTCAGTGGGAGGTTAGTGGCGGCGCTAACCGGTAGCGCCCCGCGGCGCTCATCCGCCGGCGATGACGTCGTCGCCGTGCGCGGTGCCCCGCTCGCGCCCCGGCCGCGATCTTCGGGAGCGACCCTGACTTACCGCCGGACGCTATGTCCGACGGGGTCAGGGGGTCCTACCTGCAACCGGGGCAGCGCTAATTAAAGGCGAGGTGCGGGGCGGCCATTTATATTGCTGGCTGCCTGCCAGCACCTGCCTGCGCTCCCGTCCCCGGCCTCCTGAACAGTTCCCCCCCGCGGAGTGCCAGCTGCGCTCCAAGAGCCTGGCACTTCTCTTGAGTGTCGGGCTCTTTTGCCGGCACTCCCGATCCCCGGGGCCCAGCTGAGCCCCGGGTTGCGCTGCGCAAGGCCCCTCCCCTTTACGAAGGGGAGGAAGGCCTGCAATACCACGGCACGTAGCGCCGCGATGTTGACTCGCAGCGCCCCAAGAGGGATGCGGGCGCTTCCAGTAGCGCCCCACTTCCCTCTCGGGGCGCAACCACTCAATTTCCGGCATAGGGGCGCTAATTTTTCCGGAGTGCGAAGTTAGCGCCCCGAATGGGGCGCGACTCAATTTTTAGCCCATGGAATTAAGAGAGAGAGATAAAAGAGACAGACAGAAAATGTAAAAGTAAAAAATTATTTTAATTTTAACTTCTTTTTCAATCTCCGGCACTAATTAACTTCTGAAGGAATGAGGCTACACAATTGTAAAATTAAATTTTCAGGGTGAGAGGTGTTATTTGGCAGTAATTAGCACTTATTACGCCGTTAAAAATTCACTTACTCCTGAATGCACCAGCCCTAACTTCTACCAGCGTGTTTAGTGGGTAACTAGTGGGTAAGTACTCCAACTTCACGTCGTTGCATGTATTAATGCCGAGTCTATCAGCGAGGTTCTGTTATAGCGCAACCTGTGGAGGAGCAGGGTAACTCGGACCGAAACTTCTGGATTTCCGCTTTTAACTGCACATGTGCCAACTCCAGAAGTTGCTGTCCAATTTATTCCATAATAACGGTGAGCGCTGACAGCCTCACCGTTATTATTAACACAAAATCTGGGCCAATATATTGAACTGTTCTAAAGCTCATTCTCAAATGATTATGTAATGTAGTACTGAATGACGCAGGTACAAAGGGCCCAGGTTCGATCCCTGGTCTGTGCTGAGTTAGCTGAAGGGGTGGTGGAAGTGGGTGGGGGGAAAGTACAAAAACTTGGCCTGTATCCTTGGGCTGGGGGAGGAGTGGAAATTAGCCGGGGTTCAAGACCTGATCAGTGACCTCTGCCTATGTGTGAACACACAAGATTGGCCTGGGCTCTATGGTTGAATAGCCAGACTACACTCACTGTGGCTCACACATGAGGAAGGGGCACTTGGAAGAGGAATTGGACCCCAGCATGAGTCAATACCTTCACGAGGGAAGATGAGGAAATTGCATGATGACGAGGAGCTCTTGAAAGTCCAAATCTCTGTCATCTGCTGGAATGTTTTGCTCCTTCATCTTAGTGACATCATAGAATCATAGAATCATAGAATGGTTACAGTACAGAAGGAGGCCATTTGGCCCGTCGAGCCCGTGCCGGCTCTCTGCAAGAGCACTTCAGCTAGTCCCACTCCCCTGCCCTTTCCCCGTAGCCCTGCAAATTTCTTTCCTTCAGGTGCTTATCCAATTCCCTTTTGAAAGCCACAATTGAGTCTGCCTCCACCACCCTTTCAGGCAGTGCATTCCAGATCATAACCACTCACTGCGTAAAAAAGTTTTTCCTCATGTCGCCTTTAGTTCATTTACTAATCACCTTGAATCTGTCTCTTCTGGTTCTCGACCCTTCCGCCAATGGGAACAGTTTCTCTCTATCTACTCTGTCCAGACCCCTCATGATTTTGAACACCTCTATCAAATCTTCTCTCAACCTGCTCTGCTCTAAGGAGAACAACCCTAGCTTCTCCAGTCTATCCACATAACTGAAGTTCCTCATCCCTGGAACCATTTTCATAAATCTTTTCTGCACCCTCGCTAAGGCTTTCACATCCTTCCTAAAGTGCAGTGCCCAAAATTGGACACAGTACTCCAGTTGTGGCCGAATCAGTGTTTTATAAAGGTTCATCATAACTTCCTTGTTTTTGGACTCTTATTTCTTTAGAATTGTACCCTTTAGTTTATATTGCCTCTCCTCATTCTTCCTACCAAAATGTATCACTTCGCACTTCTCTGTGTTAAATTTCATCTGCCACTTTTCCGCCCATTTCACCAGCCTATGTCCTCTTGAAGTCTATCACTCTCCTCCTCACTGTTCTCTGTACTATAAGTTTTGTGTCATCTGCAAATTTTGAAATTTTGCCCTGTCACCCAAGTCCAAGTCATTAATATATATCAAGAAAAGCAGTGGTCCTAGTACCGACCCCTGGGGAACACCACTGTATACCTTCCTCCAGTCCGAAAAGGTATACAGTGGAGGAATACACTGGCACAGAACGAGATCAGGGGGTAATTTTCACTTTGGTTGATAGCGTAAAAAGGGCGATATCGATTCAGCCGCTTGTTATACATCTCTCCCGGTTTTCATTTTCATTGACTTCGATGTAAATGAAAATCGGGAGAGAAGCATTACAGGCGGCTGATCCAATATCGTCCGTTTTACACCATCGCCCAAAGTCAAAATAACCCCCTGTAATTTAACAAAGTAAGTAATAATGTCAACTTCACTCACATCTATTTGCTTGCTTTCTGTTTTGTAATTCATGAGTTACAAGCTGAAGGTAAAACTCTTTTTTAATGTTTTCTCAGCTATCGGAGGGTCGTGCGCAGGTCGCTGTGGGAACTACCAACCTGACGAGATCTGTCAGTGTAACTTGAAGTGTGCGGATTACGCGGATTGCTGCCCTGACATTCATACCTGCGCTGGTGAGTGAGCAAATTTCATGGGAGTGCCCGCACGCGATTGCTGCAGTGAGAAGTGTGGTGAAACCCATCATAGGGCCGGCCTCTACTCTGGAAGGAGCGGTCTTAACAAGCCAAGTGGCTTTTTTTCTCTTTCCACATTTCCATCTGTTCTGATGGATTTTATTTCTTTTCAATTCAGACCCTTCTTTATCAGAAACCCAGCCCCAATTGACCTCCATTTTCATTCCGGGTCATGGAATCCTGTTTGGAGAATCTCAAGTGACCCGTGTTGGTGTGGAATGGAAGACTGTTAATCATTTCCTGGGTGTCCCATATGCAGCTAACCCCACTGGCAAAGGCCGATTCAAAGCCCCAGCAACCTTTAATTGGACTGGAAAATGGAACGCTACTTTCTACAGGTGAGCATGGCCTTTCCTGTTGGGTACTATTACTTCCTCTACTTCTTGTTCCTTCTATGCACCTACCAGCAATATATCGGGAGTACTATGTCCAGTTTTGGTCAACTAATCAGATAAAGGATAATATTGCCTTTGAGAGGGTGCAGAGACAAGCAACGAAGATATTCTTAGGTATCAAGAATTTAAATTATAGGGAACAAAAGCAAAATGCTGCAGATGCCGGAAATCTGAAATAAACAGAAATAAAAAATAAAATTATAGGGAAGCTGGGCCTGTTCCGTTTGGAAAAATAGGAGACTTGTGATGACCCAATTGAAGTTTTGAAGATTATAAAGGAGATTGACAAAAGTTGAGCCAGTCAAATTGTTGAACATCAATTAAAAATTAGGAAAGTAGGAATAAAGAGAAAAGTCTGGCAGAATTGTTTCACCCAAAGTGTAATAGAGTTGTGGGATAAGTTACCAGCGAAGGCCATCAAAGTGAACACGATTAATACCAGATCTAGCCATTTGTCTAGGTGTCCAGTAGACAACTGATATATTAGACATCATGTGCATTGGACAACCTGGGGCAAAGAGATAATCGGGTAATCGTATAAGGGACAGCCAATTGGCTATCAGCCATTTCACACCATCGCCTAGAGTTAAAATTAGCCCCAAAGAGTTTTAACAAGTATTTAATATTCATAATCTTTTTTGTTTAAGGCCCAGCTGCCTACAACCAGGAGACGCGAAGGCCGTTTACTCCACCGTGGATGAAGACTGTCTCTACCTGAATATATTCGTCCCCAAGAGCATTGTGAGTAGTGATAGCTACAGCTTATACAACAAAAAACCTCAGGGCCTCAGTGAATGTAATTCTCTAGACTTATAGTGATCAGAGGGGGATTTCTGCTGATTTTTCCACTTTGTAATACAGGGACACAATCTAGGCTCACACATTTTAGATCAAATCTCTTCACCGAAACCATCGTTACCACTCCATCCAAAAATCAACCATTGATCCCTCTGCCCTTGCATGCTATCACCCCTTCTCCGACCTCCCATTCCTCTCCAAAGTCCTTGTATGTGCTGTCGTCTCCCAAATTGGTGTCTATCTGTCCCACAACTCCATGTTTGAATCTCTCCAATCAGGTTTACACCCCTGCCACAAGACTGAAATGGCCTTAACCAAAATCACAAATGACATGCTTTGTTACTATGGCCGTGGTACGTTATCCCTCCTCATCCTCTTTGACCTCTGTGTAGCCTTTGACATGGCTGACTGCACCATCCTTCTCCAACGCCTCTCCTCTGTTGTCCAGCTCAGTGGGACTGCCGTCACTTGGTTTCACCCATCCAATCATAGCTAAAGCATCTCCAGCGTTAGCTCTCTTCCCACCCATGCATGATTACTTCTAGTCCCCAAAAATCTAATCTTGGCTCTGTTCTCTTCCTCTTCTATATGCTGCCTATTGGGGGCATCATCCTAAGACTTAGGGCTGGTTTTTTTGTCCCTGGCGGGAAGGTGGCCTAGCGAGTGGCCAGCCTGTCTGGGAGAGGTAGCAACACGAGTGGGAATTTGGCTGGAAGCGGCTGCCCAGCTGTTAAAATCAGGTGGTTCAGAGGCCGCCGCTGGATATCTACGGCACAAGGTGTGGATCGGAGGGGTTTGGCAGGGAGGCGTGTGTAGGAGGATGCTTCGGGCAGGGAAAGTTCCTGGACAGGCCAGCCGCTTGCTAGGATAGGTTCCCCCCAGGTGTTAACAATCGACCCCCATATCTTTATAGGATGCCACCAAAAGGCAGCATGTAGATGAGGAAGAGGCCAGGCCCAGAAGAGCACATCGATATTTTCAGTTGATAGGCTGCATGGTTTTAACTGGTGAAACTCCTGCAGTACTACTCCGCATACAATAGTGGGGTGTGCCCGTATGGGGAGAGTGCTTTCCACATTGGGCAGAGAGCCTGTGTGAATTTCTCAGCCATTTGGTTTGCAGACTCAACGGCCTTAATTTTCCACTTCTATGCTTGCCAACCCATACTTGTCCACCCATTAACATGAATAGGTGAGTAAAGATAGTCTAGCAAGCGGGGAAGAGGATGGGTTTCTCCGAATGTCAATAAATAAGGAATAAGCATGAAGAGCACCCAAGGTGCTGGAGTACTATCAGCACTTGTGGAAGCTCCTCCCTTGCAGCTTCAAGAGTGGGCAAAAAAACGGATGGTAAAACCTCTATAAATAAATGCGCTATGGCTGTGTCTTCTTGACTTATTATTAATTCTGAGTTTTGTTGCGTGACAGGTTGGGAACAACTCTGTGCTGGTCTTCTTCTACAACAGCGCCGCAGATTACAGAGGAGAGAGACAGACGAACATTGACGGGTCCTACCTGGCATCCATTGGAAGCATCCTTGTTGTGACAGCAAACTATAGGGTCGGAGTGTTTGGATTCCTGAGTGACGGTAAGCCAAGTGATAAATTGTGACCTTGTCTCTTTTAAGGCTCTGGGTGGAACTATAAAACTGCACGTTCTGTTGTGAACCTTACATCTTATTACTCCTGATGCAGAGCTCCACGGGATAGGAGTGCACATCGGGAATCCGCCCTGAAGGTTAGGGTAGTCCAATTTGCAACCCTGCACAATTTTTGTAACCATTGAAATGCATGGATAGAAAATCCTCTAAGCCAAAAATCGACTGAACTTAGCTCCACGCCCAAATTCCCCATATGTGTCTCTGCTGTGCAAACCTCTGCAATGGCAGTGCTAATTTGTAACATTTCATCAGTGAAGAATATCGCCGCGGTAGTCCTCAAACTACAGAAACTTCACCACGGAAGGCCTCATTATGCCAGTGCTAACTCAGCATCAGAGCTATGTAGTCTGAACCCTAATGGTGCTAGTCCTTAGAGTCCAAGGGGAGGGGAAAAATCAGCTAGAGTTGCCACAACTGATTGTCATCCAGTGACTAATACTGGGAAGTACAGAGTGTGTGCACTTCAGCTGAGGGCAACCTCATGGTTGAAAACTGCTGGCACTCATCAGCAACAACTTGCATGGGTACAGCACCTTTAACATATGGAAACGTCCCAAGGCGCTTCACGGGGGAAGCAAGTGACACCAAGCCAAAGAAGCAAATAATAGAATGGGTGACTGAAAGCTTAGTCAAAGAGATAGGTTTTAAGGGGGGTATTAAAGGAGGAGAGAGAGGCGGAGGTTTAGGGAGGGAATTGCCGAGCTTAGACCGCTGAAGGCATGGCCGCCAATGGTGGTGCAATGAAAATCGGACGTGCGCAAGGCCAGGTTTGGAGGAGTGCAGAGATCTTGAAGGATTGTAAGGCTGGAGGAGGTTGCAGAGATCGGGAGGGATCAGGCCATGGAGGGATTTGATGAGAATTTTAAAATCATGGTGTCGATGGACCAGCAGCCAATGGAGGTCAGAGAGCACACGGGTGATGGGTGAATGGGACCTGATGCGAGTCAGGAATGTGGGCAGCAGGGTTCGGGATGAGCACAGGTTTACGGACGGTGAAAGATGGGAGGCCGTGAAAAGCTGCCGCTAGTTTGAGGTGGTGGAGGGCTTCCAGTTTCCATGGAACCATACTGCAGCCTGAGTCAGCAACTTCAGAAAAGGAGGGGGTACAAAAACTGGGGGTAAAAAAAAGATTTTGATAAAGGGAGGTTCCTTTCTCCTTGCAGGCACTGAAGCGACCAGTGGCAACTGGGGCCTGTTGGATCAGATGGCTGTGTTAAAGTGGCTGCAGAGAAACATTGGTTACTTTGGAGGATCTCCGTCACGGGTCACGATTGCTGCGGACCGCGGGGGCGCTGACATCGCCAGCATGAACCTCATCGCTGCATCTGGCACCAAGCTTTTCAAACGAGCCATGCTACTGGTAAGAGGCAGTCTTATTGAGGTTTTGAGGAAGTGGGGAGTAATCTACTGCATAAAAGGCACTTTCATTGTGGGAACAAAAAATAATTCCTGTGACACGCTTTAAGATGGTTTGACACGCAAGGCCCCTGTCTGGGACTGCCCCTCTGTAACAGTAAGGAGGGAAAATACCAAGGCTGGGAATTTCCTCGGAGCTGCTCCCTCTCTGTCGCTGTAACTTCCGCTGAGGTGCGGTGGAAACCCTATTTTCACGTGTAAACAGAGCCTCCACTGCACGCCAGCAGAGTTCTGACAGCTGAGCGGGAGCAGCTCAGAGAACATTCCCGGCCCACATCTCTTTTCAGCTGTAATGAGTTTCCGTCGTATCTGTGTAATTGTGGTTTCGCTGACATTTGGATTGGAAGGCTGATGTGATGCAGCTTATTTGAAGAGGATAGATTTTTGCTTCAGGTCACCCCTCCACCACCCTCACCCCCTTCCATACTGCAAAGTTCCCAATTGTGGCCGTGCTACTGTGGGCAAGGGCCAGTCAAAACTGAGCAATTCCCAATTGGCTGGAAGAGGGAGCTGTCCCTGCCTAATTATGATGCGTTATCCCGTGACCAGCTGAGGAGCTCCGTTTGTTGAAGTCCTACAGTAGATCAGCCCTCACTCTCTGAACTGCATGCCTTGTAGGGCCCAGAGAGGTCAGGGAGATTGGAAGGAAAATTGGGGGCAATTTTAGTGTAAAACGGGAGATATCCAGATTGTTCGCAATTTTTAATATATAGCGGGTGGCCAATCCAATAGCGCCCCAGGTTAAAATTACCCCCATCGTCTCAGCCTCAAAGATGAGTAAAGATGGAAATGTGAATGGGGACCAGTGTGGTAGGGTTTAAGTGAGATTGTTCTGAGTTATATAATCCTGCATAGTCTGTACACATCCTGTAGAATGTAGATTATGTATATTTTACCTAAACTAATGCAAAATAGATGTTGTACCTATATGAGTGGTGTTGCTGTAGGCTGTTGTTGTAATTTGTGTCTATTTATTGAGATGAATTTGTTTATTAATTCCTTTCCTACTGATAAACAGGAGCTCTGTAAAGTTCGGGAAACAAACACTGCGACTGGTAGATTTAGGGTTAATGAACGCTGTTGGTCCCAGGGATTCAAATGCTTTAAAACCCATCTGACTTTTGGATTAAATCCTATGGATCCTGCAATAATAAGGAACTGGGGATTTGTTTTGGCTTTCCAGCATCGGAAGCTTGAAATTCAAGGGATTCTGGGAATGTCACCAAAATGGGGAGGGGTTCAGTACATTCCGGGGAGTGTGGCGGGGGTGCGGGTGCTCGGACTTTATAAGTTGCGGGTTCACTTTGAATGTGTTGTGTGCCAAAACTCAAATCTCTGAAACATTTTAGATGTTTGAACCAGGATTTTCCTCCTGGCCGGGATAGTTGGTCTAACATTGTTGGGTGGGGCCTCTGTCTGCCTTCTGCCAACCCCAACCAATTTTTGCCCAGCTCCTGCCGATGTTTCCGTGGCGCCCCTCAGTGATTATAATCAAACATGGGGCAAGAGATACGCTTTCCCTCACTGGCAGGTATTATTTTTAGGCTCAGAGGCTGACTGGATGGCAGCTGGCCTCTTTAAAGCACTGCAGGCACCAGCGATTTTCTGATCCCAATGGCATGGTGGGCTTCCGTCTGATGTTGGTTAGACATTCAAAGGACAGATGACCACCGCAAACTGCTTCCTGTTTGGAGGGAGAGACTGACAGAGCTGGGCATGAAGGAGGAAGATGCTGAAATGTGGCTACTTTAAAGAAGCCATTTTGATCACAGTAACTCCCCCCTTTTAAAGAAGAAAATGACAGCTTGACCTTAAATTGATTTCACTTTCTTTTAAGAGCAACGAATTTGCTTGAGTAGGCTCTTTCTCTATCCTCATCTGTTCAGTAGTATCTATTTCTGGGAACATCCCAGATTGACTCCATTGCAAATAGCATGGGAGTCTGGCACAATTTCAGAACAACTGGGAAAGTGCACTGCAGGGCTGAAGATGCAACTTTCTGAGACTGCAATAACATTGTCCTGGGTAGGGTAAATTCAGGACAGCTCTCAGGCCGATTTGAAGTTACACCCACTGGCCTAGTAAGGAGGGAGACTTTAATTGGGGATCTTCCATGTCAGTGAGAAAATTGAAGGCCGATTATTCTCCCAAACCCTACCCCATTACCTTGGGCACGAATCAGGCAGAACACACCTGATGTGCACTTCGCCTGACCTGAGCCTGCCTGTATTTCTGGTTTCAGGTCAATTTAATAGAACTGGTGTTGCTCCAGCACAGGAACCTTAGCAGAGCTTTGTGGAGGAGGGAGGAAAAACGACAGGGCCTTTCTGGCTGCAAAGTTGTGCTGTACTGGGAAGGGGGGGAGGGGTGGGGAGGCACAGGGGTGGGGGCGGTGGCTTTGTGAGCAGGCATGTTGGAAAGTAAACCTACCTGTTTGCAGCCTTCCAGACCTTGCTCTCAGTCTCTTCACAGATCCTCTAAGCTGAGAGAGCTGGGCGTAAGGCCTACTACCTGTGAGCTAACCTCCACTGGGAAAAAAATTTGCAGGGTAACAGGGAAAGGGCAGGCGATTGGGACTAGCTGAAGTGTTCTTGCAGAGAGCCGGCATGGGCTCGACGGGCCGACTGGCCTCCTATTGTGCTGTAACGATTCTATGATTCTATTCTATGATTCTATCTGGCAAGCAGAGACCTAGAAGAATGAGAGGGCAGGTAGTAGGTATGGTGATGTCACTCCCACCTCATTTCCATATCATTTCAATGCTTGTGGCTGTTGTAAACATAAGTGCTCCACTCCCTCAGAATGATACTGGGGCTTAGAGGGTTAAATTATGAGGACAGGTTGCACAAACTTGGCTTGTATTAAATAGCTGCCAGTGTGTGCAAGCTGTGAGATGTTGGTTTGAGGCTTGCAACAGTGCTAAGTATGTGAGGGCGAGGTAAAACATATATATGTTATGTATGAGTCCTGATTGATAGAGATTGTTGGTAGGTGAGTGATGGGGGTGTGGTGAATTGAGCAGAGGCCGAGGATGGTGATGCAGTTGATACAATATTGTATTTGTAGATACATTCACTGGCCTTGGCCACTCGTGTAAGATCATTAAACCTCTTTCTGCACTGCATCCATGTTCTTAGAGCTATACTCCTGGCATTGACCTCCACGGCTATATCTTGCTACTGCCTTCTGGAGGTCCTCCTGCCCCCCCACTGCGGATACAAGACATTTCTCCTCCGTTTCACCTCTTCAATCATGACCTCCAGTGCAGCATCTGAAAACCTCGGCGCCCGGTCTCTTCCACGGTCAGCCATTGTTGATTGTTGAACATCACACTATTCCCAATGATCTCAGCACCTCCAGCAGCCACAATGCATCTCCCCTTTAAGAGGTGCAGGCTAGCTTTCCGTACTGCTAGGCTCTCATGATAGTGGGCCCCCTACTGATGCGTGCAGCCAAGATACAGTGTGGGGAGCGCTGGCTGCATGTAGAAATCATGGTAATGCGCAGGCAGCACAAAGCTGGCATCCTGCCTGCATCTCAATCAACGGGTGTGGGTTAATGGCGCATCATGATCCCTGCGCCCGTTTTCGGGTACTATCCAATTTAACCCCCGCCATCTTAAAATTAGAGCTAGGCCATTCAGGAGTGTAATCAGGAAGCACTTTTTCACAAAGAGGGTCGTGGAAATCTAGAATTCTCTCTCCCAAAAGGCTGTGGATGCTTGGGAAAATTGGAGCTTTCAAGACTGAGATTTCTAGACTTTTGTTGGGTGAGGGTATCAAGGAATGTGTTAGCTAAGGCATGTTAATGGAGTTGAGGTACAGATCAGCCATAATCTAACTGAATGGCGGAGCAGGCTTGAGGGGCAGAATGGCGTACTCCTGTTCCTAATGTTCCTCCCACCACCCCCCCGCACCCCCACCCCCCCAGAGAAACCACCGGACTTCCGAGGGCAATGCAGAGGGGGGGGGCAAGTCCCAACATCATGTGCCTCCACTCCTTTTCCTTCTGCTTTGCGTTCCCTGGGGGGGCAAAGATCAGGGGAATCGATTGTATGATGTTTTATTAAACAGAGGACTTTGGGGTAGACTTTCCTGGGAGTCAATGATCTCCGGCCGTAACTTTGGCAGAAGATTGGCGTAAACTCCAGAGAAACGGTGCAAACGGCAAAATTACGGCAGATGATTTGGAGAAGCTACTGGCTTTCTGGCAACACTATCATTTTATTCCAAGCAAAGGGGGATTAAATATGAACAAAAAAAAAATCCCATAAGATTTTCCTCCCCCTTTAAACAATACTGTATAAGCTTTGCTTGCTGTGATTGATATGGACTATTACAGTGTGATTTTTACATACAGTCTGCTGTGCATGCAATCTAGTACCATACAGAACTGATCCACAGTGTTTAGAAGACGGATTATATTATTATATTATACAGCAGAAACTGAGCAACATAAACATGAGTGGTAGTAGTTCAATATCCTATTCAACTCATACATTTTTGTGAACACTTGCTGAAGCATTCTGTGTTTTTTAAATTACGAATAAATGCATGGTTGTCGTTTTAGAACTGACCATTTCCTGATGGGCATCCCAGCCCAAAACCTTCCCCCTCTCTAGAAACAAAGTGTATGTGTTGGTGTTGGTGTGTGTGTGTTGGTGTGTGTATGTGTGTGTACACACATACCAATGTGTACACACACACCTACATGTACCAACACCAACACACACACCAACGCGCACCTACACACACATACAAAGCAGCAGCCATGTTAGATAGAGCAGGCTGCTGTACAAACCCTAATTGCCCAAAATCTCTCACCACAGAAAAAAAATCCCACCCCTATTTAACCTTCTAAATTGAGAGTGGTTTGTGTGGTGTGGTCTGACTCCAATATGCAAAAGTGTCGCTTCTGTCATTTTTCACCCATTTCCTTTGGTCACATTTTAAAAAGAAACTATTAGGGGGAGAAATTGAGTCGCGCCCCCTTTGGGGCGCTAACTTCGCTGGGGCGCTACTTTTAGCACCCCGGAAACATTACCACCCACGCGGCCGAAATTGAGTGGTAGCGCCCCAAGAGGGAAGCGAGGCGCTACTGGAAGCGCCCGCCTCCCTCTTGGGGCGCTACGAGGGAATATTGCGGCGCTACGTGCTGTGGTATTGCAGGCCTTCCTCCCCTTCTTAAAGGGGAGGGGCCTTACGCAGCGCGACCTGGGGCCCAGATGGGCCACCAGGGATCAGAGTGCCAGCAAAAGAGCCCAGTACTCAAGAGAAGTGCCAGACTCATGGAGCGCAGCTGGCACACCGCGGGGGGATGGGTCAGGAGGCCGGGGACGGGAGCAGAGGCCGCCCGGCACCTCGCCTTTAAATAGCGCTGCCCCGGCCGCAGGTAGGCCCCCCTGACCCCGTCGGACATAGCGTCCGATGGTAAGTCAGGCGGCGCTACCGAAGATCGCGGCCGGGGCGCGAGCGGGGCGCTGCGCAGGGTGATGACGTCATCGCCGGCAGCGCAGCGCCGCGGGGCGCTAACGGTTAGCACCGCCGCTAACCTCCTGCTGAATTTCGCGGGAGGCGTTGGCGGCGCCGCGCCCGAGTGCTAGTCGCTTTGTGCCCTGTTGCCAACGGGCGCTAACGGGAGGCGCAAAGCAACCGAATTTTTCCCCCTTAAAGTTTTATTTCTTTCCCTCAGAGTTTCCTGCACAGTCTAATGGAAAAGCTCTCAGTGTGGTTACATCATTGGCCATTTTTGCTGATGGTTACCTCGCAATCTAATGGATAAGGGTGGGGTGGGGGAGGGAGAGAAGCTTGCATTGATTGTGCTTTCTATTTCTGGCACTGAAGGCCTCCATGTCACACTAGGCCTTAGGCAGAGCTCTTAATGTGCGAAGTGGGAAAGTGAGTGTCATCAGGTTATTTGACTGTGGAGGATATGGCAACTGAGGCTAATTCCACTCTCACCTGATGTCTGGACATGTTCACTTTCCAGCGGTGGAGGTGGGAGATCAGGCATGGGAGGGCGGCTGATTTTTCTGTGCCAAATTTGTAGTAATCCCCCTCCCCAACTGCTGCCACGGCTGAGACCAGCACAGGCCGAGGGACTTCGTACTCTGCGTGACATTGCACGATGTTTTAACCACTGAGCGAGTTATATAAATACACAATTTAAAAAGATACATGACACAAAATTTCAGCACAGGAGCAATCATTTCACTAAATCGTTCCCGTTGAGCAGGGGACCCCCTCTCCAAATAAGAATGCAAAAAACATGCTACTGTGCAATTTAAATACATCGTATATACAAAGCAATAATCTCAGGGTGGGGTGGGGGGACAGCACACAAGGGCTTAAATAGCAGAGGATCGGATTCATACGAATAAAACTTCTCAAAAAATCCGACAGAATTATACAGATTTTGCAAGAAAAAAACAAACCATCAGTGAAAAGACCTGAAGAGCAGCCCCCCTCCCCCGATTGCCAAAGTCTGATTTGCATTGGAACAGCGAGAGTCAGTGGCACGACACTTAATGGCTCACTAAAGTGTGTGTAGATCACAGGCAGGTACGGAGCATGCCTTAATCAAAGTCATCCTCGTACGGCTCTCGCAGCGTCGTAGCGAGGAGGCAGCTGTGCCGGCTCTGAGCACCGGATCTGACCGGTTGGAGCCAATTCTTGTTGCCGCCCGTGAATGAGTCGTCGTCTAGCTGTGACAAGGTCATGTAGGACGCGATGCTGTGCCGCAGCCCGTAACTGAGGAAGGCTTCGTCTTGAGACGACGCGTTGTCGCTCAGCAGCTCGGCCCTGTCAACCGAACCATAAGAAAAAACTAGTCATTCAGGAACCTATAGATAATTCACTACCTCCTGTCTATTATCCATAGAAACATAGAAACATAGAAAATAGGTACAGGAGTAGACCATTCGGTCCTTCGAGCCTGCACCGCCATTCAATGCGTTCATGGCTGAACATGCTACCTCAGTACCCCATTCCTGCTTTCTCGCCATACCCCTTGATCCCCCTAGTTGTGAGTGTTATATCTAACTCCCTTTTGAATATATTTAGCGAACTGGCCTCAACAACCTTCTGTGGAAGAGAATTCCATAGATTCACCACTCTCTGGGTGAAGAAGTTCCTCCTCAGCTCAGTCTTAAATGGCTTCCCCTTAATCCTTAGACTGTGACCCCTGGTTCTAGTTTTCCCTAACATTGGGAACATTCTGCCCGCATCTAATTTGTCTAAACCAGTCAGGATTTTAAATGTCTCTATAAGATCCCCCCTCATTCTTCTGAACTCCAGAGGATACAAGTTCAGTTGACCCAATCTTTCTTGATATGTCAGTCCGGCCATCCCAGGAATCAATCTAGTGAACCTTCGCTGCACTCCCTCAATAGCAAGAATGTCCTTCCTTAAGTTAGGAGACCAAAACTGCGCACAAAACTCCAGGTGTGGCCTCACCAAGGCCCTGTACAACTGCAGCATCACCTCCCTACTCCTGTACTCAAATCCCCTTACTATGAAGGCCATCATTCCGTTTGCTTTCTTGACTGCCTGCTTCACTTGCATTTCCACCTTCAGTGACTGATGTACCATGATGCCCAGGTCTCGTTGCACCTCCCCTTTCCCTAATCTGCCACCATTCAGGTAATAGTCCGCCTCTCTATTTTTACCACCAAAGTGGATAACCTCACATTTATCCACATTGTACTTCATCTGCCATACATTTGCCCATTCACCCAACCTGTCCAAGTCACTCTGTAGCCTCCTAGCATCCTCCTCATTGTTCACACTGCCTCCCAATTTAGTGTCATCCGCAAATTTGGAGATATTACATTTAATCCCTTCGTCCAAATCATTAATATATAATGTAAACAGCTGGGGTCCCAGCACCGAACCCTGCGGTACCCCGCTGGTCACTGCCTGCCATTCTGAAAAGTACCCATTTACTCCTACTCTTTGTTTCCTGTGTGCCAACCAGTTCTCAATCCACGTCAACACATTACCCCCAATCCCATGTGCTTTAACTTTGCTCACCAATCTCTTGTGTGGGACCTTGTCGAAGGCCTTCTGAAAGTCCAAATACACCACATCTACTGGTTCCCCCCTGTCCACCCTATTGGAAACATCCTCAAAAAATTCCAGAAGATTTGTCAAGCATGATTTCCCTTTCACAAATCCATGCTGACTTGGACCTATCATGTCGCCACTTTCCAAATGGTCTGTTATGACATCTTTAATAATTGTTTCCATCATTTTACCCACGACCGATGTCAGGCTGACCGGTCTATAATTCCCTGCTTTCTCCCTCCCTCCTTTTTAAAAAGAGGGGTTACATTGGCCACCCTCCACTCCATCGGAACTGATCCAGAGTCTAAGGAATGTTGGAAAATGATCGTCAATGCATCCACTATTTCCAAGGCCACCTCCTTAAGTACTCTGGGATGCAGACCATCAGGCCCCCGGGGATTTTTCAGCCTTCAGTCCCATCAATTTCCCCAATACCTTTTCCCGACTAATAAGGATTTCCCTCAGCTCCTCCCTCTTACCATATCCTCTGACCCCTTTTATTTCCGGCAGGTTGTGTGTGTCCTCCACAGTAAACACCGAAGCAAAGTACTTGTTCAATTGATCTGCCATTTCCTTGTTCCCCATTACGACTTCCCCTGTTTCCGACTGCAGGGGACCTACGTTTGTTTTTACTAACCTCTTTCTTTTTACATATTTATAGAAGCTTTTGCAGTCCATTTTAATGTTCTCTGCAAGCTTCCTTTCATATTTTATTTTCCCTGCCCTAATCAAACCCTTCGTCCTCCTCTGCTGAGTTTTGAAGTTCTCCCAGTCCCCGGGTTTGCTGCTACTTCTGGCCAATTTGTATGCAACTTCCTTGGTTTTAATACTATCCCTGATTTCCCTTGTTAGCCATGGTTGAGCCACCTTCCCTTTTTTATTTTTACGCCAGACCGGGATGTACAATTGTTGTAGTTCATCCATGCGATCTCTAAATGTCTGCCATTGCCCTTCCACTGATAGCCCCTTAAATATCCGCTGTGTAACTCATTGCCAACTATCTATTTTCAACAACAACTTGTGTTTATACAGCACCTTTAATGTAGTAATACGTCCCAAGGCACTACACAGGAGTCATTATCAAACAAAATTTGACACTGAGCCACATAAGACGATATTAGGCCCGGTGCGGAGGGGAGCGGGCAGGTCGAAGGACCTCCTCGTGGGACTGCTCCTGGGCCTGGCTAAGAAAGCCATTAATTGGTCCAGGCAGCGGGCGGTCGAGGGGGTCGTCCGGCCCGATTGCCTGCCTCTCTTCCGCGGCCATGTTCGCACCCGGGTGGCCCTGGAGATGGAGCACGCGGTGTCCGCTGGCACGCTTGAGTTTTTCCGCGACCAGTGGGCGCCACGGGGACTGGAGTGCATCGTCACCGCGGACTACCAAATTTTAATTTGATTTGTTAAGTTTCCTTTAAAGTTTTACTGAGTTACAGTTACTTAATTGTTTTTATCAAAAAGAAAAAGACGATATTAGGACAGGTGACCAAAAGTTTGGTCAAAGAGGTATGTATTTCTTCAGAAGATTTTGAGGTGATTTTTGGAAGGTTGGGAGAGACGTGACGAGGTGGAGGGGTTTAGGAACATATTCCAGATTGCTGGGGATGACTGTAAGCTGTGCCACTAATGGAGGGAGGAGGGAAGGGAGATGCACAGTAGACTGAAGCCCCCATGGTGGCTGTAGCTGTGCCACTAATGGAGGGGGGAAAGAAGGGAGATGCACAGTAGACTGAACTCCCCATACTCAATTACTTTTCTTTCCTTCCTTGATTGGTAGGAGCAGGAAGTTACAAAGGGACATAGCCAGACTATGTGAGTGGGGAAAACTGTAGCAGATGGAGTTCAATGTGTGAGAAAGGCAAATTGGAATATTTTCTTCATGGTGAGAGACTAGGAACTGTGGAGAAGCAAAATGATTTAGGTGTCCATGTACACAAATCATTAAAAGCTAGTGCACAGGTACAAAATGTAATCAAAAAAGGCTAATGAAATGTAGGCCTTTATCTCAAAGGGTTGTAATTCAAAATAGGGGAAGTTATGCTTCAGTTGTATCGAGCCTTGGTCAGGCCCCATCTGGAGTACTGCGTTCAGTTTTGGACACCACACCTCAGGAAGGATATATTGGCCTTGGAAGGGGTACAGTTCAGATTGACCAGAATGATACCAGGGCTTAAAGGCTTAAGTTATGAAGACAGGTTATATAAACTTGGCTTGTATTCCCTTGAGTTCAGACGGTTGAGAGGTGAGCTGATTGAGGTGTTTAAAATGACAAAGGGATTCAATAGATTAGAAACAGAGAAACTATTTTCTCTGGTGGTGGAATCCAGAACAAAGGGGTTATAATATTAAAGTTAGAGCTTGGCCATTTAAGAGTGGAATCAGGAAGCACTTTTTCACACAGAGGGTAGTGGAAATCTGGACTCACTCCCCCAGAGTGCTGTGGATGCTGGACCCATTGAAATTTTCAAGACTGAGATTATTAGATTGTTATTAGGTAAGGGCATAAAGGGATATGGAACAAAGGTGGGTAAATGGAGTTGAGGTACAGATCAGCCATGATCTAATTGAATGGCAGAACAGGCTCGATGGACTGAGTGACCTCTTCGTTCCTACGTTCATCTGTTCCTTCAGCAGCACATCCTCTAATTTCTTAGTTTTTGACCTCTCAACCAAAATGAGTACAGTAATAGAACTGCAAAAACAACTTGCATTTATATTGTGCCTTTAATGTAGAAAAACATCCCAAGGCACTTCGCCGAGAAGTCATCAGATAAAAATGGACACCAAGATAAAGAAGAGAGAGGTGACCAAAAGATTGGTCAGAGATGGATTTGAAGGGGAAAAAAAAGAAAGACTTGCATTTATATAGCGCCTTTCACGACCTCAGGATGTCCCAAAGCGCTTTACAACCAATGAAGTACTTTTGAAATGTAGTCACTGTTGTAATGTAGGAAGGAGGGCGGAAAAGAGGAGACGGAGGTGAAGAGGCGGAGAGATTTAGCGAGGGATTGCCAGAGCATGGGCCCTATACATTAACACAACTGCTAATAGTGGGGCAAAGGGAGAGGGGAGGCTGCACAAAAGGCCCGAGTTCGAGGAATGTTTTGTTGGGAGGGGCAGCTTCCAGCTACTGGATACAAATTGAATTCCATGTCATATAGTGCAGCTTCCACTCAGCATCTTCCATCATTACTGGTATTGAGAAAGGAATTATGGGCATAAATACATGTCCTTTGTGGTGCTACTCCAACATGTTGCACCATTGTGTCTCCGCACATCTTATATTCCAATACGCCTGTCAGTTTATTGACCTAATCCAAAAATAATTGTGCTGCTGAAGGGAAGTTGTTTTTGTGACAGGGAGTGAAACACTTTCCACCTTGAGCACATTATTTCAGCACTAAGTGCTCCAAAGTCCATATTACATCCAAATTAAATCCTCCACACTGCCCCATTTAGCATCCGCAGCTTAGGATAATGCACAAGTTCGATTTAAAGTACAGCTCCCTCTATTCTGTCTGTGCAATGTACCTATGCCCTTACCTCAGTAGACCACTCCTGGTGCACCAGTGTGGCATTTTTTCAGTCTCCTTGCCTGTCACCTCTCTGTGTAGATTACCAAAGTGCGAGTGTGAGAGAGGCTAGAGGTTGGGGGTAGGATTGTATCCTATCCAATACTGGGAGAGTGTCCCCAGGCATGAGAGCAGGATTTCAAGTTTGTTGACAGACTTGGCCTTTTAAGTGTTAAAGGTTTTTCAGGAGAAAGTTGAAATGAAAGAGGGAACCAGAGTTTTTTGGATTACATGTAAAAGAGGATGTACGTCACAAGATACCACAGATTGGTTTGATTTCAGGGGAGCTCCTTTTCAAAATGGGGAAAATGGAGTTAATCTAGTAATCTCTGCTGTATTAGAGCGTTTTGCCCAATGAATATCTGAGATTCCTGGGGTCCTGCTGAAGAGGAGGGATAGAATGTTTTAAATAACAACAGAAAGTGCTGGAAACACTCAGCAGGTCAGGCAACATCGAGGAGAGGAGAAACAGAGTCAACGTTTCAGGTTGAATCCTTTGGTTCGACCCGAAACATTGACTCTGTTTCTCCTCTCCTCGATGCTGCCTGGCCTGCTGAGTGTTTCCAGCACTTTCTGTTGTTATTTCAGATTTCCAGCATCCGCAGTATTTTGCTACTGTGATAGAATGTTTTAGTCCAGTTACCTGCTCACGTTCCTCCAGCTGAAGTCGTTGTGACGTAGTATGACAGACTGCTCAGGAGGGCGTTCGGTGCTGAGCTGAGCCAGGCAAGGATGGGTCAGCAAACAGCACAGACCATCTACTACCTCTGAAATAAAGAGACATTTGGTGCGTCAGCTCTGCAGTGTCTGTGATTGCGATTGGTCATTTTAATGCAAACTGAAAACAAACTAATAAATAATGAGACAATAAGACTTTGTGCCGGGACCCATGGTTCATGCCCATAATTAGATAGCCTCGAAAGTCCTCAGTCCTCTGCTGATGTAAGTGCGGTGGAATGGGAGGCACCAGCGTCTGCTCCTGACTCTTCCAGAGTGTCCATGGTCAGGGTGGGATCATCTCTCCTTCAGAGGGCACCTGTCCCAGTGTGGGTGCATGTTGAGTGCCCACTGGGAGGGAGGGAGGCAGACAATGCAGCACTAGCAAGTTGCTTGCAGGTTAGCTGGTGCCACTGATTTGGACGCTCCTTTTTAGCTTTTGACCAATTGGCCTTCTGTATAATGGAGCCCATATTACTTTCTAAGCCAGCAAGTTTAGAGGTGTCCAGGCCAGGATTCCGCCTTTAAGCCGATCTGTAGCCCAGATTCTTCGCTGTGTCCAGATTGCTGGACAGAAGGGAGGCAGAACCCTAAGGAATTCCTGGTGTGGAGAAGTTCCTCGCTTCACCCCACCTCCTCTGATATCACGGACCATGATGGGGCAGATAGAAGTTCCACCCTTGTGCAAGTTGCCAGCAAGCAGTCTCCTGGACAGAGACCTCGTGTAACTGAGTCCTGCCCCAATTTCCGCTGTCCCAAATATCTGCCCGCCCAGAATGTGCCCTGACTTTCCTGGAACGTACACAGATTTTTGGAGCCAATGGGGGAAATTTTAACCCCCAAAAACTGGTGGGTTTGGGCGGGTGGGATGGTAAAATGTTAAATATCTGAATCCCGACCCCAACCCACCTTCAAACTGCCCACTTCCGGTTTTAATGGAGGTGGGATGGGGTGCGGGCAACCAACCCGCTCCCAGGAGGCTGGTTGGCAGTTTTAACCTCATTTTTAACCACCATTCTACATTTAACCCTGGCCGGCCATGTATTTCGGGCCTCGGGAAACCCGACGGCTAGAGGGAGGCGAGGACTTCTGGATCTAGGAGGTAAGTGCCTTTCCACTTACCTGCTGGATACAGTTTACCTGCTTCACCAACCCTCCACGATCAGACACCTCCCCGACCCTTTTGATCTCCCCCCAACTCTTCAGATCTCCCCCCCCACAACTTCTGATCTCCTCAACAAGGCCTCCGATCACCCTGCCCCAGCATCCTTCTGGCCTCCGATCTCCCTCCTGCTCCGGACCCCGATCTATCCTCTGGCCTCCGTTCTGCCTTCTGGCCTCCGATCTTTCCCCCCCACCCCGGCCTTTCTGATCCCTCTCTCTCTCCTCTCCGCTCCCCGGCTGCGGCCTGGTACCGAAGGCCTAACTGCCTGACAGCCAGCCAGCCAGACTCTCAATCTGCCCACTCCAGAGACTGGAACACATAATCCAGGCTGACACCCAAATGCAGTACTGAGGGAACGCTGCAATGTCGAAGGTGCCAGCTTTCAGATGAGACGTTAAACCCATCTTCCCTCTCAGATGGATGTAAAAAATCCCTTGGCACTATTTTGAAGAGCAGGGGAGTTCTCCTGGTGTCCTGGCCAATAGTTATCCTTCAAACAACATCATTAAAAACAGATTTTCTGGTCATTTATCTCTTTGTCATTTTAGGGACCTTACTGTGCGCATAAAACATACAACAGCATCCACTAACGGAGATCTTTCTAATTCTTATACAAGCCATCTTTGCGGTCTCTTTGAATGAGATTGCTAATTCTGGATAGTTTTGTACTTTTGTGCGACACCTACCAAAAAATGCATTAAAATGGAGAAGAGGTGTTTATCTTTGGCCTGGATTTGAAACCTGGCCCAGAGTAATTTTGGAAGGGCAGTGGGCTAACCCACCTCTGGCACGCAGTGAACTCAATTTCAAAGCTGCAACACAGAGCTTTCAAGAGGTGTAATTGAAGTTATTGTGATACTCACCGCAATAGTGATTGACTAGATCTTCTAGACACTGGAAGGTGAGGCGTTCTTGGATATAATACCACTTATTGGGCAAACGGAAGATCCGATAGTGCTTTACCTGTCTCTGAGGTATATCACTGTAGTGTCTGACAGATAGGCAATATGTACCTGCAAGAACATGCACACGAACACTAAATAATTCGCAAGGTTTACATATCTGTTTAAACCATGCTAAATATAAAGTCACACTACCACTTGTATATGTGTTCATTATACATATGTGTTTGAAGACATTCAACATATACATAGGCAGGTAACAGATATGAATGTATAGTTAGAGAGCACTGTATGTGAAGGTTGAGGTTGCTTCTTAGCTGGTGGCTGCACTCTTAACCAGTTGGAGAGGGAGCAGAGTTGGGACATAGTGTTGCAAGAATAGGAAAATTAAACGCAGCTTCAATAGGAAGAGTTAAATGGAGTAGAGACACAAAGGAAGTTTGGTGTACTGATACACATCATTAAATAAACATACTGATTAAGAAAGTTCTCCTGTATACATTTTAGGAATTCATCACCCTCCTTGCTCTTTGCACTGTATTTTTCTCTGACTAGTCCCCTACAATTACTACTCTATTATTTTTACATTTCTCTGAAATTGGCCTACAGATTTGCTTCTCTATCTCCTTCTCACTATTTGGGAGTATATAGTAAAAACTCAGCAATGTTACAGCACTTTTTCTGATCCTTTACTCTAACCAAATAGTTCAGTCTTTGAACCCCAAGGTCCCTCTGTTGAACTGTAATATTGCTCTCTTTTTTCCCATCAGAATGCATTATAGCCAGGAATGTTTAGTTATTATTCCTGCCCATGTTTAAGCCAGGTCTCCGTTATAGCCACTATATCATAACCTACTTGTGCCTGCAGCTCATCAACCTTATTTGTAACACTCCTCACATTAACACACATACATTCCAACACCATGCTAGTCTGCTTTGCTTTTTTTCCCTCCATCTAATTCCTGCTTTTTCTACACTATTCTTTATTCTGTTGCTCCTCCTAGTTTTCTATGCACCTGTTCTCTCCTCTTTGCTGCTACGTCCTCACAGAATCACAGAATCCCCACAGTGCAGATAGAGGCCATTTCGGCCCATCGAGCCTGCACCGACACATATCCCACCCTATCCCCGTAACCCCACGTATTTAATCCCCCTAACACTAAGGGTCAATTTATCATAGCCAAATCAACCTAACCCGCACATCTTTGGACTGTGGGAGGAAACCGGAGCACCCGGAGGAAACCCACGCAGACACGGGGAGAATGTGCAAACTCCACACAGACAGTCACCCGGGGCTGGATTCGAACCCGGGTCCCTGGCGCTGTGAGGCAACAGTGCTAACCACTATGCCACCGTGTTGTCCTGGTTCCCCTCCCTCTGCCAAATTAGTTTAAACCCTCCCCCACAGCACTAGTTAATGTTCAACGCACAAGATCTTAGGCTCAAACTTAACATAATAAAAAGCTGACGTTTGGAAAAAAAATCTTTAGCCAGATGATGGTCAGAATGTGGAATTGCCTGCCACAAACCATAGTTGAAGCAGAATACACAAATACTTTTAAAAGGCAATTAGATAGTTACTTAAAAAGAGGAATATTAAAAGGCAAGAGGGAGCGAGCAGGAGAGTGGAATCAGACTAGATGAGTCAAATGGTGAAAAACACCAACACAAACTTTGTGGCTTATTTCTGTGTTTTAACTTTTAATGATTCCATACATATGCTGTTCATGTACAATAGAACCTACCTTTTTGGCTTTCGCTTTGCCTTATCAAGAAGGAGCCTACTCTGTTGCCGGACAGCTGCAGCAACTCTTCTGCCTTCTGTCTCCCGACTCCTTCAAAGAGCCAACTGTGTACAGAACATGGCACCAGTGATCATTCACCAGATAAATAAGATGAGGAAGGACATTCTGCTCAATTTACCTCATCAATCTAGAAAACTGGATCTTGGATTAATTACCTCTAATTCATTACTAAGAAAAGCATTCTAAATGCTGATTAGAAAGAACTTGCATTGATAGAGGCATCATACCACATCCTCATGATGTCTTTGAAGTGCAGTCACTGTTGTCATGTAAGGAAATTTAGCAGCAAATTTACACACATTTACAGAAACTGCAAAGGAGATAAGTAACTAGTTTTGAGTTGAGGGAGGAATGTTGGCCAGGACATCTCCCTGCTCTTCGTATCATGCTGCACAATCTTTTACATGCATCTGAACTGGCAGACAGGACTTCGTTTAATTGTTCCTTTGAAAGGCAGAATCTCCAACAATGCCGCACTTCCTGGGAGTAATTTAAACTATTGACGGACGAAAATCAGGTGATAGCAAATCAGCAGCCCATTTTTACACCTCGCCCGATTTTCTTTTCCATTAACTTCAAGAATGTGGATGAAGAGTGAGACCTAGAGGTTCAAATACATAATTCCCTGAAAGCATAAGTGCGGGTAGGGAACGCCATAAAGAGACCAATAGAAATTCAGGGTTTATTAATATGGGCATAGAGTATAAGATTAAAGTAATGATGAATTTATAGAAAACATTGGTTAGGCCCATTAGAGTACTGTGAGCAGTTTTGGGTGCTTCATTATTAAAAGGACATTAAAGCCATAGAGCATTTACAGTGTAAATTTACCAGGATGATACCAGAGATGGAAAACTATAGGTATGAGGAGACACATGAGATACTGGGACCATTTCCACTGGAGCAGAAAAGGCTAAGTGGAGATTTAAATAAAAATTTTAAAATTATGAAGAGTTTTGATAGAGTGAATAGGGAAAGTCTTTCCTCTGGTTGGAGAGTCAGCGATGAAGGGTCATCAATTTTGAATTGAGGTTCAGAGAATGTTTTGTTTACACAGAGCATTGTTGGAACATGGACTCTTTTGCCACAGGGAGTGTTTGAGGCAGAGACCATTGTATTGGTTAAGGGATAATTGAATAACTATTTGAAGTCGATGAAGATACAGAACTATGGGGAGAGATCTGCAGTGGAGTTAGTTTTGGATTGCTCTAGCAAAGAGCCAGCACGGGCACACGTGAAGCTCAGCAGAGGAAACATGTATTGCCGCACTGGTGCTTCACTCGCAAACTAACAGACCTTAGTTATCTCCCTGATTTTCAATTCCATTCCACTGCTTCCCTTTCCACTGTGGACCCATGAATGGCCCATGTCTTTATCTTCCAATGCCTTTTCACATGCCAGATGGAGATGACCTTTGTGTAATACCTTTCACCTCTTTTTAACATTTTAAAATGCATTTATAAGCCTATTATCTTGTGAAGCATTTCGGGTCATCCTGAGACGAGGACAAGGCATTGTCCAAATGCAAGTTCTTTCTATTAGCTGATTTTTTTGTGAAATTAACTATCATTTTAACTTTTGTTCCCTACCTGTTGCCCTTCCTTGTCTAGTTTGACTAGAGGGTCAAACAAGATCACAAGAGGGTGGCTGAAGAATTCCCTGTAGCCTACTTGATTTTGGCCTTCCAGAATACCAACTTACTGTTTTCCTCTTACATCATCAAGCTCAAATGAATCCAGCATCCTGGCTTCAACCACCCTTCCTGTTAATGTCTAAAAGCAGCTGAACTATTAACCTATCTTTCTCTTTTAGATGCTTACTGATTTGCCGTATAGTTCTAGTATTGTTTTAAATTATGAAAAGATCTCCTGTGGTTTTGCTGACAATGTCGGTCGATAGCAAGGCCTCGGAAAGATGGCAGAGGAGATTTACCAGAATGATGCCAGAGATGAGAGATATCAGTTATGTTGAGAGTCTAGAGATGCTGGGATTGTTCTTCTTAGAGCAGAGAAGGTTAGGGGAAATTTAATAAAGGTGTTCAAAATTATGATGGGTCAAAACTATCAAAATGGAGAACTGGTTCCACTGTTTAAGATGCTCCTTAAAACGTGCCTCTTTCACCAAGCTGGGGGGGGGGGGGGAAGGGGGGGGAGGGGGGGGTCGGTAACCAGAGGACACAGATTTAAGATAATTGGCAAAAGAGCCGGGGTGGGGGAGATGAGGAGAATTTTTGAAAGCAGCGTGTTGTTATGATCTGGAATGCACTGCCTGAAAGAATGGTGAAGCAGATTCAATAGTAACTTTCAAAAGGAAATTGGATATATACTTGAAAAGGAAACATTCGCAGGGTTATGGGGAAAGAGCAGGAGAATAGGATTAATTGGATAGCTCTTACAAAGAGCCGGCACAGGCACAATGGGCCGAAGGACCTCCTTCTGTGCTGTAAGATTCTATGATTCGATAATTCTATGATAGGCTGCTTTATGAGGACAGAAGGGTTTATATCTTGCAATGCACAGCGTATTATTCTGCTGCTCAGGTGCCGCTTGGTTTAACTTGTCTAGATGACAAAGTCTAATTACTACAATTAGATGAGGTCAATTAGATACTCGATGCAGTGAGTACCTGAAGTACATTGTACAAGGTGGGGAAATTCTACAGTCACCACAATTGGATCTTGGTGTTGTACTTAGGTCACTAAAGCTTAAGTGCAGGTTGAAAACCCTGCATTGTTGTGTCACAAAGACGGTGTGATTCTAGCAGCAGGAGGATCAGCCTGGTTATTGTCTAACCACGGTGTTTATGTTTTTTTTGGGGGGGGAGGAGGTTAGTCTGAACTGACCTTGTATCTTTTAGCAAATAATGAACTGGGACTGAAGGAACAGACTTGGGCTTGTTTGATCCTATTAACTCAATGCAGGCAGATCTCAGTTTCCTTTCCCCCCCCCTAATTGTTCCTCTTCTTTCTTCAAAGTGCTGACTTATGTTGGGCTATAGTCCCATGGGAGCTGTCAGTGCTCGGTACTTCAGACAAGTAATAA
The DNA here is from genome assembly GCA_030390025.1 of Squalus acanthias. Classification (NCBI taxonomy): domain Eukaryota; kingdom Metazoa; phylum Chordata; class Chondrichthyes; order Squaliformes; family Squalidae; genus Squalus; species Squalus acanthias. The sequence goes on along the minus strand of CM059432.1, from coordinate 28,151,714 downwards.
TCCTTCATATGCGGGCCTAGATTGGCAGGATATTCGACATAGAAACATAGAAACATAGAATCTAGGAGCAGGAGTAGGCCATTCGGCCCGTCGAGCCTGCTCCACCATTCAATACGATCATGGCTGATCATCCAAATCCAATACCCTGTCCCTGCTTTAATCCCCACAGTACACATATCCCACCCTACCCCCGTAACCCCATGTATTTAATTTCCCCTAACATATCCCATCCTATCCCCATAACCCCACATATTTAATCCCCCCCTAACACTAAGGGTCAATTTATCATAGCCAAATCAACCTAACCCGCACATTTTTGGACATGGAGGTGCATCCCAGCTGAGCTTGAATTTGTCCTCACTAAGTGACCCCATAAATGCACCTTCCACTATGGGGTACTTGATAGTACTCAAGAGAAGAAACTGATTAATTTTCCCCCTCCTTAGCCCCAGGAGTGCTGAGGCCAGTTCTTTGATTGAATGTGGAGCCCCTCCATATCTTTGTAACCTCCTCCAGCCCTACAACCCTCTGAGATCTCAGCACTCCTCCAATTTGGGCCTCTTGCGCATCCCTGATTTTGATCGCTCCTCCATTGGCGGCCGTGCCTTCCGCTGCCTTGGACCCAAGCTCTTGATTTCCCTTCCTCAGTCGCTCCGCCTCTTTACCTCTCTCTCCTCCTTTAAGATGCTCCTTAAAACCTACCCCTTTGACCAAGGTTTTGGTTACCTGTCCTAATATCTCCTTATGTGTCGTGATGTCAAATTTTTGTTTGCTAACAAAGCGCCTTGGGATGTTTTACTACATTAAAGGCGCTATATAAATTCAAGTTGTTGTTGGGGGAGGAAAATGCAAGACAAACAAACAAGAAAAGGTGAACTGTATCTAATAAACCTACCCATGGTAAACTCGAGCGGCACAGGCACGTGGGATGTAGCTCTCATGTCCAGCAATAATGGACCTCACTCTCCACCAATCACCTTCTCTGGAAGAAAAAGAGAGATCGATATGAATGGAACATCCACTTTATTAAGGAATATTAGTAAAGTATTTGGCAAGTTATTCAATACTATAGTGTCAGCCTTGGCTCAGTGGTAGCACTTTCACCTCTAAGTCAGAACGTCATGAGTTCCAAGCCCCACTGAGCACATAATCTAGGCTGATACTTCAAGAGCAGTACTGAGGGAGTGCCGCACTGTCGCAAGTGCCACCTTTTGGATGAGATGCAAACATATAAAATCGACGGGCAGGAAAAGACCATCCTTCATCGTCGCTGGGTCAAAATCCTGGAACTCCCTCCCCAACAGCATTGGACTGCAGCAGTTTAAGAAGGTGGCTCACCACCACCGTTTTAAGGGCAATTAGGGATGGGCAATAAATGCTGGCCTTGCCAGTGACGCTCACATCCCATGAATGAATAATTTAGAAAAAGCCTGGAGCAGCACGATTAGGCACCCATACCCACCAGCTCACAAACCCACCAACAGTCATGTAAGCTCCTGGGAGAATTTAAACAAAGAAATCCACCAAGGCCAATCAGGGATGAAAAAACCTGGGATTTTTTTTCTCTGACATCCTTAGATGATTGAAACTAGTCTAGTGGACCACATGGACCCTATATATACCACCTGATATTTTAAACAAGATGTTAAACAAAGGTCCAGTCAGCCTGTAAAACGTCCTGTGATATTATTTGAAGAACAGCAGGGCAGTTCTCCCAGTGTCCTGGCTAAGATTTATCCCTCAATCAACACCACAAAAACAGATTATCTCATTTATCTCACTGCTGTCTGTCAGACATTGGCTGCCAGTTTGCCTACAATATTGATTACACTTCAAAAACATTTAATTGGCTGTGAAATGCTTTGGGACATCTTGAGGATGTGAAAGGTGCTATATAAATGCAAGTTATTTCTTTCTTTTTATATCGAGAATAATGGATCCCTAGGTTTGAGTTACAAGGCTGGAATCTAATCAAGGAGTTTAGATTTTGTCATTATCAAAACAATGAATCTTGAGGATTCTTTTAACTATCATGAGATATAATGGTCTGAAATTTCCTGGAAAGTTTTGGTGTAACTACAGCATAAGAGCAGAGTTGCGCTGTTTTTTTCCCACTGAAATTTGCACGTAATTGATTTACGCCAGTTTTATGTCGAAGCATCACTACATGAGAATTTCCTCGAATGTTTGTGCCACTTCCAAGATATGGGCCCTGAAGCCCTCTGCCGCTCATTTACACAGCTCAGCAAGGTTCCAGGTTCACTTCTTGCTTCATGCTGAGTTAATTCATGCTGATTGGGCAGGATCAGGGGACTTGCATTTAAACAACTCAAAAGTAGGAATAGACTGGATGCCGGGGGGTTCTTCTTATCTAACAGCGTAGTGAGCCTCTGGAATACGTTGCCAGCTGCTGCAGTATGTGCTGTGTCCCTACATAACTTCAAAAGGGAACTGACCGGGGCAGAGATTGCATCATATAGACAGCAAGTGGATCAACAGATAATGAACGCATGGACCATGTGATCTCCTGGACTGGATGCAATCATCTGAGGGTGTGGGAAAGGAATTTATCAGAATATTTTTTCCCCTTATTGGCCCCGGGTTTTTCTCTTTTTTCCCCAGGAGATTACATGGCTGCGGGTAGGGGCGGGGAGCGTGAGATGGGGCGTGGGGTATGAAGTGTCTACTGATGCTGCTGCAGCCATCATGAGTGTGGGGCAGGCGTGATGGATCGGCTATTTTTTCCTGCCTGTCATTTTTGTAAGTTCTTATCTCGTCCGTTTTAATCAAGGGCGTAACTTGTGCAATTCTAAGTTCACACACAGAGTTCTTGAAAACAGTTGTGATGTGTTATACAATAAGCACACAGTTGCATTAATCTGTACTGAATCTCGTTTGTGACTTTGCAGAAATGCAGTCTCATTTTCTGTTTTTTTTTAATTATTGAGAAATCTAGTTGAAAGCCCAAGGCCCACGGTGCGAGACACCACCCCGGGTGGAAAGAGAAGGCAGGTTGTGTTTTAAAAGCCTGTAGATTGTTGGAGGAATGGGAGACTGAAGGAGATGAAGTGTTCCAGAGTTTTGAGGTCACAAATATACACTAAAATTGGTTCAATTGCATATCTGATCCTGGATAGTAAGGAGGTCTGAGTTTGGGCTAGTTCTCCCCTACTTCCCAGAAGGCCCGACATAATTCTGCACTGAATTGAATTGTCAACCTTGCTCACTGAGATCACAAGTGGTGGTGTTGGTACACTCGTGTGTTAGAGGGTGATTTTTTTGAGGATAGGCCTGAAGCAAATTTGCTCAACTAGAGGAGAAGGGACTTAGCTCTGAACCTAACCCATGCTGCATTTGACCTTGGGTGTGATTGGTTTCAGCAATGGATAATGCAAGTATGCTGATAGTCCTAACCTTGATGAGTACAAAGATTCAGAGTGGAGATTAAGATCTCCAATGAGACCGTGCACGTCCTATTCATTTTCACTGTATGACCTAAACCTCTTCCCTTGGTCCAAGCCTAACAGCAGTACCTGTTACACAAAACTTTTATAGACACATTTCATCATGTTTAGTGCATCTCTACAATGGTAAGATAGATACCTTCTCCACTGTTATGCCACTGTTCCTAGTTTCAATGGTGATGTTTTTGTACTAGCAGTAGTACAACAGTTGTGCTTACAATAGAATATAATAGAAACAGCAAAAGGCCTAGCAATAGGTCCTAAAAAACCTAACCCTTTCTGTCTGATCTCAACCCAACCCATCTAGCTGCTCGCCATACCCCAGAAACTTGCTCCAGAAACATATCTAATTGCCTCTTGAACTCATTTATACTGCCCACTTCAAAAACCTTCGCTTCTTTTGGGTGAAGATATTCCTTTGCTTCTTATTCTTAATTTTTTAGTTTTCAACTTATGTCCCCTTGTATTTGACCTTTTCACTATTGTGAGCAATTTGCCTGCATGAGCTTTGTCAATTCCCATCATCTTCTTGAAAATCTCCTCTCACTCATGTAATGAAACTGCTACCTTGTGTGCAAATTGCAAAGAACTGATTAGGAAAACAGAGTGCCAGTGGGCTGCTTCTAAGAATCGCAGTTCATGTGTGTACAGGGCAACAAAATGGATACACAGTGCTGTCTAGGATTTCAAGAGTTACCAAGTGCGTGAGCAAGTTTTACCAGCCCTCCCCTCAGTAAACCTGCTACTGCAAATTGAGCAGCAGAATCTTCAGTGGTATCAATTCAAATGTTATACGGGTGGGGGGTGGTAGTTGGTGGGGGAGGCAGTTTAAAGGAAAAATCATCACCAACTATTAGATGCGAGCAGTTTGAAAATTAATTCATGCTCAGTCCATGATATAGTCAAAATCTGCCATACCTCACCTGAAGACAATGAGTCACGTCTACATAAAATTGATTTTTTTTTCCAAAACATATTGCATATAATTTTCACCCTTTCTTACCTTCTGTCCTTGTAGTATTGACTCTTGCTGTGAGACAGTTCCGCAGGTGCCGTGAGCCCTCTGGTACCTCTGTCGCTCTTATATATCAATGGACTACTTGATTGCGGAAGCATCACAGCCTCACCCAATCTCTACCCTGACATCCATTATCCAGAGGGCCCACAGAATAGCGATTGTGAGCAAGATTAATTGCTGATCTTTTTTCTCCACCTCGGCCTTTGAGCCATGAGTCAATTGTATTGCTTCTTTCGCCACCCCGAGCTAAGGTCAACTCACTCAGAGCTAGAGTTGAATTTGGGACCATTATGACTCAATTCTAAATCGGACGCTGGACAACTGAATTATTGGGGCACGATTGAATTTTTTTTTTAAACGTTATTGGTCTTTTAATAGAGACTCTAATCCACATTTTCAAACACTAGATGGATTTATCAGGGTTGGACTTTTTTTTTTAACCTGAATAAAGCAATACTCAACAGGAAATGACAGCTAAATGCGATTGCGCCTGCACATTGTTGCTTTGGTTGAGCAGTGTTCCCCACTGTCTACAGTGGTATTCTTCTGTCAGCAAGAATGGTGCAGGGAGCCACAGCTCAGAAGGGGCTGAGCAAAAGGTCCATGGTGATTATTCAGGCCATTCTGCTCCGCCAATTGTAGGCCTTTTGAACCCTTTTATTAGTTGACCTTTTTACCTCTCTGCATCACCAAAACCAATTAATTCAGATCTCCAGTACAACTTTTCACCAGATAAAGCAAACATTTAATAAAACATTTTAAATCTGAACATTATAAACAGGGGTGGAAAATAGCATACATTGGAGCAGGAGGAGGCCATTCAGCTCCTTCAGCCTGTTCTGCCATTCAATTAGATCATGGTTGATCTATACCTCAACCCCATACTCTTTAGCATAAGCCCTGCTCTTCATTTCTTGGGTACATACATCGGGAATTTCCTCGGGGTGGGTTCTCCCGATCGGCTGCCATAACTTTGGAGGAAGATCACCAGAAACACCACTTACATGATTATTCAGAATTTCCGCCGACCTTCCTTCAAAGTTAAGGCAGCTGATCAGAACAACCCCCAAAGTAATTCCCGCCAATATTTTCTACTCCTGCTGCTGTACATGCTTTAGAGATGGCCCCTTGACCCCAGTTGGACCAAGTTAATTGTGTAAATACGGGAGGGGTTGATTAGGCTTTTACCCTCTTTGAGCAACGTGCCAAAAAATGATCTTTCACTTGGCTTGCTGAGAAAATAAGAGGTTCACGTTGAAACTACAGCCACTTTTCTAACTTCAACTGCAATAGTACAGAAAAATATTATTCAGAGTCCTGCATATTTTACAGAAAGAATAGCATGGAGTGATCTTGAAGGCTTTAAAATCAATGAAAGGACTCTGATGATTAACACTGCCTTTCATTTTGGTCAGCCATGTGCAGAAACCCATTAGCACATTTAAGACTCGCCAAATTAAGCTACTGAGAAATCTGAGCTGAGTTGACCAATCTTAGCCGGGGTGGCAGAAGAGACACTATAATTGGCCCCAGTGCATCTAACTAGGATGAGTGGGGGGGGGAAATCAAGCAGCTTTCAATCTTGATCACTATCCAGTAAACCCTGCTAGAAAGTATGTGTGCGTGTGTTTGTATGCATCTGTGTGTATGTCTGCATGTGTGTGTGTGCTGTGTGTGGGCATGCATGAGCACATGAACATTGGGTGATAACAACAGTGGACAAGGCTTCAATAACCCCTTCACCATGGTCAAATAACTTGTGGATGGTCACTGTTTAGGCTCACCTGCATGAGGTGACAAAGTGCTGTTGCCACCAGTGGAATTGGCATGAGGCAATGCCTTGAGGAGATGAGCTGGAGAGGGGGAGAAATGGTAGATTTTGTACAATTTCTTGGTGATCACCTAAAGTGCCTGACTGTCAGCCATGAGTGCTCACAAAGGTAAACTCACCAATCCCGGACAACGCTCAAAGAGAGCATGAGTCAGAGGTAGAGCTATAATACCGTAGCGCTGATTCATCTTTCATGTGTGGTTTCAAGCTGGGAGCATGGTGAATTTAGCCTACTGTGTAAAAACATAGTAAAGAGCAGTACTTTATTACTGAGGTTCCTCCCTGCGTTCCTTGTTAAGTATTGTGTTGGTAGGATTTTACTTACTCTGCTACAACGCGTAGTTTCTCCCCCATCCTGAAGATCGGTTGGCTTATCGTTGGTGGCGGGTAGTCATAAATTGTAACCAGCACATCGTTGCTGTCCACTGTAAAAGAGGGAAATCTGGGTGAAACTTGTGGCAAACTTGTTGTTCAAAACATTTTAAAGAAAGAAATTGCATTTATATAGTGCCTTTCATGATCTCAGGATGTCCCAAAGTGCTTTACAGCCAATGAGGTACTTTTGCTGAAGTGTAGTCTCTGTTTTAATTTAGGAATTAGCGGCAGCCAATTTTCGCATAGCAAGGTCCCACAAGCAGCAATGAGATAATGACCTGATAATCCATTTTAGTGGTGTTGGTTAAGGGATAATTATTGTCTAGGACAAGGAAGACAGGAAGAACTCCCCTGCTCATCTTTGAATAGTGCCATGGGATCTTTTACGTCCACCTGAGAGGGCAGACAAGGCCTCTGTTTAACGTTTCATCTGAAAGACAGCAACTCCGACAGTGTAGCACTCCCTCAGTGCTACAACTGAAATGCAAGACTAGATTATATACTCAAGCTCAATTGAAGCCCATGGGATTAAAGAGGAAGTGGCAGCATGGATACGAATTTGGCTAAGCGGCAGAAAGCAGAGAGTAGTGATGAACGGTTGTTTTTCAGACTGAAGGGAGGTGTACAGTGGTGTCCCCCAGGGGTCGGTATTAGGATCACTGCTCTTTTTGAGATTATATATATGTATTAATGACCTGGACTTGGGTATGCAGGGCATAATTTCAAAGTTTGCAGATGACCTGAAACTTGGAAATAGAGTAAACAGTAAGAAGGATAGCAGCAGACTTCAGAGGATACAGACAGACTGGTGAAATGGGCAGATACATGGCAGAAATGTAATGCAGAAAAGTGTGAAGTGATGCATTTTGGAAGGAAGAATGAGGAGAGGCAATATAAACTAAATAGTATTTTTAAAGGGGGTGCATGAACCTGGGGGTTTATATACACAAATCTTTTAAGGTGGCAAGACAAGTTGATCAGGCTGTTAAAAAAGCATACGGGATCCTTGGCTTTATAAACAGAGTGCGTGGACATTAGTCGAGGACGAGGTCGGGCTTCTTCATGGTCAAATGGCTTGGCTGTCACTCACTGTCAAAGTTCACACACACGAATAAATAGACAAGGAACTAGAGGGTTCCTGAAGTCCAAGGAACTGTATTCCTCACAAGGGAATCAAATTGTCAATGTTGAGAAATCACCCTTTTTTTGAAAGTACCCTGGATGGCTCGGAAACTACATTGACTGGCACGTTTGAAGACAGGGAACTGAGATTGTAGCTCTGTTTCCCATCACTCTGTGGTGGAGCATTTCTGCAAGTGGTCATTGAGCAAGATGCTGCATGGGACTGTGCCCCTCAATGAATATTTAGTAAGTTACAAATTTACCTCAGCCTCCAAGGGAAACATCCATTCATTTATTTTCCTCATCAGCGTTCATCATCCAGTTATGGGATTGAGTCACAGCTTACCTGTAAGGGGCTCCTGTAGAGCTGGTTCTGTTTCGACTGGTGCAGACTTAAAGGTGTTCCCCATGTCTTAATCCTCAGCATTTGTGTGTAAACACTGTGGGCAGGAAAACATGAGATATTCTGACTCAGAAGTAGGAGTGCGACCAACTGAGCGAAGCTGGCACTTAACTGTACAGTCATGTCCTCACATGTTAATGAAACCTCACGTATTAATGAAACCAGGTGTGTTTACCTGCCTGTATGGTACAGGTACAAAATATTTGGGAACCTGGATGATGAAGTGGCTTAGCCACGGACCATGGGATCACCCAGTCTAATGAAAAATCATAGGAGCATTGAAATTGCTAGACAGAAAAAGACCGCGGTCTGTCTAGTTCGCCTCCTACCATCCTGGTAGTCATACGATACAACAATAATGGAGCTGTTGACTTATCATGGCAATCAATCGCTATCAATTAATCTACAACAGACCCAAACATGAGGCGAGGGAAATCCCAGTGGTGGAAAGTTTTGGGAACCATAGGTCCAAAGTCCCCTTGTCCTCCCTAACATGCTACACATACCATATGTTACTCATATTCCCACATTACATCAGTGACTACACTCCAAAAGTACTTCATTGGCTGTAAAGCGCTTTGAGACATCCGGTGGTCGTGAAAGGCACTATATAAATGCAAGTCTTTTCTTTTTTCATATACTGTGTCCCGAAATATAGAAAGAAACAACTTGCATTTATATAGCACCTTATCACATCCTCAGATCATATCAAAGCACTTCACAATCAACAGATGACTTTAGAACTGTTCGAATGTAAGCAGAACCTGAGATGAAAATCTCCTCTCTCCGCAGGCTGGTAGGGTCCTTTGTGAAATGAGTTAAGACAGTTGCAAAAATTAATTTGGCATTAGCTAAGATGTCAGCCTTGGCTCAGTGGCAGCACTCTCACTTCTGAGTCAGAAGGTTGTGGTTCAAGTCCCGCTCCAGAAACTTGAGTGCAAAATCTAGGCTAACACTTCTGTCAAGTACTGAGGGTCCACTGCACTGTCGGAGCTGGCATCTTCCAGATGGACGTAAAAGATCCCATGGCACTATTCGAAGAAGAGCAGTGGAGTTTTCCTGGTGTCCTGGCCTATATTTATCTCTCAACCAACATCACTAAAACAGATGATCTGGTCATTATCTCATTGCTGTTTGTGGACACTTGCTCTGTGCAAATTGGCTGCCGTGTTTCCTACATTTCAACAGTAACTGCACTTAAAAAGTAAAGTGGCTGTAAAGTGCTATGGGATGTCCGGAGGTCGTAAAAGTTGCTGTATAAATGCAAATCCTTTATTTTTTCTTTCTATTAATTGGTGTGGGAAATAAAAATGTCACACTGATGCAGTAAGGATGTTCTTCAGATATCGGAGTTTAGGGCACATTGTTGAGACACCTTTACTTTGCTTCCAGTACTTGCTGGACCTGACCTGTGAGTGCTTGTGACTGACACTGAGTGCTTGAAGTGGACAAGTGTTCCGCTCCCCAGCATTAGTATCACTTCTTCCTGTTAAGTGCAGACACCGAAAAAAAGAACTACAAAGGAATGTTCCTCCAGTCTCTTTACTTTGTGATGTTTTCAAAAGAAAGTACTTTAGAGAAGCAGGAATTGAAAGTTGTTTTGACATTGTTTAGTTTTAACCAAGTGCATAGATCACACTGTCCTGTTGTGCAATAGACTCGTGTAGCAAAATCCGACTTGCACAATTGCAAATTTATGCAGGGAACTCTCGAGACTGAACTTTATTCCACATCTGACTGTGCTGTACCTGACCTGCTTGATCTCACAAGGTTCAGGGTCCATGGCGTGCATGGAGTTAAATACTGCGCTTTCTTCAAGAATACGATTTCATATGAAGCCTAGATTTCATAAGCACATTTTACTTAGATATATAAAGTCAATGTTAAGCCTTCATTTTCTTGGTTTTATTGACCACTTCTGCATTTGCAGATTGCTGTCTTTAATCTGTAGCTCAGTGGTTGAGCATATAATCTAGTCTGACACTGCAGTGCAGCACTGAGGGAGTGCTGCACTGTCAGAGTTGCTGTATTTCGGATGAGACGTTAAACCGAGGCTCTGTCTGCTCTCTCAGGTGAACGTAAAAGATCCCGTGGCACTATTTTGAAGAAGAGGGAAGTTCTCCCTGGTGTCCTGGCCAATATTTATCCCTCAACCAACATCAATAAAAACAGATGATCTGAATTGCTGTTTATGGGAGCTTGCTGTGCGTAGATTGACTGTCGCGTTTCCTACATTACAACAGTGACTACACTTCAAAAGTACTTCATTGGCTGTAAAGCGCTTTGGGACGTCCTGAGGTCATAAAAGGTGCTACATAAATGCAAGTCTTTCTTTCTTGTTAAACAGGTTAAAAGAGTGCGTTGAACATGAATACATTAACCAGTGAGTTAAAAACAATAGACAGAGAAAATTAAAACCCACTGTAAGAAAAGACCAAACAGAGCAAGAATGTTGGTCCTTATTTTTCAAAAAAAAGTTCAAGACAGTTTCCCAGCTGTAACTACTGTGCTATCAGATGGATCAGACTGAACCTCAAAATGGGGAAGTTGGGGCTGAAGTGCAGGCCAAAGTTTCCATTAGTCCAGTTCTCGAAAAGAAACACAGCAGCACTACACATTTGCAGACTTTGTGTGCCAGACCCCAAAACCATGCTTATTTTTATAAACTATTCAAAGAGATAGCAAAATTGGAACCTTTGCTTAATCTCTAGGTATATTTTCATTGTGCTTTTGTTGTGAGTTTGCAGCAAGAAGAATTTAAATGGTATATTACAAGAAGTCGAAGATGCAGTGGTCCTCTTCTATTTTTTAGTTTTGGGCTTATTTGTTCCTTTTTAAAAGTGTTTTTTGTGGCTATGGAGCCAACGAAATGTCCGCACTGAGGAGCAGAACATTTTCTATTTTGGTCAGTGTCAAGCACTCCGAGGTTTGGTACAACGCGGTTTTGATGCAGAGTGAAGCTCCTCTTTGCCCCAATAATATTTCCTCTGGTTGCTATGTGTTAGTGACGTCGTAAACGCTATGCTAGAGTGATGCAGGACCTTGTTCCAGACCCTAGACTATCCATGTGCAATACCACGAGAGATACCGCAGCGCTCCGAAAGCTTGTGATTTCAAATAAAGCTGTTGGACTATAACCTGGTGTTGTGCGACTTCTCACGAGAGATCTGCCCAGTTATTATTTATTACTGGTCTTTACACGTGAAGAAATTATGCAAATGAAAGACCGCTAAATAACAAAATGTGGTTATTTTATTTATTCATTCTCGAGATATGGGCATCACTGGAAAGGCCAGCATTTATTGCCCATCTCTCATTGCCCTTGAGAAAGTGATGGTTGGCCACCTTCTTGCACCGCTGCAGTCCATGCAATGTAGCTACTCCCACAGTGCTGTTAAGTAGGGAGTTTCAGGATTTTAACCCAGCAATGATGAAGGAACGGGGATATATGTCCAAGTCAGGATGGTGTATGACTTGGAGGGGAACTTGGATCTGGTAGTGTTCCCATGCACCTGCTGCCCTTGTGCTTCTAGGTGGTGGAGGTCATGGGCTTCAGAGGTGCTGTCAAAGAAGCCTTGGCGAGTTGTTGCATGGAATCCTGTAGATAGTACATGCTGCAGCCACGGTGCACCAGTAGTAGAGAGAGTGGATGTTTAAGGTGGTGGATGGACTGTCGATCAAGTGGACTACTTTGTCCTGGATGGTGTCGAACTTCTTGAGTGTTGTTGTAGCTGCACCCATTCAGGCAAGTGGAGAGTATTCCATCACACTCCTGACTTGTAAATGTTTATGTGCATATATACAGACGGGGTTGGTAGAGATGAGGCCATAGAACATACAAGTGCGATAGAAATATAGATACATTGTCTGTCTGTGTCTAATGTGCACACAGTGATGAATGCAGGCGATGAGGAGGGTATTTCATTGTGGGATTATTGTACTGCGCTACATTGCACACGTGCTGGTACAGCCCATGTTTGGGTTTGTGAACTCTTCCTTAGCCTTTATCAGTGTATTGCATCAGTAGCATTTCACCACAGTTAGTGATCAGTTGTGAAAGGACCATAGCTCATGACAGATGAGTTGAAAGATAATGTGTAGAGACGTTACAAAGCCATTGCAGCAATTGTTGGCTCTGGAGATGGGAGAAGGAGGGGGAGAATATCAGGAGATTAAAGCTATAGTTACTGGAAAACACAGATTGCATTAAAGCCTTCCAACACACCTCCTTTCTTCCCCCAATTTCCTCTCTTTCCCTTCCTCATCTCCTGGGGTGCAAATCTATGTGATCACGAGTTGACCTTTAAGCTACTTGGATGGACATAATGATGTGAGACGGCTAGAATAACTGAGCAGCACTCCAGCTGTACTGCGCCTGCTTAGAATGAGAGGCTACCATTAAAGTATGGCCTGAAAAATTTGAGAAACTCTGCACGCTTAGTGTCCTTGTGCCCTCCCATCCCTGTTGACCTAACACCCTACCCCGCAACCACACCCCCCCCCCCCACCCCACAGAACAGATAAATGATGTGAATTGGTTGATCTCGCTCTACATACATAGAATATACTGGCTCCAATGCTCTTGCTGCATTATCCAAGACAAAGAAATAATATAATATAATGTAAAGAAAGAACTTGCATTTATATAGCACCTTTCATGACCACAGGACGTCCCAAAGTGCTTTTCAGCCAATAAAGTACTTTTGAAGTGCAGTCATTGTTGTAATGTAGGAAATGCACCAGCCTAATTTGCGCACAGCACGATCCCACAAAAAGCTATGAGATAAATGACCAGATAATCTGTTTTAGTGGTGTTGGTTGAGGGATAAATGTTGACCAGGACACCAGGGAGAACTCCACCGCTCTTCTTCGAATAGTGCCGTTGGATCATTTACGTCCACCTGAGAGGGCAGATGGGGCCTCAGTTTAACATCTCATCCGAAAGGCACCACCTTCGACAGTGCAGCTCTCCCTCAATACTGTACTGGAGTGTCAGCTTGGAATTTTGTGCTCAAGTTACTGGAGTGGGATATGATTCCGCAACCTTCTGACTCAGAGGCAAGAGTGCTACCACTGAGCCAAGGCTGACATTGATTGGCACAATGGAATAAATTGCCAAAAAAAATTAACTGGTGCACCGATAGAAGAGAGGAACATTCAAGAGGAATGTCCGGAGGTCAGGAATCTAGGCTGTGAGAAAAGCTTTGGAAGTTGGGCTTCACTTTTTTGAAATAAGATCAGACTCAAGGACCGATATTCTGCACGTGTGCTACTGATGGTGAATCTGGCTTGCTGGTCATGTGTAAATTCTAAACGTAGGGAAAACTGTGGACTGCACGGCCACGATTTCCTGATATGCACGGCGAGCGAGCGAGGCTCACTGCTGGTAACATGCATTTGGAAACCGATTCTTCAGAGCCAGCCTGATTGAAGATGTCAAAACAAAGTTCATCTGGCTAAATGATTCACTGTGGTGAAGAGTTCAAATACCAGTTAAAATGAGGAAGTTAGGAGAGAGAAGTCAGGAGGAACTTTTTCTCCCAAAGGGAAACACTGTTATGGGATGTTAAAGAAATAAATTTTATGTCGCGCATCATCAGATTCTCAGGATCTCCCAAACCACTTTACAACCAATTAATTGCTTTGAAGTGTTTGTCACTGTTGTTATGCAGGTAAATGTGGCAACCAATTTGCACACAGCAAGGCCCCCTGAACAGTAAATGACTGAATGGCTAACTGATCTGATTTCAGCTGTTTTGTTTGAGGGAGGAATGTTAGCCAGGGCGCCAGGAGAACTTCCTGCATTCATCAAATTGTAGGAACTTTTACAATCACCTGAGCAAGACAGGGCTTAATTTCTCATCTGAAAGATGGCATTTCTGATGGTACACCACTCCCTCAATATTGGATTGAAATATCAGGCCAGATTATGTACTCAAATTGGAGTTGGTTTTGGACCCACAGTCTTCTACACTCAATTAACTGAGTCAAGTTGAAACCAAGTTACCAGGTAAGGCCATTCAAACAGGCAATTCAAGAGGCAATTAGATCTGTTCCTGGTGAGAGAAGGAATTGAGGATGGATTTTCATGTTGCTAAAAATCCTTTATTATCTTCTAAGCAATCATGTCATACTTGAAAGAAAACCTAAGCTGGTGCCCACGCCATGTGTCTGCAGACCCAGGCAGGCCTACTTGAACCTGATTATTTCCAAATGCTTGAGAAGGTAATTGGCAAAAGGACCAGAGGGGAGAGGAGGAGAATTATTTTTACGCAGTGAGTTGTTATGGTCTGGAATGCACTGCTTGAAAGGGCGGTGGAAGTAGATTCAATAGTAAGTTTAAAAGGGAATTGGATATATACTTGAAAAGGAAAAATTTACAGAGCTATGGGGAAAGAGCCGGGGAGCGGGACTAATTGGATCGCTCTTTCAAAGAGGCAGCACAGGCACGATGGGCTGAATGGCTTCCTTATATACTGTGTGATTCTATGAGAAGGTGTACTTCCCTCACAAGGCTGTGTCTGCTACCAGACAGCAGCAGGCGTGGCTGATAACGGAACCCTTTGGCTAAGTTAAATCTGAACCCACTGCTATATGAGTCCTGTCCAGAGTTGGTGTAGGTGTTCTTGGGGCCCTGGCAATCAAGAACAGTAGGGGCCTCTCCGTACCCAACACACAAACCATCCTTCTCCCTCACCCCTCTCCCGGCCCCCCACCACATATCCATTGAAACACAAACGTGTAGTAAAATGCACAAAGAAATTAGCCCGTAGAATGTTTACATTAATAATAAAGCAAATCATAATACAATATACTACACTCAAATGAAACCTAAATCATTGAACAATATGGTATGCTTAAATAAAACTGAGCCAGCAGTCGCATGTAACTTTTCTGCATTATGTTGAGTTTTACCCGAATTTATTTGGCCCATTTAATAATCCACCCCTGGTCATGCTATCACCATTGTACAATCTTAGTATACAGACACTTAACACACTCATATGAAATTCTTTTCTCTGCTATTTTAACTTATTAATATCTCAGTGCGATTTCACCCCGCCTATCAGCTCAATCCATGTTCTCTCCAGAAGCGCATCTAACTGTCCCTCTTGAGCCAATTTTTACCGTCTGCTTCAACAGTTTTATTTCACAACTCTATTACCTTTTGGGTTAGATAGCTACATTTGTGGGGGGAGGTTAATAATTACTGAACTGAACTGAGGCGGGAGGGGGATAGTGTAACAAAAACATAAAGCCGTGCTTTATAAACCACCTTTATGATTTAATTGCATCGAGGGTTTTTGTCGTCCCCCCACTTATACCCGACAAATAATTATTGGCTCCAACATAACTCGTTCACTCAAATGTAGGTCTTTCACTTTAACGGGCTACAGTTTACCTAGTTTATTGGAGTAAAGAAGTCTTACTCCAATTATATAGGGCCTTGGTGAGACCACATCTGGAGTACTGTGTACAATTTTGGTCTCCTTACCTAAGGAAGGATATACTTGCCATAGAGGGAGTGCAATGAAGGTTCACGAGATTGATTCCTGGGATGGTGGGACTGTCGTATGAGAAGAGATTGAGTAAACTAGGCCTGTATTCTCTTGAATTCAGAAGAATGAGAGGGGATCTCATTGAAGCATACAAAATTATTACAGGGCTTGATAGGATGGATGCTGGGAGAATGTTTCCCTTGGTTGGGGAGTCTAGAACCAGAGGCCACAGCCTCAGGATAAAAGGTAGGCCATTCAGGACTGAGATGAGAAGAAATTTCTTCACACAGAGGGTGGTGAATCTTTGGAATTCTCTACCCCATAGGGCTGTGGAGGCTCAGTCATTGGGTATATTCAAAACAGAAGTCTATAGATTTCTGACTAGTAAAGGCATCAAGGGATATGGCGATAGGACCGGTGAATGGAGTTGAAGCAGAAGATCAGCCATGATCTCATTGAATGGCGGAGCAGGCTTGAAGGGCCGAATGGCCTACTCCTGCTCCTATTTCTTATGTTCTTATGTTCTTTACCATACCAATATACAAGACTTAAAATTGGAATGTTATTTATAAAAATTATTCTTGGGATGTGGGCATTGACAAGACTGATATTTATTCCCCATCCCTATTTGCCATGAGAAACTGGTGGGTCACCTTCTTACACCTGAGTGACTTGCTAGGCCACTTCAAAGGACAGTTATAAGTCAACCACAATGCTGTGGGACTAGAGTCACATTTAGGATAGACTGTTGGGTAAGGACAGGTGGTGGCCTTCCCTGAAGGACATTAATGAACCAATTGGGTTTTCACGACAATCTGACAGCTTCATGGTCACTTTTACCAGTTTTTAATTTTTCAGATCTTTAAAAAACTGCATTTAAATTCTCAAACTGCCATGGGCTTCATAAATACAAAAGTAGAGAAGTTATGCTGAACCTTTATAAAGCGCTGGTTAGACCACAACTGTATTGCGTCCAGTTCTGGTCACCACATTTTAGGAAGGATGTGAAGGCCCTTGAGAGGGTGCAGAGGAGATTTACCAGAATGGTTCTGGGGATGGGGGATCTTAGCTACAAGGACAGGTTGGAGAAGCTGGATTTGTTTTCATTAGAGCAAAGGAGGTTGAGGGGTGATTTGATAGAGGTGTACAAGATTATGATGGGTTTGGATAGGCTAGACGGGGAAAGGCTGTTCCCATTAGTTGATGGTACAAGGACTAGGGGACACAGATTTAAGGTTTTGGGCAAGAGATACAGGGGGGATGTGAGGAAAAACTTTTTTATGCAGCGAGTGGTGAGGACCTGGAACTCGCTGCCGATGGAAGTGGTGGAAGCGGACACACTCAATGTTTTCAAGGGGAGACTGGATAGGCACTTGAGGGAAATAAACTTGCTGGGCTATGGGGATAGAGCGGGGGAATGGGACTGACTGGATCACTCCACAGAGAGCTGGCACGGACTCAATGTGCCAAATGGCCTCCTTCTGTGCCATTATGACTATGACTATGACTATGGTGGGATTTGAACTCCCGTTCTTCTGTATTATTAGTGCAGGCCTTTGGATTACTAATTCAGTAAAATAACCACTATACTACTGTACCCCTTACATCAATAAGCTATATAATGCTAAATATAAAAACAAAATGTTACCTTCCTTTAACCCAGCATGCGCTTTACATATATCAGGAGCTACTGACACTGAGATGTGTGGGAATCACGTATTAACCAGCTGGGAGAGAGCTCTCAGCTTTTAGATTCTGCAGTCTAATTGACTTTGAGTTGTGCTCATCAAGTTTCTTCCGCTGTGTGTTGCACAATCAGCTCTGTTGTGTAAAGGGCTTCCTCTACATAAAGGAGAAGTTGAATGTGTTTGGAAGGTGGGGATCTTGCAAGAGGAAGACTAGAGCCACAAACACTCTTGATTGACAGAAGAGTAGAGGAACAAAGGGTACAGTACTATTAAAAACAATCTGCTCACTAAAATAGCTACTGTTACTGACATACTCTTTTAGGCTTCTGAATCTGACAATTCAGTTGAACTTGTTCCATTTTGGGTTCAATTGTAAAACATATGTGAGGGTGCAAATTACGTGCTGAAGAGCAATGAGCAGACAGCAGCAACTTCCTCTCCATAGAGAGGAAATAGGGAACGTCACCATCAAATTTCCTAATGAGTAGGATCATAGAATCTTTCAGCACATCGTGCCTGTGCTGGCTCTTTGAAAGTTGTCCAAGTTAGTCCCACACCCCAGCTTTTTCCCAATAATCCTGCAAATTAGTCCAACTGCCTATTGAAAATTCCTGTGGAATCTACTTCCACCACTCTTTCAAGTAGTGCACTCCAGATCTTAACAACCCTCTGTGTGAAAAAAATTCTCCTCATTTCCCCTCTACTTTTTTTGCCAATTACTTTAAATCAATGACCTCTGGTTACCAACCCATTTTCCAGTGGAAACAGTTTCTCCCTACTCGCTCTATCAAAATCCCTCATAATTTTGAATACCTCTATTGGGTCTCCCCGTAATCTTCTCTGCTCTAAGAGAACAATCCCAGCTTCTCCAATCTCGCCACGTAACTGAACTCCCTCATCCCTCGTATCATCCTAGTAAACCTCCTCTGTAATTTCTCCAAGATCCTGACATCCTTCCTAAAGTGTGCTGCCCAGAATTGTACACAATACTCCAGCTGAGGCCTAACCAGTGATTTGTAAAGGTTTAGCATAACTTCTTTGTTTTTGTATTCAATGCCCCTATTTACAAAATCAAGTATCCTATAAGCTTTCTTAACCACCTCATTAACTTGCCCTGCCACCTTCAAAGATTTTTGAATATTTACCACCAAGTCCCTCTGCTCTTGCACCCCCCCAAAATAGTACCATTTAGATTGTACTGCCTCTCCATGTTGTTCCTCCCAAAGTACATCACTTCACACATTCACATTAAATTGCATCTGCCATTATATTATGCTCACTATTACCTAGGTGTTCTCTCACCAGTCTGTCTATGTCTTCCTGAAGTCTGCTATTATCCTGCTTACTATTTAATACATTGCCAAATTTTGTATCATCCACAAACTCCCAAATTGTACTCCCTATTCCGAAGTCCAGGTAATTTATATATAACAAGGAAAGCAATGGTCCTAATACCGACCACTGCACACTTCACTCCAGTCAGAAAAACATCTGTTCACCTCTAATCTCTGTCTCCTATCCGTTAGCCAATTACATACCCAAGTTACCACCGTCCCTTTAATACCATGTGCTTCTATTTTCCGAATAAGTCTGTTATGTGGTACTTTATCAAATGCCTTTTGAAAGTCCATATATCCCATTCCTTCACTACCTTCATCAATCCTCCCTGTTACTTCATCAAAGAACTCAATCAGGTTAGTCAGACACACTTTTCCTTTAATAAATCTATGCTGGCTGTCCCTTATCAACCCATGCTTCTCCGAGTGAGAATTCATTTTGTCCTTGACAATGGTCTCTAGTAGTTTTCCCACCACTGATGTTAGACTGACTGACCTGTAGTTATCAGGTTTATCCCTCTTCCCTTTTTTGAACAGGGGTGCAACATTTGCAATCCTCCAGTCCCCTGGCACCACCCCCATATCCAAGGAGGATTGAAAGATAGTGGTCAGAGCATCTGCTATCTCCACCTTGCTTCCCTCAGCAACCTAAGATGCATCCCATCTGGACCGGGTGACTTGTTAACTTTGAGTGATGCCAACCTATTTAGCACCTCCTTTCTACCTATCTTTATCCTATCCAATATCTCTACTGCCCCCTCCTCTACTCTAACATTAACTTCATCCTCTTCTTTTGTGAAGACAGATGCAAAATACTTATTCAGTACCTCAGTCATGCCCTCTGACTCCACAAGAAGATTTCCTTCTTTGTCCCTAATTGGCTCCTCCATTTCTTTAACTATCCTTTTACTTTCAATATGTTTATAAAAGATTTTGAGTTTCCTTTTATGTTACCCACTATTCTTTTCTCATAGTCTCTCTTTACCCTTCTTGAATACTTCTTCAATTTCCACTCTGTATTCTGCCTGGTTTTCTACTGTATTCTGTACCTGACATTTGTCTCCTTTTTATGTTTTATTTTAACCTCTATTTCCTTTATCATCCAGGGAGCTCTAGCTTTGGATGCCCTATCTTTTCTCCTTGTGGGAATATGCTTGGTTTGTATCCAAACCATCTCCTCCTTGAAGGTCTACCTTTGCTCATTTACTGTTTTCCTGGCCAATCTTTTTTTCCAGTTCACCTGTGCTAGATCCCTTCGCAAATCAATGAAATTGGCTCTCTTCCAGTTGGGTATTTTCACCTTTGATTTTTCTTTGTCCCTTTCCATAACTACTTTAAACCTAATTATATTATGCTCACTATTACCTAGGTGTTCTCCCACTGAAACACACTCCACGTGCCCTATTTCATTCCCCTAGATCCAGCACTGCTTTATTCCTCATTGGGCTAGAAACATACTGAGTAAGAAAGTTCTCTTGTACACATTTTAGGAATTCTTCACCCTCCTTGTCTTTTACACTGCTTTTTCCCCAGTCTATGTTAGCATAATTGAAGTCCCCTACTGCTCTATTATGTTTACATTTCTCTGAAATTTGCTGACAGATTTGCTCCTCTATCTCCTTCTTGCTATTTGGGGGTCTATAGTAAACACCCAGCAATGTAACAGCTCCTTTTCTGTTCCTTAACGCTAACCAAATAGATTCAGTCTTTGAACCCTCTAGTATATCGTCCCTCTGTAGAACTATAATATTACCCTTCATCAATACTGCCACCACCACCCCACCCCCCCCCCCCCCCCCCGCCCACTTTTTCTTTTTTCTTTTGCTATCCCTCCTGAATACATTGTAGCCCACAACAACAACAACTTGTATTTATATAGCGCCTTTAACATAGTAAAATGTCCCAAGGTGCTGCACAGGAGTATTTTAAGACAAAAAAATGTTTAGTTCTCATTCCCGCTTATCTTTAAGCCAGCTCTCTGTTATAACCATTATATCATAACCCCATGTGGCAATTTGTGCCTGCAGCTTATCAACCTCATTTGTAACACTCCTCACATTAACACACATGCATTCCAACACCATGCTAGTTGGCTTTTCTTTTTTCCTCTATCTAATTTTTGTTCTTTCTAAACTATTCTTTACTCAGTTGCTGTTTTCCCCTCCTAATTTTCACTGCACCTGGTCTCTCCTCTCTGATATTATGTCCTGGTTCCCCTTCCCCTATCAAATTAGTTTATACCTTCCCCAACAGCTCCAGTTAACCTCCCGGTGAGGACGTTGGTCCCAGCCCTGTTCAGGTGCAACCAGTCCGACTTGTGCAGGTCCCTCCTTCCCCAGAACTGATCCCAATGCCCCAGGAATCTGAAGCCCTCATTCCTGCACCACTTCTCCAGCCACACATTCACCTGCACCATCTACCTGCTTCTGTGTTCACTCACACATGGCACAGGGAGTAATCCAGAGATTTCCACCTTTGAGGTCCTGTTCTTAATCTTTTTCCTAGCTCCTGAAACTCTCCCTTTTCCTACCTATGTCATTGGTTCCAACATGAACCACAACTTCTGGCTGTTCCCCTTCCCTTCGCAGAATGTCCTGCACCTGTTCAGTGATATCCTTTACCCTGGCACCTGGGAGGCAACACACCATTCGGGTCTCACGTCTGCCATTGCACAAATGCCTGTCTATCCCCCTGACTATCGAATCTTGTGCCCACCTTGTGTAGCCGAGTCTGTGGATTTACTTCTGGCTGCACTCCCCGAGGTGTTACCACCCTCAATGGATTCAACACTGAATACAATGCCACACTCCCTGGGGAATCCTGCACTGCCTCCTGTTCCTCCTAGTCTGCCTGGTGGTCACCCATTCCCTTTCCTCCTGAACTCCCTGTCGCTGTGGGGTGTCCACATACTGAGACTATCCACGAAACTCTCAACTTCCCGTATGTACTGTAGTGGCATCAGCCGTCACTCAAGTTCAGAAACTCTGAGTTTAAGCTCAAGCAGTTGGTGGCACTTCCTGCCACGTGGTTATCCAGGACAAACAAAATGTTCTTGAGTTCTCATATGACTCAGCTGCCCTGTCATGTTAACTAACAGTTATTCCAAACTGTTTGTTTAGCTTTAAGGCTATTTAACTGTTTAGCTAACACTAAAACTCTAACCATGAAAAAAAACACAAATCACTAAAAACACTAACCCCATAAACTAAAGTAAGAACTTGCATTTATATAGCATCTTTCACAACCTCAGGACGTCTCAAATCGCTTTACAGCCAATTATATACTTTTGAAGTGTAGTCACTGTTGTAATGTAGGTAACATGGCAGCCATTTTGTGCACATCACAGCTTACAAACAGCAATGAGACAATGAGATATATGACCAGATAATCTATTTTAGTGGTGTTGGTTGAGGGATAAATATTGGCCAGGATACCGGGGAGAACTCCCCTGCTCTGCTTCAGAGTGTTGTGGATTTCTAGAAGGGCAGGTCATTCTCGACCAATCTTATAGAATTCTTTGAAGAAGTAACAGATGATAGATAAAATAAATGCACTGGATGTGATAAGGTGTCACATAACATACTTATGGCAAAAATAATGCACATGGAATTAAAGAGAATAGCTAACAACAACAACTAGCATTTATACAGCCCTTTTAATTTAGAAAAACATCCAAACAGCTTCACAGTGGTGTAATCAGACAAAATGGATGTCGAAACAAAGAAGGAGGGAAGAGGTGAATTTTAAGGAGGGCCTTAAAGGAGAAGAGACAGTGGAAATACAGAGGATAGGCAGGGAATTGCATAGAATGGGACTTAGACAGCTGAAGGCACAGCTACCAATGGTGGAGGTAAAGGAACTGGGGATGCGCAAAACGTCAGAGTCAGAAGAATAGAGTTTAGGGGTGTAGGTTGAAGGGCTGGAGATAGAAAGGGCTGGCGATAAAGGGCTTTAAAGGGCAGAAAACAAAGGGTAACAGTAAAAGAACATTTCTCAGATCGGAAAGGTGGTATGATCCACAGGGGTCAATGTTGTGGCTGCTCTTGTATTTGCAATGTATATAAATGATCAAGATTTATGAATTGATGAAGCAAAGTCAAAATTTGTTGATGACAATAAATTGAGGGGTATGGTGAATTGTGACCAGGACGGTGAAAGACCGTAGGAGGATGAAGATGGGGTAGATGGATGGGCAGATAGATAGAAGCTGCAGTTCAATGTAGAGAAATATAAAGTAAAGCAAAGGAAATACACCTTAAATGGTAAGATTTTAAATGGAGTGGAGGAACATACAGTTGTTAGTGCTCATAGAAAATGTCAAAAAAATACAAACAGAATCCTTGGTTTTATATTTAGAGGCATAGGCTCTCAGATTCCTAGGGCTAAAGACAGTTAGAGTCAGTTACATCTAGAGGGGGTCTGGGATATGGATCAGATCCTGGCTCTGCTGAGATTCTACCGCATTTGGACAGGACATTTAAATTCCGGTTGGGGGCCATGGATGGATCTTCAGCCTGCACCCCCTACCTCTAGGGGGCATTTTGGGTGGGTGAGTTTCTGGGATTCCCTGGAAAATTCCTCCCTTTACACCTTTGAAAGGCCTCAGTGGAACGCACACCATTTGAGATCTGGCCTTCTAAAGCTCCAAAACCACCACTAGAGTAAGGTAACCAATCCCAGGAGAGATTGATTTCCTTCTCTAATTGGAATAGCTCCCATTTTGGACCTCTGGAAGACTCCACTCCACCTTACAAAGGCAAGAGTCCAGTCCTGCAAGTGGAACCCAGGAGTGGGAACAGGAATTTCCATAACCATAGAATGCAAAACCAGGGTGTCAAAGCTGGATTAATACAAGACCTTAGTTAAGCTGCAATTGGAGCATTGTGTACTGTCTTGATAACCCTTTTATTAGGAATGATATAAAAGCAATAGAAAAGGTGCAGTGTGGATTCACTGGGATGGTACCAGGGATGAAGGGTTGCAGTCATCAAGAGAAACTTGAAAGTTTGCGCCTTATTTCCATTGGAGCTGAGAAGGTTGAAAGAGATCTTGAGGTGTCAGCCGTGGCTCTGAGTCAGAAGGTTGTGGGTTCAAACTCCACTTCAGAGACTTGAGCTGACACTCCAGTGCAGTATTGAGAGAGTGCTACACTGTCGGAGGTGCCGTCTTTCAGATGAGACGTTAAACTGAGGCCCCGTCTGCCCTCTAAGGTGGATGTAAAAGATCCCAAGGCACTATTTCGAAGAAGAGCAGAGGATTTCTCCCCAGTGACATGGCCAACATTTATTCCTTAACCAACATCACTATAAAAACATGATCTGGTCATTATCACATTGCTGTTTGTGGGACCTTGCTGTGCGCAAATTGGCTTCCACATTGCAACAGTAAGTACACTTCAGAAGTACTTAATTGGCTGTAAAGTGCTTTGGGATGTCCTGAGATCATGAAAAGTGTGACATAAATGCAAGTTCTTTCTTTTATTTGTGATAGTGACTGATTATTTCTATTCGTCAATGAGATAGCCATGGAAGGCCACATTATTAAGATAATCAGAAAAAGAATTACAGAAGTTAGAAAAAAATTCTTTGCACAAAGTATGGCTAGAACATGGAATTCTGTGCCACAAACTATTATTGAAGCAGAATCCATATGAAATTTTGAAAGAAAATTAGATAGCTGTTAAAAAGGAAGAAGACAGGAATGCATTTCCAAAATGTACAATACTCCAACTGTGTCCGAGCTAAAGCCTAAGGGGAAGAAATTCGGTGGCGGCCCCTTTGGGGCGCTAACTTCGCAGGGGCGCTAAAAGTAGCGCCCCGAAAAAGTTAGTGCCCCTGCGCCATAAAGTCAGTGGTAGCGCCCCAAGCAGGAGGTGGGGCGCTACTGGAAGCGTTCCCCCTCCCTCTTGGGGTGCTACCAGTCAATTTCGTGGTGCTACATGCAACAGCACCACGGGCATCGGCACGTAACGTCTCGTCATTGCAGGCCTCCCTCCCCTGATTAAAGGGGAGGGGACTAGCACAGCGCGCACCGGAGCCCTGCTGGACCATCGGGGAGTGGGGTGCCAGGAAAACAGCCCGGCACTCAAGGAGTGATCGCGGCCGGCACCCCGAAGAGAAAAGAGGAAGGGGCAGGTGCTAGCAGTCGGCCAAAACAAAAATGGCACCACCGTAGCTGCAAAAGCGCCACCCTGATCCTGTCGGACATAGCGTCTGGCGATAGGTCAGGGGGCGCAACCGAAGTTTGCGGCCGGGGCGCGAGCGGGGCGCTGTGCACGGTGATGACATCATCCCCGGCAGCACAGCGCCACGGGGCGCTACCGGCTACCACCGCCGCTAACCTCCCGCTGAATTTCACGGGAGGCGTTAGCGCCACCGCGCCCAGGCACTAGGCGCTTTTCGCCCCATTAGCGCCCCCCCCCCCCCGGTGGCGCTAACGGGAGGCACAAAGCAACTGAATTTCGCCCCCTTAGATTCTACACCTAGTGGACAAAAGCGCTGTTTTAGATTTGAGGGGCTGAATAGGCTGTTTCTGTGCTGTAACATTCTATGATGCTGGTTCGGGAGCTCCTTCTGCTGGATGCTCCTTAGCTGAAACTCCAGTACCGGAAAGGAAGACTTGCTTTTCTCCAAAGTTGCTGAACGAAAAGCTTATCCATCCAAGTTTCTTTCTATGTTTCTATCACTAATTGAAGGAAACAGAATAAAAGTGTTTCTTTGGTCATTCAATAATTTGATAATTGAACGTTGTTGCACCAAGTGATGACACAAATGAAACAGAGTTCCGCCCACACTCTGCCACAGCAAGGAGCACATTGCCCGGTCAGTCTACACTGCTGATCATGTTGCTGTTTCGGTACTGGAAACAGCTGGAGATACTTTGTGCCAAGGAAGTGATCAGATTCAAGTCAGCTATATTCACAAGCAATGCTTCAAATCTTCTACATTTATTTACTGAGGGAGGTTAATGCTGGAGAATGGTACACTTTCCCACTTTTTGTCATGGTGTTTGCATCAAGCACTGGTTAGATACGAAGTAAAACATCCTCTACATCTATCAAGCACTGGTTAGGTGCAGCATAAAGCTCCCTGTTATCTTTCTCAACAACGTGCCTTAACCCCAGGCTCAGAAGAGCATCTATACTGCACCGAATGAACTACATTCCCCACACTAACCATGTTATTGCTTCTCTGAGTGATAATATAACATATTATTATTGTTCCCAGCTAGTTTTCTTCCCTCTCATTGGAACATAGGAAATACTAGACGAAAAAATACCAAATTCATTTAGTTTGCCTTCTACCATCCTTGTAGTCGTATGATACCATGAAAATGGAGCTGTTGGCTAATCATAGCAATCATTCTCTATCAATTAGTCTACAGTAGATCCAGACATGACACGAACAAAGCTCCAGTGGTGGAGAGCTTTGGTAACCATTGGTCAAAAGTCACCTTTTTTCTCCCAAACATGCTACACTCTCCTCCTCTCATCTCCTGCAGATATTGACTCCTGGCTTGGGGAATGATTCCACCCTCCATGTTCCATTTTTAATTTTACTGTTTTTTTTAAAGTGTGACTTCTCAGGATAATTAGAGGCTACGGGCCTGGTTTGGTCATTTTGGTGGACTCCTGACAGGATTCCTGTGTGTGTTGGAGAGTCTGCCATGGGAGAGGGATGGAACTCACTGCTACATGTCTCGGCAGCATGGCCTAGCAGGCGGCCTCTAGGGCACCCAAAGGAAATTTAATGATGCACAATGCTCCTCCCATCAAGTGTTGCTTTGTCGCAAATGATGGGAAATATGCCATATAACGTATTCTTATCATTTCGCTATGCCTGTCCACATCTGGGGATACGTTGAACGGCCGATGCCATGTCCAGTGGAAAATTCCAGGAAGTGGTGGCGGCTGGAAGGGAGCCAGCGGAACGGCCTCCCACCCAATGTCCCACCCACTGGACTTGCACCAAGTGTCAACCGTGGCTCACTCGTGCCTTTGAGTCAGAAGGTTGTGGGTTCAAGTCCCATTCCAGAGAATTGAGCGCAAAAATCTAAGCTGACACTCCAGGGCAGTACTGAGGGAGTGTTGCACAGTCAGATCTGCCAACTTCCAGAGGGGATGTTAAACTGAGACCCTGTCTGTTCCCTCAGGTGGACATAAAAGATCCCATGGCGCTATTTCAAAGTGTCTGATGTCCTGGCCAATATTTATCCCTCAACCAACATCACTAAAACAGATTATCTCATCATCAGCACATTGCTGCTTTTTGGATCTTGCTGTGCGCAGTTTGGATGCTGCGTTTCCTACATTACAACAGTGACCACGTTTCAAAAGTACTTCATTTGGGTTGTCCTGAGGTCATGAAAGGTGTTGAAGAAATGTAAGTTCTTTCCTCGTTCTTGGACCAGGAGTAACAACCTAACCCCCTCCCACCAAAGGCACTGGAGCCATTGGGAAACCCCGACTCCCATCCCAGCAAAGAGCAGCAGAGGCTGGGGATTTTATTGTCTGACTCAGTACCGCACCACATGTTGTATTTACCTACTCGACGATGGTAGGCGGAGGGAACTGTTCATATTATCAAAAAACAAAGCCTAATTTTTAACCCCTGGTGGGACTCTTTTGGGCGGGGGCAATGTTGGCAGCAAACCATACGGTCCCCCTGCAGCTGAGGCCCAGGAGACCTTTGCGCCCATGCCTCAGCTGCTTGCTGGCAGTCAGTCTCCTGCCCAAATGCGGCTGACAGGCAGGAGTTAGATATCGAGTGGCAGGAGGCCGTCGCCAGGGACCCGAAGGAACAGTCCCGGCAGTCAGATAACTGCATTGGTGGAGCGTCGGAAGGACATCGTAGTCATGGAGGGGGAGGGATGGTAGGTGGGGGAATCCAGGCAGGGGACGCTCAAAGTTTCCTTGTGGGGCCCAAAGTAGCACTCTTGCTCTTCATGGTCCAAAAGGAAACCAATAAAATATTAAACAATTTTGTTTTCTGACTTCGGATCACACTTGCTGCCAGGTGGGCCTTGTGGAGAAACCAAAACGGTTTATACTGTGCAGACCCGAGGTTAGAATTGCAGTCAGGCCCCGGTGACATCACCAGAGCAGGACCCCTCTGTCTTCCGGCGAGGGTCCCGCATGCCGACTGAAAACAGCAGGTTAAAATAAAAGGATCGGAGGGGAACGTCGCTGCCCTGATTTTTACTGCTCACCTGCCCGGTTTGCACTGGCCAGGCAGGTTGAAATTGAACCTTATGAGTATATTGATGCTGAGCGTGGATGCTGCTGGTTATTGACAGCAGAAAGTGTCTGTACTTTTCTTAAGAATGCAAATTAAGCTAGAATAGAAATGGAAAATCTGTGATATATTTGGGTGTGGGGAGCCAAATGCGAGTGTGATTGCACTTCTCAAAGACAAAAAAAACATGCTGCGTTTGTATCTCTTAAACACTTCGCTCTGCGGTAGTTCTGCTTCATTCTCTTTCCATTGAGCTCCCCTGTGTAATACTGGTGAGGTTATTTACTGTAAAGCTCCCTTGAGGGATGTCGTGTTCCATTCACATGACTCTCTTGTGCAACACCGTGTTAGGGCCTCTCAACTACCTTGTGCAATCCTATCCCCTCCTCCCCATTTGACAGCGCTATGTTCCATCTGTAATGACTTTAAGTGATATTACAGCCCTTGTAGTTTATTCAGTACCATGCAGCCAGCAGCACTGGCATTTTGGTGTCTCAAAAAGCACCCAGCATTTAACCTTGTCCCTACCACCATCAGATTCGGATGCTGTTATATTGATAGCAAGAATCCCTTCTTAAAAGGGGGCATTGATGATGGTGGTCCTCATTTAAAAAGGGATCTTGATGTCAACAGTTCCTCTTTAAAGGGAGTCCTGATGGTGATACTCTCGCTTTAAAAAATGTCCTGATAGCTAGACTTCCATTGTGAAAGAGGCTTTGATGGTGACAGCTGCCCATTAAAAAGGAGTTCCAATGCAAACATTCTCTCATTAAAAGGGATTTCGATGGAGATATTTCCTCTAATCCTGACACTGAAAGTTCTTCTGTTACAGGGGTTCCTGATGGGTGAGCCTGTCTTATTAAGAAGGATCCAAATACAATACTGTTTTTGAAAGGGAGTCCTAGGTTCATGAAGATAGGGTGGTTGATGTTGTATATGGACTTTCAAAAGGAGTTTGATAAAGTACCAAATAACAGACTTGTTACAAAAATTTGAAGCCTGTTGCAAAAGGGCAGTGGCAGCGTGGATACAAAATTGGCTAAGAGACAAAAAGCAGAGAGTAGTGGTGAACAATTGTTTTTCAGACTGGAGGGAGGTATACAGTGCTGTCCCCCAGGGGTCGGTATTAGGACCACTGCTCTTTATGATATATATTAATGACCTGGACTTGGATATACTGGGCATAATTTCAAAGTTTGCAGATTGCACAAAGCTCGGAAATGTAGTCAACAGTGATCTGGATGGTAACAGACTTCAGGAGGATATAGACAGACTGAAGCCCGACCCCAACCCGCCTCCAACCCTGCCCACTTCCGGGTTTAACAGAGGCGGGACAAGGGGCGGGCAGCCAACCCGCTCCCAGGAGGCGGGTTGCCAATTTAAATATTTTAATGAGGCTGGCAGCATATGATTTAACCTGCTTTGCAGGTATTACAGTGGCCGGCTGGGTTTCCCAGGCCTCGGCAAACCTGGGCAGCTGAAGGAAGGCAAGGACAGCTTCGGGAAGAAAGTAAGTACCTTTACAGCACTGCTTGTGGGCCAGGAAGAGCAGAAGTACTTCCCCACGGCCTGCAAGCTCCCCCCTCCCCCCAAATCAGACCCGCCCCATACAAAGACCCCCAAGACCGGAACCACCACCCCCCCCCCCTCCGCCGCCGGAGTCAGGGATCGGACCTACCCGCTCCTGCGGTCTGCTCAGGAGTCTTCCCCGCCCGACTGGAAGCCATGCCTATCAATCAGGCTGACATCCGGGCGGGGAACCTGTCAATGACAAAAGGTGCACGCTGTGGAGTTAAAACTTCACAGTACGCGGGGAAGCCTTCCTGTCCGAAACTCCGCTCCCCCTCCTACGTAACCCGTCCCTGTTAATATCCAGGCCATACAATACAAAAGCAAGACGGTCATGCTAAACCTTTATAAATCACTGGTTAGGAACCAGCTGGAGTATTGTGTCCCATTCTGAGCACCACACTTTAGGAAGGATGCCAAGGCCTTGGAGAGGGTGCAGACAAGATTTACGAGACTCGTACCAGGGATTTCTAGACAGAGACTAGAGAAGCTGGGGTTCTTCTTAGAGCAGAGAAGGTTAAGGGGAGATTTAATAGGTGTTCAAAATTATGAAGGGTTTTGATAGAGTAAATAAGAAGAAAGAGTTTCTACTGGCAGAAGGGTCGATAACCTGAGGTCACAGATTTAAGGTAATTGGCAGAAGAACAAGAGGCGAGATGAGGAGAAATTCTTTTACTCCTCGAGTTGTTATGATCTGGAATGTGCTGCCTTAAAGGGTGGTGGAAGCAGATTCAATACTAACTTTCTAAAGGCAATTGGATAAATACTTTGGTGTAAAATTTGCAGGGCTATGGAGAAAGAGCAGGGGAATGGGACTAATTGGAAAGAGTTGGCACAAGCATGATGGGCCGAATGGTTCTATACTTCAAAAAGTTTAAGATGGTGAGACTTCCTCTTTAAAAGAGGCCTCAGTAGAATAGTGTTCTTAAAAAGGGAGTCCTGATGGTGGGACTCCTTTTTTGACCGCAGTGTTGTTAAGTAAATGCTGCCTCTGGTGATTTAATTTCCTGTCACTTTCAGAAACATCTGTGCCACAGCAGCAATGTAAAATCATACTATCCTTAACGCTGGGCAACACTTTTGCAAGCTGTCAGGCCAAAGACTCAACTTACCATGCAATTTTCTAGTCGTTAACCTTCCACAGAAACACCGAGGGTGTAGTGGCAAGATGCACAGTTACAAACCTATTACTGCTGAAGCTGAGCTGAGCTGGAATGCAAAGAGTTCTTGCCTCTTATTCAGAAGGTTGTGGGTTGAAGCCCCCCCACCCCACTTCCATGAATTGAGTGCACAATCCAGGCTGACACTTCCGTGCAGTACTGAGGGGGTGCTGCATTAGGGTTGGATGGGACATTAAAATTCTGGTCCCATCTTCCTATCCAGGTGGTTCAAGTGTTAGAATTCCCACAGCACTATTTGAAGAAGAGCACAGAGTAGATATTGTATATATGGACTTTAGGAAGGCATTCGACAAAGTGCCACACAGGATGCTTGTTAAGAAGATGGAAGCCCATGGAATTAAGGGGAAAGTGGGGGTATGGATAAGGAAATGGCTCAGTGACAGGAAGCAGAGGATGGTGCTGGATGGATGTTTTTCAGACTGGGAGTTGGTTTGCAGTGGTGTTACCCAAGGGTCAGTTTGGCTCCATTTCTCTTTCAATTTTTATAAACGATCTAGACTCGGGTGCAGGGAGCAGCATTATAAAGTTTGCAGATGATATGAAGATTGGCAACATAATAGATAGTGCTGAGGATAGCTGTAGACTTCAGGATGACAGACAGGATGATGAAATGGTCAGAAGCATGGCAGATGGAGTTCAATGCGGAGAAGTGCGAAGTGATGCACTTTGGGAGGACTAATATGGAAAGACAGTATACTATAAATGGCATGATTTTGAAAAGTGTAGATGAGCAGAGAGACCTTGGTGACCATATACATAAAACCTTAAAGGTGGCAGGGCAAGTTGATAAGCTGGTTAAAAAAGCATATAGGTTACTTGGGTTTATAAAAAGAGGCATAGAATATAAAAGCAAAGAGATCATTCTAGAACTTTATTAATCACTGGTTAGGCCTCAGCAGGAGTATTTTGGACAATTCTGAGCAGCACACTTAAGAAAGATTTAAAGGTCCTTAGAAAGGGTACAGAGGAGGTTTACCAGATGAGGGACTTCAGTTATGAGGAGAGGTTGAAAAAGTTAGGACTGTTCTCTTTGGAACAGAGAAGGTTAAGAGGTGACCTAATAGAGGTTTTCAAGATTATCATATGTTTTGCTAGAGTAGATAGAGAAAAACTATTCCCTCTTGTGAGTGAGTCAATAACCAGAGGTCATAGATTTAAAATCATTAGCAAAAGATCTAGGGGGGTGATGAGGAGAATTTTTTTCACTCAGAGAATGCTCTACCTGAAAAGGTGGTGGAAGCTGATTCTATAAATAATTTTAAAAGGGAGTTGGACGGGTACTTGAGGATGAGGAACTTACAGGGTTACGGACAAAAAGTTGGAGTGTGGGACTAAGCACGACTGCCCTTTCAAAGACCCAGCACAGGCATGATGGCCCGAGTGGCCTCCTTATGCGCTGTAAATTTCTATGATTCTATGATTCTCCCAGTGCCCTAGACAACATTCCTCCCCTAACCAACACCGCCAAAAACAGATGGTCTGGTTCATTCATCTCATTGCAGTTTGCGGGACCTCGTTGTTTGCAAGATAGCTGCTGTGTTTGCGTACAAAACAACAATCACTACAGTTTAAGGATATATATGTTACTGGACTAGTAATCCAGAGGACAGGACTAATAATCCAGAGTTAGTTAGAAAAAGTTGGGAGAAACTTGGAGAGCAACACTTAAAAAAATAATTGAGCGGGTTCTTTCTGTGCTGAAATGTCTATCCTTTACGATACACACAATCCTGAATTGGACATATATCGCTGTTCTTTCATTGTCTCTGGGTTAAAATTCTGGAACTGCCTAACTAAAAGCACTGTAGGAGCACCTTTACCACACGGTCTACTGCGGATCAAGAAGAAAGCCCACCACCACCTTTTGATAAGGTTCCACATGGCAGACTGGTCACAAAGTTAAAAGCCCATGGGATCCAGGGCAAAGTTGGATTCAAAACTGGCTCGGAGGCAGGAAGCAGAGGGTAAAGGTTGATGGGTGTTTTTGTGACTGGAAGGCTGTTTCCAGTGGGGTTCCGCAGGGCTCAGTACTAGGTCCCTTGCTTTTTGTGGTATCTATCAATGATCTAGACTTGAATATGGGGGGTATGATTAAGAAGTTTGCAGATGATACTAAAATCGGCCGTGTGGTTGGTACTGAAGAAGGAAGCTGTAGACTGCTAGAAGATATCAATAAATTGGACAGGTGGGCAGAACAGTGGCAAATGGAATTCAATCCGGAGAAGTGTGTGGTAATGCATTTGGGGAGGGCTAACAAGGAAAGGGAATACACATTAAATGGTAGGACACTGAGTAGTGTAGAGGAACAAAGAGACCTTGGAGTGCATGTCCACAGATCCCTGAAGGTAGCAGGCCAGGTAGATAAGGTGGTTAAGAAGGCATACGGAATGCTTGCCTTTATTAGCCGTGGCATAGAATACAAGAGCAGGGGGTTTATGCTTGAACTGTATAAAACACTAGTTCGGCCCCAGCTAGAGTACTGCGTGCAGTCCTGGTCACCACATTACAGGAAAGATGTGATTGCACTAGACAGGGTACAGAGGAAATTTACAAGGATATTGCCGGGAGTAGAGAATCTTACCTATGAGGAAAGACTGGATAGGCTGGGTCTGTTTTCTTGGAACAGAGGAGGCTGAGGGGAGACCTTATTGAGGTGTATAAAATTATGAGGAGCCTAGATAAAGTGGATAGAAAGGACCTATTTCCCTTAGCAGAGGGGTCAAAAACCAGGGGGCACAGATTTAAAGTAATTGGTGAAAGGTTTAGAGGGGATTCGAGGGGAAATTTCTTTACCCAGAGGGTTGTGGGGGTCTGGAACTCACTGCCTGAAAGGGTGGTAGAGGCAGAAACCCTAACCACATTTAAAAAGTACTTGGATGTGCACTTGGGATGCTGTAACCTGCAGGGCTACGGACCAAGAGCTGGGAAGTGGGATTAGGCTGGATAGCTCTTTGTTGGCCGGCGCGGACATGATGGGCCAAAATGGTCTCCTTCCGTGCTGTAACTCTCTATGATTCTATGATTCTACTCAAGGGCAACCAGGGATGGTCAATAAATTCAGCCTTGCTAGCGATGTCCACATCCCAAAAATTAATTTAAAAATACACTAAAATGGCAAAGAAATCTCTAGTATGTAGATTATTTTGTTCTATTAAAGAGGGAAGTAGTAAACCTAAGGTGCTCACCTTAGACTATCCTTCCCTTTTAAATAAACCTTGTTACGTATTTCCCTCCTTTCACATCAACTTTAAAATATAATTTGCAGCCTTTATATATATTATCAGTTCAAAAAAAATTACTCTCCCTTATCTGACGGTGCAGACTGCGGGGCAAAGTAAAGAAATAGCATCAGGGTGAGGAGATGAGAAATATTTTTTAAGTATATGGTTAAAATCCTGCTGTTCAATAGTTATTTAAGGAGCATCTTAAAGGAGGAGAGAGAGGTAGCGAGGCGGAGAGGTTTAGGGAGGGAATTCCAGAGCTTAGAGCCAAGGCAACTGTAAACACGGCCGCCAATGGTGGAGCGATTAAAATTGGGAATGCGCAAGAGGCGAGAAATGGAGAAGCACAGGGATCTCGGAGGCTTGTAGGGCTGGAGGAGGTTACAGTGATCGGGATTGACGAGACCACGGCGGGATTTGAAAACAAATCAAAACAGAAACTTTGAAGGCTCTGAAGCTCATCTCTACTTGTTTATATTTGACAATAAAAAATTTTACTTTCTGTTAGCAAGTTTATATTTTTATAAAATATTCTTTTGGCATATAAAAAAAAATTACCTTTCGAACAGTGCACCTTCCTTATGACATTTCAGGGGTCTTTCCGAGGGACACTCATCGTACCGGGAGTTTTAGCCTCATAGCCAAACCTCTCGAAGTAAAGCAGAACAGCAGACAAGATGCTTATCGTTGCCGCGAGCTCTCTGTGCTGAGCGGAATTTGTGGCAACAGCCAGTGCGATCTGCTGATCAGCAGCACTTGTTGTTTTTGAAGTTGTGATGTCAGAATGATTGGTGGTTATTTTGTTTTCCACGTGCTTCCTGTTACAGGAGGCAGAAGCACTCGGTGCTTTTGTTCCTTTTCCTTATTTTTATTTTCGATTTGAGGCCTGTTTGAGTTTGGGTACTCCACTATTAAAATATAGTTGTAAGCATATGACTTCATTTGTGTGTCTTGCTGCGTGTGTGTGTGTGTCTGTGTTTCTCTATGTCTCTGTGTGTATTTGTGCATATGTGTGTGTCAATGCCTCCGTGTATGTCTGTCTTTATGCTCGTGTCTGTGCTCGTGTTTGTGACAAAACTTAAGCCAATTTGGTTATGATGAATTATTTATTGGATTGTTTATTAAATTCCATCTGGCTGGTCACAGTGTGCACAGGGTTACTGCTAGCTGTTGCTTCAAGTTACAGAGAATATGCATTATGATCTGTTATGCCAAAAGTATTAATATCTATACACAATGGGGGAAAAATTCAGTATCGCCCCGTTTGGTGCGCAATTATCGGCCGGGCGCAAAGATTAGCGCCTGGCGCTAATTATCGCCTCCGACTGCAAACTTGACTTTTATCGCCCCTGGAGGTGATTGGAGCGCTAAATCAGGCGCTACACATCTGTCTTAAGGCGCAAAGGCCAAGGAGCGAGGCGCTACCTCAGAGCGCTGGCGAAGCTCATGTGGTGTCAGTCAGCAATGGAACACAGACACAATGGCGCAGGCCAGTTCTTAAAGGGGAGGGTTGATCTTGCTTTCCATCCACATCCTGCTCATTGCAGCCTTGAATCTCGGCCTGGAGAGACCTGTACATCAAATCTGCTGGAAAGAACAATGGAAAGAACTAGGGAAAGAGCTCAGAGTGCAACCCCCACAGTCTGTTCTAAATTGATAAAGGAAGGGCAAATCAAAATGAACCTGCAAAGTGCTGCTCAGTACCCAAAACTCCTTAACACAGCGTTGAATCTCTTCAGAAGTCTCTCTCGTTCTCTCAGAATGCGTGGTTCAAAAATGTCACCAACAAAAAAAGGCAGGAAGCGGTCGCCTTTAAATAGCACTCCCCAGTCCCTTCCTGACTGCAAAACGCTCCCCTCAACCTGTCGTTGCTAGCGGCAGGCGGTAAGGCAGGGGGCGCCACTCAATATCTGCTCTGGGGCGCTACCGGGGCGTTGCGCACTCGACTGACGTCACGATCTGCCGGCGCAGGAGATTGTGGCGGTAGTGTTTAGCGCCGCCGCAAAATGTCTAGTTAATTTCGCGAGCAGCGCAAACATCGCCGCGCCTGGGCACTAGTTGCTTTGCGCCCCATTAGCGCCCTCTTAA
Source organism: Squalus acanthias (assembly GCA_030390025.1). Classification (NCBI taxonomy): domain Eukaryota; kingdom Metazoa; phylum Chordata; class Chondrichthyes; order Squaliformes; family Squalidae; genus Squalus; species Squalus acanthias. Next base: position 28,115,685 of record CM059432.1, on the reverse strand, counting down.
GGTGCTAACGGGAGGTGCAACCAACTGAATTTTTCCCCCAATCTGTCTACGCTTTCACCTGCACTATTCAACACTGGACAGTTGCTAAAGTTTCCACAGTTGTCATTTCTATGGTCCCAGAACAAGTGGAAAAAGCTTTGCAAGATACTATTTCTCTTATGAGAATGATGCTGCTGGAAAAGTTAAGGGGTCAATAGTGGGTAGCTCATTAAATCGAGGCTACCTCCGTCCTCTCAGATGGACACAGAGATCCCAGGGCATCATTTGAATAAGAGCAGGGGAGTTCTCCCGGTGTCCTGAGCAAGATTTATCCCTCAAACAACATCACTAAAACAGATTATCTGGTCATGCATGACAATTTACATATTAAAAGGGACCTACCATCTGAAACAGGTGGACGCTTCAGCTGCCCAGCATTAGGCCGCTGTAAAACTGGCAGCAGCCGGAACAGCGGCATAAAGTCCACCTGCCTCATGATGACACTCAATAACACCACCACCACTGGAGACACCGAATTACACCACCACCACTGGGGACACCGAATGACACCACCACCACTGGTGACACCGAATGACACCACCACCACTGGGGACACCGAATGACACCAGCACCACTGGTGACACCGAATGACACCAGCACTAATGGTAATACCGAATCACACCAGCACTAATGGTGATACCAAATCACACCAGCACTAATGGTGATGAATCACACCAACACTAATGGTGATACCGAGTCACACCAACACTAACGGTGATACCGAGTCACACCAGCACTAATGGTGATACCGAATCTCACCAACACTAATGGTGATACCGAATCTCACCAACACTAATGGTGATGAATCACACCAACACTAACGGTGATACCGAATCACACCGACACTAACGGTGACACCGAACGACAGTAGGACACTCAATTTGCTGAGAAACAAAAGGCAGCGGTTAGGCACCGCAATAGAAATCATTGTGCAGGATAACTGGTATTTTAGTATTCTTGTGTGGAAGTGCATAGGAGATAAACACGAGAATGCTCCACGGAACCGTGCTGGAGGGAGCCCTGGCGAATGCAACTAGCTTCTGTAATCTGTGCTCGAGCTGTACACTGGAACCAATAGAGCAAGCACCTTGGGTTCCTCTCACTACCTGAGATTCCGAGAACCCAGGGATGTTTTGTGAAAATCCCCATAAAGTACAATATTTCTCTGGCGGGTTTTTAATCAGGGAACAAATTGTTTTTTGCCTCTTAAGAAATCTCCTATCCCCTTCCTATCCTATCTCCTCCTCCAATATTCACAAATCATTGTTCCTTTTACCTACTGCTTTAGAAGTACAATAGTGATCATTTCTGGGTGTAAAGAAATTAGTTGGGCCTTCATGGGTGAGTAAACAGGCAATGCACTATGGTACTAAGCCATACATACCAGGATGGTCCCAGGCTCATTCCGTATGTCTCAGGCAGCACGAGACTGTTCACAGCCTCGATGGCCTATTCCACCCCAAGCTGAGCTTCCGACCCCATTTTCATTCCATCACAAACCCGCCTATTTCCACCTAAATAACTTCACCCACCTCTGCCCCTATCTCAGTCCACCTGCTTTGAAACCCTCATTCATGCATTTGTCACCCCAAGACTTGATTACTCCCATCCTCTACACTTCATAAGCTTTAACTATTCCAAAACTCTGATGTGCATATCTTATCCCACACCAAGTCCTGCTCACTCATTATCCTTGTCCTTGCTGACCTACATTAACTCCTGGGTTCCCCAAAGCCTCAAGTTTACAATACTCATTCCTGTCTTTAAATCCTTTCATGGACTTTCCCCTCCCTATCTCTGTAACCTCCTCCAGCCCTCCAAACTCCTCCCTCCCAGAACTCTCCACTTCTCTGACTCCAATCTTATCTACCCCTCTCCTTTCACCCCACTATTGGCTGCTGTACTTTCATTTGCTTAGGCCTCACACTCTGGAATTCCATCTCTAAACCCCTCCTTTTCCTCCTTTAACATAGAAAACATAGAAACATAGAAAATAGGTACAGGAGTAGACCATTCGGTCCTTCGAGCCTGCACCGCCATTCAATGCGTTCATGGCTGAACATGCTACCGCAGTACCCCATTCCTGCTTTCTCGCCATACCCCTTGATCCCCCTAGTTGTGAGTGTTATATCTAACTCCCTTTTGAATATAATTAGCGAACTGGCCTCAACAACCTTCTGTGGAAGAGAATTCCATAGATTCACCACTCTCTGGGTGAAGAAGTTCCTCCTCAGCTCAGTCTTAAATGGCTTCCCCTTAATCCTTAGACTGTGACCCCTGGTTCTAGTTTTCCCTAACATTGGGAACATTCTGCCCACATCTAATTTGTCTAAACCAGTCAGGATTTTAAATGTCTCTATAAGATCCCCCCTCATTCTTCTGAACTCCAGAGGATACAAGTTGAGTTGACCCAATCTTTCTTGATATGTCAGTCCGGCCATCCCAGGAATCAATCTAGTGAACCTTCGCTGCACTCCCTCAATAGCAAGAATGTCCTTCCTTAAGTTAGGAGACCAAAACTGCGCACAATACTCCAGGTGTGGCCTCACCAAGGCCCTGTACAACTGCAGCATCACCTCCCTACTCCTGTACTCAAATCCCCTTACTATGAAGGCCATCATTCCGTTTGCTTTCTTGACTGCCTGCTTCACTTGCATTCCCACCTTCAGTGACTGATGTACCATGACGCCCAGGTCTCGTTGCACCTCCCCTTTCCCTAATCTGCCACCATTCAGGTAATAGTCCGCCTCTCTATTTTTACCACCAAAGTGGATAACCTCACATTTATCCACATTGTACTTCATCTGCCATACATTTGCCCATTCACCCAACCTGTCCAAGTCACTCTGTAGCCTCCTAGCATCCTCCTCATTGTTCACACTGCCTCCCAATTTAGTGTCATCCGCAAATTTGGAGATATTACATTTAATCCCTTCGTCCAAATCATTAATATATAATGTAAACAGCTGGGGTCCCAGCACCGAACCCTGCGGTACCCCGCTGGTCACTGCCTGCCATTCTGAAAAGTACCCATTTACTCCTACTCTTTGTTTCCTGTGTGCCAACCAGTTCTCAATCCACGTCAACACATTACCCCCAATCCCATGTGCTTTAACTTTGCTCACCAATCTCTTGTGTGGGACCTTGTCGAAGGCCTTCTGAAAGTCCAAATACACCACATCTACTGGTTCCCCCCCTGTCCACCCTATTGGAAACATCCTCAAAAAATTCCAGAAGATTTGTCAAGCATGATTTCCCTTTCACAAATCCATGCTGACTTGGACCTATCATGTCGCCACTTTCCAAATGGTCTGTTATGACATCTTTAATAATTGCTTCCATCATTTTACCCACGACCGATGTCAGGCTGACCGGTCTATAATTCCCTGCTTTCTCCCTCCCTCCTTTTTTAAAAAGAGGGGTTACATTGGCCACCCTCCACTCCATCGGAACTGATCCAGAGTCTAAGGATTGTTGGAAAATGATCGTCAATGCATCTACTATTTCCAAGGCCACCTCCCTAAGTAGTCTGGGATGCAGACCATCAGGCCCCGGGGATTTTTCAGCCTTCAGTCCCATCAATTTCCCCAATACCTTTTCCCGACTAATAAGGATTTCCCTCAGCTCCTCCCTCTTACCAGATCCTCTGACCCCTTTTATTTCCGGCAGGTTGTGTGTGTCCTCCACAGTAAACACCGAACCAAAGTACTTGTTCAATTGATCTGCCATTTCCTTGTTCCCCATTACGACTTCCCCTGTTTCCGACTGCAGACCTTAAAGACCTTCCTTAAATCTCTTTGACTGAACTTTTGGTAACCGCTCCTAATATTTCCTTCTTTGGCTCAGTGCCCAAATTTTCTTGCACCTGTGTGAAGCGCCTTGGGATGATTTGCTACGTTAACAGCGCTTTATAAATGCAAGTTGGTGTTGGTTTGTGACAATGATGATGAACAGCTTCAAAAAATCTGACAACTCAGAAATGGCCCTGAATACCAGCCAATGTCACGTGCAAACAAGTTTATTATACTGAATTGGAGAAAATTAACCATTATTACACTAAAGCGAAAGAAGGAAAGAAAGACCTGCCTTTCGTGACCTCAAATTAAGTATTTTTTGAAGTGCAGTCACTTGTAATGTAGGAACCATGGCAGCCAATTTGCGCACAGCAAGGATCCAAAGCAATGAGATAATGACCAATTAAACTGTTTTTTAATGACCAGATCATTTGTTTTAGTAATGTTGGTTGAGTGATAATTATTGACCGGGCCACCGGGGAGAACTCCCCTTCTCTTCTTCGAATAGTGCCGTGGGATCTTTCACATCCAAACCAACACCTCCGATAGTGCAGTATTTCCTCAGTGCTGCAGTGAAGTGTCAGCCTAGATTATGTGGCGAAGTCTATGGAGTGGGACAAAAACCCATGACCTTCTGCCTCAGAGAGGAGAGTACTAGCACTGAGCCAAGGCTTAAGAAAACTATGTTTTACTCCACCCTGGAATACATATCATGGGATTGAGATGATGCTGATGGACTTTTTGGGCTATATCTTCGTGGTTTATGACGTCATCGCTACCCCTTGATGTTTCAGTGTATCACAAAGTCAGCATGGCCAAAACTCACAATTGTGAGCCCCACAAGTTGCATATGTTTCTTAATTCTTCTGGAAAATTTAAATGTAGCTTTCCACATCTTGAGCGCCAACAAAACTCCTGCTGGTCACAAGGCTAGCAAGCGTTGCCAGCAACTCACTGCACACTGTGTGTTATCCCACGTTCATTAAATGTTACAAATAATCACAGGAAACACTATTTCCTGATCTCAGGAGACACCCCTCTCTCAGCAGAGAGATCCTAGACCATATGCTGTTAACTGTTGCCATGGCAACTCTTCTTCAGTTCTAGCACGCAAGGAGAAAGAAGTACAGATTATAAATCTGTATGCAATCAAACCCTGAAGGTTTTAGGTTGGGATGCTGCCAATAACCACCAATCATCATCCAATTTAAATTTCTGTTTGACCAATGCTACTGTGAGCTTTGACGCTCTGAACTTTCCTCTGTCGATTCTCCCAAGTTTCCAATATGACATTCTACACGCTCTTCTTCCTCATTCCATCTTCATTTTCTTGAAATCCCCTCACACTGTCTCCTACGCTAACTCACTCTTTCCTTGGTACATGGACCAGCTTTCCCAGTCCAAAACCCATTTGCATGATTAAAAAAAGGATGCCGCCATGTGATAATATATATGATAAGATTATGTCCAGTTTACAAATATCACAATTGAGAAATGTTCCCCCCAACCCCACCACAAAACAGGCTGAGTGGTCTTCCTATTCCCAAGACCTGAAAATCGTGGAACTACTCACCTCCTTCAGTCTTCCTTTTCTCCGACAATCTGCAGGCTTTTAAAACCCAAGCTTGACATCAGCTCACCATTACTTCTTGATTTACCTCATCTTTGCTCCCACTCTTTTCAACCTCGGTGGTGCCTGCACTATGAGCCTAGGGCCTCCACCCAGGTTTCTCACTAATAAACAACATTTAAGTGATCCGATCTAATTTAGGAAAATATATTTTTAATTATTTTGTTATAAGACACTTTGTACAAGTTGTCCAAGACCATATTTGCCTCCTGTACTGAAAGCACCTTCAGCCTCTCCTCCACTGTGAGGGGTGATCAGTAAATGTCTCATCGCTCCAGATCACAAGAGAAAGCACTCTCAAAGCAAAGCTGAGTGTCCTCCTGGGCCAGTAAATAAGAGCTGATGTCACAGGTAGCACAAGACCCCTTTACTTTCTGTTACAAATTTGGTTGGTTCCAAAGCATACTCTGTGGTATGTTTCTGCATTTGTTTTATTACTTTCCTTTGAAGTGTACCTTTGCCCCTCTCTCTATCTCTATCTCTCTCAATCTCAATCAGCCGAATATTATTAAAGGAAACACTTTTTATTTTTATTTGCCATAGAAGTGACTTCATCCAGGTCTTCACCTGATGATGCTACAGATATTAATTAAAGTGATAGTTAGAAAAGAAGCATTTTATCAGTAAACCAAAACTCACATAATGTTGTGTAGTCAGCCTTACAATTCCTTCCATGATTTGTGCATGGTTAGAGGTACGAGATACAAAGACGATGGATTTCTGTGGGGGTTCACACGATTAGCCACCATAACTTTGGCGGAAGATCTGCCGAAACCCCAAAGAAATGGCCTAAACACCGTTGGTGGAAATTTACCACAAAAGTTTTGTACGTAATGAATACACAGAGAGATTTCGAGAATCACATGGACAGTCAGCACAGACTGATCTCTTCTACCTCCCTAACACTAAAACTGTCTACTTCCACCTCCGTTTTATCGTCCGTCTCCGCCCCACCTCAGCCCATCTGCTGCTGAAACCCTCATCCATGCTTTTGTGACCTCCAGAAGCTCCGATGCTCTCCTGCTGGCCTCCTATCATCTACCCTCCATAAATTTAAGCTCATCCAAAACTCTGCTGCCCGTATCTTAACTTCCACCAAGTCCCGTTCACCCATGACTCCTGTGCTCACTGACCTACATTCGCTCCTGGTCCAGTAATGCCTCAATTTAAAAAAAATGTCTTATCTGGACTCGCCCCTCCCTACCTCTGTAACCTCCTCCAGCCCTACAACAGTTTGAGAGCTCTGCATTCCTCCATCTCTGGCCTCTTGTGCATCCCCCACTTCTGTCGCAGCTGCACTTGTGCCCGTGCCTTCAGCCCTGAGCTCTGGTATTCCCTACCTAAACCTCTCCACCTCTCTCTTCTCCTTTAAGGCACTCCTTAAAACCTACCTCTTTGACCAAGATTTTAGTCACCTGTCCTAATGCCTACTTCTTTGGCTCGGTGTCATTTTTTGTCTGATAACACTCCTGTGAAGCGTCTTGGGACACTTTACTACATTAAAGGCGCTATATAAATGCAAGTTGTTGTTGGTGGTGGTAGCTGGTTTCAGAGCAGTACTGTCCGGGACCTGGGAGCTGACCATCTACAAGTCCTCTCAGCTGCTGATGATGCATTTACAGGTATACCAAAAGAAGGGAAGGAAATAATATATATAAAAAAAGCAGATGTTTCAACCTCTAAAAGGAAAATAAAACCGCAAGTCACTGGTTCTTGCTAGCGTATGGTTCCATGGGCAACATCAAGTCACCATGCTTTATTTATAAGGCAAGATGGTAAAAGCTCTTCTACATTATGCATCACAACAACACTCTATCCTGCTCTCATATGTGTACAGGTCACTAGTTAGTCATTAGGAGCAGGCCCCCCCTCCAACTTGAGTTCAGTTACCTCAGCACAGGCTGGGGGTTGAACTTGGGGCCTTTTGGTCTGTATGGCTCAATACTATAAGTGTATTTACCGACTAAGCCATTTGCCAAGTCCTTGATGTTTAATACGTTGTATCACCCAGTCTGAAGCAACTAGCTACCGCATATGAAGCTCCACCCCTTCACTCCCTGGCTGCAATCATATACAGACATGAATAGCCAATAATTTGTGTAAAAATATACTTTAAATACACATTGAAAATCAAGCCACAGCCGCTGTGTTTTACTCAGAAGGGAAAGTTCACCAGGTTGTTATAAAGAGTCTTGCCTGTCCCTTTCTGCCAGTATTGGAGGTTTTTCTGGTCTCTTTTAATTAACATGTGCAGAGTAAATGTTGCTGTTTGCTGGCATCACCCTGTCCAATAATATAGTTAAATGTCAGGGATGGAATTGTGTCACTTGGTGATAATTGGAGTCAATGCCACATCATAGGCTCGGTGCACCACATGTCCAAAGTTTATATAGCAGTCAGTCTGCAGGCAAAACGGGACAGCCACGTCAAAAGCTTGTATGAGAAAGAGTGATGGATCGTGTGTAACACCAGGCTCCCTGTGGTTGGCACAGTGAGGAATGGATATAGATGTAGAAATATTCAATTACGTCTACAAGGCCTGTTGGGTAAATGCATTGCCTGACTCATACAGACCAGGAAGTTCCAATGTTCAACCTCTCCTCCTTCCCCAATATATACTCAGTTAGCTGATCTCACTGGAGTGCACTACAATTGATGTGGCTGGTTTAGGGAGGTGTGATCCTTGGGTTCACTACAATTGATGTCGCTGGGTTAGGTTCCTGCTCCTGATCACTGCCCAGTGAACTATACTGGTAGGTGCACTTGTAGACATCATGAAGACAGGATTGCTAGCTGCAATTCTCCCCTCTATTTCAAATAGCCACCAGTTCTCCTTGTTAAGTCAAAGGCCTAGAAATTCGGTGCATTTGCGCCTCTCGGAGGGCGCTAACGGGGCGCAAACGACTTTTCGCCCGGGTGCGGCGCCGCTAACGACTCCCACTGAATTCAGCGGGAGTTCAGCGGCGGCGGTAACCGGTAGCGCCCCGCTCCGCTGCATAGGCGATGACAGCGTCATCACCGTGCGCAGCACCCCGTTTTCGCCCTGCCTGTAAAATTTGCCGTGCCCCCTGAATCTGCGCCGGGCGATGGCAGCGACCGATTCAGGGAGCGGGAACGGAGTGGCAGGAGGCTCGCGGGGCAATAAGTAAAGGGGAGGTGGCGGGCGGGGGAAGAAAATCGTCCGACTTACTTGTCGCGGCCCGTTGCGTCTTTGAACGCGGGGTCCGTGCCGCAATCTGGCAGCCCGGCACTCCTCTTGTTAAAAGTTCAACAGCGACATAAAATCCATTTTTGTCACACTCACACTTTCCAGCAGGGGTCAGTGTAATCAGGAGCAGTGATCCTGGCTGATTTTTCCTATTTTTAACCTGGGATCTTCACAGATCTGAGGCTCTCCTTCTCTGTATAAATGTAAGTTGTTGTTGTTGTTGTATGGCACAATATCACACCACATTGGGCAATTATTCACTGAGCCATCCGCTGTTTAGGTTTCTCTTGCAATTTGTTCCTCCCTTTGCAGATCTCAAACATGCATTGCTCTGAGTGAAGGAGGCTTTTAACCCGTATCTTTTCTCATTATGATGCTGTAATTTCGGTGTAACTTTTATACAACAACAACTTGTACTTATATCGCGCCTTTAACATAGAAGAACGTCCCAAGGCACTTCACAGAGGCGTAATACAAATCAAAATGGACACAATTAAAGCAGGATTTGGACATGACACATACCACTCAACGAATGAGAAAGGTCAGGAATGAGAATGATACTGATCATCCCATCAAAACGCATCCCTCTAATACATTAACTCTCCCATAATGTACAATAAGGTACAGTTGTACTTTAGATACTCACATTTGCTTCTATTCCCTTGCTTGGTAGAGTATTCCAAAAATGCATCTCTCTCTGACTCAAGAAGTTTCTCCTGGTATCGTTTTTAATGTAATTCACACCAGGAGGATAGCTTTTCATCAGCAGATAGGTAACCAACTTCCTTGGCACCCATTATTGCCACTCCAAATCTGGTCAATGCAGAATGTGCCAGAATGGCCTGGATAGACTGACTCACCCTCCGATGCCAGTCAAGGGCTGATCACCAAGGTGAATCAACCACCAATTTTTCATTACCTGCATATAGGGAAGCTTGCCCCTCGTCTCTCACTAACAACAAAGCTGGGATGGGGAATTAGCGTTGTAGGGAATCAGATGATTGGACCACCTACTACACCTACACACTACCCATTATTAAATGTAGTTATTTTAGCCCTTCCCCACACCTCTTGTGGTACAGTTCAGCTTACACAATTGCACCACACTAGACAGTATCTGAATGGTTCCTCTCAGCAGCCTTTACTGAGAAAGAATAAACACAAATGTGGAAATCAGCATGAGACAGAAATCTGCACAGCAGCAATATGGCCACAGTGAGCTAAACCCAATCACCAGAATCAACGTTCCTTGTTTTTTACTCTCCAGCTTTTCCTTTCTTCCCCTCCTTGCTGGGATATTTTTTAATTAATTCTCAGGATGTGGGCCTTGCTTGCAAGGCAGGCATTTATTGACCCTCCTTAGTTACCCTTGTGGTGAGCCTTCTTCTTGAACTACAGCAAGAAAAAGGCTGACTATCACCTTCTCAAGGACAGCTAAGGATGGCCAATAAATGCCAGCCTTTCCAGCCTTGCCCACATCCCGAGAATATTTTTTTTTAAACCCAGGTATGGTGTCATGAGTGCTGGCTTTGCTCCAGATCCTTGCCAAAATGGCCATTCTTGACTCAGTGGTACCACATTTACCTCTGAGTTAGAAGGTTGTGGGTTCAAGCCCCATTCCAAAACATAAGCACATAATCTCAGGCTGATGCACCAGTGCAGTAGTGAGGGAGTGCTGCTGTGTCGGAGGTGCTGTCTTTTGATTGAGGTATTAACCAAGATCCTCTCTGTCTGCTTCAGGAGAAGGTAAAAGATCCTGTGGCACTATTTGAAGAAGAGCAGAGGCGTTCTCCCGATGTACTGGCAAATACTTATCCTTCAATTTAACACCTCCAAAAACAGATTAACTGGTTGTTTATCTCATTGCTGTTTGTGGGATCAGTGCACAAATTGGCTGCAGCATTTGCCTACAAAACAGTGACTATACTTTAAAAAGTAGTAATTCATTGGCTATGAAAGATAGAACTTGCATTTCTATAGCGCCTTTCACGACCTCAGGACGTCCCAAAGCACTTTACAGCCAATGAAGTACTTTTGAAATGTAGTCACTGTTGTAATTTATGAAACAATTTGGGAGGTCCAGACGTCATGAAAGGTGCCATATAAATAAATGCAAGTGCTTTATTTCTTTGCTATTCTTGCACTCATCAGAATAAGTAACATACCCAGCAATGCTTCTCCAAAACAATTCTCCGAGTATTTAGTCAATTATTATAATAGTGTCATTAAATATAACTTTATTGACTACAGTTATTTCCTTCCAAGTAGCAAGTGATAAAATCCATAAATATGACGGATGGCACGAGTGATAATTTGTCAGAGATAATCTGGTATATTTGGAAGTCTTTTTGCTTATCTTCTCCCCTCCTGAAGGTGATGACGCCTGTTGGAGGACAGTTTCATGGGCGCTGGGAGCTGTCAGGCTTTCACCCAAGTGGCCATCTATAAGCCTGATCAATAAATATTGGCTATAAGCCAAGCCCAATCCTGTCCCTACACAGAGATCACTACAGTAGCAGCCAGGAACCAAAACCTTCATTGGTTTCCCCCTCCTTGGTCCAAAGGGCACTATGGGCAACTGCAGTGGCTCCCCACACCACCTTGCCTGAGAACAACTCTTGGTCCATGTGATCTCCTGGACTGGCTTTGATTGCCTGAGGGCGTCAGAGAGGAATTGTCCAGAGTATTTTTTTCCCTTATTGGCCCTGGGTATTTTCTCTTTTTTTTTTTGCCTCTCCCAGGAGATTACATGGGTGTGGGGCGGGGGGTGGGGGGTGGTGCGGTCGGGGAGGGAAGAAGTGTTTAGCCATGATGGTCCGGCCACCCCGGTGTGGGGCAGGCTTGATGGACCCGCCGGTCTTTTCCTGCCCGTCAATTTTATATGTTTGTAACTCAGGTCTGTACAGCTCAGTACCACACCAGGCGTTGTAAATACCCTCCGAGACAGCTCCTCTTAATTCTTCTATTCTGAATTATGACATGTTTAAGACAGCTTTTAGTTTCCTGCGGTCTGGTGCATCATTGCAATTGTAGACATCATGTAAGATGTTACACAAAAGATGTCTGGAAACAGGGCTGGAAACACAAGAAAACACAGTGAAACAATATTAATTTAAAAGGGAAGTACATTCATCTGAACTACCACTCAATCCTATTTGCTCTAAAGGGAGATGTCTTCATGATTACCTCTGTCTATCAGTTTTTCTGTGTTAATGTCTTAAGCTTTAAAATTGTGGGTTAGAGACAGTCTTGGAGCACCCAATATTGTAAAATGTTTCTTGCGATGACAGGAGTGCTGTCTCTCCTTCCCAGTCCTGTTACACTTTTATGATGTCACTGGAGAGGTGCTTCTTAATGTGCGTGAACAATGGATTGTATCCATTCACACAAAGGGCAGTGAAATACTGAAACTCGCTCCCCCAAAAAGCTGTTAAGGCTAGGTCAATTGACAATTTCAAAATTAAGATTGATAGCTTTTTGTTAGGCAAGGGTGTTAAGGGTTATGGAATCAAGGCAGGTAGATGGAGTAAAAATACAGATCAGTCATTATCTAATTGAATAGCGGAACAGGCTCGAGGGGCTGAATGGCCGACTCCTGCTCCTATGTGCCTATGTTCCTATCCCAAAGTCTTTGCTTCTGGGTTGTTTTCAAGTGCAGTCTTAAAGCATATACAATGAAAAACAAAGAGGCACCTCTGTGGAAGTTTTCCTTCATAACATTATAGATCCCCACTTCTCAGTTGGTGAATGAATGGCCTAGTATACCACTAAACCACAGATATCAGAAGGTACTAGGTACAATTCCTGGCTTGTGCAGGGTTAACTAATTTCAGCTGAAGTGGTATTGGGCATGACCATTGACCTCAGCTCCCATGGTTGTTGGTGTTGAGTGGGGGTGGGAGGGTCAGCTAGCCAGGATTCCCACTCCTGATTGCTGTAAAATATCCATGTGTGGACATCAGGTGAGGACAAGATTATGCTGGGCTGTTGTACCCATCTTGACAGAATAGCCTGCTGACACTCGCTGCACAGATAGATCTTCATTTGAGGTGTACAGACCATAGTGGGGTCATCGAGGGGATCCCCGGGGGTCCACAGGTTCCTCAGATATCTGTTCATCTGGGGGCCATACATGACGTGCACTGCGAGCATAGTATCTCGAGAAATCTCGATTCTTTATTTTTCTGTATTTGTTGACTTGCTAGCATATCACTTCTATTGCTGTGTAATGACAAAAAATATTTTCTGCACTGCTTTTGTTTGGTTAGCTGACACAGAGGAAGGTAGGTCACGGGGTCCCTAGAAGTGTGTTAGTATTTGCAGGGACCTCCCGCCCCGAAAAAGTTAGCGCCCCACTTAGCAGAAATATAAGCAATAATGCACATTTATCATGATTTCATGTCTGCTCATAAATCAAAGTTTGTTTTTTGCGCTAAGAAGTGTGAATTTGAATGAAGCAAAGTAAGTGACACAGGAAAGTAAGAATTTAGCGCTCAAAAAAACTAGAATTCTTAAATAAATTGAAATTTGAATTAAAGGGAAGTATGTTTTCTTTTCTTCCTCATTCTCTTAAGGTGTAAGCTCAGCTTGGCTCATTTGAAAGTTCAAGCCCCACTCTGGGTCTTGAGCACATGAATTACAGACAGAGTAGAATTTCAGGGCTTTTTTTTTATAGCTGTCTTGTGAGGTCGCTGCCAAGATTTTCCTTGGTTCCTATTATCCTTCTTGCTGTTGTTGTATTAGTAGCTGTTTGCTTAATGCTGATTTTGATTGGGAGTTTTCATACCTCGGATTGCTAGGTTTCATGCATCATTCGTAATGTAGCTTTCCGTCGCACTTTCAGTATTTTTGATTGTTTTCATCCCTACCTGTTTATTGTATTATGGATAAGAACTTTGAGCTAATTAGGACAAATATGACACAGAAATGTGTAAATGAAGTGTGAAGCTGAAGAGCAACAGATAAAATGCACCCTATACGCTGGTGGAATGGGCGGACACGTGGCAGATGAAATTTAACGCAGAAAAGTGCGAAGTGATACATTTTGGTAGGAAGAACGAGGAGAGGCAATATAAACTAAAGGGTGCAATCCTAAAGTGGGTGCATGAACAGAGAGACCTGGGGGTATATGTGCACAAATTGTTGAGGGTGGCAGGGCTGGTTGAGAAAGCGGTTAAAAAAGCATATGGGATCCTGGGTTTCATAAATAGAGGCATAGTACAACAGCAAGGAAGTTATGGTGAACCTTTATAAAACTCTGGTTCGACCTCAACTGGAGTATTGTGTCCAATTCTGGGCACCGCATTTCAGGAAGGATGTGAAGGCCTTAGTGAGAGTGCAGAAAAGATTTACAAGAATGAGGTACTTCAGTTACGTGGATAGACTGGAGAAGCTGGGGTTGTTCTCCTTAGAGCAGCGAAGGTTGAGAGGAGATTTGATAGAGGGGTTCAAACTCATGATGGGTCTAGACAGAGTAGATAGAGAGAAACTGTTCCTATTGGCGGAAGAGTCAAGAACCAGAGGACACAGATTTAAGATGATTGGCAGAAGAACCAAAGGCAACATGAGGAAAAACTTTTTTACGCAGCGAGTGTTTAGGATCTGGGATTCACTACCTGAGAGGGTGGTGGAGGCAGATTTAATTGTGGCTTTCAAAAGAGAATTAGATAAGTACCTGAAGGAAAAAAATTCGCAGGGCTACGGGGAAAGGGCGGGGGAGTGGGACTAGTTGAAGTGCTCTTGCAGAGAGCTAGCACGGGCTCGACGGGCCGAATGACCTCCTTCTGTGCTGTAATCGTTCTATGATTCTATACACGAGTGAATGCTCTGGTGGGGGAAATCCAGAACAAGATGGCATAATCTCAAAATTAGATCTAGGTCATTTAGAAATGAAATCACACAAAGGGTAGTAGAACTTTGGAACTCTCTCCCACAAAAGGCAGTAGATGTTGGATTAACTGAGATAGATAGATTTTTGTTTAGTAAAGGCACCAAGGGATAGGGAACAAAGGCGGGTAAAGGGAGCTGAGGTACAGATCAGTCATGATCTAATTGAATGGCAGAACAGGCTTGAGGGTTTGAATAGCCTACTCCTGTTCCTAAGCAATTTAGATGATGTTCTCTTTTATAAGGACAGTAACATGTGAAATAGAGTCTTTTACTGCCAGATTGCTTAATTACTCTACATTCTTGTTAGTTACAAGCTGCAGATCAGAACCTTGGCTCTGTTTGATTGACAGGACAATTGAATTGGGAAACATAGCAGTAGCACTATGATGTTGGAGAGAGAAAGCTGAGGCACACATCAATTTAAGATTGTTTTGCTTCTGTAAAAAACAGAGCCAAGAGCAGGACATAAAAAGTGTCAGTTATCCTAACTGTAAGAATCAGTGTTAAAAAAGTTTAACTTTCCTATGTTTACACCTATCTTGGAGCTGTTCAATTGTTTTAAGTCTGTTTAACTTAGGCCGGTTACAGCCAGTGATTTAGTGATAGTCAGGGTTGGCAGACCAGGGCTGGGAATCAGTGACGTGGGAAGAATGAGCCAATCAGGTGTGGTAGAATAAATTTGTCTCGTAATTTTTCCTCGGTTAGCATTAATCTGATTCTGGTTAAGTGTGACTGAGAAGTGTTATTGGAAGTGTTACACAATAGTGTTAAAGTAAGCATGGGCTGGTCCACAGAGTACACAAAAGCCTGGAAAGCAGACAAATCTGGCACAATCCCAGTCCATGGGAAGGGGCGCAATTTTGGGGTGGTATCCAGGTCTGCTGGGTTTCTGGCCCATGTAAAATCCCCCACAAATTTATAGGTAGAAAAGCTTATTAAGCCCGCCCCTTTTGCCTCCTATGGGGCATGTCTGCGGGGCATCCCAGACTATTCCGGGAAATCAGCCTGATAGGCCTCAGGAGCATTTGTTGGTTCGTCTTGGGCCTTGAGGAAGTCCTGATACCAAAAAAAACCATCGGTAATTGATCTCAGAGGGAACAATTAGTTTTCCAAGGCTGGCCTTGTGCTACCTGAGAGGAAATCTTAAAAATGTTAGACTTCTTCCTTCGGCACTTTCTGGACATCGGGTACTTTCTGGAACTCTTTCGTAGTGGTAAGGTACCACTCCAATTTTCGCCTCTTCATCCGGACTGGTGCCTCTCTGATGCACTACCATGGGTGCAGGTGCCCACTCGGAATATTCAAATGACCCCCTCCCTCCATACCAGGGTTGGGTATAGGGTCAGTGACAGTCCAAAGTTGATGGGCAGAATTGCTTCCCTACTTCCTGCCCCTCATAAGAACATAAGAAATAAGAGCTTGAGTAGGCTATTTGGCCCTTCGAGCCTGTTCGGCCATTCAACAAGATCATGGCTGATCTTCTACCTCAACTTCTACCTTCCTGCACTATCCCTATATCCCTTGATTCCCTTAATATCCAAAAATCTATCGATCTCTGTCTTGAATATATTCAATGACTGAGCATCCACAGCTCTCCAGGGTAGAGAATTCCAAAGATTCACAATCCTTTGAGTGAAGAAATTTCTCCTCATCTCAGTCCAAAAATGTGCGGGTTAGGTTGATTTGGCTATGATAAATTGACCCTTAGTGTTAGGGGGGATTAAATATGTGGGGTTATGGGGATAGGATGGGATATGTTAGGGGGAATTAAATACGTGGGGTTACGGGGGTAGGGTGGGATATGTGTACTGTGGGGATTAAAGCAGGGACAGGGTACTGGATTTGGATGATCAGCCATGATCGTATTGAATGGTGGAGCAGGCTCGACGGGCCGAATGGCCTACTCCTGCTCCTAGATTCTATGTTTCTATGTTTTTTAAATGAACAACCCCTTATTCTCAGACTGTGACCCCGTGTTCTAGATTCCCCAGCCAGGAGAAACATTTTCTCAGCATTAACCCTGTCAAGCCCTTTAAGAGTATTGTATGTTTCAATGAGATTACCTCCTTCTTCTAAACTCTAGGGAATATAGGCCTAGTCGACTCAATTTCTCCTCATAGGGCAATCCCCTCATCCCAGGAATCAGTCTGGTGAACCTTCGTTGCACTCCCTCTAAGGCAAGTATGTCTTTCTTAGGTAAGGAGACCAGAACTGTACACAGTACTCCAGGTGTGGCCTCACCGATGCCCTGTATAATTGTAGTAAGACTTCTTTACTCTTATACTCTAATCATTTTGTAACAATAGTTAACATATCATTTACTTTCCAGTCTCAGCTGTGGCTCAGTTGGTAGCACGCTCGCCTTCTGAGTTCAAGAAGATCATGGGTTCAAGTCTCACTCCAGGGACTTATAGCACATAAAGCTAGGCTGACAATCCAGTGCAGTGCTGAGTGAGTGCTGCACTGTCGGAGGTGCTGTCTTTCGGGTGAGGTGTTAAACCAAGGTCCTGTCTGATCTCTCAGGTGGATGTAAAAGATCCCATGGCACTATTTTGAAGAAGAGCAGGAGTTATCCCCGGTGTCCTGGCCAATATTTATCCCTCTACCAACAAAACAAAAACAGATTAGCTGGTCATTATCAGATTGCTGTTTGTGGGATCTTGCTGTGCGCAAATTACTGCCGCGTTTCCCACATTACAACAGTGACTCCACTTCAAAAGTACTTTGAGACGTCCGATGGTCGTGCAAGGCACTATATAAATGCAAGTCTTTCTTTTTAATTGCTTACTGTACCTGCATGTTAACTTTCTGTGATTCATGTACAAGGACACCCAGGTCCCTCTGAATGCAAACATTTCTCAGTCTCTCACCATTCAAAAAATATTCTGCTTTTTTGTTTTTCCTACCAAAGTGGATAACTTCACACTTCCCCAGTTCTAGCCCAAACTAATGGGCCAAAAATTGATCCCGCTGCGCGAGAGTACGCACTGCGTACTCTCGCGTATTCTCTCTCCAATTGCCGGTTTTCTGCATGCCCTGCGCATGCGCTGAAAACCGGCACTTGGTCTTTGGAAAAGGGGGCGGTTCCTCGGTGCACCGCGTGCGCGCTACAGGCTGCGCGCACGCTGTGCACTTAGTGCTTTGGACGCGCAGGTAAGGACAGAAGATTTTAGAAATGGAAAAAGGAGGAGTAAGACCCACTTTTAACAAGGTAAGTAGTGAATTAAGTATTTTTTTGAACTTTTTTTAACAGGTATATCTTTTTTAGAGACTTTAAAGACAGGTAAGTTTATTTTTATAACTTTTTAAAAGATTTTAAATTTTTTCAAAAATTTAATTTTTTATTTAAAATGGTTAATTTATTTAACTATACTTATTTTATTAATGTGATGGTTTTTTTTAAAAATTTAATTGAGGTTTAGCTGTTATTTTGGGGGGGTGTAAGATTCATAGCTTTCACAGCACGTATGTGAAACTTATGAATGGAAGATGGTGTGCTGCCATTGGCTCTAACTGAGTCACGTGATCCCACAGCTCGCACAAATTCACTACGCCGGTGGGATACGCAAGCACTGCCCAGCTGATGTCTGGAACATCGAGTTCGTGCGAGCTGGATCTGAAAAAGCCAACGCGGAGTGAGAGATCGCGCCTGCTCCTTACCCCCGCGGGAACAGAGCGAGATCAATTTCTGGGCCAATATGTTCTATAGATAGATAACTATAGATAAATATAAATAAAAGTCATCTTTTTTCCTTATTAATGTTCTCCATCAATTTGCTGCAATCCTCCTCTTCTTACATCATTGACACCATCTTTTTGGGGTATGGTTCCTTGGTTATCAGTTGCCCTCCGTGTATCGCTAGTGGCATGGATGGATTTGCAAAGAGTAGGTCATGCCTAACAAACCTGATTGAAATTTTTGAAGAGGTAACTAAAGTAGTGGACAGGGGAATGTCTATGGATGCTATTTCCAGAAGTATTTCATAAAGTCCCTCATAAGAGACTGTTAGCTAATTATGAAGCTCATGGAATTGAAGGCAAATTATTAACTGGTTAGAAAATTGGCTGAGCGGCAGGAGACAGAGAGTAGGGATAATGGGCAGGTACTCTAATTGGCAGGAAGTGACTAGTGGTGTCCCACAAGGATCTGTTTTGGGGCCTTAACTATTCACCGTATTTATTAATGACTTAGATGATGGGATAGAAAGCCGCATATCCAAGTTTGCCAATGACACAAAGATAGGCAGCATTGTAGGCAGTGTAGATGCAAGCATAAAATTACACAGAGATATTAATAGATTAAGAGAATGGGCAAAACTGTGGCAAATGGATTTTAATGTAGCCAAATGTGAGTTCATCCACTTTGGACCTAAAAAGGATAGAACTGGGTACTTTCTAAATGGTGAAAAGCTAAAAACAGTGGAGGTCAAAAGAGACATAGGGGTCCAGGTACATAGATCATTAAAATGTCATGAATAGGTACAGAAAATAATCAAAAAGGCTAATGGAATGCTGGCCTTTATATCTAGAGGACTAGAATACAAGGGGGTAGAAGTTATGCTACAGCTATACAAAGCCCTAGTTAGACAATACCCTGGAGTACCGTGAGCAGTTCTGGGCACCACACCTTATGAAGGATATATTGGCCTTGGAGGGAGTGCAGCGTAGATTTACCAGAATGATAGCCGACTCCAAGGGTTCAATTACGAGGAGAGATTACACAAACTAGGGTTGTATTCCCTGGAATTTAGATGGTTAAGGGGTGATTTGATCAAAGTTTTCAAGATATTAAGAGGAACAGAAAGGGTAGATAGAGAGAAACTATTTCCACTGGTTGGGGAGTCCAGGACTAGGGGGCATAGTCTAAAAATTAGGGCCAGGCCTTTCAGGAGTGAAGTTAGGAAACACTTCTACACACCAAGGATGGTAGAAGTTTAGAACTCTCTTCTGCAAATGGCAATTGATGCTAGGTTAATTGTTGATTTCAAATCTGAGATTGATAGATATTTGTTAGCCAAAGTTATTAAGGGATATGGGGATATGATCTCATTGAATGGTGGAACAGGTTCAAGGGGCTCAATGGACTACTCCTGTTCCTACGTTCCTATATTCCTATGGTCATTGTTCATGACCTTGACAGTGAGTGTCAGTGGGTTATTTAAGCCCAACCCCATTGTCCTCCAACATCCACACACACGCACTTTCAAACAGGGGTCACTGGATAGCAATTGGGGTGGGAATCCTGGCTGATCTTCCCCTCAATTCACCAAGAGAGTTTAGGTCAATTTAGCATCCCTACTATTGCTCTAGTTGAGATCTACTAACTCCACACAGACCTAGGATCAAAAACATTGAAAATTTTTATCGCTAACTGTTACCTCATGAGTACGTGGGCTGGGGTGGTGGGATATTCTGAAGTTTTGATTATATCACTCGACTGGAGATACTATCACTGTTGTGTAAATAATGTGACTGTTCCTCCGAATCAGCAGGAAATGTTTAGACGTCTTCTGCAGCTAAAGGCTGATAAGAGAAAACTGCCTACCTTGGCACACTCAGCAGAATGCTTAATACAAACAACAGCGTAATTAAATAAGCTGTTTATTAGCTGCAACGTATTTTTTCTACCTTATGAAATGCTTCGGTCTATCTGCCATGGATTCAAAACTTTCTGGGTGCGAGATTCCCTGTCAATACTGATACACTCCCAGAAACC
The DNA here is from genome assembly GCA_030390025.1 of Squalus acanthias. NCBI lineage: Eukaryota > Metazoa > Chordata > Chondrichthyes > Squaliformes > Squalidae > Squalus > Squalus acanthias. Next base: position 28,095,409 of record CM059432.1, on the reverse strand, counting down.
CCAAGCAAGCACACTCCCAATCACCTCAGACAACATTTACACACCCTTAGGGACTCTTTGCCAATATTGACAAACCCTTAGGGATTCTGCCAATATTTACACACCTCGAAGGACTCTCTGTCAATATTGATGCAGCCCCAGGGACTCTCTGCCAATATTGACACACCCCTAGCGACTCTCTGCCAATATTGACGCACCCTAGGACTCTGCCAATATTTACACACCCTAGGACTCTGCCAATATTTACACACCCCTAGAGCCTCTCTGCCAATATTGACACACCCTAGGACTCTGCCAATATTTACACACCCTAGGACTCTGCCAATATTTACACACCCCTAGAGCCTCTCTGCCAATATTGACACACCCTAGGACTCTGCCAATATTGACACAATTGAGAGGTCGCACAACACCAGGTTATAGTCCAACAGTTTTATTTGAAATCACAAGCTTTCGGAGCTATCGATTTGCTCCTTCCTCAGGTGAAGTAAATTAGATACAGAATCCCCAAAGCATATATAGATAGAAAACAAAGCATGTGTACTTTACAATTGCAGACCAATAAATTAAATCATCCTGACTATCTGCCAAGGTGTGATAAAGTTAATTAAGTCAGCCAGGAAGGTACCACATCAAAGACATAGCAAGATACAACTGAGACAATGAGGTGTAGTTGCAGGGGTTCTAACGTGTCAAAAGCTGCCGTCTGTATGTAAAACGAAAAGCTTTAACATTTTTTTACTTTTTTACTGGGAAAATTTTTACTTTTTTACTGGGAATCACATCTGTGAACAAGCTAACGACGACTCGAGTCCGGATTGTTACCTCCCAGTCGGGGAACACTTCAGCAGTCAAGGACATTCAGCCTCGGATCTGCGGGTAAGCGTTCTCCAAGGCAACCTTAGAAACACACGACAACGCAAAATCATCGAGCAGAAACTGATAGCCAAGTCCGCACTCATGAAGACGGTCTCAATCGGGATCTTGGGTTTATGTCACGATACATGACGTGATCCGGACTCGAGTCGTCGTTAGCTTGTTCACAGATGTGATTCCCAGTAAAAAAGTAAAAATTTTCCCAGTAAAAAAGTAAAAAAATGTTAAAGCTTTTCGTTTTACATACAGACGGCAGCTTTTGACACGTTAGAACCCCTGCAACTACACCTCATTGTCTCAGTTGTATCTTGCTATGTCTTTGATGTGGTACCTTCCTGGCTGACTTAATTAACTTTATCACACCTTGGCAGATAGTCAGGATGATTTAATTTATTGGTCTGCAATTGTAAAGTACACATGCTTTGTTTTCTATCTATATATGCTTTGGGGATTCTGTATCTAATTTACTTCACCTGAGGAAGGAGCAAATCGATAGCTCCGAAAGCTTGTGATTTCAAATAAAACTGTTGGACTATAACCTGGTGTTGTGCGACCTCTCAATTTTGTCCACCCCAGTCCAACACCGGCATCTCCGCATCATGAATATTGACACACCCCTAGCGACTCTCTGCCAATATTGACACACCCTAGGACTCTGCCAATATTTACACACCCCTAGAGCCTCTCTGCCAATATTGGCACATCCCCACGGATCCACTCCAATTTTGACAGATCTCAAGGGATCTCAATCGCAATTCCTCAGATAATGAAGCAGTCCATGCCTGCATGCAGCAAGACCTGGACACAATCCAAATTTGGCCTAATTAATGGCAAGTAATAATTGCTAGGCAATGACCATCTCCAACAAGAGAGAGCATTATCATCGCTGAATCTCCCAACATCAACATAACTAGAAACTCAGAGCAGGGCCTGCCTCATAAATGCCGTGTCTACTAGAGCAGGCTGGTTATTCTGCATCGAATGGCTCACCTCCTGACTCCTCAATGCCTCTACCCACTTACAAGGCACAAGTCAGGTGTGTGATGGAACACTCTCTACTTGCCTGCATGGGTAAAGCTACACTCAATGCTCAACATTATCCAGGATGAAGCAGTCCGCTTGATCGGCACCCCATCCACCAGCTTAAACACCCATTCCTTCCACCACTGGCATACCATGGCTGCAGTGTGTACTATCTACAGGATGCACTCTTGTAAGTCACCAAGGCTTCTTCAGCAGCACTTCCCAAACCCACGGCCTCCATCACCTAGAAGGACAAGGGCAACAGGTACATGGGAACACCACCACCTCCAGGTTCCCCTCCAAGTCACAGATCATAAAACCCCTGGAACTCCCTACCTAACAACATGTGGGAGCACCTTCACCACTGTGTGCTTTGCTGGCAAGACCACTTTTATTGCCTATCCTTAGTTGCCCTGGGAAGGTGGCAGTTGGTCTATTTCTTGAACTGCTGCAGTCCTTGTGGTGATGGTAATTCCATGATGGTGTGAGGGAATTCCAAGATTTTGACCCAGTGATGGCCACGGAATAGAAATATGTATCCAAGTCAGGATGGTGCGTGATGTAGAAGGAAGCATGGGAGTGATGGTATTCTAAGGATTTTGCTGCCTTTGTTCTTCTCGGTGGTAGATGTTGTGGGGTTGGGATGTATTGTCGAAGTGCTTGGGCAGCAGTCTATGAGCTAGACAGCCGTGATGCATTGCATACCAAATGAGAGAGAGAAGAGTTCTGTTTGAGTGACAAAAGAGTTTTTATGCCTCAAGAGCTATTTTTTACAACTCATTCAGCCTGTCTCCTCCACTTTCATGTGAAAGTTGTAGGCGATGCAGAGAACCAGGCCTCAACAGAAAACAAACATTTGGAGAAGTTGATTTTTCTTTAGGGAAGAATAAAAGCTGTATGTTATTGTTATAGAAACATAGAATCTAGGAGCAGGAGTAGGCCATTCGGCCCGTCGAGCCTGCTCCACCATTCAATACGATCATGGCTGATCATCCAAATCCAGTACCCTGTCCCTGCTTTAATCCTCACAGTACACATATCCCACCCTACCCCCGTAACCCCACGTATTTAATTCCCCCTAACATATCCCATCCTATCCCCATAACCCCACATATTTAATCCCCCCCTAACACTAAGGGTCAATTTATCATAGCCAAATCAACCTAACCTGCACATTTTTGGACTGTGGGAGGAAACCCACGCAGACACGGGGAGAATGTGCAAACTCCACACAGACAGTCACCCGAGGTCAGATTCGAACCCGGGTCCCTGGCGCTGTGAGGCACCAGTGCTAACCACTATGCCACCGTGTTGCCAGTGCTGCCACACACAAATAACGTGATCACATATCACGGGGCAATATATATTTTTGAACTACGTATTTGCCAACAAAGAAAAAGGTTTTCCAAATGTATTTTGTTGTGAAGATGATGCCCCTTTAAGCATTCGCTGATCAGAGTCAAGGCGAGCAGCATCGGGGGCAGCAGAAATAACACAATAAGAGCTTTCATAACTTTGATAAGATATAGAAACGAGGCATGGAAAGAAGGCGGAGGAGGTGATGTAGCTGAACCTGCGGTGAACATGTACACTCATTTTGGTAAATGCTAGAAAAGCGTGATTGAATTTTGCTAGTTCTGTATCAAAATGAGTTTTATTATTAATTAGCTTTCGTGTTGTGGTCTCCTCGTATCATGGAACCACTTTGAGCAGAAACAGGTGTGTAATATGCGGGGGCTCCTGGTACTGGGGGGAACTTGCCTCATTCACACATTTGGGCTGCATTTCACAACATCAATGGCGGTTCTGATATGCGTTGTACCTGCATATCGTTCATTGAAAACTGGGCGGCTCCCTGATGAGAGTAAGCACATTGTGGCAATTGCACTTCAGCAGCGATCAGGGGGACCAGAGGTCAGGATCAGGGGGACCAGAGGTCAGGATCAGGGGGACCAGAGGTCAGGATCAGGGGGACCAGAGGTCAGGATCAGGGGGACCAGAGGTCAGGATCAGGGGGACCAGAGGTCCGGATCAGGGGGACCAGAGGTCCGGATCAGGGGGACCAGAGGTCGGGATTGGGAAGGGCCAGAGGTCGGGATTGGGGAGGGCCAGAGGTCGGGATCCACGGGAGGCAGGGGTAGCCACGGTAATTGAAGGGGGGGTGGGGGGGCGCGATGCTTTTAATGTGGGGTCACGATGAGCACGCCTGCTCCACCCGGCTCCACATTCAGGTAAGTATATTTTAAACAGCTTGGCCTGGAGTTTCCTCTAAGGACGCAATAGGCAACATTTTTGCCGAGGTGAAGTTACGCCCAAGTTTCCGCACAAACTCATTAAACTCATAAGCCTGAAAGTAAAGTCCCTCGTGAATCAGCATAATCAAACGTAACCGATTTGTGACTGGAACAGGGCCAATGGGGCCTCAAGGTACTAGGATCCAAACTGTTCTGTGCGTGCCTAGTGTGTGATTCGACATTACTTCTGCGTACTTACTGTGTATATATTTTTAACCTCATCTTTCTTTGTCTAGCTGCTACCCGCATGTTTGGATTGCGTGAGGTAGCTGGCTGCTGTGTGTGCACAAGAACCTTTTGGGATTGAAGTGACCCTTGCATTCCGAGAGCCTCATGCAGGGAGCTCATAGCTTTTCCTCTTATCTGTCCAGGTTAGACTCAACCCAGGTCCAAGAAGTGAAAAGGTATCGTGGAAGCCCACTGCATCACTCATTCCTTCTGCTTCTATTTCATTTATTTTTAGAGATATTTGTGCCCATGAAAGTGACAGCTCTTGGGCAATGACCCTTTTTTTGTTTGCTTTTAACATCCCGTAAAGTTATCATGCATTTCCAGATCAGATGCAGAGCAAAATTCACTCTACTCTGCCCCGTACTCAGAAGAGCATTACCAACTGCATCAGTGTGATATTTCTGTTTCCCACCTCAGCCATGTTGTGTGACTTCTCTGAGTGAAATGATTCATCTCGTACCAATTTGTACTGAACCGTTGACAGTTTTGTGCTGTGAACTTGTGCTGACTTTAGGTCTACATTGAGGCAGCCCCAAACTCATAGTTCAGGGCCTCAGGACGGACAGAGTGAGGTGACTTTCACAATAAACATCTGGGCTGAATTCAAACCCAGATCGCAGAAGTGAAAGAACAATGCACTGACCCACCATGTCATCACAATGACAACATTGTGACTGTTGCACCTTGGCTTCAAAGAGCCATGGCATTCTCGCCTCTGAGTCAGAAGGTTGTGGGTTCAGTGCCGTCTTTCAGTTGTGACATTAAATGAGGCCCCGTCAGGTACCCTCTCAGGTAGGTGAAAAAGATCCCACAGCACTATTCGAAGGAGAGCAGGAGAGTTCTCCCAGTGCCCTGGCCAATATTTATTCCTCCATCAACATCACTAAAACAAATTATCTGGTCATTATCACATTGCTGTTTGTGGGACCTTGCTTTGACCAAATTGGCTGCTGCATTTCCTACATTACAACAGTGACTACACTTCAAAAGTACTTCATTGACTGTAAAGCATTTTGGGACGTCCTGCGCTCACAAAAGGCGCTGTATAAATGCAAGTCTTTCTTTTTTTTCTCAGGACCAAAGACCAGTTGGATACAAGGTATTTTTAGAATGAATTCTTTCTACTCAGCTGGGATTTTCATACATCTGATCTGTGTAGACATAACTTGGGCGTGCATACTCTCTGCGGCTTTTGTGCTTCAGTAACGTGCTCGCTTTTTGTCTTGTGGTTGACTCAACAGGAAGTTCCAATCCCTTCCCCCCCTTTTGTCTGAAGGAGGCTTGCCACTTGTGCAGGTGGTCTGACCCAAGTTTCTGTTGACCTCTTATCAGACTCCTGCACTGGTGAGAGAGGGAATCTCAAGGCCACATTTAGAGCCACATCCGCAGAGTTCTTGTCTTATCCTGTCACCTTAAATAGCCTGATAGATCACGTATTGCGCAGGACATCAAGCAAATCCTGGATGACAGAGCAGCTTTATGGGTAAAATATCTATTTCTCATTCCTGCAGTCTTATGTTATCATCAACCAGACCTGTAAGACACTGAGAGCCCTTCATACTTGTTTTCTAAGCTGCTCCTTATCAATCTTCTAAATGATGTCCAGGTTATTGTAGTCTTTGCTCCAATCATATCGTAGAAGCCTCTGTGGTCAACAATAAACCTCTATTTATAAGAGGTCAAAACCTCATGAATTGCAACTGCTGTTATTTATTTCTGGGTATTTGAGCCACCTCCTGTTAAAAGAAAGAACTTGCGTTAATATAGCACTTTTCACAACCTCAGGATGTCCAAAGTGTTTTGCAGCCAATGAAGTACTTTTGAAGTGTAGTCACTGTTGCAATGTAGGAAATGTGGCAGCTAATTCGCACAGCAAGCTTCCACAAACAGCAATGAGATAATGACAAGATAATCTGCTTTAATGATGTTAGTTGAGGGATAAATATTGGCCAGGATACTGGGGCGAACTCCTCTGCTCTTCTGCAAATAATGCCGTGGGATCTTTTGCATCCATCTGAGAGGGCAAATGGGGCCTAGGTGTAACGTCTCCTCCAACAGTGCAGTACGCCCTCAGTACTGCACTAAAGTGTTAGCCTAGATTATGTGCTGCAGTCTCTGGAGTGGGATTTGAACCCACGATCTTCTAACTCAGAGGCGAGAGTGATACCCCTGAGCGCACACTGTTGCCTGCAGTGAGCACATTACATTCTATAGGTTGTCCTTTGGTCATGCATGATACAACCAGGACAATCTATACATTCTATGCTTTTGATTGGTTAAATAAACACTTTTAAACAGTTTCTCAGCCAATGCAAATCCAGATTTTTTTTTAATGATTTTTTTCTGTCTTAGGTGAACAGCAAGAGCTTGGAGGCAGAAGAAAGTAAACGATTTTAGGGTTATTTTTAAGGTTAGGTAAATGCTGAAAAAGATAGATTAGATACATAAAATAGTTAATTTAGGCTTCAGTTACAATCCACTGAGATCAGTGGCTGTTGAGAGCAAAGCAAAATGAGCAAGACTATAGTTATACTGTAGGTTGTGTCTTGCACTCCTTCCTATCAGGAAACCTCTGTAGGTGTGTTTTACAGACTAATTTTTTTATATTTTAAGAACAGGCAGCAGTGTCCATTTTATCCTAACATTAGAAGACTCAACATTAATTTATAAAGCTTCAATGAGCTACCTAAGCACTTTATCTTCTTCTTCTTCTTCTTAAGCAGTCCCTCGGAACCGAGGATGACTTGCTTCCACACTAAAAATGAGTTCTCAGGTGACTGATGAGCCCAATGCGGGACCTACAGTCTCTGTCACAGGTGGGGCAGACGGTGGTTGAAGGGGCGGGTGGGTGGGGTGTTTGGGTTGGTGTGTGCTGCTTCACACTAGATTTGAGTTATACAACACCTGGTGTGGAGTGGGCCTCACACCACTCAGCTTTGGTATTCTTGGGAGTCAGATTGGGGCCTGACTCTTGAGTTATACTGCCACGTTAGTGTCTGCGCAGACCCCAAACCAAAATTGAAGTGGCCTTGCCAGCGACACCCTCATCCCGTGAATGAATAAATAATTAAAATAACATTTCAGCCGTAAAATTAAGAAAATAATATCCAAGCAGCTGGAGAATGTGAATGAATGGAGTGAAAGGTGATGACAGGCTGAGCCAATAGTGTTTTAAATTAAAGTAGTTTAGGATTAATATTACAACATTAATCTCCTAATATGCAAGTAGCCTCATTACTGCAATATTTACCATTTGTCTTGGTATCATAGTGTGAAGTCAGCGCAGGGAGACATGAGTTTCCCTGGACCTGCTGACAGTCTGAAAGTTAATTAGATTTCTTTCACCCATTGCCAGGTTATACGATTTTAAAAGGAAAGAATAGTAGGAGAATGTTGGGACCTGGGTTTTAATCCAATGCAGACTGATGGGATAAAAATCTCCTTTCTCCAACTCTCTCTGGACCATGTGTAATAGTTCTAGGGCATTCTTAAACCAGTTCCTAGTCAGTATAGGCCCACAACACGAAGCTGCTCAAATTGTTATAGCAAAGTAAGGCCAGACTCATATCACATAGCAGTCATAACAGCCAACAGAAAGGGGAGAGTCTCAGGCCTCAGTCTAGGCTAAGTTCATATTGTTTTCCCTTTATTTACACGAAGCAACTTTGGGCATTTGTCTACGTTATAGACTTTGATATCAAGACAAATTGTTGCTTTGTTGAAGTGCCACAGAAAATACATTTTGTTAACTGAGCAATTAAAAACAAATTTCACATACACAAATCTTTGAAGGCGGTAGGACAAGTTGCTAAGGTTGTTAGAAAGCATACGGGATCCTTGGCTTTATAAATAGAGGCATAGAGTACAAAAGCAGGGACGTTATGCTGAAGCTTTATAAATCACTAGTTAGGCCTCAGCTGGAGTATTGTGTCTAATTCTGGGCACTACATTTTAGGAAGGATGTCAAGGCCTTGGAGAGGATGCAGAGGAGATTTACTAGAATGGTACCAGGAATGAGGAACTTCAGTTATGTGGAGAGACTGGAGAAGCTGGGATTGTTCCCCTTTCTCCATGCAGATTTTATGTTGATGCAATGAATTTTCACGTTACTTTGACACAAAACCTGTACTGCAATTAGTGAGTGAAATTCGCTGAACTGACTGGTAAGCAGGAGATGGTCTCATAACGCCATGATTTCTCACTTGCTGTCGTACAGCTCAGGCAGCACTTCCATTTAAGCATTTTAGTATTAACAAAGAGCCAACTGCTCCATCACTTCTACACTATCAAAGATATACCCATATCTGGGTACCTGTGAGCAAAGCCCTGTGCTGGAGCATGGGAGCAGAGATGCCTGACTAGGGAGTGATGCAGAACCAGAAATATTGTTCTAAAACAGGTACCACCGGCCTCAAACTGGTAAACTCAGAACTTGGCCATAGGAGAAGCCATAAGAATAGGTGGTGTGAGGAATGGAAAATTCAGCTTGCTGCACATTGTTGGAACAGTATATAAGGGAGCTTTACTCTGTTTCTAACCCATTCTGCAGCTGGCCTCGGAGTGTTTGTTGCTGACACTGGGTGCAAGAAGTAGAAAAATGTTCAATTTCCACAGCATTGATATTCTTTACTTTGATGAGTATAAAAAGAAAAACAAATAGTCAGTTCCTTTAATATCCTCTTTCCTCCTTTAAGACGCTCCTTATGTGGCTCAGTGTCAAATTTTATAACGCTTCTGTGAAGCACCTTGGGACGTTTTACTACGTTAAAGGCACTAACTATATAAATACAAGTTCTTGTTGATATGTCAGTGGCTGTAAACACTGTCTGGTATGGTACTGAGCAAGGAGATTCTTGGGTTTAGTCCTATGCTGACCACATCAGCAGCAGAAGTGGTTGGGGGTGGGGGGGAAGGGTGGGGGAGGGGTGCTACAATTTACCTCAGTACCATTGATTCAGGGAATTTGCCAGAGCTCCCATTCCTGATTGTTATCTAGTGAACCCTGATGGAAAGTGAATGTCAGCTGAGGACAGAATGGGGCCAAGCTGCTCGGCTCCCTATGGTCAAATAGCCTGCCAACACTCAATGGCGAGGATTTTCTACATTGTTCTCCAGCCTATGATTTTCCACCAATTATGAGTGCAGAAGAACAACTTTGCAAGCTTAGAAGGTGAAAATCCCAGCCAAAGTCTTGGCTCAGATGTCAAGAAAAAGCACTTGGGTCAGGTACTGAAGGGGGAACTACTGAAGGGGTTGAGGTACCGGAGGAGTTGGAAAGAAGGCAAAACAAATTGATATAACTGAAAGTATCTCAAGGAAAATTGACACAAAAGAGTATTAAACTGACATTCCCGCTCATGACACTGCAGATTTATGTTAATACCGGGGGTGAGATGGGCAGTCGTTAAATGCTGCTCTTTGCTGTGAATCCCTTCTCCTCAAATGCAGTGAGTTCCTAATCTGAGCTTTGCCAGCATGGATAGGCACTGAGTGGAGGCCATAGTGAAAATGTCACAGAAAAAGGATGAAAAATCAGTCGGATTGAAAGACATTGTATAACAAATTCTTCCTCCAGCATTTTATGCTTTCCTTTTTAGTTTGATCTGTGATCACAGATTGGGCCGATCAATACTGGGAGCCGACCAGAATGACTAGTGCTACTAAAAATATTCAGAATTACCATGCAATACCATAATCTATCACAGTCCTACAGACTGATATGCTAGAGTGTAATGAGGACTACTAGATCACGGGTGATATAAAGCATGTTCTTGAGTGGAGAGGGAGCTGGGAACGATGTTTATTACTGTCAGGGATTATTTCACATCAGAACTTGTAGAGTGGCAGCATATTGTAGACAAAGTGCATTATAGAATGAGTGGCTTGTGTGGGGCTTCTATCAGAGAGGGAGCTATAGCAATTTTAATTGTATTTGACATAATTTTGTATCTCAGCATGTTATAGAGGTGAAAAGAGCGAGTAGTTTATGTGGGCTTTCTAATAGAGAGAGAACTGTAAGCAATGTTCATTAAGTCAGCGATAATTATATCATGGAACATGTTATTGAGAGCGAGCCTGAAAGAATGATTGGCTTATGTGGGGTCTCTATTAGCGTGGGAGCTGTAAGCCATGTTAATTATATCAGAAGCCATTATCACAACATGCTACGGAGAATGCACGTTATAAAACAAGTGGTTTATATGAGGCCTCTATTAAAGAGGGAGCTGTAAGCAATGTTTGTTATATCAGAACATGTTATAGATATAGGCATGCAATTGATTTTATTTTTAGTTTGAATATGAATTCTCTATTAGAAAGGAAGTAGTGCTTGAAATAGGTTGTGAGAGTGTAGTGGTTATGTTACTGGGCTAGTAACCCAGAGAATGTCAGTTCAGAATCCCACTATGTTAGTTTGAGAATTTGAATTCAGTTAAAAAAAAATCTGGAAATAAAAACCCTGTATCAGTAAAAGTGACCATGAAGCTGTCAGATTGTCATGAAAACGCAACTGGTTCACTAACGTCCTTTAGCCAAGGAGACCTACCATCCTTACCCGGTCTGGTCTATTTGTGAATCCAGTCCCGTACTGACATAGTTGACTCTTAACTGCCCTCTAAAGTAGCCTAGCAAGCCACTTTATCAAGCAGTTGTATCAAAACACTACCACCTTCTCAGGGCAACTAGGGATGGCCAATAAATGCCAGCCTTGCCAGCAACACCTACATCCCGAGAATGAAATTAAAAAAACAGAAAATGCTGGAAATGTATACCAGATCAAGTCAACATCTGAAAGAGAAAGTATAGGTTCATGTTCTGTTTGCAACCCTGCATCAAAACTCACTTTCAGATGCTGGCTGACCTAATGTGAATTTCCAGCATTTTCTGTTTTTAGTTTTGACATAAAGTGCAAAATTTTACAATTTGGTGCTCATGGCACAGAGCATTTAAATTTAATAGATGGAAGATTGCGTAGGTCATGAATGGGGCGCATTGACTTCTGTGTCTGAATTTCCAATATGTGCCAGGAGTACAAAATTGTAAATTTTATCCCAATGAGCACTTACAGACTTCCTGTTTAATTTCCCTGATTAAATCAGAAATAATGTGGGGGTTGAGAGGGGGGGAGAATCACTCTGGTTGCCAGGAACGTTTGTGCTTAGTAACCCAAATAATGCACTATTGAGACAGGTGCATTACGGAAGGAGAGTTTTATGTTGGGTTCTCCGTTAGAGAGGGAGCCTTCATACACCTTATCGCAGTGATCATACTGTATCAGAGACTGTTATAGTCAAGTACTTTAGTTACTAATGATTCTTTTCACTAGAATGAGGTGTCCTTTGAGGCCTCAGCTTAACATAAGCAGAATGAGCCTTGCCAAATAGATACAGAGGGTGATAAGGGCTTTTATCTTAAATAAATATAAGCCTTTGAGGTTGTAGAGTAACTTATTTATGGGTCTGGGGATCAGTGGAGCATGAAAACGGCTACATTAACTGGGATAAATGGAAGATTATGTTTTATCTCCTCGCTACGGTAATTGCCTTTAAACAATATGTAGTGTTGTTGTGAAAATTCGAGCTGCTTTTAAAGTATGCAGAATCTCTACCAGAACGGGGAGCGCAAGAAGGGACAAGGCGAGGAGAGCTAGCAAAAGAGATTTGGTTGGTCGACTTTAAAGAGGAATTGTCTTCATGCAGAATGTTGAACATTCCTCTGATGGCTCAACGAGTTGATCCCGTGACTAGCTTAACTATACAGACTGGGGAATTCCCAGGTTAGCAGATCTCAGCTGGGGCTGCGATGCTATAATTAGTTGGGATGTTCCGAGCAGTTGCATTAACTCAGTTTTAAAGCTCACACGTGGATAATGGCCGCTCGAGCGTGGTAGCACAGTGCGACTACACCTCAGGAAGAAATCAAACCCTTCAGACGGGGAAGAGGAACTGGCGGGAAAAGTGCTCAGGAATCATTTTAGCGGGGTGGGGGGGGGAGGGGGGAAGCATATCTGTACATCATTTTTGCTGATGGCCTCTTTACCAATTTTATATTCTGAAATGATAAATAATGGGGTACGTTTTTGTCTTCACCGCAGGGGTGATAATCCCGTCCTTTATAGAACCCACCCATTTTTGATTGGAAATAGGCCAGGCGATCCACTCTGCCAGATTACATGTGATGTAGGTGGAAACTTACCCCAATGTGCATAAACAGGCTCAAAGGAAAAGAGCTTCAGGCGGTGTAATAGTGAGCCATGTAGAGCAGGGAGGTCCTAGGTTTGATCCCCGGTCTGAGTTAATGTTAACAAGTTAGCAAAAGTGGGAGAACTACATGCGACTTAAGTGCAGCTGGACTAGAGAGGGGGAAAACAAAACTTAACCAAGCTTCCTGTCCAGGAATCCTTGCTGAAAGTGTGTGTGAGGACAGGATTGGGTCTGTGATGCCCCAGAGGTGGAATAGCTTCCACCTGAAGAATGGCCACCTGTGGGGGCCTGGTGACACCCATGGAACTTTTCCTCTGGAATGAATCACCACCTTCTGCAGAAAACTGAAACAAAAATCTAAATAAAGCCTTAAAATAGTGTCATGAAAAATGAAATAAATAGAAATTGAGAACATTTCCTTACCAGACTATGAGAAATACCTCCCAAAATAGAGCTCCAGCTGTTGATATTTCATCTGTTCTCAATTATTTCAGGCCTGTTCAGTAGTTTTCTTTGCACATGTGTTTTGATTCTCTTGCTTCATCGTTTCAGCATCTGACCATTTAGTGAACTTGTTTTTTAAAATGAAATCTTGAGGGCCCAGGGGTGGTGCACACTTTCCTTTCACTTCTTAGATCTTTGCACGAACTCAGTCCAGACTGATCGGCTGAAAGTCTCCTCTCACGGCCAGCTGCATGGGCCCTACTTGATGTGAGTTTGGGGCAGGGTTGCCAACCCTCCAGGATTGCCCTGGAGTCTTCAGGAATTGAAGATTAATCTCCAGGGCCCTGCTGGGAGCAACCCTGGAGATAAATCATAGGGGCATTAAAAAAATGATTTTCTTTCAACCCTTTTTTTTATTAGTTACAAGAGTGTTGGTGATGGGAAAGAAAAGGCTGTTTGACTGACAGTCAAGAATCATCCAATCGGGAAATGAAGAGTCTGTTCACTTTCCAATTGGCGTGGGAAGGCGGTGCATCGTGAGGATGAACGTGTTGCACGACCAACGGCGGGAACGGGAGGGCAGGGATGAGAGGAAGGGAGGTCATGTGATGTAACCTCCAGGGATACATCCAGCCAGAGTTGGCAACCCTAGTTTGGAGCAATGTCAATGCATGAGCAAAGGGATGTGACAGACTACCCATAATGCAACACAGGTTGCCACTAGAGAACGGCAGTCTCATTCAGAGATTGTGAATATGGGAACTAGAAGTGGCACATTATGTAGTAAGGGAGGGGGTCCTCTTAGGTTGGGGCCGAGTGTTGGGGCAAGGTAGAAGGCAGTTTACTCTGCACTTAACTGACCTATATCTGACCTGGGCGTGCTTGACACTGATACTGTGTGCAAAATAATGTCAATAACTCCCAGTTCAGCTATAGGTCAGTTAAGTGTAGAGTAAACCCCACAGCGCCCCCTCCACCTTGTATAGTTTTAAGGACATTCTGTATGGCGATATTGTCTCCCTAAAGTTTGGTGTTTTACAATATATAGTTATGTTTGGTGCTGATTTACAATAATAAATAAATTGAGGCCTGGAGGCTCTTTCTAGAGAATGACGTGCTCTTGTTGGGTAAAAGATGCCATGTTTTACTTCATGATAGAACATCTCATAGAAAATGCAATAATTTCAAAGAAACATTATTACTTGGAATATGATTGAGAAACACAAAAGCCTGCCTTGAGGTGGAGCCCAATCTAATGGGCACAATTAACATGCCTTCTCGCTCCATTACTCAGTGTGTCTCAGAGTTCGTCCACCCCGGAGGCACAGATGCCATGCTAATGCGATCAGATTGATGAATGACCTGGGTATTTAAGAGGGAAACAAAGCGCTCTATTATTTTCCCTAATCTGCAGAATTTATGATGGGTGAATTTTGGTTGTTGCCTTCTGCATCTTTCTCTTTCTCTGAAGCAGTGGCGGAGGGGGTGGATGTTTAAGCGAGTGGATGAAATGCCGATCAAGCGGACAACCCATCCAGGCGAGCTGCAACAACACTCAAGAAGCTCAACACCCTCCAGAACAAAACAGTCCGCTTGATCGGCACCTCATCCACGATCTTAAACATCCACTCCCTCCACCGCTGGGATACCACGGCTGCAGTTCATGCTGTCTACAGGACACACTGCAGCAACTTGCCAAGCCTTCTTTGGCAGAACCTCCCAAACACGCGGCCTCCACCACCCAGGCAACAGGTGAATGGTATAAACATTCCTCCAAGTCACACACCATCCTGACATATATCGCCATTCTTTCATCCTTGCTGGGTCAAAATCCTGGAACTCCCTACTGAACAGCACTGTGGGAGCACCTTCACCATACTGGACTGCAGTGTTTCAAGAAGAAGGCTCACCATCACCTTCTCGAGGGCAACTAGGGGCGGGTAATAAATCCCGGCATAACCAGCGATGCCCACATCCCAAGGATTTTTTTTTTTTAATTTTTACGTGATTGGTCTTTTTTTTGCTAGTGGTATTAGCTGTTTACCTCAAAAAGGTCATTTCCATAAACTGGCATAAACTCCCTCTCCATTTCCTCACATATAAGAAGAACATAAGAACATAAGAAATAGGAGCAGGAGTAGGCCAATCGGCCCCTCGAGCCTGCTCCGCCATTCAATAAGATCATGGCTGATCTGATCCTAACCTCAAATCTAAAGAACACAAGAAGTAGGAGCAGGATCCGGCCACTCAGCCCCTGGGCCCGCTCTGCCACCCACAGGGCCTGGACCGATCCGAACTCAGCCTCATGTCCAATTTCCTGCCCGCTCCCCGTAACCCCTAATTCCCTTTACTTCTAGGAAACTGTCTATTTCTGTTTTAAATTTATTTAATGATGTAGCTTCCACAGCTTCCTGGGGCAGCAAATTCCACAGACCTACTACCCTCTGAGTGAAGAAGTTTCTCCTCATCTCAGTTTTGAAAGAGCAGCCCCTTATTCTAAGATTATGCCCCCTAGTTCTAGTTTCACCCATCCTTGGGAACATCCTTACCGCATCCACCCGATCAAGCCCCTTCACAATCTTATATGTTTCAATAAGATCGCCTCTCATTCTTCTGAATTCCAATGAGTAGAGTCCCAATCTACTCAACCTCTCCTCATATGTCCACCCCCTCATTCCCGGGATTAACCGAGTGAACCTTCTTTGTACTGCCTCGAGAGCAAGTATGTCTTTTCTTAAGTATGGACACCAAAACTGTACGCAGTATTCCAGGTGCGGTCTCACCAATACCTTATATAACTGCAGCAATACCTCCCTGTTTTTATAATCTATCCCCCTAGCAATAAAAGCCAACATTCCGTTGGCCTTCTTGATCACCTGCTGCACCTGCATACTAACTTTTTGATTTTCTTGCACTAGGTCCCCCAGATCCCTTTGTACTGCAGTACTTTCCAGTTTCGCGCCATTAAGATAATAACTTGCTCTCTGATTTTTCCTGCCAAAGTGCATAACCTCACATTTTCCAATATTGTATTGCATCTGCCAAATCTCCTCCCACTTACCCAGCTTGTCTATATCCCCTTGTAGGTTTTTTATGTCCTCCTCACTCTCTACTTTCCCTCCCATCTTTGTATCATCTGCAAACTTTGATATGTTACACTCGGTCCCCTCCTCCAAATCGTTAATATAGATTGTAAAGAGTTGGGGACACAGCACCGACCCCTGCGGAACACCACTGGCTACTGGTTGCCAGTCCGAGAATGAACCATTTATCCTAACTCTCTGCTTCCTGTTAGATAACCAATCCTCCACCCATGCCAGAATATTACCCCCAATCCAGTGATTTTTTATCTTGAGCAATAATCTTTTATGTGGCACCTTGTCGAATGCCTTCTGGAAGTCTAAATACACTACGTCCACTGGTTCCCCTTTATCCACCCTGTACGTTATGTCCTCAAAGAACTCAAGCAAATTTATCAGACATGACTTCCCCTTCATAAAGCCATGCTGACTTTGTCCTATTAAATTATGTTTATCTAAATGTTCCGTTACTGTCTCCTTAATAATAGACTCCAAAATTTTACCCACCACAGATGTTAGGCTAACTGGTCTATAATTTCCAGCCTTCTGCCTACTACCCTTTTTAAATACGGGTGTTACATTAGCAGTTTTCCAATCTGCCGGGACCTTTGCTGATTCCAGGGAATTTTGGTAAATTATTACCAAAGCATCCACAATCCCTACTGCCACTTCCCTCAAGACCCTAGGATGTAAGCCATCAGGTCCAGGGGATTTATCCGCCTTGAGTCCCATTATTTTACTGAGTACCAATTCCTTAGTGATTTTAATTGTATTTAGCTCCTCCCCCCCTAGAGCCCCCTGTTTGTCCAGTGTTGGGATATTCTTAGTGTCCTCTACCGTAAAGACTGAAACAAAATATTTGTTCAGCATTTTTGCCATCTCCATGTTTCCCACCATTAATTTCCCGGTTTCATCCTCTAAGGGACTTACGTTTGCCTTAGCCACCCTTTTTCTTTTTATATAACTATAGAAACTCTTGCTATCTGTTTTTATATTTTTTGCTAATTTATTTTTATAATCTATCTTCCCTTTCTTAATCAATCCTTTAGTTACTTTTTGCTGTCTTTTGAAGACTTCCCAATCTTCTATCCTCCCACTAAGTTTGGCTACCTTATATGTCCTTGTTTTTATTCGGATACTATCCTTAATTTCTTTACTTAGCCACGGATGGCTGTCATTTCTTTTACAACCTTTTTTCCTCAGTGGAATATATTTCTTTTGAAAGTTGTAAAATAACTCCTTAAATGAACACCACTGCTCATGTACCGTCTTACCCTTTAATCTATTTTCCCAGTCTACTTTAATCAATTCCGCTCTCATACCATCATAGTCTCCTTTCTTCAAGCTCAGTACGCTTGTTTGAGAACCAACCTTCTCACCCTCTAATTGGATATGGAATTCAACCATGTTATGGTCACTCATTCCAAGGGGATCCTTAACTAGGACATTATTAATGAATCCTGACTCATTACACAGGACCAGGTCCAAAGTTGCTTGCCCCCTTGTAGGATCAGTTACATACTGCTCAAGAAAACTATCCCAAATACACTCAATAAACTCTTCCTCAGGGCTGCCCTGCCTAATTTGATTTGTCCAGTTAATATGATAGTTAAAATCCCCCATAATTATAGCTGTTCCCTTATTACATGCCCCAACTATTTCCTGATTAATACTTCTTCCAGCAGAGTTGCAACTATTAGGAGGCCTATATACTACTCCCACTAGTGTTTTTTTTCCCCCTTATTATTCCTTATCTCCACCCAAACTGTTTCATTATCCTGATCCTTTGACCCAATATCATTTCTCTGTATTACAGTGATTCCTTCCTTTATTAACATAGCCACCCCACCTCCCCTTCCTTCCTGCCTGTCCTTCCTGATTGTTAAATACCCTGGCATATTTAATTCCCTGTCGTTGTCACCCTGCAGCCATGTTTCTGTAATGGCCACAAGATCATACCCATATGTAGTTATTTGTGCCGTTAACTCGTCCATTTTGTTACGAATGCTACGTGCATTCAGATAAAGAACTTTCAAATATGTTTTGTGACACTTAGTTCCTGCTTTTTCCTTTTTTAACACTTTACCTTTTACTCCATACCTTCTGTCCCTTCCTAACACGCTTTCCTCTGTCTCCCTGCTCAGGTGCCCAACCCCCTGCCACTTTAGTTTAAACCCTCCCCAACAGCACTAGCAAATACTCCCCCTAGGACAGCGGTCCCGGCCCTGCCCAGGTGCAGACCGTCCGGTTTGTACTGGTCCCACCTCCCCCAGAACTGGTTCCAATGTCCCAGGAATTTGAATCCCTCCCCCTTGCACCATTCCTCTAGCCACGTATTCATTTGAAATATCCTCCTATTTCTGCTCTGACTAGCACGTGGCATTGGTAGCAATCCTGAGATTACTACCTTTGAGGTCCTATTTTTAATTTACCTCCTAACTCCCTATATTCTGCTTTTAGGCCCTCATCCCCTTTTTTACCTATATCGTTGGTGCCTATGTGCACCACGACAGCTGGCTGTTCGCCCTCCCCCTCCAAAATGTTCTGTAGCCGCTCCGAGACGTCCTTGACCCTTGCACCAGAGAGGCAACACACCATCCTGGAGTCTCGGTTGCGGCCGCAGAAACGCCTATCTATTCCCCTTACAATTGAGTCCCCTATCACTATAGCTCTTTCACTCTTTTTTCCTCCCAGCCTGTGCAGCAGAGCCACCCATGGTGCCAGGAAGTTGGCTGCTGCTGCCTTCCCCTGATAAGTCATCCCCCCCAACAGTATCCAAAGTGGTATATCTGTTTGAGAGGGGGATGTCCACAGGGGACCCCTGCATTATCCCAACTTTATTATTCAGCTTTTCTTCTGGAGTTGTTAACCATTATAGCTCTTACTCCAAGCCATTTAGATTCAAAAGTTATTATTACATTAAGAATAATATTAGGATACTGGGGGTTCAAAACCAGCCATTCTTGTGGCCGGTCAGAATGAGATTGCCAATTTAGTGCTGGATTAGGAGCAGGTTCTGTGCAGAGAGAAGAGACTGTCATCCCATAAAAGGGGATTAGGCTGAGACTGCCTTCAGCTCACTGAATGTTGCATCCTTCTAGTTTGTGTCTGGCACCTATCTAGTCGTTACCCAGCAGTCTGACCTGGATTTAAATCCAGGTCCCAGAGGTAAGGTAACAATACGCTAATCTATTTCAAAAATAATAACAAAAATAATTTTAATAATTTTGAACACCGCTTTGAGACGTATTACAATTTCATTTAACTTAAGACCCTTAGCATATATTAGAGAGCGAGAAGCTTCAGTTGGTCGGAGACCGAATTAAAACTGCAAATGTGACAAAATGTACACCCACAATCTCCTGACTCGAAATATATTAACCACACAGATTTCCTCTGTGTCAGAAGACCATGTAGTGAGCTGAACATGAAGATATTTTTCACACATTATTGGAGTGAAATTTTGCATATATTATTCTTTTTTATATTCATTCTCAGGATGTGGGTGTCTCTGGCAAGGCCAGTATTTATTGCCCATCTCTAGTTACCCGGAATTTGATACAATTGAGTAGCTTGCTAAGCCACATAAGTGGACTGTTAAGAGTCAATCATGTTGGTGTCATATATAGGTCAGCAGGTTTATAGCTTCATGGTCACTTTTTTACTGCTACCAGCTTTTTATTTCCCAGATCATTTTTTTGAACTGAATTCAAATTCTGAAACTCACATTCTCTAGATTATCAGTCCATGCCACTGGATTACTTGTCCAGACTCAGACTCAAAGCGAGCGTGCTACCATCAAGTTGTAGCTCTTGCCCTGGTTGCCTGGTCTTTTTATTTTGTTAGCTTAATTATAGTCAGAGGTTTCCACAAAGGTCCGTGAGCCCTGAATTGAGGGTTGGTTGAAACTTCTCCATAGAGAGACAGGGTAAGGAGTGGGACCAATGTTCCCGTTAAGCGGCTGCGCAGCAGTCTGGAGGACCCACGTAGGCTGGCTCATTGGTTTTTTTAAAGGAAAAACTGCACAAGCTCAAAAATTTGAATGGGCCCCGAAGCCCGTTATTAAAGGGAACATTGAGTGGGACGTGCCTTCAGTATGAAACTATGGGGGCAAAATTGGGTCGCCCCCCCTTTGGGGCGCTAACTTCGCCAGAGTGCTACTTTTAGTGCCCCGAAAAAGTTAGCGCCCCCGCGCCCGAAAATCACTGGTAGTGCCCCAAGAGGGAGGTGGAGCACTACTGGAAGCGCTCCGCCTCCCTCTTGGAGCGCTGCGAATGAATATCACGGCGCTACGTGCCGCGGTACTGCAGGCCTTCCTCCCCTTATTAAAGGGGAGGGGCCTAGCGCAGTGCAACCCGTGGCCCAGCTGAGCCAGCAGGGATCGGAGTGCCGGCAAAAGAGGAGTGCCGGGCTCACGGAGCGCCGCAGGCCAGGGACAGCAATGGAGGCAGGTGCTGGCAGACGGCCAGCAACAAAAATGGCTGCCCGGCACCCCCTCTTTCATTTGCGCCGCCCCAGCCGCAGATAGGCCCCCCTGACCCTGTCGGACATAGCGTCCGGCGGTAAGTCAGGGGGCGCTACCGAAGATCGCGGCCGGGGTGCGAGCGGGGTGCTGCGCACGGCGATGACCTCATCGCCGGAGGCGCAGCGCCGCAGGGCGCTAACAGTTACCACCTGCTGCTAACCTCCTGCTGAATTTCGCGGGAGGTGTTAGCGGCGCCGCGCCTGGGCGCAAATCAACCGAATTTGTCCCCCTATGTGTAGTATCAGTATTTAATAGCGGAGCCTCTTCTTCTCCTTCTGTCTGCCAGCTTTCCACTCTTATCCCCCTCCTCGCCTAAAGGCTCTGACTCCTACTAGAGTACAGTTCTATAGGATAGAGATAAGAGCCAGAAAGCTTGGCTAATATTTCCCCCCTTTCTTAGCGCAGGGATGCTGAGGCCAATTAGAGCAGCTGTTACTGCCACCCAAGCACAGATCAGTTAATTCAGCACAGACTAGAGATCAATCCTAGGATGTTCTGGTCTGTATGGCTCAGTGTAACATCAGGTAACAATTGAGTATTGGAGGTATCTGCTGTCATCTTATTACAGGAAACTCTCGTTTAAACGGCACCTAAATATCCGGAATTCTCTAATAACCGGCAGAATTCATACTCCGAAAACTACAGTATGCAGTCGTTTATAAGTTTTGTTTTACTGTTAAGTAATTAGAGTTATGGATTACCCTCAACTGGCATTACTGTACTTAATCAAGCATCTTCCACCATCCATTTAACACAACATTCTGTAGGGGAGTACCCAATTATACTGCACATTTCTTGATTTTTAAATTTTTGTTTGTTAAAAATAGCCTCGGTAGATATACCTCTCCGTTATCCAGAATTTTTAATCAATCGGCACCACCCCGGTCCCGTCGGTGCCGGATATGAAAGAGTTTCCTGTAGATTCCTTTGAAGTAGTGCAGGAGGAGAGTCTGCAGCTTTCTGGCCTGCTTCAGGTTTGTCAGGTGTGAACGAGACACATCTCTGACTTGGGTGAACTGACCCCAGATCTGCAGACATGATCTACCTGGCTTAGAGAGCCTCCTGATTTTAATATGGTGAAGAGTCAGGGGGATGCAGCCCAAAATTAGGAAGTTATGAGTCAGTGGTGAAGTTAGGTAGAACTTCGTTTCCCAAAAGGCAATATAAACTTATGATTATCAGGGAAGACTAAAGAAGTGGATGGTGTAAATGAAGCAAATACATTTTTTTCCGGAGACGGAAGAGATTGAGGGATATCAGAGCAAATTCAGCGGGACTGCTCACAAAGGCTTGCTAGATGGGAGTGTGGGTCAGACAATTGGAGCTAAAGTGTTATAGCCCTACCTTCCACTCACATTCCTGTCTGGTGAATCTCCTCTCTAGGAGCACAGTCTCACTCAATTAGCCTATGGTGAAAAGACGGGTCGGTGAGGATTGATCTATCTTGTTCCTAAAATTCTCCTACTCTTACCTGAAGTACATTTTGAAAAAGGAGACAAAAATGTTTCCTTTTTTCAGAGAGTAACTTGTTAAGGTAAGGGGTGTCCAGGTAATAAATGGATTTTTTTAATGCTCTTACATACTTCAGTTTTAGCCACAAGCATTGCCAGTTCTCGTATGATCACATTCGGCATAAAAGTCTCTCTATTCTGGCCCAACAATGTGCCGCAACAAAAATTAGCATTTGTATAGTGCCTTTAACATTAAAAATGTCCCAAGGCATTTCACGGATAGGCAAATGGTGGGCGTAGTCTACAGTAGCAATAATGGAGGCCTGTAAAAAAGGTACAGTAATAATCATGAGTGATTTTAATCTCCATATTGATTGGACAAATCAAACTGGCCATGGTAGCCTTGAGGAGGAGTTCATAGAGTGCATCCGGGATGGTTTCCTAGAACAGTATGTAATGGAACCAACCAGGGAGCAGTCTATCTTGGATCTGGTAATGAGACAGAATTAATAAATGATCTCATAGTAGAGGATCCTCTAGGAAAGAGTGATCATAGCATGGTTGAATTTCAAATTCAGTTGAAGGGTGAGAAAGTTGTATCTCAAACCAGTGTCCTGATCTTAAACAAAGGCAATTACAGTGGCATGAGGGCAGAACTGGCTAAAGTGGACTGGAAAAATAAATTAAAGGGTAAGACAGTTGAAATGCAGTGGCGGACATTTAAGGAGATATTTCATAACTCTCAACAAAAATATATTCCAGTGAGAAAGAAAGATTTTAAGAGAAGGGAGCACCATCCGTGGCTAACTAAGGAAGTAAAGGATGGTATCAAATTGAAAACGAAGGCATACAATGTTGCCAAGATTGGTGGGAGACCAGAAGATTGGGAAATTTTTAAAAACCAGCAAAGGAAGACTAAAAAAATAATAAAGAGAGAGAAGATGAATTATGAGAGTAAACTGGCAAGAAACATTAAAACAGATAGTAAGAGCTTCTACAGGTATATAAAAAGGAAGAGAGTAGCTAAAGTAAACGTTGGTCCCTTAGAGGATGAGACTGGGGAATTAATAATGGGGAACGGGGAAATGGCAGAGACTCTGAACAAATATTTTGTATCTGTCTTCACGGTAGAAGACACTAACAACATCCCAATAATGGATAATCAAGGGGCCACAGGGAGGGGGGAACTAAAGACAATCACTGTCACTAAGGAAAAAGTACTTGGTAAAATAATGGGACTAAAAGATGACAAGTCCCCTGGACCAGATGGCCTGCATCCCAGGGTCTTAAAAGAAGTGGCTGCAGAGATAGTGGTTGCAATATACCAAAATTCCCTGGACTCTGGAGAGGTCCCAGCGGATTGGAAAACCACAAATGTAACACCCCTATTTAAGAAAGGAGGGAGACAGAAAGCAGGAAACTATAGATCAGTTAGCCTAACATCTGTCATTGGGAAAATGCTGGAGTCCTTCATTAAGGAAGCAGTAGCAGGGCATTTGGAAAATCATAATGCAGTCAAGCAGAGTCAGCATGGTTTTATAAAAGGGAAATCATGTTTAACAAACTTGCTGGAGTTCTTTGAGGAGGTAACGAGCAGGGTGGACAAAGGTGAACCAGTGGATGTGGTGTATTTGGATTTCCAGAAGGCATTTGCTAAGGTGCCACATAAAAGGTTACTGCATAAGATAAGAGCTCACGGAATTGGGGGTAATATATTAGCATGGATAGAGAATTGGCTAACTAACAGAAAGCAGAGAGTCGGGATAAATGGGTCATTTTCCGGTTGGCAAACGGTAACTAGTGGGGTGCCACAGGGATCGGTGCTGGGGCCTCAACTATTTACAATTTACATTAATGACTTGGATGAAGGGACCGAGTGTAATGTAGCCAAGTTTGCGGATGATACAAAGATGGGTAGGAAAGCAAGTTGTGCAGAGGACTCAAAGAACCTGCAAAGGGATATAGACAGGCTGAGTGAGTGGGCAAACATTTGGCAGATGGAGTATAATGTGGGAAAGTGCGAGGTTATACACTTTGGCAGGAAAAATAAAAAAGCAAATTATTATTTAAATGGAGAGAGATTACAAAATGCTACAGTTCAGGGGGACCTGGGGGTCCTTGTGCATGAAACACAAAAAGTTAGCATGCAGGTACAGCAAGTAATCAAAAAGGCAAATGGAATGTTGGCCTTTATTTCAAAGGGGTTGAAGTATAAAAGCAGGGAAAACCTGCTACAACTGTACAGGGTATTGGTGAGACCACACCTTGAGTACTGCGTACAGTTTTGGTCTCCTTATTTAAGGAAGGATATACTTGCATTGGAGGCAGTTCAGAGACGATTCACTAGGTTAAGTCCAGAGATGAGGGGGTTGACTTATGAGGAAAGGTTGAGCAGGCTGGGCCTATACTCATTGGAATTTAGAAGAATAAGAGGTGATTTTATTGAAACATATAAGATACTGAGGAGTCACGACAAGGTAGGTGCAGAGAGGATGTTTCCCCTCTTGGGGAAATCTACAACGCGGGGGCACAGTTTTAGAATAAATGGTCGCCCTTTTAGAACTGAGATGAGGAGGAATTTCTTCTCTCAGAGGGTCGTAAATATGTGGAATTCTCTGCCCAGAGAGCTGTGGAGGCTGGGTCATTAAATACGTTTAAGGTGGAGATAGACAAATTTTTGCAAGATAAGGGAGTGAAGGGTTATGGAGAGCAGGTGGGGAAGTGGCTTTGAGCCCAAGATCAGCCATGATCTTATTGAATGGCAGAGCAGGCTCGAGGGGCCAAGTGGCCTATTCCTGCTCCTATTTCTTATGTCCTTATGTTCTTATATGGAAAATGGAAAGCTGAACCAATACGGGAGAGATTAGATTAGAGACACATTTGTAGGAAGATTTTAAAGGAGGAGAGTGAAAGGATGAGTGGTAAAGGCATTTAGAGAAGGAATTACAGAGAGTAGGATTTGGACAGCTGAAGGCACTGCTACCAGTTATGGGACAAAGAGGGGGTTTGGCGGTGGGGTGGGGGGGGGGTGCGGGGGGGGGTGGGTGGTGGTTGCACGATGCCGGAATCAGTGGAATAGGGAGTTTGGGAAGGATGTAGGGGTGGAAAAGGTTGCAGAAAGAGGATGGAGTGAGGTCATGATAGGGAATAACGACAACAACAAGGATTTTAAACTTGAGGCATTGGGGTTGGAGAGCTAATGCAGGCCAGCAAAGACAAGATAATGGGTGAGCGGGTCCTGGTGCAGGATAGGTTACGGTCAGCAGAGTTTTGGGCAAGCTTCAAGTTAATGGAGGAAGGAGGATGTAAGGCTGACAAGAAGGGATCAAGTCTGGAGATGACAAAAACATAGATAAGGGTTTCAGTGGAAGAGGTGGACAATGCTGTGGAGGTAGGTGGTCTTTGTGATGGAGATGTATGGGGTCTCAAGTTCAGCTCAGGTTGGAACAGAACACCAATGTTGTGAGCATTTTGGTTCAAGCTGAGAGAGCTGTCAGTCAGTCAGTCATTAACAAAGGAGCAGAGTTTGTTGTGGGGCTAAAATCATTGAGGAAGTGATGTCTGACAAGAGGTAGAATTTAATGGCCTCAATGTACATGTGAAAACTAATTGCTAACAACTTAGGAATAGCACCTGTACTGAATCAGTGTAGTATTTCCATTTCCTATGCCAGCTAGCTTTGAAGGAAATGGCCAGTTTAGTGCCAAATGTTTGCGCTGTGGTCCATATTCACTATAATTTAGGTTGACTTGCCTCAAACCTAGCTCACATAAGGCCTGCAGAGAAAGAGAAGATTTTAATTCCATCGCTCTTGGTTGCATTTGAAACCAAACATCAGAGGTTGTTTTTTATTGACAAACCTCGGTGAAGGACTATGGCCCATGGTGCAGGATACCATCAAGGTCAAATAAAGTAGATAGAGAAGGCAAATTGGTAATTTGTGACTTGTTTTAGCATTTAGAATCCTGTAGATTATAGGAGAAAGCAGAGCGGAGGATATGCAAGATGTCCCACAGTTTTGAGGTCTTGGGATGGAATGAATGAGTAGGAGATGGTGCAATGAGACCATGACAAGCTATTTCACCTTGTCCAGCACAGTAGAACCAGAGGACACGGCCTGTGCTTGAAGGAGGGTAAATTCAAAACTAAACTGTGGAAACAATATATCAGTGAGCGAGTGGCCAATCTATGGAATAGACTCCCTAGGGAAATGATGGAAGCAGTTAATATTAATTCATTCAAATGCAAATTAGATAGTTTCCTTTGAAGAAAATATTTGGGATACAATTTTTGAGTAATTTGAGACATGATATGTGGTAAGTGTAGCATGCTTGGGAGAAAAAAGGTGACTTTGGACCTATTGTTCCCAAAGCTATCCATCACAGGGATTTTCCACATGTTCTGTCTGGGTCTGTTGTAGACTAATTGATGGAGATTGACTGCTATGCTTAGTCAACAAGTCCATTATCATTGTATCATGTAATTACCAGGATGGTAGAAGGAGAACTAGATCGACCTTGGTCTTTTTTCATCTAGAAATTCCTAAGATCCTATGAGACATGATTTCAACAAAATGAGAATGTGGAAAGGAGAAAGAATCGTTGGCTGTGTATGGGAGAGGACAGTATCTAATATATGTCCTAGTTTCCCTCCTTCCCGACTTCTCTAATGAATCTCTTAAAACTAAAGTTGTTGGATTGGGGGGCACGGCAGCTCTAAGAAAAGTACACTATGCATGAAATCTGAGCTGACAATTGAATAGTTGAGTGACTGCTTAGGGAAGAGAGCAGCCTTTATAATTGGAATCCACAGTCCTTTTGGCTGAGGTCTAATTCACTTGCCACTTCTACTGATGTTATCGACGAGCAAATGTTAATGAAGGCTCATCTGAGATCAGTCACTGGCAGCATGCTTAAGGGAAAGGAATAGCAAAGAGTCCCTAATAAAATGGCTGAGAGCACTGTAGGGCACATTATTGCCATGAATCAAATTGGTCTCTGCTCCTGGTTAAGATTTCAGATATCAGTACTGCCCTAGGAGGATTCACTACAAGATATTACTTGCTATTTGATATTTTAAAATAACATAGAGAAATTAGTTATTTCTCACACAGAGAAGTTATGTGCAGCTATATCGTATGCAGGGTCTGAGAGCCAGTAGGTTTTCCCCAGTTATACCACTCATAGGAAATGGGTTATATTCAGTTATACAATACATGGGGTCTGAGAGGCATTGCAGAGGGCGCTAATAGGGGCACAAAGCAACTAGCGCCCGGGGGCGGCGATGTTTGCGCCGCTCGCAAAATTGACTGGACATTTTGCGGCGGCGCTAAACACTTCCGCCACGATCTCCTGCGCCCGCAGATCGTGACGTCAGTCGAGCGTGCAACGCCCCGGTAGCGCCCCGGACCGGATATTGAGTGGCACCTCCTGCCTTACCGCCTGCCGTTAGCAACGAAGGTTGAGGGGAACGTTTTGCAGTCAGGAAGGGACTGGGAGAACGCTATTTAAAAGTGACCGCTTCCTGCATTTTTTTGTCGGCAACATTTTTGCACCACGCGTTCTGAGAGAGAGAGAGACTTCTGGAGATATTCAACGTTGTGTGAAGGAACTTTGCAGGTTCATTTTGATTTGACTTTCCTTGCATCGATTTATAAGAGACTATGGGGGCTGCACTCTGAGCTCTTTCCCTGGGTCTCTCCATTGTTCTTTCCAGCAGAATTGATGTACAGGTCTCTCCAGGCCAAGATTCAAAGCTGCAATGAGCAGGGTGTGGATGGAGAGCAAGATCGACCCTCCCCTTTAAGAACTGGCCGGCGCCAGTGTGTCTGTGTTCCATTGCTGACTGACATCACATGAGCTTCGCCAACGCTCTGAGGTAGCGCCTTGCTCCTCAGCATTAACGCCTTAAGAGAGGTGTGAAGCGTCTGATTTAGTGCTCCAATCACCTCCAGGGGCGATAGAAGCCAAGTTTGCAGTCGGAGGCGATAATTAGCACCAGGCGCTAAACTTTGCGCCCGGCCAATAATTGCGCCCCAAACGGGGCGATACCACATTTCTCCCCCATTGGGTTGTAAGCAGTTATGCCACATGTGATGGCGAAGGTGCAGTGGGTTATATACAGTTATACAATACATGGGGTCTGAGAGACAGTGGGTTATGTCCAGCTCTACTACATATGAGCTCTGAGAAGTTTTATTTTGTGATTATTTCTAACATTACCTTACAACAAGCATACCTTATTAAAAGTATAATGCTCCATATACTTATCCTATTATTTAATAACATATATTAACAATAAACAAACAGATCTTTTGCATATAAGCACAGATACATCACACAGCATGACACACACTTGGCCCACATTTCAGGCAGTGTGTGAGGCTCTCAATCCAGGCAGGCGAGGACCGCATTGACATTTAAGCACTGGGGTCTGATGACGTCATTCAGACCCCGAGTACTATGTAACCAGCAGCAGCGAGATCAGCACCTGGTGCCGGCCTCACCGGGGGAACGCGCTGCTGAGGGCCAGAAGAGGGCAGAGAAAGTATAATTTTTTTTTTTCAATGTTTCCTTGGGGCCAAGAGGAGCAAACGTACTCCTCCACACCCCACAAGGACTCCTTGAGCCTCCCCTGCTCCAGGCTTCCCGCGATTGCCTAGGATTCCCCCCCTCCTTCACCTACCTTTCGAGGGACTGTTCCCACAGGTCCCCGGCTGCGACCTCCTGTTGCGCACACCCGACTCTCACCGGTCGGCCTGATATTGCTGTCGCTGGGTTTAGGTGGGAGGCGGGCCTGTCCTCCAGCCCAATCAAGAGTGGGACCCTTCTGAAACGCATCAGATAAAATGGCGCAGGGCAAGTGTGTAGCGTGACACCGGTGAGTGCCATGCTGTATGATGTTTTTGTGCTTATGTGCAAAAGTTCTGTTTATTAATACATTTATTGTTAGTATATATATTATTAAAGAATAGGATGTCTGTGGAGCATTATACTTTTAATAAGCATATGGAGGGAGTCATGGGAGAGCCTGGGTGCAGCCCTGCACATTTGTGCAGTGATTGTCAGTGTTTGCAACACTTCAATGCTGTAGAACACTGACAGCACAAATGTTGAAAGTAAGGTGGCCATGGTCCCTTTAAGGAAACCGGCTGATGACGTGTCATGAATGACGTCACCAGACCCACTTCCTCTAATTGGGTCGGGAAACGCGCTGGGTGGGTTTAACAAGCCCTATCAATGTAAATTTATTTAGGACAGCGGGATGGAGCCAACAGCGGGGCCGCGACCCACCACCGACATTGTCCGCCCCGGACCCGCCGAGGTGAGCAAAATCCTGGCCATTGTCTTCGGTCCCCGCTACAAGCTCCGTTCCCTAGCCACTGACTCCATCCAAGTCCCTGGCAACTATCTGAGGCTGAACCAGTCTGATTGCAACCTTGGTGTCGTATTTGACCCCGAGTTGAGCTTCCGAACACATATCTGCGCCATTACTAAGACTCATGGCCAGCCTCCCATCTTTCACCCTCCATAAACTTGAGCTTATCGAAAACCACTTTGCTTGCTGACCTACATTGACTCCCAGTTGAGGAATGCCTCCATTTTAAAATTCTCATCTTGTTTTAAAATCCCTCCATAGCTTCGCCCCTCCCTATCTCTGTAACCTCCTTCAGCCCTACCACCCTCTGAGATATCTGTGCTCCTCCAATTCTGGCCTGTTGCACAGCTCCGACTTTAATCGCTCCACCATTGGCAGCCCTGCCTTCAGCTGCCGAAGCCCTAAGCTCTGGAATTCCCTCCCTCAACCTCTCCACCTCTCTACCTCTCTTTCCTCCTTTAAGATGCTCCTTATCTCCATTTGTCCTAATATGTGGCTAGGTGTCAAAGTTTGTTTGATAATGCTCCTGTGAAGCGCCTTGGGACATTTTAAGGTGCTATAGAAATGCAAGTTGTTGTTGTTAGGTGATTTTTTTTTCTCTCATCTAGCCTTAGGGCAATTTGGCCAATTGCAGCAGAACTGTTACCACCTCTGGCTGAAACCAGCACAGACTAGGAATCAAACTAGGGGAAGTTCCATTCTTTATGACTTAGGACCACACCTGGTGTTGCATTAACCCACTATGCCAGTCGGCAAATCCATTTTACACCCCCTTATTGAATAGCTGCATGCCTTTGCTTGGCCCATTTAAGCCTATGTTTTATCTCAAGTTCCATATTTCCTCATAACTTAGATTCCTGATTATCTTCATTGCCCCCTTGGAACCTTTGCAGGGCAATAATATCCTTGCTATCACTAGAAACATAGCATCTTAACACTTCTCTCAGAAATTGTTCCTAAGTGTTGCACATACAATGAGTTACTTTGAAATGCCACTGAATGCTATGTAGGCAAATGTGTCAGCCATTTTGCCCACACGTTCCCACAAAGCAATGAATGAGATAGCACAATCTTAAAATTAGAGCCAGAGTGAAATCAAGAAGCACTTCTTCACACAAAGGGTAATAGAAATCTGGAACTCTCTTCCTCCAAAACGCTGTGGATGTTGAGTCAGTTGAAACTTTCAAGACTGAGATCAATAGATTTTTGTTGGGTAAGGATATGGAGCTAAGGTGGGTAAGTGGAATTGTGGTACAGGTCACCCATGATCTAATTGAATGGTGGAACAGGATCGAGGGGCTGAATGATCTACTCCTATTCCTATGTTCCTAATGAGAATAATGACTCTTGTTTTGGGGGCGATAATTGAGCAAGGAACGCTGGCCAGTACACCAGGTGAACTTACTGCTTTTCAAATAGTACGATCGGCCATGATCGCATTGAATGGCGGAGCAGGCTAGAGGGGCCGAATGGCCTACTCCTGCTCCTATCTTCTATGATTCTACTGTAGGGATCTTTAATGTTCATATGAACCACCTGAGTACAGCAGTTTTACTCAGACTCTGGTGCATGCAATACCAGGCATATTGGTACTCAATACTGACACTGTGGCAACAATGAGAGAAAAGAAAATCCCCAGCACTGGCATCTTATATTAAATAGCAGAAAATTATTGGAAGAAAAACCCTTAAGGTCTCAGTACTAACATAAAGGTCACTTCCACATAATGGTCATCTGTAAGAGAGTGTGTTAGACACACTACTGTGAATCAAGATAATGGGATTTCTTTGAAGCATATCTTTTCCATCATGAAGCGACCAAAACAGCGCAGTACTGCAGCTAAGGTCTGATCAGTGCCTTACATAGGAACAACCTAAACCTCTTTAGATCTGTTATTGCTCCGGGAGCAGAATGTTGTCTCTTATTTTTCTGGAGGTTTGTTTGGTCATGTTTTATGATGGTGTGACAAAAAAAATTGTATTATGTTACTTACTTATTTCTTGTCACTGGGAATGGTAGCATAATGGTTATGTTACTGGACTAGTAATCCAGCGGCCTGGACTAATGATCCAGGGACATGAGTTCAAATCCCACCACAGCAGCTGGGGAATTTAAATTCAGTTAATTAAATAAATCTGGAATAAAAAGCTAGTATCAGTAATGGTGACCATAAAACTATTGGATTGTCAGTAAAAATCCATCTGGTTCACTGATGCCCTTTAGGGAAGGAAATCTGCTGTCCTTACCTGGTCTGGTCTATATGTGTGCAATTTGGTTGACTCTTAATTGCGCTCTGCCACTCAGTTGTAACAAACCGCTACAGAAAACAATAATAAGAATAAAACCGACGGACCTTCCGGCATCGATCTTAGCACCAGCTTCAGACAAGGCAAAGGCACACCCAGCCCAGTCGACCCTCACATCTGGGGACTTGTGTCAAAATTAGGAGAGCTGTCCCACAGACTAGTCAAGCAACAGCCTGACATAGTCATACTCACAGAATCATACCTTTCAGCCAATGTCCCAGATTTCTCCATCACCATCCCTGGGTATGTCCTGTCCCACCGGCAGGGCAGGCCCACCAGAGGAGGGGGCACAGTGGTATACGGGAGTGGCCCTGGGAGTACTCAACATTGACTCGGGTTCCCACGAAGTCTCATGGTTTCAGGTCAAGCATGGGCAAGGAAACCTCTTGCTGATTACCACCTACCGTCCTCCCTCAGCTGATGAATCAGTACTCCTCCATGTTGAACACCACTTGGATAGAAGCACTGAGAGTAGCAAGGGCACAGAATGTATTCTGGGTGGGGGACTTTAATGTCCATCACCAAGAGTGGCTCGGTAGCACCACTACTGGCCGAGTCCTGAAGGACATAGCTGCCAGACTGGGCCTGCGGCAGGTGGTGAGAAAACCAACACAAGGGAAAAACCTACTTGACCTCATGCTCACCAATCTACCTGTCGCAGATGCATCTGCTCATGACAGCATTGGCAGCAGTGACCACCACACAGTCCTTGTGGAGACGAAGACTTGTCTTCACACTACGAACACCCTCCATTGTGTTGTGTGGCACGACCACCGTGCTAAATGGGATAGATTCAGAACAGATCTAGCAGCCCAAAACTGCGCATCCATGAGGCGCTGTGGGCCATCAGCAGCATCAAAATTGTACTCCACCACAATCTGTAACCTCATGGCCCGGCATATCCCTCATTACCATCAGGATAGGGGATCAACCCTGGTTCAATAAGGAGTATAGAAGAGCATGCCAGGAGCAGCACCAGGCATAACTAAAAATGAGACAACAACAACAGAAAATGCTCTAAAAACTCAGCAGGCCAGGCAACATCCGTGGAGAGAGAAACAGAGTTAACGTTTCAGGTCGAAACCCTTCATCAGAACTGAGAAAAAAGCAGGGCCACGTGCTAATCAGAATAGAGAGAACAGGATAGTGAGATTGAATACGTGGCTTGAGCAGTGGTGCAGGAGGGAGGGATTCAAATTCCTGAGGCATTGGAACCAGTTCTGGGGGAAGTGGGACCTGTACAAAAGGGACGGTCTGCACTTGGGCAGGACTGGAACCGATGTCCTCGGGGTAATATTTGCTAAAGCAGTTCGGGAGGATTTAAACTAATATGGCAGGGGAATGGGAACCTATGTAGCGAAACAGGGGGAAGTAATATGCAGTCAGAAACAAATGTTAGAAGGGTGAGAAACAATAGGGGAAGGCCGAATAAACAAAGGCAAGAAACACAAAGGGCCATACTAAATCATAAGTCTAAAAGGACAAAGGATGTTAATAAAACAAGCCTAAAGGCTCTGTGTCTTAATGCAAGGAGTATCCGTAATAAGGTGGATGAATTGACTGTGCAAATAGATGTTAACGGATACGATGTGATTGGGATTACAGAGACGTGGCTCCAGAACAATCAAGGCTGGGAACTGAACATCCAGGGGTATTCAACATTCAGAAAGGATAGAATAAAAGGAAAAGGGGGTGGGGTAGCATTGCTGGTTAAAGAGGAGATTAATGCAATAGCTAGGAAGGACATCAGCTTGGAGGATGTGGAATCAATATGGGTTGAGCTGCAGAACACCAAAGGGCAGAAAACGTTAGTGGGAGTTGTGTACAGACCTCCAAACAGCAGTAGTGAGGTGGGGGAGGGTATGAAACAGGAAATCAGAGGTGCATGCAAAAAAGGCACGGCAGTTATCATGGGTGACTTTAATATGCATATAGATTGGGCTACTCAAACTGGAAGCAATACGGTGGAGGAGGATTTCCTGGAGTGTTTAAGGGACGGTTTCCTAAACCAATATGTTGAGGAACCAACTCGAGGGGAGGCCATCCTGGACTGGGTGTTGTGTAATGAGGAAGGACTAATCAGCAATCTTGTGGTACGAGGCCCCCTGGGGAAGAGTGACCATAGTATGGTGGAGTTCTACATTAGGATGGAGAAGGAAACAGTTAAGTCAGAGACCATGGTCCAGAACTTAAATAAGGGCAACTTTGAGGGTATGAGGCGTGAATTGGCGAGGTTAAATTGGCAAGCGATATTTAAGGGGCTATCAGTGGAAGGGCAATGGCAGACATTTAGACATCGCATGGATGAACTACAACAATTGTACATCCCGGTCTGGCGTAAAAATAAAAAAGGGAAGGTGGCTCAACCATGGCTAACAAGGGAAATCAGGGATAGTATTAAAACCAAGGAAGTTGCATACAAATTGGCCAGAAGTAGCAGCAAACCCGGGGACTGGGAGAACTTCAAAACTCAGCAGAGGAGGACGAAGGGTTTGATTAGGGCAGGGAAAATAAAATATGAAAGGAAGCTTGCAGAGAACATTAAAATGGACTGCAAAAGCTTCTATAAATATGTAAAAAGAAAGAGGTTAGTAAAAACAAACGTAGGTTCCCTGCAGTCGGAAACAGGGGAAGTCGTAATGGGGAACAAGGAAATGGCAGATCAATTGAACAAGTACTTTGGTTAGGTATTTACTGTGGAGGACACACACAACCTGCTGGAAATAAAAGGGGTCAGAGGATCTGGTAAGAGGGAGGAGCTGAGGGAAATCCTTATTAGTCGGGAAAAGGTATTGGGGAAATTGATGGGACTGAAGGCTGAAAAATCCCCGGGGCCTGATGGTCTGCATCCCAGAGTACTTAAGGAGGTGGCCTTGGAAATAGTGGATGCATTGACGATCATTTTCCAACATTCCTTAGACTCTGGATCAGTTCCGATGGAGTGGAGGGTGGCCAATGTAACCCCTCTTTTTAAAAAAGGAGGGAGGGAGAAAGCAGGGAATTATAGACCGGTCAGCCTGACATCGGTCGTGGGTAAAATGATGGAAGTAATTATTAAAGATGTCATAACAGACCATTTGGAAAGTGGCGACATGATAGGTCCAAGTCAGCATGGATTTGTGAAAGGGAAATCATGCTTGACAAATCTTCTGGAATTTTTTGAGGATGTTTCCAATAGGGTGGACAGGGGGGAACCAGTAGATGTGGTGTATTTGGACTTTCAGAAGGCCTTCGACAAGGTCCCACACAAGAGATTGGTGAGCAAAGTTAAAGCACATGGGATTGGGGGTAATGTGTTGACGTGGATTGAGAATTGGTTGGCACACAGGAAACAAAGAGTAGGAGTAAATGGGTACTTTTCAGAATGGCAGGCAGTGACCAGCAGGGTACCGCAGGGTTCGGTGCTGGGACCCCAGCTGTTTACATTATATATTAATGATTTGGATGAAGGGATTAAATGTAATATCTCCAAATTTGCGGATGACACTAAATTGGGAGGCAGTGTGAACAATGAGGAGGATGCTAGGAGGCTACAGAGTGACTTGGACAGGTTGGGTGAATGGGCAAATGTATGGCAGATGAAGTACAATGTGGATAAATGTGAGGTTATCCACTTTGGTGGTAAAAATAGAGAGGCGGACTATTACCTGAATGGTGGCAGATTAGGGAAAGGGGAGGTGCAACGAGACCTGGGCGTCATGGTACATCAGTCACTGAAGGTGGGAATGCAAGTGCAGCAGGCAGTCAAGAAAGCAAACGGAATGATGGCCTTCATAGTAAGGGGATTTGAGTACAGGAGTAGGGAGGTGATGCTGCAGTTGTACAGGGCCTTGGTGAGGCCACACCTGGAGTATTGTGCGCAGTTTTGGTCTCCTAACTTAAGGAAGGACATTCTTGCTATTGAGGGAGTGCAGCGAAGGTTCACTAGATTGATTCCTGGGATGGCCGGACTGACATATCAAGAAAGATTGGGTCAACTGAACTTGTATCCTCTGGAGTTCAGAAGAATGAGGGGGGATCTTATAGAGACATTTAAAATCCTGACTGGTTTAGACAAATTAGATGCGGGCAGAATGTTCCCAATGTTAGGGAAAACTAGAACCAGGGGTCACAGTCTAAGGATTAAGGGGAAGCCATTTAAGACTGAGCTGAGGAGGAACTTCTTCACCCAGAGAGTGGGGAATCTATGGAATTCTCTTCCACAGAAGGTTGTTGAGGCCAGTTCGCTAAATATATTCAAAAGGGAGTTAGATATTACACTCACAACTAGGGAGATCAAGGGGTATGGCGAGAAAGCAGGAATGGGGTACTGAGGTAGCATGTTCAGCCATGAACGCATTGAATGGCGATGCAGGCTCGAAGGACCGAATGGTCTACTCCTGTACCTATTTTCTATGTTTCTATGTTTCTAAATGCTTTTTTATCTGTTTCATTTCCTGCTTTTTTCTCAGTTCTGATGAAGGGTTTCGACCTGAAACGTTAACTCTGTTTCTCTCTCCACGGATGTTGCCTGGCCTGCTGAGTTTTTCCAGCGTTTTCTGCTGTTGTTTCAATTTTCCAGCATCCGCAGTATTTTGCTATCATAACTAAAAATGAGGTGGGAAGCTGCAACACAGGACCACATGCATGCTAAACAGTGGAAGCAGCATGCTATAGACAGAGCTAAGCGATCCCACAATCAATGGATCAGATCAAAGCTCTGCAGTCGTGCCACATCCAGTCATGAATGGTGGTGGACCATTAAACAACTGACGGGAGGAGGAGGCACAATGAATATCCCCATCCTCATCCCAGCCCGCGAGTGCAAAAGACAAGGCTGAAGCGTTTGCAACTATCCTCAGCCAGAAGTACCAAGTGGATGATCCATATCGGCCTCCTCCTGACGTGCCCACCATTACAGAAGCCAGTCTTCAGCCAATTCGATTCACTCCACGTGATATCAAGAAATGGCTGAGCACACTGGATACAGCAAAGGCTGTGGGCCAAAACAACATCCCGGCTGTCGTGCTGAGGACGTGCTCCAGAACTAGCCAAGCTGTTCCAGGACAGCTACAGTACTGGCATCTATCCGACATTGTGGAAAACTGATCAGGTATGTCCTGTCCACAAAAAGCAGGACAAATCCAACCTGGCCAATTACCGCCCCATCAGTCTACTCTCAATCATCAGCAAAGTGATGGAAGGTGTCACCAACAGTGCAATCAAGCGGCACTTACTCACCAATAACCTGCTCACTGATGCCCAGTTCTGCCAAGACCACTTGGCTCCTGACCTCATTGCAGCCTTGGTCCAAACATGGACAAAAGAGCTGAATTCCAGAGGTGAGGTGAGAGTGACTGCCCTTGACATCAAGGCAGCATTTGACTGAGTGTGGCATCAAGGAGCCCTAGTAAAATTGAAGTCAATGGGAATCAGGGGGAAAACTCTCCACTGGTTGGAGTCATATCTAGCACAAAGGAAGATGGTTGTGGTTGTTGGAGGTCAATCATCACAGCCCCAGGACATCGCTGCAGGAGTTCCTCAGGGCAGTGTCCTAGAAACAACCATCTTCAGCTGCTTCATCAATGACCTTCCCTCCAACATAAGGTCAGAAGTGGGATATTTGCTGATGATTGCAGTGTTCAGTTCCATTCGCAACTCGCCAGATAATGAATCAGTCCATGCCCGCATGCAGCAAGACCTGGACAGCATTCTTGGGCTGATAAGTGGCAAGTAATATTCGCGCCACACAAGTGCCAGGCAATGACTATCTCCAACAAGAAAGAGTCTAACCACCACCCCTTGACATTAAGCGGCATTACCATCACCGAATCCCCCACCATCAACATCCTGGGGGTCACCATTGACCAGAAACTTAACTGGACCAGCCACATAGATACCTGTGACAGCAAGAGCAGGTCAGAGGCTGGATATTCTGTGGCGAGTATCTCACCTCCTGACTCCCAAAAGCCTTTCCACCATCTACAAGGCATAAGTCAGGAGTGTGATGGAATACTCTCCACTTTCCTGGATGAATGCTGCTCCTACAACACTAAAGAAGCTCGACACCATCTAGGACAAAGCAGCCCACTTGATTGGCACCCCATCCACCACCTTAAACATTCACTCCCTCCACCACCGGCGCACCGTGGCTGCAGTGTGTACTATCTACAAGATGCACTGCAACAACTTGCCATATCTTCTTCGATAGCACCTCCCAAACCCGCGACTTCTACCACCTAGAAGGACAAGGGCAGCAGGCGCATGGGAGCACCATCACCTCCAAGTTCCCCTCCAAGTCACACACCATCCTGACTTGGAAATATATCGCCGTTCCTTCATCGTCGCTGGGTCAAAATCCTGGAACTCCCTCCCTAACAGCACTGTGGGAGTACCTTCACCACACGGACTGCAGCGATTCAAGAAGGCGGCTCACCACCACCTTCTCAAGGGCAATTAGGGATGGCAATAAATGCTGGCCTTGCCAGCGATTCCCACATCCCAGGAACAAATAAAAAAAAGTAAAGCAATGACCCAGTCTAGCTGATACAATACAGTACGGGAACAGATCTGATGTGACTGTGGATTGCTACACTGAAACAATAAGTGGTTTTAATATTAGTATTAAGTCTAAAGTCATTTGTGTTATTCTGGACAGGAGTGTCATTGATATTATCTGTATAAGAGCTAGTACTCGGCATCACAGATATAAACTTCAAACGGTGCAAGAGGTTACGTTGACCAGCAAATATCCTTTCTGTGTGCCATCCTATCGCTGCCTGATAGCCTGATGCAATCAGAAGAGATACATATTTGATTTCCTTTGGTCCGAGTGGAATTTAAAGGAATTGTGAAGTGTATCATGACCTGCTAAGAGAACCAGGAGGCTTCTTGGAAGAGAAGCAGCGACCATCAATGTAATATTATGGTCAAGGACTTTGGGGGTGATTTTGAGGTGTCTCATCCGGCGGAAACAGGGCGGTAGCACCGCGAAAATGGTGGGGTATGACTTACCGTCCCATTCCTGGTGACAGTGTGGCCGATGCTATATTCCCAAAAGACTACTTTTGGGTGGCCAGAGCGGCCACTTGAGTCAGGCAGTCGGCCCTGTTAATATGCAAATCGGGGTCCTATGATGTATGTCGGGCCCAATTTAACATTTTAGGACTCAACTAGGTGGAGAGTACATCGTGCATGCTCGGCACAGTTTCAACTGGCTGCCCAGCCAAAGACCACGGAATTTAAGTTTTAATTTATTTTTGTGGGGATGGGAGGAGCAGAGGTGCAAAAACATCATGGGCCGCTGCCGCACTAGGTCTCCCACCTCCCAAAAATGGACAGCCCACCCCCAGACCTACCATTTTCCAGGCCTGGAAACTGGCCGAGCAGCCTGGTACTGCAGCTACTTGGAGACAGTGGACTGCCCAGGGCTCCTCGTTTTCTGTCCTTACCCTGCCAGCCCTATGTTAGTGAGGACTGGCCCTCAAAAAACCCTCGAGTAGCTGGCCAGTGCACTCGCCAGCCTTCTGAAACCTCCATGGAGGGACATTTTATCCCTTTTTTTTTTCTGGTTCTGGTTTTACTGTGAGGTTTAGTGAAGAAATTAAATTGCTTGTTATTTTCTATATTTCAACGAGGAATCATCATGTTTTATGTGATTTACTATAACTGTTTCTGTTTTTGCCGCTGTTTCCTTATCTATTTATTATTAATACATCTCCTTTGGTCGCCGAAGCTATGGTCTAATGGGGTGTTTATTCTACCACCTTCCGAAGTCTTGCTTGGTAAACCAAATACTGTGACATGGGTTTTTGTTTGAGACTTGGGCTCGCAACGGTTATCAGATATCAGGCATAGGAAGGCACACTCTGATTCATAGCAAGCGAGAGCTCACATAACAGGAGTTGTCTTTGGCGCGAGGAAGGTATCTGAGGTAAAAATCTAAAATTGTAATAAAGCTGTCCATTTATATATATGTTAAAATCTGAAAAACATATAGCTTAAAAAAATGAAAAGAGAGACATTGGCATCCTTGCAATAAAAAGAGGTGCTGACAAACATCACTCGTACGATTTGGATCGCAGGTGTCTTGCCCCTTTGTATTTAGCTTCACAATACATTACAAAGCATTAACTGTAACAGGATATTGATAATTATCAGGCATTAGGCTCCTATTCAGTCAAAATAGAGAATAGCAGATGTCTGGACGTCTGTTCCAAGGCTGTAAAACCCTTAAGGGAGGCCGGGGGGTGGGGGGCGGGGGGATGGGGGGGGGGCGAGGACGATTACACTGTAAACCGTGTGAGTGAAGCATGAGCAATCCGTAAATGTCATCGCCAGATCCCAAGAGCGTGCTATACATGACTTCTTGGGCATGTGTACTCTCTTCCAGATTTTATGCTTTCTTAATGGTTTTTATCTTTCAACTTTTGTCATTTGCATTCATAACTTATGTTTCTGCCACCAATCTGTCACGCCCTCTGAAAGTGACACTGCCGCAATTTATGATGTCCCACCAGTGGAAGTTTGAGAGTGAATGAATTAGATCCCGAGACTCACTGCCACCCATTGGTCATTAAATATTGCACCCCTATAGGTTAGAGGTGCACTAGGTGTATTCTATAGGCCACCAAGTAGTGGGAAGGATATAGAGGAGCAAATTTGCAGGGAAATGACAGAGAGGTGCAAGAACTATAGAGTTGTGATAATGGGGGACTTCAACTATCCTAATATAGACTCTCATAGTAGTAGAGTAAAGGGCAGAGAGGGGGAAGAATTTCTGAAGTGTGTTCAGGAGAACTTTCTTGATCAGTATGTTTCCGGCCCAACGAGGAGGAGGCATTGCTGGATCTGGTTATGGAGAATGAGGTGGGTCAAGTGGAGCAAGTGTCAGTAGGGGTACATTTAGGGAACAGTGATCACAGTATCATATGGTTTAGATTAGCTATGGAAAAGGACAGGGAGCAAACGAGAGTAAAAATACTTAATTGGAGGAAGGCCAATTTCAGTGGGTTGAGAATGGATCTGGCCCAGGTAAATTGGAATCAAAGTTTGGCAGGCAAAACTGTAATTAAACAATGGGCTGCCTTTAAAGAGGAGATGGTTTGGGTACAGTCTAGGTACATTTCCACGAGGGGGAAAGGTAGGACAACCAAAGTCAGAGCACCCTGGATGACAAAAGAGATAGAGAGTAAGATGAAGCAGAAAAAGGGGACGTATGACAGATGTCAGGTTGAGAATACAAGTGAGAGCCAAGCTGAACATAGAAAGTTCAGAGGGGAAGTGAAAAAGGAAATAAGAGGGGCAAAGACAGAGTATGGGAATAGATTGGCAGCTAACATAAAAGAGAATCCAAAAGCCTTCTATAGGCATATAAATAGTAAACGGGTAGTAAGAGGAGGGGTGGGGCCAATTAGGGACCAAAAAGAAGACCTGCGCATGGAGGTAGAGGGTATGGCTGAGGTACTAAATGAATACTTTGCATCTGT
Organism: Squalus acanthias; assembly: GCA_030390025.1. Lineage (NCBI taxonomy): Eukaryota > Metazoa > Chordata > Chondrichthyes > Squaliformes > Squalidae > Squalus > Squalus acanthias. The sequence goes on along the minus strand of CM059432.1, from coordinate 28,054,134 downwards.
CTTTACGAAGTAATAAGATGCTGCCAAAGTCATAGTGAAAGAGGAGGTAGTTGAGATACTGGATGGGATAAAAATTGATAAAGAGGAAGTACTAGGAAGGCTGGCTGTACTTAAAGTAGATAAGTCACGAGAACCAGATGGGATGCATCCTAGGATGCTAAGGGAAGTAAAGGTGGAAATTGCGGAAGTACTGGCCATAATCTTCCAATCCTCCTTAGATATGGGGTGGTACCAGAGGACTGGAGAATTGCAACTGTAACACCCTTGTTCAAAAAAAGGGTGTAAGGATAAACCCAGCAACTACAGGCCAGTCAGTTTAACCTCGGTAGTGGGGAAGCTTTTAGAAATGATAATCTATGACAAAATTAACAATCACTTGGACAAGTGTGGATTAATTCAGGAAAGCCAGCACGGATTTGTTAACGGCAAATCGTGTTTAACTAACTTGATCGAGTTTTTTGATGAGGTAACAGAGATAAAGTGCCAGCAAAATTGAAGCCCATTGGAATAAAAGGGACAGTGGCAGCATGGATACAAAATTGGCTAAGTGACAGGAAACAGAGAGTAGTGATGAACGGTTGTTTTTCAGACTGGAGGAAGGTATACAGTGGTATTTCCCAGGGGTCGGTACTAGGATCACTGTTTTTCTTGATATATGTCAATGATTTGGACTTGAGTGTACAGGACACAATTTCAAAATTTGCAAATGACACAAAACTTGGAAGTACAGGAAACTTTCGTTTATCCGGCACCCAAATATCCGGAATTCTCGCTTAACCGGCAAAAATCATCCTCCGAAAACTCCTCTCAAATAACCGGCAATGTTGCCGAGTCGCAGTCGAGTCTCCGCGAACGCCGAGTGCTCCGAAAAATCCTCTCAAATAACCGGCAATGTTGCCGATCCCGAGTCCGAGAACGCCGATTTAGTCAGTAGGGGTACTTTTCAAAAGTGCCACTACTCGGCCTCCTGGCGCTGTCGCAAGTCCGAAACATTGCAGTAGCATGAGTAGATTCTCCCGTGCTGCTTGGAGTCTCTTTGTTAAAAATAGCCTCGGTAGATATAACTCTCTGTTATCCGGTACTTTCGATAAACCGGCACCACGCCGGTCCCGTCGATGCCGGATAAACGAAAGTTTCCTGTATAGTGAACAGTGAGGAGGATAGTGATAGACTTCAAGAAGACATAGACAGGCTTGTGGGATGGGCAGACACGTGGCAGATGAAATTTAACGCAGAAAAGTACAAAGTAATACATTTTGGTAGGAAGAACGAGGAGAGGCAATATAAACTAAAGGGTACAATCCTAAAGTGGGTGCATGAACAGAGACCTGGGGTTGTATGTGCACAAATTGTTGAAGGTGGCAGGGCAGGTTGAAAAAGCATATGGGATCCTGGGCTTCAAAAATAGAGGAAAAGAAGTTATGACGAACCTGTATAAAACACTGGAATATTATGTCCAATTCTGGGCACCGCACTTTAGGAAGGATGTGAAGGCCTTAGAGAGGGAGCAGAAAAGATTTACGAGAATTATTCCAGGGATGAGGGACTTCAGTTATGCGGATAGACTAGAGAAGCTGCGAAGGTTGGGAGTGGATTTGCTAGCGTTGTTCAAAATCATGAGGGGTCTAGACAGAGTAGATAGAGAGAAACTGTTCCCATTGGCGGAAGGGTCGAGAACCAGAGGACACAGATTTAAGGTGATTAGCAGAAAAACCAACGGTGACATGAAAAAAAACTTTTTTTACACAGCAAGTGGTTAGGATCTGGTATTCACTGCCTGAAAGGGTGGTGGAGGCAGATTCAATTGTGGCTTTCAAAAGGGAATTGGATAAGTACCTGAAGGAAAAAAAATTGCAGGGCTACAGGGAAAGGGCCCGGAATGGGACTAGCTGAAGTGCTCTTGCAGAGATCTGGCATGGGCTCGACAGGCCGAATGGCCTCCTTCTGTGCTGTAACCATTCTATGATTCTATGATTCTATGAATAGATTACTTGGTCCTTTCTTGTTGTCTTGAGAGGGACACCCTGAATGATGTGGTTTAAGTAAACAGGGATAAAGCTTATATTCAAACCAGAGGAACCAAGTTTCAATCCTTCATCTGTGCTGTATGAGCTCATCTTAGATAGAGCATAGACTACTTCCCTTAGGCTAAGAAGAGGAACAAATGTCAGAAAGCTTTTCCGCTGACCTGCGGGAAGTGTGATCATGAGGTAAGGCCAGAATAGTCCTCCGTGGTCAAATAATCTGCTGACACTCACTGTCTAGGCTGTCTGTCCACCACTGAGGAACTGGAGGGCATCCAGGACCCATAGAACTGTACCTCAGCAAGACCTCCACCACCTAGAAGGACAAGGGCAGCAGGTACATGGGAACACCATACCTCCAAGTTCCCCTCCAAGGCACACACCATCCTGACATAGATCGCTGTTCATTCATCGTCACTGGATCAAAATCCTGGAACTCCCTACCTAACAGCATTGTGGGAGCACCTTCATCACATGGACTGCATGTTGAAGAAGAAGGCCCACTACCTCTTTCTCAAGGGCAACTCGGGATGGGCAATGAATGCCAGCCTTGCCAGCATCACCCACATCCTGAGAATGAATTTAAAACAGTATGCAAAATTTCACACCAATAACCTGTGAAAGGTATCTTCATGTTCAACTCACCACAGCTCTGATATAAAGGAAACCTGTGTGGTTAATATATTTCTAGTCAGGAGATGTGTGGTGCACATGTGTTACATTTGCAGATCTCAGACGAACTGAGGCTTCTCGCTTTCTGATAGCTACTAAGGGTCTGAAGTGAAACGAAATTGTGATATGTCTCAATGCAGGAAGAGTCTCCTACTCTACCTCATTCCTTCCCAGGAACTCCAAATTCTTTACCTCCCTCAGTTTTCCCTTCCTACATAAGAACATAAGAAATAGGAGCAGGAGTAGGCCAATCGGCCCCTCGAGCCTGCTCCGCCATTCAATAAGATCATGGCTGATCTGATCCTAACCGCCAATCTACTATCTATCACAGAACCATCTCCTGCATCTAACAGAATTGCACACACGAAATAGGAGCAGAATCAGGCTACACAGTCCCTGGGCCCGCTCCACTACCCACAGGGCCATGACCGATCCGAACCTAGACTCATGTCCAAATTCCTGCCCGCTCCCCGTAACCCTTAATGCCCTTTACTTCTAGGAAACTGTCTATTTCTGTTTTAAATTTATTTAATGATGTAGCTTCTACAGCTTTTTGTGGCAGCATATTCCATGGACCTACCACCCTCTGAGTGAAGTAGTTCCTCCTCATCTCAGTTTTGAAAGAGCAGCCCCTTATTCTAAGACTATGTCCCCTAGTTCTAGTCTCACCCGTCATCGGGAACATCCTCCCCGCATCCACCCGATCTAACCCCTTCACAATCTTATATGTTTCAATAAGATCGCCTCTCATTCTTCTGAACTCCAATGAGTAGAGTCCCAATCTACCCAACCTCTCCTCATATGACCACCCCCTCATCCCCGGGATTAACCGAGTGAACCTTTTTTGCACTGCCTCGAGAGCAAGGATGTCTTTCCTTAAGTAAGGACACCAAAACTGTATGCAGTATTCCAGGTGCGGTCTCACCAATACCTTGTACAACTGAAGCAATACCTCCCTATTTTTATATTCTATCCCCCTAGCAATGAAAGCCAACATTCCATTTGCCTTCTTAATCACTTGCTGCACCTGCATACTAACCTTTTGAGTTTCGTGCACCAGGACCCCCAGATCCCTTTGCACTTCAGTACTCTCCAGTTTCTTGCCATTAAGATAATAAATTGCTCTAGGATTTTTCCTGCCAAAGTGCATCACCTCACACTTTCCAGTGTTGTATTCCATCTGCCAAATCTCTGCCCACTTACTTAGCCTGTCTATGTCCCCTTGCAGGTTTTTTATGTCCTCCTCACTCACTACTTTCCCTCCCATCTTTGTATCATCTGCAAATTTTGATATGTTACACTTGGTCCCTTCCTCCAAATCGTTAATATAGATTGTAAAGAGTTGGGGACCCAGCACTGACCCCTGTGGAACACCACTAGTTACTGATTACCAGTCTGAGAATGAACCATTTATCCCAACTCTTTGCTTTCTGTTAGATAGCCAATCCTCTATCCATGCCAGAATATTACCCCCAATCCCGTGATTTTTTACCTTAAGCAATAATCTTTTGTGTGGCACCTTGTCAAATGCCTTTTGGAAGTCTAAATACACTACGTCCACTGGTTCCCCTTTATCCACTCTATATGTTACTTCCTCAAAGAACTCCAGCAAATTTGTCAAACATGACTTCCCCTTCGTAAAACCATGCTGACTTTGTCCTATTAAATTATGATTATCCAAATGTCCTGTTACTGTTTCCTTAATAATGGACTCCAAAATTTTACCTACCACAGATGTTAGGCTAACCGGTCTATAGTTACCAGCCTTCTGTCTACTGCCCTTTTTAAATAAGGGTGTTACATTAGCAGTTTTCCAGTCTGCCAGGACCTTAGCGGAATCCAGGGAGTTTTGAAAAATTATTACCAATGCATCTACAATCCCTACCGCCACTTCCTTCAAGACTCTAGGATGTAAGCCATCAGGTCCAGGTGATTTATCCGCCTTGAGTCCCATTATTTTACCGAGTACCACTTCCTTAGTGATTTTGATCGTGTTTAGCTCCTCTCCCCCTATAGCCCCCTGTTTGTCCAGTGTTGGGATATTCTTAGTGTCCTCTACTGTAAAGACTGATACAAAATATTCATTCAGTGTTTTTGCCATCTCCATATTTCCCACCATTAATTTCCCGGTCTCATCCTCTAAGGGACCAACATTTACTTTAGCCACCCTTTTACTTTTTATATAACTATAAAAACTCTTACTATCTGTTTTTATATTTTTTGCTAATTTACTTTCATAATCTATCTTCCCTTTCTTAATCAATCTTTTTGTTATTTTTTGCTGCCTTTTAAAGTTTTCCCAATCCTCTGTCCTCCCACTAGATTTCGCTACCTTATATGCCCTTGTTTTTAGTCGAATACTATCCTTAATTTCTTTACTTAGCCACGGATGACTGTCCTTTCTTTTACACCCTTTTCTTTTCAGTGGAATGTATTTTTTTTGGAAGTTGTAAAATAACTCCTTGAATGTACACCACTGATCATGTGTCGTCTTACCCTTTAATCTATTTTCCCAATCCACTCTACTCAATTCCGCTCGCATACCTTCATAGTCTCCTTTATTCAAGCTTAGCACGCTTGTTTGAGATCCAACCTTCTCACCCTCTAATTGAATATGGAATTCAACCATGTTATGGTCACTCATTCCAAGGGGATCCTTTACTAGGACATTTTTAATTAATCCTGTCTCGTTACACAGGACCAGATCTAAGGTTGCTTGCCCCCTGGTCGGTTCAGTTACATACTGCTCAAGAAACCCATCCCTAATACACTCAATGAACTCATCCTCAAGGCAGCCCTGCCCCATTTGATTTGTCCAATTAATATGATAGTTAAAATCCCCCATAATTATAGATGTTCCCTTATTACATGCCTCAACTATTTCCTGATTGATACTCCGCCCAACAGAGTTGCAACTGTTCGGAGGCCTATAGACTACGCCCACTAGTGTTTTTTTCCCCTTATTATTCCTTATCTCCACCCAAACTGTTTCATTATCATGATTTTTTGACCCAATATCATTACTCTGTATTACAGTGATTCCTTCCTTTATTAACATAGCCACCCCACCTCCCCTTCCTTCCTGCCTGTCCTTCCTGATCGTTAAATAACCTGGTATGTTTAATTCCCAGGCATTGTCACCCTGCAGCCATGTTTCTGTAATGGCCACAATATCATAACCATATGTAGTTATTTGTGCCATTAACTCGTCTATTTTGTTACGAATGCTACGTGCATTCAGATAGAGAACTTTCAAATATGCTTTGTGGCACTTAGTTCCTGCTTTTTCACTTTTTACCACTTTACCTTTTACTCCACACACTCTGTCCCTTCCTGCCACGCTCTGATTTGTGATTCCCCTACTGCTACCTATGTCTATGACCCTCTCTGTTGTCATTTTTATTTTTTGCTCTCTTGAAACCTCCCCCCCACTAATTAGTTTAAAGCCCTCTCCACAGCCCTAGTTATTCGATTCCTCCTAGTAGCTCACAGGTTTCTAAAGTTTAGCATCGCCCCAGCAGCTTCAGGGAGAATAGGCGTAGAAATTGGGGGGAATTACTAAAGCTTATAACGTAGCAGCTGGAGATCTTCTATGACACGACATGACAAGTGTTACAGTACTCTGATTGCTATTTTTCCTATCTGTGGGTTACTAGGAAGTAAGCTGGTTAAAATTAACAAATTGATATAATTCTGCATCAGTACTAATTTAATCTTTGAATTTCTTTCCTGTTTTCAAGGGAGGATCAGCCTTGTCTCCGAGTGCAGTGATGAGTAAGAAGAGAGCACAGGAGCAAGCAATCAACCTGGCTAAAGAGGTTGGCTGTCCAACCTTTAACAAAACAATGCTTTTATCCTGCCTCCGTACTCTACCTGCACTAACCCTGAACACCGCACAGACCAAGGTCAGTAACAGTGCAGTAAATGTTATTTTAATGTATCTATATTATACGAATAATCTTGCATAAGCGTGCACTTCCTGTCCAGAAACCTTACTTACTGTTATCATGATTTTTGGGTTATGCTTTTGTGTTGACATCTACCATTATGAATTGGTATGTGAACGTTTTCCATTCAACTATGATATGTCAACTAGAAAAAGAACCAGAGATAAGATGAGGAGAATGTTTTTTACTCAGCAAGTTGTTATGATCCGGAATGCACTGCCTGAAAAGATGGTGATAGCAGATTCAATAATAACTTTTAAAAGGGAAATGGATGATATTTGAAGGGGAAAAATTTGCAGGGCTATGGGAAAAGGGCAGGGGAGTGGGACTCTTTCAAAGAGCCAGCACAGGCACGATGGGCTGAAGGACCTCCTCCTGTGATGTATCATTCTATGCTTCTTTGGTATGAGGTACTTGGAGGCTGTGGTCACTATGTGGTTCTGTGGAAGAAATCCTATTGAGATGGTCACATGCTTGACTCCCACGGATGGCTGTTGCTCAAAGCTTACAGGGGTGAGCTTTGGCCGTTCTCAGCTGGGCAGCTAGAATGTGAAGTTGTACAGTGCTAAGCTGCTGCATTCAGGAGAGGGGAAACCTGGCACACAACAACCTCAGGGAGAACGATAGCAAAATACTGCGGATGCTGGAAAATTGAAACAACAACAGAAAATGCTGGAAAAACTCAGCAGGCCAGGCAACATCCGTGGAGAGAGAAACAGAGTTAACGTTTCAGGTCGAAGACCTTTCGTCAGAACTGAGAAAAAAGCAGGAAATGAAACAGATAAAAAAGCAAGTGGGAGGCTGGGGGGAGGAATAAAAGAACAAAAGGGGTGGTCTATGATAAGTAGAGATATTAAGAGATGCTCAAGGGAAGACGAGATGGTAATAGGACAGGTTAAGAAACAAAAGATGCCTCAGAAGTGTGAAGTGTGAAATGCTGGCAGAATGAAAGACAGCTGCTGTGGGGGAGAGAGAGAAAAAAAAGGGAAAAGGCACAAACCAAAAGGGTGGATAAAATATATATATATATATATATGTGGTAGGGGCCGAGGTTATGATCTGAAATTGTTGAACTCGATATTGAGTCCGGAAGGTTGTAAAGTGCCTAATCGGAAGATGAGGTGCTGTTCCTCGAGTTTACGCTGAGCTTCCGTGGAACAATGCAAGAGGCCGAGGACGGTGAGGTCTGAGTGGGCGTGGAGCGGTGAATTAAAATGACAAGCGACCGGAAGCTCAGGGTCACCCTTACTGACTGAATGGAGGTGTTCCGCAAAGCGGTCACCCAGTCTGCGTTTGGTCTCCCCAATGTAGAGGAGACCGCATCGTGAGCAGCGAATACAGTATACTAAATTGCAAGAAGTACAAGTAAATCGCTGTTTCACCTGGAAGGGGTGTTTGGGGCCCTGGAGAGTGGGAAGGGGGGATGCATAAGGGCAGGTGTTGCATCTCCTGCGCTTGCATGGGAAGGTGCCGGGCGAGGGGGAAGTGGTGCTGGGGGTGATAGAGGAGTGGACTAGGGTGTCTCGGAGGGAGCGGTCCCTACGCAATGCTGAAAGGGGAGGTGAGGGGAAGATATGTTTGGTGGTGGGATCACGTTGGAGGAGGCGGAAATGGCGGAGGATGATCCGTTGAATGTGGAGGCTGGTGGGGTGAAAGGTGAGGACAAGGGGAACTCTATCATGGTTCCGGGAGGGAGGGGCCGGGATGAGGGCAGAAGTGCGGGAGATAGAACGGACACGGTCAAGGGCCGTGTCGACCACGGTCAAGGGCCGTGTCGACCACGGTAGAGGGGAATCCTCGGTTGAGGAAAAAGGAAGACATGTCGGAAGCACTGGTATGGAAGGTGGTATCGTCAGAGCAGATGCGGCAGAGACGGAGAAACTGGGAGAAGGGAATAGAGTCCTTACAGGAGGCGGGGTGGGAGGAAGTGTAGTCCAGGTAGCTGTGGGAGTCAGTGGGCTTGTATTGAATGTTGGTCAATAACCTATCCCCAGAGATGGAGACGGAGAAGTCGAGGAAGGGAAGGGAAGAGTCGGAGATGGACCATGTGAAGGTGAGGGAAGGATGGAAATTGGAGGCAAAGTGAATGAAATTGTCTAGTTCAGGGCGAGAGCAGGAAATGGCACCGATACAGTCATCAATTACCGGAAAATGAGGTGAGGGAGGTGACCTGAGTAGGACTGGAACAAAGAGTGTTCCACATATCCCACGAAAAGGCAGGCATAGCTAGGACCCATGCGGGTTCCCATAGCAACACCTTTGATTTGGAGGAAATGAGTGGAGTCAAAGGAGAAGTTGTTTAATGTGAGAACAAGTTCAGCCAGGCGGAGGAGGGTGCTGGTGGATGGGGACTGGTTGGGCCTCTGTTCAAGGAAGAAGCGGAGCGCCCTCAGGCCATCCTGGTGGGGGATGGAGGTGTAGAGGGATTGTACGTCCATGGTGAAAAGGAGGCGGTTGGGGCCAGGAAACTGGAAACTGTTAAAGTGGCGGAGGGCGTCAGAGGAGTCGCGGATGTAGGTGGGAAGAGACTGGACAAGGGGAGAAAAAATAGAGTCAAGATAGGAAGAGATAAGTTCCGTGGGGCAAGAACAGGAACGTTAACTCTGTTTCTCTCTCCACGGATGTTGCCTGGCCTGCTGAGTTTTTCCAGCGTTTTCTGTTGTCACCTCAGGGAGAAGTCTACAGCTTGTACCATCCTAAGTTCTGAAGGGGAATGGTTGCCTGATGGTGAGGAGGAAAGCCAGGGCAAAAAAACATGGGAGCCAGAGAGGAAATCTAGGTTTTATTTTAATTTAATGGTGACTGGGTAACACTGCAGATTAGAAATAGGACAATAACCCTGTACATCTGGTTGCTAGGTTCAAATCCAGCCCAGACAGAGAGGATGAACGTCTCCTCTCTCTGCCAAATGGAAGCATTGTAAGTAATATGAGTCTGGACAGCCTCAATCAGTTTCCAGAAAATAAAACAACCCATATTTGTGTACAAATTGGCACTTGTAGAATTTGTAAATTTTACAATTTAACGCTCCTGTCATGCAAAGCTCTGTGCCAAATCATAAACTTTATCCCTAAATTCTCAGACGCAGTTAAAAAAAAGTGCATGGTTGTGTGGCATGAGCAATGGAAATGATACCCTGCCACAGTAGAGCGCTCTTTTGAGGCATTGGCGTTAAGGTACATTTTTGGGAAGGGTATACAAGAACATTAGAAGGGGATGAACGAGAAAACCCATCGAGTCCATTGTTTGCACAGGAGGAGCATTTCTGTGAATCTAAACTGTACCTGACATGACCAGAAAGTGCTGAGTGGTGTTCTTGTTTCTAAAGTATTCCATACCCCAGCACTGAATCTCTTACCAACATAGTGAAAGAAAAAATAAAATGATTTATGAGCCTTGGAACACCCCTCTGCATACATGCCAATGACTGAGATACACATAATCAGGTTTTGAGGTCACGTGGCTTTGAGCAGAGAACAGCGGTGACGTGGCAGGGAGAAATGGGTGGAACATGAACTGAGTGCGGAGAGCCAAGAGGGTGTTACCATAATCTGGGGGAATGGGGATAAGTGTGCAGCATGAACTGCGGAGGGGGGGTCAGAGTGCAGCATGATCGGGTGTTGGGGGGGACTGTCGGAGAGGAACAGCATTAACTGGAGGAGGGGGTGAAGAATGGCAATTTAAACTGGGCGGGGGGGAACACGCGGTGCGGGGGGGGGAAGAGTGGCTCAGTGTCACTGTCACAACCACATAAATGATTTTAAAGCAATTGATCAGATTGAGCTCAGATAGTATCAATACATGACAACAACAACTCCACAAGAAATGAGGGAGCATCCCTGTAATTTTTCTCACAATTTTCTACTGAACAAGTGATGCAATGTTGGACGGACATGCAGCTGAAGATGTGATAAACCTATGTCCCACTGCACTTTCAGTGTAATTATAGGGTAGAACTTATGAATCCTGGCATGAAGCTTCAAGCACGGAATTGTAAATCTACCTTCACAGGAGTGTATTCGGGGATGTTTTTCACTTATCAGTTGTTCTAAACATGGATGGCACTATGTTAGAGTATTGATTCATTTAAATCCAAATTAGATACATTTCTTTAAGAAACTAATATTTTGGGATACAGTATATGAGTAATTTGAGACATGACACGTGGTAAATGTTGCATGTTTCGGAGGAACAGGTGCCTTTGGACCGATGGTTCCCAAACCTCTCCACCACTGGTGTTTTCCTCACATCATGTCTGGGTCTGTTGTAGACTAATTGATAGAGATTGATTGCCATGATTAGTCAACAACTTCATTATCAATGTATCATGTGACTATCAAGATGGTAGAAGGACAATTAGATGGACTTTGGTCTTTTTTTCATCTAGCAATTCCTATATTCCTATGTAAATTCAATTACATAACATAACTTGAATGCCAAGGGATCGTATTCAGGCCGAGCTCTTACCTGGATGTTGGTTTCTTTTGTGACTCCACAGCTATTATCAGTCAGTGGGCCATTCCGGTCATGGGCCCCCATAGTTGATGGGATCTACCTGCAGGAAACCCCCCTCACAGCCCTAAGCAGCGACCGGTTCCACAAGGTGGACTTACTGATCGGGAGTGCAGAGGAGGATGGGCTTGTTAGAAGAGCAAAAGCAATCAAGGTGAGGAGATCGAAATATTTTTTAAGAATGATTGAAATTGTTCTTTGCTGCCAAATGATTGGCCTCTTGTGGATTGACACAATATTGATCACATAATAAGGTATGGTGACTCAGTTAGTAATTTCACCGCTCAGTGTGTGACTGAGTCCTACAGACCAGGAAGGCCCCAAATTAACATTCAGTTAGTTACTCAGCAGGAAATAAAGGTCCTACAACTGACCTCGGCCCTCCTGGGCTAAGGAGGGGAAAATCAGCTAAGTTCCGACTCCTGATTGCTGTCCAGTGACTCCTGCTGGAAAGTGTGTGTGTGTGTGTATGTGTGTGCTTGCGTGTGTTTGTACTTGTGTGTATACTTGTGTGTACACTTATGGGTGTGTACACTTGTGTGGATGGCGAGTGACAACATGATAGAGGCTCAACTTTGAGCTGCCTCAGAATCAAATAACCTGCTAACAGCTGTCACATATTGAGAATAACCAGGTGAGGTACACTGTACCCAGTGTGAGTCAGCATCTTTCGGAAAACATGAAACGGCCATTTGGCCAATCAATATCAGTCCTTCCATGGACCATGTACAATCTAACCTGTCATGCACCCTATCCCATTCATTAAATGTTCTGTAAATTACTCACTACACCAAAGGTAATTTTAGTGACATGGTAGAATATCTATCCAACCTCACAATGAACAGTGAGAGCAATTATCTGCATCACAGTTGCCTGATTCCTACATCTCTGAATCTCGAAGGAATTCGGAATTGCTTACAGCTGTAAAGGAATATCTTTTATTAAGCTCAAGACTTGATAAAATCACACGTGAATCTCAAAACAGTTGGGAACACCCACGCCACGATTTTTCCGGTCGATGCGGCTTGGGGGCAGCACAGCTGCCTGCCGGGTTCTAGTCCCGCCCCCAACGACGTCCGACGCACCGATGCGATTTTGCGTCAATTGGCCTCGTTAAGCCCGCCCTGCGAGCTTGCCGGCCAATTAAGAGGAAGCCAGTGTCAGATGACATCAGTTGATGACACGTCATCTGCCGGTTTTCTTAAAGGGGCCACGCACACTTTTTTTTGACAGCTGATTTTTCAGTGTTTGACAGCATTGAGGTGCTGCAAACACTGACAATCACTGTACAAAGGTGAGCCCTTGCACCCAGGCTCTCTAGTGACTCACTCCTTAGGCTAGAACAGAAGGCAGCTGCAGGTGAGGTTACAGAAGTGATCTGTTACTGGTGAGAGAGGTTCTCCCAGTGAGGTGGGACTACACAAACAATTCAAAACTTGTCACCTACAGAAAAGTCTAAATACATTTAAAAAATGATTTGCCCAACATTTCCTTACCTCTGAAACTCACCAGTATACCATTGGATCCTTCACACCACTTCTGAAGCTGTCATCAGTGCACAAACATTACAGTAGACCCACAGCACGCCACACTTACCTGGCGTGATGTCCGGACATCGGGAAGCCCACAGTAGACCTGTTAAAATTGCAAAAAGCCTCTTAACTGCATGTTAACAACCTGTTAACAAGCAGTTAAGTGCCTATAATCTTCTTCCCGCCGCTAGGTGTCGGGTCCATGCGCAAATCGGGGACCCAGCACCTGGGAAGATTGTTTGGAGGCGGGTTGACAGCGGGTTTCTGACCCGCTGTCAATCTTTGCGATTTTGCTGGATGTCCCACCTCCAAACCCGCCCCCAGCGCCGGCAAAATTACGGCCTGCTGACTTCTGCTACACTCCATCTTTTCCAACCTTCTCTCTTTACTTCATTCCTTTGACTCCACTAATTTATTCTCCTTTGCTTCATTCTTTAACTTTGGTGCCCTCTTTTGTTGTCCAGTTATTGCCTAACTTCAGGACTCACAATGTGTCAGTGCTCCCATACTCCCAAAGGGGAGCTGCGCTCAAAGGGAGTGCAGGTGGGAGAATCTGGACTACAGTATTGTTGCCCTATCTCTGTTTGACCATGGCTCCCCACTGTGAGGACTGAATTTACCCTATAGTTTCTTATTAAAGTTACAACTCATCTGTAGTCTCTCCCTTTCTCCAGACACTTTGCCATTCTCCTTATTGTAATGTGTTCTGAATTCTCCAAGTAGCTCCTCCGCACAGTCTCCTTTGAGTCCTTTTGATCTACAGTCAACAGAATTGGCTAACTGGGCTCCTACTGCTTAATTTGGAGAATGGATAATAAAAGAAACTGCGGCCCTAAAATTACGACATGGGATATTAGTAAATGAAGACTTAACGCGCTCATCTAAAATTCCCCTATCCGCTATATAGAATAGCATCACGTGCAAGATTTTTTGGGCAGCTATTTGCAATTTTTCATTTTTGGTGGCACATGCCTTAAGCTTTGGAAAATGGATGGACTTTGCATTTTTTCTCTCCCTCAGGTACCTTCCCTCATTCCCACCAGAGGGACAGCATGTGCTGTGCCTGTTGCGTAACAACATCTTCAATTGTACTATGTCCCATTGGAATAGTCTCTTCAATTTGCCATTTCTCAATTTGGCTCATCGTAGCTGCTAGCTTTCAGATCCTGTGGCGAAACATATGTATTGATTATTAACAACGCAGAGGCACTAGACTAGCTCATTAAAGGAAGGCTTTGATGCTTTATAAGCAGGGGTTTACAGATGCTTGCTCAGCGAGATGCTGATAAAATCCTTTCTGCCAGAACCAAGCATATGCAATATGATGTGTTCCATACTGCTGCCAGGAAATGGTAGCCTTTTGGGTCACAGGAAGGATCTAAATAATCTCCATTATCATTCAATTAATAAAGAAGTGAACCACGGAAAGGCCACAGTGTTGACATTGTGCCTTTGCCATTCTAAAGCATTGTGCCACACTATGATAGGTCAGATTTTAGTCCAACAGTTTTATTTGAAATCACAAGCTTTCGGAGCTATCGATCGCCCCTTCCTCAGGTGAAGTAAAGAAATACCGAGTCTGTATTTCTTTACTTCACCTGAGGAAGGGGCGATCGATAGCTCCGAAAGCTTGTGATTTCAAATAAAACTGTTGGACTATAACCTGGTGTTGTGCGACCTCTCAATTTTGTCCACCCCAGTCCAACACCGGCATCTCCGCATCAAGGTCAGATTTGCCCATGCTTTCAGTGAAATGTGCTAAGTAAGGACCTGTGCCCTACAGGGAGGGAAACAAAATTCAAAGGCCAAGTCAGCATGGGATTTTTCTTGCTCGCCTTCTTTCAACTGGCACAGGAGTGGCACTGGCAAAGCTTTGGAAGCAGGTTGCGCGCCAACCTTCTTAATTTGTGGCAGGCACTCTAATAGGAGTGGAATATGCAAGATGTTAAAAAATAGGAGGGGATTGCACTAGAGTACATGTATTTCCTTTAATCAATATCTGCTTTTCGTATATGACATTTTCTTCACGACATAATTGTAACGATGACAGGCTGATGTGTTGATGATACTCAAGAGAAGAGCAACAACGATGGCTCCAGGATTCGGGGCTCTAAGTTATGAAGAAAGACTCACCAAATTTTTAAAATGCTGAAAGGAATGGATAGGTAGAAAGAACTTTCATTTACATCACACCTTATCATTTCCTCAGGGCATTCCAAAACGTTCAGCACCACCTTCTCAAGGGCAACTAGGGATGGGCAATAAATGCTGCCTTTGCTAGCGACGCTCATCTCCCGAGAATGAAGTAAAAAATGCACATCCAATTAGTTACTTTTTGAAATACAGTCACTGTTTTTTTTGTATAGAGCAAGATCCCACAAACAACAACCAACCTGTTAAACTGTGTTTTTGACAGTGATGGTTGAGAGTGGAATGTTGGTCAGAGTTTTTTCGAAGAAAAATGGATAAAAGTAAATGCAAGCAAGTTATGTAAGGTTTCGCTGTATGCTCAGAACCAGACAACATGAGTATTAAATTAAGCAAATACAAAGCAGCCAACATGTGCGACAGCTAATGGAGTTAATGCTGAGCCAATTATTGTAACACATTTAAAATGAACTGAGTGAAGATCTAGTTAGATACAGGAGCAAGGATTATAAGGATCAATATAGATATGAGAAGGTCTGTGGAACACAATGGTTCCTGAGTTGGCAGTTGCTTGGAAATTTTATCATAACGAAGGCATCTGGTCAAGGATGTGTAACGCAGGATATAAGATTAAAGAGGTATTCTTGAAATTTTCCTGATGTACCACAGTGAGAAAGTTTGCAGAATATGAAAACTAACTAGCCAATAATGAAACACTGTGGATGAATAAAGAGATAAGGACAAAATTAAAACTAAAGAAAAAGGCAGACACTAAGTACATGAACAATAAGGGAGATGATGACAAAAGAGAATACGAAGAGGTTAGGAAAGATGTCAAAAAAACAATTAAGAAAGCAAAGAAGATCTACAAAATTAAATTATACAGGAATATTAAAAGAAACAGGCACATAAAAAAACAAAAGGAAAATCAGAATAGGGATAGGGACACTAAGTGGTGCACACAATAATCTCACAGCGAAATAGCAGAAATATTGAATATTTACTTTGTCGCAGTATTTACCAGGGAGACTAACAGGGTGGTCATGACATTAGAAGAAGCGATCAAAAAAGATATCATAACATTTAAGATAGAAAGGGGGAGATAATTAATAAACTGATCAAACTTAGAGAGGATAAAACCCCTAGGGGGAGAAATTCAGTATCGCCCCATTTGGGGCGCAATTATCGGCCGGGTGCAAAGATTAGCGCCCGGCGCTAATTATCGCCACCGACTGCAAACTTGACTTTTATCGCCCCTGGTAGTGATTGGAGCACTAAATCAGGCGCTTCACACCTGTCTTAAGGCACAAAGGCCGAGGAGCGAGGCGCTACCTCAGAGCGCTGGCGAAGCTCATGTGATGTCAGTCAGCAATGGAACACACACACAATGGCGCAGGCCAGTTCTTAAAGGGGATGGTTAATCTTGCTTTCGATCCACATCCTGCTCATTGCAGCCTTGAATCTCGGCCTGGAGAGACTTGCACATCAAATCTGCTGGAAAGAACAATGGAGAGTACCAGGCAAACAGCTCAGAGTGCAGCCCCCACAGTCTCTTCTAAATCGATACAAGGAATGGCAAATCAAAATGAACCTGCAAAGTGCTGCTCAGTACCCAAAACTCCTTTACGCAACGTTGAATCTCTCCTGAAGTCTCTCTCTCTCTCTCTCAGAATGCGCGGTTCAAAAATGGCACCAACAATAAAAGGCAGGAAGTGGTCACCTTTAAATAGCGCTCCCCCAGTCCCTTCATGACTGCAAAATGCTCCCCTCAACCTGTCGTTGCTAGCGGCAGGCAGTAAGGCAGGGGGCACCACTCAATATCCGCTCCGGGGCGATACCGGGGCGTTGCGCACTTGACTGACGTCATGGTCTATCGGCGCAGGAGATCTTGGCGGTAGTGTTTAGCGCCGCCGCAAAATGTCTAGTTAATTTCATGAGCGGCGCAAACTTCGCCGCGCCTGGGCGCTAGATGCTTTGCGCCCCATTAGCGCCCTCTTCAGGCGCTAACGGGAGGCGCAACCAACTGAATTTTTCCCCCCTGGTTCGCATGGATTACATCCACGCATATTAAAAGTAGCTAGAGAGGAGATAGCAGAGACACTGGGGTAGAATTTCCACTTTGGGTGCAAGCGGCGACCCGAGTGCAAATTGCAGCCAAAATTGCGCTGGTTTTGAGAAGTGTTTTTTTCCCTCGACTTTCCACTCAAACTCATTTGCCTATCGGTGAATGTAAAATTTGCCATGAATCAGCCCAATTGGGCAGCATTTTAGAACATAATTTTTTTTTATATTTCCTTCGAAAAATATTCCTTGATATATTTGAGAGTGGTAACCTGGAGCAGTTTGATTAATACAGCTGAAAATGGGTTTATCACAAAAAATAAGAATTTTTAATCAGCATCTAGCCCACCACCTGTGAGTAATTTGATTTCAAATAACTGAAAATGACTTTAAAAACTATACAGAACCATTTGCTATTATATTGGTGTACAGTAGTCAGTTTCTTAGTAAATTAAAAAAAGTTATATTCAAAAGCTTTTAAAACATGCCTATTGGCACCCAAAAGAACCAGCCTAATTTTAAGAGCCTCCTCAAAGTCCGGCAAATGGGCAGAATTAGCGGAAGTTCGCCATGGTGATTAATGTGATCTGGGGGCGTGGCCAGTTGTGTTTTGGCGGGGCCAGATTCTCGCACGATTTTTTTTAAACTAATGCAAAAGATCACGGAAACTCGATTTGCACTGGATGTAATTCCGCGATCTTTTGCGCTGGTTTGATTGATTTCGGGCCAATCGTGTTGAAAAAAACAATGCACCCTAGCGGAAACACCAGGCCACTATTACATATTTATAAAAAATCATTAGAAAGGGAATAATGCAAGATGACTGGCGGACACCTAATGTGATTCCTATATTTAAAATGGGAGATAGAACAAGTCTAAGGAATTATAGACCAGTTGGCTTAACGTCGGTGGTAGGAAAGATAATGGAACCTTTACTCAAAGATGTAATAGAAAAACATCTAGAAACTGAAAATATAATAAAGTCAACATGGATTTCAAAGGGGAAGGTCATGCTTTCCCAAATTATTGAATTCTTTGCAGAAGTAACAGAAAGAGTAGACAAGTGTAATCTAGTAAATGTAATATACTTAGATTTTCGAAAGGCCTTCAATAAGGTAGCGTATAGTAGACTCATGACCAATGTGCCCCCTAATTGTTTTTGGGTGTGTGGCCCATTCACAGTTTCGCGAATGAAACTTAACGTTGAAAAAGCCGATCCCGAGCTACGCAGGACCGGCAAACAGCTTAAAGGGGAACGTGAAGAACTAATTCAAGTGCGATACCAGTAACCTCAACTCCTATTTCCCATTCACCAACAGTTCCACACTCTTTACCTTCCCTCTGTCACTAACCATCACAGCGTCCGCTTGGCCACAATGCAAAAATAAAAGCCAACACAAAATAAACATTCCAAACCAAATTTATAAATGAAATCATGCCATTATTGCATACAAACTCAAACTAATCACGTGTGTATTCCCTTAGTGCCTGTCTTCCATGTGACTTTGCCTGTCCTACTGCTCCTACGCAGTGGCTGCAGCATGACTGGTGGAAGGTTGCTGACTTTTAGTGGAGGAGACTGCAGGTGGCCTTGGAGGACGACCTTGGGCAGCTCTGGGCCTAGAAGGCCCGGCTTCAGACTGCACCCTCTCGGCAGGGGTGACAGCAGTCTGGGCAAGGGCACTGGCGGAGTGGCAGGGGTGGGAGCACGAATGTTGCCATTCTGAGAGAGGACAGCAGGCTCATGCTCCATGGAGTCACTGCCACTCCCTCAGCAATCCTAGTAATCTGTTGGAGGACAGCAGTTTGAGCTTGCATGGCAGCAAGCTGATCTTGCTTGGCTTCAGTCTGAGCTACCACTGTAGTACTCAGACTTTTGTCGGAAGCTGCATTTGCGGCAATGGAAGCTGAGACATCAGTAATTAGACGCTGGATCCACAAGTGTGTTGATGGAGTTGGCCACCAGTTCTGTGTTGGAAAGGATGGGCACAAAGCTCTGTGCAAAGCCCTGTGCCAAGTTGGTGCTGGACTCCTCCATGCTCCTTGACATTGAACGCAGGCTTTCTGGCAGGCTTCCCAATGCACCAAGCATTTTGTTGTGTACGCCCATCAGCCTTCTTCTGTAGCCTGGCCCATCGAATTCCTCACCTGAGTCCTCTGCAGCAGAACTCATGTGCGATCTCGCCCTCCGGCGAGCTGGCACCTGCGCAATCCTTGCCCCCTGCCCTGGTTATAGCGCACTTGGGCCTGGTGTCTCACCATCTGCAGATCCCGCCTCTATGCGATCCTCTAAGATACGCGCAGTGTCAGTAGCTGTGTTGGTGGCTGCGAGTGTGAAATCAAGGGACGGTGTGTCTTCATCATCACTGACTTCTTGGTCTTGCTCCACTGCCTGGCCAGGTTGCACTTCTTGGGTATCCGAAAGGAAAAAGACACAAGGGTAAGGTTGTGGTGAGGGATGGGGGGAAGCAAAAGATGCATGCTTACACCATCGGCAGCTTCTAAGTCAGAAGAGATTGCGGGATGAGGGGGAAGTGGGATGTGAGAAGGAGGATTAGGTTTGAGGATACTGTCATCTTCAGTGGATTCAGCCCCGCCGGTGGCCACGGCCTCAGCAATGGCCCTTCCGACAATGGCCAACACCGTCTCCTCCATGGAGTTTAGAGCATGCAGATGCACCTCTCCCCCTCCGGTTAGTCCCTGCTGCCTCAGGTTGTGCGCCACCTTCTCCTGTAAGAAAGAGGGAAGTGTGTCAGTGAGTGCGGTGCAATGTGTTTGAGTGATGTGGCTGTCATGATTGAATAGCTGGCAGTGTGTGCAAGCTGTGAGATGTGGGTGTGAGGCTTGCAACAGTGCTAAGTGTGTGAGGGTGAGGTGAAGCATATGAATGTTAGGTATGAGTCCTGATTGATAGAGATTGTTGGTAGGTGAGTGATGGGGTGTGGTGATTTGAGCAGTGGCTGAGGCTAGTAGTGCAGTTGGTAGGATATGGCATTTGATGATGCATTCACTGATCTTGACCTCTCGTGTGAGGTCATTAAACTCCTTGCGGCACTGCATCCAGGTCCTTGGGACTGCGCTCCTGGCATTGACCTCCACGGCTATCTGCTCTCACTGCCTTTTCACTGTGTGTCTGGAGGGCTTCCTGGCCCCCTGCGGATACAGGACGTCTTTCCTCCTTTCCACTTCCTCCGCCAAGACCTCCAGTGCAGCATCGGAAACCCTGGGTGCCCGCACTCTCCCATATTCAGCCATTCAGGTCAGATTCAGCTCACAAAGGACTCGCAGCACCTGCTCCAGCCACAATGCACCTCCCCTTTAAGAGGTGCAGGCTAGCTTTTAGCAGTGCAGGCTAGCATTCAGTAGAGTTAGCAAGTCACAATTGTGGGCCCCCTGCTGATGCATACAGCCAATCAACAGCGCGTTAGCGGTGGCTGTGCGCAGAAATCATGATAATGAGCAGGCAGCACAAAGATGCCATGCTGCCTGCATTACATCAAATGGGTGTGGGGTAATTGTGCATTGAGATTCCCGAGCACTTTTTTGGGGGATATCCAATTTAGCCCCCAGTGGATCGACCCTCATACACCTAGAAGAAAATCATAGAATGGTTACAGCACGGAGGAAGGCCATTCGGCCTGTCGAGCCCGTGCCGACTCTCGGCTAGCCTCACTCCCCTGCCATAGAATGATAGAATAGTTACAGCACTGATCTAAACATAATTCTGACTCTGATAAACCAAATGACAACTCATTTATTTCCAGTGTCTAGAATTCTGGATCCAATCATGATATGTAAATACAGAGTTCGAATCCTGGCATGTAACATTGCCTAATTTTTCAGTTTTTAATACTCAGCAGGCCAAGTACAGCAAGGTTAGCCTAGTTGCATCAGATCCCTTTGATATAATATATGTTTTTGTTGAGACTCACTGAATGAGAGGTTTAATGGGCTGCAGTACAAAGGTTTGCAAACAGCTCATTATGTTTTATGAGCTACAGGTTATTCAAATTGTCATCCAATTACAACAGTCCTTGGCAAAATAAGAAAGAGCGCAGGAAAAGACCCAACACTTTCATTTGATCCCAAGCCACCTAACTATCTCTTCATCATATTCTTCAATCTCTTCTTTCTCTACAAAAACTTCGAGGGGCATATTTTATAAATTGGGCTCCCAGCATAGACCTTGACGTGAGACTGATCAGAGCACATAGTGAGAATTTAGCACTTCCCACACGATTTTCCATTATTAATTTTAAAATCATACGAGGTGCACTTATCTCCATGACAGAATTCCTGATATATGCTGCCATCATCTGTAGCTTTGTGCCAGGAGAACTAATCTACACCCTAATTTCTTCTTTAACCCTATTTTTCTACTTGAGTGGCTTTCCTTGGCAACTTGATTCCACAGATCCTTGCGCTAAAAAGATTTCTCTAGCTTCCCTTCTTACTCCTAATATCCCCATAGTGAACAATTTATCTGGACCTGTAACTAGGTTAACTCAAAGAGCTTGAATCTCCTTTGAGGTTTTCCCATTTATCCAGCATAACTCCATAGAAAAGCGTAAGAAAAGCGTTTCTTCGGGGTTTCCGCAGATCTTCCGCTGAAGTTACGGCAGACACTCGGGAGAATCCCCATAGAAATTCAACCCCAAAACGACTTCTTTCCTGAAGAAACAAATTCCAATTTAATACCCTTTCAGCATAAATCCAGTACCTGATACCCTGGACTATTTTTATTATTTAGCTCTGTACTTAAGTGTAGTAATACGCTTCTTTTGATTAGGTGACCTCAACTGTACACAGTAACCACGTGTGAAGTAGTCCCACATTTTGTCAGTATTGAACCATTGCACACTGCCCGTGATTGACAGGATCTTTAGAGTGCAGAATGGGGAGAACTTGTCCGAAGCTGCGGAAAAAGCTCGGTGGAATGAATATCATTTTTATATTTTAAGTTTCATACAGGCTTGTTATTTTCCGCAGGAAAGGCTTTTGTTCCACATAGGTGGAGTCGAACTTAAACTCCACAGGTGCCAGCAAAGTACTTCATCCTGGAGGTGCTCAACTCGCTCACAATATTATAGTGGGAAGATTTGCTTAGTGGGCTCTTTTACAGAGCATGAGCACTTATTTCTTTCACGGAGAAGCATGTCGGTGACACATGCTAAGGTGTTCCACTCCAGGACATTAACATTGTTACAAGTTTAGTGCCTTAGATATTCTCTCAGTTAGAGTGGTGCTTGTCACTCCCGTAAGTGCTCTGAGTGTCTCACATTTGGCCTCTGCCCATACTGCCCAATATCTAACTTTATGATCTTCTTAAACCATGGTTGTAACGAATGGACCCTCTTGTGATCTGAACTGGATGTTGTATCTCCCTCAAACGTAATCTTCCAGTCCTTTTGAAGGTGAACTGAGAAACATTTGGTGAAACAAGGCCAGATACAAATCATTGGGGGCGATTTTCTGACGTCGAAGGAGGCGGGTTTGGAGGCGGGAAAGGCAGGAAAATCAGAAACAATGAGGTCGGGTTCGGAACCCGCCTCCGCGGGATTTTGCTGGTGCCGGTTTTGGAGGTCGGGAAACGGTCCCGCTTCCAGCTGGCCATAGCGCTACTTAAGATCATTAAATGGACTTTCAGAAGGCTTTCGATAAGGTTCTGCATAAAAGATTGGCGTGCAAAGTTAAAGCACATGGGATTGGGGGTAAGGTACTGACTTGGATAGAGAACTGGTTGGCAGACAGGAAACAAAGAGTTGGAATAAACGGGTCTTTTTCCGAGTGGCAGGCAGTGACTAGTGGGGTACCGCAGGGATCGGTGCTAGGACCCCAGTTATTCACAATATATACTAATGATCTAGACGAGGGAACTAGATGTAATATCTCCAAGTTTGCAGACGACACAAAGCTGGGTGGGCGTGTGTGTTGTGAGGAGGATGCAGAGAAACTCCAGTATGATTTGGACAAGTTGGGTGATTGGGCAGATGCATGGCAGATGCAGTATAATGTGGATAAATGCGAGGTTATCCACTTTGGTGGCAAAAACAGGAAGGCAGATTATCTGAACGGCAATAGATTGGGAAAAGGGGAAGTGCAACGAGACCTGGAAGTCCTTGTGCACCAGTCGTTGAAGGTAAGCATGCAGGTGCAGCAGGCGGTTAAGAAGGCAAATGGTATGTTGGCCTTCACAGTGAGAGGATTCGAGTACAGGAGCAAGGATGTCTTGCTGCAGTTGTACAGGGCCTTGGTGAGACCACACCTTGAGTATTGTGTGCAGTTTTGGTCGCCTTATCTGAGGAAGGATGTTCTTGCCATGGAGGGAGTGCAGCGAAGATTCACCAGACTGATACCTGGGATGGCAGGAATGACGTATGAAGAGAGATTGGGACGATTGGGCTTGTATTCGCTAGAGTTTAGTAGAATGAGAGGGGATCTCATTGAAACTTATAAAATTCCAACAGGACTAGACAGACTAGATGCAGGAAGGATGTTCCCGATGGCGGGGGGAGTCCAGAACCAGGGGTCACAGTCTAAGGATAAGGGGTAAGCCATTTAGGACTGAGATGAGGAGGAATTTCTTCACCCAGAGAGTGGTGAACCTGTGGAATTCTCGACCACAGAAGGCAGTTGAGGCCAATTCATTAAATATATTCAAGAAGGAATTAGATATATTTCTTAAGGCTAAAGGGATCAAGGGATATGGGGAGAAAGCAGGGACAGGGTACTGAATTTGGATGATCAGCCATGATCTCATTAAATGGCGGAGCAGGCTCGAGGGGCCGAATGGCCTGCTCCTGCTCCTATCTTCTATGTTTCTATGTTTTCTATGTTAAGGGCCTCGCTAAGCCTATTTTGAGAGGCCCTCTTGATTTTTCAAGCATTTCGGGGTGATCCACGCACCTCCTAAACCACGCCAGGTAAACCTGGCGGGTTGACTCGTGGGTGGTCTCCTCACAGCTGCAGGTCCAACAAGACATTGTTTATTTCATCAAGGATTACTTGCAGGTGCCAGACCTTTGCTTTAAAAGGTCTTTGAGCACTTTTAGATGGCCTTCCAAAGTCGGAGGTGCTGCAACTTGAATCTATCAACTGTGGGACCTCCTTGGAAGACCCTCTCCCCGCTTGCAATGAGCACTTCCCCAAAGGAGGCATCTGCAAGCAGCATGGGAACCATTCGTTTTCTTTCTGCATGGACCTCAGATGAGGAGCATCCAAGTCAGCAGCAGAACCAGGCAGCTCAGCAGCAACAGCAGCAGGAGCCCCAACCTCCTGCCCAGGCAGCTCAGGAGCAACAGCAGCAGGAGCCCCAACCTCCTGCTCAGGAGCAACAGCAGCAGGAGCCCCAACCTCCTGCTCAGGCAGCTCAGCAGCAACATCAGCAGGTGCCCCAACCTCCTGCTCAGCCACCTGATGCTGCACAGGGCAGAAGGCGCCAGTGCATCGAGGCACCTCGCCACAGGAGATACCCCCGACAGAGGGTTTACAGACAAAGGATGAGCTACCTCAACATGAGTGAGCAGCAGTGCCAAAGGAGGCTGAGACTTTCGCGAGAGGTTGTCCGAGAGATCTGCGGCCTGCTGCAGCAAGACCTGGTGCCCAGAGGAACGGGTGGACACCCCTTACCAGTGGCTGTCAAAGTCACCACCGCACTCAACTTCTTTGCCTCAGGCTCCTTCCAGGGATCATCAGCAGACATCAGCGGCATCTCCCAGTCGGCTGCCCACAGTTGCATCAGGCAGGTTACCGATGCCCTTTTTGCTAAGGCCCACAATTACATCCACTTCTCAAGGGATCAAGCAAGTATAACCGCCCGTTCGGTTGGCTTTGCAAATATGGTAGGCGTGCCAATGGTGCAGGGCGTCATAGACTGCACACATGTGGCCCTTAAGGCACCCCATCACAACCCAGCTATCTTTGTCAACCGAAAGGGCTTCCACTCCCTCAATGTACAGCTGGTGTGTAACCACAAGAAGGAGTTCTTGCATGTTTGCGGCAAGTTCTGTGGTAGTTGCCATGACTCTTTCATCCTGCGGCACTCTAGTGTTCCTCCGCTTTTCAATCCACCAAACCAACTTAACGGATGGCTCCTTGGTGACAAAGGCTACCCCCTGAAGAAGTAGCTAATGACGCCGATCAGGAGGCCAGCTAACGAGGCTGAAGAGCGCTACAACGCCAGCCACACTTCGACCAGGTCCATCATCGAGCAAACCATTGGGTTGTTTAAGATGCGCTTCCGTTGCCTTGACCGATCAGGCAGTATACACCATACAGGGTCTCCAGAATGGTCATGGTCTTCTGTACACTGCACAACATCGAACAGCGTCGTGGCTTGCAGCTTCCTGATGAGCAAGTGGCTCAGTTCCAGCCCTCCTCAGATGAGGAGGAGGAGGATCTGGAGGAGGTCAGCGCGCCGGTGTATCGACCAGCAGCAGCGGCAGCACGCGAGCACATGGCTGCCCGGGATACAAGTGATGAACTTATCATGGCCAGATTTGCATAGGTTGCCCAAGTTGGCACATGTCCTTGGCTCCATCCTAAGACATCATTGACAATGGACATGACACTCTGGCCTCTTTTCACTCAGGGCCACCAACCTGACAACGGAAGTGTGGCAGAGCCTGCAATGTGGAGCTGCCTAAGGCGAAAGAACAGATGCCATAACACCATCATTTTGGCATCAAATCATTTTAATGCTTTCCAACAGGGATGGCATTTCATCAATACACAGAAACATTCTCCCAATCTGCACACAGATCTGGAGTTTATATCCCTTGCCAGCTGTAACCACACAGCCTTGGTTTCTTTGGCAGGCCTCTTCCTCCCAGATGAGCGGAAGAGCACCTCCCTGCTAGCTGTCACCCCCACAAACAACATTTGCAGCGCCTCATCCGAGAGCCTCAGGGAGGCCCTTGCCTTGGAATTGGACATAGTGGTTTCTCAGAATATGTTGCAGGTGGTGCAGCATAGGCAGAAATCCTGTGGAATGAGCCAAGGCAGCAAGAAGCCATGAAATCAGACTGGAAAAGTGATGTCAGCAGAGGCGAGTTTCAATCCTAAAACACTAATTGACCAAGGGCATCCCACACCTCTGAAATCAAGTGGCCAATCATGGGAAAATCGCAAATTTTTGAAAACTATCAGTGGAGGCGGGTTTCAAACCCACCCAAACCAAAACCCGCCTCCAGTGAGAAAATCGCCCCCCATTATTTCACAGATAGCGAGTGAATAGTCAATGCAAATTTCACTTAAATCATTCAATCTCACTTCTCTTTAAAAAAAAACATAAACCAAGTGGTCTGTCTCTTTTTTGCACTGACTTCAATTTTGGCATGTATTTCTGTCTAGACAGCTTCTAATTACAGGACTTGACCTTTTGTATTTTTAGCTCCCAGCTCCAGGCCAAGAGCTAAGCCTTGCAGTTATTTGTTAAAAACCTGACTACCTCTTGAACATGACTCCAGAGAGCAGGAGGGCAATGTCTCTGCACCTTCCAACAATTCACCAGCAGGCCTATCAACCAGTCTCATTACCTCCTCTCACAAGAGTATATTCTTCACAGACACCTCGGGCTGGATTTTGAAACTGGGGTCGGGTTGGGGTCGGGAATCACACATTCTGCCTTGTGAACCCGCCTCCATCGAGATGTGGCCAACCCACTGTATTTTCCCTTGATTGACCTTGTTGAGCCCGCCCAGTGGGCTCAGCAGGCCAATTAAGGGCCACCCGGCAACAGGTGACATCACAGACTGACATTTCATCTGTCAAGAGCTTTTGACAGTTGAAATATCAGTGTTTGACAGCTCTGTGAAGCTGTCAAACACTCACAATATGATTTCTAACTTCAGTCCTTCCTCTCAGGCTGAGTTAGAAATCATTCCACCACAGAAAACAGAAGGCTGCAGGTTTTGACAGAACCACGGCTTTCCTGCTTTCTGTGCCGGTGAGATTTCTAACTCCCGAGAGCTGAAGGGCTGACACCTGCAGGAGGAAGTTAAGGTAAGTAAAACTTTTTCCAACACTTAGCACTTACCTTACACACTTACCTCTGCACACATGCACCCATCACTCACCTGCCCACCGGACATATCGACCCCTCCAACCCCTGCAGACCCACGGCCCGCCCCGATAACTTGGCGTGGTTGCCACCTGTCGGGAAGCCCACACTTTTCTTTTTAAAATAGGGATTATGCAAAAAACTGCCTGTTAACTACCTGTTAACAGGCAGTTAATTGTCACTAATCCCTTCCCACCTCGGGGAGTCGGGTCTCAGCACAGATCGGGTACCCGCCGCCAGAGAAACTGGCATGGAGGCGGGTTGGAGGCGGGATGGGGTCGGGACCCCCGAATCTGCAACTTTAACCCCCCCCCCCCGCCTCCAAACCCGACTCCACGGGTCATTGAAAATCCAGCCCCTCATGTGTGCCCACAGGAAGAGAATCGTCCTCACAACAACTAATGTGAATATTATTTGGCTATCTACAATGAGGCGATTAATCACTTAAGGCCCATGGTCATTTTGGATAAAGGACCGGGGATGAGACAATAGATCCTCATTGTATCCATTTGAAATAGACTGTGAGTTGTGGCATTGTCCAAACTGGATCATCTCCAATTCCTGCAACCTGTGGCCATCTTTTTTTTCAAACCTGTGTAAATTCACACTTGTTAGGCATTTCCTCATGGCTTATCCAGTTCTGCCACCATAACTTTGGCAGAAGTTCGGCAGAAACCTGATTAATGTAGGTAGGCAAGCAGGGTTTCTGACCAACTTTTGCTGAAGTTACGGTGGCAGACCAGGAGAAGCCCCAAGGAAATTCACCCGATTGTTTTAAAACACAACCTGGAAACATAACGCAATCCCAAAAATCTTTCCATGAAGAAAAAATTAACAAAAGTTTGACAATGTGCCTTGGGTCAGTGGGTAGCACACTCCCCTCTTGAGTCAGAAGGTTGTGGATTCAAGCCCCACTCCAGAGAATTGAGCACATAATCCAGGTTGACACTTCAGTGCAGCACTGAGGAACTGCTGCACTGTAGGAGGTGCTGCCTTTTGGATCAGACATAAAACCGAGGCACCGGCAGATGCTAAAGACCCCATGGCATTATTTGAGGAAGACCATGGGTGTTCTCCCTGGTGTTTTAGCCAATATTTATCCTTCAAACAACATCACTAAAACAGATTATCTAGTCATTATCTCATTGTGGTTTGTGGGACCTTTGGCTATCATGCTTCCCTACATTACAACAGTGACTACACTTCAAAAATACTCAATTGGCTATAAAGCACTTTGGAACATCCTGAGGTAGTGAAAGGCACTATGTAAATGCAAGTTATTTCTTTCTTTCCCTGGTGCAGAGCTTTGCTCCCTGTTTTCCCTGTGTTGAATAAATGGTTGCTACATTCATAGTAATTGTCCTTAGAAAATCAATTGTTAGCACAATCAATCCAAAACAGACATACACTAACTACGAGGTGAAGCATGTCAGTGCTGAGGGAATGGAACATCCTTCCACTGCCGCACTCAGTACCAGTATTTAGTATTCATGAGCCATGTATACGATGGGCCAGATGAAGATCTAGGTTCTCCCTACACTCTGTGGCTTAATCCCACCCTTAGAAGAGCACCCCTTGCTGCACCAATATGATATTTCTATTTTGCACACCAGTGATTCTAGTGACCTCTCTGAGTGTAATTGTCAATTTAGATTCATTGAATTATGAGCAGTTTTATCCCATGGACTTGTGACCACTTCAACCTGGTTTTAGACTGCCCAAACTGATTTCACTGTGGCAGCTGCAGGTTCTTATCAGCCTGGGTTATATTTGAGTCTAGTTCCCAGAAAGAAAGAAAGACTTGCATTTATATAGTTCCTTTCATGACCGCCAGACATCCCAAAGTGCATTAAAGCCAATGAAGCACTTTTTGAAGTGTAGTCACTGTTGTAATGTAGGAAACACAGCAGCCAATTTGCACACAGCAAGCTCCCACAAACAGTAATGCAATAATGACCAGATAATCTTTTTTAATGATGTTGATTGAGGGATAAATATTGGTCAGGAAACCAGGTATAACTCCCCTGCTCGTCTTCGAAATAGTGCCATGGGATCTTCTACGTCCACCTGAGAGAGCAGACGGGGCCTCGGTTTAACGTCTCATCCAAAAGATGGCACCTCTGACAGTGCAGCACTCCCTCAGTACTGCACTGGAGTGTCAGCCCAGATTTTTGTGCTTGAGTCTCTGGAGTCGGACTTTGAACCTACAACCTTCTTGCTCAGAAACAATGGTGCTACCAACTGAGCCATGGCTGACATCCAAAGTGAAATTGTACTCTAACCCATTGTGCCACATGCTCCCAAGCACAAAATGCACAAATGACAACATTTCAGCTTATTCCCATTCATAGCAAAAGAAGGGTAGGTGAAACACGACACAATATCCAGTGATGCAGTCCAAGATGTGTCAACATTTCTATGGCTTGATTTTAAGATTCTGTTCTTTGAAATTATGTTCTACAAATATATGGTGGTGTGGTTGAGCGGGGGGGTGGGCGGCAGGGTGGGGGGTGGCGGACTTTAACTGGGAGCAGGTTTCGGCTGGCCAGGGCGCAGGGCAAGTATCTACCCCCCTCCTCCAACAGCAACAGTTTGAGGCTATTTTAACTCCCTAGCCTCATTTACATCCCTCATTTACATCCCGCCAACCAGCTGCCTGCCCGAAATGGTGACCAGTGAAACATGATACCATACACGTTTAGGAACTCAAGGACAGCTGCAGTGATAATTTGCACCAATTCAGAAAGCTGAGCAAGAATGTCCGCAATGGGGCTTCACCTATCACTTCTCCTTCCTGTGAAACCTTCTCCCAGGCAGTGCAGTTGTCTGCAGCTCTGTCATTTGTTCATACAAGTTCAAAAGACAACTGATGATCATTTCATGACTTAGAGCTGTAAATCATGAGGAGAGACTCAAGGATCTGGATCTAACTGTGACAGTAGGATAAGGAGGCACACATTCAAACTGGCAAAAGGCACAAAATTTCCCTTGCACCAGAAGTAAGAAACAGATATAATGGACCCTCTCAGATGAACGTAAAAGATGCCATGGTCCTATTTGAAGAAAATAAAAAAGCACACAGAGAATATTGAATTAAAAAGTACCAAATATTTAAATGTTATTTTTATTTAAAGTTGATGTTTCAGGTGTTCACATTATTAATTTAGTGTTACTATTCCAATAATGTTGCTATCCTAATGTTTAGTAGATTTATTACTGTAGTATTAGTGTTTGTTTCAGTGCCACAGTACATGAATTTTAATCAAATAAAACCAGTCAACCCCAAGGCGTCAGGAGTATCCCAGAACCTGACAGCAGTCTAAAGGTCACGTTAATGGCAAAGCAGATAGGTTGCTGGCAATGTGTCAGAGATGGGAGTATCAGTTCTTTTTTTTTATATATTGTTACGTAAGTTAGCATTACTTCTTCTACATCTGGCGTGAGACTCTGTGTAATGGAAAGTTCAGAAGTTTATTTGCAAACAGAACCTTCTAGGAAGTGTTGCCCATCTTGTGCAGATGTGTTGTAGAGAAGCCAACTTCCTACTACATCGGTTTATTGATTTGTTTAATTTTGAGTTATTTTTTCCCCCCTAGCTCTTTTTGATCTCCCTGTACGGTACACTGCCTGCAGCTGGGAGGGCCACTGGAGGACCTCTGCTGCTCTGTGTCAGAGATGTGCAAGGACTGGTCTTGGGTTTTTATTATGTTGCTGAGAATATTGAGACTTGAGGTTCTCAGAAGTTTTTTTTTTACATGCTCGAGATTCACACAAGAAAACAGTTTGAAAGCTACATTCCTGATTGTTGCCAAAACTGGGTGTTACTTCCCCTCTGATTATATGCGTCCTTCCTGTGGAAAGGCCCCACTGATGGGATTGTATTTCAAAAGTATTTCATTGGCTGTAAAGCGCTTTAAGACATCCTAAGGGCATGAAAGGTGCTATATGAATTCAAGTCTTTCTTTTTCTTTTCTTATTTAAATGATGTACAGAAGCAGCTTTTGGTGTTTACAGGCAGTTGCATTTTGCCCCCTCTGTAGCCAATTAATGCCTTTCCCCTGCCCTGCCATTGCTCAAGGAGACTGGGTGAGGCAATGGTTTATCTACTGCTCCCCTTTTCTCTTTTCCTTCGGCATTGACTCCTTGCTGAGGTACCCCACCCAAGTGGCTCTTCTTCATGCTTGAGCCTAAACAGTGAACATCAGCAGGATATCTGGCCAGTGGGTGAGCTGCCCATGATCTCGCCCTCATCTGGTATCGACACAGATGTACATTTTCCAGGATGGGTCAATAGCAACAACAACAATAACTTACCACTTTATAACAAAGGAGGTCCTAGAAATCCCTGCCTGATTTTCCCCACCCTCATACATGGGTGCTGAGGCCAAGTGTAGCACAGAAATCAGTTGAATCAAATTGAGGAACAAACCTGGGTCCTGCCTGGCCTATATGGCTCAATTCCACTTTGATTGTTGCATTTTCAAAACTGAGCAACCGGGGGCGCCTGACATCCCTCAGCTTGATGAGTACAAAGTTCTCTCTAATTGTTCTCAAACTTACAAATATATTTTGAAAAGATTAATAATCTGTAGAGACATTTTTTTGTTGTTGTTTGCATTATTCAGAAGTTTGAAGAACCTTCTGGAAAATCAGAGAGTAAAACGGCTTTCTATCAAGCTCTTCAGAATGCACTGGGAGGAGAAACATCAAACTCACTCATCAAGGACGCAGCGGCCTGGTTTTACTCACTACAGCACTCACTGGCTGACTACTCCGCCTTCTCTAGGGCATTGGAGAATGCTACACGGTAAGTGCACTGTGTAGAACGTGGATAATCTTTCTCTCACGTCCTTGACAGTTTTATGGGGCTTTTAAGGGTGGGGGTGGGCAGATATTGTCATGATATCCTGTCATAAAGGATATTTCATACTTCAACACATAGATGCATTTAGCTTGCATCACTTATCTGAGCTTCAACGCAACTACAGTTGTCAGATTTCACTGTTCATAGGTATAAAGCCAGTCTGCTGGCCAATATCACAATGCTAGAATGGCGTTTTTGGAACAGGCCAATCCTCAGGCATTAAAGCACGAAGGTCCCGTATTCAATCCGCGGCCTGAGCTGAATCAGCTAATCTCAGACGATGCTCAAGCAGCCAGAGGCAACCTACAAAATAAACTTGCCAGATTCCCTAAGGCCATGCACTCCTGGTTTTTTTTCTCGCAGGTCTTTCTGGTGTCAGCTGCGGCTCAGTTGGTAGCCCTCTTGCCTCTCAGTCAAAACGTTGTGGGTTCGAGTCCCACTTTGTGAGACTTGAGCACCTCCTCTAGGCTGACACTCCAGTGCTGCACTGTGGGAGTGCCCCACTGTCGGGGGTGCTGTCTTTTGGATGAGATGTTAAGCTGAGGCCCCGTCTGCGTTCTTAGGTGGATGTAAAAGATCCTATGGCACTATTTTGACGAAGAGCAGGGGAGTTCTCCTCGGTGTCCGAGCCAATATTTATCCCTCAACCAACATCGCTAAAACAGTTGCTCTGTTCATGTATCGCATTGCTGTTTATGCGCAAAACAGGAGCTACGTTTCCTACATTACAACAGTGACAACATTACAAAAAGTATTTGATTGACTGTAAAGCACTTGGGACGTCCTGAGGTTGTGAAAGGCACTATATAAATGCAAGTTCTTCTTGTTAGCAACCAGAGATATATGTAAATTAATGGGAGCATGGATTTAAACTTTATGTGGTTCCTGAGGATCTATGGCATGCACCCCTTGTGACTCACAAAGACAGGAAGCTTGGATGCCCTTGCTGTGGAGCCATAAACAGTACACTTACACCAACTGATCCGCAGGAGGAGCCTTTTCCTGCTCTATTCTGTTTCCAGGAACTGAGCCTTGCCTGAAAGAACCACCTCCCTTAGAATGGAGACGCTGGTCCCCACTCCCTTAATGATTTCATCCTTCCTGGACAATACCCCATCGAATGTTTACCAAATGTTTTATTTTAAGCCGGAACCACATCACGAAGCACAACACAGCCATCATGCTGGCCAGGGTGTGTAGCCAGTTTCAAGGCTCAGATACGCTTGCCTGTAAATACACACAGTGACCTCAGAGATCCCACATTCTTGTAAGTGATGGGTTTAGATTTGCCACATATATATTTAAAACATCTGATGTAACCTTCAGAACTGATAGTACTTATTTTTTCTGAGAACTTAAATTGCATATATGAGTTTTCTCTATTTCTGGCTGTTCCGGGGTCAGGTCACTGTTTATAGGATCATACAGTACAGAAGGAGGCCATTAGGCCCATCGTGCCTGTGCCAGCTCTCTGAAAGAGCAATCCAATTAGTCCCACTCATCTGTTCTTTCCACATAGCCCTGCAAATTTTTCCTGTACAAGTATATATCCAATTCCTTTTTGAAAGTTACTATTGAATCTGCTTCCACCACCTTTCCAGGCAGTTCATTCCAAATCATCATAACTTGCTGAGTAAAAAAATCATCTCCCCCCATGGCTTTTTTGTCAATTACCTTAAATATGTGTCCTCTGGTTATTGACCCTCCTGCCAGTGGAAACAGTCTCATCTGTCAAAATCACTCATTATTTTGTACACGTCTACTAAATCTCCCCATAACCGTCTCTGCTCTGAGGAGAACAATTCCAGCTTCTCTAGTCTCTCCAGATAACTGAAACCCCTCATACCTAGTACAATTCTAGCAAATCTCCTCTGCACCCTCTCTAAGGCCTTGACAGCCTTGCTAAAGTGTGGTGCCTAGAATTGGCCACAATACACTAGCTGAGGTCTAACCAGTGATTTATAAAAGTTTAGCATATCTTCCTTGCTCTTGTACTCTATGGGGGTGATTTTCTCAATGGGGAGCTTTTGGAGGCGGGACTCCCACTTGTCGGGTTTCAGTCCCGCCTCCATCAAATTCTGGCCAACTCAAGCTATTTTCCCTTGATTGACCTTGTTAAGCCCGCCCAGCGGGTTTAGCAGGCCAATTAAGGGAAAGCCGGTTGCAGAGAACGTCAATGTATGACGTTCCATCTGTCAAAAAATTTTGACAAATGAATTGTCATCGTTTGACAGCTCTGTGAAGCTGTCAAACACTGACATTCTCTGTTGTTTGATGAGGTCTTGAATTCAAGACCTCGTCAAACTTCTTTCTTTTGCAGAAATGAGACGGTTGTTACATTGGAGAATGCAACGGCCACCTGTCATCTCCAACGCGGAGGTCCGAGACTCTCCGCATACACACCGATCGAAGCCTGCAGGAAGAAACAAAGGTAAGTACACTTTTACTAACACTTTGCACTTACCTCAGATACTCACCTCTCCACTCTTGCACCCATCACTTACCTTCACTGCACACTTTTGCACCCCTCCGACCCCCGCAGACCCACCACGCCCCTCGCTGACCTGGCGGGTTTCAGAGCCTTCGGGAAGCCCGCACTTGTGAGGGCAAAAAGGGGATAATCCTATTTTCTGCCTGTCAACTAACTGTTAACAGGCAGTTAATAGGCTTTAATCCCTTCCCGCCCCCAAATTCTGCCATTTTCCCGGCAGTCCCGCCTCCATACCCACCTCCCCAGGGCTGGCAAGATCGCCCCCTATGTCTCTATTTGTAAAGCCAAGGATCCTGTATGCTTTGTTACCAGCTTTATCAACTGGTTTGTTTAGGTCATATTCTGCTTAATAGTTGCATTATGCTAATGAGCTACCACTTATGCCTCTGGAGACACCAAGAGCCAGTGGAATAGACAGGGTTTCTTGGTGCCTGGGAGGGAGCAGTACCATTTTCAAATTCTCAAACTGCTATGGTGGAATTTTGAATTCACGTTCTCTGGATTACTAGTGCGACAACATAGCCCTGCAAATTTTTCCTGTACAAGTATATATTCAATTCCTTTTTGAAAGTTACTATTGAATGGAGCGGCTGAGAAGGAACTTGAGACATGAAATGGTACTCTCTATGAAGCTGCTGCGAAAAATTTGTTTTCTACTAGGTAGCAAACCTATGGCCGGAATTTTGCCGGTGCTCAGAGGGCAGGTTTGGAGGCGGGTCTGCTGTCAAAATCGAAAAGATTGACAGCGGCTTGGGATCCCGCTCTGAAACCGCCTCCGTATAAGTTTCTCAAGTGTCGGGTCTGTCTGCGCTTTACAGACCCGACACCAAACAATGGGTGAGCCAATTCAGATACTTAAGAGCTTGTTAAAAGGTACTTAAACACCATTTTACCATGTATTTACCGTTTTACCAGCTTTTCACGAGGTTCCTGGTGCTCGGGATCACGTCAGGTAAGTATGTCGTGTTCTCAATGACTCTCCATTCCTCTGAATAGTTGACAGCTGCAAAAGTGATATAAAAGCTATCATTTCACAGCTGTTCACTTTCCAATCTGAGAAGCTGGAGCCTTCAGAATTTGGAACACACTTTTCAGCTTTATGCAGTTTGGAAGTGTTTGGAGTAAACTCTATCCACTGTCACCTCCTTGGAGCAACCTCTCTCACTACTGACTGATCGCTTCTGTCATCTCAACTTCAGCTGCCATCTATTCCAGCAGCATCGGTACCCTTGAAAAAATCTCACCTTGGTCCTCAGAATCCCTCCACGATCAGCCCCAACACCAACATCACCAGGCACACCAGCAGCACCAACAACAACACCAACCTGCTCCGCAATCACCTGATGCTGCACAGGACACAGGACACAGGACATCAGCAC
This sequence comes from Squalus acanthias, assembly GCA_030390025.1. NCBI lineage: Eukaryota > Metazoa > Chordata > Chondrichthyes > Squaliformes > Squalidae > Squalus > Squalus acanthias. The sequence continues at coordinate 28,018,444 of CM059432.1, read as the reverse complement.
TCGACTGCATTGCTGCCCGGGAGGCCAAGGATGGCCTCACCATAGCCAGATTTATTTCACTTGAGGCTGTACACACTGGCTGCCACGTGATGCACCATGTTGGCACCACCCCACACCAGCACCATAAAGCATTCCTGCAATGCCCGAGCCATTCCTTTCACGTTCATCACCATTGCGGGGGGTAACGTTATGTCTCACCATTCACTGCAACTCACTAAGCCTCTTCCAAAGGTGCACACAAATCTGTCCAAGAAGTCAAACTGTGGAAAATAAAGATTTCAATGTTTGGCAACACATCACCAGAAACTTTACATGAACATTGGCGAAAACACCCAAGTGCCCACCCTTGTGTGCTGTTAGTTGGTATGATTGCACTAGGATGAGGGTGAGTGTGAGGGGTGGCTAGTGAGATGGGGAAGTGATAATGTAGATAGAGAGGGATGGGTGAAGGTGCAAGGTAAGTTGGTGTGAGTAAAGATGTGCAGGAGTAGGATAGGGAAGGCAGAGTGACGAAGATGTGATGAGTGGCACAGCAGGATTCGGTTGAGTGTGGCTTTGCAGTAACGTTTCGTGATCTACTGAGATCATTGAAAGGTTTGTGCCACTGCAGCCTGGTTCTCCTGACGACATCCCTGCTTGTGTCCTCCTGTGCAATGTGCAACCAGGCTGCGTTAATCTCCTGGGTAAGGTCTCTTCTGCCTATGGGAAGGGAAGAGGACCTCCCTGCATGCTGTGACTCCCTCCATAAGCATATGGAGGGAATCATGGGAGAGCCTGGGTGCAGCCCTGTACCTCTGTGCAGTGCTTGTCAGTGTTTGCAGCACCTCAATGCTGCAGAACACTGATCGCACAAATGTCTAAAACAATTTGCACATGGTCCCTTTAAGGAACCCGGCTGATGATGCATCATCAAGTGACGTCATCAGATGCGCTTCCTTCAATTGGCTGGCAAACGCGCTGGGCGGGCTTATCAAGCCCAGTCAGCATAAAGTCTTTTCACAGAGCGGGATGGAGCCAGCAGCGGGGTTGCACCCCGCCACCAACCCCGGCCACACCCGACCCACCTCAGAAGGTGAAATCGCGGCCATAGAATGGTTACAGCCCAGAAGGAGGCCATTCGGCCCGTCGAGCCCGTGTCAGCTCTCTGCAAGAGACTTCGACTAGTCCCACTCCCCCGCCCTTTCCCCGTAGCCCTGCAATTTTTTTTTCTACAGATACTTATCAAATTCCCTTTTGAAAACTACGATTGAGTCTGCCTCCACCACCCTTTCAGGCAGTGCATTCCAGATCCTAACCACTCGCTGCATAAAATGTTTTTCCTCATGTCGCCTTTGGTTCTTTTGCCAATCACCTTAAATCTGTGTCCTCTGGTTCTTGACCCTTCTGCCAACAGGAACAATTTCTCTCAATCTACTCTGTCTAGACCCCTCCTGATTTTGAACACCTCTATTGTTGGTTCTCTCACCACCTGTTGCAGGCCCAGACTGGCAGCTATGTCCTTCAGGACTCAGCCAACTCAGTCAGTAGTCACGCTACTGAGCCACTCTTGGTGATGGACTTTGAAGTCCCCCATCCAGAGTATATTCTGTGCACTTGCTACCCTCAGTGCTTCTTCCAAGTGGTCCTCAACATGGTGGAGTACTGATTCATCAGCTGAAGGAGGCTGTAGGTGGGAATCAGCAGGAGGTTTCCTTGCCCATGTTTGACTTGATGCCATGAGACTTCATGCGTTCCAGAGTCGCTGTTGAGGACTCCCAAGGCCAGTCCATCTGACTGTATACCACTGTCCGCCACCTCTGGTGGGGCTGTCCTGCCCGTGGGACAGGACATACCCAGGGATGGTGATGCAGGAGTTTGGGACATTGGCTGAAAGGTAAGATTCTGTGAGTATGACTATGTCAGGCTGTTGCTTGACTAGTCTGTGGGACAGCTCTCCCAATTTTAGCACAAGTCCCCAGATGTTAGTGTGGAGGACTTTGCAGGGTCGACTGGGCTGGGTGTGCCTTTGTGTTGTCCGAATTCGATGTGTAGGTTGATGCCGGTTGGACTTTCCGGTTTTATTCTTATTAGACTTTTTGTAGCGGTTTGATACAACTGAGGGGCTTGCTAGGCCATTTCAGAGGAGAGTTAAGAGTCAACTACATTGCTGTGGATCTGGAGTCACATATAGGCCAGACCCGGTAAGGACGGTGGGTTTCCTTCTCTAAAGGATATTAGTGAACCCAGTAATGAATCAGTTCATGAAGTAGCCAAATATCTAGGTGGGAAGAAGAGTGGAAGATGAAATTTAGTACATACAAGTGTAAAGCAGATGAAGCAAAATGGGCAGCAGAAGTACTACTTGCATTTATATAGCCTTTAAACACAAAATATCCTAAGGCACTTCAGAGTTGAGCAGAGTAGGGAGTAGGACTGGCTAGGGGTGGTAGCTGGAAACAATGTCGATCAGGAAGGCTTTAAGAAGGATTTTTGAAGGTGGGGAAGATATAGCAAGACAAATGGGATTAGTGAGGAATTTCAGAGGACAAAATGGCTGATGGCATGGCAGAGGGAGGGGGAATGTGCAGTAGATGAGAGTTGGAAGAGCGGCGGATCCAGAAAGGGATGTAGACTAGAGTGTTCCGTGTGATCCTTGAATGGTCTTGAACTAGCGATGGATATTGCTGAAAGAGATCTAGCAGCATTTGTAGCTCAACACGGCCAACCACTGTGGAGCAACAAGCAGCAAAGCCAATAAAATGCTGAACTATCAAGATAACAGTATAGAGTACAAGTCAGAGGAAGCCATCATAAACTGTAAAGGGCTCTAATCAGACCACAGCTTGAGAACTGTATTCAGTTGAAGTCACCGAGACACAACAGAAACACTCATGGCTCCTCAGCAATTCAGAGAGCCACAACACTGATCCCACTCATTGAAGGAGTGTCATGAGGAAAGGCTGGAGAAACTTGGGGTTGTCAGCTGTGGTAGGAGTCGACTAAGAGGTGACCTTCCAGAGGTATATAAAATAATAAATTGTATAGGGAAGTTAAATCGGGAACGCTACTTCAAGTTAAAAGTGTGACAGTAGAACCAGGGATCACAGGTTCAAAACAGTAATAACAGCAAAACTACTATTTTAAGATAATTGGCAAAAGAACCAGAGGGGAGGGGAGGAGAATTTTCTTTGCACAGTGAGTTGTTATGATCTGTGGTGACTGCCTGAGAGGGTGGTGGAACCAGATTCAATCATAACTTTCAAAGGGGAATTGGATATATATTTGGAAAGTAAAAATTTGCAGGGCTATGGGTAAAGAGCAGGGGAGTAGAACTAAATGGACAGCTCTCTCAAAGAGCCGAAACAGGCACGATGGGCTGAATGACCTCCTTCTGTGCTATAAGATTCTATGATTGTTTCTATGACTACAGGGCACATTTTCTCAGTAAACAAATGTAGCAGCATTTTGTGCACAGTGCAAGCCCACAAACAGCCTTGAGATGAATAGCCCATAAGTCTGTTTTTAGTGGTGCTGGTTGAGGGAGGAATGTTGACAAGGTCCTCAGGAGAACTCCCTGCACTTTTTCAAATAGTGCCCTGGGGTCTTTAACAACCACTGGCCCAGGCTGATGGGCTCTGTTTCAAAGTCTCATCCCACAAACAGCAGCTCCAAGAATGCAGCACTCGGTATTGCTCCAGAGCATTAGCCGAGATGATAAGCTCCACCTCCTCGTGGCTCGTGGAGCTTGAAACTCCAACTTTTGACCCACAACCGAGAGTGCTACCAACTGAGCCAAGATGATACTACATAGTCGCTGAACAAGAGGTCAAGTGCACAGCAGTGTTTCACTGGAACCTGCATCCCTGTGGTTACGAATTAATTTAATAACAATTGGGACACTTTATACGGGCCTGTTGTAAGGTGGTTCGGGGACGCAGTGGGAGGATTATTGCAAGGGTGTATTACAGTTCTCAGTAATCTTGTGAATTAAAAACAGGCGAGTCGCTGTTTCTGTCCAATGACCTTCCTGCTGGAAAGCCTGTGCATGTGTAGAAAGTATCAGGTTCCACCATGGTGCCCACTTTTAGGTCTCCCATCTCAAAGTTGTTTTAAAAAAAAAACTCACCTACTCTACTAAAATCATCGCCCTCGGTATAAAATAGCTTGCCAGCACTCATAGTCTGGGTGAGCATTTGAGGAATAGCCACTTGGTACCAGAGACCTACTAGTGCCTACGCAAACTTAGCATGTTTCGGAGATAGGAGAAAATTGAGAGCAGTGAAAATTGGGAAACATTACCTTCAAAAAGTTACCAGCAGAAAAGCCACCAAAACTCACATCTGTTGCTGAGGAGAAGTGTCATGTGCTAAATTTAGACTATCAATCTGCTGTGGTTTACTTGTCAGAAGTACAATCTGTTTTACTCTGCGCAGGTCAAAGTTTGTTATCATTGTGGGAAAGATTGATATCATTAGAGTAATAATTCCATTACATCACTTCCTGGGTGTAAGTCTTGGTTTGTGTCAGATGAGCCGTTCATTTTTTAAATCTTTTTTACAATGAATTCTGCTGTATTGTGCACAAATATTACTGGAAGTATCACCGCGGACGGATAAAACTTGTCGGGCTGGATTAAAGAAGTGAAGAAGTGTCAGTTTGTGGGAGCCATTTACGTTCTGTTTCAACTGGATTGTGTGATAAAGGCCAGAAGCCTTAGTGCCCTGAAGTCACTGCCAAAGAAGTACTTGTCCCTTGACCAACAAGAGGAGCTTATCAGAACTAAAGAAAATAATCTAAAAAATAATGATGATAGAGGTTAGGAAATGCGAGCACTGAACTTGAGGACACAGGTTTAAAACCAAAAAAAAAACATAAAGCTAGATAAACATACATACAACACACGCAAGATAACAGACACATGAAAAGACTCCAAAGAATGAAAGAAAGACAGACGGAAAGCCGAACAAATTTATATAGTATCTTTCATGACATCAGAATGTCCTAAAGCGCTTTACTATAAAGTACTTTTGAAATGTAGTCACTGTTGTAATGTAGGAAATATGGCAGCCAATTTGCACACAGCTTGGTCCCACAAAAGGCAATATGATAATGACCATGTAATCAGTTTTAGTGATGTTGGTTGAAGGATAAATATTGGCCAGGACTCCAGGGAGAACTCCCCTGCTCTTCTTCGAATAATGCCATGGGATCTTTTACATCCACCTGAAAGGACAGACAGGGCCTCGGTTTAACGTCTTATGCAAAAATGATTGGGGTAGAGCCCATGATGGGCAGATTTTACATATTCTGTGGAAAGAGTGAGCTTGGTGGGCCAAGTGGCCTTGTAATGTTCCAGGCTTTCTCATGTTAATCATAATTCTTTTGCAACAATATGGTTTCCAAAAAAGGATATCAAATGGTAAGACTACTGTATAAATCTCTAATTTCATATTTTATGGAAACGTTATTTATTATTCGTGTAGAGTGGGAGAGGAAGTGGCTGCAGTGTTCTTGGCAGCTTTGTGATGATGTATAGAGATATTCTTGGCCATTTGTGGTGATATGGAACATTAAGCATTCAAACATCTTGCAGATATCAGTTTCATAATCGTATTTTTGCCCCTGTCAATGTTAGGGAGAGGACAACTCAGCAAAGTTATTTTTCTTTAAAGAACTGCAGTAAGCAAAAGGTTTCTTACCATGCACTTCATAATCATCTTGCCCTTGCTGTAGAAACTGGAAAGATTTACGTTTACCACCTTATCACATCACATGTATATGCTTCACATACAGTTTAACTTTGAAACGAAGGGCTGGATTTTACCAGCCCTGAGGAGGCGGGTTTGGAGGCAGGACTGCTGGGAAAATCAAAAAGAATGGGAGCGGGTCCCAAACTTGCTCCCAACCCGCCTCCAAACAATCTTCCCGGGAGTCGGGTCCCCAATTTGCGCAGGGACCCGACTCCTAGTGGCGGGAAGAGGATTATAGCCACTTAACTGCCTGTTAACAGCTAGTTAACAGGCAGTTAAGAGGCTTTTTCCCATTTTGCGACTTCTGCTGCGGGCTTCCCGACGTCGGGGAACCCCGCCAGGGTAAGTGTGGCGTGCTGTGGGTCTGTTCTAATGTTTGTGTTTAGATGACAGCTGCAGAAGTGGTGTGAAGGATGCAATGGGACACTGGTGAGTATCAGAGGTAAGGAAATGTTGGGAAAGTCATTTTTAATGTGTTTAGACTTTTCTGCAGGTGACAAGCTTTGAAGTGTTTGTGTGACCTCACCTCATTGGGAGAAGTGACAGATTGCTTCTGTACCCTCACCTACAGCTGCCATCTGTTTTATCCTAAGGAGAGTTATTGGAGAGCCTGGGAGCAAGGGTTCACCTTTGTACAGTGATTGTCAGTGTTTGACAGTACCTCAATGCTGTCAAACACTGTCAAATCATCTGTCAAAAATTTATGGTTCATGTACCTGTAAGAAAACCGGCAGATGAAACGTCATCAACTGACGTCATCTGACACCGGCTTTCCCTTAATTGGCCAGCAAGCCCACAGGGTGGGCTTAACAAGGCCAATCAGGGGAAAATAGCGTCTGTGCGTCGGACATCGCTGGGGGCGTGACTAGAACCCAGAAGGCAGCAGTCCCGCCCCCAACTCATCTCGGTAAGTAAAATCCAGCCCGAAGTGACTGTTGCTATGTAGGCTGACATGGCAGCCATTTTGCACACAAGATCCAAGAAACAATAATGAGATGAATGACTGAATATTCTTTTTTTTGGTGGTTTTGTTTGGGGGAAGACTTTGGGCGAGGACATAGGAGGAACTCCCTGCTCTTCTTTCAAAAAGTCCACCAGAAGAGGCAGCCAGGGCCTTGGTTTGATATCTCATCTGAAAGATGGCACCTCTGATAATGCCACATTCTCTCAGTGCTGCACCGGAGTGTTACCTTACATATGTGCTCCAGTCTTGGAATGGAGATACTTTCAGAGGGTTTCCACTGTATATCAATTACAGGATTGGAGATGTCTCTCTCTCTATATACAGTCTGTTCCTGAGTTGCTGTGATTCCTGTAATTGCTGTCTTACTGCCAAGTCATCCAGCCCTTCAATGTCAGAAGTCTGTCCGAACAGTCTGATGAATTGAAATTCGTAACTTGTTAAAATAAATAATATGCTGAAAGGCTCAGCCAGGCACCCAGGATTTTGCTTCAGGCATGAGAGACCATATTAAAACAGAGCTCCATTATTAATCAGTTATAATGGATTAGCTCATCTAAATTATGCAATACCAGGACACAGACCTTTAGCATAAGGGGCCAGGATCTACTTGTCTCCCCATCAAAATTCTTCTTAAAGAGGGCTTCACCATGAAGAATCATTTTAAAAACAGAATCATGCCACCATAACCACTCTTAAATAAAGTGGTGTACCATCTGAACCTCTTTTAATAAGGAAGCACCACCATCTAGTCTCCTTTTAAAAAGGATAGTTCACCATTAGGCACCTTCTAAAAAAATTTCAGTGGATACCCCTTTAAAAATGGAGTAGCCATTAGGACCACTTTTAAAAAGGGGGCCCCACCATTAGCAGCCCTTTTAAAGTGAATATCAGATATGTCTTCCTTTTAACAAAAGAGAAAATACAGAACTTTTAGGTACAAATAATATGATGGTGGGTTTCCAGTGCACTGAGGAGTATTGGGCACTCACTCCCCATATGACTGGATGGGAGGCCTGAAGCACTCGAGGTGCCCTACACATCCCAGTGGGAGTGTTGAAGACAAGTGAGGCTGGGACCCATGCACAATCCAGGAACCAGGCTCATTAGACCTCTGACTTTGATGTAAATAAGGTTCCATTCCATATTACAACTGGAGTGCCTGAGCAGCGCTCCCCTGGCTGCTTGCTCAATGGCTCCCATTCTCTCTTCACTGGCTGCTGGAACCCAACATTTGGCAATGGCACCCATCAATAAAAATGAGCACAGAGTACCAGAAAACTATGCAAAGGAGCTGGACTTGCACTTACCAGTGGGTTAGCTCATTTCCACACAGGCACATTATCTGAGCTCTGAGAGTTCTGTAATTCAGCAGAAAGTTGACAATCTTGTTTAGTAAAGACACAAGGCTGACATTCTGTCAGCTTTGGCTCAGTGATTGCTCTCTCACCTCTGAGTCAGTAGGTTGTGAACTCAAGTCCCACTCCAGGACCTGAGCACATAATCTTGGCTGACACTTCAGTGGAGTACTGAGGGTGTGCTGCATTGATAGAAGTGCCGTCTTTCAGGTGAAATGTTATACCAGAGTCCTGTGCAAGTAGACGTAAAAGATCCCATGGCACTATTTCGAAGAAGAGCAGGGGAGTTCTCTTGGTGTCCTGGCCATCGTTTATCCCTCGGTCAACATTTATCCCTCAACCAGCATCATGAAAAAAATAGATGTACTGGCTATTATCTCATTGATGTTTGTGGGACCTTGCTGTAAACAAATTGGCTGGTGCATTTGCCTACATTACAACAGCGGCTACACTTCAAAAGTAATTCATTGACCGCAAAGCACTTTAGGACTTCCTAAGAATGTGAAAGGTGCTATATAAGTGCAACAATATTTTTTTTTCTTTTGATGGCTATGTCCCACTGGAATTGTAGGGGCAGCTCTTAAGATTGTAAAGGAAAGATGGTGGGTTACTGTGCATCTACCTCATGCGAAAACTGGCCTAACAGTCTTGATGCAGACCACTGCAAAGAAAAATGTAGAAATTGTTTTGTCCCTCAGACACTCACGCCTCATCACCTGATCGCTACTTTTTGATTTGTCTCATTTTCTCTCCTTTCAACCTTGGTGGTGTCCTGTACTGCAGACCCCACCCTTCGCCCAGGTTTCTAAATAAAAATTTGGGTAGGGAAAAGAAACACGGCTGAGGTAGATGACGTGTGAGTGCTGACAGGACCCCCAAGCTGTTCTGCATTACAAACGTATGTGACTTGAAAAGCACAAGTACTTTAATAAATAACGTGCTGTGATGCTTCAGCCAGCTTCTGTCACAAGCACAGTGGACAGCTATCGCTATATGATAAGAACTAATTGGGGAGATTGTCTTGTTTTGAAGGGGGAAGCATTGGAAGGCTTTGATAGAGAGGACTAGAAATTCGGCTGCTTAGTGCCTCCTGTTAGCACCTGCGGGACACATTAATGGGGCACTAAGGAGTTACCGACCGAGTGCAGCAAATTCACCGACGCACGCGATCTTCCCTGGCAGTTTTGCGCTGGCGCTAACACTTACCACCTCGCTCTGTTGCGCCCCGTAGATCGTGACGTCATCAGGTGCGCAGCGCCCCGTTACCGCCCCGGATCTGATATCCACTCCCGCCCCCTGCTGCATCGCCGGGCGTCAACAACAGCAGCAACAGGAGGCGTTGTCACCTCGGCTGGTTGCTTGGGGAGCGATAATTAAAGGCAGTGGTGGTCAGTTGGGGAAACTTTATTCTTCGCACCAGTCTGGTGCCTGCTGAATGTTTTTCACATCTGATTGATGCTCGATTACTCAGCCCTCCACTCTCTGAGAGTGCTTGAGGCTGTAATGCAAGTCGTGCAGGTCCCCTGGCCCCACAGAACTAAGAAGAAGAATGTTGCAAACCATCATTGGCCCTTCCCTTTAAGCGAGGGAAGGAGCCTCTGATGCCGGCAGCACTGCACTGCACATTCTTCAGCGCTCTGCCGCTACCGCCCCTCTCACACACTTTAGCGCCCTAAGAGAAGTGGTTAGCACATGATTTAGCGCTCCACTTCCCTGTTGGAGTGCTACAACTGAATTTCGCGGGAGACGAGAATGATTAGCGCCTGGCACTAATTTAGCAACTTCTAAAGTTTTAGCGCCCCCAAACAGGGCTATACTGAATTTCTCCCCCAGAATCTTTCTTTTATTGTACAAGTAAGTCATCAATTGCAGAATTGTTATTGGTGTATGTGCTGGTCTCAGTTGTTGTCAGCTGGTGATCGCGTGCTACAATTGTCTTCAGGGAAGGTAGATTTCCCACTTCTGATGACCATCCAGTGACTCCTGCTGAATGTGCCATGGGTGTGAGCATCAGATTAGTCTGCCAACACTCACTCTCTTGGATCACAATGGGTACTTGGAGAGCTGGTATGAATGGAATTGTGCCCTAGCATAAGTTATCACTTTCAGGAGAAGTTTGAATCCATGAAGTTGAGCTCTGTCTTCATGGATTCTAAGTGAATTGAGTTCCGAGTGAATATTTATCGCATGCCACAAAATTGCCCATAATTCAACATGATTCAGAAAGATCAGAAAGATGAGTAGTGCAGAAATTGAAAATGCCACACTGGTATGGTGGGTAGCTGTTACATTTCAGGATTTTTTGACGATGGAAAAAGAAAGAAAAGAAAGGAACATCTTGTTTTTATATAGCGCCTTTCACAACCTCAGGACGTCTCAAAGCGCTTTGCAGCCAATTAAATACCTTTGACGTGTAGTCATTTTTGTAATGTAGGAAACGTGACAGCCAATTATCCTAATATAGATTGGGATAGTAATAGTGTAAACGGCAGAGAGGGGGAAGAATTTATGAAGTGTGTTCAGGAGAACTTTCCTGATCAGTGCGTTTCCGGCCCAATAAGGAAGGAGGCATTGCTGGATCTGGGATAGAGGTGGGTCAAGTGGAGCAAGTGTCAGTAGGGGAACTTTTAGGGAACAGAGATCATAGTATCATAAGCTTTAGTTTAGCTAAAAACTTTTTTACGCAACGAGTGGTTAGGATCTGGAATGCACTGCCTGAAAGGGTGGTGGAGGCAGACTTAATTGTGGCTTTCAAAAGGGAATTGGATAAGTACCTGAAGGAACAGGACTACAGGGAAAGGGTGGAGGAGTGGGACTAGCTGAAGTGCTCTTGCAGAGAGCCGGCACAGGCTCGACGGGCCAAAAGGCCTCCTTCTCTGCTGTAACCATTCTATGATTCTATGCTTTGCACACAGTAAGGTCCCACAATCAGCAATGAGATAATGACCAGATAATCTGATTTAGTGATGTTGGTTGAGGGATAAATATTGGCCAGGACACTGGGGAGAACTCCCATGCTCTTCTTTGAAATAGTGCCATGGGATCTTTTGCATCCACCTGCCTCAGTTTAACATCTCATTCGCCCCTCCAATAGTGCAGCATTCCCTCAGCACTCCACTGAAGTATCAGCCTGGATTATGTACTCAAGTCTCTGGAGTGGGACTTGGACCCACAACCTTCTGACTCAGAGGTGAGAGTGCTACTGAAAAGATTTGAAAAAAGGTATTTTTAAATGTTGGGTTTTAAAGCAAAGTGTAGTCACACAAAATAAAAAAGGCTGCATATAGTGATAGCACAAGTCCCGGCCAGAATGGAGATGATTGGGTAATTCCCTCATCAATCACTGCTGTAAGTGACTGGGATTGATTTTACGCACATAATTTGTATTCTGTAACTATCCTCCGCTCACTGCATTTTGATGGAGGAATAATGTTGCTTTTATATGGAGACTCTGCTGTAGTTTCAGTCAAGAGTTCTGTTTGCTGTAGTTTGTAGACCCTCTGTTTAAATAGACTCTGTTTTCCCTAAGTAAGTACCGACCCGCCTCCAACTCATTGGCTGACACAGTGGTATCAATATTCACTCTGAATTAAAAAAGTCACTGACATAATCGGTGATTAAAATGCTAATGGCTAAAGTCTTTGATGTTGTTATCCGATAACCTGTAAATAGTTCATTTGTTAGCTTGTCTCGGCCATCAATAAACATACCAAACCTATTGTGTTGGGAGGTATCTATTCCTTTTGGCTGTGAACAGAAGGAGATTAAAAAATAAATAGAGAAAGAAAGACTTGCATTTATATAGCGCCTTTCATGACCACCAGACGTCTCAAAGCACTTTACAGCCAATGAAGTACTTTTGGAGTGCAGTCACTGTTGTAATGTAGGAAACGAGGTACAGGCAAAGGTTGAGAGAGCAGTCAAATTTTGTAAAACAGAAAGCTGTGAGAGTAGTCAGACCCAGCATTGCTGGTGACATTACAAATGTGATCAGTACAAAAAATGAAAAACGTATGGGCTTGGAGTTTCGTTTGGAAGGATTCCATGACCTAAATTTTTGTCTTCACTGAACTGTGTAGTACTGGGAATGCCTATCAGAAAATCAGGCCGATCCTGCCTATGGTTTTCCATCCATTCAATTTAATGGATGGAAAATTGTGGGTAATGTGAGCATAGTTTTCCAATAAGTGTTGCCAGTGAGGGGAGTAGGAGAGTGGGGGTGGAGTGGGGGGGTTGGGTGTGGTTAGGGAGTTTGCTATTGACCCTTACATAAGGGAGCTCCATCAGGGAGGAGGGGAGAAAAAGGGTGGGGGGGGGAGACAATTTTGAAAAAATAATAACACTGCATTGAAGAAAAAATAAATATCCCTGTTGAAATGAACACACTTGATCAAACTTAGACTGTTCAGCAGTTACCATTTGCAGAAAATTGCTCGAGGCTTTGACAACAAAGCACATTGACATCAGACTCCCGTCACCTGTGTTTTTTCACCTTGCTACTGGCTTTGTCCCAATGTTTGGCTTCAGTGTAGAACCGTTGGCAGGGAAGACCTGGTTCCCAGGGTGATCACTGGAACCATTCAGCTGGAACTGTTTACATCCCACCTCAGAAGCCGTCTGTAGTTAGGCCAGACTCGCATGCTGCTGTAATCAGAAGCAGCGTGCACCCTCATTACCATGACGTTTGCAGCCTTGTGCTTCTATGAAGCACATCATTTGTACCGATAATACCTGCTTGAATTGTACATTTAAAGGGTACTCAGGGGGATGAAAGAGCTTTCAAGTTTAACAGCAGGACACTTAATAAATATTAAAATTTGGATGAAAGTATCCAGGACTGTTATAGTCATTGAAGGATATTGAAATTTGCTTGGTTTGGTATACGCCAGTATAAGTCATCAAGGAGTATAAATTCGCTTTTCTCTCATGTCACTGAGTTTCATAACATAAATCTCATGGTTGTTGAGAAGTTCCAAGCAGAGATCGCCCATCTCTCCACAAAAAGGGAGGTGGAAAATCAGAGGGACAAACTTTACATCTACTATTCACTACTCTGTCAACTAGGCTCAGTTGGTAGCACTCTTGACTCTGGGCCAGCAGATTTGGGTTTCGGCCCCATTCTGGGGTCTGAACTCCTAATCCAGGCTGACAGTATACTGCATTGTTAGTGGAGGCACTGTCCCTTTTTTTGTAACATTAAACCACGGTCCCATCTGCCTGCCAGGTGAACGTTAACAATTCTCAGATATCAAAAGAAGAACGGGGAGTTTTCCCAATGCCTGGGCCAACGTTCCTCCCTCAAACAACACCATCAAAAAAAAATAACTGGTTAGTTATCTCATTGCTGTTTGTGGCACATTTCTGTTGGAGAATTAAAGAAAGCCAATACAGAAATGGAAATATTTCTCTTTTTTTCTGCTAGTAATAACAAAATAATAAAATACGCTCTATTACACAGCTTATCTGCTGCCAAAACCCTCATCCATGCCTTTGTTACCTCTAGACTTGACCATTCCAATGCTCTCCTGGCCGGCTTCTCTAGTTCTACCCTCCATAAACTTGAGGTCATCCAAAACTCTGCTGCCCATGTCCTAACTCCCACCAAGTCCCACTCACACATCTCCCCGGTGCTCGCTGACCTACATTGGCTCCCAGTTAAGTAATGCCTCTATTTTAAAATTCTCATCCTTGTTTTCAAATCCCTTCAAGGCCTCACCCCCTCCCTATCTCTGTAATCTCCTTCAGCCCTATAATCACCCGAGATCTTTGTGCTCCACCAAGTCTGGCCTCTTGAACATTCCCGATTTTAATTGCTCCTTCATTGACGGCCGTGCTTTCAGCTGCCTAGGTCCTAAGCTCTGGAATTCCCTCCCTAAATCTCTCTACTTCTCTTTCCTCCTTTAAGAGACACCTTAAAACCTACCTCTTTGACCAAGCTTTTGGTCATCTGCCCTAACATCTCTTTATATGGCTTGGTGTCAAATTTTGTTTTTTGATAACGCTCCTGTGAAGCGCCTTGGGATGTTTTATTACGTTAAAGGCGCTATATAAATGTAAATTGTTGTTGTTGTTATTGTTAGTGGCACTTGTAATGTGCCTTGGGGATTATTTGCAGCCTGTCTTCCCCTTGACTGTAGTCAATACTGTACCTTGCGTATCTAAGCCTCTATCCATAGCTAGCCACCTCTGGGTTACTGATGTAGTCAAGATAAAAATAAACGTAAGTATAGGACAGAGACAAAAGGAAACAGATAGGTAGATAATTGGGATTCTGGCCCTTAATAAAGAGTTAGAGTAACCCAGCTGTAAATATGAAAGTCTGCTATATCTATATTTCTTATGGTCTTATGTTCTATCCATAAATCATTAAATGTCTTGTATTTGGCACATCTATAGTACCACACTCTCAAGGTGTCACGCATCGATAGGGCAAAAAAGCAAGATTGGCTCAAATGTCCAATTGAGTAAATGGCAATCAAACAAAAAACAGTTTTATTCCCTAGATAGGAAAAGCTACCAAACAACAACCAGTCAGCATCACCAAGTCAATGAAAATAACAATCGGGAGAGATGTAAAATGGGCTGCTGATTCACTTTCACAGTGTTTACACTATCACACAAAGTCAAACACTATCCCATTATCTTTTGGCATTATTTTATGTTTTCATTGTGTTTTGAAAGCTCTGAAAATGAAAAAGGTACGATCAGACTTTTTTTTCAAATAATTTCTACACAGTGTAGTCAAAATATACTAGTATGATTTGCATTAAATTTGAGATCCAGGCAACATTTGTTTTTATCACCCACTTTCAATTTAATTTTACAAATACTGAAGTTGAGTATATTGAGATTTGATTCATTGACTGTTTGTAATCCGTTCTATTATAGTTGCATTTCACTTTGTATCAACTACTTGCCTTTTTAATGATTGGTGGAAATTGCGGTCGAAGGCTTGCTGCGGGCAAACGCCTCCGAACCGCAAGCAAAGTACACACCTACCTGGTGCCTCCGGACCTTCGTACACGTGCGCTCCGGAGCCTGTAGGCGCACGCCTAAATCAAGGCCCATGTATCCCAGGGGCGCATGTGGTTCGCAAGCGTCCCTGGAATCTCATGGGCCAGCCCAACTGATCACAAAGGGGGATTCCTGTTATTAATCCCCATAAGCATAATAGGAATCCCCTAAAGAACACACTTTGAACAATAACAACGACTTGTATTTATATAGCGCCTTTAACGTAATAAAACGTCCCAAGGCGCTTCACAGGAGTATTATAAGACAAAAAATTTGACACCGAGCCACATAAGGAGAAATTAGGGCAGGTGACCAAAAGCTTGGTCAAAGAGGTAGGTTTTAAGGAGCATCTTAAAGGAAGAAAGAGAGGTAGCGAGGCGGAGAGGTATAGGCAGGGAATGCCAGAGCTTAGGGCAACAGAAGGCACGGTCACCAATGGTTGAGTGATTATAATCAGGGATGCTCAAGAGGGCAGAATTAGAGGAGTGCAGATATCTCTGGGGGGTTGTGGGGCTGAAGGAGATTACAGAGATAGGGAGGGGCGAGGCCATGGAGGGATTTGAAAACAAGGATGAGAATTTTGAAATCGAGGCGTTGCTTAACCGGGAGCCAATGTAGGTCAGCGAGCACAGGGGTGATGGGTGAACGGGACTTGGTGCGAGTTAGGACATGGGCCACCGAGTTTTGGATGACCTCAAGTTGACAGCACGTAAATAAAAATAAATTATCACATGTTCAAAATTAATTAAAATACAATTTAATTAAACATTTTAAACAAAAATTTAATTTTTTGAAAAATAAATTTAAACATTTTTAAAGGGGCTAAAAATAACCTAAACTAATTTTAAAGGTTTTTGAATGTTTAAATCATTTAAAAAATGTTATATTAATATTTATTTAAACACTTCTGCTGGTAAAAGAAGGCCTTACGCCTGCATTTACCAGGCGTAAGGGTTTCGTGGGCATTCGCTGGGCAGTAGTTAGGCAAATATCCCAACTCTGTGCCAGTGAATGTCCATTTCCTGCAGATGGGTACGATCTGTCAAGCAAAATCTTGACAGATCGCATGGGAAACCTGGAACTTGCGGGGTACTTACGACCTCAAATACCCCGGAAAATGCGGGCCAATACATTTTACAGTTAAATAGAGCTGAAGTTTAATGCTCATTGTAGCATTATCTGAAAGGTGCGACTTCTCATTTTTGTCCACCCCAGTCCAACGCCGGCATCTCCACATCATGAAAGGTATCTGGTATCAGAGGCCTCTGTCCTCTGAGTCAGAAGGTATTGTGTTTGAGGCCTGCATCAGGACTTGTTCACAAACAGACAGATTATTCCAAATGTACATTTCCACCACAGAGCCTCACTCGCTGGCAATTCATTTATGGACGTGAAACCACGGGGAGCATGATTTCCCAATATTCACTCCCGGCAGGCAAAAATCTGCACTGGGAGCATTCATTTCGAAAATCAACTCTCCACCGCCAGGAACCATGGCTGCAGTGTGTACTATCTACAGGATGCACTGCAGCAACTCCCCAAGGCTCCTTCGACAGCACCTCCCAAACCCATGAACTCCACCACCTAGAAGGATATGGGCAGAAGGTATGTGGGACACACTCACCTCCAAGTTATCCTCCAAGTCGCAAACCATCCCAATTTGGACATCTATCCGCATTCTTTCATTGTCGCTGGGTTGAAATCTTGGCACTCCCTACCTAACAGTGCCATGGGAATGCCTTCACCACACGGACTGCAGCAGTTCAAGAAGAAGGCGCATCACAACCTTCTCAAGGGCAACTAGGGATGGCCAATAAATGCTGACCTTGCTAGCATCGCCCATATCCCGAGAATGAATACAAAAAATCTAAGCTGACGCTTAATATAGTAATAAGGGAGTGCTCCATTGCCAGAGGTGCTGTCCTTTGAATGAGACATTAAATCGAGGTTCTGCCTGTTCCCTGGTTCAGGTAGACAGTTTGACAGATCATTCATCTTGTTGCTGTTTGAGGGATCTTGCTGTGTGCAAAATGGCTGATGCCGCATTTGTCCACCTAACTTCAGGGTGACTCAATGTATGTGAGTTTTTTCTGAGGGATGTGATAAGGTGATAGATGAGATGTTGTATAAATGCAAGTCTTTTTTGTTGGGTTCCTAGGAAATTTGAGACAATTAGAAAATCTGGACAGATATTTTGTGCTCTCGTCGGATTTAAAGTGTGACCTACTTAATTCACAAGACTTCTAATATAAAACTAGCAGATAGTATGTGGTGTTGCTCACAGTGAAACAGAGGTCATGCTGTAAATTTTGCAGATTATGCCAAAGTAGGAAGGGCAGCTGAATCAAAGGAAGAAGCCTAAAAACTACTGAAAGATCTAAACAAAATATGTTCGTGAGCGAAGCAACGGCTGATGCAAGTTAATGCAGAGAAGCGTAAAGTATTGCGCAGAGGAGGGAAAAAATAGGCAGGATGCAAACTTCATGAATGGTGTTGAAATGTCCCAGGATGAAGTTGAAAGATACTTAGGAGTCCTAGTGGATTCAACGCTCAACATGTCCCGCAACATGTACAAAGAAGAAATCAACAAAGTCAATCAAACAGTAGCAAAATACTGCGGATGCTGGAAATCTGAGATAACAACAGAAAGTGCTGGAAACACTCAGCAGAGATGCTGCCTGACCTGCTGAGTGTTTCCAACATTTTCTGTTGTTATTAAAGTCAAGCAAATGTTGAACTACATAGCCAGAACAGTAGAATATGTCAGAGAAGCAGTGATTAAACTGTGCAGTGCTCTGGTCAGGCCGCACCAAGAATTACTGTATTCAGTTCTGGTTGCTGAGAAACAAGGGAGACATTCAAATGTTGGAGGCAGTGCAGAAAAGAGCGACAAGGGTGATCCCTAGTGTCAGGGGTCTGAGTTATGATGAAGGACTGGAGAAACTTGGGTTTTTTAGCCTGGAAAGGAAGCTTCTGAGAAATTATCTTATAAGTATATAAGATAGTAAATAGTATAGAAAAGGTATAGGGGGGAAAAATTTAGTCGCGCCCCCCTTTGGGGCGCTAACTTCGCCGGGGCGCTACTCTTAGGATGCTAACAATTGGCGCAAAGCAACCGAATTTTTAGGCCTTAATATTTTAAATTAAGCAGTGGAAGTAGGACAATGGAACACAGGCTCAAACTAGTAAAATGTAACTTTATGTCACAGTAAGTTCTTCTTAAAGAAAGACTATAGTCACTGTTGTAATGTAGGAAACGCGGCAGCCAAATTTGCACACAGCAAGCTCCCACAAACAGCAATATGATAATGACCAGATAATCTGTTCTTTAGTGATGAATAAATACTGACTAGGACACAGGGGATAACTTCCCTGCTCTTCTTTGAAATAGTGCCATAGGATCTTTTACATCCACCTGAGAGAGCAGACAGGGCCTCGGTTTTTAACGTCTCATCCAAAAGACGCCACCTCTGCACTGGAGTGTCAGCCTAGATTTTTGTGCTCAAGTCCCTGAAGTGGGACATGAACTCACAACCTTCTGATTCAGAGTCAAGGGTGCTACTCACTGAGCCACAACTGACACACGAAGAGAGTAATCGGGCAAAGTACTGTAGAGTAAAAAACCTGGCAATCATTTAAGAAACAATTGGATGCTGCAATGGGGGATTGTTCTGGATAAATAGATTAAGATGGGCCAAATGGCTTTCCTCATCCCAAGTATCTTATGATCTTGTTCCAAAGTGGGCTGCCAAGTTACGGGAGTGAGGGGTGGGTAAACATAGCCACTGAAAAGATTGGAAAAGAAGTTTACGAGAAATGTGCTTAGAGACAATGAAATAAGTGTTTTCAAGGAAACTAAATAGTGTTTTGCTAACTTACTGAAGGTAGATAAGTAAAGAAATAAATTTGTTCCCCTCCCATACCACAGTTCCATAAATAAAACTGCAAATGTACTGTAACGTAGTTGCACAAACAACTGCTTAAATATAGTTACATCGCTCTTCCTGTCAAATTCACCTCAGATAAAGTTCAAAAGTTGTACTTTTCAGTGTTTTCGCAGCCCCAGAGGCAGCTCGCCAGTCACAGAGGGCCAGAAATATTAGCCGGCCCGGACACCGACCAAGGTCCTCAGGACAGTGCGGGGGGAGGTGGAGGGAATCGGAAGGGGGGAGTGAGCGGTGGCTGGCTGTAGCCTGTGCATTTAATGTGGAGCTGGGAAGAGCACTCCTGCTCTTCCTAGCTCCACAATGAGGTAAGTAAAAAAGTTCAAACTTACCTTTTGAGTGGCAGCCTCCAGCAGTCCCATTAGTGACCGCTGGTTTGGCCCAAGCACCTGAGAATACCGACCGCAGTTTGGGCGGCAAATGGTGGGAAGCTAGGAACTGTGGGGGAGCAGAGAGATTTAGATGTCCATGGACAGAAATCACTAAGAAATGGTGGACAGGTACAAAAAAAGAATTTAAAAGGCTAACGGAGTCTGGAATACAAAGGGGTGGAAGTTATGCTACAGTTGTATAGAGCTCTGGCTAGACCGCATCTAAAGTTCTGCGATCAATTCTGGGCACCGCACCTCAGGAAGAATATATTGGCCTTGGAGGGGGTGCCAAGAATTCACCAGAATGATACCGGGGCTAAAAGGGTTAAATTATGAGGACAGGTTGCAAAGACTAGGCTTGTATTTCCTCGAGTATTGAAGATTAAAGGGTGAATTAATTGATGTCTAAGATGATTAATGGATTTAATAGTGAAGATAGAGAGAAATTATTTCCTCTGGTGGGGGTGTCCACAATAAGGGGACATCACCTTAAAATTAGAGCTAGGCTGTTCAGGGGCGATGTCAAGAAGCACTTCTTCATAAAAAGGGTAGTGCAAATCTAGAACTCTCTTCTCGCAGAAAGCTGTTGAGGCTAGGTCAATGGAAAATGTCAATTTGGAACCAAGGCGGGTCAATGGATTTAAGATACAGATCAGGCATGATCTAGCTGAATGGTGAAACAGGCTCGAGGGGCTGAATGGCCTACTCCTATGTTCCTATGTTCCTATCTCTGGCCTGATATCAAAGTCTGTATTTGTATTCTTTCTCTACAGGGACTATTTCATCATCTGCCCTGTTGTAAAGATGGCTGCTCACTGGGCCAACAGCACACAAGCCAATATCTTCATGTACCACGTACCAGGAAGTCTTTCTCAACACAGGTAAGAAAACTACAGCAAGACTTCAGGGGACCTTCCCAACTGTTTTTTTAATTCATTCTCAGGATGTGGGCATAGCAAGGCTGGCATTTATTGCCCACCCCTAGTTGACCTGGTGGTGGGCCGCCTTCTTGAAGCAGTTTGATACAACTGAGTGGATTTGCTAGGCCACCTCAGAGGATAGTTAAGAGTAACCCAATTTGGTGTGGGACTGGAGTCACATCTAGGCTGGACCAGGTAAGGACAGCAGGTTTCCTTCCCTAAAGAACATTAATGAACCAGTTTGTATTTTATGACAGTTTGACAGCCATCACTAGTGTGGGCAGGCTTGATGGACTAGCTGATCTATTCCTGCCCATCATTTTCATATGTTCGTATGATTCTACTTGAAGCAATCCAGTAATATAAAAATAAGATTCGAAACTTTGAGGGGAATTTTAATCTGGAGGAGCGTCTGGGTTTGGGTGCAGGTGGGAGGTTAAAACCGGCAAAAATGTCAGCACATTGGTAAGCCGGCTCCAACCCACCGCCTTCCAGGTTTAACTGGAGCACGTTAGGCTGCCTGCGCACAACCCCCTCAGGAGAGGCAGGTTGCCTATTAACATATGTTAATCGCTCAATTAGAGCGATACTTCAACTCAGATTCAAATTTAGCGGCGCATCCACGGGTTGCCCGGGCTTCCTGAAAGTCATCAGTGAAGGCAAGGCGAGAACACAGTCGCAATTGAGGGGGCTGAATGAAACTCAAGGAAATTCTGCAATAAATACTCAGTACTCACAGTTGCTTTCTTACCTGCTCGTGGGAAAGGGTTTGTTCACAGTACTTTTGCTGAGAGGTTACCTTCTACACTTTGGAGCTTTTCTCAATCACATTAGAGTGGTTTTCTCAATCATATTAGAATGGGTGGTGCTATGACTGCCTTCGATTGAACCTCGGACGAGGACCAATATGTCCAGCTACCAGCACCAGCATGCTGTTCAGAAACCTGTAGCTGGACAGCTGAGATGGGAGCTGCAGAGAGGGGAGCAGCAGAGAGAGCGGAGCAGCAGAATCAGTGCAGCTCACAGAAGACACTAACAGCGAAAACAGGGTCTACAGGCAGATGCCAAGTTTCCTTGACATGTCTGAATAGCAGTGTCTCAGGAGCCTCAGGTTGTCATGTCAGGTGGTGGCCACGCATTACCAGTGGCTGTCAAAGTCACCACTGCCCTCAGCTTTTTTGCTCTGGATCACTGTTCCCGCTGAGCTGTGCGCGTGCTCGGCCACGCAGTGATCTGCAAGGTACCGCAGCAGGCCGCTCACAAAACTTTCCATTTGAAGTATCGCGGATGCGCAGAAATTTAAAGGGACCGCGCTTTGAAATAAACAGGCCGCGCGCAAGATGTGCCCAAATGTGCCCAACACGCCCACATTAGTGCCAGCAGCAAATACCTGTGCGTTTTACTTGTCGACAACGGCCAAGTCTACCTGTCTTTTTAGATGTTACAGCAAATACACAAACCTTGGTTTGACATCATATAGACAGGAGACATATAGTGATCATTTTACTCAATTGAAGAGTGCAGCTTGGATCAGACCTACTGCACATTCTCTTATTAAAAAGGGTGCAACAATGGAAAGATAGTAGTTTTGCAGTCCTAATAGTTTTCCATGGCATCAGTGCTGGCTTATTGAACTTTAGAGGGAACATTGTTCTGGATCCTGCGAAGACATATCCAGGATCTCCCAGTCAGCGGCCCACAAATGCAAAAGACAGGTGACTGATGGCTTGTTTGCCAGTGCAGGCAATTATGTCAACTTCGCCTGTGATGACGACAGTCAGAATGAGCGGGCGCTCTGGTTTCCGGCCATAGCTGGCTAATATTTAATTGTGTCACCAGGTAGCTAGGAGCTCCCCAACTCCAAAGGCCAGGAACGCTGAAACTCCAACGACTTCCACTGCCTCCTCATCTGCGCTTGTCAGTTGCGAGATGTTTGGAGGACCACCTCCAGTTCTCTCCCTCTCCCTCATGTTTTGTCTTCTCTTGCAACGAGGGAAAGAACAGACCTATGAGTGAATGTAATGGCATGTGTTCACCCAATGGATGGAGTACATTTGGTGAGGGTGACTATCAGGGAGAGGCATCAAATTGCAGTGAGTGGCAATGTTGGTTGGATAGATGGGGATGTGAGGAAGTGAACAGATAGAGAAGGATGGGTGCACCTTCAAGGTAAGTGAGTGTGAGGAGTGATATGATGGGGTAGGCTTGAGAAGGCAGAGTGAGGGTGATGCGCACAGCAGGATGTAGGTGAATGTGCAACTGTACTCATCTTTCCTGACCTGGTTAGGTCATTAAACCGCGTCCTGCACTGCATCTAGGAGCGTGGCATTACGCTCCTGCTGCTTACCTCCTGGGCAATCTCCAACCGCGCCTTCTTCATTTCTGACACAGGTTTTCTCCCATTGCTGGGGAATAGTATGTCCCTCTGGCTCCTCACAGCACCCAGCAGCACATCAAGGGAGGCATCAGTAAGCTGGGGCGCAGCCTTTGAATGTCTCGAATCCATTGTTGAAGTTGCTCCTCTCTTCTCAGCTCCAACTCCTCCAATCTGCATCTTTTGATTGGCCTTTTAAATACTGGAGTTGAGATCGCGTCATGCGGGTCCTCATCACACCTGATACCATGCATTGGATGCCAAACCCGGAATTAAAATTATAATGAGGTGGCTGAGTTAAAAAGCCACTGACAGACCCGCTGTATATACTTCCCGGTTTCCCACGCGATATCGGACCCTCCCACTCCGAGCAGATCTTTCAGTTAATATCGGGGCCTTTGTCCCTAAGTATGTTAGCCCATGTTAGCTTGTCAGCTGCCAACTCTTGTGCAATTTGGTGGGGAGACCTATAGTGGGTTAAATTTCACAGAGGTTTCTCTCATTCATCGACCGTAACATTGCAGGAAAAACCGTGAAGCCAAGAGAATACGGTGTAAATGGCATTTATGCTCTATTATCTGGCCCTTTCTGCAGTTCTTCTTCCCAAAGTTTAGGGCAGACGAGTGGGAGAAACCTCACAAAAGTTCACCCCCATAGCGTGCCTAGAAGCAGCTCCTGGACTCACGCCAGAGGGAGGCTTTGGCTTTGTGTGAATTGGACTTCTTAAATGATTATTTTCATATGGCTCGACTTCACTGCCAAGTTGACATACGTACACCCTCCGTTTAACTTGAGTGCAGAGCTTCATTCTTTATATTGATTAATTGCTTCAAGAAGAAGAACTCACAAACTTTTTGACTCAACACCAAGTCCTGTTGACCTACATTGACTCCTGGCCCAACAACGCCACGATTTGAAAATTCTCATCCTCGTGTTGAAATCCCTCCATGGAATCGCCCCTCCCTATCTCTGTAACCTCCTCCATCCCTACAACCCTTCGAGAATTCTGCATTCCTCAAATTCTTGCCTCTTGTGTATCCTCCATTTCCTTCGGCCCACCATTGGCGACAGTGCCTTCAGCCGTCTAGACCCTAAGCTCTGGAATTACCTCACCGCCTCTCCATCTCTTTCTCCTTTAAGACGCTCCTTAAAGCCTACCTCTTTGACTAAGCTTTTGGTCACCTGTCCTAATGTCCCCTTATTTGGCTCATTTTTGTCTGATGACTTTCCTGTGAAGCATCTTGGGATGTTTTACTACGTTAAAAGCACTATACAAATGCACATTGTTGTTGTGAGCAGTGAGAATGTTATCACTGACCCATGCTGGCATTTTTTAGAAATGCTGTGATGGGGAGGAAATCGCAGGTTTCTGTGAAAGGATAGTACTGAACAACATATCAAGAGGTTAAATAAATAATGATGGTTAAATGCACATATTGGTGAAAGCTGAACCTTACACACGCTGAACAGAGTTTAGACGTGACATAACGTTAGGAGTCAGCATAGTGCTAATGATCTCATCTGTACTGAACTTTGTAAACCCATAACCTTCTAACCCAGAGGTGAGATACTTACCAAATGAGTCAAGCTGAGAGTCAAGAGAAAATGCTTTTACAAATCGATCATTATAAGCCAATGACGGTTTACAGCAAAGGAAGGGTCTTTAATTGTGCGCAGGGAGGAAAATATACTCTACGAGATTTTTTTTTAGCCTAACCTACAGGTTGAAGTGAGTGATGAGTGAGACAGGCTGCAATGGGGATGCTCAATGCAAACAGGTGGTGAGGGCCATAAAGACAGGTAATATAACAGCTCCTTCTTCAGCCTGCCTGAGCCAAGGAGTCTGGAATTCTGAGAACCAGCAATTAGTTTTGTATTTTTGAGCAGAGTAAACAGAGCAGAGCACTCATTTTGCAATCTGTGGTTGTGTCACGCCCATACATTTTGTGGAAGTATCACGTCCCAAGCAAAAATATTTTTCAAGCGCTGTCCCTATTTTTTTCTGTTGCCAGCCATATGACCACGTTTTGAATTTGAATTCTGCAGCGTTCACGTTCTGCTGCATTACAGGTTGTAACGCACAGGCCTCCTATGTTTACCTTTGATATGCAGTACCCTAGGGCTGTTGATTTGTCACACATCAGGTCAGAGTTTACAATTGGTTATGCCTGTTTGACGAACGAAACTGACCAGAAAAAGGGCGGAGCTCCATTACGTGAGATTTCTGCCCACTTAGCCCCCTGAGTCTTTCAACTTCCCCCTTGGCAAGATCTATCCCTCACATCCCTACTATGTTTACTTCTGACATGCAGTGCCTTGGGTTTTGAGCAGCACAGGTGCAAACCTGGTCCAGCTCTCTTTGTAAAATATTGGCTCCCTCCTCTGAGTTCGCAGTCACCCTGTGACTGAAATTACCAGATCAGTTAATTGCGCCAGGAAGCATGAATCCCTGGGACACTCCACTCAATACCTTCCCAATGCCATCTAGTTCCCTTTACGACAGCACCCCCCCCCCCCGTTTCTTTTCCTTCCCCACGTCCATGTCTTACCCTTGATATCCATTGGCCTTAATTTACAAAGGATGCCAAATGGGTGTAAAAATTGCATGCAGCCTGCTGACCTGCACGCCTGAATTCCCAAGATGGTCTTCCTGGTGTGTGCAGCTCTGCACCGAGGGCATAATTTCCTAATATGTACCCAATTGTTGATAATAATCCTAATAATCTAGCATAGAATAATAAAGCATGGAACAAGAAAAGGCCATTCGAACTATCAAGGCCTTTCCTTGGACCATATACAATTCATCCGATTGTAGATTCTACTCCCGCCATTCAAACTCCTGAGGGAGGTGAAACAGGTAAAACCTCTCAGAAGATAAAGTTCTAACCCCTTAAGGTGACTGTGTAAATCTACTGAACATCAATCTAACTTTATAATCTATTCAATCTAGATCAACGTCCCTCCATAGATGCATCTAGTATAGGGGCTACAGTGGATAGCCAGGTATCATTAATGATTAATAGACTGTTTTCAAATATAGTTTAGACAGCATGTCCATCCTTGATTTGGTGTGAACCTTTGAGATAAAAGTGGATTCCAAAGATCAGACTCCTTCCTGTTACTTCCCATTTACATTCTAATTCCTGCCGCATTGAGCAGTACAGCAGGCCTATCCTTTAGTTAGAAAGTGCTGAATCTATGTGTGCGCTGATGCTGGTTGCTACTAAACTGCCCTGTCAATGCCCAGGAAACTGCCATTTGGTAAGCGAGAGGTATCAATTAGCTGGGTGGTCCACTTCAGTTCAGCGGGGAAATGCACTCGTCTTGTGGTATGAAACTGCATCGTACAGACCAGGGAAATCCCAGGTTCAATGCCAGGTCTGTGCTGAGTTGTCTGATCTCGGCCAGAGCAATACTGGAAATTGGTACAGTTGTATACTGGTTATGTTACTGGACTAGTAATCCAGAGAACATGAGTTCAAATCCTACCATGGCAGTTAGAAAATTTGAATTCTGCTTAAAAAATCTGGAATATGGCCATGAAGCTGTTGGATTGTCGTAAAAACCCAATGGGCTCACTAATGTCATTTAGGGAAGGAAACTTGCCGTCTTTACCCGGTCTGGTCTACATGCGGCTCCAGTCCCACACCGACATCGTTGACTCAGAAGTGGTCTAGCAAACCACTGATTTGTATCCAACCACTACAAACAATACTGGATCAAGAAGGTCACCACCTCAGGACAACTAAGGATGGGCAAAAAAGGCCGGCCTTTCAGCAACGCCCACGTCCTGAGAATTAATTAAACAAAGTACAGTGGCCATTAGTATTCCTAGGCTAGGAAGGTGAAAATAGATAATCAGTGAGGCTTCCAACTGCTGATTGCTGTCAAGTGATCCATGATGGAAATATGTGTTTTTGGGGGAGAAATTCGGTATCGTCGCGTTTGTGGCGCTAACTTTTAAAAGTTGAAAAATTAGCGCCAGGCGCTAATGTCTTTCAACTTCTAAAAAATTCGGATTTGCGCTCCAGGAAGGAAGTGGAGCGCTAAATCAAGCGTTCCACTTCCTTCCTGAAGCGCAGTAGGCAGCAGGCGGGGCGGTAGGTGAGCAGCGCTGCACACTGGGCCGTGCAGCGCCGCTGCGTTGGAAGGCTCCTCCCCTCCCTTAAAGGGAAGGGCCATCGCTGCAGGCTCTGCAAGAGGAAAACTTACCTGGTCCCCCACGGCAGCCGCGATCCGGCCCGATCAGCCCGATACACTGCAGCAGAGTGCCGGGCTGATTGATCGCGGGAGAAGAAAAATGAAACAAAAACAGAAAGACCATTTGAGAATTTTTTCCACTTCCCTCAGTCACCTCGCCTTTAAGTATCGCCCCCGAAGCGCCCGGCCTCCCGATGAACGCCTCCTGCAGCTGCCGGTGTTTTCACCCGCCGATGCTGCAGGGGGTGGAACCGAAGTTCGGGTCCGGGGCGCTACCGGGGCGATGCGCATGGCGATGACGTCACGATCTCCAGGCGAAGGAGATCGGGGCGCAACGCCATGCCGCCACCGCAAACCTCCTGCTGAATATAGCGGGAGTCAATCTTCTCACCACACCCGGTCAGTAAGTGATTAGCGCCCTGTTATCGGGAGGCGCAAAGGTACCCAATTTCTCCCCCTATGTGTGCCTTTGTATGTATGTATGTTGGCTGAGGGTGGGATTGGACTTGACTGTGATGTCCCACACAGTCTAGTAGCCTGCCAATACTCACTGCCCTGTCTACTTTGGCCAACAATCCTCATAGAACCACATCCCAAACTGAGTCACCATCTTTGCAATGTAGGGTAGATAAAGAAGAACATTTTGGAGAAGTAACCTGGTTGATTATTGCAGATGCACAAAAAAAAACAACTGATAGAGTGATACAGGTTTGGCTCGATGTCAGGAGGTCTGTATGGCACCACTAACTTTGGCACATGGCTCTCAGAGCTGGTGGATGCAATGACATCTTTATTTGTCAAAAGGGAGAGATATTGTCACACAAGCCAGTACCAGTACCCTGCCCTGCCAGCCTGGTATCTTTGCTCATCAGAAAATGGTGGGTGGTGTCTGAAAAGATGCATCAACCTGTGTTTTCATCTGAAGTCTCTATTTCAGAGATATCCAGATTATTGCCCACGGGGGCCACCGGAGAGCTACTGCTTCCAGTGTTCTTGAGTCTCCCTCATAGCTCACCTGGCTGTTGGAAGCAGCATTCAATCTCTTGTATTCTAGTCAAAGGAATACGATTGTGAAGCGGAGCCTATCTCAGAATTCACCGAGCAAGTGAAAGGGCTCCACCTGAATAATAGGAGCTGAGGAAGTGCCCGGCCTCCACTTGACAGCTGCTCAGGGCAGCATGTTTTGAAATCAGCAATTTGGTGTGTAGTGAAGATCAGGTGCAACCCATCACTAATGTTGTAGCCGTCCTGAGACTGGTCCATGAACAAGACACTTTTGTCATTGTGGCCCTTGAGAAAAAAATGAACAGAAATGTCCTATATAATCCTGTGAGTAGTTACAATAAAACTCACACAATCTAGAAGTAGTTCCAAGTATTCCACAGAACAGAAAGATAAAGGGAGAGAGAGAAAGATAGAGGGCTAGAAATTCGGCTCCGTAGCACCCGGTTTTTCAGGACTATGGGTGATGTTTTATGTTCAAAATGGCGTCCGCGCCATGCGTGCACACATCTAGTGCGGGCCGTGCCGGACACCATCTTGGTAGAGGCCAAGTAGCATCATTTACCCACGTCTGAAGCAAGCGATTAGGCCATTAACATATGCAAATAAGGAGCTTAACACCTGCTTCTGCTCCCTCTTGCAACTTTGGTTTGCACCAGTACTGATTGCCTCCGGGAAAACAGCACAGAATTTTAAAAAAGGTAAGTACTTACCATAATCACCGCTGCTCCCGGTCTCGAGCTCCCCGACCTCACTCCCGATTCCGACTTCCAGGCCCCCCGATCTCCACCCCCCTCAGCCCCCGTCCCGACCTCCTAGAACCCCCGTCAGTGTTCCCAACCCCTCAACAATACTCCAGACCCCCGCGATCTTCCTACCCGAAAGCCCTCCGATCGAACTCCGAGGCCCAGCCGTTCCTTCTCCAGACCCCCGCGATCTAACCCAATCATTTACCTGAAAATGAGCGCACGAACTTGTGCGGGCCCCCTACCGCTGCGCCATCTACATGATAATGAGGTCCAAGGCCCAAAATCCGGGGCTGCTCGGACCTCCCCATTTACTCTTGCGGGTAAGGCGCTCAAAAATGGTTGCTACCGAATTTCTAGGCCAGAGAGAGTGAGAGAGAAAAAGAGAGAGAGAGAGAGTGAGATCATAAATATTTTTCCAGCACTCCGTATTGAAAGCCAGTGACATGTCACATTGTTAAATTATCAACACTTTTTTTTCTTAAGAACAGGGTATTGACCTGCAGGCTTAAAGTGACTGTCTCTTGGCTCCCACTCTCTCAGCACTTCATTCCAAATAAAATGCCTGCTTCTGTATAGCTGATAGCAGCCAGCAAATCATGTGGAAAAAACATATTTTTCTTCTCTTGATCTTTGTGTTCCTTGCACTGACAGCCCACGGTTACCTTAATATCAGAAATATACATTTGAGACTTTCAAAGTATCGCAAACTTAAAGATATGCTGTCTCCTTTTTTATTTAAAGCGTTTGGCAAACCTTTCTTTCTCACTGGCAGACATCATAAATTTAAAGGGTTCGCCTAGGGGTCCTAGCCTGCTCCTTGACCACCCAGAGATCTGAAAGTTTTGACAGCAGTTTTTGGGCCCCCTTTAAAGGGATTCGATGGGGCACTATATCCATACTTCTGATGCAGGGGGCTCTGGCAACCCCCAACCCCCTCCTCCTCAAAGCTGACAGCCAGCGCCGCAATTTCCGGCCTGCTCAGGCGGTCAGGAATGCCTGAGATTAGCCCTTATATCCCGTGTAGCGCTCGCCCAGAATATTTAAATTAAGTGTCCCCTCCCTGACCCCGCAAACTTTGACAGGATTGACAGCCCACAGATTTTCAGGGCCACTATTTTCTTTAAAAAAAAACGCATTTGGCAAACCTTTCTTTCTACATTGGCAGATGTCACAAATTTAAAGAGGCACTACCCTTCTTTCTACAGTGGCCACACACTCACAGTCAGATTGAAATTACATGTGCTGTGGCGGGACAGCAGGCAATTTATTTAACCAACTGAGCCAAAGGAAACAGTCTATGGAACAGCTTTGTCAGAAGCTTGCTGATGGTATATGTCATTGAGCAGCAAGATCAGGGGAAGGGGAGCAGAGGTGTGGGGGGGGGAAACTTATTTTATCACACACTTCTCAAGTACAACGTAGGAATCCTGCAAGTCAATTAAGTGAAGTTCACCAATGGTTAAGTGGGTAAATACGCCATCTGGACTAGACCAGAAACGTCCTAGGTACAGCTCCTTCATCTGCTCTGAGTTAGCTGATCTTAGCCAGAATTACTGTGGAGATGTTGCAAATGAACAACTTGGTGTGTTACATAATTACCTTTGCAGATCAAAGAGTTCTTATTCAGAACTTTCCCTCAGGAAATTGGATCCAATTGAGGCGTTTAAAATGTTAAATGGATTTGATAGGGTTGATACGGAGAAACTATTTCTCCTGGTGGGGGAATCCAGAACAAGACAACGTAAAATTAGAGCTGGGCTATTTAAGAGTGAAATCAGGAAGCATTTTTTCACACAAAGGTAGTGGAAATCTAGAACTCTCTCCCACAAAAGGCTGTGGATGTTGAGTCAATTAAAGTTTTCAAGACTAAGGTCGATAGAATTTTGTTAGGTAAGGTAAACAAGGAATATTAATAATCAAGGTAGGTGGAACAGATTATCAGAACAGGTGGTGGAACAAGAAATAAGAAGAAGCTAGACAGGTTCTGGTCAAAAAATGAAATTTAGGGTTAGTAGAAAAGCACTAAGGGAATACAGTGGATATGTGGGTTAGATGGACCGAAGGTCTTCTCCTGCCTGAATCTTTTACTATGTTGCTGTGCTACAAGGGCAATACATACTCACCTCATTTTTGCTGGACTCCTTCTGCTGTGATCATATCAGTTTTCAAAAATGGGTCCAATATCTTCTTGGACCATGTGTGAAGTCAGTTATCACTACAACCTCTGTGAAATTATAAATGTTAGGTTTTTTGATGCAAAAATGAATGAATGTGTGGCTGACTTGTAATATGTTCATTGTCTTCAGCTATAAGCTATTTGAGTGTGTGAACTGCCAGTGTGAGTTTGGTTGATCTAGGATTGATAAGAGTGTCAGCTGTGGCTCAGATGGTAGCACTCTCGTCCCTGAGTCAGAAGGTTGCGTGTTCAGTCCCACTCCAGAGATTTGAGCACAAAAATCTAGACTTGGGCTCCAGAACTAGCCAAGCTGTTCCAGTACAGCTACAACACTGGCATCTACCCGACAAAGTGGACAATTGCGCAGGTATGTCCTGTCCACAAAAAGCAGGACAAATCTAATCCGGACAATTAACGCCCAATCAGCCTACTCGCAATCATCAGCAAAGTGATGGAAGGTGTCATCGGCAGTGCTATCAAGCAGCACTTGCTCACCAAAAATCTGCTCACCGATGCTCAGTTTGAGTTCTGCAAGGACCACTTGGCTTCATACCTCATTACAGCCTTGGTCCAAACATGGACAAAAGAGCTGAATTCCAGAGGTAAGGTGAGAGTGACTGCCCTTGACATCAAGGCAGCATTTGACCGGATGTGGCACCAAGGAACCCTAGTAAAATTGAAGTCAATGGGAATCAGGGTGAAAACTCACTAGAATCATACCTAGCACAAAGGAAGATGGTTGTGGTTGTTGGAGGCCAATCATCTGAGCCTCAGGACAGGGGTTCATCAGGGCAGTGTCCTAGGCCCAACCATCTTCAGCTGCTTCATCAATGACCTTCCCGCCGTCAGAAGTGGGGATGCTCGCTGATGATTGCAGAGTGTTCAGTTCCATTTTCAATTCGTCAGATAATGAAGCAGTCCATGCCTGCATGCAGTAAGACCTGGACATCATCTAGGCTTGGGCTGATAAGTGGCAAGGAACATTCGTTTAACACACAAGTGCCAGGCAATGACCATCTCCAACAAGAGAGAGTCTAACTAACTTCCTTTGACAATCAATGGCATAGCCATCTTCAAATCCCCCACCATCAACATCCTGGGGGTCACCATTGACCAGAAATTTAACTGGACCAGCCAAATAAATACTGTGGCTACAAGAGCAGGTCAGAGGCTGGGTATTCTGTGGCGAGTGACTCACCTCCTGACTCCCCAAAGCCTTTCCACCACGTACAAGGCACAAGTCAGGAGTGTGATGGAATACTCTCCACTTGCCTGGACGAGTGCAGCTCCAACAACACTCAAGAAACTTGACACCATCCAAGACAAAGCAGACCGCTTGATCGGCACCCCATCCACCACCTTAAACATTCACTCCCTCCACCACCGGCGTACCGTGGCTGCAGTGTGTACCATCTACAAGATGCATTGCAGCAACTCGCCAAGGCTTCTTCAAAAGCATCTCCCATGACCTCTACCACCTAGAAGGACAAGGGCAGCAGGCTCATGGGAGCACCATCACCTCCAAGTTCTCCTCCAAGTCACACACCATCCTGACTTGGAAATGTATCACTGTTCCTTCATCGTCGCTGGGTCAAAATCCTGGAACTCCCTCCCTCACAGCACTGTGGGAGTACCTTCACCACACGGACTGCAGCGGTTCAAGAAGGTGGCTCACCACCACCTTCTCAAGGGCTATTCGGGGTGGGCAATAAATGCTGGCCTTGCCAGCGACGCCCACATCCCGTGAATGAATAAATAAAAAAGTCAGTTTAATAATGATGTGACGGTATCCCTCGTAATCCTGCCACTGATTATTTTTCAACAATAATCTTTAATAGTACATCTAAGTCTTTATATGGTGAATCCAGGTTCTGAATGGGAGCTTAGAACTCAATGAGGGTAAATGTTAACCTACCCCGCCTGGTGGGAAACTTAACGGGATCGGATCGGCCGCCTATTTTATACCCTGCTCGATTGGACTTTCCAGTGAAGTCATTTGCATTGCCCCCTGTGCAAAGCTACATGTTTATATCCCAATTGACCTCCAACCCATGGCAGTATTTAAGGTGTCAGCCTTAGCTCAGTGGGAGCATTTGCCTCTGAGTCAGAAGGTCATGGGTTCAAGCCTCACTCCAGAGACTTAAGCACATACTCTAGGTTGACAGTCCAGTGCAGTAATGAGGGAGCGCTGAACTATTGGAGGTGCCGTCTTTCGGATGAGATATTTCGAATGGGAACACCAAGTTCCCCTCCAAGTTACATGCCATCCTGACTTGGAAATATATCGCTGTTCCTTCATCTTCTTGTGTCAAGATCCTGGAATTCCCTCCCTAACAGCTCTGTGGGAGTACCTTCACCAGACGGACTGCAGCGGTTCAAGAAGGCGGCTCACCACCACGTTCTTAAGGGCAATTAGGGATGGACAATAAATGCTGGCTTTGCCAGCGAGGCCCACATCCCATGAATGAAAAATAATTAAACCGAGGTCCTGTCTGCCCTCTCAGGTGAACGTAAAAGATCCCACGGCCCTATTTGAAGAGGAGCAGTGGAGTTCTCCTGGTGTCTTGGCCAATATTTATCCCATAACCAACACCTAAAACAGATTATCTGGTAATTTATTTCATTGTGGGACCTTGCTGTGCGCAAATTATCTATTGCATTTCCTGCATTACAACAGTGACTACACTTCAACGTTAATTCATTGGTTGTACGGCGCTTTGGGAAGTACTGAGATCGTGAAAGGTGCCATATAAATGCAAGTTTTTTCTTTCTTTAATAAGCATTTTTCACGTGTGTTTTTTTCATGAATTACCTATCAACCCTTTGGCAATGGGCACAAGGCACAGAGTAGCAGTAGAAATTAACTTTTTCTTCAATATATTTTACCTTGTGTTGCTCACCTGTTTACTCACACTTACCTTTTGGTACCCTTGATAAACACCTCAATCATTTAAAAAGCTATGGGGCATAAATTGTGAGGCTCCGGTGCCAGCGAAGAGCCTTAGGATTTGCGAGCACGGGACGCAGAATTGGGGCTGCAATGTTGTAGCCACGTCTCCAACATTGCATCTTGCGGTGGAACCTCACACTTCCCTTAAAAAGAAAGAATTTTAGAGAACTGTGTACATTCATCAGCTGAAAATAAATGGTTTTTTTTGTGTATATGTAAATATTTTGCCTTGAATCGCCCCCATTCACAGCTTATTGGGTGGGCACTATTGTAAACGATAGAACTGTGTGATGGAGCAGTCAGGTGCTGGAGCAAACACCATGGTCTTGTGAGTGGCCATTGTATGGTTAAGAGATTTATTTTGTCAAGGAGAGGCAACCTCATGACCAGAACATACAGTAAGTTACTTTAGGACATGTTCGTCATTCTTCAGATGCCTCATTCCCAGCCACATCCCTCCAACCTCATAAGTACAGTGCTAATTAACTTAATTCATGGCTCCTCGTTCTCAGATATATTTAGATATCCGTTCACTGTCGTTCTTGGTAAGAGAGGTTCCATTTTTAAATCAGGCCTCTTCAACTGAAATTTATAAGCTTCTGGTCCATTTGTCTGACCTGTTTTAGTGACTGCTCGCTCCATGGATTGGATATTCACTCTGTTAGTTGAAGTTGGTCCTTTTTGATCAAGTAAGGTTTATCTGTGACAAACACTGCGGGGCACAGTGGCAGTATTTACAGGCTTGATTCCTCTAACAACTAGTTACTACCATCACTGGATCTCAGCAATGCTGACATGGAGATGTGCCAATCAGAAGAGAGAAACTTTCCAACAAGGAGAGAGGAAGCATTCCAACAAACAGAGCCAAAAATTACATCCTGAACTCTCAGCTAAACCATTCCACCATGATACCTGGCCAATATTTATTCCTCAACCCAACATCACTTAAAAACAAACAGATTGTCCCATTGCTGTTTGTGGGACCTTGCTGTGTGCAAGTTGGCTCCTGCGTTTCCTACATTACAACAGTGACTACACTTCAAAAATACTTCACTGGCTGTAAAGTGCTTTGGGACATCCTGAGGTCGTAAAAGGTGCTGTATAAATGCAAATCTTTCTTTCTTGCACTTAAAACACCAGGGCCCGGAAATTGGACCCATTTGCGCTGACCATTAAGGCCAGTTTGGAAGAAAAATGGCAGCCGCCTCGCTTCCGCCCGCTTCCGGCATGGAATGTGGCGGCCGCCATTTTGGGAAGGTCGGCAGCACTGCCGTTGCCTGCGCTCGCTTCACATATTTAGATAAGCCAGCTCGTGAC
This sequence comes from Squalus acanthias, assembly GCA_030390025.1. Classification (NCBI taxonomy): domain Eukaryota; kingdom Metazoa; phylum Chordata; class Chondrichthyes; order Squaliformes; family Squalidae; genus Squalus; species Squalus acanthias. Next base: position 27,983,379 of record CM059432.1, on the reverse strand, counting down.
GTCAATCGGCGTGCAACACTGAATTGACACACGATCTGGTATTTTGGACATCACTGCTCTTATTTACGCCCTCTCCAAAGCACTCACGGCAGAACGTTCGTGCAGCAGTACGACGGACCCGCTGCCAGCGCTTCTTAAAAGGATACAAACAACTTTCAGGTAAGTTTAGATTTTTGCTTTTGTAGTGGTTTCTTTACATTTTATTGGAGTAGTGGCTTGGTGTAATGCATTTAAAGAGTTGATAAAGTGTGCAGGAAGTGCTGCTGGATGTTTGCAAGATTTTGGGTCTTAAAGGAAGGCCTCTGAGAAGACCACTTGCTCCCAGTCCTGGGGGGGGGGCTCTAGTTGCAGTCCCTCTTGGGCTGCAGCATGACATGGAGATGGAGCAGAGGCAGCGAAGGGACCAAGCTGCTCGCAGAGGGAGGAGGAAGAGGAAGAGGAAGAAGCAGAAGCAGAAGAGGAGGAAGCAGAATAGGGGGAAACGGAAGGAAGGAGACAACCTAGACAGCCCCTTTCTGGCCGGGATATCCAGGATCGAATCATCTACCAGTGAACACAACCCCAATTCCCCTTTCAGCATTAGTCCCACACCTTCCCTTCCCTCTGTTACTGACCATCACAACTTCCTCTTGGCCACAATGCTGAAATAAAAGCCACCAAAATGCAAACTAATCAACTAATCACCCTTGTACGTTCCCTTAGTGACTGTCCTGTGTGTGCCTTTGCCTATCCGAGTGCTCTTACGCAGTGCTACCCCAGTGGCTGCAGCATGGCTGGTGGAAGGCTGCTTGACTTTCAGTGGGGGAGATGGCATATGGCCTTGCAGGACAACCTCGAGGAGCTGGTGGCTGGGTGTGTGAAATTGAGTGACGGTGTTTCTTCTTCTTTACCCTCCTCTCCCTCTTCTTGGTTAACCACTGGCTGGATTTCTTGGGTGTCTAAAATGAGAAGGCACAAGGGTAGGGTTGTGATGAGGGGAGGAGGGTAAAGCAAGAGGTGCATGTTTACAGCATATGCAGCTTGTAAATCAGGATATTATGGGATGAGGGGAAAGTGGGATGTGAGAAGGAGGATAACGTACGAGGATACTAGCATCTTGTATTCTTTCAACCCTGCTGCTGGCCAAGGGCTCAGCCATGCCCCTGCCAAGATTGGCCAGCACCGTCTCCTCCAAGGAGGTGAGGTGAAGCTAGTAATGCGAGGTGTGCCTCATGTTTGGTAGAGATTGTTGGTAGGTGAGTGATTGGGTGGGTGAGATGTATATTGAGCAGTGTGTGAGGCTAGTGGTGCAGTTGGTAGGAGACGGCTTTTGAAGATGCATTCACTGACCTTGACCACTGGTCTGAGGTCATGAAACTTCTTTGGGCACTGGAGCCAAGTCCTGGGGGTAAAAATGCTGGCAGTAACCACCTCGGCGATCTGGTCTCACATCCTTCTTTCTGGAGGGCCTCCTGGTCTCCTGTGGGTAGAGGACCTTTCCTCCAGTGTTGACCCCCTGCATAAATTGGCAAGCGATATTTAAGGGGTTATCAGTGGAAGGGCAATGGCAGACATTTAGAGATCACATGGATGAACTACAACAATTGTACATCCCGGTCTGGCGTAAAAATAAAAAAGGGAAGGTGGCTCAACCATGGCTAACAAGGGAAATCAGGGATAGTATTAAAACCAAGGAAGTTGCATACAAATTGGCCAGAAGTAGCAGCAAACCCGGGGACTGGGAGAACTTCAAAACTCAGCAGAGGAGGATGAAGGGTTTGATTAGGGCAGGGAAAATAAAATATGAAAGGAAGCTTGCAGAGAACATTAAAATGGACAGCAAAAGCTTCTATAAATATGTAAAAAGAAAGAGGTTAGTAAAAACAAACGTAGGTCCCCTGCAGTCGGAAACAGGGGAAGTCGTAATGGGGAACAAGGAAATGGCAGATCAATTGAACAAGTACTTTGGTTCGGTGTTTACTGTGGAGGACACACACAACCTGCCGGAAATAAAAGGGGTCAGAGGATCTGGTAAGAGGGAGGAGCTGAGGGAAATCCTTATTAGTCGGGAAAAGGTATTGGGAAAATTGATGGGACTGAAGGCTGAAAAATCCCCGGGGCCTGATGGTCTGCATCCCAGAGTACTTAAGGAGGTGGCCTTGGAAATAGTGGATGCATTGACGATCATTTTCCAACATTCCTTAGACTCTGGATCAGTTCCGATGGAGTGGAGGGTGGCCAATGTAACCCCTCTTTTTAAAAAAGGAGGGAGGGAGAAAGCAGGGAATTATAGACCGGTCAGCCTGACATCGGTTGTGGGTAAAATGATGGAAGCAATTATTAAAGATGTCATAACAGACCATTTGGAAAGTGGCGACATGATAGGTCCAAGTCAGCATGGATTTGTGAAAGGGAAATCATGCTTGACAAATCTTCTGGAATTTTTTGAGGATGTTTCCAATAGGGTGGACAGGGGGGAACCAGTAGATGTGGTGTATTTGGACTTTCAGAAGGCCTTCGACAAGGTTCCACACAAGAGATTGGTGAGCAAAGTTAAAGCACATGGGATTGGGGGTAATGTGTTGACGTGGATTGAGAACTGGTTGGCACACAGGAAACAAAGAGTAGGAGTAAATGGGTACTTTTCAGAATGGCAGGCAGTGACCAGCGGGGTACCGCAGGGTTCGGTGCTGGGACCCCAGCTGTTTACATTATATATTAATGATTTGGACGAAGGGATTAAATGTAATATCTCCAAATTTGCGGATGACACTAAATTGGGAGGCAGTGTGAACAATGAGGAGGATGCTAGGAGGCTACAGAGTGACTTGGACAGGTTGGGTGAATGGGCAAATGTATGGCAGATGAAGTACAATGTGGATAAATGTGAGGTTATCCACTTTGGTGGTAAAAATAGAGAGGCGGACTATTACCTGAATGGTGGCAGATTAGGGAAAGGGGAGGTGCAACGAGACCTGGGCATCATGGTACATCAGTCATTGAAGGTGGGAATGCAAGTGCAGCAGGCAGTCAAGAAAGCAAACGGAATGATGGCCTTCATAGTAAGGGGATTTGAGTACAGGAGTAGGGAGGTGATGCTGCAGTTGTACAGGGGCTTGGTGAGGCCACACCTGGAGTATTGTGCGCAGTTTTGGTCTCCTAACTTAAGGAAGGACATTCTTGCTATTGAGGGAGTGCAGCGAAGGTTCACTAGATTGATTCCTGGGATGGCCGGACTGACATATCAAGAAAGATTGGGTCAACTGAACTTGTATCCTCTGGAGTTCAGAAGAATGAGGGGGGATCTTATAGAGACATTTAAAATCCTGACTGGTTTAGACAAATTAGATGCGGGCAGAATGTTCCCAATGGTAGGGAAAACTAGAACCAGGGGTCACAGTCTAAGGATTAAGGGGAAGCCATTTAGGACTGAGCTGAGGAGGAACTTCTTCACCCAGAGAGTGGTGAATCTATGGAATTCTCTTCCACAGAAGGTTGTTGAGGCCAGTTCGCTAAATATATTCAAAAGGGAGTTAGATATAACACTCACAACTAGGGGGATCAAGGGGTATGGCGAGAAAGCAGGAATGGGGTACTGAGGTAGCATGTTCAGCCATGAACGCATTGAATGGCGGTGCAGGCTCGAAGGACCGAATGGTCTACTCCTGTACCTATTTTCTATGTTTCTATGTTTCTATAAAGCTTGAGTGCTGCATCTGAGACCCTGAGTGCCCTTTTTCTGGCCTGTTAAGCCATTTATGTTAGTGCTGAAGCACTTTTACCATTTTTGATCAGCAGAAGGCAGCTCGCCTTTAAGAAGTGCAGACTGCCTAGGGCTGAAGCACTTTTACAGTTTTTCATCAGCAGAAGGCAGCTCACCTTTCGGAGATGCAGACTGCCTAGTGCTGAATCACTTTTACATTTTTTCATGTGCAGAAGGCAGCTCACCTTTAAGAGGTACATACTGCCTTTAAGAGGAGCAGGCTAGCTTTAAGTAAAGCTAGCCTCACTCAAACAATGCAAACTTGGGTTCCCTGCTGAGCACACAGCCTGTCAGCCATACATTCAGCGCAAGGCTGTGCGCTACAATCATGATAATTAGCAGGCAGCACGAAGTTGACGTGTTGCCTGTGCTTTTTGAACAGCTCGCATCACAGTGCCCACGACCATTTCTTTGCCTTATTGAATTTCTAGGCCCAGCTTTTTTTTCTTAAAAACATGTTGATGCACATCAATCCCTTTGAAGGCTTGTTCTTTGGAGTCAATGAAAATGGAGGTGGAACAATAAAGGGTGGTCCTGTAAAGGAAAGGATCAGCCAGGAAGAAAGTTGAAATTTTATTTAAGGCTTCCCCTGAAATGCCAGCTGCAAATGGTTATGGAGCAACCGTATGCTCCAATCCCTAGCTACAAGCTCCATCCCACTCTCTGGCCTCTGTCTGAGGATGAACCTTGCCGTCCTATTTGACACAAAGCTGAGCTTCTGACCCCATATCCTCTTCATCACCAAGACTGCCTACTTCCACCTCCATAACATTGCCCTTCTCCGCCCTTGCTTCATCTCAACTACTGCTGAGACCCTCATCCATGCCTTTGTTACCTTTGGACTCGACTAGTCCAATGCTCTCCTGGCTGGTCTCCCACCTCGCACCCTCCATAATCTTGAGCTCATCCAAAACTCTGCTGCCCGTGTCCTAACTCACACCAAGTCCCATTCACCCATCATCCCTGTGCTTGCTGACCGACAGTGGCTCCTGGTCCAGCAACGCCTCGATTTTGAAATTCTCATCCTTGTTTTCAAATCCCTGCATAGCCTCACCCCTCCCTAATCTCCTCCAGCCCTATAACCCTCCAAGATCTCTGTGCTCCTCCAATTCTGGCCTCTTGTGTATCCCTGATTTTAATCGCTCCACCATTGGCGGCCGTGCTTTCAGCTGCCTAGGTCCTAAGCTCTGGAATTCTCTCCCTAAACCTCTCCGCCTCTCGACACCACTCCCCTCCTTTAAGACACTCCTTGAAACCTACCTCATCTGTCCTACTATCTCCTTATGTGGCTCGATGTCAAATTTTGTTTCATAACGGCACAAGGGAGTATGGCAAGACTGGATGGCATTTATTTTAATGCAAGGAGTCTTGCGAGTAAGGCAGATGAATTGAAGGCGTTGATGAACACATGGGAGTATGATATTGTTGCTATCACAGAGACATGGTTGAGGGAGGGGCAGGACTGGCAGCTCAATATTCCGGGGTATAGAATCTTCAGGCGAGACAGAGGGAGGTGTAAAAGAGGAGGGGGTGTCACAATATTAATCAAGGAGTCAATTACTGCTGTAAGGAGGGATGATATCTTAGCAGGTTCCTCTAATGAGGTCATATGGGTAGAACTTTAAAACAAAAAGGGGGCAAGCACTTTGCTGGGAGTGTACGATAGGCCCCCAAACAGTCAGGGGGAGATAGAGGAACAGATATGTAGGCAAATCTCAGAGAAGTGTAGAAATGATAGGGTAATAATAGTAGGGGATTTCAACTTCCCCAATATTAACTGGGATAGTCAGAGTGTGAAAGGCTTAGAGGGTGCGGAATTCTTAAAGTGCATCCAGGAGAGCTTTTTGAGCCAGCATGTAGAAAGTTCTACAAGAGAAGGGGCGGTACTGGACCTAATTCTAGGGAATGTAGCCGGGCAAGTGGTAGAAGTGTCAGTAGGAGAACATTTTGGTGACAGTGACCATAATTCGGTGAGATTTAAGGTAGTCATGGAAAAGGACAAAGATGGACCGGAAATAAAGGTTCTAAATTGGGGGAAGGCCGATTTTAATATGATAAGGCAGGGGTCTGGCCAAAATGGACTGGGATCAGCTACTTGTAGGAAAATCCACATCAGAGCAGTGGGAGTCTTTCAGAAAGGAAATAGAGAGAGTATAACGCCAACATGTTCCCGTAAAGGTCAAGGGTGGGACCAACAAGCCCAGGGAACCCTGGATGTCAAGGGATATACGAGAATGGATTAGGAAAAAAAGGGAGGCTTTTAGCAGATACAAAGGACTAAAATCAGTGGAAGCCCTAGAGGAGTATAGAAAGTGCAGGGGGTGCTTAGAAAAGAAATTAGGAGAGCGAAGAGGGGGCATGAAAAAACACTGGCGGGCAAAATAAAGGAAAATCCCAAGGTGTTTTGTAAGTATATTAAGGGCAAGAGGATAACCAGGGAAAGAGTAGGGCCCATTAGGGACCAAAGTGGCTAGGTGTGTGGATGAGGGTAGTGCAGTTGATGTAGTCTACATGGACTTCAGTAAGGCATTTGACAAAGTCCCACATGGGAGACTGGTCAAGAAGGTAAGAGCCCATGGGATACAGGGCAATTTGGCACATTGGATCCAAAATTGGCTTAGTGGCAGGAGGCAGAGGGTGATGGTCGCAGGTTGTTTTTGTGACTGGAAGTTTCGTGAACCAGGGACTCTTCCGGGGACATTGCTTGCCTGGGAACACAGTACCTCATCCGGGGACTGTCCCCAAAAAACGGGGATGTATGGTCATCCTACCATAATGCAGGGAGCCAGTGCAATGTCCTTCAACGCTACAAGTATCACATTATTGATCCCATTGGTTTTTAAAAAATGTAAATTAAGGCAGAAAGTAGGAAAGAAAGCAGACTAAAATAGATAGTAAAATCTGAGACTTCTGTTGCTGGTTTAATTTAAGTGATAAAAGAAAAGGCCTATTTAGACTTTAAGGGGGAAAAATTTGTTAGCGACCATTTACATCGCCTGGGCGCTAAATTTAGCGCCCAGTGAAAAATAGCGCCGGCGATCGGTAACGTCAGTTTTAGCGCCCCAAGAGGGAGGTGGAGCACTAACGAAAGGCACAAATGCACCGAATTTCTAGCCCTATGAGTTAGAAGAACTCTTTGTTTTAAAGCAAGCCAGACACGAAGCAGGAGATACAATGAAAGGTCCAGTAAAGGAAGCAAAATATTGCTGAAGCTGGGATTTGGCACAGTGAGCTAGAAGTGGGAAACCTCCCATGAGATTGGAGTCCATTGTTTGAGCTTTGAGTGATAGTTATATTTATTGTTTCCAGATCGTTCTGGGGGAGGGAGAGGGGGAATTTTGTATTAAAATTGAGCAACAACTTGGGCGAGAGGAAAGGTTTAAATCAGAACAATCAGACACACATTAGGAGCCAAAATAACATGTAGCAATGGGTCAAACTGAGGTCAAAGCGCTGATAGGCCATTTATCAATCATTAAATTCCCCGATCAACAAGATTAATTCAATGGGGTCAGTTCTTTATAAATGGGAGGGTTTTCTAATCTGCAAGCCTGAAATTCCTGTATCCTGGTGTTTGATTCGGAAAGAAGGGTTATTGAACTACTGGTGACTTTGGGGTAATTTTCACTCTCTAACTAGCATTTCAATAACCCCTCAACAACTTACACTTATTTAGTACCTGAAATATAGAAAAACATCGCAAAATGCTTCACAGAGACAATGAATACCAAGGTAAAAGAGATATTAGGAGAGATGACCAAAACCTTTGTCAAAAAGGTAGATTGAATAAGGGTCTTAAAGGAAAAGAGGAAGGTGGAGAGAGAGGGGGTTAAGGGAGGGTTCCAGTTGAAGGCACATCCACAAATGGTGGGGCAAGATAGGGGGATTGCACTATAGGCTAGAGTCAGAGGAACAGAAAGTCCCAAGAGGTTGCAGCACTGGAGGGCATTACAGAGATTGGGAGAGGCATGGAAGTGGAGGGATTTAAACACAAGAATTTTAAATTTCAGGCATGAGGGGACCAAGAGCCAATGTAGATTAGCAAGGACAGGGGTGACGGACAAGCATCTTTCCTGCAACGCCTGGTTTAGGTTCCTCCCAGCACGTGTCCACCTCCCACAGCACGGGCAGCAGAGTTTTGGATGAGATGAAGTTTCTGGATGGTGAGGCAAGGAGACTGACCAGGGAACATTTGACTAATCAAATTTGGAGGTGATAAAAGCATGATGATGGGTCTAGCAGTTAGTGGGCTGAGATAGAGATTGCGGTGATGATGATGTTATGGAAGTGATGCAGGCAATCTTTGTGATGGAGGGAATATGGGGTCAGAAGCTCAGCGGAGGGATCAAAAAGGGTTGTCAATGTTCTGAGCAGTCTGATTCAGCCTGAAACAGTTGTCAGAGAGGGGTATGGAGTCGATGGAGAGTGTAAAAACTTAATGGCAGAGTCCGAAGATGATAGCTTCGATCTTCTCAATGTTTAGCTGGATGGAAATTACAGCTTAGCCATGACTGGATATTGGACAAGCAGTCTGACAGCACAGAGGTAGTGATTGGATCGAGAGAGGAGGTGGAGAGGTGGGGCTGGTCATCATCATTGGAAGCGTACCCCAAGTCTACGGCATAATGTCACCAAGGGGCAACATGTATCAGGAAGGTGGAGTGAAGGATGGATCTTGGGGGGCTCCTGCAGTGACAATGTGGGGCTGGGAAGAGGTGCTCCGGCTACAATCAGATAGGTAAGAGTGGAACTAAGTGAGGGCAGCCCCACTGAGCTGAAGAATAGTGTTGGAGGAGGATCGTGTGGCGGCCTATGTCAAAGACTACAGAGAGGTCAAGGAGCATAAGGAGGGAAAATGCGCCATGCTCACAGTCACAGAGAATGTTGTTCATGACGTTGGTTAGGGCCTTTCAATACTGTGCGAGAGGTGACACCCGCTTGGAGCACTTCAAACCAGACATTGCAGGAAAAATGAGCAAGGGTCTGGAAAAACACACTCAAGGACATTTAGTGCTGTATCAGGGGGGTTATTTGACAGTTTGATGAGTGATTGGATCTGGATAGGCCTGAACTCATATCTGCTTTAAATTCTTACAGCTCACTTGGAACTGACAAGCTAAATGATGCAGAAACTGAATATGTTGCCAGTTTTTTTTTTGTTTAAGGAGCGCTATTGTTCGAGCAGCTGAGCTCCATATGTACAAACCTTACAGCAGGAATAGAAAAAGGAGTTTGGAGATGGATTGTTAAGGGGTATCCACTGAAGACGAGGCTGATGACACTCTTGAGGAGGCCAAGCAATGAGGCCGAAGAGCGCTACAATCAAAGCCAAATGATGACGAGATGTGTAATAGAGCAAGCAGTCGAGATGCTGAAGATGCGCTTCAAATGCCTGGACAAATCTGGAGGAGCCCTTCAATACACACCAGCCAGGGTCTCCAGAATGATCATGGTATGCTGCGCTCTTCACAACAGAGCGCAGTAACGAGGATTGGAGCTGCTAGAGGAGCAGGGCGCAGAGCCCCTTCAGAGGAGGAGGAGGAATATGAGGAGGAGGAGGAGGTGGAAGAGGAGGAGGAATCTGAAATGGACATAGCACCAGCAGCGGCACACATTGCTGCCCTGGAGGCTCAGGATGGCCTCATAATGGCACGACTTAGTTAGGTTGCACCAGTGCACCAATATGGCACCCAGATGCTGAACCAACTTTCCCCCACCCAACCACAAAGCAGTCCTAAAATGACCAAACCATTTCTGTCACACACACACCCATTGACTCTAACTGACAAGGCCACTTATCAGGCAGCAGGCAAAAATGGACAAGACGGGAAAGTGATGCAAAGAAATAATTTTATGCGGCTCAGAAAGTAAGCAGAAACTTAACAATCTAACATTTTGTAACACACCCATGTGCATACACTTGTGCACCTAGAATTCTTTAATCTTCCTCTTCCTGCCTCTCCTGTGCCGTGCAACCCCTGTGGCTTCAGCAGAGGTAGAGGCAGGCTGCTCACTTCCCTGCTCTGACTGCTGAGACACTTTTGATAGATGTCCTCTGTGTTTTGGAGCCTGTGAGGGCCTCGCCAAAGACTGCTCCACCTGCACCTGTGCAGGGGCAGACTCGGCCATCGGGACACGAGGCAGTATGTGGGGCTCTGACTGAGGGGGGGGCAACGGGGGAGAAGTGGGAGCACTTTGAGCAGAGACCCCACTTCCATGTCCCCTGTCACCATCATCCCTCTCATGGCCTACCCGCATTTCCCTGCTAGCAAGGAGCTGGAGAACACTTTGCTTCACATCAGTGGGGCGATGAACGGCCAAGTCTAGGTTTCTATCCACCCTAGATAAGGTGGCATTCAGAGTGTGCAAGCTTTTGGTCAGAGCAAGCATGCACTTGTTTGAACGCCGCATTTGATGTTCCATACAGGTGGCCACCCTTTCCATGGATGAACACATCATTGCCATGGCCTGCGACATCATGCCAGTCATGCTGGAGATGGACTCCTCCATTCTCCCTGCAATCGAGCACATCGCGGCTGGAACTCTCCCGCATTTTCTGTTGCTCCTCAAGAATCTTCCACTTTGTCGACGGCCACTGAGGTTCTTCATCTTCGTCCAGCTGAGAACTGCTTGGAGCGTCCTGCACCCTCCGACGAGGACTCTCCACTGCTGTCTCTGTCTCCACCTGCTCCTGTTCACATGTGATCTGTGAGACACCAGGTGACAACACTACTTTCTGACCTGGTGGACCCACCGACGTGTGTATATCTGCGCTGGTGCTTGGTGTGCACGGGTCATGTGACGATGCACCCTCAGAGTCCGCAACCTCCTCTGAGGAGTCGTCTTCCTCCTCTGGCTGGACAGTGGGGGGGGACACTTGATGGGCCTGTGGGAGAGTAAAGATATGAATTAGAATTGTTATGATGAGAATATTGTAAGTTACTATTATGCACATGATCATATTTCACTGGCTGCTGACACCAAGTGAACATGAGTGACTGTTGTATGCCACGTGGCTGTGTGATATTTTATTCTGTCACCAGGTAGCTGGGAGTTCCCCCTCTCTCCATCTCCCACCACCAGCAGGCTCCGCAACTCTGCAGGATTTCCAGGGAGGCATCACTGAATCTCGGGGCAGCTTTCTGTCGTTCAGCCTGCATTTTTTAGTACACAGCAATATCAAATTATTTACCAACAACCAACTCTGCATTTCCACAATGCACTCTCTACTCCAACAGCCTATCTTCCACCTCCACCAACCTTCAGCTGTCATCTACGCATTGCTTCTTTAAATACCTCAGCTGAATTCGAGTCCTACGTGACGTAATCACGCCCGCTCCAGTTAATTGGTCGGGAAACCCGGAAGCCTGATTCAATTGCGGTGGCATCATTAAAAAGCCCCTGCAAACAGCACCCCTCCAACTTCTGGGGTTCCTGACACGATCCACGACTCCCCCACTGGCAGCGCATCTCAAAGTTAAAAATTCAGGCCTATGTCTTTCCTTCTTGCTTGGGCTTGCTTAATTCAAAGTAATATTCTCAGTTTCCCCGCACCTATAGGCCCTTTAATATGTTCCAGCTTTATTGTCAAACTCCTTATTGACACTTTACATTGCGAAGAGGCTGGTGCTTTTCGTGCTATAGAGGAGGGTTTATTTGGCAGTTCGATGAGTGATTGGCTCTAGATAGGCCTGAACTTGTATCTGCCTTAATCTTATATGAGTCAGTTCGGACTGACGAGCTAAATGATGCAGAGACTGTTGCTGGTTCTTTTGTTGAAGAAGCACTATTGATTGAACAGCTGAGCTCATTATGTACACACTCACCAAGGCTTTTTCGACAGCACCTCTCTAAACTGCAACCTACACCACATAGAAGGGCAGCAGGTGCATAGGAACACCATCACCTCCAAGTTCCCCTCTATGTCACACACCAACCCGACTTAGACATATATCGCCGATCCTTCATTGTCGCTGGGTTAAACTCCTGGAACTCCCTACCTAACAGCATTGTGGGAGTACCTTCACCACATGAAGTTAAGTGGTTCAAGAAAAAGGCCCACCACCATCTTCTCAAGGGCAACTAGGGATGAACAATAAATGCTGACCTTGCTGGCGACACCTATAAGCCTAGAATGAATAAAAACACACCTTACAGCAGGAAGAGACATCCTGTAAACTACTGCAATCTGTTGTAATCTACATTGCTACTCTTTATCTGCTTCTTTTAATACACCTGTTCTGTAATTAGGAACATAGGAGCAGGAGCAGGCCATTCAGCCCCTCGAGCCTGCTCCGTCATTCAATGAGATCATGGCTGATCTGCGACCTAACTCCATATACCCGCCTTTGGCCCATATCCCCTAATACCTTTGGTTAACAAAAAGCTATCAATCTCAGATTTAAAATTAACAATTATCTAGCATCAATTGCCGTTTACGAAAGAGAGTTCCAAGCTTCTACCTCCCATTGTGTGTAGAAGTGTTTCCTAATTTCACTCCTGAAAGGTCTGGCTCTAATTTTTAGACTATGCCCCCTAGTTCTAGAATCTCCAACCAGTGGAAATAGTTTCTCTCTATCTACCCTATCTGTTCCCTTTAATATCTTGAAAACTTCGATCAGATTACCCCTTAACCTTCTAAATTCTAGGGAATACAACCCTAATTTGTGTAATTTCTCCTTGTAACTTAATCCTTGGGGCTCGATTTTGTCATTAATCTTTTATTCAAGTACAATAGTACTTATACAACTCATCAATTACATAGTAAACCTTTTCATTCATTGATCACAATAAACAATAAAGCCTTAAAAAAACAGCTTTATGATTAACAATATAAATGCAATGATAAAGTTTTACAAATAAATCAACGAAGTTTACAGTACAAATACCCTTAAATAAACACACACAAACTCTATAGATTTAAAACAATAAATCTCAAAGTAAACTCCACATAAAAGAAACCAATTAACACCAGTGTACAAATCACATAGCACCATCATAATTCAATTAAATGCTGTAAATATACTACTACCCATTTTACGCCAGTCCTACTGGCATCGTTTGTTCATTCAATCGTTCATTCGATCGTTCATTCAATCGTTCGTTCGTTCACTCGAGTGTTCGTCCGTTCGTTCGATCGAGCGTAAGTTCCAATGTGCGTGCGTGCGTACCATTTGTCTAAGTGCGTGCATGCGTGCGTTCGCTCGTTCAATCGCTGACCAGACGATAGTTCGTTCGATCGAGCGTAAGTTCCAATGTGCATGCGTGCGTTCAATCGTTTGTTCGTTCGTTCACTCAAGCGTCCGTCCGTCCAATAGTTTACTCAGATTTCTTACCAATATCAAATTATTTTATCTTTTTTTTTCTTTTTAATTATCCCCCATTAACTTATTTTAAGACATACCATTTACTAGACAATAATCTCAAAGTAAATTCTACATAACCACTAATTAACAACACAATGTGCAAAACCCCATAGCCTTATCAGAAATCAATAAGCTTCAAGTAGACTGCTTTCAACCAGAAAAACCTGAAGCTTTTTCAACAAAACAAGTAATACCAGTTCTACGCCAGTCCTATTGGCAATTTAATAACTCCTCGTTTTCACTTGATGTTTGTCCAACCATGTGATGTCATAGTCCTTATCCACAGTCTTCAGCTTTTCCACGGAAAAGAAACCATCCACTATCTCAATCCCGTAAAAAAGACCGAACACTCAAATTTTCTTCTACTTGCTGTTATCGCTCACAGGGCCCAGCCATCAAATAGTCATTATTCCTTACCGATATAACTTTATTTTGTCTTTTATCTTCCTTTTATTTTTCCTTCTTTTTTTCACTTTTAACCGTTCACATTTCCATCTTGTGACCACTCACGTGACACACTACAGATGGAAACAGTTTGTCTTTCCTCCTCCAAAATGGCGGCGCACAAACCCAGTCCCGTCACCAAGAAAAAGCCTCACAGCTGCCGCCAGACGGAGCACATACAGGGCCGCTGGAACTCCTTCAGGCCCGAGACCATTCTTTAACTTTTGGAACCAGTGCAGCATGCTCACCCACACCTTCTCCCAACTCCACCTCTGCCGATCAGCCGCCCCGCCCTGGGCCCCCCGCCTGGGGTTCTCAGTGCTGGGCCTCCCGCCTGGGCCACTCTCCTCTGGGTCTTCCACCCTGGGCCTTCTGCACCGGGCCCTCCACACCGGCATTCCCCGCGAGCAGCCGGGGTGTAGAGCAGCTGGTTCGCACAGCACCTAGTTGAGCTGAGCTGAGAATCTCACAGCCTTCCCGCCCTGGGCCTTCTGCACTGGGCTCTCCACACTAGCATTCCCTGCAAGCAGCCGGGGTGTGGAGCTCACCCGTTCACACAGCACCGAGCTGAGCTGAGCTGAGAATCTCACAGCCTTCCCACCCTAGGCCTTCTGCACTGGGCCCTCCACACTAGCATTCCCTGCAAGCCGGGGTGTGGAGCTCACCCGTTCACACAGCACTGAGCTGAGCTGCTGAGAATCTCACAGCCTGTGTCTGTCTCTGATTTTGTCATTGGGGCGGGCTGGGGTCGTGTCATCCGCTTTTCGTGTTAGCCACCCGACTCCAATTGGATGTGGGAGAATTATTCGATTTTCCCCTAATTGGGCAATTGAGTTCCAGCATGTGGGAACCCATGACCCAATTAGTGTTTTCAGTCTGAAAGTCGCCTCTGATGATGTCATCATTGCTGCTGCATTTAAAGTCTGCAAAGACTGGGATGCTTTTGGCCTTTGCTGTGAGAGGGACCTGGAGGCAAAATGAGCAGCAGGAGACCTAAGTCTGCTCCCAGAATTTACCATTTACCACCACCACCACCACCATCACTACTACTACTACTACTACTACTACTACTACTACTACTACTCCAGGCTCCAAACATCCACAACTATGTCTATGACTGCTAAAAGTTCCCCCAGAATGATGATTGATCAGAACTCCTTCCTAATGGTGGACCTGCAGCTGATAGTCAGCAATCCAAGTGTGCTACCACCAGGTTTCACTGTCGTGTTTCAGAGGAGGCGTGCATCACGTCGGAAAAGTGTTAAAATCAGAAAGGCCTCTCAAAATGGGATTATAGAGGCAATTAAGTGGTTGTCAATGGCCTTAAGGGCCTATCCCGCCTCTTGGAGGCGGGACGGGAACGGGATATGAAAACTCACAACTGGGAAAATTCAGCAGAGGCGGGATCGGGCCCGCCCGCCATTCTTTGCTATTTTAACTCCCCACATGCCCCCAATCCCGCTCCACGGGCCAGTGAAAATCGAGCCCTTGAAGTCCGGGTATCATTTTGGTCAACCTATGCTGCACTCCCTCCAAGGCCAATATATCCTTCTTAAGGTGTGGTGCCCAGAACTGCTCACAGTACTCCTGGTGTGGTTTAACACGGTTTTGTATAGCTGCAGCATAACTGCTACCCCTGTTGTATTCTAGTCCTTTAGGTATAAAGGCCAGCATTCCATTAGCCTTTTTGATTATTTTCTGTACCTGTTCATGACATTTTAATGATCTGTGTACCTGGACCCCCAAGTCTCTTTGGACCTCCACTGTTTTTAGCCTTTCACCATTTAGAAAGTACTCTGTTCTATCCTTTTTAGGTCCAAAGTGGATGACCTCACATTTGCCTACATTGAAATCCATTTGCCACAGTTTTGCCCATTCACTTAATCTGTCGATATCCCTTTGTAATTTTATACTTCCATCTACACTGCCTACAATTCCACCATCTTTGTGTCATTGGCAAATTTTGATATATGACTTTCTATGCCATCATCTCAGTCGTTAACAAATACTGTGAATAGTTGAGGCCCCAACACAGATCCCTGCAGGACACCACTAGTCACCTCCTGCCAATTTGAGTACCTACCCATTATCCCTACTCTCTGTCTCCTGCCGCTCAGCCAACTTCCTAACCAGGTCAATAATTTTCCCTCAATTCCGTTGGCTTCTACCTTAGTTAACAGTCTCTTATGTGGGACTTTATCAAATGCCTTCTGGAAGTCCATATAAATAACATCCATAGACATTCCCCTATCCACTACTTTAGTTACCTCTTCAAAAAATTCATTCAGGTTTGTCAGGCATGACCTGCCTTTCACAAACTCATGTTGGCTCTCTCTGATGAACTGAAAATTTTCGAGGTGTTCAGTCACCCTAACCTTAATTATAGACTCCAGCAATTTCCCGACAACAGATGTTAGCCTAACTGCCCTATAATTCCCTGGTTTCCTCTCTCACCATTTTTAAATAGCGGAGCGACATGTGCAATTTTCCAATCTAAAGGAACAGTTCCTGAATCGAGAGAACTTTGGAAGATTATAGTTAGGGCATCTGCAATGTACTCACCTACTTCCTTTAAAACCCTGGGATGGAAACCTCTGGTCCTGGGGATTTGTCACTCTTTAGTGCCATTATTTTCTTCATTACTGTTATTTTACTTACATTAATTTTATTGAGTCCCTGTCCCTGATTTAGTTTCCTTGGGATTTCGGGCATGCTATCCTCTTCCTCTACTGTAAGTACTGACACAAAGTAGTTAGTCAACATGTCCGCCATTTCCTTATTACCATTGATAATATCACCGCTTTCAGTTTTTAAGGGGCCAACATTGCTCCTGACAATCCTCTTTTTCCTAATATAATAGTAAAAAAAAATTGAGTTGATTTTGATATCCCTTGCAAGTTTCCTTTCATATCCCTTTTTTGTAGCTCTTACTATCTGTTTTGTGACCCTTTATAGCGGAAGCCGTGTGCTGATAGAGTGTTTATTCTACCACTTTCTGAAGTCTAGATCTTAGCGGTAAATTTCTGTGGGCGGTTGCCCCGCTCATCCACCGAAACCTTGGCAGAAGAGCCATAGAAACCCGGGAAAAATGGTGTAAATGGTGTCTGCATTTTTCCGGGATTTCTGTGGCTCTTCCTGGATGATTGGGAAAACCCTAACGGAAATGTATCCGCCAACCCCACAAAGAGAGGACATATGACATATCCAGTCAGCTAAATACAATAACGAGCATTTCTGTTCGACCCCCTGGGCTCGCTACATTATCCGATATTGGCCGTACAAGGACGGCCTGGTCACAGGGAGCAGGGCCTCGTTTGCAGGAGTGAATTTTGACAATGAACAAAAGACCTAGGAATGTAACAGCACCATGTAAATGCACATCTTTTCTGTCAAAATAATTTGGGTGTAACTTGCCTTCCGTTAGGCCGGAGCGGAATAGGCCTTCAAATCTTGAAGGGTTCAGTCATTAAAAGATTTGCAATCCTTTAAGAAGCCTCTCTCACCAATATTTCTCCGGGTAGGGACTTCTGAGGAATATCATTACATTCTGTAACGTGCCACGCAGAAATTAAAGTTTACTTTCTATGAGCTTGGGTAGCTGCAGCATGGAGTCGGAGTTTTTGATTGTCAGAACCATCAGCCTAGCTAGATAATGGGAGGGGCTTCATCCTCCTGGCATATGTTTAACTCTGTTTCAAAAAGTATTTGATTCTCCCTTTTTCTTATGGAGAGGTACGGTTCCAACTATTCTAGCCCAGATCAGCTAACCCAGTCCTCTCTCCAGCTTATTCTTTCCTATCTGTTTTATTTGACTTATTTCTTTCTCCTCCCTCTATTGTGACCCCCTTCTCTCTGTTTTGTCTCTTCAATTTGCCTCTATCTTTTCTCTCTCAAAGAGGCGATTTCCCACCCCTTCCAATTAGTGAAGTGCTCCAAAACTGCGAGCAGTTCAACAACGGAGCGCTAATGAGGGCTAACCACAAAGCGGTCATTTGAAAATCTAGCTCAAAATGTCTGCCCCCCAAGCTGCTTCCAAGCATCAAAAGATGACTAAGAGACACTAGGCACCAGCACAGGCATGATGGGCCGAATGGTTTCCTTCAGTGCTGTAAGATCCTGTTTCTAGTAAATTTCTAGATATTGTCATCCAGGATTATGTGACAATTCGGTATACTGTATTTCCCCTTTAAATATTCCAGAGGGATGGCTAGTTGCCATTCGAATACCTGCCCTGTCTCCTGAAGCACAGTTGATCTCCCATAAATCCATCACTCTTTGACAATTTCATTAATGTTGCTTGTTAATGGTTAATGTTTTATCCATTTGAACAAATTTAGTCAATTAATGGAAACTGCTCAGAAACAAAAAATGATTGGATCTCATGGAGGATTCTGGGCAGCTTCCCAAAAATAACTTGTTCTTATTCATGAGTTTGCCTTCGGAGAAGGAATTTGTCTTTGTAACTGGAGGATTTTCATGTCAAAAAGTCACTGTTAGGGTGGGATGAGGTTTTCACAAACTGTGAGAAGTCAAGATTTTGTGCGTAGAACTGATGATGGAAGGGGCGAAGGAATCCTGTTCTTCTGAAATGAAAGGGAAATTTAGAATCATAGAACTTGCAGCATTGCGAGGGGGGCCGACTATTTGGCCCATCACACCTGTGCGGGTGTTAGCTCTTCAGTTGGAACTGTCTACCCTTGTCTCAGTATCATTCTTCTTCAAAAACTCTCCTAAAGGTGTTGACTTACTTTTTGGAAACCCAGTGAAAGGGTCAAAGTTTACCTCCAAGTTTGAAAACAATAGTCACAAAGACTGGGGGCCAGAAATTCATTATAGCCCAGGAATGAGCGGTATCATTAGAAAAGTTTGAGAATTAGCGCCAGGCGCTAATGCTTTAGACTGCATGCAAAATTCATTCTCACTGCTCAAAGAAATGACTGGAGCGCTAAATCAAGTCTTAACGGCCTAGCTCAGTGGCGTTACACTTAAAGGGTGGACCAATATCGGGTGCAGTCTAATCGCAACTCATCATTGCCACAGGCTTTTCCCAGTATTTAAAGGGGAGGTTCATTGATACTGCAGCACCTCATTCTCAGCATCTCTGTGCAGCTGCCTCATTAAGGAGAAGCACAACAAGGAGAAGGTGCCGGAGGACTGAAGCAGGTGTGCTCATGGCAGATCCACCTCAGTCGGGTGGTCAGGGTGATTGAATGCTTCAACAAATGCTATATACCACCATCTGTACCACAAGCTTCACACACTGCCCAAAGCACCAGAACCCCAGCACTCACCCACCAACAATGTCTACCTACCAACACACACCTACATCTCACACCTTGCACACAATGACATCTATTCAACTATGGGAGGCACAAGGGTCATTAGTTATTAGAATGACTGTGATATGTGTGATATGTTTATGCATTAATTTATTAATGGAGTTTGCAATATTTTGTGGTCTCTCTCATTTCACCTTTGCGCCCAGGAGGACGCTGTGATATGTCATGACACAGGGATGGTATGATGGGGATGTGGTGAGCAAAAGGGATCTGGGGTTTAAGTCATCCTGGTGTGAGGCTGGAGGTCAGTTTGGAGGAGGTGACAGCGTTCTGTGACCACCACCTTGGTGATGTGGAGCCATCTATTACATTGCTCGTCGCTTAATTAAAGGTAGGAGAAGTGCTGTTGGAAGACCCTCAGAGGGTAAGGCCTCCTGGTGTGAGCCCTGATGTTCTCCTCATCTCTCTGCGCACATGTTCCCATATTTCTCGCTGCCTACACTCCCTCCGCCGTAGATCCTGGAGGGCGAGGTGGCCTGCCAGTACAGCCCCCGTTAATGTTGCCAAGTGTAGCAGTTTGAATCTTTGAACAATAAATGTAGCTACTTTGTAGTTGCCAGAAGACTGCTGATACATAGGATGCTTGAAATTACTCATAGAAACTGTTCTACTGGGTGAAACTGACAACAAACCATTAAAACTAACCTGCCTGAACAGCTGGGAGTGATTAATGCTGATGCCTTTAAATAACTTCCTGGAGCTGCACGCCAGCTCTCCCTGTCGCAGTCTGGTCGAGGCGCTAAGGTAAGTGGCGACAATAAATTTTCCAGACCGGGCGGCCAGTGAGCCTTGCACGCTCACTGACGTCATGATCTGCCTGGCGTTGAAGTCCCCGGCGGTACCTCATAGCGGCAGCACAACGGTGCGCGGGGGGGGGCCAGATTTGCCATGCGTCACTGGATTCGCCTTGCCCCGCTGCTACTGCATCAGCGCCCCATTACCACCATCTGCTAGCGCTAACAGGAGGCGCTAAGGTACCGAATTTTTCCCCCTGGCTATTTTAGGGAGTAGTGGTTGGGTGACACCAAATTTGGAAGATAATAGCAAGAGGAAGTTAAGACTGAAGTAGGTAAGGAGTTTCAGAGTAGAGACAATTCTGGGATTTGTCTTGGGGGCGGGGGGAGGGTAATTTGCGAGTACTAACTTGCAGCAAACCTGCCACCAACACGTGTCAAAAAGTCACGGGAAGCACATCTCTAAAATTAACTTTTTGATTTCAACACAGTGAGGTTGTTGGATGGCAAATTTGGAACTTAGGAGGAACATAAAGAATATAGTTCAGAAGAGACCATATTAGCTTTCACAAAATAGAGAGTGACAACGAAGATTGTGATTGATAGAGAGGGGAGCTGGGGGCTAGAGGGGAAAGAAGGATTACAAATAAGACATTTTTTTTTTCACTTATGCAGTCCTGGAGTGCAGTGGATTTCCAGATACGGGAGTAGCAGGTCAAGTCTTCAACTCAGTTGGGCCTTATGGAAGATTAAGGTTTGCTGAGTTGGAAAGATATGTTTAGTATGAAACAAGAAACTAAACTTCTTGGAGGGGGCTTTAGCAATAGAGGAGGTGTGGCAATTTCACTCAATGAGGCCAAGTCTATTGATAGATGAAGAAAGACTTTGGGAGGTGCCATTAAGGTTGCTATGTGATAACTGATGGTTACATTTATGAGAGCTGTGAATAAACTATCAGGTCGATTCAGTGATCTTGTGCGCTGGAAGTCCAGGTGGAGAGGGAGTTCTGAAATTCAGCACGCTTCTATTTTCAGTGAGCTGAAGTGTTTGTGCCCATTTCATGCATGAGCCTCATTAAGGCCCCAGATTAGATGTCAAAAGATTTAAATCAACAGCTAGCACAATTCTATGGGATTGGCCCCTTGTGCACCCCTTTGCAATGGGAGCAGGGGAATGTTCATGGGTGCGGGAGTTCCTAACTAGCCTTTGTATGTTTTATTTTCTGTAAAGTACAATTAGATATTTTTTTCATATATTTGAAATGTTATTACTCATTTTCCAGAAACATAATTATAATTATTTAAAGGAAGTTTGTTTTCAAATCATTTCATATACAATATTTCATGGTTGAGTTGGTTACAAAAAGGTATGCCAGTAAGATCGGCAGGCTCCACACCATTCCGCAGATCTTGGCACACACACTTGCCAACGACCAAAGACAACTGCCTCAGCTTGCTACGGGTCAGTAGGGCAGAGCTTTGTCGTCTGTCGCAAGGACACTTGCTACATAGGGATGGCATTACCAGTGGGTGGCAGTGTCACCACTGGCCTCAATTATTATACCCATTGTCAGCTAGCACTGTAAGATGAGGTACAGTCCACGTTGGGATCAAAATGGTGACTGATGCATTGGTCAGCATGGGCGGCACTTTTAACTCGGTGGCAGAGTGGTTAGCACTGTTGCCTCACAGCGCCAGGGACCCGGGTTCGAATCCGGCCTCGGGTGACTGTCTGTGTGGAGTTTGCACATTCTCCCCGTGTCTGCGTGGGTTTCCTCCGGGTGCTCCGGTTTCCTCCCACAGTCCAAAGATGTGCGGGTTAGGTTGATTTGGCTATGATAAATTGACCCTTAGTGTTAGGGGGATTAAATACGTGGGGTTACGGGGATAGGGTGGGATATGTGTCGGTGCAGGCTCGATGGGCCGAAATGGCCTCTATCTGCACTGTGGGGATTCTGTGAACTCCTTTCCCACGGAATAGCATGGGCATGCTTGCCCAAGGTAGCCACACTGGTGCGTTTCCTCAAAGTAAGTAGGTCACTGCTGGCTGCCATGTGCCAAGATCTGAAGCCTTTGGGAGATGTGAGTGTGACAAAGCTTTCAGTTGTATATTCCATCTTGACTCTGCCCTGCTGAAGTACAGGGATGCGTGAGATTTAACAAAAGATTAGAAAAGTTGGGTGAGGGCTTGGCATGGGTGAATGAAAAATGTGGAACAATTTGACAGCCTATGCTTTGTGACATGTGCTACATGCCTGGTACACAGTACTCTTGGTCAGTCTTACTTTGCCAGATTCCTTAAAGTGTGCCGTATGTTCCCAAGTGCTGCCGATTCTGTAGCCTTTGCCTCCTCTATCCTTTGCGGAGGGCCAAACAAGACAAGTCTTCTTGTACCCACCTCCTGCAGCAGATTGTCCACCTCACCAGCTATCACACAGGGGGTCAGATTCTGTTTCATGACGCCACAGTTTGTCCTTTCAGTCTCGTGAGTCATTTCTTTTTGCTCGTGCTGGCTGAAAATGAGTGCAAATCGTTTTATCACCCTTTAAAAAGCTCCGACATTTTTTTCTCCATGTATATAGTCGCTTGCCTTTCAGTGGTTGCTTTAATTTTGGGAAGCAGCCCTTTAAGGGCAGAATGCTTGGAATTCCACGGGGCCCCTTTCATTATGCTCCCTGCTTAAGCAGGGAACATGTTTAAATGATGATCATAAACTGCCCTCACAGTGTTCAACGAGGAGTTTTCACCAGAATTGCTGATTCGGCCCGAATCTCTTTAAAGAAGGGAATGCAACAGCTGCTTGCGTGTGATTTTTTTTGAGAGCGACTAGTCCTCCAGTGCCTCGTTCAAGTGGCCATTGTATGAGCTGAAAGAGTGAGTGTCAGCAGGCTCTTGAACCATGTGTACATGACAACCAGGCCCAATCTTGTCCTTATCTAACATCCAGACACTCACACATTTCAGCAGGAGCCCCTGCATAGTGATCACGAGTTGTTTCTCCTCCTTCTGTAGTCCCAAGGTGCTGAGGCCAATTGCTGGACCCCCACAGACAGCTGATCTGCCTGGTTCAGTTCTCTGCTGGGCAGTGCAGTGCCAACACTACTTTTTGTTAGCCTGTACTCATGCGATTGTGTTCTTTTCCTGTTTCAGTGCAAGTATTTCCTCGGATGTGCAACTCATTTTCGGGCTGCCCCTCCACCCAGAGTCGGAGCAGCTGTTCACAGCGCTGGAGCGGAGCCTGTCGCTCACCATCATCCAGTACATTGCCAACTTTGTCAAATCGGGGTAAGTAATAATTTCAGAATCATCGCATGGCCGGTGAAAGAATAAAGCCTAACGGAGAGAGGAATGGGGCACAAAGAGAAGGACAGAGAGAGAGAGAAAAGGTACAGAAAAGGAGAGGCAATGTGAGAGGGAAAGAGAGGGAGAGGCAAAGAAAGAGGCAGAATTAAGCTGTGGTATTCTTCTGTAATGGGCATTGAAATAAATCTCAATGGCTCTGAAATTATCCCATAGGATATTAACGGCTAACCACTAACACATTCATCTGAACTTCTCTCCGTTAATTTAGCAGACACTTCAGCCCATCTAAAATAAACTAAAATCCTCCTCAAAACCCATCTTTTCCATCGTGCTTTCATTCATCTCTTCTCCGTCTTGTGAAGTGCCTTGTGATGTTTATTATGTTAAACTTGCTATATAAACACAAATTATTATTGTATGTAGTGTTACTATCTTTAATATTTTAAAAATCTTATGCCTGCATGCATTTCCTGTCAACTTTTTCCATTATAAATTACAATGTCAACATTCAATGGAAACTACTTATGTAAACTTGTCACACTGTAATTACACCGTCTCACCAGTGGTGATGCTGTAATGCCTCAGTTTTGTGTCCCCCAGCTCCTCAGCCTGTACTGCAGAGAAACTCTTGCTCTTTACTCCCCGTGTGTAATACAACATGAGTATGTCTTATAACACAACAGGGTAAATTCAAAGATCCCGTGCTCCCATTAGGGAGCCATGCTTGAAGACATTGAGGCTCGGAGATAAGGCTACAGCACTGTAGTACCGACTCTCAGGCATGCACACCCTTCGATCACGGATCCCTATTGGGAGCGCCGGTTTGATAAATTTACCCTAATATGTATAGTTTCAGTTATGATGCAGGAAATAGAGGGTAATTTTTCATTCACGTGGGGTGATGCACCTTCGATTTCCTGATGTGCGTGGCCAGTGGGCAAGGATCCCCAAGGGTAGTGTAACCTCAGCAAATCATCCCTGTGTTCTATTCTTAAAGTACGTCTTTTCCAATTTTGTTGTTTCAGCAACCCCAACTATCCCTTCACCTTCTCCAGAAACTCCGCTGGTGAGACTCTGCCACCGTGGCCCAGGTTCTTAGACAGCACCGATGGCAGTAACTACAAAGAATTTGCATTTGCCCTGAAAAATAAAAAAGGATTGAAGACAGCCGAGTGCTCCTTCTGGTTTGACTATGTCCAGATGCTCCAGGCATCCACAGGTAAGCATAAGTGGGCGATCTGAAGTTCCGCCTTTTGGATGAGACGTTAAACGGAGGCCCCATCTGCCATCTCATGTGGACGTAAAAGATCCCACCACAGTATTCGAAGAAGATTAGGGGAGTTTCTCCCGGTGTCCTGGCAAACATTTATCCCTCAACCAACACCAAAACAGATGATCTGCTCATTTATTTCATTGCTGTTAGTGGGACCTTGCTGTGTGCAAATTGGCTGCCATGTTTCCTATATTACAACAGTGACTACACTTCAAAAAGTACTTCATCAGTTGTAAATCACTTTGGGATGTCCTGAGGTTGTGAAAGGTGTTACATAAATTCAATTCTTTCTTTCTTTCTTTTTTAATTTCTTTTTTTAATTTTGGACGTACACAGATTGGGGTAGATCTTGACTTTGTGCGATAGTGTAAAATGAGTGCTCGGGAGTCAGAAGCCCGTTTTACATCTCTCCCAATTTTAATTCCACAGCAGGCTGCCAACTCGCTATCACCCGTTTTACACTATCGCACAAAGTCAAGAGCTACCCCATTTAATTAATCTATGCTTTCATTCCTGATCGCACTCACCAGTTTAACATAACAATGTATTTTGGTGATAAATTGAAAGCAATACTCACAGTCCCCTGATGGCTCAGATGGGTATAGCAGTGAAGCGCTGAGCTATAGCGACATGATACTGGAAATAACACTCCCAAAGTGCTGCTTAATAGAAGTAGTTTGTGTGACAGTTGGCACCACTGGAGTTGCTGTTTAGAAATGGTATACAAGCAAAGAAAAGTCAAAAGTATTAAAGGAACATTTTATGAAATGTAACCGTGAAATAGAGGATCCGCTCAGGTACATAGCTGAAATGTCAATGTATTTGCTGGTAGAACACTTAAACAACTCTTTTTATTTCAGTTTTTATGTAAAACCAAGAAACAGATTATCTTGTCATTTACATCATTCCTTTTTGTGTGTAAATTGGCTGCTGTATTTCCCTACATTACAACAGTGATTACTCGTCAAAAGTACTTCATTGGCAGGAAAGCACTTTGGGATGTCCTGAGGTCATGAAGGTGCAACTTCTTCCTTTCTTTAATAGCAACATAATACTGAAAGTTATACTCCAAAATCTGTATACCGGAAATAATGAGGCAATTTTATGATTTAGCACTCGTGGAGCAGAGTTTCATGGGAGTGTATCGCAGGAACTTGGGAAAGAGCTGACTGACTGCACCTAATTTGTGACCTGCGTGATTTTCTGTCTATTAAAATTAATAGATGGTAAACCGCAGGCCATGAATCAGGCACACTGACCTCCAATCACCAATCCCTTAGGTGCACATCTGTCTCATGAAGCTCTGTTCTGTGAGTGTCAAGTTGTAAAATTTACACAATACCCCAAGTACCACGTATTGGATGTAAGACTAATGGCAGTATTCCAGTAATCCAGCTGGAGTATTGTGTCCAATTCTGGGAACCACACTCTAGGAAGGATATCAAGGCCTTAGAGAGGATGCAGAGGAGTTTTACTAGAATGGGGGATGCGGGACTTCAGTTACCTGGAGGGACTAGAGAAGCTGGGGTTGTTCTCCTTAGAGCAAAGAAGGTTAAGGGGAGATTTAATAGAGGTGTTCAAAATCATGAAGGGTTTTCTGATAGAGTAAGTAAGCAGAAACTGTTTCCAGTGGCGGAGGGGTCGGTAACCAAAGGACACAGATTTAAGGTTATTGGCAAAAGAACCAAAGGCAACATGAGAAATTTTTTTATGCAGCAAGTTGTTATGACCTGGAATGCACTGCCTGAAAGGGTGGTGGAAGGAGATTTAATAATAACTTTCAAATGGAAATTGGATAAATATTGAAGGGGAAAATTTTTCAGGGAAAAGGACAGGGAAGT
This sequence comes from Squalus acanthias, assembly GCA_030390025.1. Lineage (NCBI taxonomy): Eukaryota > Metazoa > Chordata > Chondrichthyes > Squaliformes > Squalidae > Squalus > Squalus acanthias. The sequence goes on along the minus strand of CM059432.1, from coordinate 27,957,339 downwards.
GGAACTAATTGGATAGCTCTTTCAAAGAGCCGGCACAGGCAGGATGGGCCGAATGGCCTCCTTCTGTGTTGTATCCTTAGCAACCTTAAAAATATACCAACAAAAGACAAATGCCCTGTTCATCTGTCTGTAATTCTTTATTTTCCAAAGTTTTATGGTCTCTTCCCCCCCACCCACCACATTAATTATCCCTTGCGCAAGAATGCCTGCTGATCGCCTGCTCCCAACACTGCACCATTGCCATTCTATAAATGGCCACAGGGGGTGTGCAAAGACACCAAGCATCACTCTTGCTGGCCTGACCTTCACTGTCCTTCCTCTTTATCTGAAAAATTGCTTGTTTCTCCTCCTACTCTTCCAATTCCCTCAGAGGGCCTGGATAAGATCAGGAACTCACCATGAGGGAAGCCAAGGGTTAAAACTCCTGTCCTTCCATTCTAAATAACAACAGAAAACGCTGGAAAAACTCAGCAGGCCAGGCAGCATCCGTGGAGAGAGAAACAGAGTTGACGTTTCAGGTCGAAGACCCTTCGTCCTTCCATTCTGTTGCCCTGCAGAGTTTCAAATTGTGTTGAAACACATGTCAGCCCTCACCTGCTCTCATTCTGGTTCCATCTAATTGTTTTCAGCTAGAAGTACACATAAAGGTACATTTTGACATCTTCCCTGAAGCCTATCCCTAGTCAGTTCTACGATATGGTTAAGATGGTGAGCAGTTCAGGCTTTCAAATCAGGAAGATCGTAACTTCAGATCCTTGGTTTACTTTGGGTTTAGTGATTGCCTGGGATACAGTAGGATACTACAATTTTGCACATCACCCCTGGGAAGGGAGGGAAAAGTTCTGTCAAGAGCTCTACTTCTTGTCCAGGGATACTTCCTCCTGTGTGTGTGGATATGTGTGAGTGAATCGTGGATGATTCGGGCTTAATCATGAAGCCGTATGTGGTCAAATAGCCTACTGCCCTTCAATGTTAGGACTCATACATTTTGATAGGCTAGTGGAAGGTAACTTGAAATAAAGATACAAGTTAGATCTATGCAGACGGTTAAGTCGCTGAAATGCTCAAAGTAAGGCACAGTTCCTGAGCCTCATATCATTTCTTCTAAGAAAAGACTGCTTCTATTCAGAGATCCACACCTCCTGATGAAAAAATGCACCAAATGTTTTGAAGCATTTTTTTCTTTGAGGATTCACACAGATGTCAGATTACAAAAGTCCTAGACTATTTAGGGAACAGACAGCGTCCTTTTGTTCACTCCGGGTTGGCTGGATTTAAACTTTTACGGCAAAAGAAAATTAATGATGGTTCTCAAATTTTCGGAGAGTTCACTGTGTTTTTGCAAAGGACAGTTGGATCAGGTTCCCCCACCCCCAGATTTTACTCTCCTTTCTTGACGTTGATTCATGCTGCGAGATGGTTCAATGTGCCAAGGCTCCCTCTCTGGTACCACGCTCAAAATATTAGCTCTTCATGTGTGAGCCTAGAAAGTGAATGTCAGCAGGCTATTCAACTATGATGAGCATCACACCTGAACCCAATCCCGTCCCATCCAACTGTGACAAACATAGAATTTTTGGGGGAGAAATTCATTATAGCCCCGTTTGGGGCGATAAATTTTAAAAGTTGAGAAAATTAGCACCAGGTGCTAATGTTTCTAAACTTTAAAAAAATTCGGTTTTGCACTCCAAGAAGGAAGTGGATCTCTAAATCAAGCACTCCACTTCCTTCTTGGAGCACAATCGGCAGGAGGTGGGGCGGAGACTTCAGCAGTGCTGCACACTGGGCCGTTCAGCGCTGCCCCGTTCAAAGGCTCCTTCCCGCCCTTAAAGGGAAGGGCCATCGATGCAGGCTCTGCAATTTAAAAAGGACCTACCTGGACTACCAAGGCAGCCACGATCCCACACAATCAGCCCAGCACTTAAGCAGAGTGCAGGCTGATCGATCGCGGGCAGGAACCCAGGAAAAAAACTGGAACAAGAAAGGTAAGTTTTTTTTTACTTACCTCGGCCACCTCGCCTTTAATCCTCGCCCCCGAAGCGGCCGGCCGCCCGATGCACGCCTCCTGCAGCTGTCGGTGTTTTCGACCGGTGCTGTTGCAGGGGGCGGAAGTCAATTTCGGGTCCGGGGCGCTACCGGGGTGTCGCGCATGGTGATGACGTCACGATCTCCAGGCGAAGGAGATGGGGGCGAAGGAGATCGGGGCGCAACGCCGTAGCGCCACCGCAAAACTCCGGCCAAGTCGATGTCAGCGCCGCGCCCGGTCGCAAAGTCATTTAAAGGCTCCCAATTTCGCCCCCTTTGTTCGTATATCTAAAGTGATAGGAACGAATGTTTGTAATGGAGACTGTTCCTTCAGTAAATACAAATAGGGGGCTTGGGGTGCTTTGTCAACCTGATACAGGCAGGGCTGTTGCTCATGCATTAGTAAATTTATTTCCGTGAGTGAGTGGTCAATCTATGGAGTAGGCTCCTTAGGAAGACAGTGGAAGCAGTTAGTATTGATTCATTCAAATGCAAATTAGATAGATTTCTTTCAGAAAATAATATTTTGGGACACAGTATATGAGTCATTTCAGCCATGACTTGTGGTAAGTGTAGCATGCTTGGGCGAACAGGTAACTTTGGACCTATGGTTCCCAAAGCTCTCCACCACTGGGGGTTTTCCTCACCTCATGTCTGGGTCTGCTGTAGACTAATTGATAGCGATTGGTTGCTCTGATTAGTCAACAACTCCATCATCATGCATCTACCAGGATGGTAGAAGGCAAACTAGGTGGATCTTGGTCTTTTCTCATCTAGCAATTCCTAAGTTCCTATGTTCTCTTGCTGGTGGGAAAAGTGATTAAAATGTTAATATATTCAACATTTGACAGGCTAATACATCATGCGTTATGATAGTTAAGTAGAGATGCAAGAAGTCCCAGGTTTCAGTTTGTGAGAGACGTGGCCAGTTCAAGCTAATTGCAGGAGGAAAGGTGATGGGAAAGCCCAAACCATAAACCCGACATCCAAACACATGCACATTCTGATAGGACTCACTGAATAGCGATCAGGAATAAAAACTTTACAACAACAACAACTTTAACGTAGTAAAACGTCCCCAGGCGCTTCACAGGAGTATTATAAGACAAAAAATTTGACACCGAGCAACATAAGGAGATATTAGGGCAGGTGACTAAAAGCTTGGTCAAAGAGGCAGGTTTTAAGGAGCATCTTAAAGGAGGAAGAGAGGTAGAGAGGCGGAGAGGTTTAGGCAGGGAATTCCAGAGCTTAGGGCCCAGGCAACAGAAGGCACAGCCACCAATGGTTGAGCGATTATAATCAGGGATGCTCAAGAGGGCAGAATTAGAGGAGCGCAGATATCTCGGGGGGTTGTGGGGCTGGAGGAGATTACAGAGATAGGGAGGGGCGAGGCCATGGAGGGATTTGAAAACAAGGATGAGAATTTTGAAATCGAGGCTTTGCTTAACTGGGAGCCAATGTAGGTCAGCGAGCACAGGGGTGATGGGCGAACGGGACTTCTTTTGTCCTTCTCAGTAACCCATCGCGCTGGCTGAGATCAGTTCACTCAGCACAGGTCAGAAATCATTATCCCAGTAAGATCAAACCCCACTCCAGGTCTTCAGGTGCAAGTGCATGGGTGTAGGGGTAGGAAAGAATCAAACTCCTCTATGAGGCACTCACACTGGAATAGCAGCCAACACTCACTCTCTAAGCTCCCATGTGAAGAACACCAGTTGGGTGAGTCACCAGAGAGTGACTGACACTCATGTAACTGTTGAAAAGAAAGCAAGTCTCAAGTAAGGTTAGAGATTAGAAGTTAAATTCAGCGAATCCATGATCCCTGTGGGGAGGCATGTTAACGTGGAACGTGGGTTAGAGATAGGTCTACAGCACTGTAGCAGTGTCCCTTTGAACAGTTCCCCACTGCAAACCCAGGATTTGATTAATTTACCCTATGAAGAAAAGGGTTTTTTCTCACAAAGAAGGTGGATATATAGAACAGACTCCCGGCACAGTAGCAGCTGATATCTATACAGCACCCTCATGGAGAGAAGCATTTCAGAGTGTTTTATAAGGGGAAGAGTGGCAACAAGCCAGAGCTGGAAAGGGGCGGGGGGGGGGGATTAAAGCTCGATTGAAAAAAATAGTTTTTTCGAAAGCTTTTGAAGGACGTGACAGAGAGAGGCAATGAGGAGAAGTGGTTGAGGCTGAGTTGATTAACACCTTTAAAATGAAGCTGAATGAACAGCTGAATAGTAATAGGATAGGTGGTTGCAGGTATGGACTGAAGTGATCAAATGCCCCACACACACAATAGTTCCTCTGCTGCTATTATTGCGAGGGGGAGAGGAGGGGAGGGGGAAATAGTTGAATGAAAGGCTATATATTAAAGATGGAGTTTTGTCTGAATAACTTTACAAATCAGAGATTGTTTATGTAGCTTTTTCCCTCAGGAGATTAATGGTGTGGGCAGAATCTATGATAGGGGAGTTTGCACATGGGCCGTGGAAGGAGTGAACTCGATGGGCTGAATGGCCTTTTCTCATTCATAACCTGAAAGTACTTTGTGGGGATGGTAAAGGTGCTATATATATGCAGAGGAAATACACGATAATGGGTGATTACAGAACCAATTATAGTGTATGACATGAATCTTGTATGAAGTAATACTGGGCGGCCTGCTGGTGGCACTGTCCAGGGAGAGTATAAATACTCTGGCATGGGCCCAGCTTGCTTAGGACATTCCTCAACAGGAACTAGTGAAGGACACAACTGGATCTCCATGTTGGATAACAGTTGATTAAAGCTTTGTTTAACGCTTAGACCAAGTGCCTAGTAGTTTTTTTACATCAGTGTATATAATATTGCACCCATTGTTTGATTTTCACTGTATGTGTAAGGGTGTATGTGTGTGAAAGAAAGAAAAGCTTGGATTTATATGGCACCTTACATTGTCAAGACATGTCAAAGAATCTTTACATAGTGAGATACTATTTGAGAGCAGTGAACTGTTGATATACAGGCAGGTGTGTGCATGTGTGTACAAATGAGCATGTGTATGTCTAGTTTTTTCACGTGTTCTGGTTTTTATTTTCACCTGTGCGTTAGATCACTGTAAGTGGTCAGTGAGTATTACCATTCATATCCAATCCAAACTTTGTTCACATTTAAACCATTAACTGAAGTCTGTTACGAAAGTAGCTGCATTGTGCCCTGCAACTTTAATCTATATGTTATATTTCAGGCAACGTCACAGAGAACAAGCTGAGCAGAGATCAACGTGGACCCGTGCTCCATTCACCAGTCACACAAAGACAACCGCAACAGGCGAAGGAAACTTATAAATAAAATGGAAATGCCTCCATCGTAGAAGATTTCAAACATTAATTCTGATTTATGTTAAAAATGTTAGCATAACTTGCAGAAGAGAGAATAGAAAATAGTGAAATAAAACAATCGACATTAAAAAATTGTGGTTACTGTGTGGTTCCTTTGTCTCAGTATCAGCACTGACCTCATTTACATAAAGTCACCAGGTGAACAGATTCACCGTTGATGAGCCTACTCAGTAACTGGCTTATTAATTCTTCAGATTGCGTGGTGCGACGGGGCAGATGTCTAAAGTTTATTCGCAGTTCAATTGATAGTTTCTGAAAACGAGCGAATAAAAGACTGTAAACAGATAAGAACAGACTCTCCTGCTTATCTGGTGATCGTGGAAAGCAGCTAATTGTCACGTCTTGCAAGCAGAAAATACCAAGCTTCCTGACTTCATGGAGATGGTAGATATCAGAGAAAACTCTGGGATTAAGAAATATTCCACGGTTTTACATTGCGAAACATCACAGAAATTGTCAGCTGCGGATTAATTATGTGGGAGCTGGGACTAGTAGCAATCTTTCACATATAGGGAGAAGATTTAAGCCTTATATTTTTCCGTGCGACATTAGCGTACGATGCTTAGTGCAATGGTCTGGAGGTACTCTATCTGCTGTTTATAGAGACATTGGCCCATTTTCAGTCCATGTGTCTGTTAAAATCACAGAACGCTAATGTCATAAAAACACATTACATATTCATACTCTAATATCACATGTTTAGTTATTCACTTACTTGGCCAAAAAATCCTCAAAAATAGACTGGGCCAGTGAGACTGCACAGGGCTGATTTTAACTTTTTGTGATTGTTGAAATCAGGTGGTAGCAGATCGGTCGGCCCACTCCGCCCAATTTCCCTTTCCATTCAATGGTGTTTCCTCCAACGCTAAAAGTTAAAATCAGCCTTCATTGGTTTTGGTTTCCCATTTCGATTACAGCTGCACGATAGACATTGAGATAAGAATTGTCTCCAAGATACTGCAGACATTTACGTGGTGAATATTCCCAACGAGTGACAAAACTCAGTATCAATAGGGGGTGCCGGATGGCTCTCTATAAAAACATGATTTGTGTTTCCACGCTGGAGTCTGCCTCTCAAATAGTGTCAGTTACAAGTTGATTACAATCACCTCATGGGTGGAAATAAAATTCATTTTTTATAGGAAGGCACCAGGTTTTCCGTTTATTGTACTCACCGGGGCAGACTTCCAACTTCAGCACCTGGGCAGAAAAGCATTGCCTTAGGGCAGCACTAAGATCAAATTGGGAAGAAAGGATCGCACATGCAAAGTCGAGCCTTCCGTTAATTTATGGCTGGGCTCCAGTAAGACAGTGTTGTCCAATAGAAATCACTGACTTGTGACCACTGGTGTGGCTACGGTGACACTGTTTTAGCCGCATGCACTGATTTTCGTCGAAAATGCCTCACACACAATACAGGTAAATGTACATCAAGTGTATATTTATTTAACAAATATCTACCACCATTCAATGTGAAACTTTGCAGTTTTTCTCTTTCACCAAAGTTTGGATTTCTGACATGAATTCATCAGACACAGCGCATCTTAGTGCAGCTTCTAAGTTTTTGTCCAACAGTTGCAAGTGATTGCACAACAAGACTCGCCAGACCCGTCCCTGCTCGTGGTTGGGTGCTGCTTGCCCTTTGCCATGACGTTCCCTATTGGAGCTGCTTATTATTGGTTGGGTTTTCTTTTCCCCGTTGGCCTGGACCGGTTATTCCGATTGGTCGCGCTCACAGCTTCCCTCTCCATACACGGTGGCTGGTGTTTCCATGGTGCTGAAGTTTGCACCCGTGTTATGCACCATTTTAGCAGATATCCAATAAGCATCAACCAAGAACGTAAAGCACACACAATGATCAAAAAACACTTGCACACTCTGCTTTTCGTCTGAGAATTTTATCAACACACACACAAAAAGATAAAAGTACACATGTGTACGCCGTGCAAATAGGGGTATTGAGATCACATGTCCAACCACTGTGCCGATTATTCATTTCTAATTTACTAATCAAAAATGCAATTAGCCACATCTGGATTCCCAATTAGCCTCATGCAGCTAGTGGCTAATATATTGCAGAACACTGCATTGATAGCATGTGGCTTTCCACAGCTAATGCCCCTCTTCATGCTGTGCCCAAGTAATGCTTTATGCCTAGGTGCTAAAAATAGGAATCTACCCCGCTGTGTTTTTTTACTGTTTCAACATCTTTTGTTCAATAAAAGATAGAAAAAGCAGGGTAACCTTTCAGGGTGACATCACCATAGCAACTATTGGAATAGAGGATTTATTGTTTCCACTGTTTGTATGAAATCACTCACAGAAAGCGCCTGAATTTATTGTTTCCCTTTTATCCTTGTAGTCAGTTGTTGAGCAGAATATAATAAAGATCTGAAATACACAATTGCACTGTTTTTATGCTTCAAGGGGGAAAAATTGGGTTGGTTAGCGCCTCCCGTCAGCACCTCCGGGGGGACGCTAACGGGCCGCTAACGATTTACCACCCGAGTGTGGCGATTTTAGCGCTGCCCGCAAAATTGACCTGGCGCTTTGCGGTGGCGCTAAACACTACCACCACGATCTCCTGCGCCCAGGAGATCATGACGTCATCCAAGCGTGCAACGCCCCGGTAGCGTCGCGGACCGGAAATTGATCCTCGCCCCCCTGCCTTAGCGCCTGCCGCTAGGAACGACAGGTAGAGGGGGACGTTTTGCAGTCGGCAAGGAGCTGGGGGAGAGCTATATAAAGGCGTGCACTTCCTGCTTTTTCCTGTCGGCAAAATATTTGCCACAGGCTGGTTGAGAGAGGGAGAGAGATGTCTGGAGACATTTAACGCTGTCCTACAAGGAGTTTTGTTCCTGAGCAACAATTTTCAGGTTTCTATTTCACTGAGCTTTATATTTACCACATTTACAAGATTAGATGGGGGCAGTAGTAACTCGGGGCGTCGCCCTCCAGCTTCACCTTCGGAGGCAGCAGAGGTGCAGAGAGAGAGTGGCAAACGTGGCCAGAGGGAGGAGGGCCAACAGGGCTCTGCACAGGAGACCTTACCCTCCCAGGGTATTCAGGGAGCAATGTTTCAGAAGGCTGCGCTTCAGCAAGGAGGTGGTCACTGAGCTCTGCCACCTCCTGCAACCAGATCTGCAGCCTCAGCTCAGGACCAGGATGTCTCTGTCGGTGGCAGTGAAGGTGATGGTGGCTCTGAATTTCTATGCCAGCAGCTCCTTCCAGGCTTCAACTGGGGACATAGCGAATATCTCCTAGTTCGCTGTCCATTGCTACATCTGGGAGGTGACAAATGCTCTGTACAAAACGAGAAGGCAGTACATCTCTTTCCTATGACCCGGGACAAACAGCGTGAATGCAAATGTAGCTTCGCTGGAATAGCGGGCTTCCCATGGTTCTTCTTCTTCTTCTTCTTAGGCAGTCCCTCGGAACCGAGGATGACTTGCTTCCACATTAAAAATGAGTTCTCAGGTGACTGATGAGTCCAATGCGGGACCTACAGTCTCTGTAAGTCCCCATGGTTCAGGATGCCAATGACTGCACGCACGTGGTATTGCGGGCACCTCATGAAAATGCAGAGGTTTTCCGCAACCGCAATGGCTTCCACTCTCTGAACGTCCAGTTGGTGTGCGACCACAGACAGCGCATCCTCGCCGTCAATTCCCGATATCCTGGCAGCAGCCACGATGCTTTCATCCTGCGCCAGACTGGTGTCCCAGACTTCTTCCAACCACCGCATCAACCTCGTGGCTGGCTCCTCGGGGACAAGGGTTATCCACTCTGCACCTGGCTGATGACACTGCTCGGTAACCCCAACACTCCTGCTGAGCTCACATACAATGAGAGCCATAGCGCCACCAGGAACCTCATTGAGCAGACGATCGGCATCTTGAAGCAACGGTTCCAGTGTCTTGACCACTCTGCAGGAGCCCTGCAGTACTCTCCCGAGCAAGTATCGCTTTTCATTGTTGCGTGCTGCATGCTTCACAACCTCGCAATTCTGAGGACACAGCCATTGCCACCAGGGATTGGTGCACCACCTCAGGAGGAGGAGGGAAAGGAGGAGGAGGATGAAGAGGAGGATGAGCAGCAGCAACGTGGGAGGGAGGCGCTCAATGTTGCCTCTGCAAGGGCTGTTCGTGAACGCCTGATAAGACACCGCTTATGATGAATGACAGTGAATATGGCTTTTGGGATGAACAAGCGCATCATCGCAAGCATCCCACAGCCCCTATTGCCGGGCAAAGCTCCAATGAGTCAAATGAGCAAAGTTGTGAAGATCCAATAAAAAAATGTATTTATCTGACAAACTGCATCTTAATTATTCAGCGCAACCGATAACAAAAAAACACAACAATTCATGAACTAACAAAACTGGTTCTTATCACATCGAGATAAGCGTAAACAGAGTGAACAATATATTAACATGAACATGAAACTTTGCCACAAACATTCCCCCATTTATTGGATAATTTTTACTTTTCGCCCTTCGAGGGTGATCTCCATCCCCTGCACACTTCTCCCCTTCCCACCCTACTGCTCCTCCGTAATGTGGCCCCGGTGGCTGCAGCAAGGCTGGCAGAAGGCTGCGGAATGTTGGATCCAGAGACTGCAGATGGCCTTGAAGGACTCCCTCGACCTAGCTCTGGGCCTGGAGGGCCCGACTGCAGACTGCACCAACTCTGCATGGGCGGCAGCAGTCTGGGCTGGCTGTGTTACAGGCTGTGGCAAGTGCAATGGCAGAGTGGCAGTGGTGACAGCAGGAATGCAGTCACCCTGAGAGAGAACAGCACCTTCCTACTCGACTGACACATTGCCACTCCCCCGGGGCAGTAGTCATAGTCATAGAGTCATAGTCATAGAGTCATAACAGCACAGAAGGAGGCCATTCGGCCCATCGAGTCCGTGCCGGCTCTCTGTTGAGCAATCCAGTCAGTCCCATTACCCCGCTCTATCCCCGTAGCCCTGCAAGTTTATTTCCCTCAAGTGCCTATCCAGTCTCCTCTTCAAAACATTGAGTGTTTCCGCTTCCACCACTTCCGTCGGCAGCGAGTTCCAGGTCCTCACCACTCGCTGTGTAAAAAAGATTTTCTTCACATCCCCCCTATATCTCTTGCCCAAAACCTTAAATCTGTGTCCCCTAGTCCTTGTACCATCAACTAGTGGGAACAGCCTTTCCCCGTCTAGCCTATCCAAACCCATCATAATCTTGTACACCTCTATCAAATCACCCCTCAACCTCCTTTGCTCTAATGAAAACAAATCCAGCTTCTCCAACCTGTCCTTGTAGCTAAGATCCCCCATCCTCGGAACCATTCTGGTAAATCTCCTCTGCACCCTCTCAGGGGCCTTCACATCCTTCCTAAAGTGTGGTGACCAGAACATGGACGCAATACTCCAGTTGTGGCCTAACCAGCACTTTATAAAGGTTCAGCATAACTTCTCTACTTTTGTACTCAATACCTCTATTTATGAAACCCAAGATCCCATATGCTTTGCTAACCACTCTCTCAATATGTCCTGCCACCTTCAGGGACCTTTGCTCATTAACTCCCAGGTCCCTCTCTCCCTGCACACTCTTTAAAACTGTGCCATTAAGAGTATATTGCCTCTCCCTGTTCCTTCTGCCAAAATGCATCACTTCACACTTCTCTGTATTAAATTCCATCTGCCACTTGCCTGCCCATTCTGCTAGCCTTTCTATGTCCTGTTGCAGTCGATTGGTATCATCCTCACTGCCACACCCCCAAGTTTGGTGTCATTGGCAAATTTAGAAATTCTACTTTGTATTCCAATATCCAGGTCATTTATATATATCAAAAAACCAGTAGCCCCAGCACTGACCCTTGGGGAACACCACTGTCTACTATCCTCCAGTCTGAAAAACAGCCCATTTACCACAACTCGCTGATTTCTGTCCTTAAGCCAATTCCTTATCCAAGCTGCCACTAACCCACCTATTCCGTGAGCCTCAATTTTGTTAACCAGCCTTCTATGTGGTATTTTGTCAAACGCCTTCCTAAAATCCATGTAGACAACATCCATTGCATTCCCTTCATCGATCCTCCCTGTTACTTCATCAAAAAATTCAATTAGATTCGTCAAACATGATCTGCCTTTTACAAATCCGTGTTGGCTCTCCTTAATTAGCTTAAACCTCTCCAAGTGCCCATTAATTTTTTCCTTGATTATTGTTTCTAAAACTTTAGCCACCACTGATGTTAAACTGACCGGGCTGTAGTTGCTAGGATTGTCCTTACACCCTTTCTTGAACAATGGTGTCACATTTGCCACTTTCCATACCTCAGGCACCTCCCCCGCATCTAGGGAAGATTGGAAAATTATGGCAAGCCCTTCCGCTATCTCCTCCCCCAATTCCCTTAGCAATCTGGGATGCAAGCCATCTGGACCAGGCGACTTATCCACTCTAAGCATACCCAGCCTTTCTCCTACATCCTGTCTATCAATTTTCACCCCTTCCATTGCTTCTACCTTTTCCACTGCTATTGATATTTTGTCAGCATCCACCTCCTTAGTAAACACCGATACAAAGTACTCATTCAGTATTCTAGCCTTGCCCTGCGCCTCTAAGCATATAACACTTTCTGTGTCGCTAATAGACCCCACCCCGCCTCTTACTACCCGCTTACTGTTTACATGCCGGTAGAAGATTTTTGGGTTCCCTTTTATGTTAACCGCCATTCTACTCTCATATTCTCTCTTTGCCAATCTTATTTTCATCTTCACTTCCCCTCTCAACTTATTGTATTTGGTCTGGTTCTCCCTTGAAGAATTCACCTGACATGCATCATACACCCTCTTTTTTTGTTTCATCATCTTCTCTATCTCCCTCGTCATCCAAGTAGTCTTGCTTTGATTCCCTTACCCTTCCCTCTTGTTGGAATGTACCTAGCCTGTATTGTAACATCTCCTCCTTAAAGATCACTCATTGTTTCGTTACAGTTTTTCCTGTCAGTCTTTGGTTCCATTTTACCCTGGCTAGATCCCTTCGCATCCCATTGAAGTTAGCCCTATTCCAGTTTAAAAGTTCCACTCTACATTGTTCCTTGCTCCTCTCCATTGCTAATCTAAATCTTATGATCCGATGATCACTCGTACCCAAGTGTTCTCTCACAGACACTTGGTCGACCTGGCCCACCTCATTCCCCAGCACCAGATCCAGCAATGCCTCCTTCCTAGTTGGATCAAGAACATAATGGTCAAGGAAATTCTCCTGAACACATTTCAGAAATTATTCCCTTCTCCTTTCCCTTTACCCTAGCATTATCCCAGTCGATATTTGGGTAATTAAAGTCTGCTCGTGCACAGATTGCTGACCTGCTGCGACACCTTCAGATCCTCGGTGGACTGTGGGCGACCCAGCGACGATGGCAGCAGTCAGCGCTTGCGTGACATCAATCTGAGACGGCATCAGAGCAGTCTGACATTGGATGGCACCAGCCAAAGACTCGATTGCAGCACTAAGCTGTTGCGTTGTGTCAGCCTGTGCTGCAATAGATCCTGCCACCTGATCTATTACATGCGGCATGGGCTTTGGGTCCCCACGGTCTCCCTGAAATTCAACCATCCTCTGCAACAAGACAAGGATGGGTTCAAGGGTTTGCACACAGATGACAGCTGTGCTGGCAGCGCAGTCCTCCACGCTCCTAGCCAGTGCATCCATGCTGTCGGGCACCCTTGCCATTGCACCCATGAGCTCCGTATGCATGCTCACAGCCTGAGTATTCATCGCCACTATATCGAGGTCCTCATCCAAGTCCTATGCAGCAGAACTCGTGCGCCCACTCACCCTCCAGGGAGATGGCCCCCAAGCTTCCCTTCCCCAATGGCGTTGCTGCAGCCCGCTGGGTCCCGGAGCTTCACCCACATCAGATCCAAAGCCCTGCTCCCCTCCAGTGAACGCGTGGCCCCAGTGTCGGAAGTGTCGCCCTCGGGAGACGCAGGCGGAGAGGCTCCGGCTTCGTCTTCCTCCTCCTCTGCCGCGTTGCTGTCACTGGGAGGCTGAGGGACAGGCTGGTCAGCTGGTGGTTCAGTATCTGAAAGCAGGAAGGTACAAGAGTGGCTTTAGCATGAGGGCAGGGGGGGCAGGAAGGGAGCAAGGACTGGAGACAGTTAGTTAGATTGAAAGTGTAAAAGGCTGGTGTTGTGAGGGGGAAGTGGTATGAGAGAGGAGAGAAAGCTGATGAACTTACCATTGCTGTCCCCAAGGGGGTCGACCTCTCCAACTGCAACGGCGCCCACGACATGGCCCACGTTTAGTCTGTGAACTCGCTCCTCCAGCTGTGTGAGGGGGTGCAGCTCCGCCTGAACTCCTCCCGTCCATTGTTAATCCCTCTGATTATGTGAAAGCTTGGCCTGCAAGAAAAAGGACAGTGTGTGAGTGAGTGTGCAGCCATGTGTTTGGCAGATGTGCCTACTATAGTTAAATAGCCGTTAATGTGTGCAAGGTGTGGGATGTGCATGTGACTTTAATTAGATGAGCATAGTTGTTGGGTGAGTGTTGAGCATTTGACTATTTGCACCGTCAGTGCACAGAGTGAGGTTGAGATGGTGGGATGTAGAGGTTTTTCAAGCTAGTACTCACCCTGACCACCCGAGTGAGGTCGTTGAACTTCTTACGACACTGTGTATGCGTCCTTTCGACCAGACTCCATGATGACCCATGCTGGGCTACCTCCCTCCAGACTCTTGTGAACTCCCGGGGCAGTGGCCTCCTGCCAGTCTCTGGAAACAGCACTGCCCGTCGGCGTTCCACAGCGCCAACCAGAGCCACTAATGCCTGGTCGCTAAAGCGGCGAGCTATCTCCCTGGGCCTCTGAGTATCCATCAGAAATCTTGGATTAAGATATTTAACTGCTTGCAGGCCGAGGTCAAATGCTACAATGAGCAGGGTGTGGCTGTGCAGCAAGATGGACCCTCCCCTTTAATACCTGGACGGTGCCAGTCTGTCTGAGTACAAGGTATTTGACATCGCCCGAGCTTCAGTAGCGCTCTGAGGTAGTGCCTCGCTCCCCGACATTAGCGCCCTAAGAGAGGTGTGTAGCACTTGATTTCGCGCTCCAATCACCTCCAGGGGCGCTGGAGACGAATTTCGCGGTCAGCGGCAATACTTAGCGCCGGGCGCTAAAATTTGCGCCCGGCTGATATTAGCGCCCCAAAATGGGCGATACCAAATTTTTCCCCCCAAGTCTCTTGCAGTTGATGCTGAGTCAATTAACCCTTCACAAAGGACCTGGATAAATAGCTGATTGGGAACAGAATTAGTTGTGAAGGGATTGGTTGAATTATAACTTGCAAATTTAGAACAGACATCAGGAACATATCCAGTAAAAGGAACAGGTACAGACTGAGATGATCAAATACTCTATGAGACCTGATCATCCTTTGTTGCTGAAGTTAGGGGAAATTATATCTAAGGTAGTCAGCAGAACAGGGTTTGATTGTGAAGTTGTGACAATGATGAATATTCTGTAGTTTTGCTTTATTACCTTGGGATCAAAGAATATTTATACAGAAGATGAACTGAGAGGGGTGGAGTGGAGGATAATAGATAGTACATGCTCTGTGGAAGGACTGGGTTTGATAGGTCAGATGGCTCGTACGTCATTCCATACTTTCTTATGTTCTTACATTGAGTATTTGAGGAAACTGGGGCCTGGAAATTAGTTGATGTTGTGGCCATTTTACAGGCGTAAAGCAGGTGCCAAAGCACCCAATATAGCGGGCGGCGTATGCATGCACACTTTGCGCTGTAAGTGTGCCACCCACCATATTGGTAAAGGCAGAATAAGAGGCATCCAGGCGCCACGCCTGAAACAGGCGTATGCAAATAAGGGGCCTAACACCTCTTTGAGGCTCTCTTTGCATAATCGGCCTGCCCTGAACGGAGCCAGTGCTGGACCGGCTGCGTTCAGCAAAACGTGGTCTACATTCAGCCTAACCAGCAGTCCTTAAAGGGACCACTGGAGGCTGCCACCTAAAAGGTAAATTTGTTAAAAATTACTTACCTGACTCCACTGCAGTGCCGAAGACAGTTGCCAGCTCCCGCTCAGCCCGCTCCTGATCACCTCCCCCCCCCCCTGATCGGCCACTCACTCCCGATCGCTTCTCCCAATGGAGATTCCGGTTAATCTCTGGCAGCTTGGCCAAGTGACCATTATCCATGCATAAATCTTGACAGTGAAAACTAGATTTTCCGATCCAGACTGCTCGTTTTATCAGTGTAAAATGGGGGGGGGGGGCGGGGAACTAATATGGGAAAATGGATCAGAGTTCTGTTCCAGTCCAACCTGTTTCCACTGCCATTACTGATGTGGGAGGTGGGGTGTGCATCTGCCTCAAACAGATGGGGACCTATTTAAAGATTCATTTGGGAGTGAGACTTTCTGGCATCCTGGTGTGCAGGACAGCGCACGTAAATCACGCTCATGTGAAATAGGCGTCCAGGGTTACTAGGCAGCAGTAAGTATATGGAAAGGAAACAGTAATGTGATGGAATGTGTATTTTCCCACTTTTTAACAGTCATTTTTGTTTTGTTTGGTTTTGTTTTCCTTAGTGGCACTTAAGTTCTCATAAACCTTTTTTGTAAGTTATTTTTCTTTTGCTCTCGGCATCATTGCCAGTACCAGCGGATTTCCCAATGGGAAGCCCCTTGTCTGAGATGCTTAGAAGAAAGAAAGGAGGACCAATGAGACATGACAGGCAGGTTAGACTGTGTGAAAGGTACTCTGTGCCCACCCGCTAATACTGCCCACCCTCATCTGTAGGCAGACATAAGAACATAAGAAATAGGAGCAGGAGTAGGCCAATCGGCCCCTCGAGCCTGCTCCGCCATTCAATAAGATCATGGCTGATCTGATCCTAACCGCCAATCTACTATCTATCACAGAACCATCTCCTGCATCTAACAGAATTGCACACACAAAATAGGAGCAGAATCAGGCTACACAGTCCCTGGGCCCGCTCCACTACCCACAGGGCCATGACCGATCCGAACCTAGACTCATGTCCAAATTCCTGCCCGCTCCCCGTAACCCTTAATGCCCTTTACTTCTAGGAAACTGTCTATTTCTGTTTTAAATTTAATTAATGTTGTAGCTTCTACAGCTTTTTGTGGCAGCATATTCCATGGACCTACCACCCTCTGAGTGAAGTAGTTCCTCCTCATCTCAGTTTTGAAAGAGCAGCCCCTTATTCTAAGACTATGTCCCCTAGTTCTCGTCTCACCCGTCATCGGGAACATCCTCCCCGCATCCACCCGATCCAACCCCTTCACAATCTTATATGTTTCAATAAGATCGCCTCTCATTCTTCTGAACTCCAATGAGTAGAGTCCCAATCTACCCAACCTCTCCTCATATGACCACCCCCTCATCCCCGGGATTAACCGAGTGAACCTTTTTTGCACTGCCTCGAGAGCAAGGATGTCTTTCCTTAAGTAAGGACACCAAAACTGTATGCAGTATTCCAGGTGCGGTCTCACCAATACCTTGTACAACTGAAGCAATACCTCCCTATTTTTATATTCTATCCCCCTAGCAATGAAAGCCAACATTCCATTTGCCTTCTTAATCACTTGCTGCACCTGCATACTAACCTTTTGAGTTTCGTGCACCAGGACCCCCAGATCCCTTTGCACTTCAGTACTCTCCAGTTTCTTGCCATTAAGATAATAAATTGCTCTAGGATTTTTCCTGCCAAAGTGCATCACCTCACACTTTCCAGTGTTGTATTCCATCTGCCAAATCTCTGCCCACTTACTTAGCCTGTCTATGTCCCCTTGCAGGTTTTTTATGTCCTCCTCACTCACTACTTTCCCTCCCATCTTAGTATCATCTGCAAATTTTGATATGTTACACTTGGTCCCTTCCTCCAAATCGTTAATATAGATTGTAAAGAGTTGGGGACCCAGCACTGACCCCTGTGGAACACCACTAGTTACTGATTGCCAGTCTGAGAATGAACCATTTATCCCAACTCTTTGCTTTCTGTTAGATAGCCAATCCTCTATCCATGCCAGAATATTACCCCCAATCCCGTGATTTTTTACCTTAAGCAATAATCTTTTGTGTGGCACCTTGTCAAATGCCTTTTGGAAGTCTAAATACACTACGTCCACTGGTTCCCCTTTATCCACTCTATATGTTACTTCCTCAAAGAACTCCAGCAAATTTGTCAAACATGACTTCCCCTTCGTAAAACCATGCTGACTTTGTCCTATTAAATTATGATTATCCAAATGTCCTGTTACTGTTTCCTTAATAATGGACTCCAAAATTTTACCTACCACAGATGTTACACATAAACATACTTTAGTAGTTATGTGTATTTTTGTAATAATATAGACAAAGGTCGCAGTGCCTATTAACCAAAGATACATTTTTGGAGACAAACACTTGCAATTTATTAAAGATCCAATGATCCAATATATAGTCACAGCCAACACTGAAGTTAAAAAAGATGTGACCGCAGAAGAATGCACATCACAGCCTGTTGAGCTCGACCTTCTCTCTTCTCTCCCCTCTCTCTCTCTCGCCTCCTTCTTTTCACTTTCTTACAATGCTCTTGTTTTTTTAAGCTCAGCTACAAGGCTATTACATCACCTTCTCCATGACTTTGACTCTTGGTTTAACATTAGATGTTATTAGCTCAAGATACCAAAGACTCAAAAAGGCTCCACAGCATGGGTCCCAGGACATAAGATCAACGACCTATTTACATGTACAGAAAAGCATAAACATGTAGATGTATCTGTCAGAAGATTAGATCTATCCAAGGCTATTTTATGCCGACAGTTTCAGCCTAACAAATCTGCTGACATTCTACAGATGTCGCCTGTTTCAGCAACTCTCTGAAGAAGCTGCTTTTACCCACAAAACGGAGTCTTTAATGTAGCACTCTTGCTCGTCTATCTTCAGAGCTGTCAGTCAATTATGTGGGTGTGGTACACCCACTAGTATCAGACAGATGGTCTGAAACACTGATAACAGGTTTCAGAACAACGTAGCAAGTAAACCGTACAATTAAGGATTCAAAATATAGGTAAACAAATCGAGCATTGTTGAAAAGTGTGTAATGGAAAAGTGGTTTGCGTTTGATTTATACCAGACGCCAATACAGATCAGTGAAGTTATTTAAAATTACCACCTGTTATTTTCTTTGTGACTTGCTTTATCAGTGAGAGCGACGTCAATGCAAGGAAGCTATTTTTACTCTTCTCACCCGGTGGCACTGCCAAATGCTCCTCGGTCAGGTGCAGCATGGTGCATGTCCTTTTGATGCTGAATTATTTCAGAGATTCTGAAGCACCGATGCTTCCACTTATACAGTCGTTTGAAAGGTGATTTGTGTCTTAAAGACTTGTGGGATGTGCGACTGAAAGATCTTTTCACAGCCTGACAACACTAAGTAAGGTGGCACAGTAAGTAGTGTAGACGGGAACAGAAAGTTGCAAAGGGACACTGAAGGATGAAGTGAGTAGGCAAAACTGTGGCAGATGGGAGTTCAATATTGGGAATTGTGAGGTCATCCACTTTGGACCGAAGAAAGATAGATCAGAGTATTTTCTAAATGGTGAGATCTAGGAACTGTGGAGGAACGGAGAGATTTAGGGATCCATGTACAGAAATCGCTAAAAACTAGTTGATAGGTTCAAAAAATAATTTTACTTGCTAATGGAGGTTAACCTTTATCTCAAGGGGTTGGAATATAAAGCTGTGAAAGTTATGCTGCAGTTGTAGAAGACTCTGGTTTGGTTGATTCTGGAGTACTGCATTCAGTTCTGGGCATCGCACCTCAGGAAGGATATATTGGCCTTGGATGGGATGCAGTGCAGATTCACTAGAATGATACCATGGCTAAAAGGGTTAAATTATGAGGACAGGTAGCATAGACTTGTATTCCCTTGTGTATAGAGGATCAAGGGGTGATATAATCGAGGTTTAATTGATTCTAGGATTTGATAGAGTAGAAAGAGAAAAACTATTTCCACTGAACAAGGGGTTCTTAAAATTAGAGCTGGGCCGTTCAGGAGTGATGTCAGGAAGCGCATCTTCACACAAAGGGTAGTGGAAATCTGGAACTCTCTCCCCAAAAAAAGCTGTTGAGGCTAGGTTAATTGAAAATTTGAAAACTGAGATTGATAGATTTTTGTTAGGTATTAAGAGATATGGGGAGGAAATTTCAGTATCGTCCCGTTTGGGACGCCATTATCGGCCGTGCGCAAAGTTTAGCGCCTGGCGCTAATTATCGCCTCCGACTGCAAACTTGACTTTTATCGCCCCTGGAGGTGAGTGGAGCGCTAAATCAGGCGCTACACACCTGTCTTAAGGCGCAAAGGCCGAGGAGCGAGGTGCTAACTCAGAGCGCGGGCGCAGCGCAGGTGCTGTCAGTTAGCGAGGGAACACAGACACAATGGCGCCAGACAGTTCTTAAAGGGGAGGGTCGATCTTGCTCTCCAGCCACACCCTGCTCATTGGAGACTTGAATCTCGGCCTGGAGAGACCGGTGCCTAAATCTTCCAGCCAAGGACTATGGAGAGGGTGAGAGAACGAGCTCAGCACTTCAGCGAGCGGGCCTTGGATGCTCTGGTTGGCGCGGTGGAGCGCAGAAGATCTATACTCTTCCCTGAGAGTGGCAGGAGGCCTTTGCTGCGCGAGTACAGAAGAGTGTGGAGGGAGGTGGCTCAGCACATCTCCTCCAGGAGCATGGTGCCCAGGACCCATATACAATGTCGAAAAAAGTTCAACAACCTCACTCGGATCGTCAGGGTGAGTGGCTTTTTTTCAATACCTCTCCATCCCTCCATCTCAACCTCACTCTATGGCCAGAGGGTCTTAAAACCCCAATGCCCAACACTCATCCAACACCTATGGCCCTCTCATGAAACACACAAGGACATTCCACACTTTGCATACAGTAAGGGCTATTCATCTATGGGAGGCACATCAGGTAAGACCATGGCTGCATACAGTAAGGGCTATTCACCTATGTGAGGCACATCAGGCAAGACAATGGCTGCATACAGTAAGGGCTATTCACCTATGGGCGGCACATCAGGCAAGACCATAGCTGCATACAGTAAGGGCTATTCAATTATGGGAGACACATCAGGCAAGACCATGGCTGTATATTTACTCAGACGCTGTCCTTTTTCTTGCAGGCCAAGCTATCTCATAATAGGAGACAGCAGCAATGGACGGGTGGAGGGCGGCCTCAGCTGCAACCCCTCAGCGATCTTGAGGCGCGCATCCACAGGATTGTGGCAAGCTGGGTGATCGGTCCCATCGCCACTGAAGATGCCGACCCTGTTCTGGACAGCAATGGTAAGGTCATCACCTTTTTCTCCTCTCTCCTTCCACTTGTCCCTCACAACACCAGCCTTTGACACTTTCAATCCAACTTACTAAATCGCTGCATTCCTTCCTCCCTTACTGCCCCCCTGTCCTCACGCTAAAGCCACTCTTGTACCTCCCTGCTTTCAGATGGTGATTCACCAGCTGAGGAGACGGGCCCTCAAGCTGCCAGTGGGAGTGAAACTGCAGGCGAAGAGGAAGAGGAAGCCGGAGCATCAGCGCTACCCTCTCCCAAGGAAGCCCATGCCCACACTGGGAACACGCCTTCCCTGGAGGGGAGCAGGGGGGAAGGGTCTGATGAGGGTGAAGTTCCAGGACCCAGCGGGCTGCAGCAATGTGATGGAGGTAGGGAAGCTCGGGGGCCTTCTCCCCGGAGGGAGAGTAGGCCAGCGAGTCCTGCTGCACTGGACGCAGAGGAGGAGCGGCTCATCGCTGAAATGAACACCCAGGTGGTGGACATGCACACTGAGCTCATGGGTGCAGTGGGAAGGGTGCCCGAATGCATTGAATCACTGGCAAGGAGTGTGGAGCACTTCGCTGTCGCACAGGCGGATGCCACGCTAAAGCTTAGTGCTGCAATTCAGTCACTGGCTGCCATGACCCCATCTCAGACTGCTCTCATGCAGACTCAGATTGAGGTCACGTAAGCACTGTCTGCTGCCATTGTCACTGGTTCGGACACATTTCCCCGGGGCTCTCACTGCGCTGCAGCAGGCCAGCAATCTGGGCTCCAGCAGATTGCTCCGGATGCTGAGGTGCTGCCCCGTGGGAGTGCCAGTGTGTCGGTTGAGCAGGGAGTTGCTGTCCTCTCTCAAGATTGAGAAGTCGCACAACACCAGGTTATAGTCCAACAGATTTATTTAAAATTACAAGCTTTCGGAGCTATCCTGCCCCTTCTTCAGGTAAAGTTACACTGAGTGGATCTACAAAAGTTCACAGAATATAAACACAGATACTACAGAGATGCAATCTTTCCTTACATCAAAGACACACCAAGAGCACAGCCAAGACAATGAGATGTGTCCCAGGGGGTCCAACGTGCCAAATCCTGCTGTCTGTAGCCGATCTCTCTCCATATCCCTTCCTCTCTCTCCGTCTTTTTTGGGGTTTGTATTTTGGGTTTGTTTTTTGTGTTTGTTTTTTAAAAACTGGAAAGACAGACAACGATGTCAAGTCACGTTCTGTAGCGTGACATGAACCCGATATCCCTATTGAGGCCGTCCTCATGAGTGCGGAACTTGGCTATCAGTTTCTGCTCGATGATTTTGCGTTGTCGTGTGTCTCGAAGGCCGCCTTGGAAAACGCTAACCCGCAGATCCTTCGAGCCTTCGAGACACACGACAACGCAAAATCATCGAGCAGAAACTGATAGCCAAGTTCCGCACTCATGAGGACGGCCTCAATAGGGATATTGGGTTCATGTCACGCTACAGAACATGACTCGACATCGTTGTCTGTCTTTCCAGTTTTTAAAAAACAAACACAAAAAAACAAACACAAAATACAAACCCCAAAAAAGACGGAGAGAGAGGAAGGGATATGGAGAGAGATCGGCTACAGACAGCAGGATTTGACACGTTGGACCCCCTGGGACACATCTCATTGTCTTGGCTGTGCTCTTGGTGTGTCTTTGATGTAAGGAAAGATTGTATCTCTGTAGTATCTGTGTTTATATTCTGTGAACTTTTGTAGATCCACTCATTGTAACTTTACCTGAAGAAGGGGCAGGATAGCTCCGAAAGCTTGTAATTTTAAATAAATCTATTGGACTATAACCTGGTGTTGTGCGACTTTTCATTTTTGTCCACCCCAGTCCAACGCCGGCATCTCCGCATTACTCTCTCAAGATGACAGCATTCCTGCTGCCACCACTGTCACTTCTCCACTGCACTTGCCACCGCCAGTAGGCCAGACTGCTGCCGCCCATGCAGAGTTGGTGCAGTCTGCAGTCAGGCCCTCCAGGCCCAGAGCTGGTCGAGGCTGTCCTTCAAGGGCATCTGCAGTCTCAGGTTCTGACAATCAGCAGCTTTCCACCAGCCTTGCTGCAGCCACTGGGGCCCCATTACGGAGGAGCAGTAGGGTGGGAAGGGGGGAAGTGCGCAAGGGAAGGAGATCACCCTCGAAGGGCAAAAAGTAGGAGGTGTAACAAAATGTTTGTCAATTTTTTATTAAAGGCCGAGGTTCGTGGTCAAACTTTTGTTTAGTGTTTTGGACATTATCTCCAGGTTGTGAGAACCAGTTATGTTAATGATTGTTTTTTTGTGTTTCTTTCTATTAGTTTGTCATGAGGAAATGGCACACACAGAGTTTGTAAAATAAATAAGTTTTTGTATTCAAAATGTACATGTTTGGTCTTTGGAATCATTGCTGCCTTGGCCGGCTTAGGGGTTGCGGGTTGGTTTCATTCATGTTGTTCTCAATGGAAGAAGCCATTTCCTCAGCAGGGGCCTAGAAGCGGCTTGCTATCAGCCGTTGACGGACGGCCCTTCCAGTTTCAACATTGTAGGCCTCCCTCCCGCCTTGGTGCTGCTGCTGATCATCCTCCTCCTCTTCCTCCTCCTCTTCCTCCTCCTCCTCCGGTGGTGCTCCAAGACCTGGTGGCATTGGCTGGGTCCTGAGGATTGCCAGGTTATGCAGCATGCAGCACACAACTATGAAGAGGGAGACTTGCTCAGGCGAGTACTGCAGGGCTCCTCCTGAGTGGTCCAGACAGCGGAACCGTTGCTTGAGCACGCCAATCGTGTGCTCAACGATATTCCTGGTGGCGAGATGGCTCTCGTTGTACCGCAGCTCAGCAGGGGTGTTGGGGGTAGGGAGCGGTGTCATCAGCCAGGTGCACAGTGGATAACCATTGTCCCCGAGAAGCCAACCACTTGGGTGATGCGGTGCCTGGAAAAGGTCTGCCACAGCAGTCTGGCGCAGGATGAATGCATCGTGGCTGCTGCCAGGATAGCGGGCATTGACAGCGAGTATCAGCTGTCTGTGGTCACAGACCAACTGGACGTTTAAGGAGTGGAATCCCTTTCGGTTGCGGAAATCCTCTGCATTCTCATGCGGTGCACACAATGCCACATGCGTGCAGTCAATGGTGCCCTGCACCATGGGGAAGCCTGCTATCCTCGCAAAGCCCAATGCGCGTTCATGCTGTTTGGCCCGGGTCATCGGGAAAGAGAAGTACTGTCATCTCCTTTTATAGAGGGCATTTGTGACCTGACGGATGCAGCAACGGACAGCGAACTGGGCGATATTGATGATGTCCCCAGTAGCTGCTTGAACGGAGCCGGTGGCATAAAAGTTCAGAGCCACTGTGATCTTCACTGCCACCGACAGAGACGTCCTGGTCCTCAGTAGAGGCTGCAGATCTGGCTGCAGCAGGTGGCAGAGCTCAGTGACCGCCTCCTTGCTGAAGCGCAGCCTTCGCAAACACTGCTCCTCAGACATATTAATGTAGGAGAATTGTTGGCGAAATACCCTGGGAGGGTAAGGTCTCCTGTACAGAGGCCTGTTGGCCCTCCTCCGTCTGGCCATGATTGCCACTCTCTCTCTGCGTCTCTGTTGCCTCCGAATCTGCAGGTGCAGGACGACGCCCCCAATCAGTGCAGCCCCCACAGTCTCTTGGCAATCAAAGTAATGAAGGTCAAAAACAAAAGTACCTGCAAAGTGATGCTCAGTAGCCAAAACTACTTCACACAGTGTTGACTCTATGTAGAAGTCTCTCCTTCTCTCTCTCAGAATCTCTCTCTGTCAGAACGAGTGGTGCAAAAATGTCTACCACAGAAAAAGCCAGGAAGAGGCCGCGTTTAAATAGTGCCCCCCTAGCCCCACAGCGACTGGGAAACGTTCCAGTCTACCTGTCGTTACTTGCGCCAGGCGGAAAGGAGGAGGGTGCCACTCAATATCCGCTCCGGGGTGCCACAAGGGTGTTGCACGCTCGAATGATGTCAAGATCTGCGTGCGCAGGAGATCGGGGCGGTATTGTTTAGCGTCATCGCAAAATGTCTGGTCAATTTTGCGAGCGGCGCAGATATTGCCGTGCCCGGGCGCTAGTTGCTTTGCGCCCCATTAGCGCCCTCTTAAGGCGCTAACGGGAGGCGCAAACCAACTGAATTTTTCCCCCATGGAACCAAGGTGGATAAATAGAGTTAAGATACAGATCAGCCATGATCTAACTAAATGGCGGAACAGGCACGAGGGATTGACTGGCCTACTCCTGTTTCTATCCCATATTTTTCTTATTTGCAATACAATTAAAATATTACTAATAGTGAGCACTTCCTGTAAGCATCAGACATACTTCCTGTCACACTTCTGCATATCCTCTGACTGCACAGGATCAATGCCACCAGAGATCTAGGGGGAGAAATTCCCTATCTTAGTGCCACCTGTTAGTGCAGCGTAATGTCAAGAAAGCGGCACACGCCGCTCTTCCGCCAGCTGGTGGCGGGTCCCGCAGCATCTTCCATTTTCGAAGGTCCCGGTAGCGCTGCCGTTCTTAAGTAGCGCCCTGCAAAAAAAAGGCGGAGTGGTGACGTCAGTCAGTGTGCAATACTGACTTAACATCACCACGGCGAACTTTGAACCTAGCCCTAAGTTCAGTGCTGGGTCCTAAGCACACCAGGTAAACCCAGCGTGCAAGCACACTGACAGAGGCTCTGCCAGCACCTCTTAAAGGGACACACACATCTTTCAGGTAAGTTTGTAATTAAACTTTCGGACTGGGTTTTTTTGATTTTATTGAAGTAGTGGCTTGCTACAATAAGTGTTAAAAGTTTTTTAAATGTGTAGGGAGTGCTGCTGGACGCTTGCAAGGCCTCTGATATAAAGGAAGACAGAAAATGCTGCAAATACTCAGCAGGTCAGGCAACATCTGTGGAGAGAGAAAGAGAGTTCATGTCTCAGGTTGAGATGTTGCCTGAGCTGCTGAGTATTTCCAGCATTTTATGCTGGCACTTCAGATTTACAGCATCCGCTCGCAGATGGAAGTGGAAGACACAGAAGAAACAGAAGAGGAAGAAGCCAAGGAGGAGGAAGCAGAAGAGGAGGAAGCAGAAGGAAGGATGCAACCCAGACAGCCCCTTTCTGGCCAGGATATCCAGGGATGGAATGATCCACCTGCAGTACCAGTGACCACAACCCCAATTCCTCTTTCAACATTTGTCCCACACCTTACCTTCCCTCTGTAACTGACCATCACAGTGTCCTCTTGGCCACGATGCTGAAATAAAAGCCACCACAAATCAAACTTTCCAATCCAACTTTATACATCTATCCATCCAATATGACATCAAGAAAATAACTCATCACCCTTATGCATTCTATTGTCTTGTGTGTGCCTTTGCCTATCCTAGTGATGTCACACAGTGCTACCTCAGTGGCTGGTGGAAGGCTGCTGACCTTCAGGGGGGAAAATGCAAATGGCCTTGCTGGTTGACCTTGAGGAGCTGGTGGCTGGGAGTGTCAAATCAATCCTCTTCTACTTCTTCTTCCTCACGTTCCACTCCCTCTTCTTGGTCAACCACTGGCTGGGCAGGCTGCATTTCTTGGGTGTGTCAAATGAGGAAGGCACAAGGGTGGAGTTGTGGTGAGGGGAGGGGGGAAAAGCAAGAGCTGCATGCCAGAAGGAGGATAACGTATGAGGATGCCAGCACCTTGCATCCTTTCATCCCCGCCGCTGGCCAAGGACTCAGCCATGGCCCTACCAAGAATGGCCAGCACTGTCTCTTCCAAGGGGGTGAGGTGAAGCTAGGAATGGGAGATGTGCCTTGTGATTGGTACAGATTGTTGGTAGGTGAGTGATTGGGGGTGGAGGGTTGTGCATTGAGCAGTGTGTGAGGCTAGTGATGCAGTTGGTAGGAGATGGCTTTTGAAGATGCATTCACTGACCTTGACCAGTGGTCTGAGGTCATGAAGCTTCTTTGGGCACTGGAGCCAGGTGCTGGAGCCTTGGTGATGCAGTCCTACATCCTTCTTTCTGGAGGGCCTCCTCGTCCCTATGGGTAGAGGACCTCTCTTACAGTGTTGACCCCCTGCACAAAGCTGGAGTGCTGTGTGTGAGACCCTGGGTGCCTCTTCCCTGGCTTACTGAGCCATTTGTGTTAGTGCTGAAGCACTTTTCCCATTTTTTGAGGTTCGGAAGGGGATTCAGCTTTGAAAGCTGAAGACTCCCATTTGGGACATCTTTTTAATAGTAAATTTGCTTTTGAAAAGCAGTAAGAGCTGAAAACATTTTTTCACTTGATTTAAATTTGTATTAGTTCTGAATGCCTTGGCTCTTTAATTCATAGCCCTTTTAATTGCCCACAATTCATTGCAAACTCCACAGCCTCACTCCCAGAGGCTGTAACGCCGCTCCTGGATGGGATCTTCGGGTTGGATGCCTCCACTAACGCCACCAGGAGGGCATTGCACAGTAAGTTAGCGCTGTGCTACAAATCTCCAGCCCCCAGCATGAATTTTTGCCCAGCACTGCTACGGCCATTTTCAGTGGCCGTAAACCCGAGGCCACGGTAACATCGGCAGGTTTTTGGCGATGCCCAATTTCTAGGCACAGATATGGAAAACTCAAATTATTACTTATCCTAAGACAGTCGGGCCTGAGGAGGTAAATGGGAAAACAAATTTTAAAAAAGATAGAAGTAAAGACTTAAAAGAGAGAGAACTGTTTGATATAATCTACCAAGCAAAGAAATAGTGACAAAAACATTGCTTATTCAAAGTACAATTAGATGCCACAAAGGGAAAGATATTGTAATTGAGGGATGGATTTTGATGGACCGAATGGCCTTCCTTCAGTACTGCACTGAAGTGTCAGCCTAGATTATGTGCTCAAGGAATGGGACTTAAACTCACGACCTTCTGACTCAGAGGCAAGTGTTTCAGCTCGGGTGACCTCCATTTGAAGAGGAGGGAGAGAAAAGGGGAAGAAAATAGAGGGGATAAATAACAGACAAAAAAGTTCTGCACCCTCTTTAGTGTCTTCTGTTACTTATATTATTCCTAATAATTATTTGCCATTAAATTTATCGTATTTTCATAATTTTAGTGTGTCATACACAGAGCCTGGAAAGGGCTGGTACTTTGAAATGTGGTGTCAGCATTTGTTTTACCCATAAGTCATTGTTCTGGATGTATGGACAATGTATGAAAAGATTATCCAGACTCAGTGAGGGGCATATAGACCCCAACATGGTTTACAGTGGGACAGTAGGGACTGGGCAGTTCGGGAGACTTTGCAAACAGAAGGCTTGTTATTTAGTCTATTGTCAAAACCTGGCAGAGCTGATGAGAGAGAAAGAGAAACTTGTGTACCCCATACTAGTTAACCAATTCACTACATGAGTACAAGCATACTTTGGGCTGGATTTTCATTGACCCGTGGAGGCGGGTTTGGAGGCGTGTGGGGGGTTAAAGTTGCAGATTTGGGGGTCCCGAACCCATCCCGCCCCCAACCCGCCTCCATGCCAGTTTCGCTGGAGGCGGGTACCCGACCTGTGCTGGGACCCGCCTCCCCGAGGTGGGAAGGGGATTAGTGGCAATAAACTGCCTGTTAACTGTTAGTTAACAGGCAGTTTTTTGCCTAATCCCTATTTTGATGCGTGAAATGTGGGCTTCCCGACAGGTCCCAACCACGCCAAGTTAGCGAGGCGGACCGTGGGTCTGCAGGGGTTGGAGGGGTCGATATGTCCGGTGGGCAGGTGAGTGATGAGTGCATGTGTGCAGAGGTAAGTGTGTAAGGTAAGTGTAAAGTGTGGGAAGAAGTTTTGCTTACCTTAACTTCCTCCTGCAGGTGTCAGCCCTTCAGGTCTCGGGAGTCAGAAATCTCACCGGCACAGAAAGCACAATGGCCGTGGTGCTGTCAAAAACTGCAGCCTCTGTTTTCTGTGCTGGAATGATTTCTAACTCAGCCTGAGAGGAAGGACTCAAGTTAGAAGACAGATTGTCAGTGTTTGCCAGCTTCACAGAGCTGTCAAACGCTGATATTTCATCTGTCAAAAGCTCTTGACAGATGAAATGTCAATCT
This sequence comes from Squalus acanthias, assembly GCA_030390025.1. Lineage (NCBI taxonomy): Eukaryota > Metazoa > Chordata > Chondrichthyes > Squaliformes > Squalidae > Squalus > Squalus acanthias. The sequence goes on along the minus strand of CM059432.1, from coordinate 27,928,533 downwards.
GTGATGTCACCTGTTGCCGGGTGGCCCTTAATTGGCCTGCTGAGCCCACTGGGCGGGCTCAACAAGGTCAATCAAGTGAAAATGCAGTGGGTTGGCCACAAGTCGATGGAGGCGGGACTACAACCCAAAAAGTGGGAGTCCCGCCTCCATCACGTCCCCAGTATCAAAATCCAGCCCATAGAGTCTGGAGTGTGTTTCACAGAGGGTAAAACACAGGCCAGAGTGTATTACACACAGGATAAAGCACAGGCCGGATTGTGTCTCACAGAGGATAAAACATAGGCGGGAGTGTGTGACACACAGGCTGCAGTGTATTACGTATAGACTAGCAAACAGAATTGGTCTAAGCAGTGATGCCCTCCAGAGTTCATGGCCTGTCGGTGCTGTCTGATCTCGCACATGGACAATAGCTGTTTTGGATGACGTACCAAAGGGCTGTTGGTGCCGTGGAACCTTAGCTCAATAAAAGTCAGCACCAACAGGAGAGGAGGGCAGAAGGGGAAACATTCAGATAAATTGAAACTTCGGATTGAGAGGTTTGTAAGTTCTTACGTTCGAATTGGAAATAGTTGACAATGGATGAACAAGGAGCAAAATGTTTTCTTAATTTTAATTTCCTTCAAAAACATTTGGCAGGAATCCATAATGGGAATTCAGCAGATGCATTATAAGGTTAATAATAACATGTCTGCCAAAGACCCACCACAGAATGTATAAAACACGCATATAATGTTCAGTACTCATCAACATCTGCATTCCATAAAGCAAGCATGCACTTCAGCTTATATTGCATTATTTTAAGAAATACTTCTTCAGACGATTCCAATCTAAAGTCATATGTTATTTGATCACTTTTATATCTACACAGATTATTTATACACATCCCATTGTCGCTGGGCCAAAATCCTGGAACTCCCTCCTTAACAGCACTGTGGAAGTACCTTCACCACACGGACTGCAGCGGTTCAAGAAGGCAGCTCACCACCACCTTCTCAAGGGCAATTAGGGATGGGCAATAAATGCTGGCCTTGCCAGCGACGCCCACATCCCATAAACGAATTTTAAAAAAGTAGCTGATTCTTCAAAAGAACAGGATGCTGTCATGTCCAAAGAGCATGAAAAGAAAGAACTTGCATTTACATAGCACTTTTCATGAACTCAGGATGTCCCAAAGCCCTTTACAACCAATGAAGTATCTTTGAAGTACCAATTGGTGCACAGCAAGCTCCCATAAACAGCAATGAGATAATGACCGTGATAATCTCCTTTTTAGTGATGATGGTTGAGGACTAAGTATTGGCCAGGACAACAGGGAACTCCACTACTCTGCTTCAAAATAGTGCCATAGGATCGTTTCCGTTCACTTGAAAGGACAGATGGGGGCCTCAGTTTAACATCTCATCTGAATGCCGAAACCGCCGACAGTGTAATGCCCCTTCAGTACAGCACTTCAGTGTCAGCCTAGATTATGTGTTCAGGAAGAGGAAGAGATGTTGGGCACCATGGGAAATTGGAATGCCATCCAGCCTCCAAGTGCTAGGACACAGTTTATGAAAGAGAACGTGTGGAGGATAACCCTTCACTTGCAGGATCCTCAACAGGATTATCCTTCTTATATATGGAAAACATGAAGGGACATATCAGCCACAAAGGTCAGGAGCTGGCCTCTTTCCACCTTGAGAGAGCAGACGATGGAATGTTCCAAGACTTTGGGGCACTGTAAGTGTTTCTGGTGCTGGGCAGACTAGCTCTAACACATCAATATCAGAAAACTCTGGCCTAGAAGTTGGTTTGCGCCAGCCTGCCCCGTAATGGGTAGGCCCGAGGCACACCCGATATTGGGCCTCGAGCCTCATTTAAATGAGGCCGGCGAGCTGCATATACATGCAGGCCATCCCCAGGAAGCTCGCTGGTGAATCGGCATTGGATTTAGGGCTGCTGCATCGCTGGCAATGGCCCTCAGATAGGTTCTGGGCGGGTGGGGGTGGGGGGGCGCGTGGAGAGGCAATTGGGAGGGGAGGCAGTGATTGGGAGGCAGGGCAGTGATCTAGAAATTGAACCCATCTATATTATTCACTTTTGGTGGCTTTCCTTGATAAGTTATTTCCCAGCTGCATTGGTTGAAAAATTGTCTGTCTGACTTCACTTCTTACCGCTAGCTTCCTAATTTTTAATTTGTGTCCCTTGGTATTTGAACCCTTCATCAAAGTGAGTAATTTGTCTACATCAATTTTATTAATTCTCTTCACACTCTTGAATACTTCTATTAGGTCACCTCAACAAAGTCCGCTCTTTTCCTTAAGCTTTCCTCATAATTTAAATGTAATTTAATGCCAATAGATTTGGCAAAATTCACTGATAATAAACCATGTTGACTTCAAACAGAAGCTGGATTCGGTTTTTTTTTCTCTGTTATATTTACGTGGCCTGGCCTCATTTATTCCATACTTAAAATTTGGCAAAGAAGACTGAATATAAGGGTATAGATCAGACTATGAAGGAGGTCACAGCTAGTCCAAATTCTTATATTACAACAGGGCCTCATCTGTCTCAATTACTCATAGCTAAATATGAGAAAGGAATGCAAAACATTCCATTGTGGCAAGCTGGAGAGAGAAAGAAAAATCTCCAACTGTAATCATGATGAATTCAAAATTCCACGTGTCTCGGGGAGCAGGCAAGATTCTTTACCTCCATTCCAAATTATACTGAGAGCTTTTGGAGTTCTTTATGTTGTGCTCAAAACAAGGAAATAACCGATTTGCACATCTTAAAGAGGCTCACCATCAGGACCCCTTGTTGGAATCTAACTGTTAGGCCCCTATTTATAGAAGTCTCAACACCTCTTTTATAGAGTGGGTCACGAAAGGGTTCTTTCTGACATAGTTTGATAAGTGAAAAGACTTTTCAACCCTTGTGGATTGATTATATTTTTATTGTTCAAACATTGTGCTCTCAGTATCTTGCTGTACCTCTATGTATTATTCAACCTGTAAATAAACCTATTATTTTTACAGTTTACCTTTATATTATGCCTTTACCATAAGAAAACATCCCAGGCATCTCAAAGAAGTGTGAGGAATAAACAGACGCCAAGCCAAAGGAGAGTCTCATAATTTGAGATTTTTGACTATATGACCAAGGAGGTATTTTTATATCAAGATGTTACTATTAAGTTATATCCAGTGCACATTAAATTCACACAGCACACAAACTTTCTGGCAAAGCTTATTCGGCCCAGTAACCACGACTAGACAAGGTAAATGGCAGAATTGTGCTTCTCACATGTCATATCAATTTGAGCCAATGGAGTTTAGAATACACTCTAGTGGCATTCACACATATACAGCTGAACTTTCAACTTCGGCATGGAAAGTTGGGCGGGGCATATGCGGGCAGCTGATCCAATATTGCCCCTTTCACATCACCACCAAGGTTCAACGTTCCGCCCATAGTGTTAGAATGGCCTCATTCAATTGAGCCCACTGGGAGGGAGATGCCAAGGGAACTACACCTAGGAGGAGAGTAGCAGATTTCATTCACAGCTCAATTAAGTAATCCCCTACATGGAGAGTTGGGGGAGGGTCAGTGGTCAACTCTTGGCTTTCTGTCTAACTGGAGTAGAAGACAGTTTGCAGCGATGGGCATTTGAACCAGCCACAGAGAGAAAACTCTCTTCCTCAAATTAGTGCAGACTAGTTTGAGATTTGCTAATCTATAAATTTAGCCCATTCACAAGGGTAGAGTAACATGCTTTATTACTTTTGATGTTACAAGGGGATCAACAACATCCCCAGGACGGCACTAAGTTAGGAGGGAGAGTCAACACTGAGGAGGACTGCATATAGTTATGGAGGGAGTCACAGCACGCGGGGAGGTTCTTTTCCCTTCCAATTGGCGGAAGATACCTCCCCAGGACACCAGCGCAGCCTGGTTGCATATTACACAGGAGGACACAAGCAGGGATGTTGTCAGGAGGACCTGGCTGCAGAGGTGCAAACCTTTCAATGATCACAGTAAATCACGAAACATTACTGCAAAGCCACACTCAACCTCATCCTCCTGTGCCACTCATCACATCCCCATCACTCTGCCTTCCCTACCCTACTCCTGCACATCCTTACACACACAAACTTACCTTGCACCTCCACCCATCCCTCTCTATCTATATTATCACTTCCCCATCTCACTAGCCATCCCTCACACTCACCCTCATCCTAGTCCAATTATACCAACTAACAACACCCAAGGATAGGCACTTGGGTGTTTTAGGCAATGGTCGTGTAAACATTCTGTTAATGTATTGTCAAATATTGAAATCCTTATTGTCACCACTTTGCCTTCTTGGACAGATTTCTGTGCACCTTTGAAAGTGTGTTAGTGACTTCCAGTGAATGGTGAGACATAACGTCCTGCCACCCGCCCCACCCCCCCCAAACCCCCCCCCCCCGCCACCCCCAATGGCAATGAGTGTGAAAGGAATGGCTTGGGCATTGTAGGGATGTTTTATGGTGCTGATGTGAGGTGGTGCCAACCTGGTGCATCATGTGGCAGCCAGGGTGTTCAGTATTAAGTGAAGCAAATCTGGACATGGTGAGGCCATCGCTGGCGTCTAGGGCAGCAATGTGCATGGGTGATGATGCCCTGTGCCCTGTATAGTATCAGTTGATTGCAGAGAAGGCTGGTGTGGATGTTGGTGCTGCTGGTGTGCCCGGTGATGCTGGTGTTGGGGCTGATCGTGTTGGGATTCTGAGGACCAAGGTGAGATTTTTTCAAGGGCACCAATGCTGATGGAATAGATGGCAGGTGATGTTGAGATGACAGAAGTAATCTGTCAATATTGAGAGAGGTTTTTCCAAGGAGGTGACAGTGGATGGAGAGATTACTCCAAACACTTCAAAAGTGCATAAAGCTCAAAGGTGGGTTCCAAATCATTAATGTTCCAGCTTCTAAGATTGGGAAGTGAACAGCTGTGAAATGGTAGGTTTTGACCACTTTTGCAGCTGTCACCTATTCACAGCAATCCACAGTCATTGAGAACCCGACATACTTACCTGACGTGATAGCTGCTCTCCGGGAACCTCGTTGAAAACCTAGTAAAATGGTAAGTACATCAGAAAATGGTTCTTAGCTACTTTTTAATAAGCTTTTAAGTATCTAAATTGGCTAACCCTCCGCTTGGTGTCGGGTCTGTTCAGGGATGACAGACCCGACACTTGGGAAACTGACAAGGAGGCGGGTTTACAGCGGGATACCAAAGCGCTGTCAATCTTTACGATTTTGACAACAGAACCACCTCCAAACCCACACTCTGAGCGCCGACAAAATTCAGCCCAGAGTGTGGGAAGGATTGTAGGGGTGGAGGAGGTTAGAGAAGTTAAGAAGAGCAAGGGCTTCAATGTAGTTAAACACGAGGATGATCATTTTAAATTTGAGGCTTTGGGGACTGACATGAAATCTGTCATTCATGAAAGAAAGACTTATGAAATAATACTGAGTGGCCTGCAGGGTGGCGCTGTCCAGGGAGAGTATAAATACTCGGGCACGGGCACGGGCCCAGCTTGCACAGGACATTCTTAACAGGAACAAGTGAAGGACACAACTAGACCTCCATGTTGAAAAACAGTTGATTAAAGCTTTGTTTTACGCTTAGACCAAGTGCCTAGTAGTTTTCTTACATCAGGGACCAGAAGCAAATGTACGTCAGCAAAGATGAGATTGATGGATGAGCAGGACTTATTGCAGGATAGGATACGGGCAGCAGAGCTTTGGGTGAGCTGAAGTTTACATAAGGTAGAAGATGGGAGGTTGGCCTGGAGAGCCTTCGATTTACTAAGTCCATAGATGACAAAGAAGTGTATGAGTGTTTTGGCAGCAGATGGGCTGAGGTAGGGGAGGAGGTCGGTGACATTACAGCGATATAAGTAGACGGTCTTTGTGAGGGAGAGGATATGGGTTTGGAAACTCAGCTCGGGGTCCGACAGGGCACTGACGTCGCAAACGTCCGCTTCAGCCTGAGACAGTGGGATGGAGTTGGCGGCGAGGGTACTGGATTTGAGGTGGGGGCTGAAGACAGTGGCTTTGGGCTTCTCAATATATAGCTGGAGAAAATTGGAGCTTATCCAGTACTAGATGTTAGGCAAGCAATTTCTATAAACCAAATAAGGTAGCTTTTGCTTCCTTTCCAGGCCATAAATAATTATTTCAGGAGAGGCCAATGACTGAGGTAAATATGTTATTGAAGTATGTGGAATGAGAGCACCAAATAAATAGCGTGAGGAAGCCACTGCTACAGTGATTCCAGAATTTTTTTTTAACTGTGGTTGACAAATTCAGAATGAACTTTCTATAGCGATTCGCTTGCCAGAGCAAAGATTAATCGAACCAGATTTTCAGGTGCAGATGCTTCCAAGTCAGCTTCAGCCTTCTTCGGACATAAATAAATCCCAGTTTCTGAACAGAAGGGCTCCCACAAGAAGGAGCATTCTGATCCTTCAAATTGTATTGAATAGCTATCTAAAGTTCTGCAGATGTTCAGAATCATCTGCCCCTGTCAAAACTAAGTCATCCAGTAAACATCTTGCAGGTAATCTGGTAAAATATTGCCAATTGGTTCTTGGAACACAGCAGGAACTGTTACAAAGTAAACAAGTATAAATCATACTGACAGAACACTTCTTTAAGATATACTTGCTGATAAGCCTGAGAAAGGCCCAGCCTAGAAAATTTCTGTTTTTTGATCACTGCAGCAAGTAGTCATGGGCATGGGATATTTTTTTAATTGGTATTTATTCTCAGGTTATGTGCCTCCCTGGCACGGCTGGCATTTATTGTCCATCCCTAGTTGCCCTGAAAAGGTGACGTTGGGCCATCTTCTTGAACTGCTGCGGTGTTATTTTTTGTAGTGGTTCGATACAATTGAGTGGCTTGCTTAAAATCCCACCCTTGACCCCTCCGTCCTTGCAAACTACCGCCCCATCTCCAACCTCCCTTCCCTCTCCAAAGTCCTTGAACGTGCTTTCGCCCATCTTTCCCAGAACCGCATGTTTGAATCCCTCCAATCAGGTTTCCACCCATCACAACTGCCCTTATCAATGTCACAAGTGACATCCTATGTGACTGTGACCGTGGTAAACTATCCCTTTTCATCCTTCTTGACCTGTCTGCAGCCTTTGGCATCCTCCTTCAACGCCGTTCCATCATAGAATCATAAAATGGTTACAGCACGGAAGAAGGCCATTCGGCCCGTCGAGCCCATGCCGTCTCTCAGCTAGTCTCACTTCCCTGCCCTCTCCCCGTAGTCCTGCACATTTTTTTCTTTCAGATACTTATCCAACTCCCTTTTGAAAGATAAGATTGAGTCTGCCTCCACCACCACCATCATCCAAATGGGTGGGACTGCACTCGCCTGATTCTATTCTTATCTATCCAGTCGGAGTCAGAGAATCACCTGCAATGGCTTCTTTTCCAGCTCCTGCACCATTACCTCTGGTGTCCCCCAAGAATATATCCTTGACCCCCTCCTATTTCTTATCTACCTACTTCCCCTTGGCAACATCATCCGAAAACATGCTAGGTTCCACATATATGCTGACAACACTCAGCTCTACCTCACCATCACCTCTCCCGACCCCTCCCCATCTCTAAATTGTCTGACAGTTTGTCCGACATCCAGTACTGGATGAGCAGAAATTTCTCTAACTAAATATTGGGAAGACCAAAGCCATTGTCTTCGGTCCCCGCCACAAACTCCGTTCCCTAGCCACCGTCTCCAACCCTCTCCCTGGCCATGGTCTGCGGCTGAACTAGACTAGACTGTTCGCAACATTGGTGTTGTATTTGACCCTGAGGTGAGCTTCCGATCAAATATCTGCGCCATCATCAAGGCCACATCGCTCGACTCTGCCACTGCCTCAGCTCATCTGCTGCTGAAACTCTCATCCATGCCTTTGTCACCTCTGGACTTGACTAATACAACGCACTCCTGGCCAGCCTCCCACGTTCTACCCTCCGTAATCTTGAGCTCACCCAAAACTCTGCTGCCCGTGTCCTAACTCGCATTAAGTCCAGTTCACCCATCACCCCTGTGCTCACTGACCTACATTGGTTCCCAGTCCGGCAACGCTTCAATTTTAAAAGTTTTATCCTTGTTTTCAAATCCCTCCATGGCCTCGCCCCTCCCTGTCTCTGTAACCTCCTCCAGCTCTACAACCCTCCGAGATCTCCGCACTCCTCCAATTCTGGCCTCTTGCGCATCCCCGATTTTAATCACTGCACCATTGGCGGCCGTGTTTTCAGCTGCCTCGGCCCTAAGCTCTGGAATTCCCTCCTAAACCACTCTGCCTCTCTACCAATGTTCCCTGTATGCTGCGCGGCCGCGCAGTGCTCCAGGGAACCCGCGCAGCCGGCTTGCCAGCTTTTTAATATAAATGGCCCGTGCAGCCCCTTAAAGGGCCCACGCCGGGCCAAACAAAATTACAGTGAACATTGCTCGTTACCTCACCTCCTTTAAGACACTCTTTAAAACCTACCTTTTTGACCAACCTTTTGGTCATCTGTCCTAATATCTCCTTATGTGGCTCGGTGTCAAATTTTGTTTGATAACACTCCTGTGAAGCACCTTGGGATGTTTTACTATGTTAAAGCCGCTATATAAGTGTTCAGTTGTTGCTGTTGTTAGGCCATTTCAGAGGGCAGTTACGAGTCAATTGTGTTGGTGTGGAGGCCAGGACGGCAGGTTTCTTTCCCTAAAGAAGCCTGACCTGCATGTATAATGGGGCCCAATGCAAGGAAATAGATAGGCTTGGGGTCACAGCGGGGTTGGACAGCAGATGGATGTCCCGCCCCAACCCACCTGTGGCGCCGAGACCGTCCGAGAGGAAAATCCAGCTCACAATTTCTTCCAACTAATAATGAGATCTTTTCTGCAATGACGTAAATGAACAGTTATCTGATGAGTGATTTTCATGTCTCTACTGCCCTATTGGCGTTTAAAAATGGGGTTGTAGCAGAGCCAAAATACCTCATGCATCAGAAGCGTCAACTTATTGCCAAGTTCTCGCTGATCTGGAAATACTTGATAAAAATAGATTAAAGTTAATTTTATTCTTCCACAACTGTTCTAAGAGAGCTCGATAGGGCTGGTTAAAAGGAGCTCATTATATGTCGATATAATTCTTCACCTAATTTGTTTGTACTGAAGCCTGATGCTCAGTGCACAAAGTGTTCAAATGTTCCATAGAACCATAGAGGTTTACAGCACAGAAGGAGGCCATTCGATCCATCTCATCTGTTTCTCTCTTTGCTCGAGCAATACAAAGCTAGTCCCTCTACCTTGCTTCCCCATATCCCTCCAAACAGCACTGACATCCCGCACTGTCAGCACATTGTTAACCCACCACCCTAACAGGAGGACATATACAGCCAATATTCCAACTGTTTCTGCCACACACAGATAAATGTACGGTCCACATGTAAAAAAAATAGGAAATACTGAAACAAGTTCCACACCATTGGACCGGCAAGAATGAAATCCACAGATGCAGGAAAGAAAGCAGAGGTTTTTGTAACTGTAGACATTTATTAGGTTATCCAAATAATATACGCAGGACAGTGAAAGTCTTTAAAACACACTGCAAAAAAATTCTTGTCCTGTAGGGAAGCCAACTTCTCAAAGTTGGCAGGCGTGAGATCCTTGGAGATTACGCAACTCTGAATAGTTAAGGATAATAAAGCATTTTCTTTTCCTTTTCTCCCTCAACTCCCGAAGGCACTGACTCAGGCTAATTCCACAGCGAACATAAACGCTCCAGCTCCTCTCTCACCCAAGTAACTATTCCTTGTGCTTATGCCTGGGCAGTGAATGTCAGTATGCTACTCTCAGGTGGAAGACATCATAGCCAAGCCCAATCCTGTCCTAACATGACCATTACACACAAACACACACACACGGGGCTGAATTTTGCCGGCGCTCAGAGGGGGGGGTTTGGAGGCGGGTCCGCAGTCAAAATCCAAATGATTGACAGCGGGGCAGTATCCCGCTCTAAACCCGCCTCCTTGTGAGTTTCCCTGGTGCCGGTTTTGCCTGCGCTTTGCAGACACGGCACTAAGCGGCGGGTCATTCAATTGTGCTAGTTGAGAGGGTGTTTGAACCAATTTACTCACCATTTTACCAGGCACAAAGTATCTTCCCAAGTTTTCCACGAGGTTCCTGTCACGCGAGGATCAAGCCAGGTAAGTATGTCGGGTTCTGAACAACTCTTCATTTCTTTCAATAGGTGACAGCTGCAAAAGTGGTTTAAAACCTGCCATTTTACAGCTGGTCACTTTCCACTCTCAGAAGCTTCAGGCTTGAGTATTTGGAACAGATTTTTAAGCTTTATGCATTTGGGAAGTGTTTGCGGTAAACTCTCTATTCACTGTCACCTCCTTGCAACATCATATCTAACCCTTGATAGATTGGTTCTGTCATCTGAACTTCACCTGCCATATGAATCATCAGAATGGGCACGGTTTATGCTCTGTCACCTCGGTCCTCCGAATCTGATGATGATCAGCCGCAGCAGCAGCAGAACCAGCCACACCAGCAGCAGCAGCAACAACAAGAGCGCCAACCGAGTGTCTAGCCTTGTGACTATTTGTGAGGGATCTTTCTTTTCCGGATGCTTCTACGTCGTGCTACCCCTGCGGCTTCAGCAGAGGTAGAGGCAGCCTCCTCATCTCTGTGCTGCGCCTGCTTAGACGCCTTTGGCGGTTGCTCTCTGGGTTTTGGAGCCTCTGATGGCCCCGCCAAAGTCTGCTCCTCCTGCGACTGTGCATGCGCAGACTCGGCCATCGCTGTCCGGGGAGGCATCTGGGGCTCTGACCGAAGGGTTGGCAAGGGGGTGGAAGTCAAAGTGCTTGGAGCGGAGCCCCCACTTCCAAGTCCCCTCCCACCATCATCCCTCTCATGAGCCACCCGTACTTCCCTGCTAGCAAGGCGCTGGAGAGCACCTTGCTGCACTTCAGTGGGGTTATGAGGGCCCATCTCTATACTGACATCCCTCCTACAAAGGAGGTCTATGAGGATGTTTCTCTCCTCCATAGATGCCCATCTCTCCTCCATGTTTCCCCATCTCTCCTCCATAGATGAGCATCTATTTTGAAGAAAAACCATGTTCTCATGCGACTGGCGCCGTGTCTCCACCATGCAGGTGGCCATCCTATCCATGGAGGAAGCTATAGTTGCCAGTGAGTGCGCCACGGTGTTGCTCATGTTGGAGATGGACTCCTCCATTCTCTGCACATTCGCAGTCACCGCCGTCGCAAAACCAGTCAGAGCCTCCTGCACTTGTTCCTGCAGCACCAGGATCGCCCTCTTCCTGGATGGCCCCCGAGGCTCAGTGTCTGCATGCAGCTGAGCAGAGCTAGGAGACTCCTGCGCCCTTCTGACGAGGAGTCTCCACTGCTGGCAATGTCTCCACCATCTGCTGCTGCTCAGTTGTGATCTGTGAGACACCAGGTGACAACATTACTCTATCTCGCGACATACCCACCGAGGTGTGCGACTCTGCGCTGGTGCTGGGTTGCGTTGTCTGAGGTGATGCTGCGCCCTCAGAGGCGGGAGGCTCCTTTGAGGAGTCTTCTTGCTGTTGCTCCTGGACATTGTGAGAGGCTCTTGATGGACCTGTGGGAGAGTGAAGACATCTGTTAGTTATACAGCATGTCTACTGCTGACACATACCATTATTCACATGATGAGCATTCAGCTTGTCTAGACATCACACCCCATATGAGGCAATGATGAAAGGCATGCAATTGTATGCAAATTCATTCTGTCACCAGCTTCTTCTAATGAACCCATCTCTCCGTCCTCCACTTCCGGAATGTTCACCACTCCCACAATCTCCAGTGCTGCCTCCTCTGCACTCGTCAGATATGACGTGGTTTGTGGAGGCCCTCCTCCCGTTCTCTCCCTCTTCCTCTTATTGTGGGCTATCTTTTCCTGCAAGGAGGGAAAGAAGAGAAGGTTCAGTGAGAGTGATGGTATGAGTGTAAGGAATGGAATGGCATAGAGCTTTACACTGACAATTTGATGGAGTGGGTTGGCAATACCAAGTTGCCTCCTTTTGTGCTGTTAGTTGCTGTCATTGCATAACGATGAGGCTCAGTTTGAGGGCTGCATAGTAAGATGGCGACCTGATAATGTAGATAGAGTTAGAGGGATGGATGGAGGTACAAGGGATGTTGGGCTGTGTAGCGTTGTGCAGGAGTAGGGGTGGCAATGTAGAGTGGTGCGAGTGATGAGACGCACAGCAGCATCAAGGTAGTTGTGGTTTAATACTCACTTTTCCTGATCTTACTAGATCATTGAACCTCTTGCAGCACTGCACCCAGGTGTGAACCACCACTGACAGCCCCGTAACCTCCTGCGATGTCTGCAGCCACTCTGCCTTTGTCTGCTGGGGAGGCCTCTTCCTGCTATCCGCAGGGAAGAGAACCGCCCTACGTGCTCTCACTCCCTCCACAAGATGATGGAGGGACTCATCTGTGAAGCGAGGCGCTGCTCGTTGGTGCTGCAAGCTCATAGTGCAGAGACTCAAACACTGACAGCACTGAATGCTATCAATTTGCAACTGACAGTAACTGGGGACATGGCCCCTTTAAATATACCGGCAATAATCACGTCATCCGGTATCGTCACCAGACCCGCACCCTTTAATAGGGCCGGGATACATGCAGGGCTGGCCTAACAAGGCCCATTAGGACAAGATTCGATTTATCGACGGGATCCACGCAGCAGTGGGGTCGCCCCCCGCCGCCGACCTCTCCCGCCTTGAAGCCGCGTAGGCGAAATCGCAGGCCACACACACACACTTTCCAGCAGGAGTCACTTGACAAAAATTAGAAACAGGGATAAATAATGAAAATGGTGGAAAATTACAGCTGGATCAGCAGCATCTGTAAAGAGCAAAGGCATGTTAATGTTTTGGTTGTAGACCCTGTTTAGGTTCTGTTATTTCCCAATACATTCTAACTCATGTGATCAGCCTGATCACAGTTTTTATAAACAGACTGTGGGGTAGATTTTTGTCCTAACCACCGGTGGGAAAAAGGAAAACCTGGCAAGGAGGATTGCACGCCCTGTACAGAATCCATCGAATTCTCCTTCCATTACTTCGAACAGGAAGGGAAAACATCAGGTGGAGCGTGTAGGGGGCGTGCAATTCTCTCTGCCAGATTTTACTTGCTGTGTTTCACCCAGGTAAAGAAGACAAAAATTTACCCCAGATTACAAACCAAGACCAGCATCTTGTATTCCTTGCTGCAGTGGGTAGAATAGCTTTTATAAGAGTTGACCTTGGTAAATTACTTGCTGAAGAACATGCAGGAGGCCCACTAGGTCTAGGAAGAGGGAAATATCACATTGGCCCGGAATTTGCGGTCCTGATGACGGCAAACTGGCAGCGTTTGCCGTCATTTCGCTTTTGAAACTGACCACAACTTCAGGATTTAGCGCACGTGCAGCCTAATGCAGAAACCCTGAGGTTGTGGTCTGTCATTCACTGTTCGTCCACAGGCTGCGCTGTGCCCACCCTGCCCCCCACCCCAACAGAGCCGGCAATCAGTGTAATCTCTCAAATCATGGAAACTGACGAAAACTTTGGCTCTTCTGCAGTAATTACGCTGTTAAATTCCCCACTAAAAGTTAGACCCAAAGGGATTAGCTGTAACTGGGGTTTTAACCGCGTATTGACTGCTAAGCAAAGGTTATGACCCTGAAAAACTATGATTGGCAGCTTTTTGACATCACAGCAGCTCTTCACAGGGAATCCCCATTAACTTTCGTTGATATGAATTACGGGCCGGAAAACCTGCAATTCTCGACACAGAGATCACGAGATCTTTTTGCGAAGCTTACTTCACAGCCAACGGTGAACGCCTTTGCTTCGTCGCTGACCGCCAATTCCAGGCCATAATTCAACAACAAATAGGTTTCCTTTTTTCAAAGAAGTGATGCACTATTAGATGAAACCTAAATATATAGTCACAGAAAATACTGGAAACACACAGCAGGTCAGGCAGCATCTGCGGAGAGAGAACCCAAGTTAATGTTTCAGGTCAATGACCTCTCACCAGAACTCATCCCACTTCCTGGTTCGCTGTCTGTGAGAATTCTGCATTTTGATTGGTTGCTTAGACAGCTTGTTGGCATCACAGCAGCTCGCACTATGGGATTCCCACTATACTATGTTGATTTGAATTACACATCGGAAAACCCGAACTTCTCGACACAAAGATCGTGAGATCTTTGTGCGAAGCTTACTTTGGGGCCAGCCAACCGTAATTCTGGGCCAATGTTAGACAGGCTAAACTACTGGTATTTACAATTGAAAATGATTCCCCGAAGCAAGAAATTGGGGGCAAAAGTACTTAACAGCACACTTCTTGAATGGTAATTGAGCCAATCCACAATCTTATTCAGAATTCTGCTTTAAGATGTTCTTACTGTTTCCTGGAATGTAATATTTCTTTGGATGAATCAAATGAGCATCATCTCATTCCTTGTTAAACGATATGCAGCTTCAAAGCATACCTTTTGGAATGAGGCTGTTGTTTTCATATCTTCACATTCTTCCCTTGGAAGATAGTGTGATATAGTAAAAGAATTTGCAGGCAGATTAACAGTCTGACAGGCCATGGCGTGAACAGCCCTTCTATGGCTATAACCATCTTTCTATCAGCAATAGAAGGATGCGATGGGAGGGTTTTACAGGCTCCCACATCTCATGATGAGGACAGGCCACCCACATCCACCGGACTCGAGTATCCCACTGGATGTCAACCCAGAATTCAGAGCCAGAGCTCTGGTCTCCACTCGCCAGGGGCTCTCTGGAGCTGGGTTTGAACCTTCTGACTCAGAGGCAGGAATGCTACCACTAACCGAAAGGCTCACTAACTTGGAATGAGGTGTTACATGTGGAATACATGGGCCCAGAAATTCGGCTCCCTGGCTTCCCGCGGGTGCAAGGATCCCGCGCGCACCTACCTACCGCGCCTGCCGTTGACCTCTGGGCCCACGGGGACTTCAGCTCCTGGGCCTCCTGCAGCTGCCGGCGCGCAGTGCTTGTGTATCCCAGGGGTGTAGTTAGTGTGATGCGTCCCCTGGGATCACGTGGGCCATGGAGAGCCAATGGCAGCAGACCATCTTTCATTCATAGATTTGACAGGAAGACCTGTCAAATCTATGAATTGAAATCGGCCCCAAAACAACACCCAAACTTCAAATAATTTTTTTTTTAAACCATCACATTTTTAAAATAACTATAAGTTAAATAAATTAACTACTTTAAACAAAAATTTAAATTTTTGAAAAAATTAAAATACTTTTTAACAGTGCTAAAAATAAACTTACCTTTCTTTAAAGTATCTAAAAAAGGTAAATCTGTTGAAAAAAAAATTTCATTGTAATTAATTAACCACTTACCTTGTTAAAAACGGGTCTTGCGCCTCCTTTTTAAAAGCACAGCTTCTTCCATACTTACCTTCCCGGAGAAACCTGAAAAAAAACCTAAGTTCGCTGCGTGCACGCAGCCTCTCCCGCGCATGCGGTTCACCTCTCAACCCCTCCCTTCACGAGACCGGAAGTTCCGGTTTCCCGCGCATGCGCAGTGCATGCAGGAAACCGACACTTCAGGAGGCCTTACGGGTGAGTACACAACGCGTACTCACCCGGCAAGTGCCGAAGTTTTGGCCCATGATCTTCAAACCCACATGCAGCTTGTTGTGTTAATGCCGGAGCTAAAATTAACAAAACAAAATGTTAACAGTCTTCACACCTTGCTAATAAATGGGATAATGGCATAACAGTTATATTTCCGTTTCTGTATTTCAACCAGATTGTGTTAGCACAGGACAACAATCAGAAATCAGATGTTAATCTGCTAAAGTTACATATATTAACATTGTAATGATGGTGCCCCCCACAATCAGATTTATTTGCTGATTTATTATCTACAACCCTGCCTGATTCTTGCGGATGGAGTGTCTTTGGTCCACCATTTTGAACTTAACAAAGAAGCAGCCTCAATGTCAACTCCATCTCACTTAAATTATGCAAAATTCCTATTTTAGTCACAGACTCTTTGTCAGACCAGGTGCAGAAACACTGACTGATTCTCCCCCCAACCACCCCCAGCCCAGGTGTGTTTGGAAAAATTGTTGGGTCCCTACCATCACATTGGCTAAGATCAGCTAATTCATCAGTGATCAAGGAACAAATCTTTGGGACATTATGGCTCATCCCACACTGCACAGTGCACTGACAAGCTAGTCCTGGAGGGAGAGCCTGACAGAGCAATTTTTCAACTCTTATGGGTATCCATGACAACCACGTTTGTGACCCCCCTCATATTTTTCAGCAGAGCTGCAACCAATATATATAGGGGCGTCATGACCTCTGAACATGGGTATGAAAGCCAATCATATGGATTGTACACTAAACCAATATATAGAACACCATAGATAAGTAGCATAGATAAGAACTACCATCTTGTAAGCGCTTTAGACAACTTCCCTGCGCAAGTGTAAAGTGGGATTTGATAGTGTGGAATAATATGGGATATCTGTTCCTGTCAAGGGATTTTTATGATGTGAGGTTAAAGAGAAAGACATTATGCTTGAAATGAACTGAATAAGAACACAGGAAGATACGACCATTTAGCCACTTTTTTGTTAAGACAGCCCAAATCCCTCTACTCCCTGCTGAATCAGGAATTGATGCAATTCCTTTTTGAATGTGAATTGGGTTGAAATTGCACTGTGTGACATTAATAATAAACACAACAATCATTCATATCAAATTCCTTTGTTTGCCATTTTTTATGAAGTAAAAATATTAGATAGGAGACTATCACACAGTCATCAGTAACATCACACCGCACGGTTTCAACCCAGATGACTCTCAGGAGTTTAATTCCCCAGGTGTGCTATTTTTAGTATGCCTATTAATGCATTGGCATAAATTCCATCTACACTGTTTTAAGGCAATCAGGAATGTATACAAACCTGTTACCATGCACTAAAATTAGCACAATAAGTAGATCAAACCTCGCTGTCTGAAGAATTACTCATGATTCTGGGATTATAGAATCATAGAATGATACAGAACAGGAGGCCATTCGGCCCATCGTGCCTGTGGCGGCTCTTTGAACGAGCTATCTAATTAGTCCCACTCCCCCGGTCTACAATCTCACTGCATAAAAGAATTTCTCCACATCTCCCCTCTGGTTCTTCTGCAAATGATCTTAAATCTGTGCCCTCTGGTTACCGACCCATCTGCCAGTAGAAACAGTTTCTCCTTAATTACTCTATCAAAACATCTCTATTAAATCTCCTCATAATGTTCTCTGCCCTAAGGAGAACAATCCCAGCTTCTCTAGTCTCTCTGCATAATTGAAGACCCTCATCCCTGGCATCATTCTGATAAAATCCTCTGCACCCTCTCAAGGTCTTGACATCCTTCCTAAAGTGTGGTGCCCAGAATTGGAGACATGACTCCACCTGAGGCCTAACCAGTGTTCTATAAAGGCTTAGTGTAACTTCCTTGCTTTTGTACTCTATAAGAGATGCCATAGCTAACAAATGGGCAGAGCAGGCTCAATGGACCTTCTATCCTGCTTTTACACAAAACATCTCTCCATATCTGATATCGATTCCCTTCAATTTTTCAAAAATACTTATGTCACATCCCTGAAATATTTTTTTTGTTGTCAATAAGAACAAATTTATTAGCCTTAACAATTTCAAACTTGGAGCCATCTTTTTTTTTGCCACACTATGAATCCTTTCCATTACTCCTGAATGCTTCAAAACGTTAGCCCTCTGGAATAAAGGGACAGTGAATCACCATGGTTACCTTGCAATGTTTTCAAATCTGAATTCCACAAATGTCTTTCACTGAGAATCAAAAATCTATGAAGGTGAAAGGGGAGACCAGTATTAAGGAACATATAGGAGATTATTTTGAACTATGGCCTTGATAAATTTAGCTCTGCTTCCTATATGGGTAAATATATCACCATTCTAATTAGCACATCACAGTCTTAAGGAGGACTACACTCACAGCTATTTCATTTGCTACAATTACATGGCTTTTCTTCAACAGTTTCTTGATATTTTCTTAAGAACAAGATCAGTTTGGAAAAAATAAATGGATTTTTATATGCTCTGGGATTACTAACAGGTCCCAGAACTATAATGTTTGGAAAAATCGCCTTGAAACTACATGCACTCCAAGGAGCATTTCACCTCAATTGATTTAGTAGTTGCTAATTTGTTATGTTAAGAAGAACAAAAAGAACTTGCTATATAATGCTTTATCGCTTTCTCGACATCCCAAACTGCTCCATAGCTAATAAATTATTTTTCAAATGAATCACTGTTGTTATGTAGGCAAATGCTGCCGGTCAGTTTGCACATAGTAAGGTCCCGCAAACAGCCAATGATATGTATGACCAGTTAAAATGGTTTTGGTAGTGATCGTTGAAAGGGGAATGTTGGCCAGGACACTGGGAGAACTCTCTGCTTTTCATAGAATCATAGAATGATACAGCACCGAAGGAGGCCATCCAATTAGTCTCACTCCCCTTCTCTTTCCCCATAACCTTGCAAATTTTTCCCCTTCAAGTATTTATCCCTTTTGAAATTTATTATTGAAGCTGCTTCCACCAACCTTTCAGGCAGTGCATTCCAGATCATGACAACTCGCTGTGTAAAAAACTATTTCCTCATGTCATATCTGGTTCTTTTGCCAATTACCTTTCACTACTCTACGAATAGTGCTAGAGAATCTGTTATGTCTGCCTGAATAGGCAAATGGGGTCTCAATTTAATATCTCATCTGAAAGGCAGAAACTCTGACCATGCAGTACTGAAGTCCCCAGTAAACGAAGTAATGCAGTGGGCTAGCACCTTGTCCTTTCAACTTTGGGACTTAGGTTTGAATCCAGTCTTAACTGATGGAAGGAAAGGCTCATTTATTTTCTATTTCCTGTAAGGGCATCAAGTGAAATTATTCTGTGCTACTAGCAGGTGTAGGTTTGTAGCACTAAGCTCATTTTAAGTAAGCAAAGATTGGCACCTCTCTCAGAGAAGCAACTACTAACGTGAGAATTGCAACTATCACACTAGGACAGGGAAAAATACTGTTTGAGATTGGGTGGGTCAAGGCATACTGGTGCACGCTCGAGTGACATATCATTTTACTTATCTAACCAATGTACCATGTCTGAATGCCTTCCTTTCCACCTTACTCTATGCACAGCACACAATAAACTGTACTATTGATGTATCATATTCACATCGAACAGGCCAAACAAAATCACACAGCTTCTGTTGAGAAACTTAGACATCCTTTTGGCATCACCTCAAGGCACAGCTGTCACCATGCAATTCTTTTTCACAGTTGCTGCCTGTTCCCCCTCCGTGGCACTTATGGATATTTCCACAATACGTAACACAGAAAATGAAAAGGATTAGTAACGGATAATGGAATCCCAGATCACCACGCAATCAGAGTCAGTCATTTGGGACTGAGTCTGCATTTCCCCCAAAAAGAATCAAACTGGGAGCTTCTCAACATACCACAGTGTTTCTGCTTATTACCTCCTAGCCCTGGCATGCTCACCCGTGGGTTAAATTCTAGTTGGCAGCACTGTACTTATGGACTGTTGAACTACATAGAGATTTACACACATACCTGGACAAAGGCCAGCCCAACGGCTCAAAACATTGGCTTACTAACTCAATTACTAACACAGAGATGCTCACTCCCAACTGATCACCCAATGGTGAGTTTTTGGTCCCAACTGGGCTGCCACAGGAGCCACAGAGCAGAGGTTCATCCTCCAGTAGGTCTTCTCTTACTCACTTGAGATCAGTTCATAGAGTCATAGGGGTAAAAATTAGGTCGCGCCCCATTTGGGGCGCAAATATCGTCTGGACGCAAATATTAGCGCCTGGCGCTAATTATCGGCACTGACTGGAAACTTCACTTTTACCGCCCCGGGAGGTGAGTGGAGCGCTAAATCAGGCGCTGCACACCTGTCTTAAGGCGCAAAGGCCAAGGAGTGAGGCGCTAACTCAGAGCGCTGGCGAAGCTCATGTAATGTCAGTCAGCAATGGAACACACACACAATGGCACGGGCCAGTTCTTAAAGGGGATGGTTAATCTTGCTTTCCATCCACATCCTGTTCATTGCAGCCTTGAATCTCGGCCTGGAGAGACTTGCACATCAAATGTGCTGGAAAGAACAATGGAGAGTACCAGGCAAAGAGCTCAGAGTGCAGCTCCCACAGTCTCTGCTAAATCGATACAAGGAATGGCAAATCAAAATGAACCTGCAAAGTGCTGCTCAGTACCCAAAACTCCTTCACACAACGTTGAATCTCTCCAGAAGTCTCTCCCTCTCTCTCTCAGAATGCGTAGTTCAAAAATGCCACCAACAATAAAAGACAGGAAGAGGCCCCCTTTAAATAGCGCCCCCCCCAGCCCCACAGCGATTGATAGCGTTCCAGTCTTCTGGTCGTTGGATGCGCCAGGCGGTAAGGCAGGGGGCGCCACTCAATTTCCGCTCCGGGGCGCCACAAGGGCGTTGCACCATGGAATGACGTCACAATCTGCGCGCGCAGGTGGTCGCAGCGGTAAAGTTTAGCGCCGCCGCACAATCTCTAGTTAAGTTCCCGAGTGGCGCAAACATCGCTGCGCCCGGGCGTTAGCGGCTTTGCGCCCCATTAGCGCCCTCTTAAGGCGCTAACGGGAGGCGCAACCAACTGAATTTTTACCCCATAGAGTCATAATGGCACAGAAGGAGGCCATTCGGCCCATCGAGTCCATGCCGGCTCTCTGTAGAGCAATCTAGTCAGTCCCATTCCCCCACTCTATCCTCGCAGCCCAGCAAGATTATTTACCTCAAGTGCCTATCCAGTCTCCCCTTGAAAACATTGAGTGTCTCCGCTTCCACCACTTCCGTCAGCAGCGAATTCCAGGTCCTCACCACTCGCTGCGTAAAAAAGTTTTTCCTCACATCCCCCCTGTATCTCTTGCCCAAAACCTTAAATCTGTGTCCCCTAGTCCTTGTACCATCAACTAATGGGAACAGCCTTTCCCGTCTAGCCTATCCAAACCCGTCATAATCTTGTACACCTCTATCAAATCACCCCTCAACCTCCTTTGCTCAAATGAAAACAAATCCAGCTTCTCCAACCTGTCCTTGTAGCTAAGATCCCCCATCCCCAGAACCATTCTGGTAAATACCCTCTGCACCCTCTCAAGTGCCTTCACATCCTTCCTAAAGTGTGGTGACCAGAACTGGGCGCAATACTCCAGTTGTGGCCTAACCAGCACTTTATAAAGGTTCAGCATAACTTCTTTACTTTTGTACTCACTACTTCTATTTATGAAGCCCAAGATCGCATGTGCTTTGTTAACCACTCTCTCAATATGTCCTGCCACCTTCAGGGACCTATGCACATTATCTCCCAGGTCCCTCTGTCCCTGTACACTCTTTAAAACTGTGCCATTAAGTGTATATTGCCTCTCCCTGTTCCTTCTGCCAAAATGCATCACCTCACACTTCTCTGTATTAAATTCCATCTGCCACTTGTCTGTCCATTCTGCTAGCCTTTCTATGTCCTGTTGCAGTCAATTGGTATCATCCTCACAGTTTGCCACGCCCCCAAGTTTGGTGTCATCAGCAAATTTAGAAATTCTACTCTGTATTCCAATATCCAGGTCATTTATATATATCAAAAAAAGCAGTGGCCCCAGCACTGACCCTTGGGGAACACCATTGTCTACCATCCTCCAGTCTGATAAACAGCCATTTACCACAACTCGCTGTTTTATGTCCTTAAGCCAATTTCTTATCCAAGCTGCCATGGACCCACCTATTCCATGAGCCTCAATTTTGTTAACCAGTCTTTTATGTGGTACTTTGTCAAACGCCTTCCGAAAATCCATGTAGTCAACATCAATCCTCCCTGTTACTTCATCAAAAGATTCAATTAGATTAGTCAAACACGATCTGCCTTTTACAAATCTGTGTTGGCTCTCCTTAATTAGCTTAAACCTCTCCAAGTGCCTGTTAATTTTTTCCTTGATTATTGTTTCTAAAATTTTACCCACCATTGATGTTAAACTGACCGGCCTGTAGTTACTAGAATTGTCCTTACACCCTTTCTTGAACAATGGTGTCATATTTGCCACTTTCCAATCCTCAGGCTCCTCCCCCGCCATTCTACTCTCATATTCTCTCTTTGCCAATCTTATTTTCATCTTCACTTCCCCTCTTAAATTATTGTATTTGGTCTGGTTCTCCCTTGAAGAATTCACCTGACATGCATCATACAACCTCTTTTTTTGTTTCATTATCTTCTCTATCTCCCACATCATCCAAGGAGCCCTTGCTTTGCTTCCCTTACCCTTCCCGCTTGTTGGAATGTACCTAGCCTGTACTTGGATCATCTCCTCCTTAAAGATCACCCATTGTTCCATTACAGTTTTTCCTGTCACTCTTTGGTTCCATTTTACCCTGGCTAGATCCTTTCACATTCCATTGAAGTTAGCCCTATTCCAGTTTAGAAGTTCCACTCCAGATTGTTTCTTGCTCCTCTCCATTGCTAATCTAAATCTTATGATCCGATGATCACTCGTACCCAAGTGTTCTCCCACAGACACTTGGTCGACCTGGCTCACCTCATTCCCCAGCACCAGATCCAGCAATGCCTCCTTCCTAGTTGGGCCAAGAACATACTGGTCAAGGAAATTCTCCTGAACACATTTCAGAAATTCCTCCCCCTCCTTTCCCTTTACCCTAGCATCATCCCAATCGATATTTGGGTAATTAAAGTCCCCCAATATCACCACTCTATAGCTCTAGTATATCTCTGCGATTTCCCTGCAGATTTGCTCCTCTACCTCCCTCTCACTATTTGGAGGCCTATAGAATACCCCCCAATTGCGTAATCATACCCTGTTTGCTCCTCAACTCTCACCAAATGGATTCTGTCCTTGTCCCCTCAAGAACATCCCCCCTTTCCAACACTACAATGTCTTCCTTAATCAGCACTGCCACCCCACCTCCCTTTTTTCCTTCCCTATCTTTTCTGAACACCTTGTACCCTTGAATATTAAGTGCCCAGACCTCACCATTTTTAAGCCACGTTTCTGTTATTGCCACAACATCATATTGCCAGACGGCTAATTGTGCTTGTAGCTCACCAACCTTATTCACCTCACTTTGTGTGTTTACGTACATGCGTTCTAAACCCATTTTTGAATTTTTCGTAGTCTTTCTTAGTCTGCTCCTCTCTAATATGGTACTACTTCCTCCTCTCGTACTACTTTCTTCTCTAGTACTATCCAACACACTCACTCTTTTATGCACCTTATTCCTCTTTTCTACTCCTATATGCTGGTGCCCATCCCCCTGCCAAGCTAGTTTAAACCCTCCCCAACAGCACTAGCAAACCTCCCTGCGAGAATATTGGTCCCGGCTCTTTTGAGGTTTAACCTGTCCGGCTTGTACAGGTCCCACTTTCCCCAGAAATGGTCGCAATGCCTCAAGAATCTATAGCCCTCCCTCCTGCACTATCTCTCCAGCCACGCATTCACCTGTTCTATCCTCCTATTCCTGTACTCACTAGCACGTGGCACTGGGAGTAATCCGGAGATTATTACCTTTGAGGTCACTGCGTAATTACAGCATAGTGTGGTACTGTGCCATACAGACCAAGAAACTCCATGATCCAAACAATCTGAATTGAGGAAGCTGATCTCAGCTGGGGCTGCAATGGGGACAGGGCTAATGATCTCAGTGTTCCCAGGTTAGACACCGTAGCATCCCTGGTCTGAAGACAGGAATAGTCACCAGGGTTCCAACTCCAGATTACTACAGAAAATGCATACGAGTGAAGGACATAGAGTGAGGACAGGTTCAGGCTTGGCTATGTGCCTTAAAAAGCCTGTTGATAAGACTAATATATGAAGAATCGCCTGGTGAGATAGCAAAGGAGGCCAACACTGTCGGAACAAGAGACCAGCATGTGCCACTGCCTTTGGGTAGATGGTGAGAAAATTGGGAGAAAGAAAAGCCAGTTATACAAGCATAATTGTTCATTTGAAGTTCCACTTCATCAATGGTCCAATTCACTGGCTTATTGGCCTTCTTTACCCCTCAAAGACTCTCTGTGGTTTGGACTGGTTAGCACACAATTTAGGAAAATTGGCAGCCAAGCAGAAGGGTAAGGAATTCACAAACATTCAGGAGCCAGGTACACAGGATTCCAAGTTAAAATAAGTAAACAGGACAATCCCAAGCAGCTGTTAGCTCTAGACTTCTGGGCCTGAATTTTATATTTTGGCGGGTTGGGAGCGGGGAGACTTGGAAGTGGTTGGGAAATCTGGGAGAACAGGTTTCCCGCAGGCCCTGTCGAATTTAACAGCAGGACCTGATTTGCATGGGAAACCTCTGTTTCCCACCTGCAGCCAGCCAGATTGAGAGGGGGACCAAAGAAGCGAGAGGGGGGCAACGATTGGGGGCTTCCCACATGACCCCAACCCATCTGCTTTTTTATGTTAAACTTCCCCCCCTAGAGTTTCCATCTTTGTTAAGCTCCAAGTCCCCATCCTCAAAGGTCAGCTTGCATGAAATAATTCAGTGGATGTTCCTTGTTGTAATCTCTCTGAGCTTTTGCGTTTCATTACAGTAACCAATTAATTCCACCAACACAACCATGATGATTGGTGCTGCAGTTAAATTCTCAGCTGCTTTAATGTTAAATCATAGATTAATACTTTTTCTTATAAGCCACACTGTTAGTTCTGATCTCCATACTACATAAAGGATATTGAAGCACTGGAGAAAGTGCAGAAACTATTTACAAGGATGTTACCAGAATGGAGAGGATGAATTGAGTAGGCTCCAGCTTTTTTCTCTGGGAAAGGAAGGCTGAGAGGAGACCTGATAAAGGTCTTTAAAATCATGAATGGGTTCGATAGGGTGTGGAGAAACTGTTTCTACTTGTGAGCAAGTCCAAAACAAGGGGGCATAAATATAAGATAGCCACTAACAGATCAAACAACAAATTTAGGAGGATGTTCTTTACACAGAGTGGTGAGAATGTGGAACTCGCTGCCACATGGAATGGTTGAAGTAGATAGCATTGATGCATTTAGGGAGAGGCTTGATGCATACATGAGGGAGAAGGGAATAGATTGATATGGGAGGGGGGCAGGCTGGGAAGAGGTCATTCGAATGGGCGGAGGCTCATGTGGAGTATAAACACTGGCTCCTCTTGGGCCAAATGGCCTGTTTCTGTGCTGTAGAGTCTATGCAATTCTATATATCACACAATTCTTTAATTAAAGAAAATAAAGCACCCATGTCATGATTGGTAAGACTAGCTGGCACCTTCAGCCAGTATTATAGAGCCAGTGTAAATTGTTCCCCTCCAATACTGCTACTTTACCCTCTCAAGCCATTGCTGTCCCCTCCCATATCATTGTTCCCCCCACTTATACTGCTATTTCCCTTCCTGTACTGTTGCTGATTCCCCTTTTAATGCTGCTCCCCCCACTCCCCCCTACCCACCAGAAGGTTACCGTGCCGACTCATATACCTGCCGTCCCTTCCCATACTGCCACTGCTCCCTGCCCCATACTGTCCTGATAACCCTTTGTACTCCAGTTGTCTCACATTCTCACTGCTTCCCCTCTCACACAGCCACTATCCTCTCTTGTATCTCTCTTTCCCCTTTAGCTTGTTTTATTATCCAAAGCTGCACATAAGCGCACATTACAAGTGATAAAAACACAGTTGGTTACGAGGAAGTAATAGGCAATATATAGTCTAGAATGAACAGGTGCCTCATCAAGGTTTTCTAAATAGTTAATCATACCTTTAAGCTAAACTAAGAATATTACTTCAAAGTAAGTCAGGCTAGCAGGGCCAGAGGATATAAATTTAAATTAGAAAAAAAATCTAGAAGGGATATTAGGGAGAATTTCCTTTCTTAAAGAGTGAGAAATGTCTGGAATAATCTGCCAGTGCGATGATAAGAGACTGACACATTGAGGGCAGTGATGTTGTTTGCTATTCTGGAAAAGTTAGTATACCAAAGGGATGAGCTGAATGTCCTTTTCTCATCCTGAAATACTTGTACATATATAAAAAATAATGGGCTTAGGTTCCAGGCTGTAATCTGACCAAAATGTTTAGATGATTTATAATAGAATACAGATACTTGTGAGTGAGTTACAACTGGAATATAATCATAGGAAAACAAGATTAATATGAATAAAAAAGGCTATTTAGCCCATCTCATCTCACCCATCTAGAAAAACAACAGTCACCAATCACAGCATCTAATTGTCTCTTAAATGATTCCAATGGTTTTGCCTCCATTACTCTGTTCAGAAGTCCATTCCGACTCTTGATCACACTTCATATGAAGAACTTCTTGACATCAGTCTAAACTGGCCTTTCACCTTTTCAAAACCTGTGTCCCCTTGCCATACTGCCATGGTTTTCCTTAATGTAGCGCAGATACCTGCAAATCTTTTCTTTACCTTTTACTCTTCTGTATCTCTATGAGGTCCCCTCTCAGTTGTTTCCTTTCAAGGCTGAAGAATCCAAGTTTCTCCAGTCTTACCTCTTAACTCAATCCTGTGATGTTAGGAATCAACCTTGTGGCTCTTCTCTGGATTGCCCCCAGTGCTTGAGTGTGTCTCACTGACCAAAATTAGACATGGCACTCAAAGTGCAATCTGTCCAGGGCACTGTACCACGTCCAGCTTATATTCTACTTCATCCGAACCATTTAAGAAATAACTAGATGCTGCAATGGAAAGACACTATTCGGTAAGATGAGATTCTGAAATGGCAGGTCAACATCCTGGGTGTATGCCCTTTGTCAGAACTGAAACTGGATGATGAGTGAGCTTATCTTTCTTATATCCCAGTTTCCACTTCTGACCAAAGGTCAATACTCAAAAACATTTGCAGTTTCTTTTTCGTTTAATCAGAACAAAGACTGGGTAGTTTACTACAGCCATCTGAACTGTTTCATGGAGTTTCTTCTTTCTTTACCAATGGCAGGTAGCGTGGTGAGCAGGAACTCCTTGTAGCTGGTTCATGACTTGCTGACTAAAATATTAATAATGTATAATCAATGCAAAGTGGTCGTCTGCAATTCAGTAGGAAAAATAGTGAGTCTATATTATAAACAGTGGAGCATATTATGCAATGACATGTTTCTTAAAACAGTGTGCCTTGCCCTCAGTTGAGTATGTGATTTACCATTTGCTAGTTATATGTTTTTCATAAATGTATACATTCTTTATATAAACAGCAATCAACACACTTTCAGAGACAGTAGCGGAGGTAGTTGTTTTCGTTATCTTAATGCTTCCCTTGGAGAATAGTGTTAAGTGATGAAAAGATTCGTCGGCTGATTAGCAGTCTGACAGGCTGCGACATGAACACTTCGTCCATGGTCATCTTTATACCAGCCAATAGGTTGGTTAGTCCTAGGTGGGAGGTTCTACGTGAACCCACAACCCATACGAAGAGGGGGAAGCCACCCACACCTAACGGATGCAAGTATCACGCTGGATGTCAACCCAGAATTCAGAGCCTCCACTCATCGGGGCTGTCAGCAATGTTCCCTCTTACCTTTTTTTGAGTGCGCGGCCCATTCAAAATACCGCACATGCGCGGTTTTTCGCATTGGAAAGCCAGCTGCGCGGCCGTGCAACTTAAAGAGAACATTGGCTGTTGGGAGATCACCTTCTGACACAGAGGTGGGAATGCAACCACAAAGACAAAGGCTCGCTCCCAGAAGCTGAGGTGAAAACCCTGGAAGCGTTTTACAAATAATTTGATGCTGTAATGGGAACGGGGAACTTTTTTCTTAATTTTCCATCCTTCATTCGTTATTCATGATTGTTTATGTACAATTTCCCAAGATGTTTAACGAAAGAAAAATGTGCATTTATATAGCGCCTTTAATGACCTCAAGACATCCCAAAGAGCTTTACAGTCACTGAAGTAGTTTTGAAGCGTAGTCATGGTTGTAATGTAAAAAAACGCAGCAGCCAATTTGTGCACAGCAAGGTCCCACAAACAGCAATGTGATAATGACTGGATAATCTGTTTTAGTGATGTTGGTTGAGGGATAAATATTGACCAGGACACTGGGGAAAACTCCCCTGCTCTTCTTCAGAATTGTTCCATGGGATCTCTTACAACCACCTGAAAGGGCAGACACTTTAACGTTCTTCCGTTTAACGTCTCGTCCAAAAGACGGCACCCCCAGCAGTGCAGCACTCCCTCAGTACAGTCTGGAGTATGTGCTCAAGTCTCCAGTGGGACTTGAACCCACAACTTTCTAACTCAGAGGCGAGAGCGCTGCCACTGACACCCAATGAAGAATATAAAGGGGGGACAGTAATCCCACAATACTTTTTTTAATCTGACGGCATCTATTTGTGATCCGAGGAGTGTGCACCGTTCCTGGTGAGGCTCAGACACAAATCCCTTTAAATTTATGAGCCCTTCGATTCATAGTAACGAGCCATAAAGCAAGGGAACGTCTCTAAATGAAAAACAATCTCTGAAATGTAAGTCCACGGACGGTTTCGTCGAATGAAATGGAAGTCGTTTTAAAGGAATTAGTCTATTATTCCCTCCTTGCCTTTAATCCTCCCCGGAGATTGCAGTCAGTGATTGACAGGAAAGAGGAACTTTCGATGACCTTTACTTTTTCTTTACAACAGAGATGGGATTCTTTTTGGAGATGTCCCCTAAACTAGTCCAGATTCTGCCCACATTTAGGAGCCAGATATATAATTTAAAACCTCTCAACTTTCCCGTAAACTGTGAGATGGTGTTTTATCTGATTGTAGGCTAATTTTGAAACACTTTTTCAACTTTGAAAAGTTAGAGCAAAGGGGTTGATTATGCGGATGCTTAACTATAAAACACACCTTGATTGGCAGCAGGTTCCCTGGCACTGGTGGCACCTTTTTGCCCTCACAGCCCAGGAGACTCCTCCAGTGATAACTGGCCGTCTTTAACATTGTTTCGAGAACGCAGGGTCCAACCAGTTCAGTGAGAGCCGACCGAGCCAGCGGAGACTGGGCGGCCACTTCATCCCATCACTGTCCCGGCTCAAGGGCTTATCAAAATCTTTTTTTACACCTCTACAATAATACTCTCCATTCTCTTTTCCTCTATTCATTCCTCTTTTCATCTATTCACTTTCTCTCCATTCTCTTTTCCTTTTCTGTTTTGTTCTCTTATCATTCTCCCCCTCATTTTCCATTCACTTTCTTTTTACTTTTCTTTACTTGATTGTTCCCTCCTTTTTATTCTCGCCCTCTTCCCATTCCATCTGCTTCCCTCTTTTCACTTTTTCAATTCAACGTTTCTTCTCCCAGTCTCATCCCTTCATTTTTTCCTTCCTACCTTGTATCCCACTACAAACTTCCCGGTCGGCACAAGGCTCTGCCACAAGCCACACTTTGATCCGCCTGGAAATACTCCGTTTGCATTAATGTGGGAATGGATGGGGCCGGTGCGTGCTTCCAGTCACGGCCGCCTGTCGCCTCCCTTCACTGCGGTGGGAGTCTCTCCACCCAAAATGTATCAAAGGACTGAAATCCCCACCGCCTAAACCAGGAGGAGACACGCCGAAACTTAGAGACATAACGTGTTCATTTAAATAAAATTGTGTGAGGTACATGGCCAATAATATATTCCAATAAATAAGGGGCAGCATTTGGGCATATCTAAATGTATATATATATACATGTGAGTGTGTGTGTATAGAAAGAAAGACTTGCATTTCTATAGCGCCTTTCACGACCACCGAACGTCCCAAAGCGCTTTACAGCCAATGAAGCACTTTTTGAAGTGTAGTCACTGTTGTAATATATATATATATGTGTGTGTGTGTGTATGTATGTATTATTTTCTGATTTTTATAATTTCATGATTTTAACCCTTTGGAGTAAGCAATGTATATACATGTGTGTATATAAATGTGTGTGGGTGTGTGTATATATATATATATATGTATGTATTATTTTCTGATTTTCATAATTTCATGATTTTAACTCTTCAATTTTCCTCAATAAATGAAAGAACCCATTTCGATGTATTTCGTTGTTCAGTGGCTCTATTGCCTGTGTCGCTTGTTCGGGGTTTTTCTGTTTTTAGTGAAATTTGAGGATAAACCCACTTTAAGTGCAAAGGAGAGTCTCTGGGGACAGCGATCTGGAAGCAGAGAACCGGGATTTTTATTTTTGTAATTGTCCGCTGGGTGGGTGTCGTTTATCCTTTAAAGGAAATTTAACAGCAACTCCTGGCTTCGTAAATTGTGCTGAACATGAAAAAAAATAAATGGAGAAGTTTGGCACCGAGTCCATTCAATGGACCAAGAGCAGCAACAGTCCGTTCCCGTTGCACTCTGTTTGGTGGGTGCGCTGTCCCTTTAAGAACTCCTAGCTCAGCAATGCACTGAATGCGACAGTAGGTGGGTAGAATGGGATAGACACCCAGGGAAAAAAAAGGGAAAAATATACTTGTCAGCTATCCTGACGTCACATGAGAATTAATAAAGGCTAAATTTACAGAGGGGAAATATAGGGAGGACTGCATTGCACTAACTGGGATAACGTGTTCAGTAATGCAAACTGGTGGAATCCTGAGTTTGTGAATCTGCAAAAGCCTGAACTTCAAGGTTCAATGAATTTTCAACCGTTGTACAGGAATGAAGCGGCTGCTGCTCTGGATTCTAGTGGCAAGCAACATACTTCAGGTGAATGGATGTCGGTTCTGTTTCTCTTTTAGTGTGAAAAGCTTTTCTTCGTTAAAAAAAAACCTGAAAGAAGTTTCTCCACAGAAAAGAGTTGTGTTTAAGTGATGGGCGAGGATAACTGCGAGATTAGGTTAAAGGGGAAGAGGGAATTTAAAAAAAGAGGAGTGAGCCCAAAACAAGGGGGAAAGTGAGAGAGCGAAGCGCTGAATTAGAAAAAAGGACACTTGTGTTATGAATGAGAATAAGGCAGGGGGCAAGGATTTTTAGGGAGACAGCAGGAGATTGAAGAGGGAGAGGGAAAAATGCAACACGGTTTGGGAATTTTAAAAAAGGAAAGTAGGAAAAGAGATAAAGGGATTTCATATCACTGGGAGATTCTGACATGAGTGCAAGGTTGGGAAAATACAGCTGCGTTAGAACAGGCTGTCTTGAGTAATGCTTCAACTCCACTAAACACGTGGCAACATTATTTGGGAAAATGCTTAAATCAGGACAATTAACGAAATGACAATTCGTTTTAATGGGATTTCAAATTTAAATACTGTATCGTGAAAGCATTTGGATTCCTTGACTATTTTGGGGCTGGGGAGTGAGAGGAAGGGGGGACTTGGGGAACAAGTGTCTTGGAAACATCTGTAAAGTTTTCTGTGAGGTGCCAAGTCGTGGCAGTCACAGCTGTGTACCAACTGTCTTGTTAAAACGGAAAGCCTGAACCTGCGTTTCTAATGTTTTAATGGGAATGATTTAATGCCTTAATTACCGTGTTTGAAACGAGACTGACTTAAAAAAAAAAACTAATGGAAGATTCCATGGCAGGAAACAAAAGTACAGAGAAACCCCATGGAGAATAAATGATGTGGACTGTACATGCTGAGCAGATGAATTTAATCCTGATAGTGAGGGGCCTGAACACATTTTAAAGGGGCTTTGTCTTTGGTGGAATAACATGTATGGAAAAGTTCTGTTTGGGAGGGACAAGAGCTTTGTGTCTTTTTATTCTGTCCCTAATGGGCTGAGGAGCTCTGAGACAATTTGGCTAGTGATGGGCAATAAATGGGACCTTGCCAGCCTCACCCACATCCCGAGAAGAAATATATTTGAAACAAATTATGCCGTGTTTGTAAAATGATGAAAAGGGGGGGTCATAAGGCACTTTTCCACAAACACGGTACCTCTTTAACAGAGTTTTGCAGTGAGTTTACTTTAGCTCGCTGCTACTGACGGTGGTGTTGCTATTGGTAACAGTGCAGTAAATAAACAAGATGGCATAGTGCTTTTGGGGGTGGGGGGGGGGAGTCAGAGACCCATCAAAATAACTGGTCTCTTAGGTCCCTCTTGAGGCAACATTGCCCAAAAGACATCATAAAACTGAAGTCCTTAAAAATATGCAGTGAGAATATTAGCACAATAATTGTCACGTTTGTATGAGATTCTTTTTGTTCCTATTTGGGTTAATGGTTTTCTTTGTTAATTTTTCATATCTTCACACTCTTCTCTTGGAGAATAGTGCAAAGTGGCGGAAAGATTCGCAGGCTGATTAGCAGTCTGACAGGCTGCAACGTGACCGCTTCTTTCGTGGCCGTGACCACCTTTATGCCAGCCGATAGGGGGGCATAAAATGCGACGGGAGGGATTTATGGGCTTCCACCACCCATACGATGGGGAGGGTGCCACTCACGCCCGCCAGACGGGAGTATCTCACTGGATGCAAACCCAGAACTCAGAGGCAGAGCTCTGGTCTCCACTCGCCAGGACTGTCTCGAGCAGGGTTCAAACCAGGCACCTTCTGACTCGAAATGCGAGGAATGCTACCACTAAGCCATGTTAAAAGAGCACAGATATTTTACATGAATGCATTATTTTTTCCTACGCTAATTTTCGTTCAGTGACATTTCAAGACCAAAAGATCATCAGAGATTGAGCAGCCATGTTTGCTGTCTGACTACCAGCTTGTCCGACTTTTGCATCCCTGTTGGAGAAGGCACAGTGGCCATAAACAATTATCAGCAATCGTAACTTAAAAAGCAACTGCATGTGCACAACACTGCTTATTCCAACTGCTGTGGGATCTGCAGTTAATATAAACCAGGTTTTTTACAGCACCCAGGATGTGAGCGGGTACCTCAGAGCTGCTGCTTAAAGTGGCTCTGCATTACAAATAAACCACACTACAACAACAACTTGCATTTATCTAGCAACTTCAATGTAGTAAAACGTCCCAAGACGCATCACAAGAGCGTTATCAAACAAAATTTGACACCGAGCCACTTGGAAAGGGGAGGGTGTTCTACTTAATACATTGGAGGCGGCGCTTAGCAATATGGACCCGAGGAGAGCACATTGCCACCTGGCAGATCAGGCTAAGAGCTTTAATTTGCTTTTGATAGCACAGCATCAAAATATTTTGGTGTGCTATTTTTATTCCAACACTTAGTAAGTTTGGATTCTGAAAGACCAGTGTCTGTGAGCCTTCTCCTCGTGTTTACACAACTAAATCCGGATCCCTTATCCCAGCAGCAGAATTGTAAGCCCACGAAAAAAGCCCTGGACTATGCCAGGCTAAGAGCAGTGTAAACATGAAGAGTTGGCTCATGAATGCCAGTCTTCCAGAGCCCAAACCAGATGAGCATCCGTATAAAAGTGGCTTTGATATAGTTGTTGTAAATGAGTTAATGATTTGACTAAAGTAGCTCACAAAGGAATTTTACACGAATGCATTTACCATTGCACTACCAGACGAAATCAACCCCCCGAGTTAGTAAAACAACATTTATATAGCGCCTCTAATGTAGTAAAACGGCCTAAGGACTTTCACAGGCGTGTAGTCAGACAAAAATTGACACCGAGCCAAAGAAGGAGACATTAGGGCAGGTGACCAAAAGCTTGATCAAAGAGATAGGTTTTAAGGAGCATCTTAAAGGAGGAAAGAGATTAAATAAAGCGTAGTGATGCAATGTTATGTGCCACAAATTAAGCTTCAGCTAAATGCAAAATAAAACTCACTGGAAAAGTTTCACTGCATGAGATGCAACTACTGCTGCAATACAATCTTACAGACCCCATCCCCATGGCAGCGAGGCATCTAAGTTTTCAGTGTGGACTGTTTGAAGAATTAATTCCACCCAGTAACCTCCCATTAAAGAGACAATTGGTTCTACAGTCTGATCTTTTTCTTTCTCTCAGTTGTGAGGGTTTTAAGTAAAATTAAAGGCAATCCCAATACAGCTCCACAATACAAAGCTGATGTCAATTTGGCCAAAATTGACAGTCTTATTAAGATAATCCATATGGACAGTTGCTATGGAAAATGGAACAATTCCTACTGATGAGGTAGGGGCCGCTCTTCTGAGGTTACAGTTGAGGCACACTATTGGGACTTGTACAGAGAGCAAATGGTGTTCCCCGGCTCTTTTGGCATTGTTCAAACCACTCACCCATAGATTTCCCAGGGTTGAGCCACCACAGTGACTTGATGTTTTTCTTGGAAAATGCTGATGATCAAATGAGCAAAGATCCTGCCAGTTCTTAAATCAAGAGATGTACCTTCAGCTGGTTTTATGGATCTCGCTCTATCTGGCTACTTGGCCATCAATTATCTGAAAGGTCTCAAGAAACAGAAGGAAGATATTAGCTAGCAATTAGGCTAGTATGGTCAATAATGAAGAAGGCTTTGGCTTGGTTAATTTGTATTAGAAAACCCATGGATCTGTTCCCAATTTCATTCTGTGTCAAATTTCTTACTGTATTGTTGTGCATCGGTGTGACAGCTGTGAAATCAAGGAACTTGCAGATAATGGTGATAAAGGCATTAATTTTATTGAAAACAAGCCAAAATATGCAATCCCACAGACTGAGGGAACTCAAGTGTATTGACTTTACTTGTGCCAACATAAACACTGGCATGGTCAATCTACTCACTACACAGGCCATCTCATTATTGCCTAACTATATCTAATTACATGTATTTTTTAAACCATCTATTGTATTGCATGTTCAAAATGTTAGGAAGATGCTTGTTGCTATTTCAATGAGATTGTATATCTAGATGGTAGCCCATTTTTTATGTAGTGGCCATATTTTGGTGAATCTTTGTGCTTTTCAAACTGAGGGATTTCAGTGCTATGAGATGGCTCTCCTTCCCACTTTTTGCATCTGGTGTCATCATGAAAGATTGTCCCGTGAGGTGTGGCATAGTTTGGATACAGAGTACTAATCTAATGAGGCCCACCTGATCACTGAATAACATTTTTTTTTAAAGCATTCATTCCAGTTTACCTTCAGAAAGTAACTAGATTTAGGATTGAATTTTAAAGAAAAAAATAAGTAAAAGCATTTAATCTGGGAGCCTTTTAATTGCTATCAGATAACACCAGGTCAAACTGAGCTGGCTGTTCGAGTCAACTTAGAACTGTTGTTTCTTGTCTTTGATGCAGCAAAATGCTGACAGCAAAGATTTTGAATGTAAAGGCCCAGAACACCTTGAACAATAATTAATAATCGACCAATAGCATTTAGGTGCTTCATCATTTATTTCAGCATTCCCGACTAGAGTAAATTCAGATGTACAATTTTTCCCCCCGGAGTTGTACCCTGCATTATTTGTTGATAGGGTTGTACATTTTGCTTACATTTCATTTGCAGTAGCGAGCTTTGATACAGTAAGCCTGTTGCCATACTTTGTTTTTATTCATTCTCAGGATGTGGGTGTCACTGGCAGGGCCAGCATTTATTGGCCATCAGTGGTAGCCCTTGAGAAGGTGGTGGTAGGCCTTCTTCTTGAACCGCTGCAGTTGTGAATACTGTTACAGTTGTACTGTTACAATACGGTCAGGGTGTTATTGATGGTGGTCCTGGCATGCTTGGGTCACAATTCTTGTGATGCTTGGAATGGGTGGTTGTATACTCCCAACATCCGTCTCACATCAGCATATACCTCCGTCTGTCAGGAGGCACCACTCGTTCGGTTTATTGCGAAAAAAGCTGACACTTACTGGGCTTTTATACTTGAACACTTTTGGGAAATAATGCACCAAACCCAAGAATAGATCTGACATCCAAGTACGGAATGCAACCAGATAATTGTGCAGTTCAGCTCACCAAGGATTGGAGATGTGATGGCATACGGTGTTTGGTTTTCAGCGCAGTACTGAGGGCAAGCTGCATTGCCAGAGGAGCTGTCCTTCGGTTGAGATATTAAACCAAGATCCCGTCTCCCTGCTCAGGTAGATGTTAAAAATACCATCGCACTATTTGAAGAGTTCTCCCTGTATCCTGGTCAACATTCAGCCCTCTACAAAAAATAGGTTAACTGATCATTCATCACATTCTGCTTCTATGATCTTGTTGTACTGTGGTTGCACTTCATTTTGTTTGTGAAACACTTTGGGATATGATAAGGTGCCATTTAAATGCAAGTTCTTTCCTTCTTTATTTAACTATTCAATTACCAGTAAATAGAACACTAACAGAGAAGGGAGGGTTTTAAAATCCTATAAATGAAATTTGTTGTCTATGGTTCCTTGTATTTTCACTAAGTCCAAACCAGCTGTTTTAAAACACCACACTCAAAGTGGAGGTCACACCATAGACAGTAGCCCAGACTTTCTGCTTATGCAGAGTTGGGGCGCGTCTTCGACGTGGTGGGACCTCCGCCCACCACAAAGATGTGCCCCTTGATGGTCTTCCGTCCTTGAGGTCATTAACGTATCTTTGGCTCCACTTGCAAGTCCACCTGGATTGGAGGCGGAGTTTTAATGTGGTAGCGCTCGAGGTCTTCGGCAGTGTAATGTTGCTGGTAGCCTCCAAGGTACTTCAAAATCTATCATTTAAAAAATAAATTGAAATCTACCCTCTTGACATATGAAGTTAATTTCTCTGCAACTCAAAAGTTTTGAGATTTTAAAAATTCAAACCACTTCTCTGCTGCCAGGGCAACTTTTGGTTTGAGGAAAAAACAGTTGTTGAGTATGATGTATTTCTGTAATTTGCATGTATCGTATCCATGCTACTCCTTTTGACACTCCTCCATTCCAGCGGGAAATCCAAGGGTTATAGAAATTGTCAGTGATGTGGTGGAGTATTTCCATATCCCTTACCCTGTCCCTGCCTGCGCAAATCATCGGATGGAGGGTGAGAAATCCCAGCCAATATGCCTGGGTAATTTCTACTGTATCTCTTTGAAGGAAGCAAAGTTATTGACCGATTATGTATTGATTAGGATGGATGGAAGGAAGAAGGTTGCTTGCTTTTTGATTGCAAATTGATCAGTTAATTTAAAGGTGTGAATGGAACATGTTAACCATCTATTGAGAGTTGAAATTCATCAAAATTGCCAAACCCAGACCATGTATGTTTACATTCCTCATTAAACATCTTATGGCAATCTATCTCCCACACCAGCCAGCTTGTAACTTTTCTGAGTGACATTGCCAATCAGTATTGAACCACGGACAGTTTTGTACCACTAGGAACTGGATTGAGACTGCCAATACTCATTTAAGATAGGGCCATTATAGCCAACAGGCAGAGGAAACTTTCATCCAACTTGTTCAGGCTAGATTTGGAGCCAGGTCCTAGAGGTGAAAGGTCAATTTCTAACCCACCACAGCGCCCAGTTCCTTATTTATCTGGTATTTTTGCTATTTTGTTGTTGATGCTTCCTCAATACCCTTCATTTTTGTGCTTCTGTTGAGTTCCTCCTCCTGTTCAGCTGATACAAGGCAGGCATGTGCTATACCCAGGCACAGCAAATATTTACCGATGACAAGAAGCATTTAAATGAACACAGAGATCACAGAGATGTATTTGTATAAGATGAGACAGAACATGTATACATTGGATCTAAATTTGCCAGATGGTTGATGATGGAGCTGCTGAGGTTCAAACCACACCCATTCATTGAGGATTACTTGTGGTCACTGGCAACGTATTCCAAGTATTTCAGAAATGAAGACCAAAATTGGGAAGCATGTGATCCTTCTTTTATTTTTAATTTTTTGTTCATCCTCCTAAAGATGGGGGTGGTGTTTGGTTCTACAGCTGCCAGTAACACTCCTGAATGCTATT
The DNA here is from genome assembly GCA_030390025.1 of Squalus acanthias. Taxonomy (NCBI): domain Eukaryota; kingdom Metazoa; phylum Chordata; class Chondrichthyes; order Squaliformes; family Squalidae; genus Squalus; species Squalus acanthias. The sequence goes on along the minus strand of CM059432.1, from coordinate 27,890,607 downwards.
GAAACAGCCATTTTGAAACTGAGCAAGAAACGGCCATTCAATCCATCGAGCCCACCCTATTCAGAGTCCATATATGATTCTATCATAGACATCCCATCCATACCACCTGTTGATCCCCCTACTTTAGGGAACACTAATTTCCTTCCTCAACATCCCCTGACAGTATTCTTCATATGCTATCCTTGACAGTGGGTGTCAGCAGGCTTTTCATCTGGGGGAGGAAAGAGGAGAGCATCAGAGTTGAACCTGATTTTGCCCTCACCTGCAATCCACATGTGGACTGTTCCAACACACAGCACTGGAATGTGATCAGGAACGGGAATCCTACTTGATTTTTGTTTTCTCCTCCTGGGCAATTTTAGCAACTTTAGTGCTGCCCTGGCAGAGACTGAGATTGATAGATTTTTGTTAGGAAAGGGTATCGAAGCATATGGATTAAATGCGGACAAATGGAGTTGAGGTACAGTTCAGCCATGACCTGATTGAAAGATGGAACGGGCTCGAGGGGCTGAATGGCCTCCTTCTGTTCTTATATTCCTTTTTAAAGTTTCAGAGAGCAAGCAGCTGTATCTTCTCATGGGGCAGCTGGCATCAGGGGGGATAGAATATCTGTAGGGGGTTCTCCCGATTATCTGCCATTTACACTGTTCTTCCACTGAAGATACATTATATTTGCATCCTCTTGTTACCATCTCACTGACAGATAGAAACAATCTACCATTATTTATTTCATCATAAGCCTTCTTACTATTGAAAACCTCCATCAGGTCGCCCTTTCATCTTCACAGCTCTAGTGAAAATACCCTAACTTCTCCATTCTTTCTTTATGACTGTAACCCCACATCACTACTGAATCTAACCTGCAATTTTTCTATTGCTTTGATATCCTTCCTATAATGGAATGCCCAAAACTGTATGCAATACTACAGCTGCAGCCTAACTAAGATCTTGTACAAGTTTTAAATTACCTCCTTACTTTTTCTTCTATGTCTCTAGGAAGAAAACCAAGGATTCCATTTGCCCTAGCTATAGCCTTGTCTACTTGCGCTCCCCTCCGAAAGAACCTGTGTCTCTGCACACAAAGCTCATCTAACTCCATTTAAAATCTTACCATTTGCAATGTATTCAAAAGGAAATATCAAGAGAAAGATCTAAGATAGAAGATAATGATGGTGTTATTTTAATATAACCAAAGCCCTGAGCAAATAGGTGAGTGGAGTTTATAGCTTGGTTTAAACCAGCTCATCGTCTCCTGAGGGATTTGGTTTTCCTTTGTGTTTAATGTATAATGGGCGAGTTGTATTATCCATCTTTCTCATTCCAGGGCAAGTATTTTAGATCTCATCCTAAATTAGAATCTTGCAGAATGGTTTATATCACAATAGCCTGCATTACAGGGGATGGGAGGCTGCGTTACAAGGGATAGCAGGCTGAATTACAAAGGATGGGAGGTTGCATTGCAGGGAATAGGAGGCTGCATTACAAAGGATGGGCGGCTACACTGTCCCATGGCTTAGTGAGCCATACCAGAACTCATGAGAGGAGACGCACCACCCCAATGGCCCAGGCTCCAATCTGATCTCGATATCATTATTGTTCTGATGGAAAGCCAATCAAATTCAACTGATGGACCAGAGGCACCATGGACTAAAACATTCCAGCTGATTTTAAAGGAGAGAAAGTGGCACAGAAAATGATCTGAGGAAAAACAGGGCTCATAGAGAGAAAGAGAGGGAGAGAGCGAGAGAAAGAGAGTACAGACTGACAGCCATGTAGCTTCTTAGAAAGAAAGAAAAACAGTGCTAAGTTGCGCTGTGAGATGCAGAGGGAGAGAATTTGTGAATAATGTTTGCATGAACATTGAAATGAAAATAGAAAATAATGAAAGAGCGCAGCAGCCTCATCAACAACAGAAGACAACGATAGGTTAATGCTTCGAGTGTGACCCTTCATCAATACCACAATCCAACTTCTAGGAGAGAGAAAACAATGTAAGTGGGGCCCACAGAGAGGAGTCGCTATGGGCAGGCAATACGCCAGCTTTGCACATGAGCTCAGCTTGTTTTTCTTTTAAAGTCACGATATTTTAATGGGGGCTTTATTTTGCAAACAATAGAGATATGACTGCAGTGCCTGAGCATTGCTAATGGATTACCACACCCTGCCCCCACTGGGGTCTCCTGGTGCGACTATGAGGAAATGACCCTGGATGAGGGATCATCCCATGCTTGTTTTCCTAGGAATGATGAAACCACATCATCTGTAACATTAGACACGAAAATCTGATCACGTAGTAAAAGGTCAGTCTCTCTTCAATCCTTGAGAATGAGTCACTGTACATGTTGTGAAAGCCATCACAGGATTCAGACAAGTATAGTTTAATCAATGGCTGGGACAGTGTTGCATCTCATCATTCGTCTATTGCCGCAAATACTATATTGGGAGCAATGGCAGTCAATATGGTCTATAATGAAGGCTTTCATGGAAAAACAAACTGAATCAGGGAATGCTCCCCACAACACTGGAGCAATCCATGTAGTTTGACCTACTCAGGCACAATAAACTAGTGGCCCCATTTATAAAACCAATACACATTGACACAAGAATGGTAAACCTAGATTTTCTGATTGGTGTTATTTTAGCGCCAGCTTTAACCAACAGGGTGTGAAATGCATTGGAATAACACCAATAGGAAGATCGAGGCCGCAGAATCATAGAATGGTACAGCACAGAAACAGCCCATTCTGTGCCAGTGGTTTTTTTTACATGACCCACCTGGTGTAATCCTTCTCTCCTGCTCGCTTTCCATTCCCTTTAATATTTCTCTTTTTGAAGCAACTGTCTAATATCATTTAGAATGTGGAATTCTCTGTCACAACAGTTTGTGTGATACTCTTAACTTAGCACTTCAAATTGCTCCCACTACCAGTGACAAACCTGTAACCTCCGGCACTCCACATTAGTATTATGTAATGCAAAATACTGTCTGCAGACACAGCCAACGTTTGGGAAGAACAAATTCTATAAAGGTAGATTTTAATTACCAGGCACAGTGAAGAGGCAAAAAAAGGGTGGAGACTCATTGCTGCAGATCTGTGCATCCACTACACTGCCCCAGAACTTCCTGGGCATCCTGAGCAGATGCAGGCCCAGCGTAAGGATTTATATTAGGCCGATGGAGTGTTCCCGGTGTTCCGCCTCAGTTTCCTCTGTAACCATTGGATGCCCAAATAGAGATGGGCCCAGGGAAATCTGGCATTGGGGCTTGTGCCGGGAACATCGTGGACCAGAGGATCTACAGGGGTCACAGTTTAAAGCAGGCACAAGTAAGGAGATTCATTTGGGATTCCAGGTTGATCTGTGGGCCTCAGGCAACAAAAAAGACATTAATTTACCAGATAATTTGAATGAAGTGACTTTGAATTAAGAGGAGTGGATTGTAATTGTTCTGTGGGATGATTTTTTTACTTAATTTGGATACTGTGATAAAATTTCAACCATCTACCATTACACATACCGAAATCCTCGTGATAATACTGCATTCTGTAATGCGCTCTCTAGCCGTTTGATGATGTCCTGAACTGGGGTGTCCAAACTTTTTGTATGGGTGGGCTGCATAGGTGCTTACCATGGAGCCTTGGGGGCCACATACAAAATTTTAATCCATGTTCCCCCTAATTTAAATAATGGGTAATCATGTACCACTTAATTTACACAAGGGGTAATTCTACGAGTCCATTCTGCCAGCAGGGGACCACATCCATTAGCAGCGCATATCGGAAATTCGGGTAAACACTGAACACAGTGAATTTAAGATATAGACCCCGCTATCTGTGCAGGCTCATAAAATGGGCCCTTGTATCTCACATTGATGATACCAACAGACCGTGGTGTTCTGATTTAGGATTTATCCATCAATGGCATAACAGCTAAGAACAGCCTTTCCCACAAAATTCAAACAGGTCAAAGCAGTGAGTAAGAAATGGGGGAGCAGATATGACTTGACCTTCAGAAAATAACATTTTGGGATACAGTATATGAGTAATTTGAGACATGGCATGTGGTAAGTGTCGCATTCTTGGGAGGAACAGGTGACTTTGGTCCTATGGTTCCCAATGCTCCCCAACACTGGGGGTTTTCCTCACATCAAGTCTGAGTCTGTTGTAGACTAATTGTTAGAGATTGATTGCTCTGATTCGTCAACAACTCCATTATCATTGTTGCATGTGACTATGGTAGAAGGCGAACTAGATATATTTTCACATCTGCAATTCTTATGTTCCTATGCGTTGCCTGGGCTTTGAAGGCTACATTACAAGGGATGGGAGGTTGCATTACAAGAGCTGCAGACAGTGGGCGAAAAATTTGTGTGCACCAACAGAATTGCTGGTGTCACCGGTAACTCAAGTTAATGGCCACTAAAAGTGGCCGCAGCACTAACGGTGCAAAATTGGCTCTGGAGGTTGGCGATGTGGAGCGCAGCACTAACTTACCATGCAACGCTCTCCTGGTAGCGTTAATATAGGCCTCCGACCCGTCCACAGTCGGCATTGCTGCTTCTCACAGCCTCTGGGAGCGAGGCTGTGGAGTTCACAAGGCATTGTGTGCAATTTAAAGGAGCAATGAATTAAAGGGGCAATGCATTCAAAACTAATTAAAATTAAAATCAAGTGAAAACATGCATTTTCAGCCCTTACTGCCTTTCAAAATAAACATAAACATTAAAAAGAATTCCCAAATAGCAGTCTTCAGCTCTTAAAGCTGAAATGCCTTCCTCACCTAAAAAAATGGTAAAAGTGCTTCAGCACTAACACAAATGGCTAAGCAAGCCAGGGAAGGGGCACCCAGGGTCTCACACGAAACACTTCAGCTTTGGGCAGGGGGTCAACACTGCAGGAGAGGTCCTCTACCCACAGGGGCCAGGAGGCCCTACAGAAAGAACGATATGGGACCACATCAACGAGGCCGTCACTGCCAGCAGTGTCACCCCCACCACCTGGCTCCAGTGCCCAAAGAAGCTTCATAACCTCAGACCACTGGTCAAGGTCAGTGAATGCATCTTCAAAAACCGTCTCCCACCAACTGCATCACTAGCCTCACACACTGCTCAATGCACGACCCCCACCCAATCACTCACCTACCAACAATCCGCACCAATCACGAGGCACATCTCCCATTCCTAGCCTCACCTTATGCCCTTGGAGAAGATGGTGCAGGCCATTCTTGGCAGGGGCATGGCTGAGCCCTTGGCCAGCGGCGGGGCTGAAAGAATACAAGATGCCAGTATCCTCATACGTTATCCTCCTTCTCGCATGCACCTCTTGCTTTCCCGCCCTCCCCCCAGCACAACTGCACCCTTGTGCCTTCCTCATTTCATACACCCAAGAAATGCAGCCTGCCCAGCCAGTGGTTGACCAAGAAGAGGGAGAGGAGAGTGAAGAAGAAGAAGAAGAAGAGGATTGATTTGACACACCCAGCCACCTCTGCGAGCGGATGCTGTAAATCTGAAGTGCCAGCATAAAATGCTGGAAATACTCCATATCAGGCAACATCTCGACCTGAGACGTGAACTCTGTTTCTCTCTCCACGGATGTTGCCTGACCTGCTGAGTATTTGCAGCATTTCTGTCTTCTCAGAGGCTTTCCTTTACCATCCAAGGCTTTTCAAGCATCCAGCAGCAATCCCTACACACTTAAAAAACTTTTAACATCTATTTCTGCAAGCCACTACTTCAATAAAATCATAAAAACCCAGTCCAAGAGCTTAAATCCAAACTTACCTGAATGATGTGTGTGTCCCTTTAAGAGATGCTGTCATCGCCACTGTCAGCCTGCTTGAATGCCAGGTTTACCTGACATGCTTAGGATCCAGCACTGAATTCAGCGCTAGGGCCGAAGTTCGGATTGGTGACGTTAATTTGGCGTTGCATGCCGATTGACGTCACCACACTGCCATTTTGTTCTCCAGGGCGCTGCCAGTTACCGGCAGCGCAAAGGGAACGTCAAAAATGGCGGACGCCGCAGGACCCACCACCAGCTGGCGAAAGAGCGACGGCTGTCGCTCTTTTGCCATTTTTTGCCAGTAACGGGTGGCGTAAAGCCCCCGAATTTTGCGCCCAGTTTGTATGCCGATGTTCTAAATCATGTAATCAAACTGAGGGAATGTGCTTGAAAGAAGAAAGCAATACTTGAATTTATATAACACTTTATCACGTTGTTGAAAGGTCTCAAAGTGCACTTAGTATTGTTATGTGGGCCTGAAACATTTACAGCTTTTTTTCTATTATTGGAAATGCTACAGTACTGTTGCCTCATTGCTCCTTCCTGCTGGGCTTTGGTGCTGGTGCTCACCTGGCCCCTTTTTGGCTTGTCCCAGATCTACACCACACAAAAAACAACCGCAGGCAATTACTTCATTTGTTGTGCTTTTGAAATTGCCTTCTAGAAAATCGCAAAATTATTCTGTTTACAGTGTTCGGTGCAGGGAGTACACCTCAATCCTCAGACAGTTAATAGTTCGTCACAGAGATGGGTACATTTAGCTACATAGGATTACATAGGATATATGGCATAGAAACAGGCCATTCAACCCAACCAGTCCATGCCGGCGTTTATGCTCCACTCGAGCCTCCTCCCGTCTTTCCTCATCTAAATCTATCAGCATAACCCTCTATTCCCTTCCCCCTCATATGCTTGTCCAGCCGCCCCTTAAATGCATCACTATTCGCTTCAACCACTCCCTGTGGTAGCGAGTTCCGCATTCTCACCACTATTTGGGTAAAAGAGTTTCTTCTGAATTCCCTATTGGATTTCTTGGTGACTATCTTATATTGGTGGCCTCTAGTTATGCTCTTCCCCACAAGTGGAAACATTCTCTCTGTACCCACTCTATCAAAACCTTTAATAATTTTAAAGACCTCTATTAGGTCACCCCTCAGCCTTCTATTTTCAAGAAAAAAGAGACCCAGCCTGTTCATCCTTTCCTGATATGTATACCCTTGCATTTCTGGTATCATCCTTGTAAATATTCTCTGCACCCTCTCCAGTGCCTCTATAATAACCTTTTTATAATATGGCGACCAGAATTGTATGCAGTACTCCAAGTGGGGTCTAACCAAGGTTCGATACAGGTTTAGTATAACTTCCCTACTTTTCAATTCTATACCTCCAGAAATAAACCCTAGTGCTTGGTTTGCTTTTTTTATGGCCTTGTTAACCTGTGTCGCAGCTTTTACTGATTAGTATATTTGTACTCGGAGATCCCTTTGCTCCTCTACCCCACCTAGGCTCACACCCTCCAAGTAATAAGTGACCTCCCTATTTTTCCTACCAAAATGTAATACCTCACATTTATCTGTGTTGAACTTCATTTGCCAATGATATGCCCATTCTGCAATGTTTACTTTAGCGAGAAAGTAGCTGAGTGTAACGTGGTATTACCTGCTTTATACCCACATTAAATTGGTGAACAGATGAAAATATAGTCCGATATCCAATTAAAATGTTTGGCTCCTGGATCCCATTCAGCACTAGGTCAACATCGCCCTCTGCTGGCACAGTCTGCAAGTTAGGTCTAGAATTCGAGAGCGGGAAACGAATGGATGAGTGATTGATTCCTCTTCTGAAGTTGTCCTTTAATTATATTTTCCCACTTTTCCTCCCTTTCTTTTTTTGCCACAATGCAATTCTGTAAGCTTGAACAGCCCTCTGACACCTCTCCCAAGTGGCCATTCCACATTTGTCATTGAATGCCGGCAGACTATTCAACTGCCGGTGACATCACAGCTGAGACTGATTCTCTTCCCGCCCACACCCACAATCAAGCCTGGAGCTTCCGCTTTGGGGAACATTTCCGGTGTAGCGCCACTTCTAGTTGTCCCAATGATGCTCCCCTTGACCCCAGAAGTTCTTCCAGACTTGAGGTCATTAACATATTTTCGGCGGAGTCCGCCGAGAAGTGCGACTAGAGTGGGGGCAGAGTTTATTTGCTGCAGCCCTCAGAGGCCAGAACTGGAAGGGGAAAAAAATGTGGTGATTGATTCCGCAGGCTTGTGGACCATTTGAATTTGAAATGGCCCCAGCACCATCCACAGTAACACTAGGGGCATTCTTCAATACAGAGCAGTGAGGATTACCAGGAGTGCTGCATGTTGCCTAACTTTGCCCACAACCAGGCATCATGATGGAGGCAGCGAAGTAAGAAGGCCCCACGTGCAGCAAGGAGACCATCAGGCGGCGCTGGATGAACACCAAGAAGAAGCAGGAGAGAACCTTTCGCCAACAGCTAGAAAAATTCATGCAGCTCTGGTACAGGAGACCTGCGCACAGCCTGATCATATGCTGACTGTATTGACATCTTTCCCCTGTCCTCTGCATGCCTTCAGTGACAGTCGCCTCCTTTTTCAGCTCAGCTCACAACCCTGCTGCTCATACCACCTGCTCAAACCTGATCAGAAACCTTGTCACAAACACTTTCTGTACAAACAACAATTGAACTGCAGCCATTTTTTTAAGTCTCCAAATATTTTTATGTGTGTCTACTGTTTGCCGCCACGGTGCTTCCCCTTGGGTGACAGTGTGTGAAGTAAAAGGAAAGAAAGACTTGCATTTATACATCACGACCTCAGGACATCGCAAAACGCTTTACAGCCAATGAAATACTTTTGAAGTGTAGTCACTATTGTAAAGTAGGAAAACGCAGCGGCCAATTTGCACACAGCAAGTTCCCACAAACAGCAAGGAGATAATGACAAGATATTCTTTTTGTGGTGATGTTGGCTGAAGGGTACACAGGAACAACATAGGAACAGGAGCAGGCCATTCAGCTCCTTGAGCCTGTTTTAATTTGATCGTTGCTGATCTGTATCTTAACTCCATCTACCCGTCTTGGTTCCATAATCCTTAATACTCTTGCCTAACAAAAATCCATTAACCTCAGTTTTGAAATTTTCAATTGACCCAGCCTCAATCGCTTTTTGGGAGGGACAGTTCCAGGTTTATGAAGAAGTGCTTCCAACATCGCCCCTGAACTGCCTCGCTCTAATTTTAAGGTTATTCTCCTTTGATCTGGACTCCTCCATTAGGAGAAATAGTTTCTCATTATCTGCCCTATCAAATTCTTTAATCATCTTAAACACTTCACTTAGCTCACCCCTTAATCTCCTATATACAAAGGAATACAAGCCTCTTCTATGTAACATGTCCCCATATTTTGACTCTTTTAGCCCAGGTATCATTCTATTGAATCTGCTCTGCACTCCCTCCAAGGCCAATATATTCTTCCTGAGTTGCGGTGCCCAGACCTGAACACAGTACACCAGATGCGGTCCAACCAAAACTCTGAACAGCTGTAACATATCTTCCACCCCTTTGTAGTCAAGCCTTAAGATAAAGGCCAACATTCCATTAGCTGTTTAAATTATTTTTTGTAACTGTCCACTAAGTGTTTTCTGTACTTGGACCCCTCTGCTCATCCACAGTTCCACAGTTCTCACCATTTAGAAAATCTATCTTTCTTAGGTCCAAAGTGGATGACCTCACACTTTCCCACATTGAACTCCAGCTGCCACTAGTCACATCCTGCCAATCTGAGTACATAGCTATTATCCCTACTTTCTGTCTCCTAACCAATTCCCTATCCAAGCCAATAGGTTGCCTCCAATTCCATGCGCTCATTTGGTAAATGTTGACCAAGACACCAGGGAGAACTTCCTTGTTCTTCTTTGAATAGTGTCATGGGATTTTGTACGTCCACCTGAGAGGGCAGATGGGGTCTCGATTTAACGTCTCATCTGAAAAACAGCACCTCCAACAGTGCAGTACCCTCTCGGTAGTCAGCCTTTGTGTTCAATTCTCTGGAGTGGGATTTGAACCTACATGAGGCTGACTCAGAGGTGCTACAACTAAGTCAAGGCTGATTATGACTCTAATTTGGAGCTATTTCTAAGTGCTACCTCCTGGCAGGAGTATGTGAGGAGGCTGCCTGCTGGGCATTGGGATTGAGGTGGCATCTGAGCCCTAAGATGGACGCTGTAGAATTCAGCAGTTCCATGATTTCTTTCTACTACCTATACGGGCATTGGAGGGGCTGATGGGAGAGATCAGATGTGTTACCATTATTGATGCCCCATTTCCTTTGGGCAGCTCATTTTAGGGCCCTTCGTCTGTCTGTGTGCCAACAATGGCCCCCCTACTTTGTCTAACTTCTAGTACAACCCCATCAGGAACCCTGGCTGATCTCGGGCACCTTCCAGGCATGCACAATTTTGCTTCACTATCAATATGAACTAATGTGATGTCTGCCCCTTTCAGCTGGCTGCTGCAGGGCTTACAGCAGCATGCAATATCCTCCTGCCATTGGACAAGCTTCCAATCAGGGGCATTTCTTGTGTCTGAAGTTTTTCATAAAATATTTTAGTGAGGCTGACCCCATAAACTCCGTGGGACCAGTGCTCAAAGTGTTGAGCAGTTTCAAATCCTGTATTGCTCTGCTTCCAGTCAGGCTCACGCGATTGATAAATCAAGGCTAGCGTCTTTGAAATGTTGAATGGAACAAGATATTTCCTGTTGATTTGAAGGGCATGGAGGAGATCAAGAAATAGTGACCCAGTCATCGCACTTAGAGGGCTGGATTTTGATACTGGGGGGGGTTGGGGTCATGTCATCCACTTTTCGTGTTATCCACCCGACTGCAATTGGATGTGGGAGATTGATGCGATTTTCAGCTAATTGGGCAATTGAGTTCCAGCATGTGGGAACCCATGACCCAATTAGTGTTTTCAGTCTGAAAAGCGCCTCTGATGATGTCATCATTGCTGCTGCATTGAAGGTCTGCAAAGACTGCCTGGCCTTTGCTGTGAGAGGACCTGGATGCAAAATGAGCAGCAGCAGCCCTAAGTCTGCTCCCAGATATTTTTGCACCACCACTCCCAGATATGTCTCCCATCCACCACCACTCCCAGATATGTCATCCATCCATCCATCCATCCATCCAGCCAGCCAGCCTGCCTGCCTGCCTGCCTGCTAGTCAGCTATCCAAATGTGCTCCCACCAGGTTTCACATTCGTGGTTCCGAACAGGCGTGCTTCACGTAGAAAAAGGGTTAAAATCACAAAGGCCTTTCAAAATGGCATTATAGAGGCAATTTAGTGCTTGTTAAGGGCCTTAACAGCCTATCCCGCCTCTTAGAGGCGGGACGGAGTCGGGACCAGCAGACACGATTTAATGAAAATTGCGTGGAGGCGGGATGGAGGCAGGCTTGTGCCCGCCCACCAGTTTTCGCAATTTTAACCCCCCACACGCCTCCAAACCCACCTCAACGGGTCAATGAAAATCCAGCCCAGAGTGTCTGAAGGTTGTGGGCACTGAGGGTCTGTGAATGCGCACAATTAGATGATAAGTGGCGGGAGTTATTGATATAAAGAAGGAACAGAGTGCGAGAGGGGAGAAAGTCCTGCGGAACCCTTAAGTTAATGGAAAAAGAGGCAAGAGAGAACGATCCATCAACTTATTTCGAAGTGCAATGTCCTCACCCAACATCGACATAGCTGCACTTTTCCAGCAAGAATCACTAGACTATGATCAAGTGCAGGCAGCCTGGATGAGTTTTGCAGTCCCTAGCCTAGGGGCACTGAGGCCAACTGTAATGCCATTACTTCCATCCTGACTTGGATGAACTTATTCAACACAGATCAAACCTATTCCATTTTATTTTAAACATATTGGGGGAAAAATTCAGTCGCGCTCCGTTTGGGGCGCAAATATCGTCCGGGCGCAAAGTTTAGCGCCTGGCGCTAATTATCGCCACTGACTGGAAACTTCACTTTTAACGCCCCGGGAGGTGATTGGAGCGCTAAATCAGGCGCTGCACACCTGTCTTAAGGCGCAAAGGCTGAGGAGTGAGGCGCTAACTCAGAGCGCTGGCGAAGCTCATGTAATGTCAGTCAGCAATGGAACACACACACAATGGCACCGGCCAGTTCTTAAAGGGGATGGTTGATCTTGCTTTCCATCCACATCCTGCTCATTGCAGCCTTGAATCTCGGCCTGGAGAGACTTGCACATCAAATGTGCTGGAAAGAACAATGGAGAGTACCAGGCAAAGAGCTCAGAGTGCAGCCCCCACAGTTTCTTCTAAATCGATACAAGGAATGGCAAATCAAAATGAACCTGCAAAGTGCTGCTCAGTACCCAAAACTCCTTCACACAACGTTGAATCTCTCCAGAAGTCTCTCTCACTCTCTCTCAGAATGCGTAGTTCAAAAATGGCACCAACAATAAAAGGCAGGAAGCGGTCACCTTTAAATAGCGCTCCCCCTTTCCCTTCATGACAGAAGAACGCTCCTATCAACCTGTCGTTGCTAGCGTCAGGCGGTAAGGCAGGGGGCGCCACTCAATATCCGCTCCGGGGTGATACCGGGGCGTTGCGCACTCGACTGACGTCACGATCTGCCGGCGCAGGAGATCGTGGCGGTAGTGTTTAGCGCCGCCGCAAAATGTCTAGTTAATTTCACGAGCGGCGCAAACTTCGCCGCGCCTGGGCGCTGGATGCTTTGCGCCCCATTAGCGCCCTCTTAAGGCGCTAACGGGAGGCGCAACCAACTGAATTTTTCCCCCATTGAGTTATGGTTCTGACTGAGGACAACACACCAAAATAGCCAGATATTTTTAGTTAGTGTACATTTACTTGACTGAAGCCAGAACAGAAAGTCCAAGCTACTTTCCAAGAATTCATTGAGCAATTTGAACCTTACATCAACCAATTTAAAACGTACTGTGCTTCTTTCTTTAAATTTGAAACGTTTACTTGATGCATTCCTAAACTGATATTTACCTCTGTGCGAATGTTCAATAAACACAGACAGAGCAGAGTTTAGGACACATGGTATAAGTAAAGTATGTTACAATTATAAACAAATACATATTTGTATGCAATAATTCCTGAAAGAGATCACACCAAAATTCCAGAAACTATTCGGGGCTCTGTTTTCCTCTCTTTCTTGCTCACTACTTCCACAAGGGAGGTCTCTTTGTCATCACTTCCACTTAAGCAGATATTTTTGAGCTCAACCAAGCTCCAACTGAAACCTTCCGAAGTGGGAATAATGATAAGATGACTTCCCTAAGTGGGGTAGGTGATAAAAGGATCTGGTAAAGTGGGAGTAGTGATGAGAATTCCTCTCAAAGTGGGATAGGCATTAAGAGGATCTGTCTAAATGGGAGTGTTGATAAGAAGACCTGCCTAAATGGGAGTGGTGATCTTGAGTAGGTGAAAATATTTAACAACAGCCCACAAATAGAAGCAACCGAAGCCTGCTAGACCAACATTCTATTTCTTTTATTTTTGCCCTAAATTTCCCCTTCCTCTCCAGAACACACTGACTGACAATGGGATATGGTTTCATAGGAGCCTGTAGCTTTCCAGGACATCACCTGAGTTGAATATTGTGAATATTGCACAAAAGATTAACCCACTTTAAAATGCCCCAATGTCCTTAGGAACAGAAGACTTCACAGGACGAGAAAAGATCGCCGCTATCCATTGGGCCAGTTCCAAAAGAATTAGATTTCCTAACCCACTTTCTCTCTCATACTCTCGATAGCCCTAGCTGCCAAAAATCTCCTTCTTGAAATTTATAACATTCTTTGCTTCCTTTACAATCCAGGGTAGGTTATTCCACATATTCATTTTAGTGTGAAGTTATATTTCATATTTTATTAGGAAAGTACGGTCTCCTCAGTGAAAACCCAGCTCCCAGTAACACACAGACAAGAGCAAAAACACAAGCCCAATGCAGTGTTTCCAATTGACGCACTGGGGGTGAAATTCCTCTTTTAATAAAAAGCAAGAGAATGTACTATAATTAATACCCTGTTAATAAAATTGCATTCTTACGAATCATCCATTTCAAAGCCCCTCATTCTTGCAATTTTGTGAGTAAACTTTTAATAATGGAGGAATAATGGGCACTCTCTTGTTTGTCATTAAAAGAATCTCATCCCCTTTAATTACCTTGTTGGTCTGACTGAATTTATGTGCATAACTAATGCCAATGTACTGTTAAATTATGGAACGTTTTGTTGAACTGAGGCCTTTAGGGTCCCAAACTCAATAACTAGTCTCCCAAGAACCCTTTCATCTCGCCAATGGGTTGGATTCAAACCAAGCTTATTTCATGTATTTTCCTTGGACTCTTCAAATCTTCATTGGCTTCCATCTATTTCAGCTATAACTTTAAAACCAAGCAATAGGGATTTGGAACAGAAATTAAACGGTATTGGATCTTTGTGGGAATGAGCCCAAAAAGTAAAAAGGCCCCTAATTCAACATTAATTGGTATTCATTTCAAACTGATTGGATAAAAATTTCCTGTCTGCCAGTTGCAAGAATCTGAAGTAAAGTAAATGAATTTGGCCAGTCTTAAATCCAGTCCCCTTGTTTGTGCAGCACTGTCCATAATTAAATACTAATGGGCAAAGGATTGTCAATCTCACATAGAAAAGCCACTAAGAAATATGCAGAGTGGGGGGTTGTTTATTCCATTCTGCTGGTGCTCTTTGTGGATCTAGGATAAGATTTTGCCATCAGATATTTTCACATTTTCACTAGCAGTAGCATATGAAGGAATTCTTCCCACTTTGTTGCTAACAGATAGAGTTCTGAGGTCAAAGCTTTTTTAGCAATCACAGACCAGAGCTTCACGTACCAGAAGCACGTTTCACCATTTGGTGGCACACCTCACAGTCTACCATCCAAGCATTTTAAAAGACAGGCACATGCCCAGCCACCACCTTAAATATCCACTCCCTCCCCCATAGGCGTATCGTGGCTGTAGTGTGTATTATCTACAGGATGCGTTGCAGCAAGTCGCCAAGTCTTCTTTGACAGCACCTCCCAAACTCGTGACCTCCACCACCTAGAAGGACAATGGCAGCAGATACATGGGAACATCGTCACCTGCAAGTTCCCCTCCAAGTCACACACTATCCCGATATGGATATATACCATTGTTCCTTCATCGTCGCTGGGTCAAAATCCTTGAACTCTCTACCTAACAGCATTGTGGGAGTACCTTCACTACCTTCACTACATGGACTGCAATGGTTCAAGAAGAATGCACCTTTTCAAGGACAACTAGGGATGGGCAATAAATGCTGGCCTAGTAGCAATGCCCACAACCCCAAGAATGAATTTGAAAAAATGTGAAGGTGGCGAAGTTTGGTGCCGGGAGCGCTAAAGACAAAATTTTACCTCATGGACACCAGAAAGAATCTTCCTTCATCTCTGTGCCACAATACAGGAAGCTTCACTTTGAAGCTACTCAGTGCCCTACCCTATCCGAAGCTGCTTGATGCTGATATTAGGAACAAAAACTGTAAAAATAAAAACGTCCCACTTGTGAAATCTTTTGTGCAGGCCCGCAATCTGCAGTCGTTTCACCGTTGAAACTGACCGCAACTTCAGGATTCAGCGCACGCGCAGCCTAACGTGGAAATCCTGAAGTTGCGGTCTGTCATTCACTGCTCCTCCACAGGCTGCGCTCTGTGACCCCCACCACCGCCAACCCCCACACAGAGCTGGCAATCAGTGAAATCTCTCAAATCATGGAAACTGAAGACAACTTCGGCTCCTTCGCAGTAATTACGCTGTTAAATACCCCATTAAAAGTTAAACCCAAAGGGATCAGGTGTAACTGGGGTTTTAACAACGTATTGACTGGTAAACAAAAAGGTTAAGGCCGTGAAAAATTAATTTTAATTTTGTGCAGTGTCAAATTTATTCATTTGAATAAAAATTTAAATTTTTAAGAAACTTTAAAAAAAACGAATTCATCTTTATTTCAGGTTTGCCTTTTCCCCATGTGAGAACCTGAATCTTTGTTTTGCTCGCTCTAACATTTAGAATTTTAGGAGCTTACCCACTTCCTGGTTCACTGTCTGTGAGAATTCTGCATTTTGATTGGCTGCTTAGACAGCTTGTTTACATCACGGCAGCTCTTCGCTGGGAATCCCCATTAACTTTCCTCGATTGGAATTACGTTCGGAAAACCCGAAATTCTCAGCACAGAGGTCACAAGATCTTTATGCGAAGCTGACCACAAATTCCGGGCCATAATTCAGCAACAAATAGGTTTCCTTTTTTCAAAGGAGTGATGCACTATTAGATGAAACCTTAAATATATAGCCGCAGAAAATACTGGAAACACGCAGCAGGTCAGGCAAAATCTGTGGCGAGAGAACCCAAGTTAATGTTTCAGGTCAATGGCCTCTCATCAGAACTGGTCATTAGAAAGGTCATCTTCTCTCAGATTTTACTATCATTTAATTAAAAGCAAATTATCTCACGTCGATACAATGTGAGGTAAAGCAGCTGTGATGGGAGAAGCTCCATGTGAAATGTAAAGGGTTCAGCTGGTGATTTGACAGGAATGTCTGACAAGAGAGCCAGGCAGAAACCCTGAATGTCAAGTCCTGTAGTTAATATGGGGAGCAGATGAGTCAGTTCTGTGCAAGCAAGCAGTGATCGAAGGGACAGCATGAGATTCCTTGAAAAACTTTTAAACTGATTTGTTATTTTAATTGGGTTCTTCACTTCTGCTTTCCTGAGAAAACATAGATGATTTGTGTGATATCTTTTTCCAATTTTCTGTCCTGCTGTTCTTCATTCTGCTCTCAAGACCTTTGATCCCCAGCTACTATAAAATGGTAAGAGTTTGTCAGATTTTATACATTCTATTTTGGAAAAGAGAAGGCAGAATTTAGAGAGATAATTTATTACACTTTTGTTTTTTCCAAGACAGATCCAATCCCTGGCTTAACAGTGCAGAAAACTCTTCACTAACGTAGGCCAACAGAGAAGCTACATTCCGTGGCAAGTGTTACTTGCTTTTTTTAAATTTTTGTCCTCGAGCCTCTTAAAGGCAGGCTGGGCCCAGGGCACATGGGGAGCGAGGGCTTGGCCCAGGGCACAGAGGGAGAGAAGGCTGGGCCCAGGGCACAGAGGGAGAGGGGGCTGGGCCCAGGGCACAGAGTGAGAGGGGGCTGGGCCCAGGGCACAGAGGGAGAGGGGGCTGGGCCCAGGGCACAGAGGGAGAGGGGGCTGGGCCCAGGGCACAGAGTGAGAGGGGGCTGGGCCCAGGGCACAGAGGGAGAGGGGGCTGGGCCCAGGGCACAGAGTGAGAGGGGGCTGGGCCCAGGGCACAGAGGGAGAGGGGGCTGGGCCCAGGGCACAGAGTGAGAGGGGGCTGGGCCCAGGGCACAGAGGGAGAGGGGGCTGGGCCCAGGGCACAGAGTGAGAGGGGGCTGGGCCCAGGGCACAGAGTGAGAGGAGGCTGGGCCCAGGGCACAGAGGGAGAGGGGGCTGGGCCCAGGGCACAGAGGGAGCGGGGGCTGGGCCCAGGGCACAAAACGATTGGGGGCTGGGCCCAGGGCACAGAGGGAGAGGAGGCTGGGCCCAGGGCACAGAGGGAGAGGGGGCTGGGCCCAGGGCACAGAGGGAGCGGGGGCTGGGCCCAGGGCACAAAACGATTGGGGTCTGGGCCCAGAGCACAGAGGGAGCGGGGGCTGGGCCCAGGGCACAGAGTTAGAGGGGGCTGGGCCCAGGGCAGATGGAGCGGGGGCTGGGCACAGAGTGAGCGGGGGCTGGGCCCAGGGCACAGAGGGAGAGGGGGCTGGGCTCAGGGCAGATGGAGCAGGGGCTGGGGCTGGGCACAGAGTGAGTGGGGGCTGGGCCCTGGGCACAGAGCGATCGGGGGCTGGGCCCAGGGCACAGAGTGAGTGGGGGCTGGGCCCAGGGCAGAGTGGGAGTGGGGGCTGGGCCCAGGGTACAGGGGGCAAGGGGGCTGTGCCCAGAGTGAGCGGGGGCTGGGCCCTGGGCACAGAGCGATCGGGGTCTGGGCCCAGGGCAGAGAGGGAGTGAGGGCTGGTCCCAGGGCAGAGAGGGAGTGGGGGCTGGGCCCAGGGTACAGGGGGCAAGGGGGCTGTGCCCAGAGTGAGCGGGTGCTGGGCCCTGGGCACAGAGCGATCGGGGTCTGGGCCCAGGGTGCAAAGGCAGCAAAGGCTGGGTGGGGGTGGGGTTGAGGGGATGTTTGCTGGGTGTGACATTATCCAGCACTCGGTTCGCTCAGGCTGGTTGTTGACCCTGAAGGAGAAGTTGGCTGGGAACCGTAATAGCCTCTTTTTGTTTTCCAGACTGGTTGGTCCCTGCTAAGCAAATGACCAATAATGTCGGGTAGTTACCATGGACCGAAAGAAGGAAACACAGACTCTGTTATGCTACATTAATTCATAGAGACACAAATGCCCCGAATTTCCAGGGAGTTCCACTGGATTCCATGACAGGAGACCAGCAGAACCCACCGGAAAACTGTGGGAACATAGGAATTGCTAGACAAAAAAGATTCAAGTCCATCTGGTTTGCTGTTCTGGTAGTCACATGATATAACAATAATGAAGTTGTTGACTAATCAGAGCAATCAATCTCTATCAATTAATCTACAACAGACTCAGGCATGAGGTGCGGAAAATTCCCAGTGGTGGAGAGCTTTGGGAATCATAGATCCAAAGTCACCCTTTTCCTCACAAACATTACCACATGTCAGGTCTCAAATTACTCATATACTGTATCCCAAAATGTTATTTTCTGAAAGAAGTCTGTCTAATTTGCATTTGAATTAATCAATACAAACTGATTTCACCGTCTTCCTAGGGCGTCTTCCATGGGATTTCCTGAGCTGCCTTTTTTTTTTATTCGTTCATGGAATGTGGGCATCACTGGCATAAATTCATAGAATCAGAGAAATTTACAGCACAGTAGGAGGCCATTCGACCGGTCAAAAAAGTGCTATCCAGCCTAATCCCACTTTCCAGCTCTTGGCCCGTAGCCTTGTAGGTTACGGCAGTTCAAGTGCATATACAAGTACTTTTTAAATGTGATGAGGGTTTCTGCCTCTACCACCCTTTCAGGCAGTGAGTTCCAGACCCCCACCACCCTCTGGGTGAAGAAAATTCTTCTCAACTCCCCTCTAATCCTTCTACCAGTTACTTTAAATCTAGGCTCCCTGGTTATTGACCTCTCTGCTAGGAGAAATAGGTCCTTCCTATCCACTCTATCCAGGCCCCTCATAATTTTATACACCTCAATTAAGTCTCCCCTCAGCCTCCTCTGTTCCAAAGAAAACAACCCCAGCCTATCCAATCTTTCCTCATAGGTAAAATTCTCTAGACCTGGCAACATCCCCATAAACCTCCTCTGTACGCTCTCTAGTGCAATCACATCTTTCCTGTAAATTGATGACCAGAACTGTAAACAGTACATTAGGTGTGGCCTGACTAGTGTTTTATACAGTTCAAGCATAACCTTCATGCTCTTATATTCTATGCCTCGGCTAATAAAGGAAAGTATCCCGTATACCTCCTTAACCACCTTATCTACCTGTCCTGCTACCTTCAGGGATCTGTGGGCATGCACTCCAAGGTCCCTCTGTTCCTCTACACTACTCAGTGTCCTACCATTTATTGTGTAGTCCCTTGCCTTGTTAGCCCTCCCCAAATGCATTACCTCACACTTCTCTGGATTGAATTCCATTTGCCACTTTTCTGCCCACCTGACCAGTCCATTGATATCTTCCTGCAGTCTACATCTTTCTTCCTCACTACCAACCACATGGCCAAATTTTGTATCATCTGCAAACTTCATCATTATGCCTCCTACGTTAAAGTCTAAATCATTGATATATACCACAAAAAGCAAGTGACCTAGTACTGAGCCCTGCAGAACCCCATTGGACAGAACAGCTTTCCAGTCACAAAAACATCCACCAACCATTACCCTTTGCTTCCTGCCACTGAGCCAATTTTGGATCCAACTTGCCACTTTCCCTTGGATCCCATGGGCTTTTACTTTCCTGACCAATCTGCCATGTGGGACCCTGTCAAAAGCCTTGCTAAAATTCTTGTAGACTACATCAAATGCACTACCCTCATCAATCCTCCTTGTTGCCTCTTCAAAAAATTCAATCAAGTTAGTCAGACACGACCTTCCCTTAACAAATCCATGCTGATAAAGGAAAGTATCCCGTATGCCTCCTTGATTAATCCATGCCTTTCTAAATGACGATTAATACTGTCCCTCAGAATTTTTTCCAATAATTTGCCCACCACCAAGGTTAGACTGATTGGTCTGTAATTACTCGGTCTATCCCTTTCTCCCTTTTTAAACAACTGTACAATGTTAGTAGTCCTCCGGCACCACACCTGTAGCCAGAGAGGATTGAAAAATGATGGTCGGAGCCTTTGCTATTTCCTCCCTTGCTTCTCTTAACAGCCTGGGATACATTTTATCCGGGCCTGGCAATTTATCTACTTTCAAAAATGCTAAACCCCTTAATACTTCCTCTCTCACTATGTTTATCTCATCTAATATTTCACACTCCTGCTCCTTAACTACAATGGCCCAGAAATTAAACAGTGAGGGTTCCCGCGGGGGTAAGGATTCCCCGCGATATCGCACTCCGCGCCGACCTTTTTGCTCCAGGCCCACACGAACTTTAGTTTCAAAGCCTCTCTCTGTTGCAACCGTGCAGTGCTTGCGTGTCCCAGAGGCGCAATTAGTTCGTGCGAGCTCTGGGATCACGTGATTCAGTTAGAGCCAATGGCAGCACACCATCTTTCATTCATAGCTTTAACAGCAAGGGCTGTCAAAGCTATGAATACTACAAACCCCCAAAAGAACAGCTAAACCTCAATTAAATTTTTTTAAAAAGCGATCGCATTAATAAAATAACTATAGTTAAATAAATTAACCACTTTAAACAAAAAATTAAATTTTTGAAAAAATTTAAAATCTTTTTAAAAGTTATAAAAATAAACTTACCTTTCTTTAAAGTCTCTAAAAAAGATAAACCTGTTGAAAAAATTTAAAAATAACACTTAATTAACTACTTACCTTGTTAAAAGGGGGTCCTACGCCTGCTTTCTTTATGTGTAAAATCTTCACCACTTACCTGCGTGTTCAAAGCTGAAAAAAAAACTGAGTGCACTGCGTGCGCGCAGCCTGTAGTGCACATGCGGTTCACTTAGGAACCGCCCCCTTTTCAATTCACGAAGTGCCGGTTTCCCGCGCATGCGCAGTGCATGCAGGAAACCGGCAATTCGGGATCTAATACACGAGAGTACACAGTGCGTACTCTCGCGTATTAGGTTTAATTTTCAGGCCAATGTCTGCATCGTCCCTCTCTTTTGTGAAGACAGATGCAAAGTATTCATTAAGAACCACACCCATATCTTCTGCCTCCACACCTAAGCTCCCTATTTGGTCTCTAATAGGCCCGACTCTTTCTTTAGTTATCCTCTTGCTCTTTATGTATTTATAAAACATCTTTGGGTTTTCCTTGATTTTACTTGCCAATCTTTTTTCATGCCCTCTCTTTGCTTTCCTAATTTCCTTTTTAATTTCACCCCTGCACTTTCTATACTCCTCTAGACTTTCTGCAGTATTTAGCTCTCAGTATCTGATAGCATTTATTGCCCATCCCTAATTGCCCTTGAGAAGGTGGTGGCTAGCCGCCTTCTTGAACCGCTGCAATCCGTGTGCCTTGTAAGAGATAGAACCTCTGCCTGTCCCTCATAAAAATGAGAGGTCGCACAACACCAGGTTATAGTCCAACAGTTTTATTTTAAATCACAAGCTTTCGGAGTTACTCACCCGACGAAGGAGTTGTAACTCCGAAAGCTTGTGATTTAAAATAAAACTGTTGGACTATAACCTGGTGTTATGCGACCTCTCAATTTTGTCCACCCCAGTCCAACACCAGCATCTCCGCATCATGTCCCTCATAAGACAGACGTTGTCAGTGGGGCGGAACTGGGGATGTGGGTTCCCTATTCTGGGGGTTTCCCACTTCCTTGGCTCATTCTTAACCCAATGCTGGAGTCGGTACACATAGTGAGATGAAGGGTACTAGCCTCTAGAAGGGTGCAGGTGGGTCCCATGGGGGGCGAGGGGGGACGGGAGTGTCCAGACCAATCAAATGGCCTGAACCTCAGAAGAATGGATAAATTAATTGATAACCTTACACAGGGGCCTGTAGGGATGTATTCTGGGAGGAGCTTGGGCAAGTCCCCCACCTCCCCAATGGTGAGCAGGCACCAGATTTTCCAGTTGCATGGGCCAGGTGGGCATTGGGGTGGTGGGGTGCCCTTCTATGGAAATTAGGTGCCCTCCCATTGATGGAACTGCCGGGAATTCAGCTAGCAGATTGTCAGTGGCAAACCTTTTAATAGTGACTAGTAAATTGCCCATGGTCTTGCCCATAGTTGATTTGATGAATATAATTCATTTTACACACAAGCTGGTGATGGAGTAGAGAAAGACTTCAGAAACTGCAACACCACCCATTGGCCAGAGCCTGCAACAGCATTATCACAAGCAACTGTTAAAATATAGGGACCTATAAATCTGGCCTATTTTCAGGTGCTAACTGGCCTACTAAGCCCCAATATGGTGGGGACGAAAGTGCGCCACCAGCCACATTGGAACAGGACAATAAAGATGTTGTGCGGTGACCACGCCTAAGACAGGCATTAGGCGCTTTGCATATGAAAATAAGGGGCCGCCTGTTTCAGGCCTCCTCTGCAAGACTGGTTTGTTCTGAGGCAGTGGGTTGGGCCTTTTTATCCATGCATTGGCCCTCAGTGAGGAGCTTGACTCTAATAACAGTATACTTTCTAGTTCCTAGCAAAGAGTTCCATCAGCGAAGAGCCCATCCCGATATAAATGATTAAATATATAATTAATTTTTTTTTAATTAGTGTGTGTATGTATTATAGTTTAGAATGCGGTCTTAGAACATTATCCTTCCTGACCCAGTTCTCAATTCTGGCAGCCAGAAGCTGCACCCTTCAAATGTAACACAATCTGACAACTCCTCCCCACCAAAATAAATGTGGACCAAACACCTAGAGGACATCTACTTATCTGAGCAAGTTAAAAATGAGTGCTGCGTAGAACTAAGGAAATCACATGAAATTTGAGATGCCTTTCTGTTGTTTCTCATCTTGGTCAAAGCAATCCCTGGTTCATCAAATGACCAGATCTCAGATGGCCTTATGATGAAGAAAAGGCCATTGATCCAGCGGCTGAAGATAGCTGTGCTGATTACACTACCTGAGGAACTTTTGCAGTGATGTCCTGGGCCTGTGATGACTGGCCTCTAACAACTACAGTCATCTTGTGTGTCAGTCGTGGCTCAGTGGTAGCACTCTCATCTCTGAGTCAGAAGATGTGGGTTCAAGCTCCCCTTTCCAGACTTGAGCACATAATCTAGGCTGACACTTCAGTGCAGTACTATACTGTCGGAAGGGCAGTCTTTCGGATGAGTTGTTAAACTGAGGCCCCATCTGCTCTTTCAGGTGGATGTAAAATATCCCATGGCTATAATGAAGAAGAGCAGGAAAATTATCTTGGTGACTTGGCCAACATTCATCCCACACCCAATATCACTAAAACAGTTTATCTGGTCATTTATCTCAAATCTGTTTGTGGGAATACCAACAGTGACTGTACTTCATTGGCTGTATATTGCTTTGGGACATTTTGAGGGTGTCAAAGGTGCTATATAAATACAATCTCTTTCTTTATCTTCCTTTGTGTCAGGTAAGACTCCAGCCACTGGAAGTTTTTCCCTTTGACCCCCATTGACTTCAATTTTGCTAGGGCCCCTGAGATCCATACTTGGTCGAATGCTGGCTTGACATCAAGTGCTGTGACTCTCACCTCACCTCTTGTGATTCAGCTCTTGTGTCCATGTCTGGATCAAGGTCTGGAGCCAGGTAGTTCTAGCAGAACCAGAACTGAGCTTCGGTGAGCAGATTATTGGTGTATAGGTGTTGCTTCATGGCACTATTGATAACTGCTTCTATTACATTACTAATGATTGGGAGGAGGCAGATAGGGTGGTTATTGGTCTGTTTAGATTTATCATGTGTTGATAGGACACATCATCAGGGCAATTCCACTGAGTCACTTTTAGTGGTGGATGCATAACTCCCTTATCCAGAATACATTCTGTGCCTTTACTTCCTTCTGAGCTTCCTTCAAGTAATGTGCAACATGGAAGAGTACTAATTCATCAATTGAAGGGGGAGAGGGGTAGGTTTCTTTGACTTTGTTTGACCTGATCCATAAGACTTCATTGGGTCCGGAGTCAATGTTGAGGACTCCTAGAGCCAATCTCAGACTGCCGTATATCATTGTGCCCTGCCTATGGTGGGTCTTCCTGTCAGTGTGACAGGACATATTCTGATACAAGGCCTGGATCTGACTGATTTTCGTCTTATTATTGAATTTTGTCGTGATTGTTTACAAATGAGGACACTAAAAGTCAACCATGTAGCATTTGACTGAAGTGAACCAGTTCGGCTTTTACAACAATCTATGGTAGAGTTTAAACCATTTAGGTCTTTAGTCCAGTACCAGAACCACTAGGCTACAATTTTCTCTGTATCTGCTTTATAAACATTTAATTACAAAGGAATCCTTTTCCCAATATCCTTTCACCTATGGGACCTAAGTTTGAATCATGCAGACTAATGGGATGAAACTCTCTATCTGATGGTTGTAAGGCTTTTCAGTGAAATGGGGCAGTCTCAATTCGCTCCTTAATGAGCATGAATCCACAGAGCACAAAGTTGCCCTTAGTCCAGCGCAGCTCCTCCTCAGCCAATAATCAATCTGAGAGGAATTCCTAAAATCGGGCAGCTAAGCATTAAGTAACACTTACTAGAACTCAGAGAATTGCCTCGTATTTTCCATCCATAAAACCTGGAATTAATTTATCATAAGTTGCAAAGCCCTCATGTCTAATTCTGGTAAATAGATGTTTCTAGCTGGCAGAATCCAAGCCTTGACCTGATGTGTTTGAGGAGAAGGTGGGGAGAGAGGGATTTCACACAGCCCTGATTTATACGCTTTTCTGATGCTAAGAAATTTAGCCAAACTCCCGAACCACATCAATCACTGTGAACACTAAAACAGCTGTTTATCTGGGCAAGCTGTCAAGCCTTCATTTACACCACACCTGCATTAACCACAAAATTGTGAGTCCAAGCCTGATTAGGCCAATTTGGTTAAAGCAGAATTCAAGTTCAATTTTGATATTTCAGTCACTTTGTGGCATTGTTTTTCACTATCATCTTCCAGGGCAGTTTCAACCATGGCTCAATAGTAGCACATCTGGCCTCTGAGTCAAGAAGGTTGTGAGTTCAAGTCCCGCTCCAGAGACTTGAGCAAAAAAATCTAGGCTGACACTCTGATGCAGTACTAACGGACAGCTGAACTGTCAGAGGTGCCGTCTTTCGGATGAGACAGTAAACTGAGGTCTCGTCTGCCCTCTCAGCTGGGCGTAAGCGATCCCATGGCACTGTTCAAACGAAAAGCAAGGGTGTTCTCCATGGTGTCCTGGCCAATATTAATCCCTCAATCAACATCACTAGAACAGATTATCTGGTCATTGCTTTTTGTGGGACCTTACTGTGAGCAAATTGGCTACTGCTTTTCCTACATTACACCAGTGATTACATTTCCAAAGTACTTAAATGGCTGTAAAAGACTTTGGAAAATCCTGAGGTGTGAAAGTTCCTTCTTTGAAGGTCAATCCCTCTCCCTGTTGATAGTTATAATAAGTCACAGAGCTGATAGTGCTGTTAAAACAAAGCTGCTATGGTCCACCAGCGGCTCAGTGAGTTTACCCGGTGAGTTGGTAAACCCTTCAGATCAGTAAGTCCCAGTTTCAGTTGTCCAGTCTGTGCTAAGCTAGCTGATTTCAGCCAGAGTGGTTAAAGGTTCTACGATTGACCACAGCCACAGTTCCTGCTCCTAATCTCTGCTCAGTGATCCCTGCTGTATAGACATAAAATGTTGTTTGCCCACCAAAGTTGCATGCTTGCTGATACTCACTGTCTCACACAGGAAGAATGTGTGAAATATTAGATAACAGCTGGTTCCTGTGGAACCATATTGCAGCAAGGCATCAGCAACTTCAAGAAGGGGAGAATACTGGAGGAAAACGTGATCTGCAGAATTTTATTTTGAAATGTAATTTCTTTCACTGTGAGAGCCAGATGTACTGCTTCACCTATTTTTTAGTACTGGTCTTTGTTATTAATTTTCTCAGAAAGTCGGACAAAAAAAAGACACATTGCGAAAGTTCACGCTGTAGGAGATGCTGCATTGGGCACAATACAAACTCTCCCCAACAGATCAACACAGTGGATGCTAAACAGAGTTTTCAAGGCAGATAACTGAACTTGTCCAAAAGCTCTCCAATCAAAGACAAGGACCCACTGAGGGAGCAACCAGAACCTAAACTGAGTCCTGATCTAGCGCAGAAGAATCCAGAAAGCCTTTGTGGGGTTGTAGCCTCTGCCCACCCCTTTCCGTGGTACTACAAGTGGCTCAGCTGCACGGGAGGGGAGGAAAAAGAGTGGGAGAGCAATAGTGATAGGGGATTCTATCGTAAGGGGAACAGATAGATGTTCCTGTGGCCGCAGACGTGACTCCAGGATGGTATGTTGCCTCCCTGGTGCCAGGGTCAAGGATGTCACTGAATGGCTGCAGGGCATTCTGAAGGGGAAGGGCGAACAGTCAGAGGTCGTGGTTCACATTGGTACCAACGACATGGGTAGAAAGAGGGATGAGGTCCTGCAACAAGAATTTAGGGAGCTAGGTAGCAGATTAAAAAGCAGGACCTCAAAGGTTGTAATCTCTGGATTACTCCCGGTGCCACGTGCTAGTGAGTATAGGAATAGGAGGATAGAGCAGATGAATGCGTGGCTAAAGAGTTGGTACAGGAGGGAGGGCTTTAGTTTACTGGATCACTGGGTCTGCTTTTGGGGAAGATGGGACCTGTACAAGTCGGATGGGTTGCACCTGAACCGGAACGGGACCAACATCCTTGCGGGGAGGTTTGTTGGGGAGGGTTTAAACTAACTTGGCAGGGGGATGGGATACGGAGTGGAGCTATAGTAGGGGGTGATGCACAGCCAAATATAAAAGAAAAAACAAGTCAGCCTGGAAGGCAGAGCAAATATGTAACGGCACAAGGGAGTATGGCAAGGCTGGATGGCATTTATTTTAATGCAAGGAGTCTTGCGAGTAAGGCAGATGAATTGAAGGTGTTGATGAACACATGGGAGTATGATATTGTTGCTATCACAGAGACATGGTTGAGGGAGGGGCAGGACTGGCAGCTCAATATTCCGGGGTATAGAATCTTCAGGCGAGACAGAGGGGGGTGTAAAAGAGGAGGGGGTGTCACAATATTAATCAAGGAGTCAATTACTGTTGTAAGGAGGGATGCTATCTTAGCAGGTTCCTCTAATGAGGCCATATGGGTAGAACTTAAAAACAAAAAGGGGGCAAGCACTTTGCTGGGAGTGTACTATAGGCCCCCAAACAGTCAGGGGGAGATAGAGGAACAGATATGTAGACAAATCTCAGAGAAGTATAGAAATAATAGGGTAATAATAGTAGGGGATTTCAACTTCCCCAATAGTAACTGGGATAGTCAGAGTGTGAAAGGCTTAGAGGGTGCGGAATTCTTAAAGTGCATCCAGGAGAGCTTTTTGAGCCAGCATGTAGAAAGTCCTACAAGAGAGGGGCAGTACTGGACCTAATTCTAGGGAATGTAGCCGGGCAAGTGGTAGAAGTGTTAGTAGGAGAGCATTTTGGTGACAGTGACCATAATTCGGTGAGATTTAAGGTAGTCATGGAAAAGGACAAAGATGGACCGGAAATAAAGGTTCTAAATTGGGGGAAGGCCGATTTTCATATGATAAGGCAGGATCTGGCCAGAGTGGACTGGGATCAGCTACTTGTAGGAAAATCCACATCAGAGCAGTGGGTGTCTTTCAGAAAGGAAATAGAGAGAGTACAACAGCAATATGTTCCTGTAAAGATCAAGGGTGGGACCAACAAGCCCAGGGAACCCTGGATGTCAAGGGATATACAAGAATGGATTAGGAAAAAAAGGGAGGCTTTTGGCAGATACAAAGGACTAAAAACAGTGGAAGCCCTAGAGGAGTATAGAAAGTGCAGGGGGGTACTTAAAAAAAAAATTAGGAGAGTGAAGAGGGGGCATGAAATAACACTGGCGGGCAAAATAAAGGAAAATCCCAAGGTGTTTTATAAGTATATTAAGGGCAAGAGGATAACCAGGGAAAGAGTAGGGACCATTAGGAACCAAATTGGCAATCTGTGTGTAGAGCCAGAAGATGTAGGTGGGGTTTCAAATGAATATTTTGCATCTGTGTTCACCATGGAGAAGGGTGATGTAGGCATAGAAATCAGGCAGGGGGATTGTGATATACTTGAACAAATTAGCATTGAGAGGGAGGAGGTACTAGTGGTTTTAGCGGGCTTAAAAGTGGATAAATCCCCAGGCCCAGACGAGATGTATCCCAGGCTGCTGTGTGAAGCAAGGAAGGAGATTGCAGGGGCTCTGACACAAATTTTCAGAACCTCTCTGGCCGCAGGGGAGGTCATGATGCGGAGATGCCGGTGTTGGACTGGGGTGGACAAAATTGAGAGGTCGCACAACACCAGGTTATAGTCCAACAGTTTTATTTTAAATCACAAGCTTTCGGAGTTACAACTCCTTCGTCGGGTGAAGTGAGGAGATACAGAATCGTCAAAGCATATATAGATAGAGAACAATGCATGTGTAACTTACAATTGCAGACAACTAAATTCAATCATCCTGACTGTTTATCTGCCGAGGTGTGATAAAGTTAATCAGGTCAGCCAGGAAGGTACCACATCAAAGACATAGCAAGATACAACTGAGACAATGAGGTGGAGTCGCATGGGGTCTAACGTGTCAAAAGCTGCCGTCTGTATGTAAAACGATTAACTTTAAAATTTTTACTTTTTTGCTGGGAATCACATCTGTGAACAAGCCAACGACAACTCGAGTCCGGATCACGTCATGTATCGTGACATAAACCCAAGATCCCGATTGAGACCGTCTTCATGAGTGCGGAACTTGGCTATCATTTTCTGCTGGATGATTTTGCGTTGTCGTGTTTTCCTAAGGCCGCCTTGGAGAACGCTTACCCGCAGATCCGAGGCTGAATGTCCTTGACTGCTGAAGTGTTCCCCGACTGGGAGGTAACAATCCTGCCTGGCGATTGTTGCGTGGTGCTCGTTCATACGTTGTCTCAGTGTCTGCATGGTCTCGCCGATGTACCATGCCGCGGTGCATTCTTTCCTGCAACGTATGAGGTAGACAACGTTGGCCGAGTCACATGAGTATGTACCATGTACCTGGTGGGTAGTGTCCTCACGTGTGATGATGGTATCTGTGTTGATGATCTGGCATGTCTTGCAGAGTTTGCCATGGCAGGGTTGTGTGGTGTCGTGGTCGCTGTTATCCTGAAAGCTGGGTAATTTGCTGCGAACGATGGTACTTCTGAGGTTAGGCGGCTGTTTGAAGGCAAGTAGTGGAGGCGTGGGGATGGCCTTAGCGAGGTGTTTGTCGTCATCGATGACATGTTGAAGGCTGCGAAGAACATGGCGTAGTTTCTCCGCTCCGGGGAAGTACTGGACGACGTAGGGTACCCTGTTGGTTGTGTCCCGTGTTTGCCTTCTGAGGAGGTCTATGCGATTTTTCGCTGTGGCCCGTCGGAACTGTCGATCGATGAGTCGAGCGTCATATCCCGTTCTTACGAGGGCGTTTTTCAGCGTCCGTAGGTGTCCATCGCGTTCCTCCTCGTCTGAGCAGGGGAGGTGCCAGAGGACTGGAGAACAGCTAACATAGTACCATTACTCAAGAAGGGTAGTAGGGATAAACCAAGGAATTACAGGCCAGTGAGCCTAACATCAGTGGTAGGGAAATTATTGCAAAAAATTCTGAGGGACAGAATTAGTCTCCACTTGGAGAGGCAAGGATTAATCAAGGATAGTCAGCATGGCTTTGTCAGGGGGAGATCATGTCTGACCAATTTGATTGAATTTTTCGAGGGGGTGACTAGGTGTGTGGATGAGGGTAGTGCAGTTGATGTGGTCTACATGGACTTCAGTAAGGCTTTTGACAAAGTCCCGCATAGGAGACTGGTCAAGAAGGTAAGAGCCCATGGGATCGAGGGCAATTTGGCACATTGGATCCAAAATTGGCTTAGTGGCAGGAGGCAGAGGGTGATGGTCGAAGGTTGTTTTTGTGACTGGAAGCCTGTGTCCAGTGGTGTACCTCAGGGATCGGTGCTGGGTCCTTTGCAGTTTGTAGTGTACATTAATGATTTAGATATGAATGTAGGAGGTATGATCAGTAAGTTCGCAGATGACACGAAAATTGGTGGGGTGGTAAATAGCGAGGAGGGAAGCCTCAGGCTACAGGACGATATAGATGGGTTGGTTAGATGGGCAGAACAGTGGCAAATGGAATTTAACCCTGAAAAGTGTGAGGTGATGCATTTTGGGAGGACTAACAAGGCAAGGGAATACACAATGAATGGTAGGACCCTAGGAAGGACAGAGGATCAGAGGGACCTTGGTGTGCATGTACATAGATCCCTGAAGGCAGCAGGACAGGTAGATAAGGTGGTTAAAAAGGCATATGGGATACTTGCCTTCATTAGCCAAGGCATTGAATATAAGAGCAGGAAGGTTATGATGGAGCTGTACAAAACGCTAGATAGGCCACAGTTGGAATACTGTGTGCAGTTCTGGTTGCCACACGATAGGAAGGATGTGATTGCATTGGAGAGGGTGCAGAGGAGATTCACCAGGATGTTACCTGGGCTGCAGCGCTTCAACTATGAAGAGAGACTGGACAGGCTGGGGTTGTTTTCCTGAGAGCAGAGAAGGCTGAGGGGGGACCTGATTGAGGTGTACAAAATTATATGGGGCATAGATAGGATAGATAGAAAGGAACTTTTCCCCTTAGTAGAGGGGTCAATAACAAGGGGGCATAGTTTCAAGGTAAGGGGCAAGAGGTTTAGAGGGGATTTGAGGAAAACTTTTTCACCCAGAGGGTGGTTGGAATCTGGAACTCACTGCCTGAAAGGGTGGTAGAGGCAGGAACCCTCACAACATTCAAGAAGCATTTAGATGGGCACTTGAAACACCATAGCATACAAGGCTGTGAACCAAGTGCTGGAAAATGGAATTAGAATGGACAGGGCTCAACGGCCGGCGCAGACACGATGGGCCGAAGGGCCTCTTTCTGTGGTGTTTCTAACTCTATGACCATAATTGTAAGGGAAGGCGGAGCTGGAGGCGGGGACTTTGTATAATATGCCTCCAGTTAGAAAGGCTGATGCGACTACACCTCAAGACGTACGTACGCACTCACTTGACTCCAAGACTTGTAATTACTGACCCAGATAGTCCTTCCTGGGTTTGTTAGAGAAGGTTTGCCTTTGGCACTTCTACTTCATGAGGGAGTCTGTCACATAGCTAAGACATCTCCTGGAGTCTGACCTGCAGACAACTTTTACCTCATGGCGGGCTCTTCCTGTGCTGATGAAGAGCGCTAGTACATTAACCTTTCACACCATCAGATCTATCCAATGAACCACCGAAGGCATATGCCAAGTCAATTGGTCAGCTGTCCACAGATGCAGCAGTTTTATTTGCAAGGGGAAGCACATTCATCACTTCCCCCTCGGGAATGTTGCCATTAATGCAACAGGGGACAGGATGTCTTGTAGTCGTAGGGTTCCCCAGAGTGTAGAGAATTTACATGGCAACCATTCTGGTCATCCAGGCACTAATCCGATGGCCTACATGAACTGAAGGGGCTTCTTCTCTATCATTACCATCTGTTGTACAACTTTGCAATACGAGTTATCACATAGCATCAGGGTGAGGAATCTTAGAGCCAACTAGTGCCAGGGAAGTGAATTGGAGTTGGAAGAAATGGGTGGAAACTCAGAGCTGGATGGCTGTGTTGCACATTGATGATGTGGGAGAAATAAACTTGGGTGCAGTGGGCAAGTTTAATCAGCATTGGGTTGCAGGGTCTGGTAGAAAGTGCGCTCAATGATGACCACTTGCACACATTTTCACATGTTTTTTATGTAACATAGGTTGATCCGAATAAACTACCATTTCAGTCTTCAGAATCAGCTTTAAAGCCCAGTTTTCCAGCCTATCAGAATTTGATTGGCTAGAAAACTAGTCTTTAATCCAGTTTTCAACCAATGAAAACCTTTTTGTTTAAAAAAAAATGCCTCCACCGCTAAAACGGATATTGGGAGGGGAGAGGCAGAGAATAAACATCCATTAAAACTAACAGAGGGGCAGTTCAAAATTGGTAAAAATAGTGAATATTAATTAGAATTAAAGTGATCATTAAAATTAGGATATAGAGAGAATTGAGAACAGAAGGAAAAAGAGATAAGGTGAACATATGCAGTATGTATATACTGTAATTTTATTTTAGTTTTGTAAAGTCGTGTGCTGGGCGTTTACTTTAGTAGTTTAGTGTTAATATTAAGGTAAGGTTATTCCTGATACCTGAGTGTTACTGTAATATTTGAGTAGTCTTATTAGTGTTTATTTTGAGTGTTTTTACCAATGTAATATTAATGTTGAGTAGTTTTATTACTGTAGTATTAGTGTTGGTTTATGTCATCTCATTACTATAATAATAGTGTTCGAGTAGTTTTATTAAATATTATATTTGAAAGTCTTCTAGCACCTAGCACTTGTCTTTATGAGCACAAAAGAACTAAATGAAAACAAATTATTGCTGGTGACCAGATAACGGTGGAGTGTCCGTGCTGGTGGGGACCAATCACTGGCTTGTCTGCTCAGATATACTGAGAGTCACTTTCGTTCTTTCTGCCCCTGTCTGGTTAAAGTTTTGTGCTGGTATTATCATAAAACATGGAAGACCTCTGAGTGAAATGACGCTGCAGGCCGCTAATGGATTTCACTGCAGGCTTAATCCTGTTATCACCCACCTCTCCACCCCAGCTTCAAAGTATTTTTTTTCCTGTCTGTGTTTAATTTTATTGCACTCCACATGCTAACCCTGTGACTGTTTCTGATTTATGGCCCTGGGGCTCACTTTCAGGCTGTCTCCTCTTCATTTCTGGCATAGAATTACATAGAATTACTGCCTCTTGGCCTCCATTCATGGCTTGCACGACTGCAGGATGTTTTCTGAGCTACGTAACAATCAGGAAGGTAATCCAGGCCGGGTGCTTCTTTTTTCCCTCTCTAGTCACCAGTCGCTGAAGGTAAGCATGCAGGTGCAGCAGGCGGTTAAGAAGGGAAATGGTATGTTGGCCTTCGTAGCAAGAGGGTTCGAGTACAGGAACAAGGATGTCTTGACACTTCACCTGACGAAGGAGTTGTAACTCCGAAAGCTTGTGATTTAAAATAAAACTGTTGGACTATAACCTGGTGTTGTGCGACCTCTCAATTTTGATGCAGCTGTGCAGGGCCTTGGTGAAACCACACCTTGAGTATTGTGTGCAGTTTTGGTCGCCTTATCTGTGGAAGGATGTTCTTGCCATGGAGGGAGTGCAGCGAAGATTCACCAGACTGATACCTGGGATGGCAGGAATGACGTACGAGGAGAGATTGGGTCGATTGGGCTTATACTCGCTGGAATTTAGAAGAATGAGAGGTGATCTCATTGAAACTTATAAAATTCTAACAGGGCTAGACAGACTGGATGCAGGAAGGATGTTCCCGATGGCGGGTGAGTCCAGAACAAGAGGTCACAGTCTAAAGATAAGGGGTAAGCCATTTAGGACAGAGATGAGGAGGAATTTCTTCACCCAGAGAGTGGTGAACCTGTGGAATTCTCTACCACAGAAGGCAGTTGAGGCCAAGTCAGTAAATATATTCAAGAAGGAGTTAGATATATTTCTTAAGGCTAAAGGTATCAAGGGATATGGGGAGAAGGCAGGGACAGGGTACTGAGTTTGGATGATCAGCCATGATCTCATCGAATGGCGGAGCAGGCTCGAGGGGCCAAATGGCCGACTCCTGCTCCTATCTTCTATGTTTCTATGTTTCTGGTCTGGGGAGATTCTGGTCAATTCTAGTACCCACTATACTATCCCAGCCAAGGTTGTATAACTCAGCACATACCATGTATGTAATATATAATATGTACCTTCAATTTATATACAGTAAATGTAAATTCTATGCAATATATAGTGGTTATGTCATTTTTATTTTTAGATTATATATAGTTTATTATCTGCAATAACTATATAATTTCAAATAATATGAATGGACTGCAATTTATATTATATAAACTGCGTGAACTCTATGTAACATATATCAGGACAAACTCTACTCAATCTCTATAGAGCATGTACGGTACTGCTACTCAGTGTATGGACAGGGGAGCACTAATGGTCCATCTTCCCCTTACTGGTAGTGTTGAACAACTTAAAGATAAATGGCTGCATAGGGGTCTGCAAAATGTCTGATTTAGTCTTGAAAAGAAGCGACAAGAAATCGTGAGGTGATCTCTTGCCAAGTGCATTTGAGCTTTCGGCCCACAGATGTTAGACCCAGAGGTAGCTGTTGAACCAGGAAAAACAACGGGAGATAGAGACAATCTGGGATCTAATGGGGAGGCAAGGTAGCAATGGCGGTGATCAATGGAAGCACCAATATCATTAAAGGTAAAAGGGAAAGGTTGAGTTTGAGAAGGTTAATGAGAGTTAGAGGGCATTTTTTTCCCAAGGAATCCGGATCAAAGTCGAGGGGATTTGGTTGTCAGTGTGCTTTGTATAACGCAGGAGATGAGAAAGTCAGTGATATTGCACAGCATTGTACAAGGTATTCACAATCACTACATTTATCAGACCAGTGTTACATAATCTAAAGTGTGAAACCCATATTACAAATCTGCTGCCCTGAGAGAACTTTGCCAGTCATAGAGTTCTTGGAGATTTCGATCTCCTGTATCTTGATGAGATCAAGGGGGTGTGCATGTGCATGTGCATGGGCAGGGAGTAGATGTGGAAGATGAAGTTCAGGGAAACAAAGAGGCAAGGAAGTCATTGGAGGCTAGATGGAAGTCAAAACCATCAGGGATAAGAAGTCACTTAGCACCAAGTCACAGGGCAGGCAGAGATTTCAGTGAAGAAAACACCCAGGGACTTGTGTGGGAGCACCTTCAAGAAGAAGGCATACCCACCATCTTCTCAAGGTAAACTAGGGATGGGCAATAAATGCCAGTTTTGCCAGCGATGCCCACATCCCAAGAATTTTTTTTTTTTAATGTAGGCTGATGATAGATGAGGAGAGCTTTGAAGGAATGGTGGGATAATAGGTGATAATAGGTGACCTGTTCAAAGGTAGAGAAAGAGGGGAGGAGTAGAGCGATATGCAAGGTGGTATTAGGAGATAATAGCCACACTTATGCCACTGCAGTTTGTGTGGGGGTTATGGTGGAATGAGAAAGCAGGGAAGAGTAATCTACATTTAGCTGACGTGTGTTACGTAAAGTAAGGAATGCAAACCATGTTAGACTTGCTGTTTTAACCAACTGTTTTTATTACAATTATAAACACAGCTCATAATTTTCAGATTCTGCCTTACAGTTTCTTCTATGTGTCCTTCATGATATCAAGTGTCATAGTCCCAAAATTCATACCATTTCTTGGTGAGGAAATCACATAATCTGGATCGGGGGGGGAGAGGGAGGAATTTGTGTCAGAACTTGGTTCCACAGGATATCTCCCCTTTCATGCACCGATGCAGAATTTCGACTGTGTGAAGTCAGTGTAAGAGGAGACACTGGCAGGATGATGTTCACAGGAAATCCAACGTATAGTACAACCAACGTTTAGTATGCCTGCATTATGCAAGCTTACTTTCCGTACAACAAGCATAAGTGGGACCCACAATTCTGTTTCCTAACAGTAATTGATCTCAGAGAGGTTAATTACAGAATCATCCTTTCAGGCAGTGCATTCCAGATCATCATAACTCGCTGCGTAAAAAAATTCTTCTCATCTCCCCTCTGATTCTTTTGCCAATTAGCTTAAATCTGTGTCCTCTGGTTACTGACTCTCCTGCCAGTGGAAACAGTTTCTCCTTATTTACTGTACCAAGACCCCTCATAATTTTTGAACATCTCTATTAAACCTTCTCTTAACCTTCTCTGCTCTAAGGAGAACAATCCCAGCGTCTCTTGTTTATCCACATAACTGAAGTCCCACATCCTTGGTACCATTCTAAAATCTTGACATCCTTCCTAAAGTGTGGTGTACAGAATTGGACACAATACTCCAGCTGAAGCCGAACCAGTTTTTTTAAAGATTTCGCATAACTTCCTTGCTTTTGATTTCTATGCCATTATGAAAGAAGCAACCACATATGACTTCAGGAGATAAAAATAATTGTTCTCCGACCAGTTCGACCAATCTCCAACTCCTCTCACCAACAGAGCAGCAAGGTATCACTCTGAAATTCTATGGGCAGACACTTCCACCCATCAGGCTTCCCCCAGGTTGCCCATTTTAAATCTATGACCCTGTCCCTGGGATTTGGGATGGGGTCAGCACCAGGGCCAGCCTGATGGGCGGAAGTCGGTGGCACACCGGCCTGCAAGGAATTGCCAAGCCCATGAGTTGAGCAAAACCAATACATTTTGATAATTGTATTTCCTTTCAAAATTTTCCTAATAGAGGTTGATCACAGCAGCTCCCTATCTAAAGTGCCAGATGGACAAATCCCATCATTGCGTTTAACCTGACTAGCTGACTGTCATGGGAGTCTGCAGCTTGCACTAAGGTGGCTTGTTTCTCCCTGAGCTCCCTTCAAAGTAGGCATTTTAAGATCTTTTGTTCATCTCCTCCTGTCTTGCTGAAGTGAAGTTCCTCACATGTCTTCACCAAGATGCCTCAATTCAAGAAAATAACTGAAGTCCTGAAATCCATTTTGGCACTAACTGAGCATCTACACAGCTCCAAAAACCTAGTTTCCAGTCAGATACAGGATCTGGAGGCAAGTTACTGTTCACTTTCAATAGTTCAAAGTATAAAAGCTAGGATCAAATGTCAACATATTGGATTTCTTGATTCCTCCTGATAAATCCCCTTTTCTTTGAAAGTCAAGTAAACAGAGATCAGCGCACTGTGTTTAACTGTTCAAATAACCAGGTGCTGCTTATATTGAGATGCCAAATATTTTCTCATCAATCAAAGCAATCTAAAGGGTGCACAGTGGAGAGAAGGGGGCCCAGGTGCAGCAAATATGATTGGCATCGAAAATGTGTGCTTATCTTTTTTGGAGTCGAAGGTGGTGCCTGGAGGTTTGACTCCGTCACGGTTACAGTGAGACGGTATTGATTGATGGATGCAGATGCTGTACTGATGCTTTTTCTCTCTGCGCCTGTAAAAATGTAATCTATGAAAATAATTCCAGGGGCTGTATCATCACGCTGTGGGGATGTTGGGGAGGAGGGGCTGGAAGGGGCATCCATTTTGTTAATGGTACAGACACAGAATACAAACCTCAATTTGCCTTTGGCTTTACCCATTTTTTAAGGAGGGGTGGGGTGCAGAAATAGCTCAAAATGTACCCGTCCACGTGGCTCCAATCCAAGCCTGATATTTTAGGTTCTTTTAACAAAGAGTTGAAGAAGGTAAAATTACAGTAATTAGCCCCAGTGTGTGTGCCGTCCACAGTACATATGGAGCCAGGGGTGGCAGGTGCCCTTCAGTATCTTGCCCAATAGGCCATTCTGCATTCATGAGCCTGGACATGGAGCGTCAGCTATTTGACCTTGGAACAGGCATTACAGTTAAGGCCTATCCTATTCCTACCAGACATATTGACATGGTCTCTGCTTCAATCACTTACTCTGGTACTACATTTCACGGCCTCACAACCCTCTGCATAAAAGGAATTCTCCTGCTGTTGGTCCTAAATCTCTTACATTTAAGCCAAGGCGGAGAAGCCCGAGGACCAACCTAAATTTTCCCTCGGACCCATCATAGTAATTGTAGTGAACTGCAAGCGCCAATCGGGCGTCCCAACGCAGCACGCCAGTCCGTGGCCTTCGAATTTCAACCGGTTCGGATGCCGGCCG
This sequence comes from Squalus acanthias, assembly GCA_030390025.1. NCBI lineage: Eukaryota > Metazoa > Chordata > Chondrichthyes > Squaliformes > Squalidae > Squalus > Squalus acanthias. Next base: position 27,852,542 of record CM059432.1, on the reverse strand, counting down.
AGGCACACAGGTGAGTTCGGTGAGCGTGCCTGCTCCTCCTGGCTTCACATTAAGGTAAGTTTTTTAAAATTTGTTCATGGGATGTGGGCATCGCTGGCAAAGCCAGCATTTATTGCCCATCCCTAATTGCCCTTGAGAAGGTGGTGGTGAGCCGCCTTCTTGAACCACTGCAGTCCGTGTGGTGAAGGTACTCCCACAGTGCTGTTAGGAAGGGAGTGCCAGGATTTTGACCCAGCGACGATGAAGGATCGGCGATATACTTCTAAGTGAGGATGGTGTGTGACTTGGAGGGAAACTTGGAGGTGGTGGTGTTCCCATGCGCCTGCTGCCCTTGTCCTTCTAGGTGGAAGAGGTCGCGGGTTTGGGAGGTGCTGCCGAAGAAGCCTTGGCGAGTTGTTGCAGTGCATCTTGTAGATGGTACACACTGCAGCCACAGTACGCTGGTGGTGGAGGGAGTGAATGTTTAAGGTAGTAGATGGGGTGCCAGTCAAGCGGGCTGCTTTGTCCTGGATGGTGTCGAGTTAAAAAAACTTACCTGCAGGCTTCCTTTGCGGTCTCCAGTGGGTCTTAAAAGGACTGTTGATAAAGCCGCTGTCGAGTCTGAAAAATTAGTCAGCACTTGCGGCAACACAAGCTGTGACTACTTTTCACCAATTTTGGTAGCGGGTCTGGAAATAGGCACAGGAGCCTTATCGTGTTTAATGTTTTCATGTTTAATTGAATATTCCAAAATTTTCTCTACCACACATGTATTCTTAGCTTTATTTGCAAAACACAAGGCTGCTTGACCCTTGCTTCTTTCTGGTTTTAATATTCAAGCTCCATTTGGGCAACACAAAGATGAGGATTGTTAGATTTATTGCTCCTCTGAGGGTGCTGAGTTCTGGTATGCCTCCCTTCCCCTCCTCCCACCTCCCATCCGTAACTTGGTCCCAAAACTAGGCTCTGTAACTTCTAACCCTTCACATTCTCAGTTGATGAGATGGAATGATTGGTATTCCGGCCCCCGGTTTCCTGTTGTGTCCTCAAAATATTTGCCATCTAATTGTGCCAGGATGCAGCTAAAGTGCATAAAAAGTGTTAAGAGAAAATTCTGGAAATTCATGGCAGGTCAGTCAGTATCTGAAAGAGAAAAACAGGTTAATATTTTAAGTGTTTTTTGGCTTTGACCAGCTGTGGAATTCTAGCATTTGTCGTTTTCTTTTTATTTCCTAGAATTTTATTCATGTAAGTAGTTGGGTGACAGGCAATTGGCCTAAGGCCCAGTGGGACTTGGGTCTCTCTCTGTGTGATTTCCCTCTTCCCCCTCAGTCACCACTGAATTCTCGATCTCAGCAGGCTCTCCAGTACTGGTGGTGCAAGTAGGGCTTAAGTGCTCCTAAGGAGTATTGGCAAACCAGCCCATGCACTTAGTGCTCTGTTACAACCCAGGACTGCCAGAGGCCTAGAAGCAGGCTGTTTTTCTCTCTTGCATCTTTCTTTCTCTTTTTTTTTCTCTTTCTCTCTCTCTCTTTATTCTCTCTTCACGTCTCCCTTCTTTCTCTCTCTGGTTGAATATGTGATGCATATTAGGGTAGAACTGAAGCAAGAGGGAAATATGTTTTGAAACAGGGGGATGAAATAACAGCAATAATTAGTACATAATAAAAGAAGTGCTATTTCATTTTTTTTAATGATTTGTTGGTGAATTCTTTTTTGTACACGTCAAGTTTAAGGATGCTGAGGATAAGGAATGGAACACTTTCCAATTTGGACACCAGATGTCACTATCAAGCACTCCCAGGGCAGGAATGGCAATATGGCTTAATTCCAGCCTCAGAAAAGCACTACCTACTGCAGCAGCTATACATTTCCACTTCCCACATGAGAAGTCCTTGTGGCCTCTCAATGCTTATGCTTTTTAATGCCGGTAATGAGTGGTTTAATGCTGCATACTCGTACCCACTGGATTAGAAGAGTGCCCAAGTGTAGGGCCATCAGTCAGGGCTAGAGTGAAATATAAATCTAACCCACCATGGACCAATAGCTTCACAATTATACTGAGAGACTGTATCGTATTTTCTTGGAAAGTTCTAAAAATAGTCACAGAATTCATGATGAATTGGCAGACCACTAAGGGGCCACTAAGGGGAAGTATTATACTGGTGCTCTTCTGAGTTCATGGTTTAGCCGCATTGTAAGGATAAAGTCGAGGGAGCTTTACTCTGCAGCTAATTTATGCTGTATTTGACTTAGAAGTGCTCAATTCTGACACCGAGTGCAGAAACTGAGAAAACATTCCATTCCCCCAGCACTGATGTCCCCACCTTGATGAGCACAAAATTCTCCAGCCTGTTTTGTTTAAATTTCTGCCCTGTGGACACGTTTACACAAAAGGAGCTCCCGGCTAATATGCCACTCCTTACAAACGCTCTTAAAGTGGAGCAGGAAGGAGCGCCACCTGTTTTTTGTGCATGACGGTGTTCATTGAATAATGCCATGGGATCTTTTTACATAGGATTACATAGGATACACAGCACAGAAACAGGCCATTCGGCCCAACCAGTCCACGCCGATGTTTATGCTCCACTCGAGCCTCCTCCCGTCTTTCCTCATCCAAATCTATCAGAATAACCCTCTATTCCCTTCTCCCTAATATGCTTATCTAGCTTCCCCTTAAATGCATCTATACTATTCGTCTCAACCACTCCCTGTGGTAGCGAGTTCCACATTCTCACCACTCTCTGGGTAAAGAAGTTTCTTCTCAATTCCCTATTGGATTTCTTGACTATCTTATATTGATGGCCTCTAGTTTTGTCCTTCCCCACAAGTGGAAGCACTCTCTCTGTGTCTACTCTTACATCCACCTGAGAAGTTTAATGTCCCATCTGAAAGACGGCACCCCTGACAATGCAGCACTCCCACAGTACCACACTGAAGAGCCTGGATTATCTGCTCAAGTCCTGGAAAGTAATTGAGAGTTAGGAGAGATAGTGTCGTGTATGAGATTTTTTAAAACTATTTCAGGATTGGCCAGGGTCCTCTTTTCCAGCCCTGTATATTCCTATGTGCTTGAATTATTCTCTGTAGTTACAGCCATATTCACCATTTCTCAGTGCATGGTATTTCCCTCTTCCATTAAAATAGTCAGTAATTGCTAGGTTCAAGTCTGGGTTTTAATCATTTCTTTTTCTCCTTTGTATTTATGTGTCTTATTTATGCAGATGTTAGTTATTAAGCTTTTATTCCCAGTTTTCTTGACGTGACTTTTCTTTTCCTGACTGAAGTCACTGACTTATCATGTCCTCATTCAAAATCAACATGATATCAATCAGAGACAGGAGCTCTGAATTTTTTTTCTCTCTCCTCTGTAGCCCAGAGACACTGAGACCAATTGTTGTGACCCAAACGCAACTTGGATGAGGTCACCTTACTCAGTACAGATAAGGAGCCAAAGCCAGAATGATTTGGTAAAAGAATGAAACGATGACCCAAAGATATCAGAGTGCTGCCAATTGTGTTGATGCACATCTCCACCATTTATATCTGTCAAGTCAGAGGAGTACTTGATAAAATAAAATGCTCACTATTTTATTGGGATCATTCTAATTCAAACAGAAGTTGGTGTCATGGACCCTCTCTAATGACTCAGCCAGTTTATCCAGTGATAGCTGAGCCATACAAAGCGCAAGGCCCCAGATTCTGTCCCCTGGTCTGTTCTGACTTAGGTGATCTGCAAAGAGACATTGATAGGATGCAGAGCTGGGCCGAAAAATGGCAGATGGAATTTAACCCTGATAAGTGCGAGGTGATTCATTTTGGTAGGGCAAATTTGAATAAGGATTACAGGGTCAACGGCAGGGTTCTGAGGAACGTGGAGGAGCAGAGGGATCTGGGGGTTCATATCCACAGATCTCTGAAGGTTGCCACTCAAGTGGATAGAGCAGTAAAGAAGGCCTATGGTGTGTTGGCGTTTATTAACAGAGGGTTTGAGTTTAAGAACCGTGAGGTTATGCTGCAACTGTACAGGACCTTGGTGAGACCACATTTGGAATATTGTGTGCAGTTCTGGTCACCTCACTATAGGAAGGACGTGGAAGCATTGGAAAGAGTGCAAAGGAGATTTACCAGGATGCTGCCTGGTTTGGGGGGGAGGTCTTATGAGGAAAGATTGAGGGAGTTGGGGCTTTTCTCTTTAGAGCGGAGGAGGATGAGAGGCGACTTAATAGAGGTTTATAAGATGATGAGGGGGATAGATAGAGTGGATGTTCAGAGACTATTTCCTCGGGTAGAGGCAGCTGTTACAAGGGGGCATAACTATAAGGTGCATGGGGGGAGATATAGAAGGGATGTCCGAGGTAGATTCTTTACTCAGAGAGTGGTTGGGGTGTGGAATGGACTGCCTGCTGTGATAGTGGAGTCGGACACTTTAGGAACTTTCAAGCGGTTATTGGATAAGCACATGGAGCACACCAGAGTGATAGGGAGTGTGATAGCTTGATCTTGGTCTCGGACAATGCTCGGCACAACATCGAGGGCCGAAGGGCCTGTACTGTGCTGTACTCTTCTATGTTTCTATGTTTCTATCTCAGGTAGTGTGACAATAGGGAGGGGGACAATCGGCCAGAGTTCAAACTCCTAACTGAGATCCAACAACCTCTGCTGGACATTCACTGTGTGACATCAGGTGAGGATAAGATAGCCTTGTGACATTCAATATCAAGAACCACAGATGAAGTAAGGCCACTTGGGAGAGGTACTGGGTATAAAGTAGGCAACAGGCAATGCCACATCAGCAAAGGGTCAAAGTCTTGAGGAAAGAAGTAGAAGGGGGAAAATGAACAGGTTTATTTTTAAAACATTCCTCACTGGTGATAGTGGTACCCCAGAGCCTCAGTGCAGTGCTGAATGATGACCAGAGGCAAGCATTACCCCTGGTGTGACATTACTTTAAGGTACTGAGCAGATGTTAACAGACACATTCCATTCACATTGGAGTTCTATCTGAACTTTTAACTTATCAAGATGATACTTGCTTTTCTGATCATTTACTGCGCTTCTTTTAGTGGAAGAGACAGAATGTTGCCCGTCCTGCTTGGCAAGTTGGACCTGCTTGCTGGACAGCATGACTGGAGTGCCTCCCATGTAGATGTTAGACTGATACTCATCAGGTTCCATGTTTTCAAGATGCTGGGGAATGGAAATTCTGACATTTTAGTGTCAGCATTAAACATTCCCAGGTCAGGCATAGTACAGTAGCACCCTTATATTTAACGCAACGTAAAGCTCTCCCACTGCCCTGGCAATATGTCTTAATCCCAAACTCAGAAAAGTGCCCACAACTGCACCAATTGGACATTTGCAGCTTCCACATCAGCCTAACTGACTCAGACTGACTGGTCTGGGAAATCGCACTTCCACAATAGGGGTGGTCATCTGAGATTATATATTCCTTGAAACAGCTCCAGTGTCAAATTAAGGACAGTTTTGTGATGTGAGGACTGGATGGAGATTGCACAAAGTCATTTAACATAGGAGGAAGTCTGGGCTGGATTCTGAACTCCGAAGTGAAAGGACAATGTAGTAACCCAGTGTGCCACCCTGTCCCTCCCACATGGAAAAGGGAACACACATGTTGGTTGAGAGATAAATATTGGCCAGGACACCGGGGAGAACTCCCCACTCTTCTTCGAAATAGTGTCATGGGATCTTTTATGTCCACCTGAGAGGGCAGACAGGGCCTCGGTTTAACATCTAATCCAAAAGACAACACCTCTGATAGTGCAGCACTCCCTCAGCACTGCACTGGAGTGTCAGCCTGGATTTTGTGCTCAAGGCTCTGGAGTGGAACTTGAACCCACAACCTTTGGACTCAGAGGCGAGCGTGCTACTCACTGGCCATGGCTGAGCACTGGGCCCTATATTTAATTGAGATACTCGGTCTTATTTTTGTTCCCATTCCAATTGTCTCCCCTCCTCTCCAGGCGCCGGGTCATGCTGGAGAGGATCGCCAACCACTTTCTGGTACTTCAGCTAAATGATCATTCTTTCCATGTGAGCCTCAATAGGATAATCGGCTGTGAAAGTGTCACAGCAGAAACTGATCCCATCTTCACTCGACTCGTGGCACTTTCCAGCAGAGGTCGCTGGATTGTGATCAGGAGCAGCCATCCTACCTGATTTCCCCTCTTTGTTCCCAGTCCAAGGGACCTAAGGTCAATTATACCATCCAAATTGCTGCACCCAACTGATATTAGTTAACTTGCAAAGGCCAGGGATGCAACCTGGGACGTTCCTGGTGTCATACATTTTATAGACTGAGCGATCACTGATGAGTCAGTGGCAGCTCACCACTGCCCCTTTTCTAACTCTGCTATCTCTTCTTCACAGGGCCTCACCCAGGATTCCAAGGCAGCTTCAGAGGGGGACGAGAACTCGACGGATTTCGTCCACCCGTATAACCGCACGCAGTACTGCCATTGGCCCTGCCAGTGTCCGAAGCGCATGCCCAGGTGCCCTCCCGGAGTTAGCTTGGTGATGGATGGCTGCGAGTGCTGTAAGGCATGCGCCAAGCAGCTGGGAGAGAACTGCACGGAGGCAGACACCTGCGATTATCACAAAGGACTGTACTGCGACTATAGTGGGGACGCCCCTAGGTACGAAGTAGGAATATGTGCATGTAAGTGAAATATATATTTTGGTAACTTACACAAAATAAATACATTTGTGAGAGATTTAAAGGGACACATCACTCTTGGAGGACAAGGGCTGCTCATTCAATCTAAAGTACTCACTAGAAAGGTTGTGGCAACTATCAATTACTTCTCAACGTTCAGAAAGCCTTCAATAAGTGCCACATGAAAGGCTTGCTACACAGCTTAAGGCAATGGGTATACCAGGTAAAATGTGTAGATGGATAAAGAATTCATTGAACGAGAGGAAGCAGGATTAAGGGTGTGATTTCAGGCTAGGGAGCTGCACTGAGTAGAGGGCCCTAGGAATCAGTGCCGCAACTCCTACTGTTCCTGTTCTACATAAACAACCAGGATTCAGAAACACGTTGGAAGGAAAAATTAGGTGCAGACTTGCTGAATAACGTTCAACTAATTAGGGAAGAGGCTGAAAGAGATCTGGGAGTGATAGGAGAGCCACAGCAGTCAGGTGTGAACTGAATAGAATTACATCGAAGTTACAGCACAGAAACAAACCATTCAGCCCATCTGGTTTATGCTGGTATTTATGCTCCACACAAGTCTTCTCCCACCCCTCTTCATCTACCCCTATCAGCATATCCTTCTATTCCTTTCTCTTGTGCTTATCCAGCTTCCCCTTAAATGCATCTATGCTATTCACCTCACCTTGTGATAGTGAGTTGCAAATTTCTACCACTCTGGGTAAAGAGATTTCTCCTGAATTCCCTATTGGATTTATTGGCGACTATCTTATATTTATGGCCCCTAGCCTCCCCCACAAGTGGAAATATCTTCTCTGCGTCTTCCCTATCAAAGCCCTTTATCAGTTTTTTCCCCCAAAGTTACTGCTCTTTTCTGCTGAAACTGCTGACTGCTACTGGAGTACAGCTCTTGTAGCCCTCAGATACATCACCAAAGCAACATGCCTTCATGCCTAAGCAATGACTATCAGCAGGCTATTTAACCATAGCAAGCATCACACTCGAGCTCAATCATGTCCTTAATTTTCACATGCATACACATTTTCCAACAAGGGTCATTGGATAGCAATCAATAGCAGGAGCCCGGTCTGATCCTTTTTCCCCGACCCTACCCCAGTGATGAATGTAACAGTAGGACTGTCCTGGGTAAGATTATTCAACTCAGCTCAGACCAGGGGTTGAACCTGGTTACATGGTTCTGCTTTATTCTATCACTGGGCTGGTCAAATTTACTTTCATCTATCTGTTACCAGTGTTCATTGGGCTGGCTGCATGCCACGTGACTTCCTTAGGTGTTTTACTGGATCTTTCAAACCACTAGCCTTAGTGAAACTCGCACCAAGTCCCGTTCGCCCATCACCCCTGGGCTCGCTGACCTACATTGGCTCCCGGTTAAGCAACGCCTCGATTTCAAAATTCTCATCCTTGTTTTCAAATTCCTCCTTGGCCTCGCCCCTCCCTATCTCTGTAATCTCCTTCAGCCCCACAACCCCCCGAGATATCTGTGCTCCTCTAATTCTGCCCTCTTGAGCATCCCTGATTATAATCGCTCAACCATTGGTGGCCGTGCCTTCTGTTGCCTAGGCCCTAATCTCTGGAATTCCCTGCCTAAACCTTTCCGCCCCTCTACCTCTCTTTCCTCATTTAAGACGCTCCTTAAAACCAACCACTTTGACCAAGCTTTTGGTCACCTGCCCTAATTTCTCCTCATGTGGCTTGGTGTAAAAAATGTTGTCTTTTAATACTCCTGTGCAGCGCCTTGGGATGATTTACTACATTAAAGGTGCTATATAAATACAAGTTGATGTTGTTGTTTTTGTTTATTAACAAGTTGCAGTTAAGTGTGCAAGGCCCATGTGCCAGCAGCATGCAGCACAGGCATGCTATTAAACCCAATATAAAAACAGACATACAGCACCTTTAACCCAACTGCTTCCCTAATGTCCTTTACCTGTCCTTACCTGGTCTGACCTGTATGTGACTCCAGTCCCACACTAATGTATTTGACTCTTAACTGCCCTCTGAACTGGCCTAGCAAGCCACTCAGTTGTATCAAACCACAGCATCTGAAGAAGGACTACCACCACCTTCTCAGGGCAATTAGGGATGGGCAATAAATGCCGGCCTCGCCCAAATCCCGAGAGTAAAAGAAAGAGAAATATTATATCTGAAAACATACTAGGAAATCTCTTGTGGCATTGCTCACGGCTAGCCAAATTAAATGGTGACCCTGATATTGCTCTCCTACGTACCTGGGGACATGCAGTTCCCATACACAAAGGAACAGACAAGGTGGCAGAGACCCGTGACAGCAGCTCTCCTCTCCCATTACTTTACACTAGTACTTCTGAGGCTTTCCCCAAGGGTACAACCATAACAGGCGCACACATTGTAATAGGATAGAAATGTGACTCCTCCCACCTCATTTTCCTGTCGGAACGCTGTTAAGTCTCTCATTTGGAGGGCCCCTGAAGAAATTGGTGGTAGTTGTTGTGCCCACTGTCTCCCCTCACATTGGAGAATCTGAGAGGGACAGCCTGCAAGGCAAAGGGGCCTAAAAGAGTGAATGGCCCTTTCTCCAACAGGGACCCATTGGATCCTCAGGTCTGGAGGCCCTTTCACTGCTGTTTTTGTTAAACCCCTTACAGAGGCTGCCTTTGCGCTCCCCAATTCTGGGCCCAGGCTCCTCCCAGATGGTGGGCCTATCAGGGCTAATGACCTGAATCTGCAAATATTTGCAGGTCCGGGCCAGGTCAGGTGACTTGACCTTCATGGTGCACTGTGGTTGACTAAAGCTTCAGCGCAGGGGAAGGAAAGAAATATCAGGAGCAATATGACTTTTAGGTGTGTTTGTTGTAACAGGCTGAGAGAGGTTATAGTGCCATCTGTAGAGCATGTAAGAATAACATGTAATATTGGAATCTTTTTAAGGTAACAGTGTCATCCTCTGGAGGAAGTAAGAATAGCAGGAATTACTATTATTGTTACCATTGATTTGAATGGACTGATGTCACTATCATGGCAAAGCAAATAAATTGTTTTCCTATATTAAAGATTAAATAATATTATGAGCTTGTTTCATAGGTTTGGAATGAATCTTTCATTTTGTTACTTTTAGATCTGGTTGGAGTAGGGTGTGAGCTCAATGGAGCCATATATTCCAATGGCCAAAGCTTTCAACCCAACTGCAAGTACAAATGTACATGTGTGAACGGTGCTATTGGCTGCATCCCTGTGTGCAGGCAGTCCCGACCTCCACTCGTCTGGTGTCAGAACCCCAAACGTATTAAAATGCCAGGAAAATGCTGCGAGAAGTGGATCTGTGACGAGTCGAAGAAGCTCAGGAAGACTGCCCCTCGCCATGTGTCCATGTCAGGTAGGAGAACGTGAGCGTAAAGAGGAATACTCATGTTCTGGATCAGTTGAGGTTTCTGCAGATCTTTGTAAATTGAGGCACTGCCTGAAAAGGTGGTGGAAGCAGATTCAATAATAACTTTCAAAAGGGAATTGGATAAATACTGGAAGGGGAAAAATTTGCATGGCTATGGGGCAGATAAGTGAGACTAATTGGAAAGCTCTTTCAAAGAGCCAGCACAGGCACAATGGGTCAAATGGCCTCCTGTATCATTCTATGATTCAATGATCCTTCTGCTCCCCCTCCCCTCCATTCTTCTTCTGTCCTCTCCTGAAGGCGCTGATGCTTGCTGGAGTGGGTTCTCAGCCTCTAATACCTTGTCCAAGTGACATTTCTTCATTTGTGAACTATGACAGTGTTTCTCAGCAGGCTAATTGACAGTAGGAATGGGTGCAGGAGGAGGGGGAGGAATCACAGCCAACTTGAGTGTGTACTCAGCGACACATGCACACATGCCAGCAACAGTCACTGGATGCCAATCACCAGTGGGAATCCTGGATGGTTTCCCGTCTCTAGCCCAGGGGCACTGACGCCAGTTTTGCCACCCCTTCCTCTATCCCAGCTGATATCAGCTAACTTAGCACAGACCAGATATCGAACCTGAGACCGTCCCAGTCTGTGTGCCTTAGTTTCACATTCCACGGGAGTGCGACCACTGAGAAATGGGACAGTTTAGTCATTTTTGACATAATTGATGTCAGTGACAGATGTGCATATGTGGAACAGATTCCCTGCAAAAGTAATTAATTCTAGGTCAATTGATGCCTTTAAAAAGGTTTGGCCCAATACTTGTCAAAAAAGGAGTTTGAGGTTGGTAGATATGTTACTATAGCTGTTTGCTTCATGTAAGGGTTGGGAAGAGAGTATGGACATCTTGGATAGGGTGGAGAATCAATAATTGATGGAGTCATGCAGCGGATTGTGAAAGGAGCAGATTTGAATATCCGAATGGCCTTTTCTCATTCAAACCCTTCTTATGTTATGATGTTGCCTACATGATCGCCCCTCAAATCTCAATTGACCACTTTACCTTCTAAAAAGACCCACACTTAAATATTTTGTCCATATATTTCAGTTGTGTGAGATGTACACGTTTCATTATTAAATTTGTCATCTTCTCCCTTTGGTAACATCACTTCAAATTTTAATGAGAGATTCCTCAGACCTTCTTCTTGTGTCCTCTTCTCCATCAGTCACAGGCAGTCCTAGTAGGCCTGACTTAGGAGAATAGCATGCATTTTTCTCATTGATTCAAAAGGGAATTGGATAAATACTTGAAGGGGAAAAAAATTGCAGGGCTGTGGGGAAAGAGCAGGGGAATAGGACTAATTGGATAGCTCTTTCAAAGAACCAGCACAGGCACGATGGGCAAAATGACCTCCTCCTATGCTGTATGATTCTATAATTCTATCATCATTTGGCTTTGAATCAGCACAAATCCACCCTATAATGCAGCTCTAAATTGCCACAAAGGTGGCCTATATGTCAGCAAAAATGTGAAGTCGCACAACACCAGGTTATAGTCCAACAGTTTTATTTGAAATCACAAGCTTTCGGAGCTATCGATCGCCCCTTCCTCAGGTGAAGTAAAGAGATACAGAATCGCCAAAGCATATATAGATAGATATTTCAGCAGGCAGGTTACTGTAGAGGAAGTGTTACACTTTGTGCTGCCAATTGTGCCACATGCTGAACCTAGTAAAGGTCTTGCTGCTACGTTTTTGAATATTTGGGAAGCAGAGAACAGAAATGGCCATGGCGGTTTTAGCAGGACTGGGTTGAGAATGATGCTAACTCAGTTGTCGATTCTCCCGTGTTCCAGCTTACACAGGCGAATCGGAAGTGTGGCGCCAGAACTGCTTGGGGCAAACTACGCCTTGGAGCACCTGCTCAAAATCTTGTGGAATGGGAATATCGACAAGGATTTCAAATGAAAACAACCAGTGCAAACTGGCGAAAGAAAGGCGCCTTTGCTACTTACGACCCTGCGACATTGACATTACGAAGCATATCAAGGTAACATTCTCAGTCTTATTTGACATCATTAAATTCGTACTCCCAGGGCCATCCCAGTGACTCGCTGAATAAATGCAGTGTGGTACCAAGCCATACAGACCAGTAAGGTTCCTGTTTCGTCCTCTGGTCTGTGTTGAATCAGCTGTCTGAGCCGGACCCCTGTCTTCAGAAGGGAAAAAAATCAGACAGGGTTCATGCTCGATTGCTGCCTAGTGATTCCCGCTGGAATCAAAGTCCATCCTGATACCCTCCCAGCTCCCCCAGCTCCCCCAGCATGGTCAAACACTTTGTCAGTACTTACTATCCAGGTTTACACATGAAGAATGACTACCTAGACTAGATACTAGAGGGCTTGCAGTAGCAGCGGAGCAATCATGAGGCAATGCTTTCAGCAGAGGAGGGGGGAAAGGGGCTGAATATTGGGGGAAGGGGGAAACCCATATTCCTTTCCTGCTGGAGTCCATACAGGAAAGATGGGGCAATAGGAATACTCAGGGTGGAATAAAATCATCAAATCACTGCAAATTCTCAATCTAAAAGAAATAATTTTGGTGGACAAGATCAACTCTGTCAAAAGCAAAATACTGTGGATGCTGGAAATCTGAAATAAAAACAGAAAATGCTGGAAATAATCAGCAGGTCAGGCAGCATCTGTGGAGAGAAAAACAGAGTTAACGTTTCAGGTCAAAGACCTTTCGTCAGATCAACTCTGTAACAACCATGGTCAGATCTGAGATTCTGAAACTCCATCCAAACCCCCAAAATCTAATTTCCAAGAGTCAAGCACTGGATTTACAGAGTCAAAAAGAAGAAAGATGTAGCGGAAGATTTTGTCTGGTTGCTATAGTCCTGATTTTGCAAGGCTTGGCTGGCAGTGCAGGGCCTCAATAAAAGCAAGCAGGGCTGTGCGCCTGATTTGTAGCGCGATGGTTTTAAGGCAAAGTATTGGCGAAGCAAATAGAGGCTGCGCTGGTGTAGACCCCAAGCCCTGTTTCAAGTGTGAGTTATGTAAATTTCACAGTATTCTGGTCAGCTCCACCCCTGGGCAAACTGTCCCCATCAAACCTGACACCACTGATTCCTGTGCTGCTGTTTAAGTGCCATCAGCTTTAAGGCACTGGTTGGGATTGTCAAGATAGGTCTTTATATTTGACTTTTTGAATAAGAAACAGTTTTTCTGCTTGAGGGTGTGTTGCAGGATGCTGTTAGTAATGTACACTTAGTGATTGAGGCAATGTTCACTATTATATCACCCACCCTCCTTTAGCGAGGGGAAACTAGTCCACTTATGGACTAATAATCCCGACATACTGAATTCAAATCCCACCATGACAGCTTGAAAATTTGAAATTCGTTTTATAAAAAATCTGCAAATATAAAAATACTGGTATCACTAAAAGTGACCATGAAGCTGCTGGATTCCGAACATACGAAATTGACGGGCATGAAAAGAACAGCTGGTCCATCAAGCCAGTCCCTCACTCATGATGGCTGGAGCATCATGACTAGACACTTCCCACCTCCCCCCGCCCACCCCCAACTGCAGCCACATAATCTCCGAGATAGGCAAAAAACCAGAAAAACCCAGGGCCGATAAGGGCAAAAATACTCTGGAAAATTCTTCTCCGACCCCCTCAATCAAACCCCGTCCAGGAGATCACATGGACCATGTGTTATCTGTAAAACCACTTACCTTCTAAATGATGCAATCTCTGCCCCAGTCCAGCTCCCTCATAAAGGCCTGCAGAGACTCAACACCACCACACCAGCTGGCAATCTATTCCAGAGGCTCACTACAATCTGGGAAAAGCAGAATCGCCAAACATCCAGTCTATTCCAACTCTTATATAGTTTAAACTCATGTCCCCTGGTCTTCCCAAAATTTGTTAAACTATAATAATCTATCATTAAGCACACTGTCGTAAAAAACCCAACTGGCTCACTAATGTCCTTTAGGGAGGCAAACCTACCGTCCTTATTTGGTCTGGCGTACGTGGTTAACTTTTAACTGCCCTCTGAAGTAGTCTAACGAGCTACTCAGTCAGGGAAACTAGGGACGGGCAATAAATGCCAGCCTTGCCAGCGACGCCCATATTCCGAGAATGAATAATTAAAAAAAATCCCCTTGACAGCTGCTGAAGTTATTCACCTGGGTCGTTATCGCCACACAGGGTAGAAATGCCCCCCTCTTCGTGATCATCCATCTGCCCCATGCCATCAAAAGAGAAGTCTCACGGTCAAACCAGTGCAATATAGCAGGTTATTTTAGCCCAACCTGTCCGGTGGGAAACTGACGGGATCGGGTCAGTTGCCTGTTTTACGTCCCGTCTGATTTTACTTTCCATTGAGAGGAAAATCGGGCAGGGGTAACACGGGGGTCTGATCCAGTCCGATAGTTTTCCTCCCAGTGGGTTTGGTTGAAATTACCCCCGCTCGTCCTATTCACATACCATCATTCTACATTGTGGTCCCTGTTCCTCCACTTACTGCTGGGCACAAAAAACATGTTTATGATTTTGTTACAAATTGTGATCAGAGACAACCCTCCAACTTTGTTTATGTCACTAGCACATAAGCCTAGAAACTACTGTTGCCCATATTATTTACTTAACGTGTTCCTATGGCACTCCTCTGTCTGTTATTTTAACGGAGGTGTTAGCTCCTTTGAAGTAATGCCTTATTGCCCACGCTAAAATAACAGACAGAGGAATGTCATACAAAGGCTTTGAGATAATACCACCAACCATAATAACCAGGCAATAGTGCGCTGAAGGACTCTTTTCTGTTGGGGTGATAAATGACCAGCAGCCTCTAGGTGTCCTCAGCACAAAACAGATATGAGGTAGGATACTGGTGTTTAACGCATGTACTGAGGCCGTCTGGTGGCAGAACCTCAATACTGCACCTACATTTTTACTATGCATATATAGATATCTTTGATCTTTTCTATAGTATTCAAATGGAATGTAAACCATACACTGGTTAACTGGACATATTGCTCCATCTAGCAGTGATATTGTTTATTGGCTCAAACTTGAACTGGCGTGAAGGTGTCATGTGTCCATAAAGGCCAACTTGTCTGATCTAAATATCATCACTGTGTATTCACAAAACAGAAACTCCGTGCAAATAGCCAAAGAATCATGTTACCAAAACATACTTGCAATGCGCTGTCATCCTGAAGATAAAACAGAAGTTTACCAATGCTTTCCAATGGCCCATTACTTTGAGAGTAATTAGTCTTGTCAGTTCAGTCGTGTTTACATCACTAAGCTGGACTAAACAGGACCCCGAGAAAAAATAAAATAATATCACTTTTAATTCTTTCACTTCAGGACACTGCAGGGAGGAGTTAAGGAAGCTGGCCATTTTTCCTTGGGGAAAGGGAAAACGTTGAAGTGATCTAATTGAGATCTTCCGGATTGTGAAGGGAATTGACAAAGTGTATTCAGCCAATGTTGCTCACTATGGCGGTTTCTCTTTTTGCAGGAAGGAAAGAAGTGCCTCAGCGTGCTGAAGCAGGCGGAACCCATGAACTTCACCTTGTCCGGCTGTGTGAGCCGGCGCACCTACCGGCCCAAGTACTGCGGTGTCTGCACGGACGACCGATGCTGCACTCCCCAGAAGTCAAAGACCATCGAGGTGAATTTCGACTGCCCCGACGGCCTGGGCTTCTCCAAGAACCTGATGTGGATAAACTCCTGTTTCTGCAACTTGAGATGCAAGAACCCCAATGACATTTTTGCAGATCTGTCCTACTATCCCGACTACTCTGAAATTTCAAATTAAATTTTAAAAATTGATGCCCTTCGATTGACTGACAACAGAATTAGTGGGAAGGCTGGAAAATATATATATTTTTACCCTGGGGTAATGAAGGCACTCTCACACCTGTCATCAGTGAGTTAATTGTCTGAAAAATACGAGTTCCCTATCTCAGCTCTAAGGAATTATTATTTTCTACAAAAAAAGATAAATTTATGAAAATATCCAACAGAAAATGTTAGAAAAATATTATTTACTGTGATGTCACTTTAATACTTAGGTCAACCTCCAGATTCAGTGTTCCCATGGTTGCATTTCAAGCCAGTAATCTGTCTTAAAAGAGAAGTACATTCTACTGAATAGCCCTATAATTACTAAATTTTTGGTACTGATGTCTTAAAGCCACTTTCTCAGTTTTGCTCAGTTGGTAGCAATCTCACCTCTGCGGTACAAGGCTGTGGGTACAAACTCCTCCAAAACCTATTCAGGCGGAAACTTCCATGCATTGCCAAGGCAGTTCTGCACTGTTCTGCTCAGAATTTAATCTGTGGTCTTGTCTTCTCATTCAAGTGAAGGATTACGATCCAATGGTAATATTAACATCCAATGGTGTTAGCTGTGGCTCAGTGGTAGCACTTTTACATAGAAACATAGAAGATAGGAGCAGGAGTAGGCCATTCGGCCCCTCGAGCCTGCTCCGCCATTTAATGAGATCATGGCTGATCATCCAAATTCAGTACCCTGTCCCTGCTTTCTCCCCATATCCCTTGATCCCTTTAGCCTTAAGAAATATATCTATCTCCTTCTTGAATATATTTAATGAATTGGCCTCAACTGCCTTCTGTGGTAAAGAATTCCACAGGTTCACCACTCTCTGGGTGAAGAAATTCCTCCTCATCTCTGTCCTAAATGGCTTCCCCCTTATCCTTAGACTGTGACCCCTGGTTCTGGACTCCCCCGCCATCAGGAACATCCTTCCTGCATCTAGTCTGTCTAGTCCTGTTAGAATTTTATAAGTTTCAATGAGATCCCCTCTCATTCTTCTAAACTCTAGCGAATACAAGCCCAATCGTCCCAATCTCTCTTCATACATCATTCCTGCCATCCCAGGTATCAGTCTGGTGAATGTTCGCTGCACTCCCTCCATGGCAAGAACATCCTTCCTCAGATAAGGCGACCAAAACTGCACACAATACTCAAGGTGTGGTCTCACCAAGGCCCTATACAACTGCAGCAAGACATCCTTGCTCCTGAGATAGAAGGTCATGGGTTCAAGTCGCACTCCAGAGACTTGCGTATGTAATCCAGGCTGCCACTTCAGAACAATACTGAGGGAGAGTGGCACTGTCAGAGGTGCTATCTTCCGGATGAGACGTTAAACTCTTACGTGGATGTGAAAGATCCCATAGCACTATTTTAAAGAAGAGCAGGGATGTCCCAGCTAATATTTATCCCTCAACAAACATCACTAAAAAAACAGATTATCTAGTCGTTGCTGTTTCGGAGACTTTGCTGTGTGCAAATTGGCTGCTGCGTTTCCTACATTACAACAGTGATTGCTTTTCAAAAGTACTTCATTGACTGTAAAGCATTTTGGGATAGCCTGAAGTTGTGAAAGGTGCTACATAAATGCAAGTCTTTTGTTTTCTTTCTTTTATTTGAAGAAGAGCAGGGACTTCTCCCAATGTCCTGGCCAACATTCCTCCCTCTACCAGTATCACCAAAAGCATACATTATTATCCAGTCATTCATCTCATTGCCGTTTGTTCAACATTGCAGACTTAGGACTGCTGTTCATTTATCTACATAACAACAGTCAATGTACTTCAAAAATTATTAGTTGGGAAGTGCTTTAGATAGTTTACACTGAGGTCTACTGTAGCATCCAATTTGAAAGGGCCGCGCATTGGGGGAGGCAGGCTGCGCAGGAGGCAGTGCAGTTTACGGGGGACATTGCTCTCTAGCCTAGCTCACTGAGATCAGTTAATTCAGCACAGACCTATAACCGTAGAATCCATAAATTCAGTAAAACATAACAGGGTTGGGCATCATACATGCGCACGTATAGTGCAATGGGATCTTTCACATCCACCTAAGAGTTGCTTTTAACACATTATTTTATGATTTACAAATGCTAATTAGGGGCAGTTTTGAAGTAGACATTACGGCCTTCTATCTCCTGTCCCCCTGCCTCCAATTCCCCTCCCCGGCCTCCGATTCACCTCTCCGGTTTCCGATCCCCCTCCCTAACCTCCTATCTCTTGATCCTCGGCTTCCGATGCCCCTTCCCGGCCTCCTATCTCCCAACCACCCCGCCTCTGATTTCTCTCCCTGGCTTCTGACCCCACTCCACTTAACTGAGGGCCATTGTGACGGTAGCAATGGCCCAGTCTTATTTTATTCTTCGCGGGTTGGTTGCTCACTCCATGCCAGCTCGATGTAATTGAGGCCTGAGGCCCAATATCATGGGAACATGGGCCTCACCATTCAGGCACAGGGATTTTACGCCATGCTCGAGGGGCCTTATGGCCTACTCCTTCTCCTATTTCTTATGTTCGTATGTTCTTACACTGCTGTCCCAATTGAGATCAACTAGTTCAGCACAGATCTTTGATCATAGAATCCAAAAATGTAGTGAAACATAATTCCTCTTTAACAATCAAGGCCGTAGTGCTCTGTGGCTTGTTTTGTTCCCAGGATTAAATTCCTGTGCGGGCTTTCCTGTCGATGAGGATTACTCCTGGCCTCAGCTGAGCATGGTCCCAAATTTTTCATTGGGGAATGGATCATAAGACAGAGATGAGGAGAAATGTTTTCTCACAGAGGGTCGTGAGTCTTTGGAACTCTCTTCCTCAAAGGGCGGTGGAAGCGGAGTCTTTGAATATTTTTAAGGCAGAGGTAGATAGATTCTTGGTAAGCAAGGGGGTGAAAAGTTATCAGGGGTAGGCGGGAATGTGGAGTAATCGGATCAGCCATGATCTTAGTGAATGGCGGAGCAGGCTCGAAGGGCCAAGTGGCCGACTCCTGCTCCTAACTCGTATGTTCGTATAAATGTCTAAGGAGAAACTCGAGCCTTTTACCTGTCACTGAACCCTGCACAGCCCTTCACCTCAGTACATTTCTCACCATGGGCCTTAAATATGTCCAGACGCTCAGCTCTTAACAGGTCTGCGTAAAACTGCTTGCCCATTTTTTTGAAGGGATCCTTAACCCACTTAAAATAAATGGGACAGCGGCTGCATTGAAATAGAACCCAAAGGAACTTGCTGCAAACACTCAGCAGGTCAGGCAGCCTCCATGGAAAGAGAAAAACAGAGTTAATGTTTCAGATCTGTCAGTTCTGACGCTGGGTCACAGACCTGAAACGTTAACTCTGTTTCTCTCTCCACGGATGCTGCCTGACCTGCTGAGTGTTTCCAGCATTTTCTGTTGTTATTTCAGATTTCCAGCATCCGCAGTATTTTGCTATTGACCCAAAGGAACTTATTACAAATGCTTTTAGCAGTGTGCCCAGATGAGATCAACCTCCTTTGAGTTTAAAAAGGGAAAAAAGCTTTCACTTACATAGCACTTTGTCACCCTGAAATGTCACAGCCAGTGCATTAGTTTGAAGTGAGTGACTGTTTTCTAGACAAACATTTATAAAGGTCAGATTTTTTATCTTTATAGGAGCTTCTCATTTACAGATAAGTCATCTAGAGGAGAACTAAAAAAAGTAATATCTATATATTTTCCTCTAGCCACCTGCAACGTGTCCTGAAGTGAATCCCTGCAGCTAAAGTGACATGATTTGGTCACAAGATCACGCTGTCAGCCATGACACCAGCAACTTGCAAAACTAAAGGGAGATACAAACAGAATAAAATTGTCCATTTATCCCCATGAACCTTGGCTATGCATAATATAAAGAATAATATGTGTTGGAAAGGGTCAAGAGAGTTGCAGAGTTCAGACAATGTTATCAAAGTATACACGAGAAAGCACAGAATGAGAAAAGACCTTGCAGTCCATTAAGGTCCTATTTGCCATGGTCTGCAAGGACATTTTCTGCAACATGCTCACCTCACAAAGCACCTCTTCCTTTAAAGTGACATCCGTTAAGGATTTGCACGAACCAGTAATCTCTCCTTGACAAAAAGCCAACTTTCACCAGGGTTGCTTTAGTCCATGGTCAAAGCCAGCACTGAATAATAAACAACTAAAATGTGTGCAGTTGAGACATATAGGACTTTCGGTAAACTTGAGATGGTGTCTCCTATAGATGAACAGTGATGTGCATTGTTATTCCTATAATAGAGGAGCTGTACGATTCATTATTTTAGATTTTAAGGTACAACAAGGTGCTAATCAATCACTTCTTTGCTTTTGAAGGAAGAAGGTAACTCCTTGGGCAAGTGCTTTAGCCCCAGTTCATGTCCTGGTGGATTTTTTGGAGATGGTGGAGGCAGTAATACAATTATTGCTGAAGACATAAACAGCATATGGAATAACCACCCAAAGAAATCTCCTTGGTGCTGTCACCTTGATAAGTGTGATTCATCTTTTGGCCCAAACAATCCATATGTCTGTGATTTCCTACAAGATGCCAAAAAGTCTAATCTTTAACATAGAAGGTACCCTCCTCCCCCAAGTCTCGCAATGGGGCGACAGTAATGACTAGATTTTTCAGTTGAGTTTTATAGTGGGCAACCCAAACTTCAAACTTGAGCCACGATTCCCACCACTCACCCCCTGTAAAAGATGACAATCTAAGAATGGACAGCACCCAGCGATCGACAGCACAGTGGTAAACAAAAAAAACATTTTGATGAAAATAAAATAATGAATGTGAGTTGTGGGTGAAAGCTGATCATACATGGTGCTTCTTTCCCCCTCCCCATCGATTACCTTCTCCTTAAAGCCTATGAGGTGAATTAGTTGCACTGCTCAATATCACGGTGCTGCAACACAGAATGAAAGAGAAATGAAACAAAAAAAGTGTATAATTTTTGTTATCAGGGATACAGTACTATATATGTAAAGGAATGCTTTAATGAAGAAAATCTATTTAATTCCACTTATAAGAGTCCTTATGATATTAAAGATACAATTTGAAAAGTAACGTGTGAAATTTTGTTATTTTTAAGGTACTTAAGAACATATGAATTCTCAAAAATAGGAAAAGGTCCTTAAAGTTTAGAAATAACAACAGAAAACGCTGGAAAAACTCAGCAGGCCAGGCAGCATCCGTGGAGAGAGAAAGAGAGTTAACGTTTCAGGTCGATGACCTTTCATCAGAACCTTAAAGTTTAGTCCTTATTTAGCGATTAACTTGACTTGCCCTTTCATCATAACCCCAATGCTAACTCTCGCCAGAAATGCATAAAACTGTCACTTGAACCCATTTATACTGCACCCTGCAGTGACTTTCCCTGGTAACACATTCAACAGTTCCATTACCGTTCGGGTGACTAAATTCTGTCCAATTTCCCTCCTTTCTTCTAACTCCCAAATTTTTAAACTTGTGTTCCCTGGTACATCAAACTGTCAATATAGTGAACAATTTCCTTCACAATCCTGAAAAATTAAATAGATAAGAACATAAGAACATAAGAAATAGGAGCAGGAGTAGGCCACAAAGTCTCTTTTCCAAAGAAAACAAAACTCAACTCCCTGAAGTTTTCTTCAGCACTTACACACACCTGGTAACAGATCCATCTTTGTTGTTTATCTCGGTACCTTCTGAATTACACTAATGTCCTGCCTATGATTATTCAAAAAGCATTCGATAAGGTGCCACACAAGAAGTTATTACACAAAATTAGGGATCATGAGATTGGGGGTAATATGTTAACAAGGATTGAGGATTGGTTAACGGACAGAAACAGAGAGTAGGAATAAATGGGTCATTTTCGGGTTGGCAGGCTGTAACTAGTGGGGTACTGCAAGGATCAGTGATTTGGGCCTCAGCTGTTTACAATCTATATCAATGTCTTAGATGAGGGGACTGGGTGTAATGTATCCAAGTTTGTTGACGATACAAAGTTAAGTGGGAAAGTAAGCTGTGAGGAGGACACAAGGAAGCTGCAAAGGGATTTAGACAGGTTAAGTGATTGGACAAGGACGTGGCAGATGGAATGTAATGTGGAGAAGTGTGAAGTTATCCATTTTGGTAGGAAAAATAGAAAAGCAGAATATTTTTTAAATGGTGAGAGACTGGGAAATGTTGGCATTCAGAGGGACCTGGGTGTTCTTGTACACAAATCACAGAATGTTAACATACAGGTACAGCAAGCAATTAGGAAAGCAAATGGTATGTTAACCTTTATTACAAAGGGATTAGGGTATGAGCTAAGAAGTCTTACTACAATTATATAGGGCCTTGGTGAGACCACACCTGGAGTACTATGTACAGATTTGGTCTCCTTACCTAAAAAAGGAAATACTTGCCTTAGAGGGAGTGCAGCCTAGGTTTACTAGGCTGATTCCTGGGATGAGGGGATTGTCCCATGAGGAGAGATTGAGTAGAATAGGCCTATTTTCTATAGAGTTTAGAAGAATGAGAGGTGATCTCATTGAAAAGTAGAATAATCTTAAGGGGCTTGACAGCGTAGATGCTGGGAAGATGTTCCCCTGGCTGGGGAGTCTAGAACAAGGGGTCACAGTCTCAGAATAAGGGGTTGGCCATTTAGGACTGAGATGAGGAGAAATTTCTTCACACAAAGGGTTGTGAATCTTTGGAATTCTTTACCCCAGAGGGCTGTGGATGCTCAGTCGTTGAGTATATTCAATACAGAGATTGATAGATTTTTGATACTAAGGGAATCAAGGGATATGGGGATAGTGCGGGAATGTGGAGTTGAGGTAGAAGATCAGTCTTGATCTTATTGAATGGCGGAGCAAGCTCGAAGGAACAACTGGCCTATTCCTGCTCCTATTTCTTATGTTCTTAGGTTCTTATTAGGCAACCAGAACTGCTCACAGTAGTTTTGGTGGCATCCCACGATCACCACATATAACTACAATATTTAGATGAGTGCTCGATCCCTCTGTTAATGTATTCAGTACCTTAATTGACTTTTCCGTTGAAGTGAAGCACTATTTTGATGCTATCAGACTTATACACTATAACCAGCTCCTCTTGACATTCAATGGCATTAGCATCGCCGAGTCCCCCACCATCATTATCCTGGGAGGAGTGTGATGGAATATTCTCCACTTACCTGGATGGGTACAGCTGCAACAACACTCAAGAAGCTTATCACCATCCAGGTCAAAGCAATCCGCTGGATCGACACCTCATCCACTAGCCTAAACATCCACTCCCTCCACCACTAGCGTACCGTGGCTGCAGTGTGTACTATCTACAGGATACACTGCAGCAACTCACCAATGCTTCTTCAGCAGCACCTCCCAACCCATGGCCTTCACCAGCTCGAAGGATAAGGGCAGCAGGTGCATGGGACCACTGTCATAGAATCATAGAATCGTTACAGTAGGAGGCCATTCGGCCTGTCGAGCCCGTGCCGGCTCTCTGCAAGAGCACTTCAGCTAGTCCCAATCCCCCACCCTTTCTCCATAGCCCTGCAAAGTTTTTTCTTTCAGGTACTTATCTAATTCCCTTTTGAAAGCCCACGATTGAATCTGCCTCCATCACCCTTTCAGGCAGTGCATTCCAGATCATGACCACTCACTGCATAAAAAAGTTTTCCCTCATGTCGCCTTTGGAACTTCTACCAATCACCTTAAATCTGTGTCCTCTAGTTCACGACCCTTCCGCCAATGTTTCTCTCTATCTACTCTGTCCAGACCCCTCATGATTTTGAACACCTCTATCAAATCTCCTCTCAATCTTCTCTTCTCTAAGGAGAACAACCCCATTTTCTCCAGTGTAGCCACGTAACTGAAGTCCCTCATCCCTGGAATCATTCTCATAAATCTTTTCTGCACCTCTAAAGCCTTCACATCCTTCCTAAAGTGCAGTGCCCAGAATTGGACACAATACTCCAGTTGTGGCCGAACCAGTGTTTTATAAAGGTTCATCATAATTTCCTTGCTTTTGTACTCTGTGCCTCTATTTATAAAGCCCAGGATCCCATATGCTTTTATAACTGCTTTCTCAACATGTCCTGTCACCTTCAATGATTTGTGCACATATACACCAGATCTCTCTGTTCCTACACCCCCTTTAGAATTGTATCCTTTAGTTTATATTGCCTCTCCTCGTTCTTCCTCCCAAAATGTATCACTTCACATTTTTCTGCATTAAACTTCATCTACCACATGTCTGCCCATTCCACCAGCCTGTCTATGTCCTCTTGAAGTCTATCCTTATCCTCCTCAGTGTAAGGTTCTCAAAATTCCCATATTCCCCAGAGTTATTAATAAGGGTTATCTTAGACAAAATGGCTTCTAGACCTCGTGGCAGAAGCCTGCGACATTGAACAGAAACCAGGGCCCTGCAAAAACAGCAGGCCAGGTGACATGCCTGGGTCTAGAAACATAGAAACATAGAATCTAGGAGCAGGAGTAGGCCATTCGGCCCGTCGAGCCTGTTCCACCATTCAATACGATCATGGCTGATCATCCAAATCCAGTACCCTGTCCCTGCTTTAATCCCCACAGTACACATATACCACACTACCCCCGTAACCCCATGTATTTAATTCGCCCTAACATATCCCATCCTATCCCCATAACCCCACATATTTAATCCCCTCCTAACACTAAGGGTCAATTTATCATAGCCAAATCAACCTAACCCGCACATTTTTGGACTGTGGGAGGAAACCGGAGCACCCGGAGGAAACCCACGCAGACACGGGGAGAAAGTGCAAACTCCACAGAGACAGTCACCCGAGGTCAGATTCGAACCCGGGTCCCTGGCGCTGTGAGGCACCAGTGCTAACCACTATGCCACCGTGTTACCGTCTGTAAGAGAGTTGCAAAATTCCCAGACCCCCAAAAGACTCGGAGGAAAAGAGAGAGACCCTAAGAAAAAGGGACTTTGGACATTTTAAAACCAATTAAGTGTATTGGACCAGGGACATTTTAAAACATGCCTGGGCAGACCACACTACAGGCTGCCAAAGGAGGCAGGGCTGGCCTCTACAGAGATAATGTTGTATATTACAGGTGGTCGACCTGTCTGGGGAACCGGATGACCCCACTCCAGCCCATCAAACTGCTTAGCATTTATACAAAGAAGTAAAGGAATGGAGTCCTCACCAAAACTCCAGGCATATCAGAAATATGCTAAACCCGAGACACTACACTAGTAGTGACTCCCACCCTCCCACCTCCTCTAACCTTTAGGGGTAGAGGGAATTTAAAAGGTAGGTTCGATTTTATATTTTGTTTTCAGGGACTTAACTCCTGGACCTAAGATAAATAAGTTAAAATTTTAGTAATAAAGTAACATAAGGGTTAAGTCATGACAGGAAGTCTCGGACCCGTTTCATGCTCCTCCTGTGCCATGTGGGAAACCAGGGACACTTCCAGTGTCCCTGAATACTACGTGTGCGGGAAGTGTGTCCAGCTGCAGCTCCTGACAGCCCGCATGGCGGTGCTGGAGCTGCGGGTGGACTCACTCTGGAGCATGCACGATGCCGAGAACTCGGTGAATCGCTCATTTAGTGAGTTGTCCACACCGCAGGTAAAGGCTAGGACAGACAGTGAATGGGTGACCAAGAAGCAGGGCAATATCAGGAAGGTAGTGCAGGAGTCTCCTGTGGTCATCTCCCTCCAAAACAGGTATGCCACTTTGGATACTGTTGGGGGAGATGGCCTACCAGGGGAAGGCACCAGCAGCCAGGTTCATGGCACCATGGCTGGCTCTGCTGCACAGCAGGGCGGGAAAAAGTGTGGTAGGGCTATAGTGATAGGGGACTCAATTGTAAGGGGAATAGACAGGAGTTTCTGTGGCCGCAACCGAGATTCCAGGATGGTATGTTGCCTCCCTGGTGCAAGGGTCAAGGATGTCTCGGAGCGGCTGCAGAACATTCTGAAGAGGGAGGGTGAACAGCCAGCTGTCGTGGTGCATGTAGGTACCAACGATATAGGTAAAAAGCGGGAAGAGGTCCTACAAGCAGAATTTAGGGAGCTAGGAGCTAAATTAAAAAGTAGGACCTCTAAGGTAGTAATCTCTGGATTGCTACCAGGGCCACGAGCTAATCAGAATAGAGAGAACAGGATAGTGAGATTGAATACGTGGCTTGAGCAGTGGTGCAGGAGGGAGGGATTCAAATTCCTGAGGCATTGGAACCAGTTCTGGGGGAAGTGGGACCTGTACAAAAGGGACGGTCTGCACTTGGGCAGGACTGGAACCGATGTCCTCGGGGTAATATTTGCTAAAGCAGTTCGGGAGGATTTAAACTAATATGGCAGGGGAAGGGGAACCTATGTAGCGAAACAGGGGGAAGTAATATGCAGTCAGAAACAAATGTTAGAAGGGTGAGAAACAATAGGGGAAGGCCGAGTAAACAAAGGCAAGAAACACAAAGGGCCATACTAAATCATAAGTCTAAAAGGACAAAGGATGTTAATAAAATAAGCCTAAAGGCTCTGTGTCTTAATGCAAGGAGTATCCGTAATAAGGTGGATGAATTGACTGTGCAAATAGATGTTAACGGATACGATGTGATTGGGATTACAGAGACGTGGCTCCAGAACAATCAAGGCTGGGAACTGAACATCCAGGGGTATTCAACATTCAGAAAGGATAGAATAAAAGGAAAAGGGGGTGGGGTAGCATTGCTGGTTAAAGAGGAGATTAATGCAATAGCTAGGAAGGACATCAGCTTGGAGGATGTGGAATCAATATGGGTTGAGCTGCAGAACACCAAAGGGCAGAAAACGTTAGTGGGAGTTGTGTACAGACCTCCAAACAGCAGTAGTGAGGTGGGGGAGGGTATGAAACAGGAAATCAGAGGTGCGTGCAAAAAAGGCACGGCAGTTATCATGGGTGACTTTAATATGCATATAGATTGGGCTACTCAAACTGGAAGCAATACGGTGGAGGAGGATTTCCTGGAGTGTTTAAGGGATGGTTTCCTAAACCAATATGTTGAGGAACCAACTCGAGGGGAGGCCATCCTGGACTGGGTGTTGTGTAATGAGGAAGGACTAATCAGCAATCTTGTGGTACGAGGCCCCCTGGGGAAGAGTGACCATAGTATGGTGGAGTTCTACATTAGGATGGAGAAGGAAACAGTTAAGTCAGAGACCATGGTCCAGAACTTAAATAAGGGCAACTTTGATGGTATGAGGCGTGAATTGGCGAGGTTAAATTGGCAAGCGATATTTAAGGGGCTATCAGTGGAAGGGCAATGGCAGACATTTAGAGATTGCATGGATGAACTACAACAATTGTACATCCCGGTCTGGTGTAAAAATAAAAAAGGGAAGGTGGCTCAACCATGGCTAACAAGGGAAATCAGGGATAGTATTAAAACCAAGGAAGTTGCATACAAATTGGCCAGAAGTAGCAGCAAACCCGGGGACTGGGAGAACTTCAAAACTCAGCAAAGGAGGACGAAGGGTTTGATTCGGGCAGGGAAAATAAAATATGAAAGGAAGCTTGCAGAGAACATTAAAATGGACTGCAAAAGCTTCTATAAATATGTAAAAAGAAAGAGGTTAGTAAAAACAAACGTAGGTCCCCTGCAGTCGGAAACAGGGCAAGTCGTAATGGGGAACAAGGAAATGGCAGATCAATTGAACAAGTACTTTGGTTCGGTGTTTACTGTGGAGGACACACACAACCTGCCGGAAATAAAAGGGGTCAGAGGATCTGGTAAGAGGGAGGAGCTGAGGGAAATCCTTATTAGTCGGGAAAAGGTATTGGGGAAATTGATGGGACTGAAGGCTGAAAAATCCCCGGGGCCTGATGGTCTGCATCCCAGAGTACTTAAGGAGGTGGCCTTGGAAATAGTGGATGCATTGACGATCATTTTCCAACATTCCTTAGACTCTGGATCAGTTCCGATGGAGTGGAGGGTGGCCAATGTAACCCCTCTTTTTAAAAAAGGAGGGAGGGAGAAAGCAGGGAATTATAAACCGGTCAGCCTGACATCGGTCGTGGGTAAAATGATGGAAGCAATTATTAAAGATGTCATAACAGACCATTTGGAAAGTGGCGACATGATAGGTCCAAGTCAGCATGGATTTGTGAAAGGGAAATCATGCTTGACAAATCTTCTGGAATTTTTTGAGGATGTTTCCAATAGGGTGGACAGGGGGGAACCAGTAGATGTGGTGTATTTGGACTTTCAGAAGGCCTTCGACAAGGTCCCACACAAGAGATTGGTGAGCAAAGTTAAAGCACATGGGATTGGGGGTAATGTGTTGACGTGGATTGAGAACTGGTTGGCACACAGGAAACAAAGAGTAGGAGTAAATGGGTACTTTTCAGAATGGCAGGCAGTGACCAGCGGGGTACCGCAGGGTTCGGTGCTGGGACCCCAGCTGTTTACATTATATATTAATGATTTGGACGAAGGGATTAAATGTAATATCTCCAAATTTGCGGATGACACTAAATTGGGAGGCAGTGTGAACAATGAGGAGGATGCTAGGAGGCTACAGAGTGACTTGGACAGATTGGGTGAATGGGCAAATGTATGGCAGATGAAGTACAATGTGGATAAATGTGAGGTTATCCACTTTGGTGGTAAAAATAGAGAGGCGGACTATTACCTGAATGGTGGCAGATTAGGGAAAGGGGAGGTGCAACGAGACCTGGGCGTCATGGTACATCAGTCACTGAAGGTGGGAATGCAAGTGCAGCAGGCAGTCAAGAAAGCAAACGGAATGATGGCCTTCATAGTAAGGGGATTTGAGTACAGGAGTAGGGAGGTGATGCTGCAGTTGTACAGGGCCTTGGTGAGGCCACACCTGGAGTATTGTGCGCAGTTTTGGTCTCCTAACTTAAGGAAGGACATTCTTGCTATTGAGGGAGTGCAGCGAAGGTTCACTAGATTGATTCCTGGGATGGCCGGACTGACATATCAAGAAAGATTGGGTCAACTGAACTTGTATCCTCTGGAGTTCAGAAGAATGAGGGGGGATCTTATAGAGACATTTAAAATCCTGACTGGTTTAGACAAATTAGATGCGGGCAGAATGTTCCCAATGTTAGGGAAAACTAGAACCAGGGGTCACAGTCTAAGGATTAAGGGGAAGCCATTTAAGACTGAGCTGAGGAGGAACTTCTTCACCCAGAGAGTGGTGAATCTATGGAATTCTCTTCCACAGAAGGTTGTTGAGGCCAGCTCGCTAAATATATTCAAAAGGGAGTTAGATATAACACTCACAACTAGGGGGATCAAGGGGTATGGCGAGAAAGCAGGAATGGGGTACTGAGGTAGCATGTTCAGCCATGAACGCATTGAATGGTGGTGCAGGCTCGAAGGACTGAATGGTCTACTCCTGTACCTATTTTCTATGTTTCTATGTTTCTATGTAAAAACATGAATAAAACAAGCCCAAAAGCCCAGTCTATTCATACCAAGGCCCAGTTTCGATGGCCCGAAACTCAACACAAATGAACAACCATCAGACCAGCAATCAGCCTCCACTTACCAAATATTTAATATCGTTAAAGGCCATTCTCCTGCCATTAAAGTTAACGACCTTAACGAGCCCACCAGAATTAAACAAAGCACTGGGAAGATTTGGCGGGCAGATAAGGAACAATCCAACAGTATAACTATAGACGATAGCAAAATACTGCAGATGCTGGAAATCTGAAATAACAACAGAAAACGCTGGAAAAACTTAGCAGGCGAGGCAGCATCCGTGGAGAGAGAAACAGAGTTAACGTTTCATAAGAACATAAGAACATAAGAAATAGGAGCAGGAGTAGGCCAATCGGCCCCTCGAGCCTGCTCCGCCATTCAATAAGATCATGGCTGATCTGATCCTAACCGCCAATCTACTATCTATCACAGAACCATCTCCTGCATCTAACAGAATTGCACACACGAAATAGGAGCAGAATCAGGCTACACAGTCCCTGGGCCCGCTCCACTACCCACAGGGCCATGACCGATCCGAACCTAGACTGATGTCCAAATTCCTGCCCGCTCCCCGTAACCCTTCATGCCCTTTACTTCCAGGAAACTGTCTATTTCTGTTTTAAATTTAATTAATGTTGTAGCTTCTACAGCTTTTTGTGGCAGCATATTCCATGGACCTACCACCCTCTGAGTGAAGTAGTTCCTCCTCATCTCAGTTTTGAAAGAGCAGCCCCTTATTCTAAGACTATGTCCCCTAGTTCTCGTCTCACCCGTCATCGGGAACATCCTCCCCGCATCCACCCGATCCAACCCCTTCACAATCTTATATGTTTCAATAAGATCGCCTCTCATTCTTCTGAACTCCAATGAGTAGAGTCCCAATCTACCCAACCTCTCCTCATATGACCACCCCCTCATCCCCGGGATTAACCGAGTGAACCTTTTTTGCACTGCCTCGAGAGCAAGGATGTCTTTCCTTAAGTAAGGACACCAAAACTGTATGCAGTATTCCAGGTGCGGTCTCACCAATACCTTGTACAACTGAAGCAATACCTCCCTATTTTTATATTCTATCCCCCTAGCAATGAAAGCCAACATTCCATTTGCCTTCTTAATCACTTGCTGCACCTGCATACTAACCTTTTGAGTTTCGTGCACCAGGACCCCCAGATCCCTTTGCACTTCAGTACTCTCCAGTTTCTTGCCATTAAGATAATAAATTGCTCTAGGATTTTTCCTGCCAAAGTGCATCACCTCACACTTTCCAGTGTTGTATTCCATCTGCCAAATCTCTGCCCACTTACTTAGCCTGTCTATGTCCCCTTGCAGGTTTTTTATGTCCTCCTCACTCACTACTTTCCCTCCCATCTTTGTATCATCTGCAAATTTTGATATGTTACACTTGGTCCCTTCCTCCAAATCGTTAATATAGATTGTAAAGAGTTGGGGACCCAGCACTGACCCCTGTGGAACACCACTAGTTACTGATTGCCAGTCTGAGAATGAACCATTTATCCCAACTCTTTGCTTTCTGTTAGATAGCCAATCCTCTATCCATGCCAGAATATTACCCCCAATCCCGTGATTTTTTACCTTAAGCAATAATCTTTTGTGTGGCACCTTGTCAAATGCCTTTTGGAAGTCTAAATACACTACGTCCACTGGTTCCCCTTTATCCACTCTATATGTTACTTCCTCAAAGAACTCCAGCAAATTTGTCAAACATGACTTCCCCTTCGTAAAACCATGCTGACTTTGTCCTATTAAATTATGATTATCCATATTTCAGGTCGAAGACCTTTCGTCAGAACTGGAAATAGCAGGAAATGAAATAGATTTAAGGCAAGGATAAAGCTGGGAAAAGGGGGAGGGGATGAAAGAACAAAAGGAGAGATTAAGAGACATTAAGAGATGATCAAGACAAGAGGTGGTGTTAATGTGACAGGTTGAGGCTAAAAGAAGTGTGAAATGCACTGGCAGAATGAAGGACAGCTGCCAGCTTCTAGGAGGGAAAAAAAGGGGGGGGGCAAACAAAAGGGTGGATGAAAAAATAAAATATAAATGTGATGGGGGCTGAGGTTATGATCTAAAATTGTTGAACTCGATATTGAGTCCAGAGGGCTGTAGCGTGCCTAAACGAAAGATGAGGTGCTGTTCCTCGAGTTTACGCTGCGCTTCTGTGGAACAGTGTAATAGGCCGAAGACGGTGAGGTCAGAGTGGGAGTGAAGTGGTGAATTAACACCACCTCTTGCCTTGATCATCTCTTAATGTCTCTTAATCTCTCCTTTTGTTCTTTCATCCCCTCCCCCTTTTCCCAGCTTTATCCTTGCCTTAAATCTATTTCATTTCCTGCTATTTCCAGTTCTGACGAAAGGTCTTCGACCTGAAACGTTAACTCTGTTTCTCTCTCCACGGATGCTGCCTCGCCTGCTGAGTTTTTCCAGTATAACTATAGACCTGTGCTGGAACAAGAGAGGGCTACAGAGACGAGAGGCTGGGGCAAGCCAGTTCTACAGAGAACAGAGATTGCAAGGCAGAGCACAGACTGGCAGTTTTGCAGACTAGCAGATTACAGCAAGGGAGCTACGGAACACGGAACAGCAAGGCCAAGCAGACTGCAGTCGACTGAAGCAAGGACGAAACCGACCGATCAGCAGATTCGCAAAGACTGAGCCTGCAGAGCCGCTGAAGTTCTCTGCCACGTACGGGGTACGGCAGCCACCATCCAACACATCGAGCGAACTCCAAAACCACGACTGGCTTAATCGACAGGATTTGACCTGTCATAGAAACATAGAAACATAGAAGATAGGAGCAGGAGTAGGCCATTCGGCCCCTCGAGCCTGCTCCGCCATTCGATGAGATCATGGCTGATCATCCAAACTCAGTACCCTGTACCTGCCTTCTCCCCATATCCCTTGATACCTTTAGCTTTAAGAAATATATCTAACTCATTCTTGAATATATTTAATGACTTGGCCTCAACTACCTTCTGTGGTAGAGAATTCCACAGGTTCCCCACTCTCTGGGTGAAGAAATTCTTCCTCATTTCTGTCCTAAATGGCTTACCCCTTATCCTTAGATTATGACCCCTGGTTCTGGACTCTCCGACCATCGAGAACATTCTTCCTGCATCCAGTCTGTCCACGCCTGTCAGAATTTTATATGTTTCGATGAGATCCCCTCTCATTCTTCTATACTCCAGCGAGTATAAGCCCAATCGACCCAATCTCTCCTCATATGTCATTCCTGCCATCCCAGGTATCAGCCTTGTGAATCTTCGCTGAACTCCTTCCATGGCAAGAACATCCTTCCTCAGATAAGGCGACCAAAACTGCACACAGTACTCAAGGTGTGGTCTCACCAAGGCCTTGTACAACTGCAGCAGGACATCCCTGTTCCTATACTCAAACCCTGTCGCTATGAAGGCCAACATACCATTTGCCTTCTTCACCGCCTGCTGCACCTGCATGCTTACCTTCAGCGACTGGTGCACAAGGACACCCAGGTCTCGTTGCACTTCCCCTTCTCCCAATCTATTGCCATTCAGATAATAGTCTGGCTTTCTGTTTTTGACACCAAAGTGGATAACCTCGCATTTATCCACGTTATATTGCATCTGCCACGCTTCTGCCCACTCACCCAACCTGTCCAAATCATCCTGGAGTTTCTCGGTATCCTCCTCGCAGCACACACTCCCACCCAGCTTTGTGTCATCTGCAAACTTGGAGATATTACATTTAGTTCCCTTATCTAGATCATTAATGTATATTGTGAATAGCTGGGGTCCAAGGACCGATCCCTGCGGTACCCCACTAGTCACTGCTTGCCACTCGGAAAAAGACCCATTAATTCCTACTCTCTGCTTTCTGTCCGCCAACCAGTTCTCTATCCAAGTCAATACCTTGCCCCCAATCCCATGTGCCTTAACTTTACACGCTAATCTCTTATGCGGGACCTTATCGAAAGCCTTTTGAAAGTCCAAATACACCACATCTACTGGTTCTCCCTTATCTATTTTCCCAGTTACATCCTCAAAAAATTCCAGTAGATTAGTCAAGCACGATTTACCTTTTGTAAATCCATGTTGACTTTGTCCGATCCTGTCATTGTTTTTCAAGTGCTCAGCTATTACATCCTTTATAATGGACTCTAGCATTTTCCCCACTACCGATGTCAGGCTTACCGGTCTGTAATTCCTTTCTCTCTACCACCCTTTTTGAATAGTGGGGTAACATTAGCTACCCTCCAATCCATGGGTACAGTTCCAGATTCCATCGAATGTTGGAAGATGATCAGCAATGCATCTACTATTTCTAGGGTCACTTCCTTAAGTACCCTAGGATGTAGATTATCAGGCCCTGGGGATTTATCGGCCTTCAATCCCGTCAATTTCCCTAACAACATTTCCCTGCAAATACTGATTTCTTTCAGTTCCTCCCTTTCATCAGACCCTATGTTCTCCAACATCTCTGGGAGGTTATTTGTGTCCTCCTTTGTGAAGACAGAACCAAAATATGCATTTAATTGGTCTGCCATTTCTTTGTTCCCCATTATAACTTCCCCCACTTCTGACTGCAAGAGACCTACA
Organism: Squalus acanthias; assembly: GCA_030390025.1. Taxonomy (NCBI): domain Eukaryota; kingdom Metazoa; phylum Chordata; class Chondrichthyes; order Squaliformes; family Squalidae; genus Squalus; species Squalus acanthias. The sequence continues at coordinate 27,818,606 of CM059432.1, read as the reverse complement.
CTTGATTTCACTAATCTTTTTCTCTTCACATATCTATAAAAGCTCTTACAGTCAGTTTTTATGTTCCCTGAAAGCTTACTTTCATATTCTATTTTCCCCTTCTTAATTAATGCTCTCAGACCTATATGAATTATTATTTACTGTGACCATGTTTGATTTAAACCGTTGAGTTCTTTGCCTTCTACTTTTGTTTTTCTCCTTCCTGTCTTTAGCTTTTATCCTTGTTTCCCTTTCCTCTGTCTCCCTGCTCAGGTTCCCAACCCCCTGCCACTTTAGTTTAAACCCTCCCCAACAGCACTAGCAAACACTCCCCCTAGGACATCGGTCCCGGCCCTGCCCAGGTGCAGACCATCCCGTTTGTACTGGTCCCACCTCCCCCAGAACCGGTTCCAATGTCCAAGGAATTTGAATCCCTCCCCCTTGCATCATTCCTCTAGCCACGTATTCATTTGAAATATCCTCCTATTTCTACTCTGACTAGCACGTGGCACTGGTAGAAATCCTGAGATTACTACCTTTGAGGTCCTATTTTTTAATTTACCTCCTAACTCCCTATATTCTGCTTTAGGACCTCATCCAGAGACCCTTATTGGTGAGCATGATCCCTGGCCCCTCACAGCACACTTAGTTAGATATGGGTAAGGGGATTAAGACTGTGATTTTTCTCCCTCGATGTGCCATGTGTTCCCCATTCCAATTTATGTGTATTTTAGGAAGCCTGTAACTATTCCAGTAATTTTTCAGTGTTGTATCGTTCATAAAATAAATACGATTTTCTTGTACCAAACCAGTCGTCTACTCCAATTCTGTATCGCCGCCTGTACCTAAGTCCGGTGTCTAGATCCCAGGGGTGTGGGAGCGATTCGAACCGCTCAAGAACCCAGTCAGAGGCGAGCTGACTACACACACGCCACCCCCTACATCACTGTTCACTATACTTCCAAGTTTTGTCATCTGCAAATTTTGAAATAGTGCCCTTTACACCTAAGTCCAAATCATTAATATATATCAAGAAAAGCAGTGGTCCTAGTACCAATCCCTGGGGAACACCACTGTATATCTTGCTTCAGTCTGAAAAACAACTGTTCAGCACTACTCTCTGTTTTCTGTCACTTAGCCAATTTTGTATCCATGCTGCCACTGTCCCTTTTATTACATGGGCTTCAACTTTGCTGGCAAGCCTATTATGTGGCACTTTATCAAATGCCTTTTGGAAGTCCATGTATACCACATCAACTGCATTGCTCTTATCAACCCTCTCTGATACCTCATCAAAAAATTCAATCAAGTTGGTTAAACACGATTTGCCTTTAACAAATCTGTGCTGACTTCCCTTAATTAATCCACATTTGTCCAAGTGACTGTTAATTTTGTCATTATCATTTCTCAAAGCTTCCCCACTACCGAGGTTAAGCTGACTGGCCTGTCACCTCTAACTTCCCCTGCAAGTCGCATACCATCCCAACTTAGACATACATCGTTGTTCCTTCATCGTCACTGGGTCAAAATTAGGAACTCCCTATGTAGCGGCAACGTGGGAGCAGCTTTACCACACAGACTGCAGTGGTTCAAGTACAAGGCCCACCACCACGTTCTCAGGGCAACTAGAGATGGGCAATAAATGCCAGCCTTGCCAGCGACACCCACATCAGAAGAATGAATTTTTAATAAGCCTAGATCTCTTTCTTGATCAGCATTGTTCTATTTAAACAAGCTTCCTTTTTAGGTTCCTTGCTCCCATACTAATTATTTTACACTTACTTACACCTACTGTCCCAATAATCCAGCAGATGCAAATATTCTGAATATGGTTGCATTCTTCCTCATTATTTGCTCTGTCTCCTATTTTGCTATCTGGAAATTTGGCAATTTCATACCCTGTTCCAAGTCATAGTAGGTGTCAGCTGTGGCTCAGTGGTAGCACTCTTGCCTCCGAGTCGGCAGGTTGTGGGTTCAAGAGTCACTCCAATGACTTGCAGTACTGAGGAAATGCTGCACTGTTGGAAAGGCCATCTTTTAGAAGAAATGTTAAATCAAGGTCCTGGTTGCCCGCTCAGACTGGACATAAAAGATTCCATGGTACTATTCAATAATGAGCAGAGGACTTCTCCCCAGTGTCCTGGCCACTATTATCCCTCAACCAACATCACTAAAACAGATTATCTGGTCATTGTGTCGTTACTGTTTGTGGGACCTTGCTGTGCTTAAATAAGCTGCCGCATTTCCTACATTACAACAGTAGCTACACTTCAACAGTACTAGATTGGCTGTAAAGCACTTTGGGATGTCCTGAGGTCGTGAAAGGTGCTATATAAATGCAATCTTTCTTTTAATGCTGCATTTGAAAACATTTTGCAAGTTTTCCACTTGCAAAGCCACAAGTAACCCATTTGATTTAATGGATTGCTGTTTGCATTAAAGTTGGGAAACCTAGGTCTGCGCGTCATAATGCACCACGTCTACAGTCACATGTCATTTGTCACTTTGATTAGGGCTGTTTCAGTGCAGGGACAGAAAACTGGTGGAATTACAGGAAAGATAGGCACTGATTTGAGAAGCAACAAGTTCAAGAACTTGAGAGGAAGGGGTGGTTGGAGATGGGGTGGTAGTTTGCAAGGAGTCGAGGTTGGGTTTTTTGAGGAGGTGGTGATGATGTTTTTGAAAGTGAGACAGACAGTACCAGAGGTGAGGGAACCATTTACAACGTGAGCTAGCATGGGGGTTAGGAGCCAATGGAGCACAAGTCTCATGGACAAGATGCGCTCAGATAGGGCATGAGGGGAGATAGGAGAGAAACTGGAGAAAGACACAGGTTTAGGATTTGTAAGGGTTAATTATCAAAGATCCAGCATCATTTTTGACATCTTCAGAGAGGGCAGATTGGTGCCATTGAAACAAGGAGGGGGTTGACACTGACCAGTGATCTCAATGGAAATAAAAATCAGGAGATGTAAAATGGGCTGCTGATTCGCTATCTCTTGTATTTCATACACTATTGCACAAAGTCAAAATTACTCTGTGAATGAGACAGTGAGCAAGAATTGCAGGAGTTATTTTTATTCACATTAAAAGCACAATAAATTGATTAGTAGATTTGAAAATCCTTATTGTTACTTGACATTGCAATAATCTTGCAGTCAGTATCTTGACTTTTCACAGCTTTTGCTCATCTTTATCGTTATCCAATCCTCCTACTGGCTAGGTCCATTAAATGTTTTAAAAACTCACTGCTTATATTAACCTTTTCATTCCTCATTAACCACAATAGACACTTTTGCCTTTTAACTGCTTCTGATTAGCTTTGAATTAATTTTATTGGCAGCCACATCAACATTTCCCCACCTTTCTATTGTAAATCTTCCAACCATAGAATCAGAGCACAGAAGGCCATTCGGCCCATTATGACTGTGCCGGCTCTGTGAAAGAGCTATCCAATTAGTCACACTCCCCGCTTTCCCCAAAAGCCCTGCAAATAATTCCTTTTCAAGTATGTATCTATTGCTCTTTTGAAAGTTACTATTGAAACTGCTATACCACCCTTTCAGTAGTGATTTTCCTTCTTTTAATCATTTTTTAAGTCCCTCAAAATCTGCTATTCAGAATCCAATAATTTTGTGTCAGTCTCCTTTCCTTTTTGTAGAATCTCATAAATGTGTCAGTTCTAATGATATGACCACAGATCGAGGTACTCTCCTACTTTTACCATATTTAGAATTGTCTTTTATTCTTATCCTGGAAATTTCAGTTTCTGTATTTTAGATTACTTTCGTAGGAGTATTCTTAGCTGCTTACAATCTTGAAAGTATATTCACTGGCCCCACAATCTAGTTGATATTGTGCCCAGAAACAGAACAGAAAAGTTTGTGCATCCATAGGATGTTTCGTGTCTTTGGAAAGCAGCAATGTCACATCAGACCTCATTTCAAAGTTTAACCATCAACTGAATTTGAATAGAAGAACTGAATAACTATGACAACATTTACAGGTAACTATGCTAATCTCGATGAAGTGAACCTTCGGTCAGTGTTAATAGTCCCACCTTTTGAGTTGTAAAGTTATGGGTTCGAATCCCACTCCAGACAACCCCGACAAGCGGAATTGAGAGTTCTGGACTCTAAATTTTGGGTTGACATCCAGCGGGGTACTCGAGTCCAATATGACAGGAGTGCCCACCCCATCGAGCAGGAGACTAGAGGTCAGGTCTCAGAATATAGGGTTAACATCCAGTGGGGTACTCAGATTTGATGGGAGTGGAAGAGTAGAGACGGTGCTCCCACAATGGTGTTAGGTAGGAAATTTCAGGATATAAACCCAGTGACAATGAACTAACAGCAATAATATGCCCAAGTCTCTTCCTTGTTGCAGCCAGTGTCAATATAGCTGGCCCTATTCAGCTTCTGGTTAATGGGCATCCCTCAAATGTTGATGGTGGGAAAACTCTGATGTTGGTGCCATTGAAGGTCACGGGGAAATGGCTGGACTTCCCTCTTGTTGGAGATGGTCACTACTCAGCAGTTATCTGCTAATTATGCCCACTACTGGTCAGCCTAAGCCTGGATATTATCCTGCTGTTGGCTATCATGGGCTGCTTCATTATCAGAGGAATGGTCAGTGAACAGCACAACTCCTGACCTTATGATGAAAGGAAGGTCATTGATGAAGCAGCTGAGGATGATTGGGCTGAGAATACTTTCCAGAGGAACTTTTGACAGGATGTCCTGAGGTCACAATGACTAGTCTTTTGTCAAATACCTCCCTTTACATCAGATACAATCCAGTGGCTTAAGACAGTATAAAGGCAACTTTGAAATTGACAATGTAAATAGCACTTTTTGGCCGATATAAACGACTGCATTTTAAACGTGGATGTTTAAGTGGTGGGGATTGTACCACTACCCTCTAGATTCTATGTCAACCAATTATGTATGTTGTAAAATATTTCCACTGATACATGCTTTATTTTCAGTACCAGCCTTTCCAGAGGAACTGCATCAAAGTCCTTACTGAAATCCAAGTACTGCACTGCCTTATCTCGATCAAGGTCCTTTGTCACACCTTATAAGGAAGCCACCAAGTTAGATTGGCAAGACTTCCCCTTCATCAACCCATATTTTCCTTTTGGTGTGGTCAGAATCATTTGCTCATCACCCCAATAATGTGCTATAGTCACAAAGTGGTAACATTCTTAAAAAACATCACTCTATTGTAGGTTTTGTTGCATATCCTGGTCTATTCAGTCTTGTAGTTCCTCTCGCAACCACTTTGCATTGCAGCTGTGAACTCCTGTTGCAGTATCTGTGCTGTCTCTGCTATAATCTCAATCTTATTCAAAGAAAGAGTGCTCTCAAGACCTCTTGGGTTCAATCAACAAGTATTTATATAGCGCCTTTAACGTAGTAAAATGTCCCAAGATGCTTCACAGGAGTATTATAAGACAAGAAAATGTGACACCAAGCCACATAATGAGAAATTAGGGCAGCTGACCAAAAGCTTGGTCGAAGAGGTAGGTTTTAAAGGAGCGACTTAAAAGGAGGAAAGAGAGGTATAGATGTTTAGGCAGGGAATTCCAGAGCTTAGGGCCTAGGCAACAGAAGGCACGGCCACCACTGGTTGAGCGATTATAATCAGGTATGCTCAAGAGGGCAAAACTAGAAGAGCACAGATAGCTCCATGGGTTTTGGGGCTGGAGGAGATTAGAGATAGAGAGGGTCGAGGCCATGGAGGGATTTGAAAACAAGGATGAGGATTTTGAAAGCGAGGCGTTGCTTAGCCAGGAGCCAAATGGGCATATTTATGATTTGTGGTGGGGCTTTAAAAACGTATTATTCAAACATTATCCCACTTCACAAGATATGGAAACATGCTCTTCCTGGCACCTGATTCAGCAGGTTTGGTTAACAACTAGCTAAGCCATATCTACCAGGCTCAATCGACAGTTTGTGCCTAGTTAATTGAGTGGTCATGGTCCCATCTCCGCCTGGTCTGCTGAGACTTACCTTCCAGGATCCAATGTGCATGGAAGTGTCAGTGTTTATATAATACTTAAATCCAATTTAGAATTCAACAACCTAATCATAAAGAAGTTAAACAAATTTTGCAAAGTTTCAAAAATTTATTTTCAAAATAAATATAAATGTGCATGTCAATTAAACTTTTCAAAATGGATTTCAATCTGTTTGTTCAGTATTGTCCCATACAGGATCAAAAAAAGGATCATAGCCAATACTGTCTTTAATGCAAAGATATGTTGATATAAATTGGATCTGCAGTTGATTGAGAATCTATTAAGAAACAATTTTTTATTTAACATAAGTAGCAAAAGCCTGGCCCCTGAACATCAGCATGTCCCAAAACAGTGCAAGGCTGTTAACAGCATTCCCCCCTGCCCGCTCAACTTTATTTTAAGCAAATACAATTAAAGAATGTCATCCTTACCATCCCCCTATAAAATCACTGCATTTGATACCCAATTTATTACAGCCTATATACGGCATGGAAAGGGGCCCGAGCCCCCTTGTAGCCAAAATTGAAATGGCAAACCCAACACATCCTACCAGCAATTTACCTTTGTTGTCACCATACTTTAAAATCAATGCCACGCAGCATAATCTTTCAACAAGGGATTCAGTACTTCTGGCACTAGGTCATTCCCAAGCAGCGTTACCTCCGGCCAAGTTTACCGTTAGAGGCAACCTTGTAAGGCAAGAAGTCCTCTCTGGTGCTGATTGTGTCCATTTCTGCTGCACTAACAAGCTTTCTTGATGCAAATGTTTAATTGGGCTCTAGTGTGTGTTCTTCAGGGCACCACAATAAGAGATCACACTGGGACAGCATTCTGTTATTAAAGCCTAGTCTACAGACAGTATTTAAAAATTGTAAAATCAAGCTAAAGTGACACAAACCTTCATCTCTTGGGGACAGGAAGATATGGGTCTAGGTTTATTGCAGAACCTGTGTTTAAATGGTAATCTCAAAGCCCTATAGCTTTCTTCTACCCTCATTTGCAATTTCCAAATTCAACACTGTTGATAGAGGTGAGATGAAGTAAGGTGGGAGGAGGCTAGTGTGAAGCACAAGTATAGATGGCCTGTTTCTGTGTGATAAAATTTGATGTAATTTGTACCTTCAGAAATGCTTTGGAGATCAGGACTGTAGGGGGAGGGAAAGAAAGGAAGATACTTTTTTGGGCTAAGAAACAGCAGTGTGAGGCCACATAGTGACACCTCATTAGCTGTGGATAAGGTGACAATATATTTTCAAGTTATAAAGTTCACCCTGGAATTCCTGCCTGTCCACATATTTCAGGACAGTGCAGAGTGGATGATGCCCTGAAAGAGCTCTTGTTAAAGAAAAAGCATGAATACTGGAAATTTACACCACGTCAGTCAGCAGCTGAAAGGGAATGATATCAGCGTTCATGTTTTGGGTATAACTATCAGAACTCTTCTGAAAGAGTTCCACCTGAAATGCACAACAGCTGCTAGGGATCATCATTTGTCATTCAAAGGAAACTCAAAAAAAATCCAAAAATCCAAATTTCTGTAGTACAACAATATAAAATGCATATTTTGGAATAATCAGATTACACAACCAGGAACTATGAAACAAACTTCTAAGCATTTTAGCCCAACTTTTTGAAAAGATCAAAAATCTTACTTGCCTAGTCATAAATCCAAGCAGATTAGAAAAAGGCAAGGTTATACCAGGAAGCAATATCAATCTACATACATGCTTAACAGGAATATTTTTCTTTTTAAAAAGCAATATATATGCTTCTGGCTTAAAAGCAACAGCATGTCAAGGGAAAAAAAGTCAACAGCCAATTGAAGTTTGACAAAAAGTTACACAAACTAACAAGAGATTTAATATTTTTCATTAAGAAAATGAATTAAACTATATACATCTCAACATTCAACTCTAGCTTCACGTGACTCGTGTGACTAATGGGCAAGTAATGCTTGGAGAACGGTGTTACCCATAATACACTGCTCCCAAAAAAGGTGCAAGAAAAAAAAACTGCATTTGTTTTGTTTTTCCATCAAATTGTGTGTGGACCTTTGCATTCAATTATGGCACTAATTAGAAGAGTCCCAAACAAGAGAGCGTGCACAAAGTAGATTCTAGTCTGTGCACCATATTCATTTTTAATCTTTTAAGTCCTTTTTTTTCCCCAAAAAAACTTTTATTTTTAGGACATGCCCACACAATGCATTAAGGGTAACATTACACTTGGTATGACTTTTTCTTGGGGTGGAGGGGAAGAAAGGTTCTCAACATGAAATTTCTGCTGATTGAGGGCCAGAGCGTTCAACACCTCCCACATTGGCATTCGAGTTAGTATTCGGGTTCAACCCCATAGCTGGGTGACTATAAAACTTCGCAGCTTCCCCGGTGTGAGATCGGCTCCTGTTGCCGTCTAGGGACACGACGCTGGATCCGGATGCTGAACGAGATCTCATCAGACGAGTCATGCTGGCTGCAGGCACTTCAGATTAAAGAACAGGGCAAAAAGAGAGAACACATGGTTAACCAGGTACAATGATAGTGTGCTACTATTGTACTGAACTCACATTTAAGGAAAACAGAAAACGCTGGAAAAACTCAGCAGGCCAGGCAGCATCCGTGGAGAGAGAAAGAGAGTTAACGTTTCAGGTCGATGACCTTTCGTCTGACGAAAGGTCATCGACCTGAAACGTTAACTCTCTTTCTCTCTCCACGGATGCTGCCTGGCCTGCTGAGTTTTTCCAGCGTTTTCTGTTGTTATTTCAGATTTCCAGCATCCGCAGTATTTTGCTATCACATTTAAGGAAAATGGTTTCTACTTACTGTAGCCCATTCCTTGCACAAAGTATTTAAAAGCCTCTGTAAGCTTTGCTGGCTGCAAGAGAAAAAAACAAAACAAGAGTGAAACCTCTGAAAAGTTTAACCCGTTTTAAATTCTATCCTACAAAAATGATCTATCTTGCTCATGACAGAATACTTCCATAATGCTGTCCCTGTCATTTGGCAGGTGGCTGTGTGCCAGAGTGCATGATCGAACTCCGCTCTATTCTCATCTACCCACCCCACTTTCCCCCCAAAAAATCCACAGATGCAAAACAAAGCCAGTCCTTATATTTGGATGGAGCCCTCCTTTAAAGAAAACAAAATTGTAACACCAGTTATGTTAAACAGTCCATTTTACACAGCAAGTTTCAAACATACCTGAACAACTTGTGGCTGTCCTCCACAGTCAGACATCTATTTCAAATAAAGGAGAGAATGGTTAAGTCAAAATCTCACATCTAAATTGTGGGCATAGTGTAGCCCATTGTTTAATGGCTTCATTATTTTCTGAATGAACAGCTAGAGTTGGATTTGCCACATTAAGGAGTCATTTATTTAATTTGCTCATTTTGATAAGTTGGGAGTGAATGCCAATTTTTGGGAAACATTGCTGTTCATTGTTGCTCTATCCTACAATTATTTTGCTGGAAGTAGTCACTTTAGTTTCAAAAATGTCTATACACATTGTAACGATTTCCAAGGTTCACTTTCTTCATAAAAGGCATTACTCTCAGGCCCAAAATCCATGCCCAGCTGTTATCAAGGAGACCAGTTGCAAAGCTATGTCAGAGCCATTGTAACTGCACCGTGGCATGCATGGCTCCACCTGGTTCATCTTATGAATTGCCCTCCCTGCCCTGTGGGCACATGCGGCTTTCACTCAGCTATCTAGGTGTATGGCTGAAATCAGGAACGATCATGGAAAAATTAGAGTTATAAACCCACCGCCTACTCTCGGGCACATCATTGATTTCAACAAAATGTACCTCAAATGGCCCAGTGGTAAACAGAAGGTTGTATGTACAAGCCCTATTTCAGGGTTTTGAACATGTAATCTAGGCTGACACTTAGTGCAGGAGTGCTGTATTGTTGAGGTATAATCTTTGGGCAGAAATGTTAAACCAAGGCCCTTTCTGTGGGTGTAAAAGATCCCATGACACTGCAAACAGGAGAATTCTCCAAGTGTTCTGTCCAACAGTTAACATTCAAACCACCACCTCCAAAATAGATTAACTGGTCTTTATCTCATCCTCACTCATGGGACCTTGAATGATGTGTTTATTTACACAACCGTGAGTACACTTCAAAAACAATTAATTGGCTGTGAAGCAGTTTGAGATGTGAAAGGCACTACGTAGTGTTTTATTTTTCCTTTTATCTCTGCCTCCACCTAACTTTCTTCCCCTTACCACCACTAGCCCCCCCAAACACATCAATAGGAGGATCGAAAAATACTGGGATATCGTGCTAATGAGCATCAGCACCTCACCCAAACTGAGCCTAGACCAAGTGCCAATTGGCTATTTGATTGCAGAGGACATCATAGCCAAGCCCAATTCTATCCTCACCAGGGCGTCCACACACATTTTCCCCACAAAAACAAATGGTATGTTTACCTTTATTACAAGAGGATTTGAGTACAAGAGTAAAGACGTCTTACTGCAATTATATTAGGGCCCTGGTGAGACCCCACCTGGAGTATTGTGTACAGTTTTGGTCTCCTTACCTATGGAAGGATATACTTGCCATAGAGGGAGTGCAACAAAGGTTTACCAGACTGGTTCCTGGGATGAGGGGGATTGTCCGATGAGGACAGATGGAGTAGACTAGGCCTATATTCTCTAGTTTAGAAGAATGAGAGGTGATCTCATTGAAACATACAAAATTCTTACAGGGCTCGACAGGGTAGATGCAGGGAGGATGTTTCCCCTGGCTGTGGAGTCTAGAACCGGGGTCGGCCATTTAGGACTGAGATGAGGAGAAATTGCTTCACTCAGAGGCTGGTGAATCTTTGGAATTCTCTACCCCAGAGGGCTGTGGAGGCTCAGTCGTCGAGTATATTCAAGACAGAGATCGATAGATTTTTGAATATTAAGGGAATCAAGCGATATGGCGATAGTTCAGGAAAGTGGAGATGAGGTAGAAGATCAACCATGATCTTATTGAATGGCGGAGCAGGCTCGAAGGGCCAAATGGCCTACTCCTGCTCCTATTTCTTAAAGGGACCACACAGGCACATCAACAGCTTGGGCATAATGCAGGACTTCTGGCATATATAGCTTACTGCATTTTCCCACTATGAACATTCGAAAAGGAGTAGCAGGAAGAGATCAGCTGGTCCATCAAGGCTGCCCCATACTTTTTGTTCAATTATTTAACAGAAGTGAATTGGAACACGAGGAATTTCAAGACACATTTATTCTGGTTGTCTGAAGGATAGGACAAGATGCACATTTCTAAATTGAAAAAATGTTTAATACAGATGATCGAAAAATAATTTGAAATGATTCGTTCAACAATTTTGAAGTACACAATGAACGACGAGAAACAATGATGTTTAAAATCTACTTCAATGGAAGAGAAAAGCCATTGTAACAAAGGGACTGGCTTTGGGTAAAATGTTAAAAAGGATGACAACGACACCAATGGTGCCAGTGCTGGTTGTAAAACAGGACCAGTAATTAATTATTTTTTTAATATATAAATGGTGGGGAATTGGGAACAAAGTCAAGCCAGCAATTGCATTGCACTGATGGGTTTACTCAATTCACAAAGCGGTAGTTTGAGCAGGTTGCACACCATGCACATTAACCCCTACAGTGAAAACAAGCACAAAATGACCAGAGAACCCAATAATGGATTAACTTTCTATTTTTATTAAAGTGGTAAGTATAACAGTAAAATAAATTAGTCAACTATTTCATTTAGAACAGTGTCTTCTGATAATGCAACCTGATGCAGAAATTAATCCTTCGTGCGCCAAACAGTTAACATTTCCCATTTTAGTTTGGAGTCTCAAGAGCTACACAGTTTTTAAATCACCAACATGAACAGATTTTGGGCGGTCAACTTGCAATACATCTCTGAAAAGGCAGAGTGGTTTAATTCAAATTAGCAATACAAATCACAAACACTAATTTTATTAAATTCCAATTTTTTTTAGGTTTCTTAAAAATTGTAATTTTTATCGTAATGGAGAAATTTGACACTTTCAGGGCCATAACTTTTGTGTCAGTTTCACTGTTCGCTGGCTATTGGGGGCAGGGGAGGGGGGCACAGTACAGCCAGTGTCGGAGCAGTGGAGGGGGGCACAGTACAGCCAGTGTCGGAGCAGTGGAGGGGGGCACAGTACAGCCAGTGTCGGAGCAGTGGAGGGGGGCACAGTACAGCCAGTGTCGGAGCAGTGGAGGGGGGCACAGTACAGCCAGTGTCGGAGCAGGGGAGGGGGGCAGAGTACAGCCAGTGTCGGAGCAGGGGAGGGGGGCACAGTACAGCCAGTGTCGGAGCAGGGGAGGGGGGCACAGTACAGCCAGTGTCGGAGCAGTGAACGACTGACCACAAAGTCAGGATTTCTGCCTTTAGATGCGCATGCGCTACATCCTGAAGTTGCGGTCAGTTTCAAAGGGGTAGTAACGGCGAAGGCTGTTAGTTCATCATTATTACCCACCGCAAATTCCGGCCCATAATGTAGGTTGACACTTCAGACAGAGGTGCAGTGCAGTCTTTCAGATGTTAAAACCCGAGGCCCCATCTGCCCTTTCAGGTGGATGTAAAAAATCTCATGACACTATTCCAAGAAGAGCAGGTTGAGTTCTTCTGGTGTCTTGGCCAATATTTATCCCTCAATAACTTTCTCCCCCCGCACCTCCATTTTAAATAGGGTACATTAAGCCCTATCCTCTGAATCTGCATTTACAGAGGTCTAGAGGTTGCCTTGTTACTGTGCATTTCAAAACTCCCCAGTTACATGCAGCTTGGGAACAGCTTTTGTTGTATTAAACTCCTCCTTCCGCCAAAATTTCCACAGTAACTCCAACCAATTTTCAGCACAACACAGCAATATGTGCATTTTCAATACATTAGGTTTCACCTTTAAGACATTATGGAAAAAACATCTAGCAACTAGAATCACTCAGGAATTCAATAGTAAGAACCTAGGGCATTTTAGTCTTTGGTTCTTTTTAAAGAAAACCAAGTCTGGAAACAAAAAACACTTGTCCGAGTATATATATTTTTCATTCATTCCTGGGATGTGGGCGTTGCTGACGAGGCCAGCATTTATTACCCATCCCTAATTGCCCTTAAGGTGGTGGTGATGAACCACCTTCTTGAACCGCTGCAGTCTGTGTAGTGAAGGTACCCCCACAGTGCTTTTAGGTAGAGTTTTCCAGGATTTGTACCCAGCGACAATGAAGGAATGACAATATATTTCCATCAGGGAGGTGTGTGACTTGGAGGTGGTGGTGTTTCCATGCACCTGCTGCCCTTGTCTTTCTAGGTGGTAGAGTTTGTGGGCTTGTGAGGTGCTGTCAAAGCAGCCTTGGCGAGTTGCTGCAGTGCATTTTGCAAATGGTACACAGTGGAGCCACGTTGCGTCGGTGGTGGAGGGAGTGAATGTTTAAGGTGGTGGATGGGGTGCCGATCATGCATATGTCACACAGATAATTGCGTATAGTGCGTAGCGTCAAATACCTCACAAGCAGTTCTTCATTAGTTGCTGGAACATTTGATACATTTCCTACTACACTGGCATGTGTATTGCAGTGGGCATTAAAGCAGCAGCTTTTTGCTGTACTCTGCCAACTACTAGCACTTCCAAACACCGTTCGGTTACTCGCATAATAACTCAAAGGCCTCTTACTTTTTAATAATAAGTTGTAGGTTTATTGGAGTAAGCCACAGTAAAATGTTTGTGCATCATGCAAGGCATCTATTTTCCTGCAGGGTTACAACAGTTGAAACACAAATACCTGGTGAAAAACTGCAAGGCCTGTGAAGTTTAAAGGGTAGGAAATTCAGTACCTTCTGTTTATAGGATAAGGTACAGAGTGCTTCATTATTGTAGACTCTTTCAAAAAAGTTAGTAGAACAATTACAAAAACTGAAAATATTACCAAGAGAAGTTATTATAGGTATTGAAGTTTGAGTCGACAGCTGGATATTGAAGCTTATTAAAATTTAGTGGCTTCTAAATCTAAAAGGTTGGGCAAATAGGTCATATTGAAGTGGTCTGCCTGAGCAGGTTCACTCCCCAAGTCTCACTTTTGACATTATTGCACTGCATGTAGTCTGCAATCAAACACTAGGTCCAATCTCAAAATTCTGCACAAACCACTACTTGCAAGATCATTTCCAAAAGGACATCCCCATTACCCTATTCTATCTTGTCCTCCCTAAAGATTGAAACTAATGATTTGGTTTGGAGGCCAAAACAAAAACTGAGTTTACCATGTAAAAGACTGATTTTTTTTTAAACTTTAGGTTCATACACATTCTGCTTCAAACTGCAAGTGACAATGGCTTCCTGTAAACTTTTCTTTTGGCAGCAATGAAAGCTTCAGTATTCTCAAACTAGTTTGACAACCATTTAAAACAGTATGCCAACATTTTGCCTATGTGCAGTTACATTGCATTACCTTTAGCAGAGTAGTCTTTGTTGGATCAAGCTTAGTATTACATTCAACCTGAAAGAGATTATCAACATTTTACCATTAAGCACTTTTACATAGATAAGTGATCAGCTTCATACCCAGCCAGTAGAGAGTCCCAATTTAAATAAATACATCCTGCACAATCTGAGCAATAGATGAGAATAACCCACACGGTTTCAATTCCAATTTTGATAGAGAAGCTGCTTTGTGTAACATACAGGATTATCCCCAGGCTTAGTGTATCGGAACACAATTTAAGTACAAGTAAATTCTACCTAAATCAATAGTTTGTTGCCAATTTTCGCTCCTCAAGGCACCGACTCCTTGCACTGACGGCGCACACTCTCTAGTAACTTACTCATGAAGCAATTATTTAAGTGTGAATTGCGCCGGCAACTGTTATCAAGTTATCCAAACTTAATGGAGGGAAGACCTCGGACTCCAAGAGAAAGAGGGCATAATAGACAAGTCCATTTTCACCAACATCTGTATTCATTATTGGAGCCTTCCTGGTCTGTATGGCTCAGCAACTCACTGGATAAATCCACTAATCTATTGGGGAAATCGCACTCAATATATTTTAATGTTATAGGACACATTCCTAATATGATAATGAATTAAAACTTCTCAAACTGCTGCATTACCACTCAGACTTGCAGCTAACAAGACTTCGCCCAACTGCTTTGCAACGCATCATGTTTCAAGTTTGAAAGAACAAAAACCTAAAAGCAAGGTGCTTTTTACAGTTCAAATACAGTATGACAATTTCACATGCCTAGTATAATGATTTAGTGTAATTCTAGTGACACTACATTCCTTGTACAGAAATCAATTTTTATTTAACGACTAGTGTTTCAGGAGTCATGCCAATTTAATTTCCTCCATCTCGTCACAGCATAGTGGAGTTCACTGCTCCCTAGGGTCAGCTATCCCAGTTCAAGCCAATCAAGAGGACGAATATTTGGGGGGTCAAAAGTGACCTGAAGCAATCTACCTCACTCCATGGTACGAGTTCCTGGTCTCCATTAAGCACCTCTCGAGAATGGCATTGTGAAGATTATGAATTTGTGGGTGCAAACACAATCACACATCTTGTTCTATCACCTTAGTGGTAGATTTCTGAACATTTATGGACAAGTGCACTACCATTATACCAAGGATTATTTTGAGTCTCTACATGATTGATTTCCACACATTATAATCTTTAAAGGATGTAGATTTTGTTGCCTTTACTAGTTGCAAAATAATCTATACTGCATCAACAAGGTTTATGCTGGGGTTTGAGTAGGCAGGCCACTTTGGTCTATTATTCCAGCAAGAGTTAGGAGAGGTTCAGTTAACTTCAAGAACTTGTGTTTCACTAATAGCCACTTGTAATTAAAACCACTGAACTTCAGTACAGACTCCAAGAAAGCCAGACTTCATGCATTATCCATTAGAAATTATTTCAGGCATTTATTATTTTGATGACTTGTTAACAGAGATAAAGTGCAAGTTAGCACTGGGGAATGGAATCCATTTCATTCAGCTTCTTAGCCACAAGAGTACCTGAATATTGGTATTGATGCAAAATAAAACTCCTTCATGAGATCTCCCAAGAATTTAATTTAATTGAAATGTGAGCACTCCCTGCTACCCCCAACTTAAATGGCACTCAAAATTAAATAACTGCAGTTTCCATTTTTGTGGTTATTTAAAGGCAAAGGGTGTTAGCACAGGGGAATTTGAGCAAAAGCTCAATAGGCAACATGGTTGCCATGTCCTCAATAAGCAGTTATCTTTGTAAAAACTGAAAGTTTGAACAAGAAATTCATGTAATCTGGATAGTAATCTTAACATACCACAGCATCCACTGCAGGTGAACTGTCTCCAACCACTAGCAAAGTAGGACATCTACAAACAAAACAAAATATTGATCAGCACAACTGATGGTGAATACCTAGACCATATAGTCTTACCAGTACTTGGTGCATTAAGAAACCTTTCCACGAGAAAGTCTAACTGGTTGGCCTGTGTAAGTAAAAGTTTTGGAAATAGATATTTTAAAAAAAAAAGCTGTTTTAATCATGGCTGGAAAAGGCTGCAATACATTTGGACTTCTAATGACTAGCCCAACTCAGAATGTTTCATTCTTTTATTGCACCACCCCAAATATTCTTCACTGCCATTATAAATTTCAAAACAAAATCAGACTAGTTTCTACCAAACATTTCCAAATTCATCTTCTGGGAGTTATAAAAGGACTTCTAAATAAATCAAACTCACTGTAAAGTAGGAATGTTGTGATGCGTTCCAGGAAGCGGGCGCTCAATATTCAGGTCTCTTCGGCTGCAAAAAGGAAAAACACATCTTTAAGTGGGTCAGTTTGAGAGTTAAATTGCCTATGTTAAAAATTCTTCCAAGAAAGCCAGTAGGAGCTTTACTTTGTTTAATTTGCATTTCCCCCTTTATAGCCTTCTCTCCTTCCTCATCCCTCCACTATTCAACCTAATATGTTCTGCCAAATCTACACTACGCAACTACACTCGTGTTTTAAACATTAAAGCCCCTCAGGCACAAGTGTGCCCAACATATTTCAATTTCACAAAGCCACAGTGGGCACTCTTCTTTTGAGAGCGTGTACCCCTGAATTTCACACACCCCCCCCCCCCCATTTCTGACAACCTGAGGTTGAGATGGTTAACGACCCAGACTTACCCAAGTAATGCTGCTTTGAACAAGCAGCCAGAGTATGCAAGAGTGGTCCATGACTACTGCTTCTGGTAATTTTCCCCCCTCCACCTGTCTGTTTGAGAAGCAGTGCCTGATCTATACTCTCTCCATTAACTGGTGCAGCGACAGAAAAACAGAGCGAGGATTTGACAACTGGTTGCAATGGCCAAAAGTTTAATGGGGTTTACCCACACAGGTTCAAACTCTGCTCAAGTGAGTCATCACAAGTGGAATAGAAAAGGTTAATCCGAACTGATACACTATTTGAAGTAACTGTAGGACAAAAAGGTACTAATGAGCAAACTGCAAGATCAGACTAAAGTCAGGAAGCACTTCCTTGCACAAGTGATTAATAACTGGATTCGTTTTCTCAGTGGGGTAGTGGAGGCAAAACCTGGAGTGATTCAAGAGGCAGTTGGATGCTGTGATGGGGTGGGAGCAAGGGAAGAAGAGAAGGTTTCTTTGCAAGGATGAGCTCGGTAGATCAATGGTCCATAATCTGTACTGTTCTTTAGAATTAACTTAACGTTCCACCATACCTTGGCCTGCACACTGGTGCTCAAACACATTATACCACCAACTAGGGAATATTTTAATTTAGCTCCACAGAGTTTACCATTAAAATGCTGCAATCCAACAGACTTGTGTACTCCACAGGTAGCTAGTACCCATTGGTCAAAGCTGTATAACAAAAAAAATGTACCAAATCTACTTTCGAGGGAGTTAGTGAGGACATACAGTTCCTAGGCTGGAAGAAAAAGCAAAACTAATTGATTATGGGGTCTTCAGCTTCCAATTGTCCAGTTCCCAAAACCAATGTAATGAGCTATTGTGAAATTCAGAGAAGATGCACAAGGGAATAAGGGATCAAACTACACAATCGTTTACTAAATTATTTATAAAGCTAACAGTTTAAATAACTGTCTGCTGAGCTGCAAATCAAGTCAATCCTTCAGTTCCAAATTTTCTCTTGTTACTTGATGCCACTAATGCGCCAGCCTTGGCTCAGTAGTAGCACTCGCACCACGGAGAAGGTCGTGGGTTCAAGTCCCCCTTCAGAGACGCAAGCACAATCTAGGCTGACACGGCAGTGCAATACTGAGGGAGTGTTACACTGTTGGAGGTCGTCTTTTGGATGAGACGTTAAACCGAGGCCTAGTCTGCCCTTAGGTAGACGTAAAAGATCCACGGTGCTCTTTGAAGAGCAGGAGAGTTATTCCGGTGTCCTGGCCAATAATTATGCCTCAACCATCACAAACACAAAAAAAAGTACCTCAATGGCTGTAAATGATGTCACGAAAGGTGCTACATCAACACAACACTGTGGGAGTACTTTCACCACATGGACTGCAGTGGTTCAAGGCGGCAGCTCACCACCACCTTCTCAAGGGCAATTATAGAAGGGCAATAAATGCTGGCCTTGCCAGTGACGACCACATCCCATGAATGAATGCTTAAAAAAAAGTCTTTCCTTCTTTCTCTAACTCTTGTTGGGTTCGGTTTCAGAGGTGTTCTCGGATACCTCACCCAAGTGGTCTTTCTACCTAGATAGGCTTAAAAGCTAGATCTATCTACTTTGAAGAAAAGCAGATATACAGCCAATTTGATTGAAGTTTATAAATAATAAGAGACTAAATTGTGTCCACTCTGACGGATTTGAATTAGATAAGTTGGAAAGGACCAGGGTTCTACCCATACACAAGGGTAGAACTCTGTTAGACGGTTCTCCTTTTCTACAGATTAGTAGACCTACGGAACGAGTTGCTGGCTCATGTCGAGAGTGCCAATTCGCTGTATGCCTTCAAAAGAGAGCTAGACTGGTTTCTGGCTGAATCAACGATCACATATACAAGAGGTAGGTCGCAAGTAACATGTCATGGCCACTGTGGTCTCCTGGACTAGTTTCAATTGACGTGAAGGGGAGTTGGGAGGGTAATTACCCAGATTTCACCCCCTCATTAGCCTTGGGTTTTTAATCTGTTTTTCACCTCTTCCAGGAGGATACAAGGACCCAGGTGGGTAGGGAATGTTTTAAATCATGAAGCATAACAATTCACTACTGTATGGGACAGGCTAGATGGATGAGCTGGTCTTTTCCTGTCCAGTATATTTTGCATGTTCTTCACGAACACTTAGACAGCAAATGCTGGCAAAATTTATCTGAGCACAGCAGAGCCTGGTCCTGTCTTCACCAAATGCCCAGATACATATATCCAGCAGGAGTCAATACAATCAGGAACCCTGACTGATTTTATCCCCCTCCTGGCTCAGAACTGCGGCCTTGCTAAAAACAGCACAGACTGCAAGTGAACCTGGTAACAACCTAGCTCTGTATGGCTCTGCTTCACAGGACAGTGCCTTTACCCAAGACATGCGATTTAATTTTTGTTAAATTATGAAAAGGGATCCAGTGCTACTTTACCTGTTGTATGAATCAACAAAAAGCTGCAGATTGTTGTGATTAAGCTCACTAGAAATGTGAGTGCGGTACATCTGGATCAAACTAGGATTAGCGTTCATTTCATCCTAAAAATAGATTGCAAATATATTAGACAATGTTAATTGCAATATCATAACACACCTAATTACAGGAGATACTTAAGCAAAATTAAAAAAAAATGGCAGTGGGCAAAGATTTTACTTATAAAAATCAACCATGTTATTATACACAATATAAATCACTTAAAAACTATTACAAATCTACAGTTGCTACAAACTTGGCTAAGCTTCCTAGGTTTGCTTCCCCCTCTTCCTCAAATCTGCCATCATCACACCTCTCCTCAAAAAAACAAACCTTGATCCCTCCGTCCTTGCAAACTACAGCCCCATCTCCAACCTTCCTTTCCTCACCAAAGTCCTTGAACGTGTTGTCGCCTCCCAAATCCGTGCCCATCTTTCCCGCAATTCCATTTTTGAATCCCTCCAATCAGGTTTCCGCCCTTGCCACAGTACCGAAACAGCTCTATCAGTCACAAATGACATCCTTTGTGACTGTGACAAAGGTAAACTATCCCTCTTCGTCCTTCTTGACTTGTCTACAGCCTTTGACACAGTTGACCACTCCATCCTTCAACGCCTCTCCACTGTCATCCAGCTGGGTGGGACTGCACTCGCCTGGTTCCATTCTTATCGATCTAATCGTAACCAGGGAATCACCTGCAACGGCTTCTCTTCCCACTCCTGCATTGTTACCTCTGGTGTCCCCCAAGCATCTATCCTTGGCCCCCTCCTATTTCTCATCTACATGTTGCCCCTTGGTGACATCATCCAAAAACACAGCGTCAGTTTCCACATGTACGCTGACGACACCCAGCTCTACCTCTTCTCTCGACCTCTCCACGGCGTCTAAATTGTCAGACTGCTGGTCCGACATACAGTTCAGGGTGATAGTGGGAAGACCGAAGCTTTTGTTTTCGGTCCCCGCCACGAACTCTGTTCCCTAATCACTGACTCATCCCTCTCCCTAACATCTGTCCGAGGCTGAACCACACTGCTCGCAACCTTGGTGTCATATTTGACCCTGAAATGAGCTTCCGACCATATATCCGCAGCATAACAAAGACCGCCTACTTCCACCTTTGTAACATCGCCCGTCTCCACCCTTGCCTCAGCTCATCCGCTGCTGAAACCCTCATCCATGCCTTTGTGACCTCTAGACTTGACTATTCCAATGCACTCCAGGCTGGCCTCCCACATTCCACCCTACGTAAACTTGAGGTCATCCAAAACTCGGCTGCCCGTGTCCTAACCCGCACAAAGTCCTGTTCGCCCATCACCCCAGTGCTCGCTGACCTACATTGGCTCCCGGTTAAGCAGCACCTCAATTTCAAAATTCTCATCCTTGTTTTCAAATCCCTCCATGGCCTCACCCCTTCCTATCTCTAATCTCCTTCAGCCCCCCCCCAGATATCTGCACTCCTCTAATTCTGCCCTCTTGAGCATCCCCGATTATAATCACTCAACCTTTGGTGGCCGTGCCTTCTGTTGCCTAGGCCCCAAGCTCTGGGATTCCCTCTCTAAACCTCTCTGCCTCTCTTTCCTCCTTTAAGACACTCCTTAAAACCTACCTCTTTGACCAAGCTTTTGTCACCTGCCCTAATTTATCCTTATGTGGATTGGTATCAAATTTGTTGTCTTATAATACTCCTGTGCAGCACCTTGGGACGTTTTACTACGTTAAAGGCGCTAGGCGCTATATAAATACAAGTTGTTGCTTACCAAGGGTACATCTATTCAAAATTGGTAGCATTTCTTTACAATGTTCAAATTTTAAAATCCAATGATAATTTTACATTTTGTTTTTACATCAATGACCTGGGAGCCAATATTTTTAACTTGTTCTTGGGAAGTGCGTGATGCTGACAAGATCACATTTATTGAGCATCCCTAGTTGCTCCAAGGTGGTATTGAGCCTTCAACTGCTTCAATCCTCATAGGTATTTTGTAGCGAAAACCATCAAGGGAGCAGCCCAATATTGAGCCAGCAAATATGACAGAACAGCAATAGATGCCTAAGTTGGGCTAGCATGCAACTTTGATGGTATCCTCACGACATTGTGGCTCTTGTTCTTCAGTGGTAGAAGTCACAAGGCAGCAACATGCTGTCAAAGTAACTTTTATGAGTTACTGCTTTGGCATTCTGTAGATCATGTATGCGGCAGGTAGATTTTGAATCCAGTTTCAGGAGTGCCAATCATGCTGAATGCTGTTCTACAGGATGTCAATCTTAGTGCTGTTGCAGTGCTCCCATCCAGGTGAGTGGTTAAGTATTCCATGACACGCCTGACTTGAGATTTGGCCTGGTGGAGAAGATGCTTGAGGGGTCAAGGTGGCCATTCATCAAAGTACCCAGCCTTTGCCTGCACTTGTAGCCATAGCGTTGATATGGCTGGTCCAAGTTAAGCTTCTGGTCAACGGTAACAACCCCTCCCCCCCCCCACAACCAAGATGTTGATGGTGGGGGACTCTGATGGCAGTGCCATTGTAGATCAGGAGGAAGATGTTGGAGTTAGTCATTACCTGACAAATTGTACCTGCCACTTGTTATCAAAAGTCTGCTTGTTATCCAGGTCGTGTTGTAAGCCAAAATGGATTGTTTCATAATCAGGAGTGAATGAAGCTGAACACTGAAATCATCAGCAAACAACTCTGGTTGTTTAATAGTACCACCCAGAGTAAATTCTGTGCCCTTGCTTTCCCACAGAGCTTCCTCCAAACAAAATTAAGTAAACAAAATTCATCAATTGAAGGGTGGGGGAAGAATGAAAAGGTGATAATCAGCTGGTTTCTTTCCATTCAAATCAAACGTCATGAGACTGCATGGGGTAGAAAGACAATGTTGAGGATTCCCAGGGAGACTTAAATTATGTAACCCCTACCCTACTTGGTAGAGAGGACTGAACCAAGCTAAAATCAGCATTAATCTCATGATGGAATAATGCTCGAACCACATCACGGTATGAATGAGATACATAAATGCTGACCTCACCTTTCCAAACAGATGAGAGATCACAACGTCTGATAGGTTAGAGGTCCAACCAGTAATCTAGGAGAAAACAAAACAAAATCATTTCACTAACTTAACTCACACATTACACAGCACCTCCTTTTTTCTCTCTGAAAACCAACCACATCTTGCAGCTTGTTATGTAACATAACACAAGTGAGGAGGATAGTAGCAGACTTCAGGAGGACAGACAGACTGGTTAAATGGGCAGATGAAATTTAACGCAGATTAAGTGTGAAGTTATGCATTGTGGAAGGAAAAGTGAGGAGAGGGGTTCACATACATAAATCTTTGAGGGTGGCAGGACAAGTTGATAAAAAAGCATACAGGACCCTTGCTTTATAAACAGAAGCATAGAGTACAAAAGCAAGAAAGCTATGCTAAACCTTTATAAATCACTAGTTAGGCCTCAGTTAGAGTATTGTGTCCAATTTTGGGCACCACACTTCAGGAAAAATGTCAAGGCTTTGGAGAGGAGGCAGAGGAGATTTACCAGAATAATGCCAAGGATGAGGGACTTCAGTTATGTGGAAAGACAAGAGAAGCTGGGATTGCTCTCCTTCGAGCAGAGAAGGTTAAGGGGAGATTTAATAGAGGTGTTCAAAATTACGAGGGGTTTGGATAGGGAGGTCACAGTTTCTACCGGCAGAAGGGTCAGTAACCAGAGGACACAGATTTAAGATAATTGGCAAAAAAGCAGAGGGGAGATGAGAAGAAATGCAGCGAGTTATAATGATCTGAAATGCACTGCCTGGAAGGTTGATGGAAGCAGATTCAATAGTAACTTTTAAAAGGGAATTGGATATATACTTCAAAAGCAGAAATTTGCAGGGCTATAGGCAAAGAGCTGGAGAGTGGTACTAATTGGATAGCTCTATCAAAGAGCCAGCACAGACATGATGGGCCAAATGGATTCCTTCTGTGCTGTATGAATCTAACATAGGGCATTGCAGGGGGTGTGGGGCAGCGAAAGGACAAAATTCTTGGAAGTATAGTGAACAGTGTGGAGGATAGTGATAGACTTTAAGACAGACAGGCTGGTGAAATGGGTAGACACGTGGCAGATAAAATTTAACGCAGATAAGTGTGAAGTGATACATTTTGGTAGGAAGAATGAGGAGAGACAATATAAACTAAAGGGTACAATCCTAAAGGGGGTGCACATGAACAGGAGACCTAGGGGTTTATGTGCACAAATCGTTGAAGGTGGCAGGGCAGGTTGAGAAAGCGGTTAAAAAAGCATACGGGATCCTGGGCTTCATAAATAGAGGCATGGAGTACAAAAGCAAGGAAGTTATGAACCACCTTTCTAAAACGCTGGTTCGGCCTCAACTGGAGTATGGTGTCTAATTCTGGGCAACGCACTTTAGGAAGGATGTGAAGGCCTTAGCAAGGGTGCAGAAAAGATTTACGAGAATGATTCCAGGGATGAGGGACTTCAGTTACGTGGATAGACTGGAGAAGCTGGGGTTTTCTCCTTAGAGCAGAGAAGATTGAGAGGAGATTGACAGAGGTGTTCAAAATCATGAGGGGTCTGGACAGAGTAAATAGTGTGTAACAGTTCCCATTGGCAGAAGGGTCAAGAACCAGAGGACACAGATTTAAGGTGATTGGCAAAAGAACCAAAGGCGACATGAGGAAAATATTTTTTACGCAGCGAGTGGTTAGGATCTGGAATGCACTGCCTGAAAGGGTGGTGGAGGCAGACTCAATCGTGGCTTTCAAAAGGGAACTGGATAAGTACCTGAAGGAAAATAATTTGCAGGGCTACAGGGAAAGGGTGGGGGAGTGGGACTAGCTGAAGTGCTCTTGCAGAGGGCTGGCACGGGCTTGACGGGCCGAATGGCTTCCTTCTGTGCTGTAACCATTCTATAATAATCCACAATTTATCAGTCTGGTCAATATACCATCAAAATGCACTATTGGACCCTGGGTTATTAGATTATGAATTAAAAAAATATATAAAATGCACAAGTCAGTCAGCAGATGTAAAGAGAAAAGATGAACTAATACATCAGATGCAGACCATTTATCAGAGTAATTATGGTCAACACCAGAAATGTAGGTCTCGATTTTAACCGGGGGGGTGGGGGGGGAAGCAGGGTACAGAGCACGGGCATTGAACCTGTAGATGTGGAGGTCTGGTTGATATTAACAGCTAGGCCTTATTTCCATAAATTTTCCGAGAGACCTGCCCAATCCACTACCTGGGCAGTGGGTGGGAGCAGGATTTCAGCAGCAGGAGACTGCAGTCGAGGACCCGTCAGTACAGTCCCTGGCAGTCAGTTGAAGGAGGAGCACAAGTCATTGGAGCAGAAATTGCACATCAAGGAAAGTTTAAAATGAAACACCTGCTTACAAGTTGCCTTTAAATCAGTAGTTTTAGAACCTAACATAGCAACAGGGGACAACTGAGACACACCAAGTGTCTGTGTTGTCATTAGTGTTTCACTAAAGTGAAACTTTCCTACTAGGTCTACCTGAATTGTGAAGAAAGGCTTTCAAATCCAGTTTGTGCCTGAAAGCAGTTGAATTGATGCAATACAAAGATGAAATACTGGCAGTGGTACAAAAGTGAGCAGATTCAGAGAGCAGTGTATTGGCAACCACTTGCCTACCTGCTGGGCTTCCCTCAAGAGTTTGTGGGTCCTCCTCATGCAAGTCAGTGCAAGTATCAGAAGATTTATCCTTTGCTATGACAAGACCTCACCCCCTCCTCCACCACAAATCTAAATTAAGTGTCAATGGGACAAATGCCAGTTGGATTGAGTGATGTATGGTCTCTTCCTGGGACAGGAGACCACTAAGCTGTTTAGATCCCATTCCTGGAAGTCTATGCAATTGCCCAACACACCATGCAGAGGGGTGGGTACTAGAGGAAAAATCCTAATAACTACCTGATCCAAGCACCACAAGAATCATGATTCAAACTAGTGACACTCCAACAGAGGTAGGACAACTCCTGTGTAGCCCCTCCGACACTTCTCCCTGAGCTACCCTAATCCTTAAATGTTGAAGGCTACTAACCAATATGGACAATTATAATGAAACTACTTACATAAATGTAAGCTTTTGAAAATTCCCATATAAACAAAAATATACAACTACATGAAAACCAGTGTATGACTATTTTTTATGTGTAATGGTTTAAGTGTGGAATTCTCCCAAGTGTATTGGTAAATGAAATAAACCTGGTGATAACACTACTTCCATTATAACATTTGGGATAATGTAACAATTCAGTAGAACAAGCTTAATCAAGCAGTTAGAATGTATTGCTGAATCGCTTGATGTCTTATTTAATAAAATGCTTCCAGCATTGCATTACCTTGGTTGCTGCCCAGTCCATCCATCCTTCAGCACAGGAATTAATATTAATGAGACATAGTCCCTCAACAAGATCAGGAAAAGCCAACTGAAAGAGAGAAAAGATATGGAAGTGCTTATGTTATTTGTAGCACACTCACTTCAGTACGACAGAAGTAAATGTAAAATTATGAGTCCATTCACGCATGAATTTTTAATGTGCACTGCTGGTGAATGAGGCTCTCTACTGGCAGCAAACCTCTAGAGTATTAAAATGGACAAAAGAAGTTCTGTCAAACTTACAGCAAATTTAGTCAGGATATATGCACCAGCTCCAATTCCTATTCCAATAATGCTCTTCAAACTGAAAGACAAATCAGACCATTTTAGCCAGCTGCACCAGAGCAGGCGAGATACAATGATCATACAATTTTCGGCCAAAAAGGTCTAAAATACTCATTTTGACCTAAAGAGACCCGGTTTGTAAAGTTCGGACCAGTGTAGTAGACAAATGCTTCTGCATTTATTTCAGCAAATATGATTATTTACATGGATGTCTTCTAGTATTAGGAAAAATACACTGAAACCTTAATAGTATTCAAACCTTTATAGAGGGGTCTGAGAGACTAAGTCAGAAGGAACACAAAACTAATTTTCACTTTAAAAAAAGCAACAGGAAGTGAAAATATTTCTCTGTTTAATGGGATTGTTCAGTGCATCGACAGTCTCATCCAATACTAAACCATACAGACACGATTGTCCCAGGTTTCATTTCTGGTCTCTCCAGAGTTAGCTTATCTCACTTATGTTGCAATTGGGAGTACTACAATTGGTTTCAATGGTGCTGTGCTTGGAAAAAAGTACAGCGGAGAAGAATGGAGGGAAAAAAATCATTTAGGATCCCTTGCTCAATTTTTATGAAGTGATCGCCACTCAAGCATGCACTCGTGAATATTGGGTAAGAACAGAACAGGATTGGGCTCAGCAAAAGTTGGCACCTTCAGGACAAGGGGAAAGAAAACTGGGGTGGCAAAAAGTTACATAATCAGTAAATTGTAACTGAACATGTAAAATTTGTAGCACCCGCATCTCAATTGTTTAGTCTGTTAGCTAGGTTCTGAAGAGTGCATATAATAACAGTGGCAAACTCAAGTACTACGGTTCATGAAAACAGAATATCTACCAATTACAATGACACAGGTTGAGAATTGCAGCACATTACTAGGTTGAAGTCTTGCTAAATGGATCATTGAGGTCTGCAATATGAAAATTTTAGACTTAGAAACCTTACCCAAAATGCTTCAAAATAGCTGGAAGCATCTCAGCCAATTGGTCCATTGATGGGTACTGGTATCTGCAAATCAGATGCAAAAAGTTAACACTACTATTTTCTTCCAAGTAATTTCAAAACAGTACTATTTGATTCTCATCCAAAACACTTAAATCACTACTTAAATCCATATCCTTTATTGAAATTATGGATTATTAAAAACAATGTGTCACATTGGAGGTAGCAAACAGAAAGTGTGCATCGAGAACAGGTTGATTTGACTCAGGCATTGCACAATAGTGACCTTCCCCAGTCATCTAGCTCAAAATGTGACTTAACAGTAGTGACGTGAAATGAAAATATTTCACCCTACGAATTTGTAGTCTAAAAGCCTGCTATAAAATCCAGACTGGAATATTTGCTTAAATATTATGTAACTGCTCAAAACTGTAAGCATTCTCCTTAATCTATAGATTTGTCCAGTCACAATTTGGTCACCTATTGTCACAGTAGTTCATGCAAATTTGATGAAGTGACAAAAGCAATAACCAAATCTGGCTACCAAGTTATGAGACAAGAATAGATTAGCTGCTGAAAACAAGAATACTGGGGTTTTCGGAAGAAACCCTTGCACTCGTGAACAGTTTGCTGAGAGCATGGTGCTGAAGATAATATGCATTGCATCATTTCACCAATGGTTCAGCTGGTTAAGATAGTGAATAGTGAAGCGAGAGACCAGGAAGGTCTCAGGCCTGAGTTAAGCGATTTCAGCTGTAATGCAGTAAAATTGATCTCAGCGCCCTGGATTAGGAAAGGAGGATCAAAATCAGCCAGTACTCCCATATGTAATCAGTAACTCTCCTGAAAGAATTGCAGGTTACAAAAATGTGGGGAGGACGACAGGACTGGGCTTAGCTGTGAAAAGCCTGTCAACACACTGCCTAGGCTTATGCTTGGTAACTATATTTGTGGGAAGGATCTGTTCCCACAGGAATCAATGCCTTCAGGGACAGAGGGCAGAGGAAAAAGGGAGAAGACTGAAGGGGAGGTTGATGGAAGATATGTCAGAGATGCTCCTGTAGCAATTCATATTCCAGATGAGCAGTGGAATAAGGTACAAGAAATATCACGGTTTACCTCAAATAAACAAACAAAACAGTGAAGTTGGCCAGAGGAATCCCCAACAACTAGCCATTACAACTCTGCAGTTGAAAAGGTCAGGCTGGCTAGTTATCTTTTGTTTGCTTCTATACTACTAGAAGCTACAAATTCAGAAGCCTGTAACTATATTACACACTCAGGTACTGGTTTGGAATGGTCATCCTTACCCAGGTGGAAAAGATGGAGCTCCCTCTTGCTGGCCAGGTGCATCAATGTGAAAAACTGCAAAATGAAGTGTAATTTCTTGCATGTCTTCAGAATTGAAGAGCGCGTCAAAGCAGGATTTGTCTATAAAAAAGAGGAAACACTTTAGAAGTTTGCACCAAATGGTTAAGTGAACACTCAGAAGGCTTAGACGATGGGGACAATTTTACAAGTGCACACGACTAACAGTGAGCCTCATCTGGTGGCCACCTACATCAGGAAGTCACTTGCAAGCTGCAAATGGTTTTCCATCCATTAGCGTAAAGGGATGGAAAAAAATCAAAGACAGTGCGTCTGCAATTTTCTTAAATGCGAGGCCAGCTGCGAGTACATTCGTAAAAGTAGATTTAACAAGTAAAGAAGGCTAGTTAGGATAAGTGCTAGAATAGTTTTATTTTCCTTTAAAGCTCAACTCAATGAAGTTCTTTACTTGGCATCCAGGTCAACCTATGCATGAGCTTCAAAAATAGATGTTATCTTGATATGCAAGGCAAAAAAAGCTGGAGTTTTAAAACTTAGAATCTGCCATGCTTAAAGTATAAAACATTTCCCTAATCTATTTCTTGAAACTATTCTACACCTTATAGCTTTTCTAATTATATACAGCTCCTAATTATTCTCATACTGTAAGTTACAACATAGCTTAAAAGATCAAAGCTCACAGTTAAAATGTACTGTATTCAAAGTGTGCTGCTACCAACAGGTTTAACAAAACCCATAATGCTTTGCATACAAGTCTTAGCCTGCAAGGCAAGAATTCGGACTGCATATTTGAACAGATTCATGTTACCAGCTTGCTATAAACACTATTACAATGTTCAAACATGATCGTACTGTAAAATCCAAATTAATTTAGAAGCTCCGACTGAGGAAACTTTAATTTACTCATTATGAAAAACAGATGATTACCTACAAAGATGATACAGAACAAGAATTTTCTTTTGTAAGCAAGAAGGTAAAGAATCATATACATGCTCACCACAAAAGAGCAGACGATAACCGGTGTTAGTTTTGGCGCTTTTTAAACAGCATCCCATATTTGGAGGAAGGAAATGGGTAAATGCTGTTGCACTTTAAAATGATTTGACAAACCTGGATGACAGGCAATATGGTCAGCTCTAAATTAACAAAGAATGGATGCATGTAGTAAAATAAAAATGGAAGATGTATTTGAAGATCAAGAGGAAGACAGGAAAATTTAGACATGTAATGACCACAATTAGGATCACCCAGGCTACATTTTCCTGTAAACCCCCCCCCCCCCCAATTCAAGGGGGGTGCAAGAGCAGAGAAACCTGGGGGGTGCATATTCAGAAATCTTTGAAGATGGCAGGGCAAGTTGATAAGGTGGTTAAAAAAGCATACAAGATACTTGGCTTCGTAAATAGGGGCATTGAATAAAAAAACAAGTCAGTCATGCTAAAACTTCACAAATTACTGGTTACACATCAGCTGGAATATTGTACATAATTCTGGGCACCACACTTTAGGAAGGCTGTCAAGGCCTTGGAGAATGTACAGAGGTGGTTTCCAGGATACCACCAGGTTTGAGGGACTTCACTTATGTGGAGATTGGAGAAGCTGGAATTGTTCTTAGAGCAGAGAGGTATTCAAAGTTATAAGGGGTTTTGATAGAGAAAGTAGGGAGATGCGGTTTCCTCTGGCAAGTGGGTCAGTAACCAGAGGTCACAGATTTAAAATAATTGGCAAAAGAAGTAGGAGCAATTAGGAGATTTTGTTTTCCCCCTACACAGAGGGTTGTTAAGGTTTGGAACACACTACCTGAAAGGGCGGTGGAAGCAGATTCCATTAGGAGCCTTCTTAGAATGATACAGCACAGAAGGAGGCCATTCGGCCCATCGTGCCTGTGCTTTGAAAGAGGTATCCAATTAGTCCCGCTCTTTCCCCATAGCCCTGCAAATGTTTCCACTTCAAGTATGCATTCAATTCCCTTCGGATAGTTATTATTGAGTCTGCTTCCACCATGCTTTCAGGCAGGGCATTCCAGATCATAACAACTCACTGCATAATTCTTTTCCCCCCTCATGTCGCCTCTGGTTCTTTTGCCAATTACCTTAAATCTGCATCTTCTGGTTACCGACTCTTCTGCCGCTGGAAACAGTTTCTCCTTATTTACTCTATCAAAACCAGTCATGATTGTAAACACCTCTAACAAATCTCCCCTTAACCTTCTCTGCTCCAAGGAGAACCACCTCAGTTTCTCTAGTGTCTCCACGTAACTGAAGTCTTTCATCCCTGGTAAATCTCCTCTGCACCCTCTCCAAAGCCGTGACATCTTTCCTAAATGTGGTGCCCAGAATTGGACATAATACTCCAGCTGGGGCCTGACCAGTGTTTTATAAAAAGGTCTAGCATAACTCCCTTGCTTTTGTACTCATGCCTCCATTTATAAACTCAAGTATCCCATATGCCTTTTTAACAGCCTTCTCAACTTGCACTGCCACCTTCAAAGACTTGTGTACGTACATCTCCGGGTGTCTGTTCCGGCATCCCCTTTAAAATTATACCATTTAGTTTATATTGCTTCTCCTCATTCTTCCCATCAAAGTGAATAACTTCACTTTTCCAGCCCTTCGCCTCATTTTACCTGCCGAGTTTTCCAAGGCACAGGAAACCCGGCCGAAATTAAAGATAAAAAGCTTATTAAAAATGGAGCTACACAAACTCCTTAAAAGCAGTTACCAACCATCCTGTCTCAGTTAAAACCGTAACTGGGCGTGTTTGAAATCTTAACTTCTCGCCCGATCCAAACTCACCTGTTTTTGGGGGTTAAAATTACCCCCAATGTCTCTAAATGTTTCCCACCACTGACATTAGGCTGACTGGCCTGTAGTTGCTGGGTTTATCCCTCTCCCCTTTTTGAACAGGGGTGTAACATTTGCAATCCTCCAGTCCTCCGGCACCATTCCCATAGCTAAGGAGGATTGGAAGATTGTGGCCAGAGCCACTACAGTTTCCACCCTTACTTCCCTCCATAACCTAGGATGCCTCTCATCTGGACGTGGTGACTTTTCTACTTTGAGCGCTGCCAATCTTTTTAGTACCTGTGTTTAAGACTATATGATTCTGTCCACGAGTGTGAGATGCCTCCCCAGATAAGACAGAAGTACCAAATGCCTTGGCTCGATTTGAATTGCATTAAAAAAGTTATTTAATAAATTGCAGACAGATCCTGTACATAATTATGTTTTTGGATACCAGGCATCAATAAATCAGTTTTTATTTTGCGCACTGTACCTTTAGCTGTTCTTTAAGATATGAAGCTAGTGTGTGCAAAGTTATACGTTTTCAGGTTACACATTAATAGTATCACTGCATGGTAAAGTAGTTTTTTTTAAACTATACATTCAACAGGAAATCTATTCAGTTCATGCAAGTTTATGTAAAAAAAAAATCAATGTGACGATCTAAGGCTCAAACACTCTACAAGGTTGGAGAGAGGAGAGATGATGTTCAGATAAATGAAGTAGTAGTGGTCAGGCAAAGCCAAGTGTGGACTTTAAATGCTTGAAAATTGTAGGAGGAAAGGTAATGGGAGACAAGAAGCAGCACAACTTAGATCCCCAAAAGAACACAATAATAGAAAGTAGCTACGGTAGAAAAGCAATTGGCCCATTTAATCTGAGCAAAATTAAAGGGTGTGCAATAAAATACATTAAAAAATGAAAAGTAGTGGAGAATCAAAAAGTGAGCAAATCCAAAAGCACCACAACTTAC
Source organism: Squalus acanthias (assembly GCA_030390025.1). Classification (NCBI taxonomy): domain Eukaryota; kingdom Metazoa; phylum Chordata; class Chondrichthyes; order Squaliformes; family Squalidae; genus Squalus; species Squalus acanthias. The sequence goes on along the minus strand of CM059432.1, from coordinate 27,786,232 downwards.
ATTTATTTAGTGCCTTCAAAATAGAAAAACCATCCCACAGCATTTCAGAGCTGTAATCAACTAAAAAAAGTGCTAAACTCAACAGGTTTACAGTGCTCAATCAGCTTGCTTGAAAGGCACAAATAGTACATTTAAAAAGCATCTGGCTAAACAATTAAAAGATTATAAAGGACTAGATTAATCCCAGATTAGAATACCACTAAATGGTATTAGATTGAGCTAGTATTTGTGACCCATTTACATCTAGCTGTTACAGTAACCTGGCCAGGAACCTGCTGCTGACTTTCTGCTTTAAAATATACATAAGCTGCATTAGAAACCTCCAACACTGCCAGATATAGTGGTGGCATAGTGGTTAGCACTGGTGCCTCACAGCGCCAGAGACCCGGGTTCGAATCTGACCTCGGGTGACTGTCTGTGTGGAGTTTGCACAGTCTCCCCGTGTCTGCGTGGGTTTCCTCCGGGTGCTCCGGTTTCCTCCCACAGTCCAAAAATGTGTGGGTTAGGTTTATTTGGCTATGATAAATTGACCCTTAGTGTTAGGGGGGATTAAATATGTGGGGTTATGGGGATAGGATGGGATATGTTAGGGGGAATTAAATACGTGGGGTTACGGGGGTAGGGTGGGATATGTGTACTGTGGGGATTAAAGCAGGGACAGGGTACTGGATTTGGATGATCAGCCATGATCGTATTGAATGGCGGAGCAGGCTCGACGGGCCGAATGGCCTACTCCTGCTCCTAGATTCTATGTTTCTATATCAAAGTCTAGTGGCTTAGCAATTTGATTATATTAAGCTAAGCTAGTGAGTTAAATCAAATTGCCCCATCCCATTGAAGTTACAATTTAGAGACAGACATACCTCTATTTTAACCCAGCCCCGGCCTCAACCTTCCTTTCCCCCTTTCCCCACCCCCGCAAAGTAATCCCCAGCCCTCCCCGATCCTGAATGTGACGCAAGGGAATCCCCAGCCCGCCCAGACTGCTCTGGAATCCCTCATCGACTGCTGGGGGACCGTTCCTGCCCTCTTGCCCATAAATAGCATGCAGACTAAAGGAGGAGAAGAAAGATCTTTAATGGGTCTTCCCCTCAAATTCTGGTCTTACTTATTTGAGGAATAACTGCAAGCAGCATGCAGAAGCTGCTTATGATTGGCAATGCAATCAATATATTGAGATTGTGTAGGAATTGTTACTTACGATTCATCCCAATGTCATGAAACGTGAGTATGACTGGCTGACTTCCTTTAGGTGTCCCACGCACTGCGATGCGAACAACACCAAATGGAGTTTCAATATCATGCTCCTGTGGAAGAGATCAGCATTAGCAGTTAGTCATCACATGCTTTTCCAGTGTCTATAGATTATATGTGCAATAGCAAAATTGAACAAAATCAAATTAAGATAGATTGAGATATAGACAGTAGTTTCAATTTGTCCAAAAAGTGAGTGCCTGTGTACTGCCAATAGGCCAACACTGTTTGTGAAGACCAAAAAAAAAGTTAGGTTGCTACATTTAACTGGGGTGCAAAAAATATAACCAAGGTGATATAACTAACTCACACCAGCTTCAAAGCAGGACTGCAATCTAAATGTCCAGAAGGTGGTAATCACAAGCTCAAGGTAAATTAATTTACTTACTAATTGTGCAAGGTTTTATTTTCTTTATCAATTCACTAACATACAAGCTGCTTAGGTCAGCTTGGCTCAGTTGCTCGCACTCTTGCCAGAGTCAGAAATTGAAGATTCAAGTTCTGGAGCACATAATCTAGCCCGCTACTCCAGTGCAGTACTAATGAAATGCTGCATTGTCAGAGGTGCTGAATTAAATATTAAACTTAGATCCCATCTGCCTCTAATCTGGTAGATGTTTGACAATCACATGGCACTATTCAAAGAGGAGCAGAAAGTTCCTCCAGTGTTCTGACCAACATTTTTCCTTCAATCCTAACAAAAACCCAGACCAACTAGTCAGTCATTCAGCTCATTTTTATTTCTGGTATGTTATATGCATTACGATGCCTTGTTCATCTGTATATGTCATTACACAACATAGTTCATCGTATGTGAAGAATTATGAAATGCAAGCAAAAGGTTTTTTTTTAATTAAATGATCTGTACAACAGGCCCAGTCCCCAAAAGGCAATTGAGCAAAAACTTCATTGTCAAAAGAAACAATTATAACGTACAGTGAAACCTGTAAATTAGGGACGCCCAAGGGACTTGCATCAGGTGTCCTTACTTTCAAAATGGTCATTCCAAACTGGATGAGCCAAATATCCTGGATTGACTATCTCCTGCAGTGTCTTTTTTATTCAACCTCACCTGGGATTGTGCCTAATTCTGGATCCCTGACAGCGGGATGTGATTTCAGTTCATTTTCTGTTTGTTGGGTTTTCCAGTTCATTGGAAAAGGACCCCGGGATGGCAATGAGAAAGGATTTTCCTGACCCTGCAATCTGTTACACTGGCAGCCTCCACAGGGTGAGGTGGCTGCTGTGGAGTGCCTGAGAGATTCCAGCCAAATTTGGGGGCGGTGATTAATGTTCTGCATATTTGTGCCTGGGACCCGCTTCCTCTGTGTGCTGCAGCTACTTGAAGTGTTGGTGGGGGGTGGGGAGCTGTTAGCTACTCATCAGTACTTCATGTACTGGTGGAGTAGGTTGCCAAGTCTGGTTGGAGGCATTCTTGGTGGTTTGACCACATGATGTCCTGACCACATGACACCTACAAATGTTATTGGATTTACCCTATAGGTGGAGTTCCCTGCAGTTGTGGTATTCATTTGTGGTTTTGCATCAGCAGCTGTTGTGTGAGAAGTTCCAAGAACCAGGGGGCCAGCCATGAGCAGGCAAAGAATGGGAAACCATTCTCTCTCCCAAACACCCCACCCCCCCAAAAATCTTGATCTCCATGATTTGGCCTTTCTCACGGCAACTAGGGGTAGGCAATAAATGCATCCTTGCCGATGTGCTAACAACATAAGAAATAGGAGCAGTAGGCGGCCATTTGGCCTGCTGAGCCTGCTCTGCCACTCAATAAGATCATGGCTGATCTTCTACCTCAACTTCACCTTCCTGCACTATCTCCATTCCCTTAGTATCCAAAAATCTATCGATCTCGGTCTTGATTATACTCAACAACGGAGCATCCACAGCTCGCTGGGGTAGAGAATTGCAAAGATTCACAACAAATAAAAAGAAACCTGGCAAAGTAGAGCAAATTGGATCCCCATATACTGGACACCATGAAATCCCAGAAGAAATGTGTCAGTCATTTGAAATGTACAACATACTTTCACAGGGTAAAGCTATTTGAATGGTCCCCAGTGGTGGAGAGTGTTCTAACATGGGAGGTTTACTTCCCGTTTCCAAGTGTGCTAACATTAATTTCCATGGCACAGAGTGCACTAGAAAATATTTTAAAAAGTACTACAGGTAATAACAGACTGGGCAGGTGTCCACAACCCAAAACAAGACTCATTAGCCATACAAACACTGGCAGGTGGTCTCTCCAGTTACACTTCCCCACTCATTATGAACCCAGAATTAAAGGAATACCATCCTTCTTATCAAGTACTTCACTAAACAAAAATGCAATTTGCATGGTTTGGTAAATATCAGAATGAACCACGTTACTGCAACACCACTGTGACCCAGGAGACACACGTCTGCTCTCCCAGTCAGCAGCTTACAATACTCCAGGTGGTATTTTCTTTGGAAAACCGAAGTATTTTATGGCACACTATATCCATTACAATTAAAACTTGTGCAGAAGATGCACTGTAGAATTGTACATTATACGCACAATAGTAATTTGGCCCCGATCCTCGCTCACACACCTCCCTCCACCCCCCCCCCCCAATCCTTTTAACGACACAATCCTGGCCAACCACCCCCCCCCACCCCGATCCTTTCCCCAGCCACTGATCCTCTCTCTCTTCCCCACCCCTCCAATCCTCCGCCTGGCCTCCGGTCTTCTCCCCCACCCCCACAAATTCATTTAACAGCCCGGCCCTCACGGGAACCCTCCCTCCCTCCTCTGTCCAAACGAAGGCCTATACAGATTGAGAGGCTGGCTGGCTGCGGGCGGGAAACTGAGGCCTTGCCTGCAAGTCAGGCCCTGCCGTTAAAGTCGACAGGGCCTGCGGGAAACCCGGCCTCCCACAGGCCCTGCCGACTTTAACGGAGCCGCCCCCCCAACCCACAAAATTCTGGCCTTATTCTCGGAATTAACATCTATTGAAAGGAATAGGAAAGGAGTGTTATAGTGCAAGAGACGAAGATCCACGATTAGAGCCAATAGACTATAGGGAACGCAAATTAGTATTAGGATGTATAGCTAAGACAATACAACACAAAACAAAGAGCACCATACTGCCTCTATACAAGGCCTTGGTTAGGTCCCATCTCGAACACTGTGCCCAGTTCTGGTCCCAGTTCTGGTCCCCTCACATGGCAGGAGATATAGAGGCCCTAGAAAAGCTTCAGAGGAGAGCCACAAGATTAATACCTAGTCTAAAAACCTTTAGCAATCATGATAGGCTCAAAGAGCTGGATCACTTTACTTGAGAGCATAGACTTCAGGGATACTTGGTTGAAGTATTTTAAATGAAGGAACTAAGCTGTGTACAGGTGAACAAAATATTTAAATTAGAGAAGTTAGGGAAAATGAGGGGGGACACGAGTATAACACCTTTTTTCTTGCCCAACAAATGCAGTTGAAATGCTTTTAGCATTCATACAAAAACTTGTAACACAATGCCTTTAGTTTGAGACATTAGAGGAAATGAGAAACCAAAATGGGTTGATTTCGATTTGTGTCACTTTGGGGAAGATTGTCAGCCTCTCACCCTCCACAAACTAACTTGTCCAAATCTTGTTCTGTACTCAACCCTATTTTGCTCATCACCCACCTCCTCACTAGCCTACACCATCCCCAACCCAAAATTAATTATTTTTTTGTCCTCCTCCAGCCATTATTCCCCTCCCACACCCTTTGTTATTCTGCCTCAGGCCTTCTCCACCATCTATGATAGAGCCTTCAGCTCCCTCAGCCCTTGACAACTGCCCTCAGCCCTACACAACTGCCCTGACCCATCTCCTTTCTTTCTCCACTCTTAAAAGCTCCTTAAAACTCCATTTTTCTTTGGGCAGATTATGATCACCTCTCTCATGGGTTTGACATTTGTTCATTCTTTGCATTCTGTAAAGCGCCAAAATAAAAAAAGGCATGATATGAATAGAAGTAGTTGTTGTTTACTACTGAACATAAAATATGCAGCTTAAGCTTCCTATACAGTACAGTAATCACAAGTACTTAACTCAGTGTTGACTGTCTGTATCAATTAAGGATCTGTAGATTTTGCATCCCTGCTCCTCTCCCTCCCCCCACTCCACAAAAACAGCTTACAACACTTAATCTCTTTACTGAATTGTAGTCTACGTGTTGTGCACATACAAGGGAGGGTGAACATATGGTGGTCATTTACACAAACGTCAGCTGTGTGTCAGTCAGGCTGTTTACCACACTGATCAATATTAAGTACTATCCTGGGGGGGGGGGGGGGGGGGAAGAATGTGTTTCCATAGGCAGTAATCCAATGTAAAGATCACTAAGTGTCATTCTCTTCCCCCATCTGTTGCTGAAATCCTCTCAAGATTCAAGTATTATATACTAGAGCCAAACTTGTAGGTAGAGACTTCCAAATGGGACATTGTTGGAAAGCCAACTGGATTGCAGTTAACACCAGCAAGACAGAAATAAGTCTGTCCAAAAAATCATTTAAGATTGGTTATTTCTTCAGTTTTCTAGGAGTTTAAACAGATACAAATCAAGTGTTTGTTAAGCTATAGGTTATAAAGAGCAGTGCTGGATCAGCAATGAGGCTGCCAAGAGAGACTAACATTTCTTTTCTTGCGAATTTCACGTCTATAAGGAAGTAACAAATTTATGGTGGAAATCTCTTCTACTCTACAATGTTCCCATCTTACAATATGGCCAATATCCAGCAAAGCTAACTTAATATGAAAAATGTGCCTTGATCAACTTCATCAAACCCCTTCATAAATCTGGACATTTGTATTAGGTTACCTGAAAATCTCTTCCCCAACACATCATCTCTCCCTTAACTTAGATATCCAATATTAGACATTAACTTTAGAACTCTTTGTCCTTAGACTTCCAGTTAAAAAAAAGGCTCCTCGCAAAAGGTTGCTGGCTAACTCAAACAGTGGGTGGGGATATATGGCAAAAATCTGGAAATGGACAAGTAATTGACTGAAAAAAAAAATGCAGTAGGTGTTTGAGTGAGGTTGGAGGTACTAAATGAAGCACCCAAAGGCTTGATGCTGGGGCCTCAACCATTTCTAAATTTAGATCAACAACCTGGACTCAAACTTGCCAAGTTGGAGATAAAAAGGTCGATTCAGGCAAAAATAACCACACAGACTTAGAGGAGTTAGGTAGAAATCTGTAAATGAGCAGAACAGTGCAAATAAAATTTAATGCAGATTCAAAAAAAGGTATGGTACAACATACGGGGAAAAAAAATGTTGCATACAAAATGCAGAAATACGTAGAGGGGAGGTCAAGAGAGATCTGGAGAAGTTAGTAGATTTGGCATGTCAAAGCACTGTCTGTAGAGCAGCAATTAAAAGCAAACAATGCTAAACTAGTGCCAAAATTAGTAGGGTACCAGTCTGAGGATGTTGTGCTATAACTTCATTATGTTCTAGTTAGAGGACACCTAGACTAGTGTCCAGTTTTGATCACCAAGACACGAGAGAAATATTCAAGTCCTGGACGCTAAGGGCCATAAAAGGTTGATAGCTCAGTCTTTAGATGCTGGCCATGAAGATAGATTAAAGAAACTGGGTTTCATCAAATTCAAAAGTCAGCAATAGGTGAAGATGGGGAGGAGGTGGAGAAACCGTATAGAAGCATCCAAGTTATTAAACATTTTGTTCACCTACTGTAGAACAGGGGTCATAGGTTTGAAATAATGAAGGCCAAAACTTTAGAAATTCAAAAGCTTATTAATCTTTTTGGAAAGACAAGCTAAGGGGAGCCAAATGGTGCTCATATTCATAGTTTTCTTGTGATCTTATTGTCCTGTCCTTGTTGCACAAAGCAAGGAGCACAACATAATTTCCATTGTATAGTGACCAGTACTGCACACAATACATGGAAACTAGCTCAGGGTTACTGGGACTGGAATGGAATCACAGCTGAAATGATGCATGCTGCATTAATCAACTCAATCTCAAACTCAGTAATTAAGTTGGTTCATGGAGGAGATCACCAACTTTCACTGTTTAAAATCAAAGGCACATCCTAATTTTGTAATGATTTGATAGAAAAGGATTCAAGGAGATAGGAAAGGATCGTGAAAAGCTCCCCTCTTCAAAATGACAGCTCATATTTTTCCAACAATATCAGATTTGGCAAGATCAGTCCCAAACATGAGGAATATAGAAAAATATTCCATAAACATATTTTTATGGGGAAAGGAGAAAGAAACAAGTAAGTTAGACTGGGGGAGAATCACAATTCCTTAACTCTAAATACCCATGAAGTCACAGCTGTTTACAAGTCCTCCCTACAACTTTACAGTGACACCAGCTTCACAAGCCTTATATCAGCAAAGTGATGGAAGGTGTCGTCGACAGTGCTATCAAGCGACACTTACTCACCAATAACCTGCTCACTGATGCCCAGTTTGGGTTCTTCAGGACCACTCGGCTCCAGACCTCATTACAGCCTTGGTCCAAACATGGACAAAAGAGCTGAATTTCAAAGGTGAGGTGCGAATGACTGCCCTTGACATCAAGGCAGCATTTAACCCGAGTGTGGCATCAAGGAGCCCTAGTAAAACTGAAGTCAATGGGAATTGGCGCGGGGGAAACTCACTGGCTGGAGTCATACCTAGCACAAAGGAAGATGGTTGGGGCGGTTGGAGATCAATCATCACAGCCCCAGGACATCACTGCAGGAGTTCCTCAGGGCAGTGTCCTAGGCCCAACCATCTTCAGCTGCTTCATCAATGACCTTCCCTCCAACACAAGGTCAGAAATGGGGATGTGCGCTGATGACTGCACAGTGTTCAGTGCCATTCGCAACTCCTCAGATAATGAAGCAGTCCATGCCCGCATGCAACAAGACCTGGACAACATTCAGGCTTGGGCTGATCAGTGGCAGGTAACATTTGCGCCACACAAGTGCCAGGCAATGACCATCTCCAACAAGCGAGAGTCTAACCACCGCCCCTTGACACTCAACGACATTACCATCACCAAATCCTCCACCATCAACATCCTGGGGGTCACCATTGACCAGAAACTTAACTGGACCAGCCACATAAATACTGTGGCAACAAGACAGGTCAGAGGCTAGGTATTCTGCAGCGAGTGTCTCACCTCCTGACTCCCCAAAGCCTTTCCACCATCTACAAGGCACAAGTAAGGAGTGCAATAGAATACTCTCTACTTGCCTGGATGAGTGCAGCTCCAACAACACTCAAGAAGCTCGACACCATCCAAGACAAAGCAGCCCACTTGATTGGCACCCCCCACCACCTTAAACATTCACTCCCTCCACTACTGGCGTACCATGGAGGCAGTGTGTACCATCTACAAGATGCACTGCAGCAACTCACCAAGGCTTCTTCAGCAGCACCTCCCAGACCCGCGACCTCTACCACCTAGAAGAACCAGGGCAGCAGGCGCATGGGAACACCACCACCTCCAAGTTCCCCCCAAGTCACATACCATCCTGACTTGGAAGTTTATTGCCGTTCCTTCATCGTCACTGGATCAAAATCCTGGAACACCCTCCCTAACAGCATTGTGGGAGTACCTTCACCACATGGACTGCAGCAGTTCAAGAAGGTGGTTCACCACCACCTTCTCAAGGGCAATTAGGATGGGCAATAAATGCTGGCTTTGCCAGCGACACCAGATCACATGAACAAATTTTAAAAAAAACTCTAACAGTGAGCCCTTGGGCAATGTGGTCAGATGGAAATGTCCAGGGCTATCCAATACATGCTTTTGTAAAAGTAGATCAGCTTACGAGGCAAAATAAATTTGGCTGGCTTTCAGGATCTGTGTAGTAGCACTCAATTACAAATCAAGGCGGCTGCAGCATTGAAACACAACTGGGAGTGTATGATGCAACCATTCCTTCAGCAGCTGGTACACAGTCTACCAGCTAAGCTCATGATCAGATCTTTCTTTTGATCAAATTGCTGAGTCCAGAGCGGATATAAATATGCGAGAGAGCTGCATTTATATAGCGCTTTTCATGACCTCAGGACGTCCCAAAGCGCTTTACAGCCAATGAAGTACTTTTTGAAGTGTAGTAACTGTAGTAATGTAGGAAACGTGACTGCCAATTTGTGCAAAGCAAGCTCTCACAAACAGCAATGTGATGATGACCAGATAATCTGTTTTAGTGATGTTGATTGAGTGAGAGATAAATATTGGCTAGGACACCAGGGATAACTCCCCTGTTCTTCGAATTAATGGCAAGGGAATCTTTTACCTCCGCCTGAGTGATTAGACGGGGCCTCGGTTTAACATCTCATCTGAAAGACGGCACCTCAGACAGTGCAGCACTCCCTCAGTACTGTACTGGAGTGTCAGCCTAGATTTTTGTGCTCAAGTCTCTGGAGTGGCACTTGAACCCACAATCTTGAGAGTCAGAAGACAGAGTGCTACCAACTGAGCCACAACTGATCCACTTGAACTGCACATGCATATTTGGTTAAAGTCAAACAGGCATTAGAACCTTCCTTAATTTCTTGGCAGCACACGTACAGGCTATCACCATAAAACTGCTTCACCGTCTTGTATGAAGCAGAACTAAATTACAGGGTTATGTGGAAAAAGCTGAGGAGAGAGACTAAATCGGATAGCTCTTTCAAAGAGCCAGCACAGACACAAATGGCCTCCTTCTGTGCTGCAAGATCTATATAAACCAGAGAGCTGTGGAGGCAGTCATTGAATATATTCAAGGCGGAGATAGACAAGATATTTAAGCTACAGGGGAGTCAAGGCCAAGATCAGATCAGCTATGATCTAATTGAATGGCAGAGCAGGCTCGAGGGGCCAAATGGCCTACTCCTGCTCCTATTTCTTATGTTCTTATAAACGGAAGTGCTTTAGGTGTTCAATCTGCCTAGTGGCCAAGAAATTAGTCAGCAATAGTTCAACAGGAGGAGAGCATGCCAGGGGATCTCAGAGACCCCGTAATTGTGACCATCTTCAAGAAAGGTGACAAGTCCGATTGCGGTAATTAGAGGAGCTTCCCTGCTGTCTGCCACAGGGAAAGTCATCGCAAGAATCCTCAATAGTCTTCTCCCAGTGGCCGAAGAGCTCCTCCCAGAGTCGCAATGCGGATTCTGCCCACTAAGGGGCACAATGGACATGATCTTCACCGCGCGTCAATTACAAGAGAAATGCAGGGAACAGCACCAACCTCTGTACATGGCCTTCTTTGATCTCAAAGGCCTTCGACACGGTCAACAGAGAGGGATTATGGAGTGTCCTCCTCAAATTCGGCTGCCCTCAAAAGTTTGTCACCATCCTCCGCCTGCTTCACGACGACATGCAAGCCGTGATCTTGACCAACGGTTCCACCACAGACCCAATTCACGTACGGACCAGGGTCAAGCAAGGCTGTGTCATCGCACCAACGCTCTTCTCGATCTTCCTTGCTGCAATGCTCCATCTCACCCTCAATAAGCTACCCGCTGGAGTGGAGCTAATTTACAGAACAAACGGGAAACCGTTCAACCTCCGTCACCTCCAGTCCAGATCCAAGGTCGTCCCATCCTCTGTCGTCGAATTACAGTATGCAGACAATGCTTGCGTCTGTGCTCACTCGGAGGCCGAACTCCAAACCATCGTCAACACCTTCACCGAAGCTTACGAGAGCATGGGCCTTACACTAAACATCCATAAGACAAAGGTCCTCTACCAACCTGCCCCCGCCACACAGTACTGCCCCCCAATTATCAAAATCCACGACAAGGCCTTGGACAACGTGGACCACTTTCCATACCTCGGGAGCCTGCGGTCAACAAGGGCAGACGTCGATGACAAAGTCCAACACCGCCTTCAGTGTGCCAGTGCAGCCTTCGGTCACCTGAGGAAGAGAGTGTTTGAAGACCAGGACCTCAAACCCGGCACATGGGTCTCATGGTCTACAGAGCAGCAGTGATACCCGCCCTGCTGTACGCCTCAGAGACATGGACCATGTACAGCAGGCACCTCAAAAGCACTGGAGAGGTACCACCAACGCTGCCTCCGCAAGATCCTGCAAATCCATTGGCAGGATAGGCGCACCAATGTCAGTGTTCTCGCTCAGGCCAATATCCCCAGCATTGAAGTTTTGACCACGCTTGATCAGCTCCGATGGACGGGTCACGTATCGGGCCCACATGCCCGATACGAGACTCCCAAAACAAGCGCTCTACTCGGAGCTCTGACACGGCAAGAGCGCCCCAGGTGGGCAGTGGAAATGCTTCAAGGACACCCTCAAAACCTCCTTGAAAAAGTGCAACATCCCCTCTGACACCTGGGAATCCCTGGCCCAAGGCCGCACAAAGTGGAGGAGAAGCATCCGGGAAGGCGCCGAACACCGAGTCTCTTCGCCAGGAGCAAGCGGAAGCCAAGCGCAAGGAACACACGTCAACCCAAGCACCCCACCCACCCAGCCCTTCAACCACCATCTGCGCCACCTGTGACAGACTGTACGTCCCGCATTGGACTAAGTCACCCGAGAACTCATTTTTAATGTGGAAGCAAGTCATCCTCGGTTCCGAGGGACTGCCTAAGAAGAAGCAGCTTTAGGTGTTCAATCTGCCCAGTTGCCAAGAAATATGTCAACAACAGTTTATGGGGGGGGGGGGGGGGGGGGGGGGGGGGGGAGAAGGAAATCATCCAGGGTTTCCAGTCCCGAGCTCTCCATCCAGGTGAACCCTTCTTGGGAGGAGGGGGTAGGGTTTGGCTGCAAAGCCTTCAGTGGTCAAATATCCTGCTGATGTGGGCTCACATGAAGAATAGCCACGTGGGCAAAGTACTGAATAGAAGCCAAGGACCATGGAACCAGATCATAACAAAGGTGAGGAAAGAAAGGTAAACCGTAGTTTCTGCATTAGTTGCCCTACAGTCATGCAAGTTACTGGCATGTTCTACATTTGTCTGGTTTATTTTTTCAACAAAAAAAAAATCACATAACCGCGACATAATAGTCAGCAAATTTTTAGTCATTACCCGCGTTTTTGATTTAAGATACTATATAGATTTAAAACTGAAAAATTACCTTAGTGTCATGTCCTTGGAAGCTTCTGGCATTTGCCTGTTGTAAAAGAAAAATGTAGAATTTGTAAGAGGAAAGTAACTGAGTTCCTTGATTTAGTACATAACTGGGCTATTAGATCCAATGGTCCTGGATTCAACTCCTGGTCTGAGCTGTAATTGATGGTTCTGCATCTGACTGATTCTGTAAAAAGATTTTCCAGGGCTCTGTGTTTTCTCCCATTCTTCACATCAATAACTTCTCCACTTATCTACTCTTTTGCTGATGATTCCATTCTACATTACTTCATCTTCCTTCACATCGCATGCCTTCAGTGCTCATAACCGCCATTCATGTTGTGATGCACCAGCTGAATCACTATATTTTGACAACATTCATATTCAACAGAGCAATGAAAATCTTCTTCCAATTCTTACCTCTGATGACTCCACTTTAAGTGCTCCATTTATTAACATTCTTGGCCTTGCCATTTCCTCTATCCTTTCCTAGAATGCCTCCATTTCTAAATGTGCCTTTAAGAAGCCTGGCTTCCTCTCCTCCTTCCCCCTCAGCTTTAACTCTCGAAAAAGTAGGGCTTAGCAGCAGTCATCCAAATTTGAAAACTCTTCCTGAATATAGAAATGTTCTTCTAGCACTTCAGGCCAAGGATACAAAAATTTTTTAAAAGCTAGTTCTCTGGTTCATTTCTTTCTTCTCAATCTTTCTGGTCTTACCATTTTATTGTCAGTGATTCTCTGAAGTTTCTCATTTTTTTGCAGCTCTAAATGCATTACTTGATCTTCATTATCCCTACAAACCCAAGTGCTAAAATGGCACATTCTTCTATAACTAATTTATTCCCCCAGGACATCAAAACTGCAGAATATCTTTCCAACTCCAATTTTTCCTTCCTCTTACTGTTCACGTCTTTTAAACCCCAAGGTTGGCATCACCTAACCATTACTTCTTGATTGGTTCTAGGACCACTGCTTTTCTTGATACATACCAATGACTTGGATGTGGATGTACAAAATTTGCAGATGACACAAAACTTGGAAGTATAGTGAACAGTGAGGAGGATACTAATAGACTTCAAGGAGGACATAGACAGGCTGGTGGAATGGGCGGACACATGTCAAATGAAATTTAACGCAGAAAAGTGCGAAGTGATCATTAATGAAGAGAGGAAGCATAAACTAAAGGGTACAATCCTAAATGGGGTGCATGAACAGAGAGACCTAGGGGTTTATGTGCACAAATCGTTGAAGGGTGGCTAAAGTAAATGTTGGTCCCTTAGAGGATGAGACCGGGAAATTAATGGTGGGAAATATGGAGATGGCAAAAACACTGAATGAATATTTTGTGTCAGTCTTTACGGTAGAGGACACTAAGAATATCCCAACACTGGACAAACAGGGGGCTATAGGGGGAGAGGAGCTAAACACGATCAAAATCACTAAGGAAGTGGTACTCGGTAAAATAATGGGACTCAAGGCGGATAAATCACCTGGACCTGATGGCTTACATCCTAGAGTCTTGAAGGAAGTGGCGGTAGGGATTGTAGATGCATTGGTAATAATTTTTCAAAACTCCCTGGATTCCGCTAAGGTCCCGGCAGACTGGAAAACTGCTAATGTAACACCCTTATTTAAAAAGGGCAGTAGACAGAAGGCTGGTAACTATAGACCGGTTAGCCTAACATCTGTGGTAGGTAAAATTTTGGAGTCCATTATTAAGGAAACAGTAACAGGACATTTGGATAATCATAATTTAATAGGACAAAGTCAGCATGGTTTTACGAAGGGGAAGTCATGTTTGACAAATTTGCTGGAGTTCTTTGAGGAAGTAACATATAGAGTGGATAAAGGGGAACCAGTGGACGTAGTGTATTTAGACTTCCAAAAGGCATTTGACAAGGTGCCACACAAAAGATTATTGCTTAAGGTAAAAAATCACGGGATTGGGGGTAATATTCTGGCATGGATAGAGGATTGGCTATCTAACAGAAAGCAAAGAGTTGGGATAAATGGTTCATTCTCAGACTGGCAATCAGTAACTAGTGGTGTTCCACAGGGGTCAGTGCTGGGTCCCCAACTCTTTACAATCTATATTAACGATTTGGAGGAAGGGACCAAGTGTAACATATCAAAATTTGCAGATGATACAAAGATGGGAGGGAAAGTAGTGAGTGAGGAGGACATAAAAAACCTGCAAGGGGACATAGACAGGCTAAGTAAGTGGGCAGAGATTTGGCAGATGGAATACAACACTGGAAAGTGTGAGGTGATGCACTTTGGCAGGAAAAATCCTAGAGCAATTTATTATCTTAATGGCAAGAAACTGGAGAGTACTGAAGTGCAAAGGGATCTGGGGGTCCTGGTGCACGAAACTCAAAAGGTTAGTATGCAGGTGCAGCAAGTGATTAAGAAGGCAAATGGAATGTTGGCTTTCATTGCTAGGGGGATAGAATATAGAAATAGGGAGGTATTGCTTCAGTTGTACAAGGTATTGGTGAGACCGCACCTGGAATACTGCATACAGTTTTGGTGTCCTTACTTAAGGAAAGACATCCTTGCTCTCGAGGCAGTGCAAAAAAGGTTCACTCGGTTAATCCCGGGGATGAGGGGGTGGTCATATGAGGAGAGGTTGGGTAGATTGGGACTCTACTCATTGGAGTTCAGAAGAATGAGAGGCGATCTTATTGAAACATATAAGATTGTGAAGGGGTTGGATCGGGTGGATGCGGGGAGGATGTTCCCGATGACGGGTGAGACTAGAACTAGGGGACATAGTCTTAGAATAAGGGGCTGCTCTTTCAAAACTGAGATGAGGAGGAACTACTTCACTCAGAGGGTGGTAGGTCCATGGAATATGCTGCCACAAAAAGCTGTAGAAGCTACATCATTAAATAAATTTAAAACAGAAATGGACAGTTTCCTAGAAGTAAAGGGCATGAAGGGTTACGGGGAGCGGGCAGGAATTTGGACATGAGTCTAGGTTCGGATCGGTCATGGCCCGGTGGGTAGTGGAGCGGGCCCAGGGACCGTGTAGCCTGATTCTGCTCCTATTTCGTGTGTGCAATTCTGTTAGATGCAGGAGATGGTTCTGTGATAGTAGATTGGCGGTTAGGATCAGATCAGCCATGATCTTATTGAATGGCGGAGCAGGCTCGAGGGGCCGATTGGCCTACTCCTGCTCCTATTTCTTATGTTCTTATTAAGGTGGCAGGGCAGGTTGAGAAAGTAGTTAAAAAAGCTTATGGGATATCCTGGGCTTCATAAACAGAGGTAGAGAGTACAAAAGCGTGGAAATTATGATGAACCTGTATAAAACACTGGAGTATTGTGTCCAATTCTGGGCACCGCACTTTAGGAAGGATATGAAGGCCTTAGAGAGGGTACAGAAAAGATTTACGACAATGATTCCAGGGATGAGGGACTTCAGTTATGTGGATAGACTGGAGAAGCTGGGATTGTTCTCCTTAGAGCAGAGAAAGTTGAGAGGAGATTTAATAGAGGTGTTCAAAATTATGAGGGGTGTAGAGAGAGAAACTGTGCCCATTGGCGGAAGGGTCGAGAACCAGAGGACACAGATTTAAAGTGACATCAGAAAAAACCTTTTTATGCAGTGAGTGGTTAGGATCTGGAATGCAATGCCTGAAAGGGTGGTGGAGGCAGACTCAATCACGGCTTTCAAACAGGGAATTGGATAAGTACCTGAAGGAAAAAAATTTGCAGAGCTACAGGGAAAGGGCGGGGGAGTGGGACTAGCTGAAGTGCTCTTGCAGAGAACCGGCACGAGATCGACGGGCCAAATGGCCTTCTTCTGTGCTGTAACCATTCTATGATTCTATGATATCAATTCCTCTTTTCGATTTGTGGTACCTTCCACTTCAAGCCTTTGTGCTTCTTCAATATGCTTGCCCAATCTTTGTGTGATTGTTTTATACATCATAAATCCATCCACTGCCTCAAATAGATAAAAGCACTTTCATAAAGAAAGCCTATAGATACACTTTGAAAATTATTCTAAATGAAAAACATGAATCATACACTTCAGGGTTTCTAGTCACAAAGCACATTAACTTGCAGCAGAGAGTAAAAAAGGTCATTCAGAAATGGGAAACTCCATCTGCTTAACAGATTTAAGAAAGGTGTTTATAAATATTTTTTTTTTTCCATTTCCTTCAGCCACTCAATTTTTCTCTAAGTGAGCCTTTATATCCAGTTACACCTCTTCCCTACCACACTAACTAATTTCTTGGTTGCACTAAAATGGAGCAATTTATTCCTTTGTATATTTAAGTTTGTTGAGCAAGACTGTAAATAGTTAAATTAGTCATATTTGCCAAGTAATATTGAAAACAAATTTCTAGCACTGCTGGAATGCTACCACACAGTACAAAGAAACAAAAACTTGATAGTTTGCCAAGGGCCAGTAACGTGGCCTGAACCAAACTTTCAAAGTTAAAATATTAAGGGGGAAAAATTGAGTCTCGCCCCCTTTGGGGCGCTACTTTTAGCGGCCCGAAAAAATTAGCGCCCCCGCAGCCAAAATTCATTGGTAGCGCCCCAAGAGGGAAGCGGGGCGCTACTGGAAGCGCCCCGCTTCCCTCTTGGGGCGCTGCGAGGGAATATCGCGGCATGACGTGCCGCAACGCCACTCACTGCGGCACGTCGCGCCACTGCAGGCCATCCTCCCCTTCTTAAAGGGGAGGGGCCTTGTGCAGCGTGACCCGGGGCCCAGCTGGGCCACCAGGGATTGGAGTGCCGGCAAAAGAGCCCGGCACTCGAGAAGTGCCAGGCTCAGAGCGCAGCCGGCACTCCGCCAGGGGGGGGGGGGCGCGCACTGAAGAGGAGATCGGGGACGGCAAGTGCTGGCAGGTGGCCAGCAACAAAAATAGCCACCAAGCACCACGTCGTTAATTAGCACCGCCCCAGCCGCAGGTAGGCCCCCCGACCCTGTCGGACATAGCGTCTGGCGGTAAGTCAGGGGGCGCTACCGAAAATTGCAGCGCAGGGCGCCAACGGTTACCTCCACCGCTAACCTCCCGCCGAATTTCGCGGGAGGCGTTGGCGGTGCCGCGCCCGGGCGCTAGTTGCTTTGCGCCCCGTTAGCGCCCTCTTCAGGCGCTGACGGGAGGCACAAAGCAATCAAATTTTTCCCCCTAAGTTTCATATCCTGTGCCAAAACTGCCGGAAATAAGATTAGCAATCCTAGCCATCACTAACTGGGCAAGAACTATGGAATGCAAGTGAACAATTATCCCATCTAACGGATCCAGTGTTTCAGGTTTTAAATGTTACTCACAGGCTGCATAGTTTCTTTCCCTGTGATGTGTTATCCAAACCTTGTAATATTATGGCACACGATACCATGTCATTATGTTTCTTTCGCTGTTAATGCTGAAAAAAGGTAACACTGGTGAAAGGCCAATAGTGAAAAATAGAAACCATATGAAAAATCAAATTGAATTCAAGACCAAGGGGACGATATTATCCCCATTTACCCAGTTGAAACGGAGTGGGTGGGCAGTTCAAATACCCCGGGTTACTTATCTGCCGGAAAGTTGCCCAGATCCCACAGACTGCTAATTTCACTCAGGCTTCTAGACTAATGGTAAGGTCACCCACCCAAAGGCGGTGCTGTCTTCTTTAAATATGCAGATCGGGCTCCAACTGCAATTTTAACTGCAGCCTGATCAGGGTAGCTACCGCGGCTTTCGCACCAAATTAAGGGCAGTCAGGATCTGCTAGGATTATAAAAGATGTAATAGCAGAGCACTTGGAAAACAGTGACAGGATCGGACAAAGTCAACATGGATTTACAAAAGGTAAATCATGCTTGACTAATCTACTGGAATTTTTTGAGGATGTAACTGGTAGAATAGATAAGGGAGAACCAGTGGATGTGGTGTATTTGGACTTTCAGAAGGCTTTCGATAAGGTCCCGCATAAGAGATTAGCGTGCAAAGTTAAAGCACGTGGGATTGGGGGTAAGGTACTGATTTGGATAGAGAACTGGTTGGCAGATAGGAAGCAAAGAGTTGGAATAAACGGGTCTTTTTCCGAGTGGCAGGCAGTGACTAGTGGGGTACCGCAGGGATCGGTGCTAGGACCCCAGCTATTCACAATATATATTAATGATCTAGACGAGGGAACTAGATGTAATATCTCCAAGTTTGCAGAGGACACAAAGCTGGGTGGGCGTGTGTGCTGTGAAGAGGATGCAGAGAAACTCCAGTATGATTTGGACAGGTTGGGTGATTGGGCAGATGCATGTGGATAAATGCGAGGTTATCCACTTTGGTGGCAAAAACAGGAAGACAGATTATTATCTGAACGGCAATAGATTGGGAAAAGGGGAAGTGCAACGAGATCTGGGAGTCGTTGTGCACCAGTCGCTGAAGGTAAGCATGCAGGTGCAGCAGGCGGTTAAGAAGGCAAATGGTATGTTGGCCTTCATAGCGAGAGGATTAGAGTACAGGAGCAAGGATGTCTTGCTGCAGTTGTACAAGGCCTTGGTGAGACCACACCTTGAGTATTGTGTGCAGTTTTGGTCGCCTTATCTGAGGAAGGATGTTCTTGCCATGGAGGGAGTGCAGCGAAGATTTACCAGACTGATACCTGGGATGGCAGGAATGACGTATGAAGAGAGATTGGGTCGATTAGGCTTATATTCGCTCGAGTTTAGAAGAATGAGAGGGGATCTCATTGAAACTTATAAAATTCTAACAGGACTAGACAGACTAGATGCAGTAAGGATGTTCCCGATGGCAGGGGAGTCCAGAACCAGAGGTCACAGTCTAAGGATAAGGGGTAAGCCATTTAGGACTGAGATGAGGAGGAATTTCTTCACTCAGAGAGTGGTGAACCTGTGGAATTCTCTACCACAAAAGGCAGTTGAGGCAAATTCACTAAACATATTCAAGAAGGAGATAGATGTTTTTCTTAAGGCTAAAGGGATCAAGGGATATGGGGAGAAAGCAGGGACAGGGTACTGAATTTGGATGATCAGCCATGATCTCATTAAATGGCAGAGCAGGCTCAAGGGGCTGAATGGCCTACTCCTGCTCCCATCTTCTATGCTTCTATGGAAGAGAAGGCCACAAAAGGCAAGTATTACACTTTCCTGTGTGGGGCCACAAAAGTTTAGGCCTCCCATGCCCTGTACTCCCAGCCCCACCAAACCCCCCTCCCACCCCTGCCCTGCCCCTTTCTCTATCCCGAAACTCCCCAGAAACCCCTTTCCCACACTTACCCGAGTGCTAGCAGGTAGCTCTTGGCTGCTTGCTGTTCTGGAGGCTGGCAGTCACTTGTTCCTGCCCGCAACTGGCATTATGTTAAGGCTCGGGAGTGAAAATACGTCAAATCTGTTTTCTGCTTCAGTGGGCTAGTTTCTAACTCGTTCCACCACCCACCTGCCCAAAGATAAAATTGGGGCACAAGCAATGGCACAACATGGCGGTCTCTACTGGAGATCAAAATGGGGCCAGCCATGTCCCTACTGGAGAGAATGGAAAATTGGGTGAAGCTATCCAGAGACTCTCTGAATAGGCAACTTGGTGCTATGCCCCATTCTAGCAAGTGGGGCATAGTACCATTGCCTATTCAGCAAGGGATGGCAACAGATTCCAAAATGGTAAGAAAATATGTTCATCTAAAAACAAAAATCCAGGGGGGGGTGGGGAGAGAAGAGAGAGAATTGAGTCGCGCCCCCTTTGGGGCGTTAACTTCACTGGGGCGAAATTGAATGGTAGCGCCCCAAAAGGGAAGCGGGGCGCTACGGCGCTGCGAGGGAATATCACAGCGCTACGTGCCCCAGCGCCACGTCGCACCGCGGTACTGCAGGCCTTCATCCCCTTCGTAAAGGGGAGGGGCCTTGCGAAGCGCGACCCGGGGCTCAGCTGGGCCACCAGGGATCAGAGTGCCGGCAAAAGAGCCCGACACTCAAGAGAAGTGCTGGGCTCACGGAGCGCAGCCGGCACTCCGCCCGGGGGGGGGGGGGGGGGGGGGGCTTCACAGAAGGCAGGGGATGGCAATGCGGGCAGGTGGCCAGCAACAAAAATGGCCGCCCGGCACCTCGCCTTTAATTAGCGCCGCCCTGGCCGCAGGTAGGCCCCCCTGACCCCGTCGGACATAGCGTCCAGTGGTAAATCAGGGGGCGCCACCGAAGATCACGGCTGCGGCGCAGCGCCGCGGGGTGCTAACGGTTACTGCCGCCGCTAACGTCCCGCTCAATTTCGCGGGAGGCGTTGGTGGCACCAGTTGCTTTTAGGGCGCCAACGGGTGACGCAAAGCAACCGAATTTTCCCCCACAAGATGCCATCTTTGGACGGTCTTAAAACTATAGTTTAGATCAATGGTGGGATTGACATTTTTGCCATCTATAAAAGGGCTATTTAACTGCACGTTGTTGCTGTGGTATCCACTTCATGTGAATGGGCCTGCTATTTTGCCGTTCAGTCTCCTTCTGAAGTGGAAGCACACCACTTCAAGTCCTCATCAATATACAGCATTCTACTACTTAGTGTGGAGTAGAAATCCTAGCACTAATAAGCTTAGCCTCTTAAAAGCTGGTCAAGCAGCAAGATGAAAGGTTTGCAGAGGTCTATGCCTGGCTTAGTGTGTCCTCCAATTACAGTAATTAGACAAGTATTTAAGTTTAGTTAGCATGGCACTTGCCATCTGCCACTGTACAATTACAAAGCTTTATAAAGACCTCTGGACAAATCATCACACCAGCTTCTCTCTACTTTGATTTCTAGAATCAAATATTGGTACTTTTCAGCTTCCAATGTCACTTTTCTCAAGACTCAAGAAGCTTGACACCATCCAGGACAAAGCAGCCCGCTTGATTGGCACCCCATCCACCACCTTAAACATTCACTCCCTCCACCATCAGCGCATCGTGGCTGCAGTGTGTACCAGCTACAAGATGCACTGCAGCAACTCGGCAAGGCTTCTTCGGCAGCACCTCCCAGACACGCGACCTCTTCCATCTAGAAGGACAAGGGCAGCAGGCGCATGGGAACACCACCACCTCCAAGTCACACACCATCCTGACTTAAAAGTACAGTATATTGCCAATCCTTCATCGTCGCTGGGTCAAAATCCTGGAACTCCCTACCTAACAGCACTGTGGGAGTACCTTCACCACACTGACTGCAGCAGTTCACCACCACCTTCTCAAGGCCAACTAGGGATGGGCAATAAATGCTGGCCTTGCCAGCGACTCCCACATCCCATAAACGAATTAAAAAAAAACTCAACCATATCTCCTCATACCACAGGCTTCATCTGGAGATGATGTAGAAAAGAACTAAGTTCCATCGGGTTGAGGGAAGGGAAGAAAATGATCTCAGAGTTCACCTGCATTTACAAGAGAACAAACTGGAATTTATTCCCCACCCCCACCTTTGTATGGAGTTCATTTCATTTCTAGGGGGATAGCATTGAAAAGCAGAGAAGTTATGTTAAACTTGTACCGAACCTTGGTTAGACCACACTTGGGAGTACTGTGCATAGTTCTGGTTTCCTTATTATAAAAAAGATTATAGAGGCACTGGAGAAAGTGCAAAAAAGATTCATAAGGAGGATACCAGAACTGAAAGTATATACTGATCAGGAAAGGCTGAACTGGCTGGGGCTCTTTTCTCTAAAAAAGAGAAGGCTGAGGGGTGACCTAATAGAAGTCTTAAGATTATGAAGGGGTTTGATAGGGTAGGCAGAGATGTTTCCACTTGTGGGGAGCCCAAAACTAGGGGCCATAAATAGAAGATAGTCACCAATAAATCCAATAGGGAATTCAGGAGAAACTTCTTTACCCAGAGCGTGGTTAGAATATGGAACTCACTACCACAGGGAGTAGTTCAGACGAATATTATAGATGCAATTAAGGGGAAGCTAGATAACCACATGAGGAAGAAAGGAATACAAGGATATGCTGATAGGGTTAGATGGAGAGGGGTGGGAGGAGGCTTGTGTGGAGCATAAACAGCACCATAGACCAGTTGGGCTGAATGGCCGGTTTCTGTGCTGTAAATTTTATATAAAGGCAAGAATACGGAGTGTCTAGATTGTTAATTACTTGCATCAGCTTCACAGGAGGAATTCACTTGCATAATGTACAGGAAATTATCTTTTTAATTACAGCTTTAATCACAATACAAGCCAAACTGGTTTGTTTACACAAAATAGCTCTGTCAAAACACTTAAAAAGGCTTGCTTACCACCTCTGCGAATCCCGCATTGTCCACTAGTAGTTTTCGGACTTCGGAGAGAGTGATGTCATGTAGAGCCATAGTGCACACTGTGTAGGGTAGCTACAAAAGAACAAATGAGTATCACTAAGAGAATTAATCACAAGGATGACAATTATTATAAATAGAAATTAGAAAAACTCCGTTATTTTTACAACATTTTGATTCCTGACCAAATCCACTTTTAAATTGCGACCTTACAACTTCATGAAGGGAAAAAAATCACCAGTGTAAATGTATTGAATTAGAAACCCATTGCAAAACCTTTCACAACCTTGTGTTGTTGACCATCGCTCTTTACTTCTAGATGCTATAAAATAGTCCATGGGCTTCAGGCACAACAGTACAATGTCAGCGAATAAATTCAGTGGCTCTTTGTTGGGAGACAGATTAAAAGAAGCTTCAGTTTAAGTCTGGCTCATTGCCATAAATTGGCTATGATTTAAAAAACTGAAAAAGCTAGTACCAAAGGCGTCAAACTAATAGAATGGACTGATTCAGAAAAACTCAAGATATTGATTTCACATGACATTCCCCGCTAGCCTAACAAAATCCAAACTATTTGTGCCTCCAGTAATCTGCGCTAGCTGGTCGTTAGCTTCTGGGTCCATCAGAATGATGATTTATTAAAAACAGAAGAATTCTTAGGAAAAGGAAAAGGCCGCTAGGCCCAACAAACCTGCCTTTTTTTCTTCATACATCAATCCCACCTATCCATACTCTTCTCCATAAATGGATTGTCAACTAGGAAATAGTAGAAATTATGAAAACCTTCGTCAGAGGTGCGTTTTAAAGAGGGTCTTAAAAAGGAGTAGGTGGAGGGCTTTAGGGAGGAAAATCCAGAGTGTGGAGCTTAGACAGCTGAAGCCACAACTGTCAATGATTTGGAGGGGGGGGGGGGGGGGGGGGGGAAGAAATGAACAAGAGGCCAGAGCTGAAGGAGGAGAGTTCCGGGGAAGGGTGTGTGGTTTAGGGTTAAAGATCAGCAGCAGCAAGGCCATGAAGGAATTTAAACATGAGGGGGGGGGGGGGGGGGGAGAGAAATTCGGTATCGCCCCGTTTGGGGCGCAATTATCGGCTGGGCGCAAAGTTTAGCACCTGGTGCAAATTATCGCCTCCGACTGCAAACTTGGCTTCTATCGCCCCTGGAGGTGACTGGAGCGCTAAATCAGGCGCTACACATCTGTCTTAAGGCACAAAGGCCGAGGAGTGAGGCGCTAACTCAAGAGCGCTGGCGAAGCTCATGTGATGTCAGTCAGCAATGGAACAGACACACTGGCGCCGGCCAATTCTTAAAGGGGAGGATCGATTTTGCTCTCCATCCACACCCTGCTCATTGAAGCCTTGAAGCTCGGCCTGGAGAGACCTGTACATCAAATCTGCTGGAAAGAACAATGGAGAGGCCCAGGGAAAGAGTTCAGAGTGCAGCCCCCTAGAGTCTCTTCTAAATCGATGCAAGGAAGGTCAAATCAAAATGAGCCTGCAAAGTACTGCTCAGTACCCAAAACTCCTTCACACAGCGTTGAATCTCCCCAGAAGTCTCTCTCTCTATGCGTGGTGCAAAAATGTCGCCGACAAAAAAAGGCAGGAAGCGGTCACCTTTAAATAGCGCTCTCCCAGCCCCTTCCCGACTGCAAAACACTCCCCTCAACCTGTCGTTGCTAGCGGCAAGCGGTGTCACTCAATATCTGGTCCGGGGCGCTGCACGCTCGACTGACGTCACGATCCGCGGGCGCAGGAGATCGTGGCGGTAGTGTTTAGCGCCACCGCAAAATGTCTGGTCAATTTCGCGGGCGGCACAAACATCGCCGCGCCCGGGCACTAGTTGCTTTGTGCCCCATTAGCGCCCATTTCCCCCCCCCCAGTGAGTTTTAAAGTTGGAAGCATTGGGCAACCAGGAGCCACACCGAGCCTGCTGTCCACCAAATCTGAAATCGCAACTGTCTTGCTGTAAGGAAGTACCACTGAGGGGGCCAGGCATTTTCTCACAAGGATACAGAAAAATATGACAGCTACATTCTGACCTACTCTCTTACAACAGTCAGCTTAAGGGAGCATTGCTGGCGGCAGCTTATTCATCCTCTCATTTAGGCACTATGCGGAAGAAAAATACATTTTACGCTCAAAATTAATAACAGTTAAAAGTCAAAAAGTCAATGCATTTAATGTGACTTAATCATGATTGAATTTCATCACAAAGAATTTTGGTTAAACATTTAAATGGGTTATATCCACAGCTGCATGCATTAGAGGTGGGGATGCCAAAAGTTTCCTCATTTATTTTTTGCAGAGTGAAAACCAAGTGGCACTTGGTTCAATTGATTAACTACCCTCAACCACGAAATTTAAACAAACAAAAAGATAGGGAAAAAGTAGGCCAGTAGGTGAAGTAACCAGCTTTGTTGTGATGCAAACAAGTAACTTCAGTACCCAATGGTCTGGGAAGGCTTGCTAAGCTTAGAATCATCCTGCTTTTGTTCAAAATCCGCTGCACATGGCATCTACTGCAACAATCAAAAGTTATGGTTATTTTTCTTGCCATGGTAGAAGAAAGTGAAATAAATTACAGAACAGATAATTTACTGAAACATAGGACAGTAGAGCTACTAGTTAAATGCTAGTGTGAATTTCCATTCATTTTATTCAAATTTACTTCATTACTCCATCACTTCAAAACAGCTATAGGTGGAGACAGCTTAAAAAGGTACAGATGCTCCTGGTGGTTAATGAGAGCAGAGAGAAATTGCACTGTGGGATAAATGTCACATCCGAACTCGTAACACAGCACGGTCTCAGTGCTGACCTCTACTGAATGACTCCTAGAAGCTAGTGCCAATCAATATCTTGAGTTTTTCCTGAATCAGTCCATTCTATTAGTTTGACGCCTTTGGTACTTAGGGGGGGGGGGGGGGGAGGAGAAAGAAAGAAAGAGAGAGAGAGAGAAAGAAAGTGTACACATGTGGATGTTAAATTCCAACTGCAATTGATTAGCAGAATAGCCCACCACATATATGTTTACTCTAGTTTGGAGGGCTTCTGCCAACAGCTTGCACATCCAAGGAGAAGGAAAGAAAATTGGGGGAAATAAATAAAGCCTCAGTTTAGGCAGCAAAAGTGCTCATCTAAAAAACTCAATTCTGCGGACAGAGGAAATGCAGTTATCCACAGCACAACAGTACTTTGAACAAACCTTCCATTTCAGCACAAGTGGATCACTGCTAGTCATTTAAAGAATACCAGTCTCCTGCACAAATTCTTACGCAATAGATCTGCGACTTTAAAAAAAAATTATTTACGGGATGTGGGTGTCGCTGGCAAGGCCAGCATTTATTTATTGCCCATCCCTAATTGCCCTCAAGAAAGTGGTGGTGAGCCACCACCTTGAACTGCGGCAGTCAGTCTGTGTGGTGATGGTACTGCCACAGTGCTGTTAGGGAGGGAGTTCCAGGATTTTGACCCAGCAATGATGAAGGAACGGCGATATATTTCCAAGACAGGATGGTGTGTGACTTGGAGGTGGTTGTGTTCCCATGCAACTGCTGCCCTTGTCCTTCTAGGTGGTAGAGGTTGCGGATTTGAGGTGCTGTCGGCTGTGCTTTTTTTAAAAAAGTGAGGGTAGTAGTACAGCTAGAACAAGATAAGCAATTCCTTTGAGACAGCTGTCAAAAAGTGCCAAACCACTAAAATGCCATAAATTGTTCCTTTTAGTGAGCCTTTAATGTGCTGAGATTGCAATCTCAAAACAATTACACTTACCACCTACTTTTCTAGTTCATGAATTGTTCCTGTCCTCATGAAAAAGTAGGTCCTGGCAGTTTATAACTGTGACTACTAAATATATTTAACTATAATAGATTAGGTAAATGAAGTCTAGAACACTGAATACATACTTGACCACAATATCATACAGCCCACCTACTGGCACTCAATAACAAATGATAAACTCTGGCTTCTGCAAGTCACAAAATACTCCAAAACACTTATGGTAGTCCTGAATTAGGAGTGTAATGCAGCTCTGCTACTTTGAAATGTGTTCAAAAGAAATATTTTCAAAACAATTATGGAACACAATCTAAAAGGACTTAAATAGTCAGGATACATAAAAAATTTAAATTAATGTTAGGAGAAAAAAAAGACAGTCAGATGGGACTCTTTCCATGCATCCAAGTTTGCAGGAAGTGAAGCAGAATTGGTTCAAGGTACATTTCGTGTAAAGAGAGGGGATTGAATGGAGGTAGGTGGTGTTGACATGTTGGGTTTTATTCAATGCCACTAAATATATAAAAGACAGAAACTAATTTGTTCTCTTCAATAAATGGCCTCTCAAAAAGGTGGAATTGTAAGTAGAGAATTCTGCATGCCACAGTAAGCACCTTACATGAAGGGTAAACTTTCTTTCACTGTTAGATTGACAGTTTACATGAGATGCTGTCAGATCCTTCCTTAAATTTACCCTGCCCCTAATTTAGTATAATTAGAAAACTTTGATCTGTACCTGAAAACAATGTGTTCTGCTGGGTGCTTTGCAGATTAGATTAGTACAGAATTTTCATCAAATGCCATCATGTTTTAGTGAAAGCTTGGAAGAGAACACAAGAGTTTCCATCTTTTGTTTTGAACAGCAGGTGTCATGGCCAATATCAGTCTCCTACTACTGAATCAAACCCATGTAATTTGAATTTTAGGCAGCATGCTTTATTTCTACACAATGGGGAAATCAGCATAACTGGTTAGTCTATAACCACTATTGGCACTGCATTTATTTGGGGGTAGGGAGGAAAGGGATGTGCAAACTCTTACTGCTACTCAAGAACAAGCATTGGAGCAAGTTTTCCTTCAAGCAATCCTTAACATAGTATTTCCTGTTATATTTGAAATGCATTAAGATAATGCACGATGACTCATGTTGCCTAAACATGCTCCAGCCTTCTGATTCTGTTTACAACAGATTCCATTTAAACTTAGAGTAGTCACCATTAAAACACTCATTAATTTAATGCTGAAATATACTCCTTAGCATAAACATCAGGCAAATCAGTGTTTAATTCAGTCTTTATGCTAAGCAACCAGATGCAATTTGGGAGGTTTTCTATGTTAAAGGCGCTATATAAAATGCAAGTTCTTTCTTTAATGGTGGGGAATAGGACGAGATACAGAGAGCAAGCACAGGCTAGATTGGACTGGGTACTGTGCAATGAGAAGGGACTAATTAGTAATCTTGTTGTACGGGGACCCTTGGGTCAGAGCGATCATAACATGATCGATTTCTCACTCGAAATGGAGAGCGAAGAAATTGACTCAGAGACTAAGGTCCTGAATTTAAACAAGGGGAATTATGATGCCATTAGACGGGAACTGAGTAGGTCTGATTGGACAACGTTCCTGGGAGGACTGGAGGTAGATAAACAATGGCAAGCATTTAAAGATAGAATGACAAAATTGCAAAAATTGTTTATACCAATCTGGCATAAAAGGAAATCTAAAAAGGTGACTCAACCGTGGATAACAGGGGAAATTAGAGACAGCATAAAATCCAAAGATAGGGCATATAAAATAGCCAAAAAAAGCGCCAGAGCGGAAGATTGGGAACAGTTTAAGATAGAGCAAAGGAGGACAAAGGGCTTAATCAAGAGGGGCAAAATAGCTTACGAAAGCAAGCTGGCGGAAAATATAAAAACTAACTCCAAAAGCTTTTATAAGTATATCAAGAGGAAAAGACTGTTGAAAACCAAAGTTGGCCCATTGCAGTCAGATACGGGGGAATATATAACGGGAAATAAGGAAATGGCAGACCAACTAAATGCATACTTTGGGTCAGTCTTTACGAAGGAAGACACAAAAAACCTCCCTGGGATATCGGGAAAAATAGGGACATTGGCAAAGGAGGAACTGAAGCAAATCAATATCTCTAAGGATATGGTGTTAAGGAAGCTAAAGGGATTGAAGGCGGACAAATCCCCAGGGCCTGATAACATGCATCCTAGGGTACTGAAGGAGGTGGCCCTAGCGATAGCGGATGCACCAAGTATGATTTTTCAGAATTCATTAGACTCGGGAACAGTGCCCATGGATTGGAGGGTAGCTAACGTTACCCCACTATTCAAAAAGGGGGGTAGGGAAAAAGCAGGTAATTACAGACCTGTAAGCCTTACATCAGTTGTGGGCAAAATGCTGGAGTCCATCATTAAGGATGAAATAGCGGAGCACTTAGCAAATGGGGACAGGATAGGACAGAGTCAACATGGATTTACAAAGGGTAAATCGTGCTTGACTAATCTATTGGAATTTTTTGAGGGAGTAACTGGTAAAATAGATGGGGGAGAGCCAGTATATGTGGTGTACCTGGACTTCCAAAAGGCCTTCGATAAGGTCCCACATAAAAGATTAGCATGGAAAATTGAAGCTCATGGGATAAAGGGGAAAGTATTGACGTGGATAGAGAAGTGGCTGTCAGATAGAAAACAGAGAGTTGGAATAAACGGCTCATTTTCTGAATGGCAGGCAGTAACAAGTGGGGTACCACAGGGATCTGTCCTGGGTCCCCAGCTGTTCACAATTTACATTAATGACCTGGATCAGGGAGTCGGATGCAGCATTTCCAAATTTGCAGACGACACTAAACTAGGAGGGGGGGTGGGCTCAGGAGGAGGAGACCAGGAAGCTCCAGAGCGATTTGGACAGACTGGGTGATTGGGCGGATAAATGGCAGATGCACTATAATGTGGACAAGTGCGAAGTTATCCACCTTGGGTGCAGGAACGGGAGGGCAAATTATTATTTAAATGGCAATAAATTGGGAGAGGGGGAAGTACAGAGACACCTGGGTGTTCTTGTACACCAGTCACTGAAGGCGAGCATGCAGGTGCAACAGGCGGTCAAGGCGGCAAACGGTATGCTGGCCTTCATAGCAAAAGGGTTGGAATACAGGAACAGGGATACCTTGCTGCAGCTGTACAGGGCACTGGTGAGACCACACCTCGAGTACTGTGTACAGTTTTGGTCGCCTCATCTGAGGAAAGATGCTCTTGCCATGGAGGGGGTGCAGCGGCGATTCACCAGGCTGATACCAGGAATGGCGGGATTGACCTATGAGGAGAGACTATGTAGTTTAGGGATGTATACACTGGAGTTTAGAAGATTGAGAGGGGACCTCATAGAAGTGTATAAAATTCTGACAGGTCTAGACAGACTAGATGCAGAAGGAATGTTTCCCTTGGCGGGTGAGAACAGAACTAGAGGACATCATTTAAGGATAAGGGCTAAACCATTTAGGACAGAAATGAGGGGGAATTTCTTCACTCAGAGGGTGGTGAACCTGTGGAACTCATTGCCACAGAGGGCAGTGTACGCCAGCTCATTAAATATATTTAAGAGGGAATTAGATATATTTCTACAGGCAAAAGGGGTTAAGGGTTACGGAGAGAAGGCGGGGACGGGGTACTGAATTGGAGGATCAGCCATGATCTCATTAAATGGCGGAGCAGGCTCGAAGGGCCGGATGGCCTACTCCTGCTCCTATCTTCTATGTATCTATGAGATGTCAGAGCAGAATAATACAAGGATTGGGCTAAATGTTGAAGGCCAAATGCCAAAGTTTTTCATTGCTCAGAGGGCAATAGCTGGGACAGGTCATTAGCTGGAACAGGTCATTCGGTCTCAACCACCCATCCTGGCATTTGGATTAATTTAACGAACGAATTATATACTGCAATTGAAAGACTGTAGAGCTGGTAATCTGAAAGGAAGAGATAAAATGGACTGAAGAGTGTTCTTCCTTTGAATTTTAACCCCCAAGGTCAGGTGGGTGAGAAGGTTAAAATTTTAAATTCTCAAACTTGAACTCAACCCGCCCACTTACAGTTTTAACAGAGACAGGTCAGGGGGCAGGCGATCAAACCCCTCACAGGAGGCAGGTCGGTCACTAAAATCTTAAGGAGGCTGCGTGCCTCCATTTTAACTAAATTTTTATTTATTTTTTTAAACAGAGGTTGGGATTCCTGGGCCTTCGGCAGCCCGGCAAGTAAAAGGAAGTGAGAATGGCCGGATCCATGAGGGAAGTGCCTTTATTGCACTGCTTGTGGGCCAGGAGGAGCAGGAGTTTTTCCCCAGGCCCAACAAGCTTACCTCCACACGATGGCCAACACTGGCACCCCCACCCCCCGACAATGTCAGATTTAGCAGACATCCCCTTCCTAGCTGCTTTCCCTCCAGACAGGCAACCTGTCAGTCGGGCGGGAAACCTGTTGAAAAAATTTAGAAGATGTCCTGCGGTTAATTTCGGCACAGGCTTCCCATCTGAAAATCCTCCCCCACGCTCTCTTCCCGGCCCAGAATAAATATCGGGGCCAATGGTTAGGAAAATGGAAATGGGCTGCCGACAGACATTCTGTAATTTGTCCCAGGCTCAAAGTGGTGGCCTCATCCCAAGTTCTACAAGTACACCAGCAATATTTAAAATACAACATGTAGTTATATGGGTGCCTGGTGTAGTAGCGGGCAATATAACTAGGAATGTTCAATCCATGGTCTGTGCTGAGTGGTGATGACAGCCAAGATTGCCAACCCATAATCTGTGATTGACCCTGCACAAATACAGGTCAGCCTCAGGCTCCATGATGGCCCACAAAGTTGAATAATTTGCTGACACCTGCCATCTAGGGTCAGAAGAACGACTACTTGGGGGAGGTTCTGTAAGAACACATTAATAAGCCCAAGAAGCAGGGAATTATAGACCGGTCAGCCTGACATCGGTCGTGGGTAAAATGATGGAAGCAATTATTAAAGATGTCATAACAGACCATTTGGAAAGTGGCAACATGATAGGTCCAAGTCAGCATGGATTTGTGAAAGGGAAATCATGCTTGACAAATCTTCTGGAATTTTTTGAGGATGTTTCCAATAGGGTGGACAGGGGGGGAACCAGTAGATGTGGTGTATTTGGACTTTCAGAAGGCCTTCGACAAGGTCCCACACAAGAGATTGGTGAGCAAAGTTAAAGCACATGGGATTGGGGGTAATGTGTTGACGTGGATTGAGAACTGGTTGGCACACAGGAAACAAAGAGTAGGAGTAAATGGGTACTTTTCAGAATGGCAGGCAGTGACCAGCGGGGTACCGCAGGGTTCGGTGCTGGGACCCCAGCTGTTTACATTATATATTAATGATTTGGACGAAGGGATTAATTGTAATATCTCCAAATTTGCGGATGACACTAAATTGGGAGGCAGTGTGAACAATGAGGAGGATGCTAGGAGGCTACAGAGTGACTTGGACAGGTTGGGTGAATGGGCAAATGTATGGCAGACGAAGTACAATGTGGATAAATGTGAGGTTATCCACTTTGGTGGTAAAAATAGAGAGGCGGACTATTACCTGAATGGTGGCAGATTAGGGAAAGGGGAGGTGCAACGAGACCTGGGCGTCATGGTACATCAGTCACTGAAGGTGGGAATGCAAGTGCAGCAGGCAGTCAAGAAAGCAAACGGAATGATGGCCTTCATAGCAAGGGGATTTGAGTACAGGAGTAGGGAGGTGATGCTACAGTTGTACAGGGCCTTGGTGAGGCCACACCTGGAGTATTGTGCGCAGTTTTGGTCTCCTAACTTAAGGAAGGACATTCTTGCTATTGAGGGAGTGCAGCGAAGGTTCACTAGATTGATTCCTGGGATGGCCAGACTGACATATCAAGAAAGATTGGGTCAACTGAACTTGTATCCTCTGGAGTTCAGAAGAATGAGGGGGGATCTTATAGAGACATTTAAAATCCTGACTGGTTTAGACAAATTAGATGCGGGCAGAATGTTCCCAATGGTAGGGAAAACTAGAACCAGGGGTCACAGTCTAAGGATTAAGGGGAAGCCATTTAGGACTGAGCTGAGGAGGAACTTCTTCACCCAGAGAGTGGTGAATCTATGGAATTCTCTTCCACAGAAGGTTGTTGAGGCCAGTTCGCTAAATATATTCAAAAGGGAGTTAGATATAACACTCACAACTAAGGGGATCAAGGGGTATGGCGAGAAAGCAGGAATGGGGTACTGAGGTAGCATGTTCAGCCATGAACGCATTGAATGGCGGTGCAGGCTCGAAGGACCGAATGGTCTACTCCTGTACCTATTTTCTATGTTTCTAATAAACTTGCAGAATGGGTATATAATTTCAACATAGACAGGAGTATTAAAATTGAGGTAACAAATTACTTGGAAAATAAGAATCTAAATGGGGTAGAGGAGCAAAGGGATCTGGGAGTACAAATACACAAATCACTAAAAGTAGTGCGCAGGTTAGTAAGGCCATAGGAAGAGCAAACCAAGCACGAGGGATTATTTCTAGAGGGATAGAATTGAAAAGTAGAGAAGTTATGCTAAAGTTGTATCGAACCTTGGTTAGACTACACTTGGGAGTACTGTATACACATCTGGCCGTCATACTATAAAAAGGATTAGGCACTAGAGAGGGTGCAAAAAAGATATATATGCAAGATACCAGAAATGTGTTTATACCCATCAGGAAAGGATTAACAGGCTGGGTCTCTTTTCTTTTCAAAATAGAAGGCGGAGGGGCAACCCATTAGAGATCTTTAAAATTATGAAAGGTTTTGACAGTAGACACAGAAAGAGTGTTTCCACTTGTGGGGAAGAGCAAAACTAGAGACCATCTATACAAGATAGTCACCAAGAAATCAAATAGGGAATTCAGAAGAAACTTTTTACCAAGAGAGTGGTGAGAATGTGGAACTCGCTACCACAGTGAGTGGTTGAGCAAATAGCATAGATGCATTTAAAGGAAGGCTAGATAAGCATATGGGGGAGAAGGGAATAGAGGGTTATGCTGTTAAGAGTTAGATGAGGAAGGCTGGGAGGAGGCACGAGTGGAGCATAAACACCGGCATGGACTCGCTGGGCTGAATGGCCTGTTTCTGTGCTGTATATTCTATGTAAGTTTGTATATGCCCATAGAATCTTATCCCAGCACAAGTCACCCCCTTTAGGAGATATAGGGAGCAAGTTAGTAGGGTAGAAGCAGAAGAAGAGGGGAGAGCATAAAATGAGGCAATTTCCCCCCCCCCCCCCCCCGCCGCCCAAATCTCTACAATGAAACCAATTAACTACTGTAAATTTTCCACATCAGTGACAATTTCCAAATGTACAGAAAGGGATTTCAAATTTTTCCTCAAGCTAAAACCATACATTTCTCACTTATCAAAAATCTCAGGTCTCTAGTGGCTTCACAACGCGAGGTTTAGGTTTTTTTTTTAATTCCAATGAGCAAGATACTAGCTTTCAATTGCAGCCAATGCAGACAGCAAAATTTAGAAACATCATCTGCAGAAGTTAATCAATGGGGTCACCCAGAGGATAAAATGGCCAAAAGTTGTTGTTTTTTTTTTAAAAGCACAATACTCTGTTTATAGCACCAGTTTGGATCATTAAAAGTAGTACCATTCCTAACTTGCATCAACTTCTGAAGAGCTTTTTACTGGTTGTAAATATTACTTTTAAGTGTCAGCCTTGGCTCAGTGGTAGTATTCTCACCCGAGTAAGAAAATTGTGGGTTCAAGCCCCACTCCAGACACTTGGGCACATAATACAGGCTGACGCTTCAGTGAGGTACTGTCTGAAGTACTGGGGGCTAAATTCGTTTGATTTGCGCCTCAACGCTAACACCCCCCACGAAATTCAGCAGGAGGTTAGCGGCGGCGCGAATCGCTATGTCCGCCGGCGTCAGGGAGGCCTACCTGCGGTCGGGGCGGCACTAGTTAAAGGGGAGGTGGCGGGCGGCCATTTTTGTTGCTGGCCACCTGCCAGCACCTGCCCCCGTTGCTGTCCCCGGCCCCCGTGAAGCCCCCCCACGGGGTGCCAGCTGCTCTCCATGAGCCCGGCACTCCGAGTGCCGGGCTCATTTGCCGGCACTCCCGATCCCTGGTGGCCCAGTTGGGCGCCGGGACGCGCTGTGCCAGGCCCCTCCCCTTTATAAGGGGAATAAGGCCTGCAGCACCGCGGCACGTAGTGCCGTGATATTGGCTCGCAGCGCCCCAAGAGGGAAGCGGGGCGCTACCTGGGAAAACCGGCCGCAGGGGCGCTAACTTTTCCGGGGCGCTAAAATTAACACCCCAGCGAAGGTAGCGCTACCCAATTTTTACCCCACTATCTTTAAGGTTAAACCAAGGTCCAGTCTTCCCCCTCAGGTGGACACAAGAGATCAAATAGCACTATTCAAAGAGCAGCAGGGGAGTTCTCCCAGTGTCCTGGCCAATATTTATCCCTCAACCAACATCAACACAAAACAAAAAATCTGGTGCCTGCCTGGTTTCCATGCATTACAATAGTGACCAACACTTCAAAACTACTTCATTGGCTGTAAAGTGCTTTGGGACTTTAACTAACTTGGAATGCACATGTACGCTGGAAAAAACCACAATGTGCAATTCGCATTTACAAAATGTATCTCGCTCCTTGGCATACTCAGATTCAAACCGTCAGTGGTGAATTTGATGGGGGAATGACGAAGACCCCACTTTGAAGGTGAAACATTGAATAATTTCTCAACAACTCCCTTGCTGGAAGGTTGATGCATTTTCAAAACATTCAATAAACACATTAAAGTAACCCAATATTAGTTACAATATTAGTAAGAGTGGCAAATGCTAGAAGGGCACAGGTCTTCCTATAGTTTCCACTGCATATTTAGTTTAATGTCAGGTTTACAACCACTGTTCTGTGGGTGAAATCAACTATTAGACACAAGAGTTAGAAATGGTCCACTGATCTTGTAAAGTTATCCCACAGGTTTATTTATTGGAGAACCTAGACAAAGAACCAAAACCTTTGGAAAACTTTTTAAAAAGTCAAAATATTACCAGTGTTAAGAGAAGACAGATTAAGAACTAGCTGTTACAGGATGCCAAGATTGGGGTTTAAAAGCCTACAGATAGTAACAAGAAGGGTAAACAGAGGAAACTAAAGCATTCTGTGGTATCATTCCTGAAGTGATAAGTTGTTGGTCATCAGCACAGATGTAGACAGACCTGCTGAGTGTTTTCAGAATTTCTGTTTTTGTTCCAGATTTCCAGCATCTAGTTTTTTTTTTTAAATAAACTTTTTGATCAACACATGGAATGGAATTTCAGGTAAACTAGGAGGCGAAAACTCAAAGCTTTTTTTTTTAAAAGAAAGTTGTGTGGGTAACTAAATTATTTCTGGACCCATCACAAATGTCTAAATAACCTGTTGGGAGGCAGACCCCAACTGAGAGCAGTACATAATAGGGGATTACTTCAGATAAAAGAAAACCACCTGGACTATACTTCAAGAAAACAGTAAAACAGATAACCTGACTGAGTACTTGTTTGTTCAGATCTACTGAAAGTGGTAGGAGTAGATTAAAAAACCACATCCCTTCACTCAAATATATTTCTGAAAAGTGTATATTTAAGGCACAAATTCCTTCATCAAAAACCCCATCCTGGCAGAAAACAATAGGCTCACCAGCTGCGTGCTATCTGGGGAAACTAGGTCAGGCACCAAGTCTGTGGGAACACATAGCAGCAGCCTATCCACGTACAAAGTGGCATCCCTGGTGAGGCAAGTAGAGCCATTAGTACATTTATATGAAGTAGCACAACCTTTTTTAAAAATGATACAAGACTGCCTATGGTAGAATCCACCACATAGGCACTTAACTTCAGTGATGCACCACTTAAATGCATATTATTTAAATCCAGAAGTTCTGCAATATGATGGTTAAAAAAAAACACCTTTCACATAATATATTCACACAAGTTTTAAAAAGCCACCTAGACAGAAAGGTAGTTTCTGGTCTAAAGTGCACTGCAGCGGATTTCTAACACTTTCCTTTTTGGCTGTGAACAACAGAAGACAGACACAGGATTACAAGTAGTCAGGTTTTCAAAACAAAGTTATGAAGTTGCAAAAGCAGAGACCAGAATTCTGGAGAACAGTTAGGAATCAGGAACGGTAGCATAGCAGTTATGTTACTGGACTAGTAACTCCAGATGATGGGAGTTCAAATCCCACCACGGCAATTTAAATAAATCTGGAATAAAGCTAATAATGGTGACCATCTTCAGCCAGAAGCAGCAAGTGGATGATCCATATCAGCCTCCCCGAGGTCCCCACCACCACAGAAGCCAGTCTTCAGCCAATTTGATTCACTCCACGTGAAAAATCAAGGAACGGTTGAGTGCACTGGATACAGCAAAGGCTATGGGCCCCGACATCATCGTGGCTGTCGTGCTGAAGACTTGTGCTCCAGAACTAGCCACGCCTCTAGCCAAGCTGTTCCAGTACAGCTACAACACTGGCATCTATCAGACAATGTGGCAAACTGCCCAGGTATGTCCTGTCCACAAAAAGCAGGACAAATCCAATCCAGCCAATTACCACCCCATCAGTCTACTCGAAATCATCAGCAAAGTGATGGAAGGTGTCGTTGACAGTGCTACCAAGCAGCACTTACTCACCAAAAACTTGCTCACTGATGCCCAGTTCGGGTTCCGATTGGACCACTCGGCTCCAGACCTCATTACAGCCTTGGTCCAAACGGACAAAAAGAGCTAAATTCCAGACTGCCCTTGACATCAAGGCAGCATTTGACCGAGTCTGGCATCAAGGAGCCAGTAAAACTGAAGTCAATGGGAAAACTCTCTACTGGCTGGAATCATACCTAGCACAAAAGGAAGATGGTTGTGGTGGTTGGAGGTCAATCATCACAGCCCCAGGACATCGCTGCAAGAGTTCCTCAGGGCAGTGTCCTGGGCCCAACCATCTTCAGCTGCTTCATCAATGACCTTCCCTCCATCATGAGGTCAGAAATGGGGATGTTCACTGATGATTGCACAGTGTTCAGTGCCATTCGCAACTCCTTAGATAATGAAGCAGTCAATGCCCACATGCAGCAAGACCTGGACGACATTCAGGCTTGGGCTGATAAGTGGCAGGTAACATTTGCGCCACACAAGTGCCAGGCAATGACTATCTCCAACAAGCGAGCGTCTAACCACCGCCCCTTGACATTCAACGGCATTACCATCGCCGAATCCCCCATCAATATCCTGGGGGTCACCATTGACCAGAAACTTAACTGGACCAGCCACAAATACTGTGGCAACAAGAGCAGGTCAGAGGCTGGATATTCTGCAGCAAGTGTCTCATCTCCTGACTCCCCAAAGCCTTTCCACCATCCACAAGTCAAGAGTGTGATGGAATATTCTCCACTTGCCTGGATGAGTGCAGCTCCAACAACACTCAAGAAGCTCGACACCATCCAGGACAAAGCAGCCCGCTTGATTGGCATCCCATCCACCACCTTAAACATTCACTCCCTCCACTACCGGTGTACCGTGGCTGCAGTGTGTACCATCTACAAGATGCACTGCAGCAGTTCGAAAAAGGCTTCTTCGGCAGCACCTCTCAAACCTGCGATCTCTACCACCTAGACGGACAAGGGCAGCAGGCACATGGGAACACCATCACCTCCAAGTCACACACCATACTGACTTAGAAGTATATTGCCATTCTTGCTGGGTCAAAATCCTGGAACTCCCTTCCCAACAGCACTGTAGGAGTACCTTCACCACACGAACTGCAGCGGTACAAGAAGGTGGCTCACCATCACCCTCGAGGGCAATTAGGGGTGGGCAATAAATGCTGGCCCTGCTAGCTATGCCCACATCCCATGAACAAATAAAAACAAATCTTTAAATCAAGTTAAAAACCTACAGATGTGGAGGCATAGCGTTCTTTATTTTGTACAATGCAAGATATGTTATAGTCATTTAGTGAGTCTGATCAGAATAGCATCTCTGTATTTCTGTGAAATCAAGCAGCTATCATTATACTTGGTTCCATCTGACCAAGTGTTTTGTTGGTCCAACTTTGGAGATATTGAAGTAGCACACGTGCAAAAGTCAATCTTCAGGTCACAAGGGCGTACACTATTGTTATGGTATCATACAAGGAGATGCAGGGCAGTGTGAATGAACTCCTATAAAAGACAAAAGCAAAACACTGCAGATGCTAAAAATCTGAATCCAATCAATTGAAGCCCCTACCACATTACTGAAATGGCCCTTATCAAAGTTACAAATGACATCCTATGTAATTGAGTGTTAAACTACCCCTCCTCGACCTGTCTGCAGCCTTTGACATGGTTGACCACACTATCCTCTTCCAAAGCCTCTCCCTCTGTTGTCCAGCTGGGTGGAACTGCACGTGCCTGGTTTCATTCTTATCTAACCAGTTGTAGACAGAGAATCACCTGCAATGACTTCTCTTCCCACTCCCGTACAGTCCCACAAGAATCTATCCGTGCCCCCTATTTCTCAATCTACATATTGCCCCTTGGCGACATCATCCGAAAACAAAGTCAGGTTCCACATGTATGCGGACAACACCCAGCTCTACTGCACCACCACCTTTCTTGACCCCTCCACGGTCTCTAAATTTGTCACACTGCTCGTCAGGCATCCAGTACTGGAGAAGCAGAAATTTCCTCCAACTAAATATTGGGAAGACCAAAGCCTTCGGACCCTGCCACAAACTCTGTTCCCTGGCGGTCGATTCCATTCCTCTCCCTGCCAACTTTGAGGCTGAACTGGACTGTTCGCAACCTTGGTGTCGCATTTAACTACATATCCACGCCTTCACCAAGACCGCCTACTTCCACCTCCGTAGCGTATCCGCCCCTGCCTCAGCTCATCAGCAGCTGAAACCATCATTATGCCTTTGTTACCTCTAGACTTGACTATTCCAACACTCTCTTGGCCGGCCTCCCATCTTCCACCCTCCATAAACTTGAGCTGATCCAAAACCAAGTCCCGTTCACCCATCGCCCCTGTGCTTGTTTACCTACAT
Source organism: Squalus acanthias (assembly GCA_030390025.1). Taxonomy (NCBI): domain Eukaryota; kingdom Metazoa; phylum Chordata; class Chondrichthyes; order Squaliformes; family Squalidae; genus Squalus; species Squalus acanthias. Next base: position 27,746,796 of record CM059432.1, on the reverse strand, counting down.
TGGCTCCCGGTCTGGCAACGCCTCAATTTTAAAATTCTCATCCTGGTTTTCAAATCCCTCCATGGCCTCACCCCTTCCCATCTCTGTAAACTCCTCCAGCCCTACAACTCTCAGATTGGTTTGCTTCCCCAATTCAGGTCTGTTGCGCATCCCCTATTTTAATCGCTCCACCATTGGCAGCTATGCTTTCAGCTGCCTAGGCTCCAAACTCTGGAATTCCTAAACCTCTCTACCTTCTCCTTTAAGATGCTCCTTAAAACCTACCTCTTTGACCAAGCTTTTGGTCATCTGCCCCAATATCTCCTTATGTGGCTCAGGTGTCAAATTTTGTTTGAGAACACTCCTGTGAAACACCGTAGTGCATTTTACTATGTTAAAGGTGCTATATAAATTCCAGTTGTTGATGTTGAAATAAAAACAGAAAATGCTGGAAATACTCAGGTCAGGCAGCACCTGTGGAGAGAGGAACAGAGTTATCGTTTCAGGTCAATGAATGACGAAAGGTTATCGACCTGAAACGTTAACCCTGTAAAAGACACGCAGACTGCTTAAAGAGTGCAACAGATGCCACTGAATCAGTGAAGGTATCTACAGCAGAGCTGAATTTTCATGGAGGTGCAATTATTGCTCCAAATTCAAATCACAGGCAAATTCACAGCACCAGCAACACCATTAGCAACTGCACACATACAAGATTTGCAGACATATTGTTGTTCCAAAGTAGTGGTCACAACTTTACTACATGGCTGCAGACCTTACAAGCCTGTGGCGTATCTGTACAGGCCAACAATACTAACGGTTTTGCCTTGATAGGAAGAAAAACCGCTGCAAGGTGGTGCTTGGTGCCTCTGAAGCATTATAGCAATGAAATATTAACAGAGCCTAGGTTAGTCTAATCAGTATGTCGGGTACCATATTTGCACAATGCTGCAGTCTATTGTGGACCAAATCCCCTATCTTATTGAAACAAATTTATCAGAGCCAGTGCACGGTACGATGAAAGGGAGATTAAATTCCAAAGAAACAATGTACTAACAAATGCATGACTGTGTGTTTCACAGACCTAAATAAATCCCAAGCCTGTATATTACTGATTGCAAACTAGAGTCTACAGTTAGACTGAATAATAGGTATGAATGAAAAACATTTTGGCTAATTTTTTCCCCATTGAAGAAGCAAGGTAAAGGGTCAAGGCCCTTGTGCAGGACACATTATGTATAAATGCATAAATTAAGTAGTAAGGAAAGCAACGGCAAGTTAGGGTTTTAAAAAAACAGAAGACTGCAAGAGGGGGGGAAAAAACTGAGGCAGGTACAATTCTGAGTTTCAGGAAAATTAAACTAGAAGCCTGCCATACTGAAGTCTGAATTTCAACACAGTGGTGTTGTAGGGAAGAGGAAAAATATATTGCATGCCATATTTGGAGCTGAGAGAGAACAGGAAGGAAAGGAGGAGCACTAGTCACAGAGTTAGCAAGAGAACACTAGTCACAGTATTAGCAAGAAAAAGCCAAGAAGCCTACAAGATGAAAAATATTAGAGGGTGAAGGCTAGCAAGGGATTGCCTATAAATGATGAGACTTTTTTTCTTAGTCTGTCCAGATGCTAAAACATGTTCCCCATATATCACAACAGTAAGTTAAGTCTTGGACAAACTTGTATTTAAGATGTTGAAGGAAAATGTTTTTAGCATTAAAGAGAAATCTACGCTTCTTCGAGACAGCTTTAACAATCAAGATGCGATAGTGTCACTAAGTTGGTTATCAGTAGGCAGCAAGAACAAGAATTATAACAAATGAAGGTTGATGAAAGTGGGAACCTAAAGCTAAGAGGTAATAGATATTAGATTTGAGAGTCACAAAAAGATGTGAAGAAACTATATTTGAAGAACAGAAAGCAGCATTTTTCCCATTCCTTGCCATGGATACTTGAAATTCTTTGCAATACACCCAAGCTCACAATGCCTTCACTATCAGTACATATAGCATCAGTCTTAAATACAGAAAAATCAGGATAGCAAAAACATGTTACAACTGGTCTCAGCACTTTGGGAGGAGGGAGAATTCAGCCAGCATCATCACTCCTGATTACTATTCAGCAACATCTGCTGAATGTTTACGAGTGGACATCAAGTCAGGAGAGGATCTGTTTCAGCTTTGAAGGCTTCACTCCCCACCTCTCCACCAACAAACTATATGTTGATACTCACCTTCTGGGCCTAGAAACGTAAATGGGTATTTCAGCAATGTAACAGAGGGCAACCACGGAACTGTGCCTCAGCCGTCAGGAGATGGGAAAGATAATTGGGTGGGGTCGGGGAAAAGAACCACTAGGTGACTGGAGTAGAAGTGGGACAATAAGTAGTCATTTTTTTTATACTTCGTCAGACAGGCTGCATTTATACTGTTTTTCTTGTGAAGCTAGAGTAGTACAGACTTTCCCTGCAGATGTTCTCACACATCCTGCCAAGGTACACATCAGAAGATTTCAAAACTGAATTAGTTTAAATCGATGATTTTTCACTGGTAAATGTATCTGGTCCTATTATAGTTACAGAGCCCAGAATAAAGTGTTAATCAACAGACACTCTCAACCCAATGACTACTCAGTGATATGGAAAATGTACTTACTGTGCACAGATCAGGGGGTCAAGAACAATACCTAGCCACCATTTCTGCTTAAATATTGCACTGCAAGATGCAGTTGTTAGCTAACTGCAAGAGATAGGAACTTGTGTGTGCAATCAGTTGAACAATGCAAACTCAACATCCAGTGTTGATAAAAATTGATAAAAGAGAGTTTGGTTTGGGCCACTGACAATTCTCTTGGCAACAAAGACACTATTGCCAATATATTCAAGGCAAGAGACATTAATAAACCAACAAATCAAAAGGTCAGTCTTGCACTCAAATGCTGAAACTCTTTAAAAAAAAAGTTTGTTTAATTTCAACACAACTATATTTGCTGAATCGCCAACATGTGAATGGCCTACATTTAACCTTACTTCCCAACAGTTTATTTTTTCTAACTAAAATGCAATGCTACGTGGGATTTGCCAAGATAGGAAAGTCTCTAAAACATGAATGAGTAGAAATTAATCTTGTTTGGTGATGCAAGATGAGCAGTATTGCATCTGCTGCTCGATATTCAGTTCCACGGACTTCTTATGAACAGAAGTAGACTATTCAGCCCCTGGAGCCTGTTCTACCATTCAACTGGATCATGCCTAATCTGTACTTCAACTCTATTTACCTGCCTTTGATCCATATCCCTTGATACTCTTACCTAACAAAAATCTATCAATCCCAGTCTTGAAAATTTCAATTGACCCAGCATCAACAGCTTTCCGGGAGAGATAATTCAATTTTTCCACTACCCTCATGTGGAAATATGTAAATCTTTTTTGCACTCTCTCCAGTGCCTCTAGATCAGTGGTTCTCAAACTCTTTTGGTTCCAAAGTCTAAATCGTTAATATAAATTCTGAACAACATTGGTCCCAGCACTGATCCTTGTGGGACCCTCATTTTCATCGTCTGCCACCCTGAATAGCTACCTTTTACCCCTACTCTCTGCTTTCTGTTTTGAAGCCAGCTAGCTATCCATTCTGCTACTTGTCCCTTGGCTCCACGTGCTCTGACCTTATTAGTCTATAATGTGGCACTTTATCAAAGGCCTTTTGGAAATCTAGATAAATTACATCTACTGCATTACCCTGGTCTACACTCGGTTACCTCTTCAAAGAATTCAATGAGGTTGGTCAACCAAGACCTTTTGAAATCCATGTCGACTCTTCATTATATTTTTGGTTTCTAAATGTTCTATTTTCTCCTTTAGTAGGGATTCCATTATTTCCTACCACCAATGTTAAGCTGACTGGTCTACAGTTCCCTGGACATGTTCTATCTCTTCTTAAATATAGGTATTACATTAGTTATCTGCCAGTCCACTGGCACTACATCTTTTTCTAACGAATTATTAAATATGCAATAGTGCCTCCACTATCTCTTCCCTAGATTCTTTTAAAATGCGCGGATGCAATCTATCCAGACCAGGGGTTTTATCCTCTGAGCTTGATTAGTTTATTTAATATTTCTCCTCTTATTATAAATGCAGTTATATCATTTCTAATATCATCTTAAGAACATAAGAACTAGGAGCAGGAGCAGGCCATTTCGTGCCTCGAGCCTGCTCCGCCATTCAAGAAGATCATGGCTGATCTGATCTTGGCCTCAACTCCACTTTCCCACCCCCTCCCCATAACCCTCGACTCCCCTGTAGCTCAAATATCTATCCCCGCCTTGAATATATTCAATGACCCAGCCTCCATAGCTCTCTGGGGTCGTGAATCTTTGGAATTCTGTTTCAAGATGATCACCTCTCATTCTTCTAAACTCCAATGAGTATAGGCCCAACCTGCTCAACCTTTCTTCATAAGACAATGCGTTCATCTCCGGAATCAACCTAGTGAACCTTCGCTCTGCCTCCAATGCAAGTATATCCTTCCTTAAATAAGGAGACCAAAACTGCACGCTGTACTCCAGATGTGGTCTCACCAGCGCCCTGTACAGTTGTAGCAAGACTTCAATACTTTTATACTCCATCCCCCCCTTGCATTAAGGGCCAACATTCCATTTGCCTTCCTAATTACTTGCTGTACCTGCATGCTAACTTTTTGTGTTTCATGTACGAGGATCCCTAGATCCCTCTGTACCGCAGAATTTTGTAGTCTCTCTCCATTTAAATAATAATTTGCTTTTTTATTCTTCTTACCAAAGTGGATAACCTCACATTTTCCCCACTTACTCCATCTGCCAAATGTTTTCCCCACTCACTTAACCTATCTATATCCCTTTGCAGACTCTGTGTCCTCCTCACAACTTGCTTTCCCATCTATCTTTGTATCATCAGCAAATTTGGCTACAGTACACACAGTCCCTTCATCCAAGTCATTAATATAGATTGTAAATAGTTGAGGCCCCAGCACTGATCTGTGGCACCCCACTAGTTACATCTTCTGATGTCGTTATGTCAACCTGGTAAATACTGAAGTAAAGTAATTATTTAATATTTCTGCCATTACTCTGATTTTATCCTGTCCATCCCTTTGTGGCCTGATTCCCATCCCGACCTTGCCTTTTTTTTTTAATTTATGCGCCTGTAGAATATTTTATTATGTTTCATGTTCCTTGATAATTTAATTGCATAGTTCCTCTTTGCCGTCCTGATTTTTTTTAACTTCTCATCTCTTCGTATTCTCCCTTGTCATGCTCTCCCCTGCTGTCCATGTACTTAATATATGCCTCTTTCCTTAACCTCAATTTTTCCCTTATGTCTTTATTCATCCATGGTGTCTCATTAGTGTTTAGTTTGTTCTTGTATTTTTTAGCAGAATATATTTTTCCTGGACTCTGTTGGACACCGTTTTAAATGTTTCCCATTGCTGTTCTACATCATTGTTTGCCAATATTGTTGTCCATTTTATTTTCCCAAGTTGTATTCTCAGCCCTTCAAAAATCAGCTTTTCTCCAATCTATTACTCTGATTTTCATCATAGTTATGTCATTCGCAATTATAACCTTAAAGCGTATTATATTATGGTCACTATTGCCTGGATGCTTCCTCTACTTATCTTATCTGCTCTGGTTCACTCCCCATTACTAGAACCAGTAGCAAAACTAATTTTGGGGTAGTTGAAATCCCCCATGAGTTTTTCACACACACACACACAAAATCCCCCATGAGTTTTACCCACACACACACCACACACACACACCACACACACACACCACACACACACGCACACGCACGCACACACACGCACGGATAAATAGAACAAATTTGCAGGACTATGGGGAAAGAGCAGGATAGTGGGTCTAATTGGATAGCTCTTTAAAGAGCCAGCACAGGGTTGATGAGCCAAATGGCCTCTTTGTGCTTTATGATTCTGTATTCCGATTTGTATTTCTTTGTTCCAAAGTGAATAACCTCACTCTTCTCCAGTGATCTCCATCTGCCCGTTTTGCCCTGATTTAATGGGGCAATTTTTTTTTATTAGTTTATGGGATGTGGGCGTCGCTGGCAAGGCCAGCATTTATTGCCCATCCCAAATTGCCCTGGAGGTGGTGGCAGTGAGCCGCCTTCTTGAACCACTGCAGTCGGTTTGGTGAAGGTACTCACCTAACCTACTGGGAAACTGACAGGATTGGGTGCAACGCTGGTTTTTACACCCCACCCAATTTTACCCCTTTTAATAGGCAATGGAGAGTAATATTGGACAGGGTGTAAAACTAGCATTCCACCCGATCCCATGGGTTTCCAGCTGGCGTGTTAGGGGCAGTGGGATTAATTTAAACCTTTGTAACTTCCTGCTCCCATCTACACAACTTACTATGCCTCCTACAAACTTGGAAATACAACTCTATTCCCTCATCCAAGTCATTTATATACACATGGTGAAAATATGAGGCACCAGTACAGATGCTTGGGGAACACCACTTGTCACATTCTGACAACGGAGTACATCCCCTTTATCCTCACTATCTCCTACCTCACAACCAATTGCCAACCCCATCCACATCTCAGATTCTGTGCACAACCTTATCAAATGCCTTCTGGAAGTCTTGATAGCCAACACACTCCCCTGTCCACTAGGTTAGTGACCTCCTCAAAATTCAACTACATTAGTCAGACATGAGCTACCTTTCATAAATCCATGCTGACTCTCCATGATTACCTCATACTTGTCCAAATACTCCGGCCTTCATAGATTCCAGTAGCTTCCCCAAACTGATAGGTCTGTAGTTTCTGGTTTTCTTCTTCCCTCCTTTCTTAACTAATGGAGTGCCATTTGCAATTTTCCAATCAAAAGACAATTTCCAAATCTAGAGCACTATGGAAAATTAAGACCAACACATCTGCCATTTTCCTCATCGGTTTCCTTTAATACCCTAGGGTGGAAGCCATCTCAAGTCCCATTATTTTCTCCATTACCATTTTCTCACATATTAAATCCAGTAAGTTCCTCCCATTGACATATTTTTAGGTTCCCTTGTACCACTGGCATGTTATCCTCTTTCTCTATTGTGAAAACAGATAAAAAGTATTCATTTAACAAGTCTGCAATTCCATACAGATGAAAAATGAGTCAGGAAAAGACCTACTGGTAAATCCAGCCTGTCCAATACAATTGTGATGCCCTATGCATCATAATACTTCCCACTCCACCTGAAAGCCATGTAATCCCCAGGGAGAGATAATAAAAAAAGATAAAACCCAAAGCCAATTGCCTGGGGTGGGGGGGTGGGGGGGGAGGATCTTGAAAATTCCTCTCTGACCCCCCCCCTTGGCGATCAAAATTATTCCACAATACCACTCTGGCCCAGATGAACGTTAAAATACCTAGCTCTTGTACGAGGTGATCTCCTGCCCAACCAGAGACTAGTCCAGCTCTTGTTTGAAGAAACTCAGCAAATCAGCATTCACCACACAAGCCGGCAAATTGTTCCATTAGGTCCACTATTCTCTGGAACAAGAAAAGCCGAACATCTAACTTAGTTCTGCCCATAACTCGAGTGCGACCCCTGGTCGTATTCGGTTGAAACAATTTGTCTACACAAACACAATCAAATCCCTTTATTATTTTATAAGTCTTGATCAAATCATCCCCAAGTCTACGCTTCTCTGAACCTACTGGGAGTAACCAAGAGCTTTAAACTGGGAATTAAACTTGTGGCCATCCTCTGCACCTTGTCAAAAGAATTATCACCCAACATGTGAGGAAGCCAAAACTGAACACTATTTTAACTGAAGCCAAACAAGGATCTTGTACAAGGAGAAAATGGTATGCTTGGTTTTATAGTTTATTGTCCTGTAAATACACTAGCACCCTATTTGCTCTAGCTATATCTTCATCGTATTGGTCATGAACCTTTAGAGATTTATGCACTGAACACACAGAACAGTAGCACAGTGGTTGTTACAGGACTAGTAATCCAGAGGCCTGGGCTAATAATCCAGCGACATGTGCGCAAATCCCACAATTGCAATTGCAGATTTTAAATTCAGTTAATTAAATAAATCTGGAATAAAAATCTAGTATCAGTAATCGTCTCAAAGAATACAATCAAATCACTAAGACAGCACCTTGTTTTTTTAAAAGCTATGTTCAGTGTCCCAGATATGGCCTTCTCTCTCTAAGTAGTCATATAGGGCCTCCCTAATGATTCCCTCAAGCATTTTCCCTATTCCCAACATCAAGTTAAGGGGCTTATAGTTACCGGATCTGCCATAGTCCCCTTATTAATTGGAATGTTAGCCTCCTTACAGTCCAAGGGAACAGACTCAGGTGAGCTAGAGTTTCGCATAGCACCTGTCCAATCGCCTTAAGGACCCGCGGGTGGCGATCATGAGACCTACCTATTTTGAGGTTCCTAATTCTTTCTAAAACAATATGTTCATCTATTTTAATATTAACACTTAACTGCTAAAAACATTTAATTCTGTCAGTCGAGCATCATCTTCAAGAGTAAAGACTGATGCAAAGTACTCGTTTAGTTCCTCCGCCATATCCCAAGAGTCCTTTCTAACCCGTCATTTAATGACCCAATACAGTTTGACAGTCCTGCCTTTTCGCACAGCTGAAAAAGCTTTACCCATTGCTACCAGTTGTCTACGATCCTCTTTTCTATTAACCTTTTAACTGATTAGCAACATTAGTTGTTTAAAAGAAACTGCTCCCAGTACCTATCTTTATTTTCTTGTGCATCATGTGCTCTTAATTTTAAAAATATTTTTGGCTACCTTTTTTTATTTCTAATATCACCTGCTTCTGCCTTTGATGGGCCCACATATCCCCTTACCACTCAATATATTTATAAAAAGCTTTGATATTCCTTGCAAAAAAATTTCACTCCTTTTTTGTACCTCATTACTTCCTTTGTATCCCTTTGTTGCTTTTTATAGTTCAGAGTCTGCTGGATTTCCACTTTTCCTTGCATTTGTGCAAGCCTTTTCTTTTAGCTTAATACTGTCTGCTACCTAGTTTGTTGACCATGGTTGCTTAACTGCACAAGTGGGGCATGTACTGGTTTTGTATTGTACCAAAAACTTCTTTGAATACTTCTCACTGCTTGTCTGTAGGTTTATGCATTAACAGCTCAGCCCAGTTTGCTGCGATCAATTTATTTCTCATCCCTTCAAACTTTGCTGTACTTAATTTAAAACCTTGGCTTGTGACTCGCACTTCTCCCTCAAACCCAATATCAAATTCAGCCCACTATTTGCAAGATGTTCCATTACAGTCAGATTGTTGACTAATTCTCGTTAGTTACTCACTTAAATCTAGTTTGGCCTTACCCATCATCAGTTCCAGAAAACATTCTTGAACTTGAGTGATTCTGCTTCTCCAAGACACTGAAAATTTATATCTCCCATTATAACCACATTGTTTCTGCTACATGCTTCCACGATCTATTTATACATTCCTCCTCCTCCTCCACACCCTTCCCCAACTAAAATCACTTACTGTCAGGAGGTTTGTAGATAACTCCCACCAAAGTCTTGCTTCCTTTACCTTGGTTTAGTTCTACTCATACGGTTTACACTACCTGTTGACTCTTACTGAAGTCGTTTCCACTGCTGTAATCGCTCTTTTATCAATATTGAAACAGAACACAAGGCAGGGTGTACAACAGGTGCCCAAGACGAATTTTGACCCCCAAGTCTTCCAGTAAAGCACAAATATTCCTGGTTTAAAAGAAATTGTAAACTTACTACCTGTAATTAGAATTTGAAACCTCACAATGACAATTCCATATTTTTAACTTAACATAACCACCAATTCATAAGTGTAAACACCGATGAGTATTCAGCCTTCCGCAACACTTTTTGTTTTGCATGCTATTTCCAGAGTGACTCAACCGTGGCTAACAAGGGAAATTAGGAATAGCATAAGATCCAAGGGGAGGACATATAAATTGGCCAGAAAAAGCAGTAAACCTGAGGATTGGGAGCAGTTTAGGATTCAGCAAAGGAGGACAAAGGGATTAATTAAGAGGGGGGAAATAAAGTAAACTTGCAGGGAACATAAAAACTGACTGTAAAAGCTTTTATAGATATGTGAAGAGAAAAAGATTGGTGAAGTCAAACGTAGGTCCCTTGCAGTCAGAATCAGGGGAATTTATAATGGGGAACAAAGAAATGGCAGACCAATTAAACACATACTTTGGTTCTGTCTTCACAAAGGAGGACATAAATAACCTCCCAGAGATGTCAGGGGAACATAGAGTCTAATGAGAGGGAGGAACTGAAAGAAATCATTTGTAGGGAAATGGTGTTAGCGAAATTGACGGGATTGAAGGCCGATAAATCCCCAGGGCCTGATAATCTACATCCTAGGGTGCCCTAGAAATAGTAGATGCATTGCTGGTCATCTACCAAAATTCGATAGATTCTGGAACAGTACCCATGGATTGGAGGGTAGCTAATGTTACCCCGCTATTCAAAAAAGGTGGTGGAGAAAACAGGGAATTATAGACCGATAAGCCTGACATCGGTAGTGGGGAAAATGCTGGAGTCCATTATAAAAGATGTAATAGCAAAGCACTTGGAAAACAGTGACAGGATCGGACAAAATCAACATGGATTTACAAAAGGTAAATCATGCTTGACTAATCTACTGGAATTTTTTAAAGATGTAACTAGTAAAATAGATAAGGGAGAACCAGTGGATGTGGTGCATTTGGACTTTCAGAAGGCTTTCGATAAGGTCCCGCATAAGAGATTAGCGTGTAAAGTTAAGGCACATGGGATTGGGGGCAAGGTATTGACTTGGATAGAGAACTGGTTGGCAGACAGGAAGCAAAGAGTTGGAACAAACGGGTCTTTTTCCGAGTGGCAGGCAGTGACTAGTGGGGTACCGCAGGGATCGGTCCTAGGACCCCAGCTATTCACAATATATATTAATGATCTAGACGAGGAAACGAGATGTAATATCTCCAAGTTTGCAGATGACACAAAGCTGGGTGGGCATGTGTGCTGTGAGGAGGATGCCGAAAAACTCCAGTATGATTTGGACAGGTTGGGTGATTGGGCAGAATCATGGCAGATGCATTATAATATGGATAAATACGAGGTTATCCACTTTGTTGTCAAAAACGGGAAGGCAGATTATTATCTGAATGGCAATAGATTGGGAGAAGGGGAAGTGCAACTAGACCTGGGTGTCCTTGTGCACCAGTCACTGAAGGTAAGCATGCAGGTGCAGCAGGCGGTTAAGAAGGCAAATGGTATGTTGGCCTTCGTAGCAAGAGGGTTCGAATACAGGAACAAGGATGTCTTGCTGCAGTTGTATAGGGCTTTGGTGAGACCACACCTTGAGTATTGTGTGCAGTTTTGGTCGCCTTATCTGAGGAAGGATGTTCTTGCCATGGAGGGAGTGCAGCAAAGATTCACCAGACTGATACCTGGGATGGCAGGAATGACGTATGAGGAGAGATTGGGTCGATTGGGCTTACACTCACTGGAATTTAGAAGAATGAGAGGGGATTTCATTGAAACTTATAAAATTCTAACAGGACTAGACAGACTAGATGCAGGAAGGATGTGCCCGATGTTCGGGGAGTCCAGAACCAGGGGTCACAGTCTAAAGATAAGGGGTAAGCCATTTAGGACAGAGAGGAGGAGGAATTTCTTCACCCAGAGTGGTGAACCTGTGGAATTCTCTACCACAGAAGGCAGTGGAGGCCAATTCATTAAATATATTCAAGAAGGAGTTAGATATATTTCTTAAGGCTAAAGGGATCAAGGGATATGGGGAAAAGGCAGGGACAGGGTACTGAATTTGGATGATCAGCCATGATCTCATTGAATGGCAGAGCAGGCTCGAGGGGCCGAATGGCCTACTCCTGCTCCTATCTTCTATGTTTCTATGTTTGTCACTATTTCAGGATAATAAATTAACATACCATGGAAAACTGTTGATGAAAAAAGAGTTAATGTACTAAAAAAACATAAATATGCCACAAAAACATTGCACAAAAAACCTCAACATAAAAATATGGCAGATTAATGATGTAATTAGCAATGTGATATAAATAAATGAAAATATACCAGCCCCAAGATTTTTTTTAAAAATGCAGGTAAAGTCAAGTGATGGGTTTATGAAGCTGCTGTCCAAGTTTCTGGGGATTCCAAAGCCACCTTCTGCTTGATACACATACATAGCAAACTAAATAACTGGTATATAATTTAATAAAATTCAAACTATCTATCAGAGTGACACCCTCAAAATGAGGGCAAATTGGAAAGTCATATAATGTACTAGAAATGGGAAGATGAAACTCATCTGACAAAGGACATCATGTAGCTATCATACCAGCTAGTGTTTGTTCAAAAGATTTGATGACATAACAGGGTACAAGAAAAAGTCTTGGTCACACCGAGGTGGAAACTATATAATTTGAACTTTTAATTTAAGACGTCAGCCTTGGCTCACTGGTAGCACTCTCCCCTCAGAGTCAGAAGGTTGTGGGTTCAAGCCACACTCCAGAGACTTGAACACATAATGCGACGGAGGAAGTGCTGCACTGTCGGAGGTGCCGCCTTTCCGATAAGATGTTAAACCAACGCCTGTCCTCTTGGGTAGACATGAAAGATTCCGTGGCACAGTTCAAAGAAGAGCAGGGGAGCATTCCTGGTGTCCTGACAATATTTATCCCTTAACCAACAACACTGAAACAGGTTGTCTGATCATTATCTCATTGCTATTTGTCAGAGCTTGTTGTACACATATTAGCTGCCCACATTTTTGACATTACAACAGTATTTCATTGGCTGTAAGGCACTTTGGGACATCCTGAGAGCATGAAAGCCGCTATATAAATGCCGAGGAAAGGCCAGCAACCTGAAACGTTAACTCGGTTTCTGTCTCCAGCATTTTCTGGTGTTATATTATATAAATGCAAGTCTTTCAATTTCAAATCACTGTACTTTAATTTTTGAAATATAGTTATTTGACTATGAAGTGCGGCAATATATTTTTTTAAATTACCTCCTCCTTGATTCTCCAATATAAAACGACACAATCACCACACAAGGTGCCGGCCTTCCAGCTCAAGTGATCTGCTTACCTTTGAAAACACGAGCTCCCAGTCGGAGGCGGGAAACCTACTGATTGACCCTTTATCGCGCCGTCCCCCCGCAACCACCAATTGGAGAGTGAAGCACCGTGCGGTGGGCGGGGCTTGCATTTGATTGACAGTTTGAGCTCTGGCTTGCTGCGCCTTTAATTTTGCCTAAACAATCGACGACGGTTAAAAACGGTTGGAGGCGGGATTCGGGCCAAACGGATTGGCGGCTGGCATTTGATTGACGTCTTACTCGCCAATCAGAGCTCTCATTTTGTTAAAAAATCATCAACAACAACAACTTGTATTTATATCAAAAATCAAAACAAATCCACGCACACTCGCGCGGACGACTCCTTCAAATAAAAAAAAACTTTAAAAAGTAGCATTTTAAATACTGAATACATGCCTTTTGTGGTCAATAAAACGGAAAGCTTACCCTGCCCAATTTGTTTTAAAAGCTCGCCAGTTTGAAGTCGGGCTGGGCCCGAGGCCTCGGGCTTTGGTGCACAGTTGCGCCGCCTGGTGTGAGGAGCGAGTAGGGCTGCGTTTACCCGCAAACTGCGCTTGCTGACTGCTAATGTTAGAAGCTGCTTCAACGAATTTGATTGCTATAATTATGAAGGACACCCTGCCCCCCACAAAAAAAAACCCCAAACCCACCAGATTTGTATTTTGGGAGGGAGGCGAAGATGGGGGCAACAAGTTAAATGGAGATGATGGGAATCTGAATCCACTAAACTGGCAGCAAGCGAGGGTGCGGCTTGTGCTGCCTTCGAGCTATCGTACCCCATGGCTCCTCATTACTTCCCCTGAGGCTACTTTCAAAATGGGAACTGAACCAGTGCTTGTTTGAAAGAGACATATATGAGAGAGGGAACCCTTCTCTTCTCGAATTATCATAGGCTCCCAATGTAATTTCTGTGCGCCACATTTTTCGCAACTGTGAACAGACCCCGCTGAGGGGGAAAAAAGGAGGCTCACAGTTACCCCCCAGATATCGTCAGCTAAACCTTCTGGAGTAGAAGAGGATGATCAGCATCTCATCTTTCCAAGGACAGTAAGGCCAACCCTCCCTCTTGCCCAAGTTGCATTCTTGAGAAACAGCTGGCTATGGGCGAGCAGGAGAAGAGATAACGAAGAGAAACCATACAAAGCCCTGGAGAGAAAGAATCATAGAATGGTTGCAGCACAGAAGGAGGCCATTCGGCCCGTCGAGCCTGTGCCGTCTCCCTGCAAGAACACTTCAGCTAGTCCCACTCCCCCGCCCTTTCCCTGTAGCCCTGCAGTTTTTTTTCCTTCAGGTACTTACCCAATTCCCTTTTGAAAGCCACGATTAAGTCTGTCTCCACCACCCTTTCAGGCAGTGCATACCAGATCCTAACCACTCGCTGCGTAAAAAAGTTTTTCCTCATGTCGCCTTTAGTTCATTTGCCAATCACCTTAAATCTGTGTCCTCTCGTTCTCGACGCTTCTGCCAATGGGAACAGTTTCTCTCTATCTAGACCCCTCATGATCTATCAAGGAGGGAAAAGAACATCCAGAACCCACTCTCCAACCCTCCCAAGTTTAATATTCTTAACAAAAATACATTACACTATGTTCTGATTTCAGATTTCCAGCATTGGCGATCTTTTATTCTGAAGTGTTTTCATTTTAATTACATCAACATAATACACAATACAAGATAAGATGGCTATTCAGCTGATGACGCCAACTACACCTCAACAAGTCAACTCACTCACTCCCTGTTGTGGGTGGTGGTTGGAAATGCATTGCAAGTAATCCAGTGGGGAAGATAGGAGGGGTTCAAATAACATCTGAAGTTGTAACAGCTAAACTCCAGTGGATTAGAACTCTATCCAAACCTTAAAGATGAATCACCATGTAGTGTACTCCCAGCCATCTAGCTTTCCTTTTTGGAAAAAAAATACCAGCTGTTCACCATTTCTCCAACTGTTGTTTGGCCACATAAGCACAAAAATATTGGGTTCTTTAAGCTGTTATTGACATCTAAATTACGCCTGGGATCAATGATTTACAGGGAATAAACTACTGAGTGGCACCTGTAACATTAACTGGCGTGCCCTAGTAACTCTCAGGAGGTCTATTTTGTTTACACAACAGACATAAATTAGTTAATGTTTTGTAGATTTGGAATTTTCTTTTAAATACAAGTAGTTTATCACCTTTTTGTGGCGCACTCACTGTTGGAGCAACAGGTGGTGAAGTCCACGTCGTATTTACGGTCTTTTTTTTTAAAATCACATTTACAGGTATTGTTGCATAATGCAGAATGTTCTACTTGGGGGTGGGAGGTCAACAACCAGAAATCGGGAATAAAACATTTTCGTATTGTATGAAACGGGAAGATGAGACGGCAGGCTATCTAAACTTAGTACAGTAAATATAGTTGTATTCACCAAGAACGCCGCGAAGAGAACTAATTTTGCAAAGACGAGGATGTCAACTGACGAGGCTTTCCATGTGGTTGCAACTCCAAGATAGAGACAAGCAGTGGAATAGTTATATTTTATTCCCAATCTTTTACAGTTTCTAAATATTACTATGTTAGTCCCTTAAAACCTCATGAGAATAAATATCTCATCTGTTGCACTCGACAGAAGTTATACAATTCAATACACTTTAATGATTTTAACAAAATAATCAGTGCTTTATTTCAAAACCGTCTATACAAAAATAAATCAAAATTGACACGACACGTTGAAACAAGCCCTGTCAAAACAAAAAGACAAAACTGTTTAAAACTTACCTCGAATTAAAGAAAGATCTCGCACTTAGCTAAGCTTGTTGGACAATCACAGCCCGTTTGTTTAAAAAAAATCTTTATCTTTTAAAGTTCAGGAGTTTCTTTCCGTATATTTTTCTCGCCGTACTGTTTTGATATGAGCGGATGTAGGAGGTTTTATAAAGCCTCCAGTTACAGCCCTGCCCACTTTTTTTCAATCTTACAGACACGTGTTTTTTATTAGGAAAGAAAAACACTGTTAATTTAAAGCTGTTACTTTGCAAACAAAGGGACATTTATTTATTTACAAAGTCAACGTTTTGAAAAAATAAAATAAAAAAGGACAAGAAGGAACAAATCTACGAAAAATGCATTTTTAAACTGTCATTTTTTTAAAAATCTGGAGCTAGTTGCAATGGCGTATGTGCTGCCGAACACATCCACGTACTTGGGTAATTAAGGCTGTCAGGAGGCAAAAAAAAAATCAAAACAAATTTTCATCGTCTTAACCTAGAGAGAATTACTCTCAGATTACAACAGCCACTACGTGATTACATGCACACACACCATAACATTACACCACGCAGACAGGGTGATGCAATTTAGAACAGATAAGGAGTAAATCCTAGGACCATTATTCAGTGAAACTATCACGTGTGTTTATCTCGCATACAAGAAAACCTTTAGCACACAATGAGAGAGGCAGTTACTTTGCAAATACGGACTTCTTGCATTGAAGTGTTGTTACGATGTCCAAAAAACTCCCTCGTTTCGGGTGTGTGTAGCTGTACAGGATGGATATTTCCACCCATCTCCCCTTTCAGATTTAAAAAGGCTTTGTCACCACTTAAAAATACTTTACAGGGAATCTACAGCACAGCAACAGACCATTCAGCTCAACTGGTCTATACTGGTGTTTGTACTCCACACGATCCTCCTCTCACTCTAATTACCTCTTCCTATCCGTTTCCCTCTATTCCCTTCTCCCTAATGTATGCATCAAGCCTCCCCTTAAATGAATCAATGTTCTCTGCTTCAACCACTCCACATTCTCAACACTCTCTGTGTAAAGAAATTCCTCCTTAATTCTTTATTTGATTTGTTAGTGGCTATATTATATTGCTGCCCCTTGTTCTGGACTCACCCACGAGTGGAAACAGTTTTTTGACATTCACCCTTTTAAAGAATTCTAATTAGGTTTTCTCCTAGTTTCCTTTCCAGATAAAAACGCCCCAGCCTATTCAAACTTTCCTGATAGTTGCTTAGTGAACCATTTGGACTGGTGTTTGCATAACAGAAGCAAAGCCTTGTCTTTGATGGAATGACATCATTCAAGTCACTTAGCTTGCAAAACATTTTTTTTAAAGATACTTAAAATAATGGCATAACAGCCAGAATGTAAAAAGTCTCACTGCAACTGACATTGGGGTCAATTTTCTTGTCCATTATGCCTGGGAAATACTCTGTTCCCGGCCCAAAGGAGAGGAAGAGGGGATGGAGACCAGGGACCAGTGATAGCAGGTCTCCACCAGCTTTACATTGCCTTTGAATTTCCAGGTGAAGGACCGTGGAGTGCCTACACCCATAATGGCTGCAGGTAAAGCGCAGCCACGATAATTAGACAAAAGGGGTGTTCCTGGGCGTCCCATCTTATTTTGTTCAAGGTTTGCTGGAAGGATGCCCAATTAAACATGTGCCAGAAGAAGCTCAAAAAATGGTGCTACCTTTTTGATTCAGCCTCTCTATGGATCAGAGAGTAGGGGGTTAAAGGTAGTTACCCAGACTGGTGGAAAGTGGTGTTCCACAGGGATCGGTGCTGGGATCACTGTTGTTCATCATTTACATAAACAATTTGGACTCGGGGATCAGAAGTGCAATTTCAAAATTTGCGATGACATTAAATTGCGGGGTATAGTTAGTACTGAAGAAGACTGTGACAAAATACAAGAAGAATTTAATAAACTTGCAGAATTAGCGTGTAAATGGCAAATTAATTTCAATCTAGAGAAGTGTGAGGTGATGCATTTTGGTAGGAGGAATAATGAGGCCACTTACTCCTTGGGAAATAAGAATCTAAATGGCATCGAGGAGCAAAGGGATCTAGGGGTACAGATTATAAATCATTAAAAGTAGCAAGACAGGTTAACAAGGCCATAAAAATGCAAACAAAGCACTGGGGTTCACTTCTAGAGGAACAGATTTGAAAAGCAGAGAGATGTTAAACTTGTATAGAACCTTGGTTCGACCACACTTGGAATACTGTGCACAGTTCTGGCCTACATATTACAAAAAGGATATAGAGGCACTGGCGAATGTGTATTTTTTTTTTACAAGACGTACCAGAACTGAGAATTAAATAGAGTTAGATTATGAGAAGAGATTACATAAACTCGGCTTGTATTCTTTGGAATATAGAAGTTTAAGGGGTGATTTGATTGTGGCTTTTAGGATTTTGAAAATAATTGATAGGACAGATAGAGAGAAACTTTTTCCACTGGTGTGGAGTCTAGGACAAGGAGACATAACCTTAAAATCAGAGCCAGGCCATTAATGAGAGAACTTAAGAACCACTTCTTCATGCAAAGGGAGGTAGAAGTGGGAACTCCAACAAAAAGCAATAGATGCTAGCTCAATTAATAATTTTAAATCTGAGATTGATAGATTTTTGCGAGACAAGGGTATAAAAAGAAGGAGGCTTATGTGGGGCATAAACACCAGCACAGACCAGGTGGGCCAAATAGCCTGTTTCTGTGTTGTGAATTGTACGTAATATGAACTCCCCCACCCATAACCTTGGGCAGCCCATCAACCTTTACATCACTCTTGGCGTTTCTGCACCTGAGGTCTCAATCACTGTAAAGGTAAAGAAAGAATTTGCGTCGGTAATCCCTGACCATTTTTTTTTCTCCCTTACCAATCTCATCTCTTGACAGTCCTCACCGTTCATCCATGGAGAAATCTCTGCTTTCGCTCCTTCAGAAAATGCCATTTTCCTCGCCTTTGGTGTGGATCTGGGTGAGCTGAACGGATTTCTCAGTTAGCCTCGGAACGCCCTCAGAAAAGCCTCTAATTTGCTGCTAGGACATGGGGGCATGGATGGAAGATGTGCCTGGCCCCCCAATCGGGCTTTCAGACACTATGCAAATGGAATGGAAAACCAACGGATCCAGCGACTGTTCAAAATTCTCTCTGAACACCAACATTTGATAGTTTCTCACCATTTAAAAAATATTCTGTTTTTCTATTCTTCCTATCAAAGTGAATAACCTTACATTTCCCGACATTATACTCCATCTGCCACCTTATTGCCCACTTCTATGAACCCGTCTACATCCCTTTTCAGGCTCTTCGTGTCCTCCTCACAGCTTACTTTCCCACCTAGCTTTGTATCGTCAGCAAACTTGGATACATTTACACTTGGTCCCTTCATCTAAGTCATTAATATAGATTGTAAATAGCTGAGGCCCAAGCACTGATCCTTGTGGCACCCCACTAGTTACAGCCAGCCAAACTGAAAATGACCCGTTTATTCCTACTCTGTCCGTTAACCAATCCCCTATCCATGTTAAGATATTACCCGCAACCCCATGAACCCTTAACTTGCGTAACAACCTTTTATGTGGCGCCTTATCGAATGCCTTTTGGAAATCCAAATATACTATATCCACTGGTTCCCCTTTATCTACCCTGCTAGTTACATCCTCAAAAAACTCTAAAAAATTTGGTAAACACGATTTCCCTTTCATAAAACCATGTTGACTCTGCCTAATCATATTATAAGAACATAAGAAATAGGAGCAGGAGTAGGCCATTTGGCCCTTCGAGCCTGCTCTACCATTCAATAAGATCATGGCTGATCTTCTACCTCATCTCCACTTTCCTGAACTATCCGCATATCCCTTGATTCCCTTAATATTCAAAAATCTATCGCTCTCTGTCTTGAATATACTCGATGACTGAGCCTCCACAGCCCTCTGGGGTAGAGAATTCCAAAGATTCACCACCCTCTGAGTGAAGAAATTTCTCCTCATCTCAGTCCTAAATGGCCTGATCCCTTATTCTGAGACTGTGACCCCTGGTTCTAGACTCCCCAGCCAGGGGAAACATCCTATCTGCATCTACCCTGTCAAGCCCTGTAAGAATTTTGTATGTTTTAATGAGATCACCTCTCATTCTTCTAAACTCTAGAGAATATAGGCCAAGTCTACTCAATCTGTCCTCAAAGGACAATCCCCCCAACCCAGGAACCAGTCTGGTGAACCTTCGTTGCACTCCCTCTATGGCAAGTATATCCTTCCTTAGGTAAGGAGACCAAAACTGTACACAATACTCCAGGTATGGTCTCACCAGGGCCCGATATAATTGCAGTAAGACGTCTTTACTCTTATACTCAAATCCTCTTGTAATAAAGGCCAACATACCATTAAGATATTAATATTAGTAAAAAAGTAGTACTGGAGAAATTAATGAGACTGAAAGCCAATAAATCCCCTGGACCTGATGGCCTACATCCTAGGGTTTTGAAAGAGTTGGCTATAGAGATAGTGGATTTATTGGTTGTCATTTTCCAAAATTCCATAGATTCTAGAATGGTTCCCGCAGATTGGAAGGTAGCAAATGTAACCCCACTATTTAAGAAAGAAGGGAGAGAGAAAACGTTGAACTACAGACCAGTTAGCCTGACATCAGTAGTAGGGAAAATGCTGGAATCTATTATTAAGGATGTGGTAACAGGTCACTTAAAAAATAATAATAGGATTGGGCAGAGTCAACACGGATTTATGAAAGGGAAATCGTGTTTGACAAATCTATTAGAGTTTTTTGAGGTTGCAACTAGTAGAATAGATAAGGGGGAACCAGTGGATGTGGTGTATTTGGATTTTCAGAAGGCATTCAATAAGGTGCCACACAAGAGGTTATCAAACAAAATTAGGGCTCATGGGATTGGGGGTAATATACTAGCATGGATTGAGGATTGATTAACGGACAGAAAACAGAGAGTAGGAATAAACGGGTCATTTTCGGGTTGGCAGGCTGTAACTAGTTGGGTACCTGTGTGTTAACTTTCAGTGATCCATGTACAAGGACACCCAAGTCCCTCTGAACACCAACATTTCCCAATCTCTCACCATTTAAAAAATACACTTCTTTTCTATTTTTCCTACCAAAGTGGATAACTTCACATTTCTCCACATTATATTCCATTTGCCATGTTCTTGCTCACTCACTTAGCCTGTCTATATCCCTTTGAAGCATCTTTGCATCCTCCTCACAAGTTACATTCCCACCCAGTTTTGTATCATCAGCAAACTTGGATAAATTACATTTGGTCCCCTCATCCAAATCATTGATGTAGATTGTGAATAGCTGAGGCCCAAGCACTGATCCTTGCGGTACCCCACTAGTTACAGCCTGCCAACCCGAAAATGACCCGTTTATTCCTACTCTCTGTTTTCTGTCCATTAATCAATCCTCAATCCATGCTAGTATATTACCCCCAATCCCATGAGCCCTAATTTTGTTTAATAACCTCTTGTGTGGCACCTTATTGAATGCCTTCTGAAAATCCAAATACACCACATCCACTGGTTCCCCCTTATCTATTCTACTAGTTGCAACCTCAAAAAACTCTAATAGATTTGTCAAACACGATTTCCCTTTCATAAATCCGTGTTGACTCTGCCCAATCCTATTATTATTTTTTAAGTGACCTGTTACCACATCCTTAATAATAGATTCCAGCATTTTCCCTACTACTGATGTCAGGCTAACTGGTCTGTAGTTCAACGTTTTCTCTCTCCCTTCTTTCTTAAATAGTGGGGTTACATTTGCTACCTTCCAATCTGCGGGAACCGTTCTAGAATCTATGGAATTTTGGAAAATGACAACCAATAAATCCACTATCTCTATAGCCAACTCTTTCAAAACCCTAGGATGTAGGCCATCAGGTCCAGGGGATTTATTGGCTTTCAGTCTCATTAATTTCTCCAGTACTGCTTTTTTACTAATATTAATATCTTTCAGTTCCTCATTCTCGCTAGACCCTTGGTTGTCCACTATTTCCAGGAAGTTGTTTGCGTCTTCTTCCGTGAAGACAGACACAAAGTATTTGTTTAATTTCTCTGCCATTTCCTTATTCCCATTATAATTTCTCCTGTCTTAGCCTGTAAGGGCCCCACATCCTCAGGCTTACTACTCTTTTTGGCAGCATTATAAGCCTCTTCCTTTGATCTAATACTATCTTTAACTTCTCTTGTTAGCCACAGTTGGACCACTTTTCCTGTGGGGTTTTTGTGCCTTAAAGGAATGTATATTTGTTGTAAATTATGTATTCATTCTTTAAATGCTAGCCATTGCTCGTCCACTGTTCTACCTTTTAATGTAGTTTCCCAATCTACCTTAGCCAACTCGCCACTCATACCTACGTAGTTTGCTTTGTTTAGATTTAAGACCCTAGTTTCGGATTTAACTAAGTCACTTTCAAACTCAGTATAAAATTCTATCATATTGTGGTCACTCTTCCCTAAAGTCCCCTTTACTACAAGGTTATTAATTAACCCTTTCTCGTTGCACAATACTAGATCTAAAATAGCCTGTTCCCTAATTGATTCCTCAACATACTGATCTAGAAAACTATCTTGCATACATTCTATGAATTTGTCCTCCACACTATTACTGCAAATTTGGTTTGCCCAGTCTATATGTAGATTAAAGTCTCCCATGATTACTGTATTACCCTTGTTACATGTGCCTCTAATTTCCTGATTTATACTCTGCCCTACATTACAACTACTATTTGGGGGACTATAAACAACTCCCACCAATGTTTTCTGCCCCTTGTTGTTTCTTAGCTCCACCCAAACTGATTCTACTTCTTGATTTTTGGAGCTAAGCTCCTTTCTCTCTAGTGTCTTTATCCCATTCTTTATTATCAGGGCTACCCCTCCTCCTTTTCCATTTTGCCTATCCCTTCTAAAAGTTATGTATCCTGGAATATTTAGTTCCCAACCTTGGCCACTTTGCAACCACGTCTCCGTTATGGCTATTAGATCAAACCTGTTAATTTCTATCTGCGCTATTAAATCATCTATTTTGTTGCGAATGCTTCGTGCATTCAGATATAGTGCCTTTAGCTTTGACTTATTTCTCTTTTTCCCTGATGTCACCTTAGTCACTGATGCCTTATTCCCTTTGTTACTCTCTCTGCCCCTTCCTGACTCACTCTGCTTATTTTTACCTTAAACTCTACTCTGCTCTAGAGCCTTGACATTTCTCTCGCTGCTTTTAAATTTACTCTTTCCTGAATCCTTCCATCCCTGCTTCATTAGTTTAAAGCCCTGTCTACTGCACTAGTTATTCTGTTTGCCAGGACACTGGTCCCAGCCCGGTTTAAGTGGAGCCCATCCCAACGGAACAACTCCAACTTTCCCCAGTACTGGTACCAGTGCCCAATGAACTGAAACCCCTTCCTCCCACACCACTCTTTGAGCCTCGCATTTAAACCTCTAATCTGTTTGCCCCTATGCCAATTTGCGCGTGGCTCAGGTAACAATCCAGAGATTATTACCTTTGAGGTTCTGCTTTTTAATTTGAATCCTAGCTCCTCAAACTCCCTCAGCAGAACCTCATTCCTAGTTCTACCTATGTCATTGGTTCCTACGTGGACCATGACAACTGGATCCACCCCCTCCCACTCCAAGTTCTTCTCCAGCCGTGAGGAGATGTCTTTAACCCTGGCACCGGGCAGGCAACACAACCTTTGGAACTCTTGGTCGCGGCTGCAGAGAACAGTATCTATCCCCCTGACTATACATCCTCTACCACAACTACATTCCCTTTCACTCCCCACACTTGAACGACCTCCTGTACCATCGTGCCATGGTCAGCCTGTTCATCCATCCTACAGGCTTTTCCCTCATCCACACAAGCAACAAGAACCTCATACCTGTTGGACAAGGGCAAAGGTTGAGGCTCATCCAGCACTGCACCTGGGGTCCCCTTACCTGCCTGAATTGCAGTCACACCCTCCTGTCCCTGACCACTAACCAGACCTGTACCACTACCTAACCTAAGGGGTGTGACTGCCTCCTGGATCAAAGTGTCCAGCTAACTCTCCCCATCCCTGATGCCCCGCATTGTCTGCACCTCAGACTCCAGCTCAAAAACTTTGAGCTGAAGTTCCTCAAGATGCAGGCACTTACTGCAATGTCTGGGGTCACAATTTGTAATTAGGTCACTTTGTTTACAGTGTAGTTTCCTGACTACTTACTTGATCTAGATTAAGTTAAGGGTACTGAAATTAAATATCTACCTGTAACACAAAGCACTACAAGTAGTGTAGGCAAAAAGCAACAACTCCTTCCCCCATTTCTCTGAATTCCCACTCTTTCCAAATTCCCAAACAAATCACTCTGTTCAAGTCCACTCCGTTTAATCCCACTCTGTGCAGACCGCATATTATGGTTTTCTACTTGCCCTGTTACCACTTCCTTAATAATGGATTCCAGCATTTTACCGACAACTTAACTGGACCAGCCACATAAATACTGTGGCAACAAGAGCAGGTCAGAGGCTAGGCATTCTGTGGCGAGTGTCTCATCTCCTGACTCCCCAAAGCCTTTCCACCATCTCCAACAGCACAAGTCAGAAGTGTGATGGAATACTCTCCACTTGCCTGGATGAGTGCAGCTCCAACAACACTCAAGAAGCTCGACACCATCCAGGACAAAGCAGCTCGCTTGATTGGCACCCCATCCAGCACCTTAAACATTCACTCCCTCCACCACCGGTGTACCGTGGCTGCAGTGTGTACCATCTACAAGATACACTGCAGCAACTCGCCAAGGCTTCTTCGGCAGCACCTCCCAAACCTGCGACCTCTTCCATCTAGAAGGACAAGGGCAGCAGGTGCATGGGAACACCAGCACCTCCAAGTTCCCCTCCAAGTCACACACCATCCTGACTTAGAAGTACATCACCGATCCTTCATCGTCGCTGGGTCAAAATCCTGGAACTCCCTACTTAACAGCACTGTGGGAGTAGCTTCACCACATGGACTGCAGCAGTTCAAAAAGGTGGCTCACCACCTTCTTCTCTTAGGCAGTCCCTCGGAACCGAGGATGACTTGCTTCCACACTAAAAATGAGTTCTCAGGTGACTGATGAGTCCAATGCGGGACCTACAGTCTCTGTCACAGGTGGGGCAGACGGTGGTTGAAGGGGCGGGTGGGTGGGGTGCTTGGGTTGACGTGCGCTCCTTCCGCTATTTGCGCTTGGCTTCCGCTTGCTCCCGGTGAAGAGACTCGAGGTGTTCGGCGCCTTCCCGGATGCTTCTCCTCCACTTTGTGCGGTCTTGGGCCAGGGATTCCCAGGTGTCGGTGGGGATGTTGCACTTTTTCGAGGAGGCTTTGAGGGGGTCCTTGAAGCATTTCCTCTGCCCACCTGGGGCTCTCTTGCCATTTCGGAGCTCCGAGTAGGGCGCTTGTTTTGGGAGTCTCGTATCGGGCATGCGGATGATGTGGCCCGTCCATCGGAGCTGATCAAGCATGGTCAAAGCTTCAATGATGGGGATGTTGGCCTGAGCGAGAACACTGATGTTGGTGCGCCTATCCTGCCAATGAATTTGCAGGATCTTGCGGAGGCAGCGTTGGTGTTACCTCTCCAGTGCTTTGAGGTGCCTGCTGTACATGGTCCATCTCTCTGAAGCATACAGGAGGGCGGGTATCACTACTGCTCTGTAGTCCATGAGCTTGGTGCTGGGTTTACGGTTCTGGTCTTCAAACACTCTCTTCCTCAGGCGACCGAAGGCTGCACTGGCACACTGAAGGCAGTGTTGGACTTCGTCATCGATGTCTGCCCTTGTTGACAGTAGGCTCCCGAGGTATGGAAAGTGGTCCACATTGTCCAAGGCCTCGTCATGGATTTTGATAATCGAGGAGCAGTACTGTGTGGCGGGGGCAGGTTGGTAGAGGACCTTTGTCTTACGGATGTTTAGTGTAAGGCCTATGCTCTCGGTGAAGGTGTTGACGATGGTTTGGAGTTCGGCCTCAGAGTGTGCGCAGACGCAAGCATCGTCTGCATACTGTAATTCGATGACAGAGGATGGGACGACCTTGGATCTGGACTGGAGGCGACGGAGGTTGAACAGTTTCCCATTTGTTCTTTGGATTAGCTCCACTCCAGCGGGGAGCTTACTGAGGGTGAGATGGAGCATGGCAGCCAGGAAGATCGAGAAGAGCTTTGGTGCGATGACACAGCCTTGCTTGACCCTGGTCCGTACGTGAATTGGGTCTGTGGTGAATTAGTTGGTCAGGATCACGGCTTGCATGTCGTCGTGAAGCAGGCGGAGGATGGTGGCAAACTTTTCAGGGCAGCCGAATTTGAGGAGGACACTCTATAATCCCTCATGGTTGATGGTGTCGAAGGCCTTTGTGAGATCAAAGAAGGCCATGTGCAGCGGTTGGTGCTGTTCCCTGCATTTCTCTTGTAGTTGACGCGCGGTGAAGATCATGTCCATTGTGCCCCTTAGTGGGTGGAATCTGCATTGCGACTCTGGGAGGAGCTCTTCAGCCACTGGGTGAAGGCAATTGAGGAGGATTCTTGTGATGACTTTACCTGTGGCAGACAGCAGGGAGACTCCTCTGTAATTACCGCAATCGGACTTGTCACCTTTCTTGAAGATGGTCACGATTACGGCGTCTCTGAGATCCCCTGGCATGCTCTCCTCCTTCCAAATAAGAGAAATGAGTTCATTTCATGTATTCACGCCAATAGTGCTTCTCCGCCATGTTTTAGCGCCTCGTTGGGAATTCCATCTGCTCCTGAGGCCTTGTTGTTCTTCAGTTGTTCAGGTTGAAGAAGGCGACTCACCACCACCTTCTCAAGGGCAACTAGGGATGGGCAATAAATGCTGGCATTGCCAGCGATGCCCAGATCCCATAAGCGAATTTCAAAAAAACTGATGTCAGGCTAACTGGCCTGTAGTTTCCTGTTTTCTCTCTCCCTCCTTTCTTGAATAGCGGTGTTACTTTTGCGACCTTCCAATCCACTGGGACCATTCTAGAATCTAGGGAATTTGGAAGATCACAACCAATGCATCCACTATCTCTGCAGCCACCTCTTTAGACCCCTGGGATGTAGGCCATTCAGTCCGTGGGATTTGTTGGCTTTTAGTCCCATTAGTTTCTCAATCTATCGACAAAAGCAAAATATGTTGTATTATATCTGAATTAAAAATAGAAAATGCTGGAAACATTCAGCAGGTCAGGTAACATCTGTTGAGACAGAAACAGAGTTAACATTTCAGGTCTACCGATATCTGTTTTAAAAGTTTCAATTGACCCAGCAGCATCCACAGCTTTTTGGGTCGGGAGTTCCAGATTTCCACTAACATTTACGTGAAAAAGTGCTTCCTGATTTCACTCCTGAATGGCCTGGTTCTATTTTAAAGATTATGCCCACTGGATTTCTTCACCCGAGGAAATAGTTTCTCCTTGTCTACCCTATTGAATCCTTTTTTGATTTTAAACACCTCAATTAGATTACCCCTCAATCTTCTATCCTCAAGAGAATACAAACCAAGTTCATGCAACCTGGTCAATCTGTTCCAACTGCTTAGTGCTGCTTCTGTCGACAGCGCCTTGGAAGATCTACTAATAATGTGTTGTTTAATTCTGTGATTCTATTTGTATACCATCCTGAGGAGTGAAGGTACATTAAATTGATCATTTAAATATGTAATTCCTTTAAAGAGACACTGGGGGAGAAATTCAATATCACCCCATTTGGGGCGCAATTATCGGCCGGGCGCAAAGATTAGCGCCTGGCGCTAATTATCGCCACCGACTGCAAACTTGACTTTTATCGCCCCTGGAGGTGATTGGAGCACTAAATCAGGTGCTTCACATCTGTCTTAAGGCGCAAAGGCCGAGGAGCGAGGCGCTACCTCAGAGCACTGGCGAAGCTCATGTAATGTCAGTCAGCAATGGAACACACACACAATGGCACCGGCCAGTTCTTAAAGGGGATGGTTGATCTTGCTTTCCATCCACATCCTGCTCATTGCAGCCTTGAATCCCGGCCTGGAGAGACCTGCACATCAAATCTGCTGGAAAGAACAATGGAGAGTACCAGGGAAAGAGCTTAGAGTGCAGCCCCAACAGTCTCTTCTAAATCGATACAAGGAATGGCAAATCAAAATGAACCTGCAAAGTGCTGCTCAGTACCCAAAACTCCTTCACACAGCGTTGAATCTCTCCAGAAGTCTCTCTCTCTCTCTCTCAGAATGCGTGGTTCAAAAATGGCACCAACAATAAAAGGCAGGAAGTGGTCACCTTTAAATAGCGCTCCCCCAGTCCCTTCATGACTGCAAAACGCTCCCCTCAACCTGTCGTTGCTAGCGTCAGGCAGTAAGGCAGGGGGCGCCACTCAATATCTGCTCCGGGACGATACCGGGGCGTTGCGCACTCGACTGACGTCACGATCTGCCGGCGCAGGAGATCGTAGCGGTAGTGTTTAGCGCCGCCGCAAAATGTCTAGTTAATTTCGCGAGCGGAGCAAACATCGCCGCGCCTGGGCACTAGATGCTTTGCGCCCCATTAGCGCCCTCTTAAGGCGCTAACGGGAGGCACAACCAACTGAATTTTTCCCCCACTGTATTTAAGGAAAAACCTTGGCAACCTTTGTTGCTTCTAATGGGTCAAAAAGGATCATCACATCACTTATAACTGACAGAAGTGATGTGAATGTCTCTTCTGATTCTTCTGTCACCCCAAACAAGAAGAAAAAATGCTTAAAACTCACTTTTCCATTTAGAAACATAGAAACATAGATAGAAACATAGAAACTAGGAGCAGGAGTAGGCCATTCGGCCCGTCGAGCCTGCTCCACCATTCAATACGATCATGGCTGATCATCCAAATCCAGTACCCTGTCCCTGCTTTCTCACACAGAATCCCCATCGAGCCTGCACCGACACATATCCCACCCTATCCCCGTAACCCCACGTATTTAATTCCCCCTAACATATCCCATCCTATCCCCGTAACCCCACATATTTAATCCCCCCTAACACTAAGGGTCAATTTGTTTCCTCTCCTCTCCTGATGCTGACTCCTGCTAGAGTATAGTTACACAGGCACTAGTGCCTCTCTACCTCTCTCTCTTCCTTTAACATGCTCCTTAAAACCTACCTCTTTGGCCAAGCTTTTGGTTACCTGTCCTAATATCTCCTTATGTGGCTCGGTATCAAATTTTGTTTGGTAACGCTCCTGAGAAGTGCCTTGGAACGTTTTACCACGTTAAAGGTAGTATATAAATACATGTTGTTATTGTAGTTGTCTTCAGGAACCTCACCTAAGTGGTTACTCTTCACAGATACTGAATGTCTTTAGTCTATTTAAGTATAGGGTGGATACAGCTGAGGCCTATCGTGTTGTCAGTTGAATCCACACATGAGCACTTTTAGGTAGAAGATCTTTTAGGTGATCAGGAATAGCAACCTTTGGCCAATTTATTCCCCTCCCTAATCCAGGGCATTGAAGCCAAGTGTAGCACCTCCATCTTTGTCCCAACTGAGATCAACTCAACACATTTTTAATGACAAGACTCAATCTATAAAATGGGCTTGTATAACAGCATTTTTACGATATGGCAGTTCTAATTTACCATATGCTGCACCTACAAACAGCAAAAGTAGCAAAGCAAATGGATAGCTAGCTTACTGTTTCAATATACCTGGCCTGCTCACTCTTTCAGCATGTTCTGCAATGTAGATGCAATTGCACTGCTGCTAGGCTCCCTGGAGATGTGACTGAACTCACGTACTATGACTATGAATATCTGCCCACAAGATGAAATTACATATAACTATGAGTAACTGCCCATCAGATGATGTAAGATTTCATAACTTGCCGTAATTTTGGGAGTTTACTTCATTTGTTGTGCATACCTGTCCAACCACAAATCAGAGGATCTCAGAATCATAAAACATGATTGGTAAGAATGCACATTGTTGGTAAAGATGACATTTAAAACAAACTTAGATCAAGTTTTTTTTCCCCGTATGTATTCAAAATTCACTCAGTCTCCTTTTCCTCTCCATCTCACACACGTCCAGACAGATGCATACACAATGCTACCATTGGACAACCTCAAACAGCAGTCTGTCGTTTCCATGCAGAAACTGAGATACAAAATTAACTATTGCTGTTCAGTTGGGGTGCTGGAGCATGCATCAGGGTTCAGGATAATTTGAATGAGGTAATCTAGTGCAAAATCTCTAAAGGAGCTTTTACATTTAGTAAGTGCCAATGATTGTAGATGCACAATAACTTCCACAGGGCACTATACTCTGTTATGTAAAGCGGGAGAACTCAAGACCAAATGGCATTACAGGCGCACATTTTCATGGGTTCAGTGATCTTTCGATCATTCAAAAGCCTGAAGAGTTGTACTAGCCACTGAGGTCAAGTTACTGAGATATTTATCATTAGCGCTGTTGTCTTCCGCTGTAGCCTGTTGTTATGTAGGCTAAATGGTACCTTATCCCCGGGCTGCAGCCAGTTAGTAGGAAGCTGAAGCTTGGGGGAGAATGAGTCTTTTTCCAATTTTATTTTCCTTCTCGCTGGCCTCTCTGCTCAGTGCCCTCCCATGACAGTATGGCCAAAATCAAGAACTTAACATGTGGCAAGTCGCAGGTGCACAAACCAATATTATTAGTCCCATTTCCCTGCACCTGTGCAGATTCACTTCACGGCCTTGCCTAGCTTCATTTTGTGGCTTCCTGTCCTCTGCTGAGCGTGCCCCCACACCGCTGTCCCTGCTGTGATCTACTCCCAGCTTGTGAGGTTCAGCATGTAGCCATGCTAAAACTAACAACCATGCTGTAGATCCAGGATTTATTGCATGCAATACCTCAGGAGATCAGGTGCTATATTATATGTGGTGGGATGAAAAATGACGAGCAATATTTAAAAATTGGCCTCAGTATCTGCAAAATGAGTACTTAGGTATGTTAGTGGAGTGATTTTGGTCCAGAGGCCTGGACTAATAATTCAGAGAACATGAGTTCAAATCCTAAAGTGGCTGAGAATTTAAATACAGTTTTTAGTAAAAATCTGGGAATTAAAAAAAAAAGCTGGTATCAGTAAAAGTGACCGTGAAGCTGTCGGATTGTCGATAAAAACCCAACTGCTTCACTTATGCCCTTTAGGAAGGAAAGCTGCCGTCATTATCTGGTCTGACCCATATGTGACTCCAGTCCCACTCCACTCCAGTTGTCTCCTTCTTAACTGACTTCTGAAATGGCTTAGCAAGCCATTCAGTTGTGTCAGACTGTTACAAAGAATAAGAAGAAAGTCCATCATCACCTTCTCAGGGCAGCTAGGGATGGGCAATAAATGCCAGCTTTGCCAGCAATGCCCATATCCCAAGACTGAATAATAAAGCTGCGCTAGCTGGAGATCCCACTCCTGATCGCTATCCAGTGACTCTTGCAGGAAATGTACGTGCATAGTTTGAGGATTCGGTTCAACGGTAACATCCCCCAGGGTCAAATAATAATGCTGTAATATTGCTCACACATGAATTAGGCAAACTAGAGGTAATTTCTGGCACCCATTCAACTGTACTGCTGTATGTATTTAAAGAGAAGAGGGGCAACATTTGGCGGGGAAATACATAAATGCTTTAGTTCTTAAATCTTACCTAGCCAAGTGTTTTCATTCTGGCACTGAATCATTATTATTTTTGCTTATAAGGGAATTTGAAATTATATGTTATATTATAACAAGAGTCCTAAATTTAACTATCAGTGCACCTTTACACATCAATGTCATGAAGTTTCACCCCATTGATATCATAGAATCATACAGCACAGAAAGAGGCCATTCAGCCCAACATGCTTGTGCCGACTCTTTGAAGAGCTATCCAATTAGTCCCACTCTCCTTCTCTTTCCCCATAGCCATGCAAATTTCTCCTTTTTAAGTATATATCCAATTCTCTTTTGAAAGTTACTATTGAATCTGCTTCCACTGTCCTTTCAGGCAGTGCATTCCAGATTATAACAACGTGCTGCGTAAAAAAAAAATCTGCTCATCTCCCCCTGGCTTTTTTGCCAATTATTTTAAATCTGTGTCCAAATTAAATCTCATTAAAGCCCTCCTTAACCTTCCCTGCTCTAAGGAGAGCAATTGTAACTTCTCTAGTCTCTCCATATAACTGAAGTCCGTCATCCCTGGTACCAATATGGTAAATCTCCTCTGCATTCTCTCCAAGGCCTGGACATCCTTCCTAAAGTGTAGTGCCCAGAAAGGACACAATATTCTAGCTGGGGACTAACCAGTGATTAATAAAGGCTTACCATAACTTAAGAACATAAGAACATAAGAAATAGGAGCAGGAGTAGGCCATTCAGCCCTTCGAGCCTGCTCCGCCACTCAAAGAGATCATGGCTGATTTTCTGCCTCAACTCCATTCACCGGCCCTATTGCCATATCCCTTGATGCCCTTACTAGTCAGAAATCTATCGACTTCTGTTTTGAATATACCCAATGACTGAGCCTCCACAGCCGTCTGGGGTAGAGAATTCCAAAGATTTACCACCCTCTGTGTGAAGAAATTTCTTCTCATCTCAGTCCTGAATGGCCTACCCTTTATCTTGAGGCTGTGGCCCCTGGTTCTAGACTCCCCAGCCAAGGGAAACATTCTCCCAGCATCCACCCTATCAAGCCCTATAATAATTTTGTATGCTTCAATGAGATTCCCTCTCATTCTTCTGAATTCAAGAGAATTCAGGCCTAGTTTACTCAATCTCTTCTCATACGACAGTCCTGCCATCCCAGGAATCAATCTCGTGAACCTTCATTGCACTCTCTCTATGGCAAGTATATCCTTCCTTAGGTAAGGAGACCAAAATTGTACACAGTACTCCAGGTGTGGTCTCACCAAGGCCCTATATAATTGGAGTAAGACTTCTTTACTCCTGTACTCAAATCCTCTTGTAATGAAGGCCAGCATACCATTTGCCTTCCTAATGGCTTGCTGCACCTGCACATCCACTTTCAGTGACTCATGTACAATGACACCCAGGTCCCTTTGAGCATCTGCATTCCCCAATCTTTCACCATTTAGGAAATACTCTGCCTTTCTGTTTTTTCTACCAAAGTGGATAACTTCACATTTATCCACATTCTATTCCATCTGCCATGTTCTTGCCCACTCACTGAGCCTGTCGAGATCCCCTTGAAGCCTCTTCACATCCTCTTCACAACTGACACTGCCACCTAGCTTTGTATCATCAGCAAATTTGAAAATGTTACATTTAGTCCCCTCATCCAAATCATTGATATAGATTGTGAATAGCTGGGGCCCAAGCACCGATCCACTAGTCACAGCCTGCCATCCTGAAAAAGACCCGTTTATCCCTTCTCTTTGTTTTCTGTCTGTTAACCAATTCTCAATCCATGCTAGTATATTACCCCCAATTCCAGGTGCCCTAATTTTGTTCACCAACCTCTTGTGTGGGACCTTATCGAAGGCCTCCTGAAAATCCAAATACACCACATCTACCAGTTCCCCTTTGTCTACTCCACTAGTTACATCCTCAAAGAACTCCAATAGGTTTGTTAAATAGGATTTCCCTTTCATAAATCCACGTTGACTCTGCCCAATCTTACTATTAGTTTCTAAGTGCCCAGTTATTGTATCCTTTATAATAGATTCCAGCATTTTCCCAACTACTGATGTGAGGCTAACAGGTCTGTAGTTCCCCGTTTCCTCTCTCCCTTCTTTCTTAAATAGCGGGGTTACATTTGCTATCCTCCAATCTGCAGGGACCGTTCCAGAATCTATAGAATTCTGGAAGATGACAACCAATGCGTCCACTATCCCAATGGCCAACTCTTTCAAAACCCTAGGATGTAGGTCATCCGGTCCTTGGGATTTATCGACTTTTAGTCCCATTAATTTTGCTAGTACTGTTTTTTTACGAATAATAATTTCTTTAAGTTCCTCATTCTCGCCACACCCTTGGTTTTCTCATATTTCTGGGAGGTTTATTATTATTAATAAAAAAAACAGTACTCTCTCTCGCTCTCTCTCTCCACCCCCCACTCCAGGTCCACTCACATCAAAAGCCAGGCAAGTCCTCTCTCACCAACAGTCTCTGAGACTAGGCAGTCAGCAATGATGACATCATCAGAGGCGCCTTTCAGACTGAAAACACTAAATAGTTCATGGGTTCCCACATGCTGCAACTCAATTGCCCAATTAAGTGAAAATTGCATCAGGCATCCACATTAATCTGGAGTCGGGGGGGGGAAACACGGAATGCGGATTACACAACCCCAACCCGACCCCAAGACAAAATCCAGCCCTATGTGTCACAAAACATATTTGAAAGTTCTTTATCTGAATGCACGTAGCATTCGTAACAAAATGGACGAGTTAACGGCACAAATAACTACGTATGGGTATGATCTTGTGGCCATTACAGAAACATGGCTGCAGGGTGACAACGACTGGGAATTAAATATGCCAGGGTATTTAACAATCAGGAAGGACAGGCAGGAAGGAAGGGGAGGTGGGGTGGCTATGTTAATAAAGGAAGGAATCACTGTAATACAGAGAAATGATATTGGGTCAAAGGATCAGGATAATGAAACAGTTTGGGTGGAGATAAGGAATAATAAGGGGAAAAAAACACTAGTGGGAGTAGTATATATGCCTCCTAATAGTTGCAACTCTGCTGGAAGAAGTATTAATCAGGAAATAGTTGGGGCATGTAATAAGGGAACAGCTATAATTATGGGGGATTTTAACTATCATATTAACTGGACAAATCAAATTGGGCAGGGCAGCCTTGAGGAAGAGTTTATTGAGTGTATTAGGGATGGATTTCTTGAGCAGTATGTAACTGATCCTACAAGGGGGCAAGCAACCTTGGACCTGGTCCTGTGTAATGAGTCAGGATTAATTAATAATGTCCTAGTTAAGGATCCCCTTGGAATGAGTGACCATAACATGGTTGAATTCCATATCCAATTAGAGGGTGAGAAGGTTGGTTCTCAAACAAGCGTACTGAGCTTGAATAAAGGAGACTATGATGGTATGAGAGCGGAATTGATTAAAGTGGACTGGGAAAATAGATTAAAGGGTAAGACGGTACATGAGCAGTGGTGTTCATTTAAGGAGTTATTTTACAACATTCAAAAAATATATATTCCACTGAGGAAAAAAGGGTGCAAAAGAAATGACAGCCATCCGTGGCTAAGTAAAGAAATTAAGGATAGTATCCGACTAAAAACAAGGACATATAAGGTAGCCAAACTTAGTGGGAGGATAGAAGATTGGGAAGGCTTCAAAAGACAGCAAAAAGTAACTAAAGGATTGATTAAGAAAGGGAAGATAGATTATGAAAATAAATTAGCAAAAAATATAAAAACAGATAGCAAGAGTTTCTGCAGTTATATAAAAAGAAAAAGGGTGGCTAAGGCAAACGTAGGTCCCTTAGAGGATGAGACCGGGAAATTAATGGTGGGAAACATGGAGATGGCAAAAATGCTGAACAAATATTTTGTTTCAGTCTTTACGGTAGAGGACACTAAGAATATCCCAACACTGGACAAACAGGGGGCTCTAGGGGGGGAGGAGCTAAATATGATTAAAATCACTAAGGAATTGGTACTCAGTAAAATAATGGGACTCAAGGCGGATAAATCCCCTGGACCTGATGGCTTACATCCTAGGGTCTTGAGGGAAGTGGCAGTAGGGATTGTGGATGCTTTGGTAATAATTTACCAAAATTCTCTGGACTCAGCAAAGGTCCCGGCAGATTGGAAAACTGCTAATGTAACACCCTTATTTAAAAAGGGTAGTAGGCAGAAGGCTGGAAATTATAGACCAGTTAGCCTAACATCTGTGGTGGGTAAAATTTTGGAGTCTATTATTAAGGAGACAGTAATGAAACATTTAGAT
This sequence comes from Squalus acanthias, assembly GCA_030390025.1. NCBI lineage: Eukaryota > Metazoa > Chordata > Chondrichthyes > Squaliformes > Squalidae > Squalus > Squalus acanthias. The sequence continues at coordinate 27,710,949 of CM059432.1, read as the reverse complement.
AAACATAATTTAATAGGATAAAGTCAGCATGGCTTTATGAAGGGGAAGTCATGTCTGACAAATGTGCTTGAGTTCTTTGAGGACATAACGTACAGGGTGGATAAAGGGGAACCAGTGGACATAGTGTATTTAGACTTCCAGAAGGCATTCGACAAGGTGCCACATAAAAGATTATTGCTCAAGATAAAAAATCACTGGATTGGGGGTATTATTCTGGCATGGGTGGAGGATTGGTTATCTAACAGGAAGCAGAGAGTTGGGATAAATGGTTCATTCTCGGACTGGCAACCAGTAGTCAGTGGTGTTCCGCAGGGGTCGGTGCTGGGTCCCCAACTCTTTACAATCTATATTAACGATTTGGAGGAGGGGACTGAGTGTAACATATCAAAGTTTGCAGATGATACAAAGATGGGAGGGAAATAGAAAGTAAGGAGGACATAAAAAACCTACAAGGGGATATAGACAGGCTGGGTGAGTGGGCGGAGATTTGGCAGATGCAATACAATATTGGAAAATGTGAGGTTATGCACTTTGGCAGGAAAAATCAGAGAGCAAGTTATTATCTTAATGGCGAGAAACTGGAAAGTACTGCAGTACAAAGGGATCTGGGGGTCCTAGTGCAAGAAAATCAAAAAGTTAGTATGCAGGTGCAGCAGGTGATCAAGAAGGCCAACGGAATGTTGGCTTTTATTGCTAGGGGGATAGATTATAAAAACAGGGAGGTATTGCTGCAGTTATATAAGGTATTGGTGAGACCGCACCTGGAATACTGCATACAGTTTTGGTGTCCATACTTAAGAAAAGACATACTTGCTCTCGAGGCAGTACAAGGAAGGTTCACTCGGTTAATCCTGGGGATGAGGGGGTGGACATATGAGGAGAGGTTGAGTAGATTGGGACTCTACTCATTGGAGTTCAGAAGAATGAGAGGCGATCTTATTGAAACATATAAGATTGTGAAGGGGCTTGATCGGGTGGATGTGGTAAGGATGTTCCCAAGGATGGGTGAAACTAGAACTAGGGGGCATAATCTTAGAATAAAGGGCTGCTCTTTCAAAACTGAGATGAGGAGAAACTTCTTCACTCAGAGGGTAGTAGGTCTGTGGAATTTGCTGCCCCAGGAAGCTGTGGAAGCTACATCATTAAATAAATTTAAAACAGAAATAGACAGTTTCCTAGAAGTAAAGGGAATTCGGGGTTACAGGGAGTGGGCAGGAAATTGGACATGAGGCTGAGTTTGGATCGGTCAAGGCCCTGTGGGTGGCGGAGCGGGCCCAGGGGCTGAGTGGCCAGGTCCTGCTCCTACTTCTTGTGTTCTTTAGATTTGAGGTTAGGATCAGATCAGCCATGATCTTATTGAATGGCGGAGCAGGCTCGAGGGGCCGATTGGCCTACTCCTGCTCCTATTTCTTATGTTCTTATGTTCTTATGAACCAGTAGATGTGGTATATCTGGATTTTCAGAAGGCCTTCGATAAGGTCCCACACAAGAGGTTGGTGAACAAAATTAGGGCACATGGAATTGGGGGTAATATACTAGCATGGATTGAGAATTGGTTAACAGACAGAAAACAAAGAATAGGGATAAATGGGTCTTTTTCAGGATGGCAGGCTGTGACTAGTGGGGTACCGCAAGGATCAGTGCTTGGCCCCAGCTATTCACAATCTACTGTATATCAATGATTTGGATGAGGAGACTAAATGTAACATTTCCAAATTTGCTGATGATACAAAGTTAGGTGGCAGTGTCAGTTGCGAAGAGGATGTGAAGAGGCTTCAAGGGGATCTCGACAGGCTCAGTGAGTGGGTGAGAACATGGCAGATGGAATATAATGTGGATAAATGTGAAGTTATCCACTTTGGTAGAAAAAACAGAAAGGCAGAGTATTTCCCAAATGGTGAAAGATTGGGGAATGCAGATGCTCAAAGGGACCTGGGTGTCCTTGTACATGAGTCACTGAAAGTGAATGTGCAGGTGCAGCAAGCCATTAGGAAGGCAAATGATATGCTGGCCTTCATTACAAGAGGATTTGAGTACAGGAGTAAAAAAGTCTTACTCCAATTATATAGGGCCTTGGTGAGACCACACCTGGAGTACTGTGTACAATTTTGGTCTCCTTACCTAAGGAAGGATATACTTACCATAGAGGGAGTGCAACGAAGGTTCACAAGATTGATTCCTGGGATGGCGGGACTGTCGTATGAGAAGAGATTGAGTAAACTAGGCCTGTATTCTCTTGAATTCAGAAGAATGAGAGGGGATCTCATTGAAGCATACAAAATTATTACAGGGCTTGATAGGATGGATGCTGGGAGAATGTTTCCCTTGGCTGGGGAGTCTAGAACCAGGGGCCACAGCCTCAAGATAAAGGGTAGGCCATTCAGGACTGAGATGAGAAGAAATTTCTTCACACAGAGGGTGGTGAATCTTTGGAATTCTCTACCCCAGAGGGCTGTGGAGGCTCAGTCATTGGATATATTCAAAACAGAAGTCGATAGATTTCTGACTAGTAAGGGCATCAAGGGATATGGCAATAGGGCCGGTAAATGGAGTTGAGGCAGAAGATCAGCCATGATCTCATTGAATGGCGGAGCAGGCTCGAAGGGCCGAATGGCCTACTCCTGCTCCTATTTCTTATGTTTTTTGTGTCTTCCTCCGTGAAGACAGAAACAAAGTATTTATTTAATTTCTCTGCCATTTCCTCATTCCCCATTATAAATTCTCCTGTCTCTGACTGTAAAGGACCTACATTTACCTTCGCCAGTCTTTTCCTTTTCACATACCTAAAGAAGCTTTTACAATCCGTTTTTATATTTTTTGCTAGTTTGTGCTCAGATTCCATTTTCCCTTTCTTTATCAATTTCTTGGTCCCCCTTTGCTGATTTCTAAAAAGATCCCAATCCTCAGGCTGACCACTTTTTCTGGCAACTTTATAAGCTTCCTCCTTTGATTTGATACTAGCTTTTGTACTCAATGCCTCTATTTATAAAGCTAAGGATCCTGTATGATATTTTTAACAGCCTTATCAACTTGTCCTGCCACATTCAAAGATTTTTGTATGGGAACAACCAGGTCACTCTTTCCCTGTAACCCGTTTAAAATTGTGCTATTTAATTTATATTGCATCTCCTCATTTTTCCTTCCAAAATGCATACTTCACACTTCTCTGCATTAAATCTCATCTGCCATGTGTCTGCCCATTTCACCAGTCTGTCTATGTCCTCCTGAAGTCTGCTAATATCCTCCTCACTGTTTACTGCTTTTCTAAGCTTTGTGTTATCTGCTAACTTGGAAATTATGCCCCCTATACCCATCCAGGTCACAAATACATATCAAAAAGAGCAGCAATCCTAATACTGACCCCTGGGGCACACCACTGCATATTTCCCTCCAGTCTGATAAACAACCATTCACCACTACTCTCTGCTTTCTGTCTTAGCCAGTTTCGTAGCCATGCTGCCACTGCCACTTTAATTGGGCTTCAATGTTGCGAGCAAATCTATTATGTGCCACTTTTATACCTTCTGATAGTCCATATACACAACATCAAATACACTACCTTCCTTAACCCTCTTTGTTATTTCATTGAAGAATTCAATCAAGTTTGTCAGACACGATTTGCCTTTAACAAATCCATGTTGGCTGTCATGTTCTTCAAGTGACAATTAATTTTGTCCTGGATTATGGGCTGTAATTTTCTTCGGGGAGGTGGGTTGGGGGCCGGGGGGGGGGGGGGTGTCCGAGGTGGCCGGGTTTCCCGCAGTCCCTGCTGACTTTACCGGCAGGGCCTAATTTGAATGTGAGGCCTCGTTTTCCCGTCCGCAGCCAGCCAGCTTGAGAGGCTGGTTGGCTGCGGGCTGGTAGGCCTCAGTTGCGAGGGATTGGTCCCTAGGAGGGATCGCAGGAGGGGGGTTGGCAATTGGCAGTGGGGGGGGGTCGGGAATCAGGAGGGGGGGTCGGCAATCGGTGGTGGGGGGGAAGAGGATAGGCAGGGGGGGGATTTGCAGGATCAGCAGGGGATCGGGGAGGTCGGGGATCGACAGGCGATGGGGGACGGTCGGAGATTGGGGAGGTCGAGGATCTGCAGGCAAGCGGGGATTGCAGTGGGGTGATTGGGGATCGGGGATCGCGGGGGGAGGGGGGAAGCCAGGGATCGAGGAGGGGAGGGTGGAGGATCGGCTGGGGGGCCGGCCACCGGAGGATCATCATATTTGGGGGGGGGGGGCCTGAAAATGCGATCGGAGGCCTCGTGGGGGGGGGGTCTCCGATTGGGGGGATGGCTATGGTCAGGTCTCTGGATCCAGGAGGTAGGTATAAATCCACTTACCTCTTGGGTGCAGCAGTCCCCGCCTCTGTTTAACTGCCGGGTTTCACGAATTGTGTGAAACACATCCACAGGCAATTACATTCAAAATGGATGGGGAAAAAAAGAGGCTTCCAGCCTCATTACAATATTTAAATTGAGGTAACGCCCTCTGGGACTGGGTTGGTCGCCTGCCCCGTCCCGCCTCTGGCAAAACCGGAAGTGGGCGGGTTGGAGGCGGGATCAGGTCAGGAATCCCATTTTTAACAATTTAACTGCCCCCACGTTCCAAACCGACCCTTTTTTTTGTGGGAAAATTCCAACCCATGATCTCTCGAAGTTTCCCCACCACTGACATCAGGCTGACTGGTTTATTTCTCTCCCCTTTTTTGAATAGGGGTGTAACATTTGAAACCCTCCAGTCCTCTAGCAACACCCCAATATCCAAGGAGGATTGAAAGATTGTGGCCAAAGCCGCCGCTATTTCCACCCTTACTTCCCTCAGCCACCTAGGATGCATCTCATCTGGACTCGGGGACTTTTCTACTTTGAGCTCTGCCAACCGTTCAAGTACCTCCTTTTATCTATTTTTATCCTAACCAATTTATCTACCCCCTCCTTTACTGTGACATTAGCATCCTCTTTCAGTTCTCCTCTGCTCTTTCTATATTCTGCTTCATTCTCTACTGTATTATGAACCTGACATTTTCCACAAGCCTCTTTTTTCTGTTCCATTTTAATCCCAATTTATTTCGTCATCCAGGGAGCTCTAGCTTTGGATACTCATCCTTTCCCCTTCATAGGAATGTGTCTAGCCTGTACCTGATCTATCTCCCCCTTGAAGGCAACTTGTTCCTCATTTACTGTTTTACCTGATAACCTTTGTTTCCATTCCACCTGGGTTAGATCCATTTTCAATTCAAACAAATTCACCCTCTTCCAGTTGAGTATTTTCATCTTTGATTGTTCCTTGTCCTTTTTCATAAGTACTCGAAATCATGAACAGGAAGAACAAAGCACTCATTCATAATGTCATTGGAACTGAGTCACATCAGAGGAATTCTACATAAAGTGATGGATACCCTCTGTTTCTCTAGCAGTTTTAAAGGATAAAATATCATAGTAGAGGGAAACTGATAATTGTACAAAATCTCAGCCAAAGCCGTAGTTGGAGCACCACTATTGAACTCAGTGACCCATGACCATGGGTGGGAATAATCAGCTAGGACTGCTGCTCCTAACCCTTGCTTTAAAGTGTGGAGTCAGGCGAGGGCCGGAAAGTGCTTAGATTTGATGCTTTTCACAGTCAAATAGCAAACCAACACTTGCTGAGGCATGAATAATAGCCATTTCGGCAAGTTATCAGAGGATGCGAATGCCCATGGAACTGTACCCCGGCAATGAGTCATAGAGTCATAACGGCACAGAAGGAGGCCATTCGGCCCATCAAATCCATGCCGGCTCTCTGTAGAGCAATCCAGTCAGTCTCATTCCCCCGCTCTCTCCCCGTAGCCCTGCAAGTTTATTTCCTTCAAGTGCCTATCCAGTCTCCCCTTGAAAACATTGAGTGTCTCCGCTTCCACCACTTCCGTCGGCAGCGAGTTCCAGGTCCTCACCACTCGCTGCGTAAAAAAGTTTTTCCTCACAGCCCCCCTGTATCTCTTGCCCAAAACCTTAAATCTGTGTCCCCTAGTCCTTGTACCATCAACTAGTGGGAACAGCCTTTCCCTGTCTAGCCTATGCAAACCCGTCATAATCTTGTACACCTCTATCAAATCACCGCTCAACCTCCTTTGCTCTAATGAAAACAAATCCAGATTCTCCAACCTGTCCTTGTAGCTAAGATCCCCCATCCCTGGAACCGTTCTGGTAAATCTCCTCTGCACCCTCTCAAGTGCCTTCACATCCTTCCTAAAGTGTGGTGACCAGAACTGGATGCAATACTCCAGTTGTGGCCTTACCAGCACTTTATAAAGATTCAGCATAACTTCTCTACTTTTGTACTCAATACCTCTATTTATGAAACCCAAGCTCCCATATGCTTTGCTAACTACTCTCTCAACATGTCCTGCCACCTTCAGGGACCTATGCACAATAACTCCCAGGTCCCTCTGTCACTGCACACTCTTTAAAACTGTGCCATTAAGTGTATATTGCCTCTCCCTGTTCCTTCTGCCAAAATGCATCACCTCACACTTCCCTGTATTAAATTCCATCTGCCACTTGTCTGCCCATTCTACTAGCCTTTCTATGTCCTGTTGCAGTCGATTGGTATCATCATCACTGTTTGCCACACCCCCAAGTTTGGTGTCATCGGCAAAATTTAGAAATTCTACTTTGTATTCCAATATCCAGGTAATTTATATATATCAAAAGAAGCAGTGGCCCCAGCACTGACCCTTGGGGAACACCACTCTCTACCATCCTCCAGTCTGAAAAACAGCCATTTACCACAACTCGCTGTTTTCTGTCCTTAAGCCATTGCTTATCCAAGCTGTCACTGACCCACCTATTCCATGTTAACCAGCCTTCTATGTGATACTTTATCAAACGCCTTCCTAAAATCCATGTAGACAACATCCATTGCATTCCCTTCATCGATCCTCCCTTTTACTTTACTATCAAAAAATTCAATTAGATTAGTTAAACACAATCTACCTTTTACAAATCCGTGTTGGCTCTCCTTAATTAGCTGAAACCTCTCCAAGTGCTCGTTAATTTTTTCCTTGATTATTGTTTCTATAATTTTACCCACCACTGATGTTAAACTGACCGGCCTGTCATTACTAGGATTGTCCTTACACCCTTTCTTGAACAATGGTGTCACATTTGCCACTTTCCATACCTCAGGCACCTCCCTCGCATCTAGAGAAGATTGGAAAATTATGGCAAGCCCTTCCGTTATCTCCTCCCCAATTCCCTTAGCAATCTGGATGCAAGCCATCTGGACCAGGTGACTTATCCACTCTAAGCATAGCCAGCCTTTCTAGCACACCTGTCTATCAATTTTCACCCCTTCCATTGCTTCTACCTTTTCCACTTCTACCGATAATTTGTCAGCATCCACCTCCTTAGTAAACACCAATACAAAGTACTTATTGAGTAGTCTAGCCTTGCCCTGCGCCTCATATAACACCTTCTTTGTCTCTAATAGGCCCCACCCCGCCTCTTACTACCCGCTTACTGTTAACATGCCAAGATTTTTGGGTTTCCTTTTATGTTAACCGCCATTCTACTCACATATTCTCTCTTTGCCAATCTTTTTTTCATCTTCACTTCCCCTCTCAACTTATTGTATTTGGCCTGGTTCTCCCTTGAAGAATTCACCTGACATGCATCATACACCCTCTTTTTTTGTTTCATCATCTTCTCTATCTCCCTCGTCATCCAAGGAGCCCTTGTTTTGGTTCCCTTACCCTTCCCTCTTGTTGGAATGTACCTAGCCTGTACTTGGAACATCTCCTCCTTAAACATCATCCATTGTTCCGTTACAGTTTTTCCTGTCAGTCTTTGGTTCCATTTTACCCTGGCTAGATCCTTTTGCATCCCATTGAAGTTAGCCCTATTCCAGTTTAGAAGTTCCACTCTAGATTGTTCCTTGCTCCTCTCCATTGCTAATCTAAATCTTATGATCCGATGATCACTCGTACCCAAGTGTTCTCCCACAGACACTTGGTCGACCTGACCCACCTCATTCCCCAGCACCAGATCCAGCAATGCCTCCTTCCTAGTTGGGCCAAGAACATACTGGTCAAGGAAATTTTCCTGAACACATTTCAGAAATTCCTCCCCCTCCTTTCCCTTTACCCTAGCATTATCCCAATTGATATTTGGGTAATTAAAGTCCCCCAATATCACCACTCTATAGCTCTTGCATATCTCTGCGATTTCCCTGCAGATTTTCTCCTCTACCTCCCTCTCACTATTTGAAGGCCTATAGAATACCCCCAATAGCATGATCATTCCCTTTTTGCTCCTCAACTCTAACCAAATGGATTCTGTCCTTGTCCCCTCAAGAACATCCTCCCTTTCCAACACTACAATGTCTTCCTTAATCAGCACTGTCACCCCACCTCCCTTTTTTCCTTCTCTATCTTTTCTGAACACCTTGTACCCTTGAATATTAAGTGCCCAGTCCTCACCGTTTTTAAGCCACGTTTCCGTTATTGCCACAACATCATATTGCCACACAGCTAATTGTGCTTGTAGCTCACCAACCTTATTCACCACACTTTGTGCATTTACATACATGAATTTTAAGCCCATTTTTGAATTTTTCGTAGTCTTTCTTAATCTGCTCCTATCTAATATGGTACTACTTCCGCCTCTAGTACTACTTTCTTCTGTAGTAATATCCAACACACTCACTCTTTCATGCACCTTATTCCTCCTTTCTACTCCGATATGCTGGTGCCCATCCCCCTGCCAAGCTAGTTTAACCCCTCCCCAACAGCACTAGCAAACCTCCTCGCGAGAATATTGGTCCCAGCTCTGTTGAGGTGTAACCCGTCCAGCTTGTACAGGCCCCACCTTCCCCAGAAATGGTCCCAATGCCTCAGGAATCTAAAGCCCTCCCTCTTGCACCATCTCTCCAGCCACGCATTCATCTGTTCTATCCTCCTATTCCTGTACTCTCTAGCACGTAGCACCGGGACTAATCCGGAGATTACTACCTTTGAGATCCTGCTTTTTAATCTCTCTCCTAGCTCCCTAAAATCTGCCTGCAGGACCTCATCCCTCTTTCTGCCTATGTCGTTGGTACCGATATGGCTAACTTAGCAGAAATAGACTTAAAACTTTAAAAAAAACACTCACCAGCTACTCATCAATCAGTTCCTTCCCTTGTGCCGACGTCACTTTTTCTACTCTGACTCTTTTGAATTCTGCCTCTGTTGAGTTGCTGCCTCTCTTGCTGTGCTCCCACCCAGGTCTGCTGCCTCCTTAATGAGTCAATTACTTCAGGAAAGAGGGGAAAAAATTGTAAAAATCGCTTTCAAAACAACAATTACATGAAAAATTACTAGACTGCACTTCCAGGAAAGATATTGGAACAGCCCCAATGTTGATCTGTCTTCCTGCAAGTACATCTATTGCATCACACAACGTGGTTGTGAGAAAACAGGAAAATATGTCTTGTCTGTAGTAGGATGACATGTTCAAGCACAGTCAACATCTCTAATCTGTTATGTTATGCTTACTGAAGCATACAACTTGTTATAACAAGCCAAATGCATTGTTCTCAAGAATCATGTACAAGGGTGAAATGTGTTACTAAGTCCTGTTAAGCAAGACTTCTACATCACACTCGAGCTCAGCTACAGATCAAGTCCTAGTTTACTGTTCACACTATTCATGAATGATTTGGAGAGAATACCACTTGTAATTTTATAAATTTGCTGATGCCAGCAATTTATGGCATTAGGTATAACAAATCATAGAATCTTACAGCACAGAAGGAAGCCATTTGGCCCATCACGCCTCTGCTGGCTCTCTGAAAGAGCTATCCAATTTGCCCCGTTTCCCTGCCCTTTTCCCTTACCTTTTAAATTTTTCTTTTTCAAACATGTATCCACATCCCTTTTAAAAGCTATTATAGATCCTCCTTCTCTGTTTGACCGCCTTGGGTTCATTATATGTACCGAGATATTGAACACACTCTGCTTCATACAGGACATAAGTTCCTCTTACAGGAGTGGTCAGTAATGTTGAACCAAAGGAGAATATCTGGCATATAAACACAAAACCTAACAGTCGATGACACATGTAGGACCCATTAAGTACATGGGCCAAGGAAGGGCAGGTGGATTTTTATGTAGATATAAATAGACAGTAATGCACAAAACAATGAAAGGGATTCAATTTTGAGGTAGGCCAGTTTAAATGCAGGACGAGGCACACCATACAGGAATAACACCACTTAGGTTTCAAGAAGGCAAACAGATTATATTTTTTAACTAAAATAAAAAATTAAATCAAAAAGGTTAACTTAGCAGAAATAAAAATAATAATTCCCAATGCACTGCCACCTGTCATGGAAGGCATCCAGCAAACTGGTAGACATCGCATCTTGGTGCTCAAGGGTCACTCAAGAGCGAATTATGACTCAAAATGTGGGCAAAAACACAAGCGATGCAATTTTTAATAGACCAATGTAAATGCAGGGCCAGGCAAGCCTAGCCTCACAGGGACACAATCAAGTTCCTCCCCAAAAGTGCAACACCATTAAAATTTGGGGGGCTGGATTGGACCAGCCAAAGTGATTTTAAAACCAAAATTAACAAAAATGAAAACTAAATCAAAACAAAAATCCCATGTGGTCACAAAAAGCATCCAGTGAACCAATAGCTGGTGTTTAAGCTTCGCTTGCGGGAAAACTACAGTTTGAAAGGTGGACAAAAACAATGATAAGCATCTTTATTTAAATAGGTCAGTAGAACTGTAGTGCCAGGAAAGCCTAATCCCACTGGAATCCTCTTAAAGGAGCATTAGCACTAAAATTCATGAACTCTTTGCCCCACAGAGAGGATGAGGTAATGGACTTAGGCCGCGAATTTAATAGCGCTAAGGGGGCGGGTTTGGAGGCGGGTCTGTTGCGAAAATCGTAAAAATTGGGGGCAGGCTGCGAACCCGCCTCCATCCCGTCTCCACGCTCCCGAACTGACCCGACACCAAATGGCGGTAGAGGCAGTTAAGGCAGTTAACAGGTCATTATCTGCCTGGATAATCCTATTTTAAAGGGCTGGTCTGATTTTGGAGGTTTTTCACCATGCTGCCCGCCTTCATAAAAACACACCAGGTGAATCGAGCCGGGTTGAGCTAGGACCTGAATTGTTGCCAGCTGCTCAAGCAGCTTATCTTTCGGATGAGACGTTAAACCGAGGCCCCATCTGTTCTCTCAGGTGGACGTAAAAGATCCCATGGCACTATTTCGGAAGTTATCCCCGGTGTCCTGGCCAATATTTATTCCTCAATCAACATAACAAAAACAGATTATCTGGTCATTATCACATTGCTGTTTGTGGGAGCTTGCTGTGTGCAAATTGGCTGCTGCGTTTCCCACATTACAACAGTGACTACACTTCAATATTACTTCATTGGCTGTAAAGTGCTTTGAGACGTTTGGTGGTCGTGAAAGGCGCTATATAAATGCAAGTCTTTCTTTCTTTCTTTCTAAGCACAGTCCTGCAATCTCTCATTCTTTCACATGCCACAACTTAGTGGTTTGAGGTTCGGGAGACATTTTGCAGCTCAACTAATCTTGTGAGTCTTGAGGCTGAAATCCATCTGCTATGTGACCTCCTTGGAATACCCTCTGGCCACTTTGTCTGAGCGTGCACAACCTCCATTCCTTGACTGAGATATATACCAGCGGTATGGGAACTATTTATATCCTCTGATCTTGGTTGTCAGATTTGGAGGAAGAGCAGCCACGGCAGCAGCGCAACCAGGCACAACAGCAGCAGCAGCAACAGGAGCGCCAACCTTCTCCTCAGCCACCTGATGCTGCACAGGGCAGAGGGTGTCAGCTCAGGGCTGCACCGCGCCGCAGGAGATACCCCCAACACAGGGTTTACAGGCAGAGGATGATCTTCCTCAACATGAATGAGCAGCAGTGCCAAGGGAGGTTGAGACTTCCGCGAAATGTAGTCCCTGACATCTGCACAATGCTGCACCAACACCTGGAGCCCAGAGGAGCGTGTGGACACTCCTTATCAGTGGCTGTCAAAGTCACCACCGCACTCAACTTCTTTGCTTCGGGCTTCTTCCAGGGATCATCTGCAGACATCAGTGGCATCTCCCAGTCGGCCACACACGCCTGCATCACGCAGGCTACCAATGCCCTATTTGCAAAGGCGCACAATTACATCCACTTCTCCACGGATGAAGCAAGTGTAACCATGCTTGCGGTTGGCTTTGCAAATCTGGCAGGCTTCCCAAGGGTGCAGGACGTCGTAGACTGCACACATGTGGTCATTTGTGCACCCCACCACAACCCAGCTGTTTTTATCAACCGCAAGGGCTTCCACTCCCTTCACGTCCAGCTGGTGTGTAACCACAAGAACATCATCTTGCATGTTTGCGCCAAATACCCTGGCAATTGCCATGACTCCTTCATCCTGCGGCAGTCTACTGTGCCTCAGCTGTTCAATCCACCAACCCAACTTTCCGGATGGCTACTTGGCGACAAGGGCTATCCCCTGAAAAAGTGGCTCATAACACCGATGAGGAGGCCATCAAACGAGGCTGAGGAGCGATACAATGTGAGCCACATTTCCACCAGAAGCATCATAGAGCAAACCATCGGCTTTCTCAAAATGTGATTCTGATGCCTAGACAGATCTGGTAGAGCCCTGCAGTATGCACCAGCCATGGTGTCCAGAATGATCATCGTCTGCTGTGCCCTGCACAACATGGCAGAGCAGCGTGGCTTAGCGCTCCCTGAGGAACAAGTGGCTCAGCGCAGAGCATCCTTGGAAGAAGAGGAGGAGGATGAGGAGGAGGAGGAGGATGAGGAGGACGATGAGGAGGCATGCCTTACGGGGCCGGATGTGACCAATGCAGCAGCACTTGAGCTCATTGCTGGCCGTCATGCAAGGGATGCACTCATCCATGCCAGATTTGCATAAGCTTACTCTTCAACCACAGGTGGCTATCATATGGCTATGAATGTGTGGACGACCTTCGTAAAACGCCATACATCATCTCTCTAATAAATGGTGCTTTCCTATCACTTTCACCATCATCATTACAAATGCAAGTCGCCCTGAGCCCTCAATGTGCAACTTCCATTTCCCACAACACGTAGGCCAGAACATCAACTGTTTGCCATAAATTTTGTTTAATACATTCACAAAGGGATGACAATGGCAAATATACAACAGAACAAAAGACAACAGAACAAAACACCCAAGTGACTACCCTTGTGACTATGTGTTTTAGCTTCCTCTTATGCGTGCTTCTACATGGTGCTCCCCCTGTGGCTTCAGCAGATGTAGAGGCACCTTGCTCACTTTGATGCTGCGCCTGCTTAGACGCCTTTGGCGGGCGTCCTCTGGGTTTGGGAGCCTGGGAGGACTCTGCAACAGTCTGCTCTTCCTGCGGCTGTGCAGGGGCTGAAACGGCAATCTCAGTTGGGTGAGGACTATGGGGCTCTGACCTAGGGCTCCGCAGTGGCATGGTCGTGTGAGCCCTTGGAGAGGAGCCCACACTTCCTGGTTGTCTGCCACCAACATCCCTCTCATGGGTCACCCGCACTTCAGTGCTAACAAGTAGCTGGAGAGCACCTTGCTGCACATCAGTCCACACTGACAGTCCTCATACCGGGGACGTCCATGTACCTCTGGTGTCTCTCCTCAATAGATGCCCATCTATCCTCCATAGCAGACCATCTATTTAGAAGAGTCACCATGCTCTGTTGAGTCTGGCGACATATGTCCTCCATGAAGGTTGCCACCCTCTCCATGGCGACATGTTCATGCGCCATTGCCTCCACCATGGCAGTGCTCATGTTTGAGATGGACTCCTCCATTCTCTGCACACTCGCACTTACCCTGGAGGCAAACCCTTCCAGAGACTCCTGCACTTGTTGCTGAAGTTCCAGCACCGCTCTCTTTCTGGATGGATCCAGAGGCATAGCATCTGCATGCAGCTGAGCAGAGCTAGGAGCGTCCTGCGCCCTCCGATGAGGACTCTCCACTGCTATCACAGTCTCCACCATCTGCTGATGCTCACTTGTGAGCTGTGATACACCAGGTGACAACACTACTTTATGTCGCGAACGCCCCGCCGAGGTGTGTGATGCTGCGCTTGTGCTGGGTGTGCTGAGTCCTGGTGACGTTGCTCCCTCAGAGGCTGCAGGTTCCTCTGAGGAGTCGTCTGGCTCTTCCTCCTGGACAGTGGGGAGGGGGGGCGCTCGATGGTCCTGTGGGAGAGTAAAGGCATGAGTTAGACATCTGATTTTTAGGTAGCAGGCACATCCTTTTGTGCCGATGATACAAAGCGAATCTCTATGAACATCATATGCCATTGCAATCAATCATGAAATCTAAATGAGAGGGATGAAACTCTATTCTGTCACCCGCTTCGTCTAGTGCGCCCGTCTCTCCGTCCCCCACTTCCAGCTCCTCGCCACCTCCATCGATCTCATGCGCAGCCTCCTCAGCACTTGTCAATGTAGCGCGGGATGGTGTGCCTCCTCCTGCCTTTCCTCTCTCCCTCTTATTGTGGGCTATCTTTTTCTGCAAGGAGGGACACAAGTGGTGATTCAGTGAGAGTGATGGAGTGATTGTGAAGAATCCATAACATAGAAGGTTAGAGGGAGACGAAGATGGAGTGAGGTGCCAAGAGGAAGCTAACTCCCTGTGCGTTGTTAGTTGTTGTCAATGCATAACAGTGAGAGCGAGTGTGAGGGGTGCATAGTAGGTTGGTGAAGTGATTCAGTACAGAGAGAGAGATGGATCGGTAAGGGTGCAAGGGAAGTAAGGGTAAGGTGGGATGTGGAGGAGCAGGCTGACAAAGTAGAGTGCTGGTGATGAGAAGAGAAGGGAAGCAGATTGAAGGTAAGTGTGATGTGATACTCACATTTGATGATCGCAGAAGATCATTAAAGCGTTTACAGCACTGGATCCAGGTGCGTGAACATAAGGACCTTGCGCTGACCTCCTCAGCAATGTGCAACCAGGCTGCCTTGGTTTGCTGAGGAGGCTTCCTCCGGCCATCGGGAGGGAACAGAATCTCCCTGCGCCCTCTTACTCCCTCCAAAATAGCTTGGAGGGAGTCCTCATTGAAAGGTGGAGCAGCCTTCGGTTTAGCACCACTCATTGTGGCCTTGGCACATTCAGACACCAGCAGAAACGAGAAACGAGAAGGCTGCATGGGACCCTTAAAAACATCAGCACCAATGACGTCATCAGAGGCGACTAACAGACCCGATCCCAATCATTGGACCGGCCAGCGTGCGCCATGCACTTAAGGGGCTAATTAAATTAAAATTTCAATTCGGGAACGGCTGCAACCGGCAGCGGGTCCGGACCCCGCCAACCAGGCAACCCGACTCCAAGCCGCCTCCTCAATTAAATTCGCGGCCTTAGTGCAGGACAGAATTTATGTGGCAGTGTCACCGGCGAGTTGCATTTGTGAAGCCAGCAAACAAAGCATTCGAATAATTTAGTCTGGAGAACGAAAACCAAAGAATGGGAGGAATACGGGTTCAACAACAACTTGCATTTATATAGTGCCTTTAACGTAGTAAAATGTCCCAAGCGCATCACAGGAGTGTTATCAAACAAAATTTGACACCGAGCCACATAAGGAGATATTAGGATAGGTGACCAAATGCTTGGTCAAAGAGTTTTAAGGAGGGTCTTAAAAGAGGAAAGAGAGGTAGAGAGGTGGCGAGGTTTAGAGAGGAAATTCCAGAGCTGAGGGTCTAAACAGCTGAAGGCACGGCTGCCCAATGGTGGAGTGATGAAAATAGTGGGTGCACAAGAGGCTCAAAATGGAGGAGCGCAGAGATGTCAGATGGTTGTTGCGTTGGAGGAGGTTACAGATAGGGAGTGGCGAGGCCATGGAGGATCAAGTATCATATTATCTAGACAAGCATTACTTGATTTATCTCATCTCTGCTTGAGTTTCGCTTTATGTGTCTTGGCCCTATGCCTAGGTCTCCCAATTAAAAAAAAACATCAACATTTTGACACCGAGCCGCATAAGGAGATATTAGGATAGGTGACCAAATGCTTAGTCAAAGAGTTTTAAGGAGGGTCTTAAAGGAAGAAAGAGAGGTAGAGAGGTGGAGAGGTTTAGGGAGGAAATTCTTCCAAATCACCTCCCCTAAAGATATGATTACTGCACTGAAAAAAAAAATCAGCCATAAAAAGAGGAAGTAAATTCTTTGTGTGGCTCAAATCTGCCACTGTGTCATCTATAGCTTTTCCAGCATTTGCAGTCTGTTTATGAATCTCATGATTTGCAGAGGTTATTTTTAGCCGTTTAGTTTCACGTTAAGTATGCAACGATCGCTGTATTTATGTTCCCTTTATGAAGTGCCACCATTTAAAAACATCTACAAATCACAGAGCTCAGGTGTTGGCAATGCTACACCTACTGCCTGGGAAACGGTGTACATGTGAGCCTGTAGTCCTGGAATTTCCTGTGTATTTTCACCCAGAGACACGCGTAATCTGGTTGCAAATCAAATATGCGGCCTAAAAGATTACTACATTTTGTCCGTAAGTGAGTCACGCGCACAAGTTCAATACGCCCAAATATACTTGATCTTTTACAATCGGCTATCGATCCCTCTGCCAAAATGCATTTCCGCCCATAACAATTGCCCCATACCCAAGTGACAGAGCATTATATGCAAGTTTCCTGCAATTGCGCTTGCTCTTCAAATTACAGCCAGATTTTCAGGCATAGCAGAAAAACAAGTCATTTCCCTGGTGTCTTATTGAAGTTTATTTGAGTGTTTTGGAAAAAAATTAAATCTCAGTGCTATCTTCAATGTATTTTCTGTTTCTTTGAATGCATTTTTATGGCATGGTGTTGTATAAGTCACATTAAAAAAAAAAATTTACATGAATGATTGTTAAATGAATTGAAACGTACAAACTTGAAGAAATATATGGTCTCATTTCAGCGCTTTCCTTGGGCCCCAATTGTTAACGTTGGTTTCGGCTGATACAGGCCTATTTATGTTCGGGCATAATCTAATAAGATTTGCAGGAAATGTGATAACTTGACATCAGCGTGGGATTATGTGCATTTTCGGGTCTAATTTCTGGGCACGCCCAGGGAAGAAATTCCAGGCCATATACTTTGTAACCTGACTACATGGAAAATGGAGACTTGGCAAGGAAGCAGACCGCCAATATCAATTTTTATTTTAAGGGGATTAAGTTTTTCATCTCAATTTTTTTGTAGTGGTGGGTTTAAACACTGGCCTTTCACCTCTGCGGTCTGGGTTCAAATGGCTTCACTGTCTGTTGACCCTAAAGGTCCTATTTGAAATGAGTTTGGACAGTCTTGGTCCAACCTCTACAGCATAAAGCTGGCTCCAGATGGTTGGTGTGGGGAATGGAAAGTATCACATAATGCAATAACAGCTATATTTTGAGGTTGTGGTTGATGCACATTTTTGGAGCAAAGTGGAGAGCATTTAATCTGAATCTAACCCGTTCTATACCTGGTCTAAGAGTGTTCGATGCTAACACAGAGTGACCAAAAAGGACAATGTTCCAATGCCCAACACTTGAACACAAAATTCACCAAAACCAAAAAATATTTCTTATTTTGAACTGTACTAAGCTGTTTAGTGTAAATTTGGCTCAGTTGGCAGGACTCTTCCCTCCGACAATGAAGCAGTCCATGCCCACATGCAGCAAGATCTGGACAACATTTAGGCTTGGGCTGATTAGTGGCAAGTAATTTTCGCACCACACAAGTGCCAGGCAATGACTATATCCAACAAGTGAGAGTCTAACCACCTCCCCTTGACATTCAACAGCATTACCATTGCCAAATCCCCCAACATCAACATCCTGGGGGTCACCATTGACAAGAAACTTAACTGGACCAGCCACATAAATACTGTGGCTACAAAAGCAAGTCAGAGGCTGGGTATTCTGTGGTGAGTGTCTCACCTCCTAACTCTCCAAAGCCTTGCCACCATCTACAAGGCACAAGTAAGGAGTGTGATGGAAAACCCTCCACTTGCCTGGATGAATGCAGCTCCAACAACACTCAAGAAGTTCGACACCACCCAGGACAAAGCAGCCTGCTTGATTGGCACCCCATCTACCAACTTAAACATTCACTCCCTGCACCACCGGCGCCCTGTGGCTGCAGTGTATACCACCTACAAGATACACTGCAGCAACTCACCAAGACTTCTTCATCAGCACCTCCCAAACCCACGACCCCTACCACCTAGAAGGACAAGGGCAGCAGGCGCATGGGAACACCATCACCTCCAAGTTCCCCTCCAAATTACACACCATCCTGACTTGGAAATATATCGCTGTTCCTTCATCGTCGCTGGGTCAAGAACCTGGAACTCCCTCCCTAGCAGCTTTATGGGAGTACCTTCACCACAAGGATTGTAGCGGTTCAAGAAGGTGGCTCACCACCACCTTCTCAAGGGCAATTAGGGATAGGCAATAAATGCTGGCCTTACCAGCGACACCCACATCTCAGGAACGAATTTTAAAAAGTACACACTGCAGCCACAGTGCGCCAGTGGTGGAAGAAGTGAATGTTTAAGGTGGTGGATGGGGTGCCAATAAAGCAGGCTGCTTTGTCCTGGATGGTGTCGAGCTTCTTGAATGTTGTTGGAGCTGCACTCATCCAGGCAAGTGGAGAATATTCCATCACACTCCTGACTTGTGTCTTGTAGATGGTGGAAAGGCTTTGGGGAGTCAGGAGGTGAGTCACTCGCTACAGAATACCCAGCCTCTGACCTGCTCTTGGAGCCACAGTATTTATGTGGCTGGTCCAGTTAAATTTCTGGTCAATGGTGACCCCCCAGGATGTTGATGTTGGGGGATTCGGAAATGATAATGCCGTTGAATGTCAAGTGGTGGTGGTTAGATGCTCTCTTGTTGGATATAGTCATTACCTGGCACTTGTGTGGCGTGAATGTTACTTGCCACTTATCAGGCCAAGCCTGAATGTCGTCCAGGTCTTGTTGCATGTGGGCATGGACTGCTTCATTATCTGAGAGGTTGCAAATGGAACTGAACACTGTGCAATCATTAGCGAATATTTTGTAGACTATTAGCAGCGATATTACTGAATCTGATTACTGTTACTGATCAATACATATGTCCTTTAAGAACTATCTGTGACACTGTTAATTGAGGATGATCATCCATATTCTTGTATTTTGGCTCTTTGAGCTGTCAGCTCTGCACAGTTAAACAATAAAGATTCCAATAAAATCCTTGGAGCTGCTTCTGGCCTGTGGCTGTCCTAATGCTTCCAAAGTGAATTCCTTGCTTTCATAATAGTGGGATGGAAATCTTTTAATGATTTCAAGCCTCTGCTTGCATACCCGAAGTATTCAGCCTTTTCTGCTATAATGTGGTGGTGGAAGGTTGCAATCAGTTTTTGGCTGCATTTTAAATACCTGAGGGATGTATGCTTGAATTCTGGCAGACTGATCCAGGAAAGGAAAGCATTCATTTTAGTTTGTTGTGAGATGATGTGGAAAGTGGAAACAACGGATACAGCACGTTATATTATCAGGGTTATTTATCAGAGTTATTCTTTCTATTTTTGTGCTCATCAAGTTGCACATTAAGAATGGAATACTTTTCTACTTTTTTAATGTTGATGCCACTTGGCATCAAGTGTGGGACTGATCCTGATTATAGCTTCATCTGCACCACCTGAGCAATTCA
The DNA here is from genome assembly GCA_030390025.1 of Squalus acanthias. Taxonomy (NCBI): domain Eukaryota; kingdom Metazoa; phylum Chordata; class Chondrichthyes; order Squaliformes; family Squalidae; genus Squalus; species Squalus acanthias. The sequence continues at coordinate 27,691,245 of CM059432.1, read as the reverse complement.
ATTCCTTGAGGGTGAATCGTCACAGGATCTTCTGGTCCTTTAGCTTGGATAATAGTAAGAGTTTTCTTTTGGTCACTTTTCTTCCCTCCTTCTCCCCTGAGAAAGACTGCCTCACGCTAATACCAGTGGTCCTCCAGTACTTTGCCCAAGTGGCCATTCATCATGCGAGCTGCTGAATACTGAATGTCAGCACTGTGAAGGTGAGATCCACAAAATAGACTGGGAAACAAACCTGGGATCTTTATGTACGGAAATTTTTGTGGCAATTCTTTTTAGATTTACAATAGCTTGTCCACATCTTTTGTTTAACTGAGTACAAGGAAAACTGAAGGAATGACACAATAAATAGAGATGACGAATGTCTTTCGGCTCAATTAACTTATTCTTTCAGAAAGGTCATTACCAGCTTGTGAAACAAATTATGCTTTTGCCCAAGGTTAAGTTTGGTATTGGCTCTGTTAACTTTATCATGGTAGTTGGTATAAAAAATACTTCATTCATACAAATCAACCAAAGATCTTATGCCCCCCCCTCCAATAATTTTATTGACAGAACTGGGGTGTGCAGGGTGGAAAATGAGATAAAGATGTGTCCCTACCCATTTTTCCCCTCATTGGATTTCCCCATGGCAACCTTGTTATATTTTGGCAGGCGTTTTGAAATTATATTCAAATAACAGATATACCCATAGAAATGCTCGACACAAGGAACACCTGTTCTTCCATGGTATGGAGTTTTGCTAGGGACAACATAGGGCCATTTAAAGTTTAAATGGCCCTAAAGCTCATTTTTAAAAAGAAGTGTTAAAAGTGTGTAAAGATAGGCCTAAGTACTTTTCATCCTTATTTTTAAGATTCTTTTAAAGACCTCTTTGGCCACCAGAGTGGCCACTGACATTGTAATGCTATAGCAGGCCTCTAAGGCCTATTGTGGACATCCTCCATGGCCCTCTAGGCAAAATGTTCAGAGGAGGTTAGTGAGCCTGCCACGAGCCTGAGGCAATAAGTTCATCCAGGGTCAGGAATGAGTCTCTGTGGTGGGTGGAAGCCCAGTCACATTAAAGATGCCCTCCAAATCCGCAAAAGCAAAATATTTATGCCATCATCTCCCAGCTTAATTCACTACAAAGTTCTGATGTTTTGACTTTTTGAATATAACAATCATTTATTTAAATAACAGTTTGTCTCTGCCTGCTGTTTGTGTGTGTATTTCTTAGCCTGAGGATTTCAAATAACGGCCCGAATTTTGCGGTCAGCGGTGAACAAACAGCGCTCCCCATTCCTTACACTTACTGCTGTCTACAAAATTTTTGTGGGCTTTTGCGTGGCACCTTTAGGACATCGGGAGGCCAAATCAGCACAGTACCCTCTTCAGGGGGTCTGGGACCTGTGTAAACAGGGCAAGCAACAGCGTGTCTCTTCAACCAATCAGATTGAAGAATCCTTACTGGGACATGCAGAGTCTAAACCAGGAGGAAGTGTAAGTTAGAATATTTAATTCAATGTAAAATCATGTACAGAAAGCAAAATAAAGAGAGGGAAAGAAAGATGGGATTAAGAGAGAGATATAAAATAGACAGAAAAAAAGTTTAAACATTTTTTTTAATTTTAATTGTTTTTTAAAATCTCCAACAATAACTAAAATATGAAGGATTGAGACTCCACGCTTGTAAAAGTAAATTTTCAGTGCCGGAGAGGTTGCTTGGTAGTAAATAAGACTTATCACGCCATTAAAAATTCACTTACACTTGAATGGACAAGCACTAACCTTTTCTGGTGTGTTTAGTGGGTATCTAGTGGGTAAGTACCATAACTTCATGCCCTTCCATGTACTGTATGTAAATTCCGCATCTCTTGGCGAGGTACTATTGGAGCGAAGCTTGTGGAGGAGCAGGGCAAATCGGACAGCAACTTCCTGATTTCTGTCTTTAAGTGAGCATGTGTGGACGCCGGATGTTACTGTCCGATTTACTACTTAACAACAACAACAACAACTTGTATTTATATAGCACCTTTAACGTAGTAAAACGTCCCAAGGCACTTCACAGGAGTATTAAAAGATAAAAAATTTGACACCGAGCCACATAAGGAGAAATTAGGGCAGGTGACTAAAAGCTTGGTCAAAGAGTTAGGTTTTAAGGAGCGTCTTAAAGGAGGAAAGAGAGGTAGCGAGGCAGAGTGGTTCAGGCAGGGAATTCCAGAGCTTAGGGCCTAGGCAACAGAAGGCACGGTTACCAATGGTTGAGCAATTATAATCAGGGATGCTCATGAGGGCAGAATTAGAGGAGTGCAGATATCTCGGGGGGTTGTGGGGCTGAAGGAGATTACAGAGATAGGGAGAGGCGAGGCCATGGAGGGGTTTGAAAACAAGGATGAGAATTTTGAAATCGAAGCGTTGCTTAACCAGGAGCCAATGTAGGTCAGTGAGCACAGGGGTGATGGGTGAACGGGACTTGGTGTGAGTTAGGACACGGGCAGCCGAGTTTTGGATCACCTCAAGTTTACGTAGGATAGAATGTGAGAGGCCAGCCAGGAGTGTGTTGGAATAATGGTGAGTGCTAACAGCCTCACCGTTATTTCTACCGCAAAATCAGGGTCAATGAGTTTGACCTGAAATCTTCAAAGAGAAGTTAACTAACTAGAATGTTTGAAGAGAAAAATATAGGTCAGAATATTTTCATTAGTTGCTGAGGAAAGGATTACTAAAACAAGTTAATTAGTCATAGTTTTAACACATTTAGTGAATGATTTACTATTTTTTAGTATATATGTTATTATTAAAGTTTAACTACTGTAAATATGTGTTATGTTTATGTCATTGCTCATTCATTGTTTAACAAACTTGATTAGTTGCATAATCCTGTGGAGGTAATGGCATAGAACCAGTAAATTAAATCATCTAAAAAAACAGAGGGCTAAAAATTCGAGGGCTTTATGCCACCCGTTACCGGCAAAAAAATTGTGTAAATAGGGCGGTCGCCGCTCTTTCGCTGGCTGGTGGTGGGTCCCGCGGGATCCTGCATTTACCCAGGTCTGTCAGCACTGCCGGTAAGATCTATCCCCCTGCAAATTAAAATGAGGGAGAGGTGACATCAGTCGGCATGCAATGCCGACTTAACGTCACCACGGCGAACTTGGACCTTTGCGCTGTGTTCAGTGCTGGGTCCTAAGCTCCCCATGTAAACCGAGTGTGCAGCAGACTGACAGAGGCGCTGTCAGCACCTCTTAAAGGGACGCACACATCTTTCAGTTAAGTTTGCATTTAAGCTTTTCGACTCTTTTTTCAAAAATTTATTGCTGTAGTGGCTCGCTGCAATAGATGTTTAAAGTTTTCTAAGTATGTAGGGAGTGCTGCTGGATGCTTGCAAGGCCTTGGATGGTAAAGAAAGGCCTCTGAGAAGACAGAAAATGCTGCAAATACACAGCAGGTCAGGCAACATTGGTCGAGAGAGAAACAGAATTCACGTCTCAGGTCAAGATGCTGCCTAACCTGCTGAGTATTTCCAGCAATTATGCTGCCATTTCAGATTTACAACATCCACTCGCAGAAGCAGAAGAGGAAGAAGCAGAAGAGGAAGAAGCCAAAGAGGAGAAAACAGAAGAGGAGGAAGCAACTCAGACAGACTCTTTCTGGCAGGGATATCCGGAATGGAATCATCCACCTGCGGTACCAGTGACCACAACCCCAATTCTCCTTTCAACATTTGTCCCACACCTCACCTTCCCTCTGTTACTGACCATCACAGCGTCCTCTTGGCCACAATGCTGAAATAAAAGCCACCACAAAGCAAACTTTCCAATCCAACTTTATATATCTATCCATCCAATATGACATCAAGAAAGGAACTCATCACCATTATGCATTCTCTTAGTGACTGTCTTGTGTGTGCCTTTGCCTATCCTACTGACGTCACACAGTGCTACCCCAGTGGCTGCAGCATGGCTGGTAAGGCTGCTGACTTTCAGTGGGGGACACTGCAAATGGCCTTGCTGGTTGACCTTGAGGAGCTGGCGGCTGGTGGCTGGGAGTATCAAATCGAGTGACAGTGTTTCTTCTTCTTCACTCTCCTCTCCCTCTTCTTGGCCAACAACTGGCTGGGCAGGCTGCACTTCTTGGGTGTTTGAAATGAGGAAGGCACAAGGGTGGATTTGTGGTGAGGGGAGGGCGGGAAAGCAAGAGATGCATGCCAGAAGGAGGATAATGTATGAGGATACCAGCATCTTGTATCCTTTCTGCCCGCCTCTGGCCAAGAGCTCATCCATGCCCCTGCCAAGAATAGCTTGCATCACCTCCTCCAAGGGGTTGAGGTGAGGCAAGGAATGGGAGATGTGCTTCGTGATTGGTACAGCTTGTTGGTAGGTGGGTGATTACAGTGGGGGGGAGTTGTGCATTGAGAAGTGTGTGAGGTTAATGGTGCAGTTGGTGGGAGACGGCTTTTGAAGATGCATTCACTGACCTTGACCAGTGGTCTGAGCCAGGTGGTGGGGGTGACATTGCTGGCAGTGACGGCCTCGTTGATGAAGTCCCACATCGTTCTTTCTGGAGGGCCTCCTGGCCCCTGTGGGTAGAGGACCTCTCTTGCAGTGTTGACCCCCTGCACAAAGCTGAAGTACTGCGTGGGAGACCCTTTGTGCCCCTTCCCTGGCTTGCTGAGTCTTTTGTGTTAGTGCTGATGCACTTTTCCCATTTTTTGAGGTTTGGAAGGGAATTCAGCTTTAAAAGCTGAAGACTCCCATTTGGGACTTCTTTTTAATGTTAATTTTTTTTTTAAAGGCAGTAAGGGCTGAAAACTGCATTTTTTTACTTCATTTTTATTTTTATTAGTTCAGAAGGCTTTTAATGCATTGCCCTTTTAATTTCCCACAATGCCTACCGAACTGTATTGCCTCGATTCCAGAGAGCGTTGGAAGCTGGAATGACGTTCCTGGATGGGAACTTGGCCTCTGATGCCTGCACTAACGCAGGAGGGCATTACACGGTTCTTTAACGCTGGGCTAAAAATCTTTAGCCCCCAGTGCGAATTTTTCTCTGGTAGCGCTTCGTCCATTTTCAGCAGTCGCTAACCCAAGCCCGCGGTGACATCGGCAACTCTCGTGGTGGCCACGAATTTTTGGCCCTGTACAGTTTGTTATCTCAGGTGCACGACAAGATTCAACCTATATATCATCGCTGATTCCCCAGGAGAAGGGCAAAGGAATATTCCCCCTACTATCTGGTAATGTGGTATCAAACAGGAGCTCTTGTTACTGTAATAGCTTACTGAATTGATGCCAGCTCTCTTGTGCTCTAGTCTTCAATTAGGAGAAGAATAAACATTTCATCAGACCAGATGACTTGGGCTATAAACAATAGATTAGGTGACAGAATTTCTATCTTGTGCCTCCTCGACACAAAAAAAGAAGACGAGACATCTTGTTAAATCTTTTAATAATACTAAAGCTGGACCAGCACCTGTGTCATAAAAGAAGAATAGAAAGCTTGAATTTATATAGTCCCTTCCACATCCATAGGATGTCCCAAGGTGCTTCACAGCCAAGGAATTGCTTTTTAGAAAGAAAGAACCGCCCCTTGACATTCAACGGCATTACCATCACTGAATCCCCCCCAACATCAACATCCTGGGGGGTTACCATTGACCAGAAACTTAACATAAATACTATGGCAACAAGAGCAGGTCAGAGGCTGGGTATTCTGCGACGAGTGTCTCATCTCCTGACTCCCCAAAGCCTTTCCACCATCTACAAGGCACATGTCAGGAGTGTGATGGAATACCCTTCACTTGCCTGGATGAGTGCAGCTCCAACAACACTCAAGAAGCTCAACACCATCCAGGACAAAGCAGCCCGCTTGATTGGTACCCCATCCATCACATTAAACATTCACTCCCTCCACCACCGGCGCTCCGTGGCTGCAGTGTGTACCATCTACAAGATGCACTGCAGCAACTCGCCAAAGCTTCTTCAGCAGCACCTCCCAAACCCACGACCTCTACCACCTAGAAGGACAAGGGCAGCAGGCGCATGGGAACACCATCACCTCCAAGTTCCCCTCCAAGTCACACACCATCCTGACTTGGAAATATATCGCTGTTCATTCATCATCGCTGGGTCAAAATCCTGGAACTCCCTCCCTAACAGCACTATGGGATACATTCACCACGCGGACTGCAGCATTTCAAGAAGGCGGTTCAGCAACACTTTCTCAAGGGCAATTAGGGATGGGCAATAAATGCTGGCCTTGCCAGCGAAGCCCACATCCCAGGAATTAATTTTTAAAAATTATATCGCACCTTTCACAATCTCAGCCAATTAAGTACTTTTGAAGTGTATTTATTGTTATAATGTAGGGAATGTGGCAACCAATTTGCACACAGCAAGGTCCCATAAACAGCAATGAGATAATGACCAGATAATCTGTTTTAGTGATTTTGGTTGAGGGATAAATATTGGCCAGGACACTGGGAGGACTCCCCTGCTCTTCTTCAAAAAGTGCAATGGGATTTTTTAATCCATCCAAGAGGAGAGACCGGGCCTCGGTTTAATGCAGGGGTGTCAAATGGATCCAGCACATGGAACAGTTTCAGCTGGTCCACGTTTGCTGTGCTTAAGGTTGCTGTGCGTCCTGGAATGGGACATGAATCTCCCGGGTGCTGCTTCTCACAGCCCAGGAGAACTGCGTCTTTTAGGTTTTGTGCCGCAGCAGCTCCACAAATTCAACCCACTTTTGAAGGTATACAGTGAATCAGCACTCACTGCACAAACCGGCAACTTCGAATCAGTGAATCATACTGCACAGTAGGAGGTCATTCGGCCCATCCTGCCTGTGCCGGCTCTTTAAAACAGCTATTCAATTAGTTCCACTCCTGTACTCTTTCCAATAGTCGTGCAATTGTTTTGCTTTTCAATAATATATGCAATTCCATTTTGAAAGTTACTATTGAATCTGCTTCCACTACCCTTTCAGCCAGTGCTTTCCATATCATAACAACGTGCTACGTAAAAAAATTATCCTAATCTCCCCTCTGGTTCTTTTGTCACTTTTCTTATATCTGTGTTATCTGGTTATCAACGCTCCTCCCAGTGGAAACAGCTTCTCCTTAATTACTCTATCATAATTTTGAACACCTCAACATCTCCCCTTAGCCTTCTCTGCTCTAAAGAGAACTATCCCAGCTTCTCCGGTCATTCGTTTTTTTTTAATTCGTTTTATGGGATTTGGGCGTCGCTGGCAAGGCTAGCATTTATTGGCCATCGCTAGTTGCCCTTGAGAAGGTGGTGGTGAGCCGCCTTCTTGAACCGCTGCAGTCCGCGTGGTGAAGGTATTCCCACAGTGCTGTTAGGGAGGGTGTTCCCATGCGCCTGCTGCCCTTGTCCTTCTAGGTGGTAGAGGTCGCGGGTTTGGGAGGTGCTGCCGGAGAAGCCTTGGCGAGTTGCTGCAGTGCATCTTGTAGATGGTACACACTGCAGCCACGGTACGCCGGTGGTGGAGGGAGTGAATATTTAAGGTGGTGGATGGGGTGCCAATCAAGTGGGCTGCTTTGTCCTGGATGGTGTCGAGATTCTTGAGTGTTGGTGGAGCTGCACTCATCCAGGCAAGTGGAGAGTATTCCATCACACTCCTGACTTGTGCCTTGTAGATGGTGGAAAGGCTTTGGGGAGTCAGGAGGTGAGACACTCGCCACAGAATACCTAGCCTCTGACCTGCTCTTGTTGCCACAGTATTTATGTGGCTGGTCCAGTTAAGTTTCTGGTCTATGGTGACCCCCAGGATGTTGATGGTGGGGGATTTGGCGATGGTAATACCGTTGAATGTCAAGAGGAGGTGGTTAGACTCTCGCTTGTTGGAGATAGTCATTGCCTGGCACTTGTGTGGCGTGAATGTTCAACACATGAAGTCCCTAATCTCTGGTATCAATCTGTTAAATCTCCTCTGCACCCTCTGCACACATCCTTCCTAAAGTGTGGTACCCAGAATTGGACACAATACTCCAGCTGAGGCTTAACCAGTGATTTATAAAGGTTTAGTATAACTTCCCATCTTTTGTAATATGCCTCTATTTATAAAGCCAAGAATTCCATATGCTTTTTAACAGCTTTATCAATTTGTTCCAAAAGTCCACTATTCTCTGGGAAAAGAACAACTGCCTAACACCTAACCTATTTCTTCTCTTGCGTAATTTATGCAAATCATCTCAACCTATCTAATGGAAATAATTTGTCAACGTGAAATAATCTAGTCCTTTCATTATTTTATACAGCTCAATCAAATCGACCCTTAGTCAACGCTTCTCTAATGTATATACATAGAATTTACAGTACAGAAACAGGCCATTCATCCCAACAGACCTATGCCAGTGTTTATGCTCCACCACAATCTGTAACCTCATGGCCCAGCATATTCCTCACTCTACCTTTATTACCATCCAGCCAGGGGACCAACCCTCAATGAGGAGTGCAGAAGAGCATGCCAGGAGCAGCACCTGGAGCACTTAAAAATGAGGTGCCAACCTGGTTAAGCTACAACACAGCACAACATGCATGCTAAGCAGTGGAAGCAGCATGCTATAGACAGAGCTAAGCAATCCCACAACCAATGGATCAGCTCAGAGCTCTGCAGTCCTGCCACATCCAGTTGTGAATGGTGGTGGACAATTAAACAACTAATGGGAGGAGGAGGCTCCATGAACATCCCCATCCTCAATGATGGAAGAGCCCAGCACTTGAGTGCAAAAGACAAGGCTGAAGCATTTGCAACCATCTTCAGCCAGAAGTGCCGAGTGGATGATCCATCTTGGCCTTCTCTTGAGGTCCCCACCATCACGGAAGCCAGTCTTCAGTCAATTCGATTCACTCCATGTGATATCAAAAAATGACTGAGTGTACTGGATGTAGCAAAGGCTCTGGGCCCCGACAACATCCCAGTTGCAGTGCTGAAGACTTGGGCTCTAGAACTAGTTGCTCCTCTAGCCAAGCTGTTCCAGTACAGCTACAACACCGGCATCTACCTGACAATGTGGAAAATTGCTCAGGTATGATCTGTCTACAAAAAAAGGACAAATCCAATCCAGCCAATTACCGCCCCATCAGTCTACTCTCAATCATCAGCAAAGTGATGGAAGGTGTCATCAACAGTGCTATCAAGCGGCACTTACTCACCAATGACCTGCTTACCAATGCTCAGTTTGGGTTCCGTCAGGACCACTCAGCGCCAGACCTCATTACAGCCTTGGTCCAAACATGGACAAAAGAGCTGATTTCCAGAGGTGAGGTGAGAGTGACATCAAGGCCACATTTGACCAAGTGTGGCAGCAAGGAGCCCCAATAAAATTGAAGTCAATGGGAATCAGGGGAAAACCTCTCCACTGGCTAGAGTCATACCTAGCACAAAGTAAGATGGTTGTGGTTGTTGGAGGCCAATCATCTCAAACCCAGTACATCATTGCAGGAGTTCCTCAGGGCAGTGTCCTAGGCCCAACCATCTTCAGCTGCTTCATCAATGATCTTACCTCCATTATAAGGTCAGAAGTGGGGATGTGCGCTGATGATTGCACAGTGTTCAGTTCCATTCACAACTCCTCAGATAATGAAGCAGTCTGTGCCCACATGCGGCAAGACCTGGATAATATTCAGGCTTGGACTGATAAGTGGCAAGTAACATTCACGCCACACAAGTGCCAGGCAATGACTATCTCCAGCAAGAGAAAGTCTAACCACCTCCTCTTGACATTCAACGACATTACCATTGCCGAATCCCCCACCAACAACATCCTGGGGGTCACCATTGACCAGAAACTTAACTGGTCCAGCCACATAAATACTGTGGCTACAGGAGCAAGTCATAGGCTGGGTATTCTGCAGCAAGTGTCTCACCTCCTGACTCCAAAAAGCCTTTCCACCATCTGTAAAGCACAAGTCAGGAATGTGATCGAATACTGTCCACTTGCTTGGATGAGTGCAGCTCCAACAACACTCAAGAAGCTCGACACCATCCAGGACAAAGCAACCCGCTTGATTGGCACTCCCTCCACCACCGGCGTACCGTGTCTGCAGTGTACACCATCTACAAGATGCACTGTAGCAACTCACCAAAGCTTCTTTGACAGAACCTCTCAAACCCGTGACCTCTTCCACCTAGAAGGATACAGGCGCATGAGAACACCACCACCACCTCCACCATCCTGACTTGGAAATATAGCGTCATTCCTTCATCGTCGCTGGGTCAAAATCCTGGTACTCCCCACCTAACAGCACTATGGGAGTACCTTCACCACACGGACTGCAGCGGCTCACCACCATTTTCTCAAGGGCATTTAGGGATGGGCAATAGATGCTGGCCTTGCCAGCCACGCCCACATCCCTTGAATGAATAAAAAAAGGCTCCTCCCATCCTTCTTCATCTAACCTCATCAACATACCCTTCTATTCCTTTCTCTCTCATGTGTTTCTATAGCTTCCCCTTAAATGCTAGTCACCTCAACTACTGCTTGTGTTAGCGAGTTCCACATTCTAACCAATGTCTGGATAAAGAAATTTCTCCTGAATTCCCTATTGGATTTATTAGTGACTATGTTATATTTATGGCCTGTTTATCTGGTCTCTCCCGCAAGTGGAAACATCTTCTCTACGTCTACCCTATCAAACCCTTTCACAATCTTAAAAACCTCTATCAGGTCACCCCTCAATCTTCTAGCCCCAGCATGTTCAATATTTCCTGATAGGTATAACCTCTCAGTTCTGGTATTATCCTAGTAAATCTTTTTTGCATCTTGTCCAGAGCCTCTATATCCTTTTTATAATATGCAGACCAGAACTATTCACAGTACTCCAAATGTGGTCTAACCAAAGTTCCATACAAGTTTAACATAACTTCTCCGCTTTTCATTTCTATCCCTCTAGAAATGAACCACAGTGCTTTATTCGCTTTTTTTATGGCCTTATTAACCTGCGTTGCTAGTTTTAGTGATTTGTATATCGGTTCCCCAGATCCCTCTGTTCCTCTACCCCATTTAGACAATTATTTTCCAAGGAGTATGTACTACCTCACACTTATCTATATTGCAGTTCATTTGCGAATTACACGCCCATTTTTTAAACTGAGTTCAAATTCTCAAAGTGGCAGGAACTCACGTTCTCTGAATTATTAGTACAAGCGTCTGGATTACTATTCCAATAACATAACAACAAGAACAACTTGCAGTTATAAAGCACCTTTAACATAGTAAAATGTCCCACGGCTCTACTACACAGTGCTCGTCGTGGCTCAGTGGTAGCACTCTCGCCTCTGAGTCAGAAAATTGTGGGTTCAGGTTCCACTCCAGAGACTTGTGCACAAAATCTGAGCTGACACTCCGGTGCAGTACTGAGGAAGTGCTGCACTGTCAGAGGTGCTGTCTTTCGGATGAGATGTTCAACTGAAGCCGGCTGCCCTCTCAGGTGGACATTTTCGAAGAAGTGCAGCGAGTTCTTCCTGGTGTCCTGGCCAATATTTATCCCTCAAGCAACATCACCAAAAGACAGAATATCTGGTCGCTATCATTCCTGTCTGTGGGACCCTGCAGTATGCAAATTGGCTGCCGTGTTTCCTGCATTACAACAGTGACGACAGTTCAAAAGTCCTTCATTGATTGTAAAGCCTTTTGGAACACCCTGAGGTTGTGAAATGCGTTATATAAATGCGAGTCTTTCTTTCTTTACTACCACTACTTTACCATACCCTGTTAGCAACACTAGACACAATGGATGCTTCTGTACCCTGGATGTGGCAGGACATCGTGACTCCGTCTGTGAAGAATTCCTCTGTTCATTTTGCTAGCAAAACATATTGCTGGGTATCAATTCTTGTCTGGTTGCGCCTTTGTAAAGAGCCTTGAGTTGTTAACGGCGCTGTATAAATGCGAGTTGTTATTGTAATTTTATTGTAAGGCGTCTCTTGAAGTGGAAACATCTTCTCTACGCCTACCCTAACAAATCTTTTCATAATCTTAAAGACCTCTATCAGGTGACCCTTCAGTCTTCTCTTTTCTAGAGAAAAGAGTCCCAGCCTGTTCAATCTTTCCTGATAGGTATAACCTCTCAGTTTTGGCAAAAGAAAGACTTGCATTTATATAGCGCCTTTCACGACCACCGGACGTCTCAAAGCGCTTTACAGTCAATGAAGTACTTTTGAAGTGGAGTCACTGTTGTAATGTGGGAAACGCGGCAGCCAATTTGCGCACAGCAAGGTCCCACAAACAGCAATGTGATAATGACCAGATAATCTGTTTTTGTTATGTTGATTGAGGGATAAATATTGGCCAGGACACTGGGGATAACTCCCCTGCTCCTCTTCGAACTAGTGCCATGGGATCTTTTACATCCACCTGAGAGAGCTGACAGGGCCTCGGTTTAACATCTCATCCGAAAGACGGCACCTCCGACAGTGCAGCACTCCCAGCACTGCACTGGAGTGTCAGTCTAGCTTTATGTGCTCGAGTCCCTGGAGTGGGACTGGAACTCACAACCTTCTGACTCAAAGGCGAGTGTGCTACCAACTGAGCAAATATTTTTTGCACCTTCTCAAGTGCCTCTATATCCTTTTTATAATATGCAGACCAGAATTGTGCACAGTACTCCAAGTGTGGTCTAACCAAGGTAACATAACTACTCTGCTTTTCAATTCTATCCCTCTGGAACTGAGTGCTTTGTTCGCTTTTTTATGGCCTTATTAACCTGTGTCGCTACTTTTAGTGATTTGTGTATCTGTACCCCCCCCAAGATCTCTCTGCTCCTCTACCCCATTTAGACTCTTATTTTCCAAGGTGTATGTGGCCTCCTTATTCTTCCTACCAACTGTACCACCTCACACTTATCTATATTGAAGTTCATTTGCCAATTACATACCCATTCTGCAAGTTTATCAATGTCTTCTGGTATTTTATCGCAGTCCTGTATTAACTATACCCCTTAATTTGGTGTTGTCTGCAAATTTTGAATTTGTACTTCCGATTCCCGAGTTCAAATCATTTATGTAAATGGTGAACAACAGTGGTTCCAGTACCAATGGTGGAACACCACGTCACACTTTTTGTCATCTGAATAACTACCTTTAACCCCTGCTCTCTGTTTTCTGCTTTGTAGCAAGCTTGCTATCCATCCTGCTACTTGTCCCCTGACTCTCCATGTTCTGACCTTAGTCATAGGTCTACTATGCGCAGGTGCACAGGAAGGAGGTGCACAGGAGGGAGTTGCACCGGAGGGAGTTGCACCGGAGGGAGTTGCACAGCAGAGTGTTGCACAGGAGGGAGTTGCACAGGAGGGAGTTGCACAGGAGAGTGTTGCACAGCAGAGTGTTGCACAGGAGGGAGTTGCACAGGAGGGAGTTGCACAGGAGAGTGTTGCACAGGAGAATGTTGCGCAGGAGGGAGTTGCACAGGAGAGTGTTGCACAGGAGGGAGATGCACAGGAGGTAGTTGCACAGGAGGGAGTTGCACAGGAGGGAGTTGCACAGGAGAGTGTTGCACAGGAGGGAGTTTCACAGGAGAGTGTTGCACAGGAGGGAGTTGCACAGGAGGGAGTTGCACAGGAGAGTGTTGCACAGGAGGGAGTTGCACAGGAGGGAGTTGCACAGGAGAGTGTTGCACAGGAGGGAGTTTCACAGGAGAGTGTTGCACAGGAGGGATTTGCACAGGAGGGAGTTGCACAGGAGGGTGTTGCCCAGGAGAATGTTGCACAGGAGGGAGTTGCGCAGGAGAGTGTTGCACCGGAGGGTGTTGCGCAGGAGGGTGTTGCACAGGAGGGAGTTTCACAGGAGAGTGTTGCACAGGAGGGATTTGCACAGGAGGGAGTTGCACAGGAGGGTGTTGCCCAGGAGAATGTTGCACAGGAGGGAGTTGCGCAGGAGAGTGTTGCACCGGAGGGTGTTGCGCAGGAGGGTGTTGCACAGGAGGGAGTTGCGCAGGAGAGTGTTGCACCGGAGGGAGTTGCGCAGGAGAGTGTTGCACCGGAGGGAGTTGCACAGGAGGGACTTGCACAGGAGAGTTTTGCACAGGAGGGACTTGCACAGGAGGGAGTTGCACAGGAGGTAGTTGCACAGGAGGTAGTTGCCCAGGAGGGAGTTGCCCAGGAGGGAGTTGCACAGGAGTGTGTTGCACAGGAGGTAGTTGCCCAGGAGGGAGTTGCACAGGAGTGTGTTGCACAGGAGGGAGTTGCCCAGGAGGGAGTTGCACAGGAGGTAGTTGCCCAGGAGGGAGTTGCCCAGGAGGGAGTTGCCCAGGAGGGAGTTGCACAGGAGGTAGTTGCCCAGGAGGGAGTTGCCCAGGAGGGAGTTGCCCAGGAGGGAGTTGCACAGGAGTGTGTTGCACAGGAGGGAGTTGCACAGGTTTACAGGCTCAGCTCAGCTTCCTTGACCTCTCGGAAGAGCAATGTTTCCGCAGGCTGAGGTTGTCACGTCAGTTGGTGGAATACAGTGCAGCACTCCCTCCTACAGGAAGACCTGCTCCCTGCTGGCCCTGGTAGCCATGTATTACCAGTGGCTGTGAAAACGACAATCACCCTCAACTTTTTCTCCTCCGGATCCTTCCAGGGTGCTACCAGCAATTTCCCAATTGACTGACACAAATGCATAAGGCAGTTGACGGATGGATTGTTTGTCAAGGCTGGAAGTTATGTAATCTTCTCCTGTGATGACAATAGTCAGAATGAGCGGGCCACTTGGATTTGCCTCTCTGGCTGGAATTCCCCAGGTACAGGATGCCATCGACTGCAACACATGCCAGTCTGAGCACCATCACAGCAACTCGGAGTTTTATAACCCACAAGGGATATTCCTCCATCAATGCACAGCTGGTGTGCAACCACAAGAAGATTCCCATGATGCCTTCATATTGAGACAGTCCAACATCCCAGACTATTTCATTCCAGGAAGCAGATTTAAGGGCTGGCTCATAGGGGACAAGGGATACTCACTTTAAACTCGCCTCATGAAACCTGTGAGGAGCCCCACCAATGAAGCACAAAAGCGCTACAATGCGAGCCACATGACCACCAGGTGTGTCATCGAGCAAACCATTGGAATGTTGAAGATGCGCTTTAGGTACCTAGATAGGTCTGGAGGTGCCGTTCAGTACTCACCAGTCAGGGTGTCCGGAATGATAGTGGTGCGCTGCATCCTGCACAACATTGCGCAGCAGAGAGGACTGCAGGTGGAGGAGGACAAAGGGGCTCATCACTCATCTTCGGATGAGGAGAACATGGAGGGGGAGGATGAAGATGGGGCAACCATCGCCAGACCTGCCGCTTACATTGCTGCCCGGGATGCCAGGGGGTAACCTAATATTGTGATGGTTCACCTAGTGTGAAGCAAAACAAATGGAATCCTGCGGTCCGCTCCCACCACCACGACCACCTCCCGCCTCCCTTCGCACTAAACATTCCTTCAACCACTCATCCACCCATTGCGCATCTGCCCAATGGGGCCCGTCATGTGATAACATTCATCATGAAATAAGTCCAAGGGTGAGGTGGCACTCGGTACGCAATAATGGGCAAGACATGGAAGTGGTGTGAATCAATAAATTTTACATTGCATTATAATTGAAGGAAGTTTAACAACGTAATATTTTGTCAAATGCCCATGTGCATACCCTTGGTGAATTACAATTTCTTCAACTTACGCTTCCTACCGCTTCTATGTGGGCATCCCGTGTGGCTTCAGCAGAGGTAAAGGCAGGTTGCTCAGATCCCGGCCCTGACTGCTGAAATGCTTTTGGCCTCTCTGCTATTGTGGAGAGTGTGCGGGGCATCTGTGTCCAGCTGAGCAGAGCTTAGATAGGATTGCGCACCCCCACCCCGACGCAGACGGGCAACACGGTGGCATAGTGGTTAGCACTGTTGCCTCACAGCGCCAGAGACCCGGGTTCGAATCCGGCCTCGGGTGACTGTCTGTGTGGAGTTTGCACATTCTCCCCGTGTCTGCGTGGGTTTCCTCCGGGTGCTCCGGTTTCCTCCCACAGTCCAAAGATGTGCGGGTTAGGTTGATTTGGCTATGATAAATTGACCCTTAGTGTTAGGGGGATTAGGGGGATTAAATACGTGGGGTTACGGGGATAGGGTGGGATATGTGTCGATGCAGGCTCGATGGGCCGAAATGGCCTCTATCTGCACTGTGGGGATTCTGTGATTCTGTGATTCAGACTCTCCACAGCTGTCCCTGCCACCAGTATCTGCTCGTATTCACTTGTGAGATGTGAATCACCAGGAGAAAACCCAAACAACTTTCTAAGTGGACCCACCGAAGGCCAAGCGCAGCGTGACCCGGGGCCCAGCTGGGCCACCAGGGATCGGAGTGCCGGCAAAAGAGCCCGGCACTCAAGAGAAGTGCCCGGCACTCCGCGGGGGGGCTACTCAGAAGGCCGGGGATGGCAAAGTGGGCACGTGCTGGCAGGCGGCTAGCCACAAAAATGGCTGCCCGGCACCTTCCCTTTAATTAGCGCTGCCCCGGCCGCAGGTAGGCCCCCCCTGACCCTGTCGGACATAGCGTCCGGCGGTAAGTCAGGGGGCGCTACCGAAGATCACAGCCAGGGCGCGAGCGGGGCACTGCGCATGGCGATGACGTCATCGCCGGCAGCGCAGCGCCGCGGGGCGCTAATGGTTACCGCCACCGCTAACCTCCCGCTGAATTTCGTGGGAGGCGTTAGCGACGCCGTGCCCAGGCGCTAGTTGCTTTGCGCCCCATTAGCGCCCTAACGGGAGGCGCAAATCAACCGAATTTTTCCACGATTAAATCTGGACGCTGCACTTGCTTTATGTCCGCCATCAATCCTGAACACCTCCAATTTCCATTTGAGCACTTTCTCTTTAAATGCAGCTGAGATCGCGTCTTGCGGATGCGCATCACAGCCAATATACAGCTTGGGGTACGTGAAACCCAGAAGTCCAAATTAATTGGAACAGTTGAGTTGAGATCGCAGATTCTGACCTGCTCAGTTGACTTCCGGGTTTCCCCCACGCAATTCTACCCACCACCTCCCTGCTCGGAAGCTGCCTTCATATTAATATCGGGGCCTAAGAGTCTGAATGTGGTAGAGGAACAAAGGGATCTATGGATACAGATATACAAGTCACTAAAAGTAATGGCGCAGTTTAATAAGTCCATAATAAAACTCAACACTGTGGTTCATTTCTAGAGATATAGAATTGAAAAGCAGAGCAGTTATGTTAAACTTGTATAGAACCTTGGTTAGACCACACTTGGAGTACTGTGCATAGTTTTGCTCTACATATTTCAAAAAGGATACAGAGGCACTGGAGAAGGTGCAAAAAGTTTTTTATAAGGCTGATACCAGAACTGAGAGTTACATCGAGTTTACAGCATAGAAATAGACCATTTGGCCCAACTTGTCTATGCTGGCATTTATGCTCCACGCGAGCCTCCTCCCAGCCCTCAAAAGTTATAACTATCAGGAAAGACTCAACAGGCTGGGGCTCTTTTTTCTAGAAAAGAGAAGGCTAAGGAGTGACCTAATTTAGGTCTTTGAAATTATGAAGGGGTTTGATAGAGTAGACGTAGGGAAGATGTTTCCACTTGTGGGGGCATCCAAAACTAGAGGACACAAAAATAAGATAGTCACTAATAGATCCAATAAGGAATTCAGGAAAAACTTCATTATCCAAAGAGTGGTAAGAATGTGGAACGTGCTATCACAAGGAGTAGTTGAGGCAAATAGCATAGATGCATTTAAGGGCAAGCTAGATAAGCACATGAGGAAGAAAGGAATAGAAGGCTATGCTGATAGGGTTAGATGAAGAGGGGTGGGAGGAGGCTCATGTGGAGCATAAACGCCAGCATAGACAAGTCGGGCTAAATGGCCTGTTTCTGTGCTGTAGACTCTATGGCCATGATTTTGCAAATGGATGCGGCTTGGGAGCGGGTCAGCTGGTTTCCGGGTTCCAGTCCCGCCCCCAACTGCAGCCGGCCAACGGATGTGATCTTATGTTGATTGGTCTTGTTAAGCCCGCCCTCTGGGCTTGCTGGCCAATTAAGAAGCTGGTCAGATGACATCATTTGATGACGCGTCATCTGCCGGTTTTCTTAAAGGGACCTCGCACAATTTTTCATTGACAGCTCATTTCTCAGTGTTTGACAGCATTGAGGTGCTGCAAACACTGACAATGACTGTTCACAGGTGAGATCTTGAACCCAGGCTCTCCAGTCACTCCCTCCTTAGGCTAGAACAGATGACAGCTGCAGGTGAGGTTACAGAAGCGAATTGTCACTGGTGAGAGAGGTTCTTCCAATGAGGTGGGACTAGACAGCCAATTCAAATCTTGTCACCTACAGAAAAGAGTAAATACATTAAAAAAGATTTCCCCAACATTTTCTTACCTCTGAAACTCACCAGTGCACAATTGGATCCTTCACACCACTTCTGCAGCTGTCATCAATGTAGAAACATTACAGCAGACTCACAACACACCACACTTACCTGGCGTGGTGTCCAGACGTCGGGGAACCCGAGGCAGAAGCGGCAAAATTGAAAAAGAACCTTTGGCTATAATCCTCTTCCCGCCGCTAGGTGTCGAGTCCATGCGCAAATCGGGGACCCGACACTTGGGAAGATTGATTGGAGGCGGGTTGACAGCGGGTTTCCTGCCCGCTGTCAATCTTTGCGATTTTGACAGCGGTCCCGCCTCCAATCCCACACTCTGAGGACCGGCAAAATTCCGGCCTATGTAACTCTATGAATCATTCTTGTGGCCCTCCTCCAAACGCTTCAATATCACCACCATGTGAAGGGACTAAAGCTGGACAGAGTATTCTGGATGGAGAGCAGGGGCAGATCTTGCATGTCTTGTTGTGAGAGTCAACATTCTCAGCAATCACTCTGATGAATCAAAGTACCGCTCGCAACTGCTGGACAAGAATCTAGAGGCTACACTAAGTTGTGCTGGGTCTGATAAATTCATGCTAGAATTCCAAACAAAGAGAAAAGTACTGTAGGGTTTTGCATTGAATGGTGATAGATGTTTGCTATTAAATGTACACAAGAAGTATTGGGCCAAAAATTCGGCACTTGCCGGGTGAGTACGCACTGTGTACTCACCCGTAAGGCCTCCTGAAGTGTCGGTTTCCTGCATGCACTGCGCATGCGCAGGAAACCGGAACTTCCGGTCTCGTGAAGGGAGCGGTTCAGAGGTGAACCGCGTGCGCGGGAGAGGCTGCGCGCACGCAGCGAACTTAGGTTTTTTTTCAGGTTTCTCCGGGAGGGTAATTATTGAAGAAGCTGCGCTTTTAAAAAGGAGGCGCAGGACCCGTTTTCAACAAGGTAAGTGGTTAATTAATTACAATTTAAAAAAAATTTCAACAGGTTTATCTTTTTTAGATATTCTAAAGAAAGGTAAGTTTATTTTTAGCACTGTTAAAAAGTATTTTAATTTTTTCAAAAATTTAAATTTTTGTTTACAGTAGTTAATTTATTTAACTTATAGTTATTTTTAAAATGTGATGGTTTTTAAAAAAATTATTTGAAGTTTAGGTGTTGTTTTGGGGCCGATTTCAAATGAAAGATGGCCTGCTGCCATTGGCTCTCCATGGCCCACGTGATCCCAGGGGACGCATCGCACTAACTACGCCCCTGGGATACACAAGCACTGCGCGGCCGGCAGTTGGGGGAGACCCAGGAGCTGAAGACCCCGTGGGCCCAGAGGTCAACGGGAGGCGCGGTAGGTAGGTGCGCACGGGATCCTTGCACCCGCGGGAAGCCAGGGAGCCGAATTTCTGGGCCCTCGTCTATGTAGCGTTTTGCACTAGTCAACGATTCTATTGAACAAAACTGGTGTAGCCAACATTGCACAGAGGCTGTAACAGTGGTGGCAGTCCCTGTGGAACCGTACCTTAGCATAGGTTAAGAGATATAATTGTTCCTTCAAGCAATCAACAAGTGATTCAATGTAGGTCAAGTTCTGACTTTTGATATTTTACAACTCAATGCAGTGCAGTATCAGAAACCATAGAACAAACATCTCTCTCAATGATTTGCTAATCTGCCTGAAAGCTCCAATGTGAGCAGCAGCAGCAGTCACTGAGGTGATGGAATATTCCAGTCCTTGCAACCTGTAAATGTTATAACAGACTTCTACTTTTATTCCATGTCAGATGAAGGGGTTGTCTTATGAAGAAAGGTTGAGCAGGTTGGGCCTATACTCATTGGAGTTTAGAAGAATGAGAGGGGATCTTATTGAAACATATAAGATTCTGAAGGGGCTTGACAGGGTAGATGCAGAGAGGATGTTTCCCCTCGTGGGGGAATCTAGAACTAGGGGGAATAATTTCAGATTAAGGGGGCACCCTTTTAAATCAGAAATGAGGAGGAATTTCTTCTCTCAGAGGGTCGTGAATCTGTGGAATTCTCTTCCCCAGAGAGCTGTGGAGGCTGGGTCATGGAATATATTTAAGGTGGAGATAGACAGATTTTTGAAAGGTAAGGGAGTCAAGGGTTATGGGGAGCGGGCAGGGAAGTGGAGTTGAGGCCAAGATCAGATCAGCCATGATCTTATTGAATGGCGGAGCAGGCTCGAGGGGCCAAATGACCTACTCCTGCTCCTACATCTTATGTTCTTATAGGACATCCACCTGGATCGAGCAACATCAAATTGATTGGGGTGGTGGGTGGGTGGATTGACACTCACCCTGCCCCCACCCGCCCACTCTCATTTACAATTCTCCCCCCCCAACCGTAAAATAAATGCACCAGGTTATATGAAGGGTGGGAGGTTTATAAACAGCACACCTGAGATCAAGCGGCCGCAGGTCTATGGAGCAGCAACACTAGCCCGCATGCTCATTTACCTTGTGGGGCAGGGAGATGAACTGTGCTGAAAGCGGGGCTGTGATACACTGCTCACCTCTTTGCTGTGAAACCTTGTTTGGTTTCCTCCTGCTCGTATGAGAGTGAGGTGATTAATCCGATTCTATTTCTCTTGTTCCTCTGACTAAAGGTGCGTGCGGATACCAGCATCTCCAGGAGATTGGCCGCCATCCAGTAAGTCACGCCACTTGTTCGCCAGTGAGTTTACATGCTGACTGCCCCTGATAGAACGTCGATACAAGCCCTGCATCATTGGGGTGTATACCGGCACTATTTCCTCACTCTCCCCCACCCTTTCAGAAAGCACACTGACATGCTGCGTTGTAATTGGAAGGGCCAGCAGCCATTTGCCCTTTCACCATTGTTCACCATTAAGCCCAGACCGTGAGCAGTGTTTTCAAGCATGGAGCCATCACAGCTGATTCTGCTTCTGCCCTCAGCTGATCTCCTCACGCACGCACGCAGACACACACATCCATGAACGCATGCACACATACGTAAACACACTTGCACACACAAATGAACTTTACAGTAGAAGTCAGCATACAGGAGTCGAGCCCCTGGTTGATTTCCTCCTCTCCTCTCTCCAAAGATTTGGCAGATGGAATACAATACTGGAAAGTGTGAGGTTATGCACTTTGGCAGGAAAAATAGTAGAGCAAGTTATTATCTAAATGACAAGAAACTGGAAAGTACTGAAGTACAAAGGGATCTGGGGGTCCTGGTGCACAAAACTCAAAAGGTTAGTATGCAGGTGCAGCAAGTGATTAAGAAGGCCAATGGAATGTTGGCTTTCATTGCTAAGGGGATAGAATATAAAAATAGGGAGGCATTGCTTCAGTTGTACAAGGTATTGGTGAGACCGCACCTGGAATACTGCATACAGTTTTGGTGTCCATACTTAAGAAAAGACATACTTGCTCTCGAGTCAGTACAAAGAAGGTTCACTCGGTTAATCCCGGGGATGAGGGGATGGACATATGAGGAGAGGTTGGGTAGATTGGGACTCTACTCATTGGAGTTCAGAAGAATGAGAGGCGATCTTATTGAAACATATAAGATTGTGAAGGGGTTGGATCGGGTGGATGCGGGGAGGATGTTCCCGATGACGGGTGAGACTAGAACTAGGGGACATAGTCTTAGAATAAGGGGCTGCTCTTTCAAAACTGAGATGAGGAGGAACTACTTCACTCAGAGGGTGGTAGGTCCATGGAATATGCTGCCACAAAAAGCTGTAGAAGCTACATCATTAAATAAATTTAAAACAGAAATAGACAGTTTCCTAGAAGTAAAGGGCATTAAGGGTTACGGGGAGCGGGCAGGAATTTGGACATGAGTCTAGGTTCGGATCGGTCATGGCCCTGTGGGTAGCGTAGCGGGCCCAGGGGCCATGTAGCCTGATCCTGCTCCTATTTCGTGTGTCCAATTCTGTTAGGTTCAGGAGATGGTTCTGTGATAGTAGATTGGCGGTTAGGATCAGATCAGCCATGATCTTATTGAATGGCGGAGCAGGCTCGAGGGGCCAATTGGCCTACTCCTGTTCCTATTTCTTATGTTCTTATGTTCAAAGACGATGAGTAGTGGGGACACGTGTTAGTCAGCACAGACGAGGGATTGAACCTGCAATTTACCCACTCCATACAGGTCAGTGGAAAACTGCATGCTGCGCTTACACCCCGAGCCTGGGAAAGGACTCCTGAAACAATGCTCATCAGACTTTGTTAGAAATTCTCTTCTTGTCGCGGCTCCCTTGGTTCATGTGTTTACCATTTATAAATATGGAATTGCAGCCTGGTGCGGTACTAACCCGTAAAGGCAGAATGCCCCAGGTTTGATTCCTGACCTGTGCTGAGTCACCTGATTCCCAGCCAGGGCAGCAGATAACATGCTGCATTTTTCCCGTATGTCCCTGGATTGGGGAGGGGGCGGGGAATCAGACGCTCGCTGGAAGTGCGTGTGTGAACATTAGGTGGAGGACAGCTCATTCAAAGGGCCAGCACAGACTCGATGGGCCTAATGGCCTCCTTCTGTGCTGTAAGATTCTATGATTCTATTAGTGTTTAACTTGCAGGCTGGTATCCTGTAGTGGTCAAAAGTCACACAATGGAAGTAGTGATCTTATTACATTCAAGCTATTGTCCAAAGCTATTATTCAAATCTTATTATGTTGATAATGAATGGAGCTTTCATAAAAATATTTTGATTCATTACTAGTGAAAATGGAGCAGTAGAAATCTAGGAAAACTGAGGATTTTATTGGATAAGTGCATAATAGAAAACATGAAATGTGTCATGCGCAGGACAAAGGGCTCCAGGTTTTGGTTAATAAAAACCTATCAATCTCAGATTTAAAATTAGCAATTGACCAGGCATCAACTGCCATTTTCGGAAGAGAGTTCCAAACTTCTACCACCCTTTGCGTGTAGAAGTGTTTCCTAACTTCTCTTCTGAAAGGTCTGGCTCTAATTTTTAGGCTATGTCCCCTAGTTCTAGACTCCCCAACCAGCGGAAATAGTTTCTCTCTATCTACCCTCTCCATCAGTTGCCCTTAATATCTTGAAAACTTTGATCAAATCACCCCTTAACCATCTAAATTCCAGAGAATACAACCCTAGTTTGTGTAATCTCTCCTCGTAATTGAACCCTTGGAGTCCAGGTATCATTCTAGTAAACCTACGCTGCACTCACTCCAAGGCCAATATATCCTTCCTAAGGTGTGGTGCTCAAAAATATATCCTTCCTAAGGTGTGGTGCCAGAACTGAATAGATGTGGTCTAACCAAGGCTTTAGTATAACTTCTACCCCCTTGTATTCTAATCCTTTAGATATAAAGGCCAGCATTCCATTAGCCTTTTTGATTATTTTCTGTACCTGTCCTTTACTAAGTAGGACATTAATCAGACCCCACCTGGAGTGCAGTGTGTAGTTCTGGTCACCTAACCATAGTATTAACCCTAAAGAAGATCCAGTGTGAGCTACAAAGATGATTACAGGTATATTATGAAAAAAAGTTCAGGCATTTTGGACGACTTCTTTACTTGTTTACACTTCAAATGTACTTCATTGGCCATGTAGCGCTTTGGGACATCCTAAGGTCATGAAAGGTGCAATATTTAAAAAAAGCTCTTTCTTTCTTTACAACTCAGAATATTAAATAAAGTTAGGGGATGAGATAACTGAGGCACTAACCTTAATCTTCCAAAAGTTTTTGGCAATGTGAATCATGCCAAAGGAATGGGGTGTGGGTGAGGGGAGGGAGGGGAGCGGGAACACACGAGCATGGTGCCAGTCTTACAATCCTACTCCGGGAAGAAAGGGATAAGCCAAGAAATTGTAGGTCTTATCTTCATTGTGGATAACTTCTAGAGCCAATAATACAGGCTGAAATTAGTGAACAAATTTGTTTATATTTATGAATCCGCGACAAGAAAAGGACTCAACCGTGGGCTAATTTCGTCCCCGTGCACCAATTATCCTCTCCCCTTACCTCCTGGGAGAGGATAGTAATGCTTCTCTGCCCCTCATCGGCACTCGAGCAAGCCCCAGGAGGCCTCATATATCCCCTAATTACTATCCAGAAATCACTTATCTTAATTCAGGCATGGACTAATCAGGAACAGTCAGATTTGTAATGGGCAGTTCGTGCTTGACCAATTTAATTGATTTTTTTTGTGGAAATTACAGAATGTATAGATCAGCCATGATCTCATTAAATGGCGGAGCAGGCTCGAGGAGCCGAATGGCCTACTCCTGCTCCTATCTTCTATGCTTTTATTCTATGCTTCTATAAAGGGAATGCAGTGGATGTTATGCATTTTCAGGAGCCACCTAATAAGACTTGTTACAAAACTTAAGGCACATGAAAGTAAATGCTAATGTAACTTTATGGATAGAAAGATGGATATAGACAGATAGCAAAGAGTAAGGGAAACTGAATGGCATGAAAGAATGAGAATACAGGAGAAAAGACCATAAGAAGGCAAGTGAGATTCTGAGTTCTATATATAGGGGAATTTAATATAAAAATAGAGGTTATTTTCAATTTGGGCAAGACACTGGTTAGGCCACAGTTGGAATTGTTGGAACTCCATTATAGGAAGAATATTAGAGCTATGGAAAGGATCAAGTGAAGTTTTGCTATAATTACTACAGGATAGAGAAATTATATTTAACAAAGGGTTAAAAAACCAGCTATTTTCACTAGAACAGAAAAGATTAAGGGGGGATATCTAATAGAGTTTTTCAGAATTCTGTAATGTTTTCAGGGAGTAAATATTGAAAGATCCTTTCCACTGGTTGGCAAATCAGTAACGAGGGGTGTCTCAACTCAGGACTATCAATAGAAGAACAAAGTGGGAAGTTGGAAGAATTTATTTCCACACAGAAGGTTACTAGAACATGGAATGCTTTCCACGGTGGC
The DNA here is from genome assembly GCA_030390025.1 of Squalus acanthias. Classification (NCBI taxonomy): domain Eukaryota; kingdom Metazoa; phylum Chordata; class Chondrichthyes; order Squaliformes; family Squalidae; genus Squalus; species Squalus acanthias. The sequence goes on along the minus strand of CM059432.1, from coordinate 27,665,983 downwards.
TGGAACATTTAAAAAGCCAATTATATAAGTATTTGAAAAGGAAAAATATAAAAGGATATGGGAATAGGGCAGAGAAATGAAACTAGAGCAGGGGAATGGAATTCCCTGTCTTTGTTTAATACCTCTTGTGTAATACCTCCATATAGTTGACTGGATGCATCTTAGTACTCTCTTTCCTTGTGTGGCCATCTGAATCTGACTTACTGGAGCACAGTGGTAGGTCTCCAGTATTTCTCTCACATCTTTACTCACACCAACTTACCTTGCACCTGCACCCATCCCTCTCTATCTACATTATCACTTCCCCATCTCACCAGCCACCCCTCACACTCACCCTCATCCTAGTCATAGAAACATAGAACAGTACAGCACAGTACAGGCCCTTCGGCCCTCGATGTTGTGCCGAGCATTGTCCGAGACCAAGATCAAGCTATCACACTCCCTATCGCTCTGGTGTGCTCCATGTGCTTATCCAATAACCGCTTGAAAGTTCCTAAAGTGTCCGACTCCACTATCACAGCAGGCAGTCCATTCCACACCCCAACCACTCTCTGAGTAAAGAATCTACCTCGGACATCCCTTCTATATCTCCCCCCATGCACCTTATAGTTATGCCCCCTTGTAACAGCTGCCTCTACCCGAGGAAATAGTCTCTGAACATCCACTCTATCTATCCCCCTCATCATCTTATAAACCTCTATTAAGTCGCCTCTCATCCTCCTCCGCTCTAAAGAGAAAAGCCCCAACTCCCTCAATCTTTCCTCATAAGACCTCCCCCCCAAACCAGGCAGCATCCTGGTAAATCTCCTTTGCACTCTTTCCAATGCTTCCACGTCCTTCCTATAGTGAGGTGACCAGAACTGCACACAATATTCCAAATGTGGTCTCACCAAGGTCCTGTACAGTTGCAGCATAACCTCACGGTTCTTAAACTCAAACCCTCTGTTAATAAACGCCAACACACCATAGGCCTTCTTTACTGCTCTATCCACTTGAGTGGCAACCTTCAGAGATCTGTGGATATGAACCCCCAGATCCCTCTGCTCCTCCACGTTCCTCAGAACCCTGCCGTTGACCCTGTAATCCTTATTCAAATTTGCCCTACCAAAATGAATCACCTCGCACTTATCAGGGTTAAATTCCATCTGCCATTTTTCGGCCCAGCTCTGCATCCTATCAATGTCTCTTTGCAGCCTACAACAGCCCTCCACCTCATCCACTGCTCCACCAATCTTGGTGTCATCAGCAAATTTACTGATCCACCCTTCAGTCCCCTCCTCCAAGTCATTGATAAAAATCACAAACAGCAGAGGACCCAGCACCGACCCCTGTGGCACACCGCTGGTAACTGGTCTCCAGTCCGAAAATGTTCCATCCACCACCACCCTCTGCCTTCTATGAGATAACCAGTTACTTATCCAATCGGCCAAATTTCCCTCTATCCCACAACTCCTTACTTTCTTCATGAGCCGACCATGGGGAACCTTATCAAACGCCTTACTAAAATCCATGTATACGACATCAACTGCTCTACCTTCATCTACACACTTAGTTACCTCCTCAAAGAATTCAATCAAATTTGTTAGGCAAGACTTACCCTTCACAAATCCGTGTTGACTTTCCCTGATTAAGTTGCCCCTTTCCAAATGGTCATAAATCCTATCCCTCAGGACCTTTTCCATTATCTTACCAACCACCGAAGTAAGACTAACCGGCCTATAATTACCAGGGTCATTCCTATTTCCTTTCTTAAAGAGAGGAACAACATTCGCCACTCTCCAGTCCTCTGGCACCATCCCCGTGGACAGTGAGGACCCAAAGATCAAAGCCAGAGGCTCTGCAATCTCCTCCCTTGCCTCCCAAAGAATCCTAGGATATATCCCATCTGGCCCAGGGGACTTATCGACCCTCAGGTTCTTCAAAATTGCTAAAACATCTTCCCTCAGAACATCTACCACCTCCAGCCTATCCACCTTTATCACACTCTCATCCTCAAGAACATGGCCCCTCTCCTCGGTGAACACTGACGAAAAGTATTCATTCATCACCTCTCCTATCTCTTCTGACTCATGCACAAGTTCCCACTACTGTCCTTGACCGGCCCTACCCTCACCCTGGTCATTCTTTTATTTCTCACATAAGAGTAAAAGGCCTTGGGGTTTTTCTTGATCCGACCCGCCAAGGACTTCTCATGCCCCCTCCTAGCTCTCCTAAGCTCTTTTTTTAGCTCATTCCTTGCTACCTTGTACCCCTCAATCGACCCAACTGAACCTTGTTTTCTCATCCTTACATACGCTTCCTTTTTCCTCTTGACTAGACATTCAACCTCTTTTGTGAACCATGGTTCTCTCACTCGGCCATTTCCTCCCTGCCTGACAGGGACATACCTATCAAGGACATGCAGTAATTGCTCCATGAAAAAGCTCCACTTTTCGTTTGTGCCTTTCCCTGATAGTTTCTGTTCCCATCTTATACTCCCTAATTCTTGCCTAATCGCATCATAATTACCCCTCCCCCAATTATAAACCGTGCCCTGCCGTATGGCCCTATCCCTCTCCATTGCAATAGTGAAAGTTACCGAATTGTGGTCACTATCTCCAAAGTGCTCTCCCACATACAAATCAAACACTTGGCCCGGTTCATTACCCAGTACCAAATCCAACGTGGCCCCAGCTCTTGTCGGCCTATCCACATATTGTGTCAGGAAACCCTCCTGCACACACTGTGCAAAAACTATCCCATCCGAACTGTTTGACCTATAAAGGTTCCAATCAATATTTGGAAAGTTGAAGTCACCCATGACAACTACTCTGTGACCTCCACACCTATTCATAATCTGCTTTGCAATTTCTTCCTCCACATCTCTATTACTATTTGGGGGCCTGTAGAAAACTCCTAACAACGTGACCGCTCCTTTCCTATTTCTAACTTCAGCCCATATTACCTCAGACGGCAGATCCCCCTCGAACTGCCTTTCTGCCGCTGTTAAACTATCCTTGATTAACAATGCTACTCCTCCACCTTTCTTACCAACTTCCCTACTCTTACTGAAACATCTATACCCCGGAACTTCCAACAACCATTCCTGTCCCTGTTCTAACCATGTCTCCGTAATGGCCACCACATCGTAGTCCCAAGTACCAATCCACGCTCCAAGTTCTCCTACCTTATTCCGGATGCTCCTTGCATTGAAGTAGACACACTTCAAGCCATCTTCCTGTCTGCCGGTACATTCCTGCGACCTTGATACCCTCCTCAGTACCTCCCTACACTCACCACTGGCTCCTGGACTGCAGCCCTTTTTCCCATCCCCCTGACAAATTAGTTTAAACCCCCCCCGAAGAGCCGTAGCAAATTTCCCTCCCAGGATATTGGTGCCCCTCTGGTTCAGGTGCAAACCGTCCTGTTTGTACAGGTCCCACCTTCCCCAGAATGTGCTCCAATTATCCACATAACTGAAACCCTCCCCGCTACACCATCCCTGCAGCCACATGTTTATCTGCACTCTCTCCCTGTTCCTCAACTCGCTAGCACGTGGCACCGGCAACAAACCAGAAATTACAACATGGTTTGTACTGGCTCTCAGCTTCCAACCTAGCTCCCTAAATTCCTGTTTTAAATCCCCGTCCCTTCTCCTACCTATGTCGTTGGTACCGATGTGTACCACGACTTGTGATTGTTCCCCTCCCCTTTGAGGATTCTGAAAACACGGTCCGAGACGTCACGGACCCTGGCACCCGGGAGGCAACATACCATCCGTGAGTCTCTTTTGCTGCCACAGAACCTCCTATCTGTCCCTCTGACTATTGAGTCCCCAATAACTATTGCTCTCCTGCTCTCCCCCCTTCCCTTCTGAGCCACAGGGACGGACCCAGCGCCGGAGATCCGGTCACCATGGCTTACCACTGGTAAGTCGTCCCCCTCAACAGTATTCAAAGCGGTATACCTGTTACTGAGGGGAACGACCACAGAGGATCCCTGCACTGACTGCTTCCTCCTAGCCCCTCTCACCGTCACCCATCTATCTTCATGCTTTGGAGTAATTACATCCCTGAAGCTTCTATCTATGACCTCCTCTGCCTCCCGAATGATCCGAAGTTCATCCAGCTCCAGCTCCAGTTCCCTAACACGGTTTTCGAGGAGCTGGAGATGGGTGCACTTCCCACAGGTGTAATCAGCAGGGACACCTACGGCGTCCCTCACCTCAAACATTCTGCAGGAGGAACATTTCACTGCCTCCCCTGCCATCCCCTCCAGCTAACTTGCAGATTAAACTAGAACAAAATCATACCAACTAACAACACACAAGGGTAGGCACTTGGGTGTTTTAGCCAATGTTCATGTGAAGTTTCTGTTAATGTGCTGTAAAACATTGAAACCTTTATTTTCAACGCTTTGTGTTCTTGGACAGATTTGTGTGCATCTTTGGAAGTGGCTTAGTGAGTTGCAGTGAATGGTGAGACATAACAGTACCCCCCGCAATGGTGATGAGTGTGAAAGGAATGGCTTGGGCATTGTAGGGATGCTTTATGGTGTTGGTGTGGCGCATCATGTGGCAGCCAGGGTGTACAGCATCAAGTGAAGTAAATCTGTCCATGGTGAGGCCATCCCTGGCATCCTGGGCAGCAATGTGGTCGGGTACTGATGCCCTGTGTCCTGTGTAGCATCAGTTGATTGCAGAGAAGGTTGGTGTTGTTGTTGGTGCTGCTGGTGTGTCTGGTGCTGCTGGTGTTGGGGCTGATCGTGGTGGGATTCTGAAGACCAAGGTGAGATAATTTCAAGGGCACCGATGCTGATGTAATAGATAGCAGGTGAAGTTGAGATGACAGAAGCAAATCTGTCAATGCTCAGAGAGGTTGTTCCAATGAGGTGGCACTGGATAGAGAGTTGGCTCCAAACACTTGCAAGCTGCAGAAAGCTCAATCTGTCTTCCAAATGCAGTAAGCAATAGTTACTGAGCTTGGAAAGTGAACAGCTGTGAGATGGGAGCTTTTATACCACTTTTGCAGCTGTCAAGTAATCAGATAATTCAATGCTGAATCCACTCACGACCTGCTGAGCTGACATGATTCCCGAGCAGCGTATAACCCGTGGGGAACTTGTAAAATTGAAAGGTAAGCTTAAAATGGTATTTAAGTGCTTCTTAAGAATCTCTCAATAATCTAGATTGCCTCCCCCGCCGCTTGGTGTCGGGTCTGTTCAGCGATGTCTGGTCTGGATGGCTCAGTAACACATCACATCATGATTTCACCAATGGAACTCATGGCACACTTGTATTATCAGCTCCTGATGAAATTGATCTCCCACTTTTTTTAAAAAAGGATTTTTTTAAATAACTTCAGTAGTTTACACACCTTGGGTTAAGGTGTATTACAAGTGTTGTTTATGCCTTTTAATTTTTGAACTTAATCTTTATGGGATATTGCTGCTGTAAACATTGATGGCCTGCCTTCATTTATAATGCTATATATTGGGATTGAAATACTGATAAGATGTACGTCTTGGATCTTGCAAAAATGCACCCAAGCTCTCTGAGCTTAGGTAAGTGGGGTGTGTCCAATGGGGAGAGAATGTGCACTCCATATTAGGCAAACAGAACCTTTACTTAAGTAGCTTTCTCAGGAATTTGGTTTGGATATTCAGCACATCAGATACCTAGTTGACCAAATTTTTAAAAAAGCTTCTATTGACAAGTAAGATATAAATTGAACTTTGTTTTGTCTGTATCCACTTGTAACCCACCATAAAGTTAATCTTAAAGATTAGAAAACCGAATCATTTAAAGGGTGAGTGTCAACAGTGACAAAGGCAAACATCTTAAAGAGGAAATCTCCCTTTTTGAGCTGCAGATCAGCCGTGATCTAATTGAATGGTGGAACAGGCTAGAGGGGCTGAATGGCCTACTCCTTTTCCTAAAGTTTCTAACCCTGGAATCATTTAATGAAGATGTGACGGGGGATAAATGGTCTCTCCAAGTATATCCACCTCAGGAATACTTTACTGTTGCTCTTATTGCCAATGGTGGGTTTGGGATGAAAGTTGGAGAGAGTACATCAGAGAGATTAGTCACGCCCACTTGAACTCACTTAACTGAGGCGGGTAGACTCTGGTGGGCCTTAAAGGGAACTGGAATTTATTTTTTGGAGAATAATTCTAGTGCAATATTAGACCAGTGGTTTTGAGGGGATACTATTTACTGCTTCAAAAGAAGCGAGTAGTTCAGAGGAAGATCCAGCCCTCTCCCTTTAACATCTTTTTGATTATGTCTATTTTTCAGTTAAATTTCTATTAGTAGCTGCAAAGAATCTCTGTGCTGAAGTGTGAAGAAATAAATTAACATGCGCGGTTAAACTTCAATCAACCCTGTATCTGTGCCTGGATATTTTTTTGGTGTTAATACCATGGACGCTGTGTTCCAGGAGGCAGTCACACCCCTTCGGTTAAATAATTCAAATTTGGTCTGTGGTCAGGGACAGGAGGGTGTGACTACGAGTACGGCAGGTATGGGGATCCACAAGGTAGCATTGAAGGAGCCTCAGGCATGTTGTCCAACAGGCATGAGGTACTTGCTCCCTGTGTGGACGAGAGCAGGGACTGCAGGGAGGATGAGCAAACTGACCACAGCACCGTGGTACAGGGGGCCATTCAAGTTGGGGGAGTAAAAAGAAATGTTGTAGTGGTAGGGGACAGTATAGTTAGGGGGATAGATACTGTTCTCTGCAGCCGAGAGTGTGAGTCCCGAAGGCTGTGTTGCCTGCCAGGGTTAAGGACATCTCCTCTGGGCTGGAGAGGAACTTGGAGTGGGAGAGGAAAGATCCAGTTGTTGTAGTTCACGTAGGTACCAATGACATAGGTAGGACAAAGAAAGAGGTTCTGCTGAGGGAGTATGAGCAGCTAGGGATTAAATTAAAAAGCAGAACCACAAAGGTAATAATCTCTGGATTACTGCCTGAGCCACGAGCAAATTAGCATAGGGTCAATAAGTTCAGAGAGATGAACGTGTGGCTCAAAGACTGGTGTGGGAGAAATGGGTTTCGATTCATGGGGCACTGGCACCAGTACTGGGGAAAGAGCGAGCTGTTCTGTTGGGACGGACTTCACTTGAACCATGCTGGGACCACTGTCCTGACGAATCGAATAACTAGGGCGGTACATAGGGCTTTAAACTAAATAGTGGGGGGAAGGGTTTACGTGAGGGGAAATTTAAAAAGTCAAAGAGAAAGGAGAAGGCAATAATGCAGGGTAGTGATAGGGGTATTGATAACCAGAGTGTGACAGGAAGCGACAGAGCGTATAAACATAAGAGTGCATCAGAAAGTAGAGTCAGAGTAGGGGAAAATGGTAAAAACACAAAATTTAAAGCTCTTTAGCTGAATGCACGCAGCATTCGTAACAAGATAGATGAGTTGACGGCACAAATAGAAATAAATGGGTATGATCTGATAGCCATTACAGAGACGTGGTTGCAAGGTGACCAAGGCTGGGCACTGAATATTCAGGGGTATTTGACATTTCGGAAGGATAGGCAGAAAGGAAAAGGAGGTGGGGTAGCTTTGTTAATAAAGGATGAGATCAGTGCAGTAGTGAGAAATTATATCGGCTCAGAAGATCGAGATGTAGAATCAGTTTGGGTGAAGATAAGAAATAATCTCTTCTTCTTCTTCTTCTTCTTAGGCAGTCCCTCGGAACCGAGGATGACTTGCTTCCACATTACAAATGAGTTCGCAGGTGACTGATGAGTCCAATGCGAGACCTACAGTCTCTGTCACAGATGGGGCAGACGGTGGTTGAAGGGACAGGTGGGTGGGGTGCTTGGGTTGACGTACGCTCCTTGCGCTGCCTGTGCTTGGCTTCCGCTTGCTCCCCGCGAAGAGATTCGAGGTGTTCGGTGCCTTTAAGGGGAAGAAGTCACTGGTGGGAGTAGTCTATAGGCCCCCTAACAGTAGCTACACTGTAGGACAGAGTATAAATCAAGAAATAATGGAGGCTTGTAAGAAAGGGACTGCAATAATCATGGGCGATTTTAATCTTCATATAGATTGGACAAATCAAATTGGCAAAGGTAACCTTGAGGACGAGTTCATAGAATGTATTTGGGATGGTTTCTTAGAACAATACGTTGTGGAACCAACCAGGGAGCAGACTATTTTAGATCTGGTAATGTGTAATGAGGTAGGATTAATTAATGATCTCATAGTAAAGGATCCTCTAGGGAAGAGTGATCATAGCATGTTAGAATTTCAAATTCAGTTTGAGGGTGAGAAACTTGGGTCTCAAACTAATGTCCTGAACTTAAATAAAGGCAATTACAAAGGTATGAAGACAAAGTTGGCTAAAGTGGACTGGGAAAATAGATTAAAGGGTAAGACAGTAGATAAGCAGTGGCAGACATTTAAGGAGATATTGCATAACTCTCAGCAAAGATATATTCCAGTGAGAAAGAAAGACTCTAAGAGAAGAAAGCTCCATCTGAAGCTAACTAAGGAAGTTAAGGATGGTATCAAATTGAAAACAAAGGCATACAATGATGTGAAGATTAGTGGTAGGCCAGAGGATTGGGAAATTTTTAGAAACCAGCACAGGATGACTAAAAAAATAAGAAAGAGAGAGAAGATAGATTATGAGAGTAAACTAGCAAGAAATATAAAAACAGACAGTAAGAGCTTCTACAGGTATATAAAAAGGAAGAGAGTAACTACAGTATATGTTGGTCCCTTAGAGGATGAGACTGGGGAATTAATAATGGGAAACAGGGAAATGGCAAAGACTTTGACCAAATATTTTGTATTGGTCTTCATGGTAGAAGACACTAAAAGCATCCCAATAATAATTGATAATCAAGGGGCTATAGGGAGGGGGAACTTAAAACAATCACCGTCACTAGAGAAAAAGTACTAGGCAAACTTATGGGACTAAAGGTGGACAAGTCCCCTGAACCTGATGGCCTACATCCTAGGGTCTTAAAAGAAGTGGCTGCAGAGATAGTGGATGCATTGGTTGTAATCTACCAAAATTCCTTAGATTCTTGAGAGGTCCCAGCGGATTGGAAAACCGCAAATGTAACACCCCTATTCAAGAAAGGAGGGAGACAGAAAGCAGGAAACTATAGACCAGTTAGCCTAACATCTATCATTGGGAAAATGCTGGAGTCCATTATTAAGGAAGTAATAGCAGGACATTTAGAAAATCATAATACAGTCAAGCAGAGTCAGCATGGTTTTATGAAAGGGAAATCATGTTTGACAAATTTGCTGGAGTTCTTTGAGGATGTAATGAGCAGGGTGGATAAAGGGGAACCAGTAGATGTTGTGTATTTGGATTTCCAGAAGGCATTCGATATGGTGCCACATAAAAGGTTACTGCACAAGATAAGAGCTCATGGGGTTGGGGGTAATATATTAGCATGGATAGAGGATTGGCTAACCAACAGGAAACAGAGAGTCGGGATAAATGGGTAATTTTCAGGTTGGCAAACTGTAACTAGTGGGGTGCCACAGGGATCAGTGCTGGGGCCTCAACTATTTACAATCTATATTAATGACTTGGATGGCGGGACCGAGTGTAATGTAACCAAATTTGCTGATGATACAAAGATAGGTGGGAAAGCAAGTTGTAAAGAGGACACAAAGAATCTGCAATGGGATATAGATAGGTTAAGTGAGTGGGCAAAAATTTGGCAGATGGAGTATAATGTGGGAAAATGTGAGGTTACCCATTTTGGTAGGAAAAATAAAAAAGCTAATTATTATTTAAATGGAGAGAGTCTACAAAATGCTGCGGTACAGAGGGATCTGGGGGTCCTTGTACATGAAACACAAAAAGTTAGCATGCAGGTACAGCAAGTAATTAGGAAGGCAAATGGAATGTTGGCCTTTATTGCAAGGGGGATGGAGTATAAAAGTAGGGAAGTCTTACTACAACTGTATAGGGCGTTGGTGAGACCACACCTGGAGTACTGTGTACAGTTTTGGTCTCCATATTTAAGGAGGGATATACTTGCATTGGAGGCAGTTCAGAGAAGGTTCACTAGGTTGATTCCTGAGATGAAGGGTTGTCTTATGAAGAAAGGTTGAGCAGGTTGGGCCTATACTCATTGGAGTTTTGAAGAATGAGAGGTGATCTTATTAAAACGTATAAGATTCTGAGGGAGCTTGACAGGGTAGATGCAGAGAGAATGTTTCCCCTCATGGGGGAATCTAGAACTAGGGGGCATAGTTTCAGAATAAGGAGTCTCCCATTTAAAACGGAGATGAAGAGGAATTTCTTCTCTCAGAGGATCGTGAATCTTTGGAATTCTCTCCCCCAGAGAGCTGTGGCGGCTGGGTCATTGAATACATTTAAGGTGGAGATAGACAGATTTTTGAACGATAAGGGAGTCAAGGGTTATGGGGAGCGGGCAGGAAAGTGGAGTTGAGGCCATGATCTTACTGAATGGCGGAGCAAGCTCGAGGGGCCAAATGGCCCACCCCTGCTCCTATTTCTTATGTTCTTATAATTGGAATGAACTGATATCACATTTACATTAAAGCCTTCGGTGTCGAGTTGCAATTTAAACACGACGCTCTAGATGCCACCATGGGGTGCAGCACACCAATCTGTGAGGTGGTTTCACCCCTGACTCTTAAGTCAAAGAGCCACAATAAAACCAAAATAGGCACTGGCATTGAATGTCAGAGCTGGGATTTTTTTCTGGTGACATCGAGGAAGGTCCACAGCCAAAATGGTCATCAGAAATGTGCAAGTGTTGTGGCTGGGAATTTGCGTTCACAACTTTTAAGCAACCATGCATGCACATGTCTTGCAAATGCAGTTACTCTAGTGTTACCGCAGATGTTTCAGATCCAGCCTGAGTGAATAGAGACACGAGTAGAACCAATTCTACTGGAAGATCTTCCATTATACAAAATGGGGCCGACTCTGTCTTCCAGTTCAGATTTTAATTGTATTTTTTTGTCTCAGCTGCTCCAGCTTCACAAAGATGCTGTTATAAAGAGTAAACAAATAAATAGACTTTACAGAGCAAGAGCTGATCCTGAGCCGGGACTATTATTTTATAATATAAACTATTTGCTTTTGTTGCCAATTTTTTCTTCTCCTTTCTTGCAGCTGCTTACTCTTTACTCAGGCCAGTTTCACAGATGCCAGATACCCTCTGAAACCTTGTCCATGTGGTCAGTTTTCTCGTGTGAGCACTGAAAGTTGGCAGACTATTTGACTGTGGGAGCTTCACAATCAATACTGATCCTGCCCACCCAGCATCAACACATGCACGTTTCCAGCAGGGGTCACCAGATAGTGATCAGAAGCAGGAACCCAAATGATTTTTATCCTACCTAGCAGTTCTAAGGCCACCTTGGGTGAGATCAGCGAACTCAGAACAGACTGAGGATCAAACCATGGACTTTCCTAGCCTGTACAGCTCATTTAATGAACACACTGAGCCATTGGGGGAGCTATCTTTTTGTTGTTAAAGCTGCAGTAATGATTGACAATCACTGACTATCCCATACAAACATCTTTGCACATCAAATGCATTGAATGTTGGCATCTATGCCTATAATAAGTGACAAGTGCAATTCAAAGTCATAAAATTTGAACAGGATATAGCAATGAAAATATAAATGTCAAAGTGTTGTGATGTTGTAAACTAATATCCAGCTTCAGTCGATGATTATAAACTAGCTGAGTTTCCGTCTCAGGTATCCATTATTCTATATATAAATCCCTCAATTAGACCCTATCCTTTAACTCACTCCCAGGGAACCATCGTTCTATATATAAACCATTTGAACCCCTTGATTAGACTCCAGCCTCAGAGTCCGATATCGGTCCATTTTACAGGAATGGATATGATCAACTGAGGTAGCTGGAGGATTCTGCCACAGCCTTCTGTCATTTATGTTCAGGAAACCAGTGTTTCTATAGTAACGGGGCTTTCCCGTGTGTGTTTGTTTTTGAACCCATTTTCACCATCTCTTTAACTGGGAAACTAAGTTTCCACTGCTGTCAAGGCTTGTTAACACCAATGGAGCTATAGTCCAGCATGAGGCAATGCCCTCGGGAGAGGAGCAGAGAAAGTTGGCGCAAACAGTCTGAAATGCGGAAAACCTATAATAAATAACAGTGAAAATATAAAAAATGAGTAGCTGAACCCCTATTGTGCAATCTGGTTGGCCCACACACTCAACTAAATGAATTTACAATTTCAATTTTAACTATAATGCTGGCCTCTTACACAGCATTAGCTGCCTAGGCCCTAAGCTCTGGAATTTTCTCTCTAAACCTCTCCTCCTCTCCACCTCTCTCTCCTCCATTAAGGCGCTGCTTAAAAGCTACCTCTTTCCTGTCGTAATATCTCTTTATGTGGCTCAATGTCAAATTTTGTCGGATAACAGGTGAAGCGTCTTGGGACATTTTACTACGTTAAAGGTGCTATATAAATGCAAGTTGTTGTTGTTGTTGCTGTCAGCCACTCTCACGTACTGTGCCTGTACTTGAACCCGAACACTGAGTAGGCAGTTTAATTGTTGAATGCAACAAAGCCAAGGCAGAGGAACCCTGGCTGACTTCCCCTCCTCCCCTCTTCCTCCTTAGTCCAGGTCCAACGTATCACCCTTACTGCCACACTGGCTGAGAGCAACTAATTAGAAAAAACTTGAGATCTTCTGTTCTTTATGGCTCAGTATCCTGCTGGGTGGTGCTGAGCAATTTTAACATTTTGTGTGTTGTTCCTTACTCAATGGCAAGTGCCTAATATGGAGAAACATTCAGCAGATCTCAGAAAAAAAATCACAATCCTTTTGGAATCGTCCACAAACACCCTTACCTTTGCAAATTTTCTCTGTCAATTTCTTCCCTCCCCCACCCCATTCTTCCTCTCCCGAAGGTCTTGACTCCTTGTTTGGGGATGGTTCCACTGAGGCCTTCCAGCATTCGTCCAAGTGGTCAGTGTGTATTGGCAGGTTATTCCACTGCAAGTGCGGCATGATCTGCCATTCACCTGGTGCCTACACATGTTCACTTCCAGCAGGGGTCAGTGGAAAGCAAACACAAGCAGAACTCCCTAACCCCAAATTAAGTATGTTGAGGCCAATTGTAGCACTTTCTCCCCTGAGGGTCTACTGTGGAACTGAGCTCGACAGAACAGGAAAAATGTTCCATGTCTAATGTGATCTCAGTGGAGGCATCAGAAAGGGCGGTGGGCTAGAGTAAGGCAAGTATCAGCCAAGGTGCCTGCTCTTGAAGTGGAAGTGGATAAGTTTGTGTGTGCACATTGAGTGAGGAGAAGCATGGTGTGATCTCCCCCCAGTCGAATAGCCTGTCAACACTCCAACACTCACTGTTCAGGATCATGCCTGAAGAATGAGCATTTGAACAATATATAGGAGGCCACATGGCTTGCATGGTACTGTAGCTCAGTAGCAGTAAAATGCCTTCAGGCGAGGTCGATGGGAAGAAGTGACAATCAAAGGATACATTCCACCCTTGGGTTAACTCCACAAGAGTAAAATGGAAAAAATAAGATTCAGCTTTCAGCTAGGGTTCACAATTTGAACAGAGTTTAAGAGCCAGACTCGTGCAGTTTACTTTAATGATTTTTATACATAATTCAAGGTCAGGTCAACAAGCAAACTGAGCAATAACAGGACACACATCAATAAACAGCACTATCAGTGCAGGCAGATACGTGCAAGAACTCACTGCAAGCGGACACTGTGCACCATTTTTTTCTGCTGATCTTTTTTCTGCCAATTTTCTCGCTTTCCCTTTTCTCCTGAAGCCTTTACATTTTAAAATTTAAATTTCTCATCCTTGTGTTCAAATCCCACCATGGTCTCGCCCCCCCCTCCCTATATCTGTAACCTCCTCCAGCCCTAAACCCTCTGAGAATTCTGCATTGCTCCAACTCTAACTTCTTTGCATTCCCCACTTCCTTCGCCCCACCATTAGCGGCCGTGCCTTCAGCCACCTAGGTCCTAAGCTCCTAAACTCTGGAACTCCCTTCCTTAATCTCCGCCACTCCACTTCTTTCTACTCCTGAAAACCTCTCTTTGACTAATCTCTTAGTCACCTGTCCTAATGTTTCCTTCTTTGGCTTAGTGTCAATTTTTGTCTGATAACGCTTCCATGCTGTGCCCTGGGACATTTTACGACATTAAAGGCTCTATATAAATGCAGGTTGTTGTTGTTGTTGAAGCCTTTGACTCCTTGCTGATGTATGGCTTCAGGGATGCTGGGTGCCCTCCAGGTATAAGCCTATTTCAGGTCAGGCTCACTGGCTAATGCTCAGGAGTAGGAACACTCTCCATATTCCCTACTCCAACACATGGCTCATTATGTACAGAAAGATGTCTCAGAAAACTTTAAAGGGCGGTAGACAACAAGTCGACACTGGACTCGTTTGGGGAGGAGTGGAGGTGAGGAAAGGAAAGGGGTTTGTTCAGGAGGGGACAAAAGTACAGTCAAAGAGGAGTGTGCTGAGGAGGTTTTCAAAGGCATTAACAGAAGTATGAAGGCAGAGATGTTGAAGGACGAGGTTCCAGAGGGCAGGGAAAATGGTTGAAGCAGTAGCCCACTCATGGTAGAGTAGAGGGAGTGGAGAACAAGTCTTTTGTCGGGGAAGCAGAGGTGCACGCAAGGATACCTTGATAGTAGCGATGGAGCGAAGCAGTTGAGGGATTTAAAGGTGAGGTTGAGACTCTTAAAGTCAATTCTCTAGGACATGGGCAGGCAGTGGGGCTTGGTGAGGATGGGGTGATAGGGTTACAGGCCATAGTGTAGGTGAGAATATGGGCCACAGTTTTCCAGATGACTTGTAGTTTATGGATGGAGTAGGCAGGAAGACTAACAAGTTATAGTGCCACTACTACCAATATTTATCTGTCCAATATTTATCCCTCAACCAACACCACTAAAACAGATTATCTGCTCATTATCACCTTGCTATTTGTGGGACCTTGCTGTGCACAAATTGGCTGCCGCATTTCCTACATTACAACAGTGACTACACTTCAAAAATACTTAATTAGCTGTAAAGCACTTTAGGACGTCCTGAGCTCATGAAAGGCGCTATATAAATGCAAGGCTTTTTTTAACACCTCTGCTGAGATTAACTAACTCACTGCAGATAATGGATTAAACCTAGAACCTTCCTGATCTATAATGCTTGGCTTCTCACTGAATTAACCAGCTCAGTCATCAGTGGAACGAGTATTGCACATTTAAAACCCTTCTTAATTCATAAATTTATAAACATTCTGGGAAGAGATATTTAGGTATATTCTGTGAAGTGATGACTTAATTGCATTAACAATATTGCTGATGTTGCCCCAAATGTTCAGTGGAAAATAATGGTGTTGTCCTCAACTATAAATATTAGGAAGGTCCCAGAATTGGTCTCTGGTCTATGCTGCATTACTGGATCCCTGCTGGAGGTGGTGTTGACCTCAGTGTCCCTTGACTTCAGATGAGATGTTAAACCAAAACCCCGTCTGCCTGTTCCAATGGTTCAGGTGACATTAAAGATTTGTACTATTTTTCCCCTCTTTGATTTTCTGCTCTCTTCTTGTTGGGATACTGACCCAGTGGTACCAGTTACCCTCAGTACCTTATCCAAATGGCCAGCCTTCATGTGCGAGCCTTGATAGTGAGCTATTTAATTGTGGAGAGAATCACAGCCAAGCCCACTTCTGCTCTCGAACATGTGCTAATAATCAAGAGAAGGCTGATCTTTTCCCTATCAAGTCCTGGCCAATTTTAGTTGCTCAAATGGTATCCCTTGCTGAAATCAGCTAATTCAACACAAAGCAGCATTGTCTGGTCTTTTATGGCTTTTATGTCTTTATGGCTTTGTATCTCTCCAGCAAAAGAGACTATGAAGCTGTCGGATTGTTGTAAAAACCCAACTGGTTCACTAATGCCCTTCAGTAAATGAAACCTATCATTCTTACCCGGTCTGGCCTATATGACGCCAGTCTCACACCAATGTAGTTGACTCTTAACTGACCTCTGAAGAGACCTAGCAAGTCATACAGTTGTATCGAACCTGCAACGATCTTACACTACTTTTTGAGGGCAACTGTAAATGGGCAATAAATGCTAGCCTTTCCAGCAATACCTACGCCCGAGAATTATTTTTTTTATAAAGATGATGCCTTTATCAATGAGGCAATGAGGCAAAACTGGCATTGACTAGATGGCACAATGCAACAACTTGCACTTGTAAAGCACGTTTGGCATAATAAAAGGGACTTGGGAGTTCAGGCAATCATTAAAAGCTAGTGTGCAGTTACAAAACGGAATCAAAAAAGCTAATGGAATGTTGGCCTTTATCTCAAGGGGGCTGGAATACAAACGTGAGGATGCTTCATTTGAACAGAGCCTTGATCAGACCCCATCTGGAGTACTGCACTGAGTTTAAGCCACCGAACCTCAGGAAAGATATATTGGCCTTGGAGGGGCTACAGTGCAGATTCACCAGAATGATACCAGGGCTTAAAGGGTTAAATTGTGAGGACTAAACATAATTTGTACGTCCTTGAATTTAGAAGGCTGAGGGGTGAGTAGGAGTGGAATTGTGAGGGTAGTCTCGTGGAGGTGGGCCACAGATAGGCGGTGGATGAGGCTGAGGAATCAACTGTGACAAACATTGCTGAGAGTTCAGGAGGGATGGTGTACCAAGGTCAGAGTCACCAATGATACAGTGCTGTGGCATGGTGGAAGTCATACTGAAGGGATTCACACAGAATTGTGGAAAAGGCTGCATGGGCTGGGTGGTGACGATGCATTAAGCACCTTAGAAAAGAAAAGGGTTTAAAAATGGAGCAGTAGTTGAAGAGGATAAAGGGGTTGAGAGTGGGCTTTAGGAACAGGAGGTGATGATGACAATTTTGAAGGGGAGGGAAACAATGTCTGTACAATGGGAGCTGTTAACAGTTATTGAGCATTGGGGCAAGAAAGGGAAATTGAACAGTCAGTAGTTGGCTAGGGAGTGGATCAAGGAATTAGGAAGTGGGCCTCATAGAGGAGAGGAACTTGATGAAGGGTAAGGAGGTGATGGAGGAGAAGCTACAGAGCAATGCAAAAAGGTGGAGAGAGAAAGTTCTGGAGTGTAGAACCAAAATGACTAAAGCTCTGCCACAAGTAAGCAATTGAGAGGTCGCACAACACCAGGTTATAGTCCAACAGTTTTATTTGAAATCACAAGCTTTCGGAGCTATCACTCCTTCCTCAGGTGAAGTAAATTGGATACAGAATCGCCAGAGCATATATAGATGGAAAAAAAAGCATGTGTACTTTACAATTGCAGACCAATAAATTAAATCATCCTGACTATCTGCCGAGGTGTGATAAAGTTAATTAAGTCAGCCAGGAAGGTACCACATCAAAAGACATAGCAAGATACAACTGAGACAATGAGGTGTAGTCGCAGGGGTTCCAACGTGTCAAAAGCTGCCGTCTGTATGTAAAACGAAAAGCTTTAAAAAAAATTTACTTTTTTACTGGGAAAATTTTTACTTTTTTACTGGGAATCACATCTGTGAACAAGCTAACGACGACTCGAGTCCGGATCACGTCATGTATCGTGACATAAACCCAAGATCCCGATTGAGACCGTCTTCATGAGTGCGGAACTTGGCTATCAGTTTCTGCTCGATGATTTTGCGTTGTCGTGTGTTTCTAAGGTTGCCTTGGAGAACGCTTACCCGCAGATCCGAGGCTGAATGTCCTTGACTGCTGAAGTGTTCCCCGACTGGGAGGTAACAATCCTGCCTGGCGATTGTTGCGCGGTGCTCGTTCATACGTTGTCTCAGTGTCTGCATGGTCTCGCCGATGTACCATGCCGCGGTGCATTCTTTCCTGCAACGTATGAGGTAGACAACGTTGGCCGAGTCACATGAGTATGTACCATGTACCTGGTGGGTAGTGTCCTCACGTGTGATGGTGGTATCTGTGTTGATGATCTGGCATGTCTTGCAGAGTTTGCCATGGCAGGGTTGTGTGGTGTCGTGGTCGCTGTTATCCTGAAAGCTGGGTAATTTGCTGCGAACGATGGTACTTCTGAGGTTAGGCGGCTGTTTGAAGGCAAGTAGTGGAGGCGTGGGGATGGCCTTAGCGAGGTGTTTGTCGTCATCGATGACATGTTGAAGGCTGCGAAGAACATGTCGTAGTTTCTCCGCTCCGGGGAAGTACTGGACGACGTAGGGTACCCTGTTGGTTGTGTCCCGTGTTTGCCTTCTGAGGAGGTCTATGCGATTTTTCGCTGTGGCCCGTCGGAACTGTCGATCGATGAGTCGAGCGTCATATCCCGTTCTTACGAGGGCGTTTTTCAGCGTCCGTAGGTGTCCATCGCGTTCCTCCTCGTCTGAGCAGATCCTGTGTATTCGCAGGGCTTGTCCATAGGGGATGGCTTCTTTAACATGGTTAGGGTGGAAGCTGGAGAAGTGGAGCATCGTGAGGTTGTCCGTGGGCTTGCGGTAGAGTGAAGTGCTGAGGTGTCCGTCTTTGATGGAGATTCGTGTGTCCAGGAATGAGACCGATTCTGAGGAGTAGTCCATGGTGAGTTTGATGGTGGGATGGAACTTGTTTATGTTATCGTGTAGTCTTTTCAGTGATCCTTCGCCATGGGTCCAAAGGAAGAAAATGTCGTCGATGTATCTGGTGTACAGCGTTGGCTGGAGGTCCTGTGCAGCGAAGAAGTCTTGCTCGAACTTGTGCATGAAGATGTTGGCGTATTGGGGTGCGAATTTGGTCCCCATGGCTGTTCCGTGTGTTTGGGTAAAAAAATGGTTGTCGAAGGTGAAGACATTGTGGTCAAGGATGAAGCGGATGAGTTGTAGGATGGCGTCTGGAGATTGGCTGTTGTTGATGTTGAGTACTGAGGCTGTTGCAGCGATGCCGTCATCGTGGGGGATACTGGTGTAGAGTGCCGATACGTCCATCGTGGCAAGGAGTGTTCCTGGTTCAACTGGTCCGTGGGTGCTGAGTTTCTGTAAGAAGTCTGTAGTGTCGCGACAGAAGCTGGGGGTTCCCTGTACGATGGGTTTCAGAATGCCCTCGACGTATCCAGAGAGGTTCTCACACAGGGTTCCATTGCCTGATACGATAGGACGTCCGGGTGTGTTGGCTTTGTGTATCTTTGGGAGGCAGTAGAAGTCTCCCACGCGGGGAGTACGTGGGATGAGAGCGCGTAGGATGTTTTGAAGGTCTGGATCGAAGGTCTTGATCAGTCTATTGAGTTGGCGGGTGTGTTCTTTGGTCGGATCTGCGGGTAGCTGTCTGTAGTGTTCCTGGTTGTCCAGTTGTCGGTATGCTTCTTTACAATAGTCCGTTCTGTTCTGTATGACGATGGCTCCTCCTTTGTCCGCTGGTTTGATGACAATGTTGCGGTTGGTCTTGAGAGCGTGGATGGCGTTGCGTTGTGCTCGGGTGACATTCTGGACTGTCTTGTGAGTGCGGCTGATGAATCTGGCGTTGATGCATTTCCTGACAGCTTGAGCATACATGTCAAGCTTGGGGCAGCGACCCTCCGGAGGGGTCCAGTTTGACTCTTTTTTCTTCGGTTGCTGCACTGCGAGTCCCTCTGTCTGCTGTTCTGGATCATTGATTGTCTCATTGGGTTTGTTGCTGACATCTTGGGATTTGTGGAAGTATTCCCGGAGCCTCATTCTCCTGATGAATTCCTCCGTGTCTGCCGCGAGACCGATGGGGTCCATTTTGGTGGTTGGGCAGTACTTGAGCCCTAGGGCGAGAACTTCGATTTCGTCTGGTTGAAGGGTATGGTCGGACAAGTTGACGATGGACTTCCCTGTGGTTGCAGCCGTGGTACCGGGGGAGGCTTGGTTGCTGCTGGTGGTGATGCCGAGTTTCTCAAGCTTCCTGTTCTTGATGCGCATGTAGGCAGCGTAGTTCCGTTGCCTCGTCTGTTTGGTGGTGTCTCGTAACTGGTCTGCTGTGTCCTGAGCACAGGCTGAGAGCATGGACTCTATCTTGGTTTCGAGGTTGTGGCGTTTGCTGTAGAGCTGGTGTACGAGATGGTTGAGGAGTGTGCGAGAGGTACGACGGCAGAGTCTCTCAGCGTAGTCTGTGTTGTATGTCGACTTGAGTGGGTTCGTGATCTGTAGTCCTTTCGGGATCTTGTCTGCTTTCTTGCATCTCTGTAGATACTTGATGTCGGTGTCGATATGCGCGATCTTCTTGGCGATTCTCTCCACTTTGAGCCGGCAGTTTGTGGTGTCGATAGTGGTCATGATGCGGAGATGCCGGTGTTGGACTGGGGTGGACAAAATTGAGAGGTCGCACAACACCAGGTTATAGTCCAACAGTTTTATTTGAAATCACAAGCTTTCGGAGCTATCACTCCTTCCTCAGGTGAAGTAAATTGGATACAGAATCGCCAGAGCATATATAGATGGAAAAAAAAGCATGTGTACTTTACAATTGCAGACCAATAAATTAAATCATCCTGACTATCTGCCGAGGTGTGATAAAGTTAATTAAGTCAGCCAGGAAGGTACCACATCAAAAGACATAGCAAGATACAACTGAGACAATGAGGTGTAGTCGCAGGGGTTCCAACGTGTCAAAAGCTGCCGTCTGTATGTAAAACGAAAAGCTTTAAAAAAAATTTACTTTTTTACTGGAAAAATTTTTACTTTTTTACTGGGAATCACATCTGTGAACAAGCTAACGACGACTCGAGTCCGGATCACGTCATGTATCGTGACATAAACCCAAGATCCCGATTGAGACCGTCTTCATGAGTGCGGAACTTGGCTATCAGTTTCTGCTCGATGATTTTGCGTTGTCGTGTGTTTCTAAGGTTGCCTTGGAGAACGCTTACCCGCAGATCCGAGGCTGAATGTCCTTGACTGCTGAAGTGTTCCCCGACTGGGAGGTAACAATCCTGCCTGGCGATTGTTGCGCGGTGCTCGTTCATACGTTGTCTCAGTGTCTGCATGGTCTCGCCGATGTACCATGCCGCGGTGCATTCTTTCCTGCAACGTATGAGGTAGACAACGTTGGCCGAGTCACATGAGTATGTACCATGTACCTGGTGGGTAGTGTCCTCACGTGTGATGGTGGTATCTGTGTTGATGATCTGGCATGTCTTGCAGAGTTTGCCATGGCAGGGTTGTGTGGTGTCGTGGTCGCTGTTATCCTGAAAGCTGGGTAATTTGCTGCGAACGATGGTACTTCTGAGGTTAGGCGGCTGTTTGAAGGCAAGTAGTGGAGGCGTGGGGATGGCCTTAGCGAGGTGTTTGTCGTCATCGATGACATGTTGAAGGCTGCGAAGAGCTGAGAAGTGTTGAACGAGCACCGCGCAACAATCGCCAGGCAGGATTGTTACCTCCCAGTCGGGGAACACTTCAGCAGTCAAGGACATTCAGCCTCGGATCTGCGGGTAAGCGTTCTCCAAGGCAACCTTAGAAACACACGACAACGCAAAATCATCGAGCAGAAACTGATAGCCAAGTTCCGCACTCATGAAGACGGTCTCAATCGGGATCTTGGGTTTATGTCACGATACATGACGTGATCCGGACTCGAGTCGTCGTTAGCTTGTTCACAGATGTGATTCCCAGTAAAAAAGTAAAAATTTTCCCAGTAAAAAAGTAAATTTTTTTTAAAGCTTTTCGTTTTACATACAGACGGCAGCTTTTGACACGTTGGAACCCCTGCGACTACACCTCATTGTCTCAGTTGTATCTTGCTATGTCTTTTGATGTGGTACCTTCCTGGCTGACTTAATTAACTTTATCACACCTCGGCAGATAGTCAGGATGATTTAATTTATTGGTCTGCAATTGTAAAGTACACATGCTTTTTTTTCCATCTATATATGCTCTGGCGATTCTGTATCCAATTTACTTCACCTGAGGAAGGAGTGATAGCTCCGAAAGCTTGTGATTTCAAATAAAACTGTTGGACTATAACCTGGTGTTGTGCGACCTCTCAATTTTGTCCACCCCAGTCCAACACCGGCATCTCCGCATCATGACAAGTAAGCAATGCCAGGGGAGGGGCGTTGGTGGGGCGGGGGGGGGGGGGGGGCGGGGGGGGAGGGGGGTTGGTGGTGGGGTGGTGAATACACAAGAGGCAGAGTCGGAGGACCAAAGGCTGGGATTGTGGCTGGATGAGATTGCAGAGGTAGTGTGGGCAAGATTATGGAATTGTAAACAAAATTAAGGATCTTGGATTTGGTGCATGGAGAACAGAGTGCCAGTGGAGATCAGCAAGGACAAGTGATTGGGCAATGCTAATTAAGGTGTAATTTTCCACCCATTCAAGTTAATGGTTGCAAAATCATGACATGAATTTCCAACGTATACTACTGGTTGGTAAGCCTTGCCTACCATGGCTGTGAAATTGGAGAATAATCCCTATTGTTCAGGAAGTGAATGCAAATTTTGGTGCAGTACAGAAAACACTACGGCCTCATATTTCCTCGAGGCTTGGGGCGGGGTGCTGGTATTAAGGCAGCAAGACTGAGCTTGTGGAGATTAGAATCCGGGTAGCCCAAAAACATTGCATCTCTTTCACAAAGACATTAATTAGGAAACACCCGATGGGGGTGGTGCGGTGCGAGCTAAAGTTTTGTCTGCCCCAATGTTGGCCTGATGTCAGGAAGGAGGTGGCGTCGGCAAGATAGCGCCACCCCACAAAATTCCTGCTGCTCCTGTCTCCTTTGTGCTGAGCGACCTGAATGTCTGGGTCAATAAAACAGTAGAAGTGAGGCTTTCAGAAGTGTCCATCCTGGGGTCTTGCCAAGAACTGCCCCCCACACCCCCCGGCCTCCCGCCATCCATCCCCATCTTCCCAGAAGACTTCAGGCAGCCACAACAAAATTGGTCCTCTTATAAAAAGGGTTGGTTTTCATTGAGTCTTGCATTTTCACCCAGTCGTGCCATTTGGTTCCCCGAGCAGTTGCCCAGTACTGCATTTTGCACCCCCTCCCTGTTCTGGCGGGTGCCTAAGATGCACCCATACTGGCATGGACACTTGCTGGATTTATAGAAAGAAAGACTTGCATTTATATAGTGCCTTTTATGACTCTGGATGTCCCAAATCACTTTACAGCAAATGCAGTACTTTTGAAGTGTAGTCACTGTTGTAATGTAGAATACATGGCAACCAATATGCGCACAGCAAGCTCCCACAAACAGCAATGTGATAAATGACCACATGACCTATTTTGTTTGAGGGATAAATATAGGCTAAGACACTGGGGAGAACTCCCCTGCTCTTCTTCGAAAAGTGCCATGGGATCTTTTACGTTCACCTGAGAGGGCCTCAGCTGAACGCCTCATCAGAAAGATTGCATCTCTGATGGTGCAGCACTCCCTCAGTACTGCACAAAAATGTCGGCCTAGGTTATGTGCTCAAGTCTCTGGAGTGGGGCTTGAACTCATGTCCTTCTGACTTGGAGGAGATAGGGCTACCACTTTAGCCACAGCTAGGGTTCCCAACCCTCCCGGAATGTCCAGGAGTCTCCTGTAATTGGGCACTGGTCTCCAGGACGCTGCCTCTAGCAGCCCGGGAGATCATTGGACATTATTGAGATTATTTATGTGCCGGTCATCGCTTTAAATTTCCCATCGCAGTGCGTCGTCCCCACCCCCACCCCCACTCCGTTAGGTCACCCTACAGAGAGCCGGGACCTCCTGGATTGCAGTCGAGAGGAGGATGGAGAGTCAGGAATCGGGGAGGGGAGCTCTTAAATGAAGGGGTTTTCTGAAATAAGAGGGGACTTTGAAATTGAGGGTCTAGTGCAGTACTGAGGGAGTGCTGCACCGTCGGAGGTGCCGTCTTTCAGATGAGATGTTAAACCGAGGCCCCATCTGCTCTCTCAGCTGGACGTAAAAGATCCCATGGCACTATTTTGAAGAAGAGCAGGGGAGTTATCCCCGGTGTCCTGGCCAATATTTATCCCTCAATCAACATCACTAAAACAGATTATCTGGTCATTATCACATTGCTGTTTGTGGGAGCTTGCTGTGCGCAAATTGGCTGCCATGTTTCCTACATTACAACAGTGACTACACTCCAAAAAGTACTTCATTGGCTGTAAAGCGCTTTGAGACGTCCGGTGAAGGCGCTTCATAAATGCAAGTCTTTTCTTTCTTTCTGTCTCTGAATTTGGGGGGTAAGATGGAAACTGGGGATTGAGGGGCGGGGGGGGGGGGGGGAGAGGGAAATTGGGGAATGGGAGCTTGGGGAAGATGGAGACTGGAGAATGGGGGCTTGGGGTAAATTGGGACAGGGAAATAGGGGCTCGGGGAACAGATGGACTGGGGAATTGGAGCTCGGGAGAGAGATGGAGACTGGGGAATGGAGGCATGGGGGGAAAGATAGGGAATCGTGGTGATTCAGACTGGGGATAGGGGGCTAGGGGGGAGATATGGAGACTAGGGAATGGGGATTCGATGGGGAGAGAGAATGGGGGCTTGGGGAGAGATGGGGAATGGGAGATTGGGGGAGAGAAGGTGACTAGGGGGCCAGGGGATTGGGGCTCATGCAAGGGAGAAAATGAGGTGGGCGTGGGGACCAGCATTTCCTGCATAGCCAGGAGCAGCAACAGCAAGGTGGTGAGTGGGAGCGGCACTGTGAGAGGAGAAGCCAGTAAGGGGTTAAGTGGAACCTGGGGACTTGACTGTGGGTAAATAGTGAAAGATTGTTTCCACTGCTGGGTGAATGGGGAACTTGGGAATGAAAACCAATGATTCTCACTGGAACTTACAAGGGGGAAGGCACGAGGAATGCTCTTGAACTGAGGGCATTTTGACCGTGGGATCCTTCACCACATGAGGCTATTGAGGTAGCGATTAAAACTTCTGTTCGATGGGAATGGGATATATATTTGAAAAGGAGGAATATAAAAAAGATCTGGTGGGGGGGGGGGAAATGGGGTTACAGGAGAGAGCTTCAACACCGAGGGCCGAATGGCCTCCTCCTGTGCTGTAATTTATACAATTCTATCAAAACTCTCCTTTATCGAGTCTGAGCTCAGGGAGTGATTTAGAACTGTTGGTGCTGAGATTAGGACAATGGAGTGATTATTTGCACCGCATTTTTGGCTCTCTCTGCGCATGCGTGCCCGTTTCGTACTGCGCATGTGCACTCGATCCGGTCATGCATGTGCAGTACCCAATGGTGCTGCGGCTGTGGCCTGCACCGCCACGTTTTCCTCGGCTCTGTGCGGAGAAGGTCAGGGAATCGGGTTGGTGGCGAGGTTAGAGTGGATCGACAGGGGAGGGGTGGTGGAGAGAGGGGAAGAAAGAAAGACTTGCATTTATATAGCGCCTTTCTGGACCACCGGACATCTCAAAGCACTTTACAGCCAATGAAGTACTTTTGAAGTGGAGTCACTGTTGTAATGTGAGAAACGCGGCAGCCAATTTGCACACAGCAAGCTCCCACAAACAGCAATGTGATAATGACCAGATAATCTGTTTTTGTTATGTTGGTTGAGGGATAACTGGGGATAATTCCCCTGCTCTTCTTTGAAATAGTGCCATGGGATCTTTTACATCCACCTGAGAGAGCAGATGGGGCCTCGGTTTAACGTCTCATCCGAAAGACGGCACCTCCGACAGTGCAGCACTCCTTCAGCACTATACTGGAGTGTCAGCCTAGCTTTATGTGCTCCAAGTCCCTGGAGTGGGACTTGAACTCACAACCTTCTGACTCAGGAGGCAAGTGTGCTACCAACTGAGCCACAGCTGACACTGCATTCCAGATGGGAAGATGGATCATGTTCTCCCCCCTCTGTTAGACGTGGATCACGTTCTTCCAACCACACCCTCACCCCCACCCCTTTACGCCCACACCACATTCTCCCTCTTCTCCCCCCTACACCTGGTTGATTTCTCAGAAAGCCCAGCATGTTTGCGGCAAGTGACATCATTGGACTGGACGAAGTCCAAAATCATGACACTGTAACTATTCACTTCATACCCAATAATCCTGTTAACAATCCGTGACCCACACACAATGCCCTATCTATGGGGTGATTTGGAGGGTGGGGGGTGGTGGCGGGAGAAGGTCGGAACTTGTTGGGGAGGGTCAGGAACTCGGGGGTGGGGAAGGTCAGGAACGCAGGTGGGGGAGAAGATCAGGAACTTGTTGAAGAAGGAACAGGTCAGGAACTCAGGGGGTGATGGGAAGGTCAGGAACTTGTTGCGGGGGAGAAGGTCCTAACCTGTTAGTGTGAGCCTTGTCTGTTCTCTGAAAGCAGTACTGTAAGCTCTGGAGCCTGGCAGTCAGAATGATGGATCAAATTACACATTACAAAGTACTTGATTACTCAGGCAGGCAGGATCTAATTACACATTCCAGACAAACAGCTGCGTGTGTCGTATCCTCCAAGGGGACCAATCAGAAATCTGGCCTTGTCATCCAAGGGGACCAATCAGAACTTTGGTATTGCAAATACACACTGCCTATATTCTCTAGAGTTTAGAAGAATGAGAGGTGATCTTATTGAAACATACAAAATTCTTACATGGCTTGACTGGGAAGATGCAGAGAGGATGTTTCCCCTGGCTGAGGAGTCTAGAACCAGGGGTCACTGTCTCAGAATAAGGGGTTGGCCATTTAGACTGAGATGAGGAGAAATTTCTTCACCCAGACGGTGGTGAATCTTTGGAATTCTCTACCCCAGAGGGTTGTGGAGGTTCAGTCGTTGAGTATATTCAAGACAGAGATCGAAAGATTTTTGAATAATAAGGGAATCAAGGGATATGGGGATAGTGCAGGAAAGTGGAGATGAGGGTAGATCATCAGCCATAATCTTATTGAATGGCGGAGCAGGCTCGAAAGGCCTACTCCTGCTCCTATTTCTTATGTTCTTATGTTCTTATGCCTTACGACAATGTGCCCTGTGAGAATTTCACCAAACACTAAGCCCATTGTCCTTTGTGCGATCTCTTGTTCAGGTCAGTCTGTGCCGCCCGGTTTTGACATGTGAAGAACAAGTACAGATCAGCTCTGACTGAGGTTCCCAGTGCAGAGTTGCCACCTTCACACATAACCAGAGTCCAAATCAGAATCTAAGGAGATAGGGAGAGAGATCGTCAGTTAAAAGTGGCATCGACCGGGGAGCCTGACCACACCTTGTGCAGTGCAAGGGGATTCTGGCTATGGTTTCAGGGTGAATATCAGCAGGTTATAGGATTACTACTAGTTAGGTAGGATATCAGGGCATTACACCTATTACTACCACTTACATATAGACTATCTGTGAATTATTGCATTATTGTCATGAGAAGAATCTGAGTGTTACCACTTTATATTAGTTATCAGTGCAATTTCAGTGAGTTACCTCCCATCTTTGGTTTCCCCTCTGCAAGTCGTTCACCCACCTTCGGATTCCCCTCTTCCCCACCCTCGGTTTCCCCTCCTCGCCTGCTCATGGGTGGTCTCCTGGTTCTTGGAACTTGTGGCACAGCAGCTGCTGGTGTGAAATCACAAGCAAAAATACTCAACATACATGGGACCCAACCTTTATAAGCTAAATGCAATAACATTTGTAGAAGACATGTGATCAGGTGTCATGTGATCAGAATGCCTCCAACCAGTGTTGGCAACCCTAGCCACAGCTGACTTCTAAGTTTTAAGTAAACAATGCGACCCTGCCCTGACCCTGGACACTCCGGCTTAGTCAGGAGCACGGTGTCACCGGGGAACCGGAGTTGTCACGCTGCCACACTTACAGAGGCAAAGCAGGATTGAGGAATTTAGATCCCTGCTTCTGAGGCCTTATTATGGTGCGCATTATGGGAATTCGATTTTAGTTGCAGAACTGCTATCTTCAGCTGTAATAGAAATGAAAAGCACAATTAGATCATCCAACCCTGAATAGCTAACACTTGTGTATTTATTATAAATGTTTTCTTCAGGCTTTGCTGCATGGGGATGTTATTTCATGATCCAATCCATCCTGTGACTCATTCAATTGCCAAGATCTTAAATTTGACATAGATTGAAGCCAAGCCTCAGAGCAGCAGAACAAAACAAACCTATATTAGTTACCAAGAAATGACAGCGTTGTTTCAATTTATTTACAGGCTCAAAAAAATGAGTTGAGCAATTGGGGTCTGTGAGCCGTATTTCATCAGCCATTGTATGTTTGGCAATATGAGGGAAAAATTCGGTATCGACCATTTTGGGGCGCTAACATCGCTTGGGCGCTAACTTTAGCGCCCGTCGGTAATTAGCGCCGGCGACCGCGAAATTGAGTTTTAGCGCCCCAAGAGGGAAGTGGAGTGCTAAATCAAGTGCTCCGCTTCCTCTTAGGGCGCTAACGTCGGAGAGCGGGGCAGAGACTTCAGCAGCGCTGCACACTGGGCCGTGCATCGCTGCCGCGTTCAAAGGCTCCTTCCCTCCCTAAAAGGGAAGGGCCATCGCTGCAGGCTCTGCAATTTAAAGAGTACCTACCTGGACCACCAAGTCAGCTGCGATCCCGCACAATCAGCCCGGCACTCAAGCAGCGTCAGTGTTTTCTACCGCGCTGCTCCAAGTGGCGGAAGTCAATTTTGGGTCCGGGGCGCAACCGGGGTGATGCGCACGGTAATGACGTCACGATCTCCGGGCGAAGAAGATGGGGGCGCAACGCCGTAGCGCCGCCGCAAAACTCCCGCCGAGTATGGCGGGAGTCGTTGCCAGCGCCTCGCCCGGTCACAAAGCCATTTGCGCCCTGTTAGCGCCCCCCGTTCAGTAGAATGATCAGCGTACATACAGATTCTAAACAAATGACAGAGGAACAAGGAAAGACCAACTCGTCCATTCAGCCTGTTCCATTTAGATGTGGTATAGCCCATGTGCATTATCAACCTGCAACCCCCTCCCTCAAGCCACGTAATCTCCTGGGAGAGGGGGGAGAAATAGAGAAAAATAGCTTAGGCCAATTAAAAAAAACGAATTTAGAAAATTCCTCTTTAACCTCAAAAGGCAACAAGGAAGCTCCAGGAACCTGATTACATTCATTGGCTCACCTAGCTTCTGTAACTCGATCCACTTATGTGACAATGGAATGAAAGAGTGAAAGGAGTCAGCTGTGGCTCACTGGTAGCATTCTTACCTCTGAGGCAAAAGGTTTTGAGTTCAAGTCCCACTTCAGAGACTTGAGCACATAATCCAGGCTGAAATATCAGTGCAGTGCTGAGGGAGTGCTGCACTGTCAGAGGTGCTGGCTTTTTGATGAGTCTTTAAACCGAGGTCCCATCTGCCTTCTCAGATGGACGTAAAGGATCCAATGACACTATTTCGAAGAAGAACAGGGGACTTCTCCCCAGTGTCCTGGCCAATATTTATCCTTCAACCAACATCACTAAAACAGATTATCTTGTCATTATCTCATTGCTGTTTGAGGGAACTTCCTGTGCGCAAATTGTCTACCACATTTCCTACAACAGTGACTATACTTCATAAATACTTCATTGGCTGCAAAGCGCTTTGTAATGTCGTGAATGGTGCTATATAAATTCAAGTGCTTCTTCAATGAGAGAAGACTTTTATCCCAGCAGGGTTGGATGTGGAATCATGTCACAGAGATGAAAGGGCAGTTGGAATTTTTGATCCAGTGCACTTTCCAGTCCCATTATCTGTTTTTACACGCTTATTCAAATAGATATATTGAGCTTTGCTTTGTGACGTGGATGTTGAATCAGTTCCATAATGATTCAGAACTGCATTTCTGCTCCCACATAACTTAACATGTAGCTACAAGTCAAAAATCGGTATTAAAGGTACACTAGCTTCTTGAACAATTATTTGGCAAACAGGTTTTTGTGAGTTTTTGTGGGGAGAGAGAGAAAAGAGAAAAGCCATGTCTGTATTTCAGCCTAATGTTAAGTGATGTGTTGTGTTTTGACATCGTTTAAATTTTTGCATTGTTTGTCTCTCAACAAATTTTGAAAGAAGATATGCCATCTCTGATCACTTCCTTTTATCACTCTCCACTCACATCCCCCTTCCCCTCCCAACCCTACTTCCTTCTGTGTCTGGCCCTGGAAAAAACTCTCTCTTAATTCTCTTACAACTGCACTTTCAAAATCCCAACTGTCCAGCCTTTGGCCCTCCATTCACCAGGACATTTCTGCAGCTACCGATCTGCTCAACCACACCCTCACCACCACCTTTAAATGCCCTAGACCCCATTAAATCTATTACTCTATCTCATCCTGACCGTGCCCCCTGGTACGGCCCTCATCTTCGCTCCCTTAAGTCCAAGGGACGCAGACTTGAACAGATATGGCGGAAAACTGGTTTAACCATTTCACTGCCAGACCTGGCTGGACCACACAAAGCATTATCGGGTCCTGCTCTCGTCTGCCAAAATTGCTCACTATTCCAGAATCATCCTGGAATGCAAAGATAACCCTGGCTTCTTTTCTCTACTGTAAACCATTTTCTTAAAATCCTCTCCCCTGTCTCCTCCACCCTCACCTCCAACAACAAGTGCGAGGAGCTCAAGGACTTCTTTGTCACTAAGATTGAGACCATCCGATCAACTGCCTCTGCCACTTCCCTCCCTCCCTAGCCCACCGGGCCAAACCTCCTCTAAGGTTCCCCCCTGCCCTAGCCCTAAACTCACATCTTTCTCTCATTTCTCTCCGATATCCCCTCATGCCCTCTGCGAGCTCATCTTGTCCATGAGACCCACCTTCTGCTCCCTTGACCTTATTCTCACTAAATTGCTGACCACCCAACTTCCCTGGCTCCCATATTAACTGATATTGTTAACAGTTCTCTCTCCTCAGGTACTGTCCCCCTCTTCAAATCTGCCAACATCACCCCTCTCCTCAAAAAACAACCCTTGACCACTCCGTCCTTGCAAACTACCGCCCGTCTCCAACCTCCCTTTAATCTCCAAAGTCCTTGAACAGCTGTCGCCTCCCAAATCCGTGTCCATCTTTCCCGGAACTCCATATTTGAATCCCTCTAATCAGATTTTCACCCCTGCCACAGTACCAGAACGGCTATCAAAGTCTCAAAAGACATTCTATGGGGTAAAAATTGAGTCGCGCCCCATTTGGGGCGCTAACCTCGCCGGGGCGCGACTTTTAGCGCGCCGAAAAAATTAGCGGCCCCGCGCCGGAACTTCAGTGGTTGCGCCCCAAGAGGGAAGCGGGGCGCCACTGGAAGCACCCCGCATCCCTCTTGGGGCGCTGCGAGTGAATATCCTGGCGCTACGTGCCGCAGCGCCACGCGCTGCGGCACGTCGCGCCGCGGTATTGCAGGCCTTCCTCCCCTTCTTAAAGGGGAGGGACCCTGCGCAGCGCGAACCGGGGCCCAGCTGGGCCCCCAGGGATCGGGAGTGCCGGCAAAAGAGCCCGGCACTCAAGAGAAGTGCCGGGCTCTTGGAGCGCAGCCAGCACTTCACGGTGGGGGGGCTTCACGGGGGCCGGGGGCAGGTGCTGGCAGGCGGCCAGCAACAAAAATGGCCGCCTGCCACCTCCCCTTTAAATATCGCCGCCCCGGCCGCACGTACGCCTCCCTGAACCCGTCGGACATAGCGTCTGGCGGTAAATCAGGGGGCGCGACTGAAGATCGCGGCCGGGGCGCGAGCGGGGTGCTGCGCACGGCGATGACGTCATCGCCGGCGGCGCAGCGCCACAGGGCGCTACCGGCTGCCGCCGCCGCTAACCTCCCACTAAATTTTTCGGGAGGCGTGGGCGGCGCTGCGCCCGGGCGTTAGCTGCTTTACGCCCCATTAGCGCCCTCTTAAGGCGCTAACGGGAGGCGCAAGCAGCTGAATTTTTCCCCCTATGTCTTTTATGTCATTCTATGGCAACGGTAAACTATCCGTGCTCGTCCTTCTCGACCTGTCTGCAGCCTTTGACACAGTTGACCACACCATCCTCCTCCAACACCTCTCCACCATCGTCCAGCTGGGTGAGACTGCACTCGCCTGGTTGCATTCTTATCTATCCAGTCATAGCCAGAAAATCACCTGCAATGGCTTCTCTTCCCGCTCCCGCACCGTTACACCTGGTGTCCCCCAAGGGTCTATCCTTTGCACCCACCCCCCTCCTATTTCTCATCTACATGCAGCTCCTCAGCGACATCATCCGAAAACACAGTGCCAGTTTACACATGTATGCTGACGACACCCAGCTCTACCTCACCACCACCTCTCTCGATCCCTCCACTGCCTCTGATTTGTCAGACTACTTGTCCGACCTCCAGTACTGGATGAGCAGATTTTTCCTCCAACTAAATATTAGGAAGACTATTGCCTTCGGTCCCTGCCACAAACTCCGTTCCCTAGCCACCGACTGCATACCTCTTCCTGGCAACTGTCTGAGGCTGAACCAGACTGTTCGCAGCCTTAGTGTCAAATCTGACCCCAAGATGAGCTTCTGACCACATATTCCACCTCCGTAACATCGCTCGATTCCGCCCCTGCCTCAGCTCATCTGCTGCTGAAACCCTCATCCCTGCCTTTGTTACCTCTGGTCTTGACTAAAACAATGCACTCCTGGCCAGCCTCCCACGTCCTACCCTCCGTAAACTTGAGGTCATCCAAAACTCCTTGTCCTAACTCACACCAAGTCCCAGTCACCCATCACCCATCACCCCTGTGCTCGCTGACCTACATTGGCCTCGATTTTAAAATTCTCATCCTTGTTTTTAAATCACTTCATGGCCTCGCCCACTCCCTATCTCTGTAATCTCTTCCAGCCCTACAACCCTCCGAGATATCTGTGCTCTCCAATTCTGGCCTCTTGAGCATCCTCAATTTTAATCGCTCCACCATTGGCGGCCATGCCTTTAAATGCCAAGGCCCCAAGCTCTGGAATTCCCTCCGGAAACCTCTCTGCCTCTCCATCTCTATCCTCCTTGAAGACATTCCTTAAAACCTACCTCTATCTCCCCTAACACTCCTTATGTGGCTCGGTGTCAAATATTGTTAGATAACGATCTGTGACACGCCTTGGGACGTTTTCGTATGTTAAAGGCGCTATATAAAAAGAAAGAAAGACTTGCATTTATACAGTGCCTTTCACGACCTCAGGATGTCCCAAAGCAATTTACAACCAATGATGAACTTCTACCTCCTTCCCAAGATCCACAAACAGGGCTGCCCTGGTAGACCCATCGTTTCAGCCTGTTCTTGCCCCACGGAACTTATCTCTTCCTATCTCGACTCTATTTTTTCTCCCCTTGTCCAGTCTCTTCCCACCTACATTCGCGACTCTTCCGACGCCCTCCGTCACTTTAACAGTTTCCAGTTTCCTGGCCCCAACCGTCTCCTTTTCACTATGGACGTCCAATCCCTCTACACCTCCATCCCCCACCAGGACGGCCTGAGGGCGCTCCGTTTCTTCCTTGAACAGAGGCCCAACCAGTCCCCATCCACCACCACCACCCTCCGCCTAGCTGAACTTGTTCTCACATTAAACAACTTCTCCTCTGACTCCAGTCACTTCCTCCAAATTAAAGGTGTTGCTATGGGAACCCGCATGGGCCCTGCCTGTTCATGGAATATGTGGAACATTCTTTGTTCCAGTCCTACTCAGGTCCCCTCCCTCACCTCTTTTTCCGGTACATCGATGACTGTATCGGTGCCGTTTCCTGCTCTCGACTTGAACTAGATAAGTTCATTCACTTTACTTCCAATTTCCACCCTTCCCTCACCTTCACATGGTCCATCTCCGACTCTTCCCTTCCCTTCCTTGACTTCTCGGTCTCCATTTCTGGCGATCGGCTTTCGACAAACATCCATTACAAGCCCACTGACTCCCACAGCTACCTGGACTACACTTCCTCCCACCCCGCTTCCTGTAAGGACTCTATTCCATTCTCCCAGTTTCTCCGTCTCCGCCGCGTCTGTTCTGACAATGCCACCTTCCATACCAGTGCTTCCGACATGTCTTCCTTTTTCCTCAACCGAGGATTCCCCTCTACTGTGGTTGACACGGCCCTTGACCGTGTCCATTCTATCTCCCGCACTTCTGCCCTCACCCCTGCCCCTCCCTCCCGGAACCACGATAGGGTTCCCCTTGTTCTCACCTTTCATCCCACCAGCCTCCACATTCAACGGATAATCCTCCGCCATTTCCGCCACCTCCAACGTGATCCCACCACCGAACACATCTTCCCCTCACCTCCCCTTTCAGCATTCTGAAGGGACCGCTCCCTCCGCGACACCCTGGTCCACTCCTCAATCACCCCTAACAGCCCTTCTCCTTCGCCTGGCACCTTCCCGTGCAAGCGCAGGAGATGCAACACCTGCCCTTTTACCTCCTCCCTTCCCACTGTCCAGGGCCCCAAACACCCCTTCCAGGTGAAACAGCGATTTACTTGTAATTCTTGCAATTTAATATACTGTATTCGCTGCTCACGATGCGGTCTCCTCTACATTGGGGAGACCAAACGCAGATTGGGTGACCGCTTTGTGGAACACCTCCGTTCAGTCCGTAAGGGTGACCCCGAGCTCCCGGTCGCTTGTCACTTTAATTCTCCGCTTCACTCCCACTCTGATCTCTCTGTCCTCGGCCTATTACACTGTTCCAATGAAGCTCAACGTAAGCTCGAGGAACAGCACCTCATTTTTCGATTAGGCACTTTACAGCCTTCCGGACTCAACATTGAGTTCAACAATTTCAGACAATAATCCCTGCCCCCATTTTTCATGCTGTATGATTTTTGCCATTCCCATTTGCAACATTTTATCTTTCCTGCCTCTTACATAAGCACAGTATATTCTTTCAATTCCTTCCTCCCCTCCTAAACCACCCCCCCCTCCCCTGTCTCTGCACCTGCTTAATATCTGTTACATCTCCAGCTTTTTCCAGTTCTGATGAAGGGTCCCAGACCTGAAAATGTGATGTTATCCACTTTGGTAGGAAAAATAAAAAAGCAAATTATTATTTAAATGGAGGGAGACTACAAAATGCTGCGGTACAGAGGGATCTGGGGGTCCTTGTACATGAAACACAAAAAGTTAGCATGCAGGTACAGCAAGTAATTAGGAAGGCAAATGGAATGTTGGCCTCTATTGCAAGGGGGATGGAGTATAAAAGTAGGGAAGTTTTACTACAACTGTACAGGACGTTGGTGAGACCACACCTGGAGTAATGCGTACAGTTTTGGTCTCCTTATTTAAGGAGGGATATACTTACATTGGAGGCAGTTCAGAGAAGGTTCACTCGGTAATTCCTGAGATGAAGGGTGACGTAAGAAAACTACTAGGCACTTGGTCTAAGCGTTAAACAAAGCTTTAATCTACTGTTTTACAACGTGGAGGTCTCGTTGTGTCCTTCACTAGCTCCTGTTAAGAATGTCCTGCGCAAGCTGAGCCCGTGCCCGAGTATATTCTCCCTGGACAGCACCACCCGCAGGCCACTCAGTATTATTTCATAAGTCTTTCTTTCATGAATGACAGATTCATGTCAAAGGGTTTGTCTTATGAAGAAAGGTTGAGCAGGTTCGGCCTATACTCTGGAGTTTAGAAGAATGAGAGGTGATCTTATTGAAACGTATAAGATTCTGAGGGGGCTTGACAGGGTAGATGCAGAGAGGATGTTTCCCCTCGTGGTGAAATCTAGAACTAGGGGGCATAGTTTCAGAATAAGGGGTTGCCCATTTAAAACGGAGATGAGGAGGAATTTCTTCTCTCAGAGGGTCGTGAATCTTTGGATTTCTCTACCCCAGAGAGCTGTGGAGGCTGGGTCATTGAATATATTTAAGGTGGAGATGGACAGATTTTTGAATGATAAGGGAGTCAAGGGTTATGGGGAGTGGGCAGGAAAGTGGAGTTGAGGCCAAGACCAGATCAGCCATGATCTTATCGAATGGCAGATCAGGCTCGAAGGGCCAAATGGCCTATTCCTGCTGCTATTTCTTATGTTCTTATGTATGTTCTTATGAAATTTAACGCAGAAAAGTACGAAGTGCTACATTTTGGCAGGAAGAACAAGGACAGGCAATATAAACTAAAGGGTACAATTCTCAAGGGGGGTGCATGAACAGAGAGACCTGGGAGTGGATGTGCACAAATCATTGAAGGTGGCAGGGCAGGTTGAGAAAGCGGTTAAAAAAGCATACGGGATACTGGGCTTCATAAATAGGGGCATGGAGTACAAAAGCAAGGAAGTTATGAAGAAACTTTATAAAACACTGGTTCGGCCTCAACTGGAGTATTGTGTCCAATTCTGGGCACTGCATTTTAGGAAGGATGTGAAGGCCTTGGAGAGGGTGCAGAAACGATATACGAGAATGATTCCAGGGATGAGGGACTTCAGTTACGTGGATAGACTGGAGAAGCTGGGAATGTTCTCCTTAGAGCAGAGAAGGTTGAGAGGAGATTTGATAGAGGTGTTCAAAATCATGATGGGTCCAGACAGAGTAGATAGAGAGAAACTGTTCCCATTGGCGGAAGGGTCGAGAACCAGAGGACACAGATTTAAGGTGATTGGCAGAAGAACCAAAGGCGACATGAGGAAAACTTTTTACGCAGCGAGTGGTTAGGATCTGGAATGCACTGCCTGAAAGGGTGGTGGAGGCAGACTCAATTGTGACTTTCAAAAGGGAATTGGATAAGTACCTGAAGGAAAAAAAATTGCAGGGCTACGGGGAAAGGGCGGGGGAGTGGGACTAGCTGAGGTGCTCTTGCAGAGAACCGGCATGGGCTCGATGGGCCGAATGGCCTCCTTCTGTGCTGTAACCATTCTATGATTCTATGGGGCCTAGGCAGCTGAAGGTATGGCTGCCAAGGGTGGGGACGGTGGGATGCACAACAGGTCTGAGTCACAGGAACGGAGAATTTGGAGGGGTCGGGGGATTGTCGAGGTTACTAATATAGGGAGGTCGTGAAGGCATTTAAATAAGAGGATGAGGATTTTAAATTTGAGGTGTTGGGAGACCGAGAGCCAATATAGGTCAGTGAGGATAGGGGTGATGGATGACCATGATTTTGTGCAGGATAGGATGTCGCAACAGAGTTTTGGATTTGCTGAAGTTTACAGAGCGCTGAGGATGGGAGACCAAGCAGGAGAGCATTGGAATAATTTAGTCTGGAGGTAACAAAGACATGAATTTGGGTTTGAACAGTAGATGGGCTGATGCAGAGGTGGAGGCAGGCAATATTATAGAATGGAAGTGGGTGGTCTTTGTGATGGAGAGAATATGCGGTCAGGAGCTCAGCTCAGGGTTGAATAGGACTCCAAGGTTGTGAGCTGCCTGGTTCAGCCTGGGGAGGGGAATGGAATCAGTGGAAAAGTTAAGAAGTTTGTGGCGGGGGCTTTAGTCTTGGCAACGTTTAGCTGGAGGAAATTGTGGCTTATCCAAGACTGGACAAGCAGTCTGACAACACAGAAGCAGTGGATGGGTTGAGAGAGGTGGTGGAGAGATAGAACTGGGTGCCTGCAGCATACATTGTGGAACCTGACCCCATGACCAATTGTGCAGCAGATACGCTTAAGTCTGTGCCCCTTGGACCTGAGGGAGTGAAGATGGGGTTTATACCAGGGAGAATGACTAGGATAGGACAGAGTAAAGGTTTTGTTGGGGACAACAGCATCATAGGTGAGGGAGTGGCTGAGCCAATCAACAGCTGCAGAAGTATTGTGGTGAATGGAAGGCCAAAGGCTGGGCAGTGGGAGTTTGAAAGTGCACTTGGGGGAGAGATTTTTACAAGGACTGCCGCAGCAGGAGATGATGCTGGTAAGGGTTAGAGGCTGTGGGTGGTGAGGGATATAAGGTTGTGGTCAGCGATGGGGTTGTTGTTGATTGAGACCACTAGAATAACAGAGACAAGGCCGAAGGGATGTCCATGAATATGTGTACAGGAGTTTATATGGAGGAGGAGGTTCAGGGAGGGCAGTGAATTCAGTGCAGTGATGGGTTAGGGGAGGGATTTGGGAGATAAAGTACCCAAGAGGGGAGAAGCAAAAGGTAGAATGACTGGGGACAGGAAGAGCCCAAGATGGGCTTAGAGGAAAAAAAGGATGTACAAGAATTGGGCTTGGGTCTGGAGTGCAGCCGAAATGCTCACATGAATGGACACAGGTTACATAGACATGGCAAAGATTAGTGGAGACATGACCTGGTCAGCAGCAGGGAACCCTTCTCCTTACTCCCAGGGCTTTGTATCATTGGATCAAAAATTGTTACACACGGTACACACGGTACCATTTAATTTTAAGATAAAATGTTACAATATGTAATGAGCAAACTGACAACCCACAGGTGCAGAACTTCACTGGATCAACAACCTCATTAAACATTAAAGCGCTCCACAAAGCAAGGCCTATAGTTGTCTTTTCCCACATTACAACAGTGACTACACTTCAAAAAGTACTTAACTGGCTGTAAAGCGCTTTGGGACGTCCGGTGGTCGTGAAAGGTGCTATAGAAATGCAAGTCTTTCTTTTTTCTTCTTTCAGTGAGTCTCCCTCTGTGGGTTCAATTGGAAAAGGCACCGATCCCTGGTCTGTGCTAATTTCCTGAAGGTTTAGTGGATAAAGGCGCTGATCCCTGGTCTGTGCTGAGTGTATGATGGTCTAGTAACGAGACAATTATGGTGTATACGAGCGTCACTAATCCTTTCCTAATACAGATTCCATTTGCTTGGATTCTTAAACACTGTCTAGCAGCACAATGAAACACCCACCGTTACAATCCAAGCATTAGCCTTCCTCAGCTGCTGGCGGCTTTGCTTTGCTTTGTCCTCTTTACAGCAGTCTGGTGAGTAAGTAACAACCCAGTAGGGCAAACCAGTGTATCCCCAGCAAAGTAGTTCTTGTGAATGAATGCAAGTACTTTCTTTCCTTCCTTCTTTCCTTTACTTCAGTGTGGTACACACTGATCAGAGAGGTCCCAAATTCAAACCCAGTCTGTGCTAAGTCAGTTGGCCTCAGCCAGGATGACACGGAGGAGATGACTACAACTGGACTCGTTAGCCTGGGGTAAAGAGCGGAAAAATCAGCTCAGGTTCTGGCTCTTGATCACCATCCAGTGAACCTTTCTGGAAAGTGTGTTGCATAGAAATTCTGAGCACTGCTGTGTGGCCTGAAGGGTATAGTGGTTATATTATCGGAACGAGTAATCTGGATTCAGTATCCAGAGAACAGAGTTCAAATCCCACCATGGCAATATGAGAATGTGAAATTTAAAAAAAGTTGTCATCAGTAAAAGTGGCCCTAACTGGTTCACTAATGTACTTTAGGGAAGGAAACGTGCCGTCTTCACCCAGTCTGCCCTAAATGTGATTCCAGTCCCACACCAATGTGACTGACTCTTAACTGCCTTCTGAAATGGCCCAGGAAACTATTCACGTTTGTCTCAAGCTTCTACAATGAGTAACAAGAACTGGACTTCAGCGGTTCAAGATGAAAGTCCATTGTCACCTTCTCGGGGCAACTAGGCATGGGCAATAAATATCAGCCACACTCAGTGATGCTCACATCCTGAAAATGAATTAAAAAAACAGTGTGATCTGATTGGCCTGTCGGCTGACACCCCCACAATTCCCAGGGTCTAACACATATGCATAAATTGCAGGGAGCGTGGGTCCCACCTGTAGAGGGAGGAGAATTTTGGTGGGGAGGGAGACTCGTAGGGGGGTGAGGAAGTGGTGCAGCAGTAGGATATAAAACCTGCTGCTGCTTAAAGGGGCGGTGAGTGGTGACATCAATGGAAACAGAGAGCAGCCACTTTCGTGGAGTTGGACCTGGATGTGCTCCTCTGTGAAATACAATGCAGGAGAGATGGTCTGTTTGGCCTAGCTGGCAGAAGGTCCCTGAATTCAGTCTTTTGCACCATGTGAAGAAAGATAGTTGTGGCTGTTAGTGCCACTTTACTGACACTTAGGACTGCAGCGCAGAAAGAGTTCAACAAACTAACCAGGGCATCCAAGGTTCCAGTGGGCGTGGCTAATCTTACTGACCGATTTCCTACATTACAGCAGGGTCTACACTTCAAAAGTACTTCATTGGCTGTAAAGCGCAATGGGTCATCCTTCGGCTGTGAAAGACACCGTATAAATGTTCTTTCTTCTTTCTTTAACTGTTCGTGCTCCGTTAAATGCAGCTCAGCACACTTTATTATAGTGTCAGCTGTGGCTCAGTGGTCGCCTCTGAGTCAGAAGTTGTGGGTTCAAGTCCCACTCCAGGGACTTGAGCACATAAATCTAGGCTGACACTCCAGTGCAGTGCTGAGGGAGTGCTGCACTGTCAGCGGGGCCGTCTTTTGGATGAGACGTTAAACCGAGGCCCCGTCTGCTCTCCCAGGTGGACGTAAAAGATCCCATGGCGCTATTTCGAAGAAGAGCAGGGGAGTTATCCCCGGTGTCCTGGCCAATATTTATCCCTCAATCAACATCACTAAAACAGATTATCTGCTCATTATCACATTGCTGTTTGGGGAGCTTGCTGTGTGCAAATTGGCTGCCGCGTTTCCCACATTACAACAGTGACTGACTACACTCCAAAAGTACATCATTGTCTGTAAAACGCTTTGAGACGTCCGGTGGTCGTGAAAGGCAGGATATAAATGTAAGGCTCTCTCTCTCTCTCTATTTTGTCTGTCAAATATTATAATCTCTCCATCTTCTTATACTCCAAATAAAATACAGCAAGAAGAGGTGGGGTTTAAAGAGGGTCTGAAAGGAGGAGAGGGAGATTGAGAGGCAGAGTGGTTTAGGGAGGAGCTTCCAGTGTGGTCTAGATGGCTGAATGTACGATCGCCAACGGTGAGGCGAGGATTGGAGGGTGTCAAATATTCTAACCTCGCCATCTTCTTTTACTCCAAATAAGCAAGAAGCTGCAGAGGAGTAGGAATAAAATGCGCACAGTCCATCTGCCTCAGGCCATGCTACCAGACATCCTCACCCACACCATCATTCACCCTTTCTATCGTACTCATTATTACAGAGTGATCCTTCCAAGGTGATGGTGAGATTTTATTAATGGGTGAAGCACAGGGCATGATGGAGCCAGAAGAGTCAGGAGTGAAAATGAGTCTGACATTCTTCATGTGTGAGCCAAGCCAGTGAGTGCCAGCAAGCTTTTCAACTACTGCATCACAGCCAAGCCCCATTCTGACCTGACCAACATTTACAGACAGGGGATTACTTTCCAGCGCGGGTCTTTGATTACTGACCAGAAGTGCTGACATCATTTAATTCAGCACAGACGAGTGATTGAACAATGGATGTATGGATTTTCTGGCCTGTATGGATTAGCTACCTTTATGCCTTAGTCAACTGAGCCATTAGGGAAGCCCCAACTCTCATTTCTTAACTCTTGTCCAGAGCTTTTCTTAGAATTCCAATCGCTCCAGGGTTAATTCAGCACCTTTGGAGTCTTGGATCGGGACCCATGAGGGAGGCAGACAGACAGACAGACAGGAGAGACTCGAAAAGCTCACAGCCTGCCATCTCAATTCACAATGCCACTCAAATCAAGTTTCATTGTGAAACATTATATTGGGAGTTAGCCACAAAATTGCTGTCTCAGATCCCCCAGAACTCTCTATTCCTCTGATTCTAGCTTCTTGTGCACCCTCCAATCTTCGCCCCACCGTTGGCGGTCGTGCGTTCAGCTGTCTAGGCTACACTCGCTGGAAGTCCCTCCCTAAACCTCGCTGCCTCTCAATCTCCCTCTCCTACTTTCAGATCCTCCTTAAAACCCCTTCTGAATATTTCCTGCTTTGTCTCGCGCTGCATTTTTGTCTGATTACACTTCTGTGAAGTGCCTTGGGAGGTTTTTCTATGTTAAAGGCGCTATATAAATGCAAGTTCTTATTTGTTTATAGCAAGCAGTTTTAAGCATAAAACACAGCAATGAGAGCCAACTACAGTACAAGACACAGATTAGTATACTGATATTGTCCCTTTATAACATATCGAATTGTGCAACAATTAACCGTATACACTTCCCCTTTAAATGTGTGGTGTATTTTTTTTAAAGAAATCATAGTTTCCATTTCCCTGATTCCGGCCTCCCTGCTGGTGGCTCAAAAGGTCATCCTCCAGAGCTAGAAAAGCAGGCAGGAAACATCCATCACAATACAGGGGAAAATACTGCCAGAAATAGCTGCAGTACATGCTGCTGGTCCAAGTTAGCACTTTATGACCCAACTATGGTGATGTCACTAATTTAATTGTGATAAAACATAGCTTTTTCAATGGCTTGGTCAGTAATTGTATTCAATATTGATTTGGGTAACCCTAGCTGAGTTGGTAATAAGGGTTATGGGGGAAAAATTCGGTGGCGCCCCCTTTGGGGCGCTAAATTCGCCGAGGCGCTACTTTTAGCACCCCGAAAAAGTTAGCGCCCCGTGCCATAAATCGAGTGATAGTGCCCCAAGCAGGCGGTGGGACGCTATTAGAAGCTCTCCCCCTCCTTTCTGGGGTGCTACCACTGAATATCGCGGTGCTACGTGCAACAGCACCACACGCATCGGCACATAGCGTATTACAGGCCTCCCTCCCCTGGTTAAAGAAGCGGTGCCTAGCGCTGCGTGCACCGGGGCCCTGCTGGACCACCGGGGTGCCATGGAAACAGCCCCGGCACTCAAGAGGAGTGCCGGGCTGAGCGATTGTGGCTGGCACCCCGAATGAAAGAGGGGAAGGGGGCAGGTGCTGGCAGGCAGCCAGAAAAAAAAATGGCCGCCCGACACCTGCCCCTTTAAATACCGCCGCCGCAGCTGCACAAACGCCACCGTGACCCTGTCGGACATATCGTCCGGCGATAGGTCAGGGAGCGCAGCTGAAGTTTGCGGCCAGGGGCGCAAGCGGGGCGCTGCACACGGCGATGGCATCGTCGTTGGAGGCACAGCGCCGCAGGGCACTATCGGCTACCGCCACCGCTAAGCTCCTGCTGAAGTTCGCGGGAGGCGTTAGCGGTGCCGCGCCCGGGCGCTAGTGGCTTTGCGCCCTGTTAGCGCTCCCGGGGGCGCTAATGGG
Organism: Squalus acanthias; assembly: GCA_030390025.1. NCBI lineage: Eukaryota > Metazoa > Chordata > Chondrichthyes > Squaliformes > Squalidae > Squalus > Squalus acanthias. The sequence goes on along the minus strand of CM059432.1, from coordinate 27,623,067 downwards.
AGACGCAAAGCAACCCAATTTTTCCCATAGTGTCCCAGTGGACCATGGAGGGGAAATATTAGCCAGGATTCTTGCTCCAGATCACTATCTAATGGCCACTGTTGGAAATCCTTGGAGGCATGGGCATTGGATGACAACAGGATTGAGCACAACTGTGATGCTTTCCTAGTTCAACAATGTTGCGTACCCACTGATTAGGCAAGGGACACAGCAGCCAATCAGCTCAATCTCTGGTCACCTAATCAGTTAGAGTGCAAGTAGGGATGTGGCAATTGGCTACCCTGAAAGCACTGATACGATTCTGCAGCCACCAATGATCCTCAGCTATTTTAGCAAAGTGCTCATTCTCAACTATGTGAGAAAATTACAGTCGCTCCCAAAACTGTCCTCACCTGACATCCACATATGCATCACTGGATAGTGTTCAGGACTAGATGCTGTCAAGGAAATATTTACAGGGATATGGGGAAAGAGCAGGGGAGTGGGCCTAATTGGATAGCTCTTTCAAAGAGCCAGCACATGCACGATGGGCCAAATGGCCTCCTTCAGTGCTGAACCATGCTACGATTCAATAAGTGTTAACGGCTTAGTGAACAACGGAAACAACACAGCCAAGCCCAATTCAGTCCTTTCCCCACATCTACACACACACACACATTCTCTCTCCTTCCAACAGGTGTCCCTGAATATTGATCAACAGCAGGACACTTGGCTGATTTCCCCTTTCCTAATCCACAGCACTGAGCTCAATTGTAGCACCTCAAATGCTTCCCAATTCATGGATCAGCTCAGACCAGCTATTTAACCCAGGGTTTTCCTGGTGTGTGTGGCTCAGTTCCACATCGGGCAGGGCACTTATCAACTGCACCATCAGAAGAGCTGGGGGAAGAAATTTCACCGAGCTTTATCTTATTGGAAGTTTTGCCTGTGATTTGTCACCTCCCTCAAGAGATTGAGTGGAGTTGATGATACTACAAATATTTACATGGCTTATTGGAAAGCACAGATGTCTTAGGCCCAGTAGCCATTTAATAATACATAAAACTTGTCTTTACACTTTAAATAGAGAGCACAGTCAGCTTACGACATACCTCTCTCTTTCCAGCAGGGGTTTCTGAATATTGATCAGCAGCAGGAAACTTGGCTGGTTTCCCCTTCCCTAACCCAAGAAAGTCCACTCCCTCTACACCTCCGCCCCCAGCAGAACGGTCTGAGGGTTCTCCGTTTCTTCCTTGAACGGAGGCCCAACCAGTCCCCATCCACCACCACCCTCCTCCACCTGGCTGAACTTGTTCTTAATTGAACAACTTCTCTTTGACTCCACTCACTTCTTCCAAATAAAAGGTGTTGCTATGGGAACCGGTATGGGTCCTAGCTATGCCTGCCTTTTCGTGGGATGCGTGAAACATTCTTTATTCGAGTCCTACTCAGGTCTCCTCCCTCACCTCTTTTTCCGGAACATTGATGACTGTATCGGCACCACTTCCTGTTCTCAGCCCGAATTAGAAAACTTAATCAACTTTGCTTCCAATTTCCACCTCTCCCTCACCTTCACATGGTCCATCTCTGACTCTGACTCGTCCCTTCCTTGACTTCCCTATCTCCATTTCTAGGGAGGTTAGGCTGTCGACCAATATCTACTATAAGCCCACTAACTCTCACAGCTGCCATCATTACACTTCCTCCCACCCCGCTTTCTGTAAGGACTATATTCCATTCTCCCAATTTCTCCGTCTCCGTCGCATCTGTTCTGACGATGCCACCTTCCACACCAGTGCTTCTGATATGTCTTCCTTTTTTCTCAACCAAGGATTCCCCTCCACCATGGTTGATAGGGCCCTCGACAGTGTCCATCCCATTTCCTGCACTTCTGCACTCACCCCTTCTCCTCCCTCGCAGAACCACAATAGGGTTCCCCTTATCCTCACCTTCCACCCCACCAGCCTCTATATTCAACAGATCATCCTCCGCCATTTCCACCACCTCCAGCGTGATGCCACCACCAAACATCTTACTCACCCTTTCAGCATTCCGAAGGGACTGTTCCCTCCGTGACACCCTGGTCCACTCTTCAATCACCCCAGCACCAGCTCCCCTTCCCACAGCACCTTCCCTTGCAAGCGAAGGGGATGCAACACCTGCCCTTTCACCTCTTCCTTTCCCACCATCCAGGGCCCCATACCCTCCTGCCAGGTGAAACAGTGATTTACTTGTACTTCTTTCAATTTAATATACTGCATTCATTTCTCACGATACCAAACGCAGATTGGGTAATCACTTTGCAGAACACCTCCATTCAGTCCATAAGCGTGACCCTGAGCTTCTGTTCGCTTGCCATTTTAATTCACCACCCCGCTCCCACTCTGACCTCTTTGTCCTCTTTGTTTCAATGAAGCTCAACGGAAGCTCTAGGAACAGCACATCATCTTTCGATTAGACTCTTTACAACCTTCTGGACTCAACATTGGATTCAACAATTTCAGATCATAACCACTCTCCCATTTTTTTCAGACAGCAGTTGCTGGCAATGAATCTGCTGTTGCCATTTACAGCTCCTCTAGAACCATTTTTTGTTTCTTTACTTGTCCCATTGCCAACCCCTTTTGCCTTGCCCCATCATCCCTTTTGTCTTTTAATCTCTCCTGCCTTCCACCCTATCACAGACCTTCCCTTTTGTTCTTTCCTCCCCTCCCCCCTTTCCCTGCCTCTGTACTTGCTTAAAACCTGTTACATCTCTAACCTTTGCCAGTTCTGATGAAGGGTCTTTGACCTGAAACGTTAACTCTGTTTCTCTCTCCACAGATGCTGCCTGGCCTGCTGAGTGTTTCCAGCATTTTCTGTTTCTATTTACGACGTACCTCTGTTGGTTTTGTGCCCCTTGCTCATTTTATTCAGCCACTAATCATTACCACCCTAGGCCTTCCTGGAAACACTAGCAGATGATTCTGGGAATCTTTGTGGTTTTGATATTTAATGGATTAACTGAATTGGACTTTAATCTTTGAAGTTCAACAAAAGGGTAAATTTTGTGAGACTCTGTTCCAGGGATTCTCAGTGCTCCCAATTTTGAGGCCATTTGACTGAAAAATTCATAGAGCCACAAATTAGATGCACTGACCTCCGCACTCTATTCTCTGATCCATAGTTCTGTTGAGCAAGAGCGTGCGTTGGAAGAGGAAAGTTGCAAAATTTGGAATCTTGTTTCAGGGACAGAAAGAACAGACTTGGGGGAAAAATTCGGTTGCTTTGCGCCTCCCATTAACGCCCTAAGAGGGCGCTACTGGGGCGCAAAGCAACTAGCGCCCAGGCGCGGCGATGTTTGCAGCGCTCGCGAAATTGACCAGACATTTTGCGGCGGCGCTAAACACTACTGCCATGATCTCCTGTGCCCACAGATCGTGACGTCAGTCGAGCGTGCAACGCCCCGGTAGCGCCCCGGACCGGATATTGAGTGGCGCCCCCTGCCTTACCGCCTGCCGCTAGCAACGACAGGTTGAGGGAAACGTTTTGCAGTCAGGAAGGGACAGGGGGAGCGCTATTTAAAGGCGGCTGCTTCCTGACTTTTTTTGTCGGCGACATTTTTGCACCACGCATTCTGAGAGAGAGAGAGAGAGAGACACTTCTGGAGAGATTCAATGCTGTGTGAAGGAGTTTTGGGTACTGAGCAGCAATTTGCAGGTTCATTTTGATTTGACTTTCCTTGCATCGATTTAGAAGAGACTATGGGGGCTGGACTCTGAGCTCTTTCCCTGGGCCTCTCCATTGTTCTTTCCAGTAGATTTGATGTACAGGTCTCTCCAGGCCGAGATTCAAGGCTGCAATGAGCAGGGTGTGGACGGAGAGCAAGATCGACACTCCCCTTTAAGAATTGGCTGGCGCCAGTGTGTCTGTGTTCCATTGTTGACTGCCATCGCATGAGCTTCGCCAGCACTCTGAGTTGGCGCCTCGCTCCTTGGCGTTAGCACCTTAAGAGAGGTGTGTAGCGCCTGATTTAGCGCTCCAATCACCTCCAGGGGTGATAGAAGCCAAGTTTGCAGTCGGAGGCGATAATTAGCGCCAGGCGCTAAACTTTGCGCCCAGCCGATAATTGCGCCCCAAACGGGACGATACTGAATTTCTCCCCTTGCATTTATATAGTGCCTTTCACATCCAAAGTGCATCACAGCCAATGAATTACTTTTGAAGTGTAGAGACTATTGTCTTGTTGGCAGGTGCAGCAGCCAATTGACACTCAGCAATGTCCCACAATCAGCAATGAGGTAAATGACCAGTTAAGCTGTTTTTTTGGTGGTGTTGGTTGAGGGACAAATGCTGACCAGGACAACAGGGAAAAAACAGGCATTTCCCTGCACTTTAAATAGTACCATGGGATCTTTTGCATCCACCTGAGAGGGCAGACAGGACAGGGGTTCGGTTTAATGTCGCCACAAAAGATAGCGCCTCCGACGATTCAGCACTTCATCACTACTGCACTGAAGTGTCAGCCTCCATTATGTGCTCAAATCAAGTGGCAGGCCTTGTACCTCCAACCATCTCACTCAGAGGCAAGAGTGCTACTACCACTGAGCCAAGGCTGACACTGATACAACTGCTAGACATGGAAAATCTGTAATTTTTTTGGCGTTCCCAAATGACAGACCAAATAGCGGATATTTGCTGAGCCATAGATGGTTCATACCATACTAGATTTATATGACAAATTGAGGCCATATTTCTCTTAATGACTCACTCATTGGGACTGTGAGTATCTCAAACACATAGACTAAAAAGTCCCTGGTTTAATCTTCAGTCTTTGACAAGTGCCTCAGTCTTTAAATTCAGTTACTTCTGCTGGAAAGTGCATGCGTGGACATCGGATGAGGGCAGGATTAGGCTTGGTTGTATGCACTCCTTAGTTGAATAGCCCGATAAAACTTACTGGGCTCATACTTGAAGAATGGCCACTCGTGCTCAGTGCCAGAGGGCTGCAACAAATCAGCACCGTTAGAGAAAATTGAGGTGAAAAATAATTGTAAAAACATTTTTTTTAAAGAGTGTTTGGCAAACCTTTCTTTTGCAAGGGAAAAGAGGTTGAAACCCCGTGTGACATTTAACTAGCGACATGTGCAGGTCACAAGATAATGATTTTTGATATGATTTGGGTTCTAATGTTGAGTGTTTGAAAACAGAAAAATATTTGCCCAACACTTTTCCATGAAGTCAGTGTACCTTTAAAGGGCTGCACTTGAATTTCCCTAGCAGTTCTCAAAATATTCACATTTCCTGTCATACTGCTGTTTATCATCAAATGTAAAATACTTTAAAGTGGAATTAGCAAAATAAACTGCAACCCCACCCCCAGCACCTGTTTTTTCCCCCCAGCTGTAGTTACAGTCTAAACATATGAAACACATTGTTAAAGTCTCTGACAGGAATTTCCCTTAGGTTTTGGAAGAAAATTTCACTCTGTATTTTTTTCCAAATGCACCTGGTTTCATGAGAACAGAAGGTGGCAAGATCTAGTCAGCGACATCGTAAATTTTAGCAAGAAGATTTGTTTGGTTTGCTAAATCGTAGAAGCATTTCCACCATCTCTGCGATCTAGCTGGTACGCAGCAAATCTTTGCCTAAGAATTTTTCGGACACCATTATGCCCATCCTTTTTTTTGACTGATCAGCCCTACCTCCTCACTGCAGGGTAACTGGCACAATCCAGTGAGGAAAAGAGGTTGAAAATCCATGCGTCATTTTTGTTGGACTAACTTTATGCACAAATAGCAAGATGTAGGGCCAGAGTTTCTGCTTTGGGCACAATCACAATTGAGCTGGTTTTCCGAATTGAATTTTATGGTTCAAGTTTCCACTCAAATTCATTTGCATAATCATAAACATAAAATCGTCCTTGAACCAGTGTTTTAGAATGTAATTTTTTCTCCTTACATTAAAAAATAGTCCTTGTTATATTTAAGAGCGGTAACCTGGTGCAATTTTATTAATACAACTGAAAATGGGTTTATCAAAAAAAAATTTTTAATCAGTGTGTCGAAAAGAAAGACTTGCATTTATATAGCGCCTTTCATGACCACCGGACATCTCAAAGCGCTTTACAGCCAATGAAGTACTTTTTTGGAGTGTAGTCACTGTTGTAATGTGGGAAACACGGCAGCCAATTTGCGCACAGCAAGCTCTCACAAACAGCAATGTGATAATGATCAGATAATCTGTTTTAGTGATGTTGATTGTTGAGGGATAAATATTGGCCAGGGCACCAGGGATAACTCCCCTGCTCTTCTTCGAAATAGTGCCGTGGGATCTTTTACGTCCATTTGAGGGAGAGCAGACGGGGGGCCTCGGTTTAACGTCTCATCCAAAAGACAGCACCTCCGACAGTGCAGCACTCCCTCAGCACTGCACTGGAGTGTCAGCCTAGACTTTATGTGCTCAAGTCCCTGGAGTGGGACTATGAACCCACAACCTTCTGACTCAGAAGCGAGGATGCTACCAACTGAGCCACAGCTGACACACCACCTGTGTGTAACCCAATTTTAAAATAACTTAAAATGACTTTAAAAGCTATCCAGAACCATTTACTAGTTTCATTGGTGTACAGTAGTCAGTTTCTTTGTAAATTAAATATTTTTTAATATTTAAAAGTTACCTATCAGTGCCCTTGTGCACAAAAAAAGCTTCATTTTAAGGGCCTCCTTGAAGGTCTGCAAATGGGCACAATTAGCGGCAACTCGCCATAGTGATTAATTCGATCTGGGGGTGTGGCCAGTTTTGTGGGCGGGGCCGGCTTCCAGCGCGTTGTTTTATAAACTAGCGCGAAAGATCACAGAAACTCGATCTGCGCTGAACGTAATTTGCGCTTGAAATTCCTCGGTCTTTTGCGCTGGTTTGGCCGATTTTGGGTGAATTGCATCGAGAAAAAAACAGCGCAACCGAGCGGAAACTCCAGTCCAAAGTGATATGGTGAGGAAGTCGTACTCAACGGGCACATGGACCAGAGTAGGGCCACGACATTGTAACCTCGGTTCTCCAACTTGCACGCCATGCAGGCATGGATTCCTGCTGGGAGTACAGGATCATGGAACTTACTCTCATACTCCACAATCCTTGTTCCCTCGAAAAACACAAGCCCCTTGAACCCATTTCTACTGTCCAATTCAGTGGTGTCCCAAGTCTCCACAAGTCGAATATCCTTAGGATGGAAAAGTTTTGCCTTGTTTCTCTACTTACGCTGACTTCCTAATTTTTAACTTATGTCCACCAGTATTTGAACCCTTTAGCAACATGAACAATTTGCCAGGATCAATGTTGTCATTTCCCTTCATAATCCTCATAAGCTGCACATGACCTGCAGCTGAGAAGGCAGGTGTCAATCAATCGCAGGCCTCAATCAATACTGGCAAATAGAAGTGGCACCACAAAAGGCCAGAGATTACCATCCTGCCTATTTTTCCCTTCCTCCCCTCTTCCCATTGGGTGGGGTGCATGGCCACTGCTTGATGCCTTCCCACAGCACCTTTTCCTGGAAGCGCAGGTCTCTCACATCTGGCTGAAAGCTAAATAAGGCTTCCGGGACGCACTAAGAGCAGCGGCTGGGAATACCTGCTGAAACTTCCGAACTAACAGACGCAAAAGCAACTGTAAAAAGTACATATCGGTCAGTGTATTGAGTTGAGCTTGCTCTGCTGTGTGTCGCATGCAATCTTTCTGTTGGTTGCTCGCTTGCTAACCTACTGCGTTCTTTTAACAAACGACTTTTCTCAGGCAGTGCCATGTCCAGTGCTACATCTGAAGCTGGTGGAGGGTATGAGGATTTGACCACATCCTGAGAAGGAAACAAGCTCAGAGCACGGCGGGCTTCCTGTTACAACTGTACACTGCTGGCTGTTTGTTCTTCCTTTCTGCTTTTGGCAGTCTACAAATTTTTATCATTCTTTATCGCCAAATCCAAATTGACAGTCTCTTCAATAAAGTTGTGGTTCAAGGGAGTAGTATTTATCTTTACAACCGCAGTAAGATGAACCTTTGATATTTCCAGAATAGGCACAAAGTCAATCAGTGGAGGCGGAGCACAACACCTTTTGTCTCCAGCTCATGAGCATCATTTAGCAATGAATCCAGGTAGACTTTGGAAACTGGTTCAAAGATCATGCCACAGCAAATCAGATGATGTCCTGTGCTTCAGTTACAACATCTATACCCAGATCCCAAAACAAATAACCAACAATTACATTCAATAATTTGAGCAGAAGTTTCTGTTCTCTTGGCAATGGATCACAAGCACTGTGCATTTGAAAATCTCTCACACAAAGGTATTTCTTTCTACCCGTTGACAACAGCAATGGCCCTTGCCACAAAAGAGGCACTCCGCAGATGAAATTCCAGGGTCCTGGTTGTGTCTAGGAGTGTAAGCCATCCACTAATTGATGTTTGGTAGAACATTGAACTTTGCCTTTTGAGTAAAAAAAAATTTTTGTCAAAAAGTATATTGCACCTATTTTTTTTAATTATTTGTTCTCGGGACACAGATGATACTGGACTAACTGCTTTCTTTTTATTGTCCATTCTTACTTGCTCTGAGAAGGTGGTGGTGGGCCTTCTCCTTGAACCACTGCAGTCCTTGTGCTGATGGTGCTCCCACAATGGTGTTAAATAGGGAATTCCAAGAATTTGACCTTGCAGCAATAAAGGAACAGCAGCATATGTTCAAGTCAGGATGGGATGTGATTTGAAGGGGAACTTGGAGGTGGGGGAAATTTCCATGAGCTTGCTGCTCTTGTCCTTCTTGGTAAGAGAGGCCTTGTGGCTGGGAGGTACTGTTAAAGTAGGCTTGGTGAGTTGCTGCAATGCATTCTGCAGGTAGTACATTACATAGAATATACAGGACAGAATCAGGCCATTCGGCCCAACTAGTCTGTGGTAGTATTTATACTCCACACGAATCTCCTTCCATTCCATCTACCTCATCTCAGCCTTTCAGCATATCTTTCTATTCCTTTTTCTCTCATGTATTTGTCTAGTTTCCTTTTGAACACATCTAAGCTATTTGCCTCAACCTCTTCCTGTGGAAGTGAGTTCCGTATTCTAATCACTCTCTGAGTAAAGATATTTCTCCTTATTTCCCTATTGGATTTATTTGTAACTATCTTGTATTTATGGCCCCTCGTTTTAGATTCTCCCACAAGTGGAAACATTCTCTCCACATCTACCCTGTCCAACCCATTCATCATTTTAAAGACCATTATCAGGTCACCTCTAAGTCTTAAAAGTCCCAACCTGTTCAATCTTTCCCGATAGCTGTAATCGCTCAGTTCTGGTACCATCCTAGTAAATCTTTTTTGCACTTTCTCCAGTGTTTCTATGTCCTTTTTATAGTATGGAGACCAGAACTATGCACAGTACTCTAAGTGTGGCCTGAGCAGGATCCTGAAGAAGTTTAACTTAACTTCATTATTTTTGAATTCTATATCCCTAGAAATAAATCCCAGTACTCTGTTAGCATTTTTAGTTGCTTTGCTTACCTGTAATGATGCTTTTAATGATTTGTTGACCTGTATCCCTAGATCCCTTTGCTCTTCTACCCCATTCAGTTTCTTATTTTCTAAAGTGAAGCTGATGTTTCTATTTTTCCTACCAAAGTGCATCACCTCACATTTATCGATGTTAAAGTTCATTTGCCACTTAACTGTCCAGTCTGCAAGTTTTCTAATGTCTTCTTGTATTATGTTGCATTCTTCCTCAGTGTTAGCTATACCCCCCAGTTTGATATCATCTGCAAATTTTGATATTGAGTTACTTGTTCCTAAGTCCAAATCATGAATGTAAATTTTGAATAACAGTGGTCCCAGCACTGATCCTTGTGGAACACCGCTTTCCAACCTACTCCAATCTGAATAACTACCCTTTACCCCAACTCCCTGCTTTCTATTTTTAGACAATTTTCTATCCATTTAGCTATTTATCACCTGACTCCACATGCCCTAACCATTGTCATGAGCCTACCGTGTGGTACCTTATCGAAAGCCTTTTGAAAAATACATACTGCAGCCACAGTCTTCTTAGGCAATCCCTCGGAACCGAGGATAACTTGCTTCCACATTAAAAATGAGTTCGCAGCCACAGTGCGCCAGTGGTGGAGGGGATGATTATTGAATCCAGTGGCAGGGGTATCGATCATGCAGACTTCTCTGTCCTGGAGGGTGTCAAACTTCTTGAGTGTTGTTGCAGCTGCACCAGTTCAGGTGAGTGGTGCGTATTCCATCACACTCTTGGCTTGAGAATTGCCGTTGGTGGAGAGGCGTTGCCGGGTCAGGAGATGAGCTATTCGTCAGAGAGTACATAGCCTCTGCCCTGCTGTTGTAGTCGCATTGTTGATCTGGCCCAGTTAATATGATGATCATTGGTGACCCCCCACGATGTTGATGGTGGAAATCTTAGCGATGGTGGAACCATTGAAAGTCAAGGGTAGGTGGCTGGATTAGATTATACTTCCTCCCACCCTACTACCAGTTTCTCTGTCTCCATGTCATTGTCTCTAATCATGCCACCTTCCACATAAGCTTCCAAAATGTGCTCCATTTTCCTCAGCTGAGATTTCCCCTCAACTGTGGTAAACAGGACCCTTCTGCCCTCACTCCTCTCCCCCCTCTTAGACTGTGATAGGGTCCCACTTGTGCGCATATTCCACCCCATCAGCCTCCACATTGAACAGATCATCTTCTGGCACTTCTGCCATGATCCTACCACAAAATCACATCTTCCTCTCCCCAAAGGGACTGTTCCTTCTGCGACACCCTGCTTCATTGTTCCACCACCCCTGCCACCTGCTCTCCTTCCCCTGGTACCTTCCTGCACAAGCACAGGAGATGCAACATCTGTCCATTCACCCCCCTCCCACACCACTGACCAGGCATCAAACACGCCTTCCGAGTGAGACAACAAATTATGTGTACTTCCTCCAACCTAGTATACTGTACTCGCTGATCACAGTGCGACTCCACTACATTGAGGAGACTAAGCGCTGATTAGGTGAGCGCTATCTCAAACACCTCCGTTCTGTCTGCAAATGCGATCTGAGCTCCCTGTCGCTTGCCACTTCGATTCTCCATTCCACTCCCGTTCTGACATCTCTGTATTTGGCCTTCTACGTAGTTTCAATGAAGCTCAACACAAGCTCAAGGAACAGAGCCTTATCTTTCTACTAAACACTTTGCATCCTTCTGGCAGACCTTAATTTCTGTTCAGCGGGAAATGTTGTCGGTGTGGGGTGCTAGAGTGTGCTGCCAGTTTTTTCCTGCTTCCACTTCTAGGTGCTTCATCCGCCCCCACTGTCTAATCTATTCACACGTTCTCTATGTCTCATAAACGTCTTTAATTTCTCTCATTATGCTTCCTATTGTCTCATGTTACTATCACTTCAACCATTTAACAGTCTCTTATTTTCAGTTTAACCTGTCGCATCCTAGACTCCTCCATCGTCATCACCATCTCTCATGAGTGTGCACGTATGTGTTCCCTCTCCCTCTTCCCTTGTTCTGTTCCTTTTTAAATGCTGTTCATCTGTAATTTCTGATGAAAGGTCTACACCTGACAGGTTAACTTGTTTGTTCTCTCCACAGATACTGACTGATCTGATGAGTGTTTCCAGCGTTTTCTGTTTATATTTTGGCTTCCCAGGTTGATGGTGAAGGAGGAGTGAGAGATGTGCCGGACCATGACGTTACAGATTGTGGTGGTACACAATTCTGCTGCTGTTGATGGCCCACAGCATTTTGTGGATGACCCGTGGAGTCGGGTTTGGAGGCGGGGGGGGGGGGGGGGTTAAAGTTGCAGATTCGGGGGTCCCGACCCCATCCTGACTCCAACCCGCCTCCATGCCAGTTTCTCTGGCGGCGGGTACCCGACCTGTTCTGAGACCCGACTCCCCGAGGCGGGAAGGGATTAGTGACAATTAACAGGCAGTTTTTTGCATAATCCCTATTTTAAAAAGAAAAGTGTGGGCTTCCCGACAGGTGGCAACCACGCCAAGTTATCGGGGTGGGTGTCGGTCTGCAGGGGTTGGAGGGGTCGATATGTCTGGTGGGAAGGTGAGTGATGGGTGCATGTGTGCAGAGGTAAGTGTGTAAGGTAAGTGCTAAGTGTTGGAAAAAGTTTTACTTACCTTAACTTCCTCCTGCAGGTGTCAGCCCTTCAGTTCTCAGGAGTTAGAAATCTCACCGGCACAGAAAGCAGGAAAGCCGTGGTTCTGTCAAAACCTGCAGCCTTCTGTTTTCTGTGCTGGAATGATTTCTAACTCAGCCTGAAAGGAAGGACTGAAGTTAGAAATCATATTGTGAGTGTTTGACAGCTTCACAGAGCTGTCAAATGCTGATATTTCATCTGTCAAAAGCTTTTGACAGATGAAATGTCAGTCTGTGACATCATCTGTTGCCGGGCGGCCCTTAATTGGCCTGCTGAGCCCACTGGGCGGGCTCAACAAGGTCAATCGAGGGAAAATACAGTGGGTTGGCCACATCTCGATGGAGGCGGGTTCACAAGCCAGAATGTGTGATTCCCGACCCCAAATTCAAAATCCAGCCCGGTCCGTCTTTATACCTGTGAGGGGTGTGTCACTGCAAGAGGCATTTTTCAGAGGATCAGCTTTGATTTATTGTGAAGGAAATATGTGGAGCTTCCTTTTGTACCAGTCTGGATCAATGGGAAGAAAATCATATAATTGGGGCGGGTAACTTAAGGGGGAAAAATTCGGTTGGTTAGCGCCTCCCGTTAGTGCCTCTATGGGGCGCTAACGGGGCGCTAGGAACTTAGTGCCCGACCGCGGCGATTTTAGTGCCGCTCGCGAAATTGACCAGTCGTTTTGCGGCGGCACTAAACACAGCCGCCATGATCTTCTGCGCCTGCAGATCGTGACGTCAGTCAAGCGTGCAATGCCCCGGTAGTGCCCCGGACCGGATATTGAGTTGCGCCCCCTGCCTTAGCGCCTGCCGCTAGGAACGACAGGTAGAGGGGAACGTTTTGCAGTCGGGAAGGGGCTGGGGGAGTGCTATTTAAAAGCGGGCACTTCCTGCCTTTTCTTGTCGGCAAAATTTTTGGTTTTAACGCTGTCCTAAGGAGTTTTGGCCCTCAGCACCACTTTTGAGGTTCCTAAGCGCCGAGCTCTTTACCTGGGCCTGTCCATTAGTGCTTCCAACACAATTGCTTTTGTGGTCTCTCCAGGCCGTGATTCAAGGCTGCAATGAGCAGGGAGTGGCTGGCCAGCAAGATGGCCCCTCCCCTTTAAGAACTGGATGGCGCCAGTCTGTCTGGCTTCCATGGTAATTGGCATCGCCTGAGCTTTGGTAGCGTTCTGAGGTAGCGCCTCGCTCCCTGATGTTTGCGCCTTGAGAGGTGTGTAGCGCCTGATTTAGCGCTCAAATCACCTCCAGGGACAATAGAGACGAATTTTGCAGTCGGAGGCGATAATTAGCACCTGGCGCTAAACTTTGCGCCCGGCCGATATTAGCGCCCCAAAATGGGCGATACCGAATTTTTCCCATGTTTCTTAGTTCCGTTCTTGCTTTATCAGTATACAGGCAAAGGTTTAGGGAGGACTTTGTGATGTTAATTTCTCACATAGGTGGCCCACTTTGTTTAAAGTAGTGCAGAAAGGCTCCTTGACTTTTGAAAGAGACACATAGGGCTGGATTTTGAATGACCTGTGGAGTCGGGTTTGGAGTCGCGGGGGGGGGGGGGGTTAAAGTTGCAGATTCGGGGGTCCCGACCCCATCCCGACTCCAACCCGCCTCCATGCCAGTTTCTCTGGTGGCGGGTACCCGACCTGGTCTGAGACCCGACTCCCCGAGGTGGGAAGGGATTAGTGACAATTAACAGGTAGTTAACAGGCAGTTTTTTTGCATAATCCCTATTTTAAAAACAAAAGTGTGGGCTTCCTGACAGGTGGCAAACACTCCAAGTTATTGGGCCGGGCCGTGGGTCTGCAGGGGTTGGAGGGGTCGATATCTCCGGTGGGCAGGTGAGTGATGGGTGCATGTGTGCAGAGGTAAGTGTGTAAGGTAAGTGCTAAGTGTTGGAAAAAGTTTTACTTACCTTAACTTCCTCCTGCAGGTGTCAGCCCTTCAGTTCTTGGGAGTTAGAAATCTCACCGGCACAGAAAGCAGGAAAGCTGTGGACCTGTCAAAAACAGCAGCCTTCTGTTTTCTGTGGTGGAATGATTTCTAACTCAGCCTGAAAGGAAGGACTGAAGTTAGAAATCATATTGTGAGTGTTTGACAGCTTCACAGAGCTGTCAAACGCTGATATTTCATCTGTCAAAAGCTCTTGACAGATGAAATGTCAGTCTGTGACGTCACCTGTTGCCGGGTGGCCCTTAATTGGCCTGCTGAGTCCACTGGGCGGGCTCAACAAGGTCAATCACGGGAAAATACAGTGGGTTGGCCACATCTCGATGGAGGCGGGTTCACAAGCCAGAATGTGTGATTCCCGACCCCAACACGACTCCAACTTCAAAATCCAGCCCTAAGAGTTATGTAAGGTATTGTAATCGAGCTAAAATTTGCTATTTGCTTTGACCTTGCTTCTGTTAATCTAATTGATTGATCCATAGTTTTATGATCTGTTAGTGTGGTATTTGCAGGCATCAGGGCCTGGATTTTCTGCTTGAGTTGCACTGATTCTCAATGGCATACGTTGGGAAATTCTTTGGGAGCTGTCCCACTGGCTCCCCATTCACCCTCAACACTTCCAGCATTGTCTGCTGGGCCTATAATACATTCACCCAAATATGGGTGAACATACTATAATTAGGTACAAATGACAGAAATGTGACATATGATGTATTTCTTGTCCTTTGTGCTTTCTAAAAATCAATTCTTGGTATGTGGGCTTCACTGGCAAAGCCAGCATTTATTGCCCATCCCTGGTTGCCCTGAGAAGGTGGTGGTGGGCCCGTAGGTGGCAGATTGATACAACTGAGCGGGTGCACTTCAGGGGGCAGTTAAGAGTCAACTACATTGGTGTGAGACTGTAGTCACATATAGGCCAGACCGGGTAAGAGTGGCAGGTTTCCTTCCATAAAGGACATTAGTGAACCAGTTGGGTTTTTAATGACAATCCAACAGCTTCATGGTCACTTTTACTGATAGCAAATGTTTTAAACTGAGTTAGATTTCTCAACGTGCCATGAACTCACGTTCTCTGGATTATTAGTCCAGGCATCTGGATTACTATTCCAGTAACATGACAACAACTTAACATAGTAAAATATCCAAGACGCTACTACTATGCTATTACTAGATGTTAGCTGTGGCTCTGAGTCAGAAGATTGTGGGTTCAAGTCCCACGCCAGAGGCTTGAGCATAAAATCTGGGCTCACATGCCAGTGTAGTACTGAGGGACAGCTGTACTGTCAGAGGTGCTGCCTTTCAGATGAGATGTTAAACTGAGGCCCCATTGACATCTCAGGTGGGCATAAAAGATCCCATGGCGCTATTTCAAAGAAAAATGAGAAGTCGCACAACACCAGGTTATAGTCCAACAGTTTTATTTGAAATTACGAGCTTTCGGAGCTCTGCTCCTTCTTCAGGTACAGGTACAGTGAGGGAATACAAATCGATTACACAATATATATAAACAGAGAACAATGTGTCTGCAAAGATATAATCCGTCAGGGAGGTATTACATCAAAGACACATCAGAGTACAGCTAAGACAATGAGGTGGGTCACAGGGGGTCCAACATGTCAAATGCTGCCGTCTGCAGTTAAGCTTTTAACTTTTTTATTTAAAAAAAAAAATTTTAAACTGGAAGGACAGACAATGATGTCAAGTCCAACACCGGCATCTCCGCATCATGACCACTATTTCGAAGAAGAGCAGGGGTGTTCTCGCTAGTGTCCTAACCAATGGTTATCCTTCAAACAACATCACCAAAAAACAGATTATCTGGTCACCAGTCCATGCCGGCATTTATGCTCCACTCGAGCCTCCTCCCGTCTTTCCTCATCTAACTCTATCAGCAAAACCCTCTATTCCCTTCTCCCTCATATGCTTGTCTAGCCTTCCTTTAAATGCATCTATACTATTCGCCTCAACCACTCCCTGTGGTAGCGAGTTCCACATTCTCACCACTCTCTGGGTAAAGAAGTTTCTTCTGAATTCCCGATTGATTTCTTGGTGACTATCTTATATTGATGGCCTCTAGTTATGCTCTTCCCCACAAGTGAAAATACTCTCTGTGTCTACTCTATCAAAACCTTTCATAATTTTAAAGACCTCTATTAGGCCTTTTCTTTTCAACAGAAAATAGACCCAGCCTGTTCATCCTTTCCTGATAGGTATAACCTCGCATTTCTGGTAACATCCTTGTAAATCTTTTTTGCACCCTTTCCAGTGCCTCTATATCCTTTTTATAATATGGCGACCAGAATTCTACACAGTACTCCAAAGGTGGTCTAAGCAAGGTTCAATACAAGTTTAGCATAACTTCTCTACTTTTCAATTCTATTCCACTAGAAATAAACCCGAGTGCTTAGTTTGCTTTTTTATGGCCTACTTTTAGTGATTTGTGTATTGGTACTCTGAGATTCCTTTGCTCTTCTACCCAATTTAGATTCTTATTTTCCAAGTAATATGTGACCTCCTTATTTTTCTTACCAAAACGTAATACCTCACATTTATGTCTTGAGGATGTCCTGAGGTTGTGAAAGGTGCCATATAAATGTAAGTCTTTCTTTCTTGACTACCACTACGTTACCGTAGCCTGCTAGTAACGCCAAACGCAAAAGGATGCTTCTGTACCCCGGCTTCGATCGTTGCTATGGCTGGGAGGGCAGAGGTGATCGATTGAACTGCCCAGCCCTGTAATTTGAAAATTAAGAAAATAAATTTGCAACTCTTCTGCTCGCCCGAAGGCAGCTGGCCAATGCTACTTTGCCGCAAACCTCCGTGGCCTGCTGCAGCCATTCCCTGGCCGTTCCCTGGCAGGCTGACCGGCAAAGGCCGGGGGCCCTCCGAAGCAATTTAAATGCCCGAAAACTTAGAAACTCAGCTGTGGTGCGGGGGCGTGTCCTTGCAGCAGATGGAAGTCCCATCCCACGGCGCTACCACCAGCATTACGAGCGAGCAGGAGACCCAGGCTCTGGAGTGTATGCTGGGATCCTGCACCATTTCCGGTGCTTAGCCAAATGATGAAAAGGATTCATTGTTCACCCTGTGGTCTGTCAGAATACTTTGCGTATAAGGTCATGCTGTGGTTCGTAGGAAGCGAGGGCTTGCCTACAGAAATGAACTTTTGTATTGGTCGCAAAGAGAAAAATATCTGGACCGATCTCAGCTAGCACTACAGATATACCCCAGCAAGAGTCAACACCTTCAGAAGAGATGGGGCAGGGGGGGGGGGGGAGGGGGGGGGAGGAGAAAAGCAGATCCACTTTGTATTTGAAATGTTAGTGAACTTTTGTCTTAGATTTAAGATAGTAAAGGGTTACAGGTAAGTTTTCTTGACATGGTTTTGAGTTGTTTTTGGGAGTTTCCCTCCCTAACTGTCAGACAATGTAATTTAGAGAAGTGAGGAGACTTGTTTTTTTCAGTCGCTCATTGCAGCTCAAGCTGTATTTGGACTTTTCATCCTGTACACTAGCAAACCCTTCCAGTTCTTCAAAGAACAGATTTGTTGGCTGACAACATCCTGTGCTTGACACTGGAACTTTGACTCCAGCTCTCAACATCTGGTGTGTATGACTTGTTACTCTGCATCTTCCCCCTTGTGATTAAACTGAGCTTGCTGTCAGTCACAAAATATGGAGTGGATTCTTCATCATACTTGGAGCAGATCTAACACAAAACATGGAGCAGATCTATCACAAAACATGGAGCGAATAAGAACATAAGACATAAGAACATAAGACGTAGGAGCAGGTCATTTGGCCCCTCGATCATGGCTGATCTGATCTTGGCCTCAACTCCACTTCCCTGCCCGCTCCCCATAACCCGTTGACTCCCTTACCTTTCAAAAATCTCTCTATCTCCACCTTAAATATATTCAATGACCCAGCCTCCACAGCTCTCTGGGGAAGAGAATTCCAAAGATTCACAACCCTCTGAGAGAAGAAATTCCTCCTCATTTCCGATTTAAAAGGGTGCCCCCTTATTCTGAAATTATGCCCCCTAGTTCTAGATTCCCCCATAAGGGGAAACATCCTCTCTGCATCTACCCTGTCAAGCCCCTTCAGAATCTTATATGTTTCAATAAGATCCCCTCTCATTCTTCTAAACTCCAATGAGTATAGGCCCAACCTGCTCAACCTTTCTTCATAAGACAACACCTTCATCTCTGGAATCAACCTCGTGAACCTTCTCTGAACTGCCTCCAATGCAAGTATATCCTTCCTTAAATAAGGAGACCGAACTGTACGCAGTACTCCAGGTGTGGTCTCACCAACGCCCTGTACAGTTGTAACAGGTCTTCCCTACTTTTATACACCATTCCCTTTGCAATAAATGCCAACATTCCATTTGCCTTCCTAATTACTTGTTGTACCTATATGCTAACTTTTTGTGATTCATGTACAAGGACCCCCAGATCCCTCTGTACCTCAGCATTTTGTAATCTCTCTCCATTTAAATAGTAATTTGCTTTTTTATTTTTCTTACCAAAGTGGATAACCTCGCATTTTCCCACATTAAACTCCATCTGCCAGATTTTTGCCCACTCACTTAGCCTATCTGTATCACTTTGGAGATTCTTTGCGTCCTCTGCACAATTTGCTTTCCCACTTATCTTTGTATCATCAGCAAATTTGGCTACATTACACTCAGTCCCTTCATCCAAGTCATGAATATAGATTGTAAATAGTTGAGGCCCCAGCACTGATCCCTGCAGCACCCCACTAGTTACAGTTTGCCAACCTGAAAATGACCCATTTATCTATTACAAAATATGGAATTTACAACTCCATTACAAGATTTGCTCCCATGGTTACAGATGCTGAATAATAAAACTGTTTATCAATGTGTACATTTTTCTATTTTGGTTCTTTTTAAATTTAGTAAACCTATTTTTTGGGGTAAAATACCACTTAAGATGTGAAGTCTCAGGCGTTTTCTGATTGGCGAAATCTCGCACCACTTTGTCATTCAGGCTGATGTCATAATTTTGACCAAGTTCAACAGTTTCACACTTATTAAGGTGCTGAACAATCTGTTAACTAGTTAAAATATCGTCCGCTGCAACACAATCGAGGTTGTAACTCCAGGGCTCAGGTTTCAGCTGAAAATATGAAAGCTCACTTCTCAGACATGTCCTTGACTGAACTTGTAGTTGCAGTGCTGGAAAGGAACAAGGCTCTTTTTTGGATCAGTGGGAGTTAACAGCATAAACAGGTACCACTGAAGCTACAAACAGGGTCGATGTTTAGTCAAAAGCAAAATACTGCAGATGCTGGAAATCTGAAGCTCAAGTTCCACCCTATCACAGACCTTCTCTTTTGTTCTTTCCACCACTTCCCCCCTGACCCCCCCCTTCCTTTCCCTGCCTCTGTAGTTGCTTAAAACCTGTTACATCTCTAACTTTTTTCAGTCCTGATGAAAGGTAATCGATCTTAACTTTGTTTCTCTCTCCGCATGATGCTGCCTGACCTGCAAAGTATTTCCAGCATTTTCTGTTTTTATTTCAATGTTTTGTCCCTGGCTTTCCATTCCATGGAGGAGATCCAGAAGAAGTTTATTGACATGCACAAAAAAAAATTTGCATTTATATAGCACCTTGAACATAGGAAAGCTAGGTGGGAAAGGAAGCTGTGAGGAGGACACAAAGGCTGCGATTTTACAAAGCTCGGCGGGTCCATGGCGGGCGACGTCGGTGGCGGGTCCCAACCCCGCTGCTGTCTCCGTCCCAGCCTCTGAAATGAATTTCCCCATATGGGGCTCGCTAAGCCCGCCCAGCGCGTTTCCCGGCCAATTAGAGGAAACAGGTCTGGTGATGACCTTTGATGACTCTTCATCAGCCGGTTTCCTTAAAGGGACCATGGCCAACTTTATTTTGACATTTGTGCTGTCAGTGTTCTACAGCATTGAGGTGCTGCAAACACTGACAAGCACTACACAGAGGTGCAGGGCTGCACCCAGGCTCTCCCATTACTCCCTCTATATGCTTATGGAGGGAGTCACAGCACACAGGGAGGTTCTCTTCCCTTCCCATGGATGGAAGAGACCTCCCCAGGAGATCAACACAGCCTGATTGCACATTGCAGAGGAGGGCACAAGCAGGGATGTAGTCAGGAGGACTTGGGTGCAGTGCCGCAAACGTTTCAATGATCTCATTAGATCACGAAACGTTAGTACAAAGCCACACTCAACCTCATCCTGCTGTGCCTATCATCACATCCCCATCACTCTGCCTTCCCTACCCTACTCCTTCACATCCTTACTCACACCAATTTACCTTGCACCTCCACCCATCCCTCTCTATCTACATTATCACTTCCCCATCTCACCAGTCACCCCTCACACTCACCCTCATCCTAGTGCAATCATACCAACTAACAACACACAGTGGTAGGCACTTGGGTGTTTTAGCCAATGTTCATGTAAAGTTTCTGTTAATGTGCTGTCCAACATTGACATTTTTATTTTCAACACTTTGTGTTCTTGAACAGATTTGTGTGCACCTTTGGAAGTGGCTTAGTGAGTTGCAGTGAATGGTGAGACATAACGGTAACCCCCGACAATGCTGATGAGTGTGAAAGGAATGGCTTGGGCATTGTGGGGATGCTTTATGTTGTTGGTGTGGGATGGTGCCAACCAGGTGAATCATGTGGCAGCCAGGGTGTACAGCGTCAAGTGAAGTAAATGTGGCTATGGTGAGGCCATCCCTGGCATCCTGGGCAGCAATGTGGTCGGGTGCTAATGCCCTCTGTCCTGTGTAGCATCAGTTGATTGCGGAGAAGTTTGGTGTTGTTGTTGGTGCTGCTGGTGTGCCTGATGATGCTGGTGTTGGGGCTGATCATGGTGGGATTCTGAGGACCAAGGTGAGAGAGTTTCAAGGGCACCCATGCTGATGGAATAGATGGCAGAAGTGATCTGTCAATGGTGGGAGAGGAATTGAGGTCAGACTGGATGGAGACTTGTGTAAAGACTTGCAGCATCCTGAATCAGTAGTGGAAATGCAGTTTAGAGAATCTAGTGGTTAAGGAAACATATCTCAATCAGCTGGGAGCTTTGACTTGACATTTGAAGCTGTCAATTCATCAGCTGATTCAATGGCCACTGACCTCCCACCTCAGCTTCACAGACGAGGTCTAGGCACAGCTGGGAAATCGGTGGGCAACCTGTCAAATCCAAAAAGCTGGAAAAAAACCCATTGATAAGTGGCTGTAAAAAAGCCAATAATGATTTTAATTGCCTTCCCCGCCGCTGCCTGTCAGGTCTGCTCAGCGTTGGCAGACCCGACATCAGGAAAGTCCAGTGTGCTTTTTTGACAGCGGGTTCCTGACCCGCTGACAATCAGTTTAAATTTAACAGCTGACCTGCCACCCACCCCGTCCGCTGAGTGCCAGCAAAATTTCGGCCAAAGAGTCTGCAAAGGGATATAGACTGGTAAAGTGAGTGGGCAAGAAGGTGGCAGATGGAGTATAATGTGGGGAAATGTGAGGTTATTCACTTTGGTAGGAAGTATAGAAAAACAGAATATTTTTTAAATGGTGAGGAACTATTAAATGTGGTGTCCTTGTACACGAAACACAGAAAGTTAACATACAGATACAGCAAGCAATTAGGAAGGCAATTGGCATTTTGGCCTTTATTGCAAGGGGGTTAGAGTACAAGAGTAAGGAAGTCTTACTACAATTGTACAGGGCTCTGGTGAGACCACACTTCGAGTACTGTGCACAGTTTTGGTCTCTGTACCTAAGGAAGGATATACTTGCCTTAGAGGGGGGTGCAACGAAGGTTCACTAGATTGATTCCTGAGATGGGAGGATTGTCCTATGAGGAGATATTGAGTAGAAAGGGCTGATATTCTCTGGAGTTTAGAAGAATGAGAGGTGACCTTATTGAAACATATAAGGTTCTGAGAGGGCTTGACAGGGTAGATGCTGAGAGGCTGTTTTCCCTGGCTGGGGAGTCTAGAACTAGGGCCATAGTCTCAGGATAAGGAGTCGGCATTTAGAACTGAGACGAGGAGAAATTTCTTCACTCATAGGGTTGTGAATCTTTAAACTTCTCAACCCCAAAGGGCTGTGGATGCTCAGTCGTTGAGTATATTCAAGGCTGAGATTGATAAATTTTTGGACTCTAAGAGAATCAAGTGATATGGGAATTGGGCTGGAAAGTGGAGTTGAGATCGAAGATCTTATTGAATGGCGGAGCAGGCTCGAGTGGCCGAATGGCCTACTCCTGCTCCTATTTCTTATGTTCTTATGTAAAACATCCCAAGGTGCTTCATAGGAGCAAAATAAAAAAAATGACACAGAGCCAAAGAAGGAGGCATTAGAACTGGTGACCAAAAGCTTGGTCAAAAAGGTGGGTTTTAAGGAGTGTCTTAAAGGAGGAGAGAGAAGTGGAGAGCTTTAGAGAGGGAATAGCAGAGCTTAGGGCCATACAGCTGAAGGCACGGCTGTCAATGGTGGGGGAAAGAAGTTAGAGATGCACAAGAGGCCAGAATTGGTGGAATGCAGATTTCTCAGAGGTTGTAGGACTGGAGGAGGTTACAGAGAGAGGGAGGGCCAAGGCCATGGGTGGATTTGAGCATGAGGATGAGAATTTTAAAATAGAGGCCTTCGGGGCCAGGGAGCCAATGTAGGTCAGTGAGCACAGGGCTTGGTGCAGGTTAGGATACGGACAGCAGAGTTTTGGATAAGCTCAAGTTATTGGAGAATGGAAGATGGGAGGTCAGCCAGGAGAGCATTGAAAACCAATGCAAGCTCACAATGATACATGAAGCACTGGCAAAAGGACAGATACAGATTGTATGGACAATTACAGGAAATTGCTTGTAATCTAAGATGTCATAAGACATGAAACTTTATGTCCACATTTATAATGGAAACTGCTGGTGTAAGTTTGTCATGCTGTAATTGAACTCTCCTGTCTGTGGAGACGCTGCAGCAGAAAACCAGTGGGCTAGCTTTAGAACACGACAGATATCACCGCGGGTGGACAAGCGCTGGAAAAGTCGAATAGAGAGTCCACACCGGGCAGCGGCGGTGAGCAGAGCGAGCGGCATACATTAAGGAAGGTGGCAGCAATAAGCAAGTGGAGAGCGGTGACGCAGGCCAAGGCCAGGCCTGGTGTCGGAGGATAACCAACACAGGTGGATCAGATCAGATCAGATCAGGTCAAACAGTGAGCAGCATCTGCTGAAAGCAGGACGCAGAGCAGGCTGTCTGCCAGCCTTTGCAGGGGGCGGGAGGGGTTGAAATGTTTTATGTATGTATAGCTGGGTATTTTTGTTAAAGAGCATCTAGATTTTTGCATAGGGCCATACGTGAGAAATGGTTCTCCAATAAATGCAAACATATAGACCAGATCTGGAGTTCAAAAGAAAATGATTGAGAATTTCCCTTAAAGGGAGACATTGATGCAACATGTACTCTGCTGACTTCACATTGAAACTGTTGTGCTCTCCATTGTTCAGCAACAACGCACCTATATAGCGCCTTTAAAATAAATAAAACGTCCTAAGGCATCGGCCCCTCTTTACCCCCAACCAAAGTTTTAGAACCAACAAGTTCTGCAACTGTAGTCCATAATAGCCACAGTCAGTGCAGAGACATCAGATTTTTGCATATTAATCAAATATTTACATGACCATTGATTTAAATGTCATGCTCTCTATGCCTGCTCTGTAGAAAACAAGTGATGTCAGCACATGCTGATGAGTAATCATTAAATATGTAGCAGTCATTGCAACAGCCACACTCACACTTCTGTATCCTCTGTTGGAAACATAATTGCTACAATTCCACTGTGGAGCGAGAGATGCCTGGATGGGGACAGCTGCAATAAGTCTCAAGAAGCTCGACACCATACTGAACCCAACGGTCCGCTTGATTGCCAGCCCGTCCAACACATTAAACATCCGCTTCCTCCACCACCGGCGTACAGTGTGTACCATCTACAAGAGGCACTGCAGCAATGCACCAAGACTGCTTCAGCAGCACCTCCCAAACCCGCGACCTCTACCATCTAGAAGGACAAGGGCAGCAGGCGCATGGGAACACCACCACCTCCAAGTGCCCCTTGAAGTCACACACCATCCTGACTTGGAAAAATATCACCATTCCTTCATCATCGCTGGGTCAAAATCCTGAAACTCTCTACCTAACAGTACTGTGGGAGTACCTTCACCACATGCGCTGGAGCAGTTCAAGAAGGTGGTTTACCACCAGGGAAACTAGGGATGGGCAATAAATGCCAGCCTTGCTGGCAATGTCCATAACCCCAGAATGAATTTTTTTTAAATGCTGTTGGAGAACTTAATCACCAGCTCTAACCAAACCTTTAGCTCGCATTACTTAGCGCTGAGTGACAAACTAATGCCAGAACATTAACGCTAATAAAGATGATTTTTCACAGGGTGGCAAACTAGCGACCGCATTACAAATACGATAGCAAAATACTGCGGATGCTGGAAATCTGAAATAACAACAGAAAATGCTGGAAAAACTCAGCAGGCCAGGCAGCATCCGTGGAGAGAGAAAGAGAGTTAACGTTTCAGGTCGATGACCTTTCGTCAGAACTGTGAAGAGCCGGAAATCAAATGGATTTAAGGCCAGAGTAAAGCTGGGAAAAGGGGGAGAGGATAAAAGAACAAAGGGGGAGAGGAAGAGACATTAAGAGACATTAAGAGATATGCAAGGCTAGAGGTGGTGTTAATGTGACAGATTAAGGCTGAAAGAAGTGTGAAATCCACTGGCAGAATGAAGGACAGCTGCCAGCTTCTAGGAGAAAAAAAAGGTGGGGGGGGCAAATAAAAGGGTGGAAAAAATAAAATATAAATGTGATTGGAGCTGAGGTTATGATCTAAAATTGTTGAACTCGACCGCATTACAAACCCAGTTGGCTCAGCTGAGAAGCTCCTTCACAGTCGAATAATCTGCCAAAACTCACTGTCTAGGCTGAATATAAGGGCATAAACTTAAGTTCGTCAACAAAACAACGAGATTAGGAGAAATATTTTATCCACAAGGTTGTTAGAACATGGGAATTCTCTAACAGAAACAATGGTGGAAGCATAAACCATAATAGTTTTTAAAATGGAAATGGATAAATATATGATTAAGAAGAATTTAAAAGGAAATGGGAAAAGGACAGGGGAGTGGGGCTAAGAGAGCTGGCACAAGCATCATGGGCCAAATGTCTTCTCTGTTATAAAATTCTATGCCTCCAAATTCCGATGGTTTGGTAGGATGTAAATCTAGTAGATCTATCGGCGGGGGGGGGGAGAGTGGGGGGAGGGACATGAAGATGACATGACATTCTTACAAGTTACACCCCATTTAAATTCTGCCCTAAATTTGTCTGAAACAAGGGAGAGTGTAAGATATGCTTACCTAGCTAAGGTGCAGTCATGTAAATGATGTGTTTAGGCCAGGAAGACATCATCAGTCCTAAATTCCATCGTTTTCATCCTATGATCTACTGGTCTAACATGCCACTATAAAACAATGGTCACATAGACCAGCAGCTGAGGAAAGCTGATGCCGGAATATTAAGGGGTAAAAATTCAGTTGCTTTGTGCCTCCCGGCGCAAAGCAACTAGTGCCCTGGTGCAGCACCGCCCACGCCTCCCGTGAAATTCAGCGGGAGGTTAGCGGCGGTGCTAACCGGTAGCGCCCTGCGGCGCTGCACCACCGGCGATGACGTCATCGCCGTGCGCAGCGCCCCGCTCGCGCCCCGGCCGCGATCTTCAGGAACGCCCCCTGACTTACCGCCGGACGCTATGTCTTTGCAGGGTCTTCATATGCACCCCCCCCCCCCCACCGCGGAGTGCCTGCTGCACTCCAAGAGCCTAGCACTTCTCTTGAGTGCCGGGCTCATTTGCCGGCACTCCCAATCCCCGGGGGCGCAGCTGGGCCCTGGTTCGTGATGCGCAAGGCCCCTCCCCTTTAAGAAGGGGAGGAAGGCCTGCAATACCGCGGCACAACGTAGTGCCCCGTTTCCCTCTTGGGGCGCAACCACTCAATTTCTGGCGCGGGGGCGCTAATTTTTTTAGCTCCCCGGCAAAGTTAGCACCCCCAGTGGGGCGCTACTCAATTTTTAGCCCTAATTGCTGTGTTTCAATGCGCTGTTATGTAGAGGCTCACAATTTTACTTTAGATTGGTCTTTTGCCAAGGTTTTATTTTTCTGCTATTTATTTTGGAAGCTCCTAGCTTCATTCTAAAGTCTCTCTCTTGAGACTGTTTCTTGTTTGGCACGTTTCTCTAAAATGAAGGGAAAGGCTGCAAAATGATTTTCCTCATGGGGATTTTCTTTTTGTAATTTATTTGTTGGAGGATGAGGCACAGCAGGCAACCCAGGAAGCCAGACTCATAAGACAGCACTGACAGAGATTCTCCTACAGATACTCAGCCCCAGATGACCATTCCTCACTATATCCATGAGTTACGTGTCAGGAGATTTCTGCGTTTTGTGAGATATGTGCGGAGGATCTTGGAGATATCACTGGCTCCAGGATGCTCTGCATCATAAAGAAACCCTCCCTGAGAGTGCTGTGTAGGATGGCACTGGACTCTGTCACCATCCCTGCCACCTTCTGCAATCTTTGAACACTCTTTGCAGGCTCTTCATATGCTTTGCAGGCATTATTCATTTCATTCTAGGATCCCTGTTGATCATCATCTAAATGTCAACAGCCTGGATCTGACATCTCCTAAGCTTTTGCTCAAGTACACCATGCTCCGCTTCCAAAGCGCCTCCTCTGGCTTCCTTGAGAGCTGTGAATCGCTCTATGTCAATCCCTTCTTTAGACTATCTGTACCTGCCTGAGTTAATATATCTGGGTTGGTGAGTGCAAGTGATAGGGTTCATGATAAGAACAATGCCAGGTGTCCACTTTTTCCTTCTTGTTAAACTGCTGTAAGGGTCTTCTCAGAGTATGAGCCTCAAAAGATATTTCTGATCTTTGACCATTAGCACATGACACAAACCATCTGTCTGTCCAGGCCTGCCATGTGCCTATCCCCTTGCTGCTGTATTGGAAGGTACCTTAAGTTCATTCCCACTATTCCATCCCCCTTTCCCCAAACCTAATTTCAGTTAAAACAATATTTCTGATACTATATGAGAGGTTTCAGGCTCTCTTCTTCCTGGTTCCTTTTTGATCCATGGTTTCAAATTGTTGCATGTTGTATCTACTTTAAGAGGAGCCCAGCTTTAAATGCAGCTTGCAGCACATTTTAGTGCTTCCTCCAATATAAAGCAGGGATAACTTAGACCAGAGCTGAGGAAGGATGCTATTACATACAGACTTATAGGTTACTTTGGATTTTGCCCCAAATCGGCCAAACCAGTGCAAATTACATCCAACGCAACTCGAGTTTCCGCGATCTTTTGCATTAGTTTAAAAAAATCGCGCTAGAAGCTGGCCCCGCCCCCAGATCGAATTAATCACCATGGCGAACTTCCGCCAGTTGTGCCCGTTTGCGGACTTTTGAGGAGACGCTTAAAATTAAGCTGGTTCTTTTGGGCGCAAGGACACCAATAGGCATGTTTTAAAAGCTTTTGAATATAATTTTTTTTAATTTGCTAAGAAACTGACTACTGTACACCAATATAATAGCAAATGCTTCTGTATAGATTTTAAAGTCATTTTCAGTTATTTAAAATCGGGTTACTCACAGGTGGTGGTGGACACTCTGATGAAAAATGCTTATTTTTTGTGATGAGCCCATTTTCTGTTGTATTAATCAAACTGCACCAAGTTGCCACTCTTGAATATATCACGGAATATTTTTCAAGCAAATTAAAAAAAAAATTAGGTTCTAAAACGCTGCCTGATTGCACTGGCTCGTGACAAATTTTATGTTCGGCGATATGCAAATCAGTTTGAGCGGAAACTTGAGAATAAAAAGATACTTCTCAAAACTAGCATGATTTTGGGGGCAATTTGCACCTGGATCGCTGATTGCACCCAAAGTGGAAACTCTACCCCAGTATGTATAAGGAATCTGTATTTCACTGCAGAAGCCCTGGAAGAGCTTTACACCATCCTATGGGAAGATCTGCAAACTTTCTCAAGAAATTGGACTGCACTAACTGTGGCTCAGAAAGTCACTATTATACTTAATTTCTGGGCCAGTACTGGCTCATTCAAGAGGTAATGGGTGATGCAGCCAGGTTAACCAGTTTTCCTGTCCATTCTTGCACAAGTCATAAATGCCTTTTTTTCCAGGTATTACATTCAACTCAAAAGCAAGACAATTGGGCGAGAGAGCCATTAATCTTCATCAATTGTTGCGTTCCCACGAGTGCTTGGAACTGTAGACTGCAATTGTGGCGACAAAGCTCTGCTATTAACCCCCACCGAAATGAATTTAATTCCTTTAATATTTAATTAAGTGTGTGGCACTGCCATGGGTTGCTGCACATATGTGCCATGGCTCATTCCTTCGGCTGTCCAGTGAACTTGTACTTTTTTCAGAATGAAGGGAAAGCACTGGCTCGCTTGCAGACGGGCGTTTTTTTAAATTCATTCATGGGATGTATGTGTCGCTGGCAAGGCCAGCATTTATTGCCCATCCCTAATTGCCCTTGAGAAGGTGGTGGTGAGCCGCCTTCTTGAACCGCTGCAGTCCGTGTGGTAAAGGTACTTCCACAGTGCTGTTAGGGAGGGAGTTCCAGGATTTTGACCCAGTGACGATGAAGGATCGGCGATATACTTCTAAGTCAGGATGGTGTGTGACTTGGAGGGGAACTTGGAGGTGGTGGTGTTCCCATGCGCCTGCTGCCCTTGTCCTTCTAGGTGGTAGAGGTCGCGGGTTTGAGAGGTTGAGTCGAAGAGTTGCTGCAGTGCATCTTGTAGATGGTACACACTGCAGCCGCGGTGCACCGGTGGTGGAGGGAGTGAATGTTTAAAGTGGTGGATGGGGTGCGAATCAAGCGGGCTGCTTTGTCCTGGATGGTGTCGAGCTTCTTGAGTGTTGTTGGAGCTGCACTCATCCAGACAAGTGGAGAGTGACGTAATAAAGACTCACTACGCACTTGAACATAAAGCAAGGCTTTAATCAACTTGTAACAAAACATGGAGGTCTAGTTAGCAGTCACTAGCTTCCTGTTTCCAGATTGTCTCTGTCCAAGGTGGGCCCATGCCGGAGTATTTATACTCCCTGGACGGCGCCCCAGCTGGCCGCCCAGTAGTACTTCCTGAGTTGTTACTTGCGATTTATGACATTCTTCCTCCCTAAAAGGTTTGGAAGTCCAGTCTTCCTTTAACGGACTAGGCGGACCAGAAATAGCCGCAGACGTTTAGCTCTCTGCTTGTGACTGGAAGGCACGTCTCCCCGGACCGTGTCCTGGTCCCTGGGTCGCTTGGCCCGTACCGGTAAGTCAGTAGAGTCCGCGTCATCTTGATCATCCTGTGGAGGACTGGGAATATCATGACTCCGGGTGCGGGTCCCCACAGGTGCTGAGCTGGCCTCATCCCGGGTCGTGGCTGGAGATTGTCCGGCGTCCTGGTTTCGGGTGGCCATCCTACGGGGAGCGTCCAGCTCCCTGAGTTGATCCGGTAGCGTTGCCGGCAGATCCCCCGATGTCCCAGGCGGGGCGTCATTTTCATAGGGGTGCGGAGTGTTGATATCATTGTCGGGGGATCCTTCATCATTCGGGCCCGTGTGACCGGTTGGGCAGGGAGCCAGATCTCGGAGCGAGACGGTGGTCTCCCGGCCATCAGGGTACCGTACGTGCGCATACGTGGGGTTTACCTCCGTTAACTCCACCTCGTCAACGAGAGGGTCGTTTTTGGCAGACCGGACGAACCTCCGGAGTAGTACCGGGCCTGGAGCCACCAACCATGACGGTAGAGACGTCCCATGTGTAGAGCGACGCCGGAATTTGAAGAATCGCTCATGAGGCGTGACATTAGTAGATGTGGAGAGAAGAGACCTGATAGAGTGTAACGCGTCGGGGAGGACCGTTTCCCACTGCTGGTCCGGCAGGTTGCGTGACCTTAGCGCCAGACGGACAGCGTTCCAGATGATGGCATTGTATCGTTCAACCTGTCCGTTACCGATTGGGTGATATGGTGTCGTCCTACTTGAGGCGATTCCCCGTTGGGAGAGATAACTTTTAAGTTCACTCGACATAAAGGAGGGACCCCGATCAGTGTGGATAAAATTGGCCGTCCCGCAAAGGGGAAAGACCTGATCGAGGCATTTAATTACCGTAGAGGTAAGCATATTAGGGCAGGGGAAGGCGAAGGGAAAGCGTGAATACTCGACCACCATCGTAAGTAGGTAGGTGTTCCTTGTCGACGAAGGCAATGACCCTTTAAAGTCTATGCTGAGCCTCTGCATAGGCTGCATTGCATGTATGAGTAAGCCATCTGATGGGCGAAAGAATTGTGGTTTCAATTCTGCACAAATCCTACAGGAGGAGCATGTTTTCTTTACGTCCTCGGTTGAAAATGGTAGATTTTTGGAGCGCACAAAGTGCAACATGCGGGTCACACCAGGATGGCATAAGTCCATATGCAAATCCGCCAGAGTCGACGTTGACATTGAGGAGCAAAATGCCCGTGTGAAGGTATCTGGGGCCACGTTCTGTTTGCCGGGTCGGTAACAGATAGTATATCCAAAGGCAGCCAGCTCCATCCTCCAGAGTTGAATTTTATTATTTTTGATTTTCGTGCGCCTCCGGTTATCCAACATGAAGGCCGCAGAGCGCTGGTCAGTTATAAGCGTAAAATGACGCCGAGCAAGAAAATGACCCCATTGGCGTACAGCCTCGATGATGGCCGTAGCCTCCTTCTCGACGGGGGGGTAATGGAGCTCGCTACCCTGCAAGGTTCTGGATAGGAATGCCACGGGTCGGCCACCTTGATTCAAGGTAGTGGAGATCGCCACCTCCGATGCATCGCATTCGACCACAAAAGGAAGATTTTCGTCAATGGAGCGAAGCGTGGCTTTCTCCAGCTGTCGTTTGAGGAGGTTGAAGGCAGAAATAGCCGTAGCTTCCAATGGAAAAGACTTCGCATGGAGCAGGGGCTGTATTTTATCGGAGAAGTGTGGTATCCATTTTGCGTAATAAGCAAACATGCCAAGTGCCCGACGAAGAGAGCCAAGGTTCGTCGGGGGAGGGAGCTCCTGAAGTGGACGAAGTCGCTCTGGGTCCGGTTTAATAACACCGTTGCCCACCCAGTAGCCAAGAATGTTCACCGATGGCACCGACTTCACCGATTTGGATTCGTTTAATGTTAAGTGGCGACGGCGGAGTACGTCAAAAAATCTCTGAAGATTGGCGTCATGCTCCTTTTGATCATGGCCGGCAATAGTGATATTGTCTAAATACGGAAAGGTATCCGTCAAGTTCTCTTGCCGGACTAGGCCATCCATGGCCCGTTGGAAGACGGCCACCCCATTGGTGACCCCGAATGGAAGGCGGCGAAACTGGAAAAGCCGACCATTGGCCTCAAAGGCTGTATACTTCTTGTCGGAGTCTTGCAGTGGCACCTGATGGTACGCGCTTTTTAAATCGAAGGTCGAGAATACCTTGTATTTGGCAAGGTTGTTGACCATGTCATCTATGCGTGGCAGCGGGTAGGCATCCAGATCGGTATATAGATTAATAGTCTGCGAATAATCGATACACAGACGTTTTTTATGTTGTTTTAAGGGATTCCTCACGATGACGACCTGAGCCCGCCAGGGAGATGAACATGGCTCGATAATACCGTCGACTAAAAGGCGAGAGATTTCCGCCTCAATAAACGCTCGATCATCTTGGCTAAAGCGCCGCGATTTGGTGGCTATGGGTTTACAGCGGGGGGGAAGATTGGCAAACAGGGAGGGTTCACCGAGTAAGGCCGCCGAGAGTGCACAAAATGGCACCTTAGAAATGGTAAGCTCCGGCCTTGACCCTCCAAACTCAAAAGTGATCTTCTTGTGCTGCTTCTGGAAGTCCTGTCCCAGAAGCACATCGCTGCATAAGTTTGCGAGTACTCCGAGCCGGGTGGAGAGATACGTGCGGCCGTTGAGGATGAGGTTGACCAGACAGAAGCCAGAAGAATTGGTGGTCAGAGTTGTCAGAGCCATTGCAATCTCCCTGTCCGAGGGATAAATGTGCAGTTTTAACCTGTTGACAGCCTGCTTACTAATGAAGCTGTCAGAGCTGCAGGAGTCGATTAGCGCGCTTAGAGTGTGCCCATTTACTGAAACCTTCGTGGCTGCATGGGACAAACTTTGGGGAAAAACAGCCGTGATGGGAGGAGGGGCAATTTTCCCTTCGGCAACTGTAGCCTTAACAGTAGTTCTTGGGGGAGGAGCAGCTCCATAGATAGCAGCTGTGAAGCTAACAGGAGCTCTCGACCGGTATACTTTAGAGGAGCGGCCTTTCTTGTTAGCAGAGGCCCGTGACTGGCATACCTTGGAAAAGTGTCCTTTCTTGCTGCAATGATTGCAGGTCACATTACGAGCCGGGCAAAATTTTCTGTGATGGCACGCCCCTCCACAAAAGAAACACTTTCTTCCTGATTGCCAGGATGCTGCTAGGACGGGGTCGTCATCAGCGAAGGCCTCTAGGGTAGGGTCGTCGTCTGTTAGAATAGGGTCAACATCAGTGGGGGCATCTGCCCGAGACCTACCGAAAGACTCATTAAAGGAGATAGCCGCCGCCCGTGCACGTGGTGGGAGATAAGTGTCTGTATTTTTCTTGGCCAAGTCCAAGGAACACGCCTGGTCATAAGCAGCCCGTAAATTGAGGGTTTTATTTTCCAGCAGGCGCTGACGTATAAAAGGGGACGCGATTCCATTGATAAAGGAATCGCGGATTAGTTCCTCTTGATACTGTTCAGCTGAAACTGCTTTAAGGTTACAATCCTTGCTGAGCCTGCGAAGTTTCTGGAGAAATTCATCGAGTGATTCCCCAGGCTGCTGCCGAGTTGTGGCCAGTAGGTGTCGAGCAAAGATTTCATTTGGGGACTTGACATATAGCTGCTGTAAGATTTCGATAGCAGTGTCATAGTCTATACAGTCCTCAATATAATCATACACATGAGGAGACACGTAGTTGATAAGCATTCGTAACTTATTAGGGACATCCGCCCCACATTCTTCAAGAAAGTTGCTAAAGGTACGAAACCAATGCTTCCATACCTTTGCTGCCGCAGGTGCATTCGGGTCCAGGTCGAGACGAGCGGGTCTAAGGAGTTTTTCCATGATGGATCAGTTTCTTGCCCAAGTTCCCTTCTGTGGTTCGAGTTGCAGCTGGTTGTTCCGAATCACCCAAAGCGTGGAGACGATATCAAGTTGATTAAATTGACGTAATAAAGACTCACTACGCACTTGAACATAAAGCAAGGCTTTAATCAACTTGTAACAAAACATGGAGGTCTAGTTAGCAGTCACTAGCTTCCTGTTTCCAGATTGTCTCTGTCCAAGGTGGGCCCATGCCGGAGTATTTATACTCCCTGGACGGCGCCCCAGCTGGCCGCCCAGTAGTACTTCCTGAGTTGTTACTTGCGATTTATGACAGAGAGTATTCCATCACACTCCTTACTTGTGCCTTGTAGATGGTGGAAAGGATTTGGGGAGTCAGGAAGTGAGACACTCGCCACAGAATATCCAGCTTCTGTCCTGCTCTTGTAGCTACAGTATTTATGTGGTTGGTCCAGTTAAGTTTCTGGTCAATGGTAACCCCCAGAATGTTGATGGTGGGAGATTCGATGACGGTAATGATATTGGCCTAGAAATTCGATTCGGAGGCTTGCCGCGGGGGTAAGGATCACGCGCGATATCACCCACCGCGCCTGCCGTTGTGTTTTGGGCCCACAGGAACTTCGGGTCCTGGGCCTCTCCCAAGAGCCGGCGCGCAGTGCTTGCGTGTTCCAGGGGCGCAGTTAGTGCGATGCGACCCCTGGGATCACGTGGGCCATGGAGAGCCAATGGCAGCAGACCATCTTTCATTCATAGATTTGACAGGAGACCTGTCAAATCTGTGAATTGAAATCGGCCCCAAAAGAACAGCTAATCCTCAAATAAATTTTTAAAAAACATCACATTTATAAAATAACTATAGTTAAATAAATTAACCACTTTAAACAAAAAT
Organism: Squalus acanthias; assembly: GCA_030390025.1. Lineage (NCBI taxonomy): Eukaryota > Metazoa > Chordata > Chondrichthyes > Squaliformes > Squalidae > Squalus > Squalus acanthias. The sequence goes on along the minus strand of CM059432.1, from coordinate 27,588,825 downwards.
TTTAATTTTTGAAAAAATTAAAATACTTTTTAAAAGTTATAAAAATAAACTTACCTTTTAAAAAAATTTAAAATTATACTTAATTAACTACTTACCTTGTTCAAAAGGGATCTTATGCCTCCTTTTTACTTGCGTAGAATCTTCCATACTTACCCTCGCGTTGAAACCTGAAAAAAAACCTAAGTGTGCTGCGTGCGCGCAGCCTCTAGTGCGCACGCGGTTCACCTAGGAACCGCCCCCTTCGCCATACCGGAAGAGCCGGTTTCCCGCGCATGCGCAGTGCATGCAGGAAACCAGCACTTCGGGAACGAATACGGGTGAGTACGCACTGAGTACTCACCCGAGAACGGCCGAATTTTTGGCCCATTGAATGTCAAAGGGAGGTGGTTAGACACTAGCTTGTTGGATATCGTCATTGCCTGGCACTTATGTGGTGCAAATGTTACTCAGTATATATTCAGTACTATCACGGCTTCTAATGCTATAGAGAAGGACCACCAGTGAAATGGAGGAATACAATGACATGACTCCCAACCACACGCAAATTAAAATTAAACAGACCATGAGGGAAGATTCGGGTGCCTAATAAATATGGGATTCCCTCCGGTATGGTCCTAATGTTGTATCATGAACTGTGGTGGCCTGCTGTGACCTTCTCTATTTCACTCTTCAGAAAGGCCTGGAAATTGAGATTCAAAGGAGGAGACTGAGTCAAAATCTGAACCCCTAATACAGAGGAAGTCAGACATGAAGAGGACACAGTCGGGTCACAGACAGCTGATGGGAGAAAGCTGTGAGCCAAACTGATCAGAGGCTTTCAGTAACATGTGATCAGATTATTATGTACAACAGCTGTAACAACCATAATACTCCACGTAATTTATATGTATAAACCTTCTTAATACTTCAATCATCATTAAAAGCTGAAATCTCATAAGGATCTCCAAATCCTTTTCACTTCCATTGCAACTTCATGTTTTCAGAAAAATCTTATATATCCTAACAGTATTTCTGACAACAACAATCTCTGATTCTTGCATAGACAACTCACACACTGAGGAAACAGTCTAACCATTTGTCCTGATAGATACTGCCTGCAACAATTTACATACTAGCCAGGGTATGTGGATTTTCCATCTTCCCAGTACAAAGAAAGAAAGATAACAGCCAAAATCTCCCAGAATTCAATTGCAGAGCCCATTTAAAGTAGCTACAATACTGGCACACTATCAATTCCTATAAAATATATGTCATGATGCGGAGCACAGCGAAAAACCGCATAGACCTCCTCAGAAGGCGAACACGGGACACAACCAACAGAGTACCCTACGTCATCCAGTACTTCCCCGGAGCGGAGAAACTACGCCATGTTCTTCGCAGCCTTCAACATGTCATCGATGATGACGAACACCTTGCTAAGGCCATCCCCATGCCTCCACTACTCGCCTTCAAGCAGCCGCCTAACCTCAAAAGTACCATAGTCCGCAGCAAATTACCCAGCTGTCAGGAGAACAGCGACCACGACACCACACAACCCTGCCACGGCAACCTCTGCAAGACATGCCAGATCATGAACACAGATACCGTCATCACACGTGAGGACACTACCCACCAGGTACATGGAACATACTCATGTGACTCGGCCAACGTTGTCTACCTGATACGTTGCAGGAAAGGATGCCCCAGAGCATGGTACATCGGCGAGACCATGCAGACACTGAGACAACGTATGAACGGACACCGCGCAACAATCGCCAGGCAGGATAGTTGCCTCCCAGTCGGGGAACACTTCAGCAGTCAAGGGCATTCAGCCTCAGATCTGCGGGTTAGCGTTCTCCAAGACGGCCTTCGAGACACACGACAATGCAAAATCATCGAGCAGAAACTGATAGCCAAGTTCCGCACTCATGAGGACGGCCTCAATAGGGATATCGGGTTCATGTCACGCTACAGAACGTGACTTGACATCGTTGTCTGTCTTTCCAGTTTTTAAAAAACAAACACAAAAAAACAAACACAAAAAACAAACCCCAAAAAGGACGGAGAGAGAGGAAGGGATATGGAGAGAGATCTGCTACAGACAGCAGGATTTGACACGTTGGACCCCCTGGGACACATCTCATTGTCTTGGCTGTGCTCTTGGTGTGTCTTTGATGTAAGGAAAGATTGTATCTCTGTAGTATCTGTGTTTATATTCTGTGAACTTTTGTAGATTCACTCAGTGTAACTTTACCTGAAGAAGGGGCAGGATAGCTCCGAAAGCTTGTAATTTTAAATAAATCTGTTGGACTATAACCTGGTGTTGTGCGACTTCTCATCTTTATAAAATATATAACGCAAATTGTTCAAATATGAAACAGGAAAGATATGCTATCTGTCACACAAGTGTTGGTTGGTTCTTCAACTATATTACAACAGTGACTGCACTACAAAAGTAATTCATTAGCTGTAAAGCCTGAGGTCATGAAAAATGCTGTATAAATACAAGTTGTGGGGAAGAGCAAAACTAGAGGCCATCAATATAAGACAGTCACCAAGAAATCAAATGGGGAATTCAGAAGAAACTTCTTTACCCAGGGAGTGGTGAGAATGTGGAACTCGCTACCACAGAGAGTGGTTGAGGTGAATAGTTTAGATGCATTTAAGCTGAAGGCTAGATAAGCATAGGAGGAAGAAAGGAATAGAGGGTTAGGCTGATAGAGTTAGATGAGGAAGGATGGGTGGATGATCGAGTAGAGCATAAATGCCGGCATAGACTGGTTGGGCCGAATGGCCTGTTTCTGTGCTGCATATTCGATGTAATTCTATGTAATCAAAAAAGGTTGTGGTTCCTTAGAATCACCTTGTGACATTTTGCTTTTTCCTCATTCCTATTTGAACACTAAGTTCAATCTGAGGATCCTGGGGTCTGAGGTGTGGCTGGCTGCTCTATACAACTGTGAGCCTCTTGGAATTGAGATGGCCCTCATCTCAGGGCTGCTGAGTCCTGGGATGCACCCGCACACCTTCACTTCACCAGAGTGGCAGTGACAGAGTGAAGCCCTCAGCTCCAGGCCGATCGGCAGACCATCTCCAGGAATGCAGCAACCTGTAAAGCTCACTACGGCCTTAGCCTTTTATGCCACAGGATTCTTCCAGGCAGGGACATCAACCAAATCAGCGAGTCATCTGTTTACAGATGCATGAAACATGTCATAGATGCCATGTGTGCCAGGGGCAGCACCTTCATTCTTTTCCAACTGGAAAGAAGCCAGCAGTTGGTGAGGATTCAGAACATTTTCAGAGACAGTGTTTCCATGGTTGGAGGGCATCTTAGATAGAACACATTTGACCATCAAGATTTCACAAACATCTTCCACTCTATAAATGTAGTTTGATTTTTTTTTTAATTTGTTTTCAGAATTTGGACAACGCTGGCAAGGCTGCAGAAGATGGTGGTGGCCCTTTTACAACTTAATCCAAACCTTACCGTAAACCAAACTATTTGAAGAAGAGCATGGAAGTTCTCCTGGTGTCCTGGCCAACACTTATCCCCTAGCCAATACTACTAAAACATTTACTGATCATTTATCTCATTGCTGTTTGTGGGGCCTTGCTTTGTACAAATTAACTGATGTGTTGCCCTATATTACAACAGTGACTACACTTACAAAGTACTTTATTGGCTGTGAAGTACTTGGGGACATCCTGAGATTGTACATAAATGCAAGTTCTTTCTTCTTTCTTGCTTTGTACAAATCTATACCTTCCTCAAATTTCCCTTACTCTTACAATCTTCAGGGTTTTAAAACCTAAGATTAACATTACCAAATCACTATTTCCCAGTTTGCGTAGTCTTTTACTGTTTTCAGCCTTGGCAGTGTTCTGGATTATGGGCCTTAGCCTCTTGGGTCCTCAATTTTAAAAAATCATCCACTGCATTTAACAGGATATATCTGGTACCATACAGCTCTCTCAATCCATTTTTTTGCCCTTTTCTTCATCCTTCCGTGTGAGTGTATTAACTCAATGAACCATTAGGGAAGCATCCTAATGTGTTGGCCTTGGCTCAGTGGTAGCACTCTCGCCTCTGGGTCAGATGGTTGTGGTTCAAGTCCCACTCCAGAGACTTGAGTACATAATCTAGACTGACACTTCAGTTGAAGTGCTGAGGGAGTGCTGCACTGTCAGAGGTGTGCTGTCTTTTGGATGAGATATTGAACTGAGGAACCATCTGTCTTCTTGGGTGGACATAAAAGATCCCGTGGCACTCTTTTGAAGAAGAGCAGGGAAGTTCTCCCTGGTGTCCTGACTGATATTTATCCCTCAACCAACATCAGTAAAAAACAAATTATCTGGTCATTATCACATTGCTGTTTGTGGGAGCTTGCTGTGTGCAAATTGGCTGCCACATTTCTGACATTTCAACAATGGCTACACTTCAAAAGTACTTCATTGGCTGTGGAGCGCTTTGGGATATCCTGAGGTTGTGAAAAGTGCTTTATTAGTGCAAATTCTTTCTTTAGCCCTATTTTTCCCTGGAACACACCCAAGGCAGCAATTCGCTGGCTTTATACTACTTTGTATCCCTCACTGTTTGGGAGAGAGAAACATTCCCTGGCATCACTTTTCCTCTGCCCAATTGCATATGAAACTCCCCAGTCCCGCTTGACCAGCAATGTTTTGGTCAGGGGTGGAATCAATACAGCTTTGGACTGGTCTTTGACTGAGGGAAACTGGGGTCTAATCTTGAAAAGAAAAAGTGGAGGAAAAAAAGAATTTACAGTTCAATTCTGAGAAACACATCAGTTTACAAAGAACTATTGTGCTTGGATCTGGATTTCTGTCAACCTCAGATAAAAAAAACAAATAGCCAGTTGGCAAAACATTCAACCATGACCTATTCAGTCATTTATTCAGCAATCCAATATAAACAAAAACAGAAGCACTGTACAGAAACATACGCCTCATCTCAAAAGGGATCTAATTTCTAAAAGTGCACTAACGTCTCTGGGTAAAATTTGGCACATGCTCCTTTCAGTAAATCCAGCATTAAAAAAGCAAGTCATTAGAGCTCCCTCAAAGGCCCTCTTGTTAAATGGACTGCGTAGCGTGGAAATGACCAAGTAGGTTAGACCAAGCTATCGCTGGCTAGCGATCAGAAGTAGGTAACCTGGCAGACTTTTCCTCTCACTAGCCCAGGTGTGCTCAGGTCAAATGTACCGCCCTTGCTGTCACTCCCCAAGTAAGACCAGCTGACTTCTGCATGGTCCCTCCTTTCAGTGCTTTTGTTTGAATGGTGCCATGGGATCTTTTCCACCCACCTGAAGTCAGACGAGGCCTCGGTTTAGTGTTTCATCGGACAAACGATACTTCTGTCAAAGCAGCACTGCCTCGGTACTGGACTGAAGTGTCAACTTAGATTATGTCCAAGTTCTGGGGTGGGGCTCGAGCCCACTGCCTTCCAGTTCAGAAGTCTTACCTTTAAGCATTGAGTTGGGCTGTGAGATGCAGTAGGTTGAATGATGGCGAAAGGATATTAAAACGAATCCGTCTGACAAGAAGAATTACAGCATCATCCTGCAAGAACTTTGGTACAACAACAACTCTATGTCCCCCGGCGCTTTACAGAGAAATAATAAGAGGCACAGATGTTGCACAATGGGAGAGAGACTAGGAGCAGTGACTACCAAGTAGGAAATATGGATTTGGGGAAGGTTTTATAGGAGGACAGAGAGAGAGGAGACGGGTTCCAGAGAAAGTACAGACAAGATGACTGAAAGCTCTGCCATCAAAGATGGGGCAAAGGAAGGGGGAATGCACAGGAGGCCAGAGTCAAGGACTGAGAGTTGCTGGAGGAGATGTATGCCTGGAGAAGTGTTCAGAGGTTTTGGACATATAGAGTTGTGGTGTCATCAGTATGATATGAAAGCTGACTCCAAGCCTGTAAATTATGCCACCGAGAGCAGCTTTTAGATAAGGAAGAAGAGAGGGCAAAGGGAGTCTTCAGAGGTGACGGTGCGAAGAAGGGAGCAGAAACCATTGCTGGAGATGGGGTTGATTTGTCTGAATAGACAGGAATGGAAGCATGCAAGAGCGGTAGCACAGAGCTGGACAATCAAGAGGAGGCAGTGGAGGAGGAAGGTGTAATCAATTGTGTCAAATGCTGCAGAGAGGTTGGGGAGGATAAAGAAAGAAAGAACTTGCATTTATAAAGCACCTTTCAGTTCCTCGGGATACCCCAAGGCATTTCACAACCAATTAATTACTTTTTGAAGTGTAGAGCTACACAAGGTAATAACTAAACACAGGGAGGTCGGGAGAGCTACATGAGACTGAGTATTAGAGATCAAGGGAGAGACTTGGTGGGGGATCGGAGATGGAGGTGGAGACATACTGGGGGATCTGAGACAGAGGAAGAGACTGAGTGAAGGATTGGGGACAGAGGGAGAGACTGAATGATTGGGGAAAGTGGGAAAAAGGAAAAATGTGAATCGTGATCATTGCTTTGAGGAGTGCTTTAGTGTTTGTTGAGGTTGTCCATGCGGTGAAGTTTGGCAGCTGTAGACAGTTGGTTAATTAGATATTGTAACATTTAGTGTAATATTAAGATACAGAATGTACCGAGTGTAACAATTTTTGATCCATCTGATACAAAGCACCTGGAGTAAGTGGGGTGGGTGGGGTGGGGGTGCGGTGTGGGGGGGGTGGAGATCATTTGTTTATAACCATGACATAGCTCTCCTAATCTCAGCCATGCCTTGGTAACCTGAGTTCCCTCTGTGTCCATTCACGTGAGCATTTTGGCTGCTGCGCCAGACCAGATCCCATTACTTCTATCTCCTTTTTATTTCTCTTAGCCCCTCTCAGACCCTTCCCTCCTGCCCCCTCCCTTCATGTCTCTCAGTCATGCCCCCTTTCATTTCTCCCCTATTTGCTCCCTCAATCCCTACCTCAGCACAACTACTTTTCTACCTTCCTACTCGCCATTGTCCCATGTTTGATTCCCCCTTGAATAAGCCTACAGCTACCCTGTGTGTCTCTATTGGCATTCTTCAAATGGCCTCATGAGGCACCCGTCACTGCCTCCTTATGAGCATTAACCCAAGTGCCCCATCCTCTTGAGTCTATCTGGCGCACAGCTGATTCTGCTACATTCACAGCAACTCCCTCAACCTTGCCATGTCCTGTGGACACTCTGCTCTCAAGATCACGATCACTAATGATGCCATCTCTGACTACTTCATTGTATAGCTTATCACTGACATCATCCTACACCTAAAACTTGTTTCCCTCATCTACAGGTTGCCCCTTGGTGACATTATCTTGGTCACCTTCCACATGTACACTGATGAACTCAGCTGCACGTCTCCACCGTCTCTCTTTAACTCTCAGTACCTCCGTGTTGTCAGACTGCTTGTCAAACATGCAGTCTTGGATGAATCACAAATAAACATTGGGAAGACTGAACCCATCAGCTTCCGACCCCCTATCCTCTCCATCGAAAAGAGCACTTAGTTCTATCTCCGTAACATTGCCCACCTCCACCCTAATTCAGCCCATTCGCTGCTGAAATCTTCAACTATGATCTTTTTCACCTCCAGACCCGACTATTCCAAAGCTCTGCTAGGCTGACCTCCCATCCTCCACCCTCTGAAAACTACAGCTCATCCAAAACTTTGCTGCCTGTATCCTATCGTGCACAAGTCCTCCTCATCCATTGCCCCTGTCCTCGCTGACTTTCATTGGCTTCCAGACTCTCAATGCCCAACCATCTTCAGCTGCTTCATCAATGACCTTCCCTTCAGCATAAGGTCAGAAGTGGGGATGTTCGCTGATGACGGCACAGTGTTCAGTGCCATTCGCAACTCCTCAGATACTGAAGCAGTCCATGCCCGCATGCAACAAGACCTGGAAGACATTCAGGCTTGGGCTGATAAGTGGCAGGTAACATTCACGCCACACAAGTGCCAGGCAATGATTATCTCCAACAAGCAAGTGTCTAACCACTGCCCCTTACCATTCAACAGCATTACCATCGCTGAATCCCCCACCATCAACATCCTGGGGTCACCATTGACCAGAAACTTAACTGGACCAGCCACATAAATACTGTGGCAACAAGAGCAGGTCAGAGGCTGGGTATTCTGCGACAAATGTCTCACCTCCTGACTCCCCAAAGCAAGGCACAAGTCAGGAGTGTGATGGAATACTCTTCACTTGCCTGGATAAGTGCAGCTCCAACAACACTCAAGAAGTTCGACACCATCGAAGACAAAGCAGCCTGCTTGATTGGCACCCCATCTACCACCTTAAACATTCACTCCCTCCACCACCGGCGTACCGTGGCTGCAGTGTGTACCATTTACAAGATGCACTGCAGCAACTTGCCAAGGCTTCTTCGGCAGAACCTCCCAAACCCGCGACCTCTTCCACCTAGAAGGACAAGGGCAGCAGGTGCATGGGAACACCACCACCTCCAAGTTCCCCTCCAAGTCACACACCATCCTGACTTGGAAATATATCGCCATTCCTTCATCATTGCTGGGTCAAAATCCTGGAACTCCCTCCCTAACAGCACTGTGGGATTACCTTCACCACACGGACTGCAGCGATTCAAGAAGGCGGCTCACCACCACCTCCTCAAGGGCAACTAGGGATGGGCAATAAAAGCTGGCCTTGCCAGCGACACCCACATCCCAGGAACGAATTTTTAAAAAATCTCATCTTCATGGCCTCACCCTTTCCTATTTCTGTAATCTCTTCCTGACCAGCAACCCCACCCAACCAACCCCCACCCCCCCAAATTATCTGTAACTTCGACTCTGACCTCGTGCATCCCGCCCCCCATCACCCACCATTTGTGGGTGTGCATCTAGCTGCCTAGGTTCTTCTCTCTGTATTTCTCTTCTTAAACCCCTCCACCTGTCGACCTCCTCTCCTCTTTTAAGAGTCTCCTTAAAACCAACCACTTTGACCAAGCTTTTGGTCTCTCCTCCGAATATCTGCTTCTTTGGCTCGAAATCCATTTTTTTGATCACACCTCTGTGAAGTGCCTTGGGACATGTTTTCAGGTTAAAGGCAATATGCGAATACAAATTGTTATTGTCATCACTTGATTTTTTAGGCAAACTCGGCAGCCAATTTGAATTCAGCAAAATCCCACAAACAGCAATGAGATAATGTTCATTGAGGAATAAATGTTGGTCAAGAACCAGAAGAACTTCCCTGCTGTTCAGATAGAGCCATGAGACCTTGTCCACCTGAAAAGGCAGATAGGGTCACCATTAAACATCTCATCTGAAAGGCAACACCTCCAGCAAAGCAGTATTCCTTCAGTACTGCAGCCTAGGTTATGTGCTCCAGTCCCTGGAGTCAGGCTTGAACTCATGACCTTCTGACTCAGAGACCAGAGTGCTACCACTGAGTAAAGCTGACACTAGCAAGGAAGGATAATGCACCACTGTGACAGTGGCAATGGATGTCATTGGTGACTTTGTTGTTTTGGCACTGATAGATGCTTGGAAACCTGACTGGAGAAAGTTGAATAGGAAGTTAAAGGATGAATAGGCACAGAGGTGAGAGGTGATGACACACTCAAGGACTTTTAAGAGAGGAAAGGCAAGTCAGAGATGAAGTGATGGTTAGAGAGGCTGAATGGATGAGGGTTGAGTTTTTTGAACAGTGGTTATTATGCAGGTCTTGAAAAGGAGAGGGATTGTGTCAAAGGAAGGAGAACTGTTAACAATGTTGGCTGCCATAGGGTTCAGGACGCGTTGTTGAGTGTCAGGGACAGAGTGGAGGGAGGATCAATGGAGCAGCAGATAGATCACCTGGAAGATATGAGTTTGGAAAGGGCATGGGAGGGAATGGAGGGAAACTGCAAATTATGATAGTTCAGCGTTTGGGTCGTTGGGAGGTTGGGCGAGAAAAAAGATGATGCATGGATGGTCTCAACCTTCGAGATTAAAAAATCCATTCGCTTCTCGCCCGTCAGATTGGAAGTGAGGGTGAAGGGTGCAGCTGAAAGAGGTTTGAGGAGGTGGTTAGCTGTGGAGAAGAGGAGCTTAGGGTTGTCTTTGCTCTCCAGGATGATATTGGATTTGTAGGTGTTTTTGGCCGAGGAGAGTAAGGCACAGTGGAGCTTGACAGGATCAAGCCAAATCTGGCAATTGATGACTAGGCCACTTTTTAAAAATTCATTCTCGGGGTGTGGGCATCACTGGAAGGCCCGCATTTATTGCCCATTTCTAGTTGCCCGAAGAAGGTGGTGGTGGGCCTTCTTCTTGAACTGCTGCAGTCTGTGTAGTGAAGGTGCTCCCACAATGGTGTTAGGTAGGGAGTTGCAAGATTTTGATTTGCAGTGAACGACAATAAACGAACGACGATATAAATCCAGGTCAGCATGGTGTGTGACTTGGAGGGGAACATGGAGGTGAACTTGTGTGCCATATATGCGCAAGTTTGTGCCCCTTTGATGTAAGAGTGTGATGATGGGTGGGGGGGGGGTGACAATGGTGGGAGACAGCGATCGACTTGTTGGGAACAGGGGTATCAAACTCAGAGGCAAGAGTATGGTTTAGGAGATTAACAGCAGCAGAGGTGTGATGGGTGGATGGCTAGAAGAGAAGGAGTTGGAAGTTAGAGAGAGAGCTAGGGGTGATTTTTCTCTCCCCCCCCCCAAGGACAAATGGTGAAGTAATCAGATTGCTGGAGGGTAGGACAGGTTTTTTTTGTCACAATTCACAGGTTTTGTACACTATATAGGGAACACATTTTTTGTCACAGGTTATTTTGGATCAGTTGGTAACACTGAGTTAGAAAGTTGTGGGTTCAAACCCTACTCTGGGATAAGAATACGTTATCATAGGCTGACACTTCATTGCAATACTGAGGGATTGTTGGAGATATTAGTCTTTGAGGCTCTGTCTGCCCTTTTTAGATGGATATCAATAATCTTATAGGACGTTTGGAAGAAAAGTGCTATTGGCAGATGAGCAGCAAGTTTTCAGTTAATGAGCACTACAAAAATAGACAATGAACGCTACAAAAATAGATTATTCATCTCATTTGTCATTTGAGCTATTACTATGTGAAAATTGACTCTTGTGGCTGCCTGCATAACAACAGTAATTACACTTCAAAAATAATTCATTGCAAAGCCCTAAGGAGCGTCCCAAGGACGTGATAAGGTTCTTTCTAAGGTTGCCAGGTGCTAGGCAGTAGGTCAAGCATAGGAAACACACTTGGGCTCAGGAGCAAAAGCTGTTTTTCTTTTTAATCAATTTGTATTTAATCAAGGTGAATGGGATACATTCCATTTCTCATACCCAATGTACATTCCAGGTCAGGTACAACAGGTTTCTGTTCCCTCCCCTTTCCTCTTGGAGCCATTGAATCTTCTTGGGCTATAATTTTGGTAACTGGTAGCTCTCTAGCCATTCTTCATGTGTGAGGCTTGAAAATGAGTGTTAGCAATCTACTGTACTGTGGAGTTCAAGCCCACTCCGATCCTCAGCTGATGGGACATTTGCGCACTTCCACAGTGGTCCACTGTGCAGTGATTAGCAGCAGGGATTCCAGCTGATTGTCCACATCCCAGGGTACTGAGGCCAAATGTACCCTGATTGCTGCCCTGACTCAGAACAGACCTGAGATCTTCTGGTTTGTATGGCTCAGTATTACACAGGGTGTTGCTTTTACCCACTGGAGGTTACCAAGGGCAGCTGTGTAATGCGCAGGTAAGCTCCCTCTACTCTTTCCCAACACCATGCCTTCGCCCCAATCTCATCAGAGCACCAGCTATTTCACCATTGTGTCTATTTCCCACATGGGACATCCTTTTAAGTGTCTCAGATTTAATGAGAATTGTTGGCTGTGTTGATCTATTAGAAACTAATTAAAACCACCCACGCTCATTTCTCTTACGATCCTTACAGCCAATGGATAGAAAAGACCTTCATCCCATTGTAACTTCTCCCTTTTACTCAGACAGGGCACATCGATGACTGATGCGAGAAATGAAAATGTCATACTGGTGCAGTAGGAGGCACTGCAAGTTTGTGTAAGAGTTCAGACATATTGTTGAGGTAGTGTAGAGGGAGGTTTATTTTACTTATATGTATGCTATAGCTGACCTGAGAGCTTGATTCTGACACTGGGTCCCAAATGTGGGAATATGCTTCGTTCTCCATTCTGATCTTGGATAATACAGAAAACAGTTCAGGAATAAATAGGATATATAATATTAGATGTAATTTTTAATTGGCTTTCAGCAGTTTATTGATACAATCAAGAAACCCATACATAGTCATAGCAGTAAGAATACCAACATATATTGAGCATCACTCAAAGGAGGTTGACTATTCAGTTCAAAAACTAAGAGGACAGGAAAACCTATTGGTACCAGTATTACAATTCCCTGGTGATCTCTCAATAGCTCAGTTGACAAAGACACAGTGTGGAACTGACCCATAGAAATCAGGAAGGTCCTAGGTTGCCTCCTCTGGCATTCATTCAACAGCTCATGCTGAACACCACCAGCTGCCAACTTTGTAATGATAATGCACTTTGTCAAATATTCTGGAAATTCTACGTGATTATTGCTCCAAATTTCTGCTGACACTGAAAGAATCACTTTCTGATGAATGAGATTAAGATCATTGTGAACTGACTGCTTTCTTTTGAAGCTTATTTAGTTACCTGACATCAGATTATCGCGATAGCTGCTTATTGACCATGGGTTCCAATACTCTTTGATCCCTTTGTCGATTGACGTGATGCTTGTTTGTTGCCCACTCAGATGGATCACACTGTTGGTTTGTCCAGCAGAGCTTTGAGAACATTTTTGAGGTCACGCTTTCAAAACAAACATTTAAAGTCTCATAGAAACATAGAAACATAGAATCCAGGAGCAGGAGTAGGCCATTCAGCCCGTCGAGCCTGCTCCACCATTCAATACGATCATGGCTGATCATTCAAATCCAGTACCCTGTCCCTGCTTTAATCCCCACAGTACACATATCCCACCCTAATCCCGTAACCCCACATATTTAATTCCCCCTAACATATCCCATCCTATCCCCATAACCCCACATATTTAATCCCCCCCTAACACTAAGGGTCAATTTATCATAGGCAAATCAACCTAACCCGCACATTTTTGGACTGTGGGAGGAAACCGGAGCACCCGGAGGAAACCCACGCAGACACGGGGAGAATGTGCAAACTCCACACAGACAGTCACCCGAGGTCAGATTCGAACCCGGGTCTCTGGCGCTGTGAGGCACCAGTGCTAACCACTATGCCACCGTGCTGCCCAACCACTATGCCACCGTGCTGTCTCGAGATCAGTTGTGAATTGGCTGATTGGGTTACTACATTTGGATCGAAATGCTTTGCACAGGACCTTGAATTTCAAATGACTCTTCAGGTTTTCTGTTTGATATCTCCAATTTATGTGAACTGTAAGGCCATCCTCCTCAACTGTGAGATAATGGTTTTAGACCCAACATTGGACTCCTGTGGTTTGGAGCTGACTTCTATCTCAAGCAAACTGATGACAAGGTCTTTTCTAGTTCTCTCCTGAAGGCACTGACTCGTGCTGGAGTACAGTCTCGCTGACACCTGATCCTCAGGTACCTCACATCCAGGTACATTTTACTGTAGCAATAAGTGTCAGAAAGTTATTAAACCATAGAAAACATCACAACAGAGCCCAGTCTTGCACCTGATACCCACACAGGTGTAATCTCCAGTAGGGGACCCTGGGCCGGAAAAAGGAATGGAAATAGTGCCTCTTGGCCCCCTCCCCAAATAAGGAATGCTGAAACCAATTATCAGGCTTAGATCAGCTAACTAAGCAAAGACTAGGGATTCAACTTGGTCTCTCAGTCCCAACCTGGGCAGTGCACTGACCTACTGAACACGGCTGTAACCACTCCTTGCATTTTCCTGACCGCAATTACAAAAATATAACTTATCGAAAGAAGATGTGGGCCTAGAAATTGGCCCACTTACCACCACGACTCACCGCCGCGATCTGGTCTAAAAATGGCGGCCGCCACTCTAGCGCCCTTCTGTGGTGCAGGACTTGGCGGCCGCCATTTTGGTGAGGGCCTTAGCGCTGCCGATAGCAGCGCTGGCCCATGAAATGTAAATTACGAGAGGGTGCCATCAGTCGGCGTGCAACCCAGACTTAACATCACCTCAGCAAACTTGCACCTTAGCGCTGAGTTCAGCGCTGGGTGCTGAGCTCACCATGAAAACCCAGCGTTCAGCAGACTGACAGAGGCGCTGCCAGCACCTCTTAAAGGGACACACACATCTTTCACGTAAGTTGGCATTTAAGCTTTTGGACTGGATTTTTTTTATTTTATTGAAGTGGTGGCTTGGTGCAATACATGTTAAAGTTTGTTATGTGTGCAGGGAGAGCTGCTGGCGTTTGTAAGGCCTCGGATGGTAAAGGGAGGCCTCTGAGAAGACAGAAAATGCTGGAATACTCAGCAGGTCAGGCAGCACTGTGGAGAGAGAAACAGAGTTCACGTCTCAGGTCGAGTTGCTGCCTGACCTGCTGAGTATTTCCAGCACTTTATGCTTTTATTTCAGATTTACAACATCCGCTCGCAGAGGGAAGACACAGAAGAGGAAGAAGCAGAAGGAAGGAGGCAACCCAGACAGCCCCTTTTTGGCTGGGATAGAATCATCCATCTGCGGTACCAGTAACCACAACCTCAATTCCTCTTTCAACATTAGTCCCACACCTCACCTTCCCTCTGTTACTGACCATCACAGCATCCTCTTGGCCACAATGCTGAAATAAAAGCCACCACAAAGCACACTTTGCAATCCATCTATCCATCCAATACGACATCAAGAAATCAACTCATCACCCTTATGCATTCTCAGTGACTGTCTTGTGTGCCTTTACCTATCCTAGTGATGTCACACAGTGCTACCCCAGTGGCTGCAGCATGGCTGGTGAAAGGCTGCTGACTTTCAGTGGGGACGCTGCAAATGGCCTTGCTGGTCGACCTTGAGGAGTTGGTGGCTAGGAGTGTCAAATCGAGAGATGGTGTTTCTTCTTCTTCTTCTGCTTCTACTTCTTCACTCTCCTCTCCCTCTTCTTGGTCAATCAACTGGCTAGGCAGGCTGCATTTCTTGGGTGTGTTAAATGAGGAAGGCACAAGGGTGGAGTTGTGGTGAGGGGAGGGTGGGAAAGCAAGAGGTGCATGCCAGAAGGAGGATAACGTATGAGGATACCAGCATCTTGTATCCTTTCAGCCCCGCCGCTAGCGAAAGGCCATGCCCCTGCCAAGAATGGCCTGCACCGTCTCCTCCAAGGGGGTGAGGTGAAGCTAGGAGGTGTGCCTCGTGATTGATACAGCTTGTTGGTAGGTGAGTGATTGGGGGAGAGGGGGTAGGAGTCATGCATTGAGAAGTGTGTGAGACTAGTGATGCAGTTGGTAGGAGACGACTTTTGAAGATGCATTCACTGACCTTGTCCAGTGGTCTGAGGTCATGAAGCTTCTTTGGGCACTGGAGCGAGGTGGTGGGGGCGACACTGCTGGCAGTGACAGCCTTGGTGATCTGGTCCCACATCGATCTTTCTGGAGGGCCTCCTGGCCCCTGTGTGTAGAGGGCCGCTCTTGCAGTGTTAACCCCCCTACACAAAGCTGGAGTGCTGCATGCGAGACCCTGGGTGCCCCGTCCCTGGCTTGCTGAGCCATTTGTGCTAGTGCTAAAGCACTTTTCCCCATTTTTTTAGGTCCGGAAGGCAATTCAGCTTTAAGAACTGAAGACTCCCATTTGGGAATTCTTTTTAATGTTAATTTTTTTTCCAGAAGGCAGTTGAGCTGTAAGGGCTGAAAACTACATATTTTTACATCATTTTTATTTTTATCATTTCAGAAGGCATTGCCCTTTTAATATCCCACAATGCTTTGCGAACTCACAGCCTCACTTTCAGAGGCTGTTCGAAGCTGCAACGCTGCTTGGGCCACGCCACATTGGGGCCTGATGCCGGGACAAACGCCACAGGAGGGCGTTACACGGTGAGTTTAGCGCTGGGCTAATAATCATTAGTACCCAGCACCAATTTTTCAGTCCTGTCGGCACCACCATTTTTGGCGGCCATTAAACCCCGGCTGCGGTGGCACCGGCAGCTTTCGTGGCAGCCATGAATTGCTAGGCCATGACTCTTTAACTTCTTAGTCCACTGTACCGTGCACAGGGACCAGGATTATACTTGCATTGAGACCTGTAATTGTATTAGAATGTGTTACATGGTTGTAGACTGTTTTTTTGTGGCCCTTGCTAGCTGGAAACACAAAACTATCATTTGCTGTGACGTGGTTGGCAGTCAGAGATGTATTTACATGCTGAGCTTCCATTCGTTGGAGCCATATAATTAAATAAATACATCAATGTTACAATACGGAAACAGGCCATTCGGCCCAACCAGTCCATGTCAGCATTTACCCTCCACATGAGCAAATAGTTCCAATCACAATTACCCAACCTGTTCTTGATACTGTTAACGCCTATTTCTCAGATTCCATGCTCGTGAACAGTCTTGTCTCTTGAACATCATCTTGCTTCATAACCTTGGGAGCTATCCCGCCATTCTTCTACTGCTAGTATATGTTAATTTGTAACTGAGCTGAATATATTATATTAATATTTATTTCCTTATTAACTGGACTAAATTATGTAGTTAAGACCAAATAGGTAGTGGAGGTAAAAAAAACCTCTGGAATCATACATGATGCAGTTAGATGCTATGGGGGAGTGAGGGACTGTAGGTTGCTATGGAAAGTTGAGTTGGATCTCTCATCTGTACTTATCTTTATGATAAGAACATATGAATGCAGGAAAATAATCAATTTCTGTGCCTTAAGAAGAGGTCTCAGTACTGTACCAGTGCAGAACAAGAAAGAATTAATATAGGGGAAGAAATTCGGCATGCTAGCACCTCCCGTTAGCGCCTGGAGGGGCACTAACGAGGCGCTAATGGGTTTGCGGCGGGGCACGGCGAATCCAACAGCGCAAGCGACATTCACCCGGGATTTAGCGCTGCCGATAATATTTAGCGCCTAGGCCTTTAGCGGCTGCCAGATTGTGACGTCAACGCGTGTGGAACGCCCCGTTAACGGCCCAGATGAAAAATTGACTGCTGCCCCCTGCCTTAACGCCTGGCGTGAACAACGGCAGGAAGAGGAGGCATGATGCAGTCGAATGGCCGCTGTAGGAGCGGTATTTAAAGGGATCAACATCCGATTTCTGCAACCAGACCTCCAATCTCAGATCAGGGCGACCACGGCTCTCTCAGTGGCATTCAAGGTCACCGTCGCCCTCAATTTCTTTGCCAGTGGATCCTTCCAGTCTGCAACAGGAGACATAGCTAACATCTTGCAGTTCGCTGTCCATCGCTGGATCCGGGAGGTCACAGAGGCTCTTTACTGAAGGAGAAGGCACTACATTTCCTTCCCCTTGACCAGAGAGAAGCAGGATGAGCGTGCATGTAGCTTTGCCAGGATGGTGGAACTCTCCATGGTGCAGGGCGCCACATGGCTTTGCGGGCACCCCGTAACAATCCTGAGGTATTCTGTAACTACAAAGGATACCACTCACTTAATGTGCAGTTGGTGTGCGACCACAGACAGCTAATCCTCAATGTCAATGCTCGCTATCCTGGCAGCAACCACGATGTCTTCATCCTGCGCCAGACCGGTGTTCCAGCAGTCTTCCAGCCACCACATCAAGCTTGCGGCTGGCTGCTCGGAGACAAGGGCTATCCACTCTCCACCTGGCTCATGACTCCCCTCCACAACCCCAACACTCCTGCCCGGCACTCATATAATGAGAGCCATTGCCACCAGGAACATCATTGAGCAGAACATCGGTTCCGCTGCCTTGATCATTTGGGAGGAGCCCTCCAGTACTTCGCTACGTGGACGTCCCTTTTCATTGTGGTGTGCTGCATGCTCCACAACTTGGCCATCATGAGGGCCCAGCCATTGCCACCAGGCATAGCCACACCACCTTAGGAGGAGGAAGAGGAAGAGGAGGAGGACGAGGAGGAGGAACAGCATCGAGGGAGGAGGCAGCCACTTAATCGGCCTTCTGGAAGGACGGTCCGTGACCGCCTCATCAGACTGCGGTTCCAATAAATTCTACCCCGCATCCCAGTTGCTCACCACATCCCCATCATTCCATCCATTTTGCTTGCCAAGCTGAAATGAGAGACAGCACCAAATCAGCAAAATTCCATTAATAAATTTTATCAACATTCAGTAAAGACATATTAACTAATCATACTTGTGCAAACCCTTACTTCCCCTCTTTACAGTGCCGTTTCCTAATCTACTGTTCCTATGTAGTCTGTCCCCAGTGGCTACAGCAGGGCTGGTGGAAGGCTGCTGAGTGTCGGTGCCAGAGATTACAGATGGCCTTGGAGGACGCCCTCGACCAGCTCTGAGCCTGGAAGACCCGGCTGTAGACTGCGCCACCTCAGGCTGGGCGGCGGCAGTCTGGCCTGGCTGGATGACAGGCAGCAACAAGGGCAATGGCAGAGTGGCAGTGGTGGGATCAGGAATGCTGTCATACTGAGAGAGAGGACAGCAGGTTCCTGCTCCACTGAAACACTGCCACTCCCCCGGGGCAGCACCTCAGCATCCCTACCAATCTGCTGGAGCACAGATTGCTGGCCTGCTGCGACACCGTGAAAACCCCGGTGGTCGACCCAGCCCAGCAGTCAGAGCTTACGTGAAATCAAGCTGAGACTGCATGAGAGCAGTCTGAGACTCGATGGCAGCAACCGTTGACTGCATTACAGCACTAAGACACATCACCCATCACACACGGCATGAGGTCTGGGTCCCCACAGGGAGTCTCAGGGAGTCCACCATCCTTTGCAGACTGGAAATGATGGGCTCCATGGTGTGCGCAGAGCTCTGTGCAATGTTGGAGGCGGACTCCTCCACGGTCCTTATCATTGCCGACATCAGGTGCTTGCTGATTATCTGAAAGCATAAAGGCACAAGAGTCGGGTTAAGGTGAGGGGCGGAGAGCAGGAAGGGAGAAATGCATGCATACAGCATGATGAGCTGGAAAGTGCGAAATGCTTGTGGGGTGAGGGGGAAGTGGGATGAGAGAAGGAGAGGGGATGAACATACCGTTGTTGCCCCCAAGGGGGTCGACGTCGCCGATGGCCACAGCGCCCACCACCTGGCGCCCAATGACTCTCAGCACTCAGCACTCGCTCCTCCAGGTCTGTAAGCTGTTGGATGTCCGCCTTCACCCTCGCCTGTTCGTTGCTGCTCCCTCCTATTGTGGGCCAGCTTGGCATGCAAGAGAAAGGAAAGTGTGTGAGTGAGTGTGAAACTATATGTTTGGGAGATGTGCCTGCCATAGTTGAATAGCTGTGATTGTAAGCAAGGCATGAGATGTGGATGTGATTTTGAGTAGGTGCAGATGCTTGGTGGGTGAGTGGTGGGGGTGTGGTAGTTTGTGCAGTGTGTACAGACTAAGGTTCAGATGCTGGGATGTAGGACTTGTTGAAGCATGTACTCACCCTGACCACCCGAGTGAGGTCGTTGAATTTTGTATGGCACTGTGTGAGGGTCCTGAGGACCACACTGCTGGCCCAGACATCCTGGGCCACTTCGCTCTACATTGCCCTGAAGACAGGGAACAGCACCGCCCTCCTTCTTTCGACTGCCGCGACCAATGCCTCCAATGCCTGGTCGCTGAAACGGCGAGCTCTCTCCCTGGGACTGGGATCAGCCATGAGGATAAGAGGTGTAGCTGTTGAGTTGCTTGGAGGTCGCCTTCAGAGCCAGCAATGTTGAGAATGAGGTTGTGCTGAATGATTGAACCTCCCCTTTAAGAACTGGAAGGAGCCAGTGTGAATGATGAGTCCCGATTGGACTGCACCTGAAATTGGTTATCGCTCTGCGGGTAGAGCCTTGCTCGCTGTGTGTAGCGCCCTAAGTTAGGTGATTAGCGCTTGATTTAGCGCTCCAGTTCTCTCTTGGAGTACTAACAATCAATCTAGCGGGAGGTCAGAAGGATTAGCACCTGGCGCTAATTCTCCAACTTTTTTAAAATTTAGCTCCCCAACCGGGGCGATACTGAATTTCTAGCCCAGAGACCCCTCTCAGAAACATCCCAAAGTGCTTCACAGACAATAGATTGCTTTGAAATACAGTGACAGTTATTCTGTCGGAAAACATGGGCGGCCAATCTGTGCACAGCAAGATCCCACCAACAGATGAATGACCCAGTTAATTTGTAACTTTCCATTTCCCATATGAACCATTCTTTGATGTCTGAGTAAAATTGATAATTCATGTCAAAGTATGGATGCTTTTGTACCATAAAATCATGGCTGATAGGAAGGGGGCTGCCTTAAATTCACTTTATTTAGGACTCTTACTGCTGACGGAGAGACAGCAACACTTTCATGCCATCAGCCTGGGCTGGATGTGAGCTCAGAACCCAGCAGTGGAAGGACAGTCTGCCTTATTCCGCTAGTTTATTCCTTGGTACTAATTTTTCTATTTTCGCTTATGACCGGTAACATAAAGGGTTTATCCATGGTTTACAGCAATGATAGTAATAATCATAAACCTGTTTATTACAACTGCACTAAAAAGTTCAAGTAAATTACAAATTCCGATTTGAGCAATTGATAAACAGACTATGCAATAAAAAGTTATGACTATGGGGGTTGGCAGGTACAGTGGCATCTTTTGGAATCTGGCCAAGCTGATAGGATGGAAATCAGGAATAGAGTTCAGTAGTGATGCCCCTAATGAACAAATAACTAGGTTCACACAAAAAGAATGGCCACATAGGCGAAGTACCAAAGTGATGAAGTGGAAGTTCAATGGAAAGGAATATTGGGCGGGATGTATATCGAGCGGCCAATTTGCTACCGCACATTTTGCGCCTTTGCCGAAGTTCAATTTCACCCCCAGTATCTTAAGGAAAAGAGAGATTGGGGAGGGGAGGGGAAGGTCTCGATTTATGAGTGGAGACAGATATAAAAAGAACTTGCATTTATATAGCACCTTTCACATCCTCAGGATGTCCCAAAGTGCTTTGCGGTCAATGGACTACCTTTGAACTGCAGTCACTGCTGTTATGCAGGCAAATTTGGAAGCCAATTTGAGCACAGCAAGGTCCCACAAACAGCAAATGAGATAAATGTTTTGATAGTGTTACTTGAGGGATTAACATTGGCCCAGACACCAGGAGAATTTGTCTGCTCTTTGAATCATGCATAGAATGTTTGACGTCCACCTGAATAGGCAGACAGAGCCTCAGTTTGACGTCTGCATACTGTGGGAAAGGTCATCATGTTTTACAAACTTGCAAGTTCCCAGAACCTGAAAACCCAACTAGCAGACCACCCTCTATGTGGCTTTGAAACTTTAGCTAAATTCATAGATCTTTGACCATCCAAGTGTGTTTGGGAGTGTTTATAATTGTAGAGGAATGAGAGGCAGAAGGGGAAGAAAAGGTGGAACTGGAGGGATGGTGGTAGGGGAAGGGAGGGCAGCGGCAGGTCTGTAGACTGCAGGTTTCTTCAAAAAACGAATGTATTATTGACCAACCTTGTGTCACGCTCTGTAAAACCTGAAGGAGTATCGCAGAAGTGGCCCGATTTAGAAATCTTCGTATGATGCCACAATAATTTCCCAGACACAGGCCTTATGTACATACACTGAAAATAACTCAAACTACACAATGAGAGTTCATGGTTCAAGAGATGTCTGAACATTAACTTGGCTGAACTTCGTCCAGCTCAGATCACTCTTTTCTACTTTTCCAATTTTTCACACCTTGACTCTTTGCTGAGATGATTTCATGGGTGTTGTTACCCCTCCAGAAACTTGCCCAAATGGCTAGTATTCACATGTCAGCCTAGACAGTGAATATCAGCAGACATTTGAACATGAGGGACATCTGGGCCAAGCCTGAACCTGTTCTTACCCAGTGTTTAATTTCCAGCAGGGGTTGCTGGATAGTGATCAGGTTCAGAAACTCTGGCCATCTTTTTTTCTTGCTTAAGCATAGGGGCTGAGGCCGATTGTTGACCCCCTATCACCAGCTCAGAGGTTAGAACAGGCTCAGCACAGACTGGGGGTTGGGCCCGGGACCTTCCTGACCTTTACAACTCAGCAGTTTACTGGACAAACTTTGTTAGTTATGAGAGAAGTTCAAAGCTAATAATTAACAGACAAAATAAAGTGAAAAAAAAATAATTGCAGATCCATTGTTGCTAGCTGCCTTGATGGAGAAATGATGGGGAAATATTAGCATGCAGAGGGCTATTTTGTGTCTGTGCAAGTGAGCTGCTATTTTATTTTAAAGGGGCAGTCCAAGAGCATAGTATGCTCTGAGCTGGGCAACAATTCTGACTGATGAAATCAGATACAGTCCAACTTGTGTCTATTTGGATATTGCAATCAGTTTGTCCCTCACTACCTGGTAGTATCTGAGGTTGTTTGATTTTATTTTGAGGAACCTCATAATTATTGAACAATTTTCTAAAGCTTCCATCCCTCCTTGAATGTTTTCCCCTTCCTTCCTCAAAGCACTGACTCATACATCGCGGATACCGTGGCCCGTAACCTGTGTCACCAGAGCCTCCCTGAGCAGTAACCAAGAGAAAGATGGTGGCTCTCGCTCAGAAATATTTAATTCCAGATAATATCATTTCAACGATATCTTTTGAAGACAGAGACCCTGATTTTAACTCCCCTCCCCACCTGGCGGAAACCAGGGGGGGCAATTAAAATGAGGGCAGTGACTTAACCCTTCTGATCCTGCTGCCTTTCCGCCGTGCCCCGATGTTAACCTGCACTTTTGAGTGGGTGAGCAGGACACCCGGCCCAAGCTGGCGAGGCCTTGTTTAAATATGCAGATCAGGGTTCAAAAAAACGGAATTGGAGGCCTGAGCAAGGGAGCAATGCTGACTTCCCCATCAGGTCACACCTGTCGGGAGGGGAATTGTGGGCCAGAAGAGGCCCAAGCAGGTAAGGCTTTTATTTTTTTTTTGGTGTCCTTGTGGGGCAGGAGGGCTCCTCTGGGCCCCATAAGGAAACCTTAGGCCTACCTTTCCACTGGCTCCTCCCATTTGCATCTAGAGCTCCCCTCACTCATTTGCATCCAGAGCCACTCCTCACCCCGATCATGTCTAGAGGCACCCCTCCCACTCCCCCCACTCCACCACTCCACTTAGTTGCCTGCCGAAGACCGATCCCACGGATCCCCAGCTGCGGGCTGCTGCCACCAACTTTCCGCTCCTGCCCATCGGCCAGGTAGTGGATCTGGTCGGGTTCGGGTGGGTCACCGGGAACATTCATGGAAATGAGGCCCGACCACATCCTCGGACTCCACGCGTGTGCCGCCCTCTTTGGGGCTCTTTTATAATTGGCTCAGTGATGTTTACCAAGTGAGGAGCTAAATCAAACAAGCCAGGGAAGTCCCAGGTTTAATTCCCAGTCTGTGCTGAGTTCACTGATCAAAGCCAGGACAGTGGTAGGGGCACTAGGACTTTTTTTTTATTATTCATTCTTGAGACGCTGGCAAGGCCAGCATTTATTGCCCATCCCTAATTGCCCTGAGAAGGTGGTGTTGGGCCTTCTTGAACCGCTGGTGGCGGTTTGACACAACTGAGTGGCTTGCTCGGCCACTTCAGAGGGCAGCTAAGAGTCCACCATGTTGGTGTGGGACTGGAGTCACATATCGACCAGACCGGGTAAAGATAGCAGGTTTCCTACCCTAAACAACATTAGTGAACCAGTTGAGTTTTTAATGACATTCGACAGCTTGGTGGTCACCTCTACTGATACCAACTTTAAAAAAAAATTATTTCTAGATTTTTTTTAAACTGATTTTAACTTCTCCAACTACCATGTTGGGATTTGCACCCACGTTCTCTGGATTATTAATTCAGGCCTCTGGATTACTAGTCCAGTAACATAACCACTACACTATTGTACCCAGATATTGATCTCAACGACCCTGAGTTATGGAGGTAAGATCGGACAAAAATCCTGATTGATATCCAGTGATCCTGCTAGAAAATGTGGCATCAGGTGATGCTCAGCCTACGCTTGAATGGCGCACTGACTCTCGCTGTTTCACTTGAAGAATGGCCACCTAGTCATGAGATACTGGAACTGTTCCCCAGAAAGCCAATGTCATCAGGAGAAAAGGAGAGTGGAAAAAGACAGAGATTGGGGAATATTCTAAACAAAAAGGGAGTAATTTTGATGGCGCAATAGTGTAAAACGAGCAATAACGAATTGGCAGCCCGTTTTACATTTCTCTCCCAATTTTGATTTCCATTGACTTTACTTTGAGTCAGAAGGTTGTGACTTCAAACCCCAGTCCAGGACATGAGTACGTAATAAATATTGATACAGAAGGAATTTAGGGAGTACTGAGGGAGTGCTACATTGTCAGAGGTGTCATGTTTCGAATGAGGAGTTAACCTATCTGCCTGTTCAAGTGGATGTTAAAGATCCCATGGCACTATGTGAAAAAGAGCAAGAGCAAAGAGTTCTCCTGGTGTCCTGGCCAACATTCCTCTCTCAACCAATACTGGCCATTCATCTGTGTCCTTGCTGTGTGCAATTCAAGTGCCATGTTCACCTACATAACAGTGACTACACTTCAAAAGTAATCCATTTGGTGGTGAAGAGCCCTGGGATGTGAATGCAATAAGGTGCTATTCTAAATAACAACAGAAAACGCTGGAAAAACTCAGCAGGCGAGGCAGCATCCGTGGAGAGAGAAACAGAGTTAACGTTTCAGGTCGAAGACCTTTCGTCAGAACTGGAAATAGCAGGAAATGAAATAGATTTAAGGCAAGGATAAAGCTGGGAAAAGGGGGAGGGGATGAAAGAACAAAAGGAGAGATTAAGAGACATTAAGAGACATTAAGAGATGTTCAAGGCAAGACATCTCTTAATGTCTCTTAATCTCTCCTTTTGTTCTTTCATCCCCTCCCCCTTTTCCCAGCTTTATCCTTGCCTTAAATCTATTTCATTTCCTGCTATTTCCAGTTCTGACGAAAGGTCTTCGACCTGAAACGTTAACTCTGTTTCTCTCTCCACGGATGCTGCCTCGCCTGCTGAGTTTTTCCAGCATTTTCTGTTGTTATTTCGGATTTCCAGCATCTGCAGTATTTTGCTATCGTAAGGTGCTATTCTAGTTCTTTCTATCTATCAACACTACAATCCCTCAGCATTATCTAAGTGTCAGCTGTGGCTCAGTGGGTAGCACTCTCACCTCTGAGTCAGAAAGTTGTGGATTCAAGTCCCACCCCATAGTCTCGAGCACATAATCTAGGCTAACACTCCAGGGCAGTACTGAGTGAGTGCTGCACTGTTGGAGGTGCCGTCTTTCAGAATGAGATGTTAAACCGAGGCCTCGTCTGCCCTCTCAGGTGGACGTAAAAGATCCCCTGGCACTATTTGAACAAGAGTAGGGGGCCTATCCTGGTGTCCTGGCCAATATTTATCCCTCAACTAACACCTAAAACAGATGATCTGGCCATTATCTCGTTGCTGTTTGTGGGACCTTGCTGTGCGCAAATTGGCTGCTGTGTTTCCTACATTACTAAAATAACAGTGACTACACTTCAAAAGTACTTCATTGGCTGTAAAGCGCTTTGAGACGTCCTGAGGTCAAGTCTTTCTTTCTTTTTAAAGGTGCAGTTTTAAAAACCAGTTGATAACTTTTGTGAGCTTGGTGCAAAGCAGCTGGCAGTAAGTTCAGCTTTCTACAAATAAAAATTAAACCCAATCTGAAGGGAACTTTGAGGTCAGAACACAGAGTTCTTTGGCCAGCGTCATAAGAAATAATTAGCAGTTCATTATCCTGACAGCAAGTTCCATTAATAGCCAAGGGAGTCTATTCAGTGAGCAGCTGAGCTGAGCCGTAGAGTCAGGAAGATCCCAGGTGTGATTCCCCAGTCTCGGCAGAGGTCGCAGTTCTGCGGATGAGCTCAGTGCTCCTGAGTTATGCAGGAGAAACAAAACTGCTAATGTTCAAGCATTATCAAGTGACGCTATCAAGCTGAAAGTGGGCATGTATAAATTGGCTGGGGATGAGGTTGGGATCTTGTGCATCCCCACTGCCCCCTTCTCCTTCACCGCGCCTTTGGCATCTGTATCTTCAGTCAATTAGGTCCCATTCTCTGGAACTCCCTCCCCAAACCCTACCGCCCCTCCAGCACCCTCCCCTCCTTTAAGGCCCTCCTTAAAACCCACTTCATTGCTCTACCCTTTAGTCTCCCCTTGTAACCTCTCTTTTTGACTCGACATCCATTTCTAACCACACCTCTGTGAAGTTCCATGGGGTGCGTTATCTACACAAAGGGCGCTGCATTTAAATCCAAGCTGTTGTTATGATTCCTCCTACCTCATTGTTATGTTGCCTGCCAACACTGCCTGCCTAGGCTCACGGTGGAAGAATCGCTATCTAGAGGAGGTACTGGATGGCAAGTGGAGCCCATGGAGCTGTTCACTGGTAATAAGTCAACACTGTCAGGAGAGGGGAGAGAAGACAATTGGCAGAAAAAACATCCTGAAAAGAAGTTAGCAAGTGTGGAATGTTTTAATTCTTCTAAATGATCAGACATCACTCCAGAGGCTGTATGGATGTCTGTTGTGGAGAACAGAGATGATTTGAGTGGTGTACCGAGTGTCGAATGTCTTTTACTGCAAATCATTTGTAGCGCTCCCACCACTGCCCGGCTGAGATCAGTTAACTCCGCTCAGGAAATCAGAACTGGCACTATCCTGTTCTGGATGACTCACCCGCAGCCTGGTTACGCTCCCTGCACCATTAGAGGAGCTGGTTTTCAGGAAAGTTAACTTCTAATTATTTCTTCATGTTTGCTGGCAACAGAACTCTGTGTCCCGACCTTGTACAAATCGTTGACCAGAAATCTGGTGTATACAGCACACTCTTGTATTTATTTTTCGGCCTTGCAGCGTAAAACTCCCTCTACACAACCTCATCAAGCACTCAAGTGTAGCGATGATTAGGATGGATTACTTGCAGTGTAAAGCTATATCTGTATTACCTGATCAAGCACTCCCAGGTTGGGCATAGTATGGTTAGCGTGACTTGTTTGGAGCCTATTGCTCTATTTCCAGTGCTTGGTAGAATACTCCAAGGTAGGACAAAATTCCTTCTATTTTGCCCTAACAATAACTTCATCTCAATATCAAAAAGTGGCCATCCCAGCAACAGTGTGACATTTCCATTTCCCAATGACAATTATTGATAGTTTTGAGCAAACTAGGAACTGGATTGACTGTAAACAAACTCATGTCACATAAAGTCAGCAGAAAGAGTAAATCTACATCCCTCTAGTCAGGGTTCGATTTGAAGCCAGGCTCCAGAGGTAAAACAATGCTGCACTGCCCCAAGATTACTAGACACTGAATGATGTCACTTCAAAGTTTATTGTAATTGCTACTGCGATTTTTTTTTAAAACCTTGAGCGTCTCTGATGGCTAAGGATGTTTATCCAGGAAGTAGCTGAGCCGTACAGACCAGAAACAACTTAGCTTTGATTCCAATCCATGCTGACCACAGCTGTGATGCTGGTTCAGACCTTAAAATTCCCCTTGGTGCCCATGGGCTAGAGAGGCAAAGATCAGCCGGGGTTTCTCACCCTGGTCATAGAATTATATTGAATTTACAGCACAGAAACAGCCCATTTGGCCCAACTGGTCAGTGCTGGTATTTATCTTCCACATGAGCCACCTCCCATTCTAATTCATCTCACACTATCAGCATATCACGTTCCAGTAACCCCCACCCCAGCTGGAAGTGTCGGTGTGTGTGTGGATGTTAGGTGAAGACAGGACGGAATTGGCTGTGACACCTCCCCTTCAGTGAAACCGCTTGGCAACAGACACTGTTAAGGCTCACATATTAAGAATGGTTACTTGCAAGAGATACCGATGGGTGACCAGTGCCCGTGGAATAGTGTCTGCAGGACAGGAGGGGAGAAAATCAGCAAGGCAAACAAAAGAAGAAAGACTTTTGGATAGTAGAGAGGCGATTATGCCACTTTACAAATAAGCAGTGTCAAGTGAGGGAACGGTAGCATCGTGGTTATGTTACTGGACTAATAATTCAGACACGTGAACTTCAAATTCCACCATGGCAGCTGTGGAATTTAAATTCAGTTGATTAAATAAATCTGGAATGAAAAACTAGTATCAGTAATGGTGACCATGAATTACCGGATTGTGGTAAAAACCCATCTGGTTCACTAATGTCCTTTAGGGAAGGAAATCTGCCGTCCTTACCCGGTCTGGCCTATATGTGACTCCAGATCCAAAGCTATGTGATTGACTCTTAGCTGCCCTCTAAAATGGCCTAGCAAGCCCATCAGTTGTAACAAACCGCAATGACACAATAATAAGAATGAAACCGGATGGACCACCCGGCATCGACCTCGGCACCAGCTTCGGACACGACAACAGCACACACAGCCCATTCGACCCTGCAAAGTCCTCCTCACAAACATCTGGGGACTTGTGCCAAAATTGGGAGAGCTGACTAGTCAAGCAACAGCCTGACATAGTCATATTAACAGAATCATATCTTTCAGTCAATGTCCTAGATTCCTCCATCACCATCCCTGGGTATGTCCTGTCTCACTGTCCCAGAGGTGGCGGCACAGTGGTATACAGTCGGGAGGAAGTGGCCCTGTAGGAGACTTCAACATTGACTCCGGACCTCATGAAGTCTCATGGCATCAGTTCAAACATGGGCAAGGAAACCTCTTGCTGATTACCACCTACCGCCCTCCCTTAGCTGATAAATCAGTACTCCTCCATGTTGAACATCACTTGGAAGAAGCACTGAGAGTAGCAAGGGCACAGAATGTACGCTGGGTGGGGGACTTCAATGTCCATCACCAAGAGTGGCTCAGTAGCACCACTACTGACTGAGCTGGCTGAGTCCTGAAGGACATAGCTGCCAGAGTGGGCCTACAACAGGCAGGGAAAAACCTACTTGACCTCGTCCTCACCAATCTCCCTGTCGCAGATGCATCTGTCCATGACAGTGACCACCGCACAGTCCTTGTGGAGAAAAAGTCCCGTCTTCACACTGAGGACACCCTCCATCATGCTGTGTGGCACTTCCACATTGCTAAATAGGATAGATTCAGAACAGATCTAGCAGCTCAAAACTGGGCATCTGTGAGGCACTGTGGGTCGTCAGCAGCAGCAGAATTGTATTCCAGCACGATCTGTAACCTCATGGCCCGGCATATCCCTCATTCTACCATTACCATCAAGCCAGGGGACCAACTCTGGTTCAATGAGAAGTGTAGCCAGGAGCAGCACCAGGTGTACCTAAAAATGAGGTGCCAACCTTGGGAAGCTGCAACATAGGACTACGTGCATGCTAAACAGCAAAAGCAGCATGCTATAGACACAGCTACGCGATCCCACAACCAACAGATCCGATCAAAGTTCTGCAGTCCTGCCACATCCAGTCGTGAATGGTGGTGGACTATTAAACAACTGACAGGAGGAGGAGTCTCCATGAACATCCCCATCCTCAATGATGGCAGAGCCTAGCATGCAAGTGCAAAAGACAAGGCTGGTGTGTTTGCAACAATCTTCAGCCAGAAATGCCGAGTAGATGATCCATCTCGGCCTCCTCCAGAGGTCCCCACCAGTCTTCAGCCAATTTGATTCATTCCATGTGATATCAAGAAACGGCTGAGCGCACTGGATACAGCAAAGACTATGGGCCCCGACAATATCCCGGCTGTTGTGTTGAAGACTTGTGCTCCAGAACTAGCCACGCCTCTAGCCAAGCTGTTCCAATACAGCTACAACACTGGCATCTCGCCGACAATGTGGAAAACTGCCCAGGTATGTCCTGTCCACAAAAAGCAGGACAAATCCAATCCGGCCAATTACCACCCCATCAGTTTACTCTCAATCATCAGCAAAGTGATGGAAGGTGTTGTTGACAGTGCTATCAAGCGGCACTTACTCACCAATAACCTGCTCACCGATGCTCAGTTTGGGTTCTGCCAGGACCACTCGGCTTCAGACCTCATTACAGCCTTGGTCCAAACATAGACAAAGGAGCTGAATTCCAGAGGCGAGGTGACTGCACTTGACATTAAGGTAACATTTGACCGAGTGTGGCATCAAGAAGCCCTAGTAAAATCAGGGGAAAGACTCCCAACTGGCTGGTGTCATACCTAGCACTTATATGGACTTCCAGAAGGCATTTGATAAAGTCCCACATAAGAGACTTTATCTGAGGCAGAAGCCCATGGAATTGATGGAAAATTATTGACCTGGTTGGGAGATTGGCTGAGCGGCAGGGAACAGGCAGTAGGGATAATGGGCAGGTACTCAAATTGGCAGGATGTGACTAGTGGTGTCCCGCAGGGATCTGTGTTGGGGCCTCCACTATTCACAATATTTATTAACGACTTAGATGATGGCATAGAAAGTCATATATCTAAATTTGCCGATGACACAAAGATAGGCGGCATTGTAGGCAGTGTAGATGAAAGCATAAAATTACAAAGGGATATTGATAGATTAAGTGAATGGGTAAAACTGTGACAAATGGATTTCAATGTAGGCAAATATGAGGTCATCCACTTTGGACCTAAAAAGGATAGAACAGGGTTCTTTCTAAATGGTGAAAAGCTAAAAACAGTGGAGGTCCAAAGAGACTTGGGGGTCCAGGTACATGGATCATTAAAATGTCATGAACAGGTACAGAAAATAAACAAAAAGGTTAATGGAATGCTGGCCTTTATATCTAGAGGACTAGAGTACAAGGGGGTAGCAGTTATGCTGCAGCTATACAAAACCCTGGTTAGACCACACCTGGAGTACTGTGAGCAGTTCTGGGCACCACACCTTAGGAAGGATATATTGGCCTTGGAGGGAGTGCAGCGTAGGTTTACCAGAATGATACCCAGACTTCAAGGGTTAAGTTATGAGGAGAGATTACACAAATTAGGGTTGTATTCCCTAGAATTTAGAAGGTTAAGGGGTGATCTGATCAAAGTTTTCTGGATATTAAGGGGAACAGATAAGGTAGATAGAGAGAAACTATTTCCGCTGGTTGGGGATTCTAGGACTAGGGGGCATAGTCTAAAAATTAGAGCCAGACCTTTCAGGAGTGAAATTAGGAAACACTTCTACACACAAAGGGAGGTAGAAGTTTGGAACTCTCTTCCGCAAACGGCAATTGATGCTGGATCAATTGTTAATTTTACATCAGAGATTGATAGCTTTTTGTTAACCAAAGGTATTAAGGGATATGGGTCAAAGGCAGGTATATGGAGTTAGATCGCAGATCAGCCATGATCTCATTGAATGGCGGCACAGACTCGATAGGCTGAATGGCCTACTCCTGTTCCTATGTTTCTAAAGGAAGATGGTTGTGGCTGTGGGAGGCCAATCATCTCAGCTCCAGGACATCGCTGCAGGAGTTCCTCAGGGCAGTGTCCTAGGCCCAACCATCTTCAGCTGCTTCATCAATGACCTTCCCTCCATCATAAGGTCAGAAGTGGGGATGTTCACTGATGATTGCACAGTGTTCAGTTCCATTCGCAACTCTTCAGATAATGAAGCAGTCTACGCCCGCATGCAGCAAGACCTGGATGACATTCAGGCTTTGGCTGATAAGTGGCAAGTAACATTCACGCCATACAAGTGCCAAGCAATGACTAGCTCCAACAAGAGAGCGCCCACCGCCCCTTGACATTCAATGGCATTACCATCGCCGAATCCCCCAACATCAATGTCCTGGGGTCACCATTGACCAAAAACTTAACTGGACCAGCCACATAAATACTGTGGCTACAAGAATAGGTCAGAGGCTGGGTATTCTGCAGCGAGCGACTTACCTCCTGACTCCCCAAAGCCTTTTCACCATCTACAAGGCACAAGTCAGGAGTGCGATGGAATACTCTTCACGTGCCTGGATGAGTGCAGCTCCAACACTCAAAAAGCTCGACACCATCCAGGACAAAACAACCCGCTTGATTGGCACCCCATCCACCACCTTAAACATTCACTCCCTCCACCACCGGCGCACTGTGGCTGCAGTATGTACCATCTACAAGATGCACTGCAGCAACTCACCAAGGCTTCTTTGACAGCACCTCCCAAACCCGTGACCTCTTCCACCTAGAAGGACAAGGGCAGCAGGCGCATGGGAACACCACCACCTCCAAGTTCCCCTCCAAGTCACACACCATCCTGACTTGGAAATATATCGCCGTTCCTTCATTGTCGCTGGGTCAAAATCCTGGAACTCCCTCCCTAACAGCACTATGGGAGTACCTTCACCACACGGACTGCAGCGGTTCAAGGCGGCTCACCACCTCAAGGGCAATGAGGGATGCGCAATAAATGCTGGCCTTGCCAGCGACGCTCACAGTCCAGGAATGAATAAAAAAAATACCTTTGGCACCCTGTCGCGCTATCTTTAAGAAACAACAACAGAAACAACCAGATGGTTTAAAGGTGAAACAGCCAAGACCTTGAGTTTAGTTTTTGAGATTCAGGATACTTTATCTGATTAATGTTGCTTGCTGGTGTGGTTAATGTCAGTTAATCATTTATTTGTGGTGTTGTTAGAAAAGAACATAGATAGAAAAGTGAATGTTTTACCATGCGCAGGTCAGCTGACCTGGTATCTGTGCCTTCAAAAACATAACTATTCTCATCAACAACAACAACTTGCATTTATATAGCACCTTTAATAATGTAAAACATCCCAAGGTACTTCACAGGAGCGTTAGCTAACTGAAACTTGACACCGAGCCACATAAGGAGACATTAGGACAGGTGTCCAAAAGCTTGATCAAAGAGGTAGGTTTTAAAGAGCATCTGAACGGAGGAGATAGGTAGCGATGCAAAGGTTTAGGGGGGGAATTCCAGGGCTTAGGGCCTAGGCAGCTGAAGGCACGGCCACCAATGGTGGAGCGATGAGGTTTTTTCTTCAAGAAACAAGTTACACTTGGTCTTTAAGCATTTAGCAAATTTGTGTCACTGAGCTTTACCTTAGGAGGCGGGGTTTAACTTCAGCCCTCGCATTTTCCACAGATCTCATTTTTGTTATTGTCCTTGCTGGTGAGACTCCATCTGCTTTGTAGTACATCCAGTTTTCTCCTCTGTTCTATCTGAAGACGGTAACTCACGCTGTCCTGACATCTGGCCGCATGCGCAGATATACACACGGACATATTACAGCAGCAGTCAGGAACAAAATCCCAGAGTGATTTTTTAGCCTGAGGGCAATGAGGCCAACTCTACTGTTCCTACTCTAGCCCTAGCTGAGATCAACAAGCATGGCATAGAAAGGGGATCAAAGCTGGGGCCTTCCTGGCCTAGATTACACTGGCTAATTACATACAGAGCAAATGGAAAATACTCTCTCCATCTTTTCAAGGCATTTTCTGCCTTTCCTCTTTCTTGGCTTCTACCAAATAATGCACTATGCTCAGAAGGGGCAGTAGTGACATGTTGCCAAGCCTCTTCTGATAGTGCTTTGGATCTGGCCACCTAGGAAGTGCAAGAAAAAGGACTGCGATGATGGAGATGGGGAGACTTTGGTTTCCTTCAATCAGGCAAGGAAAGAGGAATATGGTTCCATGGTCGATGGCAGCCTAGTTGGCCACGCTGGGTCTCTGGCCCCTTTGTGTTTGATGCAGGGACATCCCCGGTATGGGCATAGAACAGACAGGACCATTTACATTGTACGTGACATGGGAGTGCCATCATAGTAGCTCCTGCGTCATTTTCCGGAGATTCCGCCCAGTGTCGGCCAGAGAAGAAGAATGCCCAAAGAAGCTGAGTGTTAGAGGTGGCTTGCCCCATCAGATCAGATGCGAAGAGGATGCCTGCAACCTTCTGGCACCTAAGATAAGTTGTTGTCTCACCTTTTAGGCTACGGCAGCACTCCAGTAGGGCGGGGGGAGGCAGTGCGGGGAGTGGGGGGGGGGGGTGGGGGGGTGTAGAGGTGATCTGGCTACTTTTTCTGCTAGTTGAGGAGAGCCAGCAAAAAAATAGGAGCTGGGCTTAGCGAACTTGGCAAGTTAGCTTTGAGAGGCCCACGTGTCAGAAGGCACTGACATCACTAAACCAATATAAAAGCAGCTTCTGCTTGGCTACCAGTACTAACCGGCTGTGCTCACTCAGGTTCAGTGTGTTCTAACCATTGAAGCATTCATATTCGACATTTCTAGTTTACTGTTGGCAGGTTATGATAAGGCTGGACTTTGTCTGCAGCAATGATTTACTGGGGCACAAGTTCGATATTCAATGGCACCAGGTCACTGCCAGCACTGTCAGTCAACACACTCAGAGAAAGACACAGCAGCAAAGTATGCTGGGAAATTGCCACATCTCCTGTCTAAGTTTGTTTACTTGAGCAACGCTCTCCACCTCCCCCTCCTCTCCTGAAGCCAGTGACCCAGTCTGGGCCACAGCAGTGTCTAGTGCCTCATCCAACTATCTATTCTTCTGTTAACTGTGAGGCTAACAGTTTCTCCAATGACTCCGTTGGCAAAAGCAGTATGCAACTGAGCAGTATACAGACACATTGTTTGACTTAGGTCTGGGAAATGAGGTGGGACAAATAACTGACCTAAGAATAGGAGAACACATGGGAAAAAGCGACCACAACATAGCTTGGTTTAATGTGAAAACCGAAAAGGATAATAAACAATCAAAGGTAAGGGTGCTGGACTGTCAAAGTCCAGTAAAATAAGGGGTCTGGCCCAAATCAATGGGACAGAACACTTAGCAAACCAGACAATGCAGTAGCAGTGGAGAATCTTCAATATGAGATGGATAGAGTACAAAATAAATATATTTAAAAATATATACCGAACTGAGGGGATATGCTTATCAGGAAAGGCTGAACAGGCTAGGGCTCTTTTCTCTAGAATAGAGTAGGCTGAGGGCTGACCTAATAGGGGTCTTCAAAATTATGAAGGGGTTTAATAAGGTAGATGTGGAGAGGATGTTTCCACTTGTGGTGGAGACCAAAAGTAGGGGCCATAAGTATAAGATAGTCACCAATAGATCCAATAGGGAATTCAGGAGAAACTTCAGAGAGTGGATAGAATGTGGAACGCGCTACCACAAGGAGTAGTTGAGGCAAATAGCATAGATGCATTTAAGGGAAAGCTAGATAAGGACATGAGGGAGAAAGAAATAGAATGAGTAACTATACATGAAACTATGCAAAAGGGAGTTTATCAATTGAAAGAGTTTTTAAGATAAATAAATAGAAACTAAACTGAAACTTAAAAGGGAGGCATATGATAAAACTAGGCTGAGAAATAGTATTGAGGCTGCCCTTGTCTGACCAGTTGGACTCTTCTTTTTTGCTCTCGCCTACAAGAGGCTGAAGAAGGGGGAGGAAGCAGCTAACTTTCAGAAAAATGATTTGGTATAAAAACAGCTTTACAGTTCCAGCCGGGAGTGCATCACCATCCTTTTCTGGCTCATGTACCATGTACTATACATCTAGCGGCCCGGACAGCGTCCTTCATAATTAAATTGGTTTATAGTGGAGATGAATCATTGTTTTGGGTCCAATTACCACTTTATATAATGGCTGGTTTGTACTGGACAGGCTTTCTTTCATTCGGCATTCGAGAAACTTCAAAAATGCTGGATTTCCAAACAGAAGCTCTTATTTTCTCCACGTTATTGTGCCTCACATGATTTGGAAGAGTTAGTTATTAAAGATTTCTATGTGAAAACAAACATCACAATGCAGTGGCTATGATGCTGCTTGCTCTGTTCTGATTCCATCCCACCCCATCAGTTCCCAAGGGCTAGGGAGGAGAAAATTAGCCATTGTTCCAATTTCTGATCATTGTCTAGTGATGCCTGCTGAAGATGTCTGATTATGGACACCGGATGAGGGTAGGATCAGGGTCAGCTCAGTGGTGGAATAACCTGCGGACATCCACTATCAAGGTTTATTTGGGGAAAATGACCACGTGGGCAAGGTGCCAAGGGGCAGCCAGTGCCCCGATCCCCATTCCCCAGCAAGCGGTGCCGTCAGGAGAGGAATGGAGAAAGTTACAGAAAACTCTCTACATGATACCTGTATTTTCAAGAGCGGCCATTTTGAAAATGATGGAGTTGAAAGGTTGATTCTGCAAACTGTGTTCTTCCGCATGGAAACTGCGCTCCCAGGGCCTGTGGGTCGGAGAAGTGGAATTGAACCTTAAAATACATGGCATACTTAAAGGGTGTCCAACCTTTTTGGCTTTATGGGACGAATAGCTTCATACCCTTCAACTCGGGGCAATGCATAAACATAAATCCATGTTTCCATTAATCTGCGTATGTCTCGAGCTGCCGATTTTTAGATTCCACCAATAAGGCAACAGCACGAAGAACAGCCCTTTCCCAACCTCCAGGCCCACAAGATTCGAACAGAACAATGCAGCAAATAAGAAATATATTACTGCAAATAGGACTGAGTTGCTTTGAGGGCTGGATTGCCAGGGCTCAGAAGGTTGCATGTGGACCATGGGTTGTAGTTTGGCTCAATGGTGATGGGATTCCAAGTGCCTGGGAATTTGTCAGATTTGGAAACCCTGCGGGAGCAAAGGGGTTAATCAATAACCGGTGCACTCAAGTACCGGAAACCACCAAACAAGCTCAGACCTTCGGTTTCATAAACAAAGTGGAGTTAGAGGTTTCTCCAATTTGCATTTCTTATGAAGAAATGTGAATAGCATGCGGGGCCTGTGGAACTGTACCCCAGCATGAGTCACTCTGGCCCTGAGAAGAGGGCTGAAAATTGCTGTGCATATACTGTACAACCTCCCTACTGAGGTTTAGCTG
This sequence comes from Squalus acanthias, assembly GCA_030390025.1. Lineage (NCBI taxonomy): Eukaryota > Metazoa > Chordata > Chondrichthyes > Squaliformes > Squalidae > Squalus > Squalus acanthias. The sequence goes on along the minus strand of CM059432.1, from coordinate 27,551,932 downwards.
TAGGACTCCACTCGATGGCTACATTGGTAAGTGCATTGGCCAGTGTAGTACTGGTCAGGAAGACTCAAGTTTCAGCCACGGCCTGTGACAAGCCAGCCGTTCTCTGTCAAGGTGGCAGTACAAAAGTACTGCAATTTAACCTTCGCCCCAGTGGGCTTGAGAGAGTAGACGCACAAAAAACAAAACGCCAGTATTTCTGTTTGTTATTCAAGGACCCTAGCTAAGAAGTTGAATTCGATATGATGCCCGCTCTGGGTGAATCGCACACTGACTCTCAATGTCTGTACGTATGCGTGAAGAATGATCACTTGGGCTTGAGGGCAATCAGTTCTCATAGAACCGTGTCCCAACACGGCTCCATGCCTTCAGGCAAAGAAGGGTGAAATTAGGATAGGGGAAAAAAAACTCTGAGCCCATTGAACTGTAAACCATTATATTGCTTGTTTTCGTCATCTAACACTCTACAAGCACCTTTGGTTGTCAGCCAAATTTCTTTTCATTCTGTCACATGACACGACAATTATGGTGCTTGGTTATTTTTCAACAGATAGGCTGATAATCATTGCTTCTCGTTTGTTCCCTTGTAAACAGCACAGGGAGAAAAAAAACATCCCACGACCGTGTCATTCAGTACCTGCTCACTCAGCAGAGAAGGGCAGTAAAGCCTCTCTGTCAGACACAACCGTCCTCACATTAACCCTTGTGCAACATGATATCGTATGTGCCAGATGGGCTCAGTCGATAGCAGTCTTGCCTCTCAGCCAGAAGACTGTAACCTTGACCAGAAGTCTGAGCTCACAGCTCACATTCATGTGCAATACCGAGGCACTGAGTTCAGCCTTTCAGTGGTGGCGTCCTACATCCTGTATTATGTCCCAAGGATCTACCACTCCACTTCTTGTCAAACTTTAGTTTCAGTCGCCAACCGTAACTTTCTCCCAATCCTACTGGGTGCCAGAGCCATCCCTTTGTAAAGTGAAATAACAACAGAAAATGCTGGAAACACTCAGCAGGTCAGGCAGCATCGAGGAGAGAGAAACAGAGTCAATGTTTCAATTCGGGGACCCTTCGTCAGAACTGGAAAAGGTTAGAGAAGAGAGAATTTTAAGCAGGGGCAGGGAGGAGGGGAGGAAAGAACAAAAGGAAGGTCTGTGATAGGCTGGAAGGCAGGAGAGATTGACTGACAAAAGGGATGATGGTGCAAGGCAAAAGGAGATGGCAATGGGACAAGTTAAGAAACAAAAGATGACTCTAGATGAGGTGTGAATGATGATGGCAGGATCATTAACAGCTGCCATGTGAGAAAACAAGAGAAAAAAAATATATAAATAAATACAGGTTATAGTCTGAAATTGTTGTTAAGTCCAGAAGGCTGTAAAGTGCCTAATAGAAAGATGAGGTGCTGTTCCTCGAGCTTACGTTGAGCTTTGTTGGAACAGTGTAAGAGGCCGAGGACAGAGATCAGAGTGGGAGTGGAGCGGAGAATTAAAGTGACAGGCGACCAGAAGCTCGGGGTCACGCTTGCAGACTGAACGGCGGTGTTCTGCAAAGCGGTTACCCAATCTGCGTTTGGTCTCCCCAATGTAGAGGAGACCGCATCGTGAGCAGCGAACACAGTATACTAAATTGTAAGAAGTACAAGTAAGTCGCTGTTTCACCTGGAAGGAGTGTTTGGGGCCCTGGACAGTGGGAAGGGAGGAGGTAAAAGGGCAGGTGTTGCATCTCCTGCGCTTGCATGGGAAGGTGCTGGGTGAAGAGGAAGGGGTGTTGGGGGTGATAGAGGAGTGGACCAGGGTGTTGCGGAGGGAGCGGTCCCTACAGAACGCTGAAAGAGGAGGGGAGGGGAAGATGTGTTTGGTGGTGGGATCACGCTGGAGGTGGCGGAAATGGCGGAGGATGATCCGTTGAATGTGGAGGCTGGTGGGGTGAAAGATGAGGACAAGGGGAACCCTATCGTGGTTCTGGGAGGGAGGGGAAGGAGTGAGAGCAGAATTATGGGAAATGGAATGGACACGGCCGAGGGCCATGTCAACCACGGTAGAGGGGAATCCTCGGTTGAGGGAAAAGGAAGACATCCCTTTGTAAAGTGCCTTGTTATATGTCATTAATTTAAAGGTACGATGCAAGTGTAAATTGTAACAAATTCCCATATAAAATATGCACAAATCACTGCAGCACCACTTATTGCCTCTTGGTGGCGATCTTGCATTAGGAGGAGACACCATTTGGTTTACAATAGCAAAATACTGCGGATGCTGGAAATCTGATTTAGTTTGGAACTGTACTGCACAGAGCAGGCAGGCCTCGGGTTCAGTGTCTGGTCTCTGCTGAGTTAACTAATGAGGGATAAATATTGGCTAGGACACCGATGGCCAAATTTTCAGGGCTATGGGGAGAGGGACATCTTCATCATTAAATCCTTTCCTGGACAGAATGTGAATTCGGGAGATTTCCAAGTGAATGGTTCCACGCCGATATATTATCGGCCGCTCCCCCCTATTTCCTTGAGAATCTCGAATAATCCCGCGTCCTTTCAGGGGAGCCAGTCTGCCCCTGGGCTTCTGCCTAGGAAGAAAGACTCCAATCCACATCTGCAATCTTCTCCAGCCCCACACTGTGCGCTGCTCCTTTTACTATTCAGACTCTGGTCTCTAGTGTGTCTCTCTTCCCCTTTCCCTTGATTCCACTCTGGGTTCAGTCACCAAACCTCTTCACCTTGCTACCTCTCTATCCTCCTTCTAAAACCTTTTCAAAGTTTACTCTTCAAATGTGATTTTAGTCAACTCCTAACCTCTCCCCTTTATTCTGTTTAGTTTCTACCCCCTTTACCCCCCCTCCCCAGTAGTGTGCCTTTGTATCATGTGCAGTAGTATATAAATTTAAGTATTGATTAAGATGACCCAAATAGCTTGCTTTCTAAGCTTACATATGAAGACTGGCCAATTAAGTGTCAGCCTTGGTTCAGTGGTAGCATTCTCACCTCTGAGTCAGCATATCAGGGGTTCAAGTTCCATTCCAGAGACTTGAGCACAATATCTAGGCTGACACTCCAGTGCAGTGCTGAGGGAGTGCTGCACTGGCGGAGGGGTCGCCTTTCGGATGAGATGTTAAACCGAGGCCCCATCTGCTCTCTCAGGTGGACGTAAAAGACTATTCAAAGAAGGGCAGGGGAGTTAACCCCCGGTGTCCTGGCCAATGTTTATCCCTCAACCAACATAACAAAAACAGATTATCTGGTCATTATCACATTGCTGTTTGTGGGAGCAAATTGGCAGCCGTGTTTCCCACATTACAACAGTGACTCCACTTCAAAAGTACTTCAAAGCACTTTGAGACGTCCGGTGGTTGTGAAAGGCGCTATATAAATGCAAGTCTTTTTTCTTTTCAACCAACTCCACTAAAACAGGTGATCTGGCCATTTATTTAATTGCTGTTTGTGGGAGCTTGCTGTGCGGAAACTGGCTGCCGCGTTTCCTACATTACAACACTTGAAAAGTACATCATTGGCTGTAAAGCACTTTGGGACATCCTGAGGTTGAGGAACAGGAGGACTACTGACACCTGTGGAACTATACTCCAACAAGGAATCAACCTTCAAGAGAGGAGGATGGGATGGGAGAAAACTGGTGGGAAAAAGAATCCAAGTGAACAAAATAGAAAATAATAAAAGGTGCTCAAAATACAAATTACTTCATCTTTAACTGCAAATCAACCATCTTTCCCCAAAACAGAATGGGCCATAATACTCTGTCAATATAACGGTGAGGCTAATTGCACCAATTTATGGGTGAATGGTTCGGCGTCTTCAGGCGAGGAGCAGATGTGTGGTTCAATGTGAATATCCAAAAGTTGCTGTCCGAGTTGCACCGCTCCACCATTCACTTTGTGAAACTGGCATCTCGCTGTCTGCCTCACCGTTGAAATGCAATGAATGGGGTGAAGTCGCTGGACTTGCGAGGTTTGAACTAAACTCACCACATATATTTAGAGCTAGTAATTACAAGTGTAGGTATCCTTTTAATTACAGGATAAATGTTAATTACTGCCAATCATCCTCTCTGGCGCTGAAAATTAACAATTGAAAGTGTGGAGTCACATTCCCTCAGATTGTGAATTGTTTCAGGTTTGTTTGAAAATGTCAAATTTAAAAAATATTTTTTTTCTTCCTTTTATCTCTCTCTTAATCCAATCTTTTTTCCCTCTCTTTATTTCTCTTTCTGTACCTGATTTGACATTGAATTCACTCCCTTTAATTCACCCACCTTCTTAGTACTTCCTCTGTTTATTTCTCAATCCTACAATCTCATTGGTTAAGAAGATACCCTGTTGGTTGCCCTTTTCACTCATGTCCCAGATGCCCTCTTGCCCTCACTGTGCCATTATCAGCTCGCACTTTCAGCAACTTAGTGGCCAAACATTTTTTGAGCGGAAGGGTGCAGAGGCAAGTCTAACTAACGGCAAACGCCGTTACATGTCCTGCTACAGCAAATCCTGGTCCAATGAAACAGCTCTCATCCCCTCTTATGGTCACTCGCTGCAATTGTAACAAAAGAACAAGTCAGCAGAGATAAAAGAAAAAATGCAAATTATGGTGCAATTAAGTGGGACTAATTGGATATTTTGTTCAAAGAGCCAGCACAGGCACAGTGGGCTGAATGATTTCCTTCAGTTCTGTATGATTCTACTAGGGGGGAGTTTTAACCTACCAGGATGACTGGAGGGGGGCGGGGGGGAGGTATGAGGGGGCGTTAAAAATTCAAAAATCTGGAACCCCGACCCCAATGCGCCCAACACGCCTACTTCCGCTTTTAACGGAGATGGGTTGGGAGGCGGGCGGCTAACCTGCTCTCAGGAGGCGGGTCCAACACTAAAATATGCGGGTTAGGTTGATTTGGCTATGATAAATTGACCCTTAGTGTTAGGGGGGGATTAAATATGTGGGGTTATGGGGATAGGATGGGATATGTTAGGGGGAATTAAATACGTGGGGTTATGGGGGTAGGGTGGGATATGTGTACTGTGGGGATTAAAGCAGGGACAGGGTACTGGAGTTGGATGATCAGCCATGATCGTATTGAATGGTGGAGCAGGCTCGACGGGCCGAATGGCCTACTCCTGCTCCTAGATTCTATGTTTCTATGTTTCTAATGTTTCTATATTCTAATGAGGCTGTGTGCCTCCAATTTAACAAGAGCTTTACTTTTAACGTCCGCGGCCTGGCAGCTGAAGGGAGGCGTGAAGAGCCGGATCCATCAGGTACGAGCCTTTACAGCACTGCTTGCTGGGCCAAGAGGAGCAGGAGTGCTTCTCCCGGCCCACCAAACAAACCTTCTTACCTCCTCCGTGATCGGACCCTGTGACTGACGGACCCTCCCCCGTGATCAGACCCTGTGATCGGTGGACCCTCCCCCGTGACCGACGGACCCTCCCCCGTGATCACACCCTGCGATCGGTGGACCCTCCCCCGTGATCACACCCTGCGATCGGTGGACCCTCCCCCGTGATTGGACCCTGCGATCGGTGGACCCTCCCCCGTGATTGGAACCTGCGATCGGTGGACCCTCCCCCGTGATCACACCCTGCGATCGGTGGACCCTTCCCCGTGATTGGACCCTGCGATCGGTGGACCCTTCCCCGTGATTGGACCCTGCGATTGGCGGACCCTTCCCCGTGATTGGACCCTGCGATTGGTGGACCCTCCCCCGTGATCAGACCCTGTGATCGGTGGACCCTCCCCCGTGATCACACCCTGCGATCGGTGGACCCTCCCCCGTGATTGGACCCTGCGATCAGTGGACCCTTCCCCGTGATTGGACCCTGCGATCGGTGGACCCTTCCCCGTGATTGGACCCTGCGATCGGTGGACCCTCCCCGTGATTGGACCCTGCGATCGGTGGACCCTTCCCCGTGATCAGACCCTGTGATTGGTGGACCCTCCCCCGTGAGTGGACCCTGCGATCGGTGGACCCTCCCCCGTGATTGGACCCTGCGATCAGTGGACCGTTCCCCGTGATTGGACCCTGCGATCGGTGGACCCTCCCCCGTGATTGGACCCTGCGATCAGTGGACCCTCCCCCGTGATTGGACCCTGCGATCAGTGGACCCTTCCCCGTGATCAGACCCTGCGATCGGTGGACCCTCCCCCGTGATTGGATCCTGCGATCAGTGGACCCTCCCCCGTGATCAGACCCTGCGATCGGTGGACCCATCCCCGTGATTGGACCCTGCAATCAGTGGACCCTCCCCCGTGATTGGACCCTGCGATCGTTGGACCCTTCCCCGTGATTGGACCCTGCGATCGGTGGAGCCTTCCCCGTGATCAGACCCTGCGATCGGTGGAACCTTCCCCGTGATTGGACCCTGCGATCAGTGGACCCTCCCCCGTGATCAGACCCTGCGATCGGTGGACCCTTCCCCGTGATTGGACCCTGCGATCGGTGGACCCTCCCCCGTGATTGGACCCTGCGATCGGTGGACCCTTCCCCATGATTGGACCCTGCGATCAGTGAACCCTCCCCCGTGATCAGACCCTGCGATCGGTGGACCCTCCCCCGTGATCAGACCCTGCGATCGGTGGACCCTCCCCCGTGATCAGACCCTGCGATCGGTGGACCCTCCCCCGTGATCAGACCCTGCGATCGGTGGACCCTCCCCCGTGATTGGACGCTGCGATCGGTGGACCCTCCCCCGTGATCAGACCCTGCGATCGGTGGACCCATCCCCCGTGATCACACCCTGCGATCGGTGGACCCTCCCCGTGATTGGATCCTGCGATCAGTGGACCCTCCCCCGTGATTGGACCCTGCGATCGGTGGACCCTCCCCCGTGATCACACCCTGCGATCGGTGGACCCTCCCCGTGATTGGATCCTGCGATCAGTGGACCCTCCCCCGTGATCAGACCTTGCGATCGGTGGACCCTTCCCCGTGATTGGACCCTGCGATCGGTGGACCCTCCCCCGTGATCACACCCTGCGATCGGTGGACCCTTCCCCGTGATTGGACCCTGCGAACGGTGGACCCTCTCCTGTGATTGGACCCTGCGATCGGTGAAACCTTCCCCGTGATCACACAATGCGATCAGTGGACCCTTCCCCGTGATTGGACCCTGCGATCAGTGGACCCTCCCCCGTGATCACACCCTGCGATCGGTGGACCCTTCCCCGTGATTGGACCCTGCGATCAGTGGACCCTCCCCCGTGATCGGACCCTGCGATCGGTGGACCCTTCCCCGTGATTGGACCCTGCGATCGGTGCACCCTCCCCCATGATTGGACCCTGCGATCAGTGGACCCTCCCCCGTGATTGGACCCTGCGATCAGTAGACCCTCCCCCGTGATCAGACCCTGCGATCGGTGGACCCTTCCCCGTGATTGGACCCTGCGATCAGTGGACCCTTCCCCGTGATTGGACCCTGCGATCAGTGGACCCTCCCCCGTGATCAGACCCTGCGATCGGTGGACCCTCCCCATGATTGGACCCTGCGATCAGTGGACCCTCCCCCGTGATTGGACCCTGCGATCAGTAGACCCTCCCCCGTGATCAGACCCTGCGATCGGTGGACCCTTCCCCGTGATTGGACCCTGCGATCAGTGGACCATTCCCCGTGATTGGACCCTGCGATCAGTGGACCCTCCCCCGTGATCAGACCCTGCGATCGGTGGACCCTTCCCCGTGATTGGACCCTGCGATCGGTGGACCCTTCCCCGTGATTGGACCCTGCGATCGGTGGACCCTCCCCCGTGATTGGACCCTGCGATCGGTGGACCCTCCCCCGTGATTGGACCCTGCGATCGGTGGACCCTCCCCCGTGATCAGACCCTGCGATCGGTGGACCCACCCCCGTGATTGGACCCTGCGATCGGTGGACCCTTCCCCGTGATTGGACCCTGCGATCGGTGGACCCTTCCCCGTGATTGGACCCTGCGATCGGTGGACCCTTCCCCGTGATCAGACCCTGCGATCGGTGGACCCTTCCCCGTGATCGCACCCTGCGATCGGTGGACCCTCCCACGTGATTGGACCCTGCGATCGGTGGACCCTCCCCCGTGATTGGACCCAGCGATCAGTGGACCCTTCCCCGTGATCAGACCCTGCGATCGGTGGACCCTTCCCCGTGATTGGACCCTGCGATCGGTGGACCCTTCCCCGTGATTGGACCCTGCGATCAGTGGACCCTCCCCCGTGAGTGGACCCTGCGATCGGTGGACCCTCCCCCGTGATTGGACCCTGCGATCAGTGGACCCTCCCCCGTGATTGGACCCTGCGATCGTTGGACCCTCCCCCGTGATCAGACCCTGCGATTGGTGGACCCTCCCCCGTGATTGGACCCTTTGATCATTGGACCCTCCCCCGTGATTGGACCCTGCGATCGGTGGACCCTCCCCCGTGATTGGACCCAGCGATCAGTGGACCCTCCCCCGTGATTGGATCCTGCGATCGGTGGACCCTCCCCCGTGATCAGACCCTGCGATCGGTGGACCCTTCCCCGTGATTAGACCCTGCGATCGGTGGACCCTTCCCCGTGATTGGACCCTGCGATCAGTGGACCCTCCCCCGTGATTGGACCCTGCGATCGGTGGACCCTTCCCCGTGATCAGACCCAGTGATCGGTGGACCCTTCCCCGTGATTGGACCCTGCGATCAGTGGACCCTCCCCCGTGATTGGACCCTGCGATCGTTGGACCCTTCCCCGTGATCAGACCCTGCGATCGGTGGACCCTCACCCGTGATCACACCCTGCGATCGGTGGACCCTTCCCCGTGATTGGACCCTGCGATCAGTGGACCCTCCCCCGTGATTGGACCCTGCGATCGGTGGACCCTCCCCCGTGATCAGACCCTGCGATCGGTGGACCCTTCCCCGTGATTGGACCCTGCGATCAGTGGACCCTCCCCCGTGATTGGACCCTGCGATTGGTGGACCCTCCCCCGTGATCACACCCTGCGATCGGTGGACCCTTCCCCGTGATTGGACCCTGCGATCGGTGGACCCTCCCCTGTGATTGGACCCTGCGATCGGTGGACCCTTCCCCGTGATTGGACCCTGCGATCGGTGGACCCTCCCCAGTGATCAGACCGTGCGATCGGTGGACCCTCCCCCGTGATTGGACGCCTGATGTTCCATCCCGATGTCCAACTCACCTCCCTCCGATATCCGATCTGCAACTCCCACTCCACGCCCCCCCCCAATGGTTGATCCCACCCCCTGATGGCCAACCGCCTCCCCAATGGCTGAGTCTCCCCCCCTTCCCCCATGTCCAAATTACCTCTCCTCTACTCCCCGGCTGCCTCTCAATCTGGCTGGCTGCGGCCGGGAAACACAGGCAAAAAATTTAAATCAGGTCCTTCTGTTAAATTCGGCACGACCTCCGGGAAACCCCTACTTCCAGGTGTCCCAGCTGCTAAATCTCTCCCCCAGCTCCCCTCGCTCCTGCCTCACAGTTATTAACAGGGCCTATGATTGTATGTAGTGATGAAGGGTCCACACCTGAAATATCCACACCATGTATTTCTGGTTTTATTACAGATATCTACAGCCAATATTTATCCCTCAACCCACCTCACTAAAACAGATTATCTAAACATGATGTCATTGCTGCTGTTTGTGGAATCTTGCTGTGCCCAAAATGGCTACCGCGTTTCCTATATTACAACAGCGACGGCACTTCAAAAGTACTCAATTGCCTGTAAAGTGCTGATGTCCTGAGGTCATGAAAGGTGCTGTATAAATGCAAATCCTTTCTTTCCTTCTTTACTTGGAAAATCATAATTAGCTCACAAAGTGTTTCTTGCAGGAGAGAGCATAATGTCGCTGCTTTAATTCGTGTCATACTGATCAGATTATTACGTAGACAGGCTTTCGATTGGATTCCATTTTTGTAATGAAACAGCAGCTTCAAAAATAAAACCAGGCACAGCAATAATCTGTTTTACAGCAACTGCTTGGAAGTGAGGCAGCTTTTATCTGTATGTTGTCGAGTTGGTTTTAAACATTGGATAATTGACCCAGATATTCCGATCCCTACGGGTGGGTACGCGCTGTGTACCCACCCGTAGGGACATCGGAAATGCCGGTTTCAGGCATGCACAGATCTTGACAGATCCTCCGGCTGCGCTGCCTCTGTGGGCGGATAGTTCCGCTTTTTGGAGACCCTCCGCCCGCAGAAAACCCTTACAATTCTTGCGCCTGGTAAAAGCAGGTGTAAGGCCTGCTTTAACCAGGATAAGAGTTGAAAAAAGTAAAAAAAAAAAATTTCACTGATTTATCATTTAAAAATACTTTAAAAAAAGGTAAGTTTATTTTTAGCCCCGTAAAAAACTTTAATTATTTTTTTCAAAAAATTTATTGTAATTTCAAGTCATTTTAAAAATGTGATTTTTTTTTATTTATTTAAAGTTTTGCTATGTATTTTCATTGATCTCCATTCATATATTTGACAGGTTTTCCTGTCAAATGTATGAAGGGAGATTCCCTTCTGTAATTGGCTCCCCATGGCCCAAGTGATCCCAGGGACGCTGCGAACTACCTGCGCCTCTGGGATACGTGGGCCCTGCGCACCGTCAGTTTGGAGAGGCCCAGGAACGGAAGTGTGTGCGTCCTGGGAGCCCTCAGGTAAGGGTGCAGATTTTTCCAGATCGCAGGCCTCCGCCCGCGGGAGGCCTGCGATCGGAAAATACGGGCCATTATCTTGTTCACTGGGCATCCTGTTGCCTCTGGCCTATTTATACCGTGGGCTGTATTGTTCAACTGAGAACAGAACAGTCAAAAGGGAAGATAGGAAAATGGCATTGCACAGATGTTGGCTAGGATGTAGAATTTTCTGCCACAAACCATTGTTGAAGCAGAGTCCATCAATTTTTTTTAAAAGGGAATGCTTGGAAAAGTGACTCCTGCAGGGGAATAAAATGGCACAGACTTGATGAGCTGTTCTTGTGCTGCAACAACTTGCATTTCTACAGCACCTTTACTGTAAAAGAATGTCCCAAGGCATTTCACCAATGGGGGAATGGACGCTGAGCCATGAAGTGGAAGATCAGGAGGGGCAACCAAAAGCCTAGTTGTAAAGATGGCTTTTATGAAGGTTTTTTAAAGATAGAGGGGGTAATTTTAACTGAAATAACAACAGAAAATGCTGGAAACACTCAGCAGGCCAGGCAGCATCCTTAGAGAGAGAAACGAGAGTTAACGTTTCAGGTCTGGGACCCTTTGTTTAACTCTTGGCGATAGTGCAAAACAGGCATGGAAACAAAAATTGGGTGGCGTATAACTGGGGTGGGGGGAGGAGGGGGGCGGGGGACTGATCTTTTTTCAAAATTTATTCTCAGGATGTGGGCATCGCTGGCAAGGCCATCCCTAGTTGCCCTTGAGTGGCTTGGTAGGACAGCTAGTTTTCTTCCCTAAAAGACAGCTGATGGCACTGCCAGCAATGGTAGGGCAAAGTGAGAGGGAATGGCCAGAATCAGAAGAGCCAAGGTTGCAGCAGCGGTCTAAAGCTGGAGGAGGTTGCAGAGGTAGGGTGGGGCAAGGCCACGGAGGGATTTAAAGGCGCGGTCGTGGATTTAAAGTTTTGTTTGTTGGGGGACAGTGGCCTAAAAATTGGATCACGCTATGCCTAATTTACAGGCGCAAGAGTCCAACATGGCAGGTGGCGTGCGCACGTTCATTCCGTACCAGAAGTGCGCCACCCGATGTATTGTTTACGCTTCCTCCAGAGGCGTCCAGGGCGCGCACCTGGAACTAGCTTTAGGCAGACTCCATGTGCAAATCGAGGGCTCAATGCCTATTTCAGGCCCTTTAACAAAATTGGGCAACAAATGACTGCAGCTTGCGACATGCAGGTCAGTTTCCTCAGGTGCTTAGCAGCCAAACCAAGGGTCCTTAAAGGGACCACTGCAGGCTGCCACTAGAATGATAAGTTCAAGTAGTTCCACTCCCCTATTATAGAATCATGGATGAGACGTTAAACTGAGGCTCTGTCTGCCTGGCAGGTAGACTTAAAAGATCCCGCGCACTCGTTGAAGAGCAGAAGGGTTCTCCTGGTTTCCTGGCGAATGTTTCTCCCCCAACCAGCACAACCCAAACAAATGAACTGGCCCTTTATCGCATTATTGTTTGTGGGATCTTGCTGTGTGCAAATTGATTCCCACATAACATCCGAAAACACCGTGTCAGTTTCCACGTGTACACGGACGACACCCAGCTCTACCTCACCACCACCAGGAGAGGTCCACATCAAAAACACGAGCCGCTACCGCTCCCCCTAATAGTCAAGTCTGAAGGTTATAAAAGCATGGATGAGGCCAGCATAGTGGTAGAGGTGCTACTAGCACCCTCAGAGCCCCTGGGTTAGGGAAGGGAAGGGATCGCAAACTGGTGACCCAGCCGGAACGATGCTTCCCACGGTCAAATAGACTGCAGCAAAGCAAGTCTCAAAGGATGACTATTCCATTGCTCTCCTGGCCGGCCTCCCATCTTCCACCCTCCATAAACTTGAGCTCATCCAAAACTCTGCTCTCCGTATCCTAACTCGCACCAATTCTTGTTCACCCATCACCCCTGTGCTCGCTGATCTACATTGGCTCCAGTCCAGCAGCAACACCTCAATTTGACAATTCTCATCCTCGTGTTCAAATCCCTCCGTGGCCTCATCCATTCCTATCTTTTTAACCTCCTCCTGCCCTCCAACCCTCCACGAATTCTGCGTTCCTCCATCTGTGGCCTCTTGTGGATCCCCCACTTCCTTCCCCCCCCACCATGGGTGGCCGTGCCTTCAGCCGTCTAGGCCCTAAGCTCTGGAATCCTCTCACTAAACCTGTCCATCTCTCTCTCCTCCTTAAAGCTGCTTCTTAAAACTTACCTCTTTGACCAAGTGTTTAGTCACTTGTCCTAAGGTCTCCTTCTTTGGCTCGGTGTCAATTTTTGTCTGATAACGCTCCTGTGAAAAGCCTTGGACGTTTTACGATGTTAAAGGCGCTATATGAATGCAAGCTGCTGTTGCATGTTATTTTGTGAACTTTAGGAGCAGCCAGATGGACCGTGGTGGTCTTTTCTGGTCTGGAACGCTTCTATCTAGAGATGCTCCATTCCTATGCACAGTCTGCTGGCACTCACTGTTCAGGCTTACACATGAATAATGGAAATAATGCAGAAGGGTTTGAAGAAGTTTTTTTTTGTTTGAATTAAGAAAGGGACAACAAATCTCCATATAAGGAATTTCAAGGCCTGACGGTGAGTTCTCACACATGCTGCGTGGAGGTCGAGACTGCCCCCAGAAGCGGGCTGGGAGAGTCAATCCTACACTTCTTGGGTGCCTCCTAGAAGCTGGTTACAGATTGCACTTTCCAATGTGAGGCTGAGCAATCCAGATGGGGCAGATCCCAGGTTTGTTCCTTGGTCTGTGCCGAGTCAGCTGATCGAAACTGACGTGGCAGTCGGGTCACTACCATTGGCCTCAGTACCTTGGGCTGAGTGGTGGAGTAGGCATTGGTGTAAATCAGTCAGAATTGCTGTTGATTGCCATCTAGTGACTCTTGCTGGGAAGTGCATATCAGGTAAGAACAAGATTGGGTCAGCTGCGATGCTTTCCACAGCTGAATAGTACACTAACGCGCACCACTGAGACCCATACAAGACGATGCACTTATTGTAAGGTACCGGAGGGTTGGAATCACCTGTGGCTCTGTGGCTCAGCACGAGTCAGTGCCTTCAGGTGATGAGCGGAGAATATTGGGGTGGGGAGTGCAAATGGAATGCAAACCTACCAACTGTCCACAGCCGACAGGACTCTTACACAGAGATCGAAATCTCATCCGAGGGTCGGCATCTCACATCACCACTAGGCTGGTAAAGATCACCTTTGTGTTTTTTTCTACCACCTTCTCTCAGATGTTCTAACACTAACAACGCTGGCCCCATAGATCCTACAGTATTGTGAAGTCCGGGGAAGTCGTGCCTTCATTTCATTCCCTCGTATCCACTGCCAACATTAAGTTCCAAGTGCCTGTAATGTAAGAAAACATCCCGCAGCCCTTGGCAGAGGTGTGAAGAAAATGGATGCTGAGCCGAGGAGAGATTAGGAGAGGTGACCAAAAAGCTCGGTCAAAGAAGAAAGAACTTGCCAACCAGGACCTCAGTATTGTCCCAAAGGGTTTCACAGTCAATGAATTACTTTTAAAGTGCAGTGGCAGTTGTTACAAAAGCAACTTGAATTTATATAGCATCTTTAACATAGTAAAACATCCCAAGGCACTTCACAGGAGCGTTATCAAACAAAATTTGACACCGAGCCACATGAGGCGATATTAGGGCAAGAGAGGTAGGTTTTAAGGAGCGTCTTAAAGGACGAAAGAGAGGTAGAGAGGGGGAAAGGTTTAGGGAGGGAATTCCAGAGCTTAGGGCCTTGACAGCTGAAGGCACGGCCGCCAATGGTGGAGCGATTAAAATCGGGAATGAGCAAGAGGCCAGAATTGGAGGAGCGCAGAGATTTCGGAGTGCACAACTTGTAGGGCTGGAGGAGGTTTCGGAGATAGGGAGGGGCGAGGCCATGGAGGGATTTAAAAACAAGGATGAGAATTTTAAAATTGAGATGTTGCTTAACCGAGAGCCAATGTAGGTCATCGAGCAAAGGGGTGATGGGAAAACGGGACTTGGTATGAGATAGGACACGGGCAGCCGAGTTTTGGATGTCCTCAAGTTTAGAGGGTGGAAGATAGGAGGCCGGTCAGGAGTGCAATGGAATAGTCAAGTCTAGAGATAACAAAGGCATGGATGAGGATTTTAGGAGCAGATGAGCTGAGTCAGAGGCGGAGTCGGGCGATGTTATACAGGTGGAAGTAGGCGGTCTTAGTGATGGCGCGAATATGTGGTCGGAACCTCATCCCCGAGTCAAGTACGGCACTAAGATTGTGAACAGTCTGGTTCAGCCTCAGACAGTCGCCAGGGAGAGGAATGGAGTCGGAGGCTAGGGAACGGAGTTTGTGCGGGGACCAAAGACAATGGCTTCGGTCTTCCCAATATTTAGTGGGAGGAAATTTCTGCACTTCCAGTACTGGATGTCGGACAAGCAGTCAGACAATTTAGAGACAGAGGAGGGGTTGAGCGAGGTGGTGGTGAGGTAGAGCTGGGTGTCGTCCGTGTACACGTGGAAACTGACACTGTGTTTTCGGATGTTATGTGGGAATCAATTTGCACACAGCAAGATCCCACAAACAATAATGCGATAAAGGGCCAGTTCATTTGTTTGGGTTGTGCTGGTTGGGGGAGAAACATTCGCCAGGAAACCAGGAGAACCCTTCTGCTCTTCAAAGAGTGCGCGGGATCTTTTAAGTCTACCTGCCAGGCAGACAGAGCCTCAGTTTAATGTTTCATCCATGATTCTATAATAGGGGAGTGGAACTAATTGAACAGACGCAATGGCTCGAATGGTCTCCTTCTGTGCTGTAAGATTCTATGATTCTAAAAGTTGACATCTCTGGCCATGCAGCACCCCCTCAGCACTACACTGAAGTGTCAGTTTAAATTGTGCTGATGCCTCTGGGGTGGGGCTTGAAGTCTCACCTCTCTTGCTCTGGCACGATAGGGCTACCACTGAACTGAAGATTTGGGCTTTGAAGCAGGTCTGAAAGCAGGAGAGAGATGGAGAGGTAGAAAAGTGTTCAGGAAGGGACTTCCAGAGAGTGGGACTTAGTTGGCTGAAGGCAGGGCCATCACTGATATGAGAGGTGGGGGATATCCCACACAGGAGGCCTGAGTCAGAGGAACAGGACTTCGGGAGGAGGGGGAAGTAGGGCTGGACGAGGCTACAGAGATAGGGAGGGGCAAGGCCTTGGAGAGGTTTATGCACGAAACAGAAAACAATTAAACCGAAAATAAAGAGGAAGAAAAGGTAGAAAGAGAAAAGAGGATAAGAACAAGTAGAAGGTCTGGTATATAAGGTACCCAGTGCATAAGGGACTTTACCCCAGGAGGGGAAGGCAGAGAATGGAGGAAACTGGTGGAAAGAAAGGAGAAAGAGAAGTAAAACATTGAGACAAAGATCAGGGAACTGTAACAAAGAGGAAAAGAAGGACTAGAAACAGAATCAAAGGAGCAGCTCAGCAGAGTGAAACCACCTCCTGATTCTCCAAATCAAAATAAGGGAGAAAAGGCAAGACTTAAAGGGGTAGTGCCTTCTAGGGGAGGGGGAGAAGAAATTTGATATGGGAGAAAGAGGTGTTTGTCATTTTTGTTCGGGAGGCATGGTGCTAGTGAAGCACTGACATCTTCGTGCTGTGTTATCATAACCAAGCGGTTATAAAAGTTTGCCGGATACTTTTCTCCCTTAATGGTAGTGCCCCTTTAAAATCAGGAAAACAAGGTTCAGCTGAAAAATATTGAAGGGCCCCAGAGTGAACTTGTTCAAAGCCACAATTAAAGGAGAAATTCCATCATGTGGGGACAAAAAAAAATTGAAGGTGGCAAAAAAATGTGGATCTCATGAACTCCATTCACTTCCCAAACTTTCTGCTGCCCCTCCCCTAAGATCCCACCCCTTTATTCATTGACTAATCCCCCTGTGCTAAGACTGATTACACTTTGGATGATCATGCAAATGTTGATTGTCTTCTAAGAAAACTCTGGCAGTAGTCTATTCGTGTGGCTCCAGTGCTATGCTCGTTGATCAGCATGAGAATGAGCTGGGAAGTAGACGGATTTAGGATGTTTGCAGCACCGTCTCCAGCAACAGGCAGAAGCGACGTTCAACTTCCAATGCGAGACTGGGACACTGCGTTGGGTTCTCCTCTTCCTCCTGCAAAAACCGCCCCGCTTGACCGCAAACAATTGCGCTCGCTTTGCCAAAGAAACTCTTCATCTCAGAGTCTGCATTTGGAGAGTTCAACCAAGGCTCCCAGGATGGAACAGCCAGCTCCGATCTCTGATGCTTCCGCTTGTGATACCAATGATCCTACAAACCAGGTCCAGGATAAAAGGGACCCCAACTCTACAGAAGACTGTGACGAAGAAAATGCAGGAGATGAGGATAAACCGCCTTTGAAGAAGAAGAAAAACTACCAAAGATACCCTAAGCCACCCTACACGTACCTTGCTCTCATAACCATTGCCATCCTTAATTCTCCAGAGAAGCGATTGAAGTTATCTCAGGTACTGGTTATCTGTTTGTGACTGGCATATGTTACTGGAGTTGTAGCTTCTTAAATGTTGAGGGAATCCGACCGGTTTCCAAATGTAACAAGCTGGCTATGTGTTTTGTGTTTACAGATTCTCCATGAAATCAGTGTCATGTTTCCATTTTTCAAAGGACATTACAAAGGATGGAAAGATTCTGTCAGGCACAACTTGTCTCTAAATGACTGCTTTATAAAAGTAAGTCTGCTCCTAACTTTGCTGTCTTTGGCAACTATACTGTAAAGCAGAGGTCTGAGGCCAATGCAGTAACTTAAAGGTGTGTGTTTGCGTTTATGTGTGTGTGCTCTTTATGGGAGGAGAGAGACTGAAAAGAGCTCAGTTTCACGTTGGTTGTACCTTTTTTGTGTCATCGCTAGGAATCGCGCACGGCGTAATGGTGGGTATGTGAAATTTCCATTTTGTGTCCACTGGGACTGTGATTTTTCATCAGTGGTACAATTAGAAATTTGTACCCTTCCTAACTTTGTATCTTGTCGACAGAGCATTTGGTTAACAGTACTGGTGGTTTCAGGTCTGAGACCGGTGGAAGAAATTGGAGTAATGAATGGAAGGGGTGAATTTTTAGGGCGGCTCTCCTGCTCGTGGAAGAGACTGAAAACCCCGGAAGAATGGTTTACCCCTCTTCTGGGATTTCCGCGGCTCTTCCGACGGAATTACAGCGGACAAGCAGGCAAACCCCGGGAAAGTTCATCCCCTCTGAGTCTTGTACAACATTGGAGGGATTGCAACCTTCCTCTTTATTGTATTTGGTATTCCTGGTGATTTGTGTTATCAAATTGGTGGGGGCAATTTCTGTGCTTGTCCGTGAAATTCTCTTGCCAATCTCTCAAGTTCTCTGGAACTTGGTAAATGGGGTATCTCCCTACGGGCGGGGGAGTGGGGAAAACGTGCACTCCATATTAAGAAAACAGAAGATGGTGGGTTTCTCAGTAAGATAGTTTGGTATGGCTGTTTCTTGAGCCTATTTGTGAGTGCCACGCCCAGCTGGTGTAAACCACTTTTTATTTAATCAAAAATCCTCTTTTTAACCCGGAGTAAGCCAATAGAGTGCCCAGAAATTGCAACATGGAAACAGGCAGGCCATTTGGCTCAACCATTCCGTGTCAGCTTCTACCCTCCACACGAGCAAATAGTTCACATCCCATTTACGCAGTCTGTTCCCATATCCCTTCAACTCCTTTTTCCTTCCCAGCCGGTGAAAACCGAGTGGTTAGGCAGATAAAGTCACCCAGGTTGCTTACCCACCCTGGAGTCGCCGGGAGTTGACCGATTGCAATTTTACCTGTGTCCAAAGCCGGCGGGTCCTTTTTTTTTTACCATACACATCAAGTCAGGACCCGACTGCAATTTCAACTCCGTGGCTGAGCGGGAAGCCACAGTGAATTTTCTGTCCGGCCAAACCAGCTGATTAGAGCCCGAAGAGACCCAAAAAGGTAAGTTTTCTTTTTTGTTAACTTTTCATTACTTGTCTTTTTGGGGGACAGGAGGAGCAGGTATGCTTCTCCGGGCCCCACAGGCAAAGCTGAGGCTCTCCCTGCTGGGGATCCAGTACCCACCCCCTCCAACCACTCCCCATAATCCCGGGATGCCCCGGCAGCTGATCCCACCACTAGCCTGGTCTCTAAGTGTGGCCTCTGGGCCGTACAATTTTCCGCCTGAAATGGGTGGGAAGTCGTCCAGCGGGATTTGAATGAGGTCCGAGAGTTCAAATACCTCTGGCTTCATTTCTGGTGCAGTGGGTGAGTTTTGAACTCTCCCGTCTGTTTTTGGCGGGAGCTAAAATCGGGCAGATAGTTTCTGTCTCAACCACTAACCCTGGCAGTGAATTCCACAGCCTCACAACATGCCATTCAGCCCAACCATCTTCAGCTGCTTCATCAATGACTTTCCTCCATCATAAGGTCAGAAGTGGGGATGTTCGCTGATGATTGCACAGTGCTCCGTTCCATTCGCAACTCCTCGGATAATGAAGCAGTCCATGCCCACATGTAGCAAGACCTGGATGACATTCAGGCTTGGGCTGATAAGTGGCAGGTAAAATTTGCACCACACAAGTGCCAGGCAATGACTATCTCCAACAAGCGAGAGTCTAACCACCTCCCCATGACATTCAACGGCATTACCATCGCCGGATCCCCCACCTTCAATATCCTGGGGGTCACCATTGACCAGAAACTTAACTGGACCAGGCACATAAATACTGTGGCAACAAGAGCAGGTCAGAGGCTTGGTATTCTGCGGCCGAGTGTCTCACCTCCTGACTCCCCAAAGCCTTCTACAAGGCACAAGTCAGGAGTTTGATGGAATACTCTCTGCTTGGCTGGATGAGTGCAACTCCAACAACACTCAAGAAGCTCGACACCATCCAGGACAAAACAGCCTGCTTGATTGGCACCCCACCCACCACCTTAAACATTCACTCCCTCCACCACCAGCGCCCCGTGGCTGCAGTGTGTACCATCTACAAGATGCACTGCAGCAACTCGCCAAGGCTTCTTCAGCAGCACCTCCCAAACCTGCGACCTCTACCACCTAGAAGGACAAGGGCAGCAGGCGCATGGGAACACCATCACCTGCAAATTTCCCTCCCAAGTTGCACACCATCCTGACTTGGAAATATATCGCTGTTCCTTCATCGTCGCTGGGTCAAAATCCTGGAACTCCCTCCCTAACAGCACTGTGGGAGTACCTTCACCACGCGGACTGCAGCAGTTCAAGAAGGCGGCTCACCACCAGCTTCTCAAGGGCAATTAGGGATGGACAATAAATGTTGGCCTTGCCAGCGACGCCCACATCCCAGGAACTAATACAAAAAACTCTTGCCCCCTGTTCTAAATCTCTTCCATTTAATCTTTTCCCTTTAATCTTCGATCTATAGCCCCTCGTTCTTGACCCCTCAACTACTGAAAGCAGTCTACTTCTAGCTAATCTGTCTCGTTCTTTCATAATTTTAAATACTTTGATTGCATCACCCTGTAATCTCTCGGGTTGGTTATTAAGAGTAAGGATGATGATGGTGGTGGCTGGCTGCTTTGTTTAGTAAAGTTCTGTGGTGTACTAAAATGTGATCTAGCTACATTTATAGTACATCTACTCCTGATTCCATGTTGTTTATTTATGCTAAATAAAATAACATTATCCAGTGATTCGAATTAAGCAAAGTGGGAATTTACACCAAAAAATGTTGAATATCAGATCATTTGAATTAGGAGTAGGCTGCACACACATTCTCCACGGAGGGGGTGCAGCGCAGATTCACCAGAATGATACCGGGGCTAAAAGGGTTAAATTATGAGGACAGGTTGCATAAGCTCGGCTTGTATTCCCTTGAGTATAGAAGATTGAGGAATGATCTGATTGAGGTGTTTTAAATAATATAGGTAGTCGATAACTGGGGTACATAATCTTAAAATTAGAGCCAAGCCATTCAGGAGTGAAATCGAGAAGCATTTTTTCACACACAAGGGGTAGTTGAAATCTGCAATTGAAACTCTTTCTCCTAGCCCCCCTTCAAAAGCCTGTGGATGCTGGATCAATTGGAGCTTTCAAGGCTGAGATAGATTGATTTTTGTTAAAGAAACAGGATCAAGGGATATGGATCAAAGGCAGATAACTGAAGTTGAGGTACCGATCAGCCATGATCTAATTGAGTGGCAGAGCAGGCTCAAGGGGCTGAATAGTCTACTCCTATTCCTATGCATTTATATTGCCATCTCGAGTGGGCTAATGCATCGCACAACCACTTCTTTTCTGTCCACAGGCCAGCATCTTTTTATTAATTCTTGGGATGTGGGCATCGCTGGCAAGGCCAGCATTTATTGTCCATCCCCAGTTGCCCTTGAGAAGTTAGTGGTGAGCCGCCGCCTTGAACTGCTGCAGTCTGTGTGGTGAAAGTGCTGTTGAGTAGGGAGTTCCAGGATTTTGACGGCCATTGTATCAAACCGCCAGAACAGAACATCGTTAAATTTTCGGAGGTTGGACCCTGCTCTCCAGTGGGGCGCTGTACTCACAGCAAACATTGGTTGGTGAATCAGGGCTACAGTGTCATAACCCTATGTACTCCCTGGTGCCCTTTTAACATTTAAAACAGTGAGCACCCAAATTTTGTTGTCTCCTTCCCTGAAGGTGCTGGGATGTGGTTCCACTGTCATGGGTTCCCTCTGCTGCCTTGCCCATGTGTGTTGTATAAGAAGAAAGAACTTGCGCGCCTTTCATGACCTCGGCGCCCCAAAGCACTTACTTTACAGCCAATGAAGTAACTTTTAAAGTGTACTCATAGAATCATAGAATAGTACAGGTCAGAAGGAGGCCAATTGGCCCATCAAATCTGTTGCAATGTAGGAAACGTGGCAGCTTATTTTCGCACAGCAAGGTCCCACAAACAGTAATGAGATCATCTGTTTTAGTGATCTAAAAACAGGAAATACTGGAAATACTCAGCAGGTCAGGCCGCATCTGTGGAGAGAGAAACACATGAGAGATGGCCTCGGCAATATAAATGTTATCTCTCCACGGATAGTGCCTGACCTGCTGAGCATTTCCAGCATTTTTTGTTTTTATTTCAGATCTCCAGCATCTGCAGTATTTTGCTTTTATTGTACTGTTTTAATGATGTTGGTTGAGGGATAAGTATTGGCCAGGACATCGGGGAGAACTCCGAATTAGTGCCGTGGGATCTTTTACCTGAGAGTGCAGACGGGGCCTCGGTTTAACATCTCTTCTGAAAAACGGCACCTCCAACAGTGCAGTACTCCCTCAGTATTGCATTGAAGTGTCCGCCCAGATTTAAGCCCAAATAGTGAATGTCAATTGGCAGTTTTAGCACCCCTATTGCTTTTCTCCACACCATTCCACCCCAAAGCAGCGATCGGGTAACTCAGCACAGACTAGGGGAGTGAACTTGGAACCCTCCTGGTCTGTACAGTTCATAGGATGGCCATTCAGCCCATCGAGCTTGTTCTGCTGTTCAATTAAATCATAGCTGATCTGTATCTTAACTTCATCTATCTGCCTTGGTTCCATAACCCTTAATACCCTTACCTAACACAAAATCTATCAATCTCAGTTTTGAATTATTCAATTGACGCAGCCTCAACAGTCCTTGGGGGGAGAGAGTTCCAGATTTCCACTACCCTAAAGAAGTGCTTTCTGACATTAACGAACCCTGACCAGCCTAGCTTTAATTTTAAGGTTATGCCCCCCTTGTTCTGGACTCCTCCACCAGATGAAATCATTTCTCTCTATCTAGCTACTTAGAAACCAACAGCGTGGGAATTGTAAACGCTGAACCTATCTCAATGTCTCCTTGACAGATGTTTATAATCTTTTTAATTTAAAGCAAATGTAAACTACTTGTCGCATGCTATAGCTGTCTGAAAACCTTTCATTCTGGAGTATGTGAACTTGTGTAAAGTACCTGCTAACTAAGAATCTTGTACGGCCTGAGCTCAGGTCTGACTTGGTATACAGGTGTTAATTAATATCATTGTACTCCGGGGAATGGTTTAACTTTAACCATTAGCACATATTTCTGCTGAGTATGTGACTTCCCGGGTAACTCTGACTAGATGGGGGTGATTTTACTTTAATCAAATGGGTGATGGTGAATTGGCCGCCCGTTTTACACCTCGCCCGAATTTCTTTCCCATTGATGGAAAATAAAATCGGCTTGAGACATAAAACAAGCTACTGCCTCGCTATCGTCCATTCTTCACTTGGCGATAAATGTTAGCATTCACCCCTAGCTGTGTACCTGTTGGCAGATGCAGTTTACTTTTCACTTCACTTATTAAATTCTTTTTTTAACTTGTCACTTTTCTCTGCTTTCCCCTCCTCCCACCAGCCCTAATCCTCTGACTCAGAATTTTCTCCAGTAAATCAGCGTTTTAAAAAATAATAATAATAATAATAATCTGGGTGGGCAAGGGTGGAAATTGGGCTGGAACCTGGTTATGCCAGATCTCTGGCCCTTTTTCTACCCATCTGCAAGTGGGGGTAGGTGGCTATTGTTTTATTACGATGCCATGCGAATAAAGGAAATATGATGTCAATTTCTTGCCATTTGTACCGGCGAGTCCCTGGAATCCAGCAATGCTAAAGATAACCGGAGCATTTAAAATTTAAAACGGTGGTCAATTGATTGCAGAGTGCACCCTTGCAGTGATCTATTTGAAAATGGGACACTTTTTGAAATTACTTTAGCAGCATAGCCAGCCCATTTACACTGGCAAGGTGCCCACTGCAAGTTTCAACCCCACCTGAGGTGGGTATCCCTCAGACAGGGGCACAAATAAACGACATCCGAGAGGAAATTCGAGGCCCCGGGGATGATTTTCAACTGTCAAGCGCCTGCTTCTTGCCTGCAAGATGGGCGGCTAGTAGTTGAAAATTGGGGGCCGGGGACGCCTCGGAGTAGAAATGGGAGGGGGGGGGGAGGGAGGTGGAGAAAGGAGAGCAATCATATCTGAAGATAGCCAGGGAGCTGAATTGACCGAGCCATTGGAAGAATATGGCTTTATAACGACTCGGCTTCACTGAGCTGAATAACTGCAATATCTTGTCATTGTGCAATGGAGTACACGGTCTGGGTCAGTTGATAAATACATTACTTAATGAGCTGAGCCAAACGGTCTGTGTATGTTCCACATTTTACCCCGAGGTGTGTTGAACTCGCTGATTTATTGGGTGGTAATAGGGAAACTACAACTGAGCTTCAGTGCCCATGGGCTGAAGAGGGGAGGAGGGGGGGGAGGGGGGGGGGGGAACTGACCAGGATTCCTCCTCCCACTTATTATTGAAAGATGCTTCCTGACAAGTGCAGATATTGCGTGAAGTTGGGATGAGGCTTGGCTGTGGCGGCTCACTTGTAATGTCTCCCAGCCTATAATTTCTGCCAAAGCTGGCTGGCTGTGGCTGACAAATGGCCAGCTACCTTATGATGGCTAGTGCTGTGGAAAGTTGCCGTGGCATTGAGTAATAGTATGTGGTCTAGATACAAGTAAGAGTCCCGGTGATTTTAAAGTTACATTGTTTGTTTGTTTTTTAGGTATTGAATGACCCAAAACGGCCACAAGGGAAGGGGAACTACTGGACGGTTGACGTTACTCGTATCCCACCCGAAGCATTAAAACGACAAAACACGTCTGTCTCACGACAAGATGGGAGAAGGTTTGCGGCCAATTCGGCTGCCTATATCCAGGGTGGGATTGTCGGCCTCTCTGCTTCTGAAGAAAGCAGCAAAGCACGGCAGGTATCGGAATCCCCTTCTGGGCATGCAACAGCACTCCCGCAGCAAGGTGGCAGCAGGTCGGATGGTGCCTTTTCCATTGACACATTGTGGAATAGTCTGGAAGCTTCTACATCTGAAAGGGAGAAGAGCTATCCAGTGGCCTCTAAACGTTGTCTCCAAAGAAAGTCATCAAATGAAGAGCCTACCCAACAAAGAAGATTGGATTTAAACTCTTGGCATCCTCATCCAGTAGCATGCGAGAGCCCACAGTGTTCCTCTTCATTCTCTTCCTCACAGAGTGCTCCTCACAAGATTCAGTTTACCTCACCCCTAAGCACTTCAACTTCCAGTCCTTCCTCCATTGAAGATGACACCAATGTTTCCCAAAGAGAATCCCCTCATAAGCAAGAGTCAAAACGTCTGAGATTATCAGCGGAGTATGGCAGGTCTACTCCTTTTTCCATATGGGACAATCACTGCACCAACTATCCAGAGCCAGAGCTTCCAATAAGGCCCTACATGTCCTGGGAGTTACCAACTTCCTACACTAAATATCCCCCTCCAAATGTAATCGCGCCTTCCAGTATGAGTCTACCATATTCTGCTTTCTTCCAGTACAACAACCCCTCAAGTTTGTTGTTCTATCCATACAGACCAACGCAGTTCTTGCGCCCACCCAGCTGGCCCTTTCTACCTGACCCATGCCCTCTGCCATCTTTACGTCCACCATCTGTGTTGGATTTGGACAGAATGTTGCAGGTTGTCCCACCAAACAAAAGTGTCTTTGATACCATATTGCACCAGTTCTGCCCAGTTGGTGCAATGGGCACTGGAATGCCACCTGGTGCGAGCAATGTGGTGAGGGCTCAATACATGCCATTTGATTACTGAGCGCCCAATCCGCGTGAAGAGAATGGGTTGCGTAGAAAATTTTAAATTCTTAACATCAAACCTCAAAGTGATTTATGGAAATTGTTTACATTCATGGAGCGTTGTGTCCAACTTGACTCTACCGTTCAAAACTTCTTATTAAATTGTATGCAAATCCCGGGATTGATTTTCCAAGAAATCTTTTGCCCTGTCCACTGTTTTGAGGCTGCAAATGTTAATTAACGAATGTTTTCCACTTCACCCTCTCCTTTCCCAGCGTGCAAAGCCCTCCACATCAGGGATGTGTTGGGAATAACGTTTGCATGTATCGGCAAACTTATTCAGGGATACGATCGATCAGAAAGATCTCGTGGATGATGTCAACTGGGATAGCAGTATTGTACAATTAACCTCTGCTCAGTGTGTGGGATTAGGGAGGAGAAAACTGGCCCCAATTTCCACACTCCCAGCTGCTATTCAACCACCACTGCTGGAAGTGCATGTGGGTGGACAAAGTGCAACTATGGGACTGGGCCTGGCTATGATGCCTTCTGCTGCTGAATAGCTTCCAGCAGTCATTGTTGGTGTGCACATGTGTGTGACGATTGTTTGGTGGAGAGCTGGAGGGTGACTGGCACACATTCAGCCAAAGATCAGCAAGGAGTCAAGCGCTTCAGAAGGGTGAAAATACATCAGATTTGGGGGTGGGTGGGCGAAAGCAGTACTGAAGTCAGCCTTGCAAAGTAAAATGAATGGTGGTCAGTCTCAATGTATGTGTGAGATGGTCAGAAATTATTTGCAGGTTTTAATTTCCAATATAACTTCAGCCTGGACCAAGATTATAAAAGCATTCATTGTGGGAAGCTTAAAAGGTCGCCATCTGTGTGCTGGTTTGCTGACTATACACCAGTGATGTGACATGTAATTATTTCCACTTGGGAGCCATCCATAAATGACACCCCAAATGCCAGGACACGTTTATGCAGCCTTCCATTGTCTTGTATGCTTTCTTCTACCCACCCCCTGCAAAATAATTTAGACCTCAGACAACTTTTTTTCTTTCAATTAAGATTAAAAAATGCAATAAATTAGAGTAACATGCTAAACTGTATAAATGAAAGATTGATAAAAGTCTGCTTTTTGACATAACTTCATTTCTTCTCTCTCCCTCCCCTTTGCAACTAGTGTACGTACTTTATGGACAGTCACTTGTTGCAATACAGTGCTTGTATAGGGGAGGGCGGGACGAGAAGGGCTCACAACCCCTCCACTTTTCTAAGAGGTAAGTGTTGTCATGTGGTACCAGGCTGACCACAACAACTTGCATTTTGTATAGCTCCTTTAACGTAGTAAAAGACTTTACAATCTCTCATAGCGATGCCTCTGACCCTACCTGCTATCTAGTCTCAGACTGCTAACTTAAGCAAGATTGACTGTTGCTAAGATGGTGTTTCTGCTCAGTAATGTCTTGTACAGTCTGGATCTTAATTGAGCTGCATGACTGCTATAAATCTTGAGTGTTTTTTTAAAAAAAAAAGAAGCATTATCTGTTTGGGCTTCCCCAATAAATAGGAACAGGAGGCCGTTCTGTCATTCGAGCAGATCATGACTGATGTGCACTTCAACTCCATTTGCCTGACTTTTGATCCATATCTTTTTCCCATGCAAAAATCTAGCAATCTCAGGTCTTGAAATGTGCCATGGGATGTTTTACTATGTTAAAGGCATTATATAAATGTGAGTAGTTTGTTGTTGAAAATGTCAATTGAACCAGCACCCATAGCCTTTTGGAGAAGTTCAATACTTCCATTAGCTTTTGAGTGGTAGAAGTGCTTCCTGATCTCACTCCTGAATGGCCTAGCTCTAATTTTATGATTGTTCCCCCTTGTTTTGGATTCGCCACCAGAGGAAATAATTTCTCTGTATCTATCACCCCATAACCGTCTAAACTCAAGGGAATGCAATCTAAGTTTTGCAACCTGTCTTCATAATTTAGCCCTTTAAGGCCTGGTATCATTCTGGTGAATCCACTCCACGGTCAATATATCTTCCTGAGATGATGTGGCCAGAACTGAACGCAGTACTCCTAGGGTTGCCAAACCTCAAGGACTGTCCTGGAGTCTCTAGGAATTAAGATTAAACTTTAGGCTACTGCTACGAGCAACTCCCAGGAAAACAATCAGAGAGGCATTTTCACTTGGAAACATCTCGGAAGTATTTCCCGCAGTGAATTATTTCTGAAGTGCAATGACTGTTCTGTCAACAAATGCAGGAGTGATTCTGCACCAGCACTCCGATGAATGACCGGTTAATCTGTAGTGGAGTGTTGTCCAGGACATGGGGAGAATTCTTCAAATAGTGGCATAAGATATTTTAACATCCTCTTGACTGGAGATAAATGCAGCATTCTTCAGTACTCCACTAGTGCGTCTGGCTCCAAGATGTGCTTAAGTACTGGTGTGGGGATCGAAACCACAACCTTCTGACCCTAAGGCTACTAACTGAGACAAAATAATACTAATCGCAACAGGGTACGACAATTAGCCTCGGTGGCCCTGGGCTAAGGATGGGGGAAGAAATGATCCCCCAGGGTTCTGGTTCAGATTGCTATTCTGTTACCTTTACTGGAAAGTGTGCATGCTGGTTGAGTGAATTGTTGCTGATTTTTACTAGATGTCTTCAATTTGAGTGCCACTGCCAATAAAGGTAAATGGCTTGAAACCGATTGGAAATTGCATTAAGTCTTCAATTTGATCAACCAAAATGCTAACCTGTACGGACCATCCCTTCTTCCTCCTGCCCCTCCCAACTCCCCTCTCACTTCATGGAGAATTAACTGTGTGTATCACAGCCGCTGTGTTGTCGCTAAATCCGTCCTACAGTATAAATGAGGTGAATTCAGCCCGAGTGGAATTGTCCGATATTATGGGTGTAAATCCGTCATTGGCATTTTGAATTTTATTACTTCACTCTGGAGTTTCTTTTTTGTCAGCTTTTGGGAGAAGGGGAGAGAGGTAGTCTCTAATATCTTTCAGTTTAGAAAAAAATAGTCTGTAGCATTGGTTGCCACAGCCCTTGCCATGGTACCGCTCTTTGTTCCTTGTGACCGTCCTGAGCTTCAGTGAAGAATATTAAAAGGGGAAAGGGCAGGAAAATGGGCTTCAGCTGAAGAACTCGCAGCAGCAGAGGTGTGATGAGTTGCTTCCTGTGCTGTGATGTCTGTGATAACAAGACGTGGGGTGTGTAACTGAGCAGTTCCGGATTCTGTTGTGGGAGCCCCAGTAAAGTAAATTCTCTATTCCCTCTTCCCTCCCCCTAATACTAACCTATGGAGATCTGCAAAAAATATGGATTGAACCGGAGACTCCCGCAGCAGCTGAGCGAGCTACATAATCATTTCCTAATGTTGAAATATCTTTTCTGTTTGTCTCTGCGTCTCATGCCTTGTTGAAGGTTAATATCCAAGCTAGTCCATCTCTAATTGCACGCATGCTGCTGAATATTGACTACCTCACTACACCTGCTTTCCTGCCTATGACACAGTTACCTCTAGCCTCTTCCAGTGATTGGGCCATTGCTGACCAACTGCTTTCAGCCTCCCATAAACCAAAAGGTTAAAAGTTCTTTTTATGAGGAGTTGTGGCACTGTGTAAGCATTAGATATGATGCTTTACTGAAGCTTAATGGCAAGAATAATTATAGGCCTATCATTATTGCCCTTGTCTATATTTTTTACTGTTTTGAAATAAAAATACTTTTTATCCAATGTTATATCCAGACTCTCTTTTTTTTAAAAAAAAGGAAAAGTATGGGGGGAATTTTAACCTTTTCAAAAAAAAACAGTGGGGTGGGGTCATGTGGGAAGTTAAGTGTTAAAAAATTTGAATCCCGACCAGAAACCGCCTCCAACCCGTCAACTTCCGGTTTCAACGGAGGCGGAATGGAGGGTAATTGACAGAAGGATCAAAGGCGACATGAGGAAAAACTTTTTTACGCAGCGAGTGGTTAGGATCTGGAATGCGCTGCCTGAAAGGGTGGTGGAGGCAGACTCAATTGTGGCCTTCAAAAGGGAATTGGATAAGTACCTGAAGGGAAAAAAAATTGCAGGACTACGGGGAAAGGGCGGGGGAGTGGGACTAGCTGAAGTGCTCTTGCAGAGAGCCGGCATGGGCTCGACGGGCCGAATGGCCTCCTACTGTGCTGTAATCATTCTATGATTCCTATGACTGCTGGATCAGGGAGGTAAGTGACTTTACACTTGCCTCCTGGATCCAGTGTCCCTACCTAACCCACCCCCCCATGATCAGACAAACCCCCACCCATAAGGCCTCCGATTTCTTCCCGGTCTATGATTCGCCCCGCCCCCCCACCTGGTTCTCCGGCCTCCAATCCTTCTCCGACCCCCACCACCCCACTCCTCCAGCCCTCTCCGTGCACCTCCCGGCACCCACCCGATCCCTCCCTCCCCTCCATCCTCTCTGCAGCCTAGTGCGGCCTCTCAATCTGGCTGGCTGCGGGTGGGAAACAGAGATTTTCCCATGCAAATCAGGTCCTGCCATTAAATTCAGCAGGGCCTGCGGGATACCCGTTGTCGCGGGTTTGCTGACCACACCCAACAAGCCTTTCACATTTAAAATTAATCCCTTTGGATACTTAGGGCTGAATAAATACAGCGCTATGTTAAAATGTATCCTCTTTGCTGTGTCTGTACTGATGATGTGTACAGACATAGGTTTGGAGATAGTGCCATCTATGTTAATTCAAGAATATTCTATTGAATGTCTTGTGTGCAGAACAGATCATTCCTTTATCGATGTCTCTGACCTTTCCCTGCTGATACTGGGATTTATTCCCTCCCGCCATCCTTCCTTGAAGGACCTGAGGCTGAAATGATCTTGGGCGGTAGCGCAAAACGAGCGATAGCGAATCGGCAGTCCGTTTTACACTTGTTTTACACTCGATCCGATTCTGACTCTTGTTCCACAGATGCTGGTGATCGGCTAGCAGTTTGCAGAAGTAACCATTCTCTCTTTGTGAACTGAGACAGTAAGTGATATTCCACTGTAGCGAGAAACATAACTTGATTTTATCCTCATCCGATGCTCTGACGGTATGGACAAAGAACCCGAGCTGATCTTTCCGCACCCTTTCCTTCCCCACCTCCCAAACACAGACACGGAGGCAGCCAAGGGGCGATTCTAACTCAGCAGGGACTAGAGATCAAATCTCGGATTATCCTGGTCTATATGACTCAGCTATTCACTGCATACACTAGGGTGACCATGTATCCCTGTTTTCCAGGGACAGTCCGCGGATGAGGTATTGTGTCCCAGGGCAAACAATGTCCCTGGAGAGTTCCCGGTTCCCAAAACACGATCCTGAAGTGTACCACCTTGCGGCTCTAAGACTAAATTAAACAACAACTTGTACAATGGCCGGAGTGACTCACTGCGCACGCGCGACTGGGTGGTCTCTCTGCCCTTGTGCTGGTTTTTGTTTCTGAGTTTCTGGCCGGGCTCGTGCTGCTGGATTGTCAGCGCCGAAAGTGCTTGGGAGCATGGGCAACCGGAGCGACTGAGGGAGGGCTCTGTCACAGTCACCAGCGGACGGCTAATCCTAGACACTGTGGGGAGGGGCAGGTGTGACCTCAGTCATGGGGTGGAGGTTCGGGGTCAGGTGTAACCTCAGTCACTGGGGTGGGAAGTTGGGGTCAGGTGTGACCTCGTAACTGGGGGGGGAGGGGTCAGGTAGCACCTCAGTCACTGGAAGGGGAGTGATGGGACAGGTGTGACCTCATTCACTGGGGGGAGGGGCAGGTGTGACCTCAGTCACTGGGGGAGGGGTCAGGTGTGACCTCAGTCTCTGGGTGGGGGAGGGGTCAGGTGTGACCTCAGTCACTGGGGGGGGGGGATGGGTCAGGTAGGACCTCAGTCACTGGAAGGGGACTGATGGGACAGGTGTGACCTCATTCACTGGGGGGAGGGGCAATTGTGACCTCAGTCACTGGGGGAGGGGTCAGGTGTGACCTCAGTCACTGGAAGGGGAGTGATAGGAGAGGTGTGACCTCATTCACTGGGGGGAGGGGCAATTGTGACCTCAGTCACTAGGGGAGGGGTCAGGTGTGACCTCAGTCTCTGGGTGGGGGAGGGGTCAGGTGTGACCTCAGTCACTGGAAGGGGAGTGATAGGAGAGGTGTGACCTCATTCACTGGGGGGAGGGGCAATTGTGACCTCAGTCACTGGGGGAGGGGTCAGGTGTGACCTCAGGTGTCTGAATGCACTTCAATAGTGTGACGTCACATCCAGGGTAATTATATGCACATTTGTTTTGCATTTGTAGTGTATATGTGCAACTGTTAAAATATAGACTGCTGAAAAAAAACCTGTCTCTCTACGCTGCGCAACCTACAATTTCCATCCTGGCTACTTTGCTGTGCTCTCACCCTGTGTGTCCCCGGATTCGGTTTGGAAAATATGGTTATCCTAGCATACTCATTGAGCCTTCAGGGAGTTGCTCCTGGACTATCAATAGATTGTGGGGGGGTCCCAACAGTTTCGAGTTCCTGAGGATGAATGATTCAGGATGGGCAGTCTTTACTTGGATTTTAGTGAGCACAATAGTAGGCATGTTTGTACTATGTTAACTTGAAATATGGAAAAATATCCAGCAGTGCCATTTATAGATTTTGTCCTAAGAAATTTAGTAGAGTATTTTAAGCCATTTAACACTAAGATGAACTGTTAGTGGTTACATGTCTGTCACTGGGGCTGGTAGGGCTGGGATCAAACTGAGGAAATATATAACCTCCATCCTTCAATTCTCTACCCTTCAAATAGCTTCTGGACTTCTCTCGCCTGCTTCACCTGTCTCCGAACTTGGACAACAGTTCGTCGATGCTCCATGCCAACTCCATCCTACCTCTGTCAACTTTTTCCCTCCATGGGAACTCCGACTTTAACTCTGGACTCCCTCCTATTGTCACCAACCAATTCTCTGCTACTACCAGGAAATATACATCCCTATAATTGCTACATAATCAGGCCTATGTAACTTGAGTTTTTCCCTGTGTCCATTCGTGTGCGCACTTTGGCTGCTGCTCCGGACCCGAGCCGTAGACTTCTATTTCCACTTCTTTCTCCCCTTTTTTCTTTTCTCTCTATTCCTCCCTGACCGTTCTCTCCTGTCGCCATGCTGCCTTTTACCTCTCCTCTCTCGGACACTCTGCCCTCCCAAATCCCTACCCCAACTCTTCATTACTCTTCGACCTTCCTACTCTCCACCCGCCGTCCCAGGCTTGACTCCCTCTTAGATAAGCCTACAGCTTCCCTCTGTGTCTCTCTTATCCTCCCAAGGGCCCATTGTGGCACTCGTCGACTGCCTCCTTGCGAGTAGCAACCCCAACTGTCCCATCCTACTCTCTCACCGACCTTCCCACCCAGCGCGCCCACTGGAGGCTAATCTTGCCAATCCCCGCACCGTCCAACTCATCCCTCCCAGCGCTGACCCTGTGGACGCTGGCAGTGGGGCAGCCATCACCGACCCTCTCCGCATCTCCCTCCAGAATGTCCGATCAATTGTGAACAAGGCCCTTGCCATCCATGAGCTTATCGTGAATGATTGCATCGACATCATGGCCCTGATGGAAACTTGGTTCAGGGGTGATGACACCTTACCCTTAAATGAAGCCTCTCCACCTGGCTATAGCCTTCCACCACTTGCCCCGCTCAGACCGCCGTGGTGGCGGTGTGGCTCTCAACACCAAATCTGTTCCCCTACCCCTGGCACTTTCTCCTCCTTTGAGCATCTCACCTTGTTCCACGCCTCTCACCTCATTTAAAATTCTCGTTCTCTACCGCCCACAATAAAAAATTTATCGCCGAGTTATCTTCACTGCTTTCCTCCCTCAGCCTCTGCATAGCGACTTCTCATCCTCGGTGATTTCAACCTCCATTTCAATTCATCATGCTCTCTCTCCTCTGAGTTCACTAGCCTCCTATCCTCCCTTAATCTCTCCCTCCATGTGAACTCCCCAACTCATAGTCACGGCCACCCCCTTGACCTTGCCATCTTTCGTGGCCTCGCTACTCCCACCGTGTCAATCGCAGATAAAGCCATCTCTGACCTTCCTTGTATTGCTCTCCACCCACATCCCCCTTCCCCACCCAACCCTACTTCCTTCTGCGTCCGCCCCTGGAAAAAACTCTCCCCCAATTCTCTTACAACTGCACTTACGAAATCCTTTGGCCTTCCATTCACCACAACATTTCTGCAGCTTCTTCTTAGGCAGTCCCTCACGAGGATGACTTGCTTCCACATTAAAAATGAGTTCTCAGGTGACTGATGAGTCCAATGCGGGACCTACAGTCTCTGTGACAAGTGGGGCAGACGATGGTTGAAGGGACGGGTGGGTGGGGTGCTTGGGTTGACGTGCGCTCCTTGCGCTGCTTGCGCTTGGCTTCCGCTTGCTCCCGGCGAAGAGACTCATAGGCAGCGCAAGGAGTGCACGTCAATCCAAGCACCCCACCCACCCGCCCCTTCAACCACCGTCTGCCCCACCTGTGGCAGAGACTGTAGGTCCCGCATTGGACTCATCAGTCACCTGCGAACTCATTATTAATGTGGAAGCAAGTCATCCTCGGTTCCGAGGGACTGCCTAAGAAGAAGAAGAAAGATTACATTAGCTGCTGTGTAGCAAATTAATTTTCATCTGTTCAGTATCTCTAGTGGATATATAATCATCTTATGTCAATTTAAAAATGTTGCAAACACTAAACTGAGGAAAGTGCCACAAAGGCATTTAGGATGTCGCAACACAAAGTTCAAACAGGTGATTTCCTCCCCCCACGGATCTGCATCAACATCATTCCCTCAATGGAAGAATGCTTGAATATCAGTAGCTGACCCGATATGTGTTTACACTCAGTAAGTTAGTCCCATTGTTTACAGAGAGCCACAGGAAAACAAAACACTCAACAGGATGGGCAGTACTCAGACATGTTAATCGAGTCTTGGTCACCGACTCCATCCTCCCAGCAGCAGTCCCATTCCAATTTAACGGCAAGGAAGAGTTGCTTTATTTAACAGGGGGATGGGGAAGGATTAGATAGATAAAGAATCTTTCCACCAGAGTGAGAATTCGAACGGTCAAAATCCACTATTTTGGCATTTGGGAAGATCTAATCCAACTGAAGTCCGGGTTAGCGTTTTATTATCATATTTTACAACAAAAGCAGAAATATAGCAAAACATTTTTCTCCTGCGGGTGTGGCTCATTGTCAGGGAGCAGCAGCAGCCCCAGTGCCCATGTTATACGTGTGAGCCCAGACAATGAGAGTTGGCAAGCTATTTGATTGCCGGCAGGCATCACATTTGAGCCCAGTCCAAACCCTCCTCCCCAGTGAGGTCCGCACTCCCGTGTGCACACAGTTTCCAGCAGGGCTCAGGGAAATGATAAGGGAAAGAATCCCTGGGTGCAATTCCCCTCTCAACAACAACACCAAATTGCATTTATGTAGAAAAGTGTATCAAGGTGCCTCACTGAAGTGTAATCAAGCAAAAATGGACACTGAGCCAGGGGAGGGTTGACTAAAACTTGGTCAGAGAGGTAGGTATTAAGGGAGGTCTTAAAGGAGGTGGGAAGCGGAGAGGTTTAGGGAGGAAATTCCAGCTCTTAGGCCTTAGATGCCTGAAGCCAATGGTGGGGCAATGGGTCAGGGGGTTGCACAAGAGGCCGGAGTTCTGGAATTGTAGTTGAGCTGGAGAAGTTTACAGAAATAGAGAGTAGTGAGGGCATGAAGAAATTTAAATATGAGATTGAGAATGTTAAATTTGAGGTGTTGGGGCTGGAAGTCGATGTAGGTCAGCGAGATCAAGCGTGATGGATGATTGAGACTTGGTGCGAGTTAGGATATGGGCAGCAGAGTTTTGGATGAGTTCAAGTTTAGGGATGGTGGGATATGGGAGGCCAGCCAGGAGAGCATTAAAATAGTCGAGTCTGGAGGTAACAAAGATATTTTCGGGAGCAGATAGGTTGAGGCACGGGCAGAAAGGGACGATGTTTTGCAGGTAAAAGTAAATGGTCTTTGTGATGGAGAGGATATGGGGTCAGAAGCTCCTAGTTATAGTCCCATCTCTGACCTATGCTCCCTTCAAGCTGGAAACATGGGATCATGATATCATCCCTATAGTATCAGCCTTGGCTCAGAGCTAGCAATACTGCCTCGGAGTCAGAATGTTGTGGGTTCAAACCCCACGCCAGAAACTGGAACACATCATCTAGGCTGACACTTCAGTGCAGTGCTGAGGGAGTGCAGTACTGTAAGAGGTGCTGTCTTTCAGAGGAAACAAACTGAGGCCCCATCTGCCCCTTCATGAGGATATAAAGTAAAGTAGCTACATTCCAGCCTGTGTCCTTTGATTCTTTGGGGGGGAATTTTAACCCCCAACAGTGGGTGGGCGGTGGGGGGGAATAGGTAAAAATTTTAAAAATCTGATTTCCTAACCACAACCTACACATCACCCACTGATGGACAGTTGATGTCAGATCCTTTAGCCATATTGATCCCACTCTCTGAAACATCCTCCCTGAACCCTTTTGCCATGATGCGGAGATGCCGGTGTTGGACTGGGGTGGACAAAAATGAGAAGTTGCACAACACCAGGTTATAGTCCAACAGTTTTATTTGAAAGCTCGTAATTTCAAATAAAACTGTTGGACTATAACCTGGTGATGTGCGACTTCGCCTTTTGCCATGCTTCACTCCTTGCAATCTATCTTTTTAATCATGCTTTTAGCCATCCCCCTAATTCTTACACCATTGCTTGGCATCTGTTTGTCCCTCTGCAAAGTATCTTAGGATGTTTTCAAAGGTACTATATAAATGCAGTTGTTGATTGTTGTTATACAGGTAAATTCGGCAGCCTTTCTGGGCCAACAAAGTCCCACAACACCAATAAAATGAATGACAAGCTGATCTGATTTTTTTGGTGCTTTTACATACATAGATACATAGATACATAGAAGATAGGAGCAGGAGTAGGCCATCCGGCCCTTCGAGCCTGCTCCGCCATTTAATGAGATCATGGCTGATCCTCCAATTCAGTATCCCGTCCCCGCCTTCTCTCCGTAACCCTTAACCCCTTTTGCCTGTAGAAATATATCTAATTCCCTCTTAAATATATTTAATGAGCTGGCGTACACTGCCCTCTGTGGCAATGAGTTCCACAGGTTCACCACCCTCTGAGTGAAGAAATTCCCCCTCATTTCTGTCCTAAATGGTTTAGCCCTTATCCTTAAATTATGTCCTCTAGTTCTGTTCTCACCCGCCAAGGGAAACATTCCTTCTGCATCTAGTCTGTCTAGACCTGTCAGAATTTTATACACTTCTATGAGGTCCCCTCTCAATCTTCTAAACTCCAGTGTGTACATCCCTAAACTACATAGTCTCTCCTCATAGGT
Organism: Squalus acanthias; assembly: GCA_030390025.1. Taxonomy (NCBI): domain Eukaryota; kingdom Metazoa; phylum Chordata; class Chondrichthyes; order Squaliformes; family Squalidae; genus Squalus; species Squalus acanthias. The sequence continues at coordinate 27,515,190 of CM059432.1, read as the reverse complement.
CAATCCCGCCATTCCTGGTATCAGCCTGGTGAATCGCCGCTGCACCCCCTCCATGGCAAGAACATCTTTCCTCAGATGAGGCGACCAAAACTGTACACAGTACTCGAGGTGTGGTCTCACCAGTGCCCTGTACAGCTGCAGCAAGGTATCCCTGTTCCTGTATTCCAACCCTTTTGCTATGAAGGCCAGCATACCGTTTGCCTTCTTGATCGCCTGTTGCACCTGCATGCTCGCCTTCAGTGACTGGTGTACAAGAACACCCAGGTCTCTCTGTACTTCCCCCTCTCCCAATTTATTGCCATTTAAATAATAATTTGCCCTCCCGTTCCTGCACCCAAGGTGGATAACTTCGCACTTGTCCACATTATAGTGCATCTGCCATTTATCCGCCCAATCACCCAGTCTGTCCAAATCGCTCTGGAGCTTCCTGGTCTCCTCCTCTGAGCCCACCCCCCCTCCTAGTTTAGTGTCGTCTGCAAATTTGGAAATGCTGCATCCGACTCCCTGATCCAGGTCATTAATGTAAATTGTGAACAGCTGGGGACCCAGGACAGATCCCTGTGGTACCCCACTTGTTACTGCCCGCCATTCAGAAAATGAGCCGTTTATTCCAACTCTCTGTTTTCTATCTGACAGCCAGTTCTCTATCCACGTCAATACTTTCCCCTTTATCCCATGAGCTTCAATTTTCCATGCTAATCTTTTATGTGGGACCTTGTCGAAGGCCTTTTGGAAGTCCAGGTACACCACATCTACTGGCTCTCCCCCATCTATTTTACCAGTTACTCCCTCAAAAAATTCCAATAGATTAGTCAAGCACGATTTACCCTCTGTAAATCCATGTTGACTCTGTCCTATCCTGTCCCCATTTGCTAAGTGCTCCGCTATTTCATCCTTAATGATGGACTCCAGCATTTTGCCCACAACTGATGTAAGGCTTACAGGTCTGTAATTACCTACTTTTTCCCTACCCCCCTTTTTGAATAGTGGGGTAACGTTAGCTACCCTCCAATCCATGGGCACTGTTCCCGAGTCTAATGAATTCTGAAAAATCATACTTAGTGCATCCGCTATCTCTAGGGCCACCTCCTTCAGTACCCTAGGATGCATGTTATCAGGCCCTGGGGATTTGTCCGCCTTCAATCCCTTTAGCTTCCTTAACACCATATCCTTAGAGATATTGATTTGCGTCAGTTCCTCCTTTGCCAATGTCCCTATTTTTCCCGATATCCCAGGGAGGTTTTTTGTGTCTTCCTTCGTAAAGACTGACCCAAAGTATGCATTTAGTTGGTCTGCCATTTCCTTATTTCCCGTTATATATTCCCCCGTATCTGACTGCAATGGGCCAACTTTGGTATTCACCAGTCTTTTCCTCTTGATATACTTATAAAAGCTTTTGGAGTTAGTTTTTATATTTTCCGCCAGCTTGCTTTCGTAAGCTATTTTGCCCCTCTTGATTAAGCCCTTTGTCCTCCTTTGCTCTATCTTAAACTGTTCCCAATCTTCCGCTCTGGCGCTTTTTTTGGCTATTTTATACGCCCTATCTTTGGATTTTATGCTGTCTCTAATTTCCCCTGTTATCCACGGTTGAGTCACCTTTTTAGATTTCCTTTTATGCCAGATTGGTATAAACAATTTTTGCAATTTTGTCATTCTATCTTTAAATGCTTGCCATTGTTTATCTACCTCCAGTCCTCCCAGGAACGTTGTCCAATCAGACCTACTCAGTTCCCGTCTAATGGCATCATAATTCCCCTTGTTTAAATTCAGGACCTTAGTCTCTGAGTCAATTTCTTCGCTCTCCATTTCGAGTGAGAAATCGATCATGTTATGATCACTCTGACCCAAGGGTCCCCGTACAACAAGATTACTAATTAGTCCCTTCTCATTGCACAGTACCCAGTCCAATATAGCCTGTTCCCGAGTTGGTTCCTTGACATATTGATCCAGATAACCATCCCTTAAACACTCAAGGAATTCCTCCTCCTCATTATTTTTACTGATTAGGCTATTCCAATCTATATGTAAGTTAAAGTCAACTATGATGACAGCTGTGCTCTTATTGCACGCTTCTCTAATTTCCCTCGTGATGCCCTCCCCAACCTCTATTTTACTATTTGGAGGCCTATATACCACTACTATTAATGTTTTTCGCCCCTCGCTATTTCTTAGCTCCACCCATATAGATTCTGTATTAACTGAGTTAATATCCTTCCTTTCAATTGCATTTATCCCCTCTTTTACCAGCAATGCTACCCCTCCTCCCTTTCTTTTTTGTCGATCCTTCCTAAATACTGAATACCCCTGTATGTTAAGCTCCCAGCCCTGCTCACCCTGCAACCATGTTTCCGTAATCCCAATTAGATCATAATTATTAACCTCTATTTCCACAGCTAATTCATCTACCTTGTTCCTGATGCTTCTCGCATTAAGGTATAAAACCCTCAGGCTTTTTTTATGCTCACATTTTTTATGAATTAGTTTGGCCCTTTGTTTTTTGTTCCTCACCCTTTTACCATTTATTTCTGTCTGCCTTTCACTTTCCTCTATTTCACTACATAGGTTTCTAGCCCCCTGCCATACTAGTTTAAATGCTCCCGAACTGCTTTATCAAAAATTACCCCGAGAACATCAGTTCCATCTTTGCACAGGTTGAGCCAGGACACTGAGACAACTCAGCAATGTGATATGCAAAATCTTTTGATGGGATTAGAGAGTGAATCTGACGATTAGAGGACCCCTTAAAAACAAATCACAAACAGTTACTGAGAGTTTGGATTAACCCTGACATGCTTTTGTTTGGCTTGAACACTGAGGTAAAACTCAACAGCAGGAGTGCTGCCGGGAGGGCTTGTTAAAGGATTGGATTATAGCAGGGCAGTGCCAAAAGTCGCGTGGGTCTCCCTCCGTCAGCAGGAAACAGGTGGGCATTTTCAGTGACTGGCCGATATGTGGGTATTGCCCATCAGTAGGAGACACGCAGAATTACATCGGAGGAGTCATGGGCGTTGCTGTCAATGGGAGATGTGAGTGTATTGCCCGTCAGTGGGAGATGTGAGGGTATTGCCCATCAATGGGTGATGTGAGGGTATTGCCCGTCAATGGGTGATGTGAGGGTATTGCCCGTCAATGGGTGATGTGAGGGTATTGCCCGTCAATGGGTGATGTGAGGGTATTGCCCGTCAATGGGTGATGTGAGGGTATTGCCCATCAGTGGGAGATGTGAGGGTATTGCCCATCAGTGGGTGATGTGAGGGTATTGCCCGTCAATGGGTGATGTGAGGGTATTGCCCGTCAATGAGTGATGTGAGGGTATTGCCCATCAGTGGGTGATGTGAGGGTATTGCCCGTCAATGGGTGATGTGAGTGTATTGCCTGTCAGTGGGTGATGTGAGTGTATTGTCCATCAGTGGGTGATGTGAGTCTATTGCCCATCAATGGGTGATGTGAGTCTATTGTCCATCAGTGGGTGATGTCAGGGTATTGCCTGTCAGTGGGTGATGTGAGGGTATTGCCCGTCAATGGGTGATGTGAGGGTATTGCCCGTCAATGGGTGATGTGAGTGTATTGCCCATCAGTGGGTGATGTGAGTCTATTGTCCATCAGTGGGTGATGTGAGTCTATTGTCCATCAGTGGGTGATGTGAGTCTATTGTCCATCAGTGGGTGATGTGAGTCTATTGCCCGTCAGTGGGTGATGTGAGGGTATTGCCCGTCAGTGGGTGATGTGAGGGTATTGCCCATCAGTGGGTGATGTGAGTGTATTGCCCATCAGTGGGTGATGTCAGGGTATTGCCCATCAGTGGGTGATGTAAGATATTGCCCATCAGTGGGAGATGTGAGGGTATTGCCCATCAGTGGGTGATGTGAGTGTATTGCCCATCAGTGGGTGATGTGAGTGTATTGCCCATCAGTGGGTGATGTGAGGGTATTGCCCATCAGTGGGTGATGTGAGTGTATTGCCCATCAGTGGGTGATGTGAGTCTATTGCCCATCAGTGGGAGATGTGAGGGTATTGCCCATCAGTGGGTGATGTGAGAGTATTGCCTGTCAGTGGGAGATGTCAGGGTATTGCCCATCAGTGGGTGATGTGAGTGTATTGCCCATCAGTGGGTGATGTGAGTGTATTGCCCATCAGTGGGAGATGTGAGGGTATTGCCCATCAGTGGGTGATGTGAGTGTATTGCCCATCAGTGGGTGATGTGAGTGTATTGCCCGTCAGTGGGTGATGTGAGGGTATTGCCCATCAGTGGCTGATGTCAGGGTATTGCCTGTCAGTGGGTGATGTGAGAGTATTGCCCATCAGTGGGTGATGTGAGGGTATTGCCCATCAGTGGGAGATGTGAGTGTATTGCCCATCAGTGGGAGATGTGAGGGTATTGCCCATCAGTGGGTGATGTGAGTGTATTGCCCATCAGTGGGTGATGTGAGTGTACTGTCCATCAGTGGGAGATGTGAGGGTATTGCCCATCAGTGGCTGATGTCAGGGTATTGCCCATCAGTGGCTGATGTCAGGGTATTGCCTGTCAGTGGGTGATGTGAGAGTATTGCCCATCAGTGGGTGATGTGAGGGTATTGCCCATCAGTGGGTGATGTGAGGGTATTGCCCATCAGTGGGTGATGTGAGGGTATTGCCCATCAGTGGGTGATGTGAGGGTATTGCCCATCAGTGGGTGATGTGAGTGTATTGCCCGCCAGTGGGAGATGTGAGGGTATTGCCCATCAGTGGGTGATGTGAGTGTATTGCCCGCCAGTGGGAGATGTGAGGGTATTGCCCATCAGTGGGTGATGTGAGTGTATTGCCCATCAGTGGGTGATGTGAGGGTATTGCCCATCAGTGGGTGATGTGAGTGTATTGTCCATCAGTGGGAGATGTCAGGGTATTGCCCGTCAGTGGGAGATGTGAGGGTATTGCCCATCAGTGGGAGATGTCAGGGTATTGCCCATCAGTGGGAGATGTGAGGGTATTGCCCATCAGTGGGAGATGTCAGGGTATTGCCCATCAGTGGGTGATGTCAGGGTATTGCCTGTCAGTGGGTGATGTGAGTGTATTGCCCGTCAGAGGGTGATGTGAGGGTATTGCCCATCAGTGGGTGATGTGCAGGTATCCCTCTGTCAGTGAGAGCCATGTGAGGTCGCTGGATGACAATCTGGAGAGGGCACACTGACGGGTTCTCCTAACTCAAACACAAGAGCACCGCAGCAATTTGGAGTGGCACTGCCACCATCTCAGCGAGATCAGTCAACTCAGCACAGGCTTCAGATCTGGCCTGGGACTCTACTGGAGTGCAGTCGCTCAGCAATTCATTTGGTTAAGCATGTGAGGAGCTGGGTAGCGTAGTTTTACGGCATTAGCAACACCGTAATCAAAGCAAACCTCTACGTTTTAATTGGAAAGTCCTTCTGAGGAAAGTGGCAGTGCAGAGCAAGGCTCCCAAGCCAGCTGATATGCTCGCTCTACAGGAATTAGATCGAGGTGCTGAAGGTGTTGGCAGAGAGCAGTTCTGAGTGGCTCTGTACTAACCGTGCCGGGCCATTTCCTTATTAATACATGTCTTTTTTTTAATTGACCTATAAGAGTGACATCAACAGGAAAACAAATTACAAGTGTCCCCTCGTGAGGAGGCATGACTAATATAATAATTCATACTTATAATCTAATTTAACCAAAAGGGAGACTTACAAATCTAAATCATAAATGTTGTTATTTGTGTCTACGACACTGTGTCCACCAGTCGCCGAAGGCCCCGAGCGTATGTGCTCCCTCTCCAGGGCCACCCGGTCACGTACAAGACCACGAAATAGGGGCAGGCAGCCAGAACGACCCCCCTCCCCCACACGGTCTTGTCATAGGCTGCGTTGAGTAATACAAAGACCCCGATTTGCCTCATTCGTGCAGCACCAGAGACGCAATGTATTGTGGGTCTATGTGAACTGCCAATGGGCTCGCCGGCATTGCTCTCCTGAAATCAGTACTGCATTGTATAAGTGCGTTTAGACAGTGAGGGGAGTGGAAGGGGGAACATCACAGTGCGCCTCGGTCCCAATCAGTAAAAGGAAAAAAATATGCAAACACTGAAGTAAAAACAGAAAATGCATTGATATTTAACGTAGTAAAATATCCCAAGGTGCCTCAGTCAGCATCGGTACAGAGAAAACACCGATTCTAACGCTTCAGGTCAACAACTGAAACGTCACAACTTGTCTCTCCTCTTTATGGATGCTGGCTGGACCTGTCGCGTATTTCCAGCATTTTCTATTTTCATTTCTGATCAAAATCCCTCCCCATCGCACTGTCCAAAGATCCTGCTGGAAAGTGCGTGTGTGTGTGTGCGCGTGCGTGAATGGCAGGACAGAATGGGGCAGGGCTGTGCTCAATCCAAGAAGGGCTGTGCGGATGAGGTACTGGAGATCTGTAGCCGCCTTGGTTTATGGGCTTAGTGCCAGAAAATGGAGGGAGGGGTGGGGGGCGGGGGGGAGGAGGCCTTCCTTTTACTTGACGGTCTGTTCTTGTCGTGTCGGAGCCAGTTTGATGGGATCTTCTCCACCTTGTTTATTGCTTATTCATCAGTGTATCAGGCGCAAATTCCTGCTGTCTTACATTTTGAAATACAATGGCCTACTCCACAGCAGTAAACCCACCTACTGTTAAATACTTGTAGTCAGAAATGGGTCCTATTGTTTTACACTTAAGGGAAAGATAAAATGACTCTGTATTGGGAGACAGACATTAACAATGAGCTGTACAATACGTAGTTAATCGCTTGATGGGACACCTTCCATTATCTATGAAAAAAGCACAAGCAGACCCAATTCATTATGCTTTGATCTGATTGTGACCAGAATGTTCCAGTAATTTGATATCAGCAGGGAACTTTTCAATGCACTCCTTGTCTAAAGGGAGGTGAAAAAGGTGATCAGCATATTGCATTTCTCCTCAAGGCAGTCGTAACACTGGTCTGCTTGTACTTTGGAAAGCCCAGCCCACGCTTGCCTCCATTTGCTTTGAACTTCACACTGCAATCAGCACAGGGTTCCAGCATGCGCATTTGCAAATGTAGTGTTTGTTAAAAGGAGAGACTGGGACAGGATGGAGCCAGTCTGATGAGGCAACTTCTAAACTTTCCCTTATCAAGGCTCAATTTAAGTTTTACTTGTTAGCTGTGAGGTGAAAACACTGGGTTGCGGGGGCTGGGTCGCTGGGTAGGATTGCTCCCTCTTGCTGGGCCAGGAGAGTTGCCTGAGCTCTTGAGATTTGCTTTGCTGTTGAAATCCTTCACATCTCCAGGTCATAGCAACACTCTCTCCTCTTCCCTGAGGCAACCGCTGCTATTACATCCAGCATAGCGGGATGTTACGGATCCAAGGCGGCTAGATGGTTAAGCTACAGATCAGCACCTGGTGTTGTGCGACTTCTCATTTTTGTCCACCCCAGTCCAACACCGGCATCTCCGCATCATGATCTAATTGAATGGCAGAACCGGCTTACTCCTGTTCCTATGTTTCCGTAACAAAAGCCCCCTTTTCTACGTGGACAACAACAACTTACATTAATATAGCACCTTTAACATAGTAAAACATCCCAAGGAGCTTCACAGGAGTGTTATCAAACAAAATGTGACACCGAGCCACATAAGGTGATATTAGGACAGGGGACCAAAAGCTTGGTCAAAGAGGTAGGTTTTAAGGGACACCTTAAAGGGGGAGAGAGAGAGAGGCAGAGAGGTTTAGGGAGGGAATTCCACAGCTTAGGGCCTAGGTAGCTTGAGGCACAGCCTGGTGGAGCGAAGAAAATCAGGGATGCGCAAGAGGCTGGACTTGGAGGAATGCAGAGATCTCAGAGCAATGTAAGGCAGGAGGAGGTTACAGAGATAGGAAGGGGCGAGGCCATGGAGGGGTTTGAAAATAAGGATGACAATTTAAAATCAAGGCATTGCCAGACCGGGAGCCAATGTAGGTCAGCGAGCACAGGGCAGGTTATTAGCCCGACTAGATCAATGGGAGGGGGTGGGGGTGGGGGTGGTCACCACTTTACGACCATCGGACACAAGTATTCCACTGGCCATCAACCCAGTATTCAGAGGCCGGAGCTCTTGTCTCCGGGGCTCTCTGGAGTGGTGGTGGCTGGTCCACCCCCTCCACTGCCATAACTTCACAGGAAATATGGCAAGCCACATCTCTGGCGAATGCAAGGGCGGCGGAGGCGGAACCAGCAACCAGGCATGAGGGATATTCAACCAGGGAATCGCTCAATAAAAAGAAAGAACTTGCATTTATATAGCGCCTTTCACAAACACAGGACATCCCAAAGTGCTCTACAGCCAATGAGTACTTTTGAAGTGTAGTCACTGTCATAATGTAGCAGCCAATTTGTGCACAGCAAGGTCCTATAAACAGCAATGTGATAAGGACCAGATAATCTGTTTTAGTGATATTGGTTAAGGGACACATATCGGCCAGGACACCATGGAGAATTCCCCTGCTCTTCTTAGAAATAGTGCCACGGGATGTTTTATGTCCAACTAAGAGAGCAGATGGGGTCTCGTATTAACATCTTATCCGAAAGACAGCACCTCCAACAGTGCACTGAGGTGTCAGTCAAGATTTTGTGCTCAAGTCTCTGGAGTGGGACTTGAACCCACAATCTTCTGACTCAGAGGAGAGAGTGCTGCTACTGGACCATGGCTGGCACTCTGGTGATAGACAGCGCCTCCAGCTCCACGGAGGGAGGTAGAACAGCGCGGGGGCAGGAACTGTCAGAGGGAGGGAGCAAGAGTCGAGATCTTGGCTGAAGCAAGGAGTAGCTTTGGGGGAAAGTGAGATGATGCCTTTGAAGAGGTGCAGTGCAGATTCACCAGAACAATACCAGGGCTAAAAGGGTTACATTATGAGGACAGGTTGCATAGAGTAGGCTTGTATTCCCTCGAGTATAGAAGATTAAGGGGTGATCTAATTGAGGTATTACATAGTATTTACAGCAGAGAGACAGGTCATTCGGCCCAACAGGTCTATGCCGGTGTTTATGCTCCACACGAGCCTCCTCCCACCCTTCTTCATCTCACCCCATCAACATAGCCCTCTATTCCATTCTCCCTCATGTGTTTATCTTGCTTCCTCGTAAATGAATCTATGCTATTCGCCCCAACTACTCCTTGTGGTAGCAAGTTCCACATTGAAATCACTCGCTGGGTAGAGTAGACAGAGAGAAACTATTTCCTTTGGTATTCACCGTAATGCTTTCACTCACAGAGGCAGGTAAACATGAACTGCCCAAAGAAAAGTCCTTGGGGTGAAATTGGATGTCTTTGTAGCCCCCGTTAGCGCCACCCAGGGGGGGGCTAACAGGGGGCGCAAATGGCTTTGTGACCGGGCACGGCGCTGACATCGACTCCCGCCATATTCGGCAGGAGTTTTGTGGCAGCGCTACGGCGTTGCTCCCCGCTCTCTTTCGCCCAGAGGTCGTGACGTCATCGCCGTGCGCATCGCTCCGGTAGCGCCCCAGTCCCGAAATTGACTTCCACCCCCTGCAGCAGCGCCGGGCGAAAACACCGACAGCTGCAGGGGGCGTGTATCGGGCAGCCGGCTGCTTAGGGGGCGATGATTAAAGGCGAGGTGGCCGAGGTAAGTAAAAAAAAAACTAACTTTCTTGTTCTAGTTTTTTTCACGGGTTCCTGCCAGCGATTGATCAGCCCGGCTCTCTGCTTGAGTGCAGGGCTGATCGCGCGGGATCGCGGCTGCCTTGGTGGCCCAGTGTGCAACGCCGCTGAAGTCTCCGTCCCGCTCTCCAACGTTAGCGCCCCAAGAAGGAAGCGGTGCGCTTGGTCTAGGTTTCACCCCTTCCAGGTGAAACAGCGATTTACTTGTACTTCCTGCAATTTAGTATACTGTATTCGCTGCTCACGATGTGGACTCCTCTACATTGGGGAGACCAAACGCAGATTGGGTGACCGCTTTGCGGAACACCTCCGTTCAGTCCATAAGGGGGACCCCGAGCTCCCGGTGGCCTGTCACTTTAATTCACCGCTTCACTCCCACTCTGACCTCACCGTCCTCGGCCTATTACACTGTTCCACGGAAGCTCAGCGTAAGCTCGAGGAACAGCACCCCATCTTTCGTTTAGGCACGCTACAGCCCTCTGGACTCAATATCGAGTTCAACAATTTTAGATCATAACCTCAGCTCCAATCACATTTATATTTTATTTTATCCACCCTTTTATTTGTCCCCCCCACCTTTTTTTTCCTCCTAGAAGCTGGCAGCTGTCCTTCATTCTGCCAGTGGATTTCACACTTCATTCAGCCTTAATCTGTCACATTAACACCACCTCTAGCCTTGCATATCTCTTAATGTCTCTTAATGTCTCTTCATCTCCTCCTTTGTTCCTTTATCCCCTCCCCCTTTTCCCAGCTTTACCCTGGCCTTAAATCTATTTGATTTCCAGCTCTTCCCAGTTCTGATGAAAGGTCATCGACCTGAAACGTCAACTCTCTTTCTCTCTCTACGGATGCTGCCTGGCCTGCTGAGTTTTTCCAGCGTTTTCTGTTGTTATTTGCGCTTGGTCTAGTGTTCCACTTCCCTCTTGGGGCTCTAAAACTCAATTTTGCGGTTGCCAGCACTAATTAGCGCCCAAGCGATGTTAGTGCCCCAAAATGGTCGATACCGAATCTTTTTCCCCCCTTTCCTCCTGATGAAAGGTCATCGACCTGAAACGTTAACTCTGTTTCTCTCTCCACAGATGCTGCCTGACCTGCTGAGTATTTCCAGCATTTTCTGTTTTCATTACTTTTCTCCTGGATTGCCAGTAGCAGTGTCCGGGAGATCGACTGGCAATTCCGGGAAACCCCTGAACCATCCGGGAGGGTTGTCAACCTTACTGTAGTCTCATTTTCGGTTTATTCCCCATTGCCTTTTCTCATCTTTCTTCTTAAAGGTTTTAAGCTAATGTGTGTTTGTTTCTAATCAGCAACGATTTGCTCCTTTGCACCACTTTCATAGGTCAGCCCCAATAGATTGATAACTTCTAATCAACAGCCAATTTAGATTTAAGGGATGAAGTGTGAACAAGGGAGATCACAATCGATTTAACAATTGATCTTCAATTAAAGGTTGTGAGTCAAACTGCATCGATGCTCTGGTGTGTCAGTGGGATACTGAGCTCTATTAATCAGGATGGTTTTGGCTTAGTCCCTGATCTGTCCTTGGGCCTCAAGATCTTAGTTTAATGGTGGATGCTAGTGAGGAGGGAGGGGGCAATCAGTCAGGGATCAGACCCCTGATCAATAGACAGTGGTCAGTGGTCCCTGCTGAAAAGTGACATTAAAAGCTAGGGGAGAAAGAAAATTAACAGCTAGGAATTTCCTCATAGCTTCTCCTGCTCCCTAGATGGGGTTTCCACCGAACTTCTGCCTAAAGTTACGGTGGCGGAGCGGGAAAAGCGTTGAGGAAAGTCCTGGTCAACAGGACTCGGCAGCAGGAAAAACACAGATGCCAGCCCTCGTGCTTAGTGCTCTCCCTTCCCCCCTCCAAAGTTCCATCTACTCCTCACCTACCTTACGCAATGGTTTCAAAGCTATCAGCTACCATCCAGTAGGTCCTTCTTCATGTGTGAGAACAGACAGTGAGTGTCAGCTATTTTACCTTGAGGAGCGTCACAACCAAGCCCCATTCCATCACCACCTAACATCCACACAGGCACGGTATCCAGCAGGACACCCTGGCTGATTTTCATGCTCCGTCACCTCAGGGATGCTGAGGTCAATTGTGACCACCTCAACGGCTGCCTTGGGCTTGGGTTGCCAACTCTGGTCGGACTTATTCCTGGAGGTTTAAACACATGGGGTAGAATTTGACTCTGTGCGCTCGTGTAAAACAGGTGATAGCGAGTCGGCACCCTGCTATATGTCTCTCCAGATTTTCATTTCCAATGAGGCTTCCAACCTCCCTGCCCTGTCAAACAGCCTTTTTTCCCCATCTCCAATATTTTACATTTTTAATGCCCCTATGCTTTTTCTCCCAGGTTTTCTTTTACACACGTTCCTGGGATGTGGGCGTCGCTGGCAAGGCCAGCATTTATTGTCCATTCCTAGTTGCCCTTGAGAAGGTGGTGGTGAGTCGCCTTCTTGAACTGTTACAGTTCGTCTGGTGAAGGTACTCCCACAGTGCTGTTAGGGAGGGAGTTCCAGGATTTTGACCCAGCGATGATGAAGGTTGTTTGCAGCAGTGTCCAGGAGGTTAATCTAAATTCCTGGAGACTCCAGGGCAATCATGGAGGGTTGGCAACCTTAGGTTCATCCCAGTGGATCCACCTGATTGTACACCCAGCACACCCACAAGATCTGAGCATGCACAGAAGACATTTGCCCTGAAGGGTTCTGGGGTGAGCACAGGGCAATACAGGGGGTTAGAAATTGGTATGCGTTGTGCCCATTTTCTGGGTGTAAAAGGACACACAGCTTACCAATTTAGCAGTGGGATGGCTTGCGCCTAATTTGCACAGGCGTTGGTCCGACTGATAAATTCATGGGCCCTTTTTTTATAGGCATCCCGGGCCCTTTAAATATGTAAATTAGGAGCCTAATGCCAGTAGGCCGCTCCAATGCCCCCCTCCCATCACTTAACTGAGGGCCATTGCCAGCGAGGCAGGCGGCAGGACATTAAAATCTTCACCTGGATGAGCTGCTGGTGCTGGTCACGCTTCCAGTATGTTGATGAGGCCTGTTAGATCAGAATTGGGACTTTTTCACAGGGGCCCAATTCGAGTCCACCGGGACTAATTAAAGTCCGAAGAGGTCACCCCTGCTCCGGGTTTTACACAGGGGCCCAATTCGAGTCCACCGGGACTAATTAAAGTCCGAAGAGGTCACCCCTGCTCCGGGTTTTACACAGGGGCCCAATTCGAGTCCACCGGGACTAATTAAAGTCCTAAGAGGTCACCCCTGCTCCCGGCATCCCAATTACTCACCAACGGGCCTTACTGTTACATCGAATTTTGGAGCAAAACCAGACGGAGACGGAACTGAAGACAAAGTAAAAGTTTATTAGAAACTAGCCAGAAGGCTTTGTGCACAAAGGGAGAGAGGTTGATCTCCTCAGACTCGAACCCAACTCTCAAAAGAAAAACTACATACAAGCATTGATATACCTTTCGATAGGCAACACCCACAGGTTACAAAAGTGGGCGTACACATACAAACAGCGTCGCTACCATTGCTCCCTTATTGGTTAATGATCAGTCACTCAATGTTGGGAGCTGCCCTGAAATGTTCTGTGACATTAAACATAACACATAGTTGTTATACATGGGGCCTTCATCTAGTCTCTGGGAGCGAGGTCTACCAGACTCCATCTTGTCTCTTAAACAAGGTCGTACCACGCTTATCTTTCCTTTCCCATATTGTTGTATCTAACCAATACTTCGTTAATTCTCGAGAGAAGCTTATTATGATAAACAAGGTCCGCTCCAAAGGGAGATAAGGTGTTTGAGACCAAGAGAGAAATGGCTGACTCCCTGTACAGTTCAGTTTCCCTTATCTCTTCAGAAGGCCAACTACATATAAACACTGCTTCTGTAGCACTGATAATGACCTTCTAAAATGCCTAGAAAATAAGGTAGGACTCCGACAATCTGGCTGCAAGTAGCAACACTTCTTTCAGTATTATTACCAAATAGTCCATCATGCTTTGCAACTATCTAAAAGCTATATGTACGTATTGATATGTCTCTATAAGTGAATTAACTATCCTTTAAACATGATTTCTAATATTACTGCCCTACAGCCTTGGTTAATATATATTTAAAGACTAGGGGATATAGGTTTCGTTTCACAGGCCTAATTTGCGATCCCACAGGCCCGAGGACGAATTCCATCATTCCCAGGCCTCTATGTTCGGGTATGTGCTGGTCACGTAGGACTAAGTCTGAGCCCGAAAACGGGCCCATACTAATTTCTAGGCTAGGATGTTCAAATCCGATACTGACATTTGTCAGCAAAGGCTGTCAAGTGGATACAACTTGGGAAACGGTGCCTATGTGATGCTGTTAAACCCAGCTCTCCTATCCTATTTCGTGGGTCCTTGATTCTGTCACAGGGATAAGGTGGCCAGGTGGGAGCTGACACATGGACACTGGTCTCACAGAATGTAAACTAAAACAGCAGCAGTAGCAGAACAGATTTAGGATTCAGCAAAATAATGGCTTGTGTAGGCCTCAGCCATCATTCAGTTGTGTCTAAGTAGCTAATAATGAGCAGGACAGAGATCCCACTGAATCCTAGCCTTATGGACTGGCATATAATGAAAACATGCAAATGAGAGAAGTACGTCATACACCGTCGTATTTCCTGCCGTTTGCGCCCGAGCAATGAGTCCTGGCTTCCAGCATTGTTAAGGGCCTCTGGTGGGTGATATGACATTTTAAATGCTGGGTTCCCTGCAGCCATCGATCGTAAACTGTGTAAGTATGCAGTGAGCTTCCAACCCCCACACAACTGAGGCACGCAGCCCAGTTTAATGGTGCAGACACCCGTCTGAAATATTTAAATGTCCTCCTAACCCCAAGGAGTGGGACCGAGTCTGGGGTGCAACTGATGGTTGGGCAGGAGTCCTGCTCCAAAGCACCTATGGTACAGAGCAGGACCAGAGGAAATTTGAGGCCTTATTTCTTACTCACTGGTTTGTCTTGTTTGAAATTAGGGTCTGGAGGTTTTGGAAGAGCTTTATCGTCTCATTGGTGGAGATTTTTTTTATTCATTCACAGGATGTGGCCATTGCTGGCAAGGCCAGCATTTATGGCCTGCCCATCCCTAATTGCCCTTGAGAAGGTGGTGGTGAGCCGCCTTCTTGAACCACTGCAGACCGTGTGGTGAGGGTACTCCCACAGTGCTGTTAGGGAGGGACTTCCAGGATTTTGACCCAGCAACGATGAAGGAACAACGATATACTTCTAAGTCAGGATGGTGTGTGACTTGGAGGGGAACTTGGAGGTGCCGGTGTTCCCATGTGACTGCTGCCCTTGTCCTTCTAGGTGGAAGAGGTCGCGGGTTTGGGAGGTGCTGTCGAAGAAGCCTTGGCGAGTTGTTGCAGTGCATCTTGTAGATGGTACACACTGCAGCCACAGTGCGCCGGTGGTGGAGGGAGTGAATGTTTAAGGTTGTGGATGGGGTGCCAATCAAATGGGCTGCTTTGTCCCGGATGGTTTTGAGCTTCTTAAGTGTTGTTGGAGCTGCACTCATCCAGGCAATTGGATTGTTTTCCATCACACTCCTGATTTGTGCCTTGTAGATGGTGGAAAGGCTTTGGGGAGTCAGGAAGTGAGTCATTCGCTGCAGAATACCCATCCTCTGACCTGCTCTTGTAGCCACAGTATTTATGTGGCTGGTCCAGTTAAGTTTCTGCTCAATGGTAACCCCCAGGATGTTGATGGTGGGGGATTCTATGATAGTAATGCCATCGATAGTCAAGGGGAGGTGGTTAGACTCTCTCTTGTTGGAGGTAATCATTGCCTGGCACTTGTGTAGTGTGAATGTTAATTGCCACTAATCAGCCCAAGCCTGAATGTTGTCCAGGGCTTGCTGCATGCGGGCACAGGTTGCCTCATTATCTGAGCAGTTGCGAATGGAACTGAACACTGTGCAATCATCAGTGAGCATCACTACTTCTGACCTTATGATGGAGGGAAGGTGATGAAGATGGTTGGGCCCAGGACACCGCCCTGAGGAACTCCTGCAGCGATGTCCTGGGGCTGAGATGATTGGCCTCCAACAACCACAACCATCTTCCTTTGTGCTAGGTATGAATCTAGCCAGTGGAGAATTTCCCCCCGATTCACTTTTACTAGGGCTCCTTGATGCCACACTCGGTCAAATACTGCCTTGATGTCAAGGGCAGTCACTCTCACCTCACCTCTGGAATTTAGCTCTTTTGTCCATGTTTGGACCAAGGCTGTAATGAGGTCTGGAGCCGAGTGGTCCTTGCAGAACCCAAACTGAGCATCAATCCTGAAGTGACTTATTACTAATGCAGATTCCATCGTTAAGTGTGACTGGAGGCAGTGCAGAGAAGAGCCACGGGGTTGGTCCCTACTCTCAGGACTCTGAGCTATAAGAACATAAGAACATAAGAAATAGGAGCAGGAGCAGGAGCAGGCCATTTGGCCCCTCGAGCCTGCTCCGCCATTCAATAAGATCATGGCTGAGGAAGGACTATAGAGACTTTGGCCCGTCAGTCTGGAAAGGAGGCATCTGAGCAGTGATCTTATAGAGGGATATAAGATTGTTAATGGCATGGAAAAAGTTTAACCTAGAATATTATTTTAAATGAAACTGTTGAAGTAGAACTGGGGGACACAGGTTCAAAGTAATAATAGGTCACTTTAGGATTGATATCTGGAAATTCTTCACATAAAGTGTGATCAACATAGGATTACATAGGATATACGGCACAGAACAGGACATTCGGCCCAACCAGTCCATGCCGCCGTTTATGCTCCACTCGAGCCTCCTCCCGTCTTTCCTCATCTAATTCTGTCAGCATTCCCTTCCCCCTCATATGCTTATCTAGCCTCCCCTTAAATGCATCTATACTATTCGCCTCAACTACTCCCTGTGGTAGCGAGTTCCACATTCTCTCCACTCCCTGGATAAAGTTTTTTCTGAATCCCCTATTGGATTTCTTGGTGACTATTATATTGATGGCCTCTAGTTATGCTCTTCCCCACAAGTAGAAACATTCTCTCTGTATCCACTATATCAAAACCCTTCATAATTTTAAAGATCTCAATTAGGTCACCCGTCAGCCTTCTATTTCAAGTGAAAAGAGACCCAGCCTGTTCATCCTTTCCTGATAGGTATACTCTCGGATTTCTGGTATCATCCTTGTAAATCTTCTCTGCACCCTCTCCAGTGCCTCTATATCCTTTTTATAATATGGTGACCAGAATTGTATGCAGTACTCCAAGTATAGTCTAACCAAGGTTCGATACAAGTTTAGCATAACTTCACTACTTTTCAATTCTATCCCTCTAGAAATAAACCCAAGTGCCTGGTTTGCTTTTTTTTTATGGTCTTGTTAACCTGTATCGCTAGTTTTAGTGGTTTGTGTATTTGTACTCCGAGATCCCTTTGCTCCTTTATCCCACCCAGACTTGCACCCTCCAAGTAATAAGTGACCTCCCTATTCTTCCTACCAAAATGTAATACCTCACATTTATCTGTGTTGAATTTCATTTGCCAATTATATGCCCATTCTGGAAGTTTATTAATGTCTTCCTGTAATTTGTTGCAGTCCTCCTCAGTATTCGTCTTCTTCTTAGGCAGTCCCTCGGTTCTCAGGTGACTGATGAGTCCAATGCGAGACCTACAGTCTCGGTCATAGGTGGGGCAGACGGTGGTTGAAGGGGCGGGTGGGTGGGGTGCTTGGGTTGACATGCGCTCCTTGCGCTGCTTGCGCTTGGCTTCCGCTAACTTCCGGCAAAGAGACTCGAGGTGTTCGGCGCCTTCCTGGATGCTTCTCCTCAGTATTAACAATTTGGTGTCATCCGCAAATTTAGAAATTGTGTTTTTGATTCCAAAGTCTAAATCGTTAATGTAAATTGTGAACAACAGTGGTCCCAGCACTGATCATTGTGGAGCACCACTACCCACCTTCTGCCACTGTGAATAGCTACCCTTTGCCCCTATTGTCTGCTTTCTGTCTTGAAGTGGAGATGCCGGCGTTGGACTGGGGTGGACAAAAATGAGAAGTCGCACAACACCAGGTTATAGTCCAACAGATTTATTTAATTTTACAAGCTTTCGGAGCGGTTCGCTCCTTCCTCAGGTAGGGTAGCAGTGAGAGTATCACTGCTACCCTACCTGAGGAAGGAGCGAACCGCTCCGAAAGCTTGTAAAATTAAATAAATCTGTTGGACTATAACCTGGTGTTGTGCGACTTCTCATTTCTGTCTTGAAGCCAGCTAGCTATCCATTCTGCTAAATAACAACAGAAAACGCTGGAAAAACTCAGCAGGCCAGGCAGCATCCGTGGAGAGAGAAACAGAGTTAACTTTTCAGGTCGAAGATTATTTCGGATTTCCAGCATCCGCAGTATTTTGCTATCGTATCCATTCTGCTACTTGTCCCCTGACTCCGCATTCTCTAACCTTATTCATTAGTCGATTATGTGGTACCTTATCGAAGGCCTTTTGAAAATCTAGATAAATTACATCTACTGCATTCTCTCTGTTACCTCTTCAAAAAATTCAATGAGATTGGTCAAGCAATTGGTCAAGATTGGTCAAACTTTCCCTTTTGAAGTCCATGCTGACTATTCATTATTATATTTTTGGCTTCTAGATGTTCTTCTATTTTCTCCTTTAGTAGGGATTCCATTATTTTTCCTACCACCGATGTTAAGCTGACTGGTCTATAGTTTCCTGGACATGTTCTATCTCCCTTCTTAAATATAGGAATTATGTTAGCTATCCGCCAGTCCTCTGGCACTACACCTTTTTCTAATGAATGATTAAATATGTGCAGTAATGCCTCTGCTATCTCTTCCCTAGATTCCTTTAAAATGCGCGAATGTAATCCATCAGGGCTTTTTTCCTCTTTGAGTTTGATTAGTTTATTTAATATATCTCCTCTTTTTATTTTAAATGCAGTTATTTCATTACTAATCTCATGATCCAATGTCATGTCCACCTGTTCTATCTCCCTGGTAAATACTGAGGCAAAGTAATTATTTAATATTTCTGCCATCTCTTTATCACTGCCTGTGGTATTATCCTGCCCATCCCTTAGTGGCCCTATTCCCATCCCGACCTTCCTTTTTTTATTGATGTACCTGTAAAAAAAAACATGTGGAATAAACTTTCAGATAGAGTAGTGGAGGCAAAAACCTTGAAGATTATTTGAGAAACAAATGGATGTTTCAATGGGGGAACTTTTGTCTCTCGATGGATGGGTGAACTATGATGGGCCACATGGCCTTCCTTATCCGTAATTACCTTCTGATCTTATGGAAACAAATCTGTAGCGGTAGGCACACAGTATCCTGATATTGCCAAAATGGTCCTGAGAGGCCACTTCTAGGATGATGGTGCCACTTTAACCCAAGTGTTCTCACCTGCTTCCCCCGGCTGTTATACGAGTCTTTGATTGCGGAGCCGAAGTTCAGTCAGTTTGCACCTGAATGCAGGTAATTAACAAGACAGGATGTATATTCCAGGAGGAGCTGTTCACCCTACTACAATCGGCCTTTAGTTCTGGGGAAAAAGCTGAGGATTAACAAAGGGGCTGGCTGCAGTGTTGTCATGCAAATGAGGCATTCGCTCTGCCTCAGGAAGGTTTACATCAGCAAGCCTTTAAGTGACATGTTCCAAAACAGCAGCAGTGTAAACCCTGAGGACAGGTCTGAGTTAATTTTTAATTGCACTACACACCTGGATGTCAAAGCGGTGCAGTGTTTGAAACAGCCACACCTGTGCTATTTCTCATACTGATGCCTTGCAATTTAAGAGAAAAACATGCAGATGCTGGAAGTCTGAAGTTAAAGGCCTTTTTATAATGGTAAAACCAAAAAGGAAAATACTGCAGTTGCTGGAAATCTGGAGTAAAACATAAAATATTGGAAATCTTCTAGATCTGATGAAGGATCATCGACCTGAAGCGTTAACCCTACCTTTCTCTCTCCACAGATGCTGCCTGCTGAGTGTTCCAGCATTTTATGTACTGGTGTCAGTGTCCGTAATATCGCCCGTTTCCGCCCTGCCCAACTGTGTTGAAACTCTCATCCTTACTTTTGTTACCTCCAGACTCAACTGTTCCAATATTCTTCTGACCGGCCTCCCATCTTCAACTCACTGTAAACTTGAGCTCATCCAAAACTCTGCTGCCTGTATCCTAAATTGCATCAAGTCTCGTTCACTCATCACCCCTGTGCTCGCTGACCTACATTGTCTCCTTCCAGCGCTGGTTAGGCCAGAACTGGAGTATTGCGGCCAGTTCTGGTCACCACACTTTAGGAAGGATGTGAAGGCACTTGAGAGGGTGCAGAGGAGATTTACCAGAATGGTTCCGGGGATGGGGGATCTTCGCTACAAGGGCAGGTTGGAGAAGCTGGATTTGTTTTCATTAGAGCAAAGGAGGTTGAGGGGTGATTTGATAGAGGCGTACAAGATTATGATGGGTTTGGATAGGCAAGATGGGGAAAGGCTATTCCCACTAGTTGATGGTACAAGGACTAGGGGACACAGATTTAAGGTTTTGGGCATGAGATACAGGGGGGATGTGAGGAAAAACTTTTTTACGCAGCGACTGCTGAGGACCTGGAACTCACTGCCGATGGAAGTGGTGGAAGCGGAGACACTCAATGTTTTCAAGGGGATAGGCACTTGAGGGAAATAAACTTGCAGGGCTACGGGGATAGAGCAGGGGAATGGGACTGACTGGATTGCTCTACAGAGAGCTGGCACGGACTCGATGAGCCGAATGGCCTCTTTCTGTGTTGTTATGACTCTATGACCTCGATTTTAAAATTCTCATCCTCGTGTTCGAATGCCTCCATGGCTTCGCCCCACCCTATTTCTGTAACCTCCTCTAGCCCTACAACCCTCCGAGAACTCAGTGTTCCTCCAACTCTGGCCTCTTGCGCATTGCCCACTTCCTTCGCCCCACTGTTGGTGGCCGTGCCTTCTGCCGTCTATGCCCTAAGCTCTGGAATTCCCTCCCTAAACCTCTCTCTCCTCCTTTAAGATGCTCCTTAAAACCTACTTCTTTGATTAAGCTTTAAGTCGTCTGTCTTAATATTTTTTTCTTTGGCTTGGTGTCAATTTTTGTTTGGTTACACTCCTGTGAAGCGCCTTAAAGAAAATAAAGTGTTGCTGTCTATCGTGCCTTTCACGACCTTAGGGTGTCCCAAAACTCTTTACAGCCAATGGAGTACTTTTGAAGGGTAGTCACTGTTGTAATGTAGCCTTGGGATATTTTACTACGTTAAAGGTGCTATATAAATGGAAGTTGTTGTTGTTGAAATTCAGAGCAAGTGCATCAACATCTGAAAATAGAAAGAAATAGGCTAATGTTTTGCACAGAAACCCTTTGTCAGAATCAGCAGTTCCGACAATAGGTTTACACCTGGTCCTTCTCTTTTCAGAGGTTGGTCAACTTGCTGTGTTTTACCTGCAGTTGCTGGTTTTATATCATACCGTTCAACATAAAAGGGGTTGAATTCTCACTGGGGAAATCTCCCGATTGTCTGCCATAATTTCAGCGGAAGATCCGCGGAAACCCTGGAGAAGTGGCGTAAACATTGATCGTCCTACTGTGTCATGGCAAATAGCTACATTAATCTCTGCCTGTGGTGCGAGGAAAATGAGCAGGTTATCTGAACATAATCCATTTTGAAAATGGGAGATTAAACTCCACTGGCATTATTTACCTTTCCTTTACACTGGTGAAGGCTCTCCCTCGTAATTGGGGGCAGCTTGGACGAGTGAATGTAATAAGCATCTAACACCAGCCCTCTAATTAAATTCCATCTCCAACTGCCATTTGTCACTTTTAGCTCTTTCCTACCAAAGCAGCTTCACAAAAAGTAGAGGCGGATTAACTGTAATCAGTGAAATCAGGACACATGCAGCCGGATAGTGGGGGCTCGGCCCTATTGGAATGCACATCTCGTGTAAGCAATGAGCGCTTGGCTTCAGTAACCTCTTGGTCCACATTTGTAGTTAGGAATTGGCACGGAGCTGACCGATTCACATTCCCTGCACAAAGGTGCCTCGTGCGGTTTTTGTGCTCAGTAGGATAGGAAGATTGAGGGACTTCGGTTGAAGAAGTTATGGATCTAGTCTGTTTGTAACCTTAACATCCTCGGCCCCTGAGCTGGACTTTCATCCCAATATCCTCTACATTCAAAATTCTGCCTACTTCCACTTCCGTAATATCGCTCGCTTCCGCCCTTATCTCAATCCATCTGGCCAAGAATGATCCCTCAAACAACAACAACAACAACTTGTATTTATATAGCGCCTTTAACGTAGTAAAACGTCCCAAGGCGCTGCACAGGAGTATTTTAAGACAAAAAAAATAAGATCACTAAAACAGATTATCTGGTCATTGATCTTATTTTTGTTTGTGGGAGCTTGCTGTGTTCAAATTGGCTGTTGCGTTTCCCTACATTGCAACAGCAGCTACACTTCAAATGTACATCTTTGTCTATGAAGCGCTTTGGGACATTCTGAGGATGTGAAAGGCACTATTTGAAGTTCTTTCTTCTATCTGCCACTAAAAACCCTCATCCATTCATTGTCACCTCCAGACTCAACTATTCCAATACAAAAGCAAAATTCTGCGGATGCTGGAAATCTGAAATAAAAACAGAAAATGCTGGAAATACTCAGCAGGTCAGGCAGCATTTGTGGAGCAATCCTGCTGAGTATTTCCAGTATTTTCTGTTTTTATTTCAACTATTCCAATGTTCTCCTGGCCGCTTGCCAAACTCCACCCGACATAAACTTAAGCTCATTCAAAACTCTGCTGCCCGCATCCTAACCTGCACCAGATCCAGGACCTCTGTCCTCACTGACCTACTTTGGCTCCATCTCCCAATGCCTCAATTTAAAATTCTCACCCTCATGCTTAAAATCCTTTGATGGCCTCACCCCTCTTCAGCTCTGTAGCCTCATCCAGTGCTGCAACTCCCCCTAAGTTGTCTGTTCCTCTAAGTTTGGGATCTTGTGCATCCATCCCATCACCCATCTTAGGCTCCAATCTCTGGAATTCCCACCCTAAACCTTTCTGCCTATCCACTTCCCTCTCCTCCTTTAAGACCCTCCTTAAAGCCCAGCTCTATGACCAAGCTTTTGATCACCCTTCCTTTATTTCCTACTTTGGCTCTGGGGCCATTTTATTTTCCCTCACTTCTCTGTGAAATGTCTTGGGTGCCGTCTTTTTGGATAAGACGTTAAACCAAAGCCCCGTTTATCCTCTCAGGTGGATGTAAAAGATCCCACGGCACGATTTCAGAGAAGAGCAAGGGAATCCTCCCTGGTGTCCTGGCCAATATGTATCCCTCAACCAACATCACTAAAACAGGTTATTTTGAACATATCTCAAGCTGCTGTTACGAACAGATCTTGGTGTTCTGACATTGCTGTTTGTGGGATCTTGCTGTGTGCAAATTAGCTGCTGTGTTTACTACATTACAACAATGACTACACTTCAAAAGTACTCCAATGGCTGTAAAGAACTTTGGGACATCCTGAGGTCATGAAAGGTGCTATATAAATGCAAGTTATTTATTTTTATATAAATGGACTTTGTTGTTGATGCATGGAGAAGGACTTAACTATTTGTGTGTGTGTGTTTGTGTGTGTGATCCGCCAACAATGAACACAGCACAACTTTTTAATTGTTTTTACACAAAAGAATTAAACTCGGCTGTTGCGATGATTCAATTTTGTCGCTTTCTGTCTCAGCACTCTGTGTTTTCCATCTGGTTACCCTCAAAATGATTTTTTAAGGCGTTGGAAGCTTTGCTCTAAAAGTGAAAGAAATCATTCATTTGGAAAGATATCCCCCTGGCCTCTTCCCTCATGACTGCTGTAATGTTCAGTGAATTGGTGTGATGCCTATGTGATTGTGAAGGAAAAACTAGTGTAGATTGGATAAAATCCACCATTGACGCATAGGGTAAGTGGTCTGCTGCAGCAAAAAATGTCAAAAATGCTAAGGGAAGTCTTTGAGGCCGATCTCACTGTGTTGATGTTCTTCTCACCCTAACGCCACTCACTATTCTCCCATGCCCTCTATCCCTTGTTCCCCCTTGTTCTATCCAGTCAGACTGCTGTGTGCTGAGCATGTTGACACTCTCGCATGCCAGGCTGGATTTATATCTCGGTGACTACAACCGGGGCATTTTAAGTGAAATCGCACCACGCAGGTAGTAAATCACAGTATGTGCTGTAAGAGGAGAACTTTGTGGAATGTTACAGGTCTAATCAGTTGCTCCAATGATGGAAATTCCTACTTGCAGCATATTCCAGGAATACATAACTTACAAGAATATGGAACCAAATGAAAAAGAAGATTTTTTAAATTTGTTCTTGTGACGGGGTGATGCTGGCAAGTTGTCCTGAGAAGGGTGGTGGACCTGAAACTGCTGTAGTCCTTGTGCTGATAGTGCATCCATGGGAGGTAATTTTGACCTCAATGGAAATGAAAATCAGCAGTGATGTATAATGGGCGGCTGATCCATATCGCCTGTTTTACACTCTCGCCCAAAGTCAAAATGACCACAATGATGTGTTAGGTAGTGAATTCCAGAGTTTTGATTGGGAAGCGTGATATAACTTTAAACCAAGATTGTCTGAGGTTTGAAGGGGAACTTGGATAATGGTGTTCTCATGATCTTGCTGCTCTTGTCCTTCTTGGTGGTAGAGGTCGTGAAGCTGGAAGGGGCTGTTGAAGTAACCTTAGTGACCTGCTGCAGTGCATCCTGTAGATAGTACAAACTGCAGCCATGCTGTGGTCATGGCGAGGCAAAGAAACGCTAGGCTTGTCCCCTAAGGAGTGAGGTATGGCTGACGTTTAAATA
Organism: Squalus acanthias; assembly: GCA_030390025.1. Lineage (NCBI taxonomy): Eukaryota > Metazoa > Chordata > Chondrichthyes > Squaliformes > Squalidae > Squalus > Squalus acanthias. The sequence continues at coordinate 27,490,618 of CM059432.1, read as the reverse complement.
TACTGATGCTTGTTTTTCCTTTGCAGTGTGATTGCTTAAAACAAGTTAATCAAAGTTTCTGGAACTGATCTGGTATGTTCTTTGGTGGAGTTGCCTTACTGGCTGTGAATTATTCCACAGAGATGTCTGATTTGAATCTGCCCCATCTGCCATCCCTCCTATTATTGGACCCCAGCTGCTTTGCAAACCCACTGTGGTCTCTGTGCATCATTTTGATTTATTTGTTATTTAAGTTGTAATTATTTAACATGAATGAATTACAGTAGGCACCAAAATGCACCAAATTGTCCAAATTAAACTTTTCAGAGGGAGGAGGATAAATTAGTAAATGTATTTCAAACACTCTTCAGAAATGTTTACAAAATACATTTTCATGCTCTGCAGATTTTTTTTCCCTCTTTTCTTACTCCTTTTCTGTAATTCAGTCTTGGATGTGGGTGTAGCTGGCAAGGTCCCTTCCTTGGTTGCCCTGGATACAATGAAGTGACTTGCTAGGCCAGTTAAGAGTCAGCCATGTTGGTCTGGGACTGGAGTCACATATAGGCCAGACTGGGTAAAGACAGCAGGTTTCCTTCCCTAAAAGACATTAGTGAACCAGTTTGATTTTTACAACAATCTGACAGCTTCATGGTCACTTTTACTGATATCAGCTTTTTATTGACAGATTTTTAAAGAACTGAATTCATATTAGGGTGGGATTTGAATGCATTCTTCTGGATTATTAGTCCAGGCCTCTGGTTTACTAGTCCCGTAATATAACCACTGCACTACTGTACCTGATTTCAGTCCATTTACTTGTCTTTATTCAAGGCTACTTTTGAGTAATCATCTTTTGGGAAGCTGTTGGTCTGGGCTTGCTAGTTCTCTATGTTGGTGTGTATGGTGATGGGTCTCCACGTCTTTCAGACACCCAGCTGATTTTCCTTTCCCCATCTCTGCTGAAGGCATGCTGGGGTACATGCTCGTCCCCTCCAGTGCCTTACCCAAGGGGCCATTCTTTATGTATGAGCTTCGACAGTGAGTGCTGGCTTGCTGATCAGCTGTGGAGGGCATCACAGCCGAGCCCGATCTTGTCCTTATCTGACGTGTACACGCACATCCAGAGGTTGACTGGGTAACCCTGGCAGATTCTTCCTCTCTCTACTCTGTGGCACTGAGGCCAGTTGCAGCATTTTCCCGTACTCCCTCGGCTGCGAGATCAGCTATCTCAGAACAGACAGTCAGGGGATCAACATAACGGTGCAATGACCCACCAAGCCATTGGGAAGCTCTTCAAGTTGGTTTTCTCCCTTTGTTCATCTGCCTTCTCCATGCACTTACTGTTGTAAACAGGCAAACCAAGGGCCCCTGATGTCTCAGCAAGTTTAGCGAGTAGCTTAGCCATATAGACCAAGATGAAGGGTTCGACCCGAAACGTTGACTCTGTTTCTCTCTGCTCGATGCTGCCTGACCTGCTGAGTATTTCCAGCATTTTCTGTTGTTACTTCAGATTTCCAGCATCCGCAGTATTTTGCTATTGTTGACCAAAAAGCTCCCAGCTTTGATGTTCTGCCCAAGTTGAATTACCTCGTCGAGGAGCTATAGTTGGTCTCAGTGTCATTAAGGAGCAGAAAAATGGACAAGAGATCCGACTCCTGATCACTATCTAATGACAGATACAAAAAGTAATCTAAAAGGCTAATGGAATGGTGGCCTGTATCTCAAGGTGGTTGGAATAGAAAAGTGAGGAACTGATGCTTCAGTTGTACAGAGCCTTGGCCAGACCCCATCTGGAGTATTGCGTTCAATTTTGCAAATCGCACCTCAGGAAGGATATATTGGCCTTGGAAAGGGGGCAGTGCAGATTCACCAGAATGATACTGAGGCTGAAAAGGTTAAATTATGAGGACAGTTTACATAACCTTGGTTTGTATTCCCTTGAGTTTTGATGGTTGAGTGGTGATCTATCTAACCAAGGTGTTTAAAATGATGAAGGGAATCAATAGGGTCGATACAGAGAAACATTTTCCTCTGGTGGTGGTGGAATCCAGAACAAGGGGGCACAATCTTAACATTAGAGCCGGGCCATTTAGGAGTGAAATGAGGAAGCACTTTTTCACACAAAGGGTAGTAGAAATCCAGAACCCGCCCCACAATGTTTCCTACATTACAACAGTGACTACACTTCAAAAGAACTTCATTGGCTGTAAAGCACTTTGGGACGTCCTGAGGTCGTGAAAGGCGCTATAGAAATGCAAGTCTTTCTTTTCTTTCTTTCAAAGTCTGTGGATGCTGGGTCAATTGAAATTTTCAAGACTGAGCTCAATAGATTTTCATTAGGTAAGAGTATCAAGGGATATGGATCAAAGGAGGGTAAATGGAGTTGAAGTGCACATCAGCAATGTTCTAATAGAATGACGGAACAGGCTCGAGGGTCTGAATGGCCTACTCCTGTACCTATGTTCCCATGACCGTGACTGGACCTGTGTGGTTACCGGATGAGGACAGGATCAGGAACGGTTGCGATGCAACTTGTGGTAGAATAGCTTGTTTACACTCACTGTCAAGGCTCACAAATGGATAAAGACCACTGGGGCACTGCTGCCTCTAGAACTGTACTCCTATAAGGAGTCAACGCCTTCAGCAGAGGATTTAATTTGCCACTGTGATTATCTGCACAAACATCTTTGCGGCCTTCTACGCATGCGCGCGGTGTCCCGGAGCCGTGCAGGCGCACCCGATCTCCTTCTGCGCATGCCGAAACCGCACATGTGCAGTACCCAACAGTTGCGGCCTGCACTGTGGGCCACGCTTTCCTCGGCTCCGTAAGGAGATGGTCAATGGATCTGTTGGTGGTCGGGGGGGAAGAGAGAGGATTGAAAGGGCATGAGAAAGAGGGAATCGGAGGGAGGAAAGAGAGAGGGAATCGGAGGGGGAGAGAGCGAGGGAGGGAATTGGAGGGGGAGAGAGCGAGGGAGGGAATCGGTGGGGGAGAGAGAGAGAGGAGTGGGGAGAGAAAGAGGGGATCAGAGGGTGGAGAGATCGAGAGGAGTGGGGAGAGAGAGAGGGGGGATCAGAGGGGGAGAGAGAGGATCGGAGGGGGAGAGAGAGAGGGGATCGGAGGGGGGAGAGGGGATTGGAGGGGGGAGAGAGGGGATTGGAGGGGAGAGAGAGCGGATCGGAGGGGGGAGAGAGAGGGAGCAGGGAGGGGAGAGAGAGGGAGGAGGGAGGAGAGAGAGAGAGGGACTCGGAAGGGGAGACAGGGGATCGGAGGGGGGGAGAGAGGGGATCGGCAGGGCAGAGAGAGAGAGAGAGGGGATCGGAGGGGGGAAGAGAGAGGAGAGAATCGGATGGGGGAGAGAGAGGGAATCGGAGTGGGGGGAGAGGGTATTGGAGGGGGAAAGAGAGAGAGGAGGGGGAGAGAGAGAGGAGATTGGAGGGGGGAGAGAGAGAGAATCGGAGGGAGGAGAGGGAGAGGGAATCGGAGGGAAGAGAGAGGGGAGAGGAGAGGAAGAGAGGGGATCGGAGGGGGGAGAGGGGGAGAAAGGGAGGAGGGTGGAGGGAGAGCGGATCGGAGGGGGGAGAGAGAGTGAGAAAGAGAGAGAGGAAGGGGAGAGAGAGGAGGGAGTCGGAGGGGGGAGAGAGAGGGAATGGGAGGGGGGAGAGAGGGGGAGGAGAGAGGAGGAGGAGAGGGAGAGAGAGAGAGAGGGATCGGAGGGGGAGAGAGGGAATCAGAGGGGGAGAGAGAGGAGGGAGTCGGGGGAGGAGAGAGAGGGGGAGTCGGGGGGAGAGAAGAGGGGATCGGAGGGGGGAGAGAGAGTTGGTGTTGGAAATAAATGCGACCTTAATTTGCTTGCTGGTTTATTTTTTTCATTGTATCCCACTGTGATAGTGCCCAGCCTTACTAAGAAATATTCCCTAGCCCTTGGATATCTAAGCCTTTTGTTTTATTGGGCCTCACAGGCGAATACAATAGAGATTGAGGAGTCACATGTATAAAGTTTAGATCCATGTTACCATTAATTTGAACAATTCACAAGCTGCTGATACGAACAGATCTTGGTGTGCACCAATGAGGCAACAGCGCTTGGAAATGCACTTTCCAAATCTCCATCCGCCCACAAAATGTAAACAGGAAGAAGCTGCAAATAAGAACCATAAGGGCATGTAAACCGAGTTGTGTAGGCTTCAAGGGTCGGAAGGCGATGGCCCAGGGCCAACACACTACAGTTTGGATACTCTCCTAGCTCAACAACAGAAACTCCCAATACAATGCATCTGGTTGCAGTATGACAAGTATGAATTCCCTAGCTAACAGCATTATGGGAACGCCATCATCACAATGACCGCAGCGGCTCAAGGAGAAGGTCCATCATCACCTTCACAGGGTAACTAGGGATGGGCAATAAATGTGGCCTTGCCAGCGCTGCCCACATTCCAAGAACAAATCTTAAAAAGTGGACTAGAGGAAAGGCCCGACTTTTAGATTTTATTCGAACTGTGTGATGTCCTTCAAAAGAATCTTCTCTCCTCTCCTGAAGGTTTTACTGGAGGCATCCTCTGTCACCTTACCCGTTACTCATAGAATCATAGCATCATACAGCACAGGAGGAGGCCATTTGGCCCATCGTGCCTGTGCCGGCTCTTTGAAAGAGCTATCCAATTAGACCCACTTCCCTGCTCTTTCCACATAGCCCTGCAGCTTTTTCCCTTTTCAAGCATTTATCCAATTCCCTTGTGAAAGTTACCATTGAGTCTGCTTCCACCAGGCAGTGCATTCCAGATCACAACAACTCTCTGCATAAAAAAAAAATCTTCATCTCTCCCCTGGTTCTTTTGCCAATTGCCTTCAATCTGTGTCTTCTGGTTACTGACGCTCCTGCCAGTGAAAACAGTTTTTCCCTATGTACTCTATCAAAACCCCTCATAATTTTGAATACCTCTATCAAACTTCTCTGCTCTTAGGAGAACAATCCCAGCTTCTGCAGTCTCTCAACATAACATCCCTGGTACCATTCTAGTAAAATAACGATAGCAAAATACTGCGGATGCTGGAAATCCGAAATAACAACAGAAAACGCTGGAAAAACTCAGCAGGCCAGGCAGCATCCGTGGAGAGAGAAAGAGAGTTAACGTTTCAGGTCGATGACCTTTCATCATTCTAGTAAACCTCCTTTGCACCCTTTCCAAGGCCTTGGCACCCTCCCTAAAGTGTGGTGCCATGTGTGAGCTTTGACAGTACGTCCCAGCAGGCTGCTCAATCACTCGGTGTCACCACTACTGCTCCCCAAACTGTCATCACCCGATAACCACACACTTTGCAGCAAGAGTCACTGGGCCTCTGTTCAGGTTGTTTAGTGCTCTGGTTGGGCTGCACCTTGAGTATTGCGTCCAGTTCTGGTACTCCAAGAAACGGGAAAGCCATGCAAGTGCTGGAAGCAGTGCAGAGGAGAGCCACAAGGCTGATCCCCAATGTTAGGAGTCTTGAGCTCTGAGAAAGGACTGGACAGGCTTGGGTATTTCAGCCTGGAAAAGAGGCGTCTGAGAGGTGATGATTATCAAGGCATATAAAATATTCATTCAAATTAAACTCTAGGAATAAAAAGAAAAACTTACATTTATGTAGAACCTTTCACGACCATCGGACGTTCCAAAATGCTTTACAGCCAATTAAGTACTTTTCAAGTGTAGTCACTGTTGTAATGTAGGAAACGCGGCAGCCAATTTGCGCTCAGCAAACTCCCACAAACAGCAATGTGATAATGACCAGATAATCTGTTTTGATGATGTTGATTGAGGGATAAATATTGGCCAGGACACCGGGGATAACTCCCTTGCTCTTCTTCGAAATAGTGCCATGGGATCTTTTCCATCCATCCGAGACCTCGGTTTAACGTCTCATCCGAAAGACGGCACCTCCGACAGTGCAGCACTCCCTCAGCACTGCACTGGGAGTATCAAGCCTAGATTTTTGTGCTCAAGTCTCCGGAGTGGGACTTGAACCCACAACCTTCTGACTCAGTAAGCGAGGGTGCTACCAGCCGAGCTACAGCTGTGTCAGAATAGAACTAGGGGTAACAGATTCAAACTAGTAAAAAAGTCATTTTAAGACTGATAGCTGGATATTTTTTTTGCAAAAAATGTGATCAACGTGTGGAATAAATTTCCAAATAGAGTGGTGGAGGCAAAGACCCTGGAATCGTTTAAGAAACAATTTGATGTCACAATAGGGGAGCATTGGGTTCTCTCTGGATGGATATATTATGATGGGCTGAATGGCCTTCCTCCTCTGCAATTATCTTGTGATAATAGAGGGTTAGATACCGTTTGTTATAAAGTGTGAGAGTGGAGTGCCCTCTAGTGGAACAGTGGGATCATTTATTTCCTCAATTCACGCCAGCACTGTTAACGGACTGTTCCACTTCAAGCAACAACAACAACTTGTATTTATATAGCGCCTTTAATGTAGTAAAACATCCCAAGGCGCTTCACAGGAGTATTGAAAACAAAGAATTTGACACCGAGCCACATAAGGAGAAATTAGGGCAGGTTATCAAAAGCTTGGTCAAAGAGGTAGGTTTTAAGGAGCGTCTTAAAGGAAGAAAGCGAGGCGGAGAGGTTTAGGCAGGGAATTCCAGAGCTCAGGGCCTAGGCAACAGAAGGCACGGCCACCAATGGTGGAGCGATTATAATCAGGGTTGCTCAAGAGGGCAGAATTAGAGGAGCGCAGATATCTCTGGGGGGTTGTGGGGCTGAAGGAGATTACCAAGATAGGGAGAGGCGAGGCCATGGAGAGATTTGAAAACAAGGATGAGAATTTTGAAATCGAGCGTTCACTAAAATGTGGAGCTGGAATCTGACCCACTCCCTCTTATCATCGGAGATCATTCCTAGAGCTTCCTTTCACCTTTCACACAAGTCACGTTTAATGAGTTTCTGCACGGTACAGTAGAGGAAGAGGGTGAGGAAGAAGAGGGTGAGGAGGAGACTGGAAGTGAACTGGGGAGATTAGTCTGATGCAATGTATTTCAATTGAAAAGCAAATGTGAGGTCTTTCTCAAAAAACTTCACTGAAGGTGGGTTTGTGGTATCTCTGCTGATCGGAGACTGTGAGCTACAGTTTGGGTTCCAGCCAGGCTGGATATCCTGTTGAAGTGGGGAACGCGCACTGACAGCTCACATAGTGATGTGCAAGTGGCAGTAGCAGATATGAAAACCACATTCGTGAGGTGCAATTAAAGCTGACCATCTAGATAGACACTAGTTCTAAGAAAAACTTTGTTTGTGATTTGCTGTCTGAGTCACATTGATGTGGAGATGCACCTTGGACTGGGGTGGACAAATGTGAGAAGTCGCACAACACCAGGTTATAGTCCAACAGCTTTATCTGAAATCACAAGCTTTCGGAGCGCTGCTCCTTCGTCAGGTGAAGGAGCAGCGCTCCGAAAGCTTGTTGGACTATAACCTGGAGTCACAATGATAATATGTTATTTTTGCTCAGCATTTCAGCAGTTTGCATATGTACACCTTAAGATATGTAATCCAATCCGTGAAGGTGCACGCGGGCCAAGATCCAATTAAGTTGCGAGAGCGGATTGTGCACTAGGCTACCATGACTTTTGAACGCATAAATATGTAACGCTTACTGTATCAATTTGGAGAAGTCTCCAGGTGCGCCAGTAGAGATTTACTCCCCACCGGTGTAATAAAGACCATTTGAATAACGATCTAAAACCTTGTGTCGAGTGTTGGTTTAAAATACTCCACAACACTGTTTAAAAAGGGTAAGTTTTGTGCTCCTGTAATCTTGCGATATATGCCATATGCTGCCTGAGTCCTGCCTGGCTCTGATTCAGATACTCACAGCCAGGAGAGAGCTCTTCTTCCAGCTGTTAAATCATAAATATGTTGAAAATACGGGTGGGAGCATCTACATCTCAAAACATATGAAGTCATTCTGGCCAAGAGAACGAGGCCCTGTCTCTGGCCTGCAGACGCAGTTTCCCCACTGGGAGTATAGAAAAACAGAACTAACTCTATCAAGTGCCAGTGTGCCAGGTCTAAATTTTGTTAGACTGTTTCCTACGAAGGGTTTGACGCAGCTACATTTTCGAGTCAGGGATTGTAGAAAGAAAGAACTTGCATTTATAAAGAACCTTATTGTATTTCAGCACTTTACAAGCAGTTGAAAAGAAAGACTTACATTTCTATAGCGCCTTTCACGACCTCAGGACATCCCGAAGCGCTTTACAGCCAATGAAGTACTTTTGAAGTGCAGTCACTGTTGTAATGTAGGAAATACGGAGGGCGGGGGCGGGGGTGGGGGGGGGGCTCAGAAACAAAAAGGTTGAGAACCCCTGACGTAGCACGTGGAAGTCTAACTGATCACTGAGTCTGAGAGCAACAGTGACACAGCTGGGGCACAACTCACCCCAACGATACAAGTTGTAACTAATATTGCAGCTGGTCTTTGTCCAATCCTTTATATGTTTAGATGGCTGCTCCCCTGCCTTTCTAGCCATCTCCTCCCTACAGAGCTGCACTCCCCCCACCCCCTTATCACCTCTGCTGGGCAGCACCTGCTCCTCATTGTTCTCAAGCCCATGGCAATCTTCCTCCTTACCAACCGCTACTTCCCATCTGTTGCGTTCCTGTCTCTAGATTTGTGTCTCAACTGGATTGACACAATTCCTCTACTCACTGCAGCTCATTCCACTGGCTGACTCCACACAGCAACCCAAATTGCCCCATTCCTTTTTGTCACCTCATTACCTCAGAGTCAATTTCTGTAACCTCTTCCCATTTCTCCCCCCCCGTTTCCTCTGTTCGTGTCTCAGCTGACTTCCACACTGAGTCTCCAAGTGCTGAGTCTACTAATAACCTGGCAAAATGTCCTCTCTATATGAACAAGGCACACCCTGTCCATAATCTCGCACTGGAGGAGTACACTGAAATCCCAGGCCAAACTGAGACATGGCAACTCCTTCCATCTCATTGAAGCCATCTCACCTGCCTGCACCTTATATCACACCCCTGATCCGCACTGCCATGGACGGGTCATGGCAGTTATCTTAGTCTATTATCATTTGAGCAAATCAACCTCTACTACTCTAACACCTCCCCTTCAATGTCTTTATCATCTACTGTTCTCCCTACTAGGCCCCCAGTGGATTGCTCATCAAATATCCTCCCTTCTATCCTCTCTAAGTCTTTGCACTAAGGCTCATCTCAAGCTCTGTGCTGACTTTCACCATCACATGAACTCATCCTGTCCAATTTCTGCTGATTGTTATGTCTTCTGTTCCCTCAACTTCACCTTCCACAGCGAATCTACCACCCACACACAAAGCCAAACCCTTGATCTTGCCATCACTTAAGGCGTTGTCACTTTTCAGATCTGGATCATGGATGTGGCCATCTCTGACCACTTCCTCATCCCCTTTCTGCTTCATATCATCCTGTTCAGCCCAACCACACTACTCTCTTGTTCCCTGGGAAAGACTAACTCCCACATGAGGGCCTTCTCTACATCCTGGGGGGAAAAATTTGGTACCATAGCGCCTCTCGTTAGTGCCAGCAGATGGTGGTAATGGGCCGCTCTTGCAGTCGCGCCAGGGCAAGCTGAATCCAGCGCCGCATGGCAAAATCCGGCCCCCCACGTTGCGCTGCCAGTACGAGCTACCGCCGGGGTCGTCAACACCAGGCAGATCGTGACATCTGTAAGCGTGCAATACTCACTGGCCACCCGATCTGCAAAATTGATTGTCGCCACCTACCTTAGCGCCTCGACCAAACAGCAACAGGGAGAGCTGGTGTAAAGCAGCCGGAAGCCGGCTCCAGGGACGTTATTTAAAGGGATCATGAGTAATGAGTTGCAACTGTAGGTTAGTGCAGTTTCACTGCTTTCTTTTCAGTTTCACATTGTGCAACAGTTTAATTCAGTAATTTAAAGGTTATTTTGTATCAGGACTGCTGTGGGAACTAAAAAGTAGCTACATAAGACCATAAGAAATACTGTAGGAGCCGGAGTAGGCCATTTTTACTAATACTAATTTCTTTCAGTTCCTCATTCTTGCTAGATCCTTGGATCTCCACTATTTCCGAGAAGTTTTTTGTGTCTTCTTCTGTGAAGACAGACACAAAGTATTGTTTAATTTCTCTGCCATTTCCTTATCCCCCATTATAATTTCTCTTGTCTCAGCTAATCTTTTCCTTTTTACATACCTATAGAAGCTCTTACAGTTACATTTATTCTTAAAAAAATCAAACCGCTACATTTGGCTTACATTAATGGTAGTCGACCTGGCCCTCCAGAATCTACGGAAGAGGGAGCAGAGGCAACGAGAAAGAATGGAAAATGTGGCCAGAGGGAGGAGAAGGACCATCAGGGCTCTCAACAGGAGGCCTTACCCACCAAGGGTATTCCGAGAGCACGTCTCCTACCTCCAATTAAGCAAAGAGCAGTGTATTAGAAGGCTCCGCTTCACCAAGGAGGTGGTCACACAAGTCTGCCACCTCCTGCAACCAGATCTCCAACCTCAGATCAGGGCGACCACGGCTCTCTCAGTGGCAGTCAAGGTCACCGTCTCCCTCAATTTCTTCGCCAGTGGATCATTCCAGTCTGCAACAGGAGACATAGCTAACATTGCTGCATCCGGGAGGTCACAGAGGCTCTCTACAGTAGGAGAAGGGACTACATTTCCTTCCCCATCACCAGAGAGAAGCAGGACGAGCGTGCATGTGGCTTTGCCAGGATAGCGGGATTTCCCATGGTGCAGGGCGCCATCGACTGCACCCACGTGGCTTTGCGGACACCCCGTAACAATCCTGAGATCTTCCGTAACTGCAAAGGCTACCACTCACTTAATGTGCAGTTGGTGTGCGACCACAGACAGCGAATCCTCAATGTGAATGCCCGCTATCCTGGCAGCAGCCACGATGCATTCATCCTGTGCCAGACGGTGTGCCAGCACTCTTCCAGCCACCACTTCAAGCTCGTGGCTGGCTGCTCAGAGACAAGGGCTATCCACTCTCCACCTGGCTCATGACTCCCCTCCACAACCCCAACACTCCTGCCCAGCACTCATATAATGTGAGCAATGCTGCCACCAGGAACATCATCGAGCAGACCATCGGGGTGCTCAAGCATCAGTTCCACTGCCTTGACCGATCGGGAGGAGCCCTCCAGTACTTGGCTGAGTGGGTGTCCCATTTCGTGGTGGTCTGCTGCATGCTCCACAACTTGGCCATCATCAGGGCTCAGCCCTTGCCACCAGGGATTGCGGAACCACCTCAGGAGGAGGAAGAGGGAGAGGAGGAGGAGGACGAGGAGAAGGATGAGGAGGAGGAGGTACAGCTGCGAGGCAGGAGGCAGCCACTCAATCAGCCTTCCGGAAGGGCGGTCCGTGACCACCTCATCAAACTGCGGTTCCAATAAATTAAAACCCAGATCCCCTTTGCTCACCACATCCCCATCATTCCATCCGTGTCACAGGCCAAATCACAGCGCAAATCTGAAATGAAAGACACCACAAAAGAATCCAAACTGAATTAATAAATTTATCAATAATCAGTTCACACATATTTACACCAAAAATATTAACTATTCACCCTTGTGCAATCCCTTAGTGCCTGTCGTTACTGTGCCTTTGCCTACTCTAGTGCTCCTACAAAGTGTTGGCCCAGTGGCTGCAGCAGGGCTGGTGGAAGGCTGCTGAGTGTCCATATGGGAGAATTTAGATGGCCTTGGAGGACACCCTCGACCAGCTCTGGGCCTGGAAGGCCCGGCTGTCGACTGCACTACTTCAGCATGGGCGGCAGCAGTCTGGGCTTGCTGGATGACAGGCAGCAACATGGGCAATGGTGGAGTGGCAGTGGTGGGAACAGGAATGCTATCATCCTGAGAGAGGACAGCAGGTTCCTGCTCCACTGACCCACTGCCACTTCCCCGGGACAGCAACTTAGCATTTCTAGCAATCTGTTGGAGCACAGATTGCTGGCCTGCTGCGACACCATGAAAGCCCCGGTGGACGGTGGTAGACCCAGCCACGATGGCAGCAGTCAGAGCTTGCGTGGTATCAAGCTGAGACTGCATGAGAGCAGTCTGAGATTGGATGCCACCAAGCATAGACTGCATTACAGCACTAAGATGTTGCGTCGCTTCCGCCTGTGCTGCAATGGAAGCTGCCAGATCGCCCATCACACATCAGGTCTGGGTCACCACGGTCTCTCTGGGAGTCTACCATCCTTTGCAGACTGGAAATGATGAACTCCATGGTGTGCGCAGAGCCTTGTGCAATGTTGAATGCAGACTCCTCCACGCTCCTTATCATTGCTGAGAGACTCTCGGGCACCCTTGCCATTGCACCTATCATCTCGGAGTGCATGCCCATTACCCTTCTTCTAAATGCCTCCCCATCGAGGTCCTCATCTGAGTCCTGTGCAGCAGAACTCGCACGGGAACTCGCCCTCTGAGGAGCTGGCTCCCAAGCTACCCTTTCCCCCTGGCCTTGCTGCAGCCCACTCGTCCCCGGTGCTCACCCTGTGCAGATCCCGCTACTATACTAGCCTCGAAAGAATGCGTGGTGCCAGTATCTGAGCTGGTGCCTGCGGGTGAGACATGCAGTGACGCGGAGTGTTCTTCCTTCTCCTCCTCCTCCTCTTCTCTCACCTCACTCTCTGCGGTGCCCTCAGGGACAGGCTGCTCAGGTGTTTGCTGATTATCTGAAAGCATAAAAGCACAAGAGTCGGGTTAAGGTGAGGGGCGGGGAGCAGGAAGGGAGAAATGCATGCATACAGCATGATTAGCTGGAAAGTGCGAAATGCTTGTGGGGTGAGGGGGAAGTGGGATGAGAGAAGGAGAGGGGATGAACATACCGTTGTTGCCCCCAAGGGGGTCAATGTCGCCGATGGCCACGGCACCCAATGACTCTCAGCACTCAGCACTCGCTCCTCCAGGCCTGTAAGCTGTTGGATGTCCGCTTCACCCTCGCCTGTTTGTTGCTGCTTCCTCCTATTGTGGGCCAGCTTGGCCTGCAAGAGAAAGGAAAGTGTGTAAGTGTGCAGCTGTGTATTTGGGAGATGTGCCTGCCATAGTTGAATAGCTGTGATTGTAGGCAAGGCGTGACATGTGGATGTGATTTTGAGTAGGTGCAGATGCTTGGTGGGTGAGTGGTGGGGTGTGGTGGTTTGTGCAGTGTGTACAGACTGAGGTTCAGATGCTGGGATGTGGGACTTGTTGAAGCATGTACTCACCCTGACCACCCGAGTGAGGTCGTTGAATTCTTTACGACACTGTGTGAGGGTCCTGAGGACCACACTGCTGGCCCAGACATCCTGGGCCACTTTGCTCTACATTCCCCTGAAGACAGGGAACAGCACCGCCCTCCTTCTTTCGACTGCCGCGACCAATGCCTCCAATGCCTGGTCGCTGAAACGGCGAGCTCTCTCCCTGGGACTGGGATCAGCCATGAGGATAAGAGGTGTAGCTGTTGAGTTGCTTGGAGGTCGCCTTCAGAGCCAGCAATGTTGAGAATGAGGTTGTGCTGAATGATTGAACCTCCCCTTTAAGAACTGGAAGGAGCCAGTGTGAATGATGAGTCCCGATTGGACTGCACCTGAAATTGGTTATCGCTCTGCGGGTAGAGCCTTGCTCGCTGTGTGTAGCACCCTAAGTTAGGTGATTAGCGCTTGATTTTGCACTCCAGTTCTCTCTTGGAGTACTAACAATCAATCTGGCGGGAGGTCAGAAGGATTAGCACCTGGCGCTAATTCTCCAACTTTTTAAAATTTAGCTTCCCAACCGGGGCGATACTCAATTTCTAGCCCAGAGACCCCTCTCAGAAACATCCCAAAGTGCTTCACAGACAATAGATTGCTTTGAAATACAGTGACAGTTATTCTGTAGGAAAACATGGGCGGCCAATCAGGCAAACAAATCAAGTAATCAAACATTTAACCTTATACTTTAAACTGAACAAATAGTCAATTCTCAGTTTTGCGTTGTTCTCCACTACAAACTGAGTCCTTAACATTTAACTTATACTCTATACGAAGGTTTCTTATCTAAACCTTTCTGCCGCGAGTTTGTTTTTTTTCTTTTCACGGTTCAAGGGACCCACCCTTGATACTGCAGTTTTAATCTTTTAGCGCTTTCTCATAACCTGGTACCTTTATCAGTCCGGGATACAACCCTGTCGACTTTTCCCTTGCCTCCTTTGCCCGATAGTTTTGAAACTTGAGCTGTCACATCCTCCTCCCTTTTTTTTTAACGTTAAAAAAGAAGCAAAAGTTACAAGATTCAACTCAAATCTAAAACACGAGTCTTAACAATCGCAGTACTCCTGTCGGAAGAAACAGACTACACCAATCAGTATCTAATGAGAAATCCTTTTTATGTGATAAAACATCACTGTGGCCATTCAGGATTTGTCACTAGAAATTCATGGTGTCTTTTGTCCGTGACTTACCGAAAGGTAGCAAGCGATCTCGGTGGGATCTCCAAGAAATACTGTCGAAGTTTCGACTTCCCAGTAAGACTCTTGAAACATAAAGTATCGTCAAGGCAGGCTTTATTATTTACTTGCTTGCAAGGAGAATGCAACCGTAGTCAAATAGCTACGATGACACACTGAAAAATCACAGAAAATGGAACATTCTTATACACTGATAATATAAGCTTTCCATATCACATGACATGTTGTTTAAGGTAAGCTAAGTTAAAAGTAAAAAAAAACATAAGAAATGCCTTACGATGAGACTAGCTAATCTCTACAAAATGGAGTCTATCTATCTGTTCTTCTCCCACCAAGGCCAAGCGACTGGCTGTTTACTTCACTAGTCCTTGGTTATCTCAAGTTGATTAGAAGAAGCCTTTTTTTCTCTGTACTAGCAGACTATGAAGACAGCATAGTCTGCAAAGTTTAAATTCATCTCCACGAGAAGTCATAAACATCTTTATCTTTTCTCAAACAAGTCAGAGTTGGCCATTTTGTATCACTCTTTGTCTCTAGGAAGCCATTTTGTGTCCGAGACAAAAATACACTTCCACATTCCCCCCTTTTTGTCCTTCTAGGACAAAATAGCTCAATTTAACCTTTTTGGTCTCTCCTGTCGGTTCCTGTACCAAATTTGGATTTTGGCCAGGGATGCCAACTTCTTTTCTGTTTTAACCATCCTCGGGATTATACCTGTATTGATGGCTGACCTTATTTAAGATCGTCTCTCCTTTCTGTCTATCCTTAGGGTTGGGCATGTAATTCTTTCAATTCTAATTTGTCCAGTCTTAATTTTGGCCACTGTAACTGGCATCATCTTGGTCATCTAATCCTTAAAAAATTATCTTACCCAATCGCCTTAGCTCTTCCCCTAGGGGACTGTTCTTCTCTTCTTCTTCATTTACTTCCCTCTGTACCATTACTCTTATAGCTAACATTTCAGCACTCATTTCGAACAATCCTTCCTCAGTTTCATTTGCCACTTTTTCTATCAGATCTGCTAGCTCGTTTACTTCTCCCATTAACTTCCCTATTCCGTATGGGGCTATTAATACTCCAAAGACTCTTTCATAAGTTGCTATCTCTCTTTTACTTCTTTGGAATTCATAATGTTCTCCTATATTGTCTAAAATGTGGATATAAGGTACTACATAACCCAAATAGCAGGACCCTGTCCAGTTTTGTGGCAACCATGGATAAGCCTTGTTCCCACATATAAAATAGGTGCAACTATAGGCCGTCAAGTTACCCTCTCCTCCCATCCATTTTCGGATAGGGTCGCCTGTCCAGGGGGACCTACTGGTTTTATTATTTACTTTAGTCCAGTCAAACTGAAAAAATCCCTGCTCAAGCAGGCCAGGAATTGGTGGTTGCCACATGACTATTTGATTACAGGAACTCTCTCCAACTTTCTTTTCATCCTGCATCCTGCTTACTGCAGCCTGCTTTTTAAAACATAATGCCCCTTGTGGTCTACCGACTCCTGAGGTATTAGTTAATACAAGAAACGGGGGTGTTCGAGTATGATTATAATTGGGCTGATACCACCCCTGAAAGGTGGTTAGGTTATACCCTGCATCATCTCCACTGTACTACATCTGAGGTCTTATCCAGGTCCCTTGAACTGTTTCTTCTTATTACCCATTCTGCTGTTTCGGAAGTATTAAAGGGAATTGATCTGAGGAGGATCCCTCCCGTGGTGTGAATAGGTATATGGGCACAGACCCAACAACTAGATCTACCACTAGTTTTAGCATGCTCGTAAGACATGTACAAGAAAGTGTTAACGTGTAATTCTCGTTTCTTTCGGGATCCTTCCCCACCTCTTTGGCATGTCATGCGTATCAATCCGATTAATATGCAAAATATAAGTAACAGCTTCATTGTGTAAGTCCTTCAAAATTTAATTTTTCGACTCCATTTTTGTCTATTATCCCCCACCATGTGTTGTTTTGCATTTTACGATTCCCTTATCACTTCTATTTGTCTTTTGATGCTTGATATTCGACCTTGCTGGCATTTCTGCTATCTGTTCCTGGCTGCATGTTGTCAGCTTTTGTTCTAAGAATTAAAACCCATCTTTGAATCTAACAGCTATTTCTTACAATTCCCTTCTTTGAGAAGGAAATAATCCTTATTGACTTCTCACAATCGGCTCTTGACTAATCTAGCTAGTTCTTATTGCTCTCTCAACTTGGGCATTAGTTAATAGGGAGTCTTGAAGATTTCTCCCTTCTAATAGTCCATTCCGGTGTTCCAATTCTGCCCCGCCTGGGGTATCCTCTGTTCCTTCTATCTTCCTGATGTTACCCCGCCTGGGGTCTCCTCTACATTGCTTCGGATCTTCTCTTTCGGTGTGCTCAATTAATTTGTTAGTGCTGGTTAGTCATGGGCATGAGTACCCAATTGGCTTATGTATCAAAGTCTTACTACATAGGTTACATATATCAAATACACTATCATTACAAGTTGGAGACTACCAGAGCGTGTGAAATAATACAAATCTAAGGGTGTGCTGATATATAGTCCAATATCCCACCAGTGTGAGTTGTCCCCTATGCTGTCAATTTCAATATCTATTCTCGAGTTGTCTTGCTTCAGAACATAAAAATGCTTTAGGGAGGAGTTCAGTCGCATCATGAGCTCACTGATAACCTTAGACAACAGGGGAATGTCGTATCCGAATTGTGCCACATAATTGTGCAGCTCATACTTAAGTACCTCATTTACTGTCAGTTTCACTTGAGCATAGGTTTCGATATTATGTAAAATGTGTTGGTTGATGGGACAGGTCCTGTTAGACCCGTAAAGCATGGTAGTTGCGGTAGTAGTGACACAGGAGGCACCACCAAAACCACCTCATACTGGATTCGCACTGGTTTTTCCCACGCTCTGTTACCTACAAAACACAATTATTACAGTCACAGTTAAATTCAGTCTTACAATCATTTCAAGCAACATTACAGTTTAACATCTAATCAACAAATCATGGACTTAAAAGATTCTCCAGATCGCTCTTTTACTCGTATCCATATTGTGGATAGTTCTTACTAAACATGATTTCTCCTTAGCCCTCAATTGTCCCAATCCAGATTCCAGGTAACTCTCCACTTCAACTTCAATTTCCAATCCCTCTAACAGGTACCAGTGTGTTTAACTCTATTCTGTTTCATTAATTAGATAGTTTCTCGATGGAGTATGTGTCAATGCTTTAAAAGTTGTCTCGCTCTCCTGAACCACATTAACTATTTCATGTCTTGCTGTTGTCAAGTAACTGAGCATGTCTGAGACCTGTTCTTCAGTGCAGATTCACTATACATTTCCAGATGGTAATTGCTTCATACGTAACAAATCACATTTGCACACTCATACCGATATCTCAATATCATGCCACATGTGCCTTTCTCGGGCTTTCAGGTATCTTATCAAAAGATTGTCTTTGTTCATCTTCCTCTGCATGGTCCCGATGTCTTGGATAGTGGCCAGGCTATCAAATTCAGTTTTCTTAAAAGTTCATTATAGGCAGGGACACAAATGCCTCCAAGAGAAAGCTATCAATTTACTATTCTTAACTACACTTTCCTGACTTTCACTAGAAAGTTTGGAAAATTCCCAATTGGTGGTATAATTCTCCTGTTTCTATCTTACACCCTCAATCACTTCCTCTCTCCATTTTACACATCCCATTAATTACCATTCATATCTCATTCATGAGCCCTGGAGTAACTTTACTGTCCAGTCCAATATTTAAGATTGAAAACATAGATCAAACATTCTCACTAGGTCCAAGTTATTAACACTTTTTATTTATCATTATTTTAGAGGATCTTTTACTTTCCCAAAAGTAATCCAATATATATATAGTGCCTGAGTCCATTTTGTTATTACAACATTATCCCAAAATCCAAACAGCAGTACTGTTGAACTGATAGAAATGAAATTGAACATTGACAAAACCTATCAATTTATCTTCCATTTCCAATTTCAGAAACAAATGATTTCTAGGCTAGGTGGCTTATACAGTGTTTTAACATTAGAGACAGAAGTGCTGCAATTAGTTTACAAGTTAACTTCCATATAACAAAAGAAAGAAGAGAATCCATTGTGACTCTGCTTAGAGCCCAAGGGGTTAATTTAGCAAATCATAATTTTCCTTCTGGGAAATGTTAAATTAAAATTAAGAAACTTAAATTTAATAATGTCCAATATCTTTAAATGTCATGCTAAAGTTGTTGCTCAGTGAACTTAAACAGCTGTCAGTGGAAAGGGTTAACTCCTTTGCAGGTCTTTAAGAAGGTGGAGTGAAACATTGTCAGGCGCACGCAATTGCGTCACTTCACGTAAATTAAAAACATTTTTTTTCCGATCGAAAAAGACAGATGTGTTTTCACACTTTAACTGAACATGAACAGAACAGATAAAACAAATCAAACTAGTACATGCTTGTAGAAAACCATAAATCACATCATATTTCTTATAACTGGAGAAAAATTAGTTTTTCACATTTAAGCAAATCAAATCAAACTGCTTTGGAAGATTTCACCATAGCAACCGCGACTCCAAGGTTAAATCTTAGACCGAAACTTAATCTTTTGTTAAACAAACTTTTTGTTGTTCTTCTCAGTTTTTCCACACCAGCTTAACTTAAATTGTAGTTCAAAGTTTTTTTTCAATTCTTGGGGCACAATCTATTGCAGCCACACATCGTGTGATTCCTCTGCCAATGGTATGGACCAGAACCCGTTCTGTATCCAAGACTGTAAATATTTCAAAGTCTGGTTTCAGACCATTAAATATCTTATTCAATGCGGTCTACACAAATTTACACCAACCAGAATTTCACCGTGCACAATGAAAGTCTGGTTTTTAATAGATTAATTAACCTCAATGACTCCAATTCAATCCAGATCAATTTTAACAGCTTTTAGCTCTCTGTACAAAAGAGTGGGTGGAGCTAAAACATAAACAAAAATGACAGACACCTTTTTTTTAGACAGATTTTCAGACAAAATAAATACTGTAACTTGTAAGGGTTTTTGAACACGCCTGTGGCTCTGTGCTCAGCCTGGGTGCTAGTGCGAGGTTAGGCCTTGTTGCCTGTTCTGGTCTCCAGCCAGTCTGGGAGCACTAGACACCTGTGAGTGGTTCGATCCACTCGCCCTTATGGTTCTGACACTGGACTTAGATGCGAGAGCAATAATGGAGAGAAAACTCAGGTAGACCCGGTTGAATGGTACGAAATGGAAAATCTTTATTGCATATTATTCAAGATTACGAAATACATGTCATAAGCACAGATTAATGACAGTACAATCTTACACGCAGTTATGTAACTAATTTTAGGGAAACGAGGAATGAACGACACATCGTAAATGGGGGCACACATTACAGTTATCCTTAAAACCTAAACCCTCCCCTATCAATACCTGCTCTAAACTAGATTTGTAGGATCGAGACTCATGCTCACCATTTGTGATAACTCGGAGAATTCCGAAAACTCTGCTAGGATGTTTTTACCGCAGCACCTGATCACCCACGTGTTGATCAGGGGTCTCTGTACCCCACTTGTTTACTCGTTTCTGCTCCGGCTAGCAGGCTGGACCGTCTGCTGTCATGAAGATCTGTGTTGTCCTCGGAGTTCCGACACGACTCGAAAAAATAGTCTTCCTGTGCCCTCGCCCCGATGCGATAAAACTCGAAGAATGGTCTTCCGATGCCAGTTCTGTAAAACTAGTCTTCCTGGGCAAGGAAAGTGTCTATTCGACCTATAGGCGCGGTCGGGGCTTACTGACCGTGGCGATACGTATGGTCGTCTTCTTCTCATCTCATCTCATCTCATCTCATCTCATCTCGGGCCTTCGGTTCCAACACCGTTTACCGACTTCTCGGGATGGTGTGCCCGTTTCAAGGCTTCACAGCCCGGTTCCACACAGATCTTCGCGGCAAGCCACGAGGTTGATCCTGGCGGATCAGAAAGTTCAATAGTCTTCTAGCAAGTCGAGCAGTAAGGAGTCAGGATCCAAGAGTCAAGAAAGAGAGAGATGGACGGTTGTACCTTTACAGTTATAGTGCTGCAATTCCTCTTTTCCCGCCCAATGTCTTTTCTTTTGTTAGGGTTTTGGCGCTCAAACTTCTTGTATAGGGTGATCTCCGTTTTAATGGGTTTCGGTGATACTTGTAACTGCCTGAGTACCCGTTAATACTTCTCCCATTGTGTAACCGGTCAGTATTCTCCCTGGAGGGCTTTTGGGGCTTCCAAATGTTTTCTGTAACTACCCGCAAACGGCTCTCTCATCGTAGAGTCGTGGGGATTTTGCATATTAATGTCTTTGGATGGGTTCTTGATCGCTTGGTACAATAGCCCTTATTCGCACCTGGGAGACCGATTCCAGTATTTATGTGTAAAATGCAAACCCATTGGGGTAAAAATTGAGTCGCGCCCCATTTGGGGCGCTAACCTCGCCGGGGCGCGACTTTTAGCGCCCCGAAAAAATTAGCGGCCCCGCGCCGGAACTTCAGTGGTTGCGCCCCAAGAGGGAAGCGGGGCGCAACTGGAAGCAGCCCGCATCCCTCTTGGGGCGCTGCGAGTGAATATCCTGGCGCTACGTGCTGCAGCGCCACGCGCTGCGGCACGTCGCGCCGCGGTATTGCAGGCCTTCCTCCCCTTCTTAAAGGGGAGGGACCCTGCGCAGCGCGAACCGGGGCCCAGCTGGGCCCCCAGGGATCGGGAGTGCCGGCAAAAGAGCCCGGCACTCAAGAGAAGTGCCGGGCTCTTGGAGCGCAGCCGGCACTTCACGGTGGGGGGGCTTCACGGGGGCCGGGGGCAGGTGCTGGCAGGCGGCCAGCAACAAAAATGGCCGCCTGCCACCTCCGCTTTAAATATCGCCGCCCCGGCCGCACGTACGCCTCCCTGAACCCGTCGGACATAGCGTCTGGCGGTAAATCAGGGGGCGTGACTGAAGATCACGGCCGGGGCGCGAGCGGGGTGCTGCGCACGGCGATGACGTCATCGCCGGCGGCGCAGCGCCACAGGGCGCTACCGGCTGCCGCCGCCGCTAACCTCCCACTAAATTTTTCGGGAGGCGTGGGCGGCGCTGCGCCCGGGCGTTAGCTGCTTTACGCCCCATTAGCGCCCTCTTAAGGCGCTAACGGGAGGCGCAAGCAGCTGAATTTTTCCCCCATTATGTCTTGTGATTTATCTCAAATGTGCTGAGTCTTGTCCGATCTCGCACAAATGTTTATTGGAACGCCATCTTGTCTGCTTATTGAAAAGTCTAGAATGTTCTGCCACGAGGCATGGCGGCCATTTTACAGGCTGCTTGTGTCCACTTTGAAAACCTGACAGCATTCTGCTGAAATAAAGCTGTTTGAACGAAACTATGTGTTTTCTCCTTATTTATAAAATCGCGATTATATTGCGAATTCTACAAACTTAACAGACTTAAACATTCACAGTCAGGGAAACTTGCACATTTTCACTCACTTTCACACAAACTGAGATCTCAGTATTCCTTTTAAGATTCCTTTCACTCAGCAAATCCTGGATTTTATTTGTCTTGGCACAGACATTAATAACTTCCATGTCGATAAAACTTTAAATTTCTCTCTTTTTTTTTTACATAAGCGTCTCAGCAGATTTTCCTGGCTTTCCAAATCCCTTCTTTTTTGCTGAGTTTCAGATTTCAATGTCGGTAAATTAGATCTTTTCCTTCTACATACACCTGTAGTCCCTTTTCTGAACAAATTATTGTTGCTTGCATTTTGCATAGCAAATCTCTCCCTAAAAGGTTCATAGGGGCATTGTCTGATAGGAGAAAGGCATGTTGGCCAGAGAAATTGTCTGCTTGTATTGAATAAATAGTATTCTGGGCCGCCGGTGTTGCGGAAGCTGCTTGCTTCATTAAGAGGGAAACTTTATTCTTTTGGTCCCTATTTCTCTCCTGAATTCCTTTCAGAATTTGTGTCAATTCAGGAGTTGTTTTATGTCTCCAATCTAGGCAGACTAAAGGCAATGGTTCTTTAATTAAAGGAATCTGGTAATTTTCTTTGGTCATTCCAGAATGCTGCCCCATAATTGCTTCTATTCTTAAAGTCATTTGTCTAACTTCATCTTGTTTAGCCAATTTACTCACGGGGTCTTTTCTCTTATTTTTAATGTCAGATCTACTGGCTTGTATACTACAGTCCTTATGCCTTTCTGCTTCCTTTTTCCAGTCTGAAAAGGCTGACCAATTTACTGACTTTTTACCTTTTCTTTGTGGGTCTCTATTTGCGAGACGGTCCTCTAGACATGTAATTCTGTCTAGGTTAAAGGTTCCATCAATAGGGAACGGGTGTTTGTCATTCTTGGTCCATTTAGACCAATCAGACAAATCCCTTGTGGATGTCTGACCACAGTTCTGGAAGATGTAAAAAGCTGGAGTTCCTTTTTCTGGGATCTTACTCTGTGAAGCTCCCATCTTAGTAAAGTTTTAATTATACTAGGCACTCTTATTCTAAATCGCAAGTTTCACCCTTTACCCCCTTACGATTATATTTGACCATCCAAAGTTCTACAAGCGATGAACAATAACAAGAACTAACAACAATCAAGACAATTATAAGTAATGCAAAAGCCCAAACAGGCAAACAAATCAATTAATCAAACATTTAACCTTATACTTTAAACTAAACAAATAGTCAATTCTCAGTTTTGCGTTGTTCTCCACTACAAACTGAGTCCTTAACAGTTAACTTATACTCTATACGAAGGTTTCTTATCTAAACCTTTCTGCCGCAAGTTTCTTTTTTTTCTTTTCACGGCTTAAGGGACCCACCCTTGATACTGCAGTTTTAATCTTTTAGCGCTTTCTCATAACCTGGTACCTTTATCAGTCCGGGATACAACCCTGTCGACTTTTCCCTTGCCTCCTTTGCCCGATAGTTTTGAAACTTGAGCTGTCATGATCCTCCTCCCTTTTTTTTTAATGTTAAAAAAGAAGCAAAAGTTACAAGATTCAACTCAAATCTAAAACACGAGTCTTAACAATCGCAGTACTCCTGTCGGAAGAAACAGACTACACCAATTCAGTATCTAATGAGAAATCCTTTTTATGTGATAAAACATCACTGTGGCCATTCAGGATTTGTCACTAGAAATTCATGGTGTCTTTTGTCCGTGACTTACCGAAAGGTAGCAAGCGATCTCGGTGGGACCTCCAAGAAATACTGTCGAAGTTTTGACTTCCGAGTAAGACTCTTGAAACATAAAGTATCGTCAAGGCAGGCTTTATTATTTACTTGCTTGCAAGGAGAATGCAACTGTAGTCAAATAGCTACGATGACACACTGAAAAATCACAGAAAATGGAACATTCTTATACACTGATAATACAAGCTTTCCATATCACATGACATGTTGTTTAAGGTAAGCTAAGTTAAAAGTAAAAAAAAACATAAGAAATGCCTTACGATGAGACTAGCTAATCTCTACAAAATGGAGTCTATCTATCTGTTCTTCTTCTCCCACCAAGGCCAAGCGACTGGCTGTTTACTTCACTAATCCTTGGTTATCTCAAGTTGATTAGAAGAAGCCTTTTTTTCTCTGTACTAGCAGACTATGAAGACAGCATAGTCTGCAAAGTTTAAATTCATCTCCACGAGAAGTCATAAACATCTTTATCTTTTCCCAAACAAGTCAGTCGGCCATTTTGTATCACTCTTTGGGGTAAAAATTGAGTCGCGTCCCATTTGGGGCGCTAACCTCGCCGGGGCGCGACTTTTAGCGCCCCGAAAAAATTAGCGGCCCCGCGCCGGAACTTCAGTGGTTGCGCCCCAAGAGGGAAGCGGGGCGCCACTGGAAGCACCCCGCATCCCTCTTGGGGCGCTGCGAGGGAATATCCTGGCGCTACGTGCCGCAGTATTGCAGGCCTTCCTCCCCTTCTTAAAGGGGAGGGACCCTGCGCAGCGCGAACCGGGGCCCAGCTGGGCCCCCAGGGATCGGGAGTGCCGGCAAAAGAGCCCGGCACTCAAGAGAAGTGCCGGGCTCTTGGAGCGCAGCCGGCACTTCACGGTGGGGGTGCTTCACGGGGGCCGGGGACAGCAACGGGGGCAGGTGCTGGCAGGCGGCCAGCAACAAAAATGGCCGCCTGCCACCTCCCCTTTAAATATCGCCGCCCCGGCCGCACGTACGCCTCCCTGAACCCGTCGGACATAGCGTCTGGCGGTAAATCAGGGGGCGCGACTGAAGATCGCGGCTGGAGCGCGAGCGGGGTGCTGCGCACGGCGATGACGTCATCGCCGGCGGCGCAGCGCCACGGGGCGCTACCGGCTGGCGCCGCCGCTAACCTCCCGCTGAATTTTACGGGAGGCGTGGGCGGCGCTGCGCCCGGGCGTTAGCTGCTTTACGCCCCATTAGCGCCCTCTTAAGGCGCTACCGGGAGGCGCAAGCAGCTGAATTTTTCCCCCTTTGTCTCTAGGAAGCCATTTTGTGCCCGAGACAAAAATACACTTCCACAGGGGGCTGCCTTAAATTCACTTTACTTAGGACTCTTACAGTTGACGGAGAGACAGCAACACTTTCATGCCATCAGCCTGGGCTGGATGTGAGCTCAGAACCCAGCAGTGGAAGGACAGTCTGCCTTATTCCGCTAGTTTATTCCTTGGTACTAATTTTTCCATTTTCGCTTATGACCGGTAACATAAAGGGTTTTTCCATGGTTTACAGCAATAATAGTAATAAACATAAACCTGTTTATTACAACTGCACTAAAAAGTTCAAGTAAAGTACAAATTCCAATTTGAGCAGTTGATAAACAGACTATGCAATAAAAAGTTATGACTATGGGGGTTGGGAGGTACAGTGGCATCTTTTAGAATCTGGCCCAGCTGATAGGATGGAAATCAGGAATAGAGCTCAGTAGTGATGCCCCTAATGAACAAATAACTAGGTTCACACAAAAAGAATGGCCACATGGGCGAAGTACCAAAGTGATGAAGTGGACGTTCAATGGAAAGGAATATTGGGCGGGATGTATATCGAGCGGCCAATTTGCTACCGCACATTTTGCGCCTTTGCCGAAGTTCAATTTCACCCCCAGTATCTTAAGGAAAAGAGAGATTGGGGAGGGGAGGGGAAGGTCTCGATTTATGAGTAGAGACATATATAAAAAGAACTTGCATTTATATAGCACCTTTCACATCCTCAGGATGTCCCAAAGTGCTTTGCAGTCAATGGACTACCTTTGAACTGGGAAAGTGGGAAAGGCTTGTGGTGTGAGGGGGAAGTGGAATGTGAGAAGAAGGAGTAGGGATGAACATACCATTGTTGTCCCCAAGGGGGTCAACGTCGCCGGTGGCCACAGCACCCACCACCTGGCACCCAATAATCTGCAGCACTCTATTCTCCAGCTTAGAAAGTGGTTGGGTGCTGGCTTGTCCCCCGCCTGTGCGCTCCTGCTCCCTCCTGTTGTGAGCCACCTTGGCCTGCAAGAGAAAGGAAAGTGAGAGTGATTGTGGAGCAATGTGTTTGGGTGATGTGCCTGCCATATTTGAATAGCTGTCATTGTGTGCAAGGTGTGACATGTGGGTGTGAGTGTTGGTGGGTAGAGATTGTTGGTGGGTGAGTGCTGGGGGTGTGGTGCTTTGGGCAGTGTGTGAAGACTATGGTTCAGATGGTGGTATGTAGCATTTGTTGAAGGATTGACTCACCCTGACCACCCGAGTGAGGTCGCTAAATTTCTTCCTGCACTGTGTGTGGGTCCTGGGGACTACAGTGCTGCCCGAGATGTGCTGCGCTACCTCCCTCCACATGGTGCAGAAGACTTGCAGTGAGGGCCTCCTGCCACTTGCCGGGTAGAGCACCGCCCTCCGTCTCTCCACAGCGAACACCAACTCCTCCAATGCTTGATCGCAGAATCTGCAGGCTCTCTCCCTGGGGCGTGGATCTGCCATGAGTACAGCTGCTTCAGTCCTCTGGTTCCTTCTCCTTGACCTGCTGCTGCTTGCTGAGGCAGCTACACAGCCAGCAATGCTGAGAATGAGGTGCTGCAGCATGAATGAACGTCCCCTTTAAGAACTGGAAAAAGTCTGTGACAATGATGACTTGCGATTAGACTACAAGCAATATTGGTCTACCCTTTGAATGTAACGCCAATGAACTTGGGCTTAAAGACTTGAATTAGCGCTCCAATCATTTCTTTGAGCAGTGAACATGAATTTTGTGTGCAGTCTAAAGCATTAGCACCTGGCGCTAATTCTCCAACTTTTCTAATGATACCGCCCATTCCTGAGCTATAATGAATTTCTTGCCCCTCGTCTCTCGTCTTACACTCATTGCAAAAAAGTCCACGTTGATCTACTCCACAATGCCAATGCATTCACCTTCAAGCTCTCATTCTACCAGATCCCAGATGATCTCTCACCTTCATCAATGCTCTGGTAGACAACTCACTTCTGCAGATTCAAGTCTGATGTGCATGCAAGTGGCAATCAACTTAAACAGTGTTCTACTGCCTCTTCATGGTCAAATCCACCAGAATCATCCCAACATATTTGAATGGTCCTAAACCCATCATCTCTGCCACCACCCATCATGTAACTACCAGATTGTCATAAAAACCCATCTGGTTCACTAATGTCCTTTAGGGAAGAAAATCTGCTGTCCTTACCTGGTCTGGCCTAGATGTGACTCCAGACCCACAGCAATGTGGTTGACTCTTAACAGTCCTCTGAAATGGCCTAGCAAGCCACTCAGTTAAGGACAAATAAGGGATGGGCAATAAATGCTGGCCTTGTCAACGATGCCCACATCCCATGAATGAATAAAGACATTTTTTTTTAGACCTCCCACTATTGCAATTCCCCACGTAAGCTCGAGGAACAGCACCTCGTCTTTCGATTAGGCACTTTACAGCCTTCTGGACTCAACATAGAATTCAACAATTTCAGACCATAACCTCTGCCCCTATCCTTTTTTTTTCTTCCATTTTATTTATTTTTTTCTCTCTCCCACATGGCAGCTGTCTTTCATTCTGCCAGTGCCATTTACACTTCTCCAGAGCCATCTTTTGTTTCTTAACTTGTCTCATTACCATCTCCTTTTGCCTTGCACCATCTCTTAATCTCTCCTGCCTTCCATCCTATCACAGACCTTCCCTTTTGTTCTTTCCTCCCCTCCCCCCTTTCCCTGCCCCTACACTTGCTTAAAATCTGTTACATCTCCAGCTTTTTCCAGTTCTGACGAAGGGTCATCGACCTGAAACGTTAACTCTGTTTCTCTCTCCACAGATGCTGCCTGACCTGCTGAGTATTTCCAGCATTTTCTGTTTTTATTGCAATTCCCATCCTCAGCTTTCACATTAAATGCAATAAGCTCACAGACACCTTTGTCCCCAAAACCAAGACTATGGTTCCCATCTCTCCCCTTCCCCTACTCACCCCCTTTCACCTTTGAACTCAATTCTGTTTCCTCTCACTCTGCAGTTTCTTCACTATGCTCCTCTTTGAACCGATCAAACTCATTTCCTCCATGGAGCCCACTGAATGCCTCCTCGATCACCCCAGATCTCTTGACAATCCAACTCCCTCTTCTCAACCAATGCATTCTGATATTATTAACCTTTTCCCAACCTCTGACACTTTCCAGCCCTTTCAAAACTGTCCTCATCACCTCCCATTCAAGTAAGCCTACCCTTGACCTTCTGACTCTCTCAAATCCTTTTATAGCATTCTATCTTTGGTCCTGCTTTTCACCTGTCCACAGCACCAAGAATGCTCTAGTCAAAGTTACCAACAACATCCTGTGTGACTGTGGCTTGCTATTCCTTCTCTCTGTCCTTTGAAGCTGTCAAAGCATCCATCATTTATCTTCCATCTTCATTGCACCACCTTCTCGTGGTTCCATCGCTTCCTTTCTCAACATAGCCACTACATCTCCTCAAAGGGTTTCTTCTCCTGGACCCGTGCGGTCACCTGTGGCCTGCCAAAATCTCCATCCTTGTTCTCTTTTTATTTATTGTCTACATGCTACACCTCACCACATCATTCGCAAGCAAAGGATCACATGTGAGCCCATCAATGGGATGGGAGAGATGGGCATGGATCTAGGAAGCAACAGCATGTTCAAGGGCTTTGGCAAGGAAAGGGAGATTGGAGAGGGCCATGGGTATGTTTTTTGAAGAGGGGTGGCAGTTTTGAAAGGGAGGGAGACAGTAACTGAGGAGAGGTAAGCACTTACAATGTCAGCTAGCAAGGGAGCCAGGAAAAGAAGTTGGGTGGTCAGCAGTTTAATGGGAATGGGGACCTGTTATTGTTTCGGCACAGCTATGCTTGACTTCAATGAAATCTTGCTGACACTTGGCAGAATTGGGACCCATTTGGGGATCCAGGCTGGGATCAGGGACACAATTTTTTAAAATATTTAAAGTGGCCCCGATACAGGAGGTCAACAGGGACAGGGTGTATAGCTTTCAGGCCTCTTCTACATGTGGACATGCCGAAAGATGTGCCTCTAAACTCCCAAAGGATTGTTCCTCTTGGGACACTGCCCTTGACCCTGCAACCATTGATGGGATCAGTGGTGCAGGCTGTGGGAAGGTGCACTCCTGGCACTTACGCTGGGATAGGAACATAGGAAAAAGGAGCAGGCCATTAAGCCCCTTGATCCTGTTCCGCCATTCAATTAGATGACATCTGGTCTGTATCAAAACTCCAATTACCTGCCATTGCTACATATCTCTTGCACTCCCCCATGGATATTCGACCCCCATATCCTCAGACTTACCTACCATGTGCAATACCATGGGAGATCCACAGGTAAAATATTTTGTAAAAAGAATGCATTTTCTGTGAGTGTCAGACTTTGGCCATCACACTTCAGAAGTCAGACTTCAGTGTTACCTCTGACTCACCATAGGCAATGCCACGGTAGTAGGCTGGTAATATCTATTTTTTGTGTAGGCGAAGCTGGGAGAAGATGCAGAGAGTTTTTAGAAATGCTGCACAGTACCAGAATTTGGGGCAAAGTGGTCCTTGTATCTCCTGCAAAAAGGTTCCAATTGTGGCACACCAAGGGAAACCCAGGAGCTGTTATTAGCTGTGTGTGTGTGTGTGTGTTTGCAGTTCTAGTCTAGTTTGGGCTTCTTCCGAAAGTTAAATCTGAAACTAGGGTCTTAAATCTAAACAAAACAAACTACATAAGTATGAGGGGCGAGTTGGCTAAGATAGATTGGGAAACTACATTAAAAGGTATGACAGTGGATGAGCATGGCTAGCATTTAAAGAATTAATACATAATTTACAACAAATATACATTCCTTTAAGGCACAAAAACCCCACAGGAAAAGTGGTCCAACCGTGGATAACAAGAGAAGTTAAAGATCGTATTAGATCAAAGGAAGAGGTTTATAATGTAGCCAAAAAGAGTAGTAAGCCCGAGGATTCAGAGGATTTTAGAATTCAGCAAAGGAGGACCAAGCAATTGATAAAGAAAGGGAAAATAGAATATGAAAGTAAAATAACAAGAAATATAAAAACAGACTGTAAAAGCTTCTATAGGTATGT
Organism: Squalus acanthias; assembly: GCA_030390025.1. NCBI lineage: Eukaryota > Metazoa > Chordata > Chondrichthyes > Squaliformes > Squalidae > Squalus > Squalus acanthias. The sequence continues at coordinate 27,460,605 of CM059432.1, read as the reverse complement.
AAAAAGGAAAAGATTAGCAAAAGTAAATGTGGGTCCCTTACAGGCTGAGACAGGAGAAATTATAATGGGGAATAAGGAAATGGCAGAGAAATTAAACAAATACTTTGGCCGCGATCTTACCTGAGGAGGCGCGTTGGGGGCGGGACTACTGGTTTCTGGGTTCTAGTCCTGCACCCAGCGACGTCTGACGAACAAACGCTATTTTCCCTTGATTGGCCTTGTTAAGCCCACCCTGCAGGCTTGCCAGCCAATCAAGGGAAAGCCGGTGTCAGATGACGTCAGTGCATGATGCTTCATCTGCCGGTTTTGTTAAAGTGACAGGCACCATCATTTTTTGACAGATGAATTGTCAGTGTTTGACAGCATTGAGGTGCTGTCAAACACTGACAATCACTGTCTAAAGGTGAGCCCTTGCACGCAGGCTCTCTAATGACTCTCTCCTTAGGAGAAATCAGATGGCAGCTGCATGTGAGATTGCAGAAGCCATCTGTCAATTCTTCCGATCAGATGAGGCTTCACAGAAACCTTGTCACCTGCAGATACATATAAACAGGATAAAAATATTTCTCACTACATTCTCTCATCTGTCATACTTACCTGTGCACCATTGCACCTATCACACTACCTCTGCAGCTGTCATTTGCACACTTACACTGCAGCAGACCCACAGCTCGCCTCGCTGACCCTGGCGGGGTTTCCTGCCGTCGGGAAGCTCGCATCAGCAGGTGGAAAATGGTGAAAAGCCTGTTAACTGCCTGTTAACTACCTGTTAACAGGCAGTTAATTGGCTCTAAGCCCCTTCCTGCCGCTAGGAGACGGGTCCCTGCGCGAATCGGGGTTCCGCCTCCCGGGAAGATGGTTCGGAGGCGGGTTGGGAGCGGGGTTGGTACGAAATGGAAAATCTTTATTGCATATTATTCAAGATTACGAAATACATGTCATAAGCACAGATTAATGACAGTACAATCTTACACGCAGTTATGTAACTAATTTTAGGGAAACGAGGAATGAACGACACATCGTAAATGGGGGCACACATTACAGTTATCCTTAAAACCTAAACCCTCCCCTATCAATACCTGCTCTAAACTAGATTTGTAGGATCGAGACTCATGCTCACCACTTGTGATAACTCGGAGAATTCCGAAAACTCTGCTAGGATGTTTTTACCGCAGCACCTGATCACCCACGTGTTGATCAGGGGTCTCTGTACCCCACTTGTTTACTCGTTTCTGCTCCGGCTAGCAGGCTGGACCGTCTGCTGTCATGAAGATCTGTGTTGTCCTCGGAGTTCCGACACGACTCGAAAAAATAGTCTTCCTGTGCCCTCGCCCCGATGCGATAAAACTCGAAGAATGGTCTTCCGATGCCAGTTCTGTAAAACTAGTCTTCCTGGGCAAGGAAAGTGTCTATTCGACCTACAGGCGCGGTCGGGGCTTACTGACCGTGGCGATACGTATGGTCGTCTTCTTCTCATCTCATCTCATCTCATCTCATCTCATCTCGGGCCTTCGGTTCCAACACCGTTTACCGACTTCTCGGGATGGTGTGCCCGTTTCAAGGCTTCACAGCCCGGTTCCACACAGATCTTCGCGGCAAGCCACGAGGTTGATCCTGGCGGATCAGAAAGTTCAATAGTCTTCTAGCAAGTCGAGCAGTAAGGAGTCAGGATCCAAGAGTCAAGAAAGAGAGAGATGGACGGTTGTACCTTTACAGTTATAGTGCTGCAATTCCTCTTTTCCCGCCCAATCTTAATGTCTTTTCTTTTGTTAGGGTTTTGGCGCTCAAACTTCTTGTATAGGGTGATCTCCGTTTTAATGGGTTTCGGTGATACTTGTAACTGCCTGAGTACCCGTTAATACTTCTCCCATTGTGTAACCGGCTGGTAGTCTCCCTGGAGGGCTTTTGGGGCTTCCAAATGTTTTCTGTAACTACCCGCAAACGGCTCTCTCATCGTAGAGACGTGGGGATTTTGCATATTAATGTCTTTGGATGGGTTCTTGATCGCTTGGTACAATAGCCCTTATTCGCACCTGGGAGACCGATTCCAGTATTTATGTGTAAAATGCAAACCCATTGGGGTAAAAATTGAGTCGCGCCCCATTTGGGGCGCTAACCTCGCCGGGGCGCGACTTTTAGCGCCCCGAAAAAATTAGCGGCCCCGCGCCGGAACTTCAGTGGTTGCGCCCCAAGAGGGAAGCGGGGCGCAACTGGAAGCAGCCCGCATCCCTCTTGGGGCGCTGCGAGTGAATATCCTGGCGCTACGTGCCGCAGCGCCATGCGCTGCGGCACGTCGCGCCGCGGTATTGCAGGCCTTCCTCCCCTTCTTAAAGGGGAGGGACCCTGCGCAGCGCGAACCGGGGCCCAGCTGGGCCCCCAGGGATCGGGAGTGCCGGCAAAAGAGCCCGGCACTCAAGAGAAGTGCCGGGCTCTTGGAGCGCAGCCGGCACTTCACGGTGGGGGGGCTTCACGGGGGCCGGGGGCAGGTGCTGGCAGGCGGCCAGCAACAAAAATGGCCGCCTGCCACCTCCGCTTTAAATATCGCCGCCCCGGCCGCACGTACGCCTCCCTGAACCCGTCGGACATAGCGTCTGGCGGTAAATCAGGGGGCGCGACTGAAGATCACGGCCGGGGCGCGAGCGGGGTGCTGCGCACGGCGATGACGTCATCGCCGGCGGCGCAGCGCCACAGGGCGCTACCGGCTGCCGCCGCCGCTAACCTCCCACTAAATTTTTCGGGAGGCGTGGGCGGCGCTGCGCCCGGGCGTTAGCTGCTTTACGCCCCATTAGCGCCCTCTTAAGGCGCTAACGGGAGGCGCAAGCAGCTGAATTTTTCCCCCATTATGTCTTGTGATTTATCTCAAATGTGCTGAGTCTTGTCCGATCTCGCACAAATGTTTATTGGAACGCCATCTTGTCTGCTTATTGAAAAGTCTAGAATGTTCTGCCACGAGGCATGGCGGCCATTTTACAGGCTGCTTGTGTCCACTTTGAAAACCTGACAGCATTCTGCTGAAATAAAGCTGTTTGAACGAAACTATGTGTTTTCTCCTTATTTATAAAATCGCGATTATATTGCGAATTCTACAAACTTAACAAACTTAAACATTCACAGTCAGGGAAACTTGCACATTTTCACTCACTTTCATACAAACTGAGATCTCAGTATTCCTTTTAAGATTCCTTTCACTCAGCAAATCCTGGATTTTATTTGTCTTGGCACAGACATTAATAACTTCCATGTCGATAAAACTTTAAATTTCTCTCTTTTTTTTTTACATAAGCGTCTCAGCAGATTTTCCTGGCTTTCCAAATCCCTTCTTTTTTGCTGAGTTTCAGATTTCAATGTCGGTAAATTAGATCTTTTCCTTCTACATACACCTGTAGTCCCTTTTCTGAACAAATTATTGTTGCTTGCATTTTGCATAGCAAATCTCTCCCTAAAAGGTTCATAGGGGCATTGTCTGATAGGAGAAAGGCATGTTGGCCAGAGAAATTGTCTGCTTGTATTGAATAAATAGTATTCTGGGCCGCCGGTGTTGCGGAAGCTGCTTGCTTCATTAAGAGGGAAACTTTATTCTTTTGGTCCCTATTTCTCTCCTGAATTCCTTTCAGAATTTGTGTCAATTCAGGAGTTGTTTTATGTCTCCAATCTAGGCAGACTAAAGGCAATGGTTCTTTAATTAAAGGAATCTGGTAATTTTCTTTGGTCATTCCAGAATGCTGCCCCATAGTTGCTTCTATTCTTAAAGTCATTTGTCTAACTTCATCTTGTTTAGCCAATTTACTCACGGGGTCTTTTCTCTTATTTTTAATGTCAGATCTACTGGCTTGTATACTACAGTCCTTATGCCTTTCTGCTTCCTTTTTCCAGTCTGAAAAGGCTGACCAATTTACTGACTTTTTACCTTTTCTTTGTGGGTCTCTATTTGCGAGACAGTCCTCTAGACATGTAATTCTGTCTAGGTTAAAGGTTCCATCAATAGGGAACGGGTGTTTGTCATTCTTGGTCCATTTAGACCAATCAGACAAATCCCTTGTGGATGTCTGACCACAGTTCTGGAAGATGTAAAAAGCTGGAGTTCCTTTTTCTGGGATCTTACTCTGTGAAGCTCCCATCTTAGTAAAGTTTTAATTATACTAGGCACTCTTATTCTAAATCGCAAGTTTCACCCTTTACCCCCTTACGATTATATTTGACCATCCAAAGTTCTACAAGCGATGAACAATAACAAGAACTAACAACAATCAAGACAATTATAAGTAATGCAAAAGCCCAAACAGGCAAACAAATCAATTAATCAAACATTTAACCTTATACTTTAAACTAAACAAATAGTCAATTCTCAGTTTTGCGTTGTTCTCCACTACAAACTGAGTCCTTAACAGTTAACTTATACTCTATACGAAGGTTTCTTATCTAAACCTTTCTACCGCAAGTTTCTTTTTTTTCTTTTCACGGCTTAAGGGACCCACCCTTGATACTGCAGTTTTAATCTTTTAGCGCTTTCTCATAACCTGGTACCTTTATCAGTCCGGGATACAACCCTGTCGACTTTTCCCTTGCCTCCTTTGCCCGATAGTTTTGAAACTTGAGCTGTCATGATCCTCCTCCCTTTTTTTTTAATGTTAAAAAAGAAGCAAAAGTTACAAGATTCAACTCAAATCTAAAACACGAGTCTTAACAATCGCAGTACTCCTGTCGGAAGAAACAGACTACACCAATTCAGTATCTAATGAGAAATCCTTTTTATGTGATAAAACATCACTGTGGCCATTCAGGATTTGTCACTAGAAATTCATGGTGTCTTTTGTCCGTGACTTACCGAAAGGTAGCAAGCGATCTCGGTGGGACCTCCAAGAAATACTGTCGAAGTTTTGACTTCCGAGTAAGACTCTTGAAACATAAAGTATCGTCAAGGCAGGCTTTATTATTTACTTGCTTGCAAGGAGAATGCAACTGTAGTCAAATAGCTACGATGACACACTGAAAAATCACAGAAAATGGAACATTCTTATACACTGATAATACAAGCTTTCCATATCACATGACATGTTGTTTAAGGTAAGCTAAGTTAAAAGTAAAAAAAAACATAAGAGATGCCTTACGATGAGACTAGCTAATCTCTACAAAATGGAGTCTATCTATCTGTTCTTCTTCTCCCACCAAGGCCAAGCGACTGGCTGTTTACTTCACTAATCCTTGGTTATCTCAAGTTGATTAGAAGAAGCCTTTTTTTCTCTGTACTAGCAGACTATGAAGACAGCATAGTCTGCAAAGTTTAAATTCATCTCCACGAGAAGTCATAAACATCTTTATCTTTTCCCAAACAAGTCAGTCGGCCATTTTGTATCACTCTTTGGGGTAAAAATTGAGTCGCGTCCCATTTGGGGCGCTAACCTCGCCGGGGCGCGACTTTTAGCGCCCCGAAAAAATTAGCGGCCCCGCGCCGGAACTTCAGTGGTTGCGCCCCAAGAGGGAAGCGGGGCGCCACTGGAAGCACCCCGCATCCCTCTTGGGGCGCTGCGAGGGAATATCCTGGCGCTACGTGCCGCAGCGCCATGCGCTGCGGCACGTCGCGCCGCAGTATTGCAGGCCTTCCTCCCCTTCTTAAAGGGGAGGGACCCTGCGCAGCGCGAACCGGGGCCCAGCTGGGCCCCCAGGGATCGGGAGTGCCGGCAAAAGAGCCCGGCACTCAAGAGAAGTGCCGGGCTCTTGGAGCGCAGCCGGCACTTCACGGTGGGGGTGCTTCACGGGGGCCGGGGACAGCAACGGGGGCAGGTGCTGGCAGGCGGCCAGCAACAAAAATGGCCGCCTGCCACCTCCCCTTTAAATATCGCCGCCCCGGCCGCACGTACGCCTCCCTGAACCCGTCGGACATAGCGTCTGGCGGTAAATCAGGGGGCGCGACTGAAGATCGCGGCTGGAGCGCGAGCGGGGTGCTGCGCACGGCGATGACGTCATCGCCGGCGGCGCAGCGCCACGGGGCGCTACCGGCTGACGCCGCCGCTAACCTCCCGCTGAATTTTACGGGAGGCGTGGGCGGCGCTGCGCCCGGGCGTTAGCTGCTTTACGCCCCATTAGCGCCCTCTTAAGGCGCTACCGGGAGGCGCAAGCAGCTGAATTTTTCCCCCTTTGTCTCTAGGAAGCCATTTTGTGCCCGAGACAAAAATACACTTCCACAGGGGGCTGCCTTAAATTCACTTTATTTAGGACTCTTACTGCTGACGGAGAGACAGCAACACTTTCATGCCATCAGCCTGGGCTGGATGTGAGCTCAGAACCCAGCAGTGGAAGGACAGTCTGCCTTATTCCGCTAGTTTATTCCTTGGTACTAATTTTTCCATTTTCGCTTATGACCGGTAACATAAAGGGTTTTTCCATGGTTTACAGCAATAATAGTAATAAACATAAACCTGTTTATTACAACTGCACTAAAAAGTTCAAGTAAAGTACAAATTCCAATTTGAGCAGTTGATAAACAGACTATGCAATAAAAAGTTATGACTATGGGGGTTGGGAGGTACAGTGGCATCTTTTAGAATCTGGCCCAGCTGATAGGATGGAAATCAGGAATAGAGCTCAGTAGTGATGCCCCTAATGAACAAATAACTAGGTTCACACAAAAAGAATGGCCACATGGGCGAAGTACCAAAGTGATGAAGTGGACGTTCAATGGAAAGGAATATTGGGCGGGATGTATATCGAGCGGCCAATTTGCTACCGCACATTTTGCGCCTTTGCCGAAGTTCAATTTCACCCCCAGTATCTTAAGGAAAAGAGAGATTGGGGAGGGGAGGGGAAGGTCTCGATTTATGAGTAGAGACATATATAAAAAGAACTTGCATTTATATAGCACCTTTCACATCCTCAGGATGTCCCAAAGTGCTTTGCAGTCAATGGACTACCTTTGAACTGGGAAAGTGGGAAAGGCTTGTGGTGTGAGGGGGAAGTGGAATGTGAGAAGAAGGAGTAGGGATGAACATACCATTGTTGTCCCCAAGGGGGTCAACGTCGCCGGTGGCCACAGCACCCACCACCTGGCACCCAATAATCTGCAGCACTCTATTCTCCAGCTTAGAAAGTGGTTGGGTGCTGGCTTGTCCCCCGCCTGTGCGCTCCTGCTCCCTCCTGTTGTGAGCCACCTTGGCCTGCAAGAGAAAGGAAAGTGAGAGTGATTGTGGAGCAATGTGTTTGGGTGATGTGCCTGCCATATTTGAATAGCTGTCATTGTGTGCAAGGTGTGACATGTGGGTGTGAGTGTTGGTGGGTAGAGATTGTTGGTGGGTGAGTGCTGGGGGTGTGGTGCTTTGGGCAGTGTGTGAAGACTATGGTTCAGATGGTGGTATGTAGCATTTGTTGAAGGATTGACTCACCCTGACCACCCGAGTGAGGTCGCTAAATTTCTTCCTGCACTGTGTGTGGGTCCTGGGGACTACAGTGCTGCCCGAGATGTGCTGCGCTACCTCCCTCCACATGGTGCAGAAGACTTGCAGTGAGGGCCTCCTGCCACTTGCCGGGTAGAGCACCGCCCTCCGTCTCTCCACAGCGAACACCAACTCCTCCAATGCTTGATCGCAGAATCTGCAGGCTCTCTCCCTGGGGCGTGGATCTGCCATGAGTACAGCTGCTTCAGTCCTCTGGTTCCTTCTCCTTGACCTGCTGCTGCTTGCTGAGGCAGCTACACAGCCAGCAATGCTGAGAATGAGGTGCTGCAGCATGAATGAACGTCCCCTTTAAGAACTGGAAAAAGTCTGTGACAATGATGACTTGCGATTAGACTACAAGCAATATTGGTCTACCCTTTGAATGTAACGCCAATGAACTTGGGCTTAAAGACTTGAATTAGCGCTCCAATCATTTCTTTGAGCAGTGAACATGAATTTTGTGTGCAGTCTAAAGCATTAGCACCTGGCGCTAATTCTCCAACTTTTCTAATGATACCGCCCATTCCTGAGCTATAATGAATTTCTTGCCCCTCGTCTCTCGTCTTACACTCATTGCAAAAAAGTCCACGTTGATCTACTCCACAATGCCAATGCATTCACCTTCAAGCTCTCATTCTACCAGATCCCAGATGATCTCTCACCTTCATCAATGCTCTGGTAGACAACTCACTTCTGCAGATTCAAGTCTGATGTGCATGCAAGTGGCAATCAACTTAAACAGTGTTCTACTGCCTCTTCATGGTCAAATCCACCAGAATCATCCCAACATATTTGAATGGTCCTAAACCCATCATCTCTGCCACCACCCATCATGTAACTACCAGATTGTCATAAAAACCCATCTGGTTCACTAATGTCCTTTAGGGAAGAAAATCTGCTGTCCTTACCTGGTCTGGCCTAGATGTGACTCCAGACCCACAGCAATGTGGTTGACTCTTAACAGTCCTCTGAAATAGCCTAGCAAGCCACTCAGTTAAGGGCAGATAAGGGATGGGCAATAAATGCTGGCCTTGCCAACGATGCCCACATCCCATGAATGAATAAAGACATTTTTTTTTTAGACCTCCCACTATTGCAATTCCCCACGTAAGCTCGAGGAACAGCACCTCGTCTTTCGATTAGGCACTTTACAGCCTTCTGGACTCAACATAGAATTCAACAATTTCAGACCATAACCTCTGCCCCTATCCTTTTTTTTTCTTCCATTTTATATATTTTTTTCTCTCTCCCACATGGCAGCTGTCTTTCATTCTGCCAGTGCCATTTACACTTCTCCAGAGCCATCTTTTGTTTCTTAACTTGTCTCATTACCATCTCCTTTTGCCTTGCACCATCTCTTAATCTCTCCTGCCTTCCATCCTATCACAGACCTTCCCTTTTGTTCTTTCCTCCCCTCCCCCCTTTCCCTGCCCCTACACTTGCTTAAAATCTGTTACATCTCCAGCTTTTTCCAGTTCTGACGAAGGGTCATCGACCTGAAACGTTAACTCTGTTTCTCTCTCCACAGATGCTGCCTGACCTGCTGAGTATTTCCAGCATTTTCTGTTTTTATTGCAATTCCCATCCTCAGCTTTCACATTAAATGCAATAAGCTCACAGACACCTTTGTCCCCAAAACCAAGACTATGGTTCCCATCTCTCCCCTTCCCCTACTCACCCCCTTTCACCTTTGAACTCAATTCTGTTTCCTCTCACTCTGCAGTTTCTTCACTATGCTCCTCTTTGAACCGATCAAACTCATTTCCTCCATGGAGCCCACTGAATGCCTCCTCGATCACCCCAGATCTCTTGACAATCCAACTCCCTCTTCTCAACCAATGCATTCTGATATTATTAACCTTTTCCCAACCTCTGACACTTTCCAGCCCTTTCAAAACTGTCCTCATCACCTCCCATTCAAGTAAGCCTACCCTTGACCTTCTGACTCTCTCAAATCCTTTTATAGCATTCTATCTTTGGTCCTGCTTTTCACCTGTCCACAGCACCAAGAATGCTCTAGTCAAAGTTACCAACAACATCCTGTGTGACTGTGGCTTGCTATTCCTTCTCTCTGTCCTTTGAAGCTGTCAAAGCATCCATCATTTATCTTCCATCTTCATTGCACCGCCTTCTCGTGGTTCCATCGCTTCCTTTCTCAACATAGCCACTACATCTCCTCAAAGGGTTTCTTCTCCTGGACCCGTGCGGTCACCTGTGGCCTGCCAAAATCTCCATCCTTGTTCTCTTTTTATTTATTGTCTACATGCTACACCTCACCACATCATTCGCAAGCAAAGGATCACATGTGAGCCCATCAATGGGATGGGAGAGATGGGCATGGATCTAGGAAGCAACAGCATGTTCAAGGGCTTTGGCAAGGAAAGGGAGATTGGAGAGGGCCATGGGTATGTTTTTTGAAGAGGGGTGGCAGTTTTGAAAGGGAAGGAGACAGTAACTGAGGAGAGGGAAGCACTTACAATGTCAGCTAGCAAGGGAGCCAGGAAAAGAAGTTGGGTGGTCAGCAGTTTAATGGGAATGGGGACCTGTTATTGTTTCGGCACAGCTATGCTTGACTTCAATGAAATCTTGCTGACACTTGGCAGAATTGGGACCCATTTGGGGATCCAGGCTGGGATCAGGGACACAATTTTTTAAAATATTTAAAGTGGCCCCGATACAGGAGGTCAACAGGGACAGGGTGTATAGCTTTCAGGCCTCTTCTACATGTGGACATGCCGAAAGATGTGCCTCTAAACTCCCAAAGGATTGTTCCTCTTGGGACACTGCCCTTGCACATTCTCCCCGTGTCTGCGTGGGTTTCCTCCGGGTGCTCCGGTTTCCTCCCACAGTCCAAAAATGTGCGGGTTAGGTGATTTGGCTATGATAAATTGACCCTTAGTGTTAGGGGGGGATTAAATATGTCGGGTTACAGGGATAGGATGGGATATGTTAGGGGGAATTAAATACGTGGGGTTACGGGGATAGGGTGGGATATGTGTCGGTGCAGGCTCGATGGGGATTCTGTGTGAGGGGGCAGGGACTGGATTTGGATGATCAGCCATGATCGTATTGAATGGTGGAGCAGGCTCGACGGGCCGAATGGCCTACTCCTACTCCAAGTTTCTATGTTTCTATGTTTCTATGACCCTGCAACCATTGATGGGATCAGTGGTGCAGGCTGTGGGAAGGTGCACTCCTGGCACTTACGCTGGGATAGGAACATAGGAAAAAGGAGCAGGCCATTAAGCCCCTTGATCCTGTTCCGCCATTCAATTAGATGACGTCTGGTCTGTATCAAAACTCCAATTACCTGCCATTGCTACATATCTCTTGCACTCCCCCATGGATATTCGACCCCCATATCCTCAGACTTACCTACCATGTGCAATACCATGGGAGATCCACAGGTAAAATATTTTGTAAAAAGAATGCATTTTCTGTGAGTGTCAGACTTTGGCCATCACACTTCAGAAGTCAGACTTCAGTGTTACCTCTGACTCACCATAGGCAATGCCACGGTAGTAGGCTGGTAATATCTATTTTTTGTGTAGGCGAAGCTGGAGAAGATGCAGAGAGTTTTTAGAAATGCTGCACAGTACCAGAATTTGGGGCAAAGTGGTCCTTGTATCTCCTGCAAAAAGGTTCCAATTGTGGCACACCAAGGGAAACCCAGGAGCTGTTATTAGCTGTGTGTGTGTGTGTTTGCAATTCTAGTCTAGTTTGGGCTTCTTCCGAAAGTTAAATCTGAAACTAGGGTCTTAAATCTAAACAAAACAAACTACATAAGTATGAGGGGCGAGTTGGCTAAGATAGATTGGGAAACTACATTAAAAGGTATGACAGTGGATGAGCATGGCTAGCATTTAAAGAATTAATACATAATTTACAACAAATATACATTCCTTTAAGGCACAAAAACCCCACAGGAAAAGTGGTCCAACCGTGGATAACAAGAGAAGTTAAAGATCGTATTAGATCAAAGGAAGAGGTTTATAATGTAGCCAAAAAGAGTAGTAAGCCTGAGGATTCAGAGGATTTTAGAATTCAGCAAAGGAGGACCAAGAAATTGATAAAGAAAGGGAAAATAGAATATGAAAGTAAAATAACAAGAAATATAAAAACAGACTGTAAAAGCTTCTATAGGTATGTAAAAAGGAAAAGATTAGCAAAAGTAAATGTGGGTCCCTTACAGGCTGAGACAGGAGAAATTATAATGGGGAATAAGGAAATGGCAGAGAAATTAAACAAATACTTTGGCCGCGATCTTACCTGAGGAGGCGTGTTGGGGGCGGGACTACTGGTTTCTGGGTTCTAGTCCTGCACCCAGCGACGTCTGACGAACAAACGCTATTTTCCCTTGATTGGCCTTGTTAAGCCCACCCTGCAGGCTTGCCAGCCAATCAAGGGAAAGCCGGTGTCAGATGACGTCAGTGCATGATGCTTCATCTGCCGGTTTTGTTAAAGTGACAGGCACCATCATTTTTTGACAGATGAATTGTCAGTGTTTGACAGCATTGAGGTGCTGTCAAACACTGACAATCACTGTCTAAAGGTGAGCCCTTGCACGCAGGCTCTCTAATGACTCTCTCCTTAGGAGAAATCAGATGGCAGCTGCATGTGAGATTGCAGAAGCCATCTGTCAATTCTCCCGATCAGATGAGGCTTCACAGAAACCTTGTCACCTGCAGATACATATAAACAGGATAAAAATATTTCTCACTACATTCTCTCATCTGTCATACTTACCTGTGCACCATTGCACCTATCACACTACCTCTGCAGCTGTCATTTGCACACTTACACTGCAGCAGACCCACAGCTCGCCTCGCTGACCCTGGCGGGGTTTCCTGCCGTCGGGAAGCTCGCATCAGCAGGTGGAAAATGGTGAAAAGCCTGTTAACTGCCTGTTAACTACCTGTTAACAGGCAGTTAATTGGCTCTAATCCCCTTCCTGCCACTAGGAGACGGGTCCCTGCGCGAATCGGGGATCCGCCTCCCGGGAAGATGGTTCGGAGGCGGGTTGGGAGCGGGGTTGGGACCCGCTCCCAATTTTCCCATTTTCCCAGCAGTCCTGCCTCCAAACCCGCCTCCTCAGGGCTGGTAAAATCCAGCCCTTTTTGTCTGTCTTCACAAAATAGTGGACAACCAAGGGTCTAGCGAGAATGAAGAACTGAAAGATATTAGTATTACAGGAAACTCTCGTTTAAACGGCACCTAAATATCCGGAATTCTCTATTAACCGGCAAAATTCATACTCCGAAAACAACACCTCAATAACCGGAAATGTTGCTGAGTCCGAGTCCGAGTCTCCTGCGGTGGCCGAGTTAGTCAGTGGGGGTAGTTCTCCAAACTGCCACTACTCGGCTTCTTAGCGCTGTCGGAAGTCCGAACACCTCAATAACAGGAGTCTGACTCTCCCACGCTGCTGGTAGTCTCTTTAACACAACATTCTGTAGGTGAGTACCCAATTATACTGCACATTTCTTGATTTTTTTATTTTTGTTTGTTAAAAATAGCCTCGGTAGATAACCTTCTCCATCATCCGGTTATTAATCAACCGGCCCCATTCCGGTCCCGTCGGTGCCGGATACCAAAGAGTTTCCTGTAGTAAAAAAGTAGTACTGGAGAAATTAATGGGACTGAAAGCCGATAAATCCCCTGGCCCTAAAGGCCTACATCCTAGGGTTTTGAAAGAGTTGGCTATAGAGATATTAGATTTATTGGTTGTCATTTTCCAAAATTCCATAGATTCTAGAATGGTTCCCGTGGATTGGAAGGTAGTAAATGTAATCCCATTATTTAAGAAAGGCGGGAGTGAGAAAATGGGGAACTACAGACCAGTTAGCCTGACATCAATAGTAGGGAAAATGCTAGAATCTATTATTAAGGATGTAGTAACAGGGCACTTAGAAAACAATAATAAGATTGGGCAGAGTCAACACGGACTTACGAAAAGGAAATCATGTTTGACGAATTTCTTAGAGTTTTTTTAGGTTGTAACTAGCAGAATAGATAAGGGGGAACCAGTGGATGTGGTGTATTTGGATTTTCAGAAGGTATTCGATAAGGTGCCACACAAGAGGTTATTAAACAAAATTAGGGCTCAAGGCATTGGGTGTAATATACTAGCATGGATTGAGGATTGGTTAACAGACAGAAAAGAGAGAGTAGGAATAAACGGGTCATTTTCGTGTTGGCAGGCTGTAACTAGTGGGGTACCGCAAGGATCAGTGCTTGGGCCTCAGCTAGTCACAATCTACATCAATGATTTGGATGAGGGGACCAAATGTAATATATCCAAGTTTGCTGATGATACAAAGCTGGGTGGGAATGTAAGTTGTGAGGAGGATGCAAGGAGGCTTCAAAGGGGATATAGACAGGCTAAGTGAGTGGGCAAGAACATGGCAAATGGAATATAATGTGGAGAAATGTGAAGTTATCCACTTTGGTAGGAAAAATAGAAAAGCAGAGTATTTTTTAATTGATGAGAGATTGGGAAATGTTGGTGTTCAGAGGGACCTGGGACTCCTTGTACACGAATCACTGAAGGTTAACAAGCAGGTATAGTAAGCAATTAGGAAAACAAATGGTATGTTGGCCTTTATTACGAGAGGATTTGAGTATAAGAGTAAAGACGTCTTACTGCAATTATATAGGGCCCTGGTGAGACCACACCTGGAGTATTGTGTACAGTTTTAGACTCCTTACCTAAGGAAGGATATACTTGCCATAGAGGGAGTGCAATGAAGGTTCACCAGACTGGTTCCTGGGATGGGGGGGTTGTCCTATGAGGAGAGCTTGTGTAGATTAGGCCTATATTCTCTAGAGTTTAGAAGAATGAGAGGTGATCTCATTGAAACATACAAAATTCTTACAGGGCTTGACAGGGTAGATGCAGGTAGGATGTTTCCCCTGGCTGGGGAGTCTAGAACCAGGGGTCACAGTCTCAGAATAAGGGGTCGGCCATTTAGGACTGAGATGAGGAGAAATTTCTTCACTCAGAGTGTGGTGAATCTTTGGAATTCTCTACTCCAGAAAGTTGTGGATGCTCAGTCGTTGAGTATATTCAAAACAGAGATCGATAGATTTTTGAATATTAAGGGAATCAAGGGATATGGGGATAGTTCAGGAAAGTGGAGATGAGGTAGAAGATCAACCATGATCTTATTGAATGGTAGAGCAGGCTCGAGGGGCCAAATGGCCTACTCCTGCTCCTATTTCTTATGTTCTTATGTTATGTTCTTTCGAGCTGAAGAATGCACCTTTCAGGATTGCCTTTAATCTTTAATTTATGGCCTTACAACAGAATATATTGCCCATGTCAGATATGGAGCAGGTCTCCAGTATATGTGAGCACTTAAGAAAATGTACACACGTGTTCTTTTTATAACTAATGTTAATGCCCAGGAAAGTGCCATTGCAATGTGTTATGCAATAACTTGTATCTCCAGTTCGGTGAATTGATCTTTGAGGTTGATTGCACCCAATTTTCTTTCTTTCCTTGTGCACTGGTGGAGCTTTTATTTATTAACACGTGGCGCCCAATGATTTGCTCCAGCTCGGGTCTGGCTCTACCCGGATATTTCCGTACAGGAGATCGAGATTTTTTAAAAAAGTAATTAGACAATTTTAACCTTTAGATATATCCCATAATTAACAATTTTACATTATTGATTAAAATCCTCTGACTTGGGTATTTTGATTTGGAGATTTATTTTTTTAAATTAGGGTTAGAATTGAGCCACCCTCACTCCTTCCACATTGTGTTTTGGCCGTTTTACCCACAGGATTCTTGTATAGTTACCTTAAATCTCCCATTGGGTTACTGTTGCCAGCTACTGGATGCACAGTACAGGTGTGTAACTGCCTGGCAGTGAAGCTACATTTAACCATTCAGAAGTACATTTACAGTTTTGTAATACAACATGGATTGGATACTCTTCCTCACCCCTAGCCATTACTATAGGTAATAGTGATTTTTTAAAAGTGTTTCAGATTTCAAGATGCAGTTTCCCATGATTATCCTATAGGAGCTGCAGTTTATCTTTAAAAAAAAATGGTCTTCCTGCTATCAAACACCCTGAGGTAGTTCAGGTTTTCACATCTGAGTGAATTTAAGGGCTTGTGGTTTGTGAACTACTGTTGCCTACCTCTATGCCTTGCCCTGGGCTCCTGATAGAGAATTAGAGGACAAGCAATGAGCAGAATTCAATGGTACCAAGTACACAAATTAAGTGGAAATGAGTGAGAATTCATGCCCTACCACTCTAATACAGCACATTGGTGCACCAAAGTACTGAGCCAACATAAATGATTCCGCTCCACCCCCTTCTAGGTTTATCCTTGACCCTCTTTCTCTTGAAGGTGCTGACTCCTTCCTGGGATATAGTTTAATAGCTGCTAATAGCTCTCTGGTACCTTGTCCCAGTGGCCATTTTTCCTTTGTAAGCCTAGATGATGAACGTTGATAGGCTGTGGTGGACATCATTGTCAAACCCAATACTGTACATATGTTAATGGGTTTGAACATCCAACAAGTGTTCCTGGATAGTCTTCGGGAGCAGGAATCCTGATTGTTTCTTTTTTCATTCCTATCCCAGAGGTGCTGAATCCAATGGTAGCCTCCTTACCTCAAGCCAGATCTGGGACCTTCTGTTGTGTGGTGCAGCACTTACCCATTTAACCACGGGGTGATATCACCTTATATCCTTCCTTTTTCATGCTTTATTATCTCTTTCCTCACCCCCTCCATTTTTCACTGTTTAGTTTCCTTTTGGTTTTTTGTATCTTTTCTTTCTAACAATCAAAGAAAGGATCAAGTGAACACATTTAGATATATAATATTGGGCCAGAAATTCGGCTCTTGTCGGGTGAGTACGCGCTGTGTACTCACCCGTAAGGCCACCTGAAGTGCCGGTTTCCTGCATGCACTGCGCATGCGCGGGAAACCGGAACTTCCGTTCCCCTGAAGGGAGGGGTTCAGAGGTCGAACGCGTGCGCGGGAGAGGCTGCGCGCACGCAGCGAACTTCTGTTTTTTTTTCAGGTTTCTCCGGGAAGGTAAGTATGGAGAAGCTGCACTTTTAAAAAGGAGGCGCAAGGCCTGTTTTTAACAAGGTAAGTGGTGAATTAATTACAATTTAAACATTTTTTCAACAGGTTTATCTTTTTTAGATACTTTAAAGAAAGGTAAGTTTATTTTTAGCACCGTTAAAAAGTATAATTAATTTTTTCAAAAATTTAAATTTTTGTTTAAAGTAGTTAATTTATGTAACTTATACTTATTTTAAAAATGTGATTAAAAAAAAAATTATTTGAAGTTTACGTGTGGTTTTGGGGCTGATCTCTATTCATAGATTTGACAGGTCTTCCTGTCAAATCTATGAATGAAAATGCCCTGTTAGGATTGGCTCTCCATGGGCCACGTGATCCCAGGGGACGCTTCGAACTAACTGCGCTCCTGGGATACGTGAGCACTGCACACCGGCAGCTGGAGGAGGCCCAGGACCAGAAGTCCTCGTGGGCCCAAAGCACAACGGCAGGCGCGGTGGGAAAGTACGCGCGCGATGCTTGCATCCGCAGGAAGCCGGAAAGCCGAATTTCTGGCCCATTAGCATTACTTGGGATATTCTCCCTTCCTTCCTTGTCCTAGCTGATATTTGCAGCTGGTACCTCAAGGAGTGCTGTTGCTTGGATGTTGTGATAAGTGATTTAAGTTGTAAAGGACAAAAAAAAGGTTACTGGAGGGTGATTATAACACCTAAAACATTTTAGAATAACATGGATGGTAAATAGGACTAATAATTCTGATGCTGGGAATCGTGTTAAGGTAGCAGAGATCATTGCTACAATAAATTTGTAGAGTCAAAGAGTGCAGAACCCCTTCCACTTGGAATTATAAATGGATATGCTAAATTACTTTCATTTGTTAGGCCTTCTTTAGTGCATGTTTAGACATCTTGCTTCTTGTGAGGTTACAGCTTAGTAGATGTCTCAATTAAAAAAATATTTTCAGTCTTCAGTGCTCTTGTATCAAATAGATCTTTGATAAGTGATCTGAAAGGGAGATATATATTAATTTATCAATAGTAATGAGTTGTCGTAGCACAAGTTTCAGTGGATTAAAGAGATGTCACAATGACAAGCAAATGTTGTTGTATTTCTGAAAATGTCAGCATTCATGTGTTTATGCATTCACTGCCGCCAGTCAATGTGCATAGCTTTTAGTTTAAACATTTCAACTTCTGAATCGAATATTTCTTGCTTCCGCCTTCAAAAAAATGATTTCTATAATCCAGATGGTCATCCAAAGAAAGGATTAAAAGTGGGTGACTGAAGATGTCAGTCAAATGGTTAATAAACTCTGTACCAAGAGTTATTGCAAGATCTAATGCAGGGGTTTCAGAACTGGATAGATTTTTGTTTGTCGGTCTGATATTGAGTCAGTTTCCATTTGGGTTACTACAGTTCGATATTCAGTGGGAAATTAGTTAGCAATCCCATGTTCTATTGATAGAGGATACAAGATGTGTTTGCAAATGCAACGCCCCTATTTAAGAAGGGAGGGAGACAGAAAGCAGGAAACTATAAACCAGTTAGCCTAACATCTGTCATTGGGAAAATGCTGGAGTCCATTATTAAGGAAGAAGTAGCAGGACATTTAGAAAATCATAATACAGTCAAGCAGAGTCAGCATGGTTTTATGAAAGGGAAATCATGTTTGACAAATTTGCCAAAGTTCTTTGAGGATGTAACGAGCAGGATGGATAAAGGGGAACCAGTGGATGTGGTGTATTTGGATTTCCAGGAGGCATTCGATAAGGTGCCACATAAAAGGTTACTGCACAAGATAAGAGCTCATGGGGTTGGGGGTAATATATTAGCATGGATAGAGGATTGGCTAACTAACAGAAAACAGAGAGTCGGGATAAGTGGGTAATTTTCCGGTTGGCAAACGGTAACTAGTGGGGTGCCACAGAGATCAGTGCTGGGGCCTCAACTATTTACAATCTACATTAATGACTTGGATGAAGGGACCGAGTGTATTTGAGAGCCAAATTTGCTGATGATACAAAGATAGGTGGGAAAGCAAGTTGCGAAGAGAACACAAAGAATCTGCAAAGGGATATAGACAGGCTAAGTGAGTGGGCAAACATTTGGCAGATGGAGTATAATTTGGGAAAGTGTGAGGTTATCCACTTTGGTAAGAAAAATAAAAAAGCAAATTATTATTTAAATGGAGAGAGATTACAAAATGCTGCAGTATAGACGGACCTGGGGGTCCTTGTGCATGAAACACAAAAAGTTAGCATGCAGGTACAGCAAGTAATCAGGAAGGCAAATGGAATGTTAGCCTTTACTGGAAGGGGGCTGGAGTATAAAAGCAGGGAAGTCCTGCTAAAACTGTACAGGGTATTGGTGAGACCACACCTTGAGTACTGCGTACAGTTTTGGTCTCCTTATTTAAGGAGGGATATACTTGCATTGGAGGCAGTTCAGAGAAGGTTCACGAGGTTGATTCCTGAAATGAAGGGGTTGACTTATGAAGAAAGGTTGAGCAGGTTGGGCCTATGCTCATTGGAGTTTAGAAGAATGAGAGGCGATCTTATTGAAACATATAAGATACTGAGGGGGCTCGACAAGGTAGGTGCAGAGAAGATGTTTCTCCTCATGGGGGAATCTAGAACTAGGGGGCATAGTTTCAGAATAAGGGGTCGCCCATTTAAAACTGAGATGAGGAGGAATTTCTTCTCTCAGAGGGTAGTAAATCTGTGGAATTCTCTGCCCCAGAGAGCTGTGGAGGCTGAGTCATTGAATATATTTAAGGTGGAGATAGACAGAGTTTTGAACAATAAGGGAGTGATGGGTTATGGGGAGCGGGCAGGGAAATGGAGCTGAGCCCAAGATCAGATCAGCCATGATCTCATTAAATGGTGGAGCAGGCTCGAGGGGCCAAATGGCCTACTCCTGCTCCTATTTCTTATGTTCTTATATAAATCCACATTGTGCTGCAGCAGATTTTTAATAATTTCACAATGAAATGGCTCCAAGCTTTCAAATTATTACATTAATATGCAACATGTGCACTTTGTTTTTAATACAGGAAACTCTTTGGTATCCGGCAGCGACGGGACCGGGGTGGTGCCGGTTGAATAAAAGTTCCGGATAACAGAGAGTTATATCTACCGAGGCTATTTTTAACAAGCAAAAATAAAAAAAAATCAAGAAATGTGCAGTATACAGTAATTGGGTACTCACCTACAGAATGTTGTGTTAAATGGATGGTGGAAGATGCTTGATTAAGTACAGTAATGCCAGTTGAGGGTAATCCATAACTCTTTAATTACTTAACAGTAAAACAAAACTTATAAACGACTGTATACAGTACTGTAGTTGACTGTACACTTATTCCAAGTCAGCTGGTTCATCAGGAATATCCATACCAGCTGGGTCATCAGGATCATGCGCTTCAACAGATTCTTCAGGCACTTCCGCTGCTTCAACTCTTTTGGAAGCTTTCTTAAACATGTCCCGGATGTCTGCTTGCTTAGTGGACTCTTGCCTTTTCTGTAGAAAGGTGGAATGCAGAATATGGAGGTGCATAACTTGTTGGGCAGAGTAGCAAGGCTGCCTTTCAGCAAATTGGAGGATTGAAGCAAATCCTTCTGCAGCTTTAGCCCAAGAAATCTTCTTCTCTTCAGAAATCTCATCCTCTTCACTTTCCATCTCACTTTCCTTTTCTTTCTTTGGATTCAAAACATTCTCAATTATTTCATCATCACTTAGCATATGCACAACACCAACTTCTCTATCTGCATCAACCCACTGCTCGATATCACTTTCACTGAGGTGACGTAGAGGGTTTGCTGGGCCTACATTTTTCACCATGCCAGCCATTTCCATTATTGTACTCTTCTTGGGACGAACATTGAACCCATGAAATTCCTCCTCTGAAGAAGAACCTTCAGCAAACATTACAGAAGGCCACAATTTGCGCCAGGCTTGCCTCAGAGTGTGACCTTTCACCAAGTTCCAGGAACATGCAACATTATAGATGGCATCTTTAAGATTGTATTCCTTCTGAAATTGATGAATATTGTCATCTTGGTTTATCAGTTTACGTAGGAAGTCTTTCTTGTACTGACACTTCAGATTTTGGATAACGCCCTGGTCCATGGGTTGTATGAGAGAAGTTACATTTGGTGGCAAATAAATGGTGAAAATATTTCCCGAAACCAACTCGGATTCATGCGGATGGGTTCTACAATTATCAAGCAATAAAATGCATTTGCTATCTTCAGGTTTCCCTATTTTACGGAAATGTTCCCTCACAGATGGAACAAAAATATGATGGAACCAATACGAAAAGATTTCCTTATCCATCCAAGCATTTTTTTGAGCTTTGTACTCAACAGGTCAGTGCCTCACATTTTTAAATGCACGGGGATTTTTATACTTCCCAATAAGAAGAAGTTTAAGCCGGTGTGATCCAGCAGCGTTCGCACATGTTAGCACGGTTACACGATCTTTATTTTTCTTGTAACCTGAAGCATTAGCCTCACTAGCCCCAGCAAGCGTTGATTCTGGCAAAAACCTCCAAAATAAGCCAGTTTCATCGGCATTATATATCTGTGCTGGCGATAAATCATGTTGCTGCACAATCCGATTGAAATAATCGCAGTATTCTTCTGCGGCGTCGTGATCAGCGGATTTCTTCTCCCCGGAAATATCGAGTCGTCGTATCCCGTGCCGTAACTTGAAGCACGTTAGCCATCCCTCGGAGAAAGCACACTTGTCAGTGAGCTCCATCCTTATGTAGAAATCCTTCGCTTTCTTGATTAGCATGGGTCCGGAAAGTGGAACACCCTCTGAACGCTTAAGAGAAAACCACTCATAAAGCACGGTATCCAGCTCTTCAAGCTTAGGCTTACGAAGCGTACACGGTTTCTCTACACTCTTAGATGTCTCCGAGCTTGAATAAAACTTGAGCAGCTTATCCTTCTGCGATTTGATGTCGCAGATTGTTGACGAACCGATTTTGAATTCATTCATAATGTTGATACGCTTCTCTCCCCTTTCTAGTCGTTGGCATATCTCGATTTTCTGTTTTAAAGTTAACACCACTCTCTTCCTTTTGCTTGGACCAACTTTTGGGAATTCCATAATGCAAGATGGGGGAGATAATTCACGATAAAGATGGAGAGACACACAGAAAAATGGTGGATCGGAAGAGACTACCAGCAGTGCGGGAGACACACAGTAAAATGGCGGATCAGAAGAGACTACCGGCAGCGCGGGAGAATCAGACTCCTGTTATTGCGGTGTTCGGACTTCCCACAGCGCCAGGAAGCCGAGTAGTGGCACTTTGGAGAACTACCCCCACTGACTAACTCGGCGTTCGCGGGAGACTCGGACTCGAACTCGGCAACATTGCCGGTTATTGAGGAGTTGTTTTCGGAGTATGAATTTTGCCGGTTAATAGAGAATTCCGGATATTTAGGTGCCGTTTAAATGAGAGTTTCCTGTATGTATAAAATTTCCTGCTATTTTTCATGTTCTTGTATCATTTTTAATAGGTTTTGATTTAATGATTTATGGATGATGCCTTTTACTGATTGTGCTGTTCTTTTACATTTGGAGAGTTATGAGGTACTTTCAAGAACTGACTTGGTTAAATGTCAGGAGACTTTAGTTGAGCTCTTTCATAGCTTCCCAGAAAACCCTTCCAGTGTGTTGAACATTGTATATATTTGTCTACAATGCAAAAATACATGGTGGATAGCAACTAACAAGATTAACTTGATGGTAAAAGCCACAAATGCAAATGCAATGGGCCGAAAATTGATCCCGCGACGCGAGAGTACGCACTGCGTACTCTCGCGTATTCCCACTCCAATTGTCGGTTTTCTGCATGCCCTGCGCATGCGCTGAAAACCGGCAATTGCTCTTCCGAAAAGGGGGCGTGGCTTGAGTGCATCGCGTGCGCGCTACAGGCTGCGCGCACGCTGTGCACTTCATGCTTTGGACGCGCAGGTAAGTAGGGAAGATTTTGGAAATGTAAAAAGGAGGAGTAAGACCCGCTTTTAAGAAGGTAAGTAGTGAATTAAGTATTTTTTTGAATTTTTTTTTACAGGTATATCTTTTTTATAGACTTTAAAGACAGGTAAGTTTATTTTTATAACTTTTTAAAAGATTTTAAATTTTTTCAAAAATTTAATTTTTTATTTAAAATGGTTAATTTAATTAACTATACTTATTTTATTAATGTGATGTGTTTTTTTTTAAATTTAATTGAGGTTTAGCTGTTATTTTGGGGGGGTGTAAGATTCATAAGTCTCACAGCTATGCTGTGAGACTTATGAATGGAAGATAGTGTGCTGCCATTGGCTCTAACTGAGTCACGTGATCCCACAGCTCGCACGAATTAACTGCGCTGCTGGGATACGCAAGCCCAGCACAGCTGATGTCTGGAACATCAAGTTCGTGCGAGCTGGATCAGAAAAAGCATAAGCGAGGTGAGACATCGCGGGGAAGGCTTACCCATGCGGGAACAGAGCGAGATCAATTTCTGGGCCATTGATTCAACCTGGAAAGTTTGCATATTCCATAGTCAGCTGCTACATTTTTGGTTTACCTAAAATCTGATCAATGTGCACATTTTAATGCACCTTTTCACCTTTGGTCTGGTTTCCAAGAATACAAGTAGGTGCTTGGAGGGGAATTGGGTTCCATGATTCAGCATTGTTATTCAGTAGGTGTTAAATGCACTATTGTGGGATTAGTGGCATTTGACCCTGGTTATTTTTTTCTCTTGCTAGACCGCAGGTAGCTCACCTCTGAGACGATTGCTTGTTTAGTAGATGGTCAATCATCACAGCCCCAGGACTTCGCTGCAGGAGTTCCTCAGGACAGTGTCCTAGGTCCGACCATCTTCAACTGCTTCATCAATGACCTTCCCTCCAACATAAGATCAGAAATGGGGATGTTCGCTGACGACTGCACAGTGTTCAGTTCCATTTACAACTCCTCAGATAATGAAGCAGGCCATGCCAGCATGCAGCAAGACCTGGACGACCTCAACTGATAAGTGGCAGGTAACATTCGCGCCACACAAGTACCAGGCAATGACTATCTCCAACAAGCGAGAGTCCAACCACTGCCCCTTGACATTCAACGGCATTACCATCGCTGAATCCCCCACCATCAACATCCTGGGGGTCACCATTGACCAGAAACTTAACTGGACCAGCCACATAAACACTGTGGCAACAAGAGCAGGTCAGAGGCTGGGTATTCTGCAGCGAGTGTCTCGCCTCCTGACTCCCCAAACCCTTTTGCGGAACACCTCTCCAGTCCATAAGCATGTCCCTAAGTTTTCGGTCGCCTGTCACTTTAATTCTCCGCTTCACTCCGACTCTGACCTCTCCATCCTCGGCCTCTTACACTGTTCCAACGAAGCTCAACGTAAGCTCGAGGAACAGCACCTCATCTTTCGATTAGGCACTTTACAGCCTTCTGGACTCAATATCGAGTTCAACAATTTCAGACCATAACCTCTGCCCCTATTTTTTCCAGATGGCAGCTGTTGATGATTCTACCATTCCCATTTACCCTCTTACAGATTCATCTTTTGTTTCTTTACTTGTCCCAGTACCATCTCCTTTTGCCTTGTACAATCATACCTTTTGTCATTTAATCTCTCCTGCCTTCCATCCTATCACAGACCTTCCCGCTTGTTCTTTCCTCCCCTCCCCTCTTTCCCTGCCTCTCCACTTGCTTAAAATCTGTTACATCTCCAACTTTTTCCAGTTCTGACAAAAGATCATCGACCTGAAATGTTAACTCTGTTTCTCTCTCCACAGATACTGCCTGACCTGCTGGGTATTTCCAGCATTTATCTGTTTTTACTCCTTCTGTGCTGTATTATTCTATGATTCTTTGACTTCTAATTATCCTCCAGCATTTTTAACCTCTAAAGCTCCGTGAAATACAACTTTCCCTTCAACAAAACAAAAGCATCTCTCTCTCTCTTGTTCTCTCTTGCTCTCCTTGGTCATCTGTCCTAATATCTCGTCATGTGGCTTGGTGTCAAATTTTGTTAACGTGGCTTGGGACGTTTTACTACCTTTAAAGGCGCAAGTTGTTCTCTATCTCTATCCTTATGTCCTTTAAAAAGAAATTGTAAGCATACACTTTACTCAAAATAACCCAATGTTAATATTTTTCTGGGGCAAAATGGTTAAACTAAACTCAGAAATAATGAATTGCCTCAAATTGTTTCCAGCAGTAGTAACAAACCTGTAACCACCAGTACTCCACTTTAATCTTATACAGCTGTCTCCAAATACCATCCAGATTTGGAAGTCAGCAACAATGCGCATTTATATAGAATCTTTAACATAGAAAACGTCGCAAGCTGCTTTGCTGAGGGGGGAGAGAAAATAAATCTGATGAAGGAACTGGCGCTGAGCCATGCTGGGAGAGTTTGGAGAGATGACTGAAAGTTGGGTTAAAAAGATGGGATTCGGAAAAGTTTAAAAAAATGACGAATGAAGCAGAGAGGCTTAGGGATGGAGTTCAGGAGTGTGGGCTGAGGCAGCTGAAAATTCTCCTACTAATGGTGGGGCTTAGGGTTCACAAATAGAGTGGGAGGACTGAAGGATATGGGAGGTGATTAAAATCATGAACTGTACTGCTGGCTGATTTTCACAGTACACTTGGACACGAGTAGAAAATTTCACACCTACCACTACACTTCACTGAAATTATAGTGACAATCCTTTTCATGTGTGCTTCTGTTAGATTTTGTGAAGAGCTTGAAAGTATTGGCGGGGAAGTGACTATCTTATTGCAGGTGCAGTATTGGTTTTGCACCAGTGCTCTGTGTTGATGGGTATGCAAAATTCTGATTAAGATAACCAGAAAGCGGCTTCCCCTGCAGTAAAGAGTGGTGCAGGGATTAGCCCAGAATTTAGGGGTTATCAGTATTCCGGTTTCTAAAATGAAAACAATATGTGGGGGGGGGGGGGTTACTGTTTAGCAATGCTTGGCTGCTTTGGAAAGAGAGGGGAAGAAATAATCTTCCAACTGAAAACCTTAAAGCATATTCTGGTGCCTTATTTGTTCAAATCCAGATTGCTAAACTATGCTGTGATTTATGCGGTAAATAAACACAAGTACTTGACATTACTACAACTACTAACATTTTGCAGTCTATGAAGAATTTAAATTGAACTCTGAAGTTCTGAACATTTCTAAAGAGTTAACACAGCTGCGTACCAGAAGTATAATTTTAGAAAACAAATTGTTGGGCTATTAATTAAGCACATGCTTTGCTGCAGAAAGCCAACATTAGCAACTGATCAGTGGGCAGACTGAAAGGCAGAGCAAGGAGAATTTATATTGAACCCTTTCTTGTGCGCAGCAAGGTGCAGCTTTATTAAATGCAGTTTTTCTGTAGTTTACTGGACATTTGCTGCATGCTGTTAAGATTGGGTTCTTTGTTCTATTTGCCAGAGGGAGTGATTTTACGGAACTATATGAATTGAAATGAACATAAGAAAAACTGCTGATTTTGCGTTGCTTGTTACAAATAAATTGCTATTACACGTCAAGATTTTTCTCTGATTATTGGAAGCTGATTACAGAAAGTATTATTAGTAAGAACAATAATAAGCAAATGTAGGAAAAACTGCACGTTATTTTGACTTGTCATTGCAGTATGTAGCATAAGCATAATGCAGCAGCCTCCCACAATAAGATTAATACACAATGATTTTTAATAAGGTGGATCAATGACCGAGAACTCCATATCCATTGTACTAAGTGATAGGACTTCCAGCTCCTAATAATAATCCCATCTTCTGCCAATGTTTCCACAGGTGCCAGCTGTATTCTGGTACCTTGATCAAATAGTCACTCTTCATGTATGAGATCAGAAAGTGAATGTTCTTCCTTCTCTCGCTCGCTTGTTCGCTCTCTCTCCCTCCCTCTCCCTTTTCGCTCTTCCATTCTCTTCCCCCTCTCTCTCAACCCCATTTTTTCTGTCCCTTCCTCCTTCTCTTTTGTTCTATCTCCTCCCAGAGGGCTGTGGATGCTCAGTCGTTGAGTATATTCAAGACCGAGATCGATAGATTTTTGGATACTAAGGGAATCAAGGGATATGGGGATAGGATGTGAAAGTAAAGTTGAGGTAGAAGATCAGCCATGATCTTATTGAATGGCGGAGCAGGCTCGAAGGGCCGAATGGCCTACTCCTGCTCCTATTTCTTATGTTCTTAATATATTGAGTTGATTGTCATGTACACATGTCCTCTGAGAGGAGCCTCCCTGAAACAAGGGGAGTGAAGCAAAAGTTCAAGAGGCATAAAACAAGACACACAAATTTACAATCCTTGCACAATGTATTTATTGGAATTAATTGTACCCCACAGTCTGAAATCTAAGATTTATTCATAAATATATATTTGCATAATAAATTAATGTATAACATGATTCATTTCCATTGGTAATTTTAGTGCAGCATTTGGTAATGTGAACGGAAGAAACCTGGCTTGATTAGAATTTGAAATCTGATAACAATCAAATGATCTGGCATTAAAAACAGACTGGGAAGTAATTGGCACATGCAGTATTTTTAAATAGTAATGTTTTGGACACTGGGGCTAATTTTCCGGGTACACCCTTACCCAGCCGTGGCATAAATCAGAAAATTATTAGCACGCTGCCAACAATCACCATTTACACTCATACATTGGGTGAGAAATTGGGGAGTCCATCAAAATCTATGGACCAAAATCACAAGCAGCACTCCCGTGATTTTCCAACACAGATTGCCGGTGGGCAAAATTCCCTGTCGCAGGCACGGACTCGGAATATTACCCCCAGTGTTTACGCTTACCTGCCCCCCACCCCGGTTACTCACGAGCTTCCCCCCCCCCAACTAACCTCCTTTACTGAAGGCACTGTCTCCTTGCAGGGGTACACACTGGTGGCAGCACCTTGCCAGGACCTCACGGAATCCGTGAGCCTAAACAGTCAGTGTGAGTGCGCTACTTGCTGTGTGGGTGGGGATCAAAGCTAAGCTCATTCCTTGTACTCATCTTCTAGCAGGGGAGGGTCACTGGACAGTTCCCAGGACCAGTAATCCCGGCTGATTTAAATTTTTGCTCCTCTTCCCTAGTTTAGTGCAACACCGAGCATGCCGGTTTCCCTCAGTTGAACACTTGTTACAGACAGCTGTGAGCTGACATTCTGTGTGGAATGTATCCTCGTCTGTGTCTGTGTTATTCCCCTGGTGATAGCAAAAATGTGAAGCATTGCCCACAGCTCGTAATGTCACAGGAAGAGGAGCAGCTCTTTGTCAAATGGCTGCTCATGGATTGCTTCCAAGCAGCATTTTTATACCATAAGGAAGATTAACAAGGAGTGGTTTAGAGTAAACAGCAAGTATACGGTGCTCTCACTTTATAGTACAGGGTTATGTGGCAACGATAATATACTTTAAATTAACCAAAATACCTGCTCTTTAATTTAACCAATATACCTCCCCTTTAAGTCAAACAGTGAATTCTGAAAACAAATACACACAGATTATAGTCCGATAAATATTGCACCCACCACCATTATTAATAACAAATTATTAAATCTGGATAGAATTTCAGTAATTTAACAATATATCATCATTGATAGAAATAAAACTCATTTAGTGGACTTAAACTGTCCTGAGTCACAAATTTCAAAATATTGACATATCCACCTTTTAACTTAAAAATATGGTATTTTTATCCCGTAAAATATCCATAAAAAATATGTACACAGATTTTCTTAAACGACCCAACAACAAGCACCAGTATTGGAGATGATTTACTCAGAGGAAGGAGGAAAGAGTAGGAGAGCTTCTCGTTTTGTGTTTATTCTTGGGACGTGAGCTTTGCTGGGAAGGCTGGCTTTTACTGCTCATTGCTAGTTGCCCTGAGAAGGTGGTGATGGGCCTTCTTCTTGAACTGAGTGGCTTGCTAGGCCACTTCAAAGGGCAATTAAGAGACAAGCACATTGGTGTGGGATTGGAGTCATGGATAGGCCAGACCGGTAAGAACGACAGGTTTCCTTCCCTAAAGAACATTAGTGAACCAGTTAGGTTTCTACAACAAAAAAAAAATTCTGGTGGTGTATGGCAAGAGGAAAGCCAAGGAAAGGATGAAAGGGGCGAAAAATATCTTTAAAGGTTTTTAAAAAAATTACAACGCTGTATTCTTTGTCTCTCCTGCTTTTTCTCTCCAACCTCCTCTTATTTTAAAAACTTACATCCACAATTTTGCATCCAGTAGTGACACAGAAAGGCATTGAATTAACTAAATTTGTATATTTTTTTGATACATCAAATGATTTCAGAAGTAGTTCTCTAAAATCACCATCCTCTTCCCCATTTTTATTACACAAAAAAAAACACAACAGCAAAAATATAAACTCTACTTCACAACCTTCTCCCCATCTTTCCTAAAGACACTGGGGCAAATTTTGAATTTCGGTGAGTGTAAAACGGCGCTATGGATTCAGCCTCCGTTTTACATCTGTCCCGGGTTTCATTTCAGCCGTCTTCAGTGGAAATGAAAATCATGAGAGATGCACAATGGGCAGCCGGATCAATATCGCCCCTTTTACTCTATCGCCCAAAATCAAAATGACCCCCACTGACTCTTCCTGGGGTACAGTTCCACGGGCGGCAGCCACTTGCTGATTGGTGGCTCGCTCATATTCTTCAGGCGTGAGTCAGCAGGTCGTTTACTGCAGTGGCGGTAGTGCACGGCTGAGCCTGACTTCAGTACCTTGCAGCAGGGTCTAACTGGACATTGATCAGAATCAGAACCCTTGCTGATTCTTCCTCCGTCCACCTCCGGGGCAGTGAGGTCACTTCCAGTGTTGCTGCCACCATACTGCTGAGCTCACCTTTATTCAGCACAGAACAAGTATTCAAAGCTGGAACTGTCCTGGTCTGAATGGCTCAGCGCCACAGTCCATTTACGAACTGAGCCATCTGGGAGATCGAACTGCTTTGGTCTTAATTTAATTGGTGATAAAGTACCACATCCACTTGGGTCAGACTTATTATCTAAAGGAGGTAAGACCCTGGTGGAGTCGAAGGTGACACCTAGACCACAGATATTGCAATTCAACAGAAATAGTTGAAAAGATGGGATTCTATATTAAAAACGAGGCCAGTTTTGTGATCAGAATATTAAAGGAATTCTATTGTCGGGTTCCTTTTGAAGTGGCCATTTTGAGATACAAAAGTAGGGGACTGTGTAAAAGAGAATTCAGAATTTTTTTCCCCCTTCAGTTCCACTTTTCAACTCCTCAAAAATCTGGGCCCTTAACTCACTGGCCCTCTTCACCTACCTTGGCATTAGTTCAAGCTGGAAAGCCTTCGGTTCAGGCAGCATCCTTCCACTTAAATAATTAATTTAATTACATTCAACAACTTCCCACTTCCTAGGTCTATAGGGCTAACTCCACACTCCTCGTGACACCCAGTGTGTGGAGCAGTTTGGGTTGGAAAATAAGGCCAACCTTGCTGTAGACCTAACTTTGACTTGCGCTCCCTCGGAGGGTGGGAGCCCTGCAAGGAGGAGCGGGATGGAGGGATCACCCTTTATATCCTCCCTGCAATGTTCGCCTTCCATCATCAAGGCTCTGACCCATGCTGGGGTAGAGTTCCATGGGTGCTATCTGCCCTCTGACACGCTCCCCAAGTGACAGTGAGGGGACAATAGTAATACACATCATGTATATAATAATCCTATGCACAAATGAGCTGACCTCACACGATGATCTGTGGTCAGCTCATTTTAATTGAGGCCCATTGTCATGCCCTTACTATTACTGAGATAAGCTAACACAAACTAAATAAACATTTTTAAACTTCATGTGCACACATACACACACATATAGATTGCAGCACAAATTACTGACGCCCATCAGCTCCAACTTAACCATCTTCAAGCATCTTTTTCCAGGACTTTAGCCTACCCAATGGCTCATAAAACTGCGAAACATTATTACAAGACATCCCTTCTCCTCTCTGATTGGCTGCTGCTCCACCACACCAGTCATTGAGTGCATCTTACAGCCTGTTTAAGGCAATTTGGTCTCTTAAAATGAGGATCATTTGGATTTGTTTCTTTTCAGAAGTCCAGTTTTCGGTCTAAGAGGTAGTTTTTTTTCAGCTTTCATTCTGTCGGTGTAGGACATTCTCCTGTCTCAGTTTCAGGTCTACTAAAGGCTTGGCATGACTATTTAGACAGCTCCCACCATTACTGCCCATCAACAAGAGAAAAAGGCTGGCCAAAATGTTGGTGGAACACCCAATTGTCTTGACAATTTTTCAGGAGTGGAGGTAACTTCTGCTGGAGTGCGGTTTCCACAGGATTCGAATGCCCAACCGGCCATTCTTCATGTGTGAGCCTTGACAGTGAGTGCAGGCCAGCTACTTTGACCATGGGGAAGCATCTCAGCCAAACCTGATCCTGTCTTCACCCAACAGCCACAAGAGCACACTTTTCAGCAATATAGTGAACAGGAGCAAGAATCCTGGCTGAGTTACTCTCTTACCCGGAGGCACCAAGTCCAACGGTAGCACCCATTGTATCACCTGAGATGAAATCTGAATGGGGATTGAACCCTCTTGTCTTCCTGGCTATGTGCCTCCACAGTGCACTTACCCACCGAGTCCTCAAGAGAGCCAACACCTTGGAAATTAGAATGAAAATAGGTTGTATGACCAATTCGTAGCAGACTTGATAATCGATCATGACCGGGAAGGACAACCGATTATAACCTCCCCATCACCCCCAAATAGATATAGCTCTGAATGAAGTCTAATTCCTATAATGTACCTCACCTGAAGAAATACCATAATTAGATCAGGAGTCTTTCAGGACACCAATGTAATGGGACTTAAAGGTCTATGGACTTTAGGGAAAAAGTAGAACACCTGAACATTTTAATTTGGTGGCAGTGGTTCATAATATTGGGTGTAAGTGATATGATGGTGCCTTCCAACGTGATTTACCTCACTGCATTGTTTAGTTTGTAAGCAAATGAGAAAAGGTTTAACAATCAGTTCTTCATGAAGACAATGACATTTTTTAAAGCTATTGGCACAGAGGAGTTTCACATGAGGACTGGGTCTCTTCCTCTTCGCACCCACCCATTTCTTCCCCTCCTCCCCCGAATGGCATAGAGACTCTCT
Source organism: Squalus acanthias (assembly GCA_030390025.1). Taxonomy (NCBI): domain Eukaryota; kingdom Metazoa; phylum Chordata; class Chondrichthyes; order Squaliformes; family Squalidae; genus Squalus; species Squalus acanthias. The sequence continues at coordinate 27,428,930 of CM059432.1, read as the reverse complement.
GGGATATGATTCCATGATGCTGACAACTCTCGGTAACCTCGCCCAAGTGCAAGTCTAGACAGTGAACATCAGCAGGCTTTTCCACTGTACTGGAATCACAGCCAAGCCCTGATCTTATCCTCACCCAATGTTGCACAATTTGAAGTAGGGGTGACTGGACAGCGATTGAAAGATATGCCCAGGCTGGTGTTTCTCTTCTGTTGTCCGGGACTCTGAAGCCAATTATTCTGCTTAGATTAGTTAACTCAGTGATGGAACCGGGTGAGTGTTACACCTGATGATATTTTCATGCACTGTGCCATTCTGGGGAGCTTCTAGGCATATGTTTAACTAAATTTCAGTGTAGTACTGAGTGTTGTTCTGACACAACACCACGTTCGATTAAATATCTTAGCCTCTTTATAAAATAAAAATTGTCTCATTGTTTGAATACAACATGCTAATGCTGGAAGAAATTTGACAAATTGCCATCTGTCAATCAGCATTCTTGAATCCTCATGATACATTTAAAGCCTTGATCAATTCAATGGCCCAAAAATTAGTGCCGCTACGCGAGAGTACGCACTGTGTACTCTCGCGTATTCTGTCTCCAATTGCCGGTTTTCTGCATGCACTGCGCATGCGCTGAAAACCGGCACTTGGTGATTTCAAAAGGGGGCGGTTCCTAGGTGAACTGCGTGCACGCTACAGGCTGCGCGCACGCAGTGCACTTAGTGCTTTGAACGCGCAGGTAAGCATGGAACATTTTACACATAAAGAAAGGAGGCGTAAGACCCTCTGTTAACAAGGTAAGTAGTTAATTAAGTATTATTTTGAATTTTTTCAACAGGTTAATTTATTTAACTATACTTATTTTATTAATGTGATGGTTTTTTTTAAAATTTAATTGAGGTTTAGCTGTTCTTTTGGGGGGGCATAGTATTCATAGCTTTCACAGTGAAAGCTATGAAAGATGGTGTGCTGCCATTGGCTCTAACTGAATCACGTGATCCCACAGCTCGCACGAATTAACTGCGCCTGTGGGATACGAAAGCCCTGCACAGCTGCTGTCCAGAACATCAAGTTCGTGCGAGCTGGGAATAAAAAAGCCAGCGCGCAGTGAGAGATCGCGGGGAAGCCTTACCCTCGCACGAAGGCTCACTCACTAATTTTTGGGCCAATATATTGTCCAGTTCCTCCTCTCTGAAAACTCATTTGTTCATGTTCCAAGAATCTTCTCACTATTAATGTGTTGGCATGTCTTTACCATGGGGTGTTTGCTGTGTCAGTCTCTTTTGTGTTTGTAGTCTCTATTCAGCTCAAATTTGTGATTGATGCTTCCGCCTAGCAGGACAGACAAATTCTCTCCACCCCACCCCACTCCCTAGCTGGGGAAATGTTCTTCAGACTAAAGCTGGGGTGAGATGAAATGAGTCTCGGTTAGTCTCAGCCGAGTCCGTGATCAACACGGGTCTGCGGTATGAAATTGCCCATAATTTGGTACTAATTAGCCCGGAATTGAGAACCGCACTCAGACAGATCAAAAAGATAGCTAATGTGTAAAATAGGAACAAAAAATTCACAGTGATACAGTAAGGAATGTTTTTCTAAGGTTGGAGTTAAGGCACATTGTTGGAAGAGAGTAGAAGCAGTTTAACTTTTCATTTGCCCAACTATAGATGACCAGGGACTGCTCTTCTGAGTTTCCGAAGTAGTGTTCCATTTCCTAGTCCAGCCATCCATCACCTCGATTAACATGAAGACATTTACAATATGTACAATATTTGTCTGCAGCTCAGTCACAGACCTTCAGGGTTAAGTGCCTTTAAAGAAATTTATTTTATGAACATTGGCAAGGGTCTTAGTGATATTGGCTTCAAAATCTCCATCATGAACTCCTGTCACTCGAAAGGCTCCTCCGATAGTACTCTTCTCCCAGTAATGATGCCAGTGTCCTAAGTCATTGGCACCGAATCCGTAAACATTCACCTGCAGTGCAAAAGCAGCACAGAAGTTAGAGTAAAGCTGCACATGAGAAGAAAGTCCCAGTTTTCTCCCCCTTTTTTCCTCCATTTGGCAATGACTCATGCATGGGTGAGACTACCCTCCTGGACATTGGTATTGTTTGTGTGTGAGGCCTGTTGGTGAGAGTCTGTAGGCTCTTCAGCCAATGAGAGTTGGGGGGGACAAGGCTTCGCAGTCGGGCCTGTTCTTGGTCTCACCTGACATCCACCCATGCACCTTCCAGCAGGAGTCATCAGTTATCAGAAGGAAAGCTTTACTGTCCCAATTCGCTCCTCATCTCCCCCTGAAGGCGCTAACTCATGCTTAGGGACAGTTCCAGAGTCCTTGCCTGAAATTTGATACCTCACCCATGAGGCCATTCTTCATGAGTGAACCTGGACAGTGAGTGTAGAGGGGGTGGGGTGGGTCACACAGCTTCCTGATCTAGTCTGATATCCACACATAAGAACATAAGAACATAAGAAATAGGAGCAGGAGTAGGCCAATTGGCCCCTCGAGCATGCTCCGCCATTCAATAAGATCATGGCTGATCTGATCCTAACCGCCAATCTACTATCACAGAACCATCTCCGGAACCTAACAGAATTGGACACATGAAATAGGAGCAACATCAGGCTACACGGCCCCTGGGCCCGCTACGCTACCCACAGGGCCATGACCGATCCGAACCTAGACTCATGTCCAAATTCCTGCCCGCTCCCCGTAACCCTTAATTCCCTTTACTTTTAGGAAACTGTCTATTTCTGTTTTAAATTTATGTAATGATGTAGCTTCTACAGCTTTTTGGGGCAGCATATTCCATGGACCTACCACCCTCTGAGTGAAGTAGTTCCTTCTCATCTCAGTTTTGAAAGAGCAGCCCCTTATTCTAAGACTATGCCCCCTAGTTCTAGTTTCACCCATCATCGGGAACATCCTCCACGCATCCACCCGATCCAACCCCTTCACAATCTTATATGTTTCAATAAGATCGCCTCTCATTCTTCTGAACTCCAATGAGTAGAGTCCCAATCTACCCAACTTCTCCTCATATGTCCATCCCCTCATCCCCGGGATTAACCGAGTGAACCTTCTTTGTACTGACTCGAGAGCAAGTATGTCTTTTCTTAAGTATGGACACCAAAACTGTATGCAGTATTCCAGGTGCGGTCTTACCAATACCTTGTACAACTGAAGCAATACCACCCTATTTTTATATTCTATCCCCCTAGCAATGAAAGCCAACATTCCATTGGCCTTCTTAATCACTTGCTGCACCTGCATACTAACCTTTTGAGTTTCGTGCACCAGGACCCCCAGATCCCTTTGTACTTCAGTACTTTCCAATTTCTTGCCATTAAGATAATAACTTGCTCTACTATTTTTCCTGCCAAAGTGCATAACCTCACACTTTCCAGTATTGTATTCCATCTGCCAAATCTCTGCCCACTTAGCCTGTCTTTGTCCCCTTGCAGATTTTTTATGTCCTCCTCACTCACTACTTTCCCTCCCATCTTAGTATCATCTGCAAACTTTGATATGTTACACTCGGTCCCTTCCTCCAAATCGTTAATATAGATTGTAAAAAGTTGCGGACCCAGCACTGACCCCTGCGGAACAACATTAGTTACTGATTGCCAGTCTGAGAATGAACCATTTAACCCAACTCTCGGCCTTCTGTTAGATAGCCAATCCTCTATCCATGCCAGAATATTACCCCCAATCCCGTGATTTTTTATCTTAAGCAATAATCTTTTGTGTGGCACCTTGTCAAATGCCTTTTGGAAGTCTAAATACACCACATCCACTGGTTCCCCTTTATCCACCCTGTATGTTACTTCCTCAAAGAACTCCAGCAAATTTGTCAAACATGACTTCCCCTTCATAAAACCATGCTGACTTTGTCCTATTAAATTATGATTATCCAAATGTCCCGTTACTGTCTCCTTAATAATGGACTCCAAAATTTTACCCACCACAGATGTTAGGCTATAGTTTCCAGCCTTATGTCTACTGCCCTTTTTAAATAAGGGTGTTACATTAGCAGTTTTCCAGTCTGCCGGGATCTTTGCTGAGTCCAGGGAGTTTTGGAAAATTATTACCAATGCATCCACAATCCCTACCGCCACTTCCCTCAAGACCCTAGGATGTAAGCCATCAGGTCCAGGTGATTTATCCGCCTTGAAACCCATTATTTTACCGAGTACCACTTCCTTAGTGATTTTGATCGTGTTTAGCTCCTCCCCCCCTATAGCCCCCTGTTTGTCCAGTATTGGGATATTCTTAGTGTCCTCTACTGTAAAGACTGATACAAAATATTCATTTAGTGTATTTGCCATCTCCATATTTCCAACCATTAATTTCCCGGTCTCATCCTCTAAGCGACCAACATTTACTTTAGCCACCCTTTTTCTTTTTATATAACTATAAAAACTCTTACTATCTGTTTTTATATTTTTTGCTAATTTACTTTCATAATCTATCTTCCCTTTCTTAATCAATCTTTTTGTTATTTTTTGCTGTCTTTTAAAGTTTTCCCAATCCTCTATCCTCCCACTAGATTTGGCTACCTTATAAGCCCTTGTTTTTAGTTGAATACTATCCTTAATTTCTTTACTTAGCCACGGATGACTGTCTTTTCTTTTACACCCTTTTCTTCTCAGTGGAATATTTTTTTTTGGAAGTTGTAAAATAACTCCTTAAATGTACACCACTGATCATGTATCGTCTTACCCTTTAATCTATTTTCCTAATCCACTCTACTCAATTCCGCTCGCATACCTTCAAAGGGCCTTTCCAGCAGAAGTCACTGGAGCGGGAGCCCTGGCTAATTTTTCAACTTGCTTGCTTTGGGCCACTGAGGCCAATTGCTCATCTGAGATGAGCAGACTTGAGTATATAGACCTGAGATTGAGCATGAGTATTCCTGGTCTAGGAACATAGGAACAGGAGTAGGCCCTTTAGCCCCTTGGGCCTGGACCGTCATTCAATTGGCTGATCTGTACCTCAACTACATTTGCCCTCCTTAGCTCCATATTCCATATTAACATCTTGAAAGCTCTAATTGCCACAGCAGCCACAACCTTTTGGGGGAGAGAATTCTAGATTTCTACTACGCTTTGTGTGAAAAAGTGCTTCCCTGATTTCACTCCTAAATGGCCTGACTCTAATTTTAAGATTATATCCCTTTGTTCTTGATTCCCCATCAGAGAAAATAGTTTCTCTGAATCCACCCTGTCGATTCCTTTTAACATTTACTTCTCTTTTTAATAATTAAAATACAATGGAAATCACATTTACCTCATCACAGACATGAAGTGCAAAAACTGTGACCAGCATCCCAGTCGAGCAGTATCTCCCATGATGCGCGTTCCAGTTGTCATAAACATACTTAAAAAAATTTGGGCTAAGGACCAATACCTGAAAATATAGATAACAGGAAATCGGATTTAGAACAGGACGAGAAAGGCAAGTTGTAAGTCTACCATTAGGTACATATTTTCAGAACTGGCTCAATATTTTCCTGCTCCTGATAGAATCAGCTTTTAAACAAATTTGAGACTGAGCTTGGTGTCACCTAGCTGCTACTTGATTTTTCTCATCTTCTCGCCTAGTCTTGTCAACTTTGGTGGTGCACTCACTACACTATGGTTCCTTGGTCCTTCTCTGAGGTTTCTCAATGAAAGTACAGGGTTCAAGTGCTACTGACAATATTCGGAAGTTAGGGAGTAAGATGGGAAATTGGGAGGGCCTTTTTTTTGACTAAACAGACTTGCAAAATTGACCAGGGAAAGACACTGAAATGGAGCGTGTACATGCACTCAAAGCGGTAGATCTGGACTTTGTTGGATAGTGCAAAATAAGTAATAGAAGTCAGCAGCTCGTTTTACATCTCTCCCGATTTTTATTTCCTTTGACTTCAATAGAAATAAAAATTGGGAGAGATGTAAAAGGGGCTTTCGATTCGCTATCACCCGTTTTATCAAATCAAAATTACCAAGTCAAAATTACCCCCAATTAACCCCACAGCATGCCAACCATTCTGCACTGTTACCTCTGTAGTCTTCCCACATCCGCACTGTTACCTCCGCATTGGGCCAGAAATTCGGCCCTCCACGGGTGAGTACGCGCTGTGTACTCACCCGTAGACCTAACGAAAGTGCCGGTTTCACGCATGCACTGCGCATGCGCTGGAAACCGGAACTTCCGTTCCCCTGAAGGAAGGGGTTCAGAGGTCGAACGCGTGCGCGGTAGAGGCTGCGCGCACGCAGCGAACTTTTTTTTTCAGGTTTCTCCTTGAGGGTAAGTACGGAGAAGCTGCACTTTTAAAAAGGAGGCGCAAGGCCTGTTTTTAACAAGGTAAGTGGTTAATTAATTACAATTTAAACATTCTTTCAACAGGTTTATCTTTTTTAGATACTTTAAAGAAAGGTAAGTTTATTTTTAGCACCGTTAAAAAGTATAATTAATTTTTTCAAAAATTTTAATTTTTGTTTAAAGTAGTTAATTTATGTAACTTATAGTTATTTTAAAAATGTGATTTAAAAAAAAAATGTATTTGAAGTTTAAGTGTGGTTTTGGGGTCTTCCTGTCAAATCTATGAATGAAAATGCCCTGCTCCGATTGGCTCTCCATGGCCCACGTGATCCCAGGGGACGCTTCGAACTAACTGCGCCCCTGGGACACGCAAGCACTGCGCGCCGGCAGCTGCAGGAGGCCCAGGAGCCAAATTCCTCGTGGGCCCGAAGCACAACGGCAGGCGCGGTAGGTAAGTACGCTTGCACCCGCAGGAAGCCGGAGAGCCGAATTTCTGGCCCATTACCTTTGTATTTAACCATGGCCCCTTCCTCTGCATGCTGCCCCTTGGAAACATCATCTACAGCTTAAGCTGTCGACATCCAGTTCCACCAGATCTTTCCACTTGTCCAATGTTCAACCATCATCTTCAGCTTCCACCACAATCTCTGTGCCTTCATCACCGACTCCATCCCCTTTCCCAGCCATTATCTTAGCTGAACCAGGTGTTTTTTTAATCTCAGCATCATATTCGCCCAGTAGCTGAGCTTCCGATCCCATATCCTCTCCATCACAAAGAACGTCTACTTCCACCTCTGTGACATCACCTGCCTTCAGCCCAACCTCAGCCCATCTGCTGCTGGAACTGTCATCCATGTCTTTGTCATCTCCAAACCGAACTATTCCGATGCTTTCCTGCCCAGTCTCCCATCCTCCAACTTCAGTTCATCCAAATAAGAGACTTCAGTTATGTGGAGAGACTAGAGAAGCTGATATATTTAAAAAGGAAAAATTTTCAGGGCTATGGGGCAAGAGCAGGGGGAGTGGGATTAATTGAATAGGTCCTTCAAAGAGCTGGCACAGGGACGATGGGCCAAATGGCTTCCTGTGCTGTATGATTCTCTATTCTAAAACTTTACTGCCATATCCTATCACACGTCACCCTGTCCTTGCTGATCTACATTGGTTTATGATCCCCCAATGCCTCAATTTTAAAATTCTTATCCATCTATTTAAATCCCTGCATGCCCTCACCCCTCCCTATCTCTGTAATTTCCTCCAGCTCTATAACCCCATCATTTCCACCCCCGAAACTCTCCATTCCTCTGACTCTGGCTCTTTTGCATTGCCCCCACACCTTTATCTCACTATTGGCAGGCATACTTTCAGCCACATAGGCCCCACGCTCTGGAATTCCTTCCCTAATATTTCCACCTCTGAATCTCCCTCTCCTCCTTTTAAAACCCTTCATAAAACCCACCTCTTTGACCAAGCTTCTGATGAAAAGAAAAGACAGATGAATGCTTTGGTGGCTGAGATGCAGGGCCATCACAATACACACCTCAAGGAGATCTAGGTCTACCAGAATAGTTTGCCAGTGAATCCCTTTCGTCAGTCAATGCACTTACTCCTTCCACAAGGAAGTGACTTGGAAGGAGTACTAGATTAGCTGCTGGATGTCCTAAAATTACCACAGCAGAAAGGGAAGCACCTCCCAAAACACAACAACCACAGTCAGGTGCCACACATTAAATAGAGTAAATGGTTTGAACATTGTGCTGAGTATTAATCCGCTACTGGTTAGAAGAAAACAGATTACCCAAAAAAAGATGGTAATGGTTTTGTTGGCGGAATTGTGCAGGAGAGTGTCGGTGGAAGTGGTTAATTTACAGGGTAAAGAAATGGAGTTGTGGTTGGAATGCATTGTGAATTAATATCGGTGCCCAGTCTTTCTTGGTGTATTGGTGGCCTTATAGATAATTGCTCTCCAATGGCTTTGTTATCCTGTCCTTTGTCCTCCTTAGTGAGGACTCTATTGCAGGATAAATTTATGGAGCATATAGCAGTCAACAAATATTCATGTCACCCTGGAGAAACTATACTCTTAAGGTGTCCTCTGATAAGTCCAGACATCTGAAGTGCTGCTTTAAGGTCCCGATGCTATGTTCTCTAATCATTCTGGTATAATGTAATTGTAACTGTAGCTGTGCTCTGCCTCTGTCCATGGTTGGTGCAAGAATGTCATGAGCCATGGTTGCAGAGCCTTCCACTCTTCCTTACCCTACAAGTAAGGATGGCACCGATGACTGCCTTAAAATGAAGACAGTGTGAAAACTCCCAGTGAAGCAGGTATTCACCTGCATTATTCTGTGCTGGTGGTTGCATACCAGCTAGATATTGAGAGAATCAAATTCCTGATGGTTTATATAGGGTTCAGAACCATGTACAGGGGTCCGGATACCAACATCGATGGAATCAATGACTCGGGGAGAGCTAGTAGAATTGTGTTCCCTTAACACGCTGCTGCTGCTGGTCAGCCATGAAAGTGATGAAGTTGTTGGTTCAGTTGAATTATGCATCTGTGACCTCCTTTATGCAGCTGAGCTCTGCAAGCTGGATGACACCACAGATGTCCCCATTGACAGTCTGAGGCCAAGGTTATTTCAATGGTGAATAGTAGAGTTATATGGATAATTAATTGTATCCAGAGGAGATAGCAAAACTCTGTCACAGATTCTCTGCTTAGCCTTGGACGGCTAAGGTACTGCTCTTGAGTCATTCCCGGGGATGATAGACTCAATGGGGATAATTCTGATAGTGTAAAATGGCCGATATCGGAACAGATGCCTGTTATAACTCTGCCGATTTTAATTTCCATTGAAGTTAAGGAAAATTAAAATCAGGATAGAGAAAGAGCGCCGAGAGCGGGAGCAGTGGAACAAAGAGCGCCGAGAGCGGGAGCAGCGGAACAAAGAGCGCCGAGAGCGGGAGCAGCGGAACAAAGAGCGCCGAGAGCTGGAGCAGCGGAACAAAGAGCGCCGAGAGCGGGAGCAGCGGAACAAAGAGCGCCGAGAGCGGGAGCAGCGGAACAAAGAGCGCCGAGAGCGGGAGCAGCGGTATAAAGAGCGCCGAGAGCGGGAGCAGCGGTATAAAGAGCGCTGAGAGCGGGAGCAGTGGAACAAAGAGCGCCGAGAGCGGGAGCAGCGGAACAAAGAGCGCCGAGAGCAGGAGCAGCGGTATAAAGAGCGCCGAGAGCGGGAGCAGCAGAACAAAGAGCGCCGAGAGCGGGAGCAGTGGTATAAAGAGCGCCAAGAGCGGGAGCAGCAGAACAAAGAGCGCCGACAGCGGGGGGCAGCGGTATAAAGAGCGCCGAGAGCGGGAGCAGCGGTATAAAGAGCGCCGAGAGCAGGAGCAGCAGAACAAAGAGCGCCGACAGCGGGGGGCAGCGGTATAAAGAGCGCCGAGAGCGGGAGCAGCAGAACAAAGAGCGCCGACAGCGGGGGGCAGCGGTATAAAGAGCGCCGAGAGCGGGAGCAGCAGAACAAAGAGCGCCGAGAGCGGGAGCAGTGGTATAAAGAGCGCCGAGAGCGGGAGCAGCAGAACAAAGAGCGCCGACAGCGGGGGGCAGCGGTATAAAGAGCGCCGAGAGCGGGAGCAGCGGTATAAAGAGCGCCGAGAGCGGGAGCAGTGGAACAAAGAGCGCCGAGAGCGGGAGCAGCGGAACAAAGAGCGCCGAGAGTGGGAGCAACGGTATAAAGAGCGCCGAGAGCGTGAGCAGCGGTATAAAGAGCGCCGAGAGCGGAGCAGCGGTATAAAGAGCGCCGAGAGCGGGAGCAGCGGTATAAAGAGCGCCGAGAGCGGGAGCAGCGGTATAAAGAGCGCCAAGAGCGGGGGCAGCGGAACAAAGAGCGCCGAGAGCGGGAGCAGCGGTATAAAGAGCGCCGAGAGCGGGAGCAGCAGAACAAAGAGCGCCGACAGCGGGGGGCAGCGGTATAAAGAGCGCCGAGAGCGGGAGCAGCGGTATAAAGAGCGCCGAGAGCGGGAGCAGTGGTATAAAGAGCGCCGAGAGCGGGTCAGCGATATAAAGAGCGCCGAGAGCGGGAGCAGCAGAACAAAGAGCGCCGAGAGCGGGAGCAGCAGAACAAAGAGCGCCGAGAGCAGGAGCAGCGGTATAAAGAGCGCCGAGAGCGGGAGCAGCGGTATAAAGAGCGCCGAGAGCGGGAGCAGCGGCACAAAGAGCGCCGAGAGCGGGAGCAGCAGAACAAAGAGCGCCGAGAGCGGGAGCAGTGGTATAAAGAGCGCCGAGAGCGGGAGCAGCGGTATAAAGAGCGCCGAGAGCGGGAGCAGCGGTATAAAGAGCGCCGAGAGCGGGAGCAACGGTATAAAGAGCGCCTAGAGCGGGAGCAGCGGCACAAAGAGCGCCGAGACCAGGAGCAGCGGAATAAAGAGCGCCGAGAGCGGGAGCAGCGGCACAAAGAGCACCGAGAGCGGGAGCAGCGGAACAAAGAGCGCCGAGAGCGGGAGCAGCGGTATAAAGAGCGCCGAGAGCGGGAGCAGTGGAACAAAGAGCGCCGAGAGCGGGTCAGCGGAACAAAGAGCGCCGAGAGCGGGTCAGCGGAACAAAGAGCGCCGAGAGCAGGAGCAGCGGCACAAAGAGAGCCGAGAGCGGGAGCAGCGGCACAAAGAGTGCCGAGAGCGGGAGCAGCAGAACAAAGAGTGCCGAGAGCGGGAGCAGCGGTATAAAGAGCGCCAAGAGTGGGAGCAGCGGTATAAAGAGCGCCGAGAGCGGGAGCAGCGGAACAAAGAGCGCTGAGAGCGGGAGAAGCGCTATAAAGAGCGCCAAGAGCGGGAGCAGCGGCACAAAGAGCGCCGAGAGCGGGAGCAGCGGTATAAAGAGCGCCGAGAGCGTGAGCAGCAGAACAAAGAGCACTGAGAGCGGGAGCAGCGGTATAAAGAGCGCCGAGAGCGGGAGCAGCGGAACAAAGAGCGCCGAGAGCGGGAGCAGCGGTATAAAGAGCGCCGAGAGCGGGAGCAGCGGAACAAAGAGCGCCGAGAGCGGGAGCAGCGGAACAAAGAGCGCCGAGAGCGGGAGCAGCGGAACAAAGAGCGCCGAGAGCGGGAGCAGCGGTATAAAGAGCGCCGAGAGCGGGAGCAGCGGAACAAAGAGCGCCGAGAGCGGGAGCAGCGGTATAAAGAGCGCCAAGAGCGGGGGCAGCGGAACAAAGAGCGCCGAGAGCGGGAGCAGTGGAATAAAGCGCGCCGAGAGCGGGAGCAGTGGAACAAAGAGCGCCGAGAGCGGGGGCAGCGGGATAAAGAGCGCCGAGAGCGGGTCAGCGATATAAAGAGCGCCGAGAACGGAAGCAGCGGTATAAAGAGCGCCGAGAGCGTGAGCAGCAGAACAAAGAGCGGCGAGAGCGTGAGCAGCAGAACAAAGAGCGCCGAGAGCGTGAGCAGCAGAACAAAGAGCGCCGAGAGCGTGAGCAGCAGAACAAAGAGCGCCGAGAGCGGGAGCAGCGGAACAAAGAGCGCCGAGAGTGGGAGCAACGGTATAAAGAGCGCCGAGAGCGGGAGCAGTGGAACAAAGAGCGCCGAGAGTGGGAGCAACGGTATAAAGAGCGCCGAGAGCGGGAGCAGCGGAATAAAGAGCGCCGAGAGCGGGAGCAGCGGAATAAAGAGCGCTGAGAGCGGGAGCAACGGTATAAAGAGCGCCGAGAGCGGGAGCAGCGGAATAAAGAGCGCCGAGAGCGGGAGCAGCGGCACAAAGAGCGCCGAGAGCGGGAGCAGCGGTATAAAGAGCGCCGAGAGTGGGAGCAGTGGAACAAAGAGTGCTGAGAGCGGGAGCAGCGGTATAAAGAGCGCCGAGAGCGGGAGCAGCGGAATAAAGAGCGCCGAGAGCGGGAGCAGCGGAATAAAGAGCGCCGAGAGCGGGAGCAGTGGAACAAAGAGTGTTGAGAGCGGGAGCAGCGGTATAAAGAGCGCTGAGAGCGGGTCAGCGGAACAAAGAGCGCCGAGAGCGGGTCAGCGATATAAAGAGTGTCGAGAGTGGGAGCAGCGGTATAAAGAGCGCCGAGAGCGTGAGCAGTGGTATAAAGAGCGCCGAGAGCGGGTCAGCGATATAAAGAGTGTCGAGAGTGGGAGCAGCGGTATAAAGAGCGCCGAGAGCGGGAGCAGCGGTATAAAGAGCGCCGAGAGCGGGAGCAGCGGTATAAAGAGCGCCGAGAGCGGGAGCAGTGGAACAAAGAGCGCCGAGAGCGGGAGCAGCGGAACAAAGAGCGCCGAGAGTGGGAGCAACGGTATAAAGAGCGCCGAGAGCGTGAGCAGCGGTATAAAGAGCGCCGAGAGCGGGAGCAGCGGTATAAAGAGCGCCGAGAGCGGGAGCAGCGGTATAAAGAGCGCCGAGAGCGGGAGCAGCGGTATAAAGAGCGCCAAGAGCGGGGGCAGCGGAACAAAGAGCGCCGAGAGCGGGAGCAGCGGTATAAAGAGCGCCGAGAGTGGGAGCAGCAGAACAAAGAGCGCCGAGAGCGGGAGCAGCGGAACAAAGAGCGCCGAGAGCGTGAGCAGCGGAATAAAGAGCGCCAAGAGCGGGGGCAGCGGAACAAAGAGCGCCGAGAGCGGGAGCAGCGGAACAAAGAGCGCCAAGAGCGGGGGCAGCGGAACAAAGAGCGCCGAGAGCGGGAGCAGCGGAACAAAGAGTGCCGAGAGCGGGAGCAGCGGCACAAAGAGCGCCGAGAGCGGGAGCAGCGGAACAAAGAGCGCCGAGAGCGGGAGCAGCGGAACAAAGAGCGCCGAGAGCGGGAGCAGCGGAACAAAGAGCGCCGAGAGCGGGAGCAGCGGTATAAAGAGCGCCGAGAGCGGGAGCAGCGGAACAAAGAGCGCCGAGAGCGGGAGCAGCGGTATAAAGAGCGCCGAGAGCGGGAGCAGCGGAACAAAGAGCGCTGAGAGCGGGAGCAGCGGAACAAAGAGCGCCGAGAGCAGGAGCAGCGGCACAAAGAGAGCCGAGAGCGGGAGCAGCGGCACAAAGAGCGCCGAGAGCGGGAGCAGCAGAACAAAGAGCGCCGAGAGCGGGAGCAGCGGCACAAAGAGTGCCGAGAGCGGGAGCAGCAGAACAAAGAGCGCCGAGAGTGGGAGCAGCAGAACAAAGAGTGCCGAGAGCGGGAGCAGCGGCACAAAGAGTGCCGAGAGCGGGAGCAGCAGAACAAAGAGCGCCGAGAGCGGGAGCAGCGGCACAAAGAGCGCCGAGAGCGGGAGCAGCGGCACAAAGAGAGCCGAGAGCGGGAGCAGCGGCACAAAGAGCGCCGAGAGCGGGAGCAGCGGCACAAAGAGAGCCGAGAGCGGGAGCAGCGGCACAAAGAGTGCCGAGAGCGGGAGCAGCAGAACAAAGAGCGCCGAGAGCGGGAGCAGCGGCACAAAGAGTGCCGAGAGCGGGAGCAGCGGCACAAAGAGCGCCGAGAGCGGGAGCAGCGGCACAAAGAGTGCCGAGAGCGGGAGCAGCAGAACAAAGAGCGCCGAGAGCGGGAGCAGTGGAACAAAGAGCGCCGAGAGCGGGAGCAGCGGTATAAAGAGCGCCGAGAGCGGGTCAGCGGAACAAAGAGCGCCGAGAGCGGGAGCAGTGGAACAAAGAGCGCCGAGAGCGGGAGCAGCGGCACAAAGAGCGCCGAGAGCGGGAGCAGCGGAACAAAGAGCGCCGAGAGCGGGAGCAGCGGCACAAAGAGCGCCGAGAGCGGGAGCAGTGGTATAAATAGCGCCGAGAGCGGGTCAGCGATATAAAGAGCGCTGAGAGCGGGAGCAGTGGTATAAATAGCGCCGAGAGCGGGAGCAGCAGTATAAAGAGCGCAGAGAGTGGGTCAGCGGTATAAAGAGCGCCGAGAGCGGGAGCAGCGGTATAAAGAGCGCCGAGAGCGGAAGCAGCGGTATAAAGAGCGCCGAGAGCGGAAGCAGCGGTATAAAGAGCGCCGAGAGCAGGAGCAGCGGAACAAAGAGCGCCGAGAGCGGGAGCAGCGGTATAAAGAGCGCCGAGAGCGGGAGCAGCGGTATAAAGAGCGCCGAGAGCGGAAGCAGCGGTATAAAGAGCGCCGAGAGCGGAAGCAGCGGTATAAAGAGCGCCGAGAGCAGGAGCAGTGGAACAAAGAGCGCCGAGAGCGGGAGCAGCGACACAAAGAGCGCCGAGAGCGGGAGCAGCGACACAAAGAGCGCCGAGAGCGGGAGCAGCGACACAAAGAGCACCGAGAGTGGAAGCAGCGGAATAAAGAGCGCCGAGAGTGGGAGCAGTGGAACAAAGAGCGCCGAGAGCGGGTCAGCGGCACAAAGAGCGCCGAGAGCGGGGGCAGCGGAACAAAGAGCGCCGAGAGCAGGAGCAGCGGAACAAAGAGCGCCGAGAGCGGGTGAGCGGCACAAAGAGCGCCGAGAGCGGAAGCAGCGGTATAAAGAGCGCCGAGAGTGGGAGCAGCGGTATAAAGAGTGCCGAGAGCAGGAGCAGTGGAACAAAGAGCGCCGAGAGCGGGAGCAGCGGAACAAAGCGCGCCGAGAGCGGGAGCAGTGGAACAAAGCGCGCCGAGAGCGGGAGCAGCGGAACAAAGAGCGCCGAGAGCGGGAGCAGCGGTATAAAGAGCGCCGAGAGCGGGGGCAGCGGAACAAAGAGCTCCGAGAGCGGGAGCAGCGGAACAAAGAGCGCCGAGAGCGGGAGCAGCGGTATAAAGAGCGCCGAGAGCGGAAGCAGCGGTATAAAGAGCGCCGAGAGCAGGAGCAGTGGAACAAAGAGCGCCGAGAGCGGGAGCAGCGGCACAAAGAGCGCCGAGAGCGGGAGCAGCGGTATAAAGAGCGCCGAGAGCGGGAGCAGCGGTATAAAGAGCGCCGAGAGTGGGAGCAGCGGCACAAAGAGCGCCGAGAGCGGGAGCAGCGGTATAAAGAGCGCCGAGAGTGGGAGCAGCGGTATAAAGAGCGACAAGAGCGGGAGCAGCGGTATAAAGCGCGCCGAGAGTGGGAGCAGTGGAACAAAGAGCGCCGAGAGCGGGAGCAGCGGCACAAAGAGCACCGAGAGCGGGAGCAGTGGAACAAAGAGCGCCGAGAGCGGGAGCAGCGGCACAAAGAGCGCCGAGAGCGGGAGCAGCGGTATAAAGAGCGCCGAGAGCGGGAGCAGCGGCACAAAGAGCACCGAGAGCGGGAGCAGCGACACAAAGAGCGCCGAGAGTGGAAGCAGCGGAATAAAGAGCGCCGAGAGCGGGAGCAGCGACACAAAGAGCGCCGAGAGCGGGAGCAGTGGAACAAAGAGCGCCGAGAGCGGGAGCAGCGGCACAAAGAGCACCGAGAGTGGGAGCAGCGACACAAAGAGCGCCGAGAGCGGGAGCAGTGGAACAAAGAGCTCCGAGAGCGGAAGCAGCGGAATAAAGAGCGCCGAGAGCGGGAGCAGCGGAACAAAGAGCGCCGAGAGCGGGAGCAGCGACACAAAGAGCGCCGAGAGTGGAAGCAGCGGAATAAAGAGCGCCGAGAGCGGGAGCAGCGGCACAAAGAGCGCCGAGAGCGGGTCAGCGGCACAAAGAGCGCCGAGAGCGGAAGCAGCGGCACAAAGAGCGCCGAGAGCGGGTCAGCGGCACAAAGAGCGCCGAGAGCGGGAGCAGCGGTATAAAGAGCGCCGAGAGCAGGAGCAGCGGAACAAAGAGCGCTGAGAGTGGAAGCAGCGGAATAAAGAGCGCCGAGAGCGGGAGCAGTGGAACAAAGAGCGCCGAGAGCGGGAGCAGTGGAACAAAGAGCGCCGAGAGCGGAAGCAGCGGAATAAAGAGCGCCGAGAGCGGAAGCAGCGGAATAAAGAGCGCCGAGAGCGGGGGCAGCGGAACAAAGAGCGCCGAGAGCGGGTCAGCGGCACAAAGAGCGCCGAGAGCGGAAGCAGCGGTATAAAGAGCGCCGAGAGTGGGAGCAGCGGTATAAAGTGCGCCGAGAGCAGGAGCAGTGGAACAAAGAGCGCCGAGAGCGGGAGCAGCGGTATAAAGAGCGCCGAGAGCGGGGGCAGCGGAACAAAGAGCTCCGAGAGCGGGAGCAGCGGAACAAAGAGCGCCGAGAGCGGGGGCAGCGGAACAAAGAGCGCCGAGAGCGGGAGCAGCGGTATAAAGAGCGCCGAGAGCGGGAGCAGCGGTATAAAGAGCGCCGAGAGCGGGAGCAGCGGTATAAAGAGTGCCGAGAGCGGGAGCAGCGGTATAAAGAGCGCCGAGAGCGGGAGCAGCGATATAAAGAGCGCCAAGAGCGGGAGCAGCGGTATAAAGAGCGCCGAGAGCGGGAGCAGCGATATAAAGAGCGCCAAGAGCGGGAGCAGCGGAACAAAGAGCGCCGAGAGCGGGAGCAGCAGAACAAAGTGTGCCGAGAGCGGGAGCAGCGACACAAAGAGCGCCGAGAGTGGGAGCAGCGGTATAAAGAGCTCCGAGAGCGGGAGCAGCGGAACAAAGAGCGCCGAGAGCGGGGGCAGCGGAACAAAGAGCTCCGAGAGCGGGAGCAGCGGAACAAAGAGCGCCGAGAGCGGAAGCAGCGGTATAAAGAGCGCCGAGAGTGGGAGCAGCGGTATAAAGAGCGCCGAGAGCGGGAGTTGCAGTATAAAGAGCGCCGAGAGCGGGTCAGCGGCACAAAGAGCGCCGAGAGCGGAAGCAGCGGCACAAAGAGCGCCGAGAGCGGGTCAGCGGCACAAAGAGCGCCGAGAGCGGAAGCAGCGGCACAAAGAGCGCCGAGAGCGGGTCAGCGGCACAAAGAGCGCCGAGAGCGGAAGCAGCGGCACAAAGAGCGCCGAGAGCGGGTCAGCGGCACAAAGAGCGCCGAGAGCGGAAGCAGCGGCACAAAGAGCGCCGAGAGCGGGTCAGCGGCACAAAGAGCGCCGAGAGCGGAAGCAGCGGTATAAAGAGCGCCGAGAGCAGGAGCAGTGGAACAAAGAGCGCCGAGAGCGGGAGTTGCAGTATAAAGAGCGCCGAGAGCGGAAGCAGCGGCACAAAGAGCGCCGAGAGCGGGTCAGCGGCACAAAGAGCGCCGAGAGCGGAAGCAGCGGCACAAAGAGCGCCGAGAGCGGGTCAGCGGCACAAAGAGCGCCGAGAGCGGAAGCAGCGGCACAAAGAGCGCCGAGAGCGGGTCAGCGGCACAAAGAGCGCCGAGAGCGGAAGCAGCGGTATAAAGAGCGCCGAGAGTGGGAGCAGCGGTATAAAGAGCGCCGAGAGCAGGAGCAGTGGAACAAAGAGCGCCGAGAGCGGGAGTTGCAGTATAAAGAGCGCCGAGAGCGGGTCAGCGGCACAAAGAGCGCCGAGAGCGGAAGCAGCGGCACAAAGAGCGCCGAGAGCGGGTCAGCGGCACAAAGAGCGCCGAGAGCGGAAGCAGCGGCACAAAGAGCGCCGAGAGCGGGTCAGCGGCACAAAGAGCGCCGAGAGCGGAAGCAGCGGCACAAAGAGCGCCGAGAGCGGGTCAGCGGCACAAAGAGCGCCGAGAGCGGAAGCAGCGGAACAAAGAGCGCCGAGTGCGGGAGCAGTGGAACAAAGAGCGCCGAGAGCGGGAGCAGCGGTATAAAGAGCGCCGAGAGCGGGGGCAGTGGTATAAAGAACGCCGAGAGCGGGGGCAGTGGAATAAAGAGTGCCGAGAGCGGGAGCAGCGGCACAAAGAGCGCCAAGAGCGGGAGCAACGGTATAAAGAGTGCCGAGAGTGGGGGCAGCGGTATAAAGAGCGCCGAGAGCGGGAGCAGCGGAATAAAGAGCGCCGAGAGTGGGGGCAGCGGTACAAAGAGCGCCGAGAGTGGGAGCAGCACCGGAAGGAGCGGACTTGGTGTGAGCACAGTGAGAGCGGAGCAGTTAAAAGGAGCAGTCCCGAGTGGCAGCAACTCAACAGAGGCAGTTTGTGAAAAAGTGACGTCAGAGTAAAAAAAGTGTCGTTGGCACAAGGGAAGGAGCTGATTGGTGAATAGCTGCTGAGTGTATTTTTTTTAAGTTTATAAATTTATTTCTGCTAAGTTAGTTAATAGCCTATTAAATAGAGGGAAAGAGCTGATTGGTGAGTAGCTGGGGAGTGTTTTTTGTTAAGGTTTAAGTTTATTTCTGCTGGGTTAGTTTTTAGTCTATTAAATAGAGGCATGGCAGGGCAGCTCAGTCCTGTGGAGTGCACATCCTGTGCCATGTGGGAAGTCCTGGATGCTTTGCGTAGCCTGGACAACCACATGTGCAGGAAGAGTTGCCAACTACAGCAACTCGGAGCTTGAGCGGCGGCTGGAGTCACTGCGGTGCATCCACGAGACTGAGAGTTACGTGGATAGCACGTTTCTAGAGGTGGTCACCCCTGCAGCTTAAGAGTATGCAGGCAGAGAGGGAATGGGTGACCGCCAGACAGAAGAGGAGAACCAGGCAGGTAGTGCAGGAGTCCTCGGAGTGCATCGCGCTCTCCAACCAGTATTCTGTTCTAAGTACTGGTGAGGACGATGGTTCCTCTGGGGAGTGCAGCCAGAGTCAAGTCCACTGCACCACGGGTGGCTCTGCTGCACAGGGGGGGAGTAAAAAGAGTGGAAGTGCAATAGTGGTAGGGGATTCAATAGTTAGGGGAGCAGACAGACGTTTCTGCGGCCAGGGTCAAGGATGTCACTGAGCGGCTGCAGGACACTCTGAGGGGGGAGGGTGAACAGCCAGAGGTCGTTTCCATATTGGTACCAATGACATAGGGAGAAAGAGAGATGAGGTCCTGCAGGCAGAGTTTAGGGAGCTATGAGAGAGATTAAAAAGCAGGACCTCAAAGGTAGTAATCTCCGGATTACTCCCGGTGCCACGTGCTAGTGAGTACAGGAATAGGAGGATAGAACAGATGAATGTGTGGCTGGAGAGATGGTGCAGGAGGGAGGGCTTTAGATTCCTGAGGCATTGGGACCGTTTCTGGGGAAGGTGGGACCTGTACAAGCCGGACGGGTTACATCTCAACAGAGCCGGGACCAATATTCTCGCTGGGAGGTTTGTTAGTGCTGTTGGGGAGGGTTTAAACCAGCTTGGCAGGGGGATGGGCACCAGCATATAGGAGTAGAAAAGAGGAATAAGGTGCATAAGAGAGTGATTGTGTTGGATAGTACTAGAGAAGATAGTACTAGAGGCAGTAGTAGTACCATATTAGATAGGAGCAGTTTAAGAAAGACTACGAAAAATTCAAAAATGGGTTTAGAATGCATGTACGTAAACGCACATGTGGCAATATGATGTTGTGGCAATAACGGAAATATGGCTTAAAAACGGTGAGGACTGGGCACTTAATATTCAAGGGGACAAGGTGTTCAGAAAAGATAGGGAAGGAAAAAAGCTAGGTGGGGTGGCAGTGCTGATTAAGGAAGACATTGTAGTGTTCGAAAGGGAGGATGTTCTTGAGGGGACAAGGACAGAATCCATTTGGTTAGAGTTGAGGAGCAAAAAGGGTATGATCACGCTATTGGGGGTATTCTATAGGCCTCCAAATAGTGAGAGGGAGGTAGAGGAGCAAATCTGCAGGGAAATCGCAGAGATATACAAGAGCTATAGATATTGGGGGACTTTAATTACCC
This sequence comes from Squalus acanthias, assembly GCA_030390025.1. NCBI lineage: Eukaryota > Metazoa > Chordata > Chondrichthyes > Squaliformes > Squalidae > Squalus > Squalus acanthias. Next base: position 27,409,126 of record CM059432.1, on the reverse strand, counting down.
AAATATCGATTGGGACAATGCTAGGGTAAAGGGAAAGGAGGGGGAGGAATTTCTGAAATGTCTTCAGGAGAATTTCCTTGACCAATATGTTCTTGGCCCAACTAGGAAGGAGGCATTGCTGGATCTGGTGCTGGGGAATGAGGTGGGCCAGGTCGACCAAGTGTCTGTGGGAGAACACTTGGGTACGAGTGATCATCGGATCATAAGATTTAGATTAGCAATGGAGAGGAGCAAGGAACAATCTAGAGTGGAACTTCTAAACTGGAGTAGGGCTAACTTCAATGGGATGCGAAAGGATCTAGCCAGAGTAAAATGGAAACAAAGACTGACAGGAAAAACTGTAACAGAACAATGGGTGATCTTTAAGGAGGAGATGTTCCAAGTACAGGCTAGGTACATTCCAACAAGCGGGAAGGGTAAGGGAGCCAAAGCTAGGACTCTTTGGATGACGAGGGAGATAGAGAAGTTGTGAAACAAAAAAAGAGGGTGTATGATGCATGTCAGGTGAATTCTTCAAGGGAGAACCAGACAAATACAATAAATTGAGAGGAGATGTGAAGATGAAAATAAGATTGGCAAAGAGAGAATATGAGAGTAGAATGGTGGTTAACATAAAAGGGAACCCAAAAATCTTCTCCCAGCATGTAAACAGTGAGTGGGTAGTAAGAGGCGGGGTGGGGCCTATTAGAGACAAACATAGAAACATAGAAGATAGGAGCAGTAGGCCATTCGGCCCCTCGAGCCTGTTCCGCCATTTAATGAGATCATGGCTGATCATCCAAATTCAGTACCCTGTCCCTGCTTTCCCCCCATATCACTTGATCCCTTTAGCCTTAAGAAATATATCTAACTCGTTCTTGAATATATTTAATGAGTTGGCCTCAACTACCTTCTGTGGTAGAGAATTCCACAGGTTCACCACTCTCTGGGTGAAGAAATTCCTCCTCATCTCAGTCCTAAATGGCTTACCCCTTATCCTTAGACTGTGACCCCTGGTTCTGGACTCCCCCGCCATCGGGAACATCCTTCCTGCATCTAGTCTGTCTAGTCCTGTCTAGTCCAAAGAAGGTGATATATGCTTAGAGGTGCAGGGCAATGCTAGAATACTCAATGAGTACTTTGTATCGGTGTTTACTAAGGAGGTGGATGCTGACAAAATATCGGTAGAAGTGGAAAAGCTAGAAGCAATGGAAGGGGTGAAAATTGATAGACAGGATGTACTAGAAAGGCTGGCTATGCTTAGAGTGGACAAGTCGCCTGGTCCAGGTGGCTTGCATCCCAGGTTGCTAAGGGAACTGGGGGAGGAGATAGCGAAAGGGCTTGCCATAATTTTCTAAACTTCCCTAGATGCGGGGGAGGTGCCTATGGATTGGAAAGTGGCAAATGTGACACCATTGTTCAAAATAGGGTGTAAGGACAATCCTAGTAACTACAGGCCGGTCAGTTTAACATCAGTGGTGGGTAAAGTTTTAGAAACTATAATCAAGGAAAAAATTAACGGGCACTTGGAGAGGTTTAAGCTAATTAAGGAGCGCCAACACGGATTTGTAAAAGGCAGATCGTGTTTGACTAATCTAATTGAATTTTTTGATGAAGTAACAGAGAGGATTGATGAAGGGAATGCAATGGATGTTGTCTACATGGATTTTCAGAAGGCGTTTGACAAAGTACAACATAGAAGGCTGGTTAACAAAATTGAGGCTCACGGAATAGGTGGGTCAGTGGCAGATTGGATATGGAATTGGCTTAAGGACAGAAAACAGTGAGTTGTGGTAAATGGCTGTTTTTCAGACTGGAGGATGGTAGTCAGTGGTGTTCCCCAAGGGTCAGTGCTGGGGCCACTGCTTTTTTTGATATATATAAATGACCTGGATATTGGAATGCAGAGTAGAATTTCTAAATTTGTCGATGACACCAAACTTGGGGGTGTGGCAAACAGTGATGATGATACCAATCGACTGCAACAGGACATAGAAAGACTAGTAAAATGGGCAGACAAGTGGCAGATGGAATTTAATACAGAGAAGTGTGAGGTGATGCATTTTGGCAGAAGGAACAGGGAGAGGCAATATACACTTAATGGCACAGTTTTAAAGAGTGTGCAGGGACAGAGGGACCTGGGAGTTATTGTGCATAGGTCCCTGAAGGTGGCAGGACATATTGAAAGAGTGGTTAACAAAGCATATGGGATCTTAGGCTTCATAAATAGAGGTCATGATGTGGAGATGCCGGCGTTGGACTGGGGTGGACAAAAATGAGAAGTCGCACAACACCAGGTTATAGTCCAACAGATTTATTTAAAATTACAAGCTTTCGGAGCTGTCGCTCCTTCTTCAGGTAGGGTAGCTGTGAGAGAATTCTCTCACAGCTACCCTACCTGAAGAAGGAGCGACAGCTCCGAAAGCTTGTAATTTTAAATAAATCTGTTGGACTATAACCTGGTGTTGTGTGACTTCTCATTCATAAATAGAGGTATTGAGTACAAAAGTAGAGAAGTTATGCTGAACCTTTATAAAGCGCTGGTTAGGCCACAACTGGAGTATTGCATCCAGTTCTGGTCACCACACTTTAAGAAGGATGTGAAGGCCCTTGAGAGGGTGCAGAGGAGATTTACCTGAATGGTTCCGGGGATGGGGGATCTTAGCTACAAGGACAGGTTGGAGAAGCTGGATTTATTTTCATTAGAGCAAAGGAGGTTGAGGGGCGACTTGATAGAGGTGTACAAGATTATGACGGGTTTGGATAGGCGAGACGGGGAAAGGCTGTTCCCAGTAGTTGATGGTACAAGGACTAGGGGACACAGATTTAAGGTTTTGGGCAAGAGATACAGGGGGGACGTGAGGAAAAACTTTTTTACGCAGCAAGTGGTGATGACCTGGAATTCGCTGCCAACGGAAGTGGTGGAAGCGGAGATACTCAATGTTTTCAAGGGGAGACTGGATAGGTACTTGAGGGAAATAAACTTGCAGGGCTACGGGGATAGAGCGGGGGAATGGGACTGACTGGATTGCTCTACAGAGAGCCGGCACGGACTCGATGGGCCGAATGGCCTCTTTCTGAGCCGTTATGACTCTATGACTCAATGTATAACAGGCGTCTGATCAGATATCTTCTATTACACTATCACCCCAAGTCAAAACTACCCGCAATGTGTCGTATACTGCTAGGACCGGCTGGTAAGCCTTGCAAAGTACCTGACCTGACAGCAGCTTCTTCTTGCTCTTGCTAGTCCGCTTGCAGTGCTGGGGATCACTGAATCCAGTACTTATTTTAGAAATAAATAGCTTTCTAGCTTTGTAATCAACTATGCAGCAGTTCTATTCGGAACCTAGACACAGCCGCTGCAACAATGCTTTTTTTGTTTGAATAAGGTTTAGCAATGCACCACACATTGTAGATTGAGAACCACGGGATATGTTGTGCTGTTGAACTAGTCATATGTTATGTTGGCAATAGTGACTTCAACAAGTTTAAAGCATATTTTCATTTCTGTGGCACCAAGAAGCCATTTCCTGAGAACAATAATTTGGCATTGTGCAAAATCTAATTGGAACCTGCCCAGCAGACTGCAATCTCACTATTACTGCTCTCTAACCCGTGAACAGCACCGGTGTGTCATCTAACATCAATATTAGGCTATGCTCTCATCTCTGCTTTGACCAGGCATGGGAATCTCACATGGGAAAACAGCTATATCTACATGGATATTAAAGGCACTTTATTAAGGATGGGCAATAAATGCTGGCCTTGCCAGCGACAGCCACATCCCGTGAATGAATAAAAAAAACTACGGATGCCTCCATGTGGGAAATGGGTCAGTATATCCCACGGAAATGAAAAGATCCCAGCCAAATACCAAGCAAGCCTTTATCGTGAACCCTGTACTACCCAACTCTCACCACAGAGCCTAAACCAATTCAACTACAGGTCATCTATTCTGCACGCTCCACAGAGATCACAAACCATTCACCTTTCCCCACCGATTCTCAACTAAACACCATGCAACCACTACAGACGCTTAACATTCTTTAGAATAGAATTACATAGAATTTACAGCACAGAAACAGGCCATTCAGCCCAACTGGTCTGTGCCTGTGTTTATGCTCCACACGAGTCTTCTTTTATCATCCAAAGACTCTCAAATTTTTCAATATCAATATAGACCTTTAACCACCCACCAATCGTCATGTCACAGATACTCAGCCCTTCCCACACACACTCAACACCACATCTATAGATCATCAGAAATGCTCAGTCATCCACTCCACAACAAGTCTCACGACTGACCCATACAATAGGTGTTCAATGATCTTTTCCTTCTTATAGAATATTCATTCCCCCCCGACCCCACAACCACATATTCTCAACCAGTCCCCACTCATGATACACTCTCAGGCTAGCTTTAACTGTAGTGTCAGTAAAAAGCATTTTGATTTTTGGACCAATAATACATTCAAAATCAGGCCTTGATCTGACTTATTTCAAGATGTCTCATTTAGCATTGCTCTGGAGTCCGGTCGGGCACTACAACTTCAGTGTTCGTGGAAATGTTACAACTGTAATATAAATACCGCCTCAAACAGCCACCAAAGATCTTCCACCTGTACCTCAACATTGACCCTTTCCAACTAAATACAGAAAACAAAATTCCAACTCACCTTGTCTTTATTTGCCTTGATTTGACGTAACACTGGCATATAAGTGCTGTTCATGAAAAAATAAATAAGTAAATGTCATGTAGAAAATGTGATTAATTCATCTCATTCCGAGCACACAATTAAAGAGAGATGCAAGAATTTTATCGAAATAATCTGATATCTAATTGTCTCTTACTGATCAACTTGGGACCTCCTATTATAGTGGAATTGATCAATGCTACACCTCACATCATTGATACTCATTGATCAATAATGAACATCTCAATGTATCCTCCACTTCCATTGATATTTATGGTGACTATGGACACTTAAGGGGAGGTAGTCAAGCAATGACCCAGTTTTGAATTCTCACAAAAGAAAGAAAGACTTGCATTTATATAGCGCCTTTCACGACCACCGGACATCTCAAAGCGCTTTATAGCCAATGAAGTACTGTCACTGTTGTAATGTGGGAAACGCAGCAGGCAATTTGCACACAGCAAGGTCCCACAAACAGCAATGTGATAATGACCAGATAATCTGTTTTTGTTATGTTGGTTGAGGGATAAGTATTGGCCAGGACACCGGGGATAACTCCCCTACTCTTCTTCAAATTAGTGCCATGGGATCTTTTAAGTCCACTTGAGATGGGGCCTCGGTTTACCATCTCATCCAAAAGACGGCACTTCCGACAGTGCAGCACTTCCCTCAGTACTGCACTGGAGTGTCAACCTAGCTTTACGTGCTCAGGTCCCTAGAATGGGAACTTGAATCCACAACCTTCTGACTCAGAAGCAAGTGTGCTACCAACTGAGCCACGGCTGACACTGTCACAGACCAATATTATATATCCCTTTACGGCCCATGTGGACAAAAGCCTAGAAATCCCTTGTCTAGGCTCACATGGAGGATGGGTACCTAGGTGAGATATGGAAGTGCTGCAGGTCCATTTGAAGCTGTACCCCAGAGTGAGTCTATGCCTTCAAGATAGCAGAGCAGGAAAGGGAAAAAATTGTAAAACAAAATATGGAGGGAAATTGACCATCATGGAGTTACTGTCTGTTTATGTGTTTTACCTATTGACTCACCGGGTGATGTTGCCCGTTGTAAAAGCGCTCACTAGCCACTGCATGTCCAATATTTTAAATGGGATCAGAACCAAGGACACATTGTCTGCGAGGTTCTGAGCACTTTCAGGGTACATGAAGTGATGCGTGGTTTTACTGCCCACGTCCCCCTCGTAGCCAGTGGTCCTTGCCCGATTCATCCTATGTAGACAGGAGACAAAAAAAGGAAAAATGAGTACGTTGTAAAACAGAAGGACATTAAGCAAGTGTTAAAATAATTCCTGCTCTATGTTGAGATAGCTCATAGGGTGGTGGTTGGGACACTACAATTTCAAAGATGAGCAGGGGAGTTCTCTTCAGTGTCCTGGCCAATATTTATCACTCAACCAACATCACTAAAACAGATTATCTAGCCATTATCATATTGATCTTTGTGGGAACTTGCAAATTGGCTGCCACATTTCCTACATTACAACAGTGACTACACTTCAAATGTACTTTATTGGCTGTAAAGCACTTTGGAACATCCTGAGGTTGTGATAGCCTTTCTTTCTTTTTACAATTGGTCTCAGTGTTCCTAGCATTCAGTGACTACAGCCATACTGCTCAGGAAGCTCCGAGCTTCTATCTCTGAGCTATGCTCAGTTAGTTAATCTTAGCTGGGGCAGCAATTTTGGGGTTTTATATCTCCGGCAGTGGATTAGCCTGCTGACATTCACTGCCGAGGCTTATAGATAAAAAATGGCCACTTGGTTGAGGTGCTAAACCTTGCAGATTAGGAAGGTCCAAGGTTCGATTCCTGATCTGCGCTAAAATGGGAAGGTTACAGAGAAAATTGGCATCACCCCCGTGCAAGCATGACACACAAATTTACAATTGAATCCATATTCTACGGGTGGATGAAATAAACTCTCTTAATGCTGGGAATGAAACCTGGGACCTTCTTCATTTAGAGCTTCCAATGTTATCTAATGAGCCATTACATAGCCTGTTGTTTGACCTAATCTTAGCTGGTGCAAAAGTTGGGGCTGTCTCAAAGCACTTCCCATACAAAGAATGACTTTGAACTGCAGTGGCAGTTATGTAGGGGGAACACAGGATCCATTTTGTACAGAACAAGATCCCACAAGCAACAATGGGATGAATGACCAGTTAATCTGCTTTTGATTGTTTTGGTTGAGAAAGGATTGTTGGCCAGGTCACTGGGAGAACTCCTTGCTCTTCTACAAATAGTGCCATGGGATCTTTAAGGTCTTCCCGAACCAGACGTCTGTGTTAGGTGGGTATTAAAGATCCCTATTTAAAGTTTCATCAGAAGGACAGGGCCTCTGCTAATGCAGCACTTTCTCAGTGGTGCACTGGAGTGTCATCTTACAATGTTGGGCTCGATATTCTGGAATGTGGCTCAACCCCACAATGTTCAGGCCCAGAGGCAAGAGTGCCAACTAAGCCAAGTTTGTCTCAGATTCAGATCACTAGAGGTTGACAAGCTCAATCTAGGTAGGTGAACAAACATCAGAGAACCACACATAGGAACATAGGAACAGAAGTAGGCCATTGAGCCCATCAAGCCTGTTCCACCATTCAATGAGATCCTGGCTGATCTGCGACCTAACTCCATATATCCGCCTTTGACCCATATCCCTTAATACCTTTGGTTAACAAAAGCTTTCAATCTCCGATTTAAATTAACAATTGATCTAGCATCAATTGCCGTTTGCGGAAAAGAGTTCCAAACTTCTACCTCCCTTTGTGTGTAGGAGTGTTCTCTAATTTCACTCCTGAAAGGTCTGGCTCTAACCTTTAGACTATGCCCCCTAGTCCTAGAATCCCAAACTAGCGGAAATAGTTTCTCTCTATCTACCCTATCTGTTCCCCTTAATATCTTGAAAACTTCAATCAGATCACCCCTTAACCTTCTAACTTCTAGGGAATACAACCCTAATTTGTGTAATCTCTCCTCGTAACTTAACCCTTGAAGTCCGGGTATCATTCTGGTAAACCTACGCTGCACTCCCTCCAAGGCCAATATATCCTTCCTAACTTGTGGTGCCCAGAATTGCTCACAGTGCTCCAGGTGTAACAGAGAAACATTATGGAATTTAATACAAAGAAGTGTGAGGTGATGCATTTTGGCAGAAGGGATGGGGAGAGGCAATATAGACTTAATGGCACAGTTCTAAAGAGTGTGCAGGGACAGAGGAACCTGGGCGTTCATGTGCATAGATCTTTGAAGGTGGCAGGACATATTGAGAGATTAATTAGCAAAGCATATAGGATCTTGGGCTTCATAAATAGAGGTATTGAGTACAAAAGCAGGGAAGATATGCTGAACCTTTATAAAGCTCTGGTTAGGCCACAACTAAAGTATTGCGTCCAGTTCTGGTCACCACACTTTAGGAAGGATGTGAAGGTCCTTGAGCGGTTGCAGAGGAGATTTACCAGAATGGTTCCAGGGATGAGGGATTTTAGCTACAAGGTTAGGTTGGAGAAGCTGGGGTTGTTCTCCTTGGAGCAAATGAGGTTGAGGGGAGATTTGATGGAGGTGTACAAGATTATGACGGGTTTGGATAAGGTAGACAGAGAAAGACTGTTCCCATTAGCTGATGGTACAAGGACTAGGGGACACAGATTTTAAGGGTTTGGGCAAGAGATACAGGGGGGGATGTGAGGAAGAACTTTTTTACGCAGCGAGTGGTAATGACCTGGAACTCGCTGCCGACAAGGGTGGTGAAGCGGAGACGTTCAATGATTTCAAAAGGAAATTGGATAGGCACTTGAGGAAAAGAAACTTGCAGGGCTACGGGGATAGAGCAGGGGAATGGGACTGACTGGATTGCTCTACAGAGAGCTGGCACAGACTCAATGGGCCGAATGGCCTCCTTCTGTGCCGTAATGACTCTATGGGGGAAAAATTAGGTCGCGCCCCGTTTGGGGCGCAAATATCGTCTGGACGCAAATATTAGCGCCTGGCGCTAATTATCGCCACTGACTGGAAACTTCACTTTTACCGCCCCGGGAGGTGAGTGGAGCGCTAAATCAGACGCTGCACACCTGTCTTAAGGCGCAAAGGCCGAGCAGTGAGGCGCTAACTCAGCGCGCGAGCACAGCGCAGGTGCTGCCAGTTAGCGAGGGAACACAGACACACTGGCGCCGGCCAGTTCTTAAAGCGGGGGGGGCCAACTGTTAGGATCAGTAGGCAAAACTACCTCACAAAGCGTTGACTCAATGCAGAAGTCTCTCTTTCTCTCTCTCCGAATCTCTCTCTCTCTCTCAGAACGAGTGGTGCAAAAATGTCAACCACAGAAAAAGACAGGAAGAGGCCCCCTTTAAATAGCGCCCCCCCCCCAGCCCCACAGCGATTGATAGCGTTCCAGTCTTCCGGTCGTTGGATGCGCCAGGCGGTAAGGCAGGGGGCGCCACTCAATTTCCGCTCCGGGGCGCCACAAGGGCGTTGCACCATGGAATGACGTCACAATCTGCGCGCGCAGGTTGTCGCAGCGGTAAAGTTTAGCGCCGCCGCACAATGTCTAGTTAAGTTCCCGAGCGGCGCAAACATCGCTGCGCCCGGGCGTTAGCGGCTTTGCGCCCCATTAGCACCCTCTTAAGGCGCTAACGGGAGGCGCAACCAACTGAATTTTTACCCCTATGACTCTATTATGATGTATGTTCCCTTTGGGTAGAAATTGAGCTTTGGGTTCAACTTACAAAGAGGTTTGTGAACTTTTTATCTTCCCTCCAATTTCTCTCCTACTCTCCTTTAGGTGCTGATATTAAGGAAATAAAAAGTATCGCACAGTGGTTTGAGAAATTTTAGCTGCAGGCATGGCATCATTAGCACTATTTTATTTGAGTTCTGAACTAGCCTCTTTCATCTCCTCTAATAGGCAGGCAACACACTACTGTTAGCACCAGGTGACTTACCTCATGACAAAATAATTAGAGTCAATTGATGGTCCGTAATTGGATCCTTTTAAATTCCCAGAATTCCCTACTACAGCACACGTCCTACATCTGTTTGGTCCCTGGTTCATGAACATGCTGTCTCCCGGAAACAGCTCAAATAGTTCTTTCATCAAGGTAGTGATATTAGTTGGCTTTTTCTCACTTTGCAGCTTCTATGGGAAGATAATATTAAAAAAAAAAGATTTATTAGTTTACGCCCAACAATTCCACACCATATTTAGAATCAGGTATAGCTTAGCTTTATTATAACGCTGTGTTTGGTGTCCAATGAGGGATTCAATATAGCATGGCTAAATCAATGAGGATGCTATGCATTGGACCATTGCATATAAGGACTGAGGCTGTCTTTCTGATGGGCTAGCTCACACTGTTGTGTAAATATTTTGTTCATTTGTAGTATTGGGGGTAATTTTGATTTTGGACTAATTGAAATCAATGGAAATGAAAATCAGGAGTAATGTTTAATGGGCGATATACCTCATTGATATAGCTCATTTCGCACTATCTCCCAAAGTAAAAATTAGCCCATTGAGTTGCATCTTTCATGACCCCTGGACATTCCAAAGTGCTTCACAGCCAATAAAGTTCTTTTGAAGTGTAGTCACTGTTGTAATGTAGTGAAACGCAGCTGCCAATTTATGCTTATCAATGAGTTAAATGACCAGATAATCTGTTTTAGTGATGTTGCTTGAGAAATAAATGTTGGCCAGGACAATGGAAGAACTCTGACGAAAGGCCATCGACCTGAAACGTTAACTCTGTTTCTCTCTCCACAGATTCTGCCTGACCTGCTGAGTATTTCCAGCATTTTCTGTTTTCATTTCAGATGTCCAGCATCCACTGTACTTTGCTTTTGTATCAATGGAAGAACTCCCCTGCTCTTCTTCGAAAAGTGCCATGGGATCTTTCATGTCCTTTGAGAGATGGGACCACGATTTAACATCTCATTCAAAAGATGGCACCTCCAACAGTGCAGTGCTCCCTTAGTGCTGTACTGAAGCATCAGCCTTAATTATGTGCTCATCTCTCTGGAGTATGGCTGAAACTCACGACCTTCTAACTCAATAACGACAACTTACATTTATATAGCACCTAAACGTCCCAAGGATTTTCACAGGAGCATTATCAAACAAAATTTGACACTTAGCCATGTAAGGAGATATTAGGACAGGTGACCAAAAGCTTGGTCAAAGAGGTAGGCTTTAAGGAGTGTCTTAATGAAGGAGAGATAGGTAGCGAAGTGGAGAGGTTTAGGGAGGAAGTTCAGAGGAGAGACTGCCACCACTGAGTTAAGGCTGACATGAGGTACTCTATCTGCCATTTCTTCATGAAGCAAATAGAAAGCAAAACTTCCGTTCACTTCCCAAGGACCGCGCAAAGTGCTTCATAGCCAACAAATTACTTTTGAAGTGCAGCCACTGTTGTTATATAGACAAAAATAGGAACAAAAAACTGCACACAGAAAAGTGCTTTAAACAGCATCAGAGACAGTCAATCTGTTTTTGATGGTGTTGGTTAAGGTATAAATGTTGGCCAGGATATCCTGTTCTTTTTCAAATTGTGTGATTAGATCTTTTACATTCATCTGAACAGGCAGGCCTTGATTTAATATCTCAACTGAAAGGTGGCACCTCCAACAATGTAGTGCTCCCTCAGTACTGCAAAAGAATTATCAGCTTAGATCAATCCATGGGTAGGGGTGGGAATTCTTCTCTACCACGCGGAGTTTCGACAAGGTGGTACTTCTGCCCGTTGATGCAGTCTGCTCCATCTTGAAAGAGCCCTACTGCCTGCTGTTCAAATCGCCTGCCTGTTTCAGGCAACAGGTCTCTTTTAAAACAGGAAATCGGGGTCCTATGAAGTACATAGGAGCCCGATTGCTATTTTGGTCAGAAGTGGTCTGACGCTGAGCAGTGCAGGCTCTGACCAGTTCCACAGGCAATGGTACTGAAGAGGCCCGCCAAAGATAAGTGTCAAATTATTTTTGTGGGACCCAGAGGAGCAGGAGTGACCCACTGGGGCTCACAAAAATAATCTGGGCTGTTGCCGCCCCAGGGGTCACTTCCGTGATCACGACCGCCCCCACCCCCTCCCCGCAACTTACCTTGCAGGCAGATGTCCTGGACCGATCGTAAGGCCTCAATCTGAACAGCTGCATCGGGTTACCTGTTTGGCACCTCGCAGATTGCCTGACAAATTTAAATGAGGCCAGTCTGTTGCTCAAAAGTCAAAATCATCCCCATTGTCTTTTTTAAATAGTCAACTCCATTTGTACATTGGGTAACTTTACTATTGTATTGTCAGTTTTTTGTAGATATTTTTGATTTTAGATATTATTTTATACACTGTAAATGCTTTCTCTCAATAATCCGTCCTGCGCAGAGTTCTGTGGTCTGAGGATTAACGATAAATATAAACAGAAAATGCTGGAAATACTCAGCGGGTCAGGAAGCATTTCGGGAGAGAGAAACAGAGTTAACGTTTCAGGCTGGTGACCTTTCGTCAGAACTGGAAAATGTTACAGATGTAACAGGTTTTAAGCAAGTACAGAGGCAGGGAATGTAAGAAGAAGTTCAGACAGGCGGAGGAGGGTGATGGTCGATGGGGACTGGTTGGTCCTCCGTTCAAGGAAGAAGCGGAGGGCCCGCAGGCCATCCTGGTGGAGGATGGAGGTGCGGAGGGACTTTATCCTCAACCAAGGATTCCCCTCCCCTGTGGTTGACATGGACCTCGACCGTGTCCATCCCATTTCCCACGCTCAGCCCTCACCCCTTCTCCTCCCTCCCAGAACCACGATAGGGTTTCCCTTGTTTTCACCTTCCACCCCACCAGCCTCCACATTCTACGAACCATCCTCCGCCCTTTCCAGCGCAATGCCACCACCAAACACATCTTCCCCTTTCCTCTTCTATCAGTATTCCGAAGGGACCGTTCCCTCCCCAACACCCTAGTCCAGTCTTCCATTACCCCCAACACCAGCTCCTCTTCCTACGGCACCATCCCATGTAAGCACAGGAGATGCAACATCTGCCCTTTCACCTCCTCCCTTCCCACCGTCCAGGGCCCCAAACACTCCTTCCAGGCGAAACAGCGATTTACTTGTGCTTTCAATTTAATATACTGTATTCGCTGCTCACGATGCAGTCTCCTCTACATTTGGGAGACCAAAAGCAGATCGCTTTGCTGAACACCTCCGTTCAGTCCGCAAGTGTGACCCTGAGCTTCCGGTCGCTTGCCATTTTATTTCTCTGACCCACTCCCACTCTGACCTCTCTGTCCTCGGCCTCCTATACTATTCCAATGAAGCTCAACAGAAGCTCGAGGAACAGCACCTCATCTTTCGATGAGGCACTTTACAATCTTCCGGACTCAACATCAAGTTCAACAATTTCAGGTCATAACCACTGCTCCCATTTTTTTGGACAGTGGGTGCCAGTAATGATTTTGCTGTTCATTTAATCACTCCTGCCTTCCACCCTCTCACAGACCTGCTCTTTTGTTCTTTCCTCCTCTCCACCCTGCCTTTCCCTGCCTCTGTAATTGCTTAAAACCTGTTACATCTGTAACATTTTCCAGTTCTGACGAAAGGTCACTGGCCTGAAACATTGGCCCTGAATTTGTAGTCGGAGGCTTCCCGTGGGGAAACGCCTCCGATCCACAAATAAAATGCCCGCGTACCTGATGGTCCGAGAGGTACGGAGATTCGTGGTCCTGGGCCTCTCCGGGCACCCGCGGGTAGAGGCCCACGTATCTCCGGGGCGCAGGTGGTTCGCAAGTGCTGCTGGGATCACGTGGGCCGGCCCAACGATTTAAAGAAGGGAATCCCCATTCATACTTATGGGGATTCCGTATGTACGGAAACCCCATAAGCATGAATGGGAATACCCCCAAAAATACATCTACACTTCAAAGAAATGAAGAAAAAAATCATATAATTAAAATTAATTAAAATGGCATTTAATTAAATATTTAAAACAAAAATTTAATTTTTTGAAAAATAAATGTACATGTTTTAAAGGGGCGAAAAATAAACTTACCTTATTTCACAGGTGTTTAAATGTATAAATTATTGATAACATTTTTTTTTCTGGTAAAATTCTGACAGGACTAGACAGACTGGATGCAGAGGGGCTGTTTCCCTGGCTGGAGGGTCTAGAACGAGGGGTCACAGTCTCAGGATACGGGGTAGGACATTTAGGACTGAGATGAGGAGAAATTTCTTCACTCAGACGGTGGTGAACCTGTGGAATTCTCTACTACAGAAGGCTGTGGAGGCCAGGTCACTGAATATATTTAAGAAGAGATAGATAGGTTTCTAGACACAAAAGGCATCAAGGGGTATGGGGAGAGAGCGGGAATATGGTATTGAGAGAGGATCAGCCATGATCATATTGAATGGCGGAGCAGGCTCGAAGGGCCGACTGGCCTACTCCTGCTCCTATTTTTCTATGTTTCTATGTTCTAAAAGCAGGCCTTAAGCCTGTTTCTACCAGGCGTAAGAATTTCACAGGCATTATCTGGCAGAAACAGCCCAACTCTCCGCCCGCGGATGCCCTTTTCCCAGGGATTCGTACGATCTGTCAAGAAGATGCTTATGTAAGAATGTAAATGGTTAACGCAGAAGCGAAAAGCTTTTGTGAGATTATAAAATGTATTGGCGGAAAAATTTGGTTAATTTGCGCCTCCCAGGCTAACGGGGCGCAAAGCAACTAGCGCCCGGGCGCGGCGCCGCTAACGCCTCCCGCGAAATTCAGCGGGAGGTTAGCGGTAACCATTAGCGCCCGCGGCGCTGCACCTCCGGCGATGACATCATCTCCGTGCGCAGCGCCCCTGCTTGCACCCCGGCCGCGATCTTCGGTAGCGCCCCCTGACTTACCGCCAGACGCTATGTCCGACAGGGTTAGGGGGGCGTACATGCGGCCGGTGCGGTGCAAATTAAAGGGGAGGTGCTGGGCAGCCAATTTTGTTGCTGGCCGCCTGCCAGCACCTGCCCCCATTGCTGTCCCTGGCTTCCTGTGAAGCCCCAAAGGGGGTGCGACCCAATTTTGCCCCCCATTGATTTTTATAAGTATTCATTTTTCTTGTTAAATCGCTCTTACTGTTTACAAGACATGACAGTTGGTCTTTAAGACCGTGCAAAGTGCAACTATATTTCTGTAAAATGGAGCATGAGATTAAATCAGGTTTGTGCAGAGATAAAAGCGTTGGATCTAATGCTTCTACTGCCTGTTTTGGCAAAAAACTATGGGCTGGATTTTGTCTTGGGGTCGGGTTGGGGTCGTGTAATCCACATTTCGTGTTTCCTCCCCGACTCCAGATTAATGTGGGTGCCTGATGCAATTTTCACTTAATTGGGCAATTGAGTTCGAGCATGTGGGAACCCATGAACTAATGAGTGTTTTCAGTCTGAAAGTCGCCTCTGATGATGTCATCATTACTGACTGCCTAGTCTCAGAGACTGTTGGTGAGAGAGGACTTGCCTGGCTTATGATGTGAGTGGGCCTAGATTGATGCAAAAATGGAGAGAGAGAGAGAGAGAGAGAGTTTTTTGCCAAGTAAGTCCTCCCAGGCAGTCTCTTAAAGCATTCAATCCAGCAGCATCACAGGCAATGTTCAGACCTAATACTACTAGTACCACTACCACCTTCATCACATCTCCGTTGTAATAGTGGACCTGCAGCCGATAGTCAGCTATCCACTTGTGCTCCCGCCAGGTTTCACTGGAGTGTTTCACACCAGGCGTGCTTCACATCAGAAGAGGGTTAAACTAGCTACAGCGTTTCAAAATCGCATTACAGAGCCAATTTAGAGCTTGTTAAGGGCTTCAATGGCCTCTCCCGCCTCTTGGAGGCGGGATGGAATCGGGAACCCCGCGACTGATTATGTCAAAATTGCGTGGAGGCGGGATGGTGTCGGGATAGGGTCGGAAACCACGACCCCGCAAATTTAACCCCCCACACGCCTCCAAACCCGACTCCATGGGTCATTCAAAATCCAGCCCTATGTTTGTTGCTATGCAAGCAGTTTTTGCAAAAGCAAGTCACAGCTATTTTTGGTTATTGGTTAAAGACTATGGGCCAAAAACTGAGTAGTGCCTCTCTTGGGGTGCTAACTTCGTTGGGGCGCTACTTTTAGTGCCCCGGAAAAATTAGCGCCCCCGCGACGGAAATTGAGTGGTAACGTCCCAAGAGGGAAGTGGGGCGCTACTGGAAGCGTCCCGCCTCCCTCTTGGGGCGCTGCGAGGGAATATCGCGGCGCTACGTGCCACAGCGCCACACGCTGCAGCGGTCGCGCCACGGTATTGCAGGCCTTCCTCCCCTTCTTAAAGGGGAGGGGCCTTGCGCAGCGCGACCCAGGGCCCAGCTGGGTCCCCGGGGATCGAGAGTGCCGGCAAAAGAGCCCGGCACTCAAGAGAAGTGCTGGGCTCATGGAGCGCAGCCGGCACTCCGCGGGGGGGCGGGTAAGGAGGCCGGGGACGGGAGCGGAGGCAGGTGCTGGCAGGCGGCCAGCAACAAAAATGGTCGCCCTGCACCTGGCCTTTAAATAGCGCCTCCCTGGCCGCAGGTAGGCCCCCCTGACCCCGTCGGACACAGCGTCCCGAAGATCGTGGCCGGGGCGTGAGCGGGACGCTGCGCACGGTGATGATGCCATCGCCGGCAGCGCGGCGCAGCGCTGTGGAGCACTGCCGGTTACCGCCGCCGCTAACCTCCCGCTGAATTTTGCGGGAGGTGTTGACGGCGCCGTGCCTGGGCGCTAGTTGCTTTGCGCCCGTTAGCGAGGGCGCTAATGGGAGGTGCAAAGCAACCAAATTTTTCCCCCTATGTCTTGCGAAGTCTATGTCATTCACAGGTCGAGAAAGAACAGAAAGAGACATCGAGATAAGATAAGGGGGTATACGTGCAAAGAAGAATAGGTGAAATGGAGACCCTAGGGCAACTAGTGAGTGGTCAAATAAGGTCAGGTGGCCAAGGAAAAGGATTTTAAAAAGTGTTGGACGCAGAGGGGGAGAACACCCTGAATCGACCGCAGTTTGCGCAAGGTGGATACATGCTGGCTTCGGTTTAACACCTTCCTGGCTGTGAGAGGAGAGGGAGGCGACTCACGCTAACGCTGTCCAGTGACCGGGCAGTAATATAAATCTGTTTGGTACTGTAAACTACTGCTTGAGATACTGTTGTCATGTTGATCTCTGCTGTGTGACAAATAAAAGACTAGTCCGAGCCCATTGCAAAACAAGGAGAGAAAGGTAAATTGGCTGAGTACGCTGAAATCCTGACACTTGACAGATCGCAAGTTCTTGGTTTTAATGCATGTGCAGCACATGTCTAAACCCTTACAGGCGTGTACACACCTCATACACACCCGTAGGGGCCACAAATTACGGCCCAATAACTCTTGTTTCTCTCTCCACAGATGCTGCCAGACATGCATTTCCAGCATTTTCTGTTTATATTTCAGATTTCCAGCATATTTTGCCTGAGGATTAATAATACTTATTGCAATGATCTGCTTACAAGATTAAACATAGTCTTGTGCTACACTACATAATCTCTTTGAATAGGCAGATATTACTTTTACAGACTAAATAAATGTATTTATATATATATATAAATATATTTATTTACAATTAAATAGAAAGTTTAAAGCAAAAAATAATTAAGTAACTTTTAGCAAGTGCGATACCAAACATAAGTATATTAAGGGTTAGTATTCCTTTTCAGATATAGGCCTAGAGGGAGTGGTGTCAATATTTGCAGATGATACCAAATTAAGAGGTATAGCTAATTCTTTAGAAGACCAAAGGACGCTGCAAAGGAATATTGATAAGTGGGAGAATAGTCTAAAATGTTGCAGATGGTACTCAATAAAAGTGTGACATCTCATTTTGGCAAAGAAAAACCAGCAGTAATTATGCTACGAATGGACGAAGCCTTGTTGCTATGGAAGAGCAGAGGGATTTGGTTTATAGGACATTAAAGGTTGATAAGGCTGTAAAAAAAAAAGCTAAAATGGAATTCTAGGTTTTATCACAAGAGATGCAGAATATAAAAGCCAAGAGGTAATGATGAGCCTATATAAATCCTTAATAAGACCTCAGTCGGAGTACTGTGTGCAGTAATAGGTTCCACACTATAGGAAGGAATTTGAGGCTTAGAGAGGCTACAACGCAGATTTACTTGAATGCTGACTGGTATGAAGAAATACAAATATGAAATAGGACTAGAAAAATTGGGTCTTTTTTCATTAGAACACTGCAGATAACGGGACGTTATGATAAAGGTGTTTTAAATTATATAAGGATAGGATTGGGTAGATAGAAGCAGACTGTTTCCACTAGAATGGGTGCCCATAGATACAAGTAAAAGAGCTGTATGTGCACAGAGCTGTGAGTATCTGCTAAAAGAGTGGCAACAGGAATTTGGAGAGAGTGGGAATTCAGTGCAGAGGGTGAAGTCCTTTAAACCAACAGTAAATATATAAATAATCAGAGTAATGAATTAGATCTAGAGGGATAAAATTAAAATTAACTAAGTAGAGGATACCAACATTAAAGGGATCCAAATTGCATGAAATAAAAATCTGGTATACATAATCATTACCATCGCCGAATCCCCCACCATCAACATCCTGGGGGTTACCATTGACCAGAAACCTAACTGGACCAGCCACATGAATATTGTGGCAACAAGAGCAGGTCAGAGGCTGGGTATTCTGCGGCGAGTGTCTCACCTCCTGACTCCCCAAAGCCTTTCCACCATCTACAAGGCATAAGTAAGGAGTGTGATGGAATACTCTCCACTTGCCTGGATGAGTGCAGCTCCAAGACCACTCAAGAAGCTCGACACCATCCAGGACAAAGCAGCCCATTTGATTGGCATGCCATCCACCACCTTAAACATTCACTCCCTCCACCACCGGCGTACCGTGGCTGCAGTGTGTACCATCTACAAGATGCACTGCAGCAACTCACCAAGGCTTCTTCGGCAGCACCTCCCAAACCCGCGACCTCTTCCACCTAGAAGGACAAGGACAGCAGGCGCATGGGAACACCACCACCTCCAAGTCACACACCATCGTCACTGGGTCAAAATCCTGGAACTCCCTCCCTAACAGCACTGTGGGAGTACCTTCACCACACAGACTGCAGCGGTTCAAGAAGGCGGCTCACCACCACTTTCTGAAGGGCAATTAGGGATGGGCAATAAATGCTGGCCTTGCCAGCGACGCCCAGATCCCATAGGCGAATAATAAATAAATAAATAGGTGTAAGCTAAAGACATATAGATAACATAAGAGATATTATATATATAGTAAGTAGATAGACTTTTAAGCAAAATGGACAGCTGAGACCCATTGCCTGCAATTCCTGTGCCATGTGGGAACTCCAGGACGCTTCACGCCTCCAGTTGCTCAAACTCGAGTTCAGGGTTTCTGAGCTTGAGGAGCGGCTGGAGTCACTGCAGGGCATACGGCAGGCTGGGAATCTCCTGGAGCACCCATTCCATGGAGGCGGTCACCCTCGCAGCAACAGGAAGTTCAGGAGAATAGTAAGTGGCTGGCCATCCGGCAGGGTTTCAGGAGGCAGGCAGTGCAGGAATTCTCCAGGAATGTGGTACTCTCAAGCCGGTTTTCAGTGCTGAATGCCAGTGAGGGTGACGACACCTTGGGGGAGTGCAGTCTAGCGCACATGGGACTGTGGGGCAAATGACTGCACAGGAGGACACAGCAAAGTGTAGAAATGCAGTGGTCATAGGGGATTCAATAGTCAGGCGGGACAGGCAGGTGTTTCTGCAACCGCCGACATTAGTCCGCATTGCCTCCCTTGTGCCAGGGTAAAGGACAGAACTGAACGAGAGAGTGCAGAACATTTTGAAGGGAGAAGGGGAACAGCCAGAAGTCATGGTCCATGTGGAAATCAATGACATAGGAAGGAAGGGTTGAGGTCCTGCAGTCAGAGTATCAGGAGCTAGGGAGGAAGTTAAAAAGCAGGACCTCAAAGATGGTAATCGTTAGAGTACTCTCAGTGCCACGCGCTAGTTAGCAGAGGAATAGTAGGATAAAACAGGTTAATGCGTGGCTGGAGAAATGGTGCAGGAGGGAGGGCTTCAGATTCCCGGGGCATTGGGACCAGCTCTGGGGCAGGTGGACAGGTTGCACCACAACAGAGCTGGGACCAATGTCCTCACGGGAAGATTAACTAGTACTTTGGGGGAGGGTTTAAACTAATTTGACAGGGGGACGGGTACCAAGATGAACATTAGAGAGGAGAAACAAGGTGCATAGAGGGAGAGGCAAATAGCACTAGAGAAAAGAATAGTTCAGAAATAGGTGGGTGGGGTCAGACATGGAGGCAAAATTTCGTGAAGAAACGGTGGGCGCCGCTCTTTCACCAGCTGGTGGCGGGTTCCGCGGCGTCCACCATTTTCCAAGGGCTGGCAGCGCTGCCGGTAAAAGCGATGGTCATGGAAATTTAAATTAGGGAGAGGGTGACGTTAGTCAGTGCACGCCGACTTAATGTCACCTCGGCGAAAATGGACTGCAGCGCTGAGTTCAGCGCTGGGGCCTAAGCTCGCTATGAAATCCCAGCATTCAGCAGGCTCACAGAGGTGCTGTTATCACCTCTTAAAGGGACACACACATCTTTCAGGTAAGTTTGCATTTAAGCTTTTGGACTGGATTTTTAAAATTTTACTGAAGTAGTGGCTTGCTGCAATAGATATTAAAAGTTTTTTAAGTGTGCAGGGAGCGCTGCTGGACACTTGCAAGCCCTCGGATGGTAAAGGAAGGCCTCTGAGAAGCCAGAAAATGCTGCAAATACTCAGCAGGTCAGGCAACATCCGTCGAGAGAGAAACAGAGTTCACGTCTCAGGTCGAGATGCTACCTGACCTGCTGAGTATTTCCAGGATTTTATGCTTTTATTTCAGATTTAAAACATCCGCTCACAGAGGGCAGAGGAAGACTAAAAGCCGACAAATCCCCAGGACCCGACGGCCTACATCCTAGGGTTCTAAAAGAGGTGGCTGAAGAGATAGTGGATGCATTGGTTTTGATCTTCCAAAATTCCCTAGATTTTAGAATGGTTCCAGCGGATTGGAAGGTCGCAAATGTAACACCGCTATTCAAGAAAGGAGGGAGAGAAAAAACAGGGAACTGTACAGGCCAGTTAGCCTGACATCAGTGGTCGGAAAAATGCTGGAATCCATTGTTAAGGTAGTGGTATCAGGGCACTTAGAAAATCATAACATGATTAGGCAGAGTCAACATGGTCAGACTCTATTTGGTTACAATTAAGGAACAATAGAGGAGCTATTAGTGTCAGCCATGGCTCAGTTGGTAACACACTTGCCTTTGAGTCAGAAAGTTATGGGTTCAAGTCCCACTCCAGAGACTTGACACAAAAATCTAGGCTGACACTTCAGTGCAGTGCTGAGGGAATGCTGCACTGTTGGAGGTGCAGTCCTTCGGATGAGACGTTAAACCGAGGCCCTGTCTGCCCTCTCAGGTAGATGTAAAAGATTCCATTTTGAAGAAGAGCAGGAAAGTTACTCCTGGTGTCCTGGCCAATATTCATCCCTCAATCAACATCACTAAAAACAGATTATCTGGTCATTATCACATTGCTGCTTGTGGGAGCTTGCTGTGTGCAAATTGGCTGCTGCTTTTCCTACATTACAACAGTGACTACACTTCAAAAGTACTTCATTGGCTGTAAAGTGCTTTGGGATGTCCTGAGGTCATGAAAGGCGCTATATAAATGCAAGTCTTTCTTTTGTTTTTCTTTATTATGCTGTTGGCTGTATCCTATAGGCCACCAAATAGTGGGAAGGAGATAGAGGGTCAAAGTTGCAGGCAAAAAACTAGAAAAATGCAAGAATTACAAAGTAGTCATAATGGGAGACTTCAATTATCCTAATATAGAATGGGATAGTAACAGTGTAAAGGGCAAAGAGGGGATGAATTCCTGAAATGTGTACAAGAGAACTTTCTTGATCAGTATGTTTCTAGCCCAACGAAGAAGGAAGCAGTGCTGGATCTAGTTCTGGGGAATGAAGTGGGGCAAATGGAGCATGTTTCAGTGGGAGACAAGGTACAATCAAACATAAAAATACTTAATTGGAGCAGGGCTAACTTCAATGAGTTGAAAAGGGATCTGGCCCAGGTGGACTGGAATCAAAATTGGTAGGCAAAACAGTAATTGAACAATGGGAGGCCTTCAAAGAGGAGATGGTTCGGGTACAGAATAGACACATTCCCATGAGGGGGAAAGGAAAGGCATCCAAAGCTAGAGCTCCTTGGATGACTTATAGAGGTTAAAATGAAACAGAAAAAGAGGCTTATGACAACCGTAAGGTTCATAATACAGTAGAGAACCAAGCTGAATGTAAAAAGTACAGAGGAGATCTAAAAAAGGGAAAAAGAGGGGCAAAGAGACAGTACGAGAATAGAATAGCGGCTAATATAAAAGGGAATCCAAAAGTCTTTTATAAGCACATAACTAGTAAAAGGATAGTCAAAAGGAGGGTGGGGCCAATTAGGGACCGAAAAGGAGATATTCATGTGGAGGCAGAGGGCGTGGCTGAGGTACTAACTGAGTACTTTGGGCTGGATTTTGATACTGGGGCGGGTTGGGGTCGTGTCATCCACTTTTCGTGTTATCCACCCAACTGCAATTGGATGTGGGAGATTGATGCAATTTTCACCTAATTGGGCAATTGAGTTCCAGCATGTGGGAACCCATGACCCAATTTGTGATTTCAGTCTGAAAGTCACCTTTGATGATGTCATCATTGCTGCTGCATTGAAGGTCAGAGACTGCTTGGCCTTTGCTGTGAGAGGACCTGCATTGAAGGTCTTCTGAGACTGCCTGGCCTTTGCTGTGAGAGGACCTGCATTGAAGGTCTTCTGAGACTGCCTGGCCTTTGCTGTGAGAGGACCTGGATGCAAAATGACCACCACCGCCGCTCCCACCAGGTTTCACATTCGTGGTTCAGAACAGGCGTGCTTCACGTAGAAAAAGGGTTAAAATCACAAAGGCCTTTCAAAATGGCATTATAGAGGCAATTTAGTGCTTGTTAAGGGCCTTAACAGCCTATCCCGCCTCTTAGAGGCAGGATGGAGTCGGGACCAGCAGACACAATTTAATTAAAATTGCGTGGAGGCGGGATGGAGGTGGGCTTGTGCCCGCCCGCCAGTTTTCGCAATTTTAACCCCCCACACGCCTCCAAATCCATCTCCACGGGTCAATGAAAATCCAGCCCTTTGCGTCTGTCTTCACTAGAGAAGAGGATGCTGCCAATATAGCAGTAAAGGAGGAGGCTGTAGCAATATAGGATAGGATAAAAACAGATACAGAATAGGTACTTAAAAGGTTGGCAGTCCTCAAGGTAGAAAAGTCACCCGGTCCGGATGGAGTGCATCCTAGGTTACTGAGAGACTAAGGGTGGAAATTGCGGAGGCTCTTACACAATTTTCCAATCCTCCTTAGATTTGGGGGTGGTGCCAGAGGACTGGAGGAGTGACAATCTTACACCCCTGTTTAAAAAAGGGGAGAGGAATAAACCCAGCAACTACTGGCCAGTCAGCCTAACGTCAGTGGTGGGGAACTTTTAGAGACAATAATCCAGGATAAAATTAATTGTCATTTGGAAAAGTATGGGCTAATAAATGAAAGTCAGCATGGATGTTAAAGGCAAATTGTGTTTGACTAACTTGATTAAGTTCTTTGATGAAGTAACAGAGAGGGTTGATGAGGGTAGTGCGGTTAATCTTGTGTACATGGACTTTCAAAAGGCGTTTGACAAAGTAACACATAATAGACTTGTTAGCAAAATTAAAGCACCTGGCATTAAAGTGACAGTGGCACCAAGGATGCAAGATTGGCTAAGGGACAGAAAGCAAGAGAGTAGTGGTGAATGGTTGTTTTTTAGACTGGAGGGAAGTATACAGTGGTGTTCCCCAGGGGTTGGTATTAGGACCACTGCTCTTTTTGATATATATTAATGACCTGGACTTGGGTATACAGGGCATAATTTCAAAGTTTGCAGATGTTATGAAACTCGGAAATGTAGTAAACAATGAGGAGGATAGTAACAGACTTCAGGACGACATAGACAGACTGGTGAAAAGGGCAGACATGGCAGATGAAAGTTAAGCAGAGAAGTGCGAAGTGATACACTTTTGTAGGAAGATGAAGAGAGGCAATATGAACTAAATGGTACAATTTTAAAGGTGGCGCAGGAACAGAGAGAACTCGGGATTTATGTAAACAATTCTTTGAAGGTGACAGGGCAAGTTAATAGAAACATAGAAAAATAGGAGCAGGAGTAGGCCATTCGGCCCTTCGAGCCTGCTCCGCCATTCAATATGATCATGGCTGATCCTCTATCTCAATACCATATTCCCGCTCTCTCTCATACCCCTTGATGCCTTTTGTGTCTAGAAATCTAACTATCTCCTTCTTAAATATATTCAGTGACTTGCCTCCATAGCCTTCTGTGGTAGAGAATTCCACAGGTTCACCACCCTCTGAGTGAAGAAATTTCTCCTCATCTCAGTTCTAAATGTCCTACCCTGTATCCTGAGACTGTGACCCCTCGTTCTAGACCCCTCAGCCAGGGGAAACATCCTCCCTGCATCCAGTCTGTCTAGCCCTGTCAGAATTTTATATGTTTCAATGAGATCCCCTCTCATTCTTCTAAACTCTAGTGAATACAGGCCTAGTCGACCCAATCTCTCCTCATACGACAGTCCTGCCATCCCAGGAATCAGTCTGGTGAACCTTCGCTGCACTCCCTCTATGGCAAGTATATCCTTTCTTAGGTAAGGAGACCAAAACTGCACACAGTACTCCAGCTGTGGTCTCCTGTACTCAAATCCTCTTACAAGGAAGGCCAACATACCATGTGCCTTCCTAACTGCTTGCTGCACCTGCATGTTTGCTTTCAGTGACTGGTGTTAAAGGACACCCAGGTCCCTCTGTACGTCAACATTTCCCAATCTATCACCATTTAAATAATACTCTGCCTTTCTGTTTTTCCTACCGAAGTGGATAACTTCACATTTATCCATGTTATACTGCATCTGCCATGTATTTGCCCACTCACTCAACTTGTCTAAATCGCCTTGAAGCCTCTTTGCATCCTCCTCACAACTCACAATCCCACCTAGTTTTGTGTCGTCAGCAAACTTGGAAATATTACATTTGGTTCCCTCATCCAAATCATTGATATATAATGGGCCAAAAATTCATCCCACTGCGCGAGAGTATGCAGTGCGTACTCTCGCGTATTCTCTCTCCAATTGCCGGTTTTCTGCATGCCCTGCGCATGCGCTGAAAACCGGCACTTGGTCTTTTGAAAAGGGGGCGGTTCCTCGGTGCATCGCGTGCGCGCTACAGGCTGCGCGCACGCTGTGCACTTCGTGCTTTGGACGCGCAGGTAAGGACGGAAGATTTTAGAAATGGAAAAAGGAGGAGTAAGACCCACTTTTAACAAGGTAAGTAGTGAATTAAGTATTTTTTTGAATTTTTTTTAACAGGTATATCTTTTTTAGAGACTTTAAAGACAGGTAAGTTTATTTTTATAACTTTTTAAAAGATTTTAAATTTTTTCAAAAATTTAATTTTTTATTTAAAATGGTTAATTTATTTAACTATACTTATTTTATTAATGTGATGGTTTTTTAAAAAATTTAATTGAGGTTTAGCTGTTATTTTGGGGGGGTGTAAGATTCATAGATTTCACAGCACGTATGTGAAACTTATGAATGGAAGATGGTGTGCTGCCATTGGCTCTAACTGAGTCACGTGATCCCACAGCTCGCACGAATTCACTACGCCGGTGGGATACGCAAGCACTGCCCAGCTGATGTCTGGAACATCAAGTTCGTGCGAGCTGGATCTGAAAAAGCACACGCGGAGTGAGAGATCGCGGGGAAGCCTTACCCCCGCGGGAACAGAGCGAGATCAATTTCTGGGCCATTGTGAATAGCTGGGGCCCAAGCACTGATTCCTGCAGTACCCCACGAGTCACCGCCTGCCACCCCGAAAAAGACCCCTTTATTCCTACTCTCTGTTTCCTGTCTGCTAACCAATTTTCAATCCATGCCAGTATTTAACCCCGATCTCATGTGCTTTAATTTTGCACACTAACCTCTTATGTGGGACTTTATCAAAGGCATTCTGAAAATCCAAATACACCACATCCACTGGTTCTCCCTTATCTATTCTACCAGTTACATCCTCAAAAAACTCCAGTAGGTTTGTCAAACACAATTTCCCTTTCATAAATCCATGTTGACTTTGTCTAATCCTGTTGATATTTTCTAAGTGTCCTGTTATCACATCCTTTATAATAGACTCTAGCATTTTCCCTATTACTGATGTTAGTTCCCTGTTTTCTCCCTCCTTCCTTTTTTAAATAGTGGGGTTACATTTACCACCCTCCAATCTGCAGGAACTGTTCCATAATCTATAGAATTTTGGAAGATGACAACCAATGCATCCACTATTTCCATGGCTACCTCTTTTAGTACTCTGGGATGCAGATTATCAGGCCCTGGGTATTTATCGGCTTTCAGTCCCATTAATTTCTCCAGCACTATTTTTTTACTAATACTAATTTCCTTTAATTCCTCCTTCTCACTAGACCCTTGGTTCCCTAGCATTTCTGGTTTTATTAATAGAGGAATAGAGTACAAAACCTTTATAAACACTAGTTAGGCCACAGCTGGAAAATTGTGTTCAATTCTGGGCACTACACTTTAACAAGGATATCAAGACCTTGGAGAGGGTGCAGAAGAGATTTACTGGAATGCTACCAGGGATGAGGGACTTCAGTTATGTGGAGAGACTGCAGAAGCTGGGTTTGTTCTCCTTAGAGCAGAGAAGGTTAAGAGGAGATTTGATAGAGGTGTTCAAAATTATGAATGATTTTGATGAGAGTAAACAAGGAGAAACTTTCAGTGACAGAAGGGTCGGTAACCAGGGGACACAAATTTAAGGTGATTGGCAAAAGAACCAGAGGCGACACGATATATTCTTTACACGAGTTGCTACAATATGGAATGCACGGACTGAAAGGGCGGTGGAAGAAGATTCAATAATAACCTTCAAAAAGGAATTGGATAAATACTTGAAGTGGAAAAATTTGCAGAGCTATGTTGAAAGAGCAGGGGAGTGGAACTAATTGGATAGCTCTACAAAAGAGCCGTCACAGGTACGAGGCCGAATAGCTTCCTTCTGTGCTGTATCATCCTATGAGTCTATGTAGAACAGAGGACAGGAGAAACTTTACATATGAGGTTTGAGGCAGTGGAATTTACTTCCAGGGTTACTGTTTACGGCAGAAAGTACATCAACATTCAAGATTAGATTGGATAGGTGAATAACAAAAAAGGGGATAAAGAGATATGTGAATCTTTAACCCTTCCTAATCCAGGTGCACTGAAAGCCCTGGGAGAGACAAGCAAACATGGCACAGAGCGAGGATCAAACCTGGAACCTTCCCGGTCTGTATGGCTCAGTTCTGCACTGTGGACTGCAGTTACCATCTGAACCACTTGCCGAGTTTACTTCTAAGATTTTCACATTGAAGAATGTGAAATCGGGGCTGCAGTCAATACACGAGGCAATACGATAATTTTATAAATACCAGATTTGTCCTCTGTGTTTGAATATCATTGCACGGAGAGAAATAGATTATTATCTGGTGGGCTGCTACAAACCATTTATGGAAACAATTTGTGTGCCATTTTCAGGATGTGGGATTATGGTTGGATTTAAAACATTCCTTGTCTGTATTCTATAATTACTGCAATATAGAATTTCCCTTTAATCCACTTCAAATAGTTCAATGATAATACAGCTGAAATGATTCAGAAAGGTTACTGCCCTCTGTGCAAATGGCTTAAAGCAGGCACAACTGAAAGATACAGGAAGGATTTATTTTATTTAGTATTACTAACAACATCCTTTTGATAGCAAGGATTTATTATCTATCTTTGTGCTCTTTAATGTGGTCGATCACTCCATTCTCCTTCAGCACTTCTCCTCCCTGGGTCCTGACCTCTCATTTCTCTACTCTTACCCATCCAAGTAGAGGCAATATCTGAAATAGCTTCACCTCCCACATCCACAGTGACCTGCTCAATAGATCAAGGTTCCATCACTTTTCGCCTCCTTCAAAGTTCCACCATTGCCCCATCAAAGGTCTATCATTGCCCCATCAAAGTTCCAATATTGCATGTATCAAAGGTCCCTCATTGCCCCCATCAAAGTTCCATTATTGCCTGTATCAAAGTTCCATCATAAGAACATAAGAACATAAGAAATAGGAGCAGGATTAGGCCATTTGCCCTTCGAGCCTGCTCCGTCATTCAATAAGATCATGTCTGTTCTTCTACCTCATCTCCACTTTCCTGCACTATCCCCATATCCCTTGATTCCCTTAATATTCAAAAATCTATCGATCTCTGTCTTGAATATACTCAACAACTGAGCCTCCACAGCCCTCTGGGGTAGAGAATTCCAAAGATTCACCACCCTCTGAGTGAAGAAATTTCCCCTCATCTCAGTCCTAAATGGCCGACCCCTTATTCTGAGACTGTGACCCCTGGTTCTAGACTCCCCAGCCAGGGGAAACATCCTCCCTGCATCTACCCTGTCAAGCCCTGTAAGAATTTGTATGTTTCAATGAGATCACCTCTCATTTTTCTAAACTTAAAGAGAATATAGGACTAGTCTACTCAATCTGTCCTCATAGGACAATCCCCCCATCCCAGGAGCCAGTCTGATAAACCTTTGTTGCACTCCCTCCGTGGCAAGTATATCCTTTCTTAGGTAAGGAGACCAAAACTGTACACAAGACTCCAGGTATGGCCTCACCAGGGCCCTATATAATTGCAGTAAGACGTCTTTACTCTTACACTCAAATCCTCTCGTAATAAAGGCCAACATACCATTTGCTTTCCTAATTGCTTGCTGATCTTGCATGTTAATTTTCAGTGATCCTTGTACAAGGACACCCAGGTCCCTCTGAACACCAACATTTCCCAATCTCTTACCATTTAAAAAATATTCTGCTTTTCTATTTTTCCTACCAAAGTGGATAACTTCACATTTCTCCACATTATATTCCATTTGCCATATTCTTGTTCACTCACTTAGCCTTCTACATCCCCTTGAAGCCTCCTTGCATCCTCCTCACAACTTACATTCCCACCCAGCTTTGTATCATCAGAAAATTTGGATATATTACCTTTGGTCCCCTCATCTATATCATTGATGTAGATTGTGAATAGCTGAGGCCCAAGCACTGATCTTTGCGGTACCCCACTAGTTACAGCATGCCAACCCGAAAATGACCCGTTTATTCCTACTCTCTGTTTTCTGTATGTTAACCTCCGTTAATCCTCAATCCATGCTCGTATATGATCCCCAATCCCATGAGCCCTAATTTTGTTTAATAACCTCTTGTGTGGAACCTTATCGAATGCCTTCTGAAAATCCAAATACACCACATCCACTGGTTCCCCCTTATCTATTCTGCTAGTTACAACCTCAAGAAACTCTAACAGATTTGTCAAACGCCAAATGCACTACAAGGTCCTGCTGTTCCTCTACATTTCTCAGTCTCCTACCATTAATTGTGTATTCCTTTGCCTTGTTAGCCCTCTCCAAATGCATTACATCAGACGTCTCCAGATTGAATTTCATTTGCCACTTTTCTGCCCACCTGACCAGTCCTTTGATATCACCAGTCCTTTGATATCTTCCTGCAGTCTACAGCTTTCTTCCTCTCTATCAACCACACGGTCAATTTGTGTATCATCTGCAAACTATTTAATCATGCCACCTACATTAAAGTCTATTGATATATACCACAAAAAGCAAAGGAACTAGTACTGAGCCCTGTGGCACCCCACTGGAAACAGCCTTCCAGTCACAAAAACACCCGTCGACCATGACCCTTTGCTTCCTGCCACTGAGCCAATTTTGGATGCAACTTATCACTTTCCCTTGGATCCCAGGGCTTTTACTTTTCTGACCAGTCTGCCGTATGGGTCCTTGTCAAAAGCCCTGCTAAAATCTATGTAGACTACATCAAACGTGCTACCCTCACCAACCTTCTTTGTTACCTCCTCAAAAAATGCAATCAAGTTAGTCAGACACGACCTACCCTTAACAAATCCATGCTGACTGTCCTTGATTAATCTGTGCCTTTCTAAATGACAAATGTGAGAAGTCGCACAACACCAGGTTATAGTCCAACAGCTTTATTTGAAATCTCAAGCTTTCGGAGCGCTGCTCCTTCGTCAGGTGAAGTGAAGAGATGCATATAGGCACAGCATATATAGTCAGAGAACATATGCATCTCTTCACTTCACCTGACGAAGGAGCAGCGCTTCGAAAGCTTGTGATTTCAAATAAAGCTGTTGGACTATAACCTGGTGTTGTGCGACTTCTCACATTTGTCCACCCCAGTCCAACACCGGCATCTCCACATCATTTCTAAATGACGATTAGTATTGTCCCTCAGAATTTTTTCCAATAATTTCCCACCACCAAGGTTAGGCTGACTGGCCTGTAATTACTCGGTCTATCCCTTTCTACCTTTTTAAACAACGGTACAATGTTAGCAGTCCTCCAATCCTCTGGCACCACACCTGTAGCCAGAGAGGATTGGAAAATGATGGTCAGAGCCTCCGCTATTTCCTCCTTTGCTTTTCTTAACAGCCTGGGATACATTTCATCCGGGCCTGGCAATTTATCTACTTTCAAAGATGCTAAACCCCTTAATATTGCCTCTCTCATTATGTTCATCCTATCTAATATTTCACACACCTCTTTCTTAACTACAATGTCTGCATCGTCCCTCTCTTTTGTGAAGACAGACGCAAAGGCCGCGATTTTGCCGGCGCTCAGAGGGCGGGTTTGGAGGTGGGTCAGAGGTTAAAGTTGTTTTGATTGATGGCGGGTTCCACACCCGCCGTCAACCCACCTCCACACAACCTTCCCAAGTGTCGGGTCCCCAGTGGGGACCCAACACCCAGCGGCGGGAAACGGATTAAAGGCAATTAACTGCCTATTAACAGGTACTTGTCAGCAGTTTTCAGGGTCTTTTTCGATTTTCCAGCTTCTGGATCGGGTTTCGCGACGTCCAGACAACACGCCAGGTAAGTGTGGCGTGTTGTGAGTCTGGTTTGATGTTTGTGAAAAGATGACAGCTGCAGAAGTGGTGTCAAGGATGCCATGTTGCACATGGTGAGTTTCTGAGCAAAGAAAATGTTGGTTATTGCATTTTTAACACATATACAGATTTCTTTAGCTTACAAGCTTTTAAATCCAACTGTATGTCCAGTGCCACCTCATTGGGAGAACCTCTCTCACCAGTGACAGATCGCTTCTGTCATCTCACCTGCAGCTGCCATCTATTCCAGCAACATCGGAGCCAATGAAACAATCAGACCGTGGTCCTCCGAATCCATCCACAATCATCCCCAACACCAACATCACCAACCTTCGCCGCCATCACCTGATGCTGCACTGGGTACAGGGCATCAGCCCCTGACAAAATTGCTGGCCGGGAGGCCAGTGATGGCATCACCATGGCCAGACTTTCTTCACTTGATGCTGTAAACCCTGGTTGCCACATGATGCGCCAGGTTGACATCGTCCCACACCAGCACCGTGAAGCATCCCTTTAATGTCCAAGCCATTCCATGCACTCACATCAATATAGCTGGGCGGCGGGGGGGAGGTGGAGTTATGACTGAACAATCACGGAACTCAGTAAGACACTTCTCAATGTGCGCTCAGATCTGTCCAATAAGGGGCACTTTTTGAAAAAGAGATTTCACTGTATGACAACACATTACCAGAAACTTCACATGGACATTGGCTAAACCCCTCAAGTGCCCACCCTTGTGTGTTGTTAGTTGGTATGCTTGCAGTAGAATGAGGGTGAGTGTGAGGGGTGGCTAGTGAGATGGGGAAGTGATAAAGTAGATAGAGAGAGTTGGGTGGAGGTGCAAGGTAAGTTGGTGTCCCTTGGAAGGGAAGAGAACCTCCCTGTGTACTGTGACTCCCTCCATAAGCATATGGAGGGAGTCATTGGAGAGCCTGGGTGTAAGAGTTCACCTCTGTGCAGTGAAGTCAGTGTTTTCAGCACCTCAATGCTGTCAAACACTGAAAAATCAACTGTCAAAATAAAATTGTGCATGGTCCCTTTAAGGAAACTGGCAGATGACACGTCATCAATTGACGTCATCAGACCCGCTTCCTGTTAATTGGCCGATGGGTTTAACAAGGCCAATCAAGGGAAAATCACGTCTGTAGAGCGGAGGCAGCTGGGGGTGGGACTGGAACCCAGAAACCAGCTGACCTGCACCCATCCCGACACCGAGTAGAAAATCGCGAACAAAGTATTCATTTAGAACCATACCCACAGCTTCTGCCTCCACACACAGGTTACCTTTTTGGTCTCTAATAGGCCCTACTCTTTCCTTAGTCATCCTCTTGCTCTTTATGTGTTTATAAAACATCTTTGGGTTTTCCTTGATTTTACTTGCTAATATTTTTTCATGCTCTCTCTTTGCTTTCCTAACTTCCGTTTTAATTTCACCCCTGCACTTCCTGTACTCCTCTAGGCTTTCTGTAGTATTTAGCTCTCGGTATCTGACATAAGCTTCCCTTTTTTGCCTTATCTTACCCTGTATGCCCCTTGACATCCAGGGGGCTCTAGATTTGGGAGTCCCACCCTTTTTCTTTGTGGGAATATATTTGTTCTGAACCCTCCTTGAATGCCTCCCACTGCTCTGACACTGATTTACCTTCAAGTAGCTGTTTCCAGTCCACTTTTGCTAAATCACATCTCAGCTTAGTAAAATTGGCCTTTCCCCAATCGAGAACATTTCCTCCTGGTCTATCTTTGTCCTTTTCCATAATTATGCTAAATCTAACTGAATTATGATCATTACCACCAAAATGCTCTCCCACGGTTACCCCTTCCACTTGCCTAGCTTCATTCTCTAAAACTAAGTCCAGAACCGCCCCCTCTCTTGTTGGGCTTGCTACGCACTGACTAAAATGTTCTCCCGAATACATTTTAAGAATTCTGCGCCCTCTATACGTTTTTACACGGATTATATCCCAGTTAATATTGGGGTAGCTGAAATGCCCTACTATTACTGCCCTATTGTTTTTGCACTTCTCAGCAATTTGCCTACATATTTGCTGTTCTTTCTCCCTCTGACTGTTTGGGGGTCTATAGTACACTCCCAGTAGTGTGATTACCCCTTTTTTGTCCTTCAGTTCAACCCATATGGCCTCATTTGATGATCCTTCTAACACATCATTCCGCCTCACAGATGTCATTGTTTCTTTAACCAATATTACAACCCCCTCCTTTTTTATAGCCCCCTCTCTATCTCGTCTGAAAACCCTGTAACCAGGAATGTTGAGCTTCCATTGCTGCCTCTCTTTCAGCCATGTTTTAATAATAGCTATGATATCATACTTCCACATGTCTATCTGTGCCCTCAGCTCATCAGCCTTATTTACTACACTCCTTGCATTGAAGTATATACCATTAAGCACTGCCAAACCCCTTTGTTGTCTATTTTATAGCCTTTGTTTCCTCTACCTTCCAAACTCACTTACTAATTTACTGCCTTCCATTTCCAGCTTTGCTTCTCTCCCTTCTGAATCTACACTCAGGTTCCCCCTTCCAAGCTAGTTTAAACCCTCCGCAATGGTGGTGTTGTGGCTGCCTGTGGTATATATTATACAAGGGTGTTAGCCTTGGCTCAATGGCAGTACTCTCGCCTCTGAGTCAGAAGGTTGTGGGGTCAAGAACCACTCCAGAGACTTGAGCACATAATCTGGGCTGACACTTCTCTGCAGTATTGAGGGAATGCTGCACTGTCACTGGTGCTGTCTTTCAGATGAGCCGTTAAACTGAGGCCCCCTCTTCCCTCTCAGGTGAACATAAAAGATCCCATGGAACTAGTTCTCCCTGGTATCCTGGCCAATATTTGTCTCTTAATTAACGCCTAAAACAGATGATCTGGTCACTTATGTCATTGCTGTTTGTGGGAGCTTGCTGTGCCTAAATGAGCTGCCGAGTTTCCAACATTACAACATTGACTACACTTCAAAAGTACTTCATTGGCTGTAAAGAGCTTTGAGTAATGTTCCCATTAAGCTGCGCGGCCGTACAGCTGACTGGAGCTCCCGCACAGCCAGCGCATCGGATTTTAAATAGAGAAAATTGCGTATGCGCGGGAATTTGAATGGGCCGCGCAGCCCATTAAAGGGGCGCGCACCCAAAAAAGAATTATAGGGAACATTGGCTTTGAGATATTCTGAGGTTGTAAAAGGCGCTATATAAATGCAAGTCACAATTCTTTTCTTTTTATACTATGGCTGCCTGGGTAATACATTACTTATCCTTGTTACTTCAGAAGTGAACAGCCAGTCAGCCTCTTTGTGCCCCTCCTCCCTACCCCAGTAGCACGTCAGAGTTCAGCTTACAACCTCCGTGTCTCACTACTTTACATCACATTGTTGGTCCTCCTGCATTACCAAGCTTCCATTCAATCAAGAGACTTTTCCTTCATTTTATTTAAGTGACGATGCCTTCTGAGAAGTATATTTACCCGCCACCATTTGAAGGACTCTTCGGAAATCGTGTAGTTGCTTTTGGTCAGGAAGGGATACATATTGGGATTGTATCGTCTGTCAAACCACTCCGATACACCTAATTCAGACACGCAGCGGCTACATTTGCACTGTTTCCTGTTGATAAGACCGCGGAGTGTTAAGTTCATCTTGTTGGTGTAAGTGAACAAGACAGAAAGCAGCAGCACTCCAAAAAACAGCAAATATAAAAACCACTGAAGCCTATGCAGCTTGAGAACAATTTTCTTGAGAAGCATTTTGAAACCTGCTTGATGACAATGCTCCTCCGCTTAGGCAGTGGAAAAAAAGGAAGGACAGAAAACAGATCCTGTCAGTGAAAGGGTGTGGATGAATTCTGCAGTATGTACCCTCTACACAGAGATCTCTGTGTATGACTCCAGTCTTCTTCAATGGCTGGTTACTGAGCAGGAACAGCAGCAGTTTTAAGAATACTTCCACACAAATGGAATTTTTCTCGTCAGAACAACCAAAGTTTTCAGAAAGGAAGCAACAAATTACAGTATGTTTTCCTTGGCAGCAAGCCAGTGACGGAGAAAGTTAATGCGGAGTTGAGTCAACTTTTAATATCTTTCCTTCAGAGTAGGCAGGGTGAGTAAACAGTTGCCTTTGGGAGGTGCATTCAAAATAGAAAGTATGAAGTCTGTCATGTTGATGCCTTGAATTCCAGTGACATGGTTGGCCTCACTGTTTGAATTTACCTTTAAGTCATTTTGATTTGGTAATCTCTTGACTTGCACTTGAGTTCAAAATGGCTGAATAAAGCTTCCTCCTAAATGAAGAAAACAAGAGAAAAAGGTCACAAACCACACTTAACTTCATCAACTACTCCACCGGAAGGAATAAGGGACCCCTTTCTGAGACAATGGGCTGGATTTTCATTGACCCGTGGAGGTGGGTTTGGAGGCGTGTGGGGGGTTAAAATTGCGAAAACTGGCGGCCGGGCACAAGCCCACCTCCATCCCGCCTCCACGCAATTTTAATTAAATTGTGTCTGCTGGTCCCGACTCCGTCCCGCCTCTAAGAGGCGGGATAGGCTGTTAAGGCCCTTAACAAGCACTAAATTGCCTCTATAATGCCATTTTGAAAGGCCTTTGTGATTTTAACCCTTTTTCTACGTGAAGCACGCCTGTTCGGAACCACGAATGTGAAACCTGATGGGAGCACATTTGGCTGGCTGGCTGGCTACATATCTGGGAGTGGTGATGGATGGATGAATGACATATCTGGGAGTGGTGGTGGATGGATGGATGACATATCTGGGAGTGGTGGTGGATGGGAGACATATCTGGGAGTGGTGGTGCAAAAATATCTGGGAGCAGACTTCGGGCTGCTGCTGCTCATTTTGCATCCAGGTCCTCTCACAGCAAAGGCCAGGCAGTCTTTGCAGACCTTCAATGCAGCAGCAATGATGACATCATCAGAGGCGACTTTCAGACTGAAACCACTAATTGGGTCATGGGTTCCCACATGCTGGAACTCAATTGCCCAATTAGGTGAAAATCGCATCAATCTCCCACATCCAATTGCAGTCGGGTGGATAACACGAAAAGTGGATGACACGACCCCAACCCGCCCCAGTATCAAAATCCAGCCCTAAGTCTCCGGCCAGCCTGTTCCAAAAGCGCTGGGGTTTATGGGATGGGAGGGTGAAGAGGCGGTTCTTGTAATCACCCCCTTACAGCTCAACATCACAGATGGAAAAGGCACGGGCAGGATGACGTCACCCACCTGAATTCCCACCAGTCCCACCTCTGCTGTACTGTATGCTTGCATATATTTGTAGTTCAGTTACTTATTAAAAGTGATTTTCCTCTGCTTTGGAGTGAAAAAAAAAAGCTGAGACTCGCTAATTCTCCTCCCTCTTTGAGTTGCATAGCGCTTGGAGTAGGTGAAGAATTTAAGTGTCACGGAAATTAAGTGGGAGTGATGACACCACACATCCCACCCCATTTTCCTGGGTCTCCACTTTGGGTAGGCCCAACAAAGCGATGCCCACACCAAGTGGGCCAGGAGTCTGTAGGGGTGTTTAGAGGGGGGAAAAAATCAGACAAAGTTCCTTTTCCTGATCTCTATCCAGTGATAGGTTTAGATGTGGTTCCCTCCTTGGTTCACTTGCTTGCACAAACTTCAATATTAGAATGGCCACTTGAGTTGAGATACCAGACAGGGTCAATTAGTGGCAAACCATAATCAATATGGTGCCTCAGACTCATATTTAGTGGAAACTGGAGTAATGCCATGGAAGATCAATTTATCCTCAATCCTTAGCTACTTGAGTTAGGAGAATTTCATCCCAGTGTTTGGTCTGGCTATACAACAGTGTTTGATCTGGGAACAGGGCCAAACATCTACTAGACTGGATGCTGATTTGACATTCCAATTAGGCCCCTTCTGACAGAAGGGATTAGAAGGGTCCAGATTGGACAGGTTGCCCCTCAACCTAATTGCAGTTGATGCACTACTGATGTTGTGACATTAGCGGGTAAAATATGGATGCACAATTTTGGGGAACGTGTGCAAGATTTTCTAATATGTGTTCCCGGCAGGCGAGTCTTCATAGTGGGAAAGCGCATTCTCAATATTTACCTTTAGATGGTAATATACAATCAGCAAAGCATTAAAAAGGAGTTCTGGACTCACGATGAGGGGGCAGGGGTCACGGGAACCGCACTCCCAAAGAATTTAGGTCATAGAATTGGGTCCCTCTCCGACCCGCACAGTCTGAAAATGGGGCCTCCCCCTGGCAGTACAGGATCATAATACTAGACCTTAAATCACATCTACAAAGGGTGCCGATGACATCTCGGGCCATTGATATAGCAGAAACTCTTTCTACTTTAGTCCAATATTGGACTCCTGCAAATGAAGTGGGCAGTCTGATTAGGTTAAATTAGCAAACTCAGTAAAAAGCAGGGATCAAAACCAAGACCTTCTCGCCTGGTACAGCTCAGTGTATTTCCCAATTGGGCAGTGTATTTACCAACCCAGTTGTTAGGGAAGCTCAGCAAAATTGTTGTCAATGTGTTTTGAGGAGATTGGTGGGAGAGACAAAGAAAAAGAAAGAGGTGTTGCGGTGTGCTCCAGTGTCTGATTCACAGGGATGGCAACAAGCAGCTTGGAACAAGCAGTTCAAGTGCAGGTTCCTAAGTCCAGAGTTTGCTTCTTTCTCCTGACACGTGCTGAGCTTGTGTTCTTGGCAAGCTACTGAGTGGAGAACCGCAGCACCCTATGATTTCTGAATTCTTTAGCAAAATAAGTGCATGTTACGTGCACCAAATCAACCGCAATGTATAAATACACATTTAAATGTCCTGTCACACAATCAGAACAATGTACTCCTGCCCAATGTCTCACTGGCATATAGTCAGAACCAGGTCATGTCTGATAGAAAGGAATTAGAAAAAGGTAAACTTTACAGAACCAAATGTCAGCAGCAGCCTATTTTGTAAACCTGAATGAGCAGCTTGCTCTGGAGTAAGACCGTGAAGGGAAAGTGAGCCTCTTCTGTTCAGTGCCAAGCTAAGCAGCTGACTCCAATTAGATTTATTTACTCTGTCCCTAGTTTTTTTTTTCTCCCACTCCTCTCCTAAAGATGCTAGTCCATGTTTCTTACAGTCAACTGGCATGGGTGTATGTTTTTTATTCATTCTTGGGATGTGGGCAGCGTTGGCAAGGCAAGGCCAGCATTTATTGCCCCTCCCTAATTGCCCTGTCTTAATACAGCTGAGTGGCTTGCTAGGGCAGTTTAGAGTCAACCACATTGGTGTGGGATTTGAGTCACGTATAGGTCAGATGTGGTAAGGATGGCAGGTTTCCTTCCCTGAAGGGCATTAGCGAACCAGTTGAGTTTTTACGACAATCCGACAGCTTTGTGGTAACTTTTATTTCCAGATATTTTAAAAACTAAATTTAACTGCGAAAACTGCGATTTGAACTCATGCTCGCAGGATTATTAGTGCAGGCCTGTGGATTACTAATCCAGTTCCCATTCTTCACATATGAGCCTAGATATGCGAGTGTTGGTAGATTATTCAACCATGGAGGATAGCTTAGTCAAATCTAAAAATGACAAGACGCACGCGCACTTTCCGACAGGATTCCCCGCAATGCAGTTAGGGGTGGGAACCGTGCCTGATTTTCACCTTCCTGGCAAGCGATGCTGAGCTCAACTGTGGCACCTGTACTGTTGCTCCATGAAACACATGCCAGGGATTCATACACTTAACAGCAGCGCTTACAGCAAAACCTTGCAAGGTTTAGCCAGAGAATCCAAACATGTTACAGTTCCCAGCTCGGTGTCATTGGTTGATCAGACCTTCATCGAATTCCTGAGTATCTGTTCCAGCACCCACTTTTTTTTTAAAACATTTTTTGTTTTACAACCCTTCTATGTGACAAACTACACGTTTCTAAATTACCGAATATAATTCAAGGTCAGGTGAATTTTAATGAGCTTTTTTCTTATCAATAACTTTAGGTTTAATAAGTTCTTTCTCAGTAGACTGGTACTTACTTTCTCTTATCTTATGAACAAAGGGAGCTTTTCTATCTGCACGTAGTCGTTTCTGCAGAACTTATCAACTATTTACAGTTCTCTGCAGTATAGACTGGAATTTTTTTAAAATTAGATTTATTGTCTGAACTGACCATTGCTTCAAAGTCAATCTTAGTTCAACAGTTCAGAGTTAGCTGCATCTAAATTGACTTATACTTTCTCACTTAACAGGCAAAGGTTAAAAGCTAACATTACTACAATATTAAGATTAACCCTTTGCTTACACCAACTTCCACTACCCCCGCCTCACTTCCAAATTCCTTGTTGGATGCTGAAGATCCAATGGCGCCGTTCAGAGAAGAAAAGAAAATTCTCTTGGTGTTTTGGCCAATGTTCCTTCCTCAACCAACAACATCAAGAACGAACTAGGTCGCCTGATCATTCATCAAAATGTCACTTTCAAGATCTTGCTGTGTTCAAAAAGGCTGCCATAGTTGGCTGCATGGCAACTACCAAGTAATTGTTGCATGTGAAGTGCTTTGGGACATTATTGAGAAACATAAAAGAAAGACTTGCATTTATATAGCGCCTTTCACGACCACTGGACGTCTCAAAGCGCTTTACAGCCAATGAAGTACTTTTGGAGTGTAGTCACTGTTGTAATGCTTTATAAATGCAAGTTTTTCTTTTCTTTCTAGGTATATCTTTCTAAGTATTGCACCAAACATGCATCTGCCACACATAAAAAAACTGATTGTTCAAATTTCCTCGGAATCAAACAATAAACATTTAAAACCCTTACATCACTATCTCTGAACACGTGTCTTGGAAACTTCTTTTCAAAACCTTTCAGTGCCCACGGTGCTTCCTCACCTAAACTTCCTCCTTCTCCGCTGCAAAAGCTTGACTTCCATCTCACTTTGAACAGTATCAGGGAGACCAGCTGTGGCTCAGTGGGCAGCACACTTGCCTTTGAGTCAGAAGGTTGTGGGTTCAAGTCCCACTCCAGGGACTTGAGCACATAAATCTAGGCTGACACTCCAGTGCAGTGCTGAAGGAGTGCTGCACTGTTGGAGGTGCCTTCTTTTGGATGAGACGTTAAACTGAGGCCCCGTCTGCTCTCTCAGGTGGATACAAAAGATCTCATGGCACTATTTAGAAGAAGAGCAGGGGAGTTATACCCCAGTGTCCTGGCCAATATTTATCCCTCAATTAACATAACAAAAAACAGATTATCTGGTCATTATCACATTGCTGTTTGTGGGAGCTTGCTGTGTGCAAATTGGCTCCTGCGTTTCCCACATTACAACAGTGACTGTACTTCATTGGTTATAAAGTGCTTTGTGGTCTAGTGGTCGTGAAAGGTGCTATATCAATGCAAGTCTTTCTTAAATAAAATAGGAAGGGCCAGAAATTCCAACAGTGCCATTGGAACTGGAGCGGCGACGACCCTCTTCAGGTTGTGGTGTTGACCCTGCTGTAAATTGTGGGATCAGCTAATTTAAATAGGTAGATGCATGCAGGCAGTCTATTTAAATTAGCTGGGGCGGTGGTCTGGAGGCCTGAAGAAAATTCTGGTTAGACATTATATGGAATACTGCGTTCAATTCTGTGCACCATAGCTAAGGAAGGA
The DNA here is from genome assembly GCA_030390025.1 of Squalus acanthias. Lineage (NCBI taxonomy): Eukaryota > Metazoa > Chordata > Chondrichthyes > Squaliformes > Squalidae > Squalus > Squalus acanthias. The sequence goes on along the minus strand of CM059432.1, from coordinate 27,368,627 downwards.
TATATTGGCCTTGGAGGGGGTGTAGCGCAGATTCAACAGAGTGATACCGGGGCTGAAAGGGTTAAATTATGAGGACAGGTTGCATAGCCTAGGCTTGTATTCCCTCAAGTATAGAAGATTAACAGGTGATCTAATTGAGGTGTTTAAAGGATATGTTAGGGTAGATAGAATTTACAACACAGAAACCGGCCATTATGCCAGTGTTTATGCTCCACACAAGTCTATTCCCACTCTAGTGACTTCATCTTACTCTATCAACATATCCTTCTATTCCTTTGTCCCTCATGTATTTCCCTTAAATGCATCTATGCTATTTGCCTCAACCACTCCATGTGGAAGCGAGTTCCACATTCTCATTACTCTTTGAATAAATAAAGATAGAAACTATTTCCCTTGGTGTAGGAGTCCAGAACATGGGGTTTTAACCTTATAATTAGAGCTAGGCCGTTCAAGGGTGATGTCAGGAAGCACTTCTTCACACAAAGGGTAGTGGAAATCTGGAACACTCTCCCCCAAAAATCTGTTGAGGTTAGGTCAATTGAAAATTTCAAAACTGAGATTGATAGATTTTTATTAGGTAAGGGTATTAAGGGATATGGAACCAAGATGGGTAAATGTAGTTAAGCTACAGATCAACCATGATCTATTTGAATGATGGACCAGGCTCGACTACTCCTGTTTCTATGTAAAAGGCAGAGACCTGGTGAAAAAGCAAGATATAGAACCTGATGTTTAAAGGGAAAATGGTCACAGAATCATAGAGTGGTTACAGCACAGAAGGAGGCCATTCGGCCCGTCGAGCCCATGCCAGCTCTCTGCAAGAGCACTTAAGCTAGTCCCACTCCCCCGCTCTTTCCCCATAGCCCTGCAATTTGTTTTCTTCAGGTACTTATCCAATTCCCTTTTGAAAGCCACAGTTGAGTCTGCCTCCACCACCCTTTCAGGCAGTGCATTCCGGATCCTAACCACTCGCTGCGTAAAAAAGTTTTTCCTCATGTCGCCTTTGGTTCTTTTGCCAATCCCCTTAAATCTGTGTCCTCTGGTTCTCGACACTTCCACCAATGGGAACAGTTTCTCTCTATATACTCTGTCTAGACCCCTCATGATTTTAAACACCTCTATCAAATCTCCTCTCAACCTTCTCTGCTTTAAGGAGAACAACCCCAGCTTCTCCAGTCTATCCACATAACTGAAGCCCCTTATCTCTGGAATCACTCTCGTAAATCTTTTCTGCACCCTCTCTAAGGCTTTCACATCCTTCCTAAAGTGCGGTGCCCAGAATTAGACAAAATACTCCAGTTGAGGCTGAACCACTGTTTTATACAGGTTCATCATAACTTCCTTGCTTTTGTACTCTATGCCTCTATTTATGAAGCCCAGGATCCCATATGCTTTTTTAACCACTTTCTCAACCTGCCCTGCCACTTTCAACGATTTGTGCAGGTCTCTCTGTTCATGCATCCCCTTTAGGATTGTTTAGTTTATATTGCCTCTCCTCATTCTTCCCACCAAAATGTATCACTTCGCACTTTTCTGTGTTATATTTTATCTGCCATGTGTCCGCCCATTTCACCAGCCTGTCTATGTCTTCTTGAAGTCTATCGCTATCCTCCTCACTGTTCACTATACTTCCAAGTTTTATGTCATCTGCAAATTTTGAAATTGTGCCCTGTACACCCAAGTCCAAGTCATTAATATATATCAAGAAAAGCAGTGGTCCGAGTACCGACCCCTGGGGAACACCACTGTATACCTTCCTCCAGTACGAAAAACAACTGTTCACCTGTTTCCTCTGTTTCCTGTCACTCAGTCAATTTCATATCCATACTGCCACTGTCCCTTTTATTCAATGGGCTTCAACTTTCCTGGCAAGCCTATTATGTGGCACTTTATCAAACGCCTTTTGGAAGTCCACGTACACCATGTCAATCACATTGCCCTCATCAACCCTCTCTGTCACCTCATCAAAAAACTCAATCAAATTAGTTAAACACGATTTGCCTTTAAAAAATCCATGCTGGCTTTCCTTGATTAATCCACACTTGTCCAAGTGACTGTTAACTTTGCCCCTGATTATTGTTTCTAAAAGCTTCCCCACTACTGAGGTTAAACTGACTGGCCTGTAGTTGCTGGGTTTATCCTTACACCCTTTTTTGAACAAAGGGTGTAACATTTGCAATTCTCCAGTCCTCTGGCACCACCCCGTATCTAAGGAGGATTGGAAAATTATGGCCAGTACCTCCGCAATTTCCTCCTTAACTTCCCTCAGCATCCTAGGATGCATCCCATTCAGTCCTCGTGACTTATCATCTTTAAGTACAGACAACCTTTCTAGTACCTCCTCTTTATCAATTTTTATCACATCTAGTATCTCCACTACCTCCTCTTTCACTATGACTTTGGCAGCATTTTCTTCCTTGGTGAAGGCAGATGCAAAGTACTCATTTAGTACCTCAGTCATGCCCTCTACCTCCATGCGTAGTCTCCTTTTTGGTCCCTAATCGACCCCACCCCTCCTGTTATTACCTGTTTACTATTTATATGCCGTTAGAAGACTTTTGAATTCCTTTTTATGTTAGCTGCCAATCTATTCTCATACTCTCTCTTTGCCCCTCTTATTTTCTTTTTCACTTCCCCTCTGAACTTTCTATATTCAGCCTGATTCTCACTTGTATTCTCAACCTGACATCTGTCATACATGCACTTTTTCTGCTTCATCTTACTCTCTATCTCTTTCATAATCCAGGAAGCTCTGGCTTTCCCCCTTGTGGGAATGTACCTCGACTGTACCTGAACCATCTCCTCTTTAAAGGCATCCCATTGTTCCATTACAGTTTTGTCTGCCAATCTTTGATTCCAATTTACCCAGGCCAGATCCATTCTCAACCCACTGAAATTTGCCTTCCTCCAATTAAGTATTTTTACTCTAGATTGCTCCCTGACCTTTTCCATAGCTAATCTAAACCTTATGATACTATGATCACTGTTCCCTAAATATTCCCCTACTGACACTTGCTCCACTTGACCCATCTCATTCCCCAGAACCAGATTCAGCAATGCCTCCTTCCTCGCTGGGCCAGAAATGTACTGATCAAGGAACTTCTTCTGAATATACTTCAGAAATTCTTCCCCCTCTCTGCCCTTTACACTATTACTATACCAGTCTATATTAGGATAATTGAAGTCGCCCATTTTCACTACAGTTCTTGCACCTCTCTGTAATTTCCCTGCAAATTTGCTCCTCTAGTTGGTGGCCTATAGAATACACCTAGTAGTGCAATGGCACCTCTATTATTTCTTAACCAGTAGAGTAATGGCACCTCTATTATTTCTTAATTCTAACCAAATAGATTCTGTCCTTGACCCCTCCAGGAGATCCTCTCTCTCCAGCACTGCAACATTCTCCTTAACCAATACTGCCACCCCACCTCCTATCTTTCCTTCCCTCTCTTTCCTGAACAATTTATATCCAAGAATATTTAAAACCCAATCCTGCCCTTTTTTGAGCCAGGTCTCCATTATCGCCACGACATCATATTCCCATGTGGCTATTTGCAGCCACAGCTCATCAACCTTATTTACCATGCTTCATGTGTTTACACACATGCACTGTAAACCTATCTTAGACCTTCTTGTATTCTCTCTTAGTCTGACCCCACCTAATACCATACTATTTCTTACTCTAGTGCTGTCTGTCTCTCTCAATCCTGTAAGATTCTGAAAATTGTAATAAAACCATTGCTACCGTGTGGAGATCGAAGTTCAGAATGAATTGTGAAATGGTTACAGACAGATTCAAAATGTAGGAAATCAGCATGTGCTCTTTGTTTGTGAAGACACAAAATGACAGAAGTCAGCAGGGGGTCCTTTGACTGGTGGTCAGCATGGTCCTTTGTTTGAAAGGCCACATGGACAGGAAGAAGGAACATGATTGACAAGGAAGTCCCGCCCCCACACACCTCACAGGAACATGAACGTGTCATGCGTAAGAAACTCCAATCAGAGAAACTGACCTATCAGAGGGAGGCGGACAGTGATATACGAGGGAGGCCGGCAGAAAGGCCCTGTAATGGAAGTAACCCAGGGGCGGGAAATTCAGAAACACAGAAGGAAGAACAGACGAACAGAGAAAGCTGGCCAGTCTATGTTTCGACTTACGACTCTCCCTGGACCGATCACCCAGAGACAAAGGAGTATGTATGAAAGTCGGACATAAAGCTTAGATATTGTTAAGGGGATACTTTTATGTACGATTGAATTAATAAACTGCGGGCATATACATTGCCGAAGGTGCTTCTATGTACACTTGGATTTTGAACTATAGTGTGAATAAAGACCAATTTTATTGATCACATCTGTCACTGTTACGCTTATTCGTAATTCTCGAAGTCCGAACCGTAGCAAGAGAAAGGTTTACAATCCTTTGTGCACTTTATTTTTCCTTTCTAATGCTACATCCTGGTGCCCATCCCACTGCCAAATTAGTTTAAACCCTCCGCAATAGCACTAGCAAACCGCCACCCCCTCCCCCCGTGAGGACATAGGTTCCAGCTCTGTTGAGGTGCAACCCGTCCGGCCTGTACAGGTCCCACCTCCCCCAAGACCGGTCCCAATGTCCCAGGAATCTGAAGCCCTCCCTCCTGCACCATCGCTCCAGCCATGCATTCATCTGCTCTATCCTTCTATTTCTATACTCACTAGCTCGTGGCACTGGGACTAATCCAGAGATTACTAGCTTTGAGGTCCTGCTTTTTAATCTCTTTCCTAGCTCCCTAAAATCTGCCTGCAGGACCTCATCCCTCTTTCTACCTATGTCGTTGATACCAATATGGACCACAACCTCTGGTTGTTCACCCTCCCCCCTCAGAATGTTCTGCAGCCGCTCAGTGACATCATTGAACCTGGCACCAGGGAGGCTACATACCATCCTGGAATCACGTTTGCGGCCACAGAAACACCTGTCTGTTCTCCTAACTATCGAATCCCTTACCACTATTGCCTTCACGATCTTCCTCCTCCCCCCCTGTACAGCTGAGCCACCCATGGTGCCGTGAACTTGGCTCTGTCTGTACTCCCCAGAGGAGCCATCGCTCTCACCAGTATTCAAAATACTGGTTGGAGAGTGAGATGCACTCAGGGGACTCCTGCACTACCTGCCTGGTCCTCCTTGTCTGTCTGGCGGTCACCCATTTCCTCTCTGCCTTCACACCCTTATGCTGCGGGGTGACCACCTCCTAAAACGTGCTATCCACATAGCTCTCAGCCTCACGGATGCACTGCAGTGACGCCAGCTGCTGCTCATGCTCCAAAAACTGGAGCTTGAGTTCCTCCAGCTGAAGACACTTCCTGCACACATGGGTGTCCAGGACACTGGAAGCATCCTGGAGTTCCCACATGGCATAAGATGTGCATTCCACGGGACTGAGGTGCCCTGCCATGCCTCTACTTAACAGATTATTAACTAACTTAACAGAAATAAACTCAAGACTTAAAAAAGAACAATCACCAGCTACTCACCAATTTGGGTAAGAAGGATGGTAGCCATATTGAAGAAACAAGCAGCAAATTTCAGGAAGCTGGAGCTGCACATCCTTGTAATGGAGATCAGGAGCAGAAGAGATGGTTTGGGATCGGGAGTCGAAGATGCGCCAAGAAGGTGGTTTGCCCTCTGTGGAAGGAGGTGACTATAGCAGTGAGAGCCACCTCCTTGAACCCCAAGACTCCTTCGCATTGCAGGAAGAAGTCTTAACGACCAGAGCAGCCAAATTTGAAATATCTGACCCTTCCTTTGTGGACTCTTTTTATGGAAATAAGTTTAACTTTCGACGCTGGTGTTAAAAGGGCGATATCGGATCGGCCACCCATTGAAGTCAATGGAAAGGTAAATCGGGCAGTGTGTATATTAAGTGGTCAATTCGATTTTGTCTGGTATACACTATCGGCAAAAGCTAAAATTATCCCTAAGTGTGGCATTCTTTTCTTCATTATCCTCAATGTGCCAGAGGAATCAGAGGTGAAAGTGGGATTTGACAGTGGATAGTGGACATTCCGCTGTATTAAACCCCTGGCTCCCGACCCTGTGGCCTCAGATCTCTGGGAGCCTCAGATCTCTGGGTTCCTGCTCTAAAAAGGTTGCTGTATGAGCATCACCCTCGCACAGTGGCACTGAGGACTACCTCAGAGGACCAGAGACAGATGTTAGGAGTCACAGAAAAGTCTAATTCTATTCTCAGTGTCAATATCTGAGAATGATCCAACACAATACAGTGCCACCTGGAGCAGGTGGTGGCACCATGAACATCTACATCCATCCTTGCCTGACAGAGAGGCTTCCAGACAAATCAGCTCATTCAACGTCAATGCTTTGACAGCTGACCTCAGGCCTTGGGTGACTGTTTGGAGAGAACAATGGAAGGTAGTTTTTGAGAGCTTCTGGCCAACATCTATGTGGGTCTTCAGGATTGCACTGATAGCATCAGGTCTCCCCTCCTGCTGATCAGTGGGCACTCAGATCCAGGACCTAGCACAAGTGAAGTTGCCCAAAAGCTGCCTTCTTGTTGCTGCCCTCTCTCCTTGTGTGACCTGTTTAGCCAACTTCCCTCAGACGCTTGCTCGTGTAGGAATCAGGACACAGGACCAGCCTGCCATGTACCTGCAGTAGCCTGACCCTCAGGTAACACCGCGGCACAGCACCAGGAGAGGTTTGAGAACAGCAAAGAGAGGCACCAGGGGTATGCACAGTGGTGAAATGTAGCACTTGATGCGCACAATAAAACAGCTTTGGGATATGGAGTCCAGTGTTCTGAAGTTGGTTGGTTCTTTGTTTTTTATGTGAGAGGATGTTTAGGCTTCAGTGTGTGATGAGACACAGAGTTCCTTCTATGCCTCCTTTATGAACTGTTGCCACCTTAAGCAAAGCTCTTATGAGACATCATTGAGGGAGCATCATGGTCTGCAGAATCTGGTGGTTGGTTACCTCCTAGTTAGATTTTTTCTCCCTTGATGTAGCCTTATCTTGTGTGCCTCTCTCATTTCCTCTTCTACTTCTGTTCTGCTTCTATATATGGGAATGACCAAAATGAACCCAACTGGTGAAAGGCAGCTAACAGAATTCTTTCCTGGCAGCACAACTGAGAAAGGACCCTTCTACTCATTTCACTCCAAGCTGTTGTTTTAGACAAAGTTTATGAACTCCTGGTTTGACAAGTTATGCATTTACCCCTCTTTTCTGCAAGCTTAAATTAAGTCAGGTGCAATTCTGGTGCAAACGGCAGAATTTCTAGGAAAGCAGCTTTGGCTCTCACCATCCTGCCATTTGCAGCCCGGCACCACTTTGTAGGCAAGCGTATCTTCTGCCACCAGCCACTCCCATCGGAGTTTAGTCTGTTGAAGATTTTCCACTGATCAGTGCCTAAGCAGAGCAAGAGCCCAGTACTGGTGGCCTGGCAGGTGTGCACATGCATGATGAAACTGCTTCTTGTGGCAGTATCCTCTATGTACCCTCCTGCCAGTCCCCTCACATGCAGCTGAATGTAGCCAGGTTGCCCTTCTAGCAGCAGTTGAAACGTAGCCTTTCGCAGGTCCCTGAGATGAGGTCCACCTCAGTCCCCAATGGCTCCTGCTGATAAGCACCAGTAATTTCAGGATCTCCTGCCCTTGAGGGAGCACCGAGGAGAAGTAGGAGATTGGGGTTGAAAGTAGACACAGATTCAGGCTACAAGAAAACAGAACATATTTCTATGGTTTAAAGATTTGTTTGTATTCATGGTGTAAAAATTGATTTGTGGCAAGGTGGGAGAATGCCTGGGAGAATGTATCTGAGAATGTTTCTGAGAATGTATCCAAAACAGGTACTGGAGAGCTAAATGACAAGATATGTCTGATGTATTCACAAAAGTGCTATTAGTTAGGTGAAGATGTTCCTTATCAGCTCTTGCACAGATGTCTCAAGGCTGGGAAAAGCTTCTCCAGTGCCTTTGCTGCCTGCTGGTCTTGTTTACATTCCTTTGGTGCACCCACCCTTCCCCCGCCCCTCTGGGACATTAATGGCATGTGAATGGCAAACTACAACAATTGTGGCAACCTGGATGGACTGCACTGGAGCACTGTCCTAGCCTTAGGTTCATCAAGGCACTGAACCATGCTTCCAGAATACAGATGGTCTGCTCGGTTACAATCCTGATGATACTCTGACCCTCACTGTATCAGTATTCAGCAGGGGTCCTCGGGATCCAAACTAGTATCATCATCTATATACAAAGACAAGCACAACCATCTGTATCTACCAAGTGGTGTTGAAAAGTTAGTCAACAGCCTTGATTCTTCACCTAATGCCAAAAACCCATTCTTTGCATCCACAATAGTTTTTGCTTTTACTAGTTCAGGCAGAACATCATTTATGGTTTAAAATGGTTAATGATTATGTTTTTGGGCCTTGGATCAATGCACAGGTGCACTTTATCATTTCTTTTCATTGCTACCACCATTGAAAAGACCCAGTTAGTTGGAACACTGATGGACGCAATAACTTTCCACTCATAAAGCTCATTAATGTTTTAGAAATTGTCCCGCTTACCGCCACGAGTCACCACCGCGATCTGGTCTAAAAATGGCGGCCACCACTCTAGCGCCTTTCTGTGGCGCAGGAGTCGGCGGCTGCCATTTTGGTGAGGGCCTTAGTGCTGTCGATAGCAACGCTGGCCCAGGAAATGTAAATGAAGACAGGGTGATGTCGACTTAACATCACCTCAGCAAACTTGGACCGTAGCGCTGAGTTCAGCACTGGGTCCTAAGCTTGCCATGAAAACCCAACGTTCAGCAGACTGACAGAGACGCTGTCAGCACCTCTTAAAGCTGTGCGGCGGACCTGCGAGAGGCACAGAGTCAGCGAGAGAAGGAGAAAACGAGCGCGGAGAGGAGGCCTGGGACCGGAGCTGAGCGGCGGACCTGCGAGAGGCACAGAGTCAGCGAGAGGAGAGAGAGAAGTAAAAAGTAATCGAAGTGTGACGTCACCAGAAAGCAGGTAAGTGATTGGTAGGTGAGTATTTTTCTCTTTCTCGCTTTTTTCCAAACTTAATTTTTGTGGTTTATAGTTTCTAGGGTCTCTGTTGTGTAGCAGGGAGTGCTGGTAAACAAGGGCCCTTGAGTATATCATTTAATTATAGTGTAATTAGTGGTATTGATTTGATTTAATTTAATTTGAATTAATTAAAGAGTAAGTCATGGCAGCACAGCTTGGCCCCGTGGCATGTGGGAAATCAGGGACACTTCCTGTGTCCCTGACGACCATGTGTGCGGGAAGTGTATCCAGCTGCTACTGACAGACCGCATTGCGGCGCTGGAGCTGCGAATGGATACGTACTGGAGCATTTGCAATGCTAAGCACATCGTGGATAATACGGTTAGGGAGTTGGTCACACCGCAGGTAAAGGCTGCACAGGCAGGAAGGAAATGGGTGACCACCAGGCAGAGTAGTAGGCGCAGGCAGGTAGTGCAGGGGTCTCCTGTGGCCATCCCCCTTTCAAACAGATATACCACTTTGGATATTGTTGAGGGGGATGGCTTATCGGGGGAAGGCAGCAGCAGCCAACTTCCTGGCACCATGGGTGGTCCTGCTGCACAGGACGGGAGGAAAAAAAGCTGGAGAGCTATAATGATAGGGGATTCTATTATAAGGGGAATAGATAGGCATTTCTGCGGCCGCAAACGAGACTCCAGGATAGTATGTTGCCTCCCTGGTGCAAGGGTCAAGGATGTCTCAGAGCGGCTGCAGGGCATTCTGGAGGGGGAGGGTGAACAGCCAGTTGTCGTGGAGCATATAGGTACCAACGATATAGGTAAAAAATGGGATGAGGTCCTAAAAGATGAATATAGGGAGTTAGGACCTCAAAGGTAGTAATCTCAGGATTGCTACCAGTGCCACGTGCTGGTCAGAGTAGAAATAGAAGGATATTTCAGATGAATACGTGGCTAGAGGAATGGTGCAAGGGGGAGGGATTCAAATTCCTGGGACATTGGAACCGGTTCTGCGGGAGGTGGGACCAGTACAAACTGGACGGTTTGCACCTGGGTGGGACCAGAACCGATGTCCTAGGGGGAGTGTTTGCTAGTGCTGTTGGGGAGGGTTTAAACTAAAATGGCAGGGGGTTTGAACCTGTGCAGGGAGACAGAGGAAAGGGAAGCAAGGATAGAAACAAAAGACAGGAAGGAGAAAAGCAAAAGTGGAAGTCAGAGAAATCAAGGGTGGAAATCAAACAGGGCCACAGTAAATAATAATTCTAAAAGGACTAAGAGTGTTAAAAAATCAAGCCTGAAGGCTTTGTGTCTTAATGCGAGGAGCATTCGTAATAAGGTGGATGAATTAGCTGTGCAAATAGATGTAAACGGATATGATATAATTGGGATTACGGAGACATGGCTCCAGGATGACCAAGTCTGGGAATTCAATATCCAGGGGTATTCAATATTCAGGAAGGACAGGAAAAAAGGAAAAGGAGGTGGGGTAGCATTGCTGGTTAAAGAGGAGATTAACACCATCGTAAGGAAGGATATTAGCTCTGATGATGTGGAATCTGTATGGGCAGAGCTGAGAAATACCAAGGGGCAGAAAACGTTAGTGGGAGTTGTATACAGACCCCCAAACAGTAATGCTGAGGTTGGGGATGGCATTAAACGGGAAATTAGAGATGCATGCAATAAGGGCACAGCAGTTATTATGGGTGACTTTAATCTACATATAGATTGGGCTAACCAAATTAGTAACAATACTGTGGAGGAGGAATTCCTAGAGTGTATACGGGATGGTTTCCAGGACCAATATGTCGAAGAACCAACTAGAGATCAGGCCATCTTAGACTGGGTATTATGTAATGAGAAAGGATTAATTAGCAATCTTGTGCGAGGCCCCTTGGGGAGGAGCGATCATAATATGATAGAATTCTTCATTAAAATGGAGAGTGAAGTAGTTGACTCAGAGACTAGGGTCCTGAATTTAAATAAAGGAAACTACGATGGTATGAGGCACGAGTTGGCTAGGATGGATTGGGGAATGTTACTTAAAGGGTTGACGGTGGATAGGCAATGGCAAACATTTAAAGATCGCATGGATGAACTACAGAATTTGTTCATCCCTGTTTGGCATAAAAATAAAACAAAAAATGTGACTCAACCGTGGCTAACAAGGGAAATTAGGGATAGCAAAAGATCCAAGGAAAGGACATATAAATTGGCCAGAAAAAGCAGCAAACCTGAGGATTGGGGCAGTTTAGGATTCAGCAAAGGAGGACAAAGGGATTAATTAAGAGGGGGAAAATAGATTATGAGAGTAAGCTTGCAGGGAACATAAAAACTGACTGTAAAAGCTTCTATAGATATGTGAAGAGAAAAAGATTGGTGAAGTCAAGCGTAGGTCCCTTGCAGTCAGAATCAGGGGAATTTATAATGGGGAACAAAGAAATGGCTGACGAATTAAATACATACTTTGGTTCTGTCTTCACAAAGGAGGACACAAATAACCTCCCAGAGATTTCAGGGAACATAGGGTCTAATGAGAGGGAGGAATTGAATGAAATTAGTATTTGTAGGGAAATGGTGTTAGGGAAATTGACGGGATTGAAGGCCGATAAATCCCCAGGGCCTGATAATCTACATCCTAGGGTACTTAGGAAGTGGCCCTAGAAATAGTAGATGCATTGCTGGTCATCTTCCAAAATTCTATAGACTCTGGAACAGTTCCCATGGATTGGAGGGTAGCTACTGTAACCCCACTATTTAAAAAAGATGGTAGAGAGAAAACGGGGAATTATAGACGGTAAGTCTGACATCGGTAGTGGGGAAAATGCTAGAGTCCATTATAAAAGATGTAATAGCAGAGCACTTGGAAAACAGTTACAGGATCGGACAAAGTCAACATGGATTTACAAAAGGTAAATCATGCTTGACTAATCTACTGGAATTTTTTGAGGATGTAACTGGTAGAATAGATAAGGGAGAACCAGTGGATGTGGTGTATTTGGACTTTCAGAAGGCTTTCAATAAGTTCCCGCATAAGAGATTAGCGTGTAAAGTTAAAGCACATGGGATTGGAGGTAAGGTACTGACTTGGATAGAGAACTGGTTGGCAGATAGGAAGCAAAGAGTTGGAATAAATGGGTCTTTTTCCGAGTGGCAGGCAGTGACTAGTGGGGTACCGCAGGGATCGGTGCTAGGACCCCAGCTATTCACATTATATATATAAATGATCTAGATGAGGGAACGAGATGTAATATCTCCAAGTTTGCAGACGACACAAAGCTGGGTGGGTGTGTGTGCTGTGAGGAGGATGCAGAGAAACTCCAGTATGATTTGGACAGGTTGGATGATTGGGCAGATGCATGGCAAATGCAGTATAATGTGGATAAATGTGAGGTTATCCACTTCGGTGGCAAAAACAGGAAGAAAGATTATTATCTGAACGGCAATAGATTGGGAAAAGGGGAAGTGCAATGAGATCTGGGTGTCCTTGTGCACCAGTCGCTGAAGGTAAGCATGCAGGTGCAGCAGGCGGTTAAGAAGGCAAATGGTATGTTGGCCTTCATAGCGAGAGGATTCGAGTACAGGAGCAAGGATGTCTTGCTGCAGTTTTACAGGGCCTTGGTGAGACCACACCTTGAGTATTCTGTGCAGTTTTGGTCACCTTATTTGAGGAAGGATGTTCTTGCCATGGAGAGAGTGCAGCGAAGATTCACCAGACTGATACCTGGGATGGCAGGAATGACGTATGAGGAGAGATTGGGTCGATTAGGCTTATATTCGCTAGAGTTTAGAAGAATGAGAGGGGATCTCATTGAAACTTATAAAATTCTAACAGGACTAGACAGACTAGATGCAGGAAGGATGTTCCCGATGGCGGGTGAGTCCAGAACCAGGGGTTACAGTCTAAGGATAAGGGGTAAGCCATTTAGGACTGAGTTGAGGAGGAATTTCTTCACCCAGAGAGTTGTGAACCTGTGGAATTCTCTACCACACAAGGCAGTTGAGGCCAATTCATTAAATATATTCAAGAAGGAGTTAGATATATTTCTTAAGGCTAAAGGGATCAAGGGATATGGGGAGAAAGCAGGGACAGGGTACTGAATTTGGATGATCAGCCATAATCTCATTAAATGGCGGAACAGGCTCGAGGGGCCGAATGGCCTACTCCTGCTCCTATCTTCTATGTTTCTATGGACACACACATCTTTCAGGTAAGATTGCATTTAAGCTTTTGGACTGGATTTTTTTATTTTATTGAAGTAATGGCTTGGTGCAATACATGTTCAAAGTTTTTTATGTGTGCAGAGGGTACTGCTGGATGCTTGCAAGGCCTTGGATGGTAAAGGAAAGCCTCTGAGTAGACAGAAAATGCTGGAAATACTCAGCAGGTCAGGCAACATCTGTGGAGAACGAAACAGAGTTCACGTCTCAGGTCGAGATGCTGCCTGACATGTTGAGTATTTTCAGCATTTTATGCTTTTGTTTCAGATTTACAGCATCCACTCGCAGAGGGAAGAGGAAGACACAGAAAAGGAAGACGCAGAAGAGGAAGATGCAGAAGAGGAGGAAGTAGAAAAGAAGGAAGCAGAAGGAAGGATGCAACCCAGACAGCCCCTTTCTGGCCAGGATATCCGAGATGAAATCATCTGTCCGTGTTACCAGTGACCCCAACCCCAATTCTCCTTTAAACATTTGTCCCACACCTTACCTTCCCTCTGTTACTGACCATCACAGAGTCCTCTTGGCCACAATGCTGAAATAAAAGCCACCACAAAGCAAACTTTCCAATTCAACATTATACATCTAACCATCCAATATGACAGGAAGAAATCAATTCATCACCCTTATGCATTCTCTTAGTGAGTGTCTTGTGTGTGTCTTTGCCTATCCTACTGATGTCACACAGTGCTACCCCAGTGGCTGCAGCATGGCTGGTGGAAGGCTGCTGATTTTCAGTGGGGGACACTGCAAATGGTCCTGCTGGTCGACCTTGAGGAGCTGGTAGCTGGTGGCTGGGCATGTCAAATCGGGTGATGGTGTTTCTTCTTCTTCTCCTTCTTTTTCTTCACTCTCCTCTCCCTCTTCTTGATCAACCACTAGTTGGGCAGGTTGGATTTCTTGGGTGTGTGAAATGAGGAAGGCACAAGAGTAGAGTTATGGTGGGAAAGCAAGAGGAGCATGCGAAAAGGAGGATAACGTATGAGGATACCAACATCTTGTATCCTTTCAGCCCCGCCGCTGGCCAAGGGCTCAGCCATGCCCCTGTCAAGAATGGCCAGCACCGTCTCCTCCAAGGGGGTGAGGTGAAGCTAGGAATAGGAGGTATGCCTCATGATTGGTACAGTTGGTAGGTGTGTGATTGGTGGAGGGGCGGGGGAGTTGTGCATTGAGAAGTGTGTGAGGCTAGTGATGCAGTTGGTAGGAGACGGCTTTTGAAGATGCATTCACTGACCTTGACAACTGGTCTGAGATCATGAAGCTTCTTTGGGCACTGGAGCCAGATGGTGGGGGCGACACTGCTGGAAGTGCTGGCCTTGGTGATGTGGTCCCACATTGTTCTTTCTGGACGGCCTCCTGGCCTCTGTGCGTGGAGGACCTCTCTTGCAGTGCTGACCCTCTGCACAAAGCTGGAGTGCTGTGTGCAAGACCCTGGTAGCCCCTTCCCTGGCTTGCTGAGCCATTTGTGTTAGTGCTGAAACACTTTTCCCATTTTTTGAGGTGCAGACGGCAATTCAGCTTTAAGAGCTGAAGACTCCCATTTGGGAATTCTTTTTAACATTATTTTTTTTACACGGTGAGTTTAGCGCTGGGCTAAAGCATTAGTCTCCAGTGCCAATTTCTCAGTCCTGCTGGCACCACCATTTTCGGTGGCTGTTAACCCCTGGCCGCGGAGGCTCCAGCAGCTCTTGTGGCAGCCACGAATTTCTAGTCCTAATTCTTTTACAATTAAAAGCTGTTTCTTGTCTGATAAAGTGCAAGTGCATCCATTTAAAGATAAGGGGGGAAAAATCGGTTGCTTTGCTCCTCCCGTTAGCGCCCTAAGAGGGTGCTAACGGGGCGCAAAGCCACTAGCGCCCGGGCGCGGCGCCGCCAACACCTCCCGCAAAATTCAGCGGGAGGTTAGCGGCGGCGCTAACCGTTAGTGCCCCGCGCGCTGCGCCGCCGGCGATGGCATCATCGCCGTGAGCAGCGCCCCGCTTGCGCCCCGGCCGCGATCTTTGGGCGCGCCCCCTGACTTACCGGTGGACGCTATGTCCAACGGGGTCAGGGATGCCTACCTGCGGCCGGGGAGGCGCTATTTAAAGGTAAGGTGCGGGGCGGCCATTTTTGTTGCTGGCCGCCTGCCAGCACCTGCCTCCGCTCCCGTCTCCGGCCTCCTTACCCGCCCCCCCCTTCACCCTCTGCCGTGGAGTGCTGGCTGCGCTCCATGAGCCTGGTACTTCTCTTGAGCGCCCCGCTTCCCCCTTGGGGCGCTACCACTCAATTTCCGTCGTGGGGGCACTCATTTTTTAGCCCGAGGAGTGTCTTCTTCTAATACTGACAAATTATTTTACAGCTAAAGACAGTTTGTTGTCTGACAGCTAACCAGGAGTGTAATATCATGTGCACTGGCACAAAAGAGTTGATTCTGAGCCATCAAAGCGGCACCAAAACTCACTGCTGTGAAAGTCAGCACTGTGGGAGTACCTTCACCACAAGGACGGCAGCGATTCAAGAAGGTGGCTCACCACCACCTTCTCAAGGGTAATTAGGGATGGGCAATAAATGCTGGCCTTGCCAGCGACGCCCACATCCCATGAACGAACGGAAAAAAAGAGAGAAGTCTTTGGAAACTGTTTGAAAGATGATGGAGGAGCGGGCACGGGCACAGACAGGAGGGAGGACTACTTGTTTTACAGACAGAGCCCTGGAAGTAAGGCTGCAAGAGCTGAAGGAAAGCAGGATTGCGATCTTTGGCACCCTCCTCAAAAGGGAGCTGTCTTTTCTGTGTGGAAAGAGATGGCAGAACAGGTGTACGCAGTTTCTGTCATGAGGTGGGGAGGGCCTCAGCTCAGATCTGCAAGAAATTTAACTCATTAAAGAAGTTTGGCGAAGAAAGTGTCTGCTGAATGGCAGGAACAAGGCCACAATTATTTGGGCATATCCAAGAGGCCCTCTCTTCACCATGTACACTTCACCAGCGAGAAGATCTTGAAATTTTGCCCTCTGCTGCAGTCAGACCACCAAACCTTGCAACAACTGCAAAGGCTCTGCCGATAGCAGTAGAAGTCTCCAATGCCTTGAACTTCCAAGCTACCTTGGGTGCTATGGTATGGCATGGCAGGAACACACTTGCATTTCAGTCAGCTGCATATTCACATGCTGATCATTTGGGAATCCTTCAACCTTTCTCAAGCAATCACAAAGCAGCCCATATTCATCTGTGACACACCTTCCAAACTGCAAGCAAATCTTTCAGCATACCAACTCTGCCCCAAAGTCCTCCCTGAACCCATGCCTGCCTGGCGTGCGCATGACCTCCTGGTTGGTTGCCATATTGATCTTCTACAGATAATTTTTTTAATATATTCATTCTTGGCAAGTGAGTGCCGCTGGCAAGGCCAACATTTATTGCCCATCCCTAGTTACAAAAGGGAGCAAAAAGTAGGCTACAGACTAGCAAAGCACTGACACATGATAGGTTCCTTACCAAATTCTACAAATTTCTACTCCCCAAGCTAATAGCAATACTGCAGAAACTATTTCAGTATTTATAAAACCCTCCCAGACTCACTCAGGATAGCAAAATGAACTCAAGAAGGGTAGAGGTCCTAGCTCATGCATCCCACAGGCCCAAGCCCTGCTCAACATTGACTACAAAATACTAACCAAAATCTTGACCCCTCACCCACCGCCACCCCCCCCCCCGACCCCCCCCGCCCACCCCCCCCCCACCACCCCAGACTGGATGATGGGGGAAATTTCCTTCTCATTGCTGCCCCAGTTTGCAGCTTGAAACACATGGCAAAAATGTAAAAGAAAACCTACTGCTCACTTGCAGCCTGAGATCCGCCCAATGCAATTTAGTGGTTGAGGCAGAAAGTCTGTCGAAACTCAAGATTCGATAGGCGGATGGTGGAAAAGGGTTCAAAGAGATATGCAACAGGGTGGGTAAATGTGAGTAGAACTATTTGTTTGAGCCAAATGGATTGCTTTTGTGTTGTCACATCTATGTATTTCTATGTATTATACAGCTAACACTCCTGCCCAAAACAGGCGATTAATACATTTAAATCAGGGTCCTAAGACGTATTTAGGACTCCGATGCAATTTTGGTCTTCCATATGCAGAGCAAGAGAACATGGTATAGCACAAATGCCAAGACTAGTTTGCAGTTCTGTTAGATTCATTCCCGTCTGTTATGCCTGTTCCAATGGGTGCAAGATCTGCCTGAGATGCACAGACCTGCACTGCTGACAGAAAGATGCATCTCCTACAGTGGCAAAACTCTACTCCTCCCCCCACAAACATGTGGATTAGGCACCTGATGTAAACAGGCAAGGACAAAGGGGTCTAGGGCGTTTTTTTTTAGAAGGAGGTGATGACGGCAGTTTTGAAAGGGAGATGGAAGGAACCTGAGGTCTGAGAATATATTAATTGTCGCTTGTGTTGTGCTACCATTGAAGACCAATCTCACCCCCAACGACTCTTGCCCGTGTATGGTTCTCCTGATCCTAGCCACCCACTGGTGCGAGCTTCTTCAAGATTAGATAGGGTAGGCGGATGAAGGGTCAAAGGATTATGGGTAAATGTGATCAGAACGATTTGCTTGCATGGAGGGCAAATGCCAACAAGAGCTGGTTGGCCCAAATGCCTCTCTCCGTGTTGTAACTTCTATATATGTGAGTGGGTTAACCCCAGTTTAGCAATAATGCCAAATGTAAAAATGAAGGTGCGGGTATTGACTGGGGAAGATGTCATAGCCGAGCCCGATCCTGAGCTCAGCTGGACTCTATACGTGAGCTCTATCCAGCAGGATTCATTGGATAATGGTCAGGAGTAGGAATGACGGCTCATTAAACACACCTATCTAACTCAAGAGCACTGAGACCAATTCTAACACCACTGCCACGGCTGTAGCAGCGGTTACATTTTTATTGGGGCAAAATACTGCCTACAGTGATTTGGGAGACAACACTTCCTATGCCTCTGCACAGCCAAATCAAACATTGTTAAATCAGGACAAAAACATGGTTGCTGAGGCTCTCTATGATTCTAGGAGGCTGCCTATTGCCGCTACAGCCCTGGCCCCATAACTACCCTGTACTTGGTGATGTGCTGCACAATTTGTTTTGACTCTTTACCCATATTTTAAAATAAATCCCTTTAGGCTAAAACAAAGAACGTGACATACAAGTGTCGTTTTCCACTGACTTGTAAAGCATTCATCGGTAATAAGTTAAATTTGTTTGAGCATTTCTGAACCATGAAAATTATATCCTCAAGACAGATTTAACACAGATTATCTACTGTTAATCCCAATCATTTTTGAGGAAATTGGCTTTGATAATGCAATACAACTAGTATTCCTGGTATCCCTGTGGACAACCTCCTCTGCACCCTCTCCAAGGCCTTGACGTCCTTCTTAAAGCCTGGAATTGGACACAATACTCTAACTGAGGCCTAACCAGTGATTTCTAACATCAGTAAAACAGATTATCTAGTCAGTATCATATTGCTCTTTGTGGGAGCTTGCTGTGTGCAAATTGGCTGCAGTATTTCCTACATGAAGTCTCATGGCTTCAGGTCAAGCACGGGCAAGGAAACCTCCTGCTGATTACCACCTACCGCCCTCCCTCAGCTGACGAATCAGTACTCCTCCATGTTGAACACCACTTGGAAGAAGCACTGAGAGTAGCAAAGGCACAGAATATACTCTGGGTGGGGGACTTCAATGTCCATCACCAAGAGTGGCTCGGTAACATCACTACTGACCGAGCTGGCCGAGTCCTGCAGTCTGGACCTGCGACAGGTGGTGAGAGAACCAATCTACCTGTCGCAGATGCATCTGTCCATGACAGTATTGGTAGCAGTGACCACCGCACAGTCATTGTGGAGACGAAGTCCCGTCTTCATACTGAGGACACCCTCCATCGTGTTGTGTGGCACTACCACTCTGCTAAATGGGATCGATTCAGGACAGATCTAGCAGCTCAAAACTGGGCATCCATGAGGCGCTGTGGGCCATTAACAGTAGTAGAATTGTATTCCACCACAATCTGTAACCTCATGGCCCAGTATATCCCTCACCCTACCATTACCATCAAGCCAGGGGACCAACCCTGGTTCAATAAGGAGTGTAGAAGAGCATGCCAGGAATAGCACCAGGTGTACCTAAAAATGAGGTGCCAACCTAGGGAAGCTGCAAAACAGGACTACATGCATGCTAAAAAGCGGAAGCAGCATGCTATAGACAGGGCTAAGCGATCCCACAATCAACGGATCAGATCAAAGCTCTGCAGTCCTGCCACATCCAGTCGTGAATGGTGGTGGACCATTAAACAACTAAAGGGAGGATGAGGCTCCATGAATATCCCCATCCTCAATGATGACGGAGCCCAGCACTTGAGTGCAAAAGACAAGGCTGAAGCGTTTGCAACCATCTTCAGCCAGAAGTGACGAGTGGATGATCCATATAGGCCTACTCCTGAGGTCCCCACCATCACAGAAGCCAGTCTTCAGCCAATTCGATTCACTCCATGTGATAACAAGAAATGGCTGAGCGCACTGGATACAGCAAAGGCAATGGGCCCGACAACATCCCGGCTATCGTGCTGAAGACTTGTTCGCCATAACTAGCCGCGCCTCTAGCCAAGCTGTTCCAGTACAGCTACAACACTGGCATCTATCCAACAATGTGGAAAACTGCCCAGGTATGTCCTGTCCACAAAAATCAGGACAAATCCAACCCGGCCAATTACCGCCCCATCAGTCTACTCTCAATCATCAGCAAAGTGATGGAAGGTGTCATCAACAGTGCTATCAAGTGGCACTTACTCACCAATAACCTGCTCACTGATGTCCAGTTTGGGTTCCGCCAAGACCACTCGGCTCCCAACCTCATTACAGCCTTGGTCCAAACATGGACAAAGGAGCTGAATTCCAGAGGTGAGGTGAGAGTGACTGCCCTTGACATCAAGGCAGCATTTGACATCAAGGAGCCCTAGTAAAACTGAAGTCAATGAGAATCGGGGGGGGAAACGCTCCACTGGCTGGAGTCATACCTAGCACAAAGGAAGATGGTTGTGGTGGTTGAAGGTCAATCATCACAGCCACAGGTCATCGCTGCATGAGTTCCTCAGGGCAGTGTCCTAGGCCCAATCATGTTCAGCTGCTTCATCAATGACCTTCCCTCCAACATAAGGTCAGAAATTGGGATGTTCGCTGACGACTGCACAGTATTCAGCGCCATTCACAACTCTTCAGATAATGAAGCAGTCCATGCCCGTATGCAACAAGACCTGGACGACTTTCAGGTTTGGGCTGAGAACTGCCAGGCAACATTTGCGCCACAGAAGTGCCAGGCAATGACTATATCCAACAAGCGAGAGTCTAACCACCTCCCCATGACATTCAATGGCATTACCATCGCCGAATCCCCCACCATCAACATCCTGGGGGTCACCATTGACCAGAAACTTAATTGGACCAGCCACATAAATACTGTGGCAACAAGAGCAAGTCAGAGGCTAGGTATTCTGCGGCGAGTGTCTCACCTCCTGACTCCCCAAAGCCTTTCCACCATCTACAAGGCACAAGTAAGGAGTGTGTTGGAATACTCTCCACTTGCCTGGATGAGTGTAGCTCCAACAACACTCAAGAAGCTTGACACCATCCAGGACAAAGCAGCCCGCTTGATTGGCATCCCATCCACCACCTTAAACATTCACTCCCTTCACCACCGGCGTACCATGGCTGCAGTGTGTACCATCTACAAGATGCACTGCAGCAACTCGCCAAGGCTTCTTCGGCAGCACCTCCCAAACTTGCGACCTCTTCCACCTAGAAGGACAAGGGTAGCAGGCGCATGGGAACACCACCACCTGCAACTTACCCTCCAAGTCACACACCATCCTGACTTAGAAGTATATCGCCGATCCTTCATCGTCGCTGGGTCAAAATCCTGGAACTCCCTCCCTAAAAGCACTGTGGGAGTACCATCACCACAAGGATTGCAGCGGTTCAAGAAGGCGGCTCACCACCACCTTCTCGAGGGCAATTAGGGATGGGCAATAAATGCTGGCCTTGCCAGCGATGGCCACATCCCATAAACTAATTAAAAAAAAATTACTACAGTGGCTACACTTCTAAAGTGCTTCATTGGCTGTAAAGCGCTTTCAGACATTCTGAGCTCATGAAAGGCACTATATAAATGCAAGTCTTTTTTAAAAAGACACAAAAGGCTGCATTCATTGTAAATGCATGAGGATGCCGACCCCTTCCATCAACCATGCTAAGTCAACCCTATCACGGAACCTACCCCAGCTTTTCAGTCTTTCGGTTGGCTCGGTGGTGTAGCACTCCTGCCCCTGAGTTGCAAGCTTGTGGGTTCAAGTTCCACGCCATGACTTTAGCATGTAATTTGTGCTGACACTTCAGTGTAGTACTGAGGGAGTGCTGCACTGTTAGAATTGCTGTCTTCCGAATGAGACGTTACAAAAATCCAACTGTTCAGATTGATGTAAAAGGCTCGGGGCAGTCATTTTTTAAATTGCGATAGGGTCTGCTTACATTCCTTCCCACTGAAGTCAGGCAGGTTGCATACGGACTGTCAATCTGCTACTGCCAGTTTTCAGCCCACACCGAAGTTCAAAATTATATTTTCTCAGATTGGGCTATTACTCCCCCTCCACCTGTCCATGCACTCTCTGATCTTCTCCCCTCCACCTGTCCATGCACTCTCTGATCTTCTCCCCTCCACCTGTCCACCCACTCTCTGATCTGCTCCACCCCACCTGTCCATGCACTCTCTGATCTTCTCCCCTCCACCTGTCCACCCACTCTCTGATCTGCTCCACCCCACCTGTCCATGCACTCTCTGATCTTCTCCCCTCCACCTGTCCACCCACTCTCTGATCTGCTCCACCCCACCTGTCCATGCACTCTCTGATCTTCTCCCCTCCACCTGTCCACCCACTCTCTGATCTGCTCCACCCCACCTGTCCATGCACTCTCTGATCTTCTCCCCTCCACCTGTCCACCCACTCTCTGATCTGCTCCACCCCCCTTGTCCACGCACCCTATGACCTTCTCCCCTCCACCTGTCCACCCACTCTCTGATCTGCTCCACCCCACTTGTCCACACACCCTATGACCTTCTCCCCTCCACCTGTCCACCCACTCTCTGATCTGCTCCACCCCACCTGTCCACGTACTCTCTGATCTTCTCCCCTCCACCTGTCCATTCACCCTTTGATCTTATCTCCCCCACCTGTCCACCCCTCCTTTGCTCTGCTTCTCCCCCCCTCCTTTGCTCTGCTTCTCCCTCCCTCTCTACCCACCCTATGGTCTGCTTATCTCCCTATTGTCTACTACTCCCCACCTGCCCTACAGTCTGTTTTTCCCGACCTATTCTATGGTCTACTCGTCCCCCACCATTGCTTCGCTCCATCTGACTGGGTCCCGATGCTTGATTCAGTGGCTCTCCCACTCACCCTAGTCCCAATGATCTGCTGCTCCAAACCAATGACTCTGCCTTTCTGCTTGATTTCCAATGCTACTGCTTCTCCCTGATGCTGTAGCCTCTTGTTGCCCGCTCATGGTGCAAAAAAAAGTAGTGTGATATAGAACCAGAAGAGTAAGAAAGGTGCAGAGGAAAAAGGAAAGCAAAAAGAAGTGAGAGGGGAAACAGAAAAAAGAAATAACGGAGTGGGGAATGCGAATGAGAGAAAGGAAGATTTTTCCTGGGACCCAAGGCTCTCAAGGATAAACAAGGGAAGACAACTTTCTTTAAACAACTCTACTGGAATAGGTGAAACATTGGAGGTGTTTTAACTTGGAAGAAACCCTCCCTTCTACAGCAATGACCCTTTAAGAAAGTCATTAAACAAAAGGCCAAAGAATACAGAATAAGGGATCTCTGTGTGTGTGGTCACACTCACTTAAGTATTCCCACTATTAAAAGCTCTACGCTGTGGTCACACGTAATAAATTCAGCTTTAAATAAATGGTGACCTTCACAGAAGTTATAGGGAAAGTATTAATGGAAAAAAGAACTTGCATTTAAAATACTGTCAAGATCTAACCAGTGCACAGACTGCCAGCAATCCGCTCCCACTCTCATCAGAGATCCTCACATCTGTTAATAATATTTGAGAATTGGTGATGTAAAAAGATTGCAACAGAAAGAAGATCAAGACGATAGGGAGGGGGGAGGGGGGGAGGAAGGAAGGACTTTACAACCAAGTGTAGTCACTGTTGTACTTTAGAAACGCAGCAGTCATATTGCACACAGCAAGCTCCAACGTACAGCAATATGATAATGACCAAATAATCTGTTCAAGTGATTTGGTTACTGAGGAGAATTCCCCTGCTCTTCTTCAAAATAGTGTTATGGGATCATTTACGTCCATCAGGGCTTCAGTTTCACATCTCATCAAAACGACGGCACCTCCGACAATGCAACACTCCCTCAGTACTGCACTGGTGTGTCAGCCTAGAATTTTTGTGCTCAAGTCTCTGGAGCGAGACTTGAACCCACAACCCTTCTGACTCAGAGCCAAGTGTGCTACCAGTGAGCCAGTTATCTGGAGAATCCAATAGGATGTTTAGGCTGCACTCCTTCAATATAAAAGCACCTCTGTTAGCCCTGGCTCAGTGGTAGTACTCTCGCCTTTGAGTCAGAAGGTTCAAGTCCCACTCCAGGGACTTGAGCTCATAATCTAGGCTGGCACTTCAGCATAGCACTGAGGGAGTGCTACTCTGTCTGAGACGCTGCCTTTCGGATGAGACGTTAAACTGAGGCCCCATCTGCCCTCTCAGGTGGACGTAAAGGATACCATGGCACTATTCGAAGAAGGAGCAGGGGAATTCTCCCTGGTGTCCTGGCCAATATTTGTCGCTCAAGCAACATCACAAAAAAAATTATGTGGTCGTATATAAATTGACTGCCCTGTTTCCTACATTACAACAGTGACTACACTTCAATAGTACCTAAGCAAAATACTGCGGATGCTGGAAATCTGAAATAAAAACAGAAAATGCTGGCAAGTACTCAGCAGGTTAGGCAGCATCTGTGGAGAGAGAAAAACAGAGTTAACATTAACTTTGGTTCTCTCTCCACGGATGCTGCCTGACCTGCTGAGTATTTCCAACATTTTCTGCTTCTACTTCAAAAGTACTTCATTGGTTTGTTCTTTCTTTCTGTCATCATTCTGCCATCTTTCTTTCTTTCTTTCTTTCTTTCTTTCTTTCATCTCTGACCTCATCAGCTGAACCTTGCTCTCTGACGACCTCTCTCCTGGGCTGTCCCTGCCACCAGTTTCTGATATTAAAATGATGCCCGGATCTCCCGCCGACGATGTCATGAGGGCTTGCCGATTCATGTGCCGCGCTAAAATCGGGGCTTCGATATCTGGTGTCCATTTTAGAAATTCCTGGAAAAATCTCTCCTACAACCAAACTGCCCAGTGCAAAACCGGCTAGGTGGGAACCATACACCCACCAAGAATGCTTGCACATTCCTTAGTTGTTGCTAGAGAAATCTTGAGGACTTTTCAGTATTTTTCCCTCTTTTCCCACCTTTCCCTCCTAAAGGTGATGATGTAGCCAGTGAATTACTTTTGAAGTGTAGGCACTGTTGTGTAGGTAATTATGGCAATCATTTAGCACACAGCAAGGTTCTACAACAATAATAACAATGAGATATGACCAGTGTGCATCTTTTCCATCTATTCTGAGATCCCTCAGGTACTATACACAGCAGTGAGCCTGCTTATTGATAAAGGCTCCTCCGTATCAAAAGTACTTCATTGGCTGTTAAGCGCTTTGGGACTTCCTGAGGTGATGAAAGACGCTATATAAATGCAAGTCCTGGCTTTGTATCCGCCAAAGCATTACTGAAAACCCCGCATCTTCCTCCAAACCAAAACGTACTGTTATATTATGCAAGACCCACACTAGTGCCACTGGATCCCGAAGTACGGGTCTCCAGCAAGGGAAATGCCAAACCACTAGAATTCTCGAACCCATTTTTAGGAGATCTTCTGGGTTGCTGGTCTTATGAGGTCTTGGAGGTTTTACATTTAACTTGCAGCTGGCTGCATGAGGCCTGCAAATTAGGAAGTTCAGCAGCACCGCCACAATATGAAATGAAATCCCCTCCTGCCTTCAAATGAATTCCAATTTCTGTGTTTGTGCTTAGTTAGCTCTTTATCTAGTTGTCTTCTTCTTAGGCAGACCCTCGGAACCGAGGATGACTTGCTTCCACATTAAAAATGAGTTCGCAGGTGACTGATGAGTCCAATGCGGGACCTACAGTCTCTGTCACAGGTGGGGCAGGTGGGTGGGTTGACGTGCGCTCCTTGCGCTGCCTGCGTTTGGCAAGCTGTACAAGGTATGCGAATTCCAGTCTTTGTTTGCTGAAGGGAGTGATCAGAAAAGCCAGCACAATGGTCGAAATGACCTTCCCTAACCTGAGGGCACGGTTATGATTGTCTAACTCTCGGTTCCACCCCAGTGAACAAGGTGGGTGGTCAAACATTTGACCTGATTTTTTTCTCTCGAAAAGACAAAATAAAATTTAACCCATAAACTTTATCGAAGTTGTACAAATGCAACAAACACTGGGAGTTTTCTCATTTGACCACCTCCTATATTCTATGTTCTACACTAAGTTGTCGGCACCAAACGGCTGATGATAACTCACTAAAATGCCGTTGGGTTACTGTAAGGGGCCAAAGGGATATCTAGAATTAAAGTTAAAAGGATTTCTAGAATTAAAGTGAGTAGAAACAATAAGGCTAGTAAGCTTGTCTCCTGTCCTTGCTTAGGAATGTAGAACGATAGATAAGGCAGGACAAACAAGATTCTAATAGGATAGCAAAATACTGCGGATGCTGGAAATCCGAAATAACAACAGAAAACGCTGGAAAAACTCAGCAGGCCAGGCAACATCCGTGGAGAGAGAAAGAGAGTTAACGTTTCAGGTCGAAACCCTTCGTCGGAACTGAGAGAGCAAGAAATAAACAGATAAAAATGCAAGGGGGAGGAATAAAAGAACAAAAGGGATGGTCTTTAGTGAGTAGAGACATTGAGAGATGCTCAAGGCAAGACGAGATGGTAATGGGACAGGTTGAGAAACAAAAGGTAAGGTGTGAAATGCTGGCAGAATCAGAGACAGCTGCCGTGGGGGGAGAGAGAGAAAAAAAGGAAAAAGGCACGGACCAAAAGAGTGGATAAAATGTATACTTATGTGGTAGGGGCCGGGGTTATGATCTGAAATTGTTGAACTCGATATTGAGTCCAGAGGGCTGTAAAGTGCCTAAACGGAAGATGAGGTGCTGTTCCTGGAGCTTACGCTGCGCTTCCGTGGAACAATGCAAGAGGCCGAGGACGGTGAGGTCTGAGTGAGCGTGGAGGGGTGAATTAAAATGACAAGCGACCGGAAGCTCGGGGTCACCCTTCCGGACTGAACGGAGGTGTTCCGCAAAGCGGTCACCCAATCTGTGTTTGGTTTCCCCAATGTAGAGGAGACCACATCGTGAGCAGCGAATACAGTATACTAGATTGCAAGAAGTACAAGTAAATCGCTGTTTCACCTGGAAGGGGTGTTTGGGGCCCTGGAGAGTGGGAAGGGGGGATGTATAAGGGCAGGTGTTGCATCTCCTGCGCTTGCACGGGAAGGTGCCGGGTGAAGGGGAAGTGTGCTGGGGGTGATAGAGGAGTGGACTAGGGTGTCTCGGAGGGAGCGGTCCCTACGGAATGCTGAAAGGGGAGGTGAGCGGAAGATACGTTTGGTGGTGGGATCACGTTGGAGGTGGCGGAAATGGCGGAGGATGATCCGTTGAATGTGGAGGCTGGTGGGGTGAAAGGTGAGGACAAGGGGAACTCTATCGTGGTTCCGGGAGGGAGGGGCCGGGGTGAGGGCAGAAGTGCGGGAGATGGAACGGACACGGTCGAGGGCCGTGTTGACCACGGTAGAGGGGAATCCTCGGTTGAGGAAAAAGGAAGACATGTCGGAAGCACTGGTATGGAAGGTGGCATCGTCGGAGCAGATGCGGCGGAGACGGAGAAACTGGGAGAAGGGAATAGAGTCCTTACAGGAGGCGGGGTGGGAGGAAGTGTAGTCCAGGTAGCTGTGGGAGTCAGTGGGCTTGTAGTGAATGTTGGTCAATAACCTATCCCCAGAGATGGAGACGGAGAAGTCGAGGAAGGGGAGGGAAGAGTCGGAGATGGACCATGTGAAGGTGAGGGAAGGGTGGAAATTGGAGGCAAAGTGAATGAAATTGTCCAGTTCAGGGCGAGAGCAGGAAACGGCACCGATACAGTCGTCAATGTACCGGAAAAAGAGGTGAGGGAGGGGACCCGAGTAGGACTGGAACAAAGAGTGTTCCACATATCCCACGAAAAGGCAGGCATAGCTAGGACCCATGCGGGTTCCCATAGCAACACCTTTGATTTGGAGGAAATGAGTGGAGTCAAAGGAGAAGTTGTTCAATGTGAGAACAAGTTCAGCCAGGCGGAGGAGGGTGGCGGTGGATGGGGACTGGTTGGGCCTCTGTTCAAGGAAGAAGCGGAGCGCCCTCAGGCCATCCTGGTGGGGGATGGAGGTGTAGAGGGATTGTACGTCCATGGTGAAAAGGAGGCGGTTGGGGCCAGGAAACTGGAAACTGTTAAAGTGGCGGAGGGCGTCAGGTGATCCCAGGGCGGGCCTCAGATTGGCTGGCAGGCTAGATTTTTTTCTGGGAGTACAGGAGGAGCTCCAGCGTTCCTTTTAAGGACCCTTTTAAGGCCGCTGAGCGCCTGGTACAAATGTGTAGAACATGCACGGCATACGCTTATGCCCATTGGTACCTCAGACTAGCAATCAGGGACCTATGTACGTCATTGGACCCCGATTTGCATATTACAAGTGGCTTCCTGCCTGAAACAGGCTGGCGCTCCAGCTGCCCATCTCAGGCCCCTACCCGAGCTGACTGGAGGCAACTTGCGCCCGGGCGTGGCGCCGCCAATACCTCCCGTAAAATTCAGCGGGAGGTTAGCGGCGGCGCTAACTGTTAGCACCCCGCAGCGCTGCGCCACCGGCAATGACCTCATCTCCTTTCGCAGAGTCCCACTTGCGCCCCGGC
This sequence comes from Squalus acanthias, assembly GCA_030390025.1. NCBI lineage: Eukaryota > Metazoa > Chordata > Chondrichthyes > Squaliformes > Squalidae > Squalus > Squalus acanthias. Next base: position 27,340,287 of record CM059432.1, on the reverse strand, counting down.
CGCGATCTTTGGTAGCGCCCCCGACTTACCGCCGGACGCTATGTCCGACAGGGTCAGTGGGCCTACCTGCGGCCGGGGCGGCGCTATTTAAAGGCGAGGTGTCGGGCGGCCATTTTTGTTGCTGGCAACCTGCCAGCAACTGCTTCCACTGCTGTCCCAGGCCTCCTTATCCGCGCCCCCGCAGAGTGCCGGCTGCACTCCATGAGCCCGACACTTCTCGAGTGCCAGGCTCTTTTGCTGGCACTCCCGATCCCCGGGGGCCCAGCTGGGCCCTGGGTCGCGCTGCATAAGGCCCCTCCCTTTTAAGAAGGGGAGGAAGGCCTGCAATACCACGGCGTGACGTGCCACAGCGCGTAGCACCACGATATTCCCTCGCAGCGCCCCAAGAGGGAGGCGGGGCGCTTCCAGTAGCTACCACTCAATTTCGGTCGCGGGGGCGCTAATTTTTCCAGGGGCCCGGCAAAGTTAGCGCCCCAAAGGGGGCACGACTCAATTTTTTGCCCTATAAGTCTAGTCTTAGCAACCTTTCCTCAAAATTTAACCATTTAGCCCTGGTATCATTCTGGTGAATCTGCGCTGCACCCCCTCCAAGGCCAATATATACTTCCTGAGGTGCGGTGCCCAGAGCTGAATGCAGTACTCTAAATGAGGTCTAACCAGAGCTTTATATGACTTTATGTGCCTTTAAGAAGATGGTGGTAGGCCTTCTTCTTGAACCGCTGCAGTCCCTGGGGTGAAAGCATTCCCACAATGCTGTTAGGTAGGGAGTTGCACTTAGTGCTGTTCTAGTGCCGCCTGCTCCTTGCAAGCAGGGTCACACAGCCAACGGCAACACCAAGGGCAGACTTGCTGGATTCTCTGAAATAGGAGCCTGGGAAGACCCAGTTAAAAAAAACACAGATCTTCCCAGGATGTTTGCATTAGAAAATCTGGTAAGTCTACTTTAGCATTGCCACTGGCTCAAATTGCGTTGAAATTGCAGATATTTCTTAATTTGCACAGTTGACAAACATACTGATCTTGAATTTCCGTGGGGATTGTTCAGATCTCCAGAGGTTCCGCCTATCTCCCATCAAAGTTATGGAGGGAGATTCACACATCCCCAGTTGAAATTCAGACCTGAACCAATGTCTCACTGGCTGTCCATATCACTCTACCCTAAACAATACTGTCAGCTGATAAGTGGCAGGTAACATTCATGCCAAAGAAGTGCCAGGCAATGACTATCTCCAACAAGCGAGAGTCTAATCACCTCCCCTTGACATTCAATGGCATTACCATCGCCGAATCCCCCACCATTAACATCCTGGGGGTCACCATTGACCAGAAACTTAACTGGACCAGCCACATAAATACTGTGGCAACCAGAGCAGGTCAGAGGCTAGGTATTCTGCGGCGAGTGTCTCCCTTCCTGACTCCCCAAAGCCTTTCCACCATCTACAAGGCATAAGTCAGGAGTGTGATGGGATACTCTCCACTTGCCTGGATGAGTGCAGCTCCAACAACACTCAAGAAGCGCGACACCATCCAGGACAAAGCAGCCCGCTTGTTTGGCACCCCATCCACCACCTTAAACATTCACTCCCTCCACCACCGGCGTACCGTGGCTGCAGTGTGTACCGTCTACAAGATGCACTGCAGCAACTCACCAAGGCTTCTTCGGCAGCACCTCCCAAACTCACGGCCTCTTCCACCTAGAAGGACGAGGGCAGCAGGTGCATGGGAACACCACCACCTCCAAGTTCCCCTCCAAGTCACACACCATCCTGACTTAGAAGTATATCGCCGTTCCTTCATCGTCGCTAGGTCAAAATCCTGGAACTCCCTCCCTAACAGCACTGTTGTACTTTCACCACACAGACTGCAGTGATTTAAGAAGGTGACTCACCACCACCTTCTCAAGGTCAATTAGGGATGGGCAATAAATGCTGGCCTTGCCGGCGATGCCCAGATCCCATAAAAAACAATATAAAAAAAAGCCTGCACCTCATAAAGAGGCAAGATGTTTTGGTCGTCAATATTCGCTAAAGAATTACCTCTACTCCATGACTAGCTGAAATGGATGCCATAATTGGTGTCTCAATATAAGTGGCAATTTTAACCTCAGGCCTCATTTACTGAGGGTGCCAAGTTGCAGCTCACCGGTTACAGGAGGCCGAGCAATCGGCCAGCTCCATATTGAGCTGGCTAACAGGTGGTGCTGGGATGGTGGTGGGGGTGGGGGGGGAAAGGTGATCCCAGGGCGGGCCTCAGATTGGCCGGCAGGCTAGATTTTTTTCTGGGAGTACAGGAGGAGCTCCAGCATTCCTTTTAAGGACCCTTTTAAGGCCGCTGAGCGCCTGGTACAAATGTGTAGAACATGCACGGCATACGCTTATGCCCATTGGTACCTCAGTCTAGCAATCAGGGACCTATGTACGTCATTGGACCCCGATTTGCATATTACAAGTGGCTTCCTGCCTGAAACAGGCTGGCGCTCCAGCTGCCCATCTCAGGCCCCTACCCGAGCTGACTGGAGCTAACTTGTTTCTTTCTGCTCTGGTTATGGGGTGCTTAGCATGCTCATGCTGTAGAGATGGGTCTCTGTGAACCATTCAGCAACCTTTCTGATAAGAGGCAACGAATGGATGCAGCCCCTCTAATAAACAATACAGCAATCAATGATCATAGAAGGGTCATGCACGAGGGGTGCATGCCCCGAGTTAGGTATAATTGCTGTATGTATTTGCTACTCGGTAGAAGCATCCTTTCTCAGGCAGCTGAGACTGAGACGTCCCCCCTGCATATGCTTGAATAAAGATCGTGAAACTTATCCAAGATGTCCGTCTGGTGAATTTGTGGTCGCTATAGGGCAAGCGTTGACCCCTTATATCAGGGGGTTCGCTTGAGAGGAGGGAAGACTTCTCTTTTACCCCAACAGTTACTTACTGCCCTGTTTACCCTGGCGCTCTGGCTCCAGTCAGCTCGGGTAGGGGCCTGAGATGGGCAGCTGGAGCGCCAGCCTGTTTCAGGCAGGAAGCCACTTGTAATATGCAAATCGGGGTCCAATGACGTACATAGGTCCCTGATTGCTAGTCTGAGGTACCAATGGGCATAAGCGTATGCCGTGCATGTTCTACACATTTGTACCAGGCGCTCAGCGGCCTTAAAAGGGTCCTTAAAAGGAACGCTGGAGCTCCTCCTGTACTCCCAGAAAAAAATCTAGCCTTCCGGCCAATCTGAGGCCTGCCCTGGGATCACCCTTCCCCCCCCACCCCCACCACCATCCCAGCACCACCTGTCAGCCAGCTCAATATGGAGCTGGCCGATTGCTCGGCCTCCTGTAACCGGTGAGCTGCAACTTGGCACCCTCAGTAAATGAGGCCTGAGGTTAAAATTGCCACTTATATTGAGACACCAATTATGGCATCCATTTCAGCTAGTCATGGAGTAGGGGTAATTCTTTAGCGAATATTGACGACCAAAACATCTTGCCTCTTTATGAGGTGCAGGCTTTTTTTTATATTGTTTTTTATGGGATCTGGGCGTCACCGGCAAGGCCAGCATTTATTGCCCATCCCTAATTGCCCTTGAGAAGGTGGTGGTGAGTCACCTTCTTGAATCGCTGCAGTCTGTGCGGTGAAAGTACAACAGTGCTGTTAGGGAGGGAGTTCCAGGATTTTGACCCAGCGACGATGAAGGAACGGCGATATACTTCTAAGTCAGGATGGTGTGTGACTTGGAGGGGAACTTGGAGGTCGTGGTGTTCCCATGCACCTGCTGCCCTCGTCCTTCTAGGTGGAAGAGGCCATGGGTTTGGGAGGTGCTGCTGAAGAAGCCTTGGCGAGTTGCTGCAGTGCATCTTGTAGACGGTACACACTGCAGCCACGGTACGCCGGTGGTGGAGGGAGTGAATGTTTAAGGTGGTGGATGGGGTGCCAAACAAGCGGGCTGCTTTGTCCTGGATGGTGCCGCGCTTCTTGAGTGTTGGTGGAGCTGCACTCATCCAGGCAAGTGGAGAGTATCCCATCACACTCCTGACTTATGCCTTGTAGATGGTGGAAAGGCTTTGGGGAGTCAGGAATGGAGACACTCGCCGCAGAATACCTAGCCTCTGACCTGCTCTGGTTGCCACAGTATTTATGTGGCTGGTCCAGTTAAGTTTCTGGTCAATGGTGACCCCCCAGGATGTTAATGGTGGGGGATTCAGCGATGGTAATGCCATTGAATGTCAAGGGGAGGTGGTTAGACTCTCGCTTGTTGGAGATAGTCATTGCCTGCCACTTCTTTGGCGTGAATGTTACCTGCCACTTATCAGCTGACAGTATTGTTTAGGGTAGAGTGATATGGACAGCCAGTGAGACATTGGTTCAGGTCTGAATTTCAACTGGGGATGTGTGAATCTCCCTCCATAACTTTGATGGGAGATAGGCGGAACCTCTGGAGATCTGAACAATCCCCGCGGAAATTCAAGATCAGTATGTTTGTCAACTGTGCAAATTAAGAAATATCTGCAATTTCAACGCAATTTGAGCCAGTGGCAATGCTAAAGTAGACTTACCAGATTTTCTAATGCAAACATCCTGGGAAGATCTGTGTTCTTTTTAACTGGGTCTTCCCGGGCTCCTATTTCAGAGAATCCAGCAAGTCTGCCCTTGGTGTTGCCGTTGGTTGTGTGACCCTGCTTGCAAGGAGCAGGCGGCACTAGAACAGCACTAAGAGCAACTCCCTACCTAACAGCATTGTGGGAATGCTTTCACCCCAGGGACTGCAGCGGTTCAAGAAGAAGGCCTACCACCATCTTCTTAAAGGCACATAAAGTTATATAAAGCTCTGGTTAGACCTCATTTAGAGTACTGCATTCAGCTCTGGGCACCGCACCTCAGGAAGTATATATTGGCCTTGGAGGGGGTGCAGCGCAGATTCACCAGAATGATACCAGGGCTAAAATGGTTACATTTTGAGGAAAGGTTGCTAAGACTAGACTTATAGGGGAAAAAATTGAGTTGTGCCCCCTTTGGGGCGCTAACTTCGCCGGGCCCCTGGAAAAATTAGCGCCCCCGCGACCGAAATTGAGTGGTAGCTACTGGAAGCGCCCCGCCTCCCTCTTGGGGCGCTGCGAGGGAATATCGTGCTGCGGCACATCACACCGTGGTATTGCAGGCCTTCCTCCCCTTCTTAAAAGGGAGGGGCCTTGCGCAGCGCGACCCAGGGCCCAGCTGGGCCCCCGGGGATCGGGAGTGCCAGCAAAAGAGCCTGGCACTCGAGAAGTGTCGGGCTCATGGAGTGCAGCCGGCACTCTGCGGGGGCGCGGATAAGGAGGCCTGGGACAGCAGTGGAAGCAGTTGTTGGCAGGTTGCCAGCAACAAAAATGGCCGCCCGACACCTCGCCTTTAAATAGCGCCGCCCCGGCCGCAAGTTGGCCCACTGACCCTGTCGGACATAGCGTCCGGCGGTAAGTCGGGGGCGCTACCAAAGATTGCGGCCGGGGCACAAGTGGGGCTCTGCGAAAGGAGATGAGGTCATCGCCGGTGGCGCCGCGCCGCGGGTGCTAACAGTTAGCGCCGCCGCTAACCTCCCGCTGAATTTTACGGGAGGTATTGGCGGCGCCGCGCCCGGGCGTAAGTTGCTTTGCTAACAGGAGGCTAACAGGAGGCGCAAAGCAACCGAATTTTTCCCCCATATTCTCTTGAATAACTGAGATGTAATTGAGGTGTTTAAGATGATTAAAGGAGTTGATAGGGTAAGTAGAGAGAAAATATTTCCTCTGGTGGGGGTGTCCAGCCTTAAAATTAGAGCTAGGCCATTCAGGGGTGATGTCAAGAAGCACTTCTTACAAACAGGGTAGTGGAAATCTGGAACTCTCTAACCCAAAAAGCTGTTGAGCCGAGATAAATTGAAAATTTCAGAACTGAGATTGATACATTTTTGTTAGGCAAGTGTATCATGGGGTATAGAACCAAGGCGGGCAGATGGAGTTGAGGTACAGATCAGCCAGGATCTAATTGAATGGCGGAACAGGCTTGAGGGGCTGAATGGCCTACTTCTGTTCCTCTGTTCCATGAGATTTACCATCTGCCTTGCTCCCTTCCCAACACACTTCGTGACTCCTCAACCCAATGTTTACCAGTATTGTTGATAAGAAACCGGCTGAAAAAAGGAGAGCAGCTGGTACTCATTCGAGATTGCTGTTGGAGTGCGGACGGGAGGGAAGCGGTGGGGGAGGGGGTGGGTAATGAGGATTGGTTGGAGAAACTGGGTCTCATTAGCCATGAAAGAAGGTGATCAAGGAGGGGGGATCATGTTAGGAGTATATAAGATATTAAATGATATATAAAAAGTAAACCTCGATCACTAAGATTCAAAAATAAATAGCTGGGAATTTCCTCGGAGCTGCTCCCTCTTCGCTGCCATAACTTTGCTGGGAGTGCGGCAGACACACCACTTACACGATGTACACGCCATTTACACGCGTGAACAGGATTTCCGCCACACGTCCAGTGAAGTTACAGCAGCAGAGTAAGTGCAGGAAAATTCCGAGCCAATAAACAGGCTGTTAACCATATTGTGTAGCTAGCCCTGCAAATATTGCAAACTAGGCAGTATGAATCATGAGGTATCCATGATTCACAGGATTGACCTTTGCATCTAAGATTACAGTTCCAGTTATAAAATGTTTTTTTTTAAAAAGTGGCAGTTCTATTTTTTGTGCACAATTGTTGTTTCAAGTTTTAGAAACCATAATCCACACCGATACATTTCAAACGAGGTTGTTTTCTTCAGGAGAGCACTAATTGGATACACAGCCATCAACTCTCAGAAAGGCGGTGTTGGGATATGGGGAGAAAGCAGGGACAGGGTTCTGAATTTGGATGATCAGCCATTATCGCATTGAATGGCGGAGCAGGCTCAAGGGGCCGAATGGCCCACTCCTGCTCCTATCTTCTATGTTTCTATGTTTCTATCTAACACAGGCTAACACGTCTGCTTGGCTCGGTAGTGCTCTTGCTTCTGAAGCAGAAGATTGTGGGTTCAAGCTTCAGGCTGATGCTTCACTGGAACACTGAGGGGGCGGGAGGGGGTGGGTGATTTTAACCAACCCATCCAGCAGGAAACTGACACGATCAGATCGGTCGCCCGTTTTACACGCCGGCTGATTTCACTTTTGAGAAAAGCGCGGCATAGACAGAGAAAGTTTTTTTTTAGATGAGACGTTAAACTGCGCCATCTGCTCAGTTGGATGTAAAAGATCACTTCATAAAAAAGAGCAAGGAGTTCTCTTGGGTGTTCTGGCCAACATTCCTCTCTTAACCAACACCACCAATAACAGACTATCTCGTCTTTCATTCATTTTCTATTTATGGGACAATCTGGTATGCAAATTGGCTGCTGTATTTGCCTATTTAACAACAGCGGCCGCATTTTAAAAGGCAACCCATTGATTTTGAAGCTCATTGGAAGGTCACGAGGATATATAAATGCAAGTTATATGCTTCTATTTAAGCTTATAGATTTGCACTTACCTTTAAGAATGACAAACATGGGGTGAGATATTGGATCCCGGCCCAAGTTGTGCGCAATCCTGGTGCAGCACACGCAGCACGGGCCTAATGAGGTTGGCGGCATGACCACGGGGAGTTGGTCAGTCTCGATCCCAGTAGCAGCTTGCTGGTCTTAAGAGGCACCAAGATTGGCTGGCTTCTCGATAGGAGAGTCTGACTGATGGTGGGGGTAGGAAATCGAAGGGGGGGTGGGGTAAGCGATGGCCGGCCATGGTCCGCGGATTTAATGTGGAGTCAGGAGGAGTACTCCAGCTCCTCCTGGCTCCACAATAAGGTAGGTAAAGAAATTCAAACTTACCTTTCTGGTGCCAACTTCCAGAGGTCCCTTTAAGGACGGTGCATGGCTCTCTGGGGCAGAGAATTCCACAGATTTACGACCCTCTGAGAGAAGAAATTCCTCCTCATCTCAGTTCTAAAAGGGCGACCCTTTATTCTAAAACTGTGCCCCGCGTTCTAGATTTCCCCACGAGGGGAAACATCCTCTCTGCATCTACCCTGTCGAGCCCCCTCAGTATCTTATATGTTTCAATAAAATCACCTCTCATTCTTCTAAATTCCAATGAGTATAGGCCCAGCCTGCTCAACCTTTCCTCATAAGTCAACCCCCTCATCTCTGGAATTAACCTAGTGAATTGTCTCTGAACTGCCTCTAATGCAAGTATATCCTTCCTTAAATAAGGAGACCAAAACTGTACGCAGTACTCAAGGTGTGGTCTCACCAATACCCTGTACAGTTGTAGCAGGACTTCCCTGCTTTTATACTCCAACCCCTTTGAAATAAAGGCCAACATTCCATTTGCCTTTTTGATTACTTGCTGTACCTGCAGGCTAACTTTTTGTGTTTCATGCACAAGGACCCCCAGATCCCTTTGAACTTTAGCATTTTGTAATCTCTCTCAATTTAAATAATAATTTGCTTTTTTATTTTTCCTGCCAAAGTGTATAACCTCGCACTTTCCCACATTATACTCCATCTGCCAAATGTTTGCCCACTCACTTAGCCTGTCTATATCCCTTTGCAGGTTCTTTGTGTCCTCTGCACAACTTGCTTTCCCACCCATCTTTGTATCATCCGCAAACTTGGCTACATTACACTCGGACCCTTCATCCAAGTCATTAATGTAGATTGTAAATAGTTGAGGCCCCAGCACCAATCCCTGTGGCACCCCACTAGTTACCGTTTGCTAACCAGAAAATGATCCATTTATCCTGACTCTCTGCTTTCTGTTAGTTAGCCAATTCTCTATCCATGCTAATATATTACCCCCAATTCCGTGAGCTCTTATCTTATGCAGTAACCTTTTATGTGGCACCTTAGCGAATGCCTTCTGGAAATCCAAATACACCACATCCACTGGTTTACCTTTGTCCACCCTGCTCGTTACCTCCTCAAAGAACTCCAGCAAATTTGTTAAACATGATTTCTCTTTCATAAAACCATGCTGACTCTGCCTGACTGCATTATGACTTTCCAAATGCCCTGCTACTGCTTCCTTAATGAAGGACTCCAGCATTTTCCCAACGGCTAACTGGTCTATAGTTTCCTGCTTTCTGTCTCCCTCCTTTCTTAAATAGGGGTGTTACATTTGCGGTTTTCCAATCCGCTGGGACCTCTCCAGAGTCCAGGGAATTTTGGTATATTGCAACCAATGCATCCATTATCTCTGCAGCCACTTCTTTTAAGACCCTGGGATGCAGGCCATCTGGTCCAGGGGACTTGTCATCTTTTAGTCCCATTATTTTACCAAGTACTATTTCCTTAGTGATAGTGATTGTCTTTAGTTCCCCCCTCCCTGTGGCCCCTTGATTATCCATTATTGGGATGTTGTTAGTGTCTTCTACCATGAAGACAGATACAAAATATTTGTTCAGAGTCTCTGCTATTTCCCCGTTCCCCATTATTAATTCCCCAGTCTCATCCTCTAAGGGACCAACGTTTACTTTAGCTACCCTCTTCCTTTTTATATACCTGTAGAAGCTCTTACTATCTGTTTTAATGTTTCTTGTCAGTTTACTCTCATAATTCATCTTCTCTCTCTTTATTATATTTTCAGTCATCCTTTGGTGGTTTTTAAAAATTTCCCAAACCTCTGGTCTCCCACCAAGCTTGGCAACATTGTATGCCTTCGTTTTCAATTTGATACCATCCTTTACTTCCTTAGTTAGCCACGGATGGTGCTCCCTTCTCTTAAAATCTTTCTTTCTCACGAGAATATATTTTTGTTGAGAGTTATGAAATATCTCCTTAAATGTCCGCCACTGCATTTCAACTGTCTTACCCTTTAATTTATTTTTCCAGTCCACTTTAGCCAGTTCTGCCCTCATGCCACTGTAATTGCCTTTGTTTAAGACCTTTAGGAGGGAAGGGTGGGAAAAGGGGAAAAATACTGAAAACTCCTCAAGATTTCTTAATTCCCAAGGATGTTCTCCAGCAACAACTAAGGAATGTGCAAGCATTCTTGGTGGGTGTATGGTTCCCACCTATCCGGTTTTGCACTGGGCAGTTTAATTGTAGAACAGGTATTCCAGGAATTTCTAAAATGCACACCAGATATCGAAACCCTCATTTTAACTCGGTGCACATCATCGGCGTGAGATCCGGGCATTATTTTAATATGAGAAACTGGTGGCAGGGACAGCCCAGGAGAGAGGTTGTCAGAGAGCAAGGTCACTTCCAGTTCTGCTGATGAGGAGAAAGAAAGGAAGGAAGGAAGGAAGGAAGGAAAGGAAAAGAAAGAAAATAAATTAATAAATAAAGGCTGGAAATACTCAGCAGGTCATAGAGAGAGAAACAAAGGGCTAGAAATTCGCCTCCTTTGCACCTCCCGTTAGCGCCTCCAGGGGGCGATAGCGGGGCACTACCGGCTTTGCGACCGGGCGCGGCAATAGTACCAACGCCCACAAAATTGACGTGGAGGTTTACGACAGCAGTAACCACTAGCGCCATGAGAGCGTGACGTCACCCGGCTGAGCAGCGCCCCGGATCCGAACTTCGGTTCCGCCCCCCGCAGCATTGCCGGGCGATAACACCGACAGCTGCAGGAGGCCGGCCGCTTGGGGAGCGGTATTTAAAGGTAAGGCCGCTTGTATCAATGAAAAATTTGTTTGCACCCCTTAGGTTGTTTTTTCAACTTTTTCCTGTGCCGCCATTGATCAGTGCTGCACTCCGTTAGAGTGTTTGGGGCTGATCGTCGCGGATCGCGGCTGCCGTCGGCGACGAGTGACATCGATTTAGTGCAGAGCCTGCAGCGATGGCCCTTCCCTTTAAGGGAGGGAAGGAGCCTCCATTCCCGGTAGCGCTGCACTCAACATTGGGCAGCGCTGCACCGCTACCGCCCCTCTTGCCGAACTTTAGTGCTCCAAGGGAAGTGGTAGCGCCTGATTTAGTGCTCCACTTCCTTCCTGGAGCTTTAAACCCGAAGTTTGTGTCAGATTCACTGGCGTAGCGCCCAGTGCCAGATTTTCGTTACCGCTAAAGGTACCGCCAAATGGGGCAATACTCAATTTCTCCCCCAAAGTTAAGATTAACTCTGTTTCTCTCTCCATAGATGCTGCCTGACCTGCTGCGTATTTCCAGCATTTTCTGTTTTAAATTCGGAGTTCCATCATCCATAGTATTTTGCTTAAGTACTTTTGAAGTGTAATTACTGCTGTAATGAAGGGAACAGGGCAGCCAATTTGCACACAGCAAGCTCCCACAAACAGCAATGCGATACACGACCACATAATTTTTTTTAGTGATGTTGGTTGAGGGACAAATATTGGCCAGGACACTGGGGAGAATTCCCTTGCTCCTTCTTCGATTAGTGCCATGGGATCCTTTAAGTCCACTTGAGAGGGCAGATGGGGCCTCGGTTTAACATCCCATCTGAAAGATGGCACCTCTGACAGTGCAGCTCTCCTTCAATACTGCACTGGGAGTGTCAGCCTAGATTATGTGCTCAAGTCTGTGGAGTGGGGCTTGAACCCATGACCTTCTGACTCAGAGGTGAGAGTGCTACCCACTGAGCCATGGTTGACACTGTGAGAACTTCGAGTGGAAGGCCCGTCAAGGAGTTTCACCACCATAACTGAGAGTGTGGAGGAGTCCACTTCTAGCCTATGTGGAGTCATCTCGTATGGAATCAGCACTCTACAGTCCTGAAGAGTGTGAGCTCATCCAGGTACGCTGTAGCTGGATGCTCACAAAGGGAATCAGTGCCACCAGCCTTTGCAGCTTCATTGGAAGTTCAAATAGCTGCCACCTGGCCTCTGGGCTCCAACATTGGATAGACAGTTGTCCTGGTGGACAGAATAGATAGGGGCTTTCAAGAATACACTCATCTTCTGCAGTCTGCTCCCGCACAGATCAATGGAAGTGATGAGCCCCAGAGGACTGGCAGTGACATGATGAGAATGGTACATGTTGCCCTCTCTCAGGATGTCAGCACATCTGCTCCTTCACCACTCTCTGATCCATTACCCACCAGCAGGCCAGCTGGGCCAGACTGCCCCGGCAGCAGTTGAGGTGCTGTAGTCTGCAGCCGGAGCCTTCGCTGGCTTGAGCGTCCAGAGGCCATGAGCATCTCAGGAGTCCCAGCACGAGGAACAGCAACCTTCCATTACCTTTGCTGAGGGAGCACCTAATAGCGTTACATAAGATCAGCACTCACGGAGATCAGCTAACACAGCACATTGCACGGGTTGAATCTTAGCGCTTCCTAGTCTTACACAGAAATACATAGAACTTACAGCACAGGAATAGGCCATACAGCCCAACTGGTTTATGCTCTACACGAGCCTCCTCCCACCCTACTTCATCTTATCCTATCTGCATAACTTTCTCCCTCATCCACTTATCCAGCTTCCTATTAAATGCTATTCACCTCAACTACTCCATGTGAAAGAAAAAAAGAAAGAAAATGAACTAACGGGGCATGCCAGGAGATGCCGCGCTCCAGCAAATTCTGTACAACTTGTGCTGTAAGCTAAGTATGAGGAAAGGACAATCAGGATCAATTTTGAACACACCATTGTGCTGCTGAAGCAGAGATTCAGGTGTCTCGGTCAGTCGGGATGGGCAGTTCCACATTCTAATCACTTTCTGGGTTAGTAAACTTTCTATTAAGAGAAGTACTGCGGGCTGATCACTTGGGTGGGAAATAAATGGAAGGCAATTTTTATAATCACCTTTATCACACTGGGCACTTTGGTCTGCAGTGTGGTTTAGTCAAAGCTTGTGAGTCTGCTTTATCAGCATGTCACTCCTCCACATACAGTCTGCTCTGTAATGCGAGGTTATTCAGAATGAATCATAGCTTAAAATGTGGGAGGCTCTATCTGGGGCAAATTGTAGAGAACCCACCCTGACCGACCAAGACACCTGAATCTCTGCTTCAGCAGTATCATGGTGTGTTCAAAAATGATCCTGATTGTCCTTTCCTCATACTTAGCTTACAGCACAAGTTATACAGAATTTGCTGGAGCACGGCATCTCGAGGGCAGTGGGGCATCTGAGACCTTGGTGAACAACAGGACCAACAGTCTATCCAAAAGATGGCACCTCTGACAGTGCAGCGTTCCCTCAATACTGCACTGGAGTGTCAGCCTAGAATTTTGTGCTCAAGTCTCTGGAGTGGGACTTGAACCCACAACATTCTGACTCAGAGGTGAAAGGGCTACCCACTAAGTCACAGCTGGCACGTCGTATATTTTGCCCCTCCAATTTTGTCTCTTCCTCTTCCCAAAGTCACTGATCATGTTCAATAGCTGGCCGTAGCTCGCCTAATGGGATCAGATATTGAGTGCTGGCAAACTAGTCAGGGGTGCAAAGCATCACAGTCATGTGTTATCTCCAACTGTGATCCACACTTTCCAGCAGGGGTCACTGGCTAACGATTATGAAGAGGAACCGTGCTGATTTCCACCACCCCCCACCCCCCAACAAACCTCGAGATAAAGGCAATTAAATCGACACTTTTCTGCCCTAGCCCGGGTCAGCTAACTCAGCCAGCTTAGAGCAGGGATTGAATCATTCTGGTCTGTATCATTTACATCGAATATTTTAAAGTGGTTTAAATGGTCAAAGTATCCCAGCATGTTTTGTTTTGGCATTTTAGCCAGAGAGCAAATGTGGAGGAAAGGGGAAATTGAACCTTGGCCGGAATTTTGCCTACCTGGGCGGGTCCGGAGCGGACGGTGTCGATGGCAGGTCGCGACCCTGCTGCTGGCTCCATCCCGCTGCTGAAAACGACTTTACCTTAATAGAGCCTATTAAGCCCGCCCTGCGCGTTACCCGGCCCAATTAAATGGTGCAGGGCTGGTGATGTCATCGATGACGCATTTTCAGCCGGGTTCTTTAAAGTGACCATGGCCAATTGGATTTGAAGTTTAATGTAACATAGTGCTGTCAGTGCACTCCAGCATTGGAGTGCTGCAAACACTGACAATCACTGCACTGAGACAGAGGGCTGCACCCAGGTTCTCTGATGACTCCCTTCACATGCTTATGGAGGGAGTAAGAGCATGCAGGGAGGTCCTCTTCCCTTCCAATGGACAGAAGAGATCTCCCCAGGACACCAAAACAGCCTGGTTGGAGTTTGCAGAGGAGGTCACCAGCAGGGATGTGGTCAGGAGGACCTGGGTGCAGTGCCGCAAATGTTTCAATGATCTCATTAGATCAGGAAATGTGAGTACAAAGCCACACTCAACTTCATCCTGCTGTGCCTCTCATCACATCCCCATCATTCTGCCTTCCCAACCCTGCACATCCTTACTCACACAACATACCTTGCATGTCCACCCATCCCTCTCTATCTGCATTATCACATCCCCATCTCACAAGCCACCCCTCACACTCAACCTCTTCCTAGTACAATCATACCAACTAACCTAACAACACACAAGGAGGCCACTTGGCTTTGGCACCCCACTCCATCATAGTCACCCTCCAAATATCTAACCCATCCATTCCTTGCACTCATTCCATCACTCTCACTCAACCTTCTCTTCTTTCCCTCCTTGCAGGAAAAGAGAACCCGAAATAAGAGGGAGAGGGGGGAGAACCGGCGTTGGCCCTCCATCATTTGCAAACCTTACAACTGCAGAGGAGGCTGTTTTAGAAATATCTGGAGTTGCCAAGCAGCTGGAGGTGGGAGACAGAGAGAAGGGGACACCTCAGCAACCTGGTGACAGAATTACATATCATACAGCTACATGGCATTCACCAGTCACTCATATGGGCACTGATGACAGCAGCCACTGAATGATGAGCATGTGCATAATGGTAACTGTACCCATTCTTCATGACATATCTACCTCATCTCTTTGCTCTCCCATAGGTCCATCAAGAGCCCCCCTCCCCACCTCCCCCACTGTCCAGGAGGAAGACAACTCCTCAGAGGAGCCTCCAGTCTCTGAGGGCGCACCGTCACCAGACATAAGCGCACCCAGCAACAGCTCATATACGCACACCTCGGTAAGTGCCACGCGAGATAGAGTAGTGTTGTCACCTGGTGTTTCACAACTCACAAGAGCAGATGGTGGAGACAGGGACAGCAGTGGAGAGTTCTCACCGGAGGGCACAGGACACTCCTAGCTCTGCTGAGCTGCATGCAGACGCTGAACCTCGGGGGCCATCCAGAAAGAGGGCGATCCTGGAGGTGCAGGAAGAAGTGCAGGGGGCTCTGACAGGTTTTGCAAGCGCGATGTCTGCAGACGTTCAGAGAATGAAGGAGTCCATCTCCAACATGACCACTACCGTGCTGTAGGCTCCTCCATGGATAGGACAGCCACCTACATGGAGCAGCTAATGCGCCACTCGCAGGAGCACATGGTCTCTATGGAGGATAGATGGCTATCTATGGAGAATAGATGGCAGAGGCTCATAGACCTCCTTTCTAGGAGGGATGTCAGTGTAGACATGGGTCCTCATGGCCCCACTGATGTGCAGCAAGGTGCTCTCCAGCTCCTTGGCAGCAGTGAAATGAGCAGGCTGCCTCTACCTCTGCTGAAGCCACAGGGCTAGCACCTCGTAGAAGCACGTGGAAGAGAAAGATGACACACAAGTAGATTATCAAGGGTAGCCACTTGGGTGTTTTATCCAATGTTTATGTAAAGTTTCCGTTAATGTGCTGTCAAACATAAAAATATTTATTTTCAACACTTTCTGGTCTTGGACAGATTTGTGTGCACCTTTGTAAGTGACTTAGTGAGTTGCAGTGAATGGTGAGACCTAATGGTACTTCCAGCAATGGCGGTGAGTGTGAAAGGAATGGCTTGGTCATTGCAGGGATGCCTTATGGTGTTGGTGTGGGGTGGTGCCAAACTGGTGCATCATGTGGCAGCCATATGTGCGCACAGTGTCAAATTAAGTAAACCTGTCCATGATGAGACCATCCTGGCCTCCCGGGCAGCAATGTGCTCAGGTGCTGATGCTCTCTGTCCTGTGCAGCATCAGGAGATTACGGAGAAGGTTGGTGTTGTTTTTGTTACTGCTGGTGTGCCTGGTGCTGCTGGTGTTGGGGTTGATCATGGTCAGATTCTGAGGACCAAGGTGAGACAGTATAAATGGCACCCATGCTGATGGAATAGATGGCAGGTGAAGTAGAGATGACAGAAGCATTCTGTCAATGGTGAGAGAGTCTTCCAATGAGGTGACACTGGATGGAAACTTTACTGGAAAGACTGCAGCCTGCAGAATCTGTGCTGTGAATGCAGTGAGAAACAACTTCTGCCCGAGGAAAGTGATCATCTGTCAGGTGGGAGCTTTTATAGTACATTTGATGCTGTCAACTAATCAGCTGGAGCAATGGCCACTGAACTCCCGCCTCAGGCTCACAGATGTGGTTCCCGAGTTGCGTGTTTCCCGTGGCCATGCAGTTAAATTTAAAAGGTAAGGTTAAAACCACTCTTAAGGGTCTGACAATAAGTTACTAATACTTTGAACTGGGTCGCCCGCCTCTGCCGGTCGGGTCAGGTCCGCGCTGACAGACGCGCCTGGGGGAAAGGTGCGTGGGAGCGGGATGACAGTGGGTTCCCGACCCACTCCCAAAAATAACAACTTTCCCACCTGACATGCCTCCGATCGTGCCCGCTACCACCCTGAAAAATTCCAGCCCTTGTGTCTGTGGATGAAAAAAAGACAGTTTCGAAATCCAAAGACAGATAATAAAAGATTTGGGGTAGAAATTAGGTCGCGCCCCATTTGGGGCGCAAATATCGTCCGGACGCAAATATTAGCGCCTGGCGCTAATTATCGGCACTGACAGGAAACTTCACTTTTACCGCCCCGGGAGGTGAGTGGAGCGCTAAAGCAGGCGCTGCACACCTGTCTTAAGGCGCAAAGGCCAGGGAGTAAGGCGCTAACTCAGCGCACGAGCGCAGCGCAGCTGCTGCCAGTTAGCGAGGGAACACAGACACACTGGCGCCGGACACTTCTTAAAGCGGGGGGGGGCCACTTGCTCCCCAGCCACACCCTGCTCATTGCAGCCTTGAATCTCAGCCTGGAGAGACCTGTAATCCATTTTGCTGCCAAGCATGGAGAGGGTGAGAGAACGTGCTCATCGCTTCACCGAGCGGGCCTTGGATGCTCTGGTTGACGCAGTGGAGCGCAGACGATGCATGCTGTTCCCGGAGAGTGGCAGGAGGCCTTTGCCACGCGAGTTCAGAAGAGTGTGGAGGGAGGTGGCTCAGAGCGTCTCCTCCAGGAGCATGGTGCCCAGGACCCATGTTCAATGCCGCAAAAAGTTCAACGACCTCACTCGGGTCGTCAGGGTGAGTGGCTTTTTCTCAATACCTCTCCATCCCTCCATCTCAACCTCACTCTATGGCCAGAGGGTCTTAAAACCCCAATGCACAACACTCATCCAACACCTATGGCCCTTTCATCAAACACACACACACATTCCACACTTTGCATACAGTAAGGGCTATTCACCTATGGGAGGCACATCAGGCAAGACCATGGCTGTATATTGTAAGGGCTATTCACCTATGGGAGGCACATCAGGCAAGACCATGGCTGTATATTGTAAGGGCTATTCACCTATGGGAGGCACATCAGGCAAGACCATGGCTGTATATTTACTCAGATGCTGTCCTTTTTCTTGCAGGCTAAGCTGGCTCATAATCGGAGACAGCAGCAACGGACGGGTGGAGGGCGGCTTCAGCTGCAACCCCTCAGCGATCTGGAGGAGCGCGTCCACAGGATTGTGGCAAGCCGGGTGATCGGTCCCGTCGCCACTGGAGACGCCGACCCCGTTGTGGACAGCAATGGTAAGGTCATCACCTTTTTGTCCTCTGTCCTTCCACTTGTCCCTCACAATACCAGCCTTTGACACTTTCAATCCAACTTGCTAACTCGCTGCACTTATTCCTCCCTTACTGCCACCCTGTCCTCACGCTAAAGCCACTCTTGTACCTCCCTGCTTTCAGATGGTGATTCACCAGCTGAGGAGACGGGCCCTGAAGCTGCCACTGGGAGTAATGCTGCAGCTGAGGAGGAAGAGGAAGCCGGAGCATCAGTGCCACCCTCTCCCGAGGAAGCCCATGCCCACACTGGGAACACGCCTTCCCCGGAGGGGAGCAGGGGGGAAGGGGCTGATGATGGTGAAGCTCCAGGACCCAGCGGGCTGCAGCAACGCCATGGGGGGGGGTAGGGAAGAACGGGGGCCTTCTCCCCAGAGGGAGAGTATGCCAGACACTCCTACTGCAATGGACGCAGAGGAGGAGCGGCTGATTGCAGAAATGAACACCCAGGCGGTGGGCATGCACACTGAGCTCATGGGTGCAGTGGGAAGGGTGCCCGATTGCATTGAGTCACTGGCAAGGAGTGTGGAGCACTTCGCTGTAGCACAGGCGGATGCCACACTAACGCTTAGTGCTGCAATTCAGTCACTGGCTGCCGTGATCCCACCTCTGACTGCTCTCATACAGACTCAGATGGAGGCCACGCGAGCACAGACTGCTGCCAACCTCGATGGTTCGTGCACATGTCCCCGGGGCTGTCACCGCGCCGCAGCAGGCCAGCAATCTGTTCTCCGGCAAATTGCTCCGGATGCTGAAGTGCTGCCCCGTGGGAGTGCCAGTGTGTCGGGCGAGCAGGGAGTTGCTGGCCTCTCTCACGATGACAGCATTCCTGCTGCCAACACTGTCACTTCTCCACTGCACTTGCCACCGCCTGTAGGACAGACTGCTGCCGCCAATGCAGAGTTGGTGCAGTCTGCAGCCGGGCCCTCCAGGCCCAGAAGTGGTCGAGGCCGTCCTTCAGGGGCATCTGCAGTGTCAGGGTCTGACGAGCAGCAGCCTTCCACCAGCCTTGCTGCAGCCATTGAGGTCCCATTACGGAGGAGCAGTAGGGTTAGAAGGGGGGAAGTGCGCAAGGGAAGGAGATCACCCTCGAAGGGCAAAAAGTAGGAGGTGTGCCAAAATGCTGGTCATTTTTTTATTAAAGGCCGAGGTTCATGGTCCAACTTTTGTTTAGTGTTTTGGACATTATCTCCAGGTTGTGAGAACCAGTTATGTTATTGACTGTTTTTTTGTGTTTATTTCTATGAGTTTGTCATGAGGAATTGACACACACAGAGTTTGTAAAATAAATAAGTTTCTGTATTGAAAATATACATGGCTGGTGGTTGGAATTATTGGTGCCTTGGCCGGCTTAGGGGTTGCGTGCTGGGTTGATTAGTGTTTGTAGCAATGGCAGGGGCCCTAGAAGCGGCTTGCTATTAGTCGTTGACGGACGGCCCTTGCAGTTTGACCATTGTGGGCCGCCCTCCTGCCTTGGTGCTGCTGATGATCATCGTCCTCGTCCTCTTCCTCCTCTTCCTCCTCCTCCACTGGTGGTGCTACAAGGCCTGGTGGCATTGGCTGGGTCCTGAGGATTGCCATGTTGTGCAACATGCAGCACACGACTACGAAGTTCGAAACTTGCTCAGGCGAGTACTGCAAGGCTCCTCCGGAATGGTCCAGACAGCGGAACCGTTGTTTCAGCACGCCGATTGTGCGCTCAATAATGTTCCTGGTTGCTTGATGGCTTTCATTGTACCGCAGCTCAGCAGGGGTGTTTGGCGTACGGAGCGGTGTCATCAGCCAGGTGCTCAATGCGTACCCCTTGTCCCCCAGAAGCCAACCAACTGGCTGATGCGGTGCCTCGAAAACTTCTGCCACAGTAGTCTGGTGCAGGATGAAAGCATCGTGGCAGCTGCCCGGATAGTGGGCATTGACAGCGAGTATCACCTGTCTGTGGTCACAGACCAACTGCACATTCAAGGAATGGAACCCCTTTCTGTTCCTGAATTCCTCTGCATTCTCTCGTGGAGCACGCAAAGCCACATGCGTGCAGTCAATGGCGCCCTGCACCATGGGGAAGCCCGCTACCCTCGCAAAGCCCAGAGCACGGTCACGCTGCTTGTCTGGGGTCATAGGGAAAGAGATGAAGTCTCGTCTCCTTCTGAAGAGGGCATTGGTGACCTGCCGGATGCAGCGATGCACCGCAAACTGGGAGATATTGGCGAGGTCCCCAACAGCAGCTTGGAATGAGCCAGTGGCGTAGAAGTTCAAAGCCACTGTGACCTTCACTGCCACCGACAGAGACGTCCTGGACCTCAGCTGAGGCTGCAGATCTGGCTGCAGCAGGTGGCAGAGCTCAGTGACCACCTCCTTGCTGAATCGCAGCCTTCGCAAACACAGCTACTCGGACATATGGATGTAGGAGAGCTGTTCACGATATACCCTGGGAGGGTAAGCTCTCCTGTACATGTGCCTGATGGCCCTCCTCCGTCTGGCCATCATTGCCACTCTCTGTCTGCGTCTCAGTATCCTCCGATTCAGCTGGAGCAGGACGACGCCCCCAATCATTGCAGCCCCCATATTCTCTTTGCCAGAAAAGTAATGAGGTACAGCAACTAAAGTAGCAACAAAGTTAGGATGAACTAGGCAAAACTACCTCACAAAGCGTTGAGTCAATGTAGAAGTCTCTCTCTCTCTCTCTCTCCGAATCTCTCTCTCTCTCTCAGAACGAGTGGTGCATAAATGTCGACCACAGAAAAAGACAGGAAGAGGCCCCCTTTAAATAGCGCCCCCCCCAGCCCCACACCGATTGATAACGTTCCAGTCTTCCGGTCGTTGGAAGCGCCAGGCGGTAAGGCAGGGGGCGCCACTCAATTTCCGCTCCGGGGCGCCCCAAGGGCGTTGCACCATGGAATGACGTCACAATCTGCGCGCGCAGGTGGTCGCAGCGGTAAGTTTTAGCGCCGCCGCACAATCTCAAGTTAAGTTCTCGAGCGGCGTAAACAGCGCTGCGCCCGGGCGTTAGCGGCTTAACGCCCCATTAGCGCCCTCTTAAGGCGCTAACGGGAGGCGCAACCAAGTGAATTTTTACCCCAAAGATTGGCATGCGCATTACATTACAATAAATAAAGTTTGTAGGACAGAGTTGCAGGCTGTAAAGATTAGAACGTGGGGTAAAGTCCAAGGGACATGGACTTGAACGGATATGGCGGACAACTGATTTAGCCATTTTCTCCGCCAGATCTGGCTGGACCACATAAAGCATTATCGGGTCCCGCTCACGTCTGCCAAAACTACTCACTATTCCAGAATCATTCTGGAATGCAAAGATAAACCACGGCTCCTATTCTCCACTGCTAACCGTCTTCTTAAATCCCTCTCCCCTGTCTCCTCCACCCTCACCTCCAACAACAAGTGTGAGGAGCTCATGGACTTCTTTGTCTCTAAGATTGAGACCATCCGTTCTGCTTGCCTCTGCCACTTCCCTTGCTTCCCCATGCCCACCGGGCCAAACTTCCTCTAAGGTTCCCCCCTGCCCTAGCCCTGAACTCACATCTTTCTCCAGTTTCTCTCCGATCTCCCCTCATGACCTCTCCGCGCTCATCTTGTCCATGAGACCCACTTCCTGCTCCGTCGACCTTTTTCCCACCAAACTGCTGACCATCCAACTTCCTTTTCTAGCTCCCATGTTAGCTAACATTGTTAACGGTTCTCTCTCCTCAGGTACTGTCCCCCTCTCCCTCAAATCTGCTGTCATCACCCCTCTCCTCAAAAAAATCAACCCTTGACGCCGCCGTCCTTGCAAATTACCGCCTCATCTCCAACCTCCCTTTCCTCTCCAAAGTCCTTGAACGTGTTGTCGCCTCCCAAATCCGGGCCCATCTTTCCCGCAATTCCATGTTTGAATCCCTCCAATCAGGTTTCCGCCCTTGCCACAGTACCAAAACGGCTCTCGTCAAAGTCACAAATGTCCTCCTTTGTGACTGTGACAAAGGTAAACTATCCCTCCTCGACCTTCTTGACTTGTCTGCAGCCTTTGACATGGTTGAACACTCCATCCACCTCCAACGCCTCTCCGCCATGGTCCAGCTGGGTGGGACTGCAGTCGCCTGGTTCCATTCTTATCTATCTAAACGTATCCAGAGAATCACCTGCAACAGCTTCTCTTCCTGCTCCCACATCTTTACTTCTGGTGTCCCCCAAGGATCTATCCTTGGCCCCCTCCTATTCCTCATCTACATGTTGCCCCTTGGCGACATCATCCGAAAACACAGCGTCAGTTTCCACATGTACACTGACAACACCCAGCTCTACCTCACTACCTCTTCTCTCGACCCCTCTACAGTCTCTAAATTGTCAGACTGCTTGTCTGACATACAGTTCTGGATGAGCAGAAATTTTCTCCAATTAAATATTGGGAAGACCGAAGCCATTGTTTTCGGTCCCCGCCACAAACTCCGTTCCCTAGCCACTGACTTCATCCGTTTCCCTAACATCTATCTGAGGCTGAACCACACTGTTCGCAACCTTGGTGTCATATTTGACCCTGAAATGGGCTTCCGACCACATATCCGCAGCATAACAAAGATCGCCTACTTCCACCTCCGTAACATAGCCCGTCTCCGCCCTTGTCTCAGCTCATCCGCTGCTGAAACCCTCATCCATGCCTTTGTTACTTCTAGACTTGACTATTCCAACACACTCCTGGCTGGCCTCCCACATTCCACCCTACGTAAACTTGAGGTCATCCAAAACTCGGCTGCCCGTGTCCTAACTCGCACCAAGTTCCGTTCGCCTATCTCCCCTGTGCTCACTGACCTACATTGGCTCCCAGTTAAGCAGCGCCTCAAGATCAAAATTCTCATCCTTGTTTTCAAATCCCTCCATGGCCTCGCCCCTCCCTATCTCTGTAATCTCCTCCAGCCCCACAACCCCCCGAGATATCTGTGCACCTCTAATTCTGCCCTCTTGAGCATCCCTGATTATAATCACTCAACCATTGGTGGCTGTGCCTTCTGTTGCCTAGGCCCTAAGCTCTGGAATTCCCTGCCTAAACCTCTCTGCCTCGCTACCTCTCTCCTCCTTTTAAGACGCTCCTTAAAACCTACCTCTTTGACCAAGCTTTTGGTCACCTGCCCTAATTTCTCCTTAGGTGGCTTGGTGTCAAATTTTATTTGTGTCTTAAAATACTCCTGTGCAGCATCTTGGGATGTTTTCCTACGTTAAAGGTGCTATATAAATATAAGTTGTTGTTGTTGTAAACACCTCAAATGTGGTGTCAGCTTGGTGGAATACTGCTATGCGTAGGTGAAGCAGAATAGTATAATAGAACCTGTTTCCTCCAAACGTTAGAGTGTTCTAGTGGATAGTCGGAAGTCCTTTCACCGTAATGGTGACCCATGAAAGATAACATCTGATCAGCTTGAACGGGACTTTGTGGAGCAAACGGGTTGTATTAATCGCTTGCCATTTAATGTAATACTGTAGAACAGTTGTATAACTGTTATTAGTCAATGTATACCAAAGCTTGTTGATGGCCTTGGTTCAGTGGTAGCATTCTCGCCTCTGAGTCAGAAGGTTGTGGCCTCAAGTTGCACTCCAGGGACTTGAGCACGTAATCTAGGCTGACACTCCCAGTGCAGTACTGAGAGAGTCTTGCACTGTTGGAGGTGCCGTCTTTCAGATGAGACGTTAAACTGTTACACCACTCAGGCCTGAATCACGCGGAGGTTATTGTTGCAGGACTAACAACTCTTTGTTGCGATCGTAACCACGGGAAATCCACGAACACATAAGAACAGGAGTGGGCCATTCAGCCCCTCGAGCCTGCTCCGCCATTCAATTAGATCATGGCTGATCTGCACCTCAACTCCATTTACCCACCTTAACTCCATATCCCTTGATATCCTTACCTAACAAAATTCTATCTATCTTAGTCTTTAAAGCTGCAATTGTTCCAGCATCCACAGCCTTTTAGGGGAGAGAGTACCAGATTTCTAACCTTTGTGTGAAAAAGTGCTTCTTGATTTCGCTCCTGAATGGCCTGGTTCTAATTTTAAGATTAAGTCCCCTTGTTCTTGATTTCCCCACCAGAGGAAATAGTTTCTCCATATCTACCCTATCGAATCCTTTTAACATTTTAAATGTCTCGATCAGCTCACTCCCTAATTTCCACACTGGGCAACGCTTCCTTGATTTTATGAAATACTTAAATTTAAAAAAAGGAGAAACATTCACTAAAAAGGAATTATATGAGTCACTCCATCACCAACACTATCAAGATCAGATTAACTGGTCATTCATCTCATATTTCAGGATCTTGCTGCCAAGTTTGCCGAATACAGCAATCAAATTCAAATGAATTTATTGTTCGTAAAGAACTTTGAATGGTTTCAGAGAAATGTGATAGGCCAATATGTAAAATGTTTTCTATCTTTTATTATGTAAAGCTTTAGGAGCAGTTGGCAAAATACCAATATCTTAAAGATTATTTAATATTCCATTGATTAAACAGGGATTTACTTTCTAAAGCCCACTCTGATGAAAGGTTTCACCCAAAACAGTAACCTATTTCTCTCTTTCGTATGCTGAGCATCACCAGCGTTTTCTGGGCTTGTTGTACCATCTGAGAGCATGAAGTGTTAATTTAATTTACTTTATCTACTGGCACTACAGTATAAGTTATTGGACAGTAAAGGCTATCAGTAAAAGAAAGTGCCACATTACATAGTGCACCAAGCACAGCTGCTAACATTGGGCAAATGGCAAGAGGGGTATTTATAATCAATAAGATTGCAAGCTGATAAAAAAATGTACCTTGTGTGTTATGGGTATACCTCGCCCAGGAGATTACATGGCTGGGAGTGTAGTGCCTGAAAATTTGGCTGTGCAACGCCCGTTCGTCGGGCACTAAGTGGCCTACTAAGCCTTCAATATTAGAGGAAGCACGCGCACATTTTGGGCTGGAAGTACACGGCCCCCGATAAGGTGGTTGGGCTGGCGTCAAGAGTGCACGTTGGGAACATTCAAAGCTGGAAATAATTTATGTAAATGATGGTCCAACATGTCTTGCAGGGCCCCAGCACTGATTTTCGAAAGCCCCAGCACTGATCGCCACATGCTGAACTCGTACAGAAGAACGTAGAGCCAACCAACAGGAAGGCTCCCCCCATACTTATGGGGCTGGGAGCAGCAGGACCCCACATTAAAAGAATATGGGACACGCCACTCCCCGACCCATCAACCAATCCCTCCGACCCGGTCACCGATTGCACCGACCCGGTCACCGATCCCTTCGACCCGGTCACCGATCCGCCCGACCCTGTCACCAATCCCCCCCAACCCGGTCACCGGTCTCCGTTCGCACCGACCCGGTCACCGATCCCCCCGACCCGGTCACTGATCCCATCGACCCGGTCACCGATCCCCCCGACCCTGTCACCGATCCCCCCGACACGGTCACCGATCCGCCCGACCCTGTCACCGATCCCCCCCAACCCGGTCACCGGTCTCCGTTCGCACCGACCCTGTCACCGATCCCCCCGACACGGTCACCGATCCCACCGACCCGGTCACCGATCCCCCGACCCGGTCACCGATCCCCCCCGACCCGGTCACCGAACCCCCCCGACCAGGTCACCGTTCGCACCGACCCGGTCACCGATCCCACCGACCAGGTCACCAATCCCCCCGACCCGGTCACCGATCCCCCTGACCCAGTCACCGATCCCCCCGACCCGGTCACCGATCCCATCGACCCGGTCACCGATCCCCCCGACCCTGTCACCGATCCCCCCGACACAGTCACCGATCCCACCGACCCGGTCACCGATCCCCCCGACCCGGTCACCGATCGCACCGACCCGGTCACCGATCCCCCCGACACGGTCACCGGTCTCCGTTCGCACCGACCCGGTCACCGATCCCCCCGACCCGGTCACTGATCCCATCGACCCGGTCACCGATCCCCCCGACCCTGTCACCGATCCCCCCGACACGGTCACCGATCCGCCCGACCCTGTCACCGATCCCCCCCAACCCGGTCACCGGTCTCCGTTCGCACCGACCCTGTCACCGATCCCCCCGACACGGTCACCGATCCCACCGACCCGGTCACCGATCCCCCCGACCCAGTCACCGATCCCCCCGACCCAGTCACCGATCGCACTGACCCGGTCACCGATCCCCCCGACCCGGTCACCGATCTCCCCGACACGATCACCGATCCGCCCGACCCTGTCACCGATCCCCCCCAACCCGGTCACCGGTCACCGGTCTCCGTTCGCACCGACACGATCACCGATCCCCCTGGTCCGGTCACCGATCGCGCCGACCCAGTCATGGATCCCCCCGACCCAGACACGGATCCCCCCGACCCAGTCACCGATCCCCCCGACCCAGACACCGATCCCCCCAACCCGATCACGGATCCCCCCGACCCGGTCACCAATCCCCCCCGACCCGGTCACCGATCGCACCGACCCGGCATGCCAGATTTTCTATGCCTATATTTTGCACAAGGTATCCATGGTTCCTAAATTGTCAGACTGCTGGTCTGACATCCAGTTCTGGATGATCAGAAATTTCCTCCAACTATACATTGGGAAGACCAAAGCCATTATCTTTGGTCCCCGCCACAAACTCCATACCCTAGCCATCGACTCCATCCCTCTCCCTGGCATCTGTCTGTGACTGAACCCGACTGTTCGCAACCTTGGTGTTATATCTGACTCTGAAATGAGCCTCCGAACATATATCCGCGCCATCACTAAGACCATCTATTTCCACCTCCGTAACATCACCTGACGCTGCTCATCCGCTGCAGAAACCCTCATCCATGACTTGACTATGGCCGGCGTCCCATGTTCTACCCTATGTAACTTGAGATCCAACAAAACTCTGCTGCCCATGTCCTAACTTGCACCAAGACCCGCTCACCCATCTCCCCTGTGCTCCTTGTTAAGCAATGCATCGATTTCAAAATGCTCAATCTTGTTTTCAAATCCCTCCATGGACTCGCCCCTCCCTAACTCTGTAATCTCCTCCAGCCCTATAATCCCTTGAGATAGCTGCGTTTCTCTAATTCTGGTCTCTTGAGCATCCCTGACATTAATTAGAACATAAGAATATAATAGGAGCAGGAGTAGGCCATTTGGCCCTTCGAGCCTGCTCCACCATTCAATGAGATCATGGCTGATCTTTTGCCTCAACTCCATTCACCGGCCCTATCGCCATATCCCTTGATGCCCTTACTGGTCAGAAATCTATCGACTTCTGTTTTGAATATACCCAATGACTGAGCCTCCACAACCCTCTGGGGTAGAGAATTCCAAAGATTCACCACCCTCTGTGTGAAGAAATTTCTTCTCATCTCAGTCCTGAATGGCCTACCCTTTATCCTGAGGCTGTGGCCCCTGGTTCTAGACTCCCCAGCCAAAGGAAACATTCTCCCAGCATCCACCCTATCAAGCCCTGTAATAATTTTGTATACTTCAATGAGATCCCCTCTCATTCTTCTGAGTTCAAGAGAATACAGGCCTAGTTTACTCAATCTCTTCTCATACGACAGTCCCGCCATCCCAGGAATCAATCTTGTGAACCTTCATTGCACTCCCTCTATGGCAAGTATATCCTTCCTTAGGTAAGGAGACCAAAATTGTACACAGTACTCCAGGTGTGGTCTCACCAAGGCCCTATATAATTGGAGTAAGACTTATTTACTCCTGTACTCAAATCCTCTTGTAATGAAGGCCAGCATACCATTTGCCTTCCTAATGGCTTGCTGCACCTGCACATTCACTTTCAGTGACTCATGTACAAGGACACCCAGGTCCCTTTGAGCATCTGCATTCCCCAATCTTTCACCATTTAGGAAATACTCTGCCTTTCTGTTGTTTCTACCAAAGTGGATAACTTCACATTTATCCACATTATATTCCATCTGCCATGTTCTCGCCCACTCACTGAGCCTGTCGAGATCCCCTTGAAGTCTTTTCACATCCTCTTCGCAACTGACACTGCCACCTAGCTTTGTATCATCAGCAAATTTGGAAATGTTACATTTAGTCTCCTCATCCAAATCATTGATGTAGATTGTGAATAGCTGGGGCCCAAGCACCGATCCTTGCGGTACCCCACTAGTCACAGCCTGCCATCCTGAAAAAGACCCGTTTATCCCCACTCTTTGTTTTCTGTCTGTTAACCAATTCTCAATTCATGCTAGTATATTACCCCCAATTCCATGTGCCCTAATTTTGTTCACCAACTTCTTGTGTGGGACCTTATCGAAGGCCTTCTGAAAATCTAAATACACCACATCTACCGGTTCCCCTTTGTCTACTCTACTAGTTACATGCTCAAAGAACTCCAATAGGTTTGTCAAACAGGATTTCCCTTTCATAAATCCATGTTGACTCTGCCCAATCTTACTATTAGTTTCTAAGTGCCCAGTTATTGCATCCTTTATAATAGATTCCAGCATAGATTCACTCCACGTGATATCAAGAAACGGCTGAGCGCACTGGATACAGCAAAGGCTATGGGCCCCGACAACATCCCGGCTATTGTGCTGAAGACTTGTGCTCCAGAACTAGCCATGCCTCTAGCCAAGCTGTTCCAGTACAGCTACAACACTGGCATCTATCCGACAATGTGGAAAACTGCCCAGGTATGTCCTGTCCACAAAAATCAGGACAAATCCAACCAGCCAATTACCGCCCCATTAGTCTACTCTCAATCATCAGCAAAGTGATGGAAGGTGTCATCGACAGTGCTATCAAGCGGCACTTACTCACCCATAACCTCCTCACTGATGCCCAGTTTGGCTTCTGCCAAGACCACTCGGCTCCCGACCTCATTACAGCCTTGGTCCAAACATGGACAAAGGAGCTGAATTCCAGAGGTGAGGTGAGAGTGACTGCCCTTGACATCAAGGCAGCATTTGACCGAGTCTGGCATCAAGGAGCCCTAGTAAAACTGAAGTCAATGGGAATCAGGGGGAAAACGCTCCACTGGCTGGAGTCATACCTAGCACAAAGGAAGATGGTTGTGGTGGTTGAAGGTCAATCATCACAGCCCCAGGACATCGCTGCAGGAGTTCCTCTGGGCAGTGTCCTGGGACTAACCATCTTCAGCTGCTTCATCAATGACCTTCCCTCCAACATAAGGTCAGAAATGGGGATGTTCGCTGATGACTGCACAGTGTTCAGCGCCATTCGCAACTTCACAGATAATGAAGCAGTCCATGCCCGCATGCAACAAGACCTGGACGACGTTCAGGCTTGGGCTGATAAGTGGCAGGTAACAAGCGAGAGGCTAACCACCTCCCCTTGACATTCAATGGCATTACCATCGCCAAATTCCCCACTATCAACATCCTGGGGGTCACCATTAACCAGAAACTTAACTGGACCAGCCACATAAATAATGTGGCAACAAGAGCAGGTCAGAGGCTAGGTATTCTGCGGCGAGTGTCTCACCTCCTGACTCCCCAAAGCCTTTCCACCATCCACAAGGCACAAGTAAGGAGTGTGATGGAATACTCTCCACTTGCCTGGATTAGTGCAGCTCCAACAACACTCAAGAAGCTCGACACCATCCAGGACAAAGCAGCCTGTTTGATTGTCACCCCATCCACCACCTTAAACATTCACTCCCTCCACCACCGGCGTACCGTGGCTGCAGTGTGTACCATCTACAAGATGCACTGCAGCAACTCGCCAAGGCTTCTTCGGCAGCACCTCCCAAACCCGCGACCTCTTCCACCTAGAAGGACAAGGGTAGCAGGCGCATGGGAACACCACCGCCTCCAAGTTTCCCTCCAAGTCACACACCATCCTGACTTAGAAGTATATCGCCGATCCTTCATCGTCGCTGGGTCAAACTCCTGGAACTCCCACCGAACTGCACTGTGGGAGTACCATCACCACACAGACTGCAGTGGTTCAAGAAGGCGGCTCACCACCATCTTCTCAAGCGCAACTCGGGATGGGCAATAAATGCTGGCATTGCCAGCGACGCCCTGATCCCATAAACGAATTTAAAAAAAAATTTTCCCCAACTACTGATGTGAGGCTAACAGGTCTGTAGTTCCCCATTTTCTCTCTCCCACCTTTCTTAAATAGCGGGGTTACATTTGCTATCCTCCAATCTGCAGGAACCATTCCAGAATCTATAGAATTTTGGAAGATGACAACCAATGCATCCCCTATCCCAATGGCCACCTCTTTCAAATCCCTAGGATGTCGGTCATCCAGTCCTTGGGATTTATCAACTTTTAGTCCCATTAATTTTGCTAGTACTGTATATTTACTAATAATAATTTCTTTAAGTTCATCATTCTCACCACACCCTTGGTTTTCTCATATTTCTGGGAGGTTTTTTGTGTCTTCCTCCGTGAAGACAGAAACAAAGTATTTATTTAATTTCCTTGCCATTTCCTCATTCCCCATTATAAATTCTCCCGTCTCTTACTGTAAAGGACCTGCATTTACCTTCGCCAGTCTTTTCCTTTTCAGATAGAAGCTTTTACAATCCGTTTTTATATTTTTCGCTAGTTTGTGCTCATGTTCCATTTTCCCTTTCTTTATCAATTTCTTGGTCCCCCTTTGCTGATTTCTAAAAAGATCCCAATCCTCAGGAAGACTGCTTTTTCTGGCATCTTTATAAGCTTCCTCCTCTGACTTAATACTAGCTTTAATTTCTTTTGTTAGCCATGGTTGGATCACTTTGCCTTTTGGGTTTTTATGCCCTAGAGGAATATATGTTTGTTGCAAATTATGCATTATTTCCTTGAATGTTAGCCATTGTATGTCCACCTTCATACCTTTTAGTGTAGTCTACCAATCTACCATGGCCAACTTGTCCCTCATACCCTTGTAGTTTCCTCTGTTTAGATTGAAGACCTTAGTTTCAGATTGGACTACATCACTCTCAAACTTAATATAAAATTCAATCATATTATGGTCACTTGCCCCTAAAGGCCCCTTTACCACAAGATTATTGATGAGCCCTTTCTCATTACACAGTACCAGATCTAGAATAGTCTGTTCCTCCACATACTAATCCAGGAAACCATCTCGCATGCATTCCAAGAATTCGTCCTCCACACCATTGCTCAACCATTGGTGGCCGTGCTTCAGCTGGCTAGACCCTCAGCTCTGGAATTCCCTGCCTAAACCTCTCTGCCTCTACCTCTCTTTACTCCTTTAAGACGCTCCTTGAAACCTCCTCTTTGACCACCTGTCCTAATACCTCTTTATGTGGCTTTGTATCAAATTTTGTTTTAATAACGCTCCTGTGAAGCACCTTGGGATGTTTTACTACTTTAATGGCACTATATACAAGTTATTGCTGTCAGAGTAGTTAGATCAGTTACGCCTTTTGCTTACATTAGATTTTGTATCTTCGTATGAAATCATGCAAAAAATATGGATATCATAGAATAGTACAGCACAGAAGGTCATTCAGGCCATTGAGTCTGCACCAGCTCTTTCTCATGCACAAATACAACCTCCCCTCAAGACTCATTTTTAAAAGTGACAATGCACAAAACATATTTTTTCTAAACCAAAATGACTGCCACCCTTTGTCGCCCCTAATGAGTGGGTCTTGCTAGATCTGGGTGCCACCAGCTCATAGCTTTGATGCTTATAGGGTGGAAATCATTTTTAGGGACAAGAGCAGGGTACGGTAGCATAATGGTTACTGGACTAGTAATCCGGAAGCCTGGACTAATGATCTGGGGTCATGAGTTCAAAATCCCACCACGGAAGCTGGGGAATTTAAATTCATTCAATTAAATAAATCTGGAATAGAAAGCTAGTATCAGTAATGGTGACCATTAAACTACCGGATTGTCGGAAAAACCCATCTGGTTCACTAATGTCCTTTAGGGAAGGAAATCTGCCGTCCTTACCCGGTCTGGCCGATATGTGACTCCCGACCCACAGCAATGTGGTTGACTCTTAACAGCCCTCTGAAATTGCCTAGCAAGACACTCATACAATAGCAAAATACTGCGAATGCTGGAAATCCGAAATAACAACAGAAAACACTGGAAAAACTCAGCAGGCCAGGCAGCATCCATGAAGAGAGAAACAGAGTTAACGTTTCAGGTCTTCGTTTCTCTCTCCACGGATGCTGCCTTGCCTGCTGAGTTTTTCCAGCGTTTTCTGTTGTTATTTAGCAAGACACTCAGTTGTATAAGGCAGATCAAGGGCACCATCTCAAGGCCAATAAATGCTGGCCTTGCCTGCGACACCCACATACTGTGAATGAATTTTTTTAAAAAGCAGAAAAATGCTTCACGCATTATAATATTTCTCTGTCTGCCAATTTAACCCAGGCACCAACCCATTTGTTTTAAGCAGGTTAATGACTCCGCTGAAAGAATCAGCTCCACACCAATTGTTCACTAATCTAGCCAACAGTCACCAGGTGCAGCGATTGCCTTGCTGGGGCCCTGTGCAAAGGTTCGCTTTGGGGGCCTGACATTTTACTGGATGGCCTTGCCTCAGCGGTAGCACTCTCGCCTCTGAGTCAGAAGGTTGTGGCTTCAAGCCCCACTCCGGAGTCTTGAGCACGTAATCTAGGCTGACACTCCCAGTGCAGTACTGAGGGAGTCTTGCGCTGTCGGAGGTGCCGTCTTTCAGATGGGACATTAAACTGAGGCCCTATCTGCCTTCTCAGATGGAAGTAAAAGATCCCAGGGTACTATTGGAAGAAGAGCAAGGGAGTTCTCCCTTGTGTCCTGACCAATATTTATCCCTCAGCCAACACCAAAAACAGATGATCTAGTTATTTATTCTGCTTCTGTTTGTGGGGGCTTGCTGTGTGCGTATTGGCTGCTGCATTTGCTACATTACAGCAGTGACTATACTTGAAAAAAGTACTTAATTGGCTGTAAAGCGCTTTGGTCGCGAAAGACTATATAAATGCAAGATCTCTCTTTCTTTAAATATTTATCACTGGATCTGCTCAGGGCATAATCCGAAAAGTGCCCCTGATTGCCAGCCTTGTCTTTAAAGTCCGACTGCGGCAAACTATTACCCTGCGCATGGGGATCCAGATTAGTAATAGATTTAAGGACATTTCCCAGATATCCCAGGAGTGGCTCCCTAAGCATGTACAACCATTATATGCCAAGACATTCCACGAAATTTAACGCATTAATCCAGCCAACATCGTGCAGATTGTAGAATCATAACCCAATCCCATTTGTTATTTCATCCAGGGCTATAAAAAAAAAACCGGCTCTTTTTAATTACCAAGTCTTCTCTTCCCCTCCCCATTCTCCCCACTTTTCTGGTGCAAAATGAAAGGGGGACACAGCACTTGAGAAGTTTGGAGCTGCTTTAATATAAAGAATCGACGACTTCCCCGTTGTTTTTTTTAAATTAAATTGATAACGAAAAAAAATCGGATAAAGGCTTACGATCTCTGACATTAATCTCTGAATTCATAATTCCTCCCTCGCCCCCAAAAAAAGTTTACAACAATTTGAATATATATAAATTGACCGGCGTCAGATTTTTTTTGTTAGCAATTAAAACATTCTGGTTGCAAAACGACTCGATTTTTCTTTTGCAAAGGCGAACGGTTCCGAAAGAAGAGCTTTTTCCCATGCCTTCAAACAAAAACTTACCCTACCGATATGATGCTCTTGCCAAGTTTCGATTCTTCTGAAGAATGGCCCACTTGTCTTTTTTTCAGGGGAGAGAAGCCGTACGTAAAACAAAGAAAATCTTGCAGCAACGGCGAGTGAGCAGTTTCATCAAAAATAAATGTATCAGAATCGTTTCTCAGCACCGACATGAGAAGCGCCGCGCTCCGCTTGTTACGGTGTTCAGATAGAGGATGGTTTTAGCCAGACACAACACAAGCTCCACCTAGCTGCAAACCTTGCACAACCAATAAGAAGAAAATCAATTAAATCCTCCAGTCAACCCCCACATCCGTACCTGTGTTTCCCAGACTTGGGAGAGAGTTGAAACGGTCATAACATAGTAAGCAATAATTCATGCCACACCTCGCCACATGGGAGGACAGAATCATAAAATCATGGAATAGTACAGCACAGAAGGAGGCCAGCCTGCCTATCCGAGTCTGCAATGGCTTTTTTGAAGAGTGGTCCAGTTAGTTCCACTAGCTGCTCTTTCCCCAAAACCCTGTAATATTTTTCTCCCACAAGTATTTATCCAATTCCTTTTTGAAGGCTACTAATGAAACTGTTTCCAATCACCATATCAGGCAGTGCATTCCAATTCCTAACCATGCCTTGCATAAGAAAGTTTTTCCCATCTGTTCCTCAACAGGGCCAGGACCATTATCCTGGAGGGGAGATATGCTAGTGCTGTTAGGGAAGGTTTAAACTAGCTTAGCAGGGGGTGGGAACCTGAGTGTAGATTCAGAAGGCAGATGAGCTGAGGGCACAGGTAGACATGTGAAAGTATGATAATCATAGCTATTACTGAAACATGGCTGAAAGAAGGGTAGGAATGGCAGCTCAACATTCCTGCTTACAGGGTTTTCAGATGAGATAGAGAGGGGGACAAAAAAAAGGAGGGGGGGGTCGCAATATTGGTTAAAGAAATAATTACAGCTTGTGAGGCGGGATGATATGTTAGAAGGATCATCAAATGACGCCATATGGGGTGAACTGAAGAACAAAAATAGGGCCAATTACACTGCTGGGAGTGTACTATAGACCCCCAAACAGTCAGAGGGAGATAGAAGAGCAAATATGCAGGTAAATTAATGAGAAGTGCAAAAACAATAGGGCAGTAATAGTGGGGGATTTCAACTACCCTAACATTAACTGGGATAGAATCAGTGTAAAAGGTATACAGGGTGCAGAATTCTTAATATGCATTGAGGAGAACATTTTAGCCAGTGCGTAGCAAGCCCAACAAGAGAGGCCGCGGTTCTGGACTTAGTTTTAGGGAACGAAACTGGACAGGTGGAAAGGGTATCAGTGGGAGAGCATTTTGGTGGTAGTGATCATAATTCAGTTAGATTTAGCATAGTTATGGAAAAGGACAAAGATAGATCAGGAATAAAAGTTCTCGATTGGGGAAAAGCCAATTTTACTAAGCTGAGATGTGATTTAGCAAAAGTGGACTGGAAACAGCTACTTGAAGGCAACTCAGTGTCTTCAAGGGTTCAGAGCAAATATGTTCCCTCAAAGAAAAAAGGTGGGACTCTCAAATCTAGAGCCCCCTGAAAGTCAAGGAGCATACAGAATAGGATAAGGCAAAAAAGGGAATCTTTGTCAGATACCGAAAGCTAAATATTGCAGAAAGCCTTGAGGAGTATAGAAAGTGCAAGGGTGAAATTAAAAAGGAAATTAGGAAAGCAAAGAGAGGGCATGAAAGAAGATTGGCAAGTAAAATCAAGGAAAACCAAAAATGTTTCATAAATACATAAAGAGCAAGAGGATAACTAAAGAAAGAGTAGGGCCTATTAGAGAACAAAAAGGAAGCTTGTGTGTGGAGGCAGAAGACGTGGGTATGGTTCTTAATGAATACTTTGCGTCTGTCTTCACAAAAGAGAGGGACGATGCAGACAATGGCCCAGAAATTCGCCTCTCCGGCTTGCCGCGGGGGTAAGAATCGCTCGCGCTCTTACCTACCGCGCCTGCCGTTGTGTTTTGGGCCCACGGGAACTTCGGGTCCCAGGCCTCTCCCAACTGCCGGCGCGCAGTGCTTGCGTGTTCCAGGGGCGCAGTTAGTACGATGCGTCCCCTGGGATCACATGGGCCATGGAGAGCCAATGGCAGCAGACCATCTTTCATTCATAGATCTGACAGGAGACCTGTCAAATCTGTGAATTGAAATCGGCCCCAAAAGAACAGCTAAACTTAAAATACATTTTTTTTAAAAACCATCACATTTATAAAATAACTATAGTTAAATAAATTAACCACTTTAAACAAAAATTTAAATTTTTGAAAAAATTAATATACTTTTTAAAAGTGATAAAAATAAACTTACCTTTCTTTAAAGTATCTAAAAAAGATAAACCTGTTGAAAATTTTTTAAAATTATACTTAATTAACCACTTACCTTGTTCAAAACGGGTCTTGCGCCTCCTTTTCATTAGCGTAGTATCTTCAATACTTAACCTCGCGTAGAAACCTGAAAAAAAATCTAAGTTTGCTGCGTGTGCACAGACTCTAACGCGCACGCGGTTCACCTAGGAACTACCCCCTTCACCATACCGGAAGTTCCGGTTTCCCACGCATGCATGCAGGAAACCGGCACTTCAGGAAGCAATACGGGTGAGTACAGAGCGCGTACTCACCCGGTAAGGGCCGAATTTTTGGGCCATTGTAATTAAGGAGGAGGAGTGTGAAATACTAGATGAGATAAACATAGTGAGAGAGTGAAGGGATTTTGAAGATGAGAGTGTGATAAAGGTGGATAGGCTGGAGGAGGTAGATGTTCTGAGGGAAGATGTTTTAGCAATTTTGAAGAACCTGAGGGTTGATAAGTCCCCTGGGCCAGATGGGATATATCCTAGGATTCTTTGGGAGGCAAGGGAGAAGATTGCAGAGCCTTTGGCTTTGATCTTTGGGTCCTCACTGTCCACAGGGATGGTGCCAGAGGACTGGAGAGTGGCGAATGTTGTTCCTCTCTTCAAGAAAGGAAATAGGAATGACCCTGGTAATTGTAGGCTGGTTAGTCTTACTTCGGTGGTTGGTAAGATAATGGAAAAGGTCCTGAGGGATCGGCTTTATGACCATTTGGAAAGGGGCAACTTAATCCGGTATAGTCAACACGGATTCGTGAAGGGTAAGTCTTGCCTAATAAATTTGATTGAATTCTTTGAGGAGGTAACTAAGTGTGTAGATGAAGGTAGAGCAGTTGATGTCGTATACATGGATTTTAGTAAGGCGTTTGATAAGGTTCCCCATGGTCGTCTCATGAAGAAAGTAAGGAGTTGTGGGATAGAGGGAAATTTGGCCGATTGGATAAGTAACTGGCTATCTCATAGAATTGAGAGGTCGCACAACACCAGGTTATAGTCCAACAGTTTTATTTGAAATCACAAGCTTTCGGAACTATCGCTCCTTCCTCAGGTGAAGTAAATTGGATACAGAATCGTCAGAGCATATATAGATGGAAAAAAAAGCATGTGTACTTTACAATTGCAGACCAATAAATTAAATCATGGTACATCGGCGAGACCATGCAGACACTGAGACAACGTATGAACGAGCACCGCGCAACAATCGCCAGGCAGGATTGTTACCTCCCAGTCGGGGAACACTTCAGCAGTCAAGGACATTCAGCCTCGGATCTGCGGGTAAGCGTTCTCCAAGGCAACCTTAGAAACACACGACAACGCAAAATCATCGAGCAGAAACTGATAGCCAAGTTCTGCACTCATGAAGACGGTCTCAATCGGGATCTTGGGTTTATGTCACGATACATGACGTGATCCGGACTCGAGTCGTCGTTAGCTTGTTCACAGATGTGATTCCCAGTAAAAAAGTAAAAATTTTCCCAGTAAAAAAGTAAAATTTTTTTTTTTTTAAAGCTTTTCGTTTTACATACAGACGGCAGCTTTTGACACGTTAGAACCCCTGCGACTTCACCTCATTGTCTCAGTTGTATCTTGCTATGTCTTTTGATGTGGTACCTTCCTGGCTGACTTAATTAACTTTATCACACCTCGGCAGATAGTCAGGATGATTTAATTTATTGGTCTGCAATTGTAAAGTACACATGCTTTTTTTTCCATCTATATATGCTCTGACGATTCTGTATCCAATTTACTTCACCTGAGGAAGGAGCGATAGTTCCGAAAGCTTGTGATTTCAAATAAAACTGTTGGACTATAACCTGGTGTTGTGCGACCTCTCAATTTTATCTCATAGAAGGCAGAGGGTGGTGGTGGATGGAACATTTTCGGACTGGAGACCAGTTACCAGCGGTGTGCCACAGGGGTCGGTGCTGGGTCCTCTGCTGTTTGTGATTTTTATCAATGACTTGGAGGAGGGGACTGAAGGGTGGATCAGTAAATTTGCTGATGACACCAAGATTGGTGGAGTAGTGGATGAGGTGGAGGGCTGTTGTAGGCTGCAAAGAGACATTGATAGGATGCAGAGCTGGGCCGAAAAATGGCAGATGGAATTTAACCCTGATAAGTGCGAGGTGATTCATTTTGGTAGGGCAAATTTGAATAAGGATTACAGGGTCAACGGCAGGGTTCTGAGGAACGTGGAGGAACAGAGGGATCTGGGGGTTCATATCCACAGATCTCTGAAGGTTGCCACTCAAGTGGATAGAGCAGTAAAGAAGGCCTATAGTGTATTTGCGTTTATTAACAAGGGGTTTGAGTTTAAGAACCGTGAGGTTATACTGTAACTGTACAGGACCTTGGTGAGACCACATTTGGAATATTGGCCCAAAAATTAGTGAGGGAGCCTTCGTGCGAGGGTAAGGCTTCCCCGCGATCTCTCACTGCGCACTGGCTTTTTCATTCCCAGCTCGCACGAACTTGATGTTCTGGACAGCAGCTGTGCTGGGCTTCCATATCCCACAGGCGCAGTTAATTCGTGCGAGCTGTGGGATCACGTGACTCAGTTAGAGCCAATGGCAGCACACCATCTTTCATTCATAGCTTTCACAACAAGTGCTGTGAAAGCTATGAATCTATACCCCCCCAAAAGAACAGCTAAACCTCAATTAAATTTAAAAAAAAACCATCACATTAATAAAATAAGTATAGTTAAATAAATTAACCATTTTAAACAAAAAATTAAATTTTTGAAAAAATTTAAAATCTTTTAAAAAGTTATAAAAATAAACTTACCTTTCTTTAAAGTCTCTAAAAAAGATATACCTGTTGAAAAAAATTCAAAATAATACTTAATTAACTACTTACCTTGTTAAAAGAGGGTCTTACGCCTCCTTTCTTTATGTGCAAAATCTTCCATGCTTACCTGCGCGTTCAAAGCACTAAGTGCACTGCGTGCGCGCAGCCTGTAGCGCGCACGCGGTTCACCTAGGAACCGCCCCCTTTTTAAATCACCAAGTGTCGGTTTTCAGCGCATGCGCAGTGCATGCAGAAAACCGGCAATTGGCGACAGAATACGCGAGAGTACACAGTGCGTACTCTCGCGTAGCAACACTAATTTTTGGGCCATTGTGTGCAGTTCTGGTCACCTCACTATAGGAAGGACGTGGAAGCATTGGAAAGAGTGCAAAGGAGATTTACCAGGATGCTGCCTGGTTTGGGGGGGAGGTCTTATGAGGAAAG
Source organism: Squalus acanthias (assembly GCA_030390025.1). NCBI lineage: Eukaryota > Metazoa > Chordata > Chondrichthyes > Squaliformes > Squalidae > Squalus > Squalus acanthias. The sequence goes on along the minus strand of CM059432.1, from coordinate 27,301,213 downwards.
ATTGAGGGAGCTAGGGCTTTTCTCTTTAGAGCGGAGGAGGATGAGAGGCGACTTAATAGAGGTTTATAAGATGATGAGGGGGATGGATAGAGTGGATGTTCTGAGAGTATTTCCTCGGGTGGATGTAGCTGTTACAAGGGGCCATAACTATAAGGTGCATGGGGGGAGATATAGAAGGGATGTCCGAGGTAGATTCTTTACTCAGAGAGTGGTTGGGGTGTGGAATGGACTGCCTGCTGTGATAGTGGAGTCGGACACTTTAGGAACTTTCAAGCGGTTATTGGATAAGCACATGGAGCACACCAGAATGATAGGGAGTGGGATAGCTTGATCTTGGTTTCGGACAATGCTCGGCACAACATCGAGGGCCGAAGGGCCTGTACTGTGCTGTACTGTTCTATGTTCTATGTTCTATGTAGATGTTTCTTACTTTTATGTGCTTCTTTACGAAGTGTAAATTAGAACACCTTATCCAGGGTGAACCATTGTCTCATTCCAAAAGGTTCAGCCTACCGGAGCCTTTAACCTTCTGTTTCAATAAGGTTATTGATTCAGTGTCAACAACTATCTTATCGCTATAGCCAGAATGCTTTCACAGCTTTTTCATAGTTAGGTTTCTAGATTTCCAAACCCAGTTTGTCATGTTTTAATAAGGCCAGAATTCTTTCATAGAATGGTGTATTTTTCTGAATAGGTTATATGGCTTATTCCTTCACAAGAGGAAATATTAAGGGGTTTAGCATCTTTGAAAGTTGATAAATTGCCAGGCTAGGATGAAATGTATCCCAGGCTGTTAAGAGAAGCAAGGGAGGAAATGGCGGAGGATCTGACCATCATTTTTCAACCTTCTCTGGCTACAGGTGTGGTCAAAATTGAGAGGTCGCACAACACCAGGTTATAGTCCAACAGTTTTATTTGAAATCACAAGCTTTCGGAGCTATCACTCCTTCCTCAGGTGAAGTAAATTGGATTCAGAATCGCCAGAGCATATATAGATGGAAAAAAAAGCATGTGTACTTTACAATTGCAGACCAATAAATTAAATCATCCTGACTATCTGCCGAGGTGTGATAAAGTTAATTAAGTCAGCCAGGAAGGTACCACATCAAAAGACATAGCAAGATACAACTGAGACAATGAGGTGTAGTCGCAGGGGTTCCAACGTGTCAAAAGCTGCCGTCTGTATGTAAAACGAAAAGCTTTAAAAAAAATTTACTTTTTTACTGGGAAAATTTTTACTTTTTTACTGGGAATCACATCTGTGAACAAGCTAACGACGACTCGAGTCCGGATCACGTCATGTATCGTGACATAAACCCAAGATCCCGCTGAAAAACGCCCTCGTAAGAACGGGATATGACGCTCGACTCATCGATCGACAGTTCCGACGGGCCACAGCGAAAAATCGCATAGACCTCCTCAGAAGGCAAACACGGGACACAACCAACAGGGTACCCTACGTCGTCCAGTACTTCCCCGGAGCGGAGAAACTACGACATGTTCTTCGCAGCCTTCAACATGTCATCGATGACGACAAACACCTCGCTAAGGCCATCCCCACGCCTCCACTACTTGCCTTCAAACAGCCGCCTAACCTCAGAAGTACCATCGTTCGCAGCAAATTACCCAGCTTTCAGGATAACAGCGACCACGACACCACACAACCCTGCCATGGCAAACTCTGCAAGACATGCCAGATCATCAACACAGATACCACCATCACACGTGAGGACACTACCCACCAGGTACATGGTACATACTCATGTGACTCGGCCAACGTTGTCTACCTCATACGTTGCAGGAAAGAATGCACCGCGGCATGGTACATCGGCGAGACCATGCAGACACTGAGACAACGTATGAACGAGCACCGCGCAACAATCGCCAGGCAGGATTGTTACCTCCCAGTCGGGGAACACTTCAGCAGTCAAGGACATTCAGCCTCGGATCTGCGGGTAAGCGTTCTCCAAGGCAACCTTAGAAACACACGACAACGCAAAATCATCGAGCAGAAACTGATAGCCAAGTTCCGAACTCATGAAGACGGTCTCAATCGGGATCTTGGGTTTATGTCACGATACATGACGTGATCCGGACTCGAGTCGTCGTTAGCTTGTTCACAGATGTGATTCCCAGTAAAAAAGTAAAAATTTTCCCAGTAAAAAAGTAAATTTTTTTTAAAGCTTTTCGTTTTACATACAGACGGCAGCTTTTGACACGTTGGAACCCCTGCGACTACACCTCATTGTCTCAGTTGTATCTTGCTATGTCTTTTGATGTGGTACCTTCCTGGCTGACTTAATTAACTTTATCACACCTCGGCAGATAGTCAGGATGATTTAATTTATTGGTCTGCAATTGTAAAGTACACATGCTTTTTTTTCCATCTATATATGCTCTGGCGATTCTGTATCCAATTTACTTCACCTGAGGAAGGAGTGATAGCTCCGAAAGCTTGTGATTTCAAATAAAACTGTTGGACTATAACCTGGTGTTGTGCGACCTCTCAATTTTGTCCACCCCAGTCCAACACCGGCATCTCCGCATCATGACCACTACAGGTGTGGTGCCAGAGGACTGGAGGACTGCTAACGTTGTATTGTTGTTTAAAAAGGGAGAACGGGATAGACCGAGTAATTACAGACCAGTCAGCCTAACCTCGGTGGTGGGCAAATTGTTAGAAAAAATTCTGAGCGACAGTATTAATCGTCATTTAGAAAGGCACGGATTAATCAAGGACAGTCAGCATGGATTTGTTAAGGGAAGGTCATGTCTGACTAACTTGATTGAATGTTCTGAGGAGGTAACAAGTAGGGTTGATGAGGATAGTCCGTTTGATGTAGTCTACATGGATTTTAGCAAGGCTTTTGACAAAGTCCCACATGGCAGACTGGTCAGAAAAGTAAAAGCCCATGGGATCCAAGGGAAAGTGGCAAGTTGCATCCAAAATTGGCTCAGTGGCAGGAAGCAAAGGGTAATGGTCAATGGATGTTTTTGTGACTGGAAGGCTGTTTCCAGTGGGGTTCCGCAGGGCTCAGTAATAGATCCTTGCTTTTTGTGGTATACATCAATGATTTAGACTTTAATGATTAAGAAGTTTGCAGATGATGTAAAAATTGGTCGTGTGGTTGATAGTGAGGAAGAAAGATGTAGACTGCAGGAAAATATCAATGGACTGGTCAACTGGGCAGAAAAGTGGCAAATGGAATTCAATCCAGAGAAATGTGAGGTAATGCATTTGGGGAGGGCTAACAAGGCAAGGAGCTACACAATAAATGGTAGGATACTGAGAAGTGTAGAGGAACAGAGGGACCTTGGAGTGCATGTCCACAGATCCCTGAAGGTAGCAGAACAGGCATACGGGATACTTTCTTTTATTAGCTGAGTCATAGAATACAAGAGCAGGGAGGTTATGCTTGAACTGTATAAAACACTCGTTAGGCCACACCTAATGCACTGTGTACAGTTCTGGTCATCACTTTACAGGAAAGATGTGATTGCACTAGGGAGGGTACAGAGGAGATTTACGAGGATGTTGCCAGGACTGGAGAATTTTAGCTATGAGGAAAGATTGGATAGGCTGGGGTTGTTTTCTTTGGAACAGAGGAGACTGAGGGGAGACTTGATTGAGATGTATAAAATTATGAGGGGCCTAGATAGAGTGGATAGGAAGGGCCTATTTCCTCTAGCAGAGAAGTCAATAACCAGGGGTATAGATTTAAAATAATTGGTAGAAGCATTAGAGGGGAGTTGAGGAGAACTTTTTCACCCAGAGTGTGGAGGGGTCTGGAACTCACTGCCTGAAAGGGTGGTAGAGGCAGAAACCCTCATCACATTTAAAAAGTACTTCGATATGCACTTGAAGTGCCATAACCTACAAAGCTATTGACCAAGAGCTGAAAAGTGGGATTAGGGGATAGCTCTTTTTCAGCCGGCACGGACACGATGGGTCGAATAGCCTCCTTCTGTGCCATAAATTTCTATGCTTCTATGTTGCATTGCTCAAGAGTCAGTGCAGGAAGGGTTGAAAAAATGGGTGGAGGAGGATGGATGCAGTTTGAGGCATAAACAGCTTTCAAGGAAGCTTGCAAACTTGTCTCACCATTCCCCTTCTCTCCCCACTTCCAACCATGGATCAGTGAGTTCATCCAGTGAGTACCTCAGCCATATAGACTAGAGGTCATAGAATCATAGAATGATACAGCACAGAGGAGGCCACTTGGCCTATCGTGATTGTGAAAGAGCTTTGTAAACTCTTTGAAAGAGCCATCCAATTAGACCCACCCCTCTGCTCTTTCCCCACAGCTCTGCAAATGTTTCACTTCAAGTATTTATCCAACTCCCTTTCAACAGTTGCTATTGCTAGGGAGGGTACAGAGGAGATTTACGAGGATGTTGCCAGGACTGGAGAATTTTAGCTATGAGGAAAGATTGGATAGGCTGGGGTTGTTTTCTTTGGAACAGAGCTGAGCGGCGGACCTGTGAGAGGCACAGAGTCAGCGAGAGGAACTCAGCACAGGAGTGACGTCAGAATTCAGAAGTGAGGTGGTCAGAGGGGAGCTGATTGGTGAGTAGCTGGTGGGTATTTTCTGTTAAGTTTTTTGTTCAGTTTTAAGTGTATTTCTGCTGAGTAGTTCATAGCCCATTACTAGAGGGAGAGCGCTCATTGGTGAGTTGCAGGTGAGTGCTTTTGTTAAGTTTTTAAGTTTATTTTGCGGGCTTTTTTGCAGAGGCCAGTGTTGGGAGTAGAGAGAGCAGCAGCACTCTGAGTAGTTAAACTCACTTTCGCGGGCTTTTTTGCAGAGGCCAGTGTCGGGAGCGGAGAGAGCAGCAGCACAGTGAGTAGTTAAACTCACTTTCGTGGGCTTTTTTGCAGAGGCCAGTGTTGGAGCGGAGAGAGCAGTAGCACAGTGAGTAGTTAAACTCACTTTTGTGGGCTTTTTACAGAGGCCAGTGTCGGGAAAGGGCCCTTGAGTATATTATTTAATTAAAGTGAAATTGGTGGGATTCATTTCATTTAATTTTAATTAATTAATTAAAGGGTAACTCATGTCAGGAGAGCTCCGCCCCGAGATATGCTCCTCCTGCTACATGTGGGAAATCAGGGATGCTTCCTGTGTCCCTGACGACCATGTGTGTGGGAAATGTATCCAGCTGCAGCTACTGATAGAACGCATTGTGGCGCTGGAGCTGCGGATGAATGCATATTGGAGCATTCGCGATGCTGAGAACGTCGTGGATAGCACGTTTAGCGAGTTGGTCACACCGCAGGCAAAGGGTGTACAGGCAGGAAGTGAATGGGTGACTACCAGGCAGAGTAAGAGGTGCAGGCAGGTAGTGCAAGGGTCCCCTGTGGCTATCCCCCTCTCAAACAGATATACCACTTTGGATACTGTTGGGGGGGATGACTTATCAGGGGAAGGCAGCAGCAGCCAACTTCCTGGCACCATGGGTGGCTCTGCTGCACAGGCTGGGAGGAAAAAGTGTGGAAGAGCGATAGTGATAGGGGACTCAATTGTAAGGGGAATAGATAGGCGTTTCTGCGGCAGCAAACGAGACTCCAGGATGGTGTGTTGCCTCCCTGGTGCAAGGATCAAGGACATCTCGGAGCGGCTACAGAACATTTTGGAGGGGGAGGGCGAACAGCCAGTTGTCGTGGTGCACATAGGCATCAACGATATAGGTAAAAAACGGGATGAGGTCCTAAAAGCAGAATATAGGGAGTTAGGAGGTAAATTAAAAAATAGGACCTCAAAGGTAGTAATCTCAGGATTGCTTCCAGTGCCACATGCTAGTCAGAGTAGAAATAGGAGGATATTTCAAATTAATATGTGGCTAGAGGAATGGTGCAAGGGGGAGGGATTTAAATTCCTTGGACATTGGAACCGGTTCTGGGGGAGGTGGGACCAGTACAAATGGGACGGTCTGCACCTGGGCAGGGCCGGGACCGATGTCCTAGGGGGAGTGTTTGCTAGTGCTGTTGGGGAGGGTTTAAACTAAAGTGGCATGGGGTTGGGAACCTGAGCATGGAGACAGAGGAAAGGGAAACAAGGATAAAAGCTAAAGACAGGAAGGAGAAAAACAAAAGTAGAAGGCAAAGAACTCAACGGTTTAAATCAAACATGGTCACAGTAAATGATAATTCATATAGTTCTGAGAGCGTTAAAAAAACAAACTTGAAGGCTTTGTGTCTTAATGCAAGGAGCATTCGGTACAAGGTGGATGAATTAGCTGCGCAAATAGAGGTAAATGAATACGATTTGATTGGGATTACAGAAACATGGCTCCAGGGTGGCCAAGGCTGGGCACTCAACATCCAGGGTTATTCAATATTTAGGAAAGATAGGCAAAAAAGAAAGGGAGGTGGGGTAGCATTGCTGGTTAAAGAGGGGATTAACATCATTGAAAGGAAGGATATTAGCTCTGATGATGTGGAATCTGTATGGGTAGAACTGAGAAATAACAAGGGGCAGAAAACGTTAGTGGGAGTGGTATATAGACCTCCAAACAGTAATACGGAGGTTGGGGATGGCATTAAAAGGGAAATTAGAGAAGCATGCAGTAAGGGCACAGCAGTCATCATGGGTGACTTTAATTTACATATAGATTGGGCTAACCAAATTAGTAAAAATACTGTGGAGGAGGAATTCCTAGAATGTTTACGGGATGGTTTTCTGGAACAATATGTCGAGGACCCAACCAGAGATCAGGCCATCTTAGACTGGGTATTATGTAACGAGAAAGGATTAATTAGCAATCTTGTTGTACGAGGCCCCTTGGGTCAGAGTGATCATAATATGATAGAATTCTTCATTAGCATGGAGAGTGAAGTAGTTGAATCAGAGACTAGGGTCCTGAATTTAAATAAAGGAAACTACGATGGTATGAGGCACGAATTGGGTAGGATTGATTGGGGAATGTTACTCAAAGGGTTGACGGTGGCTAGGCAATGGCAAACATTCAAAGACTGCATGGATGAACTACAGAATTTGTTCATCCCAGTGTGGCATAAGAATAAAACAAAAAGGGTGACTCAACCGTGGCTAACAAGGGAAATTAGGGATAGCATAAAATTCAAGGAGAGGGCTTATAAATTGGCCAGAAAAAGCGATAACCCTGAGGATTGGGAGTAGTTTAGGATTCAACAAAGGAGGACAAAGGATTAATTAAGAAGGGGAAAATAGAATATAAAAGTAAGCTTGCTGGGAACATAAAAACTGACTGTAAGAGCTTTTATAGATATGTGAAGAGAAAAAGATTAGTGAAATCAAGTGTAGGTCCCTTGCAGTCAGAAGCGGGCGAAGTTATAATGGGGAACAAAGAAATGGCAGACCAATTAAATGCATATTTTGGTTCTGTCTTCACAAATGAGGACACAAATAACCTCCCAGAGATGTTGGAGAACATACGGTCTGATGAAAGGGAGGAACTGAAAGAAATCAGTATTTGCAGGGAAATGGTGTTCAGGAAATTGACGGGATTGAAGGCCGATAAATCCCCAGGGCCTGATAACCTACATCCTAGGGTACTTAAGGAAGTGGCCCTAGAAATAGTAGATGCATTGCTGATCATCTTCCAACATTCGATGGAATCTGGAACTGTACCCATGGATTGGAGGGTAGCTAATGTTACCCCACTATTCAAAAAGGGTGGTAGAGAGAAAGTGGGGAATTACAGACCGGTAAGCCTGACATCGGTAGTGGGGAAAATGCTAGAGTCCATTATAAAGGATGTAATAGCTGAGCACTTGAAAAACAGTGACAGGATCAGACAAAGTCAACATGGATTTACAAAAGGTAAATCGTGCTTGACTAATCTACTGGAATTTTTTGAGGATGTAACTGGGAAAATAGATAAGGGAGAACCAGTAGATGTGGTGTATTTGGACTTTCAGAAGGCTTTCGATAAGGTCCCGCATAAGAGATTAGCGTGTAAAGTTAAGGCACATGGGATTGGGGGCAAGGTATTGACTTGGATAGAGAATTGGTTCACGGACAGAAAGCAGAGAGTAGGAATTAATGGGTCTTTTTCCGAGTGGCAAGCAGTGACTAGTGGGGTACCACAGGGATCGGTCCTTGGACCCCAACTATTCACAAAATACATTAATGATCTAGATAAGGGAACTAAATGTAATATCTCCAAGTTTGCAGATGACACAAAGCTGGGTGGGAGTGTGTGCTGCGAGGAGGATACCGAGAAACTCCAGGATGATTTGGACAGGTTGGGTGAGTGGGCAGAAGCATGGCAGATGCAATATAACGTGGATAAATGCGAGGTTATCCACTTTGGTGTCAAAAACAGAAAGGCAGACTATTATCTGAATGGCAATAGATTGGGAGAAGGGGAAGTGCAACGAGACCTGGGTGTCCTTGTGCACCAGTCGCTGAAAGTAAGCATGCAGGTGCAGCAGGCGGTGAAGAAGGCAAATGGTATGTTGGCCTTCATACCGAAAGGGTTTGAGTATAGGAACAGGGATGTCCTGCTGCAGTTGTACAGGGCCTTGGTGAGACCACACCTTGAGTACTGTGTGCAGTTTTGGTCGCCTTATCTGAGGAAGGATGTTCTTGCCATGGAAGGAGTTCAGCGAAGATTCACAAGGCTGATACCTGGGATGGCAGGAATGACATATGAGGAGAGATTGGGTCGATTGGGCTTATACTCGCTGGAGTATAGAAGAATGAGAGGGGATCTCATCGGAACATATAAAATTCTGACAAAAAGAATGTTCCCGATGGTCGGAGAGTCCAGAACCAGGGGTCATAATCTAAGAATAAGGGGTAAGCCATTTAGGACAGAAATGAGGAAGAATTTCTTCACCCAGAGAGTGGTGAACCTGTGGAATTCTCTACCACAGGAGGTAGTTGAGGCCAAGTCATTAAATATATTCAAGAATGAGTTAGATATATTTCTTAAAGCTAAAGGTATCAAGGGATATGGGGAGAAGGCAGGTACAGGGTACTGAGTTTGGATGATCAGCCATGATCTCATTGAATGGCGGAGCAGGCTCGAGGGGCCGAATGGCCTACTCCTGCTCCTATCTTCTATGTTTCTATGACTGTCGCATGAGAAGAGATTGAGTATACTAGGCCTGCATTCTCTTGAATTCAGAAGAATGAGAGGGGATCTCATTGAAGCATACAAAATTATTACAGGGCTTAATAGGATGGATGCTGGGAGAATGTTTCCCTTGGCTGGGGAGTCTAGAACCAGGGGCCACAGCCTCAGGATAAAGGGCAGGCCATTCAGGACTGAGATGAGAAGAAATTTCTTCACACAGAGGGTGGTAAATCTTTGGAATTCTCTACCCCAGAGGGCTGTGGAGACTCAGTCATTGGGTATATTCAAAACAGAAGTCGATAGATTTCTGACTAGTAAGGTCATCAAGGGATATGGCGATAGGGCCGGTGAATGGAGTTGAGGCAGAAGATCAGCCATGATCTCATTGAATGGTGGAGCAGGCTCGAAGGGCCGAATGGCCTACTCCTGCTCCTATTTCTTATGTTCTTATGTTCTTATTCTAGTAAATCTCCTCTGCACATTAATATATCTGATACATCTGTCTTCATTAAAGAAAAGGATGCTGCCAATGTCACAGTAACAGAGGAGGTGGTAGAGAAATTGGATAGGGAAAAAATAGATAAAGAGGAGGTACTAAAAAGATTGACAGCGCTCATAGTAGAAAAGTCACCTGGTCCGGATGGTATGCATCCTAGTTTCCTGAGGGAAGTTGCGAAGGCTCTGGCCACAATCTTCCAATCTTCCAATCCTCCTTTGATATGGGAGTGGTGGCAGAGGTTTGGAGGATTGAAAATGTTACAACCCTGTTCAAAAATGGGGAGAGAGATAAATCCGGCAATTACAGGCCAATCAGCCTAATGTGGGGAAACTTTTAGAGACACTAATTTGGGACAAAATTAACTGGCACTTGGAAAAATATAGGTTAATAAATCAAAGCCAGCATGGATTTGTTAAACGCAAATTGTGTTGGACTAACTTGATTGAGTGCTTTGATGAAGTAATGGAAAGGGTGGATGAGGGTAGTGCGGTTGATGTGTATATTGACTTTCAAAAGGCATTTGATAAAGTACCACATAATAGACTTGTCAACAAAATTGAAGCCCACGGGAATAAAGGGGCTGTGTGGATACAAAATTGGCTAAGGGATGGAAAACAGAGTTGTGGTGAATGGGTGTTTTGGCATGTCCTACGGTTAAGTACTAGGAACATGGCTGTTTTTGATATACATTAATGACTTGGACTTGGGGGTACAAAGCACAATGTCGAAATTTGCAGATGGCACAAAACTTGGAAGTGTAGTAAACAGTGAGGAAGGTAGTAATAGACTTCAAGAGGTGGAATGGATGGAAACATGGCAGATGAAATTCAGCGCAGAAAATTGTGAGGGGATACATTTTGGTAGGAAGAATGAGGAGAGAGAATATGTGCTAAATGGTACAATTTTAAAGGGGCTGCAAGAAGAGAGAGACATGGAGGTGCTTGTGCACAAATCTTTGAAGGTGGCAGGATAGGTTAACAAAGCAGTTAATAAAGCATATGGAAGCTGGGCTTTATAAATAGAGGTCATGATGCGGAGATGCCGGTGTTGGACTGGGGTGGACAAAATTGAGAGGTCGCACAACACCAGGTTATAGTCCAACAGTTTTATTTGAAATCACAAGCTTTCGGAGCTATCACTCCTTCCTCAGGTGAAGTAAATTGGATACAGAATCGCCAGAGCATATATAGATGGAAAAAAAAGCATGTGTACTTTACAATTGCAGACCAATAAATTAAATCATCCTGACTATCTGCCGAGGTGTGATAAAGTTAATTAAGTCAGCCAGGAAGGTACCACATCAAAAGACATAGCAAGATACAACTGAGACAATGAGGTGTAGTCGCAGGGGTTCCAACGTGTCAAAAGCTGCCGTCTGTATGTAAAACGAAAAGCTTTAAAAAAAATTTACTTTTTTACTGGGAAAATTTTTACTTTTTTACTGGGAATCACATCTGTGAACAAGCTAACGACGACTCGAGTCCGGATCACGTCATGTATCGTGACATAAACCCAAGATCCCGATTGAGACCGTCTTCATGAGTGCGGAACTTGGAAATCATCGAGCAGAAACTGATAGCCAAGTTCCGCACTCATGAAGACGGTCTCAATCGGGATCTTGGGTTTATGTCACGATACATGACGTGATCCGGACTCGAGTCGTCGTTAGCTTGTTCACAGATGTGATTCCCAGTAAAAAAGTAAAAATTTTCCCAGTAAAAAAGTAAATTTTTTTTAAAGCTTTTCGTTTTACATACAGACGGCAGCTTTTGACACGTTGGAACCCCTGCGACTACACCTCATTGTCTCAGTTGTATCTTGCTATGTCTTTTGATGTGGTACCTTCCTGGCTGACTTAATTAACTTTATCACACCTCGGCAGATAGTCAGGATGATTTAATTTATTGGTCTGCAATTGTAAAGTACACATGCTTTTTTTTCCATCTATATATGCTCTGGCGATTCTGTATCCAATTTACTTCACCTGAGGAAGGAGTGATAGCTCCGAAAGCTTGTGATTTCAAATAAAACTGTTGGACTATAACCTGGTGTTGTGCGACCTCTCAATTTTATAAATAGAGCCATAGAGTGCAAAAGTCAGGAAGTTATGCTAAACCTATATAAAACACTAGTTCGGCCCCAGCTGGAGTATTGTGTCTAATTTTGGGCACCACACTTTAGGAAGGACATGTAAACTTTGGAGAGGATACATTTTGAATTATTCGTTACTTCCGATGCTGGAGATTTCTTGTTTTGCCTTTATTAAGCTTGGCATGAAGAAAAATTACACAAGCAGAGTACAACCAAGCGTAGTCACATGCTCTTCAAATTTGGATACCCTTCAGATATTACACCAGGCACCACTTCAGGTACTAAAAACTAAACATCATAGCCTATCTACACATTAATGAGTTCCGCCCAAGTCCCTTGTTCTCCCCTATTGGGTCCTCTTTGCCACTTTACCTTATTTGGTGCTTCCCCTTCAGTAATGTTCCTTCATACCTGGACTTTCACAATATTTATTAATGACTTAGATGATGGCATAGAATGTCATATATCCAAATTTGTCGATGACACAAAGATAGGTGGAATTGTAGGCAGTGTAGATGAAAGCATAAAATTACAAAGGGATATCGACAGATTAAGTGAATGGGCAAAACTGTGACAAATGGATTTCAATGTAGCCAAATGTGAGGTCATCCACTTTGGACCTAAAAAGGATAGAACAGGGTACTTTCTAAATGGTGAAAAGCTAAAATCAGTGGAGGTCCAAAGAGACTTGGGGGTCCAGGTACATAGATCATTAAAATGTCATGAACAGATACAAAAAAAAATCAAAAAGGCTAATGGAATGCCGGCCTTTATATCTAGAGGACCAGAATACAAGTGGTTAGAAGTTATGCTGCAGCTATACAAAGCCCTGGTTAGACCACACCTGGAGTACTGTGAGCAGTTCTGGGCACTACACCTTAGGAAGGATATATTGGCCTTGGAGGGAGTGCAGCGTAGGTTTACCAGAATGATACCCGGACTACGAGGGTTAATTTATGAGGAGAGATTACAGAAGTTAGGGTTGTATTCACTAGAATTTAGAAGTTTAAGTGGTGATCTGATCGAAGTTTTCAAGATATTAAGGGGAACAGATAGGGTAGAGAGAGAGAAACTATTTCCACTGGTTGGAGATTCTAGAACTAGGGGGCTTAGTCTAAAAATTAGAGCCAGGCCTTTCAGGAGTGAAATTAGGAAACACTTCTACACACAAAGCGTGGTAGAAGTTTGGAACTCTCTTCCGCAAATGACAATTGATGCTAGATCAATTGTTAATTTAAAATCGGAGATTGATAGCTTTCTGTTAACCAAAGGTATTAAGGGATATGGGCCAAAGGCATGTATATGGAGTTAGGTCACAGATCAACCATGATCTCATTGAATGGTGGAACAGGCTCGATGGGCTGAATGGCCTACTCCTGTTCCTATGTTCCTATGACTTGCCTTTCATCATGAGCGACTTCCTGTCTTTGTACCGCACTTGATTCAATCAACTTTTGTTTGACTAACTCTCTCGAACCTTCTTCCTACCTTCCATGTTTCAACAGTACAGAAGAGATTTACTAGAATGGTTCCAGGGAATAGGGATCACAGTTATGTGGATAGGCTGGAGGAGCTGGGGTTGTTCTCTTTAGAAGGCTAAGTGGAGATTTGATAGAGGTGTTTAAAATTACGAAGGGTTTAGACTGAATAAATAAAGAGAAACTGTTTCCAATGGCTGACGGGTCAATAACCAGAGGGCACAGATTTAAGGTGATTGGCAAAAGAACCAGAGGCGACATGAGGAAAAACTTTTTTATGCAACGATTGGTTAGGATTTGGAATGTACTGCCTGATAGGCTGTTGGTTACAGATTCAATAGTAGCTTTCAAAAGGGACTTGCATAAATATTTGAAGGAGAAAAAATTGCAGGGATATGGGAAAAGAGTGGGGAAGTGGGACTAACTGGATTGCTCTTTGAAAGAGCTTGCGCAGACTTGATGGGCTGAATGGCCTTCTGTCCATTCTGTACTAGTCTATGATTCTATGATTCTATCATATAGAACTTGGGTATAGTGAACATAATCTCAAAATTTACTGATGCCATAAAGGTTTGGTGAACAATGAGGAGGACTGTAAAGAGTATTAGGAAAACATAAATAGGATAGTGGAGTGTGCACACAGATGTAGATAAGTGTGAGATAATAGAATTTGGGAAATAAAAGCAAGGAATGCGAGTATGCACTTAATATAAAATTCCAAGGGGGAAAAATTAGGTCGCGCCCCATTTGGGGCGCAAATATCGTCTGGACGCAAATATTAGCGCCTGGCGCTATTTATCGCCACTGACTGGAAACTTCACTTTTACCGCCCCAGGAGGTGAGTGGAGCGCTAAATCAGGCGCTGCACACCTGTCTTAAGGCGCAAAGGCCGAGCAGTGAGGCGCTAACTCAGCGCGCGAGCGCAGCGCAGCTGCTGCCAGTTAGCGAGGGAACACAGACACACTGGCGCCGGCCACTTCTTAAAGCGGGGGGGGCCAACTTGCTCCCCAGCCACACCCTGCTCATTGCAGCCTTGAATCTCGGCCTGGAGAGACCTGTGAATCCATTTTGCTGCCAAGGATGGAGAGGGTGAGAGAACGAGCTCATCGCTTCACCGAGCGGGCCTTGGATGCTCTGGTTGGCGCGGTGGAGCGCAGAAGATGTATACTCTTCCCTGAGAGTGGCAGGAGGCCTTTGCCACGCGACTACAGAAGAGTGTGGAGGGAGGTGGCTCAGAGCATCTCCTCCAGGAGCATGGTGCCCAGGACCCATACTCAATGCCGCAAAAAGTTCAACGACCTCACTCGGGTCGTCAGGGTGAGTGGCTTTTTCTCAATACCTCTCCATCCCTCCATCTCAACCTCACTCTATGGCCAGAGGGTCTTAAAACCCCAATGCACAACACTCATCCAACACCTATGGCCCTTTCATGAAACACACACACACATTCCACACTTTGCATACAGTAAGGGCTATTCACCTATGGGAGGCACATCAGGCAAGACCATGGCTGTATACAGTAAGGGCTATTCACCTATGGGAGGCACATCAGGCAAGACCATGGCTGTATACAGTAAGGGCTATTCACCTATGGGAGGCACATCAGGCAAGACCATGGCTGTATACAGTAAGGGCTATTCACCTATGGGAGGCACATCAGGCAAGACCATGGCTGTATATTTACTCAGATGCTGTCCTTTTTCTTACAGGCCAAGCTGGCGCATAATCGGAGACAGCAGCAACGGACAGGTGGAGGGCGGCCTCAGCTGCAACCCCTCAGCGATCTGGAGGAGCGCGTCCACACGATTGTGGCAAGCCGGGTGATCGGTCCCGTCGCCACTGGAGACGCCGACCCCGTTCTGGACAGCAATGGTAAGGTCATCACCTTTTTGTCCTCTGTCCTTCCACTTGTCCTTCACAACACCAGCCTTTGACACTTTCAATCCAACTTGCTAACTCGCTGCACTTATTCCTCCCTTGCCACCCTGTCCTCACGCTAAAGCCACTCTTGTACCTCCCTGCTTTCAGATGGTGATTCACCAGCTGAGGAGACGGGCCCTGAAGCTGCCACTGGGAATGAAGCTGCAGCCGAGGAGGAAGAGGAAGCCGGAGCATCAGTGCCACCCTCTCCCGAGGAAGCCCATGCCCACACTGGGAACACGCCTTCCCTGGAGGGGAGCAGGGGGGAAGGGTCTGATGAGGGTGAAGCTCCAGGACCCAGCGGGCTGCAGCAACGCCATGGGGGTAGGGAAGAACGGGGGCCTTCTCCCCAGAGGGAGAGTATGCCAGACACTCCTACTGCAATGGACGCAGAGGAGGAGCGGCTGATCGCAGAAATGAACACCCAGGCGGTGGGCATGCACACTGAGCTCATGGGTGCAGTGGGAAGGGTGCCCGAATGCATTGAGTCACTGGCAAGGAGTGTGGAGCATTTCGCTGTAGCACAGGCGGATGCCACACTAATGCTTAGTGCTGCAATTCAGTCACTGGCTGCCGTGATCCCATCTCCGACTGCTCTCATGCAGACTCAGATTGAGGCCACGCGAGCACAGACTGCTGCCAACCTCGATGGTTCGTGCACATGTCCCCGGGGCTGTCACCGCGCCGCAGCAGGCCAGCAATCTGTTCTCCAGCAGATTGCTCCGGATGCTGAAGTGCTGCCCCGTGGGAGTGCCAGTGTGTCGGGCGAGCATGGAGTTGCTGTCCTCTCTCACGATGACAGCATTCCTGTTGCCAACACTGTCACTTCTCCACTGCACTTGCCACCGCCTGTAGGACAGACTGCTGCCGCCCATGCAGAGTTGGTGCAGTCTGCAGCCGGGCCCTCCAGGCCCAGAAGTGGTCGAGGCCGTCCTTCAGGGGCATCTGCAGTGTCAGGGTCTGACGAGCAGCAGCCTTCCACCAGCCTTGCTGCAGCCACTGAGGTCCCATTACGGAGGAGCAGTAGGGTTAGAAGGGGGGAAGTGCGCAAGGGAAGGAGATCACCCTCGAAGGGCAAAAAGTAGGAGGTGTGACAAAATGCTGGTCATTTTTTTATTAAAGGTCGAGGTTCATGGTCCAACTTTTGTTTAGTGTTTTGGACATTATCTCCAGGTTGTGAGAACCAGTTATGTTATTGACTGTTTTTTTGTGTTTATTTCTATGAGTTTGTCATGAGGAATTGACACACACAGAGTTTGTAAAATAAATAAGTTTCTGTATTCAAAATATACATGGTTGGTGGTTGGAATTATTGGTGCCTTGGCCGGCTTAGGGGTTGCGTGCTGGGTTCATTGATGTTGTTAGCAATGGCAGAAGCCATTTCCACAGCAGGGGCCCTAGAAGCGGCTTGCTATCAGCCGTTGACGGACGGCCCTTGCAGTTTGACCATTGTGGGCCGCCCTCCCGCCTTGGTGCTGCTGATGATCATCCTCCTCGTCCTCTTCCTCCTCTTCCTCCTCCTCCTCTGGTGGTGCTCCAAGGCCTGGTGGCATTGGCTGGGTCCTGAGGATTGCCATGTTATGCAACATGCAGCACACAACTACGAAGTTGGATACTCGCTCAGGCGAGTACTGCAGGGCTCCTCCAGAATGGTCGAGACAGCGGAACCGTTGCTTCAGCACGCCGATTGTGCGCTCAATTATGTTCCTGGTAGCTTGATGGCTCTCATTGTACCGCAGCTCAGCAGGGGTGTTGGGCGTACGGAGCGGTGTCATCAGCCAGGTGCTCAATGCATACCCCTTGTCCCCGAGAAGCCAACCAACTGGCTGATGCGGTGCCTCGAAAAGTTCTGCCACAGTAGTCGGTGCAGGATAAAAGCATCGTGGCAGCTGCCCGGATAGTGGGCATTGACAGCGAGTATCAGCTGTCTGTGGTCACAGACCAACTGAACATTCAAGGAATGGAACCCCTTTCTGTTATGAATTCCTCGGCATTCTCATGCGGAGTACGCAAAGCCACATGCGTGCAGTCAATGGCGCCCTGCACCATGGGGAAGCCCGCTATCCTCGCAAAGCCCAGAGCGCGGTCACGCTGCTTGTCTGGGGTCATGGGGAAAGAGATGAACTCTCGTCTCCTTTTAAAGAGGGCATTTGTGACCTGCCGGATGCAGCAATGCACCACGAACTGGGAGATATTGGCGAGGTCCCCACCAGCAGCTTGAAATGAGCCAGTAGCGTAGAAGTTGAGAGCCATTGTGACCTTCACTGCCACCGACAGAGACGTCCTGGACCTCAGTTGAGGCTGCAGATCTGGCTGCAGCAGGTGGCAGAGCTCAGTGACCACCTCCTTGCTGAATCGCAGCCTTCGCAAACACAGCTCCTCAGACATATGAATGTAGGAGAGCTGTTCACGATATACCCTGGGAGGGTAAGCTCTCCTGTACATATGCCTGTTGGCCCTCCTCCGTCTGGCCATCATTGCCACTCTCTCTCTGCGTCTCTGTCTCCTCCGATTCAGCTGGAGCAGGACGACGCCCCCAATCAGTGCAGCCCCCATATTCTCTTTGCAAGCAAAGTAATGAAGGACAGCAACTAAAGTACTAGCGAAGTTAGGATCAGTAGGCAAAACTACCTCACAAAGCGTTGAGTCAATGCAGAAGTCTCTCTTTCTCTCTCTCCGAATCTCTCTCTCTCTCTCAGAACGAGTGGTGCAAAAATGTCGACCACAGAAAAAGACAGGAAGAGGCCCCCTTTAAATAGCGCCCCCCCCAGCCCCACAGCGATTGATAGCGTTCCAGTCTTCCGGTCGTTGGATGCGCCAGGCGGTAAGGCAGGGGGCGCCACTCAATTTCCGCTCCGGGGCGCCACAAGGGCGTTGCACCATGGAATGACGTCACAATCTGCGCGCGCAGGTGGTCGCAGCGGTAAGGTTTAGCGCCGCCGCACAATCTCTAGTTAAGTTCCCGAGCGGTGCAAACATCGCTGGGCCCGGGCGTTAGCGGCTTTGCGCCCCATTAGCGCCCTCTTAAGGCGCTAACGGGAGGCGCAACCAACTGAATTTTTACCCCCAAAGGCACACAAAGGCTACCTGTGGACTGGATGGTTCCATCCCTTAATTAGTTATTGAAGTATATAGAGGGACTTTTGTGTCTTACCTAAATATAAGGGTTGAATATGTTTGATTGGTTTTGTGATTGAATTTTTAAAAATTTGTTCATGGGATGTGGGCGTCGCTGGCAAGACCAGCATTTAATGCTCATCCCTAATTGCCCTTGAGAAGGTGGTAGTGAGCCGCCTTCTTGAACCGCTGCAGTCCGTGTGGTGATGGTACTCCCACAGTGCTGCTTGGCAGGGAGTTCCATGATTTTGACTCAGCGACAATGAAGGAACAGCGATATACTTCCAAGTCAGGATGGTGTGTAACTTGGAGGGGAACTTGCAGGTGATGGTGTTCCCATGTGCCTGCTGCCCTTGTCCTTCTAGGTGTTAGAGGTTGCAGGTTTGGGAGGTGCTTCTGAAGAAGCCTTGGTGAGTTGCTGCAGTGCCTCTTGTCGATGGTACACACTGCAGCCACTGTACGCTGGTGGTGGAAGGAGTGAATGTTTAAGGTGGTGGATGGGGTGCCAAATCAAGTGGGCTGCTTTGTCATAGATGGTGTCAAGCTTCTTCAGTGTTGATGGAGCTGCACTCATCCAGGCAAGTGGAGAGTATTCCATCACACTCCTGACTTATGCCTTGTAAATGGTGGAAAGGTTTTGGGGAGTCAGGAGGTGAGACAGTCACCGCAGAATACCTAGCCTCTGATCTGCTCTTGTTGCCACAGTATTTATGTGGCTGGTCCAGTTAAGTTTCTGGTTAATGGTGACCCCCAGGATGTTGATGGTGGGGGATTCGGCGATGGTAATGCCGTTGAATGTCAAGGGGAGGTGGTTAGACTCTTGCTTGTTGGATATAATCATTGCCTGGCACTTGTGTGGTGTGAATGTTACTTTCCACTTATCAGCCCAAACCTGAATGTCATCCAGGTCTTGTTGCATGCGGGCATGGACTGCTTCATTATCTGAGAAGTTGTGAATGGCACTGAACACTGTGCAATCATCAGTGAACATCCCCACTTCTGACCTTATGATGGAGGGAAGGTCATTGATGAAGCAGCTGAAGATGGTTGGGCCTAGGACACTGCCCTGAGGAACGCCTGCAGTGATGTCCTGGGGCTGAGATGATTGACCTCCAATCACCACAACCATCTTCCTTTGTGCGAGGTATGACTCTAGCCAATGGAGAGTTTTCCCCCTTGATTCTCATTGACTTCAGTTTTACTAGGGCTCCTTGATGCCACACTCAGTCAAATGCTCCCTTGATGTCAAGGGCAGTCACTCTCACCTCACCTCTGGAATTCAGCTCCTTTGTCCATGTTTGGACCGGTCTGGAGCCAGGTTGTCCTGGCGGAACCCAAACTGAGCATCGGTGAGCAGGTTATTGGTGAGTATGTGCTGCTTGATAGCACTGTTGTAGAATTCGCAATATATCGCGATTTGATTAATAAGGAGAAAACACAAAGTTTCGTTCAAACAGCTTTTATTTCAGCAGAATGCTGGCAGGTTTAAATTGGACACAAGCAGCCTGTAAAATGGCCGCCGCACCTCGTGACAGAACATTCTAGACTTTTCAACAGGCAGACAAGATGGCGTTCCATTAAACATTTGTGCAAGATCGATAACGATTCAGCACAGTGAAGATAATACACGAGACATTATGGGTTTGCAGTATAAACATAGATACTGGAATCGGTCTCCCAGGTACAAAGGAAAGCCATTGTACCGAGTAATCAAGGGCCCATCCAAAGGACATTAATATGTAAACTCCCAACGACTCTACGATGAGAGAGCCGTTAGCAGGTAGTTATACATGACACTTGGAAGCCCCAAACCCCTCCAGGGAGAACACCGACCGATTTAACAATGGGAGAAATATTAACAGGTACTCAAACATTCATGAGTAGCCCCGAAACCCATTAAGAACGGAGATCACCCATACAAGACATTTGGGCGCCAAACCCTAAACAAAAGAATGGACATTATAGTTGGGCGGGAAACGGAAGATTTTTGCACTATAATTGCAGGCTCCAAACCGTCCATTCGCTCTCTTGCCTCTTGCCTCGTGCTCTTGTTCTTGCTCCTGCGTTCGCTCGCTTGCTCCTGTGTTTTATCCGGTCGATTCGTAACCTCGTGGCTGCTCCTGTGTACTCGTAGTTGGGCTTCTGCGTGCCTGTTGCCTCTTCTGAAAAGACTGTTGAACTTTCTGATCCGTACGGATCTACCTCGTGTCGCGTAACGAAGACCTATGTTGGTAACTGGCAGCGGAACCAAAGGCCCGAGATGAGATGAGATGAGATGAGATGAGAGGAGAAGAGAAGAAGACCATATCCATCGCCACGGTCAGTAAATCCCGACCGCGCCTGTAGGTCGATCAGCCAAGTTTTCCTCGCCAGGAAGTTTTCTTCTTTAAAACTTCTAACAAAACATATTGCATCGACGATAACGGGACTGTGTCTAAGGAGGTTGGAACGTGAAAACACATCGTATCAATGATATTGACAACGGTGCTCCAAGAGTACCTGTTAAACCAGCCAACACAGGTCTTCATCACAGCAGACGGTCCAGCCTACTAGCCGAAGCAGCAGAAGCAAGTAAACAAGTGGGACCAGGAGATCTCCTGACCGACACGTGGGTGCTGCGGTGAAAGACATCCGATCAGCTATTCGGAATTTCTCCGAGTTATCACGAGTGGTGAGCATGAGTCTCGAGATCCTACGAAGCTAGTTTAGGATAGATATTGATAGGGGAGGGTTTAAAGATTAAGGATATTTGTAATGTGTGCCCCTATTTACGTTGTGCCGTTCGTTCCTCGTTTCCCTAAGATCGACTATATAACTGTTTGTAAGATTGTACTGTCATTAATCTGTGCTTATGACATGTATTTCATAATTTTAAGTATCATGCAATAAAGATTTTCCATTTCGTACCATTCAAACCAAGTCTACATGAGTTTTATCTCCATTACTGCTCTCGCATCTAAGTCCAGTGTCTAGAACCGTAAGGGAGAGTGATTCGAACCACTCACAGGTGTGTCTAGTGTTCCCAGACTGGCTGGAGACCAGAACAGGCAACCAGGCCTAGACCCGCACTGACATACAGGCTGCACAGAGCCGCGTGAATCTCACAGGCTACGAGACACGCAGGGTCAGGGAATCCCTTACAGAAAATGGCGACCGCGGCAGGACACTGGCAGCGAGAGGGTAGTGTGTTAGATTTTGGAATGACTGTACGAAATGTTATGCAGGAAAAGATAGCGGATTATGTGTTTGGAAAGGTTAATCTAACTAAGAAGTGGATAAGTGAATTGTTAGCGGATAAGAGCCCACTAGAGGCAGCTGAAAGGTGGACAGATAGTAAGGAACATAAAAAGACAGTTGAGAAAGCAGTCTGGCTTATGTGCTACAAAAGGCAGGTTCAGATTTCAAACCAGACCATTACAGCGCTAACAGCTCGAATCAGCCATTTAGAGGGAGAAATGGAGGAGAAGGTTTCTGGAGGGGAGGTGCTCATTAAGAATTTAAATGAGTTACACCAGGAAAGCCAGGAAGTCTCCAGTCACCTTAAAACAAGGATAGAGTATCTCGAGTGCCAGGTCACTGAAGCAAAATTGAATGAGAGTAGGTTAAAGGAAAGATGCAACCGCCAAGCTGCCCAGATAAGAACTCAAGAAGAGAGCTTAATGGGGGTTAGGTCGGCGTATAAGTTGGCCCTTGAGGATAAGTTTCAGGGAGCCGACCATAGCGCCTGCCAAAGGGAGATAGAGAGCCTCAAAAAGGCCGTGAATAATGCGAACGGCATGGTGTGCCTTATCAATCCGTCGGCGCACCAGCCGCTAGTAAATGAGAGATTTAGAAAATCCCCACCAAGTAAAGCAGAAGAAGTAGTAGCCACTGCGCCCTCCGCGCCACCCAGCTACTCAGAAACCTGGGTTAGGGAGGAAGCAATGGAAGGAACGAAAAAGCCCATTGAAAAGGAAGAAGAAAAGGGATCGTTGTATCCAGTAACGGGTATTAAAAGGGGCCCAAGCAGAAACGGTGGGGAAGAACCGGGGGTCCTGTGTACCGTACAGCCATCCGGAGGCTACGACCTCAGGCTTATGGTCGCAGATGTCCCAACGGACATGCAAACGTACGTGTCAGATAATATGCACGCGTTTGCAACCCACAAGCACGATTGTGGGAGAGTGGTCGGGTTTGAGGTCAGCGTAGATGGGGACCCCATGACCCGACCCCAAAAGCAGTATAACTTCCCCAAAGAAGCAGAACCCGATATGGAGACAGCAATGTCTTCCTTGGTGCAGCAGGGCGTGTTGAGGCCGATAGCCACACACGTGAACTCCCCATTATGGCCGGTTAGGAAGCCGGATAATTCGTGGAGAGCCACGGTGGACTACAGAGTCCTTAACAGTAACATTCCCGCCTGCGCGCCCACAGTAGCAGCAGTTGCTGACCTAATAGGGAGCATCCCAGCGTCCGCGACCACGTTCACGGTGCTGGATATCTCGAACGGTTTTTGGTCCATCCCGCTGCGGCGAGAGGACCAGTACAAGTTTGCCTTTACGTTCAGAGGGCAACAGTACACGTGGAACTGTTTGCCACAGGGTTTCCACAATAGCCCCAGTATTTTTCATCAGTGTATGGCAGGAAGTTTAAAGGAGTTTAGTCAGCCCAATCAGATAGTACAGTATGTGGATGATTTGCTCCTATTTACGGACTCAAGGGAGGAGCACGGACCACTACTGGACGAGTTATTGGAGCTGTTAGCGAGAAAGGGTTTTAAAGTAAACCCAAAGAAAGCACGTATCGGTCAGCAGGAAGTAAAATTCCTGGGACTGACCCTACGCGCTGGGGAAAGAGCCATAGACAAAGCAAGGAGGGAGTCGGTGCAAGAATTACCGATTCCCAACAACGTAAGGGGTGTGAGGTCCTTCTTGGGACTGACCGGTTACTGCAGGGATTTTATCGAAGATTATGCGGCCACAGCGGCGCCGCTCCTCCGACTCCTCCATAAGGGGGTGGAGTGGCTTTGGGACGAGGGCTGCCAAGCAGCCTTCGAGAAGTTAAAAAGGGATCTGCAGACCGCGCCAGCCTTAGGGGCCATAGATGGGGGGAAGGAGTTTTTCCTGGAGGTAGCTGCCAGCGGAGACAGCTTAAGCGCCGTGCTGCTCCAAGAGCGTCACGGCAAGCTGAGGCCGGTTGTCTATTCATCCAGGGTATTAACGGATGTGGAGAGAAGTTTTTCCAATTGCGAAAGGCACCTTTTAGCCACGCATTGGGCTGTGAAAAGATCAGCGATCTTCACAGGGCTCTCTCCCATCACTCTCCTCACACATCACACACCAACTAAGATGCTTCTGGATGGGAGGATTAAAGACGGGACCGTAAGCAGCGCACGCATTGCGCGTTGGACCCTTCTTCTCTCCCAGTTGGATCTTAGAGTAAAAGGTCTTTGCGAGCCCAGGCTTGCGGCCAATTTGGTATACCCCGGTACAGCCCACCGGTGTTCGGTGGAAGGGGTGTGGGACGTCAACATAGGTTTACGGGCCGGGATACATCCCACTGGGCGCGAGATTTATGTTGATGGATCTAGCACAGTGTCTGCTGGCGAGCGACTCACAGGGTGTGGAGTTTATGACCCTGCGGCAGACCTTGCCCTGGCGATCAAGCTCCCTAGCACCATGAGCGCGCAGCAGGCTGAGCTGTCTGCCGTGGTGTACGTGGTGACCCACCCAGACATTTTCCCAACCCCATACACGATTTGCTCGGACAGTATGTTCACCTGCAATTCGTGTACGGAATACCTGGCCATTTGGTCCCGCCGCGGATACACCTCCGCGGACGGGCGACCTTTAACGGTGAAGCCCTTGCTGGAAAAGATCTTAGCAGCAGCAGTAGGGGAGGAAGGGGAGATTTTCATCCATAAGGTGAAAGCTCACTCCTCCACAGAGCCCCGTGGGGAGGGCAACCGGCAGGCGGATGCGCTAGCCAGGGAGGGTGCCCGCGACGGCACTTTCTGGAACCCCTATAGGACCGGACCCATAGCAGCGGTCCGAGGCGGGGACGGGAATACCGGGAACACCAGGGTAGCATTGCCCCTAGACCTTAAGACCGTCCAAGCCCAGGATCCCGCCCTAAAAGCAGTCCTAAAAACGATTGCTGAGGGGAGGCAGGTAGAAGGTCCGTACAGTACGGCAACCCTCTCAGTTAAGGAAGGCATGCTGTTCCGCGGGGAGCAGTGGGTTGTGCCGCAGCAGCACAGGAGGGAATTCCTCCAGTTGGCTCACGAGGGACCAGGGGCAGGGCACCCCGGGCCCGAGGTTACCTGGCAACGGGTAGAGCAAGCGGGATGGTGGCCAGGGCTCAGGGAACAAGTCCGCGAGTTCTGTGCAAACTGTCTTGTGTGCGCTGCAAACAACCCAGACCCCCAGAAAAGGAAGGTGCCCATGGGACACGTAAGAAGGGTAGAGGGACCATGGCAGTCGATACAGATCGACTATATAGGACCCCTGCCCACCACCCAGGGAGGTTATAAGTACTGCCTCGTCCTGGTGGATGTGTTTTCCAAGTGGGTGGAAGCCTTCCCGTGTCGAACAGCTACGGCACTGGGTACAGCAAAAATCTTGGTCCGGGAAGTGTTCTCGCGGTGGGGACTCCCCCGTTTCGTGGAGTCAGACCAAGGGAGTCATTTCACCGGCCAGGTGATGCAGAACACCCTCATGCTTTTGGGCATTGAAGGGAAGTGGCACGTAGCACACAATCCCCAGTCATCCGGGATTGTTGAACGTATGAACCGGACCCTGAAGGAGAAATTGAGGAAAGAAACTAGGAACTCGCCCCAAAAATGGGCGGAAGTTCTGCCTTTAGTCCTCATGGGGGTCCGGGCCAGTCAGTCAAAAAGTACGGGGTACTCCCCGCACGAGGTAATGACCGGCAGGCTCATGCGAACCCCCACCCATGTGCTAGCCCCGGTGCTCACTGAGGGTCAGCTTCAAGAGATAAGCAGGGACAAGTTCGCCCAGACTCTCTTGGAGCGCCTGAAGCAAGTTTATGAGCAGGCGGCTGGGAACATGGGAAGGCAGCATCAGGGCAATCGCTTGTTGCTGGAACCCCGCAAAACGCGGGAGTGGGAAGTAGGAGACCAGGTCATGGTCAGAAACTACGCCAGAGTAGGGAGTCTGGAACCACTGTATATGGGACCCTACAACATTGTAGACAAGGCGAGTCCCATGGTTTACGCCGTAAAAGTGCCTCGGCGCACTAAGTGGTTCCACATAAACCAATGCAAACTGTACCAGCCGGGTGCGCAGGGGAAAACTACAGGGGTAAATCCCGCCAATGGGAAAGCACAGCCCCAGGTAGGACCACAAGGCACACAGGCAGGCATAGCAGCTTGCATCAGAGGAAGGGACATCCCGGACGATCATGCAGCGTTTTTCTGGAGTTGGGGGTTAGATGACGAAGAACCCAGGGTACCCTGGTCAGATGAGGATAGTGCAGATGAGCATAGTGATGATGACGGGTGGTTCCTGAGGAACGGTCTGGGGGGAATGGGGCCGATAGGTAGAGATCCACACAGGGTGGACACACAAGCTGCAGGTCCCGAGGACAGGAGGGAGGAGCTAGAGGAGGCAGGGCCAGCCGCTATAGGAGCACAGAGAGTACCAATGTGGCTCCCAGAGATGTGGCCGCCCGCCTTGAACGTCCAGTCCTCAGGGGAGGCAGAGATCACGAGTGAAGGGCCGCCTGCTGGGCCGAGCAGGGCGGAGCCACGAACTGCCAGCCCCGAGGTTAGGGAGGCGGAGTCAGCGGAGGCGGAGCCGGCGACTGTGATGGAACCCCAGGTCATCCCGTTGGAGGTCTCGGAACCCGGTCCGTCCGTCACGGAACCCCCGCCCATAGCAACTCCCCGTAGGTCAAGTAGAGAACCCCAGCCCAGGAGGATGTGGTCATGTCCCCAGACTGCCCCAAGGCGTAGACTTCAGGTTAAGATAACCCGGGTACAGACAGGCCACATCGCAGCAGTAACAGGCTGCGGCAGATCAGAGGGAAGGGTCAGTGCCCTCCCACCGTCGGGAAGAGCTCGCAGCAGCCTTCTCAGAATTTAAAGGGGCCGCCCTGAGAACGGGCGGCACTGTAAAGTTTTAGTTTTAAGTTTTAAGTTTATAGTTCAAGGTTAAGTTTAAGTTTGTAGGGTCAAGGTTAAGTTTTAAGTTTTAATAAGGCTAAGTTTGTAGTGTTTTAACAGAAAACGATAAAATGATGGGAGTTTTAAGGCTAGGTTTAGAGGAAGTCTATTCAGCAAACGTTGAAGTTTACGTGAGGCGAGGTCAGGGGACCCGCTCACCCTTCACAAAAGCCAGAGACTTTTGCGAGGCTGGCTACCTCATTCTATCTGATCACAGGAACCAAGGAAGGATGGAACGAATTCTAGTATTGCTCGTGGCAATCGGATGTGGATTGGCCTATCGAGGCCACACCAAGGATGTCGTGGTGTTTGGATGTTCTGGGGACACGGCCCCCATCGCGGTGGATGGGACCGGAAGACGAAAGGCAGAGGGGACCAGCACCTATTTCCACAAGGGAAGGTGGCCAGGATGGCTGGGAACGAACTCAACGGAGTATTCCAGCACATCGGGGTTCGCCTACAAAGAGACTTCTTTAATGTGCCCCAAAGTAAGGATCATCGCACCCAGGATCAGCGTCACCGTCGGCAAACGGATTTGTTTGACCTGTAGTGGGAATGTCCCATTGAGCCGATGGTGGTGGCTGCGAAAGCTGAGCAAAACTATGAGAAACTCTTCGGTCGAGTGGGAACGACTGGGTAATAATACCCATCGGACAATTACGGGGACAGACGGACAAGTGAAAGTCTGTTGGGACAAATGGTGGGAACCGGATGAGGGGATTTATGTATGTATGTGGGGGTCAAAGTACGTTTGCCCCAAAGGCATCTCCATATTTTTTTATTAATCAATGGCAGGATAACGGACAGGGGATGAGGTGGGATGCGAGCACCAGGGGGTGCGGAGCCCCATTCTCCCCGATCCCAGTAAATGCCACTGAACTCATTACGCGCCCACGCAAAGCCCCGCCCACGATTCCGGTGGTTCTAGCTGAGGAAGAAGGGTGCCCTAAAGCTAGTAAGGGACCCGGGAACGGTTTGGTACTGGTCCCCACAGACCAGATACTATTTCAGGGGGTACATTACGCGGTGGCCTCGGTGATTTTAAATCTCACTGAGGTACGGTTACCAGAGTGGTGCCCCAAAAAGACGGAACAGTTGTATCAGGTCCTGTTGACCAAGATGTTCAGACAATTTTACGAGTTTGATTTTGCAGAAATTGATAAGACAAGTTTGTACACCGCACCGCAGGAAGTTTTGGATCAAGTAGGGAGGCAAAGAAGGGGTTTGGTGAACGATGCGTTCACTGCTTTTAACACAGGGACATCTGTGGTCAACGCTCTAGACAGTGTGGAGCTGCAGACCCAGATTAATGGTTTAAAAACACAGTTAAAAGACATTCTAACAGATGAGAATAAAGTGGTAGGGTCAGGTCTACACGAGGACCAAGCCATGACTCTCCATTTAAAGGAAATTATAGCAGAGCTGGAGAAACATGCGCGTACGGTAAATGCCCTGATCAGGGAAGATCGGAATGCATCCGATCAAGCTGCGCAGAACGAGGTGTGCGTGCTTTACGGGGCGTGGTTACTGGGCGAGGGCCGCAGTAATTTGGAGGATTTAAAACAAGGTTTGGTTCCGTCCTGGATAAGTAACAAACACCTGCGGGCGCTCCACCCTTTTCAGAACGCATTAAGTCCGTGCCAGCTCAGGCTAGCTTCAGAAGCTTACCCAGTCCCCGTGGACTGCGGACGTTCAAACCATACTATTATGGGAATAGTATTACGCATGCCGGTTTTGGGCAACACAGCAAAGCCCGCCCCGGTGTATCGGGTAGAGAACATTGGTGTCATTCAGGGGGGAGCCCACATTCGTTATGCAGCAGTTCCACCTTACGTCATCCGCTGGGAGCAAACGATGACAGGTACAGATCTCTCTGGTTGTCGTGGCAGGGGAGCACACATAATACTGTGCCCCCAGCACTTGAGTGCCTTTTTAACACCACAGTGCGGGTTCAGAACGGCTGGCGCCAAGTCCATGAATTGCACCATGGAGGCAATGGCACAAGATCATGTGCCTCCGCAGGTAGCATACATCGGGGGTGGAACATATTGTGTTACCACTGCAGCGCAACACTACCAGCATGGAAACCGTAGCCGGTGTCCGGTGAGTGACAGCAGTTTCTGTTTTAAACCCAGGGCTGAAGTTCAAGTAGCACAACAGCGAATTATCCCAATCCCTGAACCATCCACTGTTCATCTCACAGTAAAAGAGAATTTCACCGACTTGCAGCGATTTGTCGCGCATTTTGGATACCTCATTCCCCCTCTCCCTGAGCATTTAACCAAACTTCTGAAAGCCGTCGCGGTATCACAGAAACATTTTTATACATTAGAGCAGAAAACTGTCGAAATAGGAACAGACATTCTGGACATAGTGGTTCCACCGTGGTGGAATCTGTTCACGAATATTGAAGTGCCTTCATGGATCAGAATAGCCTCCCACATTTTAGTCGTCTGTCAAGTGTTTATTGTAGTGTACCTATTGGTCATACATTGTAAAAGAGACAAGCGCCTCACCAAGCATGAAAACACGGGAGAGTGGCGAGAACGTTACGTGCGCGTGCACGATGAGAGCACCGTGTAATCGGAAAATGGCGCCACTCCCGCTCGCCGCGTGCGCCGCGGAAGTTTGTACTCATTGTAAATACGTTGGAAACTCGACATGTTTAAGAGTTGGGATTTGTTTATTTTGGTGATGGTGTTGATTGTTTGGTTTTGGGTTTTGTTTTTTCCTTTCCCTGAATAAAAGACAAATATACAGGTGATGCGTGAGGTATCGGCCTGGTTACGCCGGGAAGGAAAACAAGTGGTGTAAGTTTAAGGGCAAATGATGCCTACGGTGATATAAAATGTGATTTTCTTGGGAAATAAGGACGACACAGAGACCCTCGTTAAGTTAAAATTTATGGGATTAATTTACTGGATTCGGAGTGAAATCGAGATAAGATTGCTCACCACTGTGATTTTTGATACGATAAGCGGAGTTATTCGCATCAACAGGAGGGACTGTAGAATTCGCAATATATCGCGATTTGATTAATAAGGAGAAAACACAAAGTTTCGTTCAAACAGCTTTTATTTCAGCAGAATGCTGGCAGGTTTAAATTGGACACAAGCAGCCTGTAAAATGGCCGCCGCACCTCGTGACAGAACATTCTGGACTTTTCAACAGGCAGACAAGATGGCGTTCCATTAAACATTTGTGCAAGATCGATAACGATTCAGCACAGTGAAGATAATACACGAGACATTATGGGTTTGCAGTATAAACATAGATACTGGAATCGGTCTCCCAGGTACAAAGGAAAGCCATTGTACCGAGTAATCAAGGGCCCATCCAAAGGACATTAATATGTAAACTCCCAACGACTCTACGATGAGAGAGCCGTTAGCAGGTAGTTATACATGACACTTGGAAGCCCCAAACCCCTCCAGGGAGAACACCGACCGATTTAACAATGGGAGAAATATTAACAGGTACTCAAACATTCATGAGTAGCCCCGAAACCCATTAAGAACGGAGATCACCCATACAAGACATTTGGGCGCCAAACCCTAAACAAAAGAATGGACATTATAGTTGGGCGGGAAACGGAAGATTTTTGCACTATAATTGCAGGCTCCAAACCGTCCATTCGCTCTCTTGCCTCTTGCCTCGTGCTCTTGTTCTTGCTCCTGCGTTCGCTCGCTTGCTCCTGTGTTTTATCCGGTCGATTCGTAACCTCGTGGCTGCTCCTGTGTACTCGTAGTTGGGCTTCTGCGTGCCTGTTGCCTCTTCTGAAAAGACTGTTGAACTTTCTGATCCGTACGGATCTACCTCGTGTCGCGTAACGAAGACCTATGTTGGTAACTGGCAGCGGAACCAAAGGCCCGAGATGAGATGAGATGAGATGAGATGAGAGGAGAAGAGAAGAAGACCATATCCATCGCCACGGTCAGTAAATCCCGACCGCGCCTGTAGGTCGATCAGCCAAGTTTTCCTCGCCAGGAAGTTTTCTTCTTTAAAACTTCTAACAAAACATATTGCATCGACGATAACGGGACTGTGTCTAAGGAGGTTGGAACGTGAAAACACATCGTATCAATGATATTGACAACGGTGCTCCAAGAGTACCTGTTAAACCAGCCAACACAGGTCTTCATCACAGCAGACGGTCCAGCCTACTAGCCGAAGCAGCAGAAGCAAGTAAACAAGTGGGACCAGGAGATCTCCTGACCGACACGTGGGTGCTGCGGTGAAAGACATCCGATCAGCTATTCGGAATTTCTCCGAGTTATCACGAGTGGTGAGCATGAGTCTCGAGATCCTACGAAGCTAGTTTAGGATAGATATTGATAGGGGAGGGTTTAAAGATTAAGGATATTTGTAATGTGTGCCCCTATTTACGTTGTGCCGTTCGTTCCTCGTTTCCCTAAGATCGACTATATAACTGTTTGTAAGATTGTACTGTCATTAATCTGTGCTTATGACATGTATTTCATAATTTTAAGTATCATGCAATAAAGATTTTCCATTTCGTACCATTCAAACCAAGTCTACATGAGTTTTATCTCCATTACTGCTCTCGCATCTAAGTCCAGTGTCTAGAACCGTAAGGGAGAGTGATTCGAACCACTCACAGGTGTGTCTAGTGTTCCCAGACTGGCTGGAGACCAGAACAGGCAACCAGGCCTAGACCCGCACTGACATACAGGCTGCACAGAGCCGCGTGAATCTCACAGGCTACGAGACACGCAGGGTCAGGGAATCCCTTACACTGTCGACGATTTACCCGTGTAAATTTACCCATGTTTTGCCTCAGTACTTCCAGATGTCCTACCTGTACAGGATGTGAAACTCGGGTCAGCCACAAAACTTTTCCTTTTCCATTCAACAAACGTGTCTCCTTTTTAATAAATCTACACAACTTCTAATTACATCCTTCAACTGTTTCTCTCCAGAAACTCTTCCTCAACCCATTTGCCTCCTTTAAGAGACCTCCTTTATTGCTCTTAGGGTGAAAAAGAACTATTGACTTCACTTTTTAGTTCCAACTCCCTAATTTTTAACTTGGGTATGTTACCTCTTTACTCTAACAGATACAAGAGTGAGGGAAACTAGTGCAGTATTGCACAATTGCTGCATGTGTCTCAGATGGCTCTAATCTGGAATGACAGGTCCAGTGCACGAGCATTCTTTTTTAACATGTTTTGATAGCATCTCTGTGGTGACCAATTTCATCTGCTAACAGAAACTAGTTTTGATTGCACCTTTTAAAATGGGAGGCTTTCTCATTATATGCTGTTGGAAGTTCACTGTGTAAGTTAAACTGACATGTTTTTTGAATAAATTGTCTTTAATGAGTTGCTAATTATTTGTTTTTAAAACAAGTTAGAATAAAATTAATTTTATGTAATTGTAGAGTTCGAAAAGCCCTCTTTCTTAAAAGTACTTGAACTGTTGTGTTGATACTGTTAAGTCGGTACTGTTGAATGAAGCCTGGCAGCTGGATATCCTAAGCTAAGAGGCTGTTGTGCAGAGAAACTGAATGATAATAGGCACCGGTGCAGTTACATCACTGGGGATTGTTTGTGTGGTACATAAACTGCAGGGATGTAGAGTACAATTCTTGAAAGATTGAACAGGCTGGGGCTCTTTTCTCTAGAAAAGAGAAGGCTGAGGGGTGACCTGATAGAGGTCTTTAAGATAATGAAAGGGCTTGATAGGTAAGACGTGGAGGAAAAAGTTTCCACTTGTGTGGGGAGACCAAAACTAGAGGTCATAAATGTAAGATAGTCATTGATAAATCCAACAGGCAATTCAGGAGAAACTTCTTTACCCAAAGAGCGTGGTAAGCACTACCACAAGGAGTAGTTGAGGCAATTTAAGAGGAAGCTAGATAAGCACATGAGGGAGAAAGGAATAGAAGGGTATGCTGAAAGGGTGAGATGAAGAGGGGTGGGAGGAGGCTCGGGTGGAGCATAAACGGCAGCAGAGATCAGTTGGGACGAATGGCCTATTGCTGCGCTGAAGATTGAAGGGTGAGTATGAAAAGATAGGCCAAGGAATGCAAATACTTAATCTCCTGTAAGTGTGAGTGCAGGTAGATCAATATTTTTTTTAATGAGTATGCTATGCATACCTACATCAGTAGGTCCTCTTACTTAGCTTAAACAATATGGGGGAGAAATTGGCTAACCTCCGCATTGTGAAGATTGCGATACCCGATTAACCCGTTAAGTTGCTGTTGCCTGCTCTTTACATGATTTCTGTGTGCAGTCAGCGCTCCCCGTGCTGTTCATTGGCTGCAAGCATCAGCAGGGGACCTGATATCACGAGTGGCTAGCGCTATGTAAAGGCAGCCTTAAAGGTGAGGTGCATTGTGGCTGCAAAAAGTGGTGGCAGTTTTTTCAAAAGGCAATCTGGGCTGTGATAGTTTGAGCAATGGCTGAACAAGCAAGAGAGCGAGCACTAAGGTTTTCAGACAATGCACTGGAGGTCTTGGCGGAAGAAGTGGAGAGAAGGAGAGACATCCGGATGTAGGGGGACAGGAGATCCTCCAGACAGATGCTCAGGGCACAGTGGGACCAATGCCAGGCGGAGGTCAATGCCAGGTATGTTGCTCCAAGAACATGGATGCAGTGCAGGAAGAAGTTTAACAATCTCACACGAGTTGTCAAGGTCAGTGAGTTCATCTGCAAATGGCCAAAACCTACTAAGTGCACCACTAGCCTCCTCTCTCAGGATGGCAGCATACCTGCTCCCACCCATGCCGCTCCGCCAGTACCCTTGCTGTTGCCTGTCAGCCAGCCAGCCCAGACTGCTGCAGCGCACACTGAGATGGTGCAGTCTGAAGCCGGGACTTCTAGGCCCAGTGGTCGCCCTCCAAGACCATCTGCAGTCTCCTCAATTGGAGGTCAGCAGCCCTCCACCATCCATGCTGCAGTCACTAGGAAAGCACCTCATAGGAGCACTAGGAGAGGCAAAGGCACACGGAAGACCGGCACTAAGGGAATGCATAAGGGTGATTAGTTTATTTTTGTATGCATTATGTAATGATTGAATTTATAAATTTGGATTGGAATGTGCATTTTCTGGTTTTTATTTTTGTGTTAATCGGAAAGAGGACGATGTTCAGGTCAGTGATAGAGGTAAGGAGTGTGGGACTGTTGGTGAATGGGGAGTTGCGGTTGAGGTTACTGGTATCGCTCATAAATTATTTGATCACGTCGTGCCCGGGCAGAAAGGGGCTGTTTACGTTGTATTCTCCCTTCCTGCTCCTTTTCCTCCACTTCCTGTTGCACTTCCTCCTCCTTCTCCTCTTCCTCTATCTCATGCTTCTGCTCCTCAGTTTCTCGTCTGATAGGTGATGGCAAGGGCTGTTCCCTCATAATGACCAGGTTGTGCAGCATGCAGCATACTACCACAAATCTTAATACTCGCTCAGCTGATTACTGCTGCGCTCTTCCAGAGCGGTCCAGCCTGTGGAAACGTTGCTTGAAGACGTCAATAGTGTGCTCTATAATGTTCCTTGTGGCAGCATGGCTCTCATTGTAGGCGTGATGTGCACGTGTGCGTGGATTCCGGACCGGAGTCATGAGCCATGTCATGAGTGGATAACCCTTGTCGCACAGTAGCCAGCCTTTGACTTGTTGTGGTGGGTCAAGTACACGTGGCACAGGCGACTGCAGAATGAAGGAATCGTGACTACTGCCAGGATTTCCAGCTGCCTGTGGTGGCACACTAGCCGCACATTGAGGGAGTGGAATCCCTTTCGGTTCATGAAAATGGCCGAGTTCAGATAAGGCACACACAAGGCAATATCCATGCAGTCAATGACACCCTGCATGATGGGGAAGCCTGCAATCCATGCAAACCTTATTGCTCACTCCGCCTGCTTGTCTCTGGCAAGAGGGAGTGACATGAAGCCTTCTCTCTGTGTATA
This sequence comes from Squalus acanthias, assembly GCA_030390025.1. NCBI lineage: Eukaryota > Metazoa > Chordata > Chondrichthyes > Squaliformes > Squalidae > Squalus > Squalus acanthias. The sequence goes on along the minus strand of CM059432.1, from coordinate 27,266,963 downwards.
GAGAGCCTTAGTGGCCTTCCTTATGGGGCAGTGTACTGCAAACTGTGAGATCTTGCTTATATCTCCAGCAGCAGCCTGGAAGGAGCCAGATGCATGAACGTTAAGAGCCATGGTCACCTTGACAGCCACTATCAATGTGGTTCTTGCCCTGCTTTAAGGTTGCAGTTATGGCTGCAGCAGTTGGTAGATTTCAGTCACGACCACTTTAGTGAAGTGAAAATGTCTCAAACATTGGTCTTTGCTGAAGTCGAGTTAAGAGAATTGCTCCCTAAAGACCCTCAGCAGATATGGCCTCATGCTGAGAACCCTTCTCCCTGCTCCTCCCTCTTCGAGCAGCTTCTCCAGTTCTGTGTAGCCTCTCTTCATTCTCCCAGTCATGCTCAATTCCAATAGGAAGGACTACCGTGCCATCCATGTCTGGAAGCAACTTGTTTCAGCACAATCTTTTAAATGAACAAAAAAGTACTTCATCACCAGCCAGACCACTCCCTGTAGACTATTCAAATTATGGGTGCAGTGGGGAAAGAGTTAAGATGACATTGCTGGAAGTTTCACTGAATAGTGTAAGAAAGACAGGTGCTAACATGAAAGACCACATCCATAAAGATGCAGTCAAGATGGCTGACCTTTGAAGAGAAACAAAACAATTAAATGGAGACAGGATGTTCAGCATTTCAACTGCTTTTAACAGCTTTATTACCTAGGTCGCATTCCAAGGTATCTTTTAATTAGCATTCAGCAGTTTGAGTGATTGATTGAGGAGGCAGCTTACACATGTTTATATTAAGATTTGTAACCAATCCGTGAAGGTGCATGCGGGACAAGATCCAATCAGGTTGCAGGAATTAATTTAGCATTAGCCGGACATGCTTATTTTAATGTATAAAAATGTAGGGCTGGATTTTGAATGACCCATGGAGTCGGGTTTGGAGGCGTGTGGAGGGTTAAATTTGCGGGGTCGGGGTTCCCGACCCCATGCAATTTTGACAAAATCAGTCGCGGTGTTCCCGACTCCGTCCCGCCTCCAAGAGGCAGGAAAGGCCATTAAAGCCCTTAACAAGCCCTAAATTGGCTCTGTAATGCCATTTTGAAACGTTTTAGCTAGTTTAACCCTTTTCTGACGTGAAGTACGCCTGGTGTGAAACACTCCAGTGAAACCTGGCGGGAGCACAAGTGGATAGCTGACTATCAGCTGCAAGTCCACTATTACAATGGAGATGTGATGAAGGTAGTCTCTCTCTCTCTCTCTCTCTCTCTCTCTCAAAGCTATGCTGACTATCCTTGATTAATCCTTGCCTCTCCAAGTGGAGACTAATTCTGTCCCTCAGAATTTTTTCCAATAATTTCCCTACCACTGATGTTAGGCTCACTGGCCTGTAATTCCCTGGTTTATCCCTACTACCCTTCTTGAATAATGGTACTACGTTAGCTGTCCTCCAGTCCTCTGGCACCTCCCCTGTGGACAGAGAGGTTCTGAAAATTTGTGTCAGAGCCCCTGCAATCTCCTCCCTTGCCTCACACAGCAGCCTGGGATACATCTCATCTGGGCCTGGGGATTTATCCACTTTTAAACCCGCTAAAACCGCTAGTACCTCCTCCCTCTCAATACTAATTTGTTCAAGTATATCACAATCTCCCTGCCTGATTTCTATTCCTACATCGTCCTTCTCCATAGTGAACACAGATGCAAAATATTCATTTAAAACCTCACCTACATCTTCCGGCTCTACACACAGATTGCCACTTTGGTCCCTAATGGGCCCTACTCTTTCCCTGGTTATCCTCTTGCCCTTAATATAAAACACCTTGGGATTTTCCTTTATTTTGCCCACCAGTGTTATTTCATGCCCCCTCTTCGCTCTCCTAATTTCTTTTTTAAGTACCCCCCTGCACATTCTATACTCCTCTAGGGCTTCCACTGTTTTTAGTTCTTTGTATCTGCCAAAAGCCTCCCTTTTTTTCCTAATCCATTCTTGTATATCCCTTGACATCCAGGGTTCCCTGGGTTTGTTGATCCCACCCTTGATCTTTACGGGAACATGTTGGCGTTGTACTCTCTCTATTTCCTTTCTGAAAGACTCCCACTGCTCTGATGTGGATTTTCCTACAAGTAGCTGATCCCAGTCCACTTTGGCCAGATCCTGCCTTATCATATTAAAATCAGCCTTCCCCCAATTTAGAACCTTTATTTCCGGTCCATCTTTGTCCTTTTCCATGACTACCTTAAATCTCACCGAATTATGGTCACTGTCACCAAAATACTCTCCTACTGACACTTCTACCACTTGCCCGCTTACATTCCCTAGAATTAGGTCCAGTACCGCCCCCTCTCTTGTAGGACTTTCTACATGCTGGCTCAAAAAGCTCTCCTGGATGCACTTTAAGAATTCCGCACCCTCTAGGCCTTTCACACTCTGACTATCCCAGTTAATATTGGGGAAGTTGAAATCTCCTACTATTATTACCCTATTATTTCTACACTTCTCTGAGATTTGCCTACATATCTGTTCCTCTATCTCCCCCTGACTGTTTGGGGGCCTATAGTACACTCCCAGCAATGTGCTTGCCCCCTTTTTGTTTTTAATTTCCACCCATATGGCCTCATTGGAGGAACCTGCTAAGATATCATCCCTCCTTACCGCAGTAATTGACTCCTTGATTAATATTGCGACACCCCCTCCTCTTTTACACCCCCCTCTGTCTCGTCTGAAGATTCTATACCCTGGAATATTGAGCTGCCAGTCCTGCCCCTCCCTCAACCATGTCTCTGTGATAGCAACAATATCATACTCCCATGTGTTCATCAACACCTTCAATTCATCTGCCTTACTCGTAAGACTCCTTGCATTAAAATAAATGCCATCCAGCCTTGCCATACTCCCTTGTGCCGTTACATATTTGCTCTGCCTTCCAGGCTGACTTGTTTTTTCCTCTCTATTTGGCTGTGCATCACCCCCTACTATAGCTCCACTCAGTATCCCATCCCCCTGCCAAGTTAGTTTAAACCCCCCCCAACAGTACTAGCAAACCTCCCCGCAAGGATGTTGGTCCCGTTCCGGTTCAGGTGCAACCCGTCTGACTTGTACAGGTCCCACCTTCCCCAGAAGCAGACCCAGTGATCCAGGAAACTAAAGCCCTCCCTCCTGCACCAACTCTTTAGCCATGCATTCATCTGCTCTATCCTCCTATTCCTATACTCACTAGCACGTGGCACAGGGAGTAATCCAGAGATTACAAACTTTGAGGTCCTGCTTTTTAATCTGCTACCTAGCTCTCTAAATTCTTGTTGCAGGACCTCATTCCTCTTTCTACCCATGTCGTTGCTACCAATGTGAACCACGACCTCTGACTGTTCGCCCTCCCCCTTCAGAATGCCCTGCAGCCGTTCAGTGACATCCTTGACCCTGGCACCAGGGAGGCAACATACCATCCTGGAGTCACGTCTGCGGCCACAGAAACATCTATCTGTTCCCCTTACGATAGAATCCCCTATCACTATTGCTCTCGCACTCTTTTTCCTCCCCTCCTGTGCAGCGGGGCAACTTGTAGGTCCACGGACTTGGCTCTTGCTGCATTCCCGAGAAACCATCTCCCCCAGCAGTATCCAAAACGGAAAATCTGTCGGAGAGGGAGATGGATCCAGGGGACTCCTGCACTACCTTCCTAGTTCTTTTACTCTGTCTTAAGGAATTGGCTTAAGGACAGAAAACAACGAGTTGTGGTAAATGGCTGCTTTTCAGACTGGAGGTAGACAGTGGTGTTCCCCAAGGGTCTGTGCTGGGGCCACTCCTTTTTTTGAAATATAAAAATGACCTGGATATTGGAATACAGAGTAGAATTTCTAAATTTGCTGATGACACCAAACTTGGTGGTGTGGCAAACAGTGATGATGATATCAATCGACTGCAACAGGACATAGAAAGGCTAGCAGAATGGGCAGACAAGTGGCAGATGGAATTTAATACATAGAAGTATGAGGTGATGCATTTTGGCAGAAGGAACAGGGAGAAGCAATATACACTTAATGGCACAGTTTTAAAGAGTGTGCAGTGACAGAGGGACCTGGGAGTTAATGTGCATAGGTCCCTGAAGGTGGCAGGACATATTGAGAGAGTAGTAAACAAAGCTTATGAGATCTTGGGCTTCATAAATAGAGGTATTGAGTACAAAAGTAGAGAAGTTATGCTGAAACTTTATAAAGCGCTGGTTAGGCCTTAACTGGAGTATTGCGTCCAGTTCTGGTCACCACACTTTAGGAAGGATGTAAAGATCCTTGAGAGGGTGCAGAGGAGATTTACCAGAATGGTTCCGGGGATGGGGGATCTTAGCTACAAGGACAGGTTGGAGAAGCTGGATTTGTTTTCATTTGAGCAAAGGAGGTTGAGGGGTGATTTGATAGAGGTGTACAAGATTATGACGGGTTTGGTTAGGCTAGATGGGGAAAGGCTGTTCCCACTAGTTGATGGTACAAGGACTAGGGGACACAGATTTAGGGGGAAAAATTCAGTTGGTTTGCGCCTCCTGTTAGAGCCTTAAGAGGGCGCTAATGGGGCGCAAAGCAACTAGCGCCCGGGCATGGCGATGTTAGCGCCGCTCACGAAATTAACGAGACATTTTGTGGCAGCGCTAAACACTACCGCCACGATCTCCTGCGCCGGCAGATCGTGACGTCAGTCGAGTGCGCAACGCCCCGGTAGCGCCCCGGACCGGATATTGAGTGGCACCCCCTGCCTTACCGCCTGCCGCTAGCAACAACAGGTTGAGGGGAGCGTTTTGCAGTCAGGAAGGGACTGGGGGAACGCTATTTAAAGGCGACCGCTTCCTGCCTTTTTTTGTTGGTGACATTTTTGCACCACGCATTCTGAGAGAGAGAGAGAGAGAGAGAGAGACTTCTGGAGAGATTCAACGCTGTGTGAAGGAGTTTTGGGTACTGAGCAGCACTTTGCAGGTTCATTTTGATTTGCCCTTCCTTGTATCGATTTAGAAGAGACTGTCGGGGCTGCACTCTGAGCTCGTTCCCTGGTGCTCTCCATTGTTCTTTCCAGCAGATTTGATGTACAGGTCTCTCCTGGCCGAGATTCAAGGCTGCAATGAGCATGATGTGGATGGAGAACTGGCCGGCACCATTGTGTCTGTGTTCCATTGCTGACTGACATCACATGAGCTTTGCCAGCGCTCTGAGGTAGCGCCTCGCTCCTCGGCCTTTGCGCCTTAAGACAGTTGTGAAGCGCCTGATTTAGCGCTCCAATCACCTCCAGGGGCGATAAAAGCCAAGTTTGCAGTCGGAGGCGATAATTAGCGCCAGGCGCTAATCTTTGTGCCCAGCCGATAATTGCGCCCCAAATGGGGCGATACTGAATTTCTCCCCCTTAAGGTTTTGGGCAAGAGATACAACACGGTTTTATGAAAGGTAAATCTATTTGACAAATTTATTAGAGTTTTTTGAGGATGTAACTAACAGGATAGATAAAGGGGAACTGGTGGATGTAGTATATTTGGATTTCCAAAAGGCATTCGATAAGGTACTCACCCGTGGAGACCCGAATTTCTGGCCCATAGTCTTTCAGCCCAAGCTCATTGGCATTACACTCAAAGGTTGATTTTTGACTGCACTTCAGTCCCACGCTCCTGATCTTTGGTCATCCGGTGCGGAGGGGAGCAGGCCGAAGTGGCCATTAATTGGTCCAGGCAGCGGGCGGTCGAGGGGGTCATTCGGCCCGACTGCCTGTCTCTCTTCCATGGCCATGTTCATGCCCGGGTGGCCCTGGAGATGGAGCACGCAGTGTCCGCCAACACGCTCGAGGCCTTCGGCGACCAGTGGGTGCCGTGGGGACTGGAGTGCATCATCACCCCGACCAACACAATTTTAATTTAATTTGTTAAGTTTCATTTAATGATTTATTAGTTACAGTTTATTTGTTTTAGTGTGCACCAATCAAAAGAGTACACTCAAAGGGTGGACCAATATCAGGTGCAGCCTAATCGCAAGTCATGATTGCCACAGGCTTTTTCCAGTTCTTAAGGGGAGATTCATTGATGCTGCAGAACCTCATTCTCAGCATTGTTGGCTGTGCAGCTGCCTCAGCAAGCAGCAGCAGGTCAAGGAGAAGGAGCCAGAGAACTGAAACAGCTGTATTCATGAAAGATCCACGCCCCAGGGAGAGAGCCCGCAAATTCTTCGATCAAGCATTGGAGATGTTGATGTTCACTTTGGAGAGACGGAGAGCGTTGCTCTACCCGACAAGTGGCAGGAGGCCCTCGCCGCAAGTCTTTCGCACCATGTGGAGGGAGGTAGCGCAGCACGCCTTGGGCAGCACTCTGGTCCCCAGGACCCACACACAATGCAGGAAGAAATTTAACGACCTCACTCGGGTGGTCAAGGTGAGTCAATGCTTCAACAAATGCTACATGCCACAGTATTCACACACTGCCCAAAGCACCACATCCCCAGCACTCACCCACCAACAATCTCTACCTACCAACACTCACACCTTGCACACAATGACAGCTATTCAACTATGGCAGGCACATCACTCAAACATATTGCTCCACACTCACTCACACTTTTCTTTCTCTTGCAGGCCAAGGCGGCTCACAACAGGAGGGAGCAGGAATGCACAGGCGGGGGGCAAGTCGACATTCAACCACTGTCTGCGCTGGAAAATAGAGTGCTGTATGCTCCCCTCCCCTCACCTTAACCTGACTCTTGTGCCTTTATGCTGTCAAGCAGCTGAGCAGCCTGTCCCTGAGGGCACCATAGAGAGCGAGGTGGGAGAAGAGGAGGAAGAAGAACACACTGCGTCACTGCACGTCTCACCCGCAGGCACCAGCTCAGATACTGGCACTACGCGTTCTTTAGAGGCTAGTATAGTAGTGGGATCTGCACAGGGTGAGCACCGGGGACGAGCGGGCTGCAGCAAGGCCAGGGGGAAAGGGTAGCTCGGGGGCCAGCTCCCTGAAGGGCGAGTTCGCACGCGAGTTCTGCAGCACAGGACTCAGATGAGGACCTCGATGGGGAGACCTTTAGAAGAAGGGTGATGGGCATGCACACGGAGATGATAGGTGCAATGGCAAGGGTGCCCGAGAGCCTCTCGGCAATGGTAAGGAGCGTGGAGGAGTCCGCCTCCAACATTGCACCAGGCTCTGCGCACACCATGAAGACCATCATTTCCAGTCTGCAAAGGATGGTAGACTCCCAGAGAGACCGTGGTGACCCAGACCTGATGCTGTGTGTGATGGGCGATCTGGCAGCTTCCATTGCAGCACAGATGGAAGCGACGAAACGTCTTAGTGCTGTAATGCAGTCTATGCTTGGTGGCATCCAATCTCAGACTGAAGTCTCAGCTTGATGCCACGCAAACTGCAGCCATCATGGCTGGGTCGACCACAGATGACCGGGGCTTTCACGGTGTCGCATCAGGCCAGCAATCTGTGCTCCAACAGATTGCTAGGGATGCTGAGGTGCTTCCCCAGGGGAGTGCCAGTGGGTCAGTGGAGAAGGAACTGCTGTCCTCTCTCAGCCACTCAGCCATTACCCTTGTTGCTGCCTGTCTTCCAGCCAGCCAGCCAGCCCAGACTTCTGCTGCCCATGCTGAGGTGGTGTAGTCTACTGCTGGGCCTTCCAAACCCAGAGCTATTGAGGGCATCCTGCAAGGCTCTCTGAAGTCTCCCGCATGGACACTCAGCAGCCTTCCACCAGCCTTGCTACAGCCACTGGCTGGCGCGGGATGAAGGCATCGTGGCTGCTGCCAGGATAGCAGGCATTCACATTGAGGATTCTCTGTCTGTGGTCGCACACCAACTGTACATTAAGTGAGCGGTAGCCTTTACGGAAAATCTCAGGATCGTTATGAGGTGCCCGCAAAGCAACATTGGTGTAGTCAATAGTGCCCTGCACCATGGGGATTCTCGCTATCCTAGCAAAGCCACATGTACGCTTGTCCTGCTTCTCTCTGGTGATGGGGAAGGAAATATAGTCCCTTCTCCAACTGTAGAGCGCCTCTGTGACCTCTTGGATGCATCGATGAACGGCGAACTGTGAGATGTTAGCTATGTCTCCTGTGGTAGACTGGAAAGATCTGCTGGCGAAGAAATTGAGGGCAACGGTGACCTTGACTGCCACTGAGAGAGCCGTGGTCACCCTGATCTGAGGCTAGAGGTCTGGTTGCAGGGGGTGGCAGAGTTGTGTGACCACCTCCTTGGTGAAGCAGAGCCTTCTAATACAATGCTCCTTGCTTAATTGGTGGTAGAATTGACTATTCCAGTGCACTCCTGGCTGGCCTCCCACATTCCACCCTACATAAACTTGAGGTCATCCAAAACGCAGCTGCCCATGTCCTAACTCGCACCAAGTCCCGTTCACCCATCACCCCTGGGCTCGCTGACCTACATTGGCTCCCGGTTAAGCAGCACCTCAATTTCAAAATTCTTATCCTTGTTTTCAAATCCCTCCATGGCCTCGCCCCTCCCTATCTCTGTAATCTCCTTCAGCCCCACAACCCCACGAGAGTGATGTAGTCCAATCTGAAACTAAGGTCTTCAATCTAAACAGAGGAAACTACAAGGTTATGAGGGACAAGTTGGCCATGGTAGATTGGGAGACTACACTAAAAGGTATGAAGGTGGACATACAATGGCTAACATTCAAGGAAATAATGCATAATTTGCAACAAACATATATTCCTCTAGGGCATAAAAACCCAAAAGGAAAAGTGATCCAACCATGGCTAACAAAAGAAATTAAAGCTAGTATTAAGTCAGAGCAGGAAGCTTATAAAGTTGCCAGAAAAAGTGGTCAGCCTGAGGATTGGGATCTTTTTAGAAATCAGCAAAGGGGACCAAGAAATTGATAAAGAAAGGGAAAATGGAATATGAGCACAAACTAGCGAAAAATATAAAAATGGATTGTAAAAGCTTCTATAGGTATGTGAAAAGGAAAAGACTGGTGAAGGTAAATGTAGGTCCTTTACAGTCAGAGACGGGAGAATTTATAATGGGGACTGAGGAAATGGCGGAGAAATTAAATAAATACTTTGTTTCTGTCTTCACGGAGGAAGACACAAAAAACCTCCCAGAAAGAAGAGAAAACCAAGGATGTGACGAGAATGAGGAACTTAAAGAAATTATTATTAGTAAAAAAAAAGTACCAGCAAAATTAATGGGACTAAAAGTTGACAAATTCCAAGGACCGGATGACCTACATCCTAGGGTTTTGAAAGAGGTGGCCATTGGAATAGTGGATGCATTGGTTGTCATCTTCCAAAATTCTATAGATTCTGAAACGGTTCCTGCAGATTGGAGGATAGCAAATGTAACCCCGCTATTTAAGAAAGGAGGGAGAGAGAAAACGGGGAACTACAGACCTGTTACCCTCACATCAGTAGTTGGGAAAATGCTGGAATCTATTATAAAGGATGCAATAACTGGGCACTTAGAAACTAATAGTAAGATTGGGCAGACTGAACATGGATTTATGAAAGGGAAACCCTGTTTGACAAACCTATTAGAGTTCTTTGAGGATGTAACCAGTGGAGTAGATAAAGGGGAACCGGTAGATGTGGTGTATCTGGATTTTCAGAAGGCCTACGATAAGATCCCACACAAGAGGTTGGTGAACAAAATTAGGGCACATGGAATTGGGGGTAATATACTAGTATGGATTGAGAATTGGTTAACAGACAGAAAACAAAGAGTAGGAATAAACTTTTTCAGGATGGCAGGCTGTGACTAGTGGGGTACCGCAAGGATCGGTGCTTGGGCCCCAGCTATTTACAGTCTATATCAATGATTTGGATGAAGGGACTAAATGTAACATTTCCAAATTTGCTGATGATACAAAGCTAGGTGGCAGTGTCAGTTGTGAAGAGGATGTGAAGAGGCTTCAAGGGGATCTCGACAGGCTCAGTGAGTGGGCGAGAACATGGCAGATGGAATATAATGTGGATAAATGTGAAGTTATCCACTTTGGTAGAAAAAACAAAAAGGCAGAGTATTTCCTAAATGGTGGAAGATTGGGGAATGCAGATGCTCAAAGGGACCTGGGTGTCCTTGTACATGAGTCACTGAAAGTGAATGTGCAGGTGAAGCAAGCCATTAGGAAGGCAAATGGTATGCTGGCCTTCATTACAAGAGGATTTGAGTACAGGAGTAAAGAAGTCTTACTCCAATTATATAGGGCTTTGGTGATACCACACCTGGAGGACTGTATACAATTTTGGTCTCCTTACCTAAGGAAGGATATACTTGCCATAGAGGGAGTGCAACGAAGGTTCACAAAATTGATTCCTGGGATGGCGGGACTGTCGTATGAGAAGAGATTGAGTAAACTAGGCCTGTATTCTCTTGAATTCAGAAGAATGAGAGGGGATCTCATTGAAGCATACAAAATTATTACAGGATTTGATAGGATGGATGCTGGGAGAATGTTTCCCTTGGCTGGGCCCGGCTGTAGACTGCACCACCTCAGCATGGGTAGCAGCAGTCTGGGCTGGCTGGATGACAGGCAGCAACAAGGGCAATAGCGGAATGGCAGTGGTGGGAGAAGGAATGCTGTCATCCTGAGAGAGTGATGCGGAGATGCCGGTGTTGGACTGACCTGACGAAGGGGCGACAGCTCCGAAAGCTTGTAATTTTAAATAAATCTGTTGGACTATAACCTGGTGTTGTGCGACTTCTCATTTTTATCCTGAGAGAGGACAGCAGGTTCCTGCTCCCCTGACCCACTGCCACTCACCCCGGGGCAGCACCTCAGCATCCCTAGCAATCTGCTGGAGCACAGATTGCTGGCCTGCTGCGACACCGTGAAAGCCCCGGTGGTCGACCCAGCCACGATGGCAGCAGTCAGAGCTTACGTGAAATCAAGCTGAGACTGCATGAGAGCAGTCTGAGATTGGAAGCCGCCAAGCATAGAATGCATTACAGCACTAAGGCATTGCGTCGCTTCCGCCTGTGCTGCAATGGAAGCTGCAACATCGTCCATCACACGCGGCATGAGGTCTGGGTCGCCACGGTCTCTCTGGGAGTCTAACATCCTTTGCAGACTGCAAATGATGGGCTCCATGGTGTGCGCAGATCTCTGTGCAATGTTGGAGGCGGACTCCTTCACGCTCCTTACCATTGCCGACAGGCACCCTTGCCATTGCCTCTATCACCTCGGAGTGCATGCCCATCACCCTTCTTCTAAAGGCCTCCCCATTGAAGCCCTCATCTGAGTCCTGTGCGGCAGAACTCGCACGCGAACTCCCCCTCCGGAGAGCTGGCCCCCGAGCTATCCTTTCCCCCTGGCCTTGCTGCAGCCTGCTCGTCCCCGGTGCATCACTCTGTTCAGATCCCGCTACTATACTAGCCTCTAAAGAATGCGTAGTGCCAGTATCTGAGCTGGTGCCTGCGGGTGAGACATGCAGTGACGCAGTGTGTTCTTCCTCCTCCTCTTCTTCCGCCTCGCTCTCTATGGTACTCTCAGGGACAGGCTGCTCAGCTGCTTGCTCATTATCTGAAAGCATAAAGGCACAAGAGTCGGGTTAAGGTGAGGGGAGGGGGGCAGGAAGGGAGAAATGTATGCATACTGCATGATTAACTGGAGAGTGGGAAAGGTTTGTGGGGTGAGGGGGAAGTGAGAAGGAGTAGGGATGAATATACCATTGTTGTCCCCAAGGGGGTCAATGTCACCGGTGGCCATGGCGTCCACCATCTGGCGCGCAGTGATTTGCAGCACTCTTTCCTCCACTTCAGAAAGTGGTTGGGTGGCAGGTTGTCCCCCGCCTGTGAGCTCCTGCTCCCTCCTGTTGTGAACGACCTTGGCCTGCAAGAGAGAGGAAAGTGTGTGAGTGAGTGTGGAGCAAAATGTTTGGGAGATTTGCCTGCCATAGTTGAATAGCTGTCATTGTGTGCAAGGTGTGAGTGTTGGTAGGTGGAGATTGTTGGTGGGTGAGTGCTGGGGTGTGGTGCTTTGGGCAGTGGGTGCAGACTAAGGTTCAGATGGTGGTATGTAGCATTTGTTGAAGCATTGACTCACCCTGACCACCCGAGTGAGGTTGTTAAATTTCTTCCTGCACTCTGTGTGGGTCCTGAGGACTACAGTGCTGCCTGAGACCTGCTGGGCAACCTCCCTCCACATGGCGCAGAAGACTTGTGGCAAGGGCTCCTGCCACTTGCCGGGTAGAGCACCGCTTTCCGTCTCTCCACAGCGAAGCCCAATGCCTCCAATGCTTGCTTGCAGAAATTGCGAGCTCTCTCCCTGGGCCGTTGATCTGCCATAATGACACCTCCTTCAGTGGTCCGGTTCCTTCTCCTTGGCCTTCTGCTGCTCGCTGAGACAGCTGCAGAACCAGCAATGCTGAGAATGAGGTTCTGCAGCATCATTGAACCTCCCCTTTAAGAACTGGAAAGAGCCTTTGGCAATGATGACCAGCGATTAGACAGCACTTGAAATTGCTTAGCACTTTTTGAGTCTAACGCCATCCATGAGCTTATCGTGGATGATTGCATCGACATCATGGCCCTGACGGAAACTTGGTTGAGGGGTGATGACACCTTACCCTTAAATGAAGCCTCCCCGCCTGGCTATACCTTCCACCACTTGCCCCACTCAGACTGCCATGGTGGTGGTGTGGCACTCATCACCAAATCACACCTTGGTCTGCCCCCCTACTCCTCCGCCACTTTCTCCTCCTTTGATCATCTCACCTTATTCCACCCCTCTCACCTCTCATTTAAAATTCTTGTTCTCTACCGCCCACCCAAGTACCACAAAAATATTATTGCTGAGATATCTTCACTGCTCTCCTCCCTCAGCACCGAATGACTTCTCATCCTTGGTGATTTCAACCTCCATCTCAATTCATCATGCTCTCTCTCCTCTGTGTTCAGTGGCCTCCTATCCTCCCTTAATCTCTCCCTCCATGTAAACTCCCCAACCCATATTCACGGCCACTCCCTCAACATTGCCATCTCTCGTGGCCTCGCTACTCATATCGTGTCGATCGCAGATAAGGCCATCTCTGACCACTTCCTCGTATCGCTCTTCACCCACATCCCCCTTCCACCCGTCCCCCCACAACCCTACTTCCTTCTGTGTCCACCCCTGGAAAAAACTCTCTCCCAGCTCTCTTACAACTGCACTTATGAAATCCCAACTGTCCAACATTTGGCCCTCCATTCACCATAACATTTCTGCAGCTCTGCTCAGCCACACCCTCACCACCACCTTTGATGCCCTAGTCCCTATTAAATCAATTACCCTCTCTCACCCTGGCCGTTACCCCTGGTACCACTCTCATCTTCGATCCCTTAAGTCCAAAGGACGCAGACTCGAACGGATATGGCGGACAACTGGTTTAGCTATTCACCGCCAGATCTGGCTGGACCACATAAAGCATTATCGGGTCCTGCTCTCGTCTGCCAAAATTGCTCACTATTCCAGAATCATTCTGGAATGCAAAGATAAACCCCAGCTTCTATTCTCCACTGCTAACCATCTTCTTAAAACCCCTCTCCCGTCTCCTCCACCCTGACCTCCGATAACAAGTGCGAGGAGCTCATGGACTTCTTTGTCTCTAAGATTGAGACCATCCATTCTGCTCCCTCTGCCACTTCCCTTCCTTCCCCTAGCCCACTGGGCCAAACTTCCTCTAAGGTTCCCCCCTGCCCTAGCCCTGAGCTCACATCTTTCTCCAGTTTCTCTCCGATCTCCCCTCATGACCTCTCCATGCACACCATGTACATGAGACTCACCTCCTGCTCCGTCGACCCTGTTTCCACCAAACTGCTAACCACCCAACTTCCTTTTCTGGCTCCCATGTTAACTGACATTGTTAACGGTTCTCTCTCCTCAGGTACTGTCCCCCTCTCCCTCAAATCTGCCGTCATCACCACTCTCCTCAAAAAACCAACCCTTGACGCCTCCGTCCTTGCAAACTACCGCCCCATCTCCAACCTCCCTTTCCTCTTCAAAGTCCTTGAATGTGTTGTCGCCTCCCAAAACCGGGCCCATCTTTCCCGCAATTCCATGTTTGAATCCCTCCAGTCAGGTTTCCACTCTTGCTACAGTACCAAAACGGCTCTCATCAAAGTCACAAATGACATTCTTTGTGACTGTGACAAAGATAAGCTATCCCTCCTTGTCCTTCTTGACTTGTCTGCAGCCTTTGACATGGTTGACCATTCCATCCTTCTCCAACGCCTCTCCACCGTCGTCCAGCTGGGTGGGACTGCACTCGCCTGGTTCCATTCTTATCTATCTAATTGTAGCCGGAAAATCACCTGCAACGGCTTCTCTCCCCGCTCCCGCATCATTACCTCTGGTGTACCCCAAAGATCTATCCTTGGCCCCCTCCTATTTCTCATCTACATGCTGCCCCTTGGTGACATCATCCAAAAACACAGCATCAGTTTCCACATGTACACTGATGACACCCAGCTCTACCTCACTACCTCTTTTCTCGACCCCTCCATGGTCTCTAAATTGTCAGACTGCTTGTCCGACATCCAGTTCTGGATGAGCAGAAATTTTCTCCAATTAAATATTGGGAAGACCGAAGCCATTGTTTTTGGTCCCCGCCACAAACTCTGTTCCCTAGCCACTGACTCCATCCATCTCCCTAACATCTGTCTGAGGCTGAACCACACTGTTCGTAACCTTGGTGTCATATTTGACCCTGAAATGAGCTTCTGACCACATATCTGCAGCAAAACAAAGACCGCCTACTTCCACCTCCATAACATCGCCCGTCTCCGCCCTTGCCTCAGCTCATCCGCTGCTGAAACCCTCATCCATGCCTTTGTTCCCTCTAGACTTGACTATTCCAATGCATTCCTGGCTGGCCTCCCACATTCTACCCTACGTATACTTGAGGTCATCCAAAACTCGGTTGCCCAAGTCCTAACTCGCACCAAGTCCCATTGGCCTATCACCCCTGTGCTCACTGACCTACATTGGCTCCCAGTTAAGCAGCGCCTTGATTTCAAAATTCTCATCCTTGTTTTCAAATCCCTCCATAGCCTCGCCCCTTCCTAACTCTGTAATCTCCTTCAGCCCCACAACCCCCCCGAGATATCTGCGCTCCTCTAATTCTGCCCTCTTGAGCATCCCTGATTATAATCGTTCAACCATTGGTGGCTGTGCCTTCTGTTGCCTTGGCCCTAAGCTCTGGAATTCCCTGCCTAAACCTCTCCACCTTGCTACCTCACTTTCCTCCTTTAAGACACTCCTTAAAACCTACCTCTTTGACCAAGCTTTTGGTCACCTGCCTTAATTTCTCCTTATGTGGCACGGTGTCAAATTTTTTGTCTTATAATACTCCTGTGCAGCACCTTGGGACATTTTACTACGTTAAAGGCACTATATAAATACTAATTGTTGTTGTTGATGTTGTTAATTCAGTGAAGGAAGCCGTGGATGAGAAACTGATGCAGAAACAGTTAGAGATGAAAGCAATTGGAGAAGCTTGCTCAGAAACACTTGAAGATTTTGTAGGAATGGGCTGTCTCAGAACTGATAAGATGTTCAGTGAAAAGCTAAAAGCTAAGAAAGCTAAAGGGCTGTGGAATGGGAGTTGGAATGTTGAGAGAGGCAGTCATAGCAGTTTCAAAGCGTGAACTGAGAAAATGATTGGAACTCTTGACTGGATTTTCAACATTCCGTTCTCCCTTTCCTTTATGTCATTACACCCCTCCCATATACCAGAGAAAAGTGTTGTGCAGGAGGTAACAGGCTTGGGTGTGGACCCCGACTGTGAGCTTGAGATTTTGACTCAGTACAGAATAGGATTCAGTAGAAAACATCAGAAATTGAAAATTGGTTTAAATGAGAAAGGATAAATTAGTCTATGATGGAATAAAGGAGAAAAGAGATCATGGGGGAGAAATTCAGTATCGCCCCATTTGGGGCGCAATTATCGGCCGGGCGCAAATATTAGCGCCTTGCGCTAATTATCGCCACCGACTGCAAACTTGACTTTTATCACCCCTGGAGGTGATTGCAGCGCTATATCAGGCGCTTCACACCTGTCTTAAGGCGCAAAGGCCGAGGAGCGAGGCGCTACCTCAGAGCGCTGGCGAAGCTCATGTAATGTCAGTCAGCAATGGTACACACACACAATGGCACGGGCCAGTTCTTAAAGGGGATGGTTAATCTTGCTTTCCATCCACATCCTGCTCATTGCAGCCTTGAATCTCGGCCTGGAGAGACTTGCACATCAAATGTGCTGGAAAGAACAATGGAGAGTACCAGGCAAAGAGCTCAGAGTGCAGCTCCCACAGTCTCTGCTAAATCGATACAAGGAATGGCAAATCAAAATGAACCTGCAAAGTGCTGCTCAGTACCCAAAACTCCTTCACACAACGTTGAATCTCTCCAGAAGTCTCTCCCTCGCTCTCTCAGAATGCGTAGTTCAAAAATGGCACCAACAATAAAAGGCAGGAAGCGGTCACCTTTAAATAGCGCTCCCCCTTTCCCTTCATGACTGCAGAACGCTCCCCTCAACCTGTCGTTGCTAGCGTCAGGCGGTAAGGCAGGGGGCGCCACTCAATATCCGCTCCGGGGCAATACCGGGGTGTTGCGCACTCGAGTGACGTCATGATCTGCCGGCGCAGGAGATCGTGGCGGTAGTGTTTAGCGCCGCCGCAAAATGTCTAGTTAATTTCGCAAGCGGCGCAAACTTCACCGCGCCTGGGCGCTGGATGCTTTGCGCCCCATTAGCGCCCTCTTAAGGCGCTAACGGGAGGCGCAACCAACTGAATTTTTCCCCCCATGTCTCTTTTCTACTGTTCTAAAAAAAATTTTTTGTTTTCAGTGTAAATGTTAATGTTTCTTTACAAAACATGTGTGAACGTTTCTGTGTCACTGGCTGTGGCTCCTCCCTCTTTTTCAAGATGTATTGTGGTAAAATTTAGGCATCCCAGTTCTGACGAAGGGTCATCGACCTGAAACATTAACTCTGTTTCTCTCTCCACAGATGCTGCCTGACCTGCTGAGTATTTCCAGCATTTCCTGTTTTTATTTTGTATTTATATAGCACCTTTAACGTAGTAAAACATCCCAAGGCACTGCACAGGAGTATTATAAGACAAAAAATTTGACACCGAGCCACATAAGGAGAAATTAGGGCAGGTGACCAAAAGCTTGGTCAAAGAGGTAGGTTTTAAGGAGCGTCTTAAAGGAGGAAAGAGAGGTAGCGAGGCGGAGAGGTTTAGGCAGGGAATTCCAGAGCTAAGGGCCTAGGCCACTGAAGGCACAGCCACCAATGGTTGAGCGATTATAATCAGGGATGTTCAAGAGGGCAGAATTAGAGGAGTGCAGATATCTCGAGGGGTTGTGGGGCTGAAGGCGATTACAGCGATAGGGAGGGGCGAGGCTATGGAGGGATTTGAAAACAAGGATGAGAATTTTGAAATTGGGCTTGCTTAACCGGGAGCCAGTGTAGGTCAGCGAGCACAGGGGTGATGGGCGAACAGGACTTGATGCGAGTTAGGACACGGGCAGTCGAGTTTTGGATCACCTCAAGGTTATGTAGGGTAGAATGTGGGAGGCCAACCAGGAGTGCGTTGGAACAGTCAAGTCCAGAGGTAACAAAGACATGAATGAGGGTTTCAGCAGCGGATGAGCTGAGGCAAGGGCGGAGACAGGCAATGTTACAGAGGTGGAAATAGGCGGTCTCAGTTATGCCACGGATATGTGGTTGGAAGAGAACATGTTGCAGGTGATTCTCTGGATATGGTTAGATAGATAAGAATGGAACCAGGCGAGTGCAGTCCCACCCAGCTGGACGACGGTGGAGAGGTGTTGGAGAAGGATGGAGGAGTGAACCGTGTCAAAGGCTGCAGACATGTCAAGAAGGACGAGGAGGGATAGTTTACCTTTTTCACAGTCACAAAGGATGTCATTTGTGACTTTGATGAGAGCCGTTTCGGTACTGTGGCAGGGGTGGAAACCTGATTGGAGAGATTCAAACATGGAGTTAACTAACCTATTAAAGTGTGAAAAGCAGACTTTTATTGTGACCACAGTGAAATTTTGGTTGTTGTAAATTGTGTGAAAGTCTCTAGTTCTGGTCATGAGACAATCGCATCAATAATTGGTATTTTTGAATTTCTGACAATTTCAAGAACTCCATGGGGGAAAAATTCAGTTGGTTGTGCCTCCCGTTAGCACCTTAAGAGGGCGCTAATGGGGCGCAAAGCAGCTAGCGCCCGGCACAGCGATGTTTGCGCCGCTCGCGAACTTAACTAGACATTTTGCGGCGGCGCTAAACTTTATCGCCGCGATCTCCTGCGCGCGCAGATTGTGACGTCATACGAGAGTGCAACGCCCTTGTGGCGCCCCGGAGCAGAATTTCAGTGGCGCCCCCATCCTTACCGCCTGGCGCATCCAACGACCGGAAGAGTGGAACGCGAACAATCGCTGTGGGGCTGGGGGGGGGGGGCGCTATTTAAAGGGGGCCTCTTCCTGTCTTTCTCTGTGGTTGACATTTTTGCACCACTCGTTCTGAGAGAGAGAGAGAGAGAGATTCGGAGAGAGAGAAAGAGAGACTTCTGCATTGAGTCAACGCTGTGTGAGGTAGTTTTGGCTACTCATCCTAACTTCGCTGGTACTTTGGTTTCTGGCCTTCATAACTTTGCTTGCTAAGAGATATGGGGGCTGCACTGATGGGGGGCGTCGTCCTGCGCCAGCTGAATCGGAGGAGACAGAGACGCAGAGAGAGAGTGGCAATGATGGCCAGACGGAGGAGGGCCAACAGGCGTCTGTACAGGAGAGCTTACCCTCTCAGGGTATATCGTGAACAGCTCTCCTACATTCATATGTCTGATGAGCAGTGTCTGCGAAGGCTGCGCTTCAGCAAGGAGGTGGTCACTGAGCTCTGCCACCTGCTGCAGCCAGATCTGCAGCCTCAACTGAGGTCCAGGACGTCTCGGTCGGTGGCAGTGAAGGTCACAGTGGCTCTGAACTTTTATGCTACTGGCTCATTTCAATCTGCTGTTGGGGACATCGCCAATATCTCCCAGTTCGCGGTGCATTGCTGCATCAGGAAGGTCACAAATGCCCTCTTTAAAAGGAGACGAGAGTTCATCTCTTTCCCCATGACCCCAGACAAGCAGCAAGAACGCGCTCTGGGCTTTGCGAGGATAGCGGGCTTCCCCATGGTGCAGGGCGCCATTGACTGCACGCATGTGGCTTTGCGTGCTCCGCATGAGAATGCCGAGGATTTCCGGAACAGAAAGGGGTTCCATTCCTTGAATGTTCAGTTGGTCTGTGACCACAGACAGCTGATACTCGCTGTCAATGCCCACTATCCTGGCAGCTGCCACGATGCTTTCATCCTGCGCCAGACTACTGTGGCAGAACTTTGAGGCACCGCATCAGCCAGTTGGTTGGCTTCTCGGGGACAAGGGGTATCCACTGAGCACCTGGCTGATGACACCGCTCCGTACGCCCAACACCCCTGCTGAGCTGCGGTACAACGAGAGCCATCAAGCTACCAGGAACATCGTGGAGCACACAATCGGCGTGCTCAAGCAACGGTTCCGCTGTCTCGACCATTCTGGAGGAGCCCTGCAGTACTCGCCTGAGCGAGTTTCCAACATCGTAGTTGTGTGCTGCATGCTGCATAACATGGCAATCCTCAGGACCCAGCCAATGCCACCAGGCCTTGGAGCACCACCAGAGGAGGAGGAGGAAGAGGAGGAAGAGGAGGAGGAGGATGATCAGCAGCAGCACCAAGGCGTGAGGGCGGCCCACAATGGTGAAACTGCAAGGGCCGTCCGTCAGCAGCTGATAGCAAGCCGCTTCTAGGCCCCTGCTGTGGAAATGGCTTCTGCCATTGAGAACAGCATGAATGAACCCAACACGCAACCCCTAAGCCGGCCAAGGCACCAATGATTCCAAACACCAAACATGTATATTTTGAGTACCAAAATTTATTTATTTTACAAACTCTGTGTGTGTCATTTCTTCATGACAAACTCATACAAATAAACACAAAAAAACAGTCATTACCATAACTGGTTCTCACAACCTGGAGATCATGTGCAAAACACTAGACAAAAGTTTGACCACGAACCTCGGCCTTTAATAAAAAAATGACCAGCATTTTGTCACACCTCCTACATCGAGGGTGAACTCCTTCCCGTGCGCCCTTCCCCCCTTCTTACCCTACTGCTCCTCCGCAATGGGACCTCAGTGGCTGCAGTAAGGCTGGTGGAAGGCTGCTGACTGTCAGGCCCTGACAATGCAGATGCCCTTGAGGGACGGCCTCGACCAGTTCTGGGCCTGGAGGGCCCGGCTGCAGACTGCACCAACTCTGCATGGGCGGCAGCAGTCTGTCCTACAGGCGGTGGCAACTGCAGTGGAGAAGTGACAGTGGTGGCAGCAGGAATGCTGTCATCTTGAGCGAGGACAGCAACTCCCTGCTCGACCGGCACACTGGCACTCCCACGGGGCAGCACCTCAGCATCCGGAGCAATCTGCTGGAGCACAGATTGCTGGCCTGCTGCGGCGCGGTGAGAGCCCCGGGGAAATGTGAACGAACCAGCGAGGATGGCAGCAGACAGTGCTCGCGTGACCTCAATCTGAGTCTGCATGAGAGCAGTCTGAGATTGAATTGCAGCACTGAGCTTCAGTGTCGCATCCGCCTGCGCTGCAGCGAAGTGCTCCACACTCCTTGCCAGTGCTTCAATGCATTCGGGCACCCTACCCACTGCAGCCATGAGCTCAGTGTGCATGCCCACCGCCTGGGTGTTCATTTCCGCGATCATCCTCTCCTCCTCTGCGTCCAGTGCAGCAGGACTCGCTGGCATACTCTCCCTCCGGGGAGAAGGCCCCCGAGCTTCCCTAACCCCATCGCGTTGCTGCAGCCCGCTGGGTCCTGGAGCTTCACCCTCATCAGACCCTTCCCCCCTGCTCCCCTCCAGGGAAGGCGTGTTCCCAGTGTCGGCATGGGCTTCCTCGGGAGAGGGTGGCACTGATGCTCCGGCTTCCTATTCCTCCTCGGCTGCAGCTTCACTCCCACTGGCAGCTTCAGGGCCCGTCTCCTCAGCTGGTGAATCACCATCTGAAAGCAGGGAGGTACAAGAGTGGCTTTAGCGTGAGGACAGGGTGGCAGTAAGGGAGGAATAAGTGCAGCGAGTTAGTAAGTTGGATTGAAAGTGTCAAAGGCTGGTGTTGTGAGGGACAAGTGGAAGGACAGAGGACAAAGAGGTGATGACCTTACCATTGCTGTCCAGAACGGGGTCGGCGTCTCCAGTGGCGACGGGACCGATCACCCGGCTTGCCACAATCCTGTGGACGCGCTCCTCAAGATCGCTGAGGGGTTGCAGCTGAGGCCGCCCTCCACCCGTCCGTTGCTGCTGTCTCCTATTATGCACCAGCTTGGCCTGCAAGAAAAAGGACGGCGTCTGAGTAAATATACAGCCATGGTCTTGCCTGATGTGCCTCCCATAGGTGAATAGCCCTTACTGTATACAGCCATGGTCTTGCCTGATGTGCCTCCCATAGGTGAATAGCCCTTACTGTATACAGCCATGGTCTTGCCTGATGTGCCTCCCATAGGTGAATAGCCCTTACTGTATGCAAAGTGTGGAATGTGTGTGTGTGCTTCATGAAAGGAGAAGTCGCACAACACCAGGTTATAGTCCAAAAGATTTATTTAAAATTACAAGCTTTCGGAGCTGTCGCCCCTTCGTCAGGCAAAGTTACTGTGAGAGAATCTATCAGAATTCACAGAATATAAAAACAGAGAAAATGCATAGATTAAATCTTTCCCTACATCAAAGACACACTAAGAGCACAGCCAAGACAATGAGATGTGTCCCAGGGGGTCCAACGCGTCAGGACACCTGCTGGCTGCATATCCTCTCCATTTTTTGTGTTTGTTTCTTGTGTTTTTTTTTTAAAACTGGAAAGACCGGCAACGATGTCAAGTCACGTTCTATAGCGTGACATGAACCCGATATCCCGATTGAGGCCGTCCTCATGAGTGCGGAACTTGGCTATCAGTTTCTGCTCGATGATTTTGCGTTGTCGTGTATCACGAAGGCCGCCTTGGAGAACGCTAACCCGCAGATCCGAGGCTGAATGCCCTTGACTGCTGAAAGGGCCATAGGTGTTGGATGAGTGTTGTTAATTGTGGTTTTAAGACCCTCTGGCCATAGAGTGAGGTTGAGATGGAGGGATGGAGAGGTATTGCAAAAAAGCCACTCACCCTGACGACCCGAGTGAGGTCGTTGAACTTTTTCCGGCATTGGACATGGGTCCTGGGCACCATGCTCCTGGAGGAGACGCGCTGAGCCACCTCCCTCCACACTCTTCTGTAGTCGCACGGCAAAGGCCTCCTGCCACTCTCTGGGTACAGTATTGGTCTTCGGCGCTCCACCGCGCCAACCAGAGCATCCAAGGCCCACTCAGTGAAGCGCTCAGCTCGTTCTCTCACCCTCTCCATCCTTGGCTGGAAAATGGATTCACAGGTCTCTCCAGGCCGAGATTCAAGGCTGCAATAAGCAGGGTGTGGCTGGGGAGCAAGATCGCCCCCCCCCCTTTAAGAACTGGCCGGCGCCAGTGTGTCTGTGTTCCCTCGCTAACTGGCAGCACCTGCGCTGCGCTCGCGCTCTGAGTTAGCGCCTCACTCCTCGGCCTTTGCGCCTTAAGACAGGTGTGCAGCTCCTGATTTAGCGCTCCAATCACCTCCCGGGGCGTTAAAAGTGAAGTTTCCAGTCAGTGGCGATAATTAGCGCCAGGCGCTAATTTTTGCGCCCGGACGATATTTGCGCCCCAAATGGGGCGCGACTGAATTTTTCCCCCCATGATTTCAAGTGATTCTGATTGTTTAATCATCTTGGTGGTACTGGAATGTATGACCTGGGAAAAAAATGCGGGGAACGCTACTGCTGTGTGTATGATAACGATCTGAAGACATCTTGTAGTTGGATCGTACTACAGAATTGTTTCACAGAATGTTTAAAATTGATAGTGGTGTGGCTAATGATCCCTGCTGTTTTAACTGATTTTTCATTGCTGGGGATGGATAAAAGATTTGGTAAAATTTTTGCACCTTCATGGCTCATGTTTTGAACATTGGAAGTAAAAGAGAAGCTGAAAATTATTTCTGAATTGAATTGATCAAACTTGGGGGTGTGGCAAACAGTGAGGATGATACCAGTCAACTGCAACAGGACATAGAAAGGCTAGCAGAATGGGCAGATGGAATTTAATAGAGAATTGTGAGGTGATGAATTTTGGCAGAAGGAACAGGGAGGCATTATACACTTAATGGCACAGTTTTAAAGAGTGTGCAGGGATAGAGGGACCTGGGAGTTAATGTGCATAGGTCCCTGAAGGTGGCAGGACATAGAGTAGCATATGTGATCTTGGGCTTCATAAATAGAGGTATTGAGTACAAAAGTAGCGAAGTTATGCTGAACCTTTATAAAGCGCTGGTTAGACCACAACTAGAGTATTGCGTCCAATTCTGGTCACCACACTTTAGGAAGGATGTGAAGGCCCTTGAGAGGGTGCAGAGGAGATTTACCAGAATGGTTCCGGGGATGGGGGATCTTAGCTACAAGGACAGGTTGGAGAAGCTGGATTTGTTTTCATTAGAGCAAAGGAGGTTGAAGGGTGATTTGATAGAGGTGTACAAGATTATGATGGGTTTGGATAAGCTAGATGGGGAAAGGCTGTTCCCATTAGTTGATGGTACAAGGACTAGGGGACACAGCTTTAAAGTTTTGGGCAAGAGATACAGGGGGTTGTGAGGATAAACTTTTTTACACAGCGAATGGTGAGGACCTGGAACTCGCTGTCAATGGAAGTGGTGGAAGTGGACACACTCAATGTTTTCAAGGGGAGACTGGATAGGTACTTGAGGGAAATAAATTTGCAGGGCTACAGGGATAGAGCAGAGGAATGGGACTGACTGGATTGCTCTACAGAGAGCCAGCATGGACTCGATGGGCTGAATGGCCTCCTTCTGTGCCGTTATGATTAGGATCTTTGTACATTTTAAGGCACAAAGGGGGAAAAATTCAGTTGCTTGCGCCTCCCGTTAGCGCCTTAAATGGGCGCTAATGGGGCGTAAAGCAGCTAACGCCCGGGCGCAGCGCCGCCCACGCCTCCCGAAAAATTTAGTGGGAGGTTAGCGGCGGCGGCAGCCGGTAGCGCCCTGTGGCGCTGCGCCGCCGGCGATGATGTCATCGCCGTGCGCAGCGCCCCGCTCGCGCCCCGGCCGTGATCTTCAGTCGCGCCCCCTGATTTACCGCCAGACGCTATGTCCGACGGGTTCAGGGGGGCGTACGTGCGGCCGGGGCGGCGATATTTAAAGGGGAGGTGGCAGGCGGCCATTTTTGTTGCTGGCCGCCTGCCAGCACCTGCCCCCGTTGCTGTCCCCGGCCCCCGTGAAGCCCCCCCACCGTGAAGTGCCGGCTGCGCTCCAAGAGCCCGGCACTTCTCTTGAGTGCCGGGCTCTTTTGCCGGCACTCCCGATCCCTGGGAGCCCAGCTGGGCCCCGGTTCGCGCTGCGCAAGGCCCCTCCCCTTTAAGAAGGGGAGGAAGGCCTGCAATACCGCGGCGCGACGTGCCGCAGCGCGTGGCGCTGCGGCACGTAGCGCCAGGATATTCACTCGCAGCGCCCCAAGAGGGATGCGGGGTGCTTCCAGTTGCGCCCCGCTTCCCTCTTGGGGCGCAACCACTGAAGTTCCGGCGCGGGGCCGCTAATTTTTTCGGGGCGCTAAAAGTCGCGCCCCGGCGAGGTTAGCGCCCCAAATGGGGCGCGACTCAATTTTTACCCCAAAGACTTGCAAAAGTAAGATTTTTTTATTTAGTGAAAGTTTTTTAAGTTTACCTGAAAGTTGCAAGAAGCTGTGTGACACAGGCTGACATTGATTGATGATGTCTGGGTTTATCTTCTTTTGAAATGCAAAAGGAAAGGTAACAAGCAGCTGTGTGGTTTCTTTTTACATAAGAACATAAGAAAAGGAGCAGGAGTAGGCCATTTGGACCTTCGAGCCTGCTCCGCCATTCAATAAGATCACGGCTGATCTCCTACCTAATCTCCACTTTCCTGCACTATCCCCATATCCCTTGATTCCCTTAATATTCAAAAATCTATCGATCTCAATCTTGAATATACTCAATGACTGAGCCTCCACAGCCCTCTGGGGTAGAGAATTCCAAAGATTCACCACCCTCTGAGTGAAGAAATTTCACCTCATCTCAGTCCTAAATGGTCGACCCCTTATTCTGAGACTGTGACCCCTGGTTCTAGACTCCCCAGTCAGGGGAAACATCCTCCCTGCATCTACCCTGTCAAGCCCTGTAAGAATTTTGTATGTTTCAATGAGATCACCTCTCATTCTTCTGAAATCTACAGAATATTGGCCTAGTCTACTCAATCTCTCCTCATAGGACAATGCCCCCATCCCAGGAACCAGTCTGGTGAACCTTTGTTGCACTCCCTCTATGGCAAGTATATCCTTCCTTAGGTAAGGAGACCAAAACTGTACACAATACTCCAGGTGTGGTCTCACCAGGGCCCTATATAATTGCAGTAAGACGTCTTTACTCTTACACTCAAATCCTCTCATAATAAAGGCCAACATACCATTTGCTTTCCTAATTCCTTGCTGTACCTGCATGTTAACGTTCAGTGATTCTTGTACAAGGACACCCAGGTCCCGCTAAACACCAACATTTCCCAATCCCTCACCATTTAAAAAATACTCTGCTTTTCTATTTTTCCTACCAAAGTGGATAACTTCACATTTCTCTACATTATATTCCATGTGCCATGTTCTTGCCCACTCACTTAGCCTGTCTATATCCCCTTGAAGCCTCCTTGCATCCTCCTCACAACTTACATTCCCACCCAGCTTTGTATCATCAGCAAACTTGGATATATTACATTTGGTCCCCTCATTCAAATCCTTGATGTAGATTGTGAAAAGCTGAGGCCCAAGCACTGATCCTTGCAGTACCCCACTAGTTACAGCCTGCCAACCTGAAAATGACCCGTTTATTCCTACTCTCTGTTTTCTGTCCGTTAACCAATCCTCAATCCATGCTAGTATATTACCCCCAATCCCAGTATCTACGATCAGGTGAACTCTGTTTTTAATTCACTAAGCAACAACTTTTGCATTGCTGAAGGTAAACATTTTGGGCATTGTTAAATTTTAAGTCTCTTAATTTGAATGGATGTTTCCTCACACCGACAGAAGGGAGTCAGGAATTGACTAATTAACCAATTTGGCTCGCAAGAAAAGCCACAATAAATTTTCTGTTTTTTTCTTTTTAAGCAGAGGGCCATATGAGTGTTGATGGTGCAAGATTACCAAGAGTGCTTCTTTAACATAAAAATGACTTCAAGGTCACAGAGCAGCCTTTGCTGGAAAAGTGCATCGGGAGCTCCAGTAATGTTCAGAATATAAGTTCTTATCTGCAGACATCGATGGATCTTGAATGTTGCAGCGTGGTGATTTAAGACTTTGGGCTGGATTTTGATACTGGGGTCGGGTTGGTGTCTTGAATCCCACTTTTTGGGTTGTAGTCCCGCCTCCATCGACTTGTGGCCAACCCACTGTATTTTCCCTTGATTGACCTTGTTGAGCCCGCCCAGTGGGCTCAGCAGGCCAATTAAGGGCCACCCGGCAACAGGTGATGTCACAGATTGACATTTCATCTGTCAAGAGCTTTTGACAGATGAAATATCAGCGTTTGACAGCTCTGTGAAGCTGTCAAACACTGACAATATGATTTCCAACTTGAGTCCTTCCTCTCAGGCTGAGTTAGAAATCATTCCAGCACAGAAAACAGAAGGCTGCAGTTTTTGACAGCAACACGGCTTTTCTGCTTTCTGTGCCGGTGAGATTTCAGACTCCCGAGAACTGAAGGGCTGACACCTGCAGGAGGAAGTTAAGGTAAGTAAAACTTTTTCCCACACTTTGCACTTACCTTACACACTTACCTCTGCACACATGCACCCATCACTCACCTGCCCACCGGACATATCGACCCCTCCAACCCCTGCAGACCCACGGTCCGCCCCGATAACTTGGCGTGGTTGGCACCTGTCGGGAAGCCCACATTTCAGCGATTAAAATAGGGATTAGGCAAAAAACTGCCTGTTAACTACCTGTTAACAGGCAGTTAATTGTCACTAATCCCTTCCCGCCTCGGGAAGTCGGGTCCCAGCACAGGTCGGGTACCCGCCGCCAGCGAAACTGGCATGGAGGCGGGTTGGGGGCGGGAATCTGCAACTTTAACCCCCCACACGCCTCCAAACCCGACTCCACGGGTCAGTGAAAATCCAGCCCTTTGCCTTTCCAATGCTTGGATTTAACCTATTCAGAGTCATTTGTTATCTTCCAAGACACATTGCTTGAGGGGGAAGAGAGAAGACTTACATCCAAATGTAATTGCAAGTACTTTTGCCTCCTTTGTAAAACTACCAAGCCTGGGCATAATTTGTTTGTGAAATTAAAATTGGTTAGATAAATTGCTATGAGTTGCTGTTCAAACACTTGGGAAGGGAAATTTATCTGAAGTTTAAGGGGATAATCAAATTTTATTTTTGAAAAGTTCCCGTCGAAGTGGTTCCGTCCAAACTGTGTATTAAGAAAAATGTTTTTGGGGGGAGACTGTTGTGTTAAAGGTAACCAACAGCCCTCATCTTGCAGACTGAATTGCTCTCTGGAATTGGGATAATTTTGAAATGATAGAATGAACTCAGGCACAATATTTTGAGAAATAAAAGGTTCAATAAGAATTTAAGTGGAATGAACAAAATGTGTTGATAAATTGGATTGATTTGGGAAATTTGTTAAATGCTAATGATCTTATTTTATTGGATAGTAAAGTTTCTCCAGGCCTATGAATGAGATGGAATGGTAATATAAAGGGATGTGTAAAATTGGATCAGAGGATTGAGGATATAAGGTAGGAACAAGGGGAAATTAAACCACCAAATGGTAATTTTTCAAAAATAATTTTTCAAGGTGATTATTGGTGAATTTCAGGAACTCGAACAGAGGTTAGGAAAAGATATGTGAGTGCATCTCTGAGTAGCATATATCACCTGGGCATGATACCTGAAAAGATTTAAATTCAGTATCAATGTACATTCGACTGAAGGTCAGGAAAGTGTAGGTGAAAATCAATGATTGCTAGGTTTCTCTTGGAGATGTTTGTGTCTTTGCCTATATTGAACAATGAGAAAAATGTATTTGATAGCCTGGCCACTACCATAGACATTGGAACCATGCAGTGAGAGAGGAGAAAAGACCTCCATGCTTTTGATAAGATAACTTAAAAGCCCAGGAATGGCTTGTATCTGATATCAAATGTGGTATGATAGTGTGTGTGAAAATGTGATATGTTGTGCATGAGGCAACTAACATGAGGAGATGCATGGTGACAATGCACTAAAGAACGGGTCTCTGACATGCTCAGTTACGTGATAACTGAGTTCTGAGGAAAGGTCATCGACCTGAAACGTTGGGGGGAATTTTTCGGGGGTCAGCGGGTGCGTTTGCTGGCGGGATCATTTTTTTTTCCCCCCACAGTGGGTCGGGAATTCGCTGTCAACCTGCCACCATGTGACTTTCCCAGATGTCGGGTCTGTTAATGCGGAACAGATCGACACGCAGCAGCAGGGGAAGCAATTTAGGTCATCATGACCTTGTTAAGAGCCACTTAAAAAGTATTTTGAGCTCACCTTTAAATTTTATGAGGTCGCTCACGGAGGCCCCGCTGCTCAGGGATCAGGAGTTGTGTTACCATGAAATCATCTTTTTACTTGACAACTGCTAATGTGCTAGAAAAGCTTCCATCTCACAGCTGTTCAATTTCCAAGCTCAGAAGCTGTTGCTTACTACATTTTTTTAAATTTGTTCATGGGATGTGGGCATTGCTGGCAAGGCCAACATTTACTGTCCATCACTAATTGCCCTTGAGAAGGAGGTGGTGAGCCACCTTCTTGAACAGCTGCAGTCCATGTGGTAAAAGTACTCCCACAGTGCTGCTAGGGAGGTAGTTCCAGGATTTTGACCCAGTGGCTATGAAGGAACAGCGATATAGTTCCATGTCAGGATGGTGTGTGACTTGGAGGGGAACGTGGAGGTGGTGGTGTTCCCTTGCACCTGCTGCCCTTGTCCTTCTAGGTGGTAGAGGTCGCGGGTTTGGGAGGTGCTGCCGATGAAGCCTCATCAAGTTGCTGCAGTGCATTTTGTAGAGGGTACACACTGCAGCCACGGTACGCCGTTGGTGGAGGGAGTGAATGTTTAAGGTGGTGGATGGGGTGCCAATCAAGCGGGCTGCTTGGTCTTGGATGGTGTCGAGTTTCTTGAGTGTTGTTGGAGCTACACTCATCCAGGCAAGTGGAGAGTATTCCATCACACTCCTGACTTGTGCCTTGTAGATGGTGGAAAGGCTCTGGGGAGTCAGGAGGAGAGACACACCCTGCAGAATACCCAGCCTCTGACCTGCTCTTTATGTGGCTGGTCCAGTTAAGTTTCTGGTCAATGGTGACCCCCAGGATATTGATGTTGGGGGAATCAGCAATGGTAATGTCGTTGAATGTCAAGGGGTGGTGGTTAGACGCTCGCTTGTTGGAGATAGTCATTGCCTGGCACTAGTGTGGCGTGAATGTTACCTGCCACTTATCAGCCCAAGCCTGAATGTCATTCAGGTCTTGCTGCATGCGGGCATGGACTGCTTTATTATTGAGAAATTGCGAATGGCACGGAATACTTCTCTTCTCTTCTTCGGCAGTCCCTCGGAACTAGGGATGACTTCATCACTAAAAATGAGTTCTCAGGTGACTGATGAGTCCAATGCGGGACCTACAGTCTCTGTCACAGGTGGGGCAGACGGTGGTTGAAGGGGTGGGTGGGTGGGGTTCTTGGGTTGACATGCGCTCCTTCCACTGTTTGCGCTTGGCTTCCGCTTGCTCCCGGCGAAGAGACTCGAGGTGTTCGGTGCCTTCCCGGATGCTTCTCCTCCACTTTGTGCGGTCTTGGGCCAGGGATTCCCAGGTGTCGGTGGGGATGTTGCACATTTTCATGGAGGCTTTGAGGGTATCCTTGAAGCGTTTCCTCTGCCCACCTGGGGCTCTTTTGCCGTGTTGGAGCTCTGAGTAGAGCGCTTGCTTTGGGAGCCTCGTATCGGGCATGCAGACGATGTGGCCCATCCATCGGAGCTGATCGAGCGTGGTCAAAGCTTCGATGCTGGGGATGTTGGCCTGAGCAAGAACACTGACGTTGGTGCGCCTATCCTGCCAATGGATTTGCAGGATCTTGTGGAGGCAGCATTGGTGATACCTTTCCAGTGCTTTGAGGTGCCTGCTGTACATGGTCCATGTCACTGAAGGATTCAGGAGGGCGGGTATCACTACTGCTCTGTAGACCATGAGCTTGGTGCTGGGTTTGAGGTCTTGGTCTTCAAACATACTTTTCCTCAGGCGACTGAAGGCTGCACTGGCACACTGAAGGCGGTGTTGGACTTCGTCATCGACGTCTGCCCTTGTTGACAATCGGCTCCCGAGGTATGGAAAGTGGTCCACGTTGTCCAAGGCCTCGTCATGGATTTTGATAATCGGGGAGCAGTACTGTGTGGCTGGGGCAGGTTGGTGGAGGACCTTTGTCTTACGGATGTTTAGTGTAAGGCCTATGCTGTCGTATGCTTTGGTGAAGGAGTTGACGATGGTTCGACCTCCGAGTGTGCGCAGACGCAAGCGTCGTCTGCATACTGTAATTCGATGACAGAGGATGGGACGACCTTGGATCTGGACTGGAGGTGATGGAGGTTGAACAGTTTCCTGTTTGTTCTGTAGATTAGCTCCACTCCAGCGGGGAGCTTACTGAGGGTGAGATGGAGCATTGCAGCAAGGAAGATCGAGAAGAGCAGTCATCAGCGAACACCCCCACTTCTGACCTTATGATGGTGGGAAAGTCATTGATGAAGCAGCTGAAGATGGTTGGGCCTAGGACACTGTCCAGTGGAACTCTGAATGCATGAAGCATTCGTAACAAGATAGACGAACTAGTGGCACAAATAGAGATAAATGGGTTTGATCTAATAGCCATTACAGAGACATAGTTGCAAGGTGGCCAAGGTTGGGAACTAAATGTTCCAGGGTACTTGAAATTTCGAAAAGACAGGCAGAATGGAAAAGGAGGGGAGTAGCCCTGATAAGAAAGGATGACATAAGGACAGTAGTGAGAAAGGATCTCGGCTCGGAAGATCAGGAAATAGAATCAGTGTGTTTGGAGATCAGGAATAACAAGGGGCAGAAAACACTGGTAGGAGTAGGATATAGGCCCCTAACAGTAGCTATACTGTTGGACAGAGTATTAATCAAGAAATAGTAGGAGCTTGCAACAAAGGTAATGCGATAATCTTGGGGGACTTTAATCTTCATATGGACTGGACAAATCAAATTGGCAAAGGTAGTCTGGAGGACGGGTTCATGGAATGCATTTGGGACAGTTTCCTAAAACAATGTGTCATGGAACCAACCAGGGAACAG
Organism: Squalus acanthias; assembly: GCA_030390025.1. NCBI lineage: Eukaryota > Metazoa > Chordata > Chondrichthyes > Squaliformes > Squalidae > Squalus > Squalus acanthias. The sequence goes on along the minus strand of CM059432.1, from coordinate 27,235,455 downwards.
GCTATTTTAGATCTTGTATTGTGTAATGAGACAGGGTTAATTAGCAATCTCATAGTAAAGGATGCTCTGGGGCAGAGTGATCATAATATGATAGAATTACATGTTAATTTTGAGAGTGACTTGCTTAAATCCCAAACTAGTGTCTTAAACTTAAATAAAGCCAATTACATAGGTATGAGGGGTGAGTTGGCTAAGGCAGATTGGAAAAATAGATTAAAAGGTATGGTGGTAGATAAGCAGTGGCTAGCATTTAAAGAATTATTTGATAATTCTCAACAAAAATACATTCCATTGAGAAACAAAACCTGCACGGGAAAAGTGATCCAATCGTGGCTAACTAAAGAAGTTAAGGATAGCATTAGACTGAAAGAAGAAGCTTATAATATTGCGAAGAATAATGGTAAGCCTGAGGATTGGGAGAGTTTCAGAAACCAGCAAAGGTTGACCAAAAAATTAATAAAAAGGGAAAAAATAGAATATGAATGAAAACTAGCAAGAAATATAAAAGCAAATTGTAAGAGTTTCTACAAGTATGTAAAAAGGAAAAGAGTAGCAAAAGTAAACGTTGGTCCCTTAGAGGCTGAGACAGGAGAAATTACTATGGGGAATAAGGAAATGGCAGAAATATTAAACAAATATTTTGTATCTGTCTTCACAGTAGAAGACACAAAGAGCATAACAAAAATGGTGGGGAACCAAGGGTCTAATGAGGGTGAGGAACTTAACGTAATTAATATAAGTAGAGAAAATGTACTAGAGAAACTATTGGAACTAAAAGCCAACAAATCCCCAGGACCTGACGGCCTACATCCTAGGGTTCTAAAAGAGGTGGCTGAAGAGATAGTGGATGCATTGATTTGGATCTTCCAAAATTCACGAGATTCTGGAATGGTGCCAGCGGATTGGAAGGTCGCAAATGTAACACTACTATTCAAGAAAGAGGGAGAGAAAAAACAAGGAACTACAGGCCAGTTAGCCTGACATCAGTCATCAGGAGAATGCTGGAATCCATTGTTAAGAAAATGGCATCAAGTCACTTATAAAATCATAACATGATTAAGCAGAGTCAACAGTGTTAGGGGGGTATTAAATATGTGGGGTTATGGGGATAGGATGGGATATGTTAGGGGGAATTAAATACGTGGGGTTACGGGGGTAGGGTGGGATATGTGTACTGTGGGGATTAAAGCAGGGACAGGGTACTGGATTTGGATGATCAGCCATGATCGTATTGAATGGTGGAGCAGGCTCGACGGGCCGAATGGCCTACTCCTGCTCCTAGATTCTATGTTTCTATGTTTCTAACATGGTTTTATGAAAGGGAAATCGTGTTTGACAAATTTATTCGAGTTTTTTAAGGATGTAACTAGCAGGGTAGATAAAGGGGAACCAGTGGATGTAGTATATTTGGATTTCCAAAAGGCATTCGATAAGGTGCCACATAAAAAGTTATTACACAAGATTAGGGCTCATAGGTTGGGGGTAATATAGTAGCATGAATAGAGGATTGGTTAACGGACAGAAAACAGAGTAGGGATAAATGGATCATTTTCAGGTTGGCAGGCTGTAACTAATGGGGTGCTGCAAGGATCAGTGTTGGGGCCTCAGCTATTTATAATTTATATTAATGACCTAGATGAAGGGACTGAGTGTAATGTATCCAAGTTTGCTGATGATACAAAGCTAGGTGGGACAGTAAGCTGTGAGGAGAACACAAGAGTCTGCAAAGGGATATAGATCGACTAAGTGAGTGGGCAGTAAGGTGGCAGATGGAGTATAATGTAGGGAAATATGAGGTATTCACTTTGGTAGGAAGAATAGAAAACCAGAATATTTTTTAATTGGTGAAAAACTTTTATATGTTAGTGTTCAGAGCGATTTGGGTGTCCTCGTGCAAGAAACACTTAAAGCTAGCATGCAGGTACAGCAAGCAATAAGGAAGGCAAATGGCATATTGGCCTTTATTGCAAGGGGGTTGGAGTATAAGAGTAAGAATTTCCTGGGCCCTTTTATTGGCAGCCTCGAGCGGTCCCCAAGGACCACTTGTATGTCACTCATTGCCTGGTATCTGAAAGCTGCAATCAGGGTCCGACAACTGACGTAGGATCCCAATTTGCATATTCAAATAACCATATGGTTGTTTTAGGTAGATGAGCTACTCGCCCATTTATAGGCCTGCCTGAAGCACCTGGAACTTCTGGGCACCTATTTTTCAGGCGAGAAACAGGTGGCCATGAGTTCAAAATCTCCCCCACAAGCTTATGAATAGAAGGGAAACAAAAGAGTATCAGGTCTATCAATCCCGCTCTATCGAGTCAATGGTGCAACCTTGCACATCGGTTGTTCGCCCCTTAGCCACACTATCTCATAGGAGAATTAATAAAAAGAGGAAAAACCTGTAGCCAATTCCCCCAAAAATCTGGAAAATTTCCTCCAACTCCTAAGGCAATCAAGCAAGTCTCTAGGACATTGCAGTTACCCATATCTTACCGCAAATCACAACTAAAAAGTAACATCCCCGTAACTAGGAATATCCTCTTCTCTCAGGAACTTGTCAAGTTCCCTTTCAAAAGTGCTCCATATGTCTCAGACATTAGTTCCAGAGGCAAATTAATCTTTCATGGCATCTAAGTTAACCGATTCCCTGTCGATTTTATAGGCATGGCCTTAAGTCCGACTATCCCTATCAATTTTAAATAACCTATCAGACCAAATCCAAACCCTTTATCATCAGAAAAGTTAAATCACATTCCCTCTAAGTCTAAGTTTCTCATAAGTAAGGAAAGGATAAATAGGGCAGTCACAAGGACTTTAAACTAGTAAATGGGGGGGCGAGTGGGTGGTGGCTCAGGTGGAAAAGGTAGTATAAATAAAAATTCTAAAACAAATGAAAAGGAAGAGAGTAGAGTAATGAACAGAAATTCTGCTTTAGACACTACAGGCAAAGGGTAAACTAAAATATGTAAAGTAAATCAGGAGAGAGAAATAAGAAATGTGAAAAAACCATTAGAGCAGAAGGACAGGTTGGGTGTGAGGTCCAAATAAACGTTCTTTATACAAACACACGGAGTATAAGGAGCAAATTGAATGAATTGCAGGCACAAATTCAACTTAGAGGGTACAACATTGTAGCCATTACTGAGACATGACTGCAAGACGGTCAGGACTGGGAACAAGAATATACCTGGTTATAAGGTCAAAAGGCAGGACAGGGAATCTGGTAGAGGGGGGAGGAGTAGCATTTAGTGATTAAGAATGAAATTACTTCTATGATAAGAGATGATATAATGAGAGGTAAGCAGGCAGTGGAGATTTATAGGTAGAATTAAGAAATAGAAAAGGATTTAAGACTGTTGTGGGAAATGTGTATAGGCCCCCTGGCAGCAGCTGTAAAGTGGCAGAATGCATTAATGCAAAGATTAGACAAGCATGTAGTAAAGGCAGAGTGGTTTGAATGGGAGTTTTTGACTTCCATATAGATTGAGATAAGCAGTCGAGCGCATGTCAGAAAGGTAATGAATTTCTTGTGTGTGTTCAGGACACTTTTCTGCAACAGTATGTCCTAGAACCAACAAGGGGGCAGGCCGTATTAAATTTAATAATGAGTAATGAGCCAGATTTAGTTAATGGTGCATGAACATATATCTAAAAGAGATCATAATATGATTGAGTTCATCGAGTGTTTGAAAGGGAGAAACGCAAAACAGCTACTAAGATTTTAGAAATAACAACGGAAAACGCTGGAAAAACTCAGCAGGCCAGGCAGCATCCGTGGGGAGAGAAACAGAGTTAACGTTTCAGGTCGAAGACCTTTTGTCAGAATTTTGCTATCGTACTAAGATTTTAGATTTAGGTAAGGCCGACTTCAACGGGATGAGGCAGAGACTGTGCGCAGTAAACCTGTTAATGGGTAAAATGACAGAAGATCAGTGGAAGGTGTTCAGAAAAGAATTTAACGTGATACAAAACCAGTTTAAACCAGTTTAGACCCAGAGGGCCTTTGTGAGACCACATCTGGAGTAGTGTGTGCAGTTTTGGTCTCCTTACCCAAGAAAGGATATACTTGCCATAGAGGGAGTGCAGCAATGGTTCACCAGACTGATTCCTGGGATGGCAGGACTGTCGTATGAGGAGAGATTGGGCCGACTAGGCCTGTATTCACTAGAGTTTAGAAGAATGAGAGGGGATCTCATTGAAACGTATAAAATTCTGACAGGGCTAGACAGACTGGACGCATGGAGGATGTTTCCCCTGGCTGGGGGGGTCTAGAACGAGGGGTCACAGTCTCAGGATACGGGGTAGGGCATTTAGGACTGAGATGAGAAATGTCTTCACTCAGAGGGTGGTGAACCTGTGGAATTCTCTACCACAGAAGGCTATGGAGACCAAGTTACTGAATATATTTAAGAAGGAGATAGATAGATTTCTAGACACAAAGGGCATCAAGAGGTATGGGGAGAGAGCGGGAATATGGTATTGAGATAGAGGATCAGCCATGATCATATTGAATGGTGGAGCAGGCTCGAAGGGCCGAATGGCCGACTCCTGCTCCATTTTTCTATGTTTAAGGGGCAACAGCTCAACTTGCCAAAAAATAACTGCCATGGACGATTAAAGAGGTAAAGGACAACATAAAACAAGAATGCAAAAAAGTAGCACAGATCCTGGCAAATGGGAGAGCTACAAAGAACAGCAAAGGGTGACAAAACAGATATTAAGAGCTATGAAAAGGGAATATGAAAAGAAACTAAATGGGAAACCAAAAAAAACGTTTACAATTATATTAGGAAAAAGAGGGTGGTTAAGAGCAATGAGATCCACTTAAAAACTGATAATGGTGATATTAGAAATGAAAATAAGGAAATGGTGGACATGTTAAATAATTACTTGGCGTCAGTATTTACAGTAGAGGAAGAGGATAGCATGCCGGACATCCCAAGGAAACTAATATTGAATCAGGGATGGGGACTCACCAAAATTAATGTAATCAAATTAACAGTAATGAAGAAAATAATGGCACTAAAAAGTGACAAATCCCCAGGACAAGATGGTTTTCATCCCAGAATTTTGAAGGAAGTAGGTGAGAACATTACAGATGCCCTAACTATGATCTTCCAAAGTTCTCTCGATTCAGAAACCATTCCTTTAGATTGGAAAAGTGCACATGGCACTCTGCTATTTAAGAAAGGAGAGAGAGGGAAACCAGGGAATTATAGACCAGTTAGCCTAACATCTGTTGTTGGGAAATTACTAGAGTCTATAGTTAAGGGTAGAGTAACTGAACACCTTGAAAATTTTCATCTGATCAGAAAGGGTCAGCATGGATTTGTGAAAGGTAGGTCATGCCTGACAAACCTGATTGAATTTTTTGAAGAGATGACTGAAGTAGTGGAAAGGGGATTGTCTATGGATGTTATTTATATGGACTTCCAGAAAGCATTCGATAAAGTCCCTCATAAGAGACTGTTAGCTAAAGTTGAAGCCCATGGAATTGAGGGCAAATTATTGACCTGGTTAGGAAATTGGCTGAGAGGCAGGAGATAGAGAGTAGGGATAATGGACAGGTACTCTCATTGACAGGATGTGACTAGCAGCATCCCACAGGGATCTGTGTTGGGGCATCAACTATTCAACTTATTTATTAACCACTTAGATGATGGAATAGAAATACACATATCCAAGTTTGCCAATGTCACAAAGATAGGCGGCATTGTAAACAGTGTAGATGCAAGCATAAAATTACACAGAGATATTAATAGATTAAATAAATGGACAAAACTGTGGCAAATGGATTTCAATATAAACAGGTGTGAGGTCATCCACTTTGGACCTAAAAAGGATAGATCATCATACTTTCTAAATGGTGAAACGCTAGAAGCAGTGGAGGTCCAAAGAGACCATGTACATAGATCATTAAAATGTCTTGGACACATGCAGAAAATAATCAAAAAGGCTAATGGAATGCTGGTCTTTATATCTAGAGGACTAGAATACAATGGGTTAGAAGTCATGCTACTGCCATGCAAAGCCCTTGTTATAGCACACCTGGAGTACTGTGTTCAGTTCTGGTCACCACACCTTAGGAAGGATATATTGGCCCAGAAATTAAACATCGATGGTTCCCGCGGGGGTAAGGATTCCCCGCGATATCGCACTCCGCGCCTACCTTTTTGTTTGGGGCCCACACGAACTTCAGTTTCAGGGCCTCTCCCTGTTGCAACCGTGCAGTGCTTGCGTGTCCCAGAGGCGCAATTAGTTCGTGCGAGCTCTGGGATCACGTGATTCAGTTAGAGCCAATGGCAGCACACCATCTTTCATTCATAGTTTTGACAGCAAGGGCTGTCAAAGCTATGAATACTACAAGCCCCCAAAAGAACAGCTAAACCTCAATTAAATTTTTAAAAAGCCATCACATTAATAAAATAACTATAGTTAAATAAATTAACCACTTTAAACAAAAAATTAAATTTGAAAAAATTTAAAATCTTTTTAAAAGTTATAAAAATAAACTTACCTTTCTTTAAAGTCTCTAAAAAAGATAAACCTGTTGAAAAAAATTTAAAATAACACTTAATTAACGACTTACCTTGTTAAAAGGGGGTCCTACGCCTGCTTTCTTTATGTGTAAAATCTTCACCACTTACCTGCGCGTTCAAACCTGAAAAAAAAACTAAGTGCACTGCGTGCGCACAACCTGTAGTGCGCACGTGGTTCACTTAGGAACCGCCCCCTTTGCAATACATGAAGTGCCGGTTTCCCGTGCATGCGCAGTGCATGCAGGAAACCGGCAATTCGGGACCTAATACGCGAGAGTACACAGTGCGTACTCTCGCGTATTAGGTCTAATTTTCGGGCCATTGGCTTGGAGGGAGTGCAGCATAGGTTTACCAGAATGATACCCGGACTTCAAGGGTTAAGTTACGAGGAGAGATTACACAAATTAGAGTTGTATTCCCTGTATTTAGAAGATTAAGGGGTGATGTGATCGAAATTGTCAAGATATTAAGGGGAAGAGATAGGGTAGATTGAGAAAAACTTTTTCCGCTGGTTGGTGAATCTAGGACTAAGGGACATAGCCTTTCAGGACTAAAGTTCGGATACACTTCTACACGCAAAGGGTGATAGAAGTTTGGAACTCTCTTCCGCAAATGGCAGTTGATGCTGGGACAATTGTTAATTTTAAAGCTGAGATTGATAGATTTTTGTTAACCAAGTGTATTAAGTGATATGGGGCAAAGGCGGGTATATGGAGTTAGGTCACAGATCAACCATGATCTCATTGAATGGAGGAATGGGCTCGAGGTGCTAAATGGCCTACTCCTGTTCCTATAAGTAAATAATGCTAAATTTTAGTCTATCCTCATAATGAAGAACTTTAAGATTTGATGTCATCCTAATGGCCTGCCTCTGCACCTTCTCCAGAGTTTCAATGTCCTTCATCATCTGCAGGGACCAAAATTGGATACAATCTTTCAAGTCTGGATATACCAGAGCCTTTTATTGCCCAGGTATCGAACTCTTCATTTTGTATTCAGTAGTTCTAGCTAGCTTTTTTTCCATTATTGAAGTGAAACTCATGGGCCTGTAATATCCAGGGTTCAATTTCTTCCCTTACTCAAATAATGGATCCACATGAGCCATTTTTCAATGCCTGGAAACCAAATCAGAGCACAATGAGCTATTTAATATATAAGCCAGTGGCTCACCCATCAACCTAGAAATTTGGGTGTGTCCATTTTTGGGTGCGCGGGGGCGCTGGGTATGATCTAGCAGTTTCTGGATCAGAGTGTCACTGTGGGAGTACCTTCACCACACGGACTGCAGCTGTTCAAGAAGGCGGCTCACCACCACCTTCTCAAGGGCAACTCGGGATGGGCAATAAATGCTGGACTTTCCAGCAATGCCCACATCCCGTGAATGAAAAAATAATTTTAAAAAGAAAATTCAGATCCGGACTTGCCCACAAAATGTCTGCTTTTATGGTTCCTCATCAGAAATACCATGTCTATAGGGATACCAAGCCCAGTTGCTGTGATTAAGAAAATAAGTACTCATAAGGCAATTAGAGATGGGCAATAAATGCTAGCTTTGCCAGTGCCGCCTACATCCTCTGAATGAATAAAAAAAATCTGCCTTTATTCTGCCCAAATATGTATTTTGACAACTCACTCTTTAATTTCTGAGCTACGTTCTTCAATTCCACTGCTTCTCTTAGTTTGGTATTATCTGCAAATGTGGCTAAATAGTGTTGCAGTTTTGTGTCCAAATCACTGTTGCAAATTAGAAACAGTACTGTTCCAAACACTGAGCCCTAGGGCATCCTGCTCAGTACTCACCCCCTACGACTCAATATAATTCCTCTAACAAGTATTGATTCCTTTCTGTCTTTCAGTCAATTCTTTATCCATTTGGTGATTTAGGAACATGGAAACATAGGAACAGGAGTAGACCATTCAGTCCCTCGAGCCTGTACCACCATTCAATTAGATCATGTCTGATCTGTACCTCAACTCCATTTACCTGCCTTTTCTCCATATCTCTTGATACCCTTACATAACAAAAATCTAGCAATCTCAGTTTTGAAAATGACAATTGACCCAGTATCCACAGCCTTTTGGGAGAGAGAGTTCCTTCACCACACAGACTGCAGCGGTTCAAGAAGGCGGCTCACCACCACCTTCTCAAGGGCAACTCGGGATGGGCGATAAATGCTGGCCTTGCCAGCAACACCCACATCCCATGAACGAATAAAAAAAAAAACAGGGCACTTAGAAAATAATAATAGGATTGGGCTGAGTCAACACAGATTTATGAAAGGGAAATCGTGTTTGACAAATCTGTTAGAGCTTTTTGAGGTTGTAAAATAGATAAGGGGGAACTAGTAGATGTGGTGTATTTGGATTTTCAGAAGGCATTCGATAAGATGCCACACAAGAGGTTATTGAACAAAATTAGGATGGGATTGGGGGTAATATAACAGCAGGGATTGAGGATTGGTTAACGGACAGAAAACAGAGAGTAGGAATAAACGGGTAATTTTCAGGTTGGCAGGCTGTATCTCATGGGGTACTGCAAGGATCAGTGCTTGGGCCTCAGCTATTCACAATTCATATCAATGATTTGGATGAGGGGACCAAATGATATATATCCAAGTTTGCTAATGATTCAAAGCTGGGTCGGAATGTAAGTTGTGAGGAGGATGCAAAGAGGCAATTATATAGGGCCCTGGTGAGACCACACCTGGAGTATTATGTACAGTTTTGGTCTCCTTACCTAAGGAAGGATATACTTGCCATAGAGGGAGTGCAACGAAGGTTCACCAGACTGATTCTTGGGGTGGGGGGATTGTCCTATGAGGAGAGATTGAGTAGACTAGGCCTATATTCTCTAGAGATGAGAAGAATGAGAGGTGATATCATTGAAACATACAAAATTCCTACAGGGCTTGACAGGGTAGATGCAGGGAGGATGTTTCCCCTGGCTGGGGAATCTAGAACCAGGGGTCACAGTCTCATAATAAGGGGTCGGCCATTTAGGACTGAGATGAGGAGAAATTTCTTCACTCAGAGGGTGGTGAATCTTTGGAATTCTCTACACCAGAGGGTTATGGAGGCTCAGTTGTTGAGTATATTCAAGTCAGAGATCGATAGATTTTTGGATATTAAGGGAATCAAGGGATATGGGGATTGTGCAGGAAAGTGGAATTGAGGTAGAAGATCAGCCATGATCTTATTGAATGGTGGAGCAGGCTCGATGGGCCAAATGGCCTACTCCTGCTCCTACTTCTTATGTTCTTATGTTCTTCCTTTCGTTCCTTCTGCCTTTGAATTTGCCTTATGCTACTTGCTTCGCTATATATCCTCACAAGCTTGTTATATGTAGATGGTCATGTGTTCCATTTTGTTTTGAGACCAGCTGCTTTGTTATGGTTTATATGTATGAAAAAAATTCATTTTAGAAATAATAGCTTTTGAAAAAAGAAATGGGATCAGTGTTGCCTTTATAGCTTTCTGCTTACTACGTAAATACTCTATGTGATGGTATAATTTACATCAAAAACTGCTATCTGTATACATTTGACACTATTGACCATCATATTTCCCATAGAGTTAGCTGCCTTCACAAAAGGTTTTAGTCTGATTTTAACTTGTTACCAATAATAAGTTAAACCATCAAATAAAGGCAACTTCTTCCCCCTATTTTCTTCCCATCTCTCTTGAAGGTGTTGATTCTTACTGGGTACAATTACAGAGGAACTGGCAGCCTCGTGTGCTTTCCCCTAGTTGGCATTCTTCAGGCACCAGCCGAGACACCAGCCTGCTCAACCATGGAGGGCATTGCTGCTATGTTTTTTAAAAATTTGTTCATGGGATGTGGGCGTCGCTGGCAAGGCCGGCATTTATTGCCCATCTCTAATTGCCCTTGAGAAGGTGGTGGTGAGCCGCCTTTTTGAAAGGCGGCTCACCATCCAAAAATGGTGGGGAACCAGGTGTCTAATGAGGGTGAGGAACTTAACGTAATTAATATAAGTAGAGAAAAAGTACCAGAGAAACTAATGGGACTAAGAGCTGACAAATCCCCAGGACCTGATGGCCTACATCCTAGGGTTCTAAAAGAGGTGGTGAAGAGATATTGGATGCATTGGTTTTGATCTTCTAAAATCCCCTAGATTCTGAAATGGTACCAGCAGATTGGAAGGTCGCAAATGTAACACCGCTATTCAAGAAAGGAGGGAGAGAAAAAACAGGGAACTACAGGCCAGTTAACCTGACATCAGTCATCGGGAAAATGCTGGGATCCATTGTAAAGGAAGTGGTATCAAGTCACTTAGAAAATCATAACATGATTAGGCAGAGTCAACATGGTTTTATGAAAGGGAAATCGTGTTTGACAAATTTATTAGAGTTTTCTGAGGATGTAACTAGCATAAAGGTGAACCAGTGGATGTAGTATATTTGGATTTCTAAAAGGCATTCGATAAGGTGCCACATAAAAGGTTACACAAGATTAGGGCTCATGGGTTGGGGGTAATATAGTAGCATGGATAGAGGATTGGTTAACGGACAGAAAACAGAGAGTAGGGATAAACGGATCTTTTTCAGGTTGGCAGGCGGTAACTAGTGGGGTGCCGCAAGTATCAGTGCTGGGGCCTCAGCTATTTACAATCCATATTCATGACCTAGCTGAAGGGACTGAGTGTAATGTATCCAAGTTTGCTGATGATACAAAGCTAGGTAGGACAGTAAGCTGTGAGGAGAACACAAAGGCTGGATTTTGATACTGGGGTGGGCTGGGGTCATGTCATCCACTTTTCATGTTATCCACCCTGACTCCAATTGGATGTGGGAGATTGATGCAATTTTCACCTAATTGGGCAATTGAGTTCCAGCATGTGGGAACCCATGACCCAATTAGTGTTTTCAGTCTGAAAGTCGCCTCTGATGATGTCATCATTGCTGCTGCATTGAAGGTCTGCAAAGACTGCCTGGCCTTTGCTGTGAGAGGACCTGGAGGCAAAATGAGCAGCAGCAGCCCGAAGTCTGCTCCCAGGCCGCCGCTGCCGCCACCACCGCCACCACTACCACCACAATCTCCGTTGTAATAGTGGACCTGCAGCTGATAGTCAGCAATCCAAATGTGCTACCGCCAGGTTTCACATTCGTGGTTCAGAACAGGTGTGCTTCACATGGAAAAAGGGTTAAAATCACAAAGGCCTTTCAAAATGGCATTATAGAGGCAATTTAGTGCTTGTTAAGGGCCTTAACGGCCTATCCCGCCTCTTGGAGGCGGGACGGAGTCGGGACCAGCAGACACGATTTAATGAAAATTGCGTGGAGGCGGGATGGAGGCGGGCTTGTGCCCGCCCGCCCGTTTTCGCAATTTTAACCCCCCACATGCCTCCAAACCCACCTCCACGGGTCAATGAAAATTCTACCCAAAGAGTCTGCAAAGGGATATAGATAGATTAAGTGAGTGAGCAGTAAAGTGGTAGGTGGAGTATAATGTAGAGAAATGTGAGGTTATTCACTTTGGTAGGAAGAATAGAAAAACAGAATATTTTTTAAATGGTGAGAAACTTTCAAATGTTGGTGTTCAGAGAGATTTGGGTGTCCTTGTGCAAGAAATACAGAAAGCTAGCATGCAAGTACAGCAAGCAATAAGGAAGGCAAATGGCATCTTGGCCTTTATTGCAAGGGGGTTGGAGTATAAGAGTAAGGAAGTATTGCTACAATTGTACAGGGCCTTGGTGAGACCACACCTGGAGTACTGTGCACAGTTTTGGTCTCCTTATCTAAGGAAGGATATACTTGCCTTGCAGGCAGTGCAACAAAGGTTCACTAGATTGATTCCTGGGATGAGAGGGCTGTCCTATGATGAGAGATTGTGTAGATTGGGCCTATACTCTCTGGAGTTTAGAAGAATGGGAGGTGATCTCATTGAAACATACAAGATTCCGACGGGGATTGACAGGGTAAATGCTGAGAGGTTGTTTCCCCTGGCTGGAGTGTCTAGAATTAAGGGGCATAGTCTCAGGACATTTAAGACTAAGATGAGGAAGAATTTCTTCACTCGGAGGGTTGTGAATCTTTGGAATTCTCTGCCCCAGAGGGCTGTGAATGCTGAAGCATAGAAGATAGGAGCAGGAGTAGGCCATTCGGCCCCTCGAGCCTGCTCGCCATTTAATGAGATCATGGCTGATCATCCAAAATCGGTACCCTGTCCCTGCTTTCTCCCCATATCCCTTGATCTCTTTAGCCTTAAGAAATATATCTATCTCCTTCTTGAATATATTTAATGAATTGGCCTCAACTGCCTTCTGTGGTAGAGAATTCCACAGGTTCACCACTCTCTGGGTGAAGAAATTCCTCCTCATCTCAGTCCTAAATGGCTTACCCCTTATCCTTAGACTGTGACCCCTGGTTCTGGACTCCCGCGCCATCGGGAACATTCTTCCTGCATCTAGTCTGTTTAGTCCTGTTAGAATTTTATAAGTTTCAATGAGATCCCCTCTCATTCTTTGAAAATCTAGCGAATATAAGCCTAATCAACCCAATCTCTCTTCATACGTCATTCCTGCCATCCCAGGTATCAGTCTGGTAAATCTTCGCTGCACTCCCTCCATGGCAAGAACATCCTTCCTCAGATAAGGCGACCAAAACTGCACACAATACTCAAGGTGTGGTCTCACCAAGGCCTTGTACAACTGCAGCAAGACATCCTTGCTCCTGTACTCGAATCCTCTCGCTATGAAGGCCAACATACCATTTGCCTTCTTAACTGCCTGCTGCACCTGTATGCTTACCTTCAGCGACTGGTGCACAAGGACTCCCAGATCTCGTTGCACTTCCCCTTTTCCCAATCTATTGCCGTTCAGATAATAATTTGTCTTCCTGTTTTTGCCACCAAAGTGGATAACCTCGCATTTATCCACATTATACTGCATCTGCCATGCATCTGCCCAATCACCCAACCTGTCCAAATCATACTGGAGTTTCTCTGCATCCTCTTCACAGCACACATGCCCACCCATGGAGATATTACATCTAGTTCCCTCGTCTAGATCATTAATATATATTGTGAATAGCTGGGGTCCTAGCACCGATCCCTGTGGTACCCCACTAGTCACTGCCTGCCACTCGGAAAAAGACCCGTTTATTCCAACTCTTTGCTTCCTGTCTGCCAACCAGTTCTTTATCCAAATCAGTACCTTACCCCCAATCCCATGTGCTTTAACTTTGCACGCTAATCTCTTGAGTCTTTGACTATATTCAAGGCTGAGATAGATAGATTTTTAGACTCTAGGGGAATCAAGGGATATGGAGATTGGGCGGGAAAGTGGAGTTGAGGTCAATGATCAGCCATGATCTTATTGAACGGCGGAGCAGGCTCGAGGGGCCATATGGCCTACTCCTGCTCTTACTTCTCATGTTTTTATGTTCTTGAACCGCTGCAGTCCATGTGGTGAAGGAACTCCCACAGTGCTGTTAGGTAGGGAGTTCCAGGATTTTGACCCAGCAACAATGAAGTTAAGCTACAATGGGCATTAGTACCCCTGGGTTAGGGAGTGTGTGTAAAAAAAAATATCCGCCAGGATTCCCATTCCTTCCAGTCACCCTTTTGGAAGGTGCGTGCATAAGCACACGATCAAGGATAGATGTGGAAGAGGGCAGCTCACCACCACTTTCTCAAGGGCAACTAGGGATGGGCAATAAATGCTGGCCTTGCCAGTGATGCCCAGATCTAATGAACGATTTAAAAAAAAAACTGCTACAACAGCAGCACATTTCGGGTAAGGAATTAGGGAGTTTCTGGTCTTTATGGCTCAGGACTACGCTACAGAAAACATACTTTCAATGACTGGATGTGGTACAGCTGGCACAATATTGCAGAAAAAGGGGGCTCAATGTTACTGAAAATTAGGATCTGTATCTGATGGAACCAGGAAAACAGTTCTACGGAGCATGAGGTCCCATTTTCCTATAATAATGTCCCAACTATACTGCACCCCAGAATCCATTGGATAAAGTTGGTGAACAGTTGAGCTAAATAAAATAAAATGGCATGGTGTCAAAGAGTGTTTCAATTACATTAAGACTGTCATGGAGAAGATCTCATCCAACTTCAAGGCCTGTCAGAGTTCGTGCCGCCTTGGCCCCTTGGAAGCTTGCGGGAGGTGATGCAGCAAACGGTTTGCCTTGGAAGCAGCAGAGGAAATTTATGATTTGAGTAATCATGAGTAAAGATTCCAGCATGGAATAAATTTAAGTAAGTATAAATAAAAAACTTATAAATTTGTTGTTATTAGTAACATCTGAAATATAATATTTTCCATTACCCTAGGTCTTTCTTTGGATTGAAAAAGTTGACATTGTGTGTGCATTATTAGTTGGTCTTGGCAAGGTACTTTATAGCTGTATAAATATTGTAAGTTTATTTTATAACCCCAGAGCTTCATTTTCTTCTCATTTTTACCGTATTCATACGGCAGCACAGCTGGTGAAGGCAGCCTCGACTTTAATACAAATGAAGCAGCATAAATGGGTCCAGGGCACAATTTCAAAATTTTCAGATGATACAAAACTTGGAAATATAGTGAACAGTGAGGAGGATAGTGATAGACTTCAAGGGGACATAGGCAGGCTGGTGGAATGGACGCTGACACTATCGAGTTCAGAGAATGTACAACGCTGACACTATCGATCAGAGAATGTACAACGCTGACACTATCGAGTTCAGTGAATGTACAATGCTGACACTATCGAGTTCAGAGAATGTACAAAGCTGACACTATCGAGTCCAGAAAATGTACAACGCTGACACTATCGAGTTCACAGAATGTTAAACACTGACACTATCGAGTTCACAGAAAGTTAAACGCTGACACTATCGATTAAAACAATGTCCAATGCTGATACTATCAAGTTCAGAGAATGTACAACGCTGACACTATCATAAGAACAGAAGAACATAAGAAATAGGAGCAGGAGTAGGCCAATTGGCCCCTCGAGCCTGCTCCGCCATTCAATAAGATCATGGCTGATCTGATCCTAAACACCAATCTACTATCACAGAACCATCTCCTGAACCTAACAGAATTGGACACATGAAATAGGAGCAGGATCAGGCTACACGGCCCCTGGGCCCGCTACGCTACCCACAGGGCCATGACCGATCCGAACCTAGACTCATGTCCAAATTCCTGCCCGCTTCCCGTAACCCTTAATTCCCTTTACTTCTAGGAAACTGTCTATTTCTGTTTTAAATTTATGTAATGATGTAGCTTCTACAGCTTTTTGGGGCAGCATATTCCATGGACCTACCACCCTCTGAGTGAAGTAATTCCTTCTCATCTCAGTTTTGAAAGAGCAGCCCCTTATTCTAAGACTATGCCCCCTAGTTCTAGTTTCACCCATCATCGGGAACATCCTCCCCGCATCCATCCAATCCAACCCCTTCACAATCTTATATGTTTCAATAAGATCGCCTCTCATTCTTCTGAACTCCAATGAGTAGAGTCCCAATCTACCCAACCTCACCTCATATGTCCATCCCCTCATCCCCGGGATTAACCGAGTGAACCTTCTTTGTACTGACTCGAGAGCAAGTATGTCTTTTCTTAAGTATGGACACCAAAACTGTATGCAGTATTCCAGGTGCGGTCTCACCAATACCTTGTACAACTGAAGCAATACCTCCCTATTTTTATATTCTATCCCCCTAGCAATGAAAGCCAACATTCCATTGGCCTTCTTAATCACTTGCTGCACCTGCATACTAACCTTTTGAGTTTCGTGCACCAGGACCCCCAGATCCCTTTGTACTTCAGTACTTTCCAATTTCTTGCCATTAAGATAATAACTTGCTCTACTATTTTTCCTGCCAAAGTGCATAACCTCACACTTTCCAGTATTGTATTCCATCTGCCAAATCTCTGCCCACTTGCTTAGCCTGTCTATGTCCCCTTGCAGATTTTTTATGTCCTCCTCACTCACTACTTTCCCTCCCATCTTAGTATCATCTGCAAACTTTGATATGTTACACTCGGTCCCCTCCTCCAAATCGTTAATATAGATTGTAAAGAGTTGGGGACCCAGCACTGACCCCTGCGGAACACCACTAGTTACTGATTGCCAGTCTGAGAATGAACCATTTATCCCAACTCTCTGCATTCTGTTAGATAGCCAATCCTCTATCCATGCCAGAATATTACCCCCAATCCCGTGATTTTTTATCTTAAGCAATAATCTTTTGTGTGGCACCTTGTCAAATGCCTTTTGGAAGTCTAAATACACCACATCCACTGGTTCCCCTTTATCCACCCTGTGTGTTACTTCCTCAAAGAACTCCAGCAAATTTGTCAAACATGACTTCCCCTTCATAAAACCATGCTGACTTTGTCCTATTAAATTATGATTATCCAAATGTCCTGTTACTGTCTCCTTAATAATGGACTCCAAAATTTTACCTACCACAGATGTTAGGCTAACCGGTCTATAGTTTCCAGCCTTCTGTCTACTGCCCTTTTTAAATAAGGGTGTTACATTAGCAGTTTTCCAGTCTGCCGGGATCTTTGCTGAGTCCAGGGAGTTTTGGAAAATTATTACCAATGCATCCACAATCCCTACCGCCACTTCCCTCAAGACCCTAGGATGTAAGCCATCAGGTCCAGGTGATTTATCCGCCTTGAGTCCCATTATTTTACCGAGTACCACTTCCTGAGTGATTTTGATCGTGTTTAGCTCCTCCCCCCCTATAGCCCCCTGTTTGTCCAGTGTTGGGATATTCTTAGTGTCCTCTACTGTAAAGACTGATACAAAATATTCATTCAGTGTATTTGCCATCTCCATATTTCCCACCATTAATTTCCCGGTCTCATCCTCTAAGGGACCAACATTTACTTTAGCCACCCTTTTTCTTTTTATATAACTGTAAAAACTCTTACTATCTGTTTTTATAGTTTTTGCTAATTTACTTTCATAATCTATCTTCCCTTTCTTAATCAATCTTTTTGTTATTTTTTGCTGTCTTTTAAAGTTTTCCCAATCCTCTATCCTCCCACTAGATTTGGCTACCGTATAAGCCCTTGTTTAGTCAAATACTATCCTTAATTTCTTTACTTAGCCACGGATGACTGTCTTTTCTTTTACACCCTTTTCTTCTCTGTGGAATATATATTTTTTGGAAGTTGTAAAATAACTCCTTAAATGTACACCACTGATCATGTATCGTCTTACCCTTTAATCTATTTTCCCAATCCACTCTACTAAATTCCGCTCGCATACCTTCATAGTCTCCTTTATTCAAGCTTAGCACGCTTGTTTGAGATCCAACCTTCTCACCCTCTAATTGAATATGGAATTCAACCATGTTATGGTCACTCATTCCAAGGGGATCCTTTACTAGGACATTTTTAATTAATCCTGTCTCGTTACACAGGACCAGATCTAAGGTTGCTTGCCCCCTGGTCGGTTCAGTTACATACTGCTCAAGAAACCCATCCCTAATACACTTAATGAACTCATCCTCAAGGCAGCCCTGCCCAATTTGATTTGTCCAATTAATATGATAGTTAAAATCCCCCATAATTATAGATGTTCCCTTATTATAAGCCTCAACTATTTCCTGATTGATACTCCGTCCAACAGAGTTGCAACTGTTCGGAGGCCTATAGACTATGCCCACTAGTGTTTTTTCCCCTTATTATTCCTTATCTCCACCCAAACTGTTTCATTATCCTGATCTTTTGACCCAATATCATTTCTCTGTATTACAGTGATTCCTTCCTTTATTAACATAGCCACCCCACCTCCCCTTCCTTCCAGCCTGTCCTTCCTGATCGTTAAATAACCTGGTATGTTTAATTCCCAGGCATTGTCACCCTGCAGCCATGTTTCTGTAATGGCCACAAGATCATACCCATATGTAGTTATTTGTGCCATTAACTCATCTATTTTGTTACAAATGCTACGTGCATTCAGATAGAGAACTTTCAAATATGTTTTGTGACACTTAGTTCCTGCTTTTGCCCTTTTTATTACTTTACCTTTTACTCCATACCTTCTGCCCCTTCCTGACACACTCTGGTTTTTAATTTCCCCACTGCTACCTAAGTCTATGACCTTCTCTGTTGTCATTTTTATTATTTGCTCTCTAGGAACCTCCCCCCCACTAGTTAGTTTAAAGCCCTCTCTACAGCCCTAGTTATATGATCCACCAGGACTCTAGTCCCAGCACTGGTCAAGTGAAGCCCGTCCCAACGGAACAGCTCCCTCCTGCTCCAGTACTGGTGCCAGTGTCCCAGGAAGCAAAACCCATTTCTCCCACACCAGTCTTTGAGCCACTCATTTAACTCTCTAATTTTATTTGTCCTAGCCAAATTCGCTCGTGGCTCAGGTAATAATCCAGAGATTATTACCCTTGAGGTTCTGTTTTTTAATTTGACCCCTAGCTGCTCATACTCCTTTAACAGAACCGGCTTCCTTGTCCTATCTATGTCATTTGTACCAACATGGACCACGACAACTGGATCCACCCCCTCCCACTGCAAGTTTCTTTCCAGCCCAGAGGAGATGTCCTTAACCCTGGCAGGCAACACAGCCTACGGGACTCTCGCTCTCGGCTGCAGATAACTCTTTCTATCCCCCTAATAATACTATCCCCTACCACTACAACATTTCTATTTACTCCCCCCTCTTGAATGGCCCCCTGTTCCACAGTGCTGTGGCCAGGTTGCTCATCCTCCCTGCAGTCCCTGCTCCTGTCCCCACAGGGAGTAAGAACCTCTAACCTCTAACCTGTTGGACAAGAGCAAGGGCTGCGGCTCCTCCAACACTACCTCCTGGATCCCCGTACCTGCCTCACTCGTAGTCACACCGTCCTGTCCCTGACCATGGGCTACATCTGAATTAATTAACTGCATAGGTGTGACCACCTCCTGAAACATAGAGTCCAGGTACTTCTCCCCCTCCCTGATGTGTCGCAGTGTCTGAAGCTCAGACTCCAGCTCATCAACACGGAACTGGAGTTCCTGTAGCAACAGACACTTGTCACAGATGTAATCACCGTGAGCCTCAATGGGGTCCACCGGCTCCCACATCTCGCAACAGTAACACATCACCTGCTCCATTCTATGTAATTATTTAAATTTTTTATTGTTAGTTATGGACACTCTCTGCCCGATTATAGATGCTAGTATCCCCTCTAATTAATTGGATTTAAATTAAATCAATCCCTCTAAATTACACCAGTTAAATGGTTTACCAACAGTCACTCTGCATCAGAAAGGCCTTATTAACTACAACCCACAGAGTTTAAGTTTAAAAAGAGAGAAATACTCACCTGCTTTCTGGTGATGTCACACATTCGATTATTTTTACCTCTCTCCCTCCCTCCGAGTTCGGAGACTGGTCCCGCCTTACCTGGTCTCTGGAGCCTTTTAAACCCTCTGCCGCCGCCTTGCCTCACGCAGGTCCGCCGCCGCACCAGGAAGCTGACAAAGATGGAAAAAGGAACCAACCAACCAACCAACCAACCAACCAACCAACCAACCAACCAACCAACCAACCAACCAACCAACCAACCAACCAACCAACCAACCAACCAACCAACCAACCAACCAACCAACCAACCAACCAACCAACCAACCAACCAACCAACCAACCAACCAACCAACCAACCAACCAACCAACCAACCAACCAACCAACCAACCAACCAACCAACCAACCAACCAACCAACCAACCAACCAACCAACCAACCAACCTCACAGCTCTGCACTCTGTGACAAACTGCACTCTAGTCTCCCTTATTTATACTGCTGAGATTTAAATAAGTGAGCTCTCTGGCAGTTACAGAACCAGATTAGACCAGTTAATTAATTAATTACTGTCACCTGCTCTCCAGCACAGAGCTTGCTTAGCCCTGCCCAAGCCTGGAAGAAACTTAAAACTTGAAACAGTAAATTTAAATGCTAATTGCAAGCACACAAGACTAGAAATTATAAAAATTTATAAAAATAAGAGATTAACCTTTAAGATTTACTCCCTCCCAATTTCAAAAAATGTACAACACTGACACTATCGAGTTCAGAGAATGCAGAACGCTGACACTATCGAGTTCACAGGATGTACAACGCTGACACTATCGACCTCAGAGAATGTACAACGCTGGCACTATCGAGTTCAAAGAATGTACATGGCTGACACTATCGAGTTTACAGAATGTACAACGCTGGCACTATCGAGTTCAAAGAATGTACATGGCTGACACTATCGAGTTTACAGAATGTACAACGCTGACACTATCGAGTTCAGAGAATGTACAACGCTGACACTATCGAGTTCAGAGAATGTACAACGCTGACACTATCAAGTTCAGAGAATGTACAACGCTGACACTATCGAGTTTACAGAATGTCCAACGCTGACACTATCGAGTTCAGAATATGTGCAACGCTGACACTATCAAGGTCACTGAATGTACAACGTTGACACTATCGACTTCAGAGAATGCACAATGCTGATACCATCGAGTTCAGAGAATGAAGAATGCTGACACTATCAGCAGGTGGAACACAAGGAGGAGGAACCTGAGGTGCACATGACACCAACAGTGGGATGCCCTGATAATTGCACGATTTATTTAAGTTGCACCAGGGCACCTATCTGGCTCCCAGATGCTGTACCAACTTCCCACCACCCCCCACCCCACCAACACCACAAAGCAGTCCTAAAGTAACCAAACTATTCCTGTCACACACACACCCATTGCTCGAGGTTAATTAATGTCTAATCATTCACTCCAAGTGACAAGCCACTTCCCAGGTAGCAGCCAAAAATGGACAAGACGGGAAAGTGGTGCCAAGAAATAAATTTATGTGTGTCATGAATAGAACTGAAACTTAACACTAACATTTTGGCAAACATCCATGTGCATGCCCTTGAGCATCGACAATTGTGTCATTTTTCTTTTCCGAGTGCTTCTACGAGATGCGATCCTTGTGGTTTCAGCAGAGCTAGAGTGAGGCTGCTCACTTCCCTGCTGTGTCTGCTTCGACACTTTTGCCGCATGTCCTCTGGCTTTTGGAGCCTGTGAGGGCCCCGCCAAAGACTGCTCCTCCTGCAACTGTGCAGGGGCAGACTCGGCCATCAGGATCCGAGGCAGCATGTGGGGCTCTGACATAGGGGGAGGCAACGGGGGAGAAGTGGGGGCACTTTGAGCAGAGCTCCCACTTCCATGTCCCCTCTCACCATCATCCCTGGCATGGGCCACCCCCACTTCCCTGCTCGCAGGGAGCTGGAGAGCACCTTGCTGCACATCAATGGGGCGATGAATGCACAAGTCTACGTTAGTATCCCTTCTCGAGATGAGTTCAATAAGAGATTGCAAGCTGTTGTTCACAGTAAGCATGTTCTCGTTTGACTAGCGCATTAGCTGCTCCATGCAGGTGGCCATCCTTTCCGTGCAAGAGCAGATCATCGCCATCGCCTGCGACATGGTGCTGCTCATGTTGGAGATGGACTCCTCCATTCTCTCTACAATCGTGCACATCATGACTGGAAAAGCTGCCAGAGCCTCGCGTATTTGTTGCTGCTCCTCCAAGATCAACCTCTTTGTCGACGGACCCCGAGGTTCAGCATCTTCATCGAGCGAGGACATCTACTGCTGTTCCTGTCTCCATCATCTGTTCTTGCTCACCTGTGATGTGTGAGACACCAGGTGACAACACTACGCTATGTCTCACTGGACCCACCGACGTGCGCATATCTGCGTTGGTGCTGGGTGCGCATGGGTCTGGTGATGGTGCACTCTCAGAAACCGCAGATTCCTCTGAGGAGTTGCCTTCCTCCTCTGGCTGGACAGTGGGGTGGGCGGGGGGGCAATTGATGGACCTGTGGGAGAGTAAAGACATGAATTAGAACTCTTATGATAAGAATGTTTAACATTACCATTATGCACATAATGATATTTCACTGGCTGCTCACATCAAGTCACCATGAGTGACTGTTGTATGCCATGTGGGATATTTAATTCTGTCACCAGGTTGCTGGGAGGTCCCCCTCTCGCTGTCTCCCACCGCCAGCAGCTCTGCCACTCCGCTTAATTCCAGCGCCTCCTCCTCTGCTGGTGTCAAAGTTGTGTCTATTGGAGGGCCACCTCCGGTTCTTTGTCTCTCTCTATTGTTCTGCACTCTCTTCTCTTGAAAGGAGGGAAAGAAGAGAACTTTGAGTGAGAGTGGTGTAATGAGTGTAAGGGATGAATGGGCTATATCTGTAGAGGGTGACTATGGGGAAGTGGCATGACATTGCCAAATGGCCTCCTTCTGTGGCGTTACTTGCTATGATTGCATTAGGATGAGGGTGAGTGTCAGTGGTGGTTAGTCAGATGGGGATGTGAGTAGGTGCACAGACAGAGAGGGATGGATGCACCTGCAAGGTAGGTTGGTGTGAGGAGTGATGTGCAGGAGTAGGCTTGGGAAGGCAGAGCGATGGGATTGGGGTAACACGCACATAAGGATGTGGCATTGTACTTACCTTTCCTGACCTCATGAGATCATTAAATCTCTTGGAACACTGTATCCAGGAGCAGCTCGCCATGCCATCTTGGTTTCACTGGCTGCTCTCTTCCTGCCATTACCAGGGAATAGGACCTCCCTCTGTGCTCTGGATGGATCAGCATAGGTACCTCTCCCAACCACCTCTACAACAACCTTCAAAGTGTGCAAGGCTCCTTTAAATCTCTGAGCTGAAGGCGAGTCATCAGACCCGCTCCAGTTAATTGGCTGGGAAACCCGCATTACTCAGTCAATTGATCTAATTCAGTTAAATGCACAGTGGAGAGCGCGCTGGTGAAAAGTTTGTGATGGTGACCCGCTACACGGCACCACCATTCCCCCCTCCCACCCCCCCACCGCCCCCCCCCCCCCCCGCCCCCACCCCACACCCAAATCCACTCACAGGTAAAACTTCCGGCCAATGGCTTTGCTCTTCCCAATATTTAGCTGGACGAAATTTCTGCTCATGAAGTACTGGATGTCGGACAAGCAGTGTGACAAATCAAAGGCAGTGGAGGGGTCGAGAGAGGTGGTGGTGAGGTAGAGATTCCGAAGGAGACCAAACCAATATGTTATGTAGTAAGTATATTTTATTAATAGATTTAAAATAACACATGGCAGGACAAGCTGACCCACTAGCAAAGGACAATCCTTACACTCAAGAACCGGGTAATATTGGGTCTGTTGTATTAACTTCAACAAGTTAAAGTTAATACAACAGACCCAATATTACCCGGTTCTGCTAGGAAGAATGTTGACTTCAAGAATCTTTCTTCTCTGCCTCCACATGTGGAACTTCTTGTACTTTTTCATACCTAGCCTTATCTTGTTGTTCATATTCCTTTCAGTCTAGCTATTTGGGAGATTGATAGCTTTCTAGATCTAATCAAGGACTCTCCCCTCATCTTGTTATTTACAGCCTGTTTGTCTGCCTAATGTGGGAGATTGACAGCTGCTACATCTCATCAAGCACTTCTTGGCCTGTTGGAAAAGCATGCTGGGATACTTAGCCTTTCCAATACATAAAATATCTAAATAAGCATTTACAGGTGTTCTAGGCCAGCGGTTCCCAACCTTTTCCTTTATGCGGACCACTACATCGTCATCAGAAGCTTTTGCGGACCACAACGTAAGCAAGCCGTTTAAAACATTTTGTGAATAATATCACAACTTACCTCTGGCACTATTTTTAGCCTTCTCTTCACTTGCCATGTTCAATGTGAAGTTGTTCTTCGCCATTCTGTTGCAGTTTTTACACTCTTGTCTTGCCTTCTGGTTTTGAAGCCGCCTGAATTCTGCGCCATTTACCGTCATGGCCTTAAATCCCTTTTTCTCTTCTGGATGCATTGTTTGTTAGTTCCGTTGGACCAGGCTGGACTCTAATGATGCTCAGTACCTTTGCTTTGTATTCAGAATCACCTCCTTGAAGGAACTCCATAGAACAACTACAGCAAAAACCTCCACATCTAGTTTAAACACTCCCCATATTCTATCTGTCCTGCCTGCCAAAACCTCAAACCTTTTTGTTTCGGTGGAACCCATCAGGTCTCTATAAGCTCCCTCTATTCCGAAAGCTGTAGCACTGTTTCATGAAACGAACCCCTGTTTCACTACAGCAAAGGCTCAGCGACGCTTGGTCTGCCTAATTCCCCTCTGTCTCTCTTGACTAAGATGCGGAGATGCCGGTGTTGGACTGGGGTGGACAAAATTGAGAGGTCGCACAACACCAGGTTATAGTCCAACAGTTTTATTTGAAATCACAAGCTTTCGGAGCTATCGATTGCTCCTTCCTCAGGCTTTTGGCGATTCTGTATCTAATTTACTTCACCTGAGGAAGGAGCAATCGATAGCTCCGAAAGCTTGTGATTTCAAATAAAACTGTTGGACTATAACCTGGTGTTGTGCGACCTCTCTTGACTAACACATGACACGGGTAGTATTTCAGAAAGTGCTACAATTGACAAGTATTGGGGACTCCAGGACAATCCTGGAGGGGTGTGTAAAACATGTTTTGAAATTAGCTGGAGAGAAATGTGAGGTGACAGGTCTCGAGGGGCAGACTGAGCAGAGGGTCTGTACATTGAATGGGGACATGTCAAAAAGAGCCAGAAGAGTTAGGGATTCAGAAACACAAACCTCTCCGAATGGTTACTTCCTCCCTGCCTGTTCCGAATTTTTGCCAGACACTTTTCAGGTTTAACATGGATGGTGGGGGCGGGGGGGGAGGCTGGTATTCGTGTCGTCACAGTCAAACCTCTGCCCGAACCAAACTCCCAGTCACAGGATTAGAATGGCGGAGGCCGGCAGATTCCCCTTCACTGTTGGTGCAATCATTCTTTTCACAATTAAGTGCTCTTTTCCTGTTACTTTCGATTTACATACTCGGTTTTTATCGAACAGTGATTATTTTATATCGGAATCATGTTTAAGGGATGTGGTGTGCTCATTGTCTGTACAATAACTCTGTGACCCAGTGTGAGAAGTAAAACACGAACCGCCCAGCGTGGGGCTCGAACAATCCGGACAGCTTTTATCACACTTGTTTAGAGCGTGGTGCTGATATCGCTAAGGGCACGGGTTTAATCCCTGTACGGGTCATCAGCAGTTTATTTCTTACTTTTTCGGTTTCTCCTGACATTGAAAATCCAGACTTTACAAAAAATCTACACAAGCTGTCAGGGGGAACTTATTTTCAATAACATCCATTTCAGCTTTGCACTGGGCGGAGCAACACATCTCTCTGTTTATTTGTCTTTCTTCGGTTTGCTGAGAAACGTTTAACTGGCGGCCTGTTTCCGTTAATGGTCACAGGCAGCAACAGACAGACAGAGCGTGTCTGACCGCCCCGAGATGTGTAAAAGGCATCAGTTTAGGACAAATGTATCAAATCAAATGTTCACCCGGCCCCGAGAGAGACAAAAACCAGAGAAAGGGGCAGAAGGAAATAGAGAAATAAAAGCTAAATACAGCCAATAGAAATAGTTTCCATCCTTGATGTCTCTCTCTATTCAAACCCAACCCTTCAGTGGCAGATAAAAGACTTCAGCTTAAACTGGTAAGTTCGAGAAAAGGACCCAAAGAAAGAGACACAAAATATCTAAAAGCCGCCGAATCCCATCTGAGCTATTTCGGCCTCACATCAAAGTGATTTTCGTGTCATTCTTTTAAAGAAACTCTGATCCCTCCTGCTCATTAATCACTTCAGGGGAATGGGACCCGACCAGATCTCGGAACTCGGGTTATGTTAATGTTCTGCTGACGTGTTTATAAACATCTAAAGCTGTCACTCCAGGGGAGACCTCACAGGGTTGGACACGCAGTGAAGTATACTGAAGTTTTTATAAGAAGTTGCTGAGCACAACATGTGTGTAAAATTCCCCGTTGTTTAACCGGCACTGATGCGTTGTGAAGGGTGAGACTGGCCCGATGTCCCACAGAGCCGCACTGACGCCGAGCTGTAGGTGAAATGATATGAAGTTCAAATAGAGAGAGATAAGAGTCCAGAATCATGGAGAGATTTACTGATATTGTTGTTGTATCTCATTTACATCAAACACTCCTTGGACTCTCTCCCTCGGAATTCAGAGCTGGGGATCGCCTGTAAAATCAGCAGTAAAAATAACCACCCAACCTGGGGCTCGAACCCACGAGCTTGAGATTAAAAGCCGCATGTTCTATCGACTAAGCTAGCCGGCCCTGTCTGCAACAATTCTCTCTGTCTGTCTTTATCAGTAAATCGAACGGCCAAACCCCGATTGAAAGATGAATTCCACTCACTGACCGATCATAAAACCCAGACCTTCTGCTATTTCACCTTATAAGATCAGCCATGATCTCATTAAATGGCGGAGCAGGCTCGAAGGGCCGCATGGCCTACTCCTGCTCCTATTTCTTCTGTTCTTAAACATTCACATCCATTTTGCTCAGTATTTATTTCTCTCTCTTTTTTTATTCTGTTCGTGCTTTTTCTTAGAAGCGTTCCACTGTAGTTATTTATTAGAAGGAAGAAATGAACAGAAGTGATTCACTGGAATGGTACCAGGGATGAGGGATTTCAGAATGTGGGGGCCTGGAGAAGCTGGGGTTGTTCTCCTTAGAGCAGAGGTTTTGACAGAGGTGTTTAAATTCATGAATGGGTTTGATATCGTAAATGAGGAGAAACATTTTTCCAGTGGTTAAAGAGTCGGTGACCAGAGGACACAGATTGAAGGTGATTGGCAGAAGAATCCGAGGCGACATTAGGAACCATTTTTTTTTTAAACTGCGAGTTGTTTGGATCTGGAATTAAACAGATGCGTCCCAATAAATGAATAATTAATTCAGATATATCTACAGACACTTGTAACTTGCAGAGATAATAAACATTTACATCGATCACAAGTCAGGAATACATTTGTATCTAGCAGGAATGCACCCAGTATATTGACAGCTCTCACAGCTGCTGGGTGGAGCTTTCCTCGGTGGGCCAGGGGTTGGAATTCGGTGCAACCAGAGCACGGGGTTGATTTCCGGTCTGATTTTTATAAAACAGTTGTGCAGTTTATTAAATTAATTACACGAACATATAATTAAAGGCAGTATCACGATGAATAATTGCTTTAATCGCCATTAATAAACCGTTAACTTTCTGTCACAGACTGGAGGAAATGTTCGCATGTTGGCCGAATGACAGTCAGACTTTAATATGTATTTGGGATGAGCCTTTTTTCCGTTCCCATCCCAAAGGATTGCAGCACTTTCAAACGAGAAGCAACCAACCTCTGTGGGATCTTAAGAGAATATTTTGTTCTTTAAAAAATGCCCCGCTGGGAATCGAACCCAAGTTCTACCTGTATACTCGACAGGCGCTTTGACCAGCTAAGCCACGGTGTCAACTGTCTGCTCAGCTCACTGATATCTGGTACCTGTGGTATCGCGTTCCACATTCCAACCACTCTTTGCATAAACAAGTTTTTCCTGATTTCCCAACTGGATTTATTATTGAGGATCTTATATTTATGACGTCTAGCTTTACTTAGTGTGACACAAGAGGACTGGCGGCTGCTGTTGTATAAAACCCACTGTCAAAGTCCCACACACCTGAGGTTGTATATTAGTGGGGACACTGGTGAAGATTGTTGAATTGAGGGGGCGCTGGTTGGGTTTATATGATAGAGTGGAGCAGTACTTGCCGTTGTGCGGTAGTGCGGTGGGAAATATTTTGGTGAATTTGTCTGGAGCTGATTTTTCGGCCCAGTTGATTTGCGCTTTCCAGAAAACCAGCCCGCCCTCCATCACCGGCAGGTTTTCACTTCCATCAGCTTATCCCCAAAACCCAGATTTAAACAGCAATAAAAACACTGGAACCACACGGCGGGTCATTCAACATCTGTAGACAACAGACACGTTTATTTTAGGGGTTTGGACCATTTTTTCACGGACCACCTGCAGTACCCTCGCGGACCACAGGTTGGGGACCACTGTTCTAGGCTTTAGCTTACAGTATGTAGATCAGAAATAGAAGGGGGCCAAGGATAGATCCTTGAGGGACTCCAGAGGTACCGGTGCGGGAGCAGGAAGAGAAGCCATTGCAGGTGATTCTCTGGCTACAGCTGGATAGATAGGAATGGAATGAGGCGTGGTCAGCCCCACCCAGCTAGACGACGGAGGAGAGACATTGGCGGATGGTGTGGTCAACCTTGTCAAAGGCTGCAGACAGGTCGAGAAGGGTGAGGAGGGATAGTTTACCACGGTCACAGTTACATAGGATGTCATTTGTAACTTTGATAAGGGCCGTTTCAGTACTATGGCAGGGGTGAATACCTGATTGGAGGGGCTTAAATATGGAGTTGTGGGAAGATAGGCATGGATTTGGGAGACAACAACACATTTAAGGACTTTGGGGAGTGAAGGGAGGGTGAAGATGGGGGGAAGTTTGCAAGGATAGAAGGGTCAAGGGTGGGTTTTAAGAGGAGGGGGTGATAAATCCAAGTTGTTGTGAGCATGGCTCCTCACTGGAAGCATGGAGGTGCGGAATCATCCCTACAATCAGCACAGAGTAACAGCACTATAGTGACTAATTTCACTTGCAATGCCTAGGTAATGGATGTAGAATAACATTTTCTAAACCACAAGAATGAAACACAGCTTTGAGGCACACCTGTAGTGTATCTGTAGTTCTATGGATTCATTCTCATTTTCAACAACTCTCAGGCAATGTTCCCACTGAGCTGTGCGGCCATGCTCCGGCCTCTCACCAACTTTTACACTGTAGATACCGTGCATGGGTTGCGCAATGGGGGAGGCAGCTCGCGCAGGAGACAGTGCAGCTTATGGGGGTCATTGCTGTCAGGTATATTTTCAACTGCTAATGCCCGTAGAAATTGACATTAAAAGACAGAAAGAATGAACTTGCATTGATATAGCACCTTTCACGATTTCAGGATGTCCCAATGCTCATTACAGCCAATGAAGTTCTGTGTAGTCACTGTTGCAATGAAAGTTAACATGTAGGTACAGCAAGCAATTAGGAAAGCAAATGGTATGTTAGCCTTTATTACAAGAGGATTTGAGTATAAGAGTAAAGACGTCTTACTGCAATTATATTTTTAAAAAAGGGCCCTGGCGAGACCACACCTGGAGTAATGTGTACAGTTTTTGTCTCCTTACCTAAGGAAGGATATGCTTGCCATAGGGGGAGTGCAACGAAGGTTCACCAGACTGGTTCCTAGGATTGTCCTATGAGGAGAGTTTGAGTAGACTAGGCCTAGAGTTTAGAAGAATGAGAAGTGATCTCATTGAAACATACAAAATTCTTACAGAGCTTGACAGGGTAGATGCAGGGAGGATGTTTCCCCTGGCTGGGGAGTCTAGAACCAGGGGTCACAGTTGCAGAATAAGGGGTCGGCCATTTAGGACTGAAATGAGGAGAAATTTCTTCACTCAGAGGGTGGTGAATCTTTGGAATTCTCTACCCCAGAGGGCTGTGGAGGCTCAGTCGTTGAGTATATTCAAGACAGAGATCGATAAATTTTTGAATATTAAGGGAATCAAGGGATATGGGGATAGTGCAGGAAAGTGGAGATGAGGTAGAAGATCAGCCATGATCTTATTGAATGGCGGAGCAGGCTCGAAGGGCCGAATAGCCTACTCCTGCTCCTATTTCTTATGTTCTTATGCTCATTAGCATTAATGAAATATGATACTCAATTCAATTAATCTGGTGATTTGTAACAGCACAAAATGAAGCTGCTGGATTATCATAAAAATCCAACTTGTTTACCAGGGGGAGAAATTCAGTATCGCCCCATTTGGGGCGCAATTATCGGCCGGGCGCAAAGATTAGCACCTGCCGCTAATTATCGTCACCGACTGCAAACTTGACTTTTATCACCCTTGGAGGTGATTGGAGCGCTAAATCAGGCGCTTCACACCTGTCTTAAGGCGCAAAGGCCGAGGAGCGAGGCGCTACCTCAGAGCGCTGGAGAAGCTCATGTGATGTCAGTCAGCAATGGAACACACACACAATGGCACGGGCCAGTTCTTAAAGAGATGGTTGATCTTGCTTTCCATCCACATCCTGCTCATTGCAGCCTTGAATCTCGGCCTGGAGAGACCTGCACATCAAATCTGCTGGAAAGAACAATGGAGAGGCCCAGGGAAAGAGCTCAGAGTGCAGCCCCCAAAGTCTCTTCTAAATCGATACAAGGAAGGGCAAATCAAAATGAACCTGCAAAGTGCTGCTCAGTACCCAAAACTCCTTCACACAGCATTGAATCTCTCCAGAAGTCTCTCTCTCTCTCAGAATGCATGGTTCAAAAATGTCATCAACAATAAAAGGCAGGAAGCGGTCGCCTTTAAATAGCGCTCCCCCAGTCCCTTCATGACTGCAAAACGCTCCCCTCAACCTGTCGTTGCTAGCAGCAGGCAGTAAGGCAGGGGGCGCCACTCAATATCCGCTCTGGGGCGATACCGGGGCGTTGCGCACTCGACTGATGTCACGATCTGCCGGCGCAGGAGATCGTGGCGGTAGTGTTTAGCGCCGCCGCAAAATGTCTAGTTAATTTCGCGAGCGGCACAAACATCGCCGTGCCCGGGCGCTAAATGCTTTGCGCCCCATTAGCGCCCTCTTAAGGCGCTAACGGGAGGTGCAACCAACTGAATTTCCCCCCCCCAATGTCGTTCAGGGAAGAAGGCCTGCACTCAAACTATAGCCCAACTGTATGAAGTTCAGGCTGACTGGGGAGCCAGGTGTTTAGAATTAACTAGAAGGAAAAACCAACTTACTTAACAATAACTTAACTGCCAATACCATATTGATCACTGATGATGATGAAAGGTCATCGACCTGAAACGTTAACTCTCTTTCTCTCTCCACGGATGCTGCCTGGCCTGCTGAGTTTTTCCAGCGTTTTCTGTTGTTATTTCGGATTTCCAGCATCCGCAGTATTTTGCTATCGTAAGGAGGTATTAGGACAGGTGAGGTTTTAAGGAGCATCTTAAAGGAGGAGAGACAGGTAATTCCAGAGTTTAGGGCCGAGGCAGCTGAAAGCATGACCACCAATGGTTTTTTTAAAATTTGTTCATGGGATGTGGGTGTCACTGGCAAGGCCAGCATTTATTGCCCATCCCATGGCAAATTTCCTTCCACTAAAGAACATTAGTGAACCAGATGGGCTTTTACAACAATCCAATAGTTCCATTATTAATACTAGCTTTTTATTCCAGATTGATTTAATTAACTGAATTTAAATTCCCCAGCTGCCATGGTGGGATTTGAACTCATATCTCACAGATCTATTAGTCTAGCCCTCTAGATTACTAAGTCCAGTAACATAACCACTATGCTACCATTCCTGACTGGTGGGGTGATTAAAATCAAAATGCACAAGAGATCAGAATTAGAGAAGCACAAAGATCTCGAAAGTTTGTAGGGCTGGAGATGGTTACAGAGCTAGGGAGAGGTGAGGCCATGGAGGGATTTGAAAGCAAAGATGAGAATTTTAAAATCAAGGTGTTGGCGGACCAGAAGTCAATGTAGGTCAGCGAGCTCAGGGACGATGGGTGAACGGGACTTGGTATGAGTTAGTTAATTACTGCTCAGGGTAGTTATTGAGGTGGTTGATCACACTGCACATTCTGATATAGGTTAAGCGCAGTATTTAATGATTACAGCAGCGAACTAAAAGCTATCAATTTTCGAATAAGCAATTAAGTTAAGTAACTGCATAGTCTGATATTTCTTTGCCCCATCAAGACGGTATCCAGATTCACTAAAGAAATAATTTTCTATTATATAATGCTTTCCTTTCCTCAGCATGTCCCAAAATGTTTCACAAGCATTTAATTACTTTTGAAAGTGCAGTCACTGTTCTTCTTCTTAGGCAGTCCCTTGGAACCGAGGATGACTTGCTTCCACATTAAAAATGAGTTCTCAGGTGACTGATGAGTCCAATGCGGGACCTACAGTCTCTGTCACAGGTGGGGCAGACGATGGTTGAAGGGGTGGGTGGGTGGGGTGCTTGGGTTGTCGTGTGCTGCTTGTACTTGGCTTCCGCTTTGTAAAAGTTTCCAAAATTTGCAGATCCCCAAAAATCTAAGGAAAAAGGACTTTGGAACTACCCCAGAGTGATAAAAATGCATTTGGGCCTAACATAAGGAATCTAAGACAAAAACCAAGCTTTGGCATTTTAAAAGGCTGGAATTCAAGCCCCAGCAAACATTAACATTTTGACGTCTCCGCCGCATCTGCTCTGATGATGCCACCTTCCATGCCAGTGCTTCCGACATGTCTTCCTTTTTCCTCAACCGAGGATTCCCCTCTACCGTGGTCGACACGGCCCTCGACCGTGTCCGTTCTATCTCCCGCACTTCTGCCCTCACCCCTGCCCCTCCCTCCCGGAACCACGATAGGGTTCCCCTTGTCCTCACCTTTCACCCCACCAGCCTCCACATTCAACGGATCATCCTCCGCCATTTCCGCCACCTCCAACGTGATCCCACCACCAAACACATCTTCCCCTCACCTCCCCTTTCAGCATTCCGCAGGGACCGCTCCCTCCGCGACACCCTAGTCCACTCCTCTACCACCCCCAGCACCCCTTCCCCCTCGCCCGGCACCTTCCCGTGCACGCGCAGGAGATGCAACACATGCCCTTATACTTCCCCTCTTCCCACTGTCCAGGGCCCCAAACACCCCTTCCAGGTGAAACAGCGATTTACTTGTACTTCCTGCAATTTAGTATACTGTATTCGCTGCTCACGATGTGGTCTCCTCTACATTGGGGAGACCAAACGCAGATTGGGTGACCGCTTTGCGGATCACCTCCGTTCAGTCCGTAAGGGGGACCCCGAGCTCCCGGTGGCCTGTCACTTTAATTCACCGCTTCACTCCCACTCTGACCTCACCGTCCTCGGCCTATTACACTGTTCCACGGAAGCGCAGCGTAAGCTCGAGGAACAGCACCTCATCTTTCGTTTAGGCACGCTACAGCCCTCTGGACTCAATATCGAGTTCAACAATTTTAGATCATAACCTCAGCTCCAATCACATTTATATTTTATTTTTTCCACCCTTTTATTTGCCCCCCCCCACCTTTTATTTCCTCCTAGAAGCTGGCAGCTGTCCTTCATTCTGCCAGTGGATTTCACACTTCTTTCAGCCTTAATCTGTCACATTAACACCACCTCTAGCCTTGCAGATCTCTTAATGTCTCTTAATGTCTCTTCATCTCCCCCTTTGTTCTTTTATCCCCTCCCCCTTTTCCCAGCTTTACTCTGGCCTTAAATCTATTTGATTTCCGGCTCTTCACAGTTCTGACGAAAGGTCATCGACCTGAAACGTTAACTCTCTTTCTCTCTCCACGGATGCTGCCTGGCCTGCTGAGTTTTTCCAGCGTTTTCTGTTGTTATTTAACATTTTGACAATAGGCCCTGGGAGAAGGCAGCCCCACCCAAAACACAGAACCCATTAAAGAGACGCATAAAGATAGGAGTGCTAGGCCCAGCAAGAAACCCAAAACATGAGGACAATGCAAACTCCGATTAAACAACAGACCGACAGGACGCAAGCCATTTGACACTCAGTAAAAAGCCGTTACTAGTAACGAGGTCTTACAATGACCAGGATTTGATTTGGTTTAGCATAATTGAAGGCCCATCAAGCAGTTACAACAGTTCAGTAAGAAGAGAGTTCAGAACATTTTAACACCAAGTTAAACCCATCAAAACTTAACAAGCCTGCAAGGAACCAAGACAATGGAATGAACAGGCCTCAACTGAAATCAAATCACTTCAGCACTAAACTATTTTTAGTAAGGGGTTCTGGGAGCGAAGAAAAGAACAAAGGAGTGAACATGTATAATATCACAAGTAATTCCCCAAGAGGCTCTCTCTCTCCAGACTCTCCCTCTCGGCTCTGTTCCAGAAGCAGCACGTTCCAGGAAGACACTCGATGACCAGACCACCATCAACTTACCTGGCTGGATTTTGCACTGTTAAAACCCCTGTTTGGTGAGCATTATCCCTGATCTCCTGAAACCGAAACCTAGCTAGATAGTGGGATTTTTCGGAGGGATAAGGGTTTTTTTTATATTGTTATTCTCCCTCGCCTGTACTGTGTGTTCCCCAACCTGTTTAAGTGTGAAGTGTGTTTTAAGTTTGTTACCTTTTTCTTTTAATAAAAGTCAAAATTCTTTCATCGGAGCCTGTTGTCTACTGCATCTTTATTCACAACCCCTAAATAAGTCGAAGGTCTGAACCTGGGGCGTGGGAGCAATTCGAACCGCTCACTGAGTCAGGGGTAAGGCTGACCCCTACCACCACCACCCCCTACAGCTTGCTCCCGGTGAAGAGACTCGAAGTGTTCGGCACCTTCCCGAATGCTTCTCCTCCACTTTGTGCGGTCTTGGGCCAGGGATTCCCAGATGTTGGTGGGGATGTTGCACATTTTCAAGGAGACTTTGAGGGTGTCCTTGAAGCATTTCCTCTGCCCACCTGGGGCTCTCTTGCCGTGGCGGAGCTCCGAGTAGAGCGCTTGTTTTGGGAGTCTCGTATCGGGCATGCGGACGATGTGGCCCATCCATCGGAGCTGATCGAACGTGGTCAAAGCTTCGATGCTGGGGATGGTTGCCTGAGCGAGAACACTGATGTTGGTGCGCCTATCCTGCCAATGGATTTGCAGGATCTTGCGGAGGCAGCGTTGGTGGTACCTCTCCAGTGCTTTGAGGTGCCTGCTGTACATGGTCCATCTCTCTGAAGCATACAGGCAGGGCGGGTATCACTACTGCTCTGTAGACCATGAGCTTGGTGCCGGGTTTGAGGTCCTGGTCATCAAACACTCTTTTCCTCAGGTGACCGAAGGCTGCACTGGCACACTGAAGGCGGTGTTGGGACTTCGTCTTCGACGTCTGCCTTTGTTGACAGTAGGCTCCCGAGGTATGGGAAGTGGTCCACATTGTCCAAGGCCTTGTCATGGATTTTGATCATCGGGGGGCAGTACTGTGTGGCGGGGGCAAGTTGGTAGAGGACCTTTGTCTTATGGATGTTTAGTGTAAGGCCCATGCTCTCGTATGCTTCGGTGAAGGTGTTGACGATGGTTTGGAGTTCGACCTCTGAGTGTGCGTAGACGCAAGCGTCGTCTGCATACTGTAATTCGATGAAAGAGGATGGGACGACCTTGGATCTGGACTGGAGGTGACGGAGGTTGAACAGTTTCCCGTTTGTTCTGTAAATTAGCTCCACTCCAGCGGGGAACTTACTGAGGGTGAGATGGAGCATTGCAGCAAGGGAGATCGAGAAGAGTGTTGGCGCGATGACAACCTTGCTTGACCCCGGTCCGTACGGGAATTGGGTCTGTGGTGGAATCGTTGGTCAGGATCACAGCTTGCATGTCGTCGTGAAGCAGGAGGAGGATGGTGACAAACTTTTGAGGGCAGCCTTACTTGAGGAGGACACTCCACGGTTGACAGTGTCGAAGGCACTTGTGAGGTCAAAGAAGGCCATGTACAGTGGTTGGTGCATTTCTCTTGTAATTAACACGCGGTGAAGATCATGTCCATTAGTGGGCGGAATCCGCATTGCGACTCTCTGTTACTTTGTAGATAAATGCAGTAGCCAATTTTCACACTGAAATGTCCCACAAACAGAGAATGCTATAAATGGCCTGTTGATTTTTGATGTTGGTTGAGGAATGAATGTTAGCCAGGACACTGGGAGAATTCCCTGAATACTGAGGTAATCCTCAATGTAATATTGTCATCAACTCATCAATCATACCTAGCTCTAAACATGTATTATTCAATGCTAAGATTTAACAAAGAAAAATTATAAAGAATCAAGAGCATTATGACATCCGAATTGGCAACTCAGCTGTGAAGTATCAGACGATTCCTGTCTGTTACAGGAACTCAGTCAGCTCAAGCACTCTCTAACATGGTGACGCCATCTCTTTAAGAAGTCACATAGTTTAATATATTCTACATACAGTCCCCATCACTTAAAGCATCCCTATTTAAATCAGGCAGTTGTTTAAATCTGCCAAAAATCACTGAACGTTTTCCAGCACCAGTATAGTCAATTCTAAAGTTGCCGATTACTACATGTCAAGCGCTCTGGGTAAATGGGTAAACTGACAGAAGAATTTAACGTGATACAGAACCAGTTTACATCCCTGAGGGGCAAGAGCTCTACTTGCCAAAATAAATAGCCATGGATGACTAAAGAGGTAAGGGACAGCATAAAACTAAAAGAAAAAGCATACAAAAATGCAAAAATTAGCACAGATCCTGGCAAATGGGAAAGATACAAAGAACAGCAAAGGGTCACAAAACAGATAGTAAGAGCTACAAAAAGGGAGGGGGCGATTTTGTGAATGGGGGCGCGTTGGAGGCGGGACTGCTGCTTGTCGGGTCGATGTCCCGCCTCCATCGATTTGTGGCCAGATTTGGGCTTAGCAGGCCAATCAAGGGAAAGCCTTGACAGATGAATTGTCTGGCCGAAAATTGATCCCGGGACGCGAGAGTACGCACTGCATACTCTCGCGTATTCCCACTCCAATTGCCGGTTTTCTGCATGCCCTGTGCATGCGCTGAAAACCGGCAATTGCTCTTCCGAAAAGGGGGCGGGGCCGGAGTGCATCGCGTGCGCGCTACAGGCTGCGCGCACGCTGTGCACTTCATGCTTTGGACGCGCAGGTAAGTAGGGAAGATTTTGGAAATGTAAAAAGGAGGAGTAAGACCCGCTTTTAAGAAGGTAAGTAGTGAATTAAGTATTTTTTTGAATTTTTTTTTACAGGTATATCTTTTTTATAGACTTTAAAGACAGGTAAGTTTATTTTTATAACTTTTTAAAAGATTTTAAATTTTTTCAAAAATTTAATTTTTTATTTAAAATGGTTAATTTAATTAACTATACTTATTTTATTAATGTGATGGGTTTTTTTTTAAATTTAATTGAGGTTTAGCTGTTATTTTGGGGGGGTGTAAGATTCATAAGTCTCTCAGCCATGCTGTGAGACTTATGAATGGAAGATGGTGTGCTGCCATTGGCTCTAACTGAGTCACGTGATCCCACAGCTCGCACGAATTAACTACGCCGCTGGGATACGCAAGCCCAGCACAGCTGATGTCTGGAACATCAATTTCGTGCGAGCTGGATCAGAAAAAGCATAAGCGAGGTGAGACATCGCGGGAAAGGCTTACCCCCGCGGGAACAGAGCGAGATCAATTTCTGGGCCGTCATCTTTTGACAGCTCTGTGAAGCTGTCAAACAGTGACATTCTCTGCAGTTTGACGAGGTCTTGCATACAAGACCTCATCAACCTTCTTTCTTTTACAGAAATTAGATGGTTGTTGCATATGAGAATGCAATGGCCATCTCTCACCTGCAACACGGAGGTCCGAGAGTCTCTGCATACAAAACAACTGAAGCCTGCAGGAAGAAACAAAGGTAAGTACACTTTTAAAAGCACTTTGCACTTACCTCAGATACTCACCTCTACACTCTTGCACCCATCACTTACTTTCACACCGCACTTTTGCACTCCCCGACTCCCGCAGACCCCAGTACTCGCTGAGCTGAGCTGGCGTGTTTTGAAGCCTTTGGGAAGCCCGCACTTGTGAGGGCAAAAAGGGGATAATCCTATTTTCTGTGCCTGTTAACTATTTGCTAACAGGCAGTTAATAGGTTTTAATCCCTTCCTGACTGCAAGGAGACGGGACCCAGCACGGGACGGCTACCCGCCTCCTGGGAAGATGGCATGGAGGCAGGTTGGGGGCGGGTTGGGCACCCGCCCCCAAATTCTGCCATTTTCCCGGCAGTCCCGCCTCCATACCCGCCTCCCCAGGGCTGGCAAAATCGCCCCCAGAGTATGAAAAGAAACTTGCAAGGGATATCAAAATCAACACAAAGAATTTTTACAATTATATTGGCAAAAAAAGGGTAGTCAGGAGCAATGTTGGCCCCTTAAAAATTGAAAGCGGTGATATTGTCAATGATATTAAGGAAGTCACGGTCATGTTGAATAATTACTTTGCATCAGTATTTACAGTAGAGGAAGAGAATAGCATGCCGGAAATCCCAAGGAAACTGATATTGAATTGGGGACAAGGACTCAATAAAATTAATGTAAGTAAAATAACAGTAATGAAGAAAATAATGGCACTAAAGAGTGACAAATCCCCAGGGCCAGATGGTTTCTATCCCAGGGTTTTAAAGGAAGTAGGTGAGCACTTTGCAGACGCCCTAACTATAATCTTCCAAAATAAAAACAGGAAATGCTGGAAATACTCAGCAGGTCAGGCAGCATCTGTGGAGAGAGAAACAGAGTTAACGTTTCAGGTCGATGACCTTTCGTCAGAACTGGAAAAAGTTGGAGATCGAACAGGTTTTTAAGCAAGTGCAGGGACAGGGAAAGTGGGGAGGGGAGGAAAGAACAAAAGGGAAGGTCTGTGATAGGATGGAAGGCAGGAGAGATTAAGAGAGATTGACAGCTCTGTGAAGCTGACAAACAGTGACATTCTCTGCAGTTTGATGGGTGGGAAGGGTAGAGGTAAAAGGGCATGTGTTGCATCTCACCCCTGCCCCTATCTTTTTTTCCCCCATTTTTTTTTCTTTATTTTTTTTTTCTCTGTCCCACATGGCAGCTGTCTTTCATTCTGCCAGTGCCATTTACACATCATCTAGAGCCATCTTTTGTTTCTTAACTTGTCCCATTACCATCTCCTTTTGCCTTGCACCATCTCTTAATGTCTCTTATTCTCTCCTGCCTTCCATCCTATCACAGACCTTCCCTTTTGTTCTTTCCTCCCCTCCCCCCTTTCCCTGCCCCTGCACTTGCTTAAAAACCTGTTCCATCTCCAGCTTTTTCCAGTTCTGACAAAGGGTCATCAACCTGAAACGTTAACTCTGTTTC
This sequence comes from Squalus acanthias, assembly GCA_030390025.1. Classification (NCBI taxonomy): domain Eukaryota; kingdom Metazoa; phylum Chordata; class Chondrichthyes; order Squaliformes; family Squalidae; genus Squalus; species Squalus acanthias. Next base: position 27,196,013 of record CM059432.1, on the reverse strand, counting down.
TCTCTCCACAGATGCTGCCTGACCAGCTGAGTATTTCCAGCATTTTCTGTTTTTATTTCAGATTTCCAGCATCCGCAGTATTTTGCTTTTTTATAATCTTCCAAAATTCTCTCGATTCAGGAACCATTCCTTTAGATTGGAAAATTGCACATGTCATTCCGCTATTTAAGAATGGCGAGAGAGGGAAATCAGAGAATTATAGACCAGTTAGCCTAGCATCTGTTGTCAGGAAGTTGCTAGAGTCTATAATTAAGGATAGGGTGACTGAACACCCTGGAAATTTTCAGTTGATTAGAGAGAGCCAGCATGGATTTGTGAAAGGTAGGTCATGCCTGATAAACCTGATTGAATGTTTTGAGGAGGTAACTAAAGTAGTGGACAGGGGAATGTCTATGGATGTTTTTTATATGGACTTCCAGAAGGCATTTGATAAAGTCCCACATAAGAGACTGTTAACTAAGGTAGAAGTCCACGGAATTGAGGGCAAATTATTGACCTGGTTAGTAAATTGGCTGAGCGGCAGGAGACAGGCAGTAGGGATAATGGGTAAGTACTCAAATTGGCAGGAGGTGACTAGTGGTGTCCCGCAGGTATCTGATTTGGGGCCTCAAATATTCATAGTATTTATTAGCGACGTAGATGATAGCATAGAAAGGCATTTATCCAAATTTGCCGATGACACCAAGATAGGCAGCATTGTAGGCAGTGTAGATGAAAGCATAAAATTACAAAGGGATATCAACAGATTAAGTAAATGGGCAAAACTGTGGCAAATGGATTTCAATGTAAGCAAATGTGAGGTCATCCACTTTGGACCTTAAACGATAGATCAGGGCACTTTCTAAATGGTGAAAAGCTAAAAACAGTGGATGTCCAAAGAGACTTGGGGGTCCAGGTACATAGATCATTAAACTGTCATGAAAAGGTACAGAAAATAATTTAAAAATGGAATGCTGGCCTTTACATCAAGAGGACTAGAACACAAGGGAGTAGAAGTTATGCTACCACTATACAAAACCCTAGTTAGACCACACCTGGAGTATCTTGAACAGTTCTGGGCACCACACCTTAGGAAGGATATATTGGCCTCGGAGGGAGTGCAGCGTAGATTTACCAGAATGATACCCGGACTTCAAGGGTTAAGTTACGAGGAGAGATTACACAAACTAGGGTTGTATTCCCTAGAATTTAGAAGGTTAAGGGGTGATCCAATCGAAGTTTTCAGGATATTATGGGGAACAGATAGGGTAGATAGAGAGAAACTATTTCCACTGGTTGGGGATTCTAGGACTAGGGGGTATAGTCTAAAAATTAGAGCCAGACCTTTCAGGAGTGAAATTAGGAAACACTTCTACGCACAAAGGGTGGTAGAAATTTGGAACTCTCTTCCGCAAATAACAATTAATGCTAGATCAATTGTTAATATTAAATTGGAGATTGACATATTTTTGTCAACTAAAGGTATTAAGGGATATGGGCCAAAGGCGGTATATGGAGTTAGGTCGCAGATCAGCCATGATCTCATTGAATGGCGGAACAGGCTCGAGGGGCTGAATGGCCTACTCCTGTTCCTACATTGTTCCTATTTTCCTCTGGTTATTTTGGGCAGAGACAGGTGTGCTGAAAAGTCATCGACCTGAAACGTTAACTCTGTTTCTCTTTCCATGGAAGCTACCTGATCTGCTGAGTATTACCAGCCTTTTCTGTTTTTATTACAGGTGTTGACTTAGTAGTTCGCACCTCATTAAGGTTCAATTGCCTTGTATACTTAATCACCTATCTCTGGTGTTGCATTACAGCATGCCGGCTCGGCAGTGACTGCAATAACAAGCATGTTCAATAAATAAATAGCCTCTCTTTAGGATCCAATTACCTGGTGTACTTACTCCGCTTTAAGTGGTGTGGAGTTACAGTTTCAGCCGTGATCCACTACAGTCTTGTTCAATAGTAACATCACTGCCCATTTAAACGGCACAGCGCATATAGCGAGAGGGTGCACAAAAAACAACAGATGGCCTAACTGCATTGAATGAGGCACCATAATAATTATCATGATGTGAGGGAGTTGATAAAACAAATACAAAAGAGACTGCTAGAAATAAACTGCAGATCCCCATCAGTTTCATTAGAGCTGGAAAAAGGGAGACAAAAGAAAACTCGCTACAAGACTCACCAAATCAAAGAGGGGAGGGGGCAGAACATTAGCTAAATGTCAAAAGTAAACACATACTGACTGCTGTCACAAAGAAGCAGTTGAGGTGTTTAATAGTCTGAGCATCAACCATTACTCTTTGGAACAAACAATGTTGTTAAGTAGGGTGACCATATTTTCTAAACCAGATCTGGGGACACACAGGGTGGGAGCACAGCAAAGTAGCCAGGATGTGTTTCAAGAGAACTGGCATGATGACCTTGTTGCTTCTGCTAGTGGAATACACGTAGAAACAACACCATTTTCACTTTACACCGAATCTCAAATCTTGCGTGTGTTCTATACTATTCCCCGAATACCCTAACTTTTAATTTCTCAATTTTAAATCTGTTCCAAACAGACGGAGATTTTCCATATAAGGTGTGAAACACCCTATGGGCTGGATTTTGCCAGGCCAGAGGAGGCGGGAATGGAGGAGTGTGGGGTGTTAAAATTGCAAAAAATGGCGGGCGGGCCCGACCCCGCCTCCGAGCAATTTTCCCAAATGCGTGGTTTCTGATCCCGTCTCCGTCCCGCCTCCAAGAGGCGCGATAGTCCCTTAAGGCCCTTAACAACCACTTAATTGCCTCTATAATCCCATTTTGAGAGGCCTTTCTGATTTTAAGACTTTTCCGACGTGATGCACGCCTCCTCTGAAACACGACGGTGAAACCTGGCGGTAGCACACTTGGATTGCTGACTATCAGCCGCAGGTCCACCATTAAGAAGGAGATTTGATCAATCATCATTCTGGGGGAACTTTTAGCAGTCATAACCATTGTTGTGGAAGTTTGGAGCCTGGAGTGGTGGTGGTACAAAAAAATTCTGGAAACAGACTAAGGTCTCCTGCTGCTCATTTTGCCTCCAGGTCCCGCTCACAGCAAAGGCCAAAAGCTTCCCAGTCTTTGCAGACCTTAAATGCAGCAGCAATGATGACATCATCAGAGGCGACTTTCAGACTGAAAACACTAATTGGGTCATGGGTTCCCACATGCTGGAACTCAATTGCCCAATTAGGTGAAAATCGAATAATTCTCCCACATCCAATTGGAGTCGGGTGGCTAACACGAAAAGTGGATGACACGACCCCAGCCCGCCCAATGACAAAATCGAAGCCCAGGCTGCAAGATTCTAAGTTCAGTTTGGTGATGTGTGAACGGGTGAGCTCCACACCCCGGCTGCTTGCGGGGAATGCTAGTGTGGAGGGCCCAGTGCAGAAGGCCCAGGGAGGAAAGGCTGTGAGATTCTCAACTCAGCTCAACTAGGTGCTGTGTGAACGGGCTGCTCCACACCCCGGCTGCTCGCGGGGAATGCCGGTGCGGAGGGCCCGGTGCAGAAGGCCCAAGGTGGAAGACCCGGAGGAGAGTGGCCTAGGCGGGAGGCCCAGCACGAAGAACCCCAGGCGGGGGGCCCAGGGCGGGGCGGCTGGTCGGCAGAGGTGGAGTCGGGAGATGCGGTTGGTGAGCATTGCTGCACTGGTTCTAAAAGTTGCAGAATGGTCTCGGGCCTGAATGAGTTCCAACGGCCCAGCATGTGCTCTGTCTGGCGGCAGCTGTGAGGCTTTTTCTTGGTCATGGGACCGGTTTATGCGTCGCCATATTGGTGGAGGAAAGACAAACTGTTTCCATCTGTAATGTGGCACGTGAGCGGTCACTTGATGGAAAATGTGAAGGGTTAAAAGACAGAAAATAAAAGGGAAGTAAAAGACAAAGCAAAGTAATATCGGTAAGGAATGATGAGTATTCTTTGATGGTTGGGTCCTGTGAGCGATAACAGCAAGCAGAAGAAGATTTGAGTTTTCGGTCTTTTTATACGGGATTTCAGGAAGTGGATGGTTTCTTTTTCCGTGGAAGGGCAAGGACTATGACTTTAAATGGTTCAACAACATCAAATGATATGAGTTAATGGATTGCCAATAGGACTGGCGTAGAACTGGTATTTAATTGTTTTGTTGGGAAGGTTTCAGGTTTTCTGTTTGAAAGCAGTTTACTTGAAGCTTAATTGATTTTCTGATAAGGACTGTGGGAATTTGCACATGGTGACGTATTGGTGGTTATGTAGGAATTTACTTTGAGGTTATTGTCTAGTGTTGGTGTGTTTGGAAAGATAAAGTAAATTAATATTGGTAATTTATTGAACGAATGGACGCTCGAGTGACCGAACGGACGAACGATTTGAACGAACGCATTCATGCATATTGGAACTTAGACTCGATCGAACGAATGATCACTTGTGCAGTGATAGAACGAACGATTCGAGCGAATGCACGCAGGCGTGCACTTAGACAAATGCTACGCACGCACGCATTCAGACATACATATTGGAACTTACACTCGATCGAACGAACGACCTCATGGGGTAGTGGTCGAACGAACGATTCGAGCGAACGCAAGCATGCACATTGGAACTTACACTCGAGCGAACGAATGATCGCGTGGTGAACGATCAAACGAACGATAATCGAGCGAACGCATACAAGCGCGCACTTAGACAAATGATACGCACGCACGCACTCATACATACATATTGGATCTTACGCTCGATCGAACGAACGAACGAACGCTTGAATGAACGAACGAACAATTGAATGAATGATCGAATGATCGAACGAACAATGCGTAAAACAGGGGTTTTTTTTTCTTGGTTTATTGGAATAAGTGTTATCTGTAGCATTTAATTGGATTATGATGGTGCTATGTGTTTGTACACTGTGGTGTTGAAATGGTTTTTGTTTTATGTGGAGTTAACTTTGAGATTTATTATTTTAAATCTAAAGTTGTGTGGTATTGTTTAAGAGTATTTGTACTGTAAACATTATTGATTATTTGTAAAAGAAAATGACAAAATCAAAATCCATAAAGCTGTTTTTTAAGGCTTTATTGTTTATTGTGATCAAGGAATGAAAAGGTTTACTATGTAATTGATGAGTTGTATAAGTACTATTGTACTTGAATAAAAAGATTAATGACAAAAAAAAATGACAAAATCGAAGCCCAGGCTGCAAGATTCGCAGTTCAGTTCAGCTCAGTTCAGCTCAGTTCAGTTCAGTTCAGTTTGGTGCTTGGTGCTGTGTGAACGGGTGATCTCCACACCCCAGCTGCTTGCGGGGAATGCTAGTGTGGAGGGCCCAGTGCAGAAGGCCCGGGGAGAAAAGGCTGTGAGATTTTCAACTCGGCTCAACTCGGTGCTGTGTGAACGGGCTGCTCCACACCCCGGCTGCTCGCGGGGAATGCCGGTGCGGAGGGCCCGGTGCAGAAGGCCCAAGGTGGAAGACCCGGAGGAGAGTGGCCCAGGCGGGAGGCCCAGCACGGAGAACCCCAGGCGGGGGGCCCAGGGCGGGGCAGCTGGTCGGCAGAGGTGGAGTTGGGAGATGCGGTTGGTGAGCATTGCTGCACTGGTTCTAAAAGTTGCAGAATGGTCTCGGGCCTGAATGAGTTCCAACGGCCCAGCATGTGCTCTGTCTGGCGGCAGCTGTGAGGCTTTTTCTTGGTCATGGGACCGGTTTATGCGTCGCCATATTGGTGGAGGAAAGACAAACTGTTTCCATCTGTAATGTGGCACGTGAGCAGTTACATGATGGAAAATGTGAATGGTTAAAAGACGGAAAATAAAAGGAAAGTAAAAGACAAAGCAAAGTAATATCAGTAAGGAATGATGAGTATTCTTTGATGGTTGGGTCCTGTGAGCGATAATAGCAAGCAGAAGAAGATTTGAGTGTTCGGTCTTTTTATGGGATTTCAGGAAGTGGATGGCTTTTTTTTCTGTGGAAGGGCTGAAGACTGTGGACAAGGACTGTGACTTTACATGGTTCAACAACATCAAATGATATGAGTTAATGGATTGCCAATAGGACTGGCGTAGAACTGGTATTTAATTGTTTTGTTGGGAAGGTTTCAGGTTTTCTGTTTGAAAGCAGTTTACTTGAAGCTTAATTGATTTTCTGATAAGGACTGTGGGAATTTGCACATGATGATGTATTGGTGGTTATGTAGGAATTTACTTTGAGGTTATTGTCTAGTGTTGGTGTGTTTGGAAAGATAAAGTAAATTAATATTGGTAATTTATTGAACGAACGGACGCTCGAGTGACCGAACGGACGAACGATTCGAACGAACGCATTCATGCATGTTGGAACTTAGACTCGATCGAACGAATGATCACTTGTGCAGTGATAGAACGAACGATTCGAGCGAACGCACGCAGGCGCGCACTTAGACAAATGATACGCACGCACGCATTCAGACATACATATTGGAACTTACACTCGATCAAACGAACGACCTCATGGGGTAGTGGTCGAACGAACGATTCGAGCAAACGCAAGCATGCACATTGGAACTTACACTCGAGCGAACGAATGATCGCGTGGTGAACGATCAAACGAACGATAATCGAGCGAACGGATCAGAAGAGATTGTGGGATGAGGGGAAGTGGGGTGTGAGAAGGAGGATAACATATGATGATACCGTCATCTTGTATTCTTTCAGCCCCAAAGCTGGCCACAGGCTCAGCGATGGCCCTCCCAACAATGGCCAGCACCGTCTCCTCCATCGGGGTCAGGTTATGCAGGCGCGCCTGTCCCCCGCCAGTTAGGCCCTGCTGGCACCGATTGTGAGCCACCTTGTCCTGCAGGAGAAAGGGAAGTGTGTCAATGTGTTTGGATGATATGGCTGTCATGGTTGAATAGCTGACAGTGTGTGCAAGCTGTGAGCTGTGGGAATGAGGCTTGCAGTAGTGATAAGTGTGTGAGGTGAAACTATGAATGTGAGGTATAAGTCTTGTCTGGTAGAGATTGTTGGTAGGTGAGTGATGGGATTGTGGTGCATTGAGCAGTGTATGAGGCCGATAAATCCCCAGGGCCTGATAATCTACATCCTAGGGTACTTAAGGAAGTGGCCCTAGAAATAGTAGATGCATTGCTGGTCATCTTCCAAAATTCTATAGACTCTGGAACAGTTCCCATGGATTGGAGGGTAACTCATGTTACCCCACTGTTCAAAAAAGGTGGTAAAGAAAAAACGGGGAATTATAGATCGGTAAGCCTGACATCGGTTGTGGAGAAAATGCTGGAGTCCATTATGAAAGATGTAATAGCAGAGCAAATGGAAAACAGTGCCAGGATTGGACAAAGTCAACATGGATTTACAAAAGGTAAATCGTGCTTGACTAATCTACTGGAATTTTTTGAGGATGTAACTGACAGAATAGATAAGGGAGAACCAGTGGATGTGGTGTATTTGGACTTTCAGAAGGCATTCGATAAGGTCCCACATAAGAGATTAGCATGTAAAGTTAAGGCACATGGGATTGGGGGCAAGGTATTGACTTGGATAGAGAACTGGTTGGCAGACAGGAAGCAAAGAGTTGGAATAAACGGGTCTTTTTCCGAGTGGCAGGCAGTGACTAGTGGGGTACCGCAGGGATCGGTCCTAGGACCCCAGCTATTCACTATATATATTAATGATCTAGACGAGGGAACTAGATGTAATATCTCCAAGTTTGCAGATGACACAAAGGTGGGTGGGCGTGTGTGCTGCGAGGAGGATGCAGAGAAACTCCAGGATGATTTGGACAGATTGGGTGATTGGGCAGAAGCATGGCAGATGCAGTATAATGTGGATAAATGCGAGGTTATCCACTTTGGTGGCAAAAACAGAAAGGCAGATTATTATCTGAATGGCAATAGATTGGGAGAAGGGGAAGTGCAACGAGATCTGGGTGTCCTTGTGCACCAGTCGCTGAAGGTAAGCATGCAGGTACAGCAGGCGGTTAAGAAGGCAAATGGTATGTTGGCCTTCGTAGCGAGAGGGTTTGAGTACAAGAACAAGGATGTCTTGCTGCAGCTGTACAGGGCCTTGGTGAGACCACACCTTGAGTATTGTGTGCAGTTTTGGTCGCCTTATCTGAGGAAGGATGTTCTTGCCATGGAGGGAGTGCAGCGAAGATTCACCAGACTGATACCTGGGATGACAGGAATGATGTACGAGGAGAGATTGGGTCGATTGGGCTTATACTCGCTGGAATTTAGAAGAATGAGAAGAGATCTCATTGAAACTTATAAAATTCTAACAGGGCTAGACAGACTGGATGCAGGAAGGATGTTCCCGATGGCGGGTGAGTCCAGAACAAGAGGTCACAGTCTAAAGATAAGGGGTAAGCCATTTAGGACAGAGATGAGGAGGAATTTCTTCACCCAGAGAGTGGTGAACCTGTGGAATTCTCTACCACAGAAGGCAGTTGAGGCCAAGTCAGTAAATATATTCAAGAAGGAGTTAGATATATTTCTTAAGGCTAAAGGTATCAAGGGATATGGGGAGAAGGCAGGGACAGGGTACTGAGTTTGGATGATCAGCCATGATCTCATCGAATGGCGGAGCAGGCTCGAGGGGCCGAATGGCCTACTCCTGTTCTTATCTTCTATGTTTCTATGTTTCTAGTGGTGTAGATGGTGGGATATGGCATCTGAAGATGAATTCACTGACATTGACCACTCGAGTGAGGTCATTAAACTTCTTCCTGCACTGCGTACAGGTCCTCAGGGCTATACTGCTGGCATTCATCACAATGGCTATCTGCTCCCATTGCCTTTTATGCATTTGCCTAGAGGGCCTCCTATGGAAACAAGACCTCTCTCCTTGTTTTCACCTCCTGCACCAAGGCCTCCAGTGCTGCATTAGAGAACCTTGGAGCACGCTCTGTTGTGATATAATTGTTTTTTTTTTGCTGCTGACTCTCTTCCCCCAGACAGTTCAATGAGTTGCTTCAGGCAGAATGCTCCTCCCCTTTAAGACATGCAGATAGACTTTAAGAAGTGCAGGCTAGCTTTAATTGCACAAACTTGCACCCTCTGATGAGCGTTCAGATACTCAGCAAAGCTTTCAGAGTTGGGCCGAATGCCACAATCACATTAAATCTGGAATAAAAATCTACTATCACTAATGGTGACCATGAAACTATCGGATAGTCGTAAACACCCATCTGGTTCACTAATGCCCTTTAGGGAAGGAAATCTGCTGCCTTTAACTGGTCTGACCTATATGTGACTCCAGACCCACAGTGGTTGACGCTTAACTGCCCTCTGAAATGGCCTAGCAAGCCACTCAGTTATAACACACCGCTACGAGAAACAATAATAAGTATAAAATGGGACGGACCACCCGGCACCGACCTCGGCACCGGCTACCGACATGACAGCTGCACACCCAGCCCAGTTAACCTTGAAAAGTCCTCCTCACTAACATCTGGGGACTTGTGCCAAAATTGGGAGAGCTGTCCCACAGACTAGTCAAGCAACAGCCTGACATACTCATACTCACAGAATCATACCTTCAGCCAATGTCCCAGACTCCTCCATCACCATCTCTGGATATGTCCTGTCCCACCAGCAGGACAGACCCACCAGGGGTGGTGGCACAGGGGTATACAGTCAGGAGGGAGTGGCCCTGGGAGTCATCAACATTGACACCGGACCCCATGACGTCTCATGGCTTCAGGTCAAGAATGGACAAGGAAACTTCCTGCTGATTACTACCTATCGCCCTCCCTCAGCTGATGAATCAGTACTCCTCCATGTTGAACATCACTTGGAAGAATCAGTGAGGGTAGCAAGGGCACAGAATGTACATTGGGTGGGGGATTCAACGTCCATCACCAAGAGTGGCTCGGTAACACCACTGCTGACTGATCTGGCCGAGTCCTGAAGGACATAGCTGCCAGACTGGGCCTGCAGCAGGTGGTGAGAGAACCAACACGAGGGAAAAACATACTTGATCTCATCCTCACCAATCTACCTGTCACAGATGCATCTGTCCATGACAGTGACCACTGCACAGTCCTTGTGGAGACAAAGTCCCGTCTTCACACTGAGGACACCCTCCATCGTGTTGTGTGGCACTACCACCTTGCTAAATGGGATAGATTCCGAACAGATCTAGCAGCTCAAAACTGGGCATCCATGAGGCGCTGTGGGCCATCAGCAGCAGCAGAATTGTATTCCACCACAATCTGTAACCTCATGGCCCGGCATATCCCTCACTCTACCATTACCATCAAGCCAGGGGACCAACCCTGGTTCAATAAGAAGTGTAGAAGAGCATGCCAGGAGCAGCACCAGGTGTACCTAAAAATGAGGTGCCAACCTGGGGAAGCTGCAGCACAGGACTACATGCATGCTAAACAGCAGAAGCAGCATGTTATAGACAGGGCTAAACAATCCCACAATCAACGGATCAGATCAAAGCTCTGCAGTCCTGCTACATCCAGTCGTGAATAGTGGTGGAAAATTAAACAACAGGAGGAGGAAGCTCCATGAATATCCCCATTCAATGATGGCAGAGCCCAGCAAGCGAATGCAACAAACAATGCTGAAGCATTTGCAACCATCTTCAGCCAGAAGTTCCGAGTGCATGATCCATATCAGCCTCCTCCTGAGGTCCCCACCATCACAGAAGCAAGTCTTCAGCCAATTCGATTCACTCTACGTGTTATCTAGAAACAGCAGAGTGCACTGGATACAGCAAAGGCAATGGGGCTCGACAACATCCCGGCTGTTGTGCTGAAGACTTGTGCCCCAGACCCAGCAGCGCCTCTAGCCAAGCTGTTCCAGTACAGCTACAACACTGGCATCTACCCAACAATGTGGAAAACTGCCCAGGTAGGTCCTGTCCACAAAAAGCAGGACAAATCCAATCCAGCCAATTACCGCCCCATCAGTCTACCCTCAATCTTCAGCAAAGTGATGGAAGGTGTCGTTGACAGTGCTATCAAGCGGCACTTACTCACCAATAACCTGCTCACTGATGCCCAGTTTGGGTTCCGCCAAGACCACTCGACTCCCGACCTCATTACAGCCTTGGTCCAAACATGGACAAAAGAGCTGAATTCCAGAGGTGAGGTGAGAGTGACTGCCCTTGACATCAATGCTGCATTTGACCGAGTGTGGCATCAAGGAGCCCTAGTAAAATTGAAGTCAATGGGAATCAGGTGGAAAACGCTCCACTGGCTGGAGTCACACCTAGCACAAAACAAATCAGCAGGCAGCACGAAGTTACTGTGCTACTTGCATTACGTTGAATGGGTCCGGGTTGATCACACATCACATGCCTGTTTTCGGGGGCAAACGAATTTTTAGCCCTTAATAAGAACATAAGAACATAAGAAATAGCAGCAGGAGTAGGCCATTTAGCCCCTCGAGCCTGCTCCACCATTTAATGAGATCATGGCTGATCTGATCTTGGGCTCAGCTCCATTTCCCTGTCCGCTCCCCATAACCCTTCACTCACTTATTGTTCAAAAATCTGTCTATCTCCACCTTAAATATATTCAATGACCCAGCCTCCACAGCTCTCTGGGGCAGAGAATTCCACAGATTTACGACCCACTGAGAGAAGAAATTCCTCCTCATCTCAGTTTTAAATGGGCAACCCCTTATTCTGAATCTATGCTCCCTAGTTCTAGATTCCCCCATGAGGGGAAACATCTTCTCCGCATTTACCTTGTCGAGCCCCCTCAGTATCTTATATGTTTCAATAAGATCACCTCTCATTCTTCTAAACTCCAATGAGTATAGGCCCAACCTGCTCAACCTTTCTTCATAAGTCAACCCCTTCATCTCAGGAATCAACCTCGTGAACCTTCTCTGAACTGCCTCCAATGCAAGTATATCCCTCCTTAAATAAGGAGATCAAAACTGTACGCAGTATTCCAGGTGTGGTCTCACCAATACCCTGTATAGTTGTAGCAGGACTTCCCTGCTTTTATACTCCAACCCCCTTGCAATAAAGGCCAACATTCCATTTGCCTTCCTGATTACTTGCTGTACCTGCATGCTAACTTTTTGTGTTTCATGCAGAAGGACCCCCAGGTCCCTCTGAACTGCAGCATTTTGTAATCTCTCTCCATTTAAATAATAATTTTCTTTTCTCTTTTACTTACCAAAGTGGATAACCTCACACTTTCCCACATTATACTCCATCTGCCAAATGTTTGCCCACTCACTTAGCCTGTCTATATCCCATTGCAGATTCTTTGTGTCCTCTTCACAACTTGCTTTCCCACCTATCTTTGTATCATCAGCAAATTTGTCTACATTACACTCGGTCCCTTCATCCAAGTCATTAATATAGATTATAAATAGTTGAGGCCCCAGCACTGATCCCTGTGGCACCCCACTAGTTACAGTTTGCCAACCGGAAAATGACCCATTTATTCCGACTCTCTGTTTTCTGTTAGTTAGCCGATCCTCTATCAATGCTAATATAATACCCCCAACCCCGTGAGCTCTTATCTTGTGCAATAACCTTTTATGTGGCACCTTATCGAGTGCCTTCTGGAAATCCAAATACACCGCATCCACTGGTTCCCCTTTATCCACCCTGCTCGTTACATCCTCAAAGAACTCCAGCAAATTTGTCAAACATGATTTCCCTTTCATAAAACCATGCTGACTCTGCTTGACTGTATTATGATTTTCTAAATGTCCTGCTACTACTTCCTTAATAATGGACTCCAGCATTTTCCCAATGACAGATGTTCGGCTAACTGGTCTATAGTTTCTTATAGTCTCATCTTTTGGATGAGACGCTAAACCAAGGTCCTTTCAGGTTGGCGTAAATGATCCCATGGCACTATTCGAAGAAGAGCAGGGGAGATCCTGGTCAATATTTATCCCTCAACCAACGTAACTCAAACACATTAATCTGGTCATTATCTCATTGCTGTTTGTGGGACCTTGCTCTGTACAAACTGGCTGCCATGTTTCCTATGTTGCAACAGTGACTCCATTTCAAAATGTACTTGATTGGTTGTAAAGTGCCGTGGGACATCCTGAGGTTATGAAAGACGCGATATAAATCCAAATCTTTCTTCCTCTTTCTTTCTAATGTTTCTTTCTGCTTCGTTTGCCACATAGCAATAATTAATGCACCTAGCTTTTTAGCAAAAGCAAAATACTGCGGATGCTGGAAAACTGAAATAGAAACAGAAAATGCTGGAAATACTCAGCTGGTCAGGCAGCATCTGTGGAGTGAGAAACAGAGTTAACATTTCAGGTCGATCACCTTTCATCAGAACTGGAAAAGGTTAAAGATGTAACAGGATTTAAGCAACTGCAGAGGCAGGGAAAAGAGTGGAGAGGAGGAATGAACAAAAGGGAAGGCCTGTGACAGGGCGGAAGGGCAGGAGCGATTAAATGACAAAAGGGATAATGGTGCATGGCAAAGGAGGTGGTAATGGGACACGTAAAGAAACAAAAAATGGGTCTAGAAGAGGTGTAAATGACAACAGCAGAACCATTATCAGCACCTGCTGTATGGAAAAAATGGGAGAGTGGTTATGATCTGAAATTGTTGAACGCAATGTTGAGTCCAGAAGGCTGTAAAGCGTCTAATTGACAGATAAGGTGCTGTTCCTCGAGCTTCCGTTGAGCTTCATTGGAACAGTGTAGGAGGCCGAGGACAGAGAGGCCAGAGTGGGAGTGAGAATTAAAATGGCAAGCGACCGGAAGTTCAGGGTGATGCTTGCAGACTGAGCGGAAGTGTTCAACAAAGCAATCATCCAATCTGCGTTTGGTCTCCCCAGTGTAGAGGAAACCACATTGCGAGCAGCAAATACAGAAACAACAACAACTTGTATTTATGTAGCGCCTTTAAACGTCCCAAGGCACTTCACAGGAGCGAGCACAGGGGTGATGGTTGAATGGGACTTAGTGTGAGTTAGGACAGAAGAGTTTTGGTTGACCTCAAGTTTATGGAGGGTGGAACATGGAAGGCCAGCCAGGAGTGCGTTGGGATAGTCAAGTCTAGAGGTAACAAAGGCATGGATGAGGGTTTCAGCAACCGAGTAGGGAGATGTTAAGGAGGTGGAATTGGACAACCTTAGTGATGGCGCGGATATGTGATCGGAAGCTCATCTCGGGGTCAAATATGATACCAAAGTTGCGAACAGTCTGGTTCACCCTCAGACAGTTGTCAGGGAGAGGGATGGAGTCAATGGCTAGGGAACAGAGTTTGTGGCGGGGACCGAAAACAATGGCTTCGGTCTTCCCAATATTAAGTTGGAGGAAATTTCTGCTCATTCAGAACTGGATGTCGGATAAGCAGCCTAACAATTTAGAGACAGTGGCGGGCTCGAGAGAGAGAGAGGTGGTGGTGAGGTAGAGTTAGGTGTCATCAGCGTACATGTGGAAACTGATGCAGTGTTTTCGAAAGATTTCGCCGAAGGGCAACACATAGATGAGAAGTAGGAGGGGCCAAGGATAGAACCTTGGGGGACACCAGAGGTAACGGTGCGGGGGTGGGAAGAGAAGCCATTACAGGTGATTCTCTGGCTATGACTGGATAGATAAGAATGGAACCAGGCGAGTTCAGTCCCAACTAGCTGGACGAAAGTGAAGAGGCATTGGAGTAGGATGGTGTGGTCAACCATGTCAAAAGCTGCTGACAGGTCAAGAAGGACAAGGAGGGATAGCTTACCACGGTCACAGTCACATAGAATGTAATTTGTGACTTTGATAAGAGCCATTTTGGCAGGGGGGATTCAAACATGGAGTTCCTGGAAAGATGGGCATGAATTTGGGGAGGCGACAGCATGTTCAAGGACTTTGGAGAGGAAAGGGATGTTGGAGATGGGGCGATAGTTTGCAAGGATGGAGGGGTCAAGGGTTGGCTTTTTGAGGAGCGTGGTGATGACAGCAGATTTGAAGGAGTGGAGGACAGTACCTCAGGAGAGGGAACCGTTAACAATATCACCTAGCATGGTGACCAGGAAGGGAAGTTGGGTGGTCAGCAGTTTAGTGGGATTAGGATCGAGGGAGCAGGAGGTGGGTTTCATAGACAAGATGGAAAGGGCATGAGGGGACATTGGAGAGAAACCAGAGAAAGATGCAGGTTCAGGGCTAGGGCAGGGGGAACCTTAGAGAAAGTTTGGCCCGATGGGCTAGGGGAAGGGAGGGAAGCAGCAGAGGCAGCTGAACAGATGGGCTCAATCTTAGAGACAAAGATGTCCATGAGCTCCAGTATGCTAAATTGAAAGAAGTACAAGTAAATCACTGCATCACTTGGAAGGAGTGTTTGGGGCCCTGGATGATGGGAGGTGAAAGGGCAGGTGTTGCATCTCTTGTGCTTATATAGGAAGGTGCCGTGGGAAGGGTAGTGGGTGTTGGGGTAATGAGAGTAGACCAGACTGCTGCGGAGGGAACGGTGTAACATTTGGATCACAGGTCACACACAGATTACCCAAAGGGTCTTCGGAGTCATATGTCATTTTATTAAGGAGCGGCAGTTCAAACATAGTTTAAGTACAACACGCAATCAGGATAGACACATTGCTGTTTGTGGGGCCTTGCTGAGTGCAAATTGGCTGCCGCGTTTCCTAGATTACAACAGTGACTACACTTCAAAAGTGCTTCACTGGCTGTAAAGCGCATTGGGACAACAACAACAACAACTTGTATTTATATAGCGCCTTTAACATAGTAAAATGTCCCAAGGCGCTGCACAGGAGTATTTTAAGACAAAAAGTTTGACACCGAGCCACACAAAGATAAATTAGGGCAGGTGACCAAAAGCTTGGTCAAAGAGGTAGGTTTTAAGGAGCGTCTTAAAGGAGGAAAGAGAGGTAGCGAGGCGGACAGGTTTAGGCAGGGAATTCCAGAGCTTAGGGACGAGGCAACAGAAGGCACGGCCACCAAAGGTTGAGCGATTATAATCAGGGATGCTCAAGAGGGCAGAATTAGAGGAGCGCAGGTATCTCGGGGGGTTGTTGGGCTGAAGAAGATTACAGAGATAGGGAGAGGCGAGGCCATGGAGGGATTTGAAAACAAGGATGAGAATTTTGAAATCGAGGCGCTGCTTAACCAGGAGCCAATGTAGGTCAGCGAGCACAGGGGTGATGGGCAAACGGGACTTGTTGTGCGTTAGGACACGGGCAGCCGAGTTTTGGATGACTTCAAGTTTACGTAGGGTGGAATGTGGGAGGCCAGCCAGGAGTGCGTTGGAATAGTCAAGTCTAGAGGTAACAAAGGCATGGATGAGGGTTTCAGCAGCGGATGAGCTGAGGCAAGGGCGATGTTATGGAGGTGGAAGTAGGCGGTCTTTGTTTTGCTGCAGATATGTGGTCGGAAGCTCATTTCAGGGTCAAATATGACACCAAGTTTGCGAACAGTGTGGTTCAGCCTCAGACAGATGTTAGGTTCAATTGTCCAATTGCAGAGGAATAAGTACCTACGGCAAACTCCTCTCAGACTTTTGAGGTCATCCCTCTGCTTATCTCTTGTTTGGACATCTTGCACTTTCTCCTAGACAGTTTGTTTATCATAAGGCTCCTTACTCGACCTCATATCAGGCCTAGCTATGCCTACATGAAGGCCTGTTTCTGCATTATGCCCTTGTAAATGACCTCACCTCTTTGTGCAACTCCTTATCTGACATGATTGGTTTCTTCTGTGCCATCAGCTTAACCTAGCTGCTGAGCTGGGCAAACCCATTTCTTTTATAAAACCATTAGTTATTTTACAATTCACAATTTCTTACAACGGTCCCTTCAGAATGCTGAAATGTGAGAGGAGGGGAAGATGTGTTTGGCAGTAGCACCATAAGAACATAAGAACATAAGAAATAGGAGCAGGAGTAGGCCAATCGGCCCCTCGAGCCTGCTCCGCCATTCAATAAGATCATGGCTGATCTGATCCTAACCGCCAATCTACTATCACAGAACCATCTCCTGAACCTAACAGAATTGGACACACGAAATAGGAGCAGGATTAGGCTACACGGCCCCTGGGCCCGCTACGCTACCCACAGGGCCATGACCGATCCGAACCTAGACTCATGTCCAAATTCCTGCCCGCTTCCCATAACCCTTAATTCCCTTTACTTCTAGGAAACTGTCTATTTCTGTTTTAAATTTATGTAATGATGTAGCTTCTACAGCTTTTTGGGGCAGCATATTCCATGGACCTACCACCCTCTGAGTGAAGTAGTTCCTTCTCATCTCAGTTTTGAAAGAGCAGCCCCTTATTCTAAGACTATGCCCCCTAGTTCTAGTTTCACCCATCATCGGGAACATCCTCCCCGCATCCACCCGATCCAACCCCTTCACAATCTTATGTGTTTTAATAAGATCGCCTCTCATTCTTCTGAACTCCAATGAGTAGAGTCCCAATCTACCCAACCTCTCCTCATATGTCCATCCCCTCATCCCCGGGATTAACCGAGTGAACCTTCTTTGTACTGACTCGAGAGCAAGTATGTCTTTTCTTAAGTATGGACACCAAAACTGTATGCAGTATTCCAGGTGCGGTCTCACCAATACCTTGTACAACTGAAGCAATACCTCCCTATTTTTATATTCTATCCCCCTAGCAATGAAAGCCAACATTCCATTGGCCTTCTTAATCACTTGCTGCACCTGCATACTAACCTTTTGAGTTTCGTGCACCAGGACCCCCGGATCCCTTTGTACTTCAGTACTTTCCAATTTCTTGCCATTAAGATAATAACTTGCTCTACTATTTTTCCTGCCAAAGTGCATAACCTCACACTTTCCAGTATTGTATTCCATCTGCCAAATCTCTGCCCACTTGCTTAGCCTGTCTATGTCCCCTTGCAGATTTTTTATGTCCTCCTCACTCACTACTTTCCCTCCCATCTTAGTATCATCTGCAAACTTTGATATGTTACACTCGGTCCCCTCCTCCAAATCGTTAATATAGATTGTAAAGAGTTGGGGACCCAGCACTGACCCCTGCGGAACACCACTAGTTACTGATTGCCAATCTGAGAATGAACCATTTATCCCAACTCTCTGCATTCTGTTAGATAGCCAAGCCTCTATCCATGCCAGAATATTACCCCCAATCCTGTGATTTTTTTATCTTAAGCAATAATCTTTTGTGTGGCACCTTGTCAAATGCCTTTTGGAAGTCTAAATACACCACATCCACTGGTTCCCCTTTATCCACCCTGTGTGTTACTTCCTCAAAGAACTCCAGCAAATTTGTCAAACATGACTTCCCCTTCATAAAACCATGCTGACTTTGTCCTATTAAATTATGATTATCCAAATGTCCCGTTACTGTCTCCTTAATAATGGACTCCAAAATTGTACCTACCACAGATATTAGGCTAACTGGTCTATAGTTTCCAGCCTTCTGTCTACTGCCCTTTTTAAATAAGGGTGTTACATTAGCAGTTTTCCAGTCTGCTGGGATCTTTGCTGAGTCCAGGGAGTTTTGGAAAATTATTACCAATGCATCCATAATCCCTACCGCCACTTCCCTCAAGACCCTAGGATGTAAGCCATTAGGTCCAGGTGATTTATCCGCCTTGAGTCCCATTATTTTACCGAGTACCACTTCCTTAGTGAATTTGATCGTGTTTAGCTCCTCCCCCCCCCCCCCATAGCTATCTGTTTGTCCAGTGTTGGGATATTCTTAGTGTCCTCTACTGTAAAGACTGATACAAAATATTGATTCAGTGTATTTGCCATCTCCATATTTCCCACCATTAATTTCCCGGTCTCATGCTGGAGGTGGCAGAAATAGCAAAGGGTCATCTGTTGAATTTGAAGGCTGTTGGGGTGGAAGGTGAGGACAAGGGAAACCCTATCGTGATTCTGGGAGTGAGGGGAAGGGGCAAGAGCAGAAGTACGGGAAATGGGACGGACATGTTCGAGGGCCCTTGGTTGAGGAAAAGGGAAGACATGTCGGAAGTACTAGTGTGGAAGGTGGCATTGTCAGAACAAATGTGACGGAGAAGGAGAAACAGGGAGAAAAGAATAGAACATAAGAACATAAGAAATAGGAGCAGGAGTAGACCAATCGGCCCCTCGAGCCTGCTCCGCCATTCAATGAGATCATAGAGTCCTTACAGAAAGTGTAATCAAGGTAGCTGTGTGAGTCAGTGGGCTTATAGTGGATATTGGTCGATAGCCTATCTCCAGAAATAGAGATAGGAAAGTCGAGGAAGAGAAGGGATGAGTTGGAGCTGGACCATGTGAAGGCGAGGGAGGGATGGAAATTGGTAGCAAAGATGATGACATTTTCCAGTTCGGAGCGAGAGCAGGAAGCAGCACCAATTAGTCATCAATCTATCGGAAAAAGAGGTAAGGGAGGGGGGCCTGTGTAGTACTGGGACAAAGTATGTTCCACAAAAAGGCAGGCATAGTTAGGAACCATATGGGTTCCCATAGCAACACCTTTTATTTGGAGAAAGTGAGTGGAGTCAATGGAAAAGTTGTTAATGTAAGAACATGTTCAGCCAGGCGGAGGCGGGCAGTGGTGGATGGGGACTGGTTGGGCCTTATTTCAAGGAAGAAGCAGAGGGCCTGCAGGCCCTCCTGTTGGGGAATGGAGGTGTCGAGGGACTGGAAGTCCATGGTGAAAAGGAGATGGTTGGGGCCAGGAAACTGGAAACTGTTATAATGACGGAGGGAGTCGGAAGGATCGCGGATGTAGGTGGGAAGAGATTGGACAAGGGCAGAAAAAATAGAGTTGAGATAGGAAGAAATAAGTTCCATGGTCCAAGAACAGGCTGAAACAATGGGTCTACCATGGCAGTCCTGTTTGTAAATCTTGCGAAGGAGGTAGAAGTGGGCTATGCGGGGTTGGGGGAATATGAGGTTGGAGGCCGTGGGGGGAAGAACTCCAGAGGAGATGAGGTCAGTGATGGACTGGGAAAAGATGGCTTGATGTTCGGTAGTGGGGTCATGGTTCAGGGGGAGGTAGGAGGAGGTGTCGGAGATTTGACGTTCAGCCTCCGTAAGGTAGAGGCCTGTTCGCCAAACAATAACAATGTCAGGGTTGTACCTGAGAGAATGGAGTGCTGCAAGTTCAGAAGGAGGTAGGTTAGAGTGAGCGAGGGGAGTAGAAAATTTGAGACAGGCCGATGTCACACTGGCAATTCCCAATGAAAAGATTTAGAGAGGGTAAGAGGCCAGAGGGAGGGGTCCAGGTGTAACGAGAATTCTGAAGACTGGAGAAAGGGTCCGCTGTGCAGGGGCAAGACTCCTGGCCAAAGAAGTGGGCGCAGAGGCGAAGGCGACGGAAGAAGAGCTCAGCATCATGCCAAGCTCAAAATTCATTGAGGTTGGAGCATAAGGGGGTGAGGATGAGGCCTTTGCTGAGGGCTAATCATTCAGGGTCGGAGAGAGGAAGGTCAGAGGGGATCGTGAAAGATACATTTTTATTATATCTCTTCCTAACCGTAAAAATTTCAAACAAATTACTTCAGGTCAACTTTCTTAACATTTCCTCTTAACAGAAATTGTAGATACCTGGAATCATCTTCAGTGCTTGATTTTATGTCCTTTCAAGAGCAATAACATGCTTCCTAAGAGTAGGTGATCAGAACTCTACACCGTAATGCAGATGAGGTCCGAACAATGGCTTCTGCAGCAACACTACAACTGTATTTAGAGCTGACCCACAAAATTATCAGTAACTACTAGGTCACACACTATCATTTAAATGAATCCCAGAATTTCATGTCCATTTAAGGTATTGGAACAGTGCCGGCAGGGGTGGTGGGTTGGGGTGGGGTAACCAATCCTGTTCAACAGGCCTGTAAATCAAAACTATGGTAGGAATGTCCTTATCAAACTCAAACGAAGAGTGCTATGTGACTGTTGTTGGCCAGGAATGTTTGTAGAGGAGCAATCTCAGTGCTTTGAGGTGAATAGAGGACGAGTAATGCAAACAATCTTGCTGCAAGATTCACCGCCAGCTTTAACAGCTGGACAAGCAACAAATTACAGCTTCCAGCTGGAACTACTGAATCTGTGGATAATCCCTGATCTTGGAGCTAGTGGGTGAAAGATAAACAGCAGACATAAGCCTAGAAATTCATCTCGGGCGGTGATGGATCGGCCGCCCGTAATACCCAGCGCCAGATATTCAGTTCCACTGACTGCCCGTTTTGTGGACCGCCCAAGACAGATTTCTAGGCCATAGAGTGTAAGCGATTTGATTCATCCTGGCACTGAAGAGTATTTTATCGGCTTTTTCAATCTGCATTAGTTTCACGTAACAGCTCAAAAAATATTTTCCAAGGATTGCCGGCGGTAAGCCAATGATTACAGCAAGAAGATGCACTAAAACAAAGAGCATCACCTAGTTAGTCCGCTGAGCCACACGGTAGGGAATAGTAGGGCATGGGTTTCATGTCCGGGATTACCCCCTGAAAAGATGAGTGTCCAATCTCAGGTAGAACTCTGTGGAGAGGAGACTGAGGGCAGAGATGTGAGTTATACAGTTAGGGTTAGGTTAGGTCAAGGTATTCAGGTAGTTTATACATACAATGTTATGAACTAGGGAACTTGTAATAATATTGTAAACTTTGCTGATGATTTCATACCTACATATGTTCGTGCTGTCACAAGTGTTAGTAAACTCAAGTTTATCTTACTGAATTTCTGAAAAGTGTCCCCTCTAGACTTCCCATTGTAGTTATCTTCTGTATCTTTTGGGGGGGGTTTAAAAAAAAGAAAGTCTTGCATTTATATAGGGCCTTTCACGATCAGTGGACGTCCCAAAGCACTTTACAGACAATGAAGTATTTTTTGAAGTGTAGTCACTGTTGTAATGTAGGAAACGTGGCAGCCAATTTGCGCACAGCAAGCTCCCACAAACAGCAATGTGACAATGATCAGATAATTTTTTTTATAGTGATGTTGATTGAGGGATAAATATTGGTTGGGACACCGGGGCTAACTCCCCTCCTCTTCACAGAATCACAGAATCCCCACAGTGCAGATAGAGGCCATTTCAGCCCATCGAGCCTGCACCGACACATATCCCACCCTATCCCCATAACCCCACGTATTTAATCCCCCCTAACACTAAGGGTCAATTTATCATAGCCAAATCAACCTAACCCGCACATCTTTGGACTGTGGGAGGAAACCGGAGCACCCGGAGGAAACCCACGCAGACACGGGGAGAATGTGCAAACTCCACACAGATAGTCACCTGAGGCCGGATTCGAACCCGGGTCCCTGGCGCTGTGAGGCAACAGTGCTAACCACTATGCCACCGTGTTGCTCTTCTTCGAAATAGTACCATGGGATCTTTTACATCCACCTGAGAGAGCAGCTGGCTCCTCGGTTTAACGTCTCATCCGAAAGATGGTACCTCCGACAGTGCAGCACTCCCTCAGTACTGCACTGGAGTGTCAGCCTTTATTTTTGTGCTCAAGTCTCTGGAGTGGGATATAGACAGGCTAAGTGAGTGGGCAAAAACATGGCAAATGGAATATAATGTGGAGAAATGTGAAGTTATTCACTTTGGTAGGAAAAATAGAAAAGCAGAGTATTTTTTAAATGGTGAGAGATTGGGAAATGTTGGTGTTCAGAGGGACCTGGGTGTCCTTGTACACAAATCACTGAAAGTTAACATGCAGGTACAGCAAGCAATTAGGAAAGCAAATGGTATGTTGGCCTTTATTGCAAGAGGATTTGAGTATGAGTAAAGACGTCTTACTGCAATTATATCAGGGCCCTGGTGAGACCACACCTGGAGTATTGTGTACAGTTTTGGTCTCCTTACCTAAGGAAGGATATACTTGCCATAGAGGGAGTGCAACAAAGGTTCACCAGACTGGTTCCTGGGATGGGAGGATTGTCCTATGAGGACAGATTGAGTAGACTAGGCTTATATTCTCTAGAGTTTAAAAGAATGAGAGATGATCTCATTGAAACACACAAAATTCTTACAGGGCTTGACAGGGTAGATGCAGGGAGGATGTTTCCCCTGGCTGGAGAGTCCAGAACCAGGGGTCACAGTCTCAGAATAAAGGATAAGCCATTTAGGACTGAGATCAGGAGAAATTTCTTCACTCAGACGGTGGTGAATCTTTGGAATTCTCTACCCCAGAGGGCTGTGGAGGCTCAGTCATTGAGTATATTCAAGATAGAGATCGATAGATTTTTGAATATTAAGGGAATCAAGGGATATGGGGATAGTGCAGGAAAGTGGAGATGAGGTAGAAGATCAGCCATGATCTTATTGAATGGCGGAGCAGGCTCAAAGGGCCAAATGGCCTACTCCTGCTCCTATTTCTTGTGTTCTTATGAACCCACAACCTTCATGACTCAGAGGTGAGGGTGCTACCAACTGAGCAACTAGCTGACACAACCCCCAAAAACGGGTGTGTTTGGTCAGGTGGGATGTTAAACCAGGATGTGAATCACGCATTTAAATATTTTAATGAGGTTGCGTGCCTAAGATTTTATCTGTGTTTCAGGCTTAACGCTGGCCAGCCGGATTTCCCAAGCTAAAGGGATGCAAGGACTGCTGCATGGAACAGGTAAGTGCTTTTCCAGCACTGCTTGTGGGTCAGGAGGAGCAGGAGTGCTCCCTCCCAGCCCCATAGCAAATCTGTATACCTCCCCAGCAATCAGATCCCCACCACTGCAGTCACCGATCCCCCACCCACCCCCCCGATCACCAACCTCCCTGTGATCACCGACTCTGCCCCGGCCCCCCCTCTCTCCCTCCAATCATTCTCCGATCCCCCCATCTCTCCCTCCAACCCCCAATCTCTCCCTCCAATCTCTCTCCGAACCCCCGATCTCTCTCCAACCCCCCATCTCTCCCACTAATCATTCTCTGACACACAAAGCTTCCTCCGATCTCACTCCGACCCCCATCTCTCCCTCCAATCATACTCTGACCCCCATCTCTCCCTCCGATCTCTCCCCGACCCCCCCCATCTCTGCTCTCGATCTATCTCCGACCCCCCACTATCACCCCCCGACCCTCCAAACCATGCTGTACCCACCCACCCCCTCGTGATCTCTAACCCGAGCAGCAAGAAATCTACCTGCTCCGGGGCTGCGGCCTCTTCTGCAGTTTTCCCAGCCCGACAGGCAGCCATGCATGTCAATCAGGCTGGCTTCCAGGCTGAGAACCTGTTAAAGAAAAACAAGTATGCCATGGAGTTAAAACTCCACCTCATTCCGACCAGAACTCTGTCCTTGGAAATCACACCCCAGTAAATATCAGGGCCTTTATTTCAGTAATTGGCAAACTTTCCATCTCCTCTTAGGAAGATGAACAAGAGTTGCAGGATCAAACTCTTGTGTTGGTCTTCCCAGTATTTATCTAGTGATGGTTGGAGGATCTTAGCGCATGGATTACGTTCAATTGTTCTTTAATTTGGGTCAGCTTTTGAACTGCCTTTCCCTCCAGTCATAGCCTTTAATAGTGTAGACAGATTAAACATGTGATATTTATCCTGTCACCTGTCAACATCCCTTATGGAATGTATATTGTGCCCACATCCTAATCTATTTTTAATTGCATGTTCTGCATTTAAATGTTGCTGACAATTTTTTCAATGAAAGCACTCAGCCCTTTATGATGTTTTTCAGTCACAAAAGTCTGTGACTGTCCAATTCTCTATTAAAACGTTTGGCTTGAGTTCACCCTCAGTTCCATGCTTTGGCCATTGTGGAGCAAAAATGTCTCACCTTTGTCTTCTAGCTCCAATACCACACTGGTTTCTGTTGAACCATAAATTTATTTATATCTTTATTTTTATTTTTAAATGTTTTTAATAGATCTTTATTTTTCCTTTGTTTTAAAAATAACTTTATCCCACCTTCATCCTGTTTTCTGCATTGTATTGCCCTCACTTACAGCCATTCAGACCCCATTGGCAAATCAGTGCCTTTGCGCACTCTCCATTCCTTGGCCGTTTGTCTCCCTTTTGTCCAAGTTCCACTCACCGCCCCATTCTTGAACCTTTTGGCTCATAGTTCTGAGATGCTCATACGACCTTTCTGGCTCCCCGCTCCCCGACCTTTCCATAGTGCCAGCTGATTCTTTTGGCCCTCACTCCTCCAAGTCACCCAATAGTCCACTGCCTCCCCCCTCCACCCTCATGTTGTCCTCGCTGAGGGGTTCAATGCACCAAATTCAGAATGATCTTCATAAAGTTGCATGTGTGGAATATAAGTTCAACCGATTATGTGAGGCAAGAGGAGCACAGTAAAAATTGCAGTAAAGGAGCTGTTAGTGAGCCGCAAAGAGATATTAAGCAGAGAGGCGAAGGGGAATATTAGGGAATGAGAGAGAAAGAGATATACGAGGCAAAAAGTAGAGGGGGATATTAGGAGGCAACAGGGGACTGTTAGGTGGGCATTAGATCACAATGGCATATTAGTAACATAGGAACAGGAATAGGCCATTCAGCTCCTCAAGCCTGTTCTGCCATTCTATTAGGCCATGGCTGATCTGTACCTCAACTCCATTTACCTGCCTTTGCTCCATATCCCTTGATACCCTTACCTAACAAAAATCTATCGATCTCACTCTTGAAGATTTCAGTTGTCCCAACATCCACAGCCGATGGCGGAGAAAGTTCCAAATTTCCACTACACTCTCTGAAAAATTGCTTCCTGATTTCACTGCAAAATGGCCTGGTTCTAATTTTAAGATTAGAAGAAATAGTTTCACCAGAGGAAATAGTTTCTCTATATCTACCCTATTGAATCCCTTAATCGTTTTAAATATCTCAATGTGGTCACCCTTCAACCTCATATTAGTGAGGCTGATCTTAGGTAGGCAGACATGGGCAGAAGTGAGTATCAGAGGGTCATAGGGGATATTAGGAAAGTCAGTATGATCTTAGTTGGCAAAAAGCAATGATGGAAAAGAGAAGCACATTAGGAGTAGTTGAAGATTTCAGGGAGTGAAGTGGAGGCAGGTGCTGCAGATTGAAAGATATTAGGGATATTCAGGGTTTTGGTAGTGACTTAGGTCTTCAAGTAAAAACTATAATGAAGGAATTAAAAATACAGAAGGCAATTTCATTCTTTAGTTCTCCTGCTTTTATTACTTGGACCTCTCCTGCATTTATTTATAGACCTGTACATTTCACATCAATTGTACGGAAATTACTTGAGGCACTATAAAGAGTCACCTGGCAGATACAAATCTTTTCTATACACAATTGACAGACTTGGCAGTATGGGATCTTGCAATTTTCCAGTTTTGATCACTTACTTCAAAAGGGATATCAAGAGGGTTCAGAAGAAGGTTATTAAATGAATACCAGAACTTAGGAATTGAATTATGAACAGCAATTGTTGGCTCTGAAGGATTTCTCTCTTGTAAAGAGAAAACTACGGGAGACTTGATTGAAGCTTTTAAGATAATGAAGGGATTCAATAATTTGAAAACAGATACATTTTTCTGCCCTTTCCATAATTATATTATGGGGTGGACATGGATTCAAGATAAGGGAAACAAAATAGATAATTCACACAGGATTTATTTAATAAGAAAAATTATCAACCTTTGAAACAAACATCCAATGCAGCGGGGAAAACCTGAAACTTTAAGGATTTTCACAACAAAAATAGACAAATTCCTGGCATCTGAAGGATTTCGTAGTTATTAATGTTAATAAAAAATTAAAGTTATCGCACAGGAAGGCAAGCGGAAAATTGGATGGGCAGTTTAGAGGGACCAGTGGTCATCTACATCAAATATTTTGCTATTTAAATGGTTCATTGTAGTTCCACAAACATGGGCCGGAATTTTCCTTACCTGAGCGGGTCGGTTGCAGGCAGACCACATGGCGGGTCGGAACCACATTGTCCTTATCATCCCGCTCCTCAGAGCGACTTTCCGTTAATGGAGTCTATTAAGGCAGGTTGCCTGCCCGTTTCCCGGCCCTATTAAATGGTGCGGGTCTGATGACATCATCAATGACTCATTTTAAGAGGGGATATTTAAAGCAGTCTTGGCCACATCGCTTTTGAAGGTTCATCTAGGAGTGTGCAGGGAGGATATATAACGATCTGGTTATTGCTCAGACTTGCAAAGGTGGCTTCACAAAGACAGAGGGCTGCACCCAGGTTTTCAGAAGACTCCCTGCATATTCTTGTGGAGTGAGTCAGAGAAGGCAGGGAGGTCCTCTTTTCTGCTGATGGGTGGAAGAGACCTGCCCAGGAGACAAAAAGAGCCTGGCTCCAAATTGCAGAGGAGGTCAACAGCATGGATATGGTGAGGCGGACCTGGGTGCAGTGCCACCCTTCACATTCACCCTCATCCTAATGCAATCATACCAACTTACTCCACACAAGGAGGCCATTTGGCATTAGCACTTTGTCATTGGCACCACACTCCCTCATAGTCACCCTGTACAGATGTAACCCACACATTTCTTACACTCATGCCATCACTCTCACTCAAACTTCTCTTCTTTCCCTCCTTGCAGGAGGAACGAGTGCACAACAACAGGGAGAGGGAGAAAACCGGAAGTGGCCCTCCATCCTTCGCCACTTTGACAGCAGCAGAGGAGGTTGCCCTGGAGATCTCAGGAGTTGTGGAGCAGCTGGCGGTGGGAGACTAAGAGAGGGGGACCTCTCAACAACCTGGCGACAGAATTACATCTCATACATGGTATACAGCAGTCACTCATATGGGGACTGATGTCAGCAGCCAGTGAATGTTCATCATGCGCATAATGGTATTGTTACCCATTCTTAATATAACATTTCTAAATCATCTCTTTACTCTCCTACAGGTCCATCAAGAGCCCCCCCCCCCTCCCCCACTGTCCAGCTGGAGGAGGAAGACAACTCCTCAGAGGAGCCTCCATGCTCTGAGGGTCCACTGTCACCAGACATAAGTGCACCCAGCACCAGAGCAGATATGCACACCTCAGTGGGTCCTACGCGAGATAGAGTAGTGCTGTCACCTGGTGTCTCACAAGTCACAATTGAACAAGAGCAGGTGGTGGAGACAGGGACAGCAGAGGAGACTCCTCGCTGGAGTACGCAGGACGCTCCCAGCTCTGCTCAGCGACATGCAGACGCTGAGCCTCGGGGCCATCGAGAAAGAGGGCAATCCTGGAGGTGCAGGAAGAAGTGCAGGAAGAAGTGCAGGAGGCTGTGTGACAGGATTCCCGGCCACAATGTCTGCAAATGTCCAGAGAATGGAGGTGTCCATCTCCAACATCTTCACTACCGTGTCGCAGGCGGTGGCGACGATGTGCTCTTCCATGGAAAGGATGGCCAACTGCATGGAGCAGCTAATGCACCACTCACATGAGCACATGCTAGCTATGGACAATAGATGGCAGAGGCTCACAGACCTCCTCTCTAGGAGGAATGTAAACATAGACTTGGGTCCTCATGGCCCCACTGCTGTGCAGCAAGGTGCTCTCCAGCTCCTTGCTAGCAGAGAAGTGCGGGTGGCCCATGAGAGGGATGATAGTGAGAGGGGACAGAGAAGTGGGGGCTCTTCTCAAAGCGCTCACACTTCTCCCCCGTTGCCCCCCTCCCCCTCAGTCAGAGCCCCAGATGCCTCCTGGGATCGCGATGGCCGAGTCTGCCCCTGCACACACGCAGGACAAGCAGACTTTGGCGCGGCCATCAGAGGCTCCAAAACCCAGAGGACGTCCACCAAAATATCCACGCAGTCACTGCAGGGAAGTGAGCAGCCTGACTCTACCTCTGCTGAAGCCACAGGGGTAGCACCTCGTAGAAGCACGCATAAACAAAAAATGACACAGAAGTAGCTGCACAAGGGCAAGTACATGGATGTTTAAACAAGTGCTATTGTTAAGGTTCCATTACTGTTATGACACATATTAAACTATTTATTTTCACCACTTTCTCGTCATGCCCATTTTTGTATGCAACTTTGAAAGTGGCTTAGTGAGTTGGAGTGAATGGTGAGACATAACGTTACCTGCAGCAATGGGGGTCAGTGTGAAAGGAATGGCTTGGTCATGGTAGGGATGCTTTATGGTGTTGTTGGGAGGGGGGAATCTGGCACAGCATGTGGCAGCCATATGGGTGTAATGCAGGAAGTTAAGTAAATCTGGCCATGATGAGGCCATCCTTGGCCTCCCAGGCAGCAATGTGCTCCAGTGCTGTTGGCATCTAGACCTCAGGTTCCTCCTGCTCCTCCTCCTCGCCTTCCAGCTGATGCACTTGCTCCTCCTCCTCCTCTGAAGAGGCTGTGTGCTCAGAACCTTGCTCCTCATGCAGTGTTAATCCTCATTGCTGCACTATGTTGTGCAGTGCACAGCAGACGACGATGATTCTAGGTACCCTGGCTGGTGCGTACAGAAGGGCTCCTCCAGATCTGTCAAGGCATCTGAAGCGCATTTTCAGCATGTCTATTGTTTGCTCTATGACACATCTGGTGGGCATGTGGCTTTTATTATAGCACTCCTGGGCCTCAGTACTTGGCCTCCATGTCTTCAGTGGATAGCCCTTGTCTCCAAGCAGCCAGCCGGTAAGTGCATTTGGCAAATAGCCGAGGGAGGGTAGACTGGCGCAGGACAAAAGAGTCATGCCAGCTGCCAGGGAATTTGGCGCACACAGGCATGATGATCTTCCTATGGTTGCAGACAAGCTGCACATTGAGAGAGTTGAAGCCATTGCGTTTCACAAACACTCCTGGGTGATGTGGGGTGCCCTGATGGCCACATGTGTGCAGCTGATGATGCCCTGCACCCCTGGGAAGCCAACAAGAGTGGAAAAGCCGAGTGCCTGCTCAGTAACACTGGCATCATCAGTGGCAAAGTTGACATAATTGGCTGACTTGTCAACCATGGCATCAGTGACCTGTGTGATGCATCTGTGGGCGGCCAACTGCGAGATGCCGCAAATGTCTTCTGCAGATCCCTGGAAGGAGCCTGAGGCGAAGAAGTTGAGGGTGCTGGTGACTTTGACAGCCACTGGTAAGGAGTGTCCACAAGGACCTCTGGGCAGCAGCTCTTGTTCCAGCAAGGTACAAATGTCTGTGACGAACTGGCGCAATAGCCTGAGCCTCCTTTGGCACTGCTGCTCAGTCATGTTGAGGAAGTTCATCCTCTGCCTGTTTACGCTGTGTTGGGGGTATCTCTTCCAGCGTGGTGCAGCCCTGTGCTAATGCCCTCTGTCCTGTGCAGCATCAGGTGTTTGAGGAGAAGGTTGTTGGTGTTGTTGCTGCTGTTGCTGGTGTGCCTGCTGCTGCTGGTGTTGGGGCTCATCGTGGTCCGATTCTGAGGACCAAGGTGAGACAGTATAAACAGCACCCTATGCTCATGTAATAGATGGCAGGTCAAGTAGAGATCAGAGAAGCAATCTGTCAATGGTGTGATAGTCAGTAGCAATGAGGTGAGAGTGACTTCTGAAGTTGCAGAAAAGACTTGCAAACTCTAGACTCCTAAATCTGTGCTCAAAATGCACTCAACAAGAGCCTTTCCTTTAGGCAAGTAAGCAGGTGTCATGTGGGAGTATTTATTGGGGTTTCCATGCTCTGCAGTAATGACGTCGCACAATGGCCACTGAGCCTCCGCCTCAGGTTGACAGATGAAGTTCCCGAGCTGCGTGATTCCCGTGGTCATCCAGTGAAATTCAAAAGGTCTGGTTAAAAACACTGTTAAGGGTCTGACAACAAGATTTTAATAAGCTAAGTTAGGTCGCCCGCCTCTGCCATTCGGATCCGTGCCGCGCTGGCAAACGCGCCCGAGTTAAAGGCGCGAGGAGGCGGGATGATGGCGGGTTCCCGACGCGCTCCCTTTTTCTCCGACTTTTACATAATTCCGGCCATGGTGTCCGTCATGTACCTTATCCAAAAGGTATTCTCATGTGCGCTGACCTGAGTCGAGGAGTATTGAGACATCCTGGGGCCGATATGACATGCATGATGTCCTTTCGTGTTGCTGCACATCAGATGCAGGTAGCCTGCATTACCTGACGCAGAAAACTTAGGCTTGCGTACAACATGATTAGCAGTGCTGGAGCTCAATACCCATATAAAATGAATGCTGGCTGGTTGACCTGTTTGAGTATGTTGGTTCCTGTCCTTTGAAATGGAATCTGCTTCCTGATTGTATCAAATAGGCAAATGCTGTTTATTTCAGGATGACTTCAGGTGACTATTCATTCTTAAAAGTTACATCCTGTTAGTGTAGGCTAATCAAGCTCTGCCTAAGTAGGATACAGGAATAACATGCCCTTATACCTCCCCTCTTCCCACTCTCCAGGGCCCCAAACACCCCTTCCAGGTGAAACAGCGATTTACTTGTACTTCCTGCAATTTAGTATACTGTATTCGCTGCTCACGATGTGGACTCCTCTACATTGGGGAGACCAAACGCAGATTGGGTGACCGCTTTGCGGAACACCTCCGTTCAGTCCATAAGGGGGACCCCGAGCTCCCGGTGGCCTGTCACTTTAATTCACCGCTTCACTCCCACTCTGACCTCACCGTCCTCGGCCTATTACACTGTTCCACGGAAGCGCAGCGTAAGCTCGAGGAACAGCACCTCATCTTTCGTTTAGGCACGCTACAGCCCTCTGGACTCAATATCGAGTTCAACAATTTTAGATCATAACCTCAGCTCCAATCACATTTATATTTTATTTTTTCCACCCTTTTATTTGTCCCCCCCCCACCTTTTTTTTTCCTCCTAGAAGCTGGCAGCTGTCCTTCATTCTGCCAGTGGATTTCACACTTCATTCAGCCTTAATCTGTCACATTAACACCACCTCTAGCCTTGCATATCTCTTAATGTCTCTTAATGTCTCTTCATCTCCCCCTTTGTTCCTTTATCCCCTCCCCCTTTTCCCAGCTTTACCCTGGCCTTAAATCTATTTGATTTCCGGCTCTTCCCAGTTCTGATGAAAGGTAATCGACCTGAAACGTTAACTCTCTTTCTCTCTCCACGGATGCTGCCTGGCCTGCTGAGTTTTTCCAGCGTTTTCTGTTGTTATTACAGGAATAACTGGTTAGATATTGCTCTGCATCTTGCTTCAGGGGAAGAAAGTTTTACAGCATCTGCAGTATTTTGCTTTTTACTTGCTGGATTCTGATCCACTTTGCCAGCTATTCCTGTTTCCATTTCACACTTACCTTACCCTTCACCACCTCTGTTATCCATACGTTCTCTGCATCTCTTAAAAATTGTTAATTAATTTTATCATGCTTCTTCCTATCATTTTCCTACATTATAACAGTGACTACACTTAAAAAACTACTTCATTGGCTATGAAGCACTTTGGTACGGTCTGAAGATGTGAAAGGCCCTTATATAAAAGTTCTTTCCCTTGCCTTTCATATTAATATCATTTTCAGCCATTTTCATCTCCAGTTTTCCTTTTAAGTACTTTACTTGTTATTGTACTCATATTTCCTCTTACATGCTTGCGTTTGTGCTTTTCCCTCCCTCTTCCCTAAATTATGTCCTTTTTTAAATGCTATCAATTATGTTTTTTCCAGTTCTGATGAAAGGTTATACCTGAAATATTAATTTTCTACCCCAATGCTGCCTGACCTGCTCCATGTTTCCAGAATTTTCTGTTTTTGTTTCAGTTTTCCTGCATTAACAATTATTTTCTCTTTATTTAGATTACAGTTCTCTCACCTAACACTCACAGATGGAAGCCAGGATGTAACTTGAAAATTGCAAACGGTGTCCTACAACCAGTGTAGGACCCTGATTCGCATATGTAAGAAAGCTCCCGCCTGTTGTGAGCGGGCGTGCTGTTCATTCATTTACAGTCCACCGTGAAAATTGTGTCAGTTGAGTCATGGGCACCCACCCCACCCTGCCTAGACCATGGCGCTCTGGACCCAACTACTTGCGAGCAATGGCACCGATTACCTAAAATATTTTGTCTCTATCCTCCTTTCCACATATAGTACAATCCAATGGTTAATGTCTTTCACCAAGGTAGCATCCTCCAGACTTGATGGTGACAGCTCATGTCTCTTTCTCTACACACAGCACAGAAGAAAAGTGCACCAGAGCTCTCGATTTACATAGCCTGTTCACAACCTATCATCACCTCTGTTCCACATACACTGAATTATAGTAATCACCTCTGTTGGAAAGTTCAGATCACGGTCACTGCTTTCAATTCTTCTCAATGTTGAGTAACAATAGGTGATTTGTTTGCAACAGAATTTAGTGGTAACCTTCAATTACTGAGAAACTGGCTTTTTCTCTTTCCCAGCCTACTCTTCCCTTCCTTGTTGAAGGAACCACTATCTAAACATGCTGCAGCATTGCTCATTCACGTGCTTCCATAAGAACAGGAATAGGTCATTTAGTCCCTTGATCCTGTTAACATAAGAACATAAGAACATAAGAAATAGGAGCAGGAGTAGACCAATCGACCCCTCGAGCCTGCTCCGCCATTCAATGAGATCATGGCTGATCTGATTCAACCTCAACTCTAAAGAACACAAGAAGTAGGAGCAGGACCAGGCCACTCGGCCCCTGGGCCCGCTCCGCCACCCACAGGGCCTTGACCGATCCGAACTCAAACTCATGTCCAATTTCCAGCCCACTCCCCGTAACCCCTGATTCCCTTTACTTCTAGGAAACGGTCTATTTCTGTTTTAAATTTATTTAATGAAGTAGCTTCCACAGCTTCCTGGGGTAGCAAATTCCACAGACCCACTACCCTCTGAGTGAAAAAGTTTCTCCTCATCTCAGTTTTGAAAGAGGAGCCCCTTATTCTAAGATTATGCCCCCTAGTTCGAGTTTCACCCATCATTGGGAACATCCTCACCGCGTCCACCCGATCAAGCCCCTTCACAATCTTATATGTTTCAATAAGATCGCCTCTCATTCTTCTGAACTCCAATGAG
This sequence comes from Squalus acanthias, assembly GCA_030390025.1. Lineage (NCBI taxonomy): Eukaryota > Metazoa > Chordata > Chondrichthyes > Squaliformes > Squalidae > Squalus > Squalus acanthias. The sequence continues at coordinate 27,162,221 of CM059432.1, read as the reverse complement.
TAGAGTCCCAATCTACTCAACCTCTCCTCGTATGTCCAGCCCCTCATCCCCGGAATTAACCGAGTGAACCTTCTTTGTACTGCCTTGAGAGCAAGTATGTCTTTTCTTAAGTATGGACACCAAAACTGTATGCAGTACTCCAGGTGCGGTCTCACCAATACCCTATACAACTGCAGCAATACCTCCCTGTTTTTATATTCTATCCCCCTAGCAATAAAAGCCAACATTCCATTGGCTTTCTTGATCACCTGCTGCACCTGCATACTAACTTTTTGATTTTCTTGCACCAAGACCCCCAGATCCCTTTGTACTGCAGTACTTTCCAGTTTCTCGCCATTAAGATAATAACTTGCTCTCTGATTTTTCCTGCCAAAGTGCATAACCTCACATTTTCCAATATTGTACTGCATCTGCCAAATCTCTGCCCACTCACCCAGCCTGTCTATATCCCCTTGTAGGTTTTTTATGTCCTCCTCACTCTCTACTTTCCCTCCCATCTTTGTATCATCTGCAAACTTTGATATGTTACACTCGGTCCCCTCCTCCAAATCGTTAATATAGATTGTGAAGAGTTGGGGACCCAGCACCAACCCCTGTGGAACACCACTGGCTACTGGTTGCCAGTCCGAGAATGAACCATTTATCCCAACTCTCTGCTTCCTGTTAGATAACCAATCCTCCACCCATGCCAGAATATTACCTCCAATCCAGTGATTTTTTATCTTGAGTAATAATCTTTTATGTGGCACCTTGTCGAATGCCTTCTGGAAGTCTAAATACACTACATCCACTGGTTCCCCTTTATCCACCCTGTACGTTATGTCCTCAAAGAACTCGAGCAAATTTGTCAGACATGACGTCCCCTTCATAAAGCCATGCTGACTTTGTCCTATTAAATTTTGTTTATCTAAATGTTCCGTTACTGTCTCCTTAATAATAGACTCCAAAATTTTACCCACCACAGATGTTAGGCTAACTGGTCTATAATTTCCAGCCTTCTGCCTACAACCCTTTTTAAATAAGGGTGTTACATTAGCAGTTTTCCAATCTGCCGGGACCTTTGCTGAGTTCAGGGAGTTTTGGAAAATTATTACCAAAGCATCCACAATTCCTACTGCCACTTCCCTCAAGACCCTAGGATGTAAGCCATCAGGTCCAGGGGATTTATCCACCTTGAGTCCCATTATTTTACTGAGTACCAATTCCTTAGTGATTTTAATCGTATTTAGCTCCTCCCCCACTAGAGCCCCCTGTTTGTCCAGTGTTGGGATATTCTTAGTGTCCTCTACCGTAAAGACTGAAACAAAATATTTGTTCAGCATTTTTGCCATCTCCATGTTTCCCACCATTAATTTCCCGGTCTCATCCTCTAAGGGACCTACGTTTGCCTTAAGCACCCTTTTTCTTTTTATATAACTATAGAAACTCTTGCTATCTGTTTTTATATTTTTTGCTAATTTATTTTCATAGTCTATTTTCCCTTTCTTAATCAATCCTTTAGTTACTTTTTGTTGTCTTTTGAAGATTTCCCAATCTTCTATCCTCCCACTAACTTTGGCTACCTTATATGTCCTTGTTTTTAGTTGGATACTTTCTTTAATTTCTTTACTTAGCCATGGATGGCTGTCATTTCTTTTACACCCTTTTTTCCTCAGTGGAATATATTTATTTTGAAAGTTGTAAAATAACTCCTTGAATGAACACCACTGCTCATGTACCGTCTTACCCTTTAATCTATTTTCCCAGCCCACTTTAATCAATTCTGCTCTCATGCCATCATAGTCTCCTTTATTCAAGCTCAGATAAAGAACTTTCAAATGTGTTTTGCGACACTTACTTCCTGCTTTTTCCTTATTTAACACTTTACCTTTTACTCCATACCTTCTGTCCCTTCCTGACATGCTTTCCTCTGTCTCCCTGCTCAGGTTCCCAACCCCCTGCCACATTAGTTTAAATCCTCTCCAACAGCACTAGCAAACACTCCCCCTAGGACAGCGGTCCCGGCCCTGCCCAGGTGCAGACCGTCCGGTTTGTACTGGTCCCACCTCCACCAGAACCGGTTCCAATGTCCCAGGAATTTGAATCCCTCCCCCTTGCACCATTCCTCTAGCCACGTATTCATTTGAAATATCCTCCTATTTCTACTCTGACTAGCACGTGGCACTGGTAGCAATCCTGAGATTACTACCTTTGAGGTCCTATTTTTTAATTTACCTCCTAACTCCCTATATTCTGCTTTTAGGACCTCATCCCCTTTTTTACCAATATCGTTGGTGCCTATGTGCACCACGACAGCTGGCTGTTCGCCCTCCCCCTCCAAAATGTTCTGTAGCCGCTCCGAGACGTCCTTGACCCTTGCACCAGGGAGGCAACACACCATCCTGGAGTCTCGGTTGCGGCCGCAGAAACGCCTATCTATTCCCCTTACAATTGAGTCCCCTATCACTATAGCTCTTCCACTCTTTTTCCTCCCAGCCTGTGCAGCAGAGCCGCCCATGGTGCCAGGAAGTTGGCTGCTGCTGCCTTCTCCTAAGTCATCCCCCCCAACAGTATCCAAAGCGGTATATCTGTTTGAGAGGGGGATGGCCACAGGGGACCCCTGCACTACCTGCCTGCACCTCCTACTCTGCCTGGTGGTCACCCATTCCCTTCCTGCCTGTACACCCTTCACCTGCGGTGTGACCAACTCACTAAACGTGCTATCCACGAGGTTCTCAGCATTGCGAATGCTCCAATATGCATCCAGCCGCAGCTCCAGCGCTGCAATGCGGGCTGTCAGTAGCTGCAGCTGGATACACTTCCCGCACACATTGTCGTCAGGGACACCGGAAGGGTCCCTGATTTCCCACATAGAGCAGGAGGAGCACAACATGGGGCTGGGCTGTCCTGCCATGACTTACCCTTTAATTAATTGAACTTTAAATAAATCAAATCAATACCACCAATTTCACTCAATTAAATGAATTACTCAAGGGCCCTTGGTTACTAGCACTAGAAATTATGATCACAAAATTAAGATCTTCGAAACTTTATAAACTATGAACCTTAACTATCAAACTATAAAGTAGTATAAATACTAACCTGCCGTACTCACCCAATCAGCCGCTCCCTCCTGCCCACGTCACGTTTTGAATCGTAACGTGGCTCTGGAACGCTGCCGCTGGTCTGAGATTGGTAAACCTCGGGCCTCGGCTCTCTCTGCTCCCGACAGCAGCCTCTGCAAACAAAAGCCCGCGAAAGTGAGTTTAGATACTCACCGGGCCTCCTGATATACACTCACCCCCTTTAGGTTAGAGGAGGTGGAAGGGTGGGGGACACTACAAGTGTAGTTCTGCCATTCAGTTAGATCATGGCTGATCTGTACCTCCACCCCATTTAGCCACCTTTGCTCTGTATCGCTTAATACCCGTGGCTAGCAAAAATCTATCAGTTCTGACGAAAGGCCATCGACCTGAAACGTTAACTCTGTTTCTCTCTCCACAGATGCTGTCTGACCTGCTGAGTATTTCCAGCATTTTCTGTTTTTATTTCAAAAATCTACCAATCTCAGTCTTTAAAATTTCAATTGACTCAGCATTTACAGCCTTTTAGAGGAGCAAGTTCCAGAGTTCCAGAGTTCCACTATTCTTTGCATGAAAAAGTGCTTCCTGATTTCACTCCTAAATGGACCAGTTCTAATTTTAAGGTTATGCCCCCTTGTTCGCCCACCAGAGGAAATAATTTCTCTGTATTTACCCTATCGAATCACTTTATCATTTTAAACACCTTGATTAGATCAACCTCAACCTTCCAAACCAAGGCCACGATTTCACCAACCGAGGCAGGTCCGGGGCGGCCAGGGTCGGTATCACGGTCCCAGCCCGCTGCCTGCTGCAGCCAGCACTCTCCAAGTGATTTTTCATTGATTGGGCTTGTTAAGCCCGCCCTGCGAGGTACCCAGCCAATTAAAAGGAAGTGGATCTGACGACGTCATTTGATGACACGTCATCAGTCAATTTCCTTAAAGAAGCCATGTCCAAATTGATCTTGACAGTTCTGGTGTCAGTGTTCTACAGCATTGAGGGGCTGCAAACACTGACGAGCACTGCACAAAAGTTCATAACTGCACCCAGGCTCTCCCATTACTCCCTCCATATGCTTATGGAGGGAGTCATGGAGGGAGTCACAGCATGCAGGGAGGTTCTCTTCCCTTCCCATGGATGGAAGAGACCTCCCAGGAGATCAACGCAGCCTGGTTGCACATTGCACAGGAGGGCACAAGCGGGGATGTCGTCAGGAGGACCAGGCTGCAGTGGCGCAGACCTTTCAATGATCTCAGTAGATCACAAAATGTTACTGCAAAGCCACACTCAACCTCATCCTGCTGTGCCACTCATCATATTCCCTTCACTCTGCCCTACCCTACCCTACTCCTGCACATCTTTACTCACACAAACTTACCTTGCACCTCCACCCATCCCTCTCTATCTACATTATCACTTCTCCATCTCACTAGCCACCCCTCACACTCACCCTCAACCTACTGCAAGCATACAAACTAGCAGCACACAAGGGTAGGCACCTAGGTGGTTTAGCCAATGTTCATGTGAAGTTTCTGTTAATGTGCTGTCAAACATTGAAATCTATATTTCAACACTTTACCTTATTGGACAGATCTGTGCTCACCTTTGGAAGTGTCTTAGTGAGTTCCAGTGAATGTTGAGACATAACTCCACCCCTCCCTCCCCCCAATTGTGATGAGTGTGAAGGAATGGCTTGGACATTGTCAGGATGCTTTATGGTGATGGTGTGGGGTGGTGTCAACCTGGCGCATCATGTGGCAGCCAGGGTGTGCAGCGTCAAGTGAAGTAAATCTGGTCATGGTGATGCCATCGCTGGCCTCCCGGGCAGCAATGTTGTCAGGTGCTGATGCCCTGTGTCCTGTGCAGCATCAGGTGATTGTGGAGAAGGACATCAAGGCAGCATTTGACCGAGTGTGGCATCAAGGACTCCTAGTAAAATTGAAGTCAATGGGAATTGGGGAAAACTCTCCACTGGCTGGAGTCATACCTAGCAAAAAGGAAGATGGTTGTGGTTGTTGGAGGTCAATCATCTCAGCCCCAGGACATCGCTGCAGGAGTTCCTCAGGGCAGTGTCCTAGGACCAACCATCTTCAGCTGCTTCATGAATGACCTTCCCTCCAGAAGTGGGGATGTTCGCAGATGACTGCACAGTGTTCAGTGCCATTCGCAACTCCTTAGATAATGAAGCAGTCCATGCCCGCATGCAGCAAGACCTGGATGACATTCAGGCTTAGGCTGATAAGTGGCAGGTAACATTCGTGCCACAAAAGTGCCAGGCAATGACTATCTCCAACAAGCGAGTGTCTAATCACCACCCCTAGGCATTTAATGGCATTACCATCGCCGAATCCCCCACCATCAATATCCTTGGGGTCACCATTGACCAGAAATGTAACTGGACCAACCACATAAATACTATGGCAACAAGAGCAGGCCAGAGGCTGGGTATTCTGCGGCGAATGTTTCACCTCCTGACTCCCCAAAGACTTTCCACCAACTACGAGGCACAAGTCAGGAGTGTGATGGAATACTCTCCAATTGCCTGGGCAACTGTGTCAGCCGTGGCTCAGTTGGGAGCACCCTTGCCTCTGAGTCAGAAGGTTGTGGGTTCAAGTCCCACTCATGAGACTTGAGCACAAAAAAATCCAGCCTGACACTCCAGTGCAGTACTGAGGGTGTGCTGCACTGTTGGAGGTGCTGTCTTTCAGATGAGACGTTAAACCGAAACCTAGTCTGCTCTCTCAGGTGGATGTAAAAGATCATATGACACTATTTTGAAGAAGAGCAGGGGAGTTATCCTCTGGTGTCCTGGCCAATATTTATCCCTTAATTAACATCACTAAAACAGATTATCTGGTCATTATCACATTGCTGTTTGTGTGAGCTTGCTGTGCACAAATTATCTGCCGTTTTTCCCACATTACAACAGTGACTACACTTCAAAAAGTACTTCATTGGCTATAAAGCGCTTTAGGTGGTCATGAAAGGCGCTATATAAATGCAAGTCTTTCTTTTTTTTTAAAGGCTTGTGCACAAACCAGTTGCTTCCAGACATGGTTGGCCTTTCTCTTGGCATTGAGCATGACTGGGAGAATGAGCAGAGGCTGTGCAGAGCAGGACAAGTTGCTAGAAGAGGGAGGAGGAGGAGGGGGAGAAGTGCTCTCAGCAGGAGGCCATATCCACAGAGGGTCTTTAAGGAGCATATCTGTTGGAGAACAGATTGATGGAGTTCTGTAATGCCTTGGAAGCCCCTTTGCACACTGGTATCCGGAGCCATGATGGCAGCAGTCGAAGCCTCCATGGCAGCAAGCTAAGATTGCATGACAGGAGTCTGAGTTTCCACAGCAGCACTGAGACGTTGGGTGGATGCTGCTTGTACTGCAATGGAAGCTGAGACATCGGCCATCAGACGCTGAAGAAATTGGCTCCACAGGTGCGTTGATGGAGGTGGGCTCTAAGCTCTGCGTAAGACCCTGTGCCAAGTTGGTGTTGGACTCCTCCATGCTCCTTGACAGTGAATGCAAGCTTTCTGTCCGGCTTTCCAGTGCACCAAGCATTTCGGTGTTTACACCCATCAGCCTTATTCTGCAGCCTGGCCCATCGAAGTCCTCATCTGAGTCCTCTACACAGAACTGATATGCGGCCTTGCCCTCGCCCTCGGACAAGCTGGCACCTGCGCAATCCTTTCCCCCCGCCCTGGCTCCAGCGCACTTGTGCCCGGTGTCTCACCACGTGCAGATCCCACCTCTATTCTATCCTCTAAATTACACAGTGTCAGTGTCTGAGCTGGTGGCTGCGACTGTTAAATCAAGTGAGTGTGTCCCTTCATTTTCACTTTCTTCTGGTTCTTCCTCCACTGCCCGGGCAGGTTCCAGTTCTTGGGTGTGTGAAATAAAAAAGAGACAAGGGTAAGGTTGTAGTGAGAGGAGAGGAGAAATTACAAAGTGCATGCTTACACCATCTGCAGCTTGTAAGTCAGTAGAGATTGAGGGATGAGGGAGAAGTGGGATGAGAGAAGGAGGAGTCGATATGCAGATACCCTAATCTTCAAAGGCTTCAGCCCCACCGGTGGCCAAGGCCTCAGCAATGGCCTTTACCATAATGGCCAGCACTGTCTCCTCCATCGGGGTTAAAACATGCAGGCACAGCTATCCCCCTCCCGTTAATTTCTGCTGCTTCCTGTTATGTGCCACCTTCTCATGCAAGAAAGAGGGAAGTGTGACGGTGAGTGCTGTGCAATATGTTTGGGCAATGTGACGCTCATGATGAATAGCTGCACACTTTTAGATGTGGGTGCGAGGCTTGCAACAGTGCTATGTGAGTGAGGGTGAGGTAAAGCATATGAATGTTTGGTATGAGTCCAGATTGATAGAGATTGTTGGCAGATGAGTGACGCGGGTGTAGTGAATTGAGCAGTGGATGAGGCTAGTGGTGCAGTTGGTAGGATATGACATTTGAAGATGCACTCACTGACCTTGACAACTCATATGAAATCATTAAACTTCTTCCTGCACTGCATTCAGGTCCTTGGGGCTACACTCCTGTCATTGATTTCCTCCGCTATCTCTTGCCACTGCATGTGTCTAGAGGGCCTCCAGCCCCCCCTGAGGGTGCAGGACATCTCTCCTTTTTCCAACTCTTTCACCAAGATCTCCAGTGCAGTGTACAAAACCCTTGGTGCATGCTCTCTCCCCTGGTCAGCCATTATTGATTCTTCCACAGCACATTATTCAGAATCATCTCAGCGCCACAATGCACCTCCCCTTTAAGAGGTGCATCCGCAGTATTTTGCTCTTGTATTAATTCTGTTTCTCTCTCCACAGATGCTGCCTGACCTGCTAAGTATTTCAAGCATTTTCTGTTTTTATTTAAACTAATGGGAGGAGGAGGCTCCATGAATATCCCCATCCTCAATGATGGTGGAGCCCAGCACACAAGTGCAAAAGACAAAGCTGAAGCGTTTGCAACCATCCTCAGCCAGAAGTGCCGAGTGGATGATCCATATCGGCCTCCTCCTGAGGTCCCCACCATCAAAGAAGCCAGTCTTCAGCCAATTCGATTCACTCCACATGATATCAAGAAACGGCTGAGCGCACTGGATACAGCAAAGGCTATGGGCCCTGACAACATCCTGGCCAAACTGTTCCAGTACAGCTACAACACTAGCATCTACCCGACAATGTGAAAAACTGCCCAGGTACGTCCTGTCCACAAAAAGCAGGACAAATCCGATCAGGCCAATTACCGCCCCATCAGTCTACTCTCAATCATCAGCAAAGTGATGGAAGGTGTCATCGACAGTGCTGTCAAGCGGCACTTACTCACCAATAACCTGCTCACTGATGCCCAGTTTGGGTTCCTCCAGGACCACTCTGCTCCCGACCTCATTACAGCCTTCGTCCAAACATGGACAAAAGAGCTGAATTCCAGAGGTGAGATGAGGGTAACTGCCCTTGACACCAAGGCAGCATTTGACGAGTGTGGCATCAAGGACTCCTAGTAAAACTGAAGTCAATGGGAATTGGGGAAAACTCTCCACTGGCTGGAGTCGTACCTAGCAAAAGGAAGATAGTTGTGGTGGTTGTCGGAAGTCAATCATCTCAGCCCCAGGACATCACTGCAGGAGTTCCTCAGGGCAGTGTCCTAGGCCCAATCATCTTCTGCTGCTTCATCAATGACCTTCCCTCCATCATAAGGTCAGAAGTGGGGATTGTCGCTGATGACTGCACAGTGTTCAGTGCCATTCGCAACTCCTCAGATAATGAAGCAGTCCATGCCCGCATGCAACAAGACCTGGATGACATTCAGGCTTAGGCTGATAAGTGGCAGGTAACATTCGCACCACACAAGTGCCAGGCAACAAGCGAGCGTCTAATCACCACCCCTTGACATTCAACGGCATTACCATCGCTGAATACCCCACCATCAATATCCTTGGGGGTCACCATTGACCAGAAATGTAACTGGACCAACCACATAAATACTGTGGCAACAAGAGCAGGTCAGAGGCTGGGTATTCTGCGGCAAATGTTTCACCTCCTGACTCCCCAAAGCCTTTCCACCATCTACGAGGCACAAGTCAGGAGTGTGATGGAATACTCTACACTTGCCTGGGCAACTGTGTCAGCCATGGCTCAGTTGGGAGCACCCTTGCCTCTGAGTCAGAAGGTTGTGGGTTTAAGTCCCACTCATGAGACTTGAGCACAAAAAAATCCAGCCTGACACTCCAGTGCAGTACTGAGGGAGTGCTGCACTGTTGTAGGTGCTGTCTTTCAGATGAGACGTTAAACCGAGGCCCAGTCTGCTCTCTCAGGTGGATGTAAAAGATCATATGACACTATTTTGAAGAAGAGCAGGTGAGTTATCCTCCGGTGTCCTGGTCAATATTTATCCCTCAATTAACATCACTAAAACAGATTGCACCAGCCAGACTATTGAAACTTTTAACAAGTATGAAAAAGCACCCATATGTAAGTAGTTGATTATACCTTTAAATAGCACTGGTGGGGGTTTCGTTCATTCCATTGAACGCGTGCTCAGCTGTGGAATTTAAGAGAGGGCGTAGGCTGGAGCATGGAGCTCCAAAATGGCAGCGCTGGTGTCAAATCTGTGCTACACGCTGATTGACGTCATGCTCTGCCTGTTCTGCATGCTGCCCACGATTGTTAGGTGTGCGCGCACTAACCCCTTCACAAATATGGCATCCAGCGCACTTCCCATCATAAGTGTGCATGTGCGTCGTGGATGCCATTTTGGTAGATTAAGAGGCCTCGTAGCGCCCCAAAAATGCCTAATTTCGCCCCCAAAGAGTTTTACCAGTGACTGAATCGGTCATCTTCCTTTAAGAAGCTGACTTGAGCAAACCAGATCCCAGGACTGCCATGCATCCATTTTGTATGATGCTGGCAGCGCTCGCTTAAAGTCACAAGATTCAGCATGGGACCTGTTTTAACTATTTTATCCATTTAAATGAGGCTCGTGCTTGGTGGTCATGCGGCCTAATTTTTTCCTCCAATCATACGGCACAAATTACAGCTGGCAATGAATTGGGCACACAATTTTCTAGGCCCCCTACTCATTGCCAGTGAGGTCCTGTGCTACCAGCAGTGCCTCACAAAATCAGTCCTAATATCTTTCCTTCCATTTCAATCGAATGCAAATCGGCAGCTGGGTTCTACACAGTGCCTAGGAACATTGTTTTATCAGTGTACTGAAGTGTAACATTGAGAAGTCTACAAAAAACGTTTCCGCTTGCAAAACTTACCAAACGTCATCATGTTTCTCAGTACTCCCCTCCTCCTCACTCGCAAAACAAAATCAAGAATGTGAGCTGACATTCTCCAGAAGTCTCTGGCATAAGGTTAAGTTCCACATAATGATCACTATTTGATCTGCCCTAACGAGAGCCAGGGAATAGAGGCAGTAGCACAATACCATGTCTGTTCTGTACAGTCATCTGAGCCAATGAGTCAGACTAAAAAAATCTCAAGCCACTTCATCAGTGGAAAAAAAATAGCAAAATATGATTTTGCACAGGTTCTCTGACCAAGTGATTTAGCTTCATAAAGGGACAATGTAAATATTTTATCTCACTAAGTCTACTGTTTCATTTATATTCCCTGATTAAAGATCTCAATGTGGCCAAAAGAAAAGTGCACAATTTATTTCTGGAATTAGTTTTTGTCTGCCTTATAGAGTCATCTTGATGCTTGTGACATGTCTGGTAATTTTCCACCCAGTGGTGCAACATTTTATAAAACTTAAGTCATACTAATACTAACAAATATATTAGAAAGAAAGACTTGCATTTATATAGCGCCTTTCACAACCACCAGACGTCCCAAAGTGCTTTACAGCCAATGAAGTACTTTTTGAAGCATAGTCACTGTTGTAATGTAGGAAACACGGCAGCCAATTTGTGCACAGCAAGCTCCCACAAACAGCAATGTGATAATGACCAGATAACCTGTTTTAGTGATGTTGATTGAGAGATAAACATTGGCCAGGCACCAGTGATAACTCCCCTGTTTTTCTTTGAAATAGTGCCATGGGATCTTTTACATCCACCTGAGAGAGCAGACCCAGCCGTCTCATCTGAAAGGGCAGCATTCCCTCAGTACTGTACTGGAGTGTCAGCCTAGATTTTTGCACTCAAGTCTCTGGAGCGGGACTTGAACCCACAACCTTCTGACTCAGAGGCAAAGGTGCGACCAACTGAGCCACAGCTGACACATATGTAATATTTATGTAATATGAGGCTGAAGAGACAGAAAAAAGAAACTGGAAACTGAAAAAGAAACATTAAAACCTAGCAGATATGCTGTTAATGACAAAGGATACATGATTTTATAACAATAGGGCTGTTTCATCATAAAGGGCATAATATCAGAGATAATGATTTAGTTTTTTTAATTCGTTTATGAGATCAGGGCGTCGCTGGCAATGGCAGCATTTATTGCCCATCCCTAGTTGCCTTTGAGAAGGTGGTGGTGAGCCGCCTTCTTGAACCGCTGCTGTCCGTGTGGTGATGGTACTCCCACAGTGCTGTTAGGTAGGGAGTTCCATGATTTTGACCCAGCGATGATGAAGGATCAGCGATATACTTCTAAGTCAGGATGGTGTGTGACTTGGAGGGGAACCTGGGGATGGTGGTGTTCCCATGCGCCTGCTGCCCTTGTCCTTCTAGGTGGAAGAGGTCGCGGGTTTGGGAGGTGCTGCCGAAAAAAGCCTTGGCGAGTTGCTGCAGTGCATCTTGTAGATGGTACACACTGCAGCCACGGTACACCGGTGGTGGAGGGAGTGAATGTTTAAGGGGGTGGATGGGGTGCCAATCAAGCCGGCTGCTTTGTCCTAGATGGTGTCGAGCTTCTTGAGTGTTGTTGGAGCTGCACTCATCCAGGCAAGTGGAGAGTATTCCATCACACTCCTTACTTGTGCCTTGTAGATGGTGGAAACGCTTTAGGGAGTCAGGAGGTGAGACACTCGCCGCAGAATACCTAGCCTCTGACCTGCTCTTGTTGCCACAGTATTTATGTGGCTGGTCCAGTTAAGTTTCTGGTTAATGGTGACCCCCCAGGATGTTGATAGTGGGTGATTCGGTGATGGTAATGCCATTGAATGTCAAGGGGAGGTGGTTAGACTCTCGCTTGTTGGAGATAGTCATTGCCTGGCACGTTCGTGGCGTGAATGTTACCTGCCACTTATCAGCCCAAGCCTGAACATCGTCCAGGTCTTGTTGCATGCGGGCATGGACTGCTTCATTATCTGTGGAGTTGTGAATGGCGCTGAACACTGTGCAGTCATCAGCGAACATCCCCATTTCTGACCTTACGTTGGAGAGAAGGTCATTGATGAAGCAGCTGAAGATGGTTGGGCCTAGGACGCTGCCCTGAGGAACTCCTGCAGTGATGATTGACCTTCAACCACCACAACCATCTTCCTTTGTACTAGGTATGACTCCAGCCAGTGGAGCGTTTTCCCCCTGATTCCCATTGACTTCAGTTTTACTAGGGCTCCTTGATGCCGGACTCGGTCAAATGCTGCCTTGATGTCAAGGGCAGTCACTCTCACCTCACCTCTGGAATTCAGCTCCTTTGTCCATGTTTGGATCAAGGCTGGAATGAGGTCGGGAGCTGAATGGTTTTGGCGGAACCCAAACTGGGCATCAGTGAGCAGGTGCCGCTTGATAGCACTGTCGGTGACACCTTCCATCACTTTGCTGATGACTGATGGGGCGGTAATTTGCCGGGTTGGATTTGTCCTGCTTTTTTGGACAGGACATACCTGGGCAGTTCTCCACATTCTCGTATAGATGCCAGTGTTGTAGCTGTACTGGAACAGCTTGGCTAGAGGTGCGGCTAGTTCTGGAGCACAAGTCTTCAGCACGATAGCCGGGATGTTGTCGGGGCCCATAGCGTTTGCTGTATCCAGTGCACTCAGCCGTTTCTTAATATCACGTGGAGTGAATCGAATTGGCTGAAGAATGGCTTCTGTGATGGTGGGGACCTCGGGAGTAGGCCGATATGGATCATCCACTCGGCACTTCTGGCTAAAGTTGGTTGCAAACGCTTCAGCCTTGTCTTTTGCACTCATGTGCTGGGCTCCACCATCATTGAGGATGGGGATATTCTTGCAGCCTCTTCCTCTCGTTAGTTGTTTAATGGTCCACCACTATTCACGACTGCAGAGCTTTGATCTGATCCGTTGATTGTGGGATCGCTTAACCCTGTCTATAGCATGCTGCTTCCGCTTTTTAGCATGCATGTTGTCCTGTGTTGCAGCTTCCCCAGGTTGGCACCTCATTTTTAGGTTCGCCTGGTGCTGCTCCTGGCATGCTCTTCTACACTCGTTGTTGAACCAGGGTTGGTCCCCTGGCTTGGTGGTAATGGTAGAGAGTGAGGGATATGCTGAGCCATGAGGTTACAGATTGTGGTGGAATACAATTCTGCTGCTGCTGATGGCCCACAGCGCCTCATGGATGGCCAGTTTTGAGCTGCTAGGTCTGTTCTGAATCTATCCCATTTAGCACGGTGGTAGTGCCACACAACACAATGGAGGGTGTCCTCAATGTGAAGACGGGACTTCGTTTCCACAATGACTGTGCGGTGGTCACTGCTGCCATGGACAGATGCATCTGCGACAGGTAGATTGGTGAGGACGAGGTCAAATAGGTTTTTCCCTCTTGTTGGTTCACTCACCACCTGTCGCAGGCCCAGACTGGCAGTTATGTCCTTCAGGACTCGGCCAGATCAGTCAGTAGTGGTGCTACCGAGCTACTCTTGGTGATGGACATTGAAGTCCCCCACCCAGAGTACATTCCGTGCCCTTGCTACTCTCAGTGCTTCTTCCAAGTGGTGTTCAACATGGAGGAGTACTGATTCATCAGCTGAGGTAGGGCGGTAGGTGGTAATCAGCAGGAGGTTTCCTTGCCCATGCTTGACCTGAAGCCATGAGACTTCATGGGGTCCGGCATCAATGTTGAGGACTCCCAGAGCCACTCCTTCCCAACTGTATACCACTGTGCCACCACCCCTGGTGGGTCTGTCCTGCCAGTGGGACAGGACATACCCAGGGATGGTGATGGAGGAGTTCGGGACATTGGCTGAAAGGTATGATTCTGTGAGTATGACTATGTCAGGCTGTTGCTTGACTAGTCTATGGGACAGCTCTGCCACTTTTGGCATTAGTCCCCAGATGTTGGTGAGGAGGACTTTGCAGGTTTGACTGGGCTGGGTGTGCTGTTGCCGTGTCTGTAGCCGGTGCCGAGGTCGATGTCGGGTGGTCCGTCCGGTTTCATTCTTATTATTGTGTTTCGTAGCGGTTAGTTACAACTGAGTGACTTGCTCGGCCATTTCAGAGGGCAGTTAAGAGTCAACCACATTGCTGTGGGTCTGGAGTCACATATACGCCAGACCAGGTAAGGACAGCAGATTTCCTTCCCTGAAGGACATTAGTGAACCAGATGGGTTTTTACGACAATCCAATAGTTTCATGGTTACCATTACTGATACTAGCTTTTTTTAAATTCCAGATTTATTTAATTAACTGAATTTAAATTCCCCAGCTGCCGTGGTGGGATTTGAACTTACGTCTCTGGATCATTAGTCTGGACGTTAGCGCCTAAGAGAGGTGTGTAGCACTTGATTTAGCACTCCAAGTCCCTCCAGCGGCGCTGGAGACGAATTTCCCGGTCGCCGGCGATAATTTGCGCCGGGTGCTAAATTTTGCGCCTGGCCAATATTAGCGGCCCAAAATGGTCGATACCAAATTTTTCCCCCAATGTTTTATTAAAGGTGAAAAGCAGCTTTGGAAAATTACAACGTTAATTTTCATTTATTGACTTAGCAATATATCTGATACTGCTGCTGTGTTGGCTGACTCCTCCTCACCCCAAGATTTTTTTCACAGTCAACAAGTAATTAACCCCTTCCCTCTATTTGCCAAGTTAAATTCCTGAAGTTAAAGACAGGGGGGTAGCGTTTCCACTTTGGTTGCAATCGGTGATCCGGGTGCTTTCCTAATTTCCTTTTTAATTTCACCCCTGCACTTTCTATATTCCTCTAGGCTCTCTGCGGTATTTAGCTCTCAGTATCTGACAAAGCTTCCCTTTTTTACCTTATCTTACCCTGTATGTCCCTTGACATCCAGGGGGCTCTAGATTTGGGAGTCCCACCCTTTTTCTTTGTGGGAATATATTTGCTCTGAACCCTCACTATCTCCTACTGGTGAATTTTGCTGTGTTTCTTCATAGATCGACTACTTCCACCTCCGTAACATTGACTGTATCCCCTTGCCTCAGCGGATCTGCTGCCAGACCTCTGATCCATGCCATTGTCACCTCCAGGCTAGTCTCTTCCAATGTTCGGCCTCCCATCCTCCATCGTCCATAAACTTCAGCTCATCCCAAACTCTTCTCCCAGTATCCTATCCCAGACCATGTCCTGCTCACCCATCATCCCTGTGCTGTCTGATCGACATTGGCTCCTGGTCCTCCAATGCCACCAATTCAAAATTCTCATCCTCGTGCTCAAAACCCTCCATGGCCTCACCTCCCCCTACCTTTGTAACCTCCTCCAGCCTTACAGCCCTCCGAGAACTTTGTGTTTCTCCAACTCTGGCCTGTTGTGCATCCCCCACTCTCTTCGTCCCATCATTGATAGCCGTGCCTTCAGCCGGCTAGGTCCTAATCTCTGGAATTTCCTCTCTAATCCTCCCTGCCTCTGTGCTCCTTTAAGACGCTCCTTAAAATCTACCTCTTTGGTCACTCCTAATAACCCTTTCTGCAGTTTGATGTTAATTTTCATCTGATTACATTTTTTCTACGTTAAAGGTGCTATATAAATGAAAGCTGTGATTGTTACATAATGGTAAGGGATATATTTATACAGGTGAAGGAATCTATATAAAATAAAGACTGCCTATTGTTCTTCACAGAACATTGGCCAGAATAGTGTATTTTGACACCCAAAGCACCAGGAAAAATTCCTGAAAATTGTGTAATAAAAATAAAATATAATCTTTACTGGTAATGTCACTGTCAGCCATCATTCAGGACATTACCACAGTGACATCTGTCAGGAACAGGGCGTTACCTCAGAGCGCTACTCAAGCTCAGGCGATGTCAACCACCTAGTACTCAGACAGACTGGTGCCTTCCAGTTCTTAAAGGGGAGGTTCCATCATGCTGCACAGCCTCACCCTGATCATTGCAGCGTTTGACCTGGGCCTGCAGGGAGGTGCAAATCTTCAACAAAGATTATCATGGCTGCTCAGAGCGACCAGGCATTGGTGGCTCTGGTTGTAGCTGTGGAACGCCAATGGGCAGTGCTGTTCCCAGACACTGGCAGGAGGCCATTGCCCCGGGAGTTCACAATGGTGTGGAGGGAGGTTGCCCATTACGTATCATCCAGGAGCCTGGTCCAAGGGACTCACATGCAGTGCTGCATGAAGTTCAACGACCTCACTTGGGTGGTCAGGGTGAGTAGATGCATGAAATACCTCTATGTCCCACCATCTCAACTTCACTCTGTGCACAGACGGTATAAAGTGCCAAATCCCCAACACTCACCCAACAACTATGCCCATCTACTAAAAGTCACATCCACATCTCACACCTTGCAGACATTAATGGCTATTCAACTATGGTAGGCACATCTGTCAAACACATGGCTGCACACTCACTCACACGCTGTCCTTTTTCTTGCAGGCCAAGCTTTCACATAACAGGAGGGAGCAACAGTGCATGGGACGAAGTCAGGCGGAGCTGCACCCCCTCACACAGCTGGAGGAGTGAGTTCACAGACTAATCGCGAGCCATGTCATTGTAGGGGGTGGTGGTGGTAGGGTCAGCCTCACCTCTGACTCAGTGAGCGGTTCAAATCGCTCCCACGCCCCTGGTTCTAGACCTTGGACTTATTTAGGGGTTGTGAACAAAGATGCAGTAGACAACAGGTTTGGATGAAAGAATTTTGACTTTTATTAAACAAAAAGGTAACAAACTTAAAACACACTTAATGCTTAAACACAGGTTGGGGAACACACGGTACAGGCGAGGGAGAATTACAATATACAAAAACCCTTATCCCTCCCAATCCCACTGTCTAGCTAGGTTTCAATTCCAAAGGATCAGGATAATGCTCACCAATGACAGTTCTTGACAGTTGAGGTATTTCGCGATTTCGGGGTTCACTAAGGTTTTTGATTGTTGGGACCTGCCGTACCCCAGACGTGGCAGAAGACTCCAGCTGCACTCCAGGTCAGTTTGGGTTTGTCCGCAGATGCGGTAAGGTGCGTATTGGACTTTATCAGGTAAGTACCCGATTTTTCTCCCTTATAAGGTAGGGTTTAGAGTTTTTTTAACGGAAAATCTTACCCAGGGGTAAGTCAGGAATAGTTTGTAGTGTGGAAACTTGCGTGTCCTCGGTTTTTCCTGGTGTTGGTCTGGTTTTTGGTCGTAGTTGCCTGGTGGTTGGTTGCTGCGCGGGCCTTGGTTTCCGCGGTACTTTCAAGTGTCGGTTCACCTCGTGGAGCCCTTGGCGGCTCTTGTTGCTGGCTTGTCGCGTTGGAGGCCTGTTGGGGCGGTACCTCCTGGAGCTGGACCGTGGGTTGAGCGATGCCAACTCGCTCCCAGCTCGTGGTCTCAGTTCTAGCCCTTGCCTGGCCTTGTCTGTCCCTGCTTCCGATCTCGCCTCGGGTCTGCCTGCCTCGTGGCTTAGCTGCTTCTCTCTCCTCCTGCTCGTGTCATGTGGCCCTCTGTAGCAGTGAGTATCTTGCTGTGTTTTGCTGGAACTTGCTGTAACTAACTTTCTTGGGGGATTAGGCCCTCAATTATACCGTTCAGGCCTATTGTGTTTTTCGCGCCAAAACCCCTTTACTAAATCGGTTTCTCGTTGAAGTGATTTAGGTTTCAGTTGAGGCCTGTTCATTCCATTGTCTTAGGTTTTGGCGGGCTCGTTAAGTTTGCTGATTTTAACTTGGTGTTAATTTGTCCTGATGGCTTCCGATGTCTCCCATGAAGGCAGGGCCTTTATCTACGTGCCAAATCTCGCCCCTTGTGTCTTAGGTTTTTGGCGGGCTTGTCAATCTGTCCCTGTAGATACTTGGCTGATTGTTTTTTTGATGGGGTGATGGGTGTACTGGATGTTTTATTGTTTTCAGGCTTCTAGCATCATGTTTGGGCCTGGGGATTTCAAAAGGGGTCTTGGATTATTCATTTTTGGATATGTATGTGAGGTTTTGGGTGAGGCTCTTCCTCCCTGGTTGGATTGCAGTGCAAACATTTCCCAGACAGCTTGACTGGGCCCCAATACCCAAAAGCTGTCCACTGCCTCACCACACCCTTTCCTGCAGCCTGTGGAGTTTCTGTGACTGCAGGTTTTCCCAATGGCCCTTTTAAAGGTATAGTATTTCTCCAAAGTCATTTTCCTCAGGTTTTTTCTTCCCTGATCCTTAAAAATGTCCAAAACTGAGGTTTTGACCTCAAATTCCTTCATTGAGGTCTCATCATTCCAAATTCGTATAAAAATCTAAAAATCACCCCCTTTAGGGTTCTGTTCAAGTTTCTGGGGAATTTTGCGAAGCCTACACGTGGGCGCAGTGGCAGTTGGAGAGGTCGACCCCCTTGGGGACAGCAACGGTATGTTCATCATCTCTCTCTCCTCTCTCATACCACTTCCCCCTCACAACACCAGCCTTTCCCACTTTCCATCTAACTATACTGTCTCCAGTCCTTGCTCCCTTCCTGCCCCCCCTGCCCTCACGTTAAAGCCACTCTTGTACCTTCCTGCTTTCAGATAGTGAGCCAGCTGACCAGCCTGTCCCTCAGCCTGCCAGTGGCAGCGACGCGGGAGAGGAGGAGGAACACCAAGCTGGAGCCTCTCCGCCTGCGTCTCCCGAGGGCGACACTTCCGACACTTGAGCCACGCTTTCACTGGAGGGGAGCAGGGGCTTTGGATCTGATGTGGGTGGTGCTCCGGGACCCAGCGGACTGCAGCAACGCCATGGGGGAAGGGAAACTCGGGGAACATCTCCCCGGAGGGTGAGTGCACGCACGAGTTCTGCTCACAGGACTTGGATGATGACCTCGATGTCGAGGCGATGAATACTCAGGCGATGAGCTCATGGTTGCAATGGCAAGGGTGCCCGACAGCATCGGTGCACTGGCTAGGAGCGTGGAGGAGTCCGCTGCCAGCACAGCTGTCATCTGTGCGCAAACCCTCAAACCCATTCTTGCCTCATTGCAAAGGATGGTTGAATTGCAGAGAGACCGTGGGGACCCAGAGCCCATGCCGCGTGTAATGGGTCAGGTGGCAGCATCTATTGCAGCACAGGCCGAGGCAACACAACAGCTTAGTGCTGAATCCAGTCATTGGTTGGTACCATCCAGTCTCAGAGTGTTCTCCTGCAGTCTCAGATTGATGCCACGCAAGCGCTGACTGCTGCCATCGTCGCTGGGTCGCCCACAGTCCACCGGGGATCTGACGGTGCCGCAGCAGGCCAGCAATCTGTGCTCGAGCAGATTGCTCCGGATGCTGAGGTTCTGCCCCAGGGGAGTGGCAGTGTGTCAGTCGAGCAGGGAGGTGCTGTCCTCTCTCGGGATGACACCATTCCTGCTCCCACCACTGCCACTCTCCCATTGCACTTGCCACTGCCTGCAACGCAGCCAGCCCAGACTGCTGCCGCCCATGCAGAGTTGGTGCAGTCTGCAACCGGGCCCTCCAGGCCCAGAGCTGGTCGAGGGCGTCCTTCAAGGCCATCTGCAGTCTCTGGATCCGAGATTCAGCAGCCTTCCGCCAGCCTTGCTGCAGCCACTGTGGCCACATTACGGAGGAGCAGTAGGGTGGGAAGGGGGGAAGTGCGAAAGGGAGGGAGATCATTCTCGAAGGGCAAATAACTAAAAATTCTCAAACAAATGGGGGGAATGTTTGTCCCAAAGTTGGATGTTTATGTAAATATATTGTTCACTCTGTTAAGACTTATTTCAATGTGGTAAGAACCCATTTTGTTTCTTAATGAATTGTTGTGTTTGTTTGTTATTGGTTGTGCTTAATACGACACAGTTGTTCAGAAAAATAGTTTTTTCATTGAAACGTAATAAATTTCCTCATGTTACTCATTGGAGCTTTGCCCGGCAATAGGGGCTGCGGGATAGTTGCGATGATGTGCTTGTTCATCCCAGAAGCCATCTTCTCTGTCATTCATCAGAAGCAGTGTCTTATCAGGCATTCACGAACGGCCCTTGCAGAAGCAACATTGAGCGCCTCCCTCCCACATTGGTGCTGCTCATCCTCCTCCTCCTCTCCCTCCTCCTCTCCCTCTTCCTCCTCCTGAGGTGGTGCACCAATCCCTGGTGGCAATGGCTGATTCCTCATAATTGCGAGGTTGTGAAGCATGCAGCACACAACAATGATAAGCGATACTCGCTCGGGGGAGTACTGCAGGGCTCCTGCAGAGTGGTCAAGACACTGGAACCGTTGCTTCAGCACACCGATCGTCTGTTCAATGAGGTTCCTAGTGGCGCTATGGCTCTCATTGTATGTGAGCTCAGCAGGAGTGCTGGGATTACGGAGCGGTGTCATCAGCCAGGTGCAGAGTGGATAACCCTTGTCCCCGAGGAGCCAGCCACGAGGTTGACGTGGTGGTTGGAAGAAGTCTGGGACACCAGTCTGGCACAGGATGAAAGCATCGTGGCTGCTGCCAGGATAGAGGGCATAGACGGCGAGGGTGCGCTGTCTGTGGTCGCACACCAACTGGACGTTCAGAGAGTGGAAGCCATTGCGGTTGCGGAAAACCTCTGCATTTTCATGAGGTGCCTGCAATGCCACGTGCAATGGCGCCCTGAATCATGAGGAAGCCCGCGATCCTAGCGAAGCCACATGTGCATTCACGCTATTTGTCACGGGTCATTGGGAATGAGATGTAGTCCCTTCTCCTTTTGTAGAGAGCATTTGTGACCTCCCGGATGTAGCAATGGACAGCGAACTGGAAGATGTTCACAATATCCCCTGTTGAAGCCTCGAAGGAGCCGCTGGTGTTGAAATTGAGAGCCACCATCACCTTCACTGCCACCAACAGAGATGTCCTGGTCCTGAGCTGAGGTTGGAGCTCTGGCTGCAGGAGGTGGCAGAGCTCAGTGGCCACCTCCTTGCTGAAGCGGAGCCTTCTAAAACACTGCTCCTCTGACAGATGAATGTAGGAGAATTGCTCCCGGAATAGCCTGGGAGGGTAAGGTCTCCTGTGCAGAGCCCTGTTGGCCCTCCTCCCTCTCGCCACGTTTTCCACTCTCTGTCTCTGCCTCCGCTGCCTCCGATGGTGAAGCTGGAGGGCGAGGCCCCGTGTTAGTACAGCCCCCATTAAATCTTCTAAATGTGGTAGTACTGTAATAAAGCTTACAGAAATGGGAACCTGAAAAGTCCTTGCTGACGACCAAAACTCCTTCACGTAGGAAACTGTCAAATCTCTCCAGACGCCTCCCTCTCTCAACCTGCGTATGCACAATTGATTGCCGACAGGAAAAAGCAGGAAGCGCACGCCTTTAAATACCGCTCCCCAGCTCCCAGCCGACTGCAAACCGTCCCCCGCTACCTGCCGCGCTCGGGCGGTAAGTCATTAGCGGCCCGTTAGCGCCCCCCGGAGGCACTAACGGGAGGCGCTAACCAACTGAAATTTTCCCCCTTTGTGTATAATATAAAACACAGTGGTATAATGTAAATTACAGTCAAATTAAATCCATACTACAGGTCTTTAACTTAAAAAGTATAAAGTCAAACACTTTTATGAAAGCACACAGGTTTTCTTTAAATCTTTCACATTTTGAGGGCACAATCTTAAATTAAAATTGTAATATATGTGGGTACAATAAATGAATGACAGAGACACTCAAGGTGCTTGTTTACTAGGCATGAGCGATCTGAGCATGCTTATGCTAAACCATGTGACAAACCATGTGATAATACATTACACTGCTTTCCCCTTAAAAAAAATGTACATATTCCCCTCTCAAATACAACAAAACTATGGTCCCACCTTTCCCAGCATTACATGTACCACAGAACAAAAACTCCTGACTTTTTTTCTTTTAAATCAACTACAAATGCTGCAAAAGAACTACAAATCCAGTTTAATAAGAGGTTTACGGAGCCTTCCTGATATCCTTACAAAAGGTTTTGGTGTTGAACCAATTCTCAGGCTGTTTTGTTCTGGATCCGAACTCAAAGTTGATCCTGTTTCTATCTCAGATTTGTTTGAACCTGGTACTTCAGTTTACATAGGATATAAGGCTCAGAAACAGGCCATTCGGCCCAACCAGTCCATGCCAGTGTTTCTGCTCCACTCGAGCCTCCTCCCATCTTTCCTCATCTAAATCTATCAGCATAACCCTCTATTCCCTTCTCCTTCATATGTTTGTTCTTAAATGCATCTATACTATTCGCTTCAACCACTCCCTGTGGTAGCGAGTTCCACATTCTCACCACTCTTTGGGTAAAGAAGTTTCTTCTGAATTCCCTATTGGATTTCTTGGTGACTATCTTACATTGATGGCCTCTTCCCCACAAGTGGAAACATTCTCTCTGTATCCACTCTATCAAAATCTTTCATAATTTTATAAACCTCTATTAGGTCAACCTTCTTTTTTCAAGAGAAAAGAGACCCAGCCTGTTCATCCTTTCCTGATATGTATACCCTCGCATTTCTGGTATCATCCTTGTAAATCTTCTCTGCACCCTCTCCAGTGCCTCTATATCCTTTTTATAATATGGCGACCAGAACTGCACGCAGTACTCTAAGTGTGGTCTAACCAAGGTTCGATACAGGTTTAGCATAACTTCCCTACTTTTCAATTCTATCCCTCTAGAAATAAACCCTAGTGCTTGGCTTGCATTTTTAATGGCCTTGCTAACCTGTGGCGCAACTTTTAGTGATTTGTGTATTTGTACTCCGAGATCCCTTTGTTCCTCAACCCCACCTAGACTCACACCCTCCAAGTGATAAGTGACCTCCCTACTCTTCCTACCAAAATGTAATACCTCACATTTGTTTGTGTTGAACTTCATTTGACAATTATTTGCCCATTCTGCAAGTTTATTAATGTCCTTCTGTAATTTGTTGCAGTCCTCCTCAGTATTGACTATCCCCCCCAATTTGGTATCATCCACAAATTTAGAAATTGTGTTTTTGATTCCAAAGTCTAAATCGTTAATGTAAATTGTGAACAGCAGTGGTCCCAGCACTGATCCTTGTGGAACACCACTACCCACCTTCTACCACTGTGAATAGCTACCCTTTAATCCCACTCTCTGCTTTCTGTCTTGAAGCCAGCTAGCAATCCATTCTGCTACTTGTCCCCTGACTCCACATTCTCTGACCTTATTCATTATTCTATTATGGGGTACCTTATCAAAGGCCTTTTGAAAATCTAGATAAATTACATCTACTGCATTACCATTGTCTACTCTCTCTGTTACCTCTTCAGTTTCTGAAGTCTGAACTGAGTCCTTTTGAGTCTCAACTGTAATCTCAGTTGCATTCACGGGAAAGTCTTTGTCAACTGCACCTAGCGTGAAAATCTTACCTTCACTCCCAACACGAGTCTTCATGTGGCAACCTGGACAAGGCATCTGCGATTGCATTTTGCTTTGAAGCGCGATATTCAATCGTGTAGTCATATTGTGACAACTACACAGCCCAATATTACATTCTTGATGTGGCCATTGCAGGGATGGCAGATTTGGGCCCCAATATTGCTAGGAGCGGTTTGTGATACATAGAAACATAGAATCTAGGAGCAGGAGTAGGCCATTCGGCCCGTCGAGCCTGCTCCGCCATTCAATATGATCATGGCTGATCATCCAAATCCAGTACCCTGTCCCTGCTTTAATCCCCACAGTACACATATCCCACCCTACCCCCGTAACCCACATATTTAATTCCCCCTAACATATCCCATCCTATCCCCATAACCCCACATATTTAATCCCCCCTAACACTAAGGGTCAATTTATCATAGCCAAATCAACCTAACCCACACATTTTTGGACTGTGGGAGGAAACCGGAGCACCCGGAGGAAACCCACGCAGACACGGGGAGAATGTGCAAACTCCACACAGACAGTCACCCGAGGTCAGATTCGAACCCGGGTCTCTGGCGCTGTGAGGCACCAGTGCTAACCACTATGCCACCGTGTTCACCGTGATCAGGGTAAACTTTCTGTCAATCAAGAACTGTTGGAATTTCTTGATTCTAAACACTATGGTGAGTGCTTCCTTTTCAATTCGCATGTAGTTTGTGAACGCGATTGGTTTCTCTTGGCCGTCATCCATTATGTGGCTTATGACAGCACCCACACCGTAGCTGGAAGCATCATACGCTAACTTAAGCTCACGCTCTGTGTCGTAGTGCACAAGTAGAGCATTGCTAGAGAGACTTAAAAGCATCGTAAGCTTCCTGTTGCGCTTTTGTCCTCTTCCACTGGACATCCTTCTTGAGGAGCTTGTGCAATGGAGCTAATATGGTCACTAACTCAAGTAATAAATGTGCGTAGTACTGGACCATTCCAAGGAAATATCTTAACTCAGACATGTTCTGTGGCTTTGGAGCATTGATGACAGCATCAACCTTTTCCTTAACTGGTTGCAAGCCATTTGCATCAACTTTCAGACCAAGGTACATAACCTCGGGCTGCAGAAAAGCACATTTGCCCCTTTTCAATTTGGAATTCAACCTTTGAAGCACTAAATCTAACACTTCTAGATTTTCTTCCTCGTTGCTTGTTGCGATCAGCACATCGCCTTGATTGCATAAGCTATTTGGAACTCCTTGAAAAATCTTATCCATCGTAGTCTGGAAGATTTTGGGGGAGGACTTTACACCATACGGCAGCTGGTGTAGGAGTACAGTCCCTTGTGTGTGTTGATAGTGAGATACTGTTGACTCTCTTTGTCAACATTCAGCTGAGCGTAAGTGTGCGACAGGTCAAGCTTAGAGAAAAACTTTGTCCCAGAGAGTGCTGCATACAAATCTTGCGCTGTAGGTAACGGGTACTGCTCATCGTCAACTGCTTGGTTGATAGTAACTTTGTAGTCACCACACAAGCGTACAGTTGTGTCTGCTTTGGGCACTACCACAATCAGGTGTCAGTTTTTACTAACACTCTGTTCTCTCTCAGTTTCTCTAGCTCTCCTCCACTTTTCAATGCATAGGGGACCGGCCTTGCCTTACAATAGACAGGCTTCGCGTTGGACTTGATGCAGATGTGCGCATCATACCCCGAGATGCTCTTATAACTGTCTGAGAACATGCTTTTATACTTGTTCAGTATTGTGTTGAGTCGCTTCTTTGAAGCATCTACACTGAAGATGTTTTTCCAGTCTACTTTTAACTTTCTCAACCAGTCTTTGTCCATGAGCATTGGCCTGTTGTTGTAGCTCGCTACAATAATAGGCAGCTTTACTAACTGCCATTGTGCTGAACTGTACATTCCATTTGTCCACATGTCTCTAGGATTTCTCCGGAGTAGGTTTTTAACTCTACGGTACTCTTTGTAAGTGGTATTTGATTAAACTTACTCTCATATGTGTCCTTACTCATGATAGAGCAGTCTGTCGCCGTGTCGATAGGAATATCAATATACTGGTCATTGATTAAAAGTTTTGTACGGAAGTCTTTCTCACAACTGCTGGCGTTGCCGCTAGTGGCATAGATACTGTAGATGCCTAATTCTTCAACAGCAGGTGTGTTCACTTCAATATTGTGAATTCCTCCCTTTTGTTATCGCTGCTTTGCATTGCCATTAGAATGGTTCTTACTTCCTACTTTCGAGCTAGCTCTGCAAGCTGTTGAAATATGGCTTTCCTTCTGGCAGTGAAAACATTTCACATTTCTGTATTGGCAGGACTGTGGTGAGTGATTTCCATTGCAGCGATAACAATTCACTGAACTGCTTTCACTGACATGCTTTTGACTTGGTCTCACAACTTTAGGTTTGGCGGTGGCTTTGTGACTGTAGACCTCAGCTGCACTCGTCACTTGAGTTGGACGGAGCTCCCTAGCATTCTTAGACGCCATCTCCATAGATAGGGTAATCATGCATGCTATGTCAAACGTTAGGTTCGGAGTAACAACAGAAAATGCTGGAAAAACTCAGCAGGCCAGACAACATCCGTGGAGAGAGAAAGAGAGTTAATGTTTCAGGTCGATGACCTTTCGTCAGAACTGCTGAGTTTTTCCAGCGTTTTCTGTTGTTATTTCGGATTTCCAGCATCCGCAGTATTTTGCTATCGTGTTAGGTTCGGAGTGTTCAGTAACTGAGACTGTGTGCGCTCATCTACCAGTCCACGTACAAACTTATCTCGCAACACACGATCCAAAAATGTGCCAAAGTTACAATGCAAAGACAAGTTTTTAAGAGCTACAATGTACTCACTGATGGTTTCACTTTGTTTTTGGTATCTGGTACCAAACTTATAGCTCTCTGCTATTTCTAATGGCTTTGGTTTGAAATGGTCCTCGCGTTTCTCGACAATGTCTTCAAGCGACACATCCTTCGCTTTCCCTGGCGTGAGTAGGTTTGTCAACGTTCCGTAGACATTTGGCCCAATCTCCGTTAGAAAA
This sequence comes from Squalus acanthias, assembly GCA_030390025.1. NCBI lineage: Eukaryota > Metazoa > Chordata > Chondrichthyes > Squaliformes > Squalidae > Squalus > Squalus acanthias. The sequence continues at coordinate 27,135,551 of CM059432.1, read as the reverse complement.
ATTGATTTTTTACGTTTCCAAATTACTTTATTTTGAGCTTGAATATTCTCATCTGCACCTTCGGTCTCAATAATGTTATTGGCCTTAAAAAACATCTCTAACCGCTCAATGTAAGAACTGAATGCTTCTCGAGCTCGGTCATACATGCTGAGGCTTCTGATAAGTCTCGTAGGTGCGGCCATGATTGTCCCGATCCCATTGAACAGTGACCTGTGTACCTGTGAGAATCAACGCTGTGTATACAGACACACGAAGGCGAAGCACAGACAATTCTGCATCAGCATTAACAGTAAAACATCGCAAAAAATTCAGTTTAGGTGTCACAAACTCACCTTAAACATTTCCACTCAAAGGTTGGACACTGTATCCTTCCATGATCCCTAAAAATGGCTTTGGGATCCCATTCTCGTCACAAAAAATGTAATATATGTGGGTAGAACAAATGAAGGACAGAGACACAATGGCCCAAAAATTAGTGAGGGAGCCTTCGTGCGAGGGTAAGGCTTCCCCGCGATATCTCACTGCGCGCCGGCTTTTTTATTCCGAGCTCGCACGAACTTGATTTACTAGACAGCAGCTGGGCAGTGCTTGCGTATCCCACAGGCGCAGTTAATTCGTGCGAGCTGTGGGATCACGTGTATCAGTTAGAGCCAATGGCAGCACACCATCTTTCATTCATAGTTTTCACATCAAGTGCTGTGAAAGCTATGAATCTATACCCCCCCAAAAGAACAGCTAAACCTCAATTAAATTTAAAAAAAAACCTACACATTAATAAAATAAGTATAGTTAAATAAATTAACCACTTTAAACAAAAAATTAAATTTTTGAAAATTTTTTAAATCTTTTAAAAAGTTATAAAAATAAACTTACCTTTCTTTAAAGTCTCTAAAAAAGATATACCTGTTGAAAAAAATTCAAAATAATACTTAATTAACTACTTACCTTGTTAAAAGAGGGTCTTACGCCTCCTTTCTTTATGTGCAAAATCTTCCATGCTTACCTGCGCGTTCAAAGCACTAAGTGCACTGCGTGCGCGCAGCCTGTAGCGCGCACGCAGTTCACCTCGGAACCGCCCCCTTTCGAAATCACCAAGTGCCGGTTTTCAGCGCATGCGCAGTGCATGCAGAAAACCGGCAGTTGGAGACAGAATACGCGAGAGTACACAGTGCGTACTCTCGCGTAGAGGCACTAATTTTTGGGCCAATGAGTTGCTAGTCAAGGTCAGGGGTGGTGCCAGAGGACTGGGGAATTGCAAATGTTACACCTTTGTTCAAAAAAGGTGCAAAGATAAACCCAGCAACTACAGGCCAGTCAGTTTAACCTCGGTAGTGGGGAAGCTTTTACAAACAATAATCAGGGACAAATTTAACAGTCGCTTGGACAAGTGTGGATTAATTAAGGAAAGCCAGCACAGATTTGTTAAAGGCAAATCATGTTTAACCAACTTGATTGAGTTTTTTGATGAGATAACAGAGAGGGTTGATGAGGGCAATACGGTTGATGTGGTGTACATGGATTTCCAAACGGCGTTCGGCAAAGTGCCACATAATACCAGCAAAGTTGAAGCCATAGAATAAAAGGGACAGTAGCAGCATGGATCCGAAATTGGCTAAATGATAAGAAAGAGAGAGTAGTGATGAACGGTTGTTTTTCGGACTGGAGGAAGGTATACAGTGGTGTTCCCCAGGGGTCGGTTCTAGGACCACTGCTTTTCTTGATATATATTAATGACTTGGATGTGGGTGTACAGGGCACAATTTCAAAATTTGCAGATGACACAAAATTTGGAAGTATAGTGAACAGTGAGGAGGATAGTGATAGACTTGAAGAGGACATAGACAGGCTGGTAGAATAGGTGGACACGTGGCAGATGAAATTTAACGCAGAAAAGTGTGAAGTGATACATTTTGGTAGAAAGAATGAGGAGAGGAAATATAAACTAAAGGGTACAATCCTAAAGGGGGTGCATGACAGAGATTCCTAGGGGTATATGTACACAAATCATTGAAGGTGACAGGGCAGGTTGAGAAAGTGGTTAAAAAAGGTTATGGGATCCTGGGCTTCATGAATAGAGGTATAGGGTACAAAAACGTGGAAGTTATGATGAACCTGTATAAAACACTGATTCGGCCTCAATTGGAGTATTGTGTCCAATTCTGGGCATCGCACTTTAGGAAGGATGTGAAGGCCTTAGAGAGGGTGCAGAAAAGATTTACGAGAATAATTCCAGGGATGAGGGACATCAGTTACATGGATAGACTGGAGAATCTGGAGTTGTTCTCCTTAGAGCAGAGAAGATTGAGAGGAGATTTGATAGAGGAGTTCAAAATCATGAGGGGTCTGGACAGAGTCGGTAGAGAGAAACTGTTCCTATTGGCGGAAAGGTCGCGAACCAGAGGACACAGATTTAAGGTGATTGGCAGAAGAACCAAAGGCGACATGAGGAAAAACTTTTTTACGCTGCAAGTGGTTAGGATTTGGAATGCACTGCCTGAAAGGGTGGTGGAGGCAGACTCAATCGTTACTTTCAAAAGGGAATTGGATAAGTACCTGAAGGAAAAAAAATTGCAGGACTACGGAGAAAGGGCCCGGAGTGGGACTAGCTGAAGTGCTCTTGCAGAGAGCCGGCTCGGGCTTGACGGGCCAAATGGTGTCCTTCTGTGCTGTAACAATTCTATGATTCTATGATTCTATGATAAGGTGCTTGTTTACCAGTTCTGATGAAGGGTCATCGACCTGAAACATTAACTCTGTTTCTCTCGCCACAGATGCTGCCTGACCTGCTGAGTATTTCCAACATTTTCTGTTTTTATTATTGTTTGTTTACTAGGCCAGAGCGAGCTGAACATGCTCATACTAAACCATATGACAAACCATGTGACAAACCATGTGATAATACATTACAAAAATGAACAGACTTTGAACAACCACATTCACGCTCTCATAACAATACCACGTACCTTACAAAAACAAAGTACTGTGGATGCTGGAAACCTGAAACAAAAACAGAAAATGCTGGAATCACTCAGCAGACAGCATCCGTGGAGAAGAAAATAGATTTAACGTTTCAGGCCGATGACCTTTCGTCATAATCTTTAAGGAAGTTTTAAGGAGCGCCTTAAAGGAGGAAAGAGAAGTAGAGAGGCGGAGAGATTATAGGGAGGGAATTCCAGAGCTTAGGGCTTGGCAGCTGGTGGCACGGCCACCAATGGTTGAGCGATTAAAATCTGGGATGCTCAAGAGGGCAGAATTAGAGGAGCGCAGATATCTCGGGGGTGGGGGGGGGTGGTATGGAGCTGGTGGAGATTACAGAGATAGGGAGGGGTGTAGGTCAGCGAGCATAGGGGTGATGGGTGAACAGAACTTGGTGCAAGTTAGAACATAAGAACATAAGAACATAAGAAATAGGAGCAGGAGTAGGCCAATCGGCCCCTCGAGCCTGCTCCGCCATTCAATAAGATCATGGCTGATCTGATCCTAACCGCCAATCTACTATCTATCACAGAACCATCTCCTGCATCTAACAGAATTGCACACACGAAATAGGAGCAGAATCAGGCTACACAGTCCCTGGGCCCGCTCCACTACCCACAGGGCCATGACCGATCCGAACCTAGACTCATGTCCAAATTCCTGCCCGCTCCCCGTAACCCTTAATGCCCTTTACTTCTAGGAAACTGTCTATTTCTGTTTTAAATTTAATTAATGTTGTAGCTTCTACAGCTTTTTGTGGCAGCATATTCCATGGACCTACCACCCTCTGAGTGAAGTAGTTCCTCCTCATCTCAGTTTTGAAAGAGCAGCCCCTTATTCTAAGACTATGTCCCCTGGTTCTCGTCTCACCCGTCATCGGGAACATCCTCCCCGCATCCACCCGATCCAACCCCTTCACAATCTTATATGTTTCAATAAGATCGCCTCTCATTCTTCTGAACTCCAATGAGTAGAGTCCCAATCTACCCAACCTCTCCTCATATGACCACCCCCTCATCCCCGGGATTAACCGAGTGAACCTTTTTTGCACTGCCTCGAGAGCAAGGATGTCTTTCCTTAAGTAAGGACACCAAAACTGTATGCAGTATTCCAGGTGCGGTCTCACTAATACCTTGTACAACTGAAGCAATACCTCCCTATTTTTATATTCTATCCCCCTAGCAATGAAAGCCAACATTCCATTTGCCTTCTTAATCACTTGCTGCACCTGCATACTAACCTTTTGAGTTTCGTGCACCAGGACCCCCAGATCCCTTTGCACTTCAGTACTCTCCAGTTTCTTGCCATTAAGATAATAAATTGCTCTAGGATTTTTCCTGCCAAAGTGCATCACCTCACACTTTCCAGTGTTGTATTCCATCTGCCAAATCTCTGCCCACTTACTTAGCCTGTCTATGTCCCCTTGCAGGTTTTTTATGTCCTCCTCACTCACTACTTTCCCTCCCATCTTTGTATCATCTGCAAATTTTGATATGTTACACTTGGTCCCTTCCTCCAAATCGTTAATATAGATTGTGAAGAGTTGGGGACCCAGCACTGACCCCTGTGGAACACCACTAGTTACTGATTGCCAGTCTGAGAATGAACCATTTATCCCAACTCTTTGCTTTCTGTTAGATAGCCAATCCTCTATCCATGCCAGAATATTACCCCCAATCCCGTGATTTTAGGACACAGGCAGCTGAGTTTTGGATGACCTCAAGTTTATGTAGGGTGGAATGTGGGAGGCCAGCCAGGAGTGTGTTGGAATAGTCAAGTCTAGAGGTAACAAAGGCATGGATAAGGGTTTCAGCAGCGGATGAGCTGAGGCAAGGGAGGGGACGGGCGATGTTACGGAGGTGGAAATAGGTGGTCTTTGTTATGCTGCGGATATGTAGTCGGAAGCTCGTTTCAGGGTCAAATATGACACCAAGGTTGCGAACAGTGTGGTTCGGCCTCAGACAGATGTTAGGGGGAGGGATGGAGTCAGTGGCTAGGGAACGGAGTTAGTGGCGGGGACCAAAAACAATGTCTTCGGTCGTCCCAATATTTAATTGGTGAAAATTTCTGCTCATCCAGAACTGGATGTCGGACAAACAGTCTGAAAATTTAGAGATTGTGGAGGGGTCGAGAGAAGAGGTAGTGAGGTAGAGCTGGGTGTCGTCAGCGTACATGTGGAAACTGACGCTGCATTTTCAGATGATGTCGCCAAGGGGCAACATGTAGATGAGAAATAGGAGGGGGCCAAGGATAGATCCTTGGGGGACACCAGAGGTAACGATGCGGGAGCAGGAAGAGAAGCCGTTGCAGGTGATTCTCTGGCTACGATTAGATAGATAAGAATAGAACCAGGCGACTGCAGTCCCACCCAGCTGGACGAGGGTGGAGAGGCTTTGGAGAAGGATGGAGTGGTGAACCGTGTCAAAGGCTGCAGAGAAGTCAAGAAGGACGAGGAGGGATAATTTACCTTTGTCACAGTCACAAGTGATGTCATTTGTGACTTTGATGAGAGCCGTTTTGGTACTGTGGCAAGGGTGGAAACCTGATTGGAGGGATTCCGACATGGAGTTGTGGGAAAGATGGGCACGGATTTGGAAGGCGACAACACATTATAGGACTTTGGAGAGGAAAGGAAGGTTGGAGATGGGGGCGGTAGTGTGCAAGGACGGAAGGTCAAGGGTTATTTTTTTGAGGAGAGGGGTGATGACAGCAGATTTGAGGGAGAGGAGGACAGTACTTGAGGAGAGAGAACCGTTAACAATGTCAGCTAACATGGGAGCCAGAAAAAGAAATTGGGTGGTCAGCAGTTTGGTGGGAATAGGGTTGAGGGAGCAGAAAGTGGATCTCATGGACAAGATGAGCGCGGAGAGGTCATGAGGGGAGATCGGAGAGAAATTAGAGAAAGATGTGAGTTCAGGGCTAGGGCAGCGGGCAACCTTAGAGGAAGTCTGGCCCGGTGGGCTTGGGGAAGGAAGGGAAGTGGCAGAGGCAGCTGAATGGATGGTCTCAATCTTAGAGACAAAGAAGTCCATGAGCTCCTCACACTTGTTGTCGGAGGTGAGGGTGGAGGAGACAGGGGAGAGGTGTTTAAGAAGATGGTTAGCAGTGGAGAATAGAAGCCGGAGTTTATCTTTGCTTTCCGGAATGATTCTGAAACAGTGAGCAATTTTGGCAGACGAGAGCAGGCCCCGACAATGCTTTATGTGGTCCAGCAAGATCTGGCAGTGAATGGCTAAACCAGTTGTCCGTCATATCCGTTCCAGTCTGCGTCCCTTGGACTTAAGGGATGCAGGGAGCGAAGATGAAGGCTGTACCAGGGGGAGCAGCCAGGGTGAGAGAGAGTAATTATTTTAAGAGGGACTAGGACATCAACGGTGGTGGTGAGGGTGTGGCTGAGCAGATCGGTGGCTGCAGAAATGTTGTGGTGAATGGAGGGCCAAAGGCTGGACAGTTGGGACTTCGTAGGTGCAGTTATAAGAGAGTTGGGAGAGAGTTTTTTCCAGGGGAGGACACAGAAGGAAGTAGGGTTGGGCGGGGTGGCGGGGGGGGGGAGGATGAAGTGGGATGTGGGTGGAGAGCGATACGAGGAAGTGGTCAGAGGTGGCCTTATCTGCACGATAGGAGTAGCGAGGCCACGAGAGATGGCAAGGTCAAGGGATGGCCGTGAATATGAGTTGAGGAGTTTACATGGAGGGAGAGATTAAGGGAGGATAGGAGACTAGCGAACTCAGAGGAGAGAGAGCATGATGAATTGAGATGAGGTTGAAATCACTGAGGATGAGAAGTTGCTTGGTGCAGCGGCTGAGGGAGGAAAGCAGTGAAGATATCTCGGTAATAAAATTTTTATGGTACTTGGGTGGGCGGTAGCGAATGAGAATTTTAAATGAGATGTGAGAGGGGTGGAATAAGGTGAGATGGTCAAAGGAGACGAAAGTGGCAGAGGAGCAGGGGGACAGACCAAGGTGTGATTGGTGAGGAGAGCCACACTGCCACCACGGCGGTCTGAGCGGGGCAAGTGGTGGAAGGTATAGCCAGGCAGGGAGCTTCATTTAAGGGTATGGTGTCATCACCCCTCAGCCACGTTTCCGTCAGGGCCATGATGTCAATGCAATCATCCATGATAAGCTCATGGATGGCCAGGGCCATGTTCGCAAGTGAATGGACATTCTGGAGGGAGATGCGGAGAGGGTCGCTGATGGCTGACCCACTGCCAGCGTCCACAGGGACAGCGCTGGGGGGGATGAGTTGGACGGGGAGGAGATTGGCAAGATTAGCCCCCAGTGGGTGCGCTGGGTGGGAAGTTCGGCAAGAGAGTAGGATGGGACAGTTGGGGTTGCTGCTCATAAGTGACGAGTGCCTCAATGGGTCCTTAGTAGGATACCAAGAGAGGCACAGAGGGAAGCTGTAGGCTTATCTAAGAGGGAGTCAAGCCTGGGACGGCCGCAGGGGAGTAGGAAGGTCAAAGAGTAAAGAAGGATTGGGGTAGGGGTTTGGGAGGGCAGAGTATCCGAGAGCATCCGGATGTAGCGATGGACAGCGAGATGTTTGCTATATCTCCTGTTGCAGAGGGAAGGAACCGCTGTCGAAGAAATTGAGGGTGACGGTGACCTTGACTGCCACTGAGAGAGCCATGGTCGACCTGATCTGAGGTTCGAGGTCTGGTTGCAGGAGGTGGCAGAGTTTGGTGACCACATCCTTGCTGAAGCAGAGCCTTCTAATGCACCGCCTCTCGCTTTGTAGGTAGGAGAAGTGCTCTCGGAATACCCTCGGAGGATAAGGCCTCCTGTTGAGAGTCCTGATGGCCATCCTCCTCCCTCTGGTGACATCTTGCAATCTTTCTCACTGTCTCCGCTCCTTCCGCAGTAGATCCTGGAGGGTGAGGTCAACTACCAGTACAGCCCCCATTAATGTAAGTAAACCAAGTGTAGCACTTTGAAATTTTGTCAGAATAAATGTAAGAAATTTTTAGTAGCCACAACACTCCTGATACTAAAGAACCTTTAACTGACTGAAGTGAACTCATGCACAATCGCAAACTGACAAGGAAGCAGTGAAACAGCACTAACCTGACAGCTGTGACTGATCCCTTTAAATAGCGCCCCTGGAGCCGCCATCCGCCTGCTTCACGCCTCCTCTTCCTGTTGTTGTCGGGGCGAGGCGCTAAGGCAGGGGGCAATAATCAATTTGTCAGATCGGGCGCTCAGTGAGCATTGCATGCTCACTGATGTCACGATCTGCCTGGCGCTAAAGCCCCAGGCGCTAACTGTTAGCGGCGGCGCTAAGGGGCGACTGGATTTGGCGTGCGGCACTGGATTCGCTTCACCCCGGTGTTACTTCATTAGTGCCCCCGCCAGGTGCTAACAGGAGACGCTAACCAACCGAATTTCTCCCCCTGTATCTCAAGCTCTAATACAAGTTTCCAGGAAACCAAAACTTAAGCAGTTCCAGTAAAACACAACTTATACATTAACCCCTTACTTATCTCGTGCTCTAATACAATCATTTAAATACAGTAATATTCACATCACACTTTCATTCGCATAACCATATATTTTTTATGTATCCCTAATTTCTAACAGTAGTCCTGTGTGCAGCTTCCCCAGATTGGCACCTCATTTTTAGGTTCTCCTAGTGCTGCTCCTGGCATGCTCTTCTACACTCCTCATTGAACTAGGGTTGGTCCCCTGACTTGATGGTAATGGTAGAGTGAGGGATATGCTGGTCCATGAGGTTACAGATTGTGGTGGAATACAATTCTGCTGCTGCTGATGGCTCACAGCGCCTCATGGATGTCCAGTTTTGAGCTGTTAGATCTGTTCTGAATCTATCCCATTTAGCATGGTGGTAGTGCCACACAACATGATGGAGGGTGTCCTCAGTGTGAAGACGAGATTTCGTCTCCACAAGGACTGTGAGGTGGTCACTGCTACCAATGCTGTCATGGAGAGATGCATCGGTGACAGGTGGATTGGTGAGGACAAGGTCAAGTAGGATTTTCCCTCATGTTGGTTCTCTCACCACCTGCCGCAGTCCTAGTCTGGCAGTTATGTCCTTCAGGACTCGGCCAGCTCGGTCAGTTCTGGTGCTACTGAGCCACTTTTGGTGATGGACATTGAATCCCCCACCCAGAGTACATTCTGTGCCCTTGCTACCCTCAGTGCTTCTTCCAAGTGCTGTGCCAAATGGAGGAGTACTGATTCATCAGTTGAGGGAGGGTAATCAGCAGGAGGTTTCCTTGCCCATGCTTGACCTGAAGCCATGAGACTTCATGGGGTCCGGAGTCAATGTTGAGGACTCCCAGGGCCACTCCCTCCTGACTGTATATCACTGTGCCGCCATCTCTGGTGGGTCTGTCCTGCCGGTGGGACAGGACATACCCAGAGATGGTGATGGAGAAATCTGGGGCATTGGCTGAAAGGTATGATCCTGTGAGTATGACTATGTCAGGCTGTTGCTTGACTAGTCTGTGGGACAGCTCTCCCAATTTTGGCACAAGTCCCCAGATGTTAGTGAGGAGGACTTTGCAGTGTCGACTGGGCTGGGTGTGCCATTGTTGTGTCTGTTTTTTGTAGCAGTTGTGTACAACTGAGTGACTTGCTAGGCCATTTCAGAGGGCAGTTAAGAGTGAACCACATTGCTGTGGGTCTGGAGTCACATCTAGGCCAGACCAGGTAAGGACGGCAGATTTTCTTTCCTAAAGGACATCAGTGAACCAGATGGGTTTTTACGACCATCCGATAGTTTCATGGTCACCATTAGTGATACTGGCTTTTTGTTCCAGATTTATTTAATTAACTGAATTTAAATTCCCCAGCTGCCGTGGTGGGATTTGAACTCCCGTATCTGGATCATTAGTCCAGGCCTCTGGATTACTAGTCCAGTAAGCTAATAATGAATAGTCAGCATGGATTTCAAAAGGGAGAGTCTTGCTTGACCAACCTCATTGAATTCTTTGAAAAGGTAACAGCGAGGGTAGACAAGATTAAGGCAGTCGATGCAATTAATCTAGATTTCCAATAGGCCTTCGATAAGGTGCCATATAATAGACTAATGAATAAGGTCAGACCATGCGGAGTCAGGGGACAAGTAGTAGAGTGGCTTCAAGACAGAAAACAAAGAGTAGGGGTAAAGGATAGGTATTCAGAGTGGCAGAAGGTGGAACGTGGGGTTCCACAAGGATCAGTGTTGGGATCACTGTTGTTCACAATTTATATTAGCAATATAGACTTTGGAATCAAAAACACAATTTCTAAATTTGCGGGTGACACCAAATTTGGCGGGGGGGGGGGGTGGTGGGTGCAGATAGTCAATAAAGATTTACAAGCATGGTACTAGAAATGCGAGGTTATACCTATCAGGAAAGGATGAATAGGCTGGGTCTCTTTTCTCTTGAAAAAAGAAGGCTGAGGGGTGACCTAATAGAGGTCTTTAAAATTATGAAAGGTTTTGATAGCGTAGACAGAGAGAGAGTGTTTCCACTAGTGAGGAAGAGCAAAACTAGAGGTTATCAATGTAAGATAGTCACCAAGAAATCAAATACCACTGCTCTTTCACTAACTGGTGGCGAGTGCCATGACGTCCTCCATTTTCATCGTCTCAGTAGCGCTGGCGGTAAGTACTAGCGCCCTGCAAAAAACAAATGGTGGATTGCTGACATCAGTCAGGGTGCAACGCCGGCTTAACGTCACGATGGCCAACTTTGACTCTAGCACTGAGTTCAGCACTGGGTCATAACCATACCAGGGAAACCCAACATGTAAAGAGACTGACAGAGGCGCTGTCGGCACTTTTCAAAGGGACACACACATCCTTCAGGTAAGTTTGCATTTAAGCTTTTGGACTGTTTTTTTTTTATTTTATTGAAGTAGTCTTTGCTTCAACAGATGTTAAAAGTTTTTTTAAGTGTGTAGGAAATGCAGCTGAATGCTTGCAAGGCCTCGGATGGTAAGCGAAGGCCTCTGAGAAAACAGAAAATGCTGCAAATACTCAACAGGTCAGGCAACATCCGTGGAGAGAGAAACAGAGTTCACATCTCAGGTCGAGATGCTGCCTGAGCTGCTGAGTATTTCCAGCATTTTATGCTGGCACTTCATATTTACAGCATCCGCTCGCAGAGGGAAGAGGAAGAGGAAGAAGAGGAAGAAGCAGAAGAGGAGAAGCAGATGGAAGGATGCATCCCAGATAGCCCCATTGTGGCCAGGGTATCTGGGATCGAATCCGGTATCACCCAATTCCCCTTTCAACATTAGTCCCACACCTTACCTTCCCTCTGTTACTGACCATCACAGCGTCTTCTTGGCCACGATGCTGAAATAAAAGCCACCACAAAGCACACTTTCTAATCCAACTTTATACATCTATCCATCCAATATGACATCAAGAAATCAACTCATCACCCTTATGCATTGTCTTAGTGACTGTCTTGTGTGTGCCTTTGCCTACCCTAGTTCTACCCCAGTGGCTGCAGCATAGCTGGTGGAAGGCTGCTGACTTTCAGTGGGGGCGCTGCTGACTTTCAGTGGGGGCACTGCAAATGGCTTTGCTGGTCGACCTTGAGGAGCTGGTAGCTGGGAGTGTCAAATCAATCGTCTTCTTCTTCACTCTCCTCTCCCTCGTTTTGGGCACCCACTGGCTGGGCAGGCTGCATTTCTTGGGTGTGTGAAATGAGGAAGGTACAAGGGTGGAGTTGTGGTGAGGGGAGGGCAGGAAAGCAAGAGGTGCATGCGAGAAGGAGGATAACGTTTGAGGATACCAGCATCTTGTATCCTTTCATCCCCGCCACTGCCCAAGGGCTGAGTTATGCCCCTGCCAAGAATGGCCAGCACTGTCTCCTCCAAGGGGGTGAGGTGAGGCTAGGAATGGGAGATGTGCCTCATGAGTGGTGCAGATTGTTGGTAGGTGAGTGATTGGGGTGTTGGGGGGAGTCTTGCATTGAGCAGTGTGTGAGGCTAGTGATGCAGTTGGTAGGAGACGGCTTTTGAAGATGCATTCACTGACCTTGACTAGTGGTCTGAGGTCATGAAGCTTCTTTGGGCACTGGAGCCAGGTGGTGGGGGCGACACTGCTGGTAGTGACGGTCTCGGTGATGTGATCCCACATCGTTCTTTCTGGAGGGCCTCCTGGCCCCTGTGGGTAGAGGTCCTCTCTTGCAGTGTTGACCCCCCGACAAAAAGCTGGAGTTCTGCGTGCAAAACCCTGGGTGGCCCTTCCCTGGCTTGCTGAGCCATTTGTGTTGGTGCTGAAGCACCTTTCCCATTTTTTGAGGTTCAGAAGGGAATTCAGCTTTAAGTGCTGAAGACTCCCATTTGGGACTTCTTTTTAATGGTCATTTTTTTATTGACAGGCAGTAAGGGCTGAAAGCTGCATTTTTTCACTGCATTGTAATTTTTATTAGTTCTGAATGCATTGCCCCTTTAATTGCCCACAATGCCTTGCGAACTCCACAACCGCACTCACACAGGCTTTAAAAAGCTGTGGATGGGAACTTCTGGTTGGAGGTCGGCATTAACGCCACCAGGAGGGTGTTGCACGGTAAGTTAGCCAACCCCCAGCGCGAATTTATCACCGGTAGCACTGCGGCCATTTTCAGTGGCCGTTAACTCGAGTTGCCGCTGACACCAGCAATTCTGTTGGCATGCATGAATTTTTCCCCCAGGATCTATTAAGAGTACATGGGTGTATGTAATTATAAATCTGCCAAATATGAAAGGAGTGTTAGGAGCAGATATACTGGTGGGTAGGCAATGGATTGTGGATTTAGAAAACAGCGCTATTTGTCAAACTGAGGAGACAGAAATAGAGGACCCCATATGGAGAGAACTGCATGATCGCCCCAGTACAGGGGTCTGATTTGGATGAATAATTTCCGAGATGCAAGTCGTAAAAGAAAATGAGGAGGCGTTCACCAAACATAAACACGATTGTGATAGAATGAAGGGAGTGGTTGACATGGAACGACCCGTTCTGCCCCATCCATTAAAGCAATATTGCTTCCCACGAGAAGCAAATTAGCATATTAGAAAGGCTATTGACTCACTCCTCCAGCAAGGTGTCTTGCACCCATTAGTGATTAAGACAAACTCACCTATTTGGCCTGTCAGAAAATCCGATGGCTCTTGGCGACTAACCACTGATTATCAACAGCTAAATAAGGCGTGCTCCAACTGTGGAATCAGCACCAGGGTGTCCATAAGACCAATCTCAAAATCCAGTGTTCATGGTATTGGACATATTGAATGAATTTTGGTCCATTCCCCTTAATCCGGAACACCAGTACAAGTTTGCCTTTATATTCCAGGACCAACAGTATACCCGATTTCTTTACCACAGGGGTTCCACGATTCTCCCTCTATTTTCCACCAACAAATGGCTAAAGCCATAATTCAATTTAGCCAGCCTGAATGTTTGATATCATTTGTGGGCGATTTCCTATTGGAATGGCGTGTGATATTGTTAAGAGAGCTGTTGTTGTTGACCAGAGAAGGCTTAAAGGTTAATCCAAAAAAAGGCGCAGATAGCACAAAACCAGGTAACCTTATTGGGAATAAATATTTGCAAAGGAGGGAGGGGCATTGATGAAATGAAGGTAAAGACCATTCAGGGGTTGTTCTTACCAATGTCCGTTAAAGCAATACGATCATTTTTTGTATTGGTGAGGCACAGGCAGAATTTTATCAAGAGTTTTGTGGCATTTAGGTGCGCCCCTCTATGCTTTGCGGAAAAAGAATGTCGCGTGGGGATGGACACCAGTCTGTGCAGAGGCAATCAAACCGTTAAAGGAAGCTTTATATAAAGTACCTGTCCCAGTCTCAGCCGACTCAGAAAAGCCCTTCGACATAGAAACACCAGCCAGCGAATACTCAATATCGACTGGCCTAACACAAAAGACCCATGAGAAACAGAGGCCTCGGTTCTCACTCCAGTAGAGATTAATTACTCCATGTGCGAGAAACATCTATTAGCAACCTTTTGGACCATTAAACACGTTACCTACATAATGGGATTGGCACTGCTACACTTGTTGACCAATCATACATCATATTGTTGGATGGAAGGTTGAAAGACAGTTCAGTGCCCAACGTCCAATTAGCCCGGTGGAGCCTATTAATGCAGGGAAGGGATAACATAATCCATAATCCTGATCCATTGAGTCTAGTGGGTCTAGCGGTGAATCTGATGTACCAAGGTGAAAGACATCAGTGTGAGGTGGAAAATCAAACGCACCTGGAGGGACCGATTAAGTCAGGATTATTGCCTAACACATGGGCTATATATATTTTTTTATTCGTTCACAGAATGTGGGCATCGCTGGCAAGGCCAGCATTTATTGCCCATCCCTAATTGCCATTTCAGAGGGCTGTTAAGAGTCAACCACATTGCTGTGGGTCTGGAGTCACATATAGGCCAGACCAGGTAAGGATGGCAGATTTCCTTCCCTAAAGGACATTAGTGAACCAAATGGGTTTTTATGACAATCTGGTAGTTTCATGGTCACCATTATTGATACTAGCTTTTTATTCCAGATTTAATTAATTAACTGAATTTAAATTCCACAGCTGCTGTGGTGGGATTCGAACTCATGTCTCCGGATCATTAGTCCAGGCCTCTGGATTACTGGTCCAGTAACATAACCACTATGCCACCGTTCCCGATAATTGTTGATATGTTGATGGATCCAGCAAAATGAAAGATGAAGAAAGGATATATACAATCCTGATAGACAAACAGAACTAGCACTGAAGCTGCCCACCCATACGTCTGCTCAAACGGCCAAGTTTGTGGCTGTAGCATATTCCCTAATGGAATATCTCCCGACATGGAAAAAGTGGGCGATCATTTCAGCAGATAGGGAAGCCTTACACTCCACTCCAATTTTATGGGTAATTTTTAATAAAGCAAAGAAAGTTCCCGGAGACATAGCAGTCCATAAAGGGCACACACCAAAACTGAACCTCTATGGGACAGGAATCAGAAAACTGATGAATTGGCTAGGAAAGGAGGTGAAGAGGGAATGGATTGCGATCCGGTAGAAATATTCCCCCCAATGGATGCCAATCAGCCCATGAAAGTACCTGACCCGATTGATTTGAAACAATTGCAAAATGAGGGTCCTGAAATAAAGGCAGTAATAGCAACATTATTAAAGTAAAGTCCACATGGAGAATATGCTAATTAACCAAAAGTGGAGGTGAAAGATGGAGTCTTGTTGTACGATCAAAAATGGGTAGTACCGCAGAATGAGAGGAATGCTTTTCTCTACCAAGCCCATGATGCAATAACCTCGTTACATCAAGGACAATGGGGCACCTTAGAAAGACTCCAAAAGGTATCCTGGTGACCAGGAATATGAGGCCAAATGGAACACTTTTGCCATAACTATCTAATCTGTGTGCAACACAATGCCAATGTAAATACAAAAAAGCACTGTTGCGCCACACCCAGCCAACAGCAGGCCCTTGGATCAATTTGCAAATAGATTATATCGGACCATTTCCCCCATCCACAAGAGGAAATAAATATGTATGAGTAATAGTAGACACCTTCTCCAAGTGGATGGAGGCGATCCTGACCCCCAATGCGATGAAGTCTTCTGAGATCCAATGACTAGGATCAGGGGAGCCACTTCACTGGAAAGGTTATGCAAACCTCAATGCAGCTGTTAGGAATCAAAATGCGATTTCATATTTCGCACAATCCTACGTCATCAGGTATAGTTGAGAGGATGAACCGCACAATGAAAACTATGCTAAAGAAACTAATTGGACAATTCCATCAGACATGGGATCAATTGCTACCCCTGGTATTAATGGCCATGAGGTCTTGTGAGTCACGTTCCACGAATATCTCGCCTCCTGAATTCATGACCGGGAGAACACCTGAACATTTAAAGTACCAGGATATGTCTGAACCCCAATACCAGGCCCTGACCCAGGAACAGTATGTTAACCAGTTACACAAATAATGATCTTTGCCACCGCTAATATCGGTCAGTCTAAAAGAGCCAATAAAATGTATTTTGTTGGTTAAGGTAATAGAATGGGAGGCGGGACCTTATCCCATTGTTGATAAGGCTAGTCCATCTGTTTGTAAGGTCGCTTTTCGGAAGGGAAAGGAAAAGTGGTTCCATATTAACCAGCTAAAGGAATATAAAGACGTGGTGGACATGCTTGATGACATCCCCAGAATCGGACCCGTCATGTGGGATGATGAAGGGCTGGTGGTGCCCCCATCTGGGGTATGCCAGGGTAGCAGGACAAATGCTGTGGGTTTGAGACTACGACCAACTCCCAGACATCAGATGTTTAACAGTTGCAGATGTGCTAGAAAAAGGCATAAACCTAAATAAGATATTAACCAAGAACAGCTACTACCTGGTGTGTTCTTCATTTTGCAGCACTTGGCTGATCTGCAAGAAGGAACACGTACAGGACAAAATTAAGATACTGTGGTGGTGGATTTTGTGTGTAATACTTGTCATATGTTATGTACCTATGTTAAATGACTTGGAATGATTGGAGCTGTCTTGACTGCTATATACCTACCTTCCCTAATGAGATAACATGGAAAACCTTAAAAATAAGGAAGGAACAATTCTGTTAAAATACAGGAGACAAAGGGTGTGCGTTTAACCTGTAAATGTACGGGGAGTGAACTGACCACAAAATTGGGATGGTATCAGGGGATGGTATCAGAAACCATTATGAGCATGCCGTCTAACGCAAAATAATACCTTGCCTGCGGGACATCATGGGATACCATATAGAGTAGACGAAGCCCAGAAACAAGGAAAGTTTGAATCTAGCCTCAATTGACCCTAGTTCGATCCACGATATGCTGATTGGTATCAATGCAAGGTCTGGACTACCACCAAATGATTCTGTCCTTGCAAACTACCGCCCCATCTCCAACCTCCCTTTTCTCTCCAAAGTCCTTGAACGTGTTGTCGCCTCCCAAATCGTGCCCCTTTCCCGCAATTCCACGTTTGAATCCCTCCAATCAGGTTTCCGCCCCCGCCACAGTATTGCAACGGCCTTTATCAAAGTCACAAATGACATTCTATGTGACCGTGGTAAACAATCCTTCCTCATCCTTCTCGACCTTTCTGCAGCCTTCAACACAGTCGACCACACCATCCTCCTCCAACACCTCTCCTCTGTCATCTAGCTGGGTGAAACTGCCCTTGCCTGGTTCCGTTTTTATCTATTAAATCGTAGCCAGAGAATCTGCAATGGCGTCTCTTCCCACTCCCTCACCGTTGCCTCTGGCGTTCCCCCAAGGATCTATCGTTGGCCCCCTCCTATTTTTCATCTTCATGCTGCCCCTCTGCGACATCATCCGAAAACACATGTTTCACATGCACGCTGACGACACCACCACTTCTGTTGGCCTCTCTATTGTCTCTGATTCATCACACTGCTTGTCCCACACCAGTATTGGATGAGCAGAAATTTCCTCCAACTAAATATTGGGAAGACTGAAGCCATTGTCTTTGATCCCCTGCCACAAACTCCGTTCCCTGACCACCGATTCCATTTCTCTCCCTGGCAACTGTCTGAAGCTGAGCCAGGCCATTCGCAACCTTGGTGTTGTGTTTGACCCAGAGATGAGTTTCTGACCACATATCCGCTCCATCACCAAGACTGCCTACTTCCACCTCCGTAATATCGCCCGACTCCTATCGTGCCTCAGCTCATCTGCTGCTGAAACCCTCATCCATGCCTTTGTTACCTCGAGACTTGACTATTCCAATACTCTCCTGGCCATCCTCCCATCTGTCACCCTACATAAACTTGTGCTCATCCATAACTCTGCTGCCCGTATCTTAACTTGCACCAAGTCCCGTTCACCCCTCACCTCTGTGCTTGCTGGCCTTCACTGGCTTTTGGTCCGACAGCGCCTCAATTTAAAATCCTCATCCTTGTTTTCAAATCCTTCCATGGCCTCGCCCCTCTCTATCTCTATAACCTCCTCCAGCCCTACAAGCCTTCGAGATCTCTGCGCTCCTCCAATTCTGGTATCTTGTGCACCCACGATTTTAATCGCTCCACCATTGGCGGCTGTGCTTCCAGCTGCCTTGGCCCTAAGATTTGGAATTCCTTCCCTAAACCTCTCTCCTCCTCCTTTAAGATGTCCCCTAAAACCTACCACTTTGACCAAGCTTTTACTCATGTCCTAATATCTCCTTACATGGCTCGGTGTCAAATTTTGTTTGATAACGCTCCTGTGAAGCGCCTTGGGACATTTTACTACGTTAAAGGCGCTATATAAATACAAGTTGTTGTTGTTCCATCAATGTACTTTAGCCCCCAAACACAACACAACTCTAACTGTTCTACTAATTATGGGATGTGCATAGTGTACACTATCAATCCATGCCCTTCAGGGAATTTTTTTTCAATTAAATTTCAATTATTGTTTTTCACTTGAGGCTTCTCCGAGAGGCTCGAGCAACTCAATTTACTTCTGGCTTTGTAAGCGGCTGATAATCAAATTACATCAGAAGCTCATTAAAGTAGTAAGACTAGACAGACAAAAACAAAAAGGTTGCTTATAACTGGACTGGCATGTTCCAATACCAACACTGGTGGTAGACTCCTCCCCAATCTTAAATCTTTCTCTTACCTGCTATTTGTTTATGCAAAATTTGGGCAAGTGGGGGATAAATAAATAATCCAAGCTAGACACAGCTAATTCTTCATCATTAGGAGATTGTAGTCAAAAAGTGGACTCATCTTCCCATTTTCCATATTGTCTGATCGTTTCAATTCTCTTTCAGTCCTCTTTTTATCTCTTTGTTACTTTTGCTTTAATCTTACCAAATCTATTTATTCACTGACCGTTTCTGAAGGGTTATCCTCGGTTCCAAAGGTAGCTATCCTCCTGTGCTGCTCTTCCCACAGCAGGACTGCCAGGGCTTCATCACAGACTGGAGCAGTTTTGTCCACGTTGCTCTTCCAGCATTGACCCTAAAGCTTCAATGTACTTCAGCACACCTGAAAAGTGTCTTCCCTTTAAGAGTGAGTATTCTCCCTTCAAATAGCAAATATTCTCACTGATGTGCATACCCATAGAGTCTCTCACTGTACTATCACAGTGAGATACTTACCCAAAGAGTCTCTCCCATGCTAGTATTGATTGATATTTGCCTCTAGTTTTCTATGTAGGGAAAGAGCGGAGGGAGTGGGACTAACAGAATAGCTCTTTCAAAGAGGCAGAACAGGCATGATGGGCCAAACTGACTCCTTCTGTTTTGTAAGATTGTATGATTCTAGTTTTGGAGTAGTCTTCAAATCTCCATTCTTAACACACATCAACAGTCGCAATATGGCAGCGAATGTGGCCAGGTATTTGCCTGAATAATATGCTGTCGAAAAGCATATGGCAAGTGACATTAACCCTCGCACCCCCGCCTTCATTAACATTTTTCTTTTTCCTCAGCAATTTCCAAATTGAGCTATTGAGAAATGGCTGCTGGTTGAAACACTGGGAAATTTGGCAAGGATCATAACTTGGTAAAATCTTCATCTGCAACCAAGACTTTGAACCCCCCAGAAGAACATTGTGCATATCAAACTCGAAAAACTTGTGGCCTCCATTTCCTACATTAGCCATCCTATGCTCCTCCATTCACGTTCCCTAATGACAGAGATTCCTTGCTTGGGTACAGTTCCATAGGTCCGGGTTACCCTCTGGTACCTTACTCAAGCAAGTATGATTCACGCGTGATCCTTAACAGTGAATGTCAGCAGGCTGTTTGGGGTCGATTTTGACACGGGTGGGATTGGAACGTGGGGGGCCCTAAATGGGTGGCGCTCCCAAAAGTTTGAAAGCTGGTTTTAACATGATCAACAGTATTGAACGGGTGCAATTGGTCAGCTTTGATTAGTGGAGATGTATAAGTTTAAAAAACAAATCTGGAAATATAAACTAGTATTAACGGCCTGGATTTTGCAATAAGAAGAACGGTGAGGCTCGAAAGCTGGAAGTCGCTGTCAGAGATACCCCGCTCCTCCACAGAGTCCTTACTGATAGACTCGGCACTGAAATCAATACAATGGCGTGAACTTGTGGAACTTCCCCACTCGTTCCGCACTAAGGCTCTATGACTCTATGAAAAAAGATGGCAGAAAAAGTTAGGGCTGGTACATTCAGGAGTAAGTGAGTTTTTAATGGTGTGATAAGTGGTAATTACTGCCAAATAACCTCCTTGGCCCTGGAAAATTTATTTTATAAGTGTGGAGTCTCATTCCCTCAGAATATAATTAGTGTTGGAAATTTCAACAAAAAAAAATATTTAACATTTTCTGGCTATCTCTTTTATCACTCTCTGTTAATCCTGTCTGTATTTCCCAATCTTTATTTTGATTTCTGTACATGGTTTAAATCTGATTTATATTTCCTGCTTTATACCTCCGGGTTCAGATTCGGTCGCGTTTATTTCCAACACCAGATTTCTGATTGGTCTCCTTGGAGGACAAGACCCGAGTTCTGATTGGTCCACATGGAGGACAAGACACACCCAGCAGTTTCTCTGGAATGTGTAATTAGATCCTGCCAGCCTAAGTAATCAATTACTTTGCAAAGTGTAATTGGAGCCATTCTGACTGCCAGGCTCCAGACAAAACAGAGCTCACATAGAACAGACAGGGATCACCGTCGCAGGTTAAGACCTTCTCTCACCCCCCAAACAAGTTCCTGCCCCCCCAATAAGTTCCAAACCTTCCACCCACCCCCCCAAGTTTCTGACCTTTTCCCTCCCCGACAAGTTTCTGACCCTGACTTTCCCCCCGCCAAGTTCCTGGCCACCCCCCACCCCCTCAACTGAGTTCCTGACCTCCTCCCCCGCCCAAGTTTCTGACCTCCTCCCCCGCCCAAGTTTCTGACCTCCTCCCCCACCCACGTTTCTGACCTCCTCCCCCACTCAAGCTCCTGACCTTCTCTGCCAACGCCCTCTCCCCCCCAGGTTCCTGACCTTCTCCCCCTGTCCAAGTTCCTCCCCCCCCACCCAGTTTCTTAACCGTCCTTCCCCAAAAAAGTTCCTGACCTTCCCCATAAACCCCCCCACCGCACCATAGATGGGGCATTGTGTGTGGGT
The DNA here is from genome assembly GCA_030390025.1 of Squalus acanthias. Taxonomy (NCBI): domain Eukaryota; kingdom Metazoa; phylum Chordata; class Chondrichthyes; order Squaliformes; family Squalidae; genus Squalus; species Squalus acanthias. The sequence continues at coordinate 27,114,481 of CM059432.1, read as the reverse complement.
CACAGATTGTTAACAGGTTTATTGGGTGTGAAGTGAATAGTGACAGTGACAGTGTCATGACTTCAGGATTTCGTCCAGTCCAAATATGTCACTTGCTACACACGCACCGAGCTTTCCGAGATATCAACCAGGTTTGGGTGGGGGGTGGGGGGTGGGGGGGGGGGGGGGGGGGGGGGGGGAGGGAGAACATGGTGTGGGTGTAAAGGAGGTGGGGTTGGAAGAACGTGATCCATCTTACCATCTGGATCAGGTTCTCGCTCTCATTTCCCCTGCTTTAGACCTGGATCACGTTCTTCCCCCATCCCCACTGTGCTCTCCAACCCCCAGACACCCCACCGAGTTCCTGACCTTCTCTCCCCCTGAGTTCCTGACCTGATCTACCCTCCCCTCCCATCCTCTCTTCCCCCTTCGATACTCTCTCCTCCCTCCGATCCCCTCCCTCCCCCCCCGATCCCCTCTCTCTCTCTCTCCCCCCTCCGATCCCCTCTCTCTCTCTCCCCCTCCGATCCCCTCTCTCTCTCTCCCCCCCTCCGATCCCCTCTCTCTCTCCCCCCTCCGATCCCCTCTCTCTCTCTCTCTCCCCCCTCCGATCCTCTCTTTCTCCCCCCTCCGATCCCCTTTCTCTCTCCCACTCCGATCCCCTCTCTCTCTCCCCCTCCGATCCCTTCTCTCTCTCCCCCTCCGATCCCTTCTCTCTCCCCCTCCGATCCCTTCTCTCTCTCCCCCTCCGATCCCTTCTCTCTCTCCCCCTCCGATCCCCTCTCTCTCTCTCTCCCCCACTCCGATCCCCTCTCTCTCTCTCTCCCCCACTCCGATCCCCTCTCTCTCTCTCCCCCCTCCGATTCCCTCTCTTTCTCCCCCCTCTCTCTCTCCCCCCCTCCGATCCCCTCTCTCTCTCCCCCCCGATGCCCTCTCTCTCTTTCTCCCCCCTCCGATCCCCTTTCTCTCTCCACTCCGATCCCCTCTCTCTCTCCCCCTCCGATCCCTTCTCTCTCTCCCCCTCCGATCCCTTCTCTCTCTCCCCCTCCGATCCCTTCTCTCTCTCCCCCTCCGATCCTTCTCTCTCTCCCCCTCCGATCCCCTCTCTCTCTCTCTCCCCCCCACTCCGATCCTCTCTCTTTCTCCCCCCTCCGATCCCCTTTCTCTCTCCCACTCCGATCCCCTCTCTCTCTCCCCCTCCGATCCCCTATCTCTCTCCCCCTCCGATCCCTTCTCTCTCTCCCCCTCCGATCCCTTCTCTCTCTCCCCCTCCGATCCCTTCTCTCTCTCCCCCTCCGATCCCTTCTCTCTCTCCCCCTCCGATCCCTTCTCTCTCTCCCCCTCCGATCCCCTCTCTCTCTCTCTCCCCACTCCGATCCCCTCTCTCTCTCTCTCCCCCACTCCGATCCCCTCTCTCTCTCTCCCCCCTCCGATTCCCTCTCTTTCTCCCCCCTCTCTCTCTCCCCCCCTCCGATCCCCTCTCTCTCTCCCCCCGATGCCCTCTCTCTCTCTCTCGCCCCCACCTCCAATCCCCGCTCTCTCTCTCCCTCCTCCGATCCCCCCTCTCTCTAGCCCCCTGATCCGCTCTCTCTCCCCCCTCCGATCCCCTCTCTCTCCCCCCCCTCCGATCCCCTCTCTCTCCCCCCCTCCGATCCCCTCTCTCTCCCCCCTCTGATCCCCTCTCTCTCCCCCCCTCCGATCCCCTCTCTCTCCCCCCCTCCGATCCCCTCTCTCTCCCCCTGCTCCACCCCGATCCCCCCTTGCTCCACCCCTGCTCCCCCCGATCCCCCCTTTCTCCCCCCCTGCTCCCCCCTTTCTCCCCCCCCCGATCCCCCCTCTCTCTCACCCCGATCCCCCCTTGCTCCCCCCCAATCCCCCCTCTCTCCCCCCCTTCTCCCCCCCATCCCCCCTTTCTCCCCCCCATCCCCCCTCTCTCTCACCCCGATCCCCCCTCTCCCCCCGGATCCCCCCTCTCTCCCCCCCGATCCCCCCTCTCTCCCCCCCTATCCCCCCTTTCTCTCTCCCCCGATCCCCCCTTTCTCTCTCCCCCGATCCCCCCTTTCTCTCTCCCCCGATCCCCTCTCTCTCCCCCGATCCCCTCTCTCTCCCCCGATCCCCTCTCTCTCCCCCCCGATCCCCTCTCTCTCCCCCCCGATCCCCTCTCTCTCCCCCCCGATCCCCTCTCTCTCCCCCCCGATCCCCTCTCTCTCCCCCGATCCCCTCTCTCTCCCCCGATCCCCTCTCTCTCCCCCGATCCCCTCTCTCTCCCCCGATCCCCTCTCTCTCCCCCCGATCCCCTCTCTCCCCCGATCCCCTCTCCCTCCCCCCCGATCCCCTCTCCCCTCCCTCCGATCCTCTCTCTCCCCCCTCCGATCCACTCTCTCTCTCCCCCCTCCGATCCACTCTCTCTCTCCCCCCTCCGATCCACTCTCTCTCTCCCCCCCCTCCGATCCACTCTCTCTCTCCCCCCTCCGATCCTCTCTCTCCCCCCTCCGATCCTCTCTCTCTCCCCCCTCCGATCCTCTCTCTCTCCCCTCCGATCCTCTCTCTCTCCCCTCCGATCCTCTCTCCCCCCTCCGATCCTCTCTCTCCCCCCTCCGATCCCCTCTCTCCCCCCTCCGATCCACTCTCTCCCCCCTCCGATCCTCTCTCTCCCCCCTCCGATCCTCTCTCTCTCCCCTCCGATCCCCTCTCCCCCCTCCGATCCGCTCTCTCCCCCCTCCGATCCCCTCTCTCCCCCTCCGATCCCCTCTCCCCCCTCCGATCCGCTCTCTCCCCCCTCCGATCCCCTCTCTCCCCCCTCCGATCCCCTCTCTCCCCCCTCCGATCCTCTCTCTCCCCCCTCCGATCCTCTCTCCCCCCTCCGATCCTCTCTCCCCCCTCCGATCCTCTCTCCCCCCTCCGATCCTCTCTCTCCCCCCTCCGATCCTCTCTCTCTCCCCCCTCCGATCCACTCTCTCTCCCCCCTCCGATCCACTCTCTCTCCCCCCTCCGATCCACTCTCTCTCCCCCCTCCGATCCACTCTCTCTCCCCCCTCCGATCCACTCTCTCTCCCCCCTCTGATCCACTCTCTCTCCCCTCCGATCCACTCTCTCCCCCCTCCGATCCACTCTCTCTCCCCCCTCCGATCCACTCTCTCTCCCCCCCGATCCATTCTCTCTCCCCCCTCCGATCCACTCTCTCTCCCCCCTCCGTTCCACTCTCTCTCCCCCCTCCGTTCCACTCTCTCTCCCCCCTCCGATCCACTCTCGCTCTCCCCCCTCCGATCCACTCTCGCTCTCCCCCCTCCGATCCACTCTCTCTCCCCTCCGATCCACTCTCTCTCCCCTCCGATCCACTCTCTCTCCCCTCCGATCCACTCTCTCTCTCTCCCCATCCGCCAACAGAGCTGAGGAAAGCGTGGCTGCAACTGTTAGGTTCTGCACATGCGCGGCTCTGGGATACCGCGTGCATGCACAGAAGGCTGCAAATGTGTTCGTGCAGATAATCACTCCATTTAGATTCTGCATGACTCAGTGAGGCTTCTTCAATCTGATTGGTTCAGAGCCTCGCGCTTTCTTGCACTGCTCACAGATCCCCTGTAGAGGGCACTGCGCTGGATCAGATGCCAGATTAGAGCAAGTCTCCACTCTAAAGCCTGCAAAAACGTTGTGGGCAGCTGTCAGCGAGGTGAATGGCGAGCACCGTTCCTTCACCACTGACTGCAAAATCCAGACCAATAACAGAGGCCAAGAAGTTGTCTGATTAGTGTATCAGTTGGGTTTTTACGACAATGTCCTTTAGAGAAAAAAATCTTCTGTCCTTATGCAGTCTGGCCTATATGTGACTCCATCCTACACAATGTGCTAAATTAAACCCATTAACCATTGAATAACCAGTTTACACTGAACCCATTTCTTTGTACTAAGAGCCATATATAACTTACCTTTCTCAGAGAGAGCCAGCATGGATTTGTGAAAGGTAGATCATGTCTGACAAACCTGATTGAATTTTTTTAAGAGGTGACTAAAGTTGTGGACAGGGGAATGTCTATGGATGTTATTTATATCGACTTCCAGAAGGCATTTGATAAAGTCCCAAATAAGAGCCTGTTAACGAAGGTAGAAGCCCACGGAATTGAGGTCAAATTATTGACCTGGTTAAGAAATTGGTTGAGCGGCAGGAGACAGGCAGTAGGGATAATAGGTAAGTACTCAAATTGGCAGGAGGTGACTAGTGGTGTCCTGCAGGGATTGGTATTGGGGGCTCAACTATTCACAGTATTTATTAACGACTTAGATGATGGCATAGAAAGTCATATATCCAAAATTATAGAAACATAGAAGATAGGAGCAGGAGTAGGCCATTCAGCCCCTTGAGCCTGCTCCGCCATTCAATGAGATCATGGCTGATCATCCAAATTCAGTACCCTGTCCCTGCTTTCTCCCCATAGCCCTTGATCCCTTTAGCCTTAAGAAAAATATCTAACTCCTTCTTGAATATATTTAATGAATTGGCCTCTACTGCCTTCTGTGGTAGAGAATTCCACAGGTTCACCACTCTCTGGGTGAAGAAATTCCTCCTCATCTCAGTCCTAAATGGTTTACCCCTTATCCTTAGACTGTGACTCCTGGTTCTGGACTCCCCGGCCATCGGGAACATCCTTCCCGCATCTAGTCTGTCTAGTCCTGTTAGAATTTTATAAGTTTCAATGAGATCCCCTCTCATTCTTCTAAACTCCAGTGAGTATAAGCCCAATCGACCCAATCTCTCCTCATACGCCATTCCTGCCATCCCGGGTATCAGCCTGGTGAATCTTCGCTGCACTCCCTCCATGGCAAGAACATCCTTCCTCAGATAAATTTGCCGATGACCCAAAGATAGGTGGATTGTAGGCAGTGTAAATGAAAGTATAAAATTACAAAGGGATATCGACAGATTAAGTGAATGGGAGAAAACTATGGCAAATGGATTTCAATGTAGGCAAATGTGAGGTCATCCACTTTGGACCTAAAAAGGATAGAACAGGGTACTTTCTAAATGGTGAAAGGCTAAAAACAGTGGAGGTCCAAAGAGACTTGGGGGTCCAGGTACATGGATCATTAAAATGTCATGAACAGGTACAGAAAATAATCAAAAAGGCTTATGAGATGCCAGCCTTTATATCTAGAGGACTAGAATACAAGGGGGTAGAAGTTACGCTGCAGCTGTACAAAACCCTGGTTAGACCACACCTGGAATACTGTGAACAGTTCTGGGCACCACACCTTAGGAAGGAGTGCAGCGTAGGTTTGCTAGAATGATACCTGGACTTCAAGGGTTAAGTTACGAGGAGAGATTACACAAATTAGGGTTGTATTCCCTAGAATTTAGAAGGTTAAGGATTTATCTGATCGAAGTTTTCAAGATATTAAGGGGAACAGATAGGGTAGATAGAGAGAAACTATTTCCGCTAGTTGGGGATTCTAGGACTAGGGGGCATAGTCTAAAAATTAGAGCCAGACCTTTCAGGAGTGAAATTAGGAAACACTTCTACACACAAAGGGTGGTAGAAGTTTGGAATGTTCTTCTGCAAACGGCAATTGATGCTGGATCAATTGTTAATTTTAGATCGAAGATTAAAAACTTTCTGTTAACCAAAGGTATTAAGGGATATGGACCAAAGGCGGGTATATGGAGTTAGGTCGCAGATTAGCCATGATCTCATTGAATGGCGGAGCAGGCTTGAGGGGCTGAATGGTCTACTCCTGTTCCTATATTCTTATTCTCCTACACCCCACCTTTATTTTGTTCAGTCCTATAAAAGAACTTGCTCATCTCCCACTTTCTAGATCTGGCTAAGGGTCTACATCTGAATTGTTAAAACTTTTGTAAGAATAAAAATATATGTTTTGTATGTGTGATGGACTCAAGACTATTAATATAAGATGTATGTAACAAAGATAAATTTGGTGTGTATGGATCTCCCCTGGGTAAGGCAACGGCGCGAAACTTAACAAAGGAAACCTGCATAACAGGATAACCCCCCCCCAGAGACACCATCGAAACTCACCATCGAAACTCAAGAACCACTAAAAGGTGTTAACAAACAATTAACTTAAGCAAGAAATGGCACCAGCCACTGCAGACAGACGCATGTTCAAAGGAAAGCCAATCAAGAACTGCCATGAAACTAAGACCCAATCCTGGGGTCTTAGCAATTTAGACTAGAGACAATGGACTTAAAAAAATATATAAAACAAGGAATCCAAAGGCTCTCTCTCTTTTGATGACCACGCGGAAAAGCAAGAAGCCCTCCCTCTACAGACCAGACCAAGAAGCAAGGAAAAAGGCGGCATGCATTGCTTGACTCAGGGAAGTACAAGTCTCTGTAAATCTAACCCATTACCTTACGTGTTGTAATCGAGTAGAGTCCATAAATACCAGTAGGCTATTCTTTTGATGTGCATGTTTAATAGCATAGCTAAGCACATGCAGCGCAAGGAGCGCACGTCAACCCAAGCACCCCACCCACCTGCTCCTTCAACCACCGTCTGCCCCACCTGTGACAGAGACTGTAGGTCCCGCATTGGACTCATCAGTCACCTGAGAACTCATTTTTAATGTGGAAGCAAGTCATCCTCGGTTCCGAGGGACTGCCTAAGAAGAGAAGATGTTTAATAAACTTGCATGAGTGTGTGTGTTTAATAAACTTATTCCAAATTGTTTCAAAAGAATTGGTCTTGCTGTCAATTTAATGCCAGTCGAAATAAAAAGCTTACACTTTACACATACTGACAGATCTGCTCTGTGTTTCCAGCATTTTCTGTTTTTATTTCAGAATTCCAGCATTTGCAAGTTTTCACTTTTTATCCATGCATTGTTATACGTTTCTGCATTTGTACTGTTACCTTCTCCATAAAATTCATAAATAGAAGTTATTACAATAAAAAGTGTTGCTTTGATTCTTTAGTCAATGTGTCTGTCACGCTGCTACTTCATTCACAGCCTACGGCACAGAATGTATACCAGTTTAACTCTCTCCCACGTGATCTGCTGATGATCCTACTTTGACCGGTTTTCAGGATATATGAAGATCTCAAAATAACTCCGATTCACTACCAACATCAAATAAATTAAAAATGTTCTCACCCTCCATACAAATTTTTGTTTTAACCTGGAGTTCAGATAGATTTGTACTTCACAAAGATGCCAGGTTGAAACGGTTGTTGAAAAAAAAAAATCAGGAAGAGAAATCAAACTCAACTGTCAGGTGTCCGTGGCTTTGGGCTTCCTGAGTTTCTCCATTCTGAGTTTTCTCTTCTCCCCCTCAAACTGTCCACACATGAGGCGGTGTTGGGGGAAAATGTGATGACCCTGACTGCCTAAATGGAATTTCCTGGGGTGGGCCTACCTTGGCTGGTATCCATGGCATTGTCCCTTGATTGAGCCATCTTGTTGCTCCTGGTCACTTCGAAGAGATCTGGGAAGCTAACTCGGGGGAACGGGGCGGGAAGGGAGTGTGTGTGGGCTGGCAAAAAGGTAATTACAGATTAGAAAAGTGAAGTAACAGAAGGATACCTGTCCCCAACTATTCCTTTTTCTGGTAAATTCCTGTTTGGTTACTTTCTGCCAGTTTGAGTTGAACAGAGTTCATTGATTGCACTGCTATTGCCATTACTTTATGCAAACCAGAAACAGGGGCCTTAGCGCCTTCTTGTTCCAACCAGCTGAAGTCCTGGTTAAAAATTGTGGGAGCAGTTACAGTTCCTCAACTTGCTGTTCTGTTGTCTGCTCCTCCGCTTGCACAGCCTCTTGCACATAAACGATAAATTCAGATGTCTCTTCGCCCTGAGTGTAAACGGTCACTGTCTCAATCCCTTCCACATCGTCAGAGGAGACTACGACTTGCTCGACCAGATGATGCCCCTCTCCGAGCTCCACTGAGGCCTGCTCCAAGGCCTGCTGGATCATCACTGTGTGATTGCCTGCTGTTTCATCCTCAGCCTGAAGGTGAGAAAGCAATCAAAAAAGGAAAGGATCAGTGCAATTTGCCTACTCAGTCTGCTACCTCAGAAATATCTCACCACAGAATGCTGTATTTCTTCTATCTTCCCCCCTGTCTCCCCAAACTTTTTTCCCTCCTCTCCAAAAGGTGTTGGCTCTTTCTAGACAATGGGTAGCAGCAGCACTCAGGTACTTCACTCAAGTGGCTATTCTTCCCGAGTGAGCCTAGGCAGGAAAGGGTAAATTTCAACAGCAGACGTTGCTGATGGGGCCTTGCGTGCAACAGTCGTGGGTTACCGACATCAACTGCAATGGCTGTGCACAATGCTTGAAATGTACCTTCTGGAGAAGAAAGATCTCAACTTAGGCTTGTGCCATGCTTGATGGGGCCCACAAAAAAATGAGGGGAAAATGGAGGAGTAATGTTAACTTCACCTTCCCCCTGATGGTGGCACATTACTTCTTCATTTGTAATGGATGTACGTGGGAGCCCGGTGACTGCATTAACTCAATCGGCAACCTCCTTCGTTCAGTTCGCCCCTGTGCTTTTACTGGCGATTCCCCATCAGCAACAAAATAGGGCCACCCTCCTTTGTCGCACCTCCTGCAGCAAGACCTCCAACTTTAGGCTGCATATAGTTACACCACTATTCCCGGCCAGATGGAGAGGATTGGGTAATTCCACTGTCAATCACGCCTGGAGACTGCCGTGCTGTAAGTGACTGGGATGGATTTTTACACACAAAATTTGTATCACTGCATTTTGCTGGAGAAATAATCCTGCTTATTGGGAGACTTTGCTGTACTTTTGGACATGAGTTCTGTTTCTGCAATTCATAGAGACTTTTTAAACAGACTCTGTTTGTTGAGTATATAGATCTTGTTTGCTCTAAAATAGACTGTTGTAAATCACTGGCTGACACATTGGTGTCAATACTCTGTTATAAATGAGCAGGACATTAAGAGAGTGGAATCCTTTCCCATTGACATAGGTAATGGGATTAACCAAAGGAGCAAGTATGACCAATTATGCAATCTATGACTCTTAAATAAACATTCTCAATGGAAACCCTATTGTGGCCTCTTGGAGGGACTGAAATAGAGGCACAACAGCAGAAGGCACAAAGGGTAAGCAGTTGTCAGTTGTATAAATACAAAAGTAAGATCAAAATTGGCTGAGAAACAAGATTTCTATGAATTCTTTTATAGTAGGTGCCGAGCCCTTTAAGTCTACTGAAGCGCCAGTTTAGCTCAGTGGTAGCACGCCTTCCTCAAAAGGTAGTGGTTCAAGTCCCACTGCAGGACTTAAGCAAGTAATCTAGGCTGACACTTCAATGTACTGCTGACAGAGTGCTGCATTGTGGTAGGTGGCATCTTTTGGGTGAGACGTTAAACCATCTTGCCTGTTCAGGTGGATAAAATAGATCCCATGGCGCTATTCAAAGATAGGCTGGGGAGCTCTGTCCTGGCTAACACTTATCTCTCAACCAATAACAAAAAAGATTAACTGGTCATTATCTCATTGCTGTTTGTAGGACCTTGCTGTGCGTAAATTAACTGCCACAACGGCCTCACAGAAAACAACACTTCAAATGTAATCCATTGGCTGTGAAGCAATTTGGGATATTCAAATAACATGAAAGGTGCTCTGTAAATATATTATCGCCTACCAACACTGGATGTTTGTTTTTTATGGAAGTGACAGATGCTCTATATTAATGAGGCAATAATGTCAGCAATTGGGACATGTGATGTCACTTCTGTCCGATTTAAATACACCACCAATTTTAGGGCGTGCACTTCTAGTTATAGCTGGAAATGACGCAGAAAATTGGGCAAATGAAAAAATGGGTGGCGACCCAGTCCTACAAATTCCCGCCCCATTTACCGCTCCAGGTTGGTGGAATACCACCCAAAGATCATACGGTAAATCTAGCAAATTTCAGCGTCTGGTGTGGGAGGGATTCTGAATGGACCAAATGGCATTTCCTCACTCTGGATTTTGCGATGCTCTTAAGACAAAGTAAATCAAGAAGTGGTGATTAGTCATCAACGAGCTTCAAGTTTCATAATTTGCAGATAGACATCGCTGCCTCAGCTGCCACTTCCCACTTCTCTCCCCACCATAGGCCCCGACAACCCCAGAGCCCCTCACTCACCCTAGCCCAAGTCTCCTGCAAACCTGAGTTTCTCTTCTATCTCTTGCCTAGCCACTCCAAACTCCTCTCTTTCACGACACCCCCTCCACACCCAAAACCTGACTAGTCTAGTACCGTTCCCAATACTCACCTATTTAATAGCTCCCTTTGTTCAGGCACTATCCTTCTCCATTTCAAAACTACAATCATCAAGACTTCTTCAAAAGTTCATTGTTAACTTGTTCCTCCTTATGAAATCAGCTTTCGCCACCTTCCAGATCCAAACAACTCTCAGTGAAAAAAATTCTAATTTCCCCTCAAGATCTTTTGCCAATGATTTTGAATCTATGACCTCTGGTTATTGATCCACTCGCCAGAAGGAATAGTTTTTATGTATCTACTCTATCAAAACCTCTCATCACCTTGAAAGCATCCATTAGGTCACCTCTTACCGTTCTCTGTTCCAAGGAGAACAGTCCTAACTTTTCCAAACTCTCCTCATAACTGAAGTCCCACATCCCTGGTACCATCCTGGTAAACCTCCTCTGCACCCTTTCTAAGGCCTTTACATCTTTCCCAGAATTGTCCACAATACCCCAGCGGAGGCCTAACCAGTGATTTATAAAGTTCTAGCAGGATCTTTTTGCTTTTATATTCTATCCGTCTATTTATAAACCCAAGTAACCCATATGCTTTTTTAACCAGCTTATCAACTTGCCCTGCCACCTTTAAGGATTTGTGTATATAGACACCAAGATCTCTCTGTTCATCTACACTTCAAAATTGTGCCATTTACAGTATACTGTCGTTCCATATTAGTCCTTCTAAAGTGCATCACTTCACACTTCTCCGCATTGAACTCCATCTACCATGCTTATGCCCATTTCACCATCCTGACTGTCATCCTGAAGTCTATAACTATCCTCATCACTATCCAAACTTTGCCAAGTTTCGTATCTGCAAACTTTATAATGCTGCTCCCTACACCCAAATCTAGGTCATTTATAAAATTTTCAAAAAGTAATGGACCCAAAACTGACCCTTGGGGAACAGCACTGCAAGCCACCTCCCAGTCTAAAAAACATCCATCCACCACCACCCTTTGCTTCCTGTCACTGATCCAATTTAATATCCATACATCCACTTGCCCCCTTCCTTCCCTCTACTTCATCTTCTTGTCTCCAGCTGTGTGTCCATCTTTCCCACAACTCACAATTCAAATCCCTTCCAACCAGTTTCCAACCTGGGCACAACCACCCAAGGCACAGCACAAACACTTCTCAAAGTCATCAATATTCTCTGTGACTGCAACATACTATCTCTTCATCACAAAGTCACAAATTTACAGAATAAGAGGTCACTCAGGCACCTGTGCCAGTGCTATCACTTCAACTGGACTCAGCCAGTTCTCTCAAATTCCTTTTTAAATGAGGTCATATCTCTACCTCAATAACCAATTGTGATAAAGCATTCCATGTTCTGATAATAATTCACCAACCAACAGAAATAATCTTTCACTATTTACCCTCTCAAAACTTTTTATAATCTTGAAAACCTCTATTAGATCCTCCTTAACCATCACAATGAGTAAAAAAAGACCCATTTTTTGAGCCTTCATTCATATCTATAACTTCTCATTCTTTGTACCATTTTAGTAAATCTTCATTGTACCCTTTTAAAGGCGCTAATGTCCTTCCTATATTAGGGTACCCAGACTGCTTGCAATATTCCAACTGTGGCCTAATCCATGTCTTTGTACAAATTCAACATCTTCTTGTTCTGCTCATCCTCTCTATAACATTCAACACAGACTATCACGCCATCCTCCTCCATTGTCTCCCATGTGGGCCAGCTCTGTGGGACTGCTTTTGCGTGCTTCTACTCCTACCTGTCCTAACAGAGTCAGCAAGAGCTTCTCCTCCCAGCCTAGTCTAGTCACCTTCAAAGTTCCCGAAGGATTCCTTTTGTTTCTCATCTAGATGCTCCCAATTCATGACATCACCTGTAGGCATGAGGTCAGCATCCATATGTGGCTCTCTCTCTTATGTGTATTAATCATTCCCTCTCTGTTCTCGTGTATATTTGTGATCTTGTTCTCTTACTCTTTGTCTGAGCGTATGTAGCTCTTTCTCTTTCTGTCCTGTGTGAATCTGCAGTTCCCACTCTCTGTTCATTTGTACTTTCAAAAGGGAATTGGATAAATACTTGAAGGAGAAAATTTTGCAGGGCTATGGGGAAAGGGCAAGGGAATGGGACTAATTGGATAACTCAAGGAGCCAGCATAGGCATGATGGACCAAATGGCCTCCTTCTGTGCTGTATCATTCTATAATATCGATAGCTAACTCTCTGCTCCTAGATCCCTAAGCTCTTATACATATCTATGGTTCTCTCCCTCCCTTTTGTGATTTCCCTCTTTTTCCGTGTGTGTGGATCTATAGTTCTTTGTGCCACTACATTAATGGTTGTTTTTCTCTCGCTCTATGTGCGTGTATCTATGGCTCTATCTCTGTGTGTATCCTCTCTCTGTGTGTGAATCTGTGGTCACCTTCCACTGTGACTCTGTTCCTGTGGTCTTGCTCTTTGTCCCTGTGTGTAACTGTGATTCTCTTACTCTCTCTATCCGTTTGTGTATGTGGCTCCCTCCCTTTTTATTCCAGTGTATAATTGTGGTTCTCTCTCTTTCTCTGTCCCTGTGTAATTGTGGCTCTCTCGTTCACTGTCCCTGTGGTTCTTTCTCTCTGTGTCCCTGTAAATGTGGTGTTCTCCCTCTCTCTGTCCCTGTGTAATTCTGGTTCTCTCCCTCTCTCTGTCCCTGTGTAATTGTAGTCCTCTCACTCTCTCTTTCTCTCTCTGTCCCTGTGTATCTGTGGTTGTCTCTCTCTCTGTCCCTGTGTATATCTGTGGCTCCCTCTGTTCCTGTGTAATTGTGATTCTCTCTCTGTTCCTGTTCCACATGATGCGCCAGGTTGACACCACCCCACACCAACACTATAAAGCATCCCTGCAATGACCAAGCCATTCCTTTCACACTCATCACCACTGCTAGAAGAACCGTTAGGTCTCACCATTCACTGCAACTCAGTGGAGGGGGCTTGGCTGCAATGCTTTAGAATATTAAGTAACACTTTTTAATGTAGCTCTGTAAATAAGGATAAGAGGAGTGACTGTTGTGTTCATGCCTCCCTCTATCCCCCGGAACTCTACATTCCTCTCTCTGGCCTCTTGTACAACCCCACTTCACCTCACTATTGACAGTTGTGCCTTCAGCCGTTTAGGTCCCAACCCCTGGAATTCTCTTTCTAAAGCCCTCCACCTCTCCATCTCCCTCTCCTCTTAAGACTTTAACATCTGCTTCTTTGGCTCGACGTCCATTTTTGTCTGATTCTGCCTCTGTGATACACCTTGGGACATTTTTCTACGTTAAAGGTGCAATATAAATGCAACTCGATGTAGTTGCCCATGAGGCCAGCTCTTGAGCTGTCACATTTCCACTTTCAGGAGGTGGTGTGTGTATTCATCAACAAACACAAGACACATTTTTGTCACCTTGAGGGTATGTTAGACCCATTTTAATTAATTTTTCAGGATTTTTCAATTTTATTCAGAAAATGTCCACATGATATCAGCTACTTTGAAATGCAATAACTTGACATGGCTTGTAGTTGTAAAAATACAATGCTTTAATTTTAATAGCCATGATGTGGAGATGCCGGTGTTGGACTGGGGTGGACAAAAGTGAGAAGTCGCACAACACCAGGTTATAGTCCAACAGTTTTATTTGAAATCACAAGCTTTCGGAGCGCTGCTCCTTCGTCAGGTGACCTGACGAAGGAGCAGCGCTCCAAAAGCTTGTGATTTCAAATAAAGCTGTTGGACTATAACCTGGTGTTGTGCGACTTCTCACTTTAATTTTAATATGCAATGATGCTGATTGGGTTTTTAGTAATTAGTTGATTTGGGGCAGGCAGCATTATAACTGTACAAATTTCACAACCAGCCTTTAATGGTGTTTTTTTTAAAAATCGCATTACTACCACACATGGGAAAAATCATTTGCAATACTTTCCCAGTGTATCCACTAAATTCCTCCCCTATTCTTACTAACGGTACTGTTTTCCCCTTGTAGTTGCTCATGGTTGCTCTCCTTTGTGAGTTCATTTTTGTCTACATCACTGGTACCTAAACAGGTATACCTATTGGACAAATCCAGCTCCACACATGATCCCCTTTATACTGTCGCCGCTCCTATCCTATCTGCTGATGGTCGCCCTTACTAGCTTCAACATTTCTAGCATAGTACATTGTATACATTATCCATTTTATACATTGCCAGTGTTAGCTGGAATCTCAGAGATAAAGCTTTATGGGTTAATTTCAAATTTCGACTGATTTTGTCTGTAAACTGAATTTTGAGTTTGATGGAATGTCACATTCCTTTATCACTCATTGTCCTCCCTTATTGCCATTTTTAGAAGGGAAAATCCAAAGGATGAGACAAGGGAGACTAGGACTTGTTTATTATGACACGACTATATATATATATTATATATACACACACATACACACACACAACATTTTGTAATTTTATATTTTGTTCACTGTTACTGTATGTAACTGCTGTACAGGAAATTGAACTATTGTACATGATTTTATGGTTCCTGATTATTACTTGTCACATCATAGTTAGTTCCATTAGTGAGGAAACTGTCTTATGTTTATAATTAAGGCAATCTATTACTGGAAAATCCATGCATAAGTTGCATCTCAATTAAAATATTTTTACAACTTGTAAATTATATAATGTTACAGACTACAGTTAATACAGCTCTCTATTCATCTCTGATTTTTGTAATCATATCACCTAGATTGTATTCAATCAACATGTGTCCTCAAATAACAACAGAAAATGCTGGAAACACTCAGCAGGTCAGGCAGCATCGTGGAGAGAGAAACAGAGTTAACGTTTCAGGTCGATGACCCTTCGTCAGAACTGGAAAAGGTTAGAGCAGTAGCAGATTTTTAAGCAAGTGTGGGGCAGAGAAAGGGAGGAGGGGAGGAAAGAACAAAGGGGAGGTCTGTGATAGGATGGAAGGCAGGAAAAATTAAAAGACAAAAGGGATGATGGTGCAAGGCAAAAGGAGATGGTAGTGGGACAAGTTAAGAAACAAAAGATGACTCTAGATGAGGTGTAAATGGCAGAATCAGCAACAGCTGCCATGTGAGAGAAAAAAGAAAAAGAGCAAAAAAATATAGGGGCCGAGGTTAGAGTCTGAAATTGTTGAACTCTATGTTGAGTCCAGAAGGCTGTAAAGTGCCTCATCGAAAGATGAGGTGCTGTTCCTCGAGCTTACGTTGAGCTTCGTTGGAACAGTGTAAGAGGCCAAGGACAGAGAGATCAGAGTGGGAGTGGAGCGGAGAATTAAAGTGACAGGCGACCAGAAGCTCGGGGTCACGCTTACGGACTGAATGGAGGTGTTCCGCAAAGCAGTCACCCAATCTGCGTTTGAACATGTATCCTCATCCCACTGTGAACTAGGGTTCAGCCAGTTGGAATACTTTTTCATTTTCAGGCAGAGCAGAAAATCTTGGTGCTGCTGACTGGATGTCATCAGTACAAAAATAAAACACGTGCACCGTTCTTGCCAGTATCTATTTTAATTCCTCATTATTTTTTCAGCTCATTACCATGCAGTGGTAAATGGGGTAGGGGGCAAAGAAGGAGACGGAGAGATGGAAGGAATCGGAGTGAAAAAGAGTGACAAGACAGTTGACGTAAGAAAACTACTAGGCACTTGGTCTAAGTGTTAAACAAAGCTTTAATCAACTGTTTTTCAACATGGAAATCTAGTTGTCCTTCACTAGTTCCTGTTGAGGAATGTCCTAAGCAAGCTGGGCCCATGCCCGAGTATTTATACTCTCCCTGGACAGCGCCACCAGCAGGCCGCCCAGTATTACTTCATACATGAATGACAAGATTCATGTCAACAGTTATGGAGAGTAATACAAGGTGGGGAATGATAATGGCTGCTTCTCTTCCTCCCCTCACCCCACAGAAAAGGTAGAAGGAACACAGAGATTTTAGCTCGTCATAATTCTGATGATTTCTGTTCATTCACTACAGTAAAAAGGGTTTAGTCGCATAGCGTAACTGGTTCCATCTCGGGTTTCTTTTCAGTTTTAATTGAGTAATTAATTTCTCATTTGGTCTCTGCTTTTTGCTAGTGCTGAATTTGAGACTAGATTTGTGTTAAGAATAATGGATACCATGCTGATGGTAGAAACTTAGTTTATTTCGAAGAGGAGCCTCTGCTATAGCAACTGGAGCTGCAGGTGGTGGTTGTGCATCTGTCTTTTAGCAATTTTGAGAAATTAACAGAGTTTCTTAGCAATATTTTGAGCCTAGTCAATGACAAGTTTGTTTATCACCTTAAGGATTTACTGGCTCAGCTTTAATCATGAATATTGTGCATTTCTGAATAGGTAAGAGCTAAAGACTTTTGCTAATGCACTCTTTCTGTAATTACAATTTAATTTATGTAATTCTTGCCTTTAAGGCAGGATTGTGAACAGTGTTGTGCAGGGGTTTTTAATGCTGCTATACAGTATGTTTTTAAAGACAATTCAAAACTTTAACGTGGATGATTTAAATACATCCTCCCTACAGAGTTTAGCTCTGATTACTATAGGATATGGGATTAAGCATATTAAATGAGAGTGACTGCTGCCAACGAACCGGAAGCATTCTGCACATAAATGTTAACGTTAACCAATTAAGCTTTTAATTTTTATTTTCAGCAATGCATAAATGTTAACTTTCTCTCTTGCCTCAGATCGGCAGCAGCGATCACTTTTCCCCACCCCCTCCCCTCCCCTCCTTTCTCTCTCGGCTCAGTTCGGCAGCGCATAAATATTATTTCAACTTTTAATTTTTATTTTCTTCTCAGTTTGGCAGCAGCGATCAAACTTCTCATTTTTATTTTCTTCAGTTTGGCAGCAGTGATCTCTTTACCCCATCCTCTCTGATCAATCTGTGGGAAGTCCGGCAACAACCAAAAAAAACCACTGCGCATGCGCAACGGCTTTTTGTTGTCAGCAGTCGCGTCCATTAAATTAAATCATCAAGGAACTTAAAAAGAAATAGTAAAGTATTCTACAGACACAAATAAAAGAAAAATCAGGATAAGGATAGGAACAGTGTTCCCACTAATTGCTTTTGGGTGCGCGACCCCTTTAACGGCCCATTCAAGTTATTGCTCAGGCGGGTTTATTCCAATTTAAAAGCCGGCGAGCGACCTGCGCGGGACCTCCAGACAGCTTAACGGGAACTTTGGATAGGACCACTAAGGGATGCACAAGCTGAATTCACAGGTAATGAGAGTGAAATGGCAGAAATGTTGAAGTTACTTTGCCTCAGTATTTATCAGAGAGACTAACAAGGTGGGCATGACATTAGAAGGAGCAATCAAAAAAGATATGACGACATTCAAGATAGAAAGGGGAGATATAACTAATAAACCAATCAAACTTGGAGAGGATAAAATCCCTGGTCCAGAATGATTGCATCTGTGCATATTAAAAAAAAGTTAGGGAAGAGAATAGCAGAGGTACTATTACATATAACAATTCATTAGAAAATGGAACAGGGCCAAAAGACCAAAGGACAGCTAATGTTATTCCTATATTTAAAAAGGTAAATAGAACAAGTCCAAGGAACTATAGACCATTTAACTTAACATCGGTGGTATGAAAGATAATGGAAGCTTTACTCAAAGATGTAATAGAAAAATATCTAGAAACCAAAAATATAATAAAGAATAGTCAGCACGGATTTCAAAGGGAAGGTCGAACTTGACCAAAGTTATTGAATTCTTTGAAGAAGTAACAAAGAATAGACAAGGGTAATGCAGTAGATGTAATATATTTGGATTTTCTAAAGGCCTTCAATAAAGTACTGCATAGTAGACTCATGCCTAAGGTCTAAGGATGTGGAGTCAGGGGACAGGTAGCAGAATGGATAGCAAGCTGGCTTCAAAACAGAAAACACAGATTAAGGGTAGCTACTCAGACTGGCAAAAGGTGTGAAGTGGTGTTCCACAGGAATCAGTGCTGGGACCACTGTTGTTCACAATTAACATTAACGATTTGGACTCGGAAATCGGAAGTGCAATTTCTAAATTGTCCCAAGATAACAGCACGTCTTGCATTGACCCGGGAGTACCTACAGCTGAGCAAAAGAACTGTAATAGATACTCCATCTCCTTAAAATTGAACAGCTAAGTAATATGCCAAACAGGATCTTTCAGGAGAGATAGAGAAGGAAGGAAGGATATTGTTATTAATTAATAGACAATGGGAAAGAAATTGGTATGCATTGTGCCCATTTTCCTGGCGTAAAACAGGTGCAAAAACTACCAATTCACCCTTGAAGTTAATGAAAAATTGTATCAGGCGCTACTTAGGCACCCTGGGAGTCTGTTTTAAACAGCGTTTATGCATATACTAATCAGTGGCCTAACGCCTGTTTTAGGACCCGGTGAAATTGATAAAATACTAGCTTTTCAGGGTCTATAGCGGCCTAACCAGCAATCCTTAAAGGGACAAGGTAAGTAAACTCTGCTCTTAGAAACATAGAAAAATAGAAGCAGGAGTAGGCCATTCGGCCCTTCGAGCCTGCTCCGCTATTCAATATGATCATGGCTGATCCTCTCTCAATACCATATTCCTGCTCTCTCCCCATACCTCTTGATGCCTTTTGTGTCTAGAAATCTATCTCCTTCTTAAATATATTCAGTGACTTGGCCTCCACAGCCTTCTGTGGTAGAGAATTCCACAGGTTCACCACCCTCTGAGTGAAGAAATTTCTCCTCACCTCAGTCCTAAATGTCCTACCCCGTATCCTGAGACGGTGATGCCTCGTTCTAGACCCCCCAGCCAGGGGAAACATCCTCCCTGCGTTTTATACGTTTCAATGGGAACCCCTCTCATTCTTCTAAACTCTAGTGAATACAGGCCTAGTCGACCCAATCTCTCCTCATATGACAGTCCTGCCATCCCAGGAATCAGTCTGGTGAACCTTCGCTGCACTCCCTCTATGGCAAGTATATCCTTTCTTAGGTAAACAGACCAAAACTGCACACAGTACTCCAGGTGTGGTCTCACCAAGGCCCTGTATAACTGTAGTAAGACATCCTTGTTCCTGTACTCAAATCCTCTTGCAATGAAGGCCAACATACCATTTGCCTTCCAAACTGCTTGCTGCACCTGCATGTTTGCTTTCAGTGACTGGTGTACAAGGACACCCAGGTCCTTTTGTAATTCAGCATTTCCCAATCTATCACCATTTAAATAATACTCTACCTTTCTGTTTTTCCTATTGAAGTGGATAACTTCACATTTATCCACGTTATACTGCATCTGCCATGTATTTGCCCACTCACTCAACTTGTCTAAATCGCCTTGAAGCCTCTTTGCATCCTCCTCACAACCCCACCTAGTTTTGTGTCGTCAGCAAACTTGGAAATATTACATTTGGTTCCCTCATCCAAATCATTGATATATATTGTGAATAGCTGGGGCCCAAGCACTGATCCCTGCGGTACCCCACTAGTCACTGCCTGCCACCCCGAAAAAGACCCATTTATTCCTACTCTCTGTTTCCTGTCTGTTAACCAATTTTCAATCCATCCCATGTGCTTTAATTTTGCACACCAACCTCTTATGTGGGACTTTATCAAAGGCCATCTGAAAATCCAAATACACCACATCCACTGGTTCTCCCTTATCTATTCTACCAGTTACATCCTCAAAAAACTCCAGTAGGTTTGTCAAACACGATTTCCCTTTCATAAATCCATGCTGACTTTGTCTAATCCCGTTGATATTTTCTACGTGCCCTGTTATCACATCCTTTATAATAGACTCTAGCATTTTCCCTACTACTGATGTTAGGCTAGCCGGTCTGTAGTTCCCAGTTTTCTCTCTCTCTCCTTTTTTAAATAGTGGGGTTACATTTGTCACCCTCCAATCTGCCGGAACTGTTCTATAATCTATAGAATTTTGGAAGACGACAAGCAATGCATCCACGATTTCCATAGTGGAACCTGATTGTCGGATAGGGGGATGAGAGTAGTTAAAATGGAGCTGTTCCGTTTCCTGCTCCATTCCCGCCAATTCCCCATTTTAACGCTGGAGACCCGTAGCCTCCATTGGTTTATTTAAAAGAGGATTATTAAAGGGTATGGGCAGCAAGTACGAGAGTAGGATTAAATTATGTGGCTCAGGTGGAGAAAAAATAGCACAGTGATGGACTGAATAGCTTGTTTCTGTCCTGTACCATTCTATGATCATTTTATTTGTACGTTACAACCAAAGCGTAAACAGGTGTAGGAGAGTCCCTAATGGGGCGAGCCCAGAATTACCATCTGCAATGCTTCAGACCCGATGTCTAAGGATGTTCACTGGTGGCAAGTATTGCAAAGCTGTATCAACAGAGAAGTATCTTTTACACTCAATAGTGCTTGCCTGCACTGGGCTTGGTGTAAAACTGCTTCTGTCTTGAGATGCGCATTGAGACTCTGCAAGCAGGTTGGGACTTGGGACCAACTCACCATCCATATAGAGAATTCAAGTGTCAAGGAGGAACTGGCAGCACAAGTGAGCCAGGTGGCTACAGATTCAGTCCAATGTAAGAAACCCTGCACCATATGGAAGTCTCCAACCCCTATTCCTGGGAGACCACCAGTGCTATTTTCAAAATAGAAGTGACTAATTGTAAAACATTAAGATTCACACTATTGAAGAAAGAAAGAACTTGCATTTACATAGTGCCTTTCACAACCTCAAAATGTCCAAAAACTCCCCACAGCCAAATGAAGTACTTTTAAAGAGTAGTCAGGATTGTAATGCAAGCAGGCATGGCAACCAATTTGCACACAGCAAGGTCACACAAACAGCAATGAGGAAAATGACCAGATAATCTGTTTTGGTGGTGTTGGATGAGGGATAAATGCTGGCCAGGCCACAAGGAGAACTTCACTGCTCTTCTTAGAATTGTACCAGGAATTTTGGTGAGAAGGCAGATAGCACTTCAGTTTAATGTCTCATCCAAAAGGCAGCACCTCTGACAGTGCAGTACTCCCTCAACAATGCACTGGAGTGGCAGCCTAAGTTATGCGCTCAAGGGGGCAAAATTGGGTCGCGCCCCCTTTGGGGCGCTAAGTTCGCCAAGGCGCTACTTTTAGCACCCCAAAAAAGTTAGCACCCCAGCGCCCGAAATTCACTGGTAGCGCCCCAAGAGGGAGGCGGGGTGCTACTGGAAGCGCCCTGCCTCCCTCTTAGGGTGCTGAGAGTAAATATCGCGGCACTTCGCGCTGCGGTACTGCAGGCCTTCCTCCCCTTATTAAAGGGGAGGACCCTAGCGCAGCGCAACCCGGGGCCCAGCTGGGCCACCAAGGGTCGGAGTGCCGGGGTCACAGAGCGCAGCCAGCACCACGCTGTGGGGGGGGGGGGGGGGGGCTTCACAGGAGGTCGAGGACAGCAATGGGGGCAGGTGCTGGCAGGCGGCCAGTAACCAAGGCCACCCAACACCTCCTCTTTAATTTGTGCCTTCCCAGCCACACGAACGCCCCCCTGACCCTGTCGGACATAGCGTCCGGCGGTAAGTCAGGGGGCGCTACCGAAGATCGCGGCAGGGGCGCAGTGCACGGCGATGACATCATCGCTGGAGGCACCGCGACGCTGGGCTCTAACGGTTACCGCCGTTGCTAACCTCCCGCTGAATTTCGCGGGAAGCATTAGCGGCGCCGCGCCCGGGCGCTAGTTGCTTTGCGCGTAAATCAACCGAATTTTTCCCCCTAAGTCTCTGAAGTGGTACTTGAACCCATGACCTACTGACTCGGAGGCAACCACTAAGGCTCACACCTAGATATCGGGAAACATCTCGCCACCACTTTATAACCTCCTTGTGACAGAGCATTGCACACGTATGTGTGTGTTGGAGAGGGAGATTACAGCTAAGAAGGCACATAGTGCATTGGCACCATAACTTTGGAAGCTATGACTGGGTGGCACAGTGAGATAAAACATTCACCTCTGGAACATGGGCTCCAACCCAGCCCAGATTGATGAAAAGACAGTCTCCTCTCTCTGCTAGCTAATGACCTGGGCAGTTGCATCTCAGTTCCCAGTGGGTGTATGTCCACAGCATAAAGCTGCCATTAATACAGCACTAACTGAAGAACCATTCGGACCATTAATGTGTGAAATAGAAATGCCACATTCATGCAGCAGGCAGTACTCTTCTGAGATTGAGGCAGAGTGGAGTGAGCTTTACTTTACAATTAACATTATAGTGCTGCATGAGTTAATTCCAGATAAAAGAGAATGGAAATCTTACTTGTTCCACAACTGTTAATGTGCCGGGTGCCATGGTAACCACAGAAGCAACGGCACCGTCATGGTGCTCTGGAGCTAAACCGATGATCTGCTGAAGAATGTTTACAGCTGTCGAATCCATTCTATCCCCTAGGAATAAGAAACAACAGATATAAAATCAGTAATGTTTGTTTTTGCTAATTTCTTCCCCTTCATCGCCAGACAGCATGGATTAATTGCTGGGCACAATTCTACAGGCATCAACAGTGCTCAAATACTATTCTGCATGCGTGAACCTAGACACTGAACACATCTTGGCCACTTAATCATAGAAGGCAGCGCAGCCGAGCCCGACTCTGTCCTCACCCAACATAGACACGTGCACGGGAGCTGGAACTCTGGCTAGTTTTCCCTCTCTAGCTCTATGGGACTCAGGCTAATAGTAGCACCCCAGCTGCTGCCTGCAGCAGAAATCAGCTAACTTGGCACACCTCACACCCCAGCAATCAAATTGGGACCTTCTGGTTTGTTTGGCTTAGTGTAAGGTGCCTCTGCTCACTGAACTACCAATGGACTGAATCAACTTTTCTTAATTGCCAAGTACGATACCGGAGAGGATTAACTTCAGTGACGAAGGATTACACCAAAAAGTTAAGCTTCCAAATACTGTGCATTTCCAGCATTTTAGGATTTTATATAAAACTAGTAAACCGCCCGTGGTCTTGCGCACACTAAGTGAATACATTTTTTTTGGGGGGGATGACAATGGACAGAGACTTTAGAAACTCAATCCACACTGCCATTTACAAATACACTGTGACAAAAGGCAAATGTTGACAGAAAAACCATGACCAGAAAATTAGGTTTGTGGACCGAAATACATAATTCCCTGAACGTGCGTGCACAGGTCGGGTAAAGTCATAAAAAAGACCCAGGTGACACCAATAAACTGCTCCAGCTTTACTTTAACAATATGCTCTGAACCCATCACTATGTAGCTACTTTATTAAAATGCTCCTAGTTATTCATTATCTAATACCCGACTGGGCCCAGAATTGATGCAAAGCAAGTTAATTCACAAATAATTGGCCACTCTGCTTCTCTACTACGAACGGAGTTAGTCATAACAGGAAGTTCCCAGAGTTGAACTCCTTCACTCACCATTCTCTGTGTTGTACCGCAGGTCCTGAAGAGCTGCCACAGCTGCCTGAGTGCCCTGGATGTCCTCTTCACTCTCTGCTATGTGAAAGTACTGTGTTTGAGTCTGCTCTGGGGGAGCTTCAAGAACCTGCTGCACACAAACACAAATATATCCATAATCACTACCTTCAAAATATATTGCTTTTTTCCAATTAAAAAAGTATGAATTTCTTGTGATTATTAGGGTGAGTGAATGTAACTTTTTTGCATAATTTCCTACTCAGTGTTAATATCAAGCACTCTAAGGATAGCCGCCAGGTAAAATTCCCTCATTTCTTCAACAATAATCCTTTCAGACTGAAGCCGCTCTGTTTGGCTACTGGCTGAAACTTTTCACCATATTAAACAGTGCTATCCCTCTTCCTGGCTTTTCTCCTAGGCTGAGCTTCAAACCCTACATCTGCTTCACTACCTACTTCCACTTCCAAACATCGTCTACTGAATCCACGAAAGGCACTCGGCAAGTTCTTGTTATCGGCATCAAATCAGGTACTGCACAGTCACAAGGCTCCTCCACTTCTGTTACAACAATATGCCTCAGAAAAGAATCCTTTATTGCCTCAATCAGATGCTTCCATTCACAATTCCAGTCATCCATGTGGTATCCTTCATATCAAACTGCCAACTTGTGCAAAGTTACAGGCAATTTCGTACTGTGTTCTTGCATCCACTAGGGACTGGGTTGAGAGGAGGCCCATCACACCAAACGTAGCAGATATGAATCCAGGTCCCAGAGGTTAAAGAATAACATTTTAACCAACTCCCATGCTGTTGATTTGTTCGGTTCTTATTGTGTACTTTTCCGTGTCCTCTATCCCATCAGCCGCATTATAAAAATGAAGAGCACTCCAGCTCATAAGTGAGATCCCCTCAATGCCACTCCTTGGTCACCTATGTCATCATGATGCGGAGATGCCGGTAAACTGTTGGACTATAACCTGGTGTTGTGCGACTTCTCACCTATGTCATCAACAGTAATAGATTTCCTCCAGCCTCATGTCTCCGCTCCTCTTATACTAGACTACTACCCTGTCCCCCCACTCCAAAACTGCTTTTGTTCTCTGTAACTTCCTGCTTAATTCCCTATCTTTCCATTGATTTCCCTCCTTAAAATCCTTCTCTTCGACCATGTCTTTGCGCCCCCACTCCCACCCAACCTGACCGTCTTCAGTTTTCTTTTTTTCCCTCCTGCTCAGCGTCCTTATAGTGCGTTGAGATGTCTTCTCGCTTGTGAGAAGCACGTTAGGTTGCTGTTGAGAGAAAACCTCTATTACTCACTCACAGCTTGCCATCGTTTATAATGTAGAATGGGAGATCCACTGCTCCCAATTGTGTGGTATAGTATCAATTAAAGCAAACAGCATTACATCTCATTAATGCAAGTATTACTGTTCTTGTGTCAGGATTTGAATAACCTCAATGTTTTCACCAGTATTAATTTGCTCGGCATATTATTCCAAACATTTACCTCTTGTTAGTGGATTTCCCGTGGTTACGGTCGCAACAAAGAGTTGTTAATCCTGTAACAATAACCTCTGTGATTCAGGCCCGAGTGGTTTTAAACAACAAGATTTAATATACATTGACTAATAACAGAATTGTTCTTATACAACTGTTCTATAGTATTACATTAAATGAAAAGCAATTAATACAACCTGTTTCATCCACGAAGCTCAAGATGATCGATTTGCCCCTTCGTGGGCTACCATTCAGGTAAATGGACTTCCAACAGTCCTGAGAGCTCAAACATTTGGAGGGAACAGGCTCTACCTTTATACTATTGGGCTACTTTGGCTGCACCTACGCATCTCTGTCCTTATTATCCCACCAAGCTGACGCCACGCTACCAACTCCTCATCTCCTCGACCTCCATCTCTGTCTTACAAGCTTGTTATTGTCCACTTCTTTCATCAGAAAGTGTCTGGTTCTTTACAGATTGTTCCAAAACAAAACCTGTTATTTGTAAGCTCAGCTAGTACGTCACAAGGACATTTTAACTTGCTGTATACAAGGCAGGGTCTGATGGGAAGATGGTCAACTAGTAATGGTCAATATTCTAACATTTCCTCCTTTTGAACCCGAGTGAAAGCACTCTGGGTCAATTTTCACCTTACCCCTTAACTTTCTTTCAGGTCTCTTCTTAGATCAACTTGGGTTTACATTTTATTAACATTAAGGGGGAAAAATTCCGTGTCGCCCCTTTTGGGGCGCTAACGTCGCTTGGGCGCTAATTTTAGCACCCCAAAAAATTAGCGTCCCTCCGCCTGAAATTCTGGAAGCATTCCACCTCCTTCTTGTGACACTACAACTGAATATCGCAGCGCTACGTGCAACAGTGCCACGCAGTGCCGCATCATTGCAGGCCTCCTTCCCACGATTCAAGGGGAGGGGCCTAGTGCTGCGCGCACCGGGGCCCTGCAAGACCACCGGGGAGCGGGGTGCCGTGAAAACAGCCCGGCACTCAAGAGGAGTGCCGGGCTGAGCGAGCAACCAGAGAAAAAAAGGGGAAGGGGGCAGATGCTGGCAGTCGGCCCAAAAGAAATGGCCGCCTGACACCTGCCCTTTAATAGCCCCGCCGCGGCTGCAAAAACGCCACCCTGATCCTATCGGACATATTGTCCGGCGATAGGTCAGTGGGCGCAACCCAAGTTTGCGGCCGGGGCGCGAACGGGGGTACTGCGCACAGCGATGATGTCATCGCCGGTGGTGCAGCACCGCGGGGCGCTACCGCCACCGCTGAATTTCACGGGAGGCATTAGCGGTGCCGCGCCTGGGCGCTAGGGGATTTGCTCCTCGTATAGGCGCAAATCAACCCAATTTTTCGCCCTAAGTTTCATAAACACAGACATATACATATTGCTCCAACAGTTTCCTTGGTCTTAATTTATTTGTTGATAATTATCCATAAACTCCACACTTGGGAGAGCTATCAAATTCAGTTTTCTTTGAATGTTCAGTGTTCAGCATTGGCAAGGACACAAACATATCCAAGAGAAAGCCATCAATTAACCAATCTCACCTACACTTTCCAGACTTTCACTAGAATGCACATTGTGCCCAGGGCACATTGATTTATGTTACTCATAGATGTCCTCACACATCTTTCTCTAACCCTTTTGGAATGATTCTAATTCACCCATTATCCCCTAAGAAAATAGAATCACAGAATCTTATAGCACAGAAGGAGGCCATTCGACCCGTTATGCTTGTGCCAGCTCTATGAAAGAGCTGTCGAATTTAGTCCCATAACCCTGCAAATTAGTCCACATTCAAGTACATGCCCAATTGCCTTTTGAAAGTTACTATGGAATCTGATTTCACCACACTTTCAGATAGCGCTTTCCAGATCTTAACAACCCTTTGTGTGAAGAACTTTCTCCTTATTTCCCCTCTAGTCCTATTGCCAATTATTTTAAATCTATGACTTCTGGCTACTGACCCACTTGCCAGAGGAAATAGTTTTTCCCTACTTGCTCTATCAAAACCCTTCATAATTTTGAATACCTCTATTAGGTCTCCCGTTAACCTTCTCAGCTATAAGGAGAACAATCCCAGCTTCTCCAATCTCGCCACTTAACGGAACTCTCTCATCCCTGGTTATCATCCCAGCAAACCTCCTTTTGTACCCTCTCTAGGGCCTCGACATCCTTCCTAAAGTGTGGTGCCCATAATTGTACACAGTACTGCAGCTGAGGCCTAACCAGTGATTTGTGAAGGTTTAGCATGACTTGCTTTTGTATTCAATGCCCCTATTTACAAAGCCCCATATGTTTTCTAAACTGCCTTATCAATTTGCCCTGCCACCTTCAAGGTTTTGTGATATGCACCCCACCCCCCCCAAAATAGTATTATTTTATGGCAAAATGATTATAGAAAAATTCCCATTTGTTGGTGTAATTTTCCTGTTTCTATCTTATATCCTCAACCACTTCCTCTCATTCAAAATTACGCAGTAATTACCATTTCTTCTCATTGATGAGCAGTATTGTTGGACTGACAGGAGTGGTCAATGTTCAATTTTATTTCCCCAAAACTTTCTTGCTTGATACACAGCATGGGCACGAACCACCTAGACTGCACTCCTCACTTTTCTTTTAATGAAACTTGCCTGCATTCTGCGCAGACTATAAAGCTTAAGCTGCTCTAAGCTAGAAATGACTGTTTCTGATATTACTTACTATGTTCCCACCTGCCCAAGCCCTGAACTCGCATCTTTCTCTAGTTTCTCTCCTATCTCCCATCATGCCCTCTTCAAGCTCATCTCATCCATGGCCTCTTGCACATTTCCAATATTAATCGCTCCACCACTGGTGGCTGTGCCTTCAGCTTCCTTGGCCTTAAGCTCTGGAATTCCCTCCCTAAACCCCCCTCTCTCTCCTCCTTTAAGTCACTCCTTAAAACCTACCTCTTTTCATCTGTCCTAATATCACCTTATGTGGCTCAGTGTCAAATTTCGGCCCATCAAGTCTGCACCAGCTGTTCAAAGAGCAATCAAGTTAGTCCCACTCCCTGGCTCTTACCCCATATCCCTGCAATTTTTTCTCCTTCAAGTATTAATTCAATTCCCTTTTGAAAACTACTAATGAAACTATTTCCACCACCCCACCCTATCAGGCAGTGCATTCCAAATCCTAATCACTCATTGTGTAAAAAGGTTTTTCCCTCATGTTCCCTCTGGTTCTTTTGCCAATCACCTTAAATCAGTCCCCTCCAGTTATCAACCCTTCAGCCATTGGAAACAGTTTCTCTTTATTTACTCTATCTAAACCCTTCATTTTTAAACATTTCTATCAAATCGCCTCTTAACTCTAAAGGAAACAACCCCAACTTCTCCAGTCTATACACGTAACTGTAATCCCTCATCCCTGGAACCATTCTAGTAAATCTCTTCTGTACCCTCTCCAAAGTCCTTACTAAAGTGTGATGCCCAGAATTGGACACAGTACTTCAGCTGGGGCTGATCTAGTGTTTTATATAGGTTTAGCATAACTTCCTGGCTTTTGTACTCTATGCCTCTATTTATAAAATTGAGAGGTCGCACAACACCAGGTTATAGTCCAACAGTTTTATTTGAAATCACAAGCTTTCGGAGCTTACTACTCCTTCGTCGGGTGAAGTCACTTCACCCGACGAAGGAGTAGTAAGCTCCGAAAGCTTGTGATTTCAAATAAAACTGTTGGACTTTAACCTGGTGTTGTGCGACCTCTCAATTTTGTCCACCCCAGTCCAACACCGGCATCTCCGCATCATGACCTCTATTTATAAAGCCCAGGATCTCATATGCTTTGTTAACCTGTCCTGCCACCTACAAAGACTTGTGCACAAATACCCCCACATCTCTCCCTTCTTGCACCTCCTTTAAAATTGTACCTTTCAGCTTGTATTGTCTCTCATCACTCTTCTACACTTTTCTGCGTTGAATTTCATCTGCCATGTGTCCACACCTTCCGCCTATGTCCTCTTGAAGTCTATTATTATCTTTCTCACTGTTTACTACACTTCCAAGTTTTGTGTCATCTGCAAATTTTGAAACTGTGCCCTGTACCCCCAAGTCCAAGTCATTAATGTATGTCAAAAAACAGCAGTGGTCCTGGTACGGAACCCTGGGAACACCACTGTATACCTCCCTCCACTCCAAAAAGCAGCCATTTCTCTGGGGACTATAGCCAGAGCCAAGTCTGCGGCACCATGGGTGGCTCAGCTGTGCAGTGGGGGGGAGGAAGAAGAGTGGGAAAGCAATAGTGGTAGGGAATTCGATAGTTAGGGGAGCAGACAGGCGTTTCTGCGACCGCAGGCATGATTCCAGGGTCAAGGATGTCACCGAGCGGCTGCAGAACATTGAGGGGGGGGGAGGGTGAACAGCCAGAGGTCGTGGTCCATATCGGTACCAATGACATAGGTAGAAAGAGGGATGAGGTCCTGCAGGCAGATTTCAGAGAGCTAGGAAAGAGATTAAAAAGCAGGATCTCAAAAGGTAGCAATCTTCGGATTACTCCCGGTGCCACGCGCTAGTATAGAAATAGGAGGATAGCGCAGATGAATGCGTGGCTGGAGAGATGGTGCAGGAGGAAGGGCTTTAGATTCCTGGGGCATTGGGACCAGTTCTGGGGGAGGTGGGGCTTGTACAATATCAGGGAGATTTGCTAGTGCTGTTGGGGAGGGTTTCAATTATTTTGGCAAGGGGATGGGCACCAGGATGTAACATTAGAAAGGGGAAATAAAGTGCTTAAAGGATTGGGAGAGGCAGAGAGCACTAAAGTAAGAAATAGTAAGGTATTAGGTGGGCTCAAACTAAGACAGAATAAAGGATGGTCTAAGATGGGTTTACAGTGTATGTATGTGAACACACAAAGTGTAGTAAACAAGGTAAGTGAGCGACAGGCACAGATAGCCACATGGAAATATGATGTTGTGGCAATAACTGAAACCTGACTCAAAAAAGGGCAGGATTGGGTATTAAATATTCCTGGTTATAAAGTCTTCAGGAAAGATAGGGAAGGAAAGAGGTGGTGTGGCAGTATTGGTTAAGGAGAATGTTACAGTGCTGGAGAGGGAGGATGTCCTGGAGGGGTCAAGGACAGAATCTATATGGCTAGAGTTAAGAAATAATAGAGGTGCCATTACACTACTAGGTGTATTCTATAGACCACCAAATAGTGGGAAAGATATGGAGGAACAAATTTGCAGAGAAATTACAGAGAGGTGCAAGAACTATAGAGTAGTAATAATGGAGGACTTCAACTATCCTAATATAGACTGGGATCATAATAGTGTAAAGGGCAGAGACGGGGAAGAATTTCTGAAGTGTGTTCAGGAGAACTTTCTTGATCAGTACGTTTCTGGTCCGACGAGGCAGGAGGCATTGCTGGATCTGGTTCTGGGGAATGAGGTAGGTCACGTGGAGCAAGTGTCAGTAGGTGAACATTTAGGGAACAGTGATCATAGTATCATAAGGTTTAGATTAGCTATGGAAACGGACAGGGAGCAATCTAGAGTAAAAATGTTTAACTGCGGGGGGGGGGGGGGGGGGGGGAGAGGCCAATTTCAGTGGGATGAGAACGGATCTGGCCCGGGTAAACTGGAATCAAAGATTGGCAGACAAAACTGTAATGGAACAATGGGCTGCCTTTAAAGAGGAAATAGTTCAGGTATAGTTGAGGCACATTCCCACAAGGGGGAAAGGCAGGGCAACTAAAGTCAGGGATCCCTGGATGACGAAAGAGATAGAGAATATGATGAAGCAGAAAAAGAGCGCATATGACAGATGTCAGGTTGCAAATACATCTGAGAATCAGGCTATATATAGAAAGGTCAGAGGAGAAGTGAAAAAGAAAATAAGGGGAGCAAAGAGAGGGTATGAGAATAGAATGGCAGCCAACATAAAAGGTAATCCAAAAGTCTTCTATAGGCATATAAATAGGAAAAAGGTAGTAAGAGGAGGGGTGTGGCCGATTAGGGACCAAAAAGGAGACCTATGCATGGAGGCAGAGGGTATGGTTGAGGTACTAAATGAGTACTTTGCATCTGTCTTCACCAAGGAAGAGGATGCTCCATAGACATAGTAAAGGAGGAGGTAGTGGAGATACTTGATAGGATAAAAATTGATAAAGAGGAGGTAGTAGAAAGGCTGGCTGTACTTAAAGTAGATAAATCACCAGGACCAGATGGGATGTATCCTAGGATGCTGAGGGAATTGAGGGAGGAAATCGTGGAGGTACTGACCATAATATTCCAATCCTCCTTAGATACGGGGGTGGTGCCAGAAGACTGGAGAATTGCAAATGTTACACCATTGTTCAAAAAAGAGTGTAAAGATAAACCTACAGGCAAGTCAGTTTGACCTCGGTAGTGGGGAAGCTTTTAGAAACAGTAATCAGGGACAAGTGTGGATTAATTAAGGAAAGCCAGCACGGCAAATCGTGTTTAACTAACTTGATTGAGTTCTTTGATGAGGAGGGTTGATGAGGGCAATGCAGTTGATGTAGTGTACATGGATTTCCAAAAGGCGTTCGACAAAGTGCCACGTAATGAAAGTGGCAGCATGGATATGAAATTGGCTCAGTGACAGGAAACACAGAGTAGTGGTGAACGGTTGTTTTTTGGACTGGAGGAAGGTATACAGTGGTGCTCCATAGGGGTCGGTTCTAGGACCACGGCTTTCCTTGATATATATTAATGACTTGGACGTGGGAGTACAGGGCACAATTTCAAAATTTGCAGATGACACAAAACTTGGAAGTAGAGTGAACAGTGAGGAGGATAGTGATAGACTTCAGGAAGACATAGGCTGGTGAAATGGGCGGACACGTGGCAGATGAAATTTAACGCAGCAAAGTGTGAAGTGATACATTTTGGTAGAAAGAATGAGGAGAGAACATATAAACTAAATGGTACAATCCTGAAGGGTGTGCACGAACAGAGAGACCTGGGGGTATATGTGCACAAATCGTTGAAGGTGGCAGGGCAGGTTGAGAAAGCAGTTAAAAAGGCTTACAGGATCCTGGGCTTCATAAATAGAGGTATAAAGCACAAAAGTGTGGAAATTATGATGAACCTGTATAAAACACTGGTTCGGCCCCAACTGGAGTACTGTGTCCAATTCTGGGCACCACACTTTAGGAAGGATGTGAAGGCCTTAGAGAGGGTGCAGAAAAGATTTAAGAGAATGATTCCAGGAATGAGGGACTTCAGTTAAGTTGATAGTCTGGAGAAGCTGGGTTTGTTCTCCTTGGAGCAGAGAAGATTGAGAGGAGATTTGATAGAGGTGTTCAAAATCATGAGGGGTCTGGACAGAGTAGATAGAGGGAAACTGTTCCCATTGGCAGAAGGGTCAAGAACTAGAGAACACAGATTTAAGGTGATTGGCAAAAGAACCAAAGGTGACATGAGGAAAAACTTTTTTACGCAGCGAGTGATTAGGATCTGGAATGTACTGCCTGAAAGGGTGGTGGAGGCAGATTCAATCACGGCTTTCAAAAGGGAGTAGGATAATTATCTGAAATAAATACATTTGCAGGGCTACAGGGAAAGGGTGGGGTAGTGGGACTAGCTGAAGTGCTGTTGCAGAGAGCCTGTACAGACTCAACAGGCCTTCTCCCGTGCTGTAACCATTCTGTGATTCACCACAACTCTGTTTTCTATCCCTTAGCCAATTTTGTTTCCAACGTTTTACTATGTTAAAAGTGCTATGTAAATGAAAGGTGTTATTGTTGGTATAATAATCCCGTCTGCTATTTTAATGCGAGCATGTACCCCGTTAAAATAAACTCCTCCGTTAAAACAACAAACAGATTAATGCCGTACAAGTGCATATAAGTGATCTTTCATAGCTCATTCCCTGATTGGGATCAGTCTTGTTCTTCTATCCTGCACACTTTTTAATACAAGCATATCTTTTTTGTGGTATGGTGATCAGAACATAAATAGTAGTGTAGACTGTAAGATTTGTAAAGTTAAACCTTTTGGACACCATTGCAAAAAGAGGGGTGCCATTACAGGTTAAGCAACGTCAACCCTTCAAGGTGCATGTTTCTGCTACTTACCAGATGATTAAGAAGCAACTCATGATCACAAGAGACGATGGCTTGCAATGCAGACTGATTGGTACAGAGATTGAACAAAGGAATGTAACGGAGTGAGCAATGTTAGAACTCAAAGACACTCTTTACTTCAGAAAGGTTGTATGAACATGTGCCAATCATGTAAATAAAATTGTTTAGCCGTAAAACGATTTGCTCATTTACTTTTCCAAAGTTACCGTCGAGTTCACCAACCCTTTGGAAACCAGTAAGGGCCTGCGTTTGGATTGTGTAGACAAACCGTACAAGACTTATATTCTATTGTTTACTCCAGCTTTGCATTATTCAATTATTTTGATATCATTAAATCAATATTTATAATGGTGATTATATTTCAGTGAAATAAAATTAGAAGCTGCGGTCCACTGGGCTTCAGAGATATGTGCTATGTTTCCAGGTTTTTACTTCAGATATTTTTCTCACTTTCAGTGTCTCAGACTATTTAGAACACACCCTCGCTCCCACAGAGCAGTGAGCTATTTAATATCTAAGTAATTTATAGGGACCCCAGAGGTTGAACAGAAAACCTTGGTCAGTGTCCACTTACATCATGTGATGTCCCTAGACTTCAAAAGGTTACAGCATAAATACCGCAGTAAACTGTGTTTTGGGTCATAAACTGCTAAACAGATTTAGTTAACAGCGAATGGATAAGTCAGAGACAAAGCACTTTTTATAAAAGGAAAAATATAAAAAATGAGACAGGAGTCAAACTGAGATGCTCCGAATGGAAAACAAAAACTGCTTATCTGTGCAGTGTATGTCTTTGATGTGCAAAGCAATTTATACGAGATGACTGGCAATACATGGTGTAACTGTGGCAACTTTACTGCGAAACAGTTGGCAATTCTAAACCCAATATAGATAACATGAGTGTCTTGCAATAGATCCCATTAAAGGAGTACCTACAGCACCCGTAATGGCTTAATTGCTAAATCTAATTCACGGTGTGGTACTGAGTTATACATACCAGGTTTGATCCCCAATCAATGCTGTGTTAGTTAAAAGAAAGAAAGACTTGCATTTATATAACGGACATCCCAAAGCGCTTTACAGCCAATGAATTACTTTTGAAGTGTAGTCACTGTTGTAATGTAGGAAAGTTAATCTCAGCAAGGTCAATAGTAGGAGCGCTACAACTGGCTAGCGGTGCCCTCTACGAATCACGATCCAGTGACCCCCACTGGATCGTATACGTTTGTAGATATTAGGTGAGGAGGATTTGACTTTGATCTTTGATGACTACTGTTACGAGCCTAACAACACTTGTTATTAAAATACATATGAAGAATGGCCATGGGCTAGGTACAGAGGTCAGCTGGCGTCCTCCACAACTGCATCCTAGCAAGGGTTAGCACCTTTAGAAGTAGAGGTGAGAAAATAAGTACCTGCTCTATGGCTTCCCCTTCTATGCTGCCCACAATCTTCAGTCCGTGCTTGTTTTTCAGGTGTCTGTTCAGCTCCCACTTGGTACCATACACAAAACTGCACACTGGACACTTTACACCACCTTTTAATAAAAAAGGAAAACAACATACCTTTTGTAAGAAGACATGCTAATAACCTTATCTGGCTGCCTTTGCCACACTGAAAGCCTCTTATGGCTTTTTGAGTGTATAATTACCATTTCATAAGAATGTAACAAGATAGGTAGATAATGACGATACTGTGAAATAGCATGAACCAGCTTCATGTATCTTGATCTCAATGCTTGTTTCCCATTACTTTTTACGCTCAGATATTGAGAATGAAACCACCTTCGAGTCAGCAAAATGGTTTCTTACACTTTATTTATTTCACAATTAATTTCCCACAATTACCATGGGGTAGAATTATTAAGATAGAAGGAAAAATTAAACATCATTATCATTCCCATGGGATTTCCCCTGGCACGCTTCTCCTTAGAACAGTCTCTACTGTCAGCGAGCAGACTGCTGCAGCAACGTTTGCTGTTGTTTATTTCTTTTTCAACTTATGAGCTGCTTTGATCATCAACAATTCAAGTTTGAGCTCACCTGCCGACTTCAGGAGTAAAAACCCCTTCTGAAAATTCATTGCAAAAAACGTTAACGACTTAGGGCAGAAATTGCGATACTCTGCTGCTGGTGCAGCATTGTAGCCCTGATTCTGTGCTCCATGTTCGCATCTAGTAAGCGTTTTCCTGGCAGCAGGGTCTTGTACTTTCTGCCCTATTCAATGCCTTTAATGTCCCAATATGCTTCACAAAAGAGGAGCAGACATTCAGAGAAGAGTTAGGAAACCATAGATAAGGCTTTTGAGAAGACGTCTGAAGGTGGGCAGAGATGTAACAAGTCAGAGGGATTTAGGAGTAAATACCAGAGCACAGATCTTAATAGCCGAAGGCGCAATTTTTTTACAATTTGTTTGATTTCTCTTAACATTTTTGATGATAGGGTGATGATGACACAATCAAGGCAACTGGTTTGGAAGGGCTACCGAGCTCAACAGCATGACTGATTGTTTAGAATGTGCACAGTTGATGCTCGACATCCCTAGATTTGTGTGTGATTCAGCTCCTTTACACCATTAGACTGAATATCCCTTTCTAGCTCCCTCGAGGTCATCCAAAACTCTGCTGCCCACATCCTAACTCGCACCAAGTCCCGTTCACCCATCACCCCTGTGCTCGCTGACCTACACTGGCTCCCAGTTAAGCAACGCCTCGATTTTAAAATTCTCATCCTTGTTTTCAAATCCCTCCATGGCCTCGCCCCTCTCTATCTCTGTAAGCTTCTCCAGCCCCTCAACACCCCGAGATACCTGCAATCCTCTAATTCTGCCTTCTTGAGCATCCCGTATTATAAATCGCTCAACCATTGGTGGCCGTGCCTTCAGCTGCCGAGGCCCTAAGCTCTGGAATTCCCTGCCTAAACCTCACCGCCTTGCTACCTCTCTTTCCTCCTTTAAGACGCTCCTTAAAACCTACCTCTTTGATCAAGCTTTTTGTCATCTGCCCTAATATCTCCTTATATGGCTCGTCTCCTTGGGACATTTTACTACGTTAAAGGTGCTATATAAATGCAATTTGTTGTTGTTTTTGTTGTTGCCTACAGAGGTACCTAAGCCACTATTCATTCATACACAGACACAACGGTGGTGCCTACTAACTCTGCGTTATGGGGTAGTTTTGCATTCATTTTGATACATGTGCCAGCACCCTTGGGTATCAGTCCTACGTGACACATAAAGAAAGAAAGACTTGCATTTGTATCGTCATGAGGATGAGCATATCCCCCCTTGCCATTGTCAGATATTATGACATTGAATTCTATGGGCTCCTGGCTGACTGCCACATGTATTATCAGCATACATTATGTATTCATATTTTAGCTCTCAGCCATGACTCAGTGGGCAGCACCCTCATCTCCATCATCAGAAGGCTGTGGGTTCAAGTCCCACTTCAGGAACTTGCAGCACATAATCTAGACTGGCACACTGAGTGCTGCACTGTCAGAGGTGACGTCTTTCAGATGAGACGTTAAACCAAGGTCTCGTCTGTCCTCTCAGGAGGACTTAAAAGATCCCATGGCACTATTTAAAGAAGATCAGAGGAGTTCTCGCCAGTGCCCTGGCCAATATTTATCTCTCAACCAACATCACTAAAAACAGATTATCTGATCATTATCACATTGCTGTTTGTGGGAGCTTGCTGTGCGCAAATTGACTGCCACGTTTCTTACATTACAACAGTGACTACACTTCAAAAGTACTTCATTGGCTGTAAAGCACTTTGGAACGTCTTGAGGTCGTGAAAGGCACTATATATATGCAAGTCTCTCTTCATGGTTGTTCTTCTTAATATGCAATGGGAATTATGTAAATGGATTTAAATGTTCAATAAAAAGTTCTAGTCTTAGCAAAGAAAGGTTGAGCTGTGAATAAGGGACAAAAAATAGAAATCAAGTTGGCCTTGAAATTATATTGTGAGAATAGTAGCGTATAAATACTCAATCTCATACAAAATTTCTTTGTTCACTATTTTAAAGACCCACTTAAAATAATTTTTATTTCATGCCATGCATGCATTGTGTAACAGGAAAGACTCGAGGACTATTTCTGCAAATAAATAATCACTGTTTATAAAGAGGAACATGACATTTTGACGATGCAGATATTTTAAGAATATTAATGAGATAATTTGTGGACCATTTGGGGAGATTATAAAGGAGTTCAGGGGTTATGAAATGATGGATTGACTCCTGTAAGTTGTGCAGTCTTTGCCTAACTGTAAGCCCATGAATGTCTGGAATAAATCAATATGCATAGATCCAGTGTATCGGTATCCGTCTAAATAACAATTCAGTCCGACTAGTAATATGGCCCTGGGATTACCTCATGTACCCTTTGATCCTATATAACAATCCGACTTCAGTCCTTTGAAAGTGCATCAGATGGGTGAGACAGTTTGAGTATCCCATGATGGGTTTTGAAATCACCAGTGAAGTCAATGGGAATGAATGTCGGGAGCGGTGTTAACGGGCGGCTGGTTCAATATCGCCCGTTTACACACAATCGTCCAAAGTCAAAATGACCCCCACAAGGCCAGCAAACAAGCAGTTTCATCAAATGTGTTTGGTTAACCTGGCCTAAATGCAGCTCGGGAAAATGCTTTGGGATGTCCTGCGGTCACGAAAGGCGCTATATAGATGCAAGTTCTTTTTTCTTTCTTTAGGTGTTCAGTCACTAACATACAACGTTCCTGTTAAGCTGTGGGCTGTGCAGCAACTGGAGGTCCTGCACAGGCCGCTCACCGGCATTTCAAGTACCTCTGCCCCTATTTTTTCACATGGCACCTGTTGATTCTGCCATTCCCATTTACGCCTCTTCTAGACTTAGCTTTTCTTTCTTTACTTGTCCCATTACCATCTCCTTTTGTTTTGTACTATCATACCTTTTGTCATTTAATCACTCCTGTCTTCCACCCTATCACAGACCTTCCCTTTTGTTCTTTCCTCCTCTTCCCCCTTTCCCTGCACTTGCTTAAAATCTGTTACATCTCTACATTTTTCCAGTTCCGACATAAGGTCATCGACCTGAAACGTTAACGTTGTTTCTCTCTCCACAGATGCTGCCTGACCTGCTGAGTATTTCCAGCATTTTCTGTTTTTATTTTATATTATATAAGCTTCATTGATGACTCAGTGGATAAATGGACCATTCCGTGTGGTATTGAGCCATACAACTAGTCCCAACATTCTTGTGCTAGGGCCTCGGAATGTCCTCATTACCAATAAGAACACCTTAACTTCCTTAAGCTTTCCTCATAACCTAGATTCCTGACATCGTCACTATGTTGCAATCTCTGAAGAGCAATAACATCTTTCTTATGGTATTGTGATTGCATACTACAATCTAGATGGGTACTAATAGCATTGAATAACAATACACCGTCTTCTGATTTGTATAATATATGTTTTATAATGGGAGGTTTAATGTAGAGTTTTTTTCGATCATGTTTTAGTGCAAAAGAGACAGAAGTTACCATAGATGTATACAGCACAGGAGGGCAGGTGGCCCATTGCGTCTGTGTCAGGTCTTTGGTAGAGCAACCTTAAAATTAATTCCATCGCCCTGATAACCCTGTAACTTCATCTTCAAGGAAACAGAAGTGGCAGATCCAGGGAGTGAGAGAGTAAAAAGCAGAACAACAAATGCTGTAAATCTGAAATAGAAACAGAAAATGACAGAAATGCACAGCAGGGTGCTCACATCTGAAGGAGAATCTATTAGCACTTCAAATGCACAGCAGGATGATCGCATCTAAGAGAAATCATTAGCACTTCAGATAGGTCCCTTTTCTCAGAGCTCATCAGATCCAAGCACTAAAGCAGGTTTTGTTACTGTTGGTATTTCCAGTAGTTTTCCATGCCAAGTGGTTGTTATTCATGTGTGAGTTTAGGCAATGAGTGTTTGTAGACTATTAGACCACTGGTGAGTGGACGGTATCACAGCGGAGTCTGATCCTGTCTTCACCAGATGGCACACTTCCAACAAAGGTCGTTAGATAGCTATCCTCAATTGGAAACAGTGCCTTTAATGTAGAAAAAGATGCTTCACAGAGTCAAAGAGAGCGCTATTAGGAAGGGTGATGAAATAACTTGATCGAGGAGCTGGGTTTTAAAGAAGGTCTTAAAGGAGGAGAGAGAGGAGGAGAGGTAGAGAGGTTTAGGAAGGCATAACCACCAATGGTGGGGCAAAGGGCACAAGAAGCCAGAGTCAGAGGAACGGAGAGTTCTGGAGGGGCTGTAGGACTGAAGAACGTACAGAGATAGGGAGGGGTGAAGTCATGATGAGAATTTTAAATTTGAGGCATTCGGGGAACTGGGAACCAATGTAGATCGGAGTAATGGGTGAGCAGAACTTGGTGTGGGATAGAATACAGGCAACAGAGTTTTTGAATAGCTTAAGTTTTTCAAGGGTAGAGGATGGGAGGCCGGCCAGGTGAGCATGGAAGTTATTGGAAGTGACAAAAGCATGGATAAGGGTTTCAGCAGCAGATGAGGTGAGGCAGAGTGGAGGTGGGTGATATTACAGGAGGTGGAAATAGGCAGTCTTTGTGTTGGCGAGGATATGGGGTCAGAAAGTCAGCTCAGGGCTGAATTGGATGCCGAGGTTGTGAACAGTCTGGTTCAGCCCAAGACACTAGCAGGGGAGGGGGATGGAATCAGTGGCAAGGGTGCAGAGTTTGTGGCAGGGGCCGAAGATGATGGCTTTGGTCTTACCAATGTTTAGCTGGAGGAAATTGTAGCTCATCCAAGAGTGAATGTCAGAGAAGCAGTCGGACAACACAGAGGCAGTGAGGGGTTGAGACACATGGAGGAGAGGTACATCTGGCATATATTGCCACCCCACCCCCCAACTATAACAGTTTGCATTTACACAGCATTCTACATGTGCAGGAAGGTGTCTCATAGCACTTAACATTAGGAGGACAAAACTGTGAATGCTGAGCAGAAGGGGAAAGGAGAAAAAATTTGGAGTTTATTGGCTGAGTATGTGGCCATCAATGGTCGAATGGAGGGAGCGAGGAGAATCGCCTGATGTTGGAGGAACGGAGGGTGCATCTGAGAGACCATGGAGGGACTTTAAAGTGAGGATGAGAATTTTGAAGTCAACTTTCTGGGGCACGGAGAGTCCGAACAAAATAATATTTAAGGTACAGATGCTTTGTGAAAGTGTTTTCACGGAGGGTCCATACTTGAAACATTAACAGGTCTGTTCTTTCCACAAATAGTGACTGACCTACTGAGTGTTTCTAGCATTTTCTATTTTAGTTTTGGATTTCTAACATCTGTAGCTTTTTTCTTTTATGACAATACAAAGAGTAACATGTTAATCAGCTGAACCATATCTTTATATAGCACCTCACATCTGAAAGAACTGATAAGGCACCACATAAAATGTTCCAGATAGTGAATTACTTCTGGAGTAAAATATGGCAGCTGTTTTTCATATGGCAAGATGCCACCAACAGCAATGAGATGAATGTTTTTGATGGTGTAGGTTGAGGGAGGAATATTGGCCAGGACACCATGAGAACTCCCTGTTCTTCAAAAATTGGTATGGGATTTAATAGCCATTTGAATCACCCAAACGGAGGCCTTGATTTAACATCGCATCCAAAGGCTTGTATGTCCACCAATACAGCACGACCTCAGTTGTGTCAGCCTAGATGATGGAGTCCACAACATCTAACTCAGATGTAGGAAGGCTACAAACTAAGGATCCCAAGTGAAGGATCACAGCAATAGATCATGAAGAGACAATGGGGTAGAAATTCATCTTGGGCGGTAGCACAAAGTGGGCGGTACCGCATCGGCTGGCTGTTATACACCCACCTGACATTCAGTTCCTCTTTGCACTACTGGCCAAGTCAAATTTCTACCTCAATATTGTAGGATGCTATCAGATGTAGAAGGACAGAGACAAGGGGCTGAATTTTCCATGGTGGTAGCGGGCACGATCAGTGGCAGGTCAGGAGGGTAAGTTGTTTTTTTGACAGCGGGTACAGAACCCGCTGTCAACTCGCTCCCACGTGTCTTTCCCACAGGTGCATCTGTCAGCGTAGAGCCAACCCGACCTGCAGCAGCAGGGGACCCAATTGAAATCATTCTGAGGTACTTTAAGGGCACTTAAGAGTCTTTTTCCCTCCTACTTTTTAAATTTCCCTGCAATGGCCACGGGATTCACACAGCTCGGGAACCACATCTGTCAACCTGAGGCGTGAGTTCCGTGGCCATTGCTCCAGCTGATTACTTGACAGCATGGAAAACAAACCAAAATAAAAACATGCTGATTACATCAGCTAACACATTGATAGAGATTCCGTACTACTTGAAAAGCTACTGATAAATGTTAATTTTTCGCTGGCCATTCTCGGCTGTTGCCTTCCAACGCAACAGTAATTGCAGTGAATTGACCTGCACTATAAAAAAATGACATATACCATTTAAATAAAATGTTGTGTTGTTTCTGGTCAGGTTTTTCTCACAGTATACTGTGATTGTCCAGTTACACATTAAATCAAGTCATCAACCGTAACAATTTAATTCCATCGCTCATTCCACTGGTTCAATTTGCTTTCAGTCCCTGAATATAACTAATTTAATTTTTCAGTCTGAGACTTTAGCATGAATTTCTGCGGAGGTTCTCTCACTTGTCAATTGTTAACTTCAACGGAAGAGCTGCAGAAATCCCAGAAACACACTGTAAGCACCACTTACACTGTTTGTCAGGGATTCCGTAGCTGTTTCGCTGAACTTGCATAAGATTATAAATCCACCCCTTTACAATTACATTTAAAATCTGCTTAATTTTATGTATTACCTATACACACACACCTTTTATTTGTACCAGTTACTGATATAAAAGTCTATAGATCTATGACTATAGCACCAATAACTTCACAATTAATGTACTTTTTAATTATGTTCTTGATCATATTTGTAGATGGAGTCATATTACTTAATTATTTAAATATTTCTTTGTCACTCATAACTTTTATTATATGATTGTACAGTAAAGATTCAACACCCACCATGTTAGATTGAACTTAAAATTTAATGTGGCCATGGTCCTTTTAAGGATCCCAGCTTAACACGCGTCATGAGTGACGTCACCAGACCCGCTCCATCTAATTGGGTCAGGTAACACACTGGGCGGGCTCAGTAGGCCCCATTAAGGTAAGTTCATTCTGGACAACGCAATGGAGCCAGTAGCGGGGTCGGGACACGCCACCGTTACCGGCTGCACCGGACCTGCCAAGGTAAGGAAAATTCTGGCCAAGGAAACAGAGAATCCAACTGGAGACCCTGAGAAATGCAAGATGATCAGAATGGCCAGAAGGACCAACCAGGAACAGGGATATTCCTGGATGCTATGAGAGGGAGGATTTAAAGAAGAACGGAGAGTGAGAATGAATTGGCACACTGAAAAATTATTTTCACTACAAAAAGTGTTTCAGTAATCTACGTTACTGTAAGCTGCATGCATTATTTCAAAGCAAAGCTCTTGATACCTTGTTGCGTCACACTCTCCTGAGCTAGCACACCAGTCCCAGCATTGACATATTCATCATTGGGGTGTTTCTTGTGGTAATGCCTCTTCAATGATCCAGCCATGTTACAGGAATAGTGGCACAGCGCACATCGAAAAGGCTGAAGTGAATAAGGAGAGCATTACTAGTAACAGCAACTACACCAGTAACAGGGATAGCAGCAACATCTACACCAACAACAGATAGCAGCAACATCTACACCAATAACAGATAGCAGCAACATCTACACCAATAACAGATAGCAGCAACATCTACACCAACAACAGATAGCAGCAACATCTACACCAATAACAGATAGCAGCAACATCTACACCAACAACAGATAGCAGCAACATCTACATCAACAACAGATAGCAGCAACATCTACACCAATAACAGATAGCAGCAACATCTGCACCAACAACAGATAGCAGCAACATCTACACCAATAACAGATAGCAGCAACATCTACACCAACAACAGATAGTAGCAACATCTACACCAATAACAGATAGCAGCAACATCTACACCAATAACAGATAGCAGCAACATCTTGTTGGAGATAGAAACATAGAAGATAGGAGCAGGAGTAGGCCATTCGGCCCCTCGAGCCTGCTCCGCCATTTAATGAGATCATGGCTGATCTTCCAAATTCAGTACCCTGTCCCTGCTTTCTGCCCATATCCCTTGATCCCTTTAGCCTTAAGAAAGATATCTATAGAATTAAGAAATATATCGATAGAACCGCTCCATCTAATTGGATCGGGTGCCAGGCAATGACTATCTCCAACAAGCGAGAGTCTAACCACCTCCCCTTGACATTCAATGGTATTACCATCGCCGAATCCCCCACTATCAACATCTGGGGGTCACCATTAACCAGAAACTTAACTGGACCAGCCACATAAATACTGTGGCAACAAGAGCAGGTCAGAGGCTAGGTATTCTGCGGTGAGTGTCTCACCTCCTGACTCCCCAAAGCCTTTCCACCATCTACAAGGCACAAGTAAGGAGTGTGATGGAATACTCTCCACTTGCCTGGATGAGTGCAGCTCCAACAACACTCAAGAAGCTCGACACCATCTAGGACAAAGCAGCCCGCTTGATTGGCACCCCATCCACCACCTTAAACATTCACTCCCTCCACCACTGGCGTACCGTGGTTGCAGTGTGTACCATCTACAAGATGCACTGCAGCAACTCGCCAAGGCTTCTTCGGCAGCACCTCCCAAACCTGCGACCTCTTCCACCTAGAAGGACAAGGGCAGCAGGCGCATGGGAACACCACCATCTCCAAGTTCCCCTCCAAGTCACACACCATCCTGACTTAGAAGTATATCGCTGATCCTTCATCGTCGCTGGGTCAAAATCCTGGAACTCCCTACCTAACAGCACTGTGGGAGTACCTTCACCACACGGACTGCAGCGGTTCAAGAAGGCGGCTCACCACCACCTTCTCAAGGGCAACTAGGGATGGGCAATAAATGCTGGCATTGCCAGCGACGCCCTGATCCCATAAACAAATTTAAAAAAAAAGTCTGCACCAACAACATTTGTACCAACAACAGGGATAATCATAGAATCATAGAAATTTACAGCACAGAAGGAGGCCATTCGACCAATCGTGTCTGTGCCGGCCGAAAAAGAGCTATCCAACCTAATCCCACTTTCCAGATTTTAGTCCATAGCCTTGTAGGTTACAGCACTTCAAGTGCAGATCCAAGTACTTTTTAAATGTGATGAGCGTTTCTGCCTCTACCACCCTTTCAAGCAGTGAGTTCCAGACCCCCACCACCCTCTGGGTGGAACAAGTTCTCCTCAACTCCCCTATAATCCTTCTACCAATTACCTTAAATCTATGCCCCCTGGTTATTGACCTGCTAGGGGAAATAGGTCCTCCGTATCCACTCTATCTAGGCTGCTCATAATTTTATACACCTCAATCAAGTCTCCTCTCAGCCT
Source organism: Squalus acanthias (assembly GCA_030390025.1). NCBI lineage: Eukaryota > Metazoa > Chordata > Chondrichthyes > Squaliformes > Squalidae > Squalus > Squalus acanthias. The sequence goes on along the minus strand of CM059432.1, from coordinate 27,069,728 downwards.
CTGCTCTTCCAAAGAATACAACCCCAGCCTATCCAATCTTTCCTCATAGCTAAAATTCTCCAGTCCTGGCAACATCCTCGTAAATCTCCTCTGTACCCTCTCTAGTGCAATTACATCCTTCCTGTAATGTGGTGACCAGAACAGTACACAGTACTCTAGCTGTGGCCTAACCAGTGTTTTATACAGTTCTAGCATAACCGCTCTGCTCTTATATTCTAAGCCTCGGCTAATAAAGGAAAGCATGCCTTCTTAACCACCTTATCTATCTGTCCTGCTACCTTCAGGGATCTGTGGACATGCACTCCAAGGTCACTCTGTTTCTCTACACTTCTCAGTATCCTACCATTTATTGTGTATTCCCTTGTCTTGTTAGCCTTCCCCAAAACAGTAATATCTAAACCGACAACAGGGATAGCAGTAGCAACTGCAAAAAAGCTGAACAAAAACTGCATCAAGAACCCCAACAGTTGCAACAACAATCAGAAAGCAACCACATCCCAAGCACAATAACTAGCAACCACAATAATAGCTATAAAAGTAATTCTACCGAGGCCGTCATCAGCAAAAGCAAGTGCACCAGTACCCACAATAGAAATAGCCACCCCACCAGCGACTCCAACAGGAACAGTCAAATCACCAAGAAATATGATGGCAAAAGCCATCAGACTAGGAACCAGAGCACGAACAGCAACTAAGCAATACTGCAATCTGTACCAGTCCAATGGCAGCAGAATCAGCAAGAACATCAAGCAATAAGGCAAATGACCTGATGCAGCATAATGGAAACATACTGCACCTATCTGGTGCCTGGACACAGGGAGGGAGGAAAATCAGGTCCCTAGTCTTCAACCTCTCTCTCTCGCTCTGCCCCTCCAAACTTTTTATTTTATCAATACTAGTGCTTTTCTGGACTTTGTTCTCTCGTTCCTTTTACATTACAAATATGGCATGCTACATGCTGTTCCTCCTCCCCGAATCCTCACTGCATTGACATTGAGGGGTAAAAATTCATCTGGGCCTGATTTTGGGCCCAGAATCGGTGCTGTGCAGCTGAAACGAGCCCAAGGAGGAATGAGGCTGGCACAAAATTAGGCCATAGGCCTCATTTCATTAAGTTTGGTGAGCTGATGACACCTGCCGTCTCTCCAGAGGCTAGCTCGCCTATCTCACAAAACGAATTTTGGTCTGCTTGCCTTCAGGTAAGTGGTCCCCGAAATTGGGCCTTGTTACGCCCATTTTATGACTCTAAAACAGGTGCAACAAGATACAATTTCTATCCCCAAGTGTTTCCTGTTCTAATTCATTAGACTCACAGGGGGAGAAATTCATTATAGCCCCGTTTGGGGCGCTAAAACTTTGGAAGCAGAAAAATTGCCAGGCGCTAATGATGAGAGGCTCCCGCGAAATTCAGTTGTAGCACTCCAAGAGGAAAGTGCCACGCTAAATCAAGCGCTACCAATTCCCTTAGAGCGCTAAAGGGAGTGAGGGGGCGGTATCGGCAGAGCGCTGATCAATGTTCCGTGCAGCACTGCCAGATTCGCAGGCTCCTTCCCTCCCTTAAAGGGACGGGCCAATGCTCACAGCAGTTAAAGGTAAGGCTGGGGATGGGTCGGCGATGGCACCCACGATCCGCGAGGAGCAGCCCCAAGCACTCTAAGAGTGCAGGGCTGATCAATCGCGGCAATGAAAAATAAAAAAAAACAGCACAAAGGGGCGAGAATTTTTTTTTGGCCTACCTGACCACCAATCCCCTTAATTACCGCTCAAGTGGCCAGCCGAGGTCACAACGCCTCCTGCAGCTGCTGTTGCTGACGCCCGGCGAAGCTGCAGGGGGCGGAAGCAAATTTAGGATCCGGGGCGGTAACGGGGCAATGCGCATTGGATGACATCACGATCTCCGGGGCGCAGGAGATCGTGGCAGTAGGTTTTACCGCCGGCGCTACCTCCCCATTGAATTTTGCGGGAGTCGTTTCTTTAGCCGTGCCTGGTCGGTAAGTCATTAGCGCCCCGTTATCGCCCCCCAGAGGTGCAAAGGAGGCCAATTTCTAGCCCACAGAATCATAGCATGGTTACAGCACAGAAGGAGGCCATTCGGCCAGTCGAGCCCGTGCCAGCTCTCTGCAAGAGCACTTCGGCTAGTCCCACTCCCCTGCCCTTTCCCCGTAGCCCTGCAAATTTTTTTCCTTCAGGTACTTATCCAATTCCCTTTTGAAAACCATGATTGAGTCTGCCTCCACCACCCTTTCAGGCAGTGCATTCCAGATCCTTACCACTCACTGCATAAAAAAGTTTTTCCTCATGTCGCCTTTGGTTCTTTTGCCAATCACCTTAAATCTGTGTCCTCTGGTTCTCGACCCTTCCGCCAACGGGAACAGTTTCTCTCTATCTACTCTGTCTAGACCCATCATGATTTTGAACACCTCTATATAATCTCCTCTCAATCTTCTCTGCTCCAAGGAGAACCACCCCAGCTTCTCTAGTCTATCCACATAACTGAAGCTCCTCAACCCTGGAACCATTCTCGTAAATCTTTTCTGCACCCTCTCTAAGGCCTTCACATCCTTCCTAAAGTGTGGTGCCCAGAATTGGCCAAACTAGTGTTTTATACAGGTTCATCATAACTTCCTTGCTTTTGTACTCTATGCCTCTGTTTATAAAGGCCAGGATCCCGTATGGTTTTTTAACCACTTTCTCAACCTGCCCTGCAACGATTTGTGCACATATACCCCCAGGTCTCTCTGCTCATGCACCCCTATTCTTTCCTAAAAACCCAAAATCATAAAAATCCTTACATCCCTCAGTCTCTCCTTCCTCCTATGTTATTTTAACTGAGGTTTGGCATCACCTAACCATGACTTCCTGATTTATCATGTTTTGTCATTTACCCTTTTCAACCTTGGGTGTGTCCTGCATTATGGGACTTGATTCCTGGTTTCTGCCAACAGTAACAGCAATCACAACATCAAGGGTAACAGCAACAAGTGTGAGTTTACTTAGAGTACCGCCCTACCTTCACAGGAAGTATGGCTCACACCCTATTGTTAATCCACTTTAGTTGAGGACCATAAACTAATGTTTTGCTTCAGAGTTACTCTCAGGAACGATGCTCTACCGAGGAGCAATGGGATATGGGTCTGCGCCACTGTGATCTCCTGATTTCAATCATGCCATTGTGAGCAGTTGCCAAGGAGGATTGGGGTTTCCCGCAGGAAGAGAAAGCACACTACAGGGCCATCGAAGCCTCTTTGACTTGCTTCATGGAAACTGGAAAGCATTCCTTTTCAGAGGGAGCAGCACTCAATCCCAGCTCAGTCAACATTTCATAGCTGGTGAGATTGCCCAACCATCAATCATGATACAATATACATTCTCATTCACAATATTCTTGACAAGTCACCAATACGACTGCCTAGTAACCATCACTGTCCAACTCTCACTGGTAATGAGTCTACATCCTTACTGATAACATTGTCTAGGGTCACTGATAATAGCCTTCACTGGAAATACTGCCAAACTATCACTGGTCATATAGTAAATGTCTCAAAAGAATTTATTCTAGGCAAATAATTCTTGCCTTGAAGGCAGCATGCTGCTCCATATGTCGAAGGAGGTTTGGCTTTTGTGCGGCGGTGTAGTCACACACTGTACATTTAAATTGTTTACCTGCAGGGCAAGAAAACAAGTAGTGTGAGGAAGGAAAGAACATAATCAATAATTTATGCAGGCAAAATGCCACTCAGAAAATTGCTTGTAATTGATGCTTGTCTTCTCATCAATTAAATAAAACAAAACAAACTTAAAATGAACACAGAACCAAGTGATGTGAATCTTTATAAAGGTTCTCAGCTCTGGCCAAGCAGACAAAAATGATTTGAATTAAACATTAGTTATTTGAAACAAATAGTTACACATCTGAGGCACAGAGCGCAACCACAGATCACAACGTGAACTGCGTGCTTTGTGAACAGAGCAGGAAGTTAAGAATTTGGGGAGAGTAGGACTCCCTAGTAAGTAACTAGATGTGGGTTTGGATGTGGTTCGGGAGAGGCGGGTTGTCAATTTCCATATGCTAATTGCTCAATTAGAGATATATTGACACATGTTTTCAGTTTAATGTTGGGTCCAGGGTTTCCTGGGCTTCCTGAAACTTGCCAGTGAAACCACAGTAGTAATTGAGGGGTCTGAAGCAATCTCAGTTAAAGATGCCAATAAATACTCAATACTCACAACTGCTTTCTTACCTGTTAGTGGGAAAGGGTTTGTTCACAGTACTTTTACAGAGAGATTACTTTGTACAATTGAGAGGATACTTTCTACACTTTGGACGCTTACTTTAGCACATCAGGATGGGTGCCATTTATGCTGCCTTAAATTGGATGTCAGATGAGGACCAAGATCACCAGCAACAGCACCCACAGGAGCCTGCTGCTCACAGACCTGTAGTTGCACAGCAGAGAGGTGACCAGCAGAGAGATGCATTTTGCAGGAGGCACTAGTCACAAAATGGTCTACAGAAAGAAACTCAGTTTCCTGGACATGTCTGAACACCAGTGTCTCAGGAGGCTCAGGATGTCACGCCAGGTGGTGGCAGACATCTGCAGCCTCCTAGAAAAAGACCTGCTGCCTGCTAGACCTGGTGGCCACGCGTTACCAGTGACTGTCAAAGTCACCACCACCCTCAACATTTTTGTCTCTGGATCTTTCCAGGGCTCTGCCACAGGCATATGCCGGATCTCCCAGTTGGCCGCCCACAAATGCAAGAGAGGTGACTGACGGGTTGTTTGCCAGGGCTGGCAATTATGTCAACTTTGCCACTGATGATGCCAGTGGGCGCTCGCCTTTGCGGCTCTGGCTGGCTTCCCACAGGTGCAGGGTGCCAATCGACGGCACACACGGCACCCACAGAACAACCAGGAGTACTCGTCAATCGCTAGGGCTTCCACTCCATCAATGTGCAGCTGGTGTGCAACCACAAAAAGACGTTTATGCAGGTGTGCGGAAGATTCCCGGGCAGCTGTCATGATGCTTTTGTCCTGCAGCAGTCCAAGCTCCCTGATCTCTTCAGGTCTGGAAGCAGACTTAGTGGGTGGCTGCTAGGCGACAAGGGATACCCACTGTAAATGTGGCTCAGGACACCCATCTGAAACCTCAACACTGAAGCCCAACAGAGCTATAATGAATGCCATATCACCAGATGTGTAATTGAACAGGCCATCGGCATACCGAAGATGCGCTTCAGGTGCCTGGACAGATCCAGAGGCACCCTTGAGTACGCACCAGCCAGATTATCGTGGTTTGCTGTGCTCTGCACAACATTGTGCAACAGCGAGACTTGGACCTGTAGGAGGAATGAGGCGAAAAGCTGGAGGAGGAAGAGGAAGAGGAGGAGGAGGAGGAGGGTGGTGATGAGGGCAATGCACCCCCAGCTGCTCACACTGCTGCCCGGGATGCCCTTATTAATGCAAGGTTCACTTAGGTTGCACCAGTGAACCCATGATGTCACCAGAAACCACAACAGCAATGCTTCGCGCTCTCCACCCACCTCCCCCGCCCCATGCCACTGGCACAAAGCAATCCTGCAACCAACCAACCACCCCTTGAACATTGCCCCCCTACCCTCCCATTGGTCCCCATTAATTCATGTCTTCACATTCATCATCAAACAAGTTAGGCCACTTACCACCACAGCACCAAAGAATAGACAAGGGAAAGTAGTAAAAAAACATTTATGTGAGCTAAATAAAGAACAAAAACTTAGCAAAAGAATGTTTTCAGACACCCATGTGTATACCCTTGTGCAACTACAAAGCCTTACTCTTCCTTTTTCTGCTACTCCCAACTGGTGCAACCTGTGTGGCTTCAGCAGAGGTAGAGGCAGGCTGCTCAGATCTCTGCTCTGACTGCTGAGATGCACTTGGCAGACGACCTCTGGATTTTGGAGCCCGTGAGGACCCCGCTAAAGACTGCTCCACTTGTACCTGTGCAGGGGCAGACTTGGCCATCGGGAGACGAGGCAGCATGTGGGCTACTGACTGAAAGTGGGCTATGTGTGGGAAGTGGAAACACTTTGAGTGGAGTCCCCACTTCCATGACCCCTTTCGTCATCATCCCGCTCATGACCCAGCCGCACGTCACTGCTACCACTGTGCTGAAGAACACTTTGGTGCAGATCAGTGTGGCCCTGTAAGGCCAAGGTATCTGTCAACTTATTTAAGGTGGTCGACATTTTGGCATCCAGAGTCCGCACAGTGGTGCTGAAGGCGTGCATGGACTCACTTGATTGGAGCATATGCTGGTCCATGGCGCTGGCCACTCTATCCATGGAAGAAGACATCATCTCAATGGTCTGTGACATCACCCCCCCTCATGCTTGAGGTAGACTCCTCCACACTCACTGCAATCATGGTGATTCCACTTTGAAGGCCTGACAGTGCATCGCACATTGCCTGCTGCTGCTGATTCTCCTCTTCATCGATTGTCCCCGAGGTACAACATGTGTCCAGCTGAGCAGACCTTGGAGTGGGCTGTGCCCTCTGACGCAAAATCCCCACTGCTGTCCCTGTTTCCGCCATCTGCTCTTGCTCACTTGTGAAGTGTGAGTCACCAGGTGAAAACCTGTCTTACTGGTCCCATTGAAGCGTGAGTATCTGAGCTGGTGCATGGTCTAAATGAGTCCTCAGAAGGACTCAGCCCCTCGGAGCACTTGTCGCCTTCCACGTTCACCGATTCCTGCTGCACACGTGAAGGCTCTGTGGGAGATAAAAGACATGAATTAGTCCTGGCAAGGCAAGAATAAGTTGCAAGTTATCATTATGAAGATGATCATATTTCACTCACTGTTGAAATCAAGTCAACAGGACTGAGTGCCGTATAACATGTGGGTGGCTTTTATTTACTTATGTCACCAGGTAGCTGTGAGCTCCACGTCTCATCTCCAATGGCCAAGGACGCCGAAACTCCTCTGATCTCCAGTGCCTCCTCCTCTGTGCTTGTCAGTTGCGAGATGTTTGGAAAGCCCCCTCCGGTTCTCTCCCTCTCCCTGGTGTTCAGTGCTCTCTTCACCTGCAAGGATGCAAAGAGACGACGTATGGGTGTGTGTATGTATTCATCCGATGGATGCAGTGCATTTGGCGAAGGTGACTATGAGGGAGCGGCATGACATTGCATAAGGATGAGGGTGAGTGGGAGGTGAGTGGGAGTGGTGGACGGATAGATGGAGATGTGAGGAAGTGCCTAGAAAGAGAAGGATAGGTGCACCTGCAAGGTAAGTGGTGTGAGGAGTGATGTGATGGAGTAGGCTTGATAAATCAGAGTGAGGGGCTGGGGTGATGTGCAGAGCAGGATGTAGGTGAATGTGCCACTGTACTTGCCTTTCCTGACCTGCTTAGGCCACTAAAGTGCTTTCTGCACCACACTCCTGCTGCTGGCCTCCACCGTTACGTCCAACCACACCTACTTGGTGTCAGCTACAGATTACTTCCTCCCATGCGTTGGAAACAGTATCTTTCTCCGACTTCTCACAGCCCCCAGCAGCACATCCAGGGAGGCGTCACTGAAACGAGGAGCAGCCTTTGCCCGTCTGGAATCCATTCTGCCACTTGCTTCTCTTTTCTTCCCAACTTCCAACTCTTTTAACTTGCATGTTTGGAGTGTCCCTTTAAATATTGGAGTTGAGACTGCATCATGTGCCATATCACGCCCGCTGCCGCTGATTGTACGGGAAATCCGGAAGTAAAATTATAACGAGGTAGCTGAGTTAAAAAGCAACTGACAGATGTGCTGCACTTATTTCCGGGTTTTTAGCCTAATGTGTGTCGGGAAATTACTAAACTCTATAATTAAGGCTAGAGTGAATGAACACCTTGAAAATTGGACTTATAAAGGGTAGATAATGCCTGGTAAACCTGACTGAATTTTTTGAAAGGTGACTAAAGTAGTGTACAGGGGAATGTCTAGGGATGTTATTTATATGGACTTCCAGAAGGCATTCAATAAAGTCCCCCATAAGAGACTGTTAGCTAAAGTTGAAGCTCATGGAATTGAAGGCAAATTATTGACCTGGTTAGGAAATTGGCTGAATGGCAGAACACAGAGTAGGGATAATGGGCAGGTACTCTAATTGGGAGGATGTGACTAGTGGTGTCCCACAGGGATCTGTGTTGGGGCCTCATCTATTCACCATATTTAGTGATGACTTAGATGATGGGATAGAGAGCCACATATCCACGTTTGGCAATGACACAAGGATAAGCAGCATTGTAAGCAGTGAAGATGGAAGAATAAAATTATGAAGAGATATTAATAGATTAAGTGAATAGCAAAACTGTGGCAAATGGATTTCAATGTAGGTCCAAAGACACTTAGGGGTCCATGTATATAGATCATTAAAATGTCATGGACAGGTACAGAAAATAATCAAAAAGGCTAATAGAATGCTGGGCTTTATATTTAAAGGACGAGAATACAAGGGAGTAGAAGTTATGCTGCAGCTATACAAAGCCCTGGTTAGACCACACCTGGAGTACTGTGTTCAGTTCTGGGCACCACACCTTAGGAAGAATATATTGGCCTTGGAGGGAGTGCAATGCAGATTTACCAGAATACTACCTGGACTTCAAGGGTTAAATTACAAAGCGAGATTACACAAACTAGGGTTATATTCCCTGGAATTCAGATGGTTAAGAGGTGATTTGATTGACGTTTTCAAGATATTAAGGGGAACTGATAGGGTAGATATAGAAAAACTATTTCTGCTGGTTGGAGTGTCTAGGACTAGGGTACGTAGCCTAAAAATTACAGCCAGGCCTTTCAGGAGTGAAGTTAGGAAGCACTTCTACATGTAAAGGGTGGAACACTCTTTCGCAAACAGCAATTGATGCAACGCAATTCTTAATTTTAAATTGGACATGGATAGATTTTTTGTTAACCAAAGGCAGGTATATGGAGTTAGGTCACAGATCAGCCATGATCTCATTGAATGGCGGAATAGGCTCGACAGGTTAAATGGCCTACTCTTGTTCCTACATTCCTATCTCTGCTCAATGTAAAATTATTAATAAGGGATAGAGGAGAGGGGTATTCTCTTGGCTGCGTGAATTCTGCCGTGAGCTGTGATTGAAGTCCCACCCTGCTAGAACACCACCACTGGGAGGATAGTCCTGGCCCTTATATTTTAAAGGTTATATATAATAGCATTATTATGTTATGCTTGCAGGTTTATATGGTAAAATTCCAATTATCTTAATGATACTGCATCACCCACTTATTTTTTAATCCTTTATATAGATTCTTTCTGTTGAGAATCTTACTAGCTGCACACCATGCAGTACGAATTAGTCAACACTGAGGATCAGGAGATTCCCCCAGAAAGAGCTGATCTCCAGAGATGCTCAAAGGTATAAATTTGGGTGCACTCCCTATGATTTTCCATCCTGCGGAGCACACCTGCAATTTTCATGAATGTGTAAGGCCTCTCTGTGCGCATTTGGCTTGATAATCAACATGGAGGTTAGATTCATGCTCTTTAGAGCATACTGAGTGCTAGCTTTTGGGGACCCTACTCAGTACCTAGCTCCTGGATGGAAAGCAGCAGCAGTGGGCCGCCAGGCCCTGGCCTCTGACAGTGCGGGGACTTGGGGCCTCGTTTCAGATAGCACCAATGGTGGAAACCTGGTGCCCAGCCTGTCTCTGTCTCTCTGGTTCGGAGGGGCGGGTGGGTCTGATAATCACTGCTTCGGGTGTACTTTAATGCCTTTATTCACTGGGAAACAGTATGTTATGACAACTTTCATTTCACAAATATGTGTATCTAGGAATCTCATAAGGAATCACATGGATTGAGATAAGGGATGAATCATGCTAATAGGGGTATTCTACAGACCCACTAATGGTGGAAGAGAAGTGGAGGAAGAAATCTATGAAATGAGTAATAGACATAGAATAATAATCACGGGAGATTTCAACTACCCTTAAATAAACTGGCAAGAAGTAGGTAAAGGGGAAAAGGGGATGGCGTTTTTACAGTGTGTTCAGGACTTCTTTCTTACCCCATACATAAGAAGCCCAACAAGAGAGCAATCACTGTTGGATCTAGTAATGGGAAATGAACCAGTGCAGATAAGAGAAGTAAGCATAGGGGAACGTCTAGGCAATAGTGATCACAACATACTGAGGTTGAAAATAGTGATTGAGAAAGCCATAAGTAAGACAAAGACCAAAGTAATAGACTGGAAAAAAGAGACCACACCTGGAGTATTGTGTACAGTTTTGGTCTCCTTATCTAAGGAAGGATATACTTGCCATAGAGGGAGTGCAACGAAGGTTCACCAGACTGGTTCCTGTGATGGGGAGAGATTGAGTAGACTAGGCCTATATTCTCTCGAGTTTAGAAGAATGAGAGGTGATCTCATTGAAGCATACAACATTCTTATTGGGCTCGACAAGGTAGATGCAGGGAGAATGTTTCCCCTGGCTGGGGAGTCTAGAACCAGGGGTCCTAGTCTCAGAATAAAGGGTCAGCCTGAGATAAGGAGAAATTTCTTCACTCAAAGGGTGGTGAATCTTTGGAATTCTCTACCCCAGAGGGCTGTGGAGGCTCAGTCGTTAAGTATATTCAAGACAGAGATTGATAGATTTTTGAATATTAAGGGAATCAAAGGATATGGGGATAGTGCAGGAAAATGGAGATGAGGTAGAAGATCAGCCATGATCTTATTGAATGACGGAGCTGGTTCAAAGGGCCAAATGGCCTACTCCTGCTCCTATTTCTTATGTTCTAACTCTCCACACTACTCAATATATTACTGTATAAAGTATTATTTGAAGAGGTGTCATGCAGCCAGCATTCTAATATAGGTTCCTCTTCCGTTACTGTTGGCAACCCCAAAAAACCAGCCACAGTTCAAAATCCATCTGAAGAAACCCGCACCTCACAGCACCCAGCATCACGCACTTTACCTGTCACCAGCACCAGCACAGGTACATCCCTCTGCTGGGGATTTAGGTAGTGAGTTTGAGAAGGGAGCATCAGATGAAGGGCCAAGCAATAATAAGAAAGGGCAAGTTTCTTCCACAGCTGCAAATCTTAGGGATTCTGACTTCATGACCCTGTTAAAAAAAGGTTACAGATCCCACTTCTGACATTTGGTCCTTTCAATCTCAGGTAGAAGCAGATTCAATAGTAAATTTCAAAACGGAATTGGATAAATAATTGAAGGGAAAAGAATTACAAGGCTATGAGAAAAGGGAATAATTGGATAGCTCTACCAAAGAGCTGGCTCAGGCACGATGGGCTGAATGGCCTCCTTCTGTGCTGTATCATTCTAAAAAGCTAATTTTGAGGGAATGAGAATGGAACTAGGGACTACGGAAGGTAAACTGGAAAAAAATTGACAAAGAGATAGAGCAACAGTGGGAAATTAAAAAAAAAATGTTCAATAGAGTTCAGAGAAATATATTCCGCTAAAAAGCAAGAACAAACTACCCAATAATGAAACACCAAAGGATAAAGAGATGAGGTGAAAATTGAAACTAAAGAAAAAGGCATACATTACGTATATAGACAATAAAGGAGATGATGACGAAATGGAATACAAAGAGGTTAGGAAAGAAGTCAAAAAAACAATTAGGAAAGAAAAAGGAACTACAAAATTAAATTGTCAAGGAATATAAAAAGCAATAGTAAAATATTCTACAAACACATAAATAACAAAACAAATGTCAGGATGGGGATAGGGCCACTAAGGGATGCACAAGGTAATCTCACAGGTAATGACAGCGAAATGGCAGAAATATTGAGCAGTTACTTTGCCTCAGTATTTACCAGACTAATAAGATGGACATGACATTAGAAGAAGAGATCAAAAAAGATATAACAATATTTAAGATAGAAAGGGGGAAGATAATTGATAAACTAATCAAACTTAGAGAGGATAAAACACCTGGTCCAGATGATTGCATCTGCGCATATTAAGAGGTTAGAGATAGCAGAGGCACTATTACATATATATAAAATTCATTAGAAAAGGGAATAGTGCCAGAGGACTGGCGGGCAGCTAATGTAATTCCTATATTTAAAAGCGATATAGAACAAGACCAGGGAACTACAGACCAGTTAGCTTAATGTCGGTGGTAGGAAAGATAATGAAATGTTTACTCAAAGATGTCGGCATGGATTTCAAAAGGGAAGGTCATGCTTGACCAACCTTTCTGTTACTTCTTCAAAAAAATCAGTAAGCGTAGACAAGGACAAAGTAGTAGATATAATGGCCCGTATTTTCCGATTGCAGGCCTCCCGCGGGCGGAGGCCTGCGATCTGGAAAAATCTACGCCCTTACTTGAGGGCTCCTGGGACGCACACGCTTCTGCTGCTGGGCCTCTCCAAACTCCAAGTGTGCAGGGCCCACGTATCCCAGAGGCGCATGTAGTTCGCAGTGTCCCTGGGACCACGTGGGCCACGGGGAGCCAATCAAAGAAGGGAATCTCCCTTCATACACTTGGCAGGAAGACCTGTCAAATATATGAATGGAAATCACCCCAAAAACATAGTAAAACTTTAAATAAAAAAAATCACATTTTTAAAATTACTTGAAATTACAATAAATTAAGTATTTTAAACAAAAATTAAATTTTTTGAAAAAAATTAAAGTTTTTTACAGGGCTAAAAATAAACGTTTTTTTTTTTTACTTTTTTCAACTCTTATCCTGGTAAAAGCAGGCCTGAAACCGGCATTTCCGATGTTCCTACGGGTGGGTACACAGCACATACCCACCCGTAGGGATCGGAATATCCAGGCCAATATATTTGGATTTTCAAAAGCCTTCGATGAGGTACCGCATAGTAGACTCATGAATAGCACAAAGGAAGTCGGTTGTGGTTGTTGGAGGCCAATCATCTCAGCCCCCAGGACATCGCTGCAGGAGTTCTTCAAAGCATTGTCCTAGGCCCAAACATCTTCAGCAGCTTCATCAATGACCTTCCCTCCATCATAAGGTGAGAACTGGCAATTTTCGCTGATGATTGCACAGTGTTCAGTTCCATTCGCAACTCCTCAGATAATAAAGCAGTCCTTCCCCACATGCAGCAAGACCTGGACACTATTCAGGCTTAGGATGATAAGTGGCAAGTATCATTTGCACCACACAAGTGCCAGACAACGACTATCTCCAACAGGAGAGAGTCTAGCCACCTCCCCTTGACATTCAATGGCATTACTATCGTCGAATCCTCCAGCATCAACATCCTGAGGGTAACCACTGACCACAAACTTAACTGGACCAGCCACGTAAATACTGCGGGTACAAGAGTAGGTCAGAAGCTGGGTATTCTGCAGCGAGTGACTCACCTCCTGACTCCCCAAAGCCTTTCCACCATCTACAAGGCACAAGTCAGGAGTGTGATAGAATACTCGCCATTTGCCTGGATGAGTGCAGCTCCAACAACACTCAAGAAGCTCGACACCATTCAGGACAAAGCAGCCCACCTTAAACAGTCACTCTCTCCACTACTAGCGCACCATGACTGCAGTGTGTACCATCTACAAGATGCACTGCAGCAACTCGCCAAGACTTCTTCAACAGCACCTCCAAAACCCACGACCGCTACCACCTAGAAGGACAAGGGCAGGAGGTGCATGGGAACACCACTGCCTCCAAGTTTCTCTCCAAGTCACACATCAACCTGACTTGGAAATATATCGTTGTTCCTTCACCATCGCTGGGTCTATAAGGTGCGCAGCCTCTGCCAGTCTCATGCAGCCCGGGATCGGCTTTTTCAACGTAAAGTTTCTGTGAATGGGCCGCACACCCAAAAAAATAAGAGGGAACATTGGTCATAATTGTGGAACTCCCTCCCTAACAGCACTGTGGGAGTACCTTCACCACACGGACTGCAGCGGTTCAAGAAGACCACCACCTTCTCAAGGGCAATTAGGGATGGCCAATAAATGCTGGCATTGCCAGCGACACCCACATCCCATAAATGAATAAACAAAGTCAAAAGATGTGGAATCAGGGGACAAGTAGCAGAATGGATAGCAAGCTGGCTACAAAACAGAAAGCAGAGAGTAGAGGTTAAGGGTAGTTATTCAGATTGGCAAAAGGTGGGAAGTGGTGCTCCACAAGGATCGGTGCTGGGACCACTATTGTTCACCGCTTACATAAACGATTTAGACTTGGGAATCAGAAATACGATTGTCAAATCGGAACCCGCTGTCAAATCGCACCCATGCACCTTTCCCAATGTCGGGTCTTTCAACGCTGAGCATACCCGACCAGCAACGGCGGGGGACCTAATTAACATGATTAGCATCTAGTTGCCAGATGCTTAACAGCCCTTTTTTCACTTATCGTTTGTCTTTAACTTCATGACCACGGGATCCCCGCTGTGCGCAGACCACGGCTGTCAAGCTGAGGCCTGAGTTCAGTGGTCATTGCTCCAGCTGATTACTTGACAGCTTCAAATGTACAGTAAAAGCTCCCACCTGACTGATATACACTTTCCTCAGGCAGAAGCTTTTTCTCACTCCATTTCTAGCACACATTCTGTAGGCTTTCCACTTTCACCTCATTGGAAGAACTCTCATCATTGACAGAATGCTTCTGTCATCTCTACTTCACCTGCCATCTATTCCATCAACATGGATGCCCTTTATACTCTCTCACCTTGGTCCTCAGAATCCCACCACGATCAGCCCCAACACTAGGCACACTGGCAGCACCAACATTCTCCGCAATCAACTGATGCTGCACAGGACTCAGGGCATCAGCACCCGAGCACATTGCTGTCCGGGAGGCCAGGGATGGCCTCACAATGGTCAGATTTACTTCACTTAATGCTGTACACCCTGGCTGCCACATGATGCGCCAGGTTGGCACCACCCCACACCAACACCATAAAGCATCTCTACAATGCCCAACCCATTCCTTTCACACTCATCACCATTGCGGGGGGGGCGGGGGTTACCATTATGTCTCACCATTCACTGCAACTCACTAAGCCACTTCAAACGGTGCATACAAATCTGCCCAAGAACGCAAAGTGTTGAAAATAAAGATTTCAATGTTTGACACCACATTAACAGAAACTTTACATGAACATTGCATAAAACACCCAAGTGCCTACCCTTGTGTGTTGTTAGTTGGTATGATTGCACTAGTATGAGGGTGAGTGTGAGGGGTGGCTAGTGAGTTGGGGATGTGATAATATAGATAGAGAGGAGGTGGGGTAGGGAAGGCAGAGTGATGGGGATGTGATGAGAGGCACAGCAGGAGGAGGTTGAGTGTGGCTTTGTACTAACGTTTCGTGATCTACTGAGATCATTGAAACGTTTGCAGCACTGCACCCATGTCCTCCTGGCAACATCCCTGCTTGTGTCCTCCTGTGCAATGTGCAACCAGGCTGTGTTGGTCTCCTGGGGAGGTCTCTTCAGCCCATGGGAAGGGAAGAGAACCTCCCTGTGTGCTGTGGCTCTATCCATAAGCATATGGAGGGAGTCATGGGAGACCTTGGGTGCAGCCCTCTGCCTCTGTGCAGTCATCGTCAGTATTTGCAGCACCTCAATGCTGTAGAACACTGACAGCACAAATGTCAAGACAAATGTGGCCATGGTCCCTTTAAGGAAACTGGCTGATGACGCGTCATGAAATGACGTCACCAGACCCGCTTCCTTTAATTGGGCCGGGTAACGCGCTGGGCGGGCTTAACAAACCCAATCAACGGAAAGTCATTTTACACAGCGGAATGGAGCCAGCAGCGGGGCTGTGACCCGCCACTGACATCGCCCGCCACGGACCCGCTGAGGTAAGTAAAATCGCGGCCGCAGAATGGGCGTGTAATTGGCAAATTGATTTCAATATAGATAAGTGTGAGATGGTGCACTTTGGTAGAAAGAATAAGGAGGTCACATACTCTTTGGAAAATAAGAGTCTGAATGTGGTAGAGGAGCAAAGGGATCTAGGAGTACAGATACACAAATCACCATAAGTAGTAACAGGTTAATACGGCCATAAAAAAAATGCAAACAAAGCACTGGGAGTGCAGAGAATTGAAATGTAGAGAAGTTACTTTAAACTTGTATAAAACCTTGGTTAGACCACACTTGGAGTACTGCGAACAGTTCTGGTCTCCATATTATAAAAATGATTAGATGCACTGTAGAAGATGTAAATATTTTTTACAAGGATGATACTGGAACAGAGAGGTTATACCCATCAGGAAAGATTGAAAAGGCTGGGGCTCGTTTCTCTTGAAAATAGAAGGCTGACGGGTGACCTGCAATGTTACCCCTAATTTTTTTTGGGTGCTCAGTCCCGTTAATGGACTGTGCAGCCTATTCAAATTTCCACGCATGTGCTGTTTTTCCCATTGTGAAGCCGGCAAGTGGCCTGCACGGGACCTCCAGACAGCTGCGCGGCCACGCAACTTAACGGAAACATTGGTGACTTGATAGAGGTCTTTAAGATTCTGAAAGGATTTGATAGGGTAGATGTAAAGAAGATATTTCCACTTGTGGGGAGACCAAAACTCGGGGCCATAAATATACTAATAAATCTAATAGGTAATTCAGGAGAAAATTCTTTACCCAGAGAGTGATTGGAGTGTGGAACTCACTACCACAAGGAGTAGTTGAGGTGAATAACAGATGCATTTAAGGAGAAGCTAGAAAAAAATATTGGGGAGAAAGGAACAGAAGGGTATGTTGATAGGGCTAGAAGTAGCATGGATTGAGGCTCGTGTGGAGCATAAACACTGGCATGGATCAGTTGGAAGATAGAATGTGCAGCAGCACAGAACCATGTAATTCTATGTAATAAGCATACCAACCAGTCCAGCGAATGCGCTGGAGCTATATTCATATTAGTTAAATGGATCAGACAGGATAAATACAGAGAATCTATTTCCTCTGGTGGGGGCTGAATGGTCTACTCCTGTTCCTTATGTTCGTAAAGTATACTCACTGGTTTCATTCCTGAGTCTATCTAATTGATAGAGATTGATTGCTATGATTAGTCAACAACTCCATTTTCATTATATTACTGAGATAGATGCACCTTGGTATTTTTTCGTGCAGCAATTCCTATGTTCCTATGCAGATAAGGGCCAAGGATATCCACACTTTGTGGCAACAGAGGTGTTGGAGAACATGTGTTCCATTTCCAGGTCACATGCACATGGCTCAAGGAGTAGGGGTAGAAATTGACACGCATTGAACCTGTTAGTCAAGTGTAAAATGAGGGCATAGAATGCCAATTTAGCAGTGTCGATGGCCTGTGTCTAATCTGCCCAGGCACTGGTCCCACTGCTAAATTCATGGGGGCCTTTTTGAAGTTGTCCAACACCCACGGAAGGATCCCACTGAGAAATTAGTCAGCGATGAGTAGGGCAGGGGTCAGGATTCTTCAGTAGCCCCCCGTGGGTGCTAACTCCAGATAAGTTTAAAAAGAATCCCTGCTCCCTGAACTTGCCTGAGGACCGCTGTTGACTGTCGATGTCTTCGCTTGGAGGAGCTGCCTGTGAAGGCAAGACCGGCGCCAGCAACCAGGTATGCTGATGAAACCCAAGGACCAGTCTCCATCGATCCTCCGGCATCTCAGTTCGTTGTAGGCCGTAATATCCAAATCAAGGGATTTATGATTGGTGGGCAATGTTACGTTTGAGCACTCAAAGCAACTTGGAAGTGCCCTTGCCTTTGCCCTTGCTGACCAAAGGGTATAATCAGGGAGGCAGGCAGTAACAGGTTCTGCTGGATGACATTACTCACCATCAGCGGTGTGCAACAACTTATGACTCTTGAGGCTGCCTTTCGATTTGAACTTCTTTCCACACAAGTCACAGAGGTGTGCCTTCTCGGTGCTGTGGCGATTCATGTGGGCCCTCAGGTTGCTCTTGCTGCGTGTGGCATACTCACAAACTGAACACTTGAATGGCTTCACTCCTGGAGGCAAGAGAAATTGTGAGCAGCATTTAATGCATATGCCACATGAAATATATAACTCTCAAATTTTCTATTTATTGATGGTAGTTTGTTGCTGTGTACATAATATATACTAATAAAAATAATGTTTTCTGCAATGAAATCTCTGTTTTTTTCCTATTTCAATAGACAAATGAATTCTGTGGGAGTGTGTTGTTTTGTCAATATTGCAGGTTTAACCATATATTTATCCAGGTCTTTTAAAAGGGGTTAATGAAAGAAAGGCTCGCATTTATATAGCACTTATCCCGACTTTAGGACTTCCCAACGCTCGTTACAGCCAATGAAGTACTTTTAATATGTAGTCATGTGGCACCCAAGTTTCGCACAGCAAGGTCCCACAAACAGCAATCTGATAAGAACATAAGAAATAGGAGCAGGAGTAGGTCATTCGGTCCTTTGAGCCTGCGCCACCATTCAATAAGATCCTGGCTGATCTTCTACCTCAACTCCATCTTTCCGCACTATCCCCATATCCCTTGGTTCCCTTAGTATCCAAAAATCTATCGATTTCTGCCTTGAATATATTCAACGACTGATAATGACCAGATAATCTGTTTTTTTAATGATGTTGATTAAGGGCTAAATATTGGCCAGGACAACTGGGGAGAACTCCCCTGCTCGTCTTCGAAATAGTACCATGGAATCTTTTGCGTCCATCTGGGAGGGCAGACGGGGGCTCGGTTTAACGTCTCATCTGAAAGACAGAACCTCTGACAGTGCAGCACTAATTATGCGCTCAAGGCTCCGGAGTAGGACTTGAACCCACAACTTTCTGACTCAGAGGTGAGAGTTCTACCACTGAGCCACAGCCAACAGCTTACAATGGGCACAGCATTAGCTGGCTTTACTAGCAGTTTAGTCTAGATAAACACTGCTCCGATTGTGGGGGAGGTGTGGATGGAGCGGAAACGCTTCTGAGCCTTACTTTCATTTTAATCATATTAATTTATCCTCAGGTCTTCTAGTCGGAGTTAAATATCTTGGAGGTGAGACTTTGCAGTCTATTGAGCATGATTTTTACCTTCACTGCATGGGGGCAGTAAACTGGCAGAGTGAATTGCCTGCCCATTAAAGAACCCACTCAGTTTTTATTAACACAATATTGGGTAGGTTCTACAATGGGCTGGCGATCCACTCCACCAGTTTACCACCTAGGCGGTGATGGTGAAAATTACCCTCCATTGAATTTAAATCTGGAGCGCTGATAAATACCAACCAAAGTTAGTAAATATGACAGGTCTTCCATTTGTAGGATCCTGCTATGTGCAAAATGGTGCTCTTGTTCACCTACTTAACAACAATTACTGCAGCTAAAGGTACTTAATTGCATGTGACATGCTTTGAAACATTTCGGAGAGACCTGCTATATAAGCATTTCTTTTTTTTGGGACTATAAGAACATAAGAAATAGGAGTAGGAGTAGGCCAATCGGCCCTTCGAGCCTGCTCCGCCATTCAATAAGATCATGGCTGATCTGATCCTCACCTCAAATCTAAAGAACACAAGAAGTAGGAGCAGGACCTGGCCACTCAGCCCCTGGGCCCGCTACGCCACCCACAGGGCCTCGACCGATCCGAACTCAGCCTCATGTCCAATTTCCTGCCCGCTCCCCGTAACCCCCAATTCCCTTTACTTCTAGGAAACTGTCTATTTCTGTTTTAAATTTATTTAATGATGTAGCTTCCACAGCTTCCTGGGGCAGCAAATTCCAGAGACCCACCACCCTCTGAGTGAAGAAGTTTCTCCTCATCTCAGTTTTGAAAGAGCAGCCTCTTATTCTAAGATTATGCCCCCTAGTTCTAGTTTCACCCATCCTTGGGAACATCTTTACCGCATCCACCCGATCAAGCCCCTTCACAATCTTATATGTTTCAATAAGATCGCCTCTCACTCTTCTGAACTCCAATGAGTAGAGTCCCAATCTACTCAACCTCTCCTCATATGTCCACCCCCTCATCCCCGGGATTAACCGAGTGAACCTTCCTTGTACTGCCTCGAGAGCAAGTATGTCTTTTCTTAAGTATGGACACCAAAACTGTATGCAGTATTCCAGGTGCGGTCTCACCAATACCTTATATAACTGCAGCAATACCGCCCTGTTTTTATAATCTATCCCCCTAGCAATAAAAGCCAACATTCCGTTGGCCTTCTTGATCACCTGCTGCACCTGCATACTAACTTTTTGATTTTCTTGCACTAGGACCCCCAGATCCCTTTGTACTGCAGTACTTTCCAGTTTCTCGCCATTAAGATAATAACTTGCTCTCTGATTTTTCCTGCCAAAGTGCATAACCTCAGACTATGGCTGGTCATTTCCTTGGGGCTTCTCCACTCCACTGTCGTAACTTTGCCAGAACTGCATCAGAAACCCGGTTCGTGTGGGAAAACTGAAATTTTGCCAAAGCTGCGGTGGTACAGCAGGAGCAGCTTGAAGGAAATTCCCAACCCATGATTTAACTTTGATAAAGTTATTTTTGCAAACTTTTTCTTTAGGTTAGCCACACTGCACACAATTCCCAGGCCATGAGGAAGGACAGAACAATTTTGCTATCCTGTGCCTTACTCTACAATTCCTTGTCTTCCCCACCCCACAAACAGGAAGTAGGAATACAGGAACCGACTAACCTCCACTTGGTCATTCTCCATCTTTGATAGCATGACTACGATCCAAGATTCATTGAAGGTACCAACAAGCAACCACTGCACTGCCCACCCATAATATCTACTAGATTTGGCTGGGTGGTTTTAAGGATCCAGATTTGAGTTTAATAGGCTGCAAAGGCAAATCATCCATCATCCCTAGTGTCCCTATGGTGGCCTGCAAGATTACACCGTACCAAAATCTATCAATTTCCATCTGCTCATCCTGGACACTTCTACGGATAAATTTAAGTGTGCAGGAAAATAGCATGACATTTTAGCTCACCCAACTCAGTGGGCCTATGTCAATATGCTAACCAGATGTCATACCAGTCATATGGTTAGCACAGACCAATCAGATCTGAGAATCAGATTGTTTAGCAATGACCGATCAACAGCAAAAAGTGAAAATTTCAGTACAGGAAACTCTTTGGTATCCGGCACCGACGGGACCGGCGTGGTGCCGGCTGATCAAAAGTTCCGGATAACGGAGAGTTATATCTACCGAGGCTATTTTTAATGTTACTGCAGTGTTCGGACTTCCGACAGCGCCAGGAGGCCGAGTAGTGGCACTTTGGAGAACTACCCCCACTGACTAACTCGGCGTTCGCGGGAGACTCGGACTCGGACTCGGCAACATTGCCAGTTATTTGAGAGGAGTTTTCGGAGTATGATTTTTGCCGGTTAAGAGAGAATTCCGGATATTTAGGTGCCGGTTAAACAAGAGTTTCCTGTATAACTTTAACCATTTTAATGCTGCAACTTAAAGTTTAAGTAACTTGACAACTAAAAATGTAAGTATTTCAAAATTTAAGTTCTAGTTGAAATTTTAATTAGTTTGAAGGCTTGGACCTCGTTGAGGCCTGAACCCCCGGGCAAGCCTTTGACTCAATTTATGAGCAAGTTGATGCTGTGAACACCTGCAGTTAAAACTGAAAATTTAACGGTGAAATTACTAACTATTTGAAAGGTGCAAATTAAAATTTGAGTTACTAAGTTAAAGTAAATGGAAAGATTTAAGACTTTATTCCTAACTAAAAGTTGAATCTCTGGAATGCAACTTAATTTATCAGAAGGATAATACCATGAGCAATGCCACAGCAAATAGCTCAACAGTTAATAAAGTTGCTGCTAGGATAGCTCCACATTAATCGTCACAGTACCCGAGCTAAAAATGTAACAAGCTAGCACACGTACAGTTTTTGTTGATCACTCCATATTGAAACACTTTGGATGTTTCACTACATTAAAATCTCTAGATCAATGCAAGCTGTTGTTATTAATGAAGCAGCCCATACCAGTCCACAGCAGAACCTGGAAAATATCCAGGCCCTACAACATCACCCTTATCGAGTCCCCAACTATCAACATCCCAGTGGTCACCATTGACAAGAAGTTCAACTAGACTGGACATAGCGGCAGCATGGCTAGATGAGCAAGGCAGAGGCTTGGTACTCTGCGACGAGTGGCTCACTTCATCACTCCACAAAACCTCTCCATCATCTACAAGGCTGAAGTCAGGACTGTGTTGGCATACTCATCATTAGCATGTATGAGTCCAGCAGCAACAACACTCAAGGAGCTTGCAACCAGAGCAGAACACTGACTGGTGCCCTGGCACTGGACTCAATATCCACCCTCTCAACCACTGGAGCACTGTGGCTGCACTATCTACAGAATACACTGCAGCAACTCAGCAAAGTAACTTCAACAGCACCTCCGAGCCCTCCAACCTGTACCACTGGACAAGGGCAGCAGGATCTTAGGATCACCAGCATCTTCAAGTCATACACCATCCTGACTTGGACATATACTGTCATTCTTTCAACTCTTGGGCAAAATGCTGGAATTCCCTACCCAACGCCACTGTGGGAGCACTATCGTCAAAAGGCCTATTAGTGGTTCAAGGTCAAGGCACCACCTTCGCAGGGCAACTAGGAAAGGGTAGTTAAACAAAATTGAGCTTTGCCAGTGTCGCCCATATCCTGAGAACAAATAGTAATTTAAAAATAGCAGAAGAGTAAAATATGGAACCGATTAAGTGGTTCCGTCGCAATGCTAGTAGGACCACAATGCATCAAGGGCAAGTAGCTTGGACAGCTGACCTTACGTCATTTTGTGATGTCACTATATTTCAACAATTATCAAACGCCCTTCTATAGCCTGGTGACTTTCACTGTCTAGCCCCTATTTGGGGGGAGATAGGGAAGGTCAGTCAGAACTTGTGGAAATGTATACCAGCAACACACAGTGCCTTTGGGAGAAAGAATAAGGGGGAAAAAAATCCGAATTAAGAAATAAGTTATCAATGTGCTAGTGCATTCATACCTTCGTGTGCCCAGATATGGCGCTGCAGGTCGGTACCATTCTTCCGGAAATAGCAGTCACAGTAAGGACATTTCACTGCTCGCTTTCCAATCAGCCCTTTTAGTTGTACTCGTTTCCCCAGAATCTCTGAGATGGTGCTCATAGGGACCTCTGCAAATTGATGTTAAGAAGGTTTAGATTAGAGTGATTTGGTGGCCTGTTGGGCAATGGCAATGGCCTTCAAAATTAAAATCTTGTACGACGAGGGGCAGATGTGTACAAAATGGAGACACTCATTTAATGGTGAATTACAGAACATTTATGGTGGACGCCTGCTCTCAATCAGGAAGAGTTTCAGACGGGAGCAAGCAGAAGAGTCTAAAAGAGCAGAGAAAATTATCAAAGAGAATTTTTAAAAAGTAAAGTGTATTTTACCTAAAAAAAATGACTTGTAGAGTGTTAGTAAATTAGATTTAGAATGGGAGGAGCACTCCATGCTGCACATTCAGCTAAGTATGGGGGGCCTTCCTGCCAGTTAGCACCACATTGTGCTGAACGAGTTCAGCACCTGGTGAGTGAAGCGCTGGGGCATTTGAAAATCCAAAACACAGGACCGTAATTTAAATAAGTTATCTCCGACAAATGTTCCCGACGTAGGCTCCTGACCCAATATGTTGAGCGGCACACTTCCAGTTGGAATGTGCGATGCTTCCTGCCTTCCATATTGGATGCTTAGGAGACCATTTAACACACAATAAATGGGCAATGTGTAGCTGAATTTCTAGGCTTAGTGGTCTAATGACCCTTTTTACAAAAATAATCCTTCAAGGCCAGCTCTCTGAAAGGAATGCAGTCAGGTGATGAGGTGGTAACAATTAGACAGAAGGCCTTTATTGATCTGCTTGAGGCCATAACAACCTGATTGAAGAGTGGCATTTAGAGCACAATAATTGTCTCAGTGAACCTGTTGAGGTGGAAAAAAAACACAAAGTCCACTCTGTTCATCACTATTCAACGACCCCTGCATGTCAGGTGAGGACAGAATCGAACACCCCTGCGGTCAAATAACATGATGGTCAAATAACATGGTGGCAGTCTGTGGCTTTAAATTCCTGTTAGTGCACAGAGGAGATTAAGAGTTAAATCAATCCACTTTTTGTGCACTGGTTCATGAAGTTCGTGTTTATTCTAAACAGGTTAACAACTGGGTTGAAATTGCAAATGCAGTAATTTAATGTGAATGTGTTACCCAGTGTGCTAAAAATAATGCAGAGAAAATTTAAATATCAGTGTCATGGCCCACAGCTTCAGGCCATTTCAGAAAGTTACTGGAGCGTCCCACACCCAACACTCAGGCACCATCAAGGAGTGAAGCACTAGCTTCATTCTCAACCCACACGCCAATGCATTCTTTTTCAATTGGGAGCTTCTTCATGGACAAAGGTGAGAATTGAAAAACAAAACAAGACCTACTTTTCTTTCATCCTCACCCTCACCTTCCCCAGAGAATGGTCACAAGATTTGGAAAGTTTTTTTTTTATTGTTGTCAATATTTTGCGACTGCTAAATTTACTTTCCTTACTTATCGAGGGAATACATGTTACAATAAACGGTTGGGTGGTTTCTAAAAATAGGGAGCATGAGTTCATCTTTTAAAAGGATACTATTGGTCATTTTATTTGAAGTAGGCCAACATAAATAGGATAACTCTTCTTTCTAATTTAATTCTAATTTGTTGTTATTTTTTCAACTAATATATATATAAATTCTGGTCATCATCCCATGTGAAAGTGACCATATCCAAGTGCCAGCTTGGCTCATTTGGTAGCACTCTTGCCTCCGAGTCAGAAAGTTGTGAATTTAAGTTGCTCTCCAGGACTTGCAGACATATACTGCATGCAAAACTGAGGGAATGCTACTTTTCACGAGAAGGTGTTCCATTTTTCTACTACCCAGGGAGGGGGGGGGGGGGGGGGGGGGCAAAAAAGTTTAATATTTAGTTTTGCTAAAGGTCCGCCAATTTTGTGCTCTTCATCTGTTTTCACAGTTCCAGTTAAGTAATCTGCTTACATCCACATTATCTGTACCTTTCAGCATTTTAAAGAGACAAATCATGTCCCTTCTCATCTTCTTGGCTCGAATAACAAAGATTTCAATTTCAGTTTTGTCAGGCTTTCCTCGTGACTTTGTAGGAACATAGGAACAGGAGGCGGCCATTCAGCTCCTCAAGCCTGTTCCGCCATTCAATTAATCATGGCTGATCTGTATCTTAACTCCATCTGCCATCCTTGGTTCCGTAACCCTTAATACCCTTGCCTAACAAAAATCTATTAATCTTGAGTACAGAAGTTTCTGTTCATCATAATAGTATAATTTTACAGCCAAGTTGAAAACTGACAATGTACTCACCTCGAGGAAGTCTTAAAGTTTCAGGTTCACAGTGGTTACAGTATAACTGCAAGCAATGCAAAACAAACTTTAAAAACTTAAACCTGAAGCCACATCAGCACTTCAACTGTGCTGTTAACTTCACTACGGTTATAAAGTTGCCAGCATTTGAATTCTAGTGAATGGAGTTCTGCATTTCTTGCAGTTATTAATTTTATCCCACATTATGGCCTCTAGAAGCTTACCCACTACTGATGCTAGGGTGACTGGATCAATAGTTACATAATTTATGTTTTCCACCCTTTTTTGAAAAGAGATGTTACATTGGTAACCCTCTAGTCCCTGGCAAAACTTCCATATCCAAGGAAGTTTAAAAGCCAGAGGCTCTGTTCTTTCCTCTCTTACTTCTTTCACTATTCCAAGATTCATGCCATCAGGGCTTGGTGCCTTTTTAACTTCCAGTTCCACTATTTGTTTCATTACTACTTCCTTAGCTATACTTATCCTAACTAATAGCTCGACTTCATCCTCTTGTACTCTAATTCTCATTACTACATTACTACACTGATCTTTGAAGGTGGCAAGACAAGTTGATAAGGCTGCTAAAAAAGCAGCTGGGATCCTTGGCTTTATAAACAAAGGAAGAGAGTACAAAAGCAAGGAAATTATGCTAAACCTTTATAAATCACTGGTTAGGCCCCAGCTGGAATATTGTCCAATTCTGGGCACCACACTTTTGGAGTGATGTCAAGGCATTAGAAAGGGTGCAGAGGTGATTTACTAGAATGGTACCAACATGCAAGACTTCAGTTATGTGGAGAGACTGGAGAAGCTGGGGTTGTTCTCCTCAGAGCAGAAAAGGTTAAGGGGAGATTTGATAGAGGTGTTCAAAATCATGAAGGGTTTTGATAGAGTAAATAAGGAGAAACTGTTTCCAGTGGCAAAAGAATTAGTAACCAGAGGTCACAGATTTAAGGTAATTGGCAAAAGAACCAGAGGCAAGATGAGAATATTTTTATGCAGCAAGTTGTTATGATCTGAAAGGGTAGTGGAAGCAGATTCAATAACTACTTTCAAAAGGGAATTGGATAAATACTTGAATGGGAAAAATTTGCAGGGCTATGGGGAAAGAGCAGGGAAATGGGACAAATTGGATAGCTATTTGAAATAACCGGCACAGGCACAATGGGCCAAATGGCCTCCTCTATGCTGTAGCATTCTATGGTTTATCTGCAAACTGAGATAGAGTACTCATTTATTATCACCACCATTCCTTAATCCTTCGTGCTTTCCTCCCAAACTTTTCCCATTTTCTATCTTCTTGAAGGGAAGCCGTTAACAAGATTGTGAATTTAAAACGAAAAGACAGCAATATGCAGAAATCACTGAAAAAGCGTCGAGAAGTTTTGAGTAGGCCTCTATTTTGCAAAAACTGTTAAGGAAGAAAGGAGGCAAATTCCACAGGACTGAGAAATTATACCAAGTGGTCAAAGACTGCTGAGGCAGATGGAATTGCTAAGAGAGGGAACATTGGAGACACACAAGGCCTGGAGAGGGTATGCACACAGATAAGGGAAGCCTACACATTCCAATCGTCTAGAAAAATAAATAATTACACCTGGTTCAACATCTCGGAAAGTTGAGTGACTCACAACAGCCAACTCGTCGTCATTAATGCCTGGCAGCAGTGGATGATTGGACAAAATGGGACTTCCATTAACATTTACTCATGCCCCAAATAGCAAGAACCATATAAAAATGGGACGTTGTGGCAGGTCCCGCATTGCAGTGGATGGGAGCCGAACGAAGCTCCGCCTAGAGGAGGATGTCCCACCAGGAGAATACTCAAATGCCACGCGAGAGCTGATCACTCTGCTGCCTTGACGTTGATTCCTTGGTTTAAAGTAGTATGACTTGCTTTGGCTGGCTACTGTCCAGGTCCACGAGTCACTGGATCATCTGTATCCCTACACACTTTTGAAGAATACTCCCCATGCAAAGGGTATAGTTTGAAGGCACCCCAAGTGGCCATTCTGTATGCACGAACCTAGACCTTGACCCAAACTATTTGAATTTACAGTCGAACACGATTTTTCCTCACGATGTTCACTCTCACGCATTTCCAGTAGATGTTATTGGATGGCAATCAGGAGTAATAAGCTTGGATTATTTTCCCCTCTTAAATCGGAGGCAGCGGCGGCGGGACATAAAGCAGAGAGCGGAGGAACAGCGCGACCTAGTCGGAGGCAGCGGCGGCCAAACCTTCCTCGATTTCCAAAAATACCAAGGTGTGACGTCACAGGACAGCAGGTAAGTGTTTGGATGGTGAGTATTAAGGTTTTATTTTCTCTAAACGAAGATAGTGGTTTATACTAGGAGCGGGAAACTATAACAGACTGTATTAAATTTATAGCTTAACTAGTTAAACTAATAGGAGGTATGGCAGGGCAGCTCAGTCCCGTGATTTGCGCCTCCTGTGCCATGTGGGAAATCCTGATGCTTCGCGTAGCCTGGATGACCACGCGTGCAGGAAGTGTCACCAACTGCAGCAACTCGAGCTCCGGGTTTCGGAGCTTGAGCGGCAGCTGGAGTCACTACAGTGCATCCGCGAGGGCTGAGAAATACTTGGAAAGCACGTTTGTAGAAGTGGTCACCCCGCAGCCTCAGAATGTGCAGGCAGAGAGTGAATGGGTGACCACCAGAGAAGGAGGACCAGGCAGGTAGGGCAGGAATCCCCAGAGTGCATCTCGCTCACTAACCGGTTCACAGTTCTGGAAGCTGGTGGGGGTGATGGTTCCTCTGGGGAGAGCAGCCAGAGCCAAGGCCACGGCACCACCGGTGGCTCAGCTGCACAGGGGGGAGGAAGAAGAGTGGAAGAGCAATAGTGATAGGGGATTCATTAGTTAGGCGAACAGACAGGCATTTCTGTGGATGCAGGCATGACTCCAGGATGGTATGTTGCCTCCCTGGTGCCAGGGGCAAGGATGTCACTGAGCGGCTGCAGGACACTCTGATGGGGGGTGAGGGGGGGGAGGGTGAACAGCCAGAGGTCATTGTCCATATCGGTACCAACGACATAGGCAGAAAGAGGGAGGAGGTCCTGCAGGCAGACTATAGGGAGCTAGGAAAGAGATTAAAAACCAGGAACTCAAAAGGTAGTAATCTCCGGATTACTCCCGGTGCCACGTGCTAGCGAGTACAGGAATAGGAGGATAGAACAGATGAATGCATGGCTGGAGAGATGGTGCAGGAGGGAGGGCTTTAGATTCCTGAGGCATTGGGACCATTTCTGGGGAAGGTGGGACCTGTACAAGCCGGACGGGTTACACCTCAACGGAGCCGGGACCAATATTCTCGTGGGGAGAGTTGCTAGTGCTGTTGGGGAGGGTTTAAACTAGCTTGGCAGAGGGATGGATACCAACATATAGGAGTAGAAAGGAGGAATAAGGTGCATAAAAGAGTGAGTGTGTTGGATAGTACTAGAGAAGAAAGTAGTATTAGAGACGGAAGTAGTACCATATTAGAGAGGAGCAGATTAAGAGAGACTACGAAAAATTCAAAAATGGGTTTAGAATGTATGTACATAAATTCACAAAGTGTGGTGAATAAGGTTAGTGAGCTACAAGCACAATTAGCCATATGGCAATAACGGAAACGTGGCTTAAAAGCGGTGAGGACTGGACACTTAATATTCAAGGGTACAAGGTGTTCAGAAAAGATAGGGAAGGAAAAAAGGGAGGTGGGGTGGCAGTGCTGATTAAGGAAGACATTGTATTGTTGGAAAGGGAGGATGTTCTTGAGGGGACAAGGACAGAATCCATTTGGTTAGAGTTGAGGAGCAAAAAGGGTATGATCACACTATTGGGGATATTCTACATGCCTCCAAATAGTGAGAGGGAGGTAGAGGAGCAAATCTGCAGGGAAATCGCAGAGATATGCAAGAGCTATAGAGTGGTAATATTGGGGGACTTTAATTACCCAAATATCAATAGGGATGATGCTAGGGTAAAGGGAAAGGAAGGGGAGGAATTTCTGAAATGTGTTCAGGAAAATTTCCTTGACCAGTATGCTCTTGGCCCAACTAGGAAGGAGGCATTGCTGGATCTGGTGCTGGGAATGAGGTGGGCCAGGTCGACCAAGTGTCTGTCGGAGAACACTTTGGTACAAGTGATCATCGGATCATAAGATTTAGATTAGCAATGGGAGGAGCAAGGAACAATCTAGAGTGGAACTTCTAAACTGGAATAGGGCTAACTTCAATGGGATGCAAAAGGATCTAGCCAGCGTAAAATGGAACCAAAGACTGACAGGAAAAACTGTAACGGAACAATGGGTGATCTTTAAGGAGGAGATGTTCCAAGTACAGGCTAGGTACATTCCAACAAGAGGGAAGGGTAAGGGAACCAAAACAAGGGCTCCTTGGATGACAAGGGAGATAGAGAAGACGATGAAACAAAAAAAGAGGGTGTATGATGCATGTCAGGTGAATTCTTCAAGGGAGAACCAGACCAAATACAATAAGTTGAGGGAGGAAGTGAAGATGAAAAAAAGATTGGCAAAGAGAGAATATGAGAGTAGAATGGCGGTTAACATAAAAGGGAACCCAAAAATCTTCTACCGGCATGCAAACAGTAAGCGGGCAGTAAGAGGCGGGGTGGGGCCTATTATTAGGGACAAAGGTGGTGATATATGCTTAGAGGCGCAGGGCAAGCCTAGAATACTGAATGAATACTTTGTATCGGTGTTTACTAAGGAGGTGGATACTGACAAAATATCGGTAGAAGTGGAAAAGGTAGAAGCAATGGAAGGGGTGAAAATTGATAGACAGGATGTACTAGAAAAGCTGGGTAAGCTTAGAGTGGACAAGTCGTCTGGTCCAGGTGGCTTGCATCCCAGGTTGCTAAGGGAATTGGAGGAGGAGATAACGGGAGCACTTGCCATAATTTTCCAATCTTCCCTAGATGAGGGGGAGGTGCCTGAGGATTGGAAAGTGGCAAATGTGACACCATTGTTCAAGAAAGGGTGTAAGGACAATCCTAGTAACCTCAGGCCGGTCAGTTTAACATCAGTGGTGGGTAAAGTTTTAGAAACTACAATCAATGAAAAAAATTAACAGGCACTTGGAGAGATTCAAGCTAATTAAGGAGAGCCAACACAGATTTGGAAAAGGCAGATCGTGTTTGACAAATCTAATTGAATATTTTGATGAAGTAACAGAGAGGATTGATGAAGGGAATGCAATGGATGTTGTCTACATGGATTTTAGGAAGGCGTTTGATAAAGTACCACATAGCAGGCTGGTTAACAAAATTGAGGCTCATGGAATACGTGGGTCAGTGGTAGCTTGGATAAGGAACTGGCTTAAGGACAGAAAACAGCGAGTTGTAGTAAATGGCTGTTTTTCAGACTGGAAGATGGTGGACAGTGGTGTTCTCCAAGGGTCAGTGCTGGGGCCACTGCTTTTTTTGATATATAAATAACCTGGATATTGGAATACAGAGTAGAATTTCTAAATTTACCGATGACACCAAACTTGGGGGTGTGGCAAACAGTGATGTTGATACCAATCGACTGCAACAGGACATAGAAAGGCTAGCAGAATGGGCAGACAAGTGGCAGATGGAATTTAATACAGAGAAGTGTGAGGTGATGCATTTTGGCAGAAGCAACAGGGAAAGGCAATATACACTTAATGGCACAGTTTTAAAGAGTGTGCAGGGACAGAGGGACCTGGGAGTTAATGTGCACAGGTCCCTGAAGGTGGCAGGACATATTCAGAGAGTGGTTAACAAAGCACATGGGATCTTGAGCTTCATAAATAGAGGTATTGGGCTGGATTTTGAATGACCCGGAGTCGGGTTTGGAGGAGTGAGTGAGTGGAGGAGTGAGTCAGTGGAGGAGTGGGTCGGTCACACACACACAGTCCGTGAGGCCAGGCAGTCAGTGTCCGAGGCGACTTTCAGACTGAAACCACTAATTAGTTCATGGGTTCCCACATGCTGGAACTCAATCGCCCAATTAAGTGAAAATTGCATTATTCATCCACATTAATCTGGAGTCGGGGGCGGGGGGGGGGGGGGGAACACGAAATGCGGATAACACGACCCCAAGACAAAATCCAGCCCATTGAGTACAAAAGTAGAGAAGTTATGCTGAACCTTTATAAAGCACTGGTTAGGCCACAACTGGAGTACTGCATCCAGTTCTGGTCACCACACTTTAGGAAGGATGTGAAGGCCCTTGAGAGGGTGCAGAGGAGATTTACCTGAATGGTTCCGGGGATGGGGGATCTTAGCTACAAGGACAGGTTGGAGAAGCTGGATTTGTTTTCATTCGAGCAAAGGAGGTTGAGGGGTGATTTGATAGAGGTGTACAAGTTTATGACGGATTTGGATAGGCTAGACGGGGAAAGGCTGTTCCCACTAGTTGATGGTACAAGGACTAGGGGACACAGATTTAAGGTTTTGGGCAAGAGATACAGGGGGGATGTGAGGAAAACTTTTTTACACAGCGGGTGGTGAGGACCTGGACCTCGCTGCCGACGGAAGTGGGGGAAGCGGACACACTCCATGTTTTCAAGGGGAGACTGGATAGGCACTTGAGGGAAATAAACTTGCAGGGCTATGGGAATAGAGCGGGGGAATGGGACTGACTGGATCGCTCCACAAAGAGCCGGCACAGACTCGATGGGCCGAATGGCCTCCTTCTGTGCCGTTATGACTCTATGACTTTAGCCTAGGGCTACTGAAGATAAATGTGGCATCCCAACTACTGCATTGGATGAGATCAGTTAACTCATGACAAAACAAGGATATTTCCTCTTTAAAAATAACAGGTAGTTGATGGGCCTTACCAAGGAAATTAATGAATTGTAATAGCGTCCCTGTGAAGAAACTGGCAGTTACTAATGAACGAGCTTCGATTCACAATGATCACTGAACTTAGCAAGTGTCACTCAACTTTCAATCTTGGATTTATATGTATTTAATTCAAAATGCAAGACTTTTCTATATGCCCCTCGAGTCATTAACCTGACCTTGAATGTACAAAATAAAAGACAAAATAGTGTAACACACCTCAGTTCAGAGATTAACTTTATCCATCACTTAAATGAGACTCATTGGTGGTGCAGATGTGATAACTCACCTGGATGGTATGTGGTGATGTGAGACTTGATCAGACGATCATCAGAAAAGGATTTTTCACAGACAGGGCAAGTATAAGTCTTCTTATCCTGAATAGAAGCATTGCAAAACAAGGAAGCAGAAAGTTGTCAGCACAATCATTACTTTATTTTGCATGTACATGTGCACATGTATCCAACCATATAAAATATAAGTATTGCTTCTACTGTGGCTGCTTGTTGTGTCCTGCTGAACTGTTTCATCTATGTGAACCCCATGACTCAAATATCTCTCATACGATTGGTCTTTTTTTTTTTAATTCGTTTTTATGGGATGTGGGCGTCGCTGACAAGACCAGCATTTATTGCCCATCCCCAATTGCCCTCGAGAAGGTGGTGGTGAGCTGCCTTCTTGAACTGCTTCAGTCCGTGTGGTGAAGGTACTCCCACAGTGCGGTTAGGTCGGGAGTTCCAGGATTTTGACCCAGCGACGATGAAGGATCGGCAATATACTTCTAAGTCAGGATGGTGTGTAACTTGGAGGTGGTGGTGTTCCCATGCGTCTGCTGCCCTTGTCCTTCTAGGTGGAAGAGGTCGCAGGTGGAAGGTGTTGCCGAAGAAGCCTTGTCGAGTTGCGGCCGTGCATCTTGTAGATGGCACACACTGTAGCCACGGTACGCCGGTGGTGGAGGGAGTGAAGGTTTAAGGTGCTCGAGGGGGTGCCAATCAAGCGGGCTGCTTTGTCCTGGATGGTGTCGAGCTTCTTGAGTGTTGTTGGAGCTGCACTCATCCAGGCAAGTGGAGAGTATTCCAGCACACTCCTTACTTGTGCCTTGTAGATGGTAGAAAGGCTTTGGGGAGTCAGGAGGTGAGACACTCGCCACAGAATACCTAGCCTCTGACCTGCTCTTGTTGCCACAGTATTTATGTGGCTGGTCCAGTTAAGTTTCTGGTCAATGGTGACCCCCAGGATGTTGATGGTGGGGGATTCGGTGATGGTAATGCCGTTGAATGTCAAGGGGCAGTGTTTAGATTCTCGCTTGTTGGAGATAGTCATTGCCTGGCACTTGTGTGACGCGAATGTTACCTACCACTTATGAGCCCAAGCCTGAACATCGTCCAGGTCTTGTTGCATGCGGGCATGGGCTGCTTCATTATCTGAGGAGTTGTGAATGGTACTGAACACTGTGCAGTCATCAGCGAACATCCCCATTTCTGACTTTAACTTGGAGGGAAGGTCATTGATGAAGCAGCTGGAGATGGCTGGGCCTAGGACACTGCCCTGAGGAACTCCTGCAGCGATGTCCTGGGGTTGTGATGATTGGCCTTCAATCACCACAACCATCTTCCTTTGTGCTAGGTATGACTCCAGCCAGTGGAGAGTTTTCCCCCCGATTCCCATTGACTTCAGTTTTACTAGGGCTCCTTGATACCAGACTCGGTCAAATGCTGCCTTGATGTCAAGGGCAGTCACTCTCACCTCACCTCTGGAATTCAGCTCCTTTGTCCATGTTTGGACCAAGGCTGTAATGAGGTCGGCAGTCGAGTGGTCTTGGCGGAACCCAAACTGAGCATCAGTGAGCAGGTTATCGGTAAGTGCCGCTTGATAGCACTGTCGATGACACCTTCCATCACTTTGCTGATGACTGAGAGTAGACTGATGGTGCGGTAATTGGCTGGATTGGATTTGTCCTGCTTTTTGTGGACAGGACACACCTGGGCAGTGTTCCACATTGTTGGATAGATGCCAGTGTTGTAGCTGTACTGGAACAGCTTGGTTAGAGGCGCGGCTAGTTCTGGAGCACAAGTCACAAACCATCCTGACTTGGAAATATATTGCCATTCCTTCTTCGTCACTTGGTCACAATCCTGGAACTCCCTACCTAACAGCATTGTATGTGCACCTTCACCATACAGACTGCAACAGTTCAAAGGAGAAGGCCCACCACCACCTTCTCAAGGGCAACTGGGGATGGGCAATAAATGCCAGCCAGCCTTGCCAGCGATGCCCATATCCTGAGAATGAAGAATAAAAACCTCATGTGAAATGCCTCCATGTGGGATCCAAAATTCCCCCGAAGGTGCATGGCCACGCAGTAATCTCAAAGGTCCCGCGCAGGCCGCTCACTGGCTTTTACATTGTAAATACCTCACATGCGCAGAAATTGAAGGGGCCACGCATGAAAAGAAACAGACTGCGCAGAACAAAGCGCAGCTTACAGGGAACATTGGTGGGATGTGGAGAGTTAATAGTAATGTCACAGGATCAAGTCTGGCCCCCAGCACAAGTTGTTAGAAACCACAAGTCCTCCATTTATCAGTTGTTAATATTGCTGTGCTGCCTGACATTTTATGAAAGTCTCTGACAGCATTTAATTGACGCCTGCTAATTGAATGATTAATAATACATTGAGTCATGTGGTTAACGGATGATTAGAAGGAAAACAGTGAATATAAGGCTGCCATTCAACATCAAATTACATGACATTCATACACCACTTAAACTTTGTTCTGCGGCTGATGTCACTTTAATAAATTCATTTGGAACACGTGATAATCAGCTATCTCAATTATTAACGCTGGCGCTGAATCAAGTAGCAAGATTCTTTCCATTACTTTCCTTCACGATAGTGAATTGTACATAAACACATTTCCGAACACCAGCACCTCCCTTGCCACAGAGGCAGACTCATAAATCATGATTCACCTAAATAAATGAAGGCATCATTCATTCCCAACCATTAATAATCATATACTGTTTGAAATGTAATTGTACAGTTTCAGATGAAGACTCGTTGTCTTATTATTCAGAAAGGATGAATACAATCACTTTGTTGTCGTCTCATTTAGTGTTGTCATCCACTTCCACAAGCAGAGGGTACCTTGGCCTCTCCACAGGCAGAAGGGACCTCAGCAACTTTGATGAGCCAAGCCCCACTGCAGAACTCTGCACAGAAAGGCAAGATTTCATCACATTTCACCATAGCATGTCCTGATGGTATTTTCTCGGCCTAGACTGAGAGTTAAAGATATGACCCTATACATTTTCCAAGCTCTATCCTTTCCAATTTTTTTTTTATTTGGGGGATATTAATTCAAGTCTCAGGAGAAGCCTGGGCATCATTCAGTAAAGGATCAACTGAGCTGCTGGGGAGGGGGTGGTAATAACAGATTTTGACTGAAATTTTACTACCTGTAGCAATAGATTCACCATGCGCTCATGGGAAAACAATTAGAGGCAATTTAACTATTTTGAAGATCAAGAACAAGACCACATTTATCCAGGCAAACTATGCACGACAGTGGAATTCATGTTAAAATGTGGAAGTTAGGAGTAAGAAAGGGAGTCTGGTGCAATGTTTTCACCCAAAAGAAGTGTCATGAACTAAATTATCAGGGAGGTCCACTGCAGGACATACAAAGTTCCAATTGGAAGTGGAAGCTCAGTTTTTTGGGATAATCGTAGAATGAAAAGAAAGAACTTGCATATATATAGCATCTTTCCGAAGTCAAGATGTCCCAAAGCACTTTACGGTGAAGTACTTTTGAAGTGTGGGCCCTTTGTAATGTAGAAAATGAAGCACAGGAAGGCCCTGCAAATAGAAATGAGATAACTGACCAGATAATATGTTTTATAGTGTTGGTAGCTGAAGGATAAATGTTGGCCAAGCCATCGGGTAAACTCTCCTGCCCGGTTTCGAAATAGTGCCGTAGGATCTTTGCTGCCACCTGAAAGGATAGACGTGGCCTTGGTTTAACGTCTCATCTAAAACGGCACTTCCAGCAATGCAGTAATCCCTCAGTACTAAACTGAGGTAACAACTAGATTATGTGCTCGAAGCTTGGAGTGGGGCTTGAACCCACAACCCACAAGATAGTGTTCCAGCCGTGCTGCACTCTTGTCCATCTTCCCACTGTATAAATGGCCTAATGTAAAAATTTCTGAACAAAAATGATTTTGCAATTGTTATGGCAAAGCGATGTGCAATTTCTGAAAGAAGAAATATGCACATGCCCCTCTTCATTGCCAGGATGAATAGAATATCTTGCACTCTATGATGGCTGTTTATTTTTCACCCACTTTCCAAGGTTAGGGATTAAACTCTGATTCAGTTGTTTCATTTGGAACATATGATAATCAGCTACTGTCTCAGTTGTCAACTCTGGCACTGAATCCAGCAGCAAGATTCTTTGCATTGCTTTCCCTCTATTTATCTCACTTCACCTGACGAAGGAGCAGCGCTCCTGAAAGCTTGTGATTTCAAATAAAGCTGTTGGACTATAACCTGGTGTTGTGCGACTTCTCACATTTGTCCACCCCAGTCCAACACCGGCATCTCCACATCATATTTATCTCACGGTAGTGGGATTGTAGGTAAACACATTTCTGAACACCAGCACCACCCTTGCCTCAGGGGCAGACTCATAAAACTTCGACTAACTATAGTGAATAGTTGAGGCCCCAGCACAGATCCTTGTGGGCACCACTAGTCACTTCCTTCCAATTTGCGTATATATCCATTATGCCTACTCTCTGTCTTCTACCGCCTAACCAATCTCCTATACCCCCAATCTTTAGGTCATCGGTAAACTTGAATAAATTACTCTTTATTGTGTTATCAAAGTCTGCTCCTATGTTCCTAATACCATATATGGGCATGAGATTCTGAGATTAATTTAAATGACAACATAGAAATTATCAACATTTCCAAGAGTCAGTGTAGACACTAATAATTAATGCTGCATTGATAATGCATTACTGGTCTGAGTAGCTCACAGCCTGTGGCTCCATATTTATACTAAGGGCTGCGAATCGCTGATATCTGTGCTTAAAACATGTACATGGCTCCATTGCTGGTTGGAATTTTCAACATTTTCAGTCGTGTGAGTGGGAATGTCTGCTTCTCAAAATTTGTTATTAAAAACTCAGCTTTTAATGGATTCCCTGGGCATTATTAAACATCATTGCATCTCAAGCAGAGTGAGCTGGGCATTCCTCAGCGTGGAACCAGTGCCTGAATCTGGAGTTATAACAACAACAACTTGCATTTATATAATGCCTTTAACACAGTAAAATGTCCCAGGACGTTTCGCAGGCGAGTCTTCAAACAAAATTTGACACCGAGCCACATAAGGAAATATTAGGACAGATGACCAAAAGC
Organism: Squalus acanthias; assembly: GCA_030390025.1. NCBI lineage: Eukaryota > Metazoa > Chordata > Chondrichthyes > Squaliformes > Squalidae > Squalus > Squalus acanthias. Next base: position 27,032,133 of record CM059432.1, on the reverse strand, counting down.
TTGGCCAAAGAGGTAGGTTTTAAGGAGCGCCTTAAAGGAGGAAAGAGAGGTAGAGAGGCGGAGAGGTTTAGGGAGGGATTTCCAGAGCTTTAGGACCTAGGCAGCTAAAAGGACCGTTGCCAATGGTGGAGCGATTAAAATAGGGGATGCGCAAGAGGCCAGAGTTGGAGAAGCGCAGAGATCTCGGAAGGTTGTAGAGCTGGAGTAGGTTACAGATTAGGGAGGTATTTGAAAACAAGAAAGAGAATTTTTAAATTGAGGCGTTGCCAATATCGGTCAGCGAACACTGGGGTGATGGGTGAACGGGACTTGGTGCGAGTTAGGATACGGGCAGCAGAGTTTTGGATGAGCTCAAGTTTATGGAGGGTTTCCAGGAGAGCGTTGGAAGAGTCAAGTATAGAGATAACAAAGGCATGGATGCGGGTTTCAGCTGCATATGAGCTGAGGCAGAGGCAGAGTCGAGCGATGTTACGGAGATATAAGTAGGCGGTCTTGCTGATGGAGCGGATATGTGGTCGGAAGCTCATCTCGTAACTAAGGTTGCGAGCAGTCTGGTTGAGCCTCAGACAGTTGCTAGGGAGAGGGATGGAGTCGGTGGCTAGGGAACGGTGTTTGTGGTGGGGACTGAAGACAATGGCTTCGGTCTTCCCATTATTTAGTTCATCCAGTACTGGATGTTGGACAAGTAGTCTGACAAATTAGAGACAGCATTGTGGTGGAGTGGGAATCATACCTTCAGTCACAGCTGGCATACAGTTTAGCTATAAGCAAGATTGTATTTTTGCTCTAAAAGATAGGAGCATTGTGTGTAGTTCTGGCCATTCAATGATAGGCAGGATGTTATTAGTCAATGAAGAGGTCAATGAAGATTATTCTGGGTATTAAGAACTTAAATTACAAAGGCAGCATTTCCTGATGAAAAGATCATCAGACCATTTAGCCTGATTATTGAATTCCCTCTTTTCCCCAAGTCCAACCTGGACAGACAGGGGACAGGATTGGTAATGGGATAATGATTGCATTCTGAGTGCTACTTTGCTGCTGATGAAAAAGCAGTAAAGAAAAACAAACTTGTATTTATTTGGCACCTTTTACATCCTCAAGACATTACAAAGTGTTGCACAGCTAATGAATTACTTTTGAAGTAAAGTCACTGTTGTGATATAGTCAAATGTAGCAACCAAATTTGCACACAGTTAGCAGCAATGAGATATAAAGAAAAAAAAGACTTGCATTTATATAGCGCCTTTCACGACTTCAGGGCTTCCCAAAACGCTTTACAGCCAATGAAGTACGTTTTTGAAGTGTAGTCACTGTTGTAATGTAGAAAGCGCAGCAGGCAATTGGCACACAGCAAGCTCCCACAAACAGCAATGTGATGATGACCAGATCATCTGTTTTATTGATGTTGGTTGAGGGATAAATATTGGCCAGGACACCAAAGATAACTCCCCTGCTCTTAGTATAAGAACATAAGAAATAGGAGCAGGAGTAGGCCATTTGGTCCTTCGAGCCTGCTTCGCCATTCAAGAAGATCATGGCTGATCTTCTACCTTATCTCCACTTTCCTGCACTATCCCCATATCCCTTGATTCCCTTAATATTCAAAAATCTATCGATCTCTGTCTTGAATATACTCAATAACTGAGCTTCCATAGCCCTCTGGGGTAGAGAATTCCAAAGATTCACCACCCTCTGAGTGAAGAAATTTCTCCTCATCTCAGTCCTAAATGGCCGACCCCTTATTCTGAGACTGTGACCACTGGTTCTAGACTCCCCAGCCAGGGGCAACATCCTCCCTGCATCTACCCTGTCAAGCCCTGTAAGAATTTTGTATGTTTCAATTAGATCACCTCTCATTCTTCTAAACTCTAGAGAATATAGGCCTAGTCTACTCAATCTCTCCTCATAGGACAATCCCCCATCCCAGGAATCAGTCTGGTGAACCTTCGTTGCACTCCCTCTGTGGCAAGTATATCCTTCCTTAGGTAAGGAGACCAAAACTGTACACAATACTCTAGGTGTGGTCTCACCAGGGCCCTATATAATTGCAGTAAGACATCTTTACTCTTATGCTCAAATCCTCTTGTAATAAAGGCCAACATACCATTTGCTTTCCTAATTGCTTGCTGTACCTGCATCTTAACTTTCAGTGATTCGTGTACGAGGACACCCAGGTTCCTCTGAACACCAACATTTCCCAATCTCTCATCATTTAAAAAATACTCTGCTTTTCTATTTTTCCTACCAAAGTGGATAACTTCACATTTCTCCACATTATATTCCATTTGCCATGATCTTGCCCACTCACTTAGCCTGTCTATATCCCCTTGAAGCCTCCTTGCATCCTCCTCACAAGTTACATTCCCACCCAGCTTTGTATCATCAGCAAACTTAGATATATTACATTTGGTCCCCTCATCCAAATTATTGATGTAGATTGTGAATAGCTGAGGTCCAAGCACTGATCCTTGCGGTGCCCCACTAGTTACAGCCTGCCAACCCGAAAATGACCCGTTTATTCCTACTCTCTGTTTTTTGTCCGTTAACCAATCCTCAATCCATGCTGGTATATTGCCCCCAATCCCATGAGCCCTAATTTTGTTTAATAACCTCTTGTGTGGCATCTTATCGAATGCCTTCTGAAAATCCAAATACACCACATCCACTGCTTCCCCCTTATCTATTCTGTTCGTTACAACCTCAAAAAACTCCAACAGATTTGTCAAACACGATTTCCCTTTCATAAATCCGTGTTGACTCTGCCCAATCCTATTATTATTTTCTAAGTGTCCTTAATAATAGATACTAGCATTTTCCCTACTACTGATGTCAGGCTAACTGGTCTGTACTTCCCCATTTTCCCTCTCCCTCCTTTCTTAAATAGTGGGGTTGCATTTGCACTCTTCTTCGAATAGTGCCATGGGATCTTCCACATCCACCCAAAAGGGCAGACGGGGCCTCAGTTTAACATCTCATCGGAAAGAAGCCAACTCCGACAGTGCAGCACACCCTCAGCATTGCACCGGAGTGTCAGCCTAGATTTTTGTGCTCTGGAGTGGGACTTGAACCCACAACCTTCTGACTCAGAGGCGAGTGTGTTACCAACTGAGCCACGGCTGACACTCAATTAATTTGTTTTTAAGTGACGTTGGTTGAGGGATAAATGTTAGCCATGACACCAGGAAGAACTCTTCCTTCAAATGGCGCCATGGAATCTTTTACAACCACCTGAACAGGTGGACAGCGCCTCAGTTTATCTCATCCGAAAGACGGCACCTTTGACAATTCTGCACTCACTCAGTGCTGCACTGACTTGTCAGCCTAGATTATGTGCTTAAGTCCTGGAGTGGGGCTTGAACCCACGACCTTCTACCTCAGAGACAACAGAGCTGCCACTACTTAGCCAATAAAGTTTAATGACTAATATCTCCACATCATGAGACACACCTGTAACTGGGGTTGGGAAAAACTGGTTTTATTTAATGTATGGTTTAAATTTAAAATTTTTACAGATAGCCCACTCAAAAGTTAAAAACAACCTGGCTGCCTGATGCAAAACCCTGGAGCCAATTTGGAAGCAGTGTTCCTTGGCTGCGTCACTTTTTGGCATGGAGAATCATGTTGGGGGTAAGGAACTTACCAGCTCACCGTGGTTCTTCTGGTGTGCTTGCAGCTTGTACTTGTCCGCGGTGGTGTAACCGCATCCCTCGGCCGAGCACCTCAGCTGGATGTTGCTGTGCTTCTGCACGACATGGCGTTTCAGGCAGTTCTTGGTGATGGAGGAGTAGCTGCACTGAGAGCAGTAGTACAGGTGCTCCCGAGTGTGCGTCCGAATGTGCATGTCATAGTGGACTTGGTACCAGTATAATTTTCCTTTAAAGAAGGAGCGGGGTGGGAAGAGGGGAAAGAGAGGAGGTCGGGGTGGGGGGTGGTGGTAGGGTTGGGGGGGAAAAAGCACCGTAAAATAATTAGGACTAAAACACTGGGCAATTTTCTCAGCCATGAGGGAACCTGCATCATGGCCAAAGCAACCTGGTTTTAAAATGGGATACTGCAAGGGACAAACATGTAGTTTTTGCAAAAGCATCAGTTTAAAGTACTCATGTTCTTCAGTCCGTCATATCTGTAATCGTTTTAAGTAATTCACTGCTAGGTTTCTAAGTATATACTTAAAAGCGATGGTAACCAAGCCAACTGAAGAAGGCTTATGTCACATAGTGAAATTTGTGCTGGTTTACTTTTAAATTGTTACATATAAAGAAAGAACTTGCATTAATATAGTGCCTTTCACGACCTCAGGAAATCCCAAAGAGTTTTATGTCAATGGCATACTTCTGAACTGTTGTAATGTAAGAAATACAGCAGCTGATTTGTCCCACTAACAGCAATGAGATAATGACCAGATAATCTGTCTTTAGTGGTGTTGGTTGAGGGATAAATATTGGCCAGACCACTGGGGAGAACTCCCCTGCTCTTCTTCAATATAGCACCATTGGATCCTTTATGTCCACTTGAGCCCGCCTCAGTTTCCCATCTCATCCGAAAGATAGCACCTCTGACAGTGACAGCCTAGATTTTGTGCTTCAGTCTCTCGAGTGGGACTTGAACCCACAACCTTCTGACTCAGAGGCGAGTGTGCTACCAACTGAGCCACTGCTGACACTGCCTGGTCCTCCAATGCCCAACAACTGCACAGCAATTGCCCATGTAATTCTTATGGCTGGTAAAAGCAGGCGTAGGGCCTGCTTTCATCAGCGTAAGGGTATACATAAGGCTTAAATAAAACATTTAAAAATCCAAAATTATGCATATACACTTTAAATGAGTTTATGCAAATATTGGCCTGGATTAAGATGTTTAAAATTATTTATCAAAAAATTTAATTTTTTTTATTGAGGTTGCGGCAATGAAGGGACATATGAATAAAATTACAATTCAGTACACTTATAATCTTTAGAATTCTGTAAATTGTATAATTATTTGGGAATTCCAATGCGTATCATTAGGGGATTCCCTTCGTAAATGATTGCAATGGAATCCTCTTTTGTCATTGGAGGACCAGGCCCACGTGATCCCAGGGACGTTTCCGAACTGCCTGCATCCCTGGGATCCATGGGCCTTTATGCTGCCGTACACCTGGAGGCCCGAGACCACAACTCTTTGCAGCTTTGACGCCTGGAGGTAAATTCATAAACTCCAGAGGCACGCGTCCGACCGCAATTTCTAGGCCAATGTACTTACATTGCTGTTTCATGTTAATAATGGCTGTCTGGAATGCATGAAAACAATCATGGTAACTTAGAATGGTTCAAGGGTATATCTTTGTTAAAGTACTCATATCCTCCAGCACTTTAAGTAATTCACTGCCAGGTTTCTAAATAAATGCTTAAAAGCTATGATAACCTAAATACAAGATAGATTCCAGTCGCTTGATTAACATTCAAAATGGCTACTCAGATGTTTTGTCTGGTTTACAGCAGTAATGCCAAGTCTCGTGTTTTAATCGCGAGATAGCGATTTTTAATGAAAATGCTCCCCAACTGGCGATCTCGCAATTCTACTCAGGTAAGTAATGATTTTTTCTTTGATTGGCTGCTGGGGACACATGGGTTGGGGCAATATTCCCTCTAAGCTGTGCTTAGCGAAGCTAAGGGGAGAAAGTTATGCTTCAGTTGTATTGAGCTTTGGTCAGACCGCATCAGGAGTACCTCTAAGGGACCAACGTTTACTTTAGCTACTCTCTTCCTTTTTATATACTTGTAGAAGCTCTGACTGTCTGTTTTTATATTTCTTGCTAGTTTACTCTCAATCTATTTTCTCCCTCTTTATTATTTTTTAATCATCCTTTGCAAGTTTCTAAAAAATTTCCCAATATTCTGGCCTACCACTAATCTTCGTAACATTGTATACCTTTTCTTTCAATTTGATACCCTCCTTAACTTCCTTAGTTAGCCACGGATGGTTCATCCTTCTCGTACAGTCTTTCTTTCTCACTGGAATATATCTTTGTTGAGAGTTATGAAATATCTCCTTAAAAGTCTGCCACAACATATGTACCGTCTTACCTTTTAATCTATTTTCCCAGTCCACTTTAGCCAACTCTGTCTTCATACCCTTGTAATTGCCTTTATTCAAGTTTAAGACACTAGTTTGAGACCCAAGTTTCTCACCCTCAAACTGAATGTGAAATTCTATCATGTTATGATCACTCTTCCCTAGAGGATCCTTTACTATGAGATCATTAATTAAGCCGGTCTCATTACACATTACCAGATCTAAAATAGCCTGTTCCCTGGTTGGTTCCACAACATATTGTTCTAAGAAACTGTCCTGAATACACTCTATGAACTCGTCCTCAAGGCTACCTTTGCCAATTTGATTTGTCCAATCTATATGAAGATTAAAATCACCGACGATTATTGCAGTACCTTTCTTACAAGCCCCCATTATTTCTTGATTTATACTCTGTCCTACAGTGTAGCTACTGTTAGGGGGCTGATAGACTACTCCCACCAGTGACTTCTTTCCCTTATTATTTCTTATCTCCACCCAAACTGATTCTACATCTTGATCTTCTGAGCCAAGATCATTTCTCACTACTGTACTGATTTCATCCTTTATTACCAGAGCTACCCCACCTCCTTTTCCTTTCTGCCTATCCTTCTAAAATGTCATCTACTGCATTACCTTTGTCTACTCTCACTGTTACCTCCTCAAAACAGTCAATGAGGTTGGTCAAGCAAGACTTTCCCTTTTGCAATCCATGCTGACTATTCATTTTATATTTTTGGTTTCTAGATGTTCTTCTATTTTCTCCTTTAATAGGTATTCCATTATTTTTCCTACCACCGATGTTAAGCTGACTGGTCTATAGTTCCCTGGATATGTAATACCTATATTTAAAAAAGGAGATAGAACATCAGTCCTCTGGCACAACACCTTTTTCTAACAAATTATTAAATATGTGTAGTAATGCATCTGCTATCTCTTCCCTAGATTCTTTTAAAATGCGCGGATGTAATCCGTCTGGACCAGGGGTCTTATCCTCTTTGAGTTTGATTAGTTTATTTAATATTTCTCCTCTTTTTATTTTAAATGCAGTTATCTCATTTCTAACCGATGTCATGTCCACCTGTTCTGTCTCCCTGGTAAATACTGAAGCAAAGTAATTATTTAATATTTCTGCCATCTCTCCATCGCTGCCTGTGATATTATCCTGTCCATCCCTTAGTGGCCTTATTCCCATCCTGACTTTCCTTTTTTTATTTTTTATTCATGTGTCTGTAAAATATTTTACTATTTTGTTTTATGTTCCTTGATAATTTAATTTCATCGTTCCTTTTTGCCTTCCTAATTTTTTTTTGACTTCTCTCCTCATCTCTTCATATTCCCCCTCATCATGCTCTCCCTTGCTATCCATGTACTTAGTGTATGCCTCTTTCCTTACCCTCAATTTTTCTCATGTCTTTATTCATCTATTAGTGTTTAGCTTGTTCTTGTTTGTCTATTACCCTGGTCTTCTTCATACTTATGTCCATCTCAATTATTATCTTAAAGCGTATTATATTATGGTCATTATTGCGTAGTTTTCCCCTACTTTTACTCATTTTATCTGCTCTGGTTCATTCTCCATTACTAGATCCAATAGCAAATGTTGGGCTTCTTACATATTGGGTTAGAAAGGAGTCCTGTACACAATGTAGGAACTCCATTCCCTTTTCCCCTTTACCTACCTCTTCTGGCCAATTAATATCGGGGTAGTTGAAATCCCCCATGATTATTATTCTATGTTTTTTACTCATTTCCCTAATTTGTCTGCATATTTCTTCCTCCACCTCTCTTCCACTATTAGGTGGTCTGTAGACTACCCCTATTTGTGTGATTGATCCTTTATTATCTTTTATCTCTATCCACATGGATTCTATTTTTGTCTTGCTGATAGCTGTGTCACTTTTTTCTACAGCCATTATGTTATCGTTAATAAGTACACCTACTCCACCTCCCCTTCCCCCCCCCACTCTATCTTTTCTAAATATGTTATAGCCTGCAATGTTTAATTTCCAGTCCTGACTTTTCTGTAGCCATGTCTCAGTAACCCCTACTATATCTGGTCCCTCGCAACGTATTATTGCTTCCAGTTCCCTGTTTTATTACGGACACTGTGTGCATTGCTGTACAGACAGTTTAACTCATTTTGAATAGCAGTTCCTCTCATTTTATTTTTAACCATCTTTTTACACTCCTGTTCTAGAACTCTATTTATTCACTGGCCATCAATGTCCTCCCTCACTCTTTATTCTTTCCTATGCTCTCCTTTCCCGTTTTGTTTATATTTAGGCTGGTTTCATTACCCCCCCTCCCCCCCCCCCGTCTTACTAGTTTAAATTCTTTGCCACCTCCCTATTTACCCTTTCTGCTCGGACACGGGTACCATCCCGGTTCAGGTGGAGCCTGTCCCATTGGTACAGCTCCTTCCTGTCCCAGTACTGGTGCCAGTGTCCCATGAAAAGGAACCCCTTTCCCACACCAGCCCTTTAGACACGTTAATTCTCCTGATCTGACTGTTTCTATGCCAATTTGCACGTGGCTCGGGCAATAATCCAGAGATTATTACCCTCGAGGTCCTGCTTTTTAATTTAGCTCCTAACTCCAGATACTTCCTCAGCTGGACCTCCTCTCTGTTCCTACCTATATTGTTTGTTCCGACATGGACCACGACAACTGGATTTCCCACCTCCCTTTCCAAATTCCTCTCCAGCCGCCACGAGATATCCCTTACCCTGGCACTGGGTAGGCAACACACCCTTCGGGATTCACATTCGTGGCTGCAGAGGACGCTATCCATCACCCTAATTATAGAATCCCCTATCACTACCACATTTCTATTCTGCTCTCCCCCCCCCCCCCTTGGATAGCCTTCTGAGCCACAGTGCCTTGGGCCGTTCTGAAATCTGCTGCAGGGAGCAGCACAGGAGTAACCAAAGAAGATGCTCTCTCCCCGTATTTTAATCCCATTCCCGTGGAAAAATATGGCATCTGTTGACCATTTAGGGCAACACGGTGGCATAGTGGTTAGCACTGTTGCCTGACAGCGCCAGGGACCCGGGTTCGAATCCGGCCTCGAGTGACTGTCTGTGTGGAGTTTGCACATTCTCCCCGTGTCTGCGTGGGTTTCCTCCGGGTGCTCCGGTTTCCTCCCACAGTCCAAAGATGTGCAGGTTAGGTTGATTTGGCTATTATAAATTGACCCTTAGTGTTAGGGGGATTAAATACGTGGGGTTACGGGGATAGGGTGGGATATGTGTCGGTGCAGGCTCGATGGGCCGAAATGGCCTCTATCTGCACTGTGGGGATTCTGTGATCTATCTACAATGGTAAGCCTGGGATCAGGAACTCACTCGTGGGCAAATGTGAGCATGTTTCCACAAACTGACATTCTGTGGCACTGCGTGTTGTTGCTCCATCATCCCTCGCTACAAGTTTCACAAATATTTTTAATTAAACAGTGTTAATGGTGGCAAGTTTGTTTGCTGCTGCTGCTGCTGCTGTCTTCATTAAAATAGGGCCACCTGACAAGTCTGTTATAACAAATTAACTAGATATCAAATTGTTTTTCAAAGACAAATTATTCTAAATAAATCTCTCCTGTACTATATTACAATTCTGCTAATCCTGCCAATAAAAAAGAAATCTTCACGTGGGTGGAGTACAATAAGAAACTAAGCACAGAATAAAAAGAAATGCTTGGTAGTTCACTGGAGCCACCTTGTGGTCAAAATGCAACTTGCACATTTCTTCGAAGGTTGGTTTAAATTATTTCTGTTACCCTTATTACGTTGAAATTTGCACGTCAGTCAGTTTTACAATCATAACAATGTAAGTTGGGCATTCAAATTGGAGTTCTGCCAACCAAGACCAAACGGGCCACACTCCTGAAGATCATGGAAGCTTGAACGGTGGCCCTCCCCTCCTCTGCCTGGCTGACCTTGTTCTTACATTGAACAACTTCTCCTTTGACTCCACTCACTCACTCCGAATAAAAGGTGTTGCTATGGGAACCCGTATAGGTCGTAGCTATGCCTGCCTTTTCGTGGAACATTCTTCGATCCAGTGCTAATCAGGTCCCCACCTTCACCTCTTTTTCTCTCACCCCAAACCGAACTGGAAAACTTCATCACCTTTGCTTCCAAGTTCCACCCCTCCCTCACCTGCACATGGTCCATCTCCGACTCTTCCCTTCCCTTCCTAGACTTCTCTATCTCCATTTCTGGGGATAGGCTATCGACTAATATCCACTATAAGCCCACTGACTCCCACAGCTACCTTGAATACACTTCCTCCCCCCAAGCTTCCTGTAAGGACTTTATTCGATTCTCCGAACTTCACTGTCGCATCTGTTCTCATGATGCCACCTTCCATACCAGTGCTGCCGATATAGAGTCATAACGGCACAGAAGGAGGCCATTCGGCCCATCGAGTCCATGCCAGCTCTCTGCAGAGCAATCCAGTCAGTCCTATTCCCCCGCTCTATGCCCGTAGCCCTTCAAGTTTATTTCCCTCAAGTGCCTATCCAGTCTCCCCTTGAAAACACTGAGTGTCTCCGCTTCCACCACTTCCGTCGGCAGCGAATTCCAGGTCCTCACCACTCGCTGCGTAAAAAAGTTTTCCCTCACATCCCCCCTGTATCTCTTGCCCAAAACCTTAAATCTGTGTCCCCTAGTCCTTGTACCATCAGCTAGTGGGAACAGCCTTTCCCCGTCTAGCCTATCCAAACCCGTCATAATCTTGTACACCTCTATCAAATCACCCCTCAACCTCCTTTGCTCTAATGAAAACAAATCCAGCTTCTCCAACCTGTCCTTGTAACTAAGATCCCCCATCTTCCTTTTTCCTCAACTGTCGTTGACAGGGCCTTCGACTGCGTCCGTCCCATTTCCCGCATTTCTGCTCTCACCCCTTCCCCTACCTCCCAGAACCACGATAGGGTTCCCCTTGTCCTCGCCTTCCACCCCACCAGCCTTCACATTCAACGGATCATACTCTGCTATTTCCGCCACCTCCAGCGTGGTGCCACCACCAAACATATCTTTCCCTCCCCCTTTAAGCATTCTGAAGGGACCGTTCCCTCCGCAACACCCTGGTCCACTCTTCGATCACCCCCAACATCCCCTCCCCTTCTCACGACATCTTTCTGTGCAAGCGCAGGAGATGCAACACCTGCCCTTTTACCTCCTCCCTTCCCGCCCCAAACAGTCTTTCCAGGTGAAACAGGGATTTTACTTATACTTCTTTCAATTTATGTATATTGTTTTCGCTGCTCATGATGTGGTCTCCTCTACATTGGGGAGACCAAACGCAGATTGGGTGACCACTTTGTGGAACACCTCCGTTCAGTCCGCAAGCATGACCGTGAGCTTCTGGTCGCCTGTCATTTTAATTCTCTGTCCCACTCTGACCTCTCTGTCAAACTTGGAAATTTGAGGGGTCAGGGTGGAATGGTATGAAGTTGAAGCAGAGGACAGATCGTTTGATTCAGAAAGAGGAAGGTTGCGGATGAAGATGAAAATCGGCAAACATGTGTCAGTAGAGTACTGGGGTCAGAAAAAAGTAAAAAAAGAGGAATAGCTTGCATCCAGGAGCCATTTGACCTTGCAGTACTTGATAGCTGAAAGAAAGGAGATAAGTAATTGACTAAAGTAACAGATAAGACAAAGGATGATGTGAAATGGAGATCCAGAGCAGTTATGATGTTGATTGAACCAATGATACTGAAGAATGAGGTTGAGAGAATACATACAATGGTGCCTTGTAGGGAGCAATGGTCAGAAGAGTGCTGAATATTATGGGGCTCTCTTGTCTTCCCTTCTTCCAATTTTGATGAAGGGTCTCCATCCAAAACATTAACCTAGATTTTCTCTTCTCTGTTTGTTACTGTAGCCAGGATACCACATGCCTGATGTAACGTGCTGCTATGACGGCATAGGGTACTGGACTATCCAGAGGTTGAGAGTTCAAATCCTAGCATGGCAAATTGTGAAACTGAATTCAATAACTCGGATCACCAGAATAAAACATAAATACCCAACTGATATGCCTTTCAAGGAAAAGAAAACCTGGTACTTCTACCCAGTCTGCCTGTACATGACTCTAGTATAGTCCATATGGACTCTGAATGCCCTCTGAAGTGGCCTAGCAAGCAAAACATTAAAAGATGGGGAGGAAATATGGCCTTGCCAGCACTACCAGCAGAGGGATAATGAGGTCCAGTAATATAGTTTTTTTTACATTCCAGAAACTAATTGGGATTTTTCTAGACAGAAAATCTGATAAAATTAATTATACTCTGGCAATTTTAGTAGTTTTATACATATCGTTGCAAAGTAGCACT